>CM036638.1:4805000-7205000 GCA_020746105.1 Trogon surrucura | reverse complement strand
GTGTTACACCGAAATCACTGTGAGCAGGGGCAAGGAGAAAACCCACGATGATGTCTGTAGGACTCGCAACGTAATGGGGGCGAGGCAGAAACGCAGACGTGAGCACCTCTGGCTCCAGCCCTGCCTCAGTTTCCCAACACCTGCCCCCCTGTTTGTCATTTGAGTGCACCTCATCTACCGAGCAGTCTCTTCACCACGGAAAACAAGGGTGACTCACCTTCCATTTTTCTTCCAGTGCCAGAAGAAGGGCTTCCTTGTGTTCTCTTTCTTGCAACTTCTCCTTCGCCTCATCAAAATCTTCTTTTTTTTCTAGTGCACCAATTACATGCAGTTTTGAGACAGAGATCACCCACGGATCCACGTGTGGCCGATAGAAAGGTATCTGCAGGGTTATTTTGCCAATGAAACCTGGAGAAACAAGACCGAGAGGCCATCGGTTTCAAACACATTTTAGCACCCTTGGAAAGCCTGGAAGAAGAAGTGGTCTAACAAACAAATCAGCTAAAAGAGAACCAGGTAACTTGAACACCGAGACACCTCGTCTGGTCAAGCTTCTGGCTCACAGGTGAAGGTTCTTCTAAAACCCACAACAATTCCCTCCCAGAAACCTTTGTCGTGCACATCCAAGCGAAATACAAACCTGCCTTCACTTCAAAAGGCAATTCCAGCTCCTTCAAGGCATCTTTCTTTAGCGGCAAATTTTCCAATTCGACAGCACCTACGTAGAGCAGGAGAAAAAGACAAGTCTGCTAAACAAATTTCTGTTAAAGAACACCAACTTCAACATCACAAGCTGAAAATGTCTACCGTCGTGTTTGAAATTAAAAAGAAAAATCCCAGAGGATTTCATGAGAGCAGCCAACCTGTCACTTCCAATCGTGTTACAAGCGCAATCGGCTCATTAACACGTTTGTTAATTTTCCAGGGCCACGTGCTCCAGCTATTTGACGGGGTCACCCAGAAGCAATCTTCTGCAAGGTTTTAGATCTGAACTTTATTGCAACCAAGGAGAAGGCTTCTACTGTGTCTTCCAAGTGTTTTCTCTGCATTACAAAAGGATGCAGAGAAAAGCTTTGAAGCGTTACAAAATATTCTCTCCAAAAAGAGCAGACAGAGGCAGCAAAAGGGAAACGGGAAAGCGCCGATGTGAGCGCTCTGCAAAAGCACGACACTCGGGAATGCTCACGAGTCTTGTCCTTTGCTACAGAGATCTCATACAGTGTTAAGAAAAATGACACTCAAACACTACACAAAATGCTGCTAAGATATGCTAAGCATCCTTTTGGAAATTTCATACAGCTTGGCTTAACAGTGCTGATAAAAAGCAAGAAAGACAGGACCACGAGAGAATTCACTGCTCACTGCAAAGCGCCAGCACAAAACTCTGTAAGAATCACAGAATCCTAGAATGGCCCAGGCTGGAAGGGACCTTAGAGATCATTGGATCCAACCTCCCTGTCATGGGCAGGGACGCCTCTCAACTAGATCAGGCAACACATGGGGACCCAACGGGGATCGAACCCGCGACCTTGGTGTTATCAGCACCACGCTCTGACCAAGTGAGCTAACCAGCCCCTTAGAGAAGTTTTACAGAAACGTTAAACACAATTAAGTGTTTGTTTCTATTCCACCTTCCAGTTACTGCAAAAACATAGCACTTCTTTCAACAAAAAATTTAAAAAATCACCGTATGCAGACACCACAGCAAACACCGCGAAGCCTCACCCTTTAGCAGCGCGACTGACAGCTGGTCCGTGTTCAGGTTGTTGACATATTTGCCCAGGTAGGTGTTGAGGACCCAGGCCACCAGCCCTTCCAACATGACTGTCCTAGGAGGGGGCGACTAGTGTTTTCCCATCATTTTCTGGGTTTCTGTTTCATAATCACAGTCTCGCTCTGGAAGAAAAAACATTGAGAAAATGACTGACACACGCTCTGAGCAGAGCTGACCCGCTGCTCTCGCTGCAACTCTGACCGTGATCAACCCAAACAGCCGTAAAACCACCGAGCTCCCTCTCTGCCTCCCAAAGGTGCTCCGAGCTCTGCCCTTTGAGCTCCAACTCAGAGTTCCACACAGAGCTGTGACGACTACAGACCATTCCCCTCTGCAAGTTCAGGTCACCTCTGCACCCTTTTCTCTCACCAAAGCCCCACACGGGCTGCAATAACCGAGGAGGCCAAGTTCCAGCGCCCTTCCAGAAAAGGGACACCTCGAATTTCAGGTCGATCTGAAGCAGTTTTGTACCAGTCTCCTCGACTTCTGCTGCCAGCATTTTCTCCCAGCTGCCAGCACTCTGGTTCTGGACACCCAGTCCGAGGGAGGAACCCAGAGCCTACGACGGTATTTCTGCGCGCAAAACTCTTCTGCCATCCGCGGAACAGTTCATCCTGCCCAAAGCCTCGTTTGGCAAAGAGTTTCTGTGTGGGAAGTGCTGAGCCACAAGTCACAGCAAGAGCTCGGGTCAGTTCCCAACAGGTGATGGCAACAGCTCAGCTGCTCCCGGGCTCTCAGAGCAGCGGCACACGCAGCTGAGCCGAAGAGGGAAAAGCAGCCGCGGCAGAGAAGCAACACATGCCGGTGTTGTAGGCACACACCTCCCGGTGCTGCTCTCCCCAGGTCTGTGGTGACCAGGCCATGAGAGCCCTGACGGCCCTGCCCAGGTTTTTAACCCGGGAATTGCAAAACCCTCGTCAGCGTCTGCACGGGCAGGCCCGAGCGTGTCACCACAGCAAGGGGCAGAGCCGGCGGGACATCGCCCGGCAGGGCAGAGCGCAGGGAGCGCGCCGGTCTGTGCTCACGTACCCCCCTCACCCGGCACCGGGCGGCCGAGCTGCACCGGGCAGGACACGAGCTGTGACACGAGCTGTGACACGAGCTGTGCCGACTGCGCACACCCGGCGATGGAAGGAAACGACCAAAGCGAGGGCTGTAGGTCTGTCTGAAATCTTACAGTAAGATTCAGGGTCTTCCCACAACGAGGTTTGCTGGATTTCAGGCACCCGCATTGAAGCCCTTGGCTCTCTGAAAAGGAGCCGGTGACAATATTTCACTAATACGGTCAAACAGAACATCCCGAGTTCACCCAATAACGAGTGGCTTAAAAGTGAAACTCCACTGTCACCTGGACTGAAACACAAACACCCACAGCGCAGGGCAGGGACATTTGGGTAAAGCAGATCTTCACGTCAGATACACTTAACATTTTTTTTCTTTGTCAAATTCCTCAGTATTTTTCAAACCCAACAGCATCGCTCCACAGAACGCAGACCAGGCATCGCGCGGGAGGGGCCATCGCCTCGCTCCACGGGTTTTTATTCGAATCAAATTGACAAGAAGACTGAGGCTCAGACACCTGCAACACACCGATCCTGCTGTGTCGCCCTCACGAGTGAACGGAAAAACAACCCCCAGGGGCCGGGAGCCAGACCCGGCAGCAGCTCCCAGGGGCACCGGAGGGGTCGGCACCCGCTGACCAAAAACCCCCCCGGGGGGTGCGAGTGCCTGTAGGGTCACCACGAGACCCGCAAATCACCCCCGAACCTGGGCTGGTGGCAGATAAATCCCTGTTCAGGAACCTTCGGGATGTTTTAAGGTTTTTACCCCGGTCACTCCTCAGCCAGGGCAGCACCGCTGGCGGGACAAGCCGAGGGCTCGCTTTGCTCCGGCGGGGTTTGTGCGGTCTGAACACGCGGTGAAGGGGAGGCCGAGCGCCCCTCGGGCCGAGAAGCAAAGTGACAGCCGGGACCGCCCCGAGCGCCGGCTGCTTCTCCCGGGGGAAAAGGCCCCGCGGGTCCCGCAGGGCGGCCGGGACAGGCCCGGGGCGGGGCCGGGCAAAGGGCAGAGGCTGCGGCACCGGGGGGCAGCTCCCGGGGGGCTGCGTTACCCCACAGGAGCGCGGGGCAGCGCTCGGGGCCGGCTCCCTCCGCTCCCCGCGCAGCCCAGCCCGGGGTGACCTTGCCCCGCAGCGGCCGAGGCGGCCCCGGGGCCTGCGCCGGGCGGGGGGGGCCGCAGGGACTCCCCGAGGGCGGTGGCAGAGCCCGACGGGCCGGGCCCGCTCCCCCGCTCCCCGCGCCGCGATACGGGACCGAGCGGCCGCGCCTGGGCCCGGGGCCGGGGAAGGGGGGGGTGGGCGGGGCCCGGCGAGGGGCGTGCGGCAGGGAGGGGCCCCCCAGGCCCGGGCCGCCGCCGTCGCGTCCGGAGCGGCGCCTGACGCAGGAGGAAGCGCCGGCCGGGCCCGGCTCCCGCGTCGCCGCCGCCCCCCCGGGCCCAGCCCCGCTCCCGGCCCCGGCTCCCGCCCGCGCCCACCTGCGCTCCCGCCGCGGCCGCCTCCTGCGCCGTCGCCCGCCGATCAAAGCCGCCGATCGCAGCCACCGCCGCGCCGGGGAGCGCCGAGCGATCGATGCGCCCCGCCCCGCGCCGCCGGGAGGGCGGGGCCACGCCGCGAGCGCCCCGCGGGGGGGTTGGGGGGCGGGCAGCGCATGCGCAGGAGGAGGGCGGCGGGGCCGGGGCCGGAAGGCCGCGTCCGGTGGGAGAGAGCCCGGGGAGCCGGGTTCGCAGTGTCGAGGACTCAGCAGTCACCTCGCCCCAAGTCCCGCCTGGGCAGGGCCATCTCCCGCCCGAGCAGGGCGCTCCCAGCCCCATCCAGCGGGTGCCGAGCGCTCGCAGGGAGGGGCAGCCCCGGCTGCTCTGCAGAGCCTGAGCCAGGGCCTCCCCCCCTCACAGGGAGGAACTTATTCCTGAGAGCCTGAATGCCCCCTGCTCCAGTAAACCACTGCCCCTCGCCCTGTCACCACCTGCCCTTAGGAAGTCCCTCCCCAGCTCTCCTGCAGCCCCTCGGGCGCTGGAAGGTGCTGGAAGGTCTCTCCTGAGCAGCCCCAGCTCCCTCAGCCTGCCCTCATCTCACCGGTGTTTCAGCGACAAAAGGGGCTGCTGGCTCGGGTCAGGGTGCCCGAGGCTGCTCCCCCAGAGGGGAGGTCAGGAGGTGGCTTGTTCAGGACGGTGACACCGTCGGGGGGAGCAGCGCTGGGTGATGTGGCCACAGGTGCCGGCCGGCCCTCAGTGATGAGGCGGCAGCCGCAGGGAATGAAACGCTCGGGAAAGCAGCAGCCCAGCCTCAGGGAGTCGGAGAACCCAGCCTGGAAATCACAGTTGTGTTTAGTGAAACTCGGAGATCCACATAATTATCATAATGCTTTTAAAAATCCTTTTTATAAGCAAGGCAAGGGCATTTTTCCTACTTCAACATAAACTTGGGTTTCCCCTTGGTCACACAGCTCCATAATTTGAAAATCCAGTAAATCAGCTTCCGTAATGGGCTCTTCCTTTTTCAAACTTACTCACAACTCTCCCAGGGTGGTCCCAGACAAAAAGACACAGAAACACTCGATGCAGGGCAAGGAGCTCAAAGCACTGCACAGAATTGAGCTCTTTTCTTTCCCAAGTCCTTCTGTTTTGTAAAGTTTCAATGTGTCCACTTCTCAAAGTCTTTTCTGACAATCCTCTTCCAGTACAGACTCAGTGTACGGCTCTAAAAGGTCTCTTCATGCCACCTGTCAAGACCCGTGAACATCCCGGCTTGTGCGGGAGTTTAACGCTTGTGGCTTTAAGATCCGCGTCTCCTCTGGAGCTGCAGAACAACTGCTGCTGCGAAACATCCTTTTCCAGTCCAAGGCCTCGGAAATAACGACCGCGCTGAGCGTCTCTTGCGGTGGAACAGGACGGACGAGTTTGCTCGGAAGGGAAGGACGGGGATCATCTGGTGCAGCGATGCTTTGATGGCGTGAAAGACCAAAGCTGCTGTGCCCACCCAAACGGCTTCCCTGGGCTGGGGTTCAGACACTGTGTGCCAATTCTGGTGGAACACAGACGCCACAATTGTCAGCTGTCACGTACGTGAGCCACAATCACCGGAAACGGGGTTGTGAAACCTGACTTTAGAACCACAGGACTCCCACCCGACTGCAGGAGAAGCCCCAGTGCTGGTCTCCGGGAGGCGGCTGCTCTGCAGCCAAGTGAGGAGGGAGGGGAACGGGAACGGGACTTTCTGGTTCTGGGCCTTGTGCAGCCACAGAGAGCCCCTTGCCCCGGGGCCAGGGCCGGGAGCTGCAACGTGCACACGTGGGGCTTCTCTTGCAGTCGCTGGAGCGTGCGGAAAAATGTTGTGGCGCTACGGGGTGTGAATCAGCTGAGGAACCTGCTCTGTCAGCTGGGACACAGAGGTGACGAACTTGAGAGGTGTCAGTGGAAGGAACTGAACTGCCTGCTCCAAGAAAACAGCTGTTGAATCCAGATTTTCTTTTCTAAAATGAGACTGATGATGTACAGCGAATGGAGCGCTATTGGTTATCCAGAACAGTTGTAACCCAGCACAAAAGGCTCCTGTAAAAGTTTTCACTCCCTGACGTACCTGAGGTTGATTTGAGAAGTTTGGTGCAGTAACAGGTGAAAGCAAACGGTGATGATACAAGAAATGTCCAGGAGGATGTGGGAGAAGGATGTCCATGAAGATATGGGGTAGGAAATTGAACGCAAAGGGTTTTAAAATTAAAATAAAATTCATCAGCATTGAGTGAATGAAAATTCATCTCCAGTCTCCGAGAAGTGCTGGTCACAGCCACGTTCTCGACAGGCGGCATCTCAACCCAAACTGTCTCAGCACAAAAATCAACAGCACAAAGCTCCAAAATTGTTCCTTTTCAGATCCGGTGAAGGTCGCTCTAGGGGGTCACAGGGGAAAGGGAGGGGTCTGACCTTTAGAAGAAAAAGCGTTTGGATTTGTCCAAACCACTGAGCTCGTCCTCTGACTCCCAAAGCTGACGAGAGATTTAAAGCCTCAAAAGCCTCCGTGTCTGCACTGATCTCAAATTTCAAGTCCCTGTAGGAAGGCCACATTCAAGATAATGTTTATTTTCAAAGATTCGGGCTTGTGTAGTGATGGTTATCAGCCAATCAGCACACGACCTGTCATTTCCTTTCCCGGGTTTCATTTCCACATCCTGACTGCCCAGAGCAAACTCCTTTGGTAGAGGTTTGCCTGGAAGCACGCCGGGAATGCCAGCTGTCCCCACGTGCCACCGAGACCTGAACTTCAGGTTCTGTTTCCAAGGGGCTGCTTCTCTCCGGAGGGGGATTCTCCCTGTGTTGGGGTGTGACGGGGCGTTGCCCTCGTCCATCGGCTGCTCTGGGAACAGGCAGGTACAGTCTGGACCACAAAGCTCAGCAATCGCGCTCCCCTGCATTCCGCCCTTACCAGAGGGTTTGACAAATGAACAGAAAACAAGTTAAACGTGGAGGAATGAAACCCAGAAGAGGACGGCTGGATTATTTATCCAGTTCTGTGACTGCAGACAGACACTAAACATCTTCTTGTGTCACTTTATTCACGCAAGAATGTAGTGAAGTGAGAGAAGGTGCAGAAGAGGGCAACCCAGATGAGCAAGGCGTGAGGAATGCAAAAGGTGGGGACTCAGCTTGGAGGCTGAGGAGGATAAAATGAAGAAACCAGCAGGTGCCCAGGGGGACGAGAAGGCCAACGGCGTCGGGGCCGGGATCAGCAACAGCGTGGCCAGCAGGAGCCAGGCGGGACTGTACCCCCATGCTGGGTGCTGGGGAGGCCACAGCCTGAGCACTGGGCTCCGCTCTGGGCGCTGCAGTAGCAGAAAGACCCCAAGGGGCTGGGGTGGGGCTGGGGAGGGCAACCAAGCTGGGGAAGGGTCTCAAGAACACGTCCCGTGAGGAGGAGGCTGAGGGAGCTGGGGTGTTCAGTCTGAGGGAGAGGAGGCTGGCGGGAGACCTCGTCGCTCTCTGCACCTGCCTGGCAGGGGGGCGTAGTGAGGTGGGTGCTGGTCTCTTCTCCCCAGTTACTAGCGATAGGACAAGAGGAAACGGCCTCAGGTTGCACCGGGGAGGTTCAGATTAGATATTAGGAAAAATTTCTGTACTGAGCGAGCGCTGAGGCAGTGGGACAGGCTGCCCGGGGCAGGGGTGGGGCTGCCATCCCCGGAGGGGTTCAAAACCCGTGCAGACCTGGCACTTGGGGCCATGATTTAGTGATCATGAGGGTGTTGGGTTGACGGTTGGACTGGATGATCTCAGAGGCCTTCTCCAACCTTAACGATTCTGGGACTCTACGCAGGAGCTCAGTTTAAAAGCAGTCAAAGCAGTTCTTTACGCTGTGACCGGTGACTGTCTGTGGTCTGCTGCTGCGGGTGTTTATGGAGGCAGGTTGTACCGGGAAATTCAACGGAGAGAGGAAAAATTCACTGCAACGGGAACGCACACTGAGGGCTGGGACAAACTCTTTAACATCCTCAATCCAATCACAGCCGATGCTGCAGAACCGTGAGGAGTGGGAGCAGCAGATAAGAACCAGGCTTACGCGTTCCTCGGAAACACCTCCTCGTGCCACGATTGTCACAGATCAAACACTGGGCTCCCATCACTGCTCTGGCTCAGGAAGGTGTTTTTACGCCCTTTGTGGGCTCTGACGCAGAAGTGGCCGATACGACAGCACTTTACCTGGGGTACCGCCGGCACGGCACACTCTGCTGATTTTCCATTGTCCCGTGCAAGAAATTGAATCGGCACCGTTACATTTACAGTCGTCAACATGAAAGGTTGGGACACGGCACGACACGAGCCAGCAGAGCACAGAGCTGACATTCTTAAAGCACAGGTCGGCAAATCAGAGTCACCCAAATGACTGTGAGCAAATCCAGCCCAAGGGGATATTAACTCAGTTATGGGAAATAGCTGCTGTGCATGTTTCTCAGTCCTTTTTTTTTTGTAGAAAATCACTTTATTTTCTTCTTCCTTTTTAGAGACTCCACACTGGGTTAAACCCATCTTTCATCCAACACCCAGAAGTTCGGCCAGTTTGGCTCCCATCAGAAGCCAGTTTGGGCACTTATCAACGATTTGAAGTAGTCAGGCTTCAAAAATTGGAAAAAATGGCCCCAAGCACACCTCACACCGAATAGTTTTATTCACCTTCTGTTTCCTGAGCCAGTGTGGCGCCTTTTGATCCCATTGCCTCAAGAAACACAAAGTCCACAAGGTCAAGAGCTCCGTTTGGGCTGGGGAAAACTGAAACTGTCGTTACTTTCAGTGAAGGGTTGAGAAAAAACGCCAGACGATGCAAAATATGTGAGAGAATTGGCAGTGCTGGTGATACTGGGATAGACACAGCACGGGAAATGTGGCCAAGCCTCGAGCTTGGCTCGGAATTCTGGCCAGAATTTCCCCAGCCAATAGAAATAATCAGACATCATTTTCAATTCGTGTCTTCCTGCCGAGAAATCAAGATGTGAAACTTGAGTTGGCGCCCAGGTGTCCTCGGACCTTTGCAGCTTTGATCCAGACCTGTTCCAGCACGACACCGGGAAGGAGCGAGGAGAGAATCATAGAATCATCATAGAATGGCCTGGGCTGGAAGGGACCTTGGAGATCATTTTCATCCAACCTCCCGGTTGTGGGCAGGGACGCCACCTCTTGACTAGGTCAGGCAACACGTGAGAACCGAACGGGAACCGAACCCGCGACTTTTCTGTTGCTGCCAGCTCTGCAGGCGGCGGTTGGGATGATCTCTCACCTGCTGGGTGAAATCAGTTCTAGCACTGCTCGTGTGAGCGTGTGTCAGTGCTTTCCATGAGTTCTCAGAGAGCCCGAGGCTCTGGGTACCTCCCTGTCCCTGGCTCAGGCTCGGTGCCACGCCGGGTTTCTCTGTGGCGTCACGCACCCTCTCAGCAGGTCGTCACTCCCCGGTGGCAGCGGTGGGGTGGTGAAACTCCTTTCCCTCCTCCTCCACAGGAACCGTGACCTCGTTCCCTGGAGAAGGCTCCGTCTCCTGCTCTGGGTAGCGCACGGCCAGCTCCTCCTCCTGGCTCTCCCGGGTGTTGGCGTCGCTCTCGCACCCGCTGGCGGCACAGCTCCTGCCGCCGGGCGCAGACACGGAGCCCACGATAACGGTGTCGGCGTTCATGATGTAGATTTTGTCTGGGGAAGGAAAAAGCAGTGCTGAGCATGGCTAACAACCGCCGTGGGCTCTAGAGATGGCTCCTTCTCATGCCAAATTTGTAGTTGGCATTCAGTGTTGCTTTTTTTTGTGCCTCCCTCTGTTCTTTTTTTAATGAGAGGCGTGCAAATCAGGCCCCAGAGAGTTCACCAACCCACTAAGCTTTGGGAATGCACCCGCTGTGAGCTGTGCAGTCACTGTTTGTTCATAGGATGCTTCCAAATCTGAAATCGAAGCAGCGAATGCCCTGAGTGAAGAAGGCAGCCCGCACGCGTGGTGCTGCGCTGCCTGGCTCTGCACCACCCGCAGGGGGACTTTGGGCTTTTAGATCATGCAGATCTAAAAGATGCAGCGAGGACTGCAGGAGAAAGACAAGTTAGACAGGACAGTAGACATTCACCAGAGTCTGCCAGAAGCAGCAATTAGTCAGGATCTGGGGAAGATGGATGTGGAGAAATCCAAGGTTTGGGCTCTCGCTCTTTGGAGAAGCCACAACACCCGCACTGAGCTGCCTCTGCGCAGGGATCTGCACAGAAACGCCGGGTTATCCCCTGGGCCCTTATGACCAGCAAAGACGTTAATTTCTTTCCAGCAGAGAATCAGCTACAGAATTTTCTGGGTCAGACTTGAACCTTGTCTCCACCTTGACTCCTTTACAAAGGTGAGCGTGGCCTTTGCTCTGGCTCGGGGCACGGCACTCCCGCAGGCGGGCGCTGCACAACTGACACTAAATTATCCTGTTGGAGCTGCCTGAGCATCACTTGTACCCCCAGCCCATCACTCCCAGAGAACACAGGAAGGGAATTCAGCAAGGAAAGGTCAGCTCTAGTAACACCAAAAAAACACTTTCAGGGAACCTCAGATTTGGGTTTGGAAACGTTGCCAGAACGTCTCCAGTCAGCCATGTCGTGGTAACAGTTCCCCCTGTGAGGAGGCTTCACGCCCGAGTTCATCCCCCGCCCTCTGCCACCAGCAGAGACTTTGCGGGACACACGGAGACACGTCCCAGCCATCGCCGTGGAACCCGGGGAAGGAAAGGACGGCTCGGGACGTGGGAGGGGCAGCTCTCATTAGACACTACAGCGTCACTTCCCAACTGGCAGGTTTGGGATTTGAAATTTCTCCTGCGCATTGACATCCTCCGGAATGCACAAGAGAGAGAAGCGCTTTTCCGCCAGGTCCAGAAGTGACCAAGGCAAATGTGAAAATGAGAAAGCCTCATATTGCCACGGACAGATGGGCCAGAGCCTGGTGTCAGATGTTCTGCAGATTCAGCCCCGACCTCTGTCAGAAGCTCTGGACACTTTGCAGCTCAGCAGTGACCTCAGAATGGCATTGTGTTGAAAAATTGAAAAGGCAAGAGGGAAAAAATAATTAAAAAAGCAAGACTCACCAATTCGGTTATTCGCGTGGTCCCTCACTCGAGGGTCGAGCGGGCAGTCGGGGCTATTCCCGTTGCTCTGTGTCACCTCGGCCAGGCTCACGCCGGGACGGCCGCCTCTGTTGGTGCCGGGCACAAGGTTATTGTTGGTTCTGTCGATGAGCTCCTTCTCCTCCGGCCCGCCGTCAGCAGCCAGCGCGATCTGCCGCACAAAGGGGAGAGGAGAGCTGGGATGAGCCCAACGCACACGGTGCAGGTCACCCAGGGGCTGCAGAACCCCCTGCACCCTCAGCAACACTGGGCACGTCGCAGTGCCCGCTGCAGGGAGGAGCCAACTGCAGAGCGCCCGACCGATGGAGGAGCCTCAGTTTCTTTGAACTCCGCTCCTGCATCCCTTGGCCATATTTAAAAAGAGCATTTCTAGGCTAAATTCACAGATTTTTGAAGACGTTTGCAAGAACGTCCCTCACTTCCACCAAAATCATTTCCTAAACCTGCCTGGAGGCTCCGGCACGTCCCAGGGCCCTGTCGGCAGCTCAGAGCCCAGTGAGGCTCCGCAGATCCACCCGCCTGCGGCTCAGGCTTGTCCCCCGAGTGCCCCGCCAGGCGCTCCCGTCGCAGGGGCTGCTGCCCTGGAACGCTCCAGGCCCTTTTCAGCGAGAAGCGTAACATCGGTCAGCAAGGCAGGTGCCAGAGGTCAGAGTTTTAAGGGACTTGCCCAGGCAGAACTTTAACAAGACATTTTTCATATTCAGTCGTGAGACCTGTACAGATGCACGGTCGTACGGTGAGACAGTCAAACCGTCAACACTGAAAATATCTGATTTAACTTCCTCTGAGAGTTTGCAAAGAGCTCCCTCACTCCCAGGGAACAACGAAACACACCAGAGGCTGAACTGGTTGAACTTCCAAATGGGAACCTCAGGCTGCCTGTCGTGGGGAGAATTAATCACAAACTGTCCCTCAAAAGAGGGGCCAGGCTCTGAGAGGCCAAAGGGCCTGCGCTCGAGTTTCTCCCGGCTCTGAGCTCTACTTCTCTTTCCACAAGGTTGGAAAAGACAAAACCCAACACAGCAATATTCTGAAATGTTTGATCTCCTGCTCGTGTCTGACTCACTAAAGCAAGAGAGAGGCTCCCACAGCTCAGGAATCAGCAAGGACACACTGGGTTCATGGCAGCCGATTGCAGCAGATTTGTCAGCATCAGCAGCATCTTGTCCGTGTGCAGGTGGGAAAAGCGGACAGATGTTTTTTTTAAAAAGGGAAGAGTCTGAAGAGTGTTGTAGCAGATCTGGGCATTGAGAGAGAACAAGTCTGACACACGGAGGAGACTCAGAGGCTGAAGGCTGCTGTGACTTCACTGAAAGGGGGAACCCCAGAGAGCTGCGACGGGTTCAGTAGCCGAGGAGCTGAACTGTCCCAGCTGGCGTTTGTCTCGTTCCCTGCAAAGCAGGCTGTCTCTCCAGGAGCTGCTCCTGAGAGAAAAGTCTTCCTGAGCAGCTCTGCCCGCTGCGCGCCAGCCGGCACAAGGGGAGGGGACACGCGGGGAGACGGGAGCAGGTCACAAACCCCACTGGTGTGACCGGAGCCGCGGGGTGGAGCGGGACTGACAGCCAGAGCTCCCCTGGAAGGTGGGGAAGGCTCATCCCAAGGGTTTGGATCTCGTCACTCAGAACACAACGGGAATGGCGTGAAACCAGCCCACGTGCTCCCTTCACAACCCAGAGCGGCCGCCTCATGCTGCTCAACACCCCATAAACCCAGCCCAGGCGGGACGGCACAAGTCCTGGCACGTCTCATCCCAGAACGCCGCACGGTGCCGGGGAAAGGCCCCGCAAAGGACTGCGTGCTCTGATGGAACTGGTAAAAAACGATTATTTACATGGGAGCAGAAAGGGATCCGCTCTGGGACACCGCTCACGCTGGCGGCGTGTGCGCTCAGTAGATCACAACCTGCAACGGAAAGAGAAAAATAATCAGCAGAAAACTCGCGGCAACCAGGAGCACGTTAACATTTGCTCTGAAGGATCTCCTGGCCACGTCCTGACCTCCCCATCCGGGCAGCGCCAGCAGCTCGTGCTCCTCACCACCTGCGTGCCCTGGCTGGGGCGAAGCTGCGACTCGCCCTAAACCCCTCTGTCCACCCCTGCCCACCCCACAGCTGGCACTCGGCTGACGCAGGGACAGACTGGTTAAGGCAGACTTGTTAAAAACGAAAGATAAAAAAGTGTTAATGACCATCTGCTGGATCAACAGGCTGGCTCAGCTCATCCTGTGGTCGGATGAATATTAAGAGGGCGGGATCTCATGTGAGAAACCCCGGGGAAAGCAGCCAGGTGAGGAGGAGGAGCGCATGGCGTCCTGCTGTCGGGGCGTGGGGCGAGCTGGGCTCAGGCCCGGTTCCCAACCTCACCCTGACCTTGCCGCCACCTCTGTTGTCCGTGTCTCAGCTCTATGACGCTGCCTGGGAACAGTTCCTGTTGTGCAAGGCCAGTGGGGAAGCAAAAATCACATTTTGAGAAAATGAAGCTGCAGGCAGAGGCTTTAAATCACGTCTGGAATAACTGAGCATAAAGAGTTCTGAAGTGTGGTGGTGAGGAGACTCTAACAGAGCGGAGGAGAACAGAACAGTCGGTGGAAGCGGCAGTGCCGGGAGGGGATGAGCCCCTCGGGCAAAACGTGTTCTCTCTGGGGGCCGGTGCGGCCGCTCTGGCACAGCCCCAGCTCTGGGAGCACCTCGCTCGCCCACACCGGCATGACTGGGCACCAGTGGGGCGTTCGCCCGGCAGCACTGCCCATCGCCCTGCGCGCGTGCCAAGGGGACGCGCATGGGGCATGGGATGTCCTGTAAAATAAAGTTCCACATTAAAACTCTGCCCTTATTCTGCCTGCATATGGACGACGGTTCCTGGTCCCTGGGCACTCATCGTGAGATCCGAGCCCGGCTTTGGGCACCGTGACGGCGTGCAGACGGGCTGGTAAGAGAAATCACTCATTTAGCAAAGCTCATCGTGGCGTGCATGAGCTCTAAGAGCTTCCCCACTCCCACAGGTCTGCACCAACCCCCAGCAAGCACATCCTGCTTTCTGCAAGAGAGGGGACGTGGTTCTGCAGGCACGCCCCACGGTGGGCAAAGCTACAAGGAGTCAGAATCACAGAATCACAGAATGTTAGAGGTTGGAAGGGACCTCAAAGATCATCTAGTCCAACCCCCCTGCCAGAGCAGGATCACCTACAGCAGAGCGCACAGGAACGCGTCCAGGCGGGTTTTGAATTTCTCCAAAGAAGGAGATTCCACAACCTCCCTGGGCAGCCTGTTCCAGTGCTGTCACCCTCACAGTGAAAAAGTTAACCAGGAAAAATCCCTCTTTCCCTTATGCAGGAAGTCCAGCCCCATCCCAGGAGCCAACAAATCCTCACAAAACACTTCAGGTACCATTTAACATCAGTGCCTGCGAGGGGAGAAGGTCTCCCTTTCACCACCCAGCCTGAAGCATCTTTCTCCATGAATTCACGGCTGCTTCCATCTCCCTCATGCTCTGCAGCTGCTCGGGGAGTTTGCCCAGAACCTGACCTGGCCACCACCAGCCACCAAGCGGTAGCCAACATTCTCTCCCCCCATAACCTACATCAAATTTTGGGATATTTGGGTTCCCTGTTGGCGCACGCTTGGAGCTGAACCAGCAGCTCTGTGCCACAGCTTCAGACACTTACGCTTTCCCGTGAGGACGAGGATTCGCTTCTTGCAAACCTTCCACTTCCAGAGGAGCAGCAGCACCACAAGGAGCCCGGTCACTGTGAGGAGCGCTGCCCAGAGAGCCAGACCTGCAGCACGGGGGGAGAAGGGGAGCAGGAGAGGCTCAGGAGGGGCAGGGCAGGAGGTGTCATTGTGGATCTGTGTGTTTGGGCACAGAGCCATGGGCACCCCTCATCACTCACAGGGCAGCTGTAGGAAGTTCCCACAGAAAAACCACATTGACCAAAGAGAGACCCAAACACGGGGCGTGGGCAGAGCGAAGGCTCTGTCTGCGTTACCTCCCGCTGCCGCCTCCCCCGCGGCCAAGGTGGGCACCGTGCCGGCTGGAGCTCTCTGCTCAGGAGTGGAGCCAGGGTCTGCAGTGGTTGTGGCACTTGAAAGGACACCAGCTGCGGTCACTGGGTTCTCCTCAAACCATCTCTGGCCAAAGTTTCTTGTCTCGCTGCTGGATCCCACAGACAAAGTGCCCGAGGCGGGGGGGGTGGGCAGCTGCTCCAGGCAGACCTGGTCGTGTGTGGCGTTGCCCTGGCTGAGCACTGCCTTGTTCAGCTCCGTGCAGCTGGGACAGAGAGAGCCGGGCTCAGCACCGGTAAAACCACCAGGGACCAGGCCAAGAGCATCTGCCAGGGGCAGATGTCCCTTTGGTCCCTGCTGTACTGCCTGTGCATACAGCTGTCAGTCAAAACGTCAGCAACCACCTTCTCACCCCCGCGGTGTCCCTCCCTGCCCCGGGGGTAACTCTGCTGTACCGAGCAAGCTAAAGGTGAGCTGCGAGGGGTTCCCTCCTTGTCCCACGCAGAGCGGTGCCGCAGGGACAGAGAAATGCCCTCGGGGCTCTGCACTGGGCCCAAAGCCTCCTTGTGGGTGTCCCAGAAGTGACGGGCAACCCCTGTGTCCCTCATGAGGTTCTACTGATTAATGAGTCACTGTAAAGAACCACAGACTCACTTTGTGTGGGGCTTGCAGGCGTCGGTGCTGGAGTCTTGGTTGGAGAAGGTCCCAGGTGGGCACTCGCCACACGTCACATCGCTGGTTGAGGTGCCTGGGTAAAGAGAACAGCTCGGACTCACTGGCCACGAGGCGCCAGGTCCTGGCCCCCAGCTGAGATCGGGAAAGGTGAAGGGGACAGGCTGGGACCCACCGAGGACGGTGACACCGAAGCCAGGCGGGCAGGCAGTGTGGCGCTGGCATCGCGCGCAGCTGTTCTTCAAGGCTGTGGCGCAGAAGAGGCCAGGGTGGCACTGGCACACGCGGTCAGAGGTGGGCGTGCAGGGCTTCTGCTCCACCAGGTCGGGTTCTGGGGGCAGAACCGGCCTCGGTCACAGAGGGTCACCCCAGGGGAAGCCGAGGCTGAGCGGCAGCAGCTGAGGGGCTCAGGATGCAGAAGGGGCTGCTGGCATCTCTGCAACAGCCGCTTCAGTCACGAACTCGGTTAGAGCGTGGTGCTGATAACACCAAGGTCATGTGTTCAATCCCCATTGGGTCCCCAGGTGTTGCTTAGGTGAGAGGTGCCCCTGCCCATGACAGGGAGGTTGGATTAAATGATCTCTAAGGTCCCTTCCAGCCTGGGCCGTTCTAGGAGTCTATGATTCTATGAATGACTGGAGGAGCCCGTTGGCGGCCGTTGGCAGGAGCCGGCAGGGAGAAGGAGGCAGCTGGGACCGCGCGGGGTGAGAAACGCATCAGCGGCTCCAGGGGCCACCAGGAGCGACACTGACCACGCGCAGGGTGGGATCCTGCTCTTCAGATCAGCAGCTGAGGCTGGACAGCTTTGCTGCTGACAACTCTAAGCGACTAAAATATACCCAAAGTACAAATAAAGTATGTGAGGAGAGTGTAACTGCGAGGCGCAGGGAGGGGAAGCCAACCTGCACAGGACACACACGCATCGCACCGCGGCTCCAGGGCTGCTGCGTCCACGAACTCCTCGGGGCCACAGAGCAGGCAGTCGGCCGGGTCCCGCACACACGCCTTCCTCTGGACAGAGCCTGGGGGAAAAACACCAAAATACGTGGGGCAGCGGTTCAGAATCACGGAGTGCAACCACTCTCAGCGCTCCTGCACTCTCATTCACCGTTGGAGACGCCGCCGCGGTCTGTTCCTTGTGCTGGAGCCAGGAGGGAGGCACCGGCGGGGCTGCCGGGGCAGGACCCGCGGGAGGTGGGAGCGCGGCAGGAACCGCTGCTGCATCTGGCCACGACATCCCTCCGGCCGAGCCTCAGCCGCCTCCCTGCACCTCCTCAGACCCGCTCGTCTGAGGCGGCTCTGCGGGGCCGACTGCGGAACCTGCGCCGCCAGGTGCACACACCAACACCCGGCATCTCCCCTCCCCACAACCTCCCAGAGCTCCCACTGCCACCATTTGGGGTCTCCTGCAGCCGGGGTCCCTCCCTCGGGGCCGGTGCCCCCAGGCAGGAGCTCTGGAGCTGCCGGTGCTGTTCCCACCGCCTGCGCCCACAGGGCGACCACCGGGTGAAAGCCCGGGCGGCAGAGCAGCGGCACCAAGAAATGTCTCGAGGGAAGGAGCTGAAGGAGCGGTTGGGCTCTTCTTCTGTCGTGCGTGTGCTCCTTCAGCCCCGCGGGTCTGCCGGGAGGTCATCCGGAGCGCTGGCTGCAGCGCTCTCTCGTGGAGCTGCGGGGCTCCTTTAGAGGCTAAAGCAAACAAACCCCGCGAAAACCCGACCCGACCAGAAATCCACAAACGGAACAAACGAAAGGGACGCAGCGGGACAACCCCTGTGTGAGAGGGGCTGCTCCAGCACACACGGCGCTTCCCGTGGCAGCCCCATCGCTGCCCCGGGTGGGAGGAGACGTTTGCTCTGTGCTGACAGAGAGAAAATGTTCTTCTGGTACCCCGGGTGTGAAGCCTTCCCCCACCTGCGCAGGAACCGAGTCCACGGGATGTGGCGACCGTAGGAACGGACTGAAATGAACTTTGGGCGTTTGGGGTTAAATCTTGAGACTGAACTTGAGCTTGAGCGTAGCTCCGGGGCAGAGGGCGGCCGGCCGGGGGCAGGGGCTCGCCCCGAGCGCGCTGGGTCGGGGCCGGGTGTCGCGGGGAGCGAAGCCGCGCGGCTGCGGGAGCTCGGGGTGCTCCGCTGTGATCCAACAGGGTTGCAGAAAAGCTGCTCTCTCCATGCAGCGAGAGCTGAGCAGCGGGTACCGACAGCTGCTGCCTGCGAAGAGCGGGGGCAGATGAGAAGGAAAAAGGATCCTCGGGAGCTTCGGTTGTCACGGGGGATGCGCAGAGACGGCCGAGACCCACGGGAGAACACGGCAACAAAACGAGTTTGGGGAATAAGCAGAATGAAGTGACCGAGCTCGGTGGCTCGTGACAGCCGGACGCGACCCAGCTCCCCACTGCTCCCCAGCCTCATGTGGCGTCTGCCCCCACGGGCAAAGAAGGTTTTGAGGGAGAAAAGAGCTTTTCTTGTGACTGACTCCGGGTCAGATCCTGCCCTTTGCTTCTTTTACAGGACCAGCCTCTCCATCCCACGGTCTCGGTCACGTCACCAGCCCGGGCACAGCCCCAGCGGCGGCAGAACGAGACGTCCCGGGGGGATCCCACTGCGCCCATGAGCGCTGCCGCCTCCTCATCGTACGGCACAAGTAAAGGTCACAAGTTTCCTCTCAGAGGAAAAAAAAAAAAAAAGACAACACTTCTGCAAGCAGCGACTGCTGAGGGTGAGCCCCCCGAAACGCTCGCCCGCCGGGGTTTGCCCGCTCGGGGCAGCCTCGGGCGTTGCCAGGACTCTGCTCCGGCCGAGGCGTTTCCTGACGCTGAGCCCCCACTCGCCGCGTCCCCGCCGGGGCTGTCCCTGCCTTGCGTGAGGCACTGGCCGGGCTGTTTGACCGTGAGGACAACGACAGATCTTGCCGCACCTTCATTTTCCAATTTCTGTCTTTGCTCAGCCCGGCCGCCCTGTGCTGCCCCACGCCCTGAGCCGAGACCAACAGGATTCTGAGACCCCCTGCTCCAGCGGCTCCAGTGCCCACCCAGCCCTGAACACACACACCAAAATCCAGTGAGTTCTCTCAACTGCGATTTGCAGCTTTTGCTGCAGGCTGAGGAGGCGCAGGGCAGGGAGCACCCGCTCACACCTGGATCCACACCGGGCAGAGACTCGGGAATCGCACTTTTCCCCCGGGACGAGCGGCAGCTCCGCAGGTGCCCCCGCGGCGGCTCCGGGTCTGCTGGAGCCCCAGCCCCACTGACCTGGGGGACACCGGTAACAGCAGCTGCGCGAAGCGTCGTCATAGAACCAGTTCTGGAGCGGGTTACAGGAGGGAGATGGGGTCGGTGACGTCTGGAAATGGAAACAGAGGAAAGACAATCAGGACTCCGTGAGCGCTGCGTCGGGGCAGCCCCGGGGTGTGTCCCAAGGGACGGCAGCTGCAGACAGGAGGGAAAAGCCGACGGGTTTGTTAAAGTTCAACCATCCCCAAAGCAACTGAATCCCCGGTGCCCGCACACCTGAGCAAAGGTGGCAACACCCAGAGCACTGAGGACGAGTCTCCATCCGGCAGCCTCTCCCCTCTGGGGTGGGATCCCGCAGCCTCACCTGAGCGTCCCAGCGCTCAGACCCCCCCGGGCTCCGGACAGTGACCAGGGTGCGGGAATCGCCCCACACAAACGTTCTCCAGCCGACGTTCCCAGCACCTGGAGAAGCCCCCCCGCGGGCTCACCCTGAAACACTCGTTCATGGCTCTGCGTTGCCTTTACCAACCTTGTGGCAGTTGCTAATGGGGAAAAAAAAAAGATGCTAAAAATTGACCTGAAATGATGCCACATTAATTCGAGATAAGGATCTTTCCAGAGAATAAAATAAATAAATAAATGAAAGAATCCCTGACATCCAGCCCAGATTTCCAGCTGTGAGCGCTGCAGTAACAGCTGGAGTCACCACCGGCATCGCCCAAACCCGGCACCAGCCCTCGGCAGCCACAGTGGGAATTCCCGGGGGCAGCAAACCAGCGGCTCCGTGGGGTGACTCGTGCAGCCGTAACGCGGGAACTCAGCGACCCAAAGGTGTGTTGGGGATAAACCAACAACCTATGTCACCCATCGCTCGGGGACAAACCCTGCGCCGGGAGTGAGGAGCCGTCGCCTTGGACAGGCGCTGACGCTGCTCCCCCAGCCCGACCCGCAGAACCGACCCCACTGGTGCTACAAGTGAAGGGTCCCAGCAGCAGCCGCGGTTTGACACGTCAGGGACACGATTCAGCTCTGGCAGCACCGCAGGGAGTGACATCAGCGGGGAGCTGCACTCAGACCCACATGGGGCAGCTTCACGGCTCTGCGGCCCAGACCCTGCGTGGGGAAAGCCCGGCGTGACGGGAAATCTGGTGAGAAAACCTGATCTGTGAACCGGGCACCTCCCTCAAGAACCCCTCAAACAGCTTCTGAAGCTCATTTCTAGGATTTGCTACAAGGTGCAAAGGGCAATTTTGTGTGGAAGACTCGCTCGGCACCTTCCCCACAGATTGTCCCACACGACGCTGGAACAGCCGAGCGAGAGCTCAGACAACCCACGGTCACTGTCAGCAGAGGAGCTGCCCCTGGAGCCGCTCCTGCTCCCAAACCCAGCACCCAGCGACCGGCACAGCTCAGGCTGCGGTGGGACAGGAGAGCGAGAGAGGGACCAAGAGAGGCACCGACAGAGGGAGGGACACAGAGAAGGACACAGAGAGGGACACGGCAGGAACCAGCAATGGGCAGTCAAGGAGAAACAACCCAAAGGAACAACCAGGAACCATGGACAGCCCTGCCCCACACATTCATGCTCCACACGTCCCTGCCCCACACGTCCCTTTTCTCTTTTCCCATTTCTCTCCAGGCTGGGCAGGGACAGGACAGATACTTCCCAGCCGGTTCCATTCCCATTCCGGGTGTTTTTCCATCTCTCCCTGTTCCTCCTGCTCAGCCCCTGCTCTGAGTCTCCCGACAGATCCAACGAGTCGGTTCCATCAGGGCCATTGGACATTGTGGCCTAAAGACTGTTCCCGCCACCACTCCCGGGTGTTGCCGAGCAGGAGACGGAGCCGTCGCACATTTCCCCATCCCCTCTGCCCTAGATCCCGCAAACTCGGGGCACAAACCCCCTTTCGCTTGTCCGGTGCAGAGCAGTGTCCATTGGTTCCCGTGGGGCTCTTTGCCAACGTGGGTTAGAAAGATCTCTTTCAAATTCCCACCAGATGCCAGACACCAGCGGCAGAGGTGGGAGCCCGCCGGGGGAACAGGGGCGCTTCGCACCTTCTGCCACGGCTCCATCGAGGCTGCCAGGAGTGGGGCTGGCCATGGGGACACGATGTGGGGTCCCGGCTGCGTGATGCCAGAGGGACGGGCCAATATTTCAGCCAAGAGGAAGGTGCCCTGGTGCTGGAAACAACTGCCAGTGCGGCCGAAAGGCTGCCGCTGCCAAACTCATCTGTCCCCATCTTTGGGACCAGCCCTGAGCCCGCGTCAGAGCAGGGATTTCATCTGGTTTTGCACAAGCACAAGGAGTGTGACCCTGGGTTCAGCTGGAGGGAGCCAGAGACACTATTTCCCAAACCCTTTCCTGCAGGTGCTTCGGATAAAGGCTTTGGATCTGGAGAGAGTGAGGGGTGCCCCGAGAGAGAGCAGCCCCTGTGCAGCCGCCGGAGAGTGGGACAGCCGTGGGGTCCCTGTGCTCAGGGCTCTCCCATTCCCCCCCCAGGCCGACGGCTCTTTGCTTTTTTTAAAGCCTTGCAGACAAACCCTCAATTCCATTAAGCAAACAGGCCGACACGAAGCCGTTGGGTTTTTCAGTGCTCGCTTTTGAGAACTGGTTTTAGCCAATGGACTTTGCTTAACTCTTCTCCCTCGCTCTGCAGTTCTGAACCCCTCTGCTGGTCCAGCACAGACCCTGGCGATGCTGAGGACAGGGCAGGACTCGGGGCTGCTCGGCAACCCCGCCAGGACAGGGTTTGACTCATTTCTTGATGGGCTCTTGAGCTCATACAGAGAATGTGATGTGAGGCAGAGCCAGAACCGAGCTTGCTACAGATGAGCTGGCAGTCAGGAAGACGGACTCTTAACGGTAAAACCCATCCCCTGCTGCCGGCACCGGCTGCTCTAGAAGTGACTGAAGCTGCAGCAAAACAGTCACTCCTGCTCGAGCTTCTGCCCAACCCATGACGGCGCAGAAAGAGCCGATGACCCAAGCCTGCAGCCAGTCAGGCTTCACCCGCGGGACAACACAGACCTTGTTAATGAGCGAGGGACAAAAGAATATTAAACCAAAGCAAACACAAGCTCTGGCCTCAGGCGAGGTGGAACCCGCTGCCAGATGTGAGCGGGGAGCTGGGAGCTGGGACTTGCCACGTCTCACGATGGCAGCAGAAGCCAGCGCTGCTTCACAGAGGCAGCACAGGGAGAGCGAGAGGCAGCAGCTGGTCCCAGCGGGACGTGTCCCCGCGTCCCGGCCACCTGCAGCGAGCCTGGCTGTGGGCAGGGAGCATCAGAAACCCAACTTTCTTTCTGCCCCTGTCATTGCGTGAACAGAACAGCCCAAGTGCCGTCACACAGCACTAATGCCACCTTTTGTCCCTGGTGCTTTTTTCTCAGTCCCGGCAGAGCCGACGGGCTGATCCGAACGTCCTCCTGGTGTCCCTCAGGCGAGGAACAGCAGCAGGTTCAGCCCCAGCAGCAGCACCACAGCCCTGCGGGGTCTCAGGAAGGAGCCGGGGCAGAGCGGGGCAGGGAGCGGGAGGGGAGTTCATCACAGCTGCGGACACGAAGGCAAACTCCAGCTCTTGCCAAGAGAGCCGGGAGGGTCTTTCTCAAACGTCTGTGAGGAGGACGTGATAACTCGGTTCTTTTCAGAGACTTGATTGGAGACAGGTTTGTTGTAAAAACAATCTCCCGCCAGCCCGGGTGCTGGCCGGCACTGCCCAGCTACAACGGGCGGTCTCAGGCAAGGATGTGCTCGTATCTCCCAATAAATGCTCATATTTCCCACTAAATGCTCATATCTCCCAATAAATGCTCACATTTCTACAGCAAGGGGCTGACAGAGAACTTCAGGAGCTGCCGCTGCACGCAGCCGCTCACCTGCTTGATCCCACCAATGCAAAGAGTCGTTGCCATCGACCTTTTCCTTTTTTTACCACGTACAACGGCCGGGAGCCAGGGAAATCACCGGGATTTCTGCCAGTGGCTGCCACGGGCTCTGCTGGGGAGGGGGCTCGGGGGGGGCAAACCCACGAGAGGTGACACGATCCTAGCGGGGCCGGTCGGCACCTGCAGCATCAGCCGGGTGCAGCGAGCAGGCTGCGGCTATTTTGAGCCGATTTGACGCAGAAATAGCCCGTTCATGGGAGGTCAGAGCCAGCGGTGGGAGGATTTCCTGGCTCTCTCTGCCCTCACGCACCCGACGGGCCAGCCCGGGCTCCCTTGAGCCGCCGAGGGGCAGCTCCAAGCAGGGACATGCCCAGCGCGGAGCCCGCGGCCACCGGGGCAGCAGCAAAGGCCCCTCGAACAAAGGAACGAGAGCAGCCCCCACCCTCCCTGCCCGGGATGTGCCCGGAGCTGCGGCACCACCAGCAACGCCGGCGAGAAAATGAGGATCTAAAAAATGAGGATCAGCTGGGACCTCCGGCTCCTGCCCCCACAGTTCCCAGAGGGGGAACCCTCCCGGCTCCTCGGCCTCACCCCTTCACCTCCCGACAGCTCTGCTCCGCACCCGTGGGTTCTCCCCCGGGTTCCCCCCCGTGCTGCACGGAGCCCATTTCCCCGGACTCCCCCCGCCCGGCCCCAGCCCCGTGCAGCAGAGCCCCGCAGCCCCGGGTGCCCCCATCCCCGGGCTCCCGCGTCCCGAGGGGCTGCAGGTGCCCCGGCCTTACCTGCGGGGCCGGCCGGGTGTCCCAGGGCAGCAGCAAGAGGCAGAGCCCCAGCGCCAGGCTGCGGGCAGCCATATCTGCAGGGCTCAAAGCCCCCCGGTGCCCGGCATCGCTCCTCCTGGAGCCCGAGACCCTCCTGGGTCCAGCCCAGCCCCGCTCTGCGCCGCTGCCTCAGCTCGGGGCCGTCCCGGCGGCTCAGGACGAGCAGGAGGCTCCAGGCGGCTGAGAGAGCAATTGAGGAGGAGGGGGCTGAGGCTGCCTCAAAAAAAAAGCAGAGCGAAAAAAGAGCAAAGCGGTGTCAGTCGGCAGCGCCGGAGCTGCCGGGTGACCGCAGGTCGGTGCCACGCGTCGGAGCTGTCACCTGCGGCACACGGGGGCTGCGCAGGGACGCGGCTCCCTCGGCTGCAGCAGCCCAGAGCCCCGGCGGGCGTGTGGCCAAGCCCGGCCCCGTGAGCAGCCCTCGAGAGAGCTCCCGTCCTGCCGCACAGTCATTCGGCTCCTGCGGGATGAGTGTGCGGGAGCCCGCGGGCAGCTGGGGCCGCGCCCGCAGGGTCGGGCTGTGCTCATCGCCCTCCAGCCCTCGAGAGTCTTCCCCCCTCCTCCCGTCCCACCCGGGACCCGGCAGCGTCCCCGCAGCTGCAAATCCCGTCACCCGCCCGCCCGGGTCACTCCGGGCGACAGCCCTCGGCTCCGGTGCCGGGGAAGGTTTTTGCCGCTCGAAGGTGCGATGCAGTTTCTTATCTCTGCCCTAAAAGTTCCGTCAAAAGGCAAAAGGCGCCACTTCAAACGCGGGCAGGCTGCCCCGAACACCTCCGGAGGGAAAACACGGAGCAGTCGTGTTCTCACACCTCGGGTTTCGTGCTTCTCACCCCGATCAGCAGAAAGCAAAAGAAAACCAAAAGAAGTGAGAAGAGATCAAAAGCCGGAGAATTGTTCTGTCACAGACCCGCGGGCACCGCTGGGCCCAGGGAACCATCACCCCGGGGTGACGCCACCACCCGAGCGGCTGCCCCAGCTCTTTCCCGCTGACCGACTCCCAGTTCTTTCTTTGCAGCCACATCTCTCGCCCCCCCGGGCGTTTCCCGACCCTTTTGCACCGCGTGTGACACAGAAACCCCGCGGGGTCCCTTCCCGGGCTCTGGGCTCTCTCAGCCCCAGCAGCTCAGCCCGCCGGGCACGGCCCTGAGGTGTCTGACTGTCCAAACGCGACATTACTGGGTTTCCTCATCAAATAATGGGCTAGAAAACATCTCCAGCCCGGGCAGCGCCCCCCGGGGCTGGGAGCAGCGTCGGGCGATTCCAGCCGCTCGCCCCACTCAGCCGCCCGGGGCTTTGGCCTTCGGGGTGGGGTTTTTTTTGTTTGTTTTTCCTTCTGCATTTTTGTTGCTTTGGGGTTCCTGTTCGTTTGGTTGGTTTGGTTTTGTTCTGATCAGCTCCTGTCTGAGCTTTTCCAGCCCCAAGCTCAGGCTGGGGAGCTCCGGGCTCTGTCCCCGGCGCTGCCGAGCTCGGCACCACCCGCGGGAAAACCGGAGAGCAAACCCACGGGTGTGAGAGACCCCTGGGACGGGAGCATTCCTGTCTGTTTTCTAGGGAAAACGAGTCTGAAATGAGCCCAGGGAGCTCTTTGTGTCTCTCTCTCATCAGACAGACAGACACGGGTGGCAGCTCCCAGAAGCGTTTGGATTTTAGACAAACCCACACTGCTCTTTTCTGCACGTAGCCAGTATTTCCTAGAAAATAACCCTGTTAATAGAAAAAAAATAATAACAAAGCAGAAGCCAACACCCAGCCCCTATTTCTCTGTTCTCCCATCAGAGGAGAGGAAAAAAAAAGGGCATGAGCAGGGTGTTGTTATCTCTAAAGTTAATTTATTGCACCTGTGTCCGACAGCTGCATCTCCTTTTGGGTCAGGTGTTAAAGTCAGCGATGCCCGAAGACAAGGCTGCCCGGCATTTTCTATGTTAATTAACTCAGTTAATAGTGAGCTTAATTTTGACACAGGGCGCCTGAGCTGCACTGGTCACATCTAACAAGGACTAAAATCTCCTTCATACCAAATATGCCACAGCTTGGCAAAACGGCTGCAACGCAGCGATGGTTTGAAATGAGAGTTTTCCCAGCTGGGGGAAAAAAAATGGTTGTAACGGGCTGGGCTGACTAAAAACTCCCAGGGGAAATCCCAAGGAATTTCAGTATCTGTAGTTTCAGCAGCTGGACACGCTCACAGGGTGTTTCTGTTCTGTAGTAAAAATAATAGAAAAAGAAATCAGCTTTTTTGCTATAATATAAAGTGTCAGACCTCCTCAGACCAGTGATCTGAGCAGGTCCTCAGATGTCGTTGCCTCTGGAAGGGCCACGTGGCGCCCGCACAGCCGTGACACACCAGCCTTCCAGAAGCAACTATGTCGTTCTTTGTTACGCTTAAGAAAATAAAAAAAATCCCTGGGCACCCCTAGACATCTCGGCTACCAGAGGGTTGGATCTGGAGTTTATACGCAAAACAAGCCGGGCTGACCCGTCTGTCGTTTTATCCACTTTGTGACTGGGTGAAGTCATCCCCAACAAGAACTTCAGCAGCTAAAACTGTGCTGGGCAGATCGTGCTAATAAGGGGTCACCTTTGGTGAGATTTCTCTCAGAGATGCTGTTTATACAAGGTGGATAATCCAAAACTTCTGCCTCTGGTTTTGTCATCTCGACTCCTGCTCCAACTTTCAACAGAGTGATAAAATAACCGAAGTAACAAAAAACAGAATACGTGCAAAATGCTGTTTTCGGGTGCGCAGCAGCTTCAGAGCTGAAGCGCGTTTTGAGTCAGAGCGAGAAACAAGAGGAGCTGACAGAGAACTCGGCGCCTCAGCAGAGACTCGGCTTCCATGAACGAAAGTGTCGCAGAGTCACTGAGCCCGCGGGTGGGCGGGAGCGGGAGCCGACCTCGGGGGAGGGATCGCACCGTGCCCGGGCTCCCAGCGACTCTGACGGCACCTTCGGGAGGAGCAGCGCGTCTCCGCTCTCCATGGAAGCAGCTCTGGACAAAGATGTTGATTTGCATGGTTGTGCCCTTCCTCCCGTGACTCTCCCGAAGCCGAGCGGCTCCGGGGGAAATCTCCTGGCACGGGCAGGGGAGCCGCTGGTCCCTCCAGCTGGAGGGTACTGGTGGGCAACAAAGGTTGGGCAGGCGGTGCCGGGCGCAGGCTGGGGCGTTATCGAGATCCTTCCTGCCCTTGCTTCCCCCCTGCCCAGCGCGGATTCGATCTAAAGCAAAAGCTTCGGGCGGCAGCAGCTCCCTGCTGGGATGAGGAGGAAGGGACTGGCTCAGCAGGGAGGATGAGGATGGGGAGAGAAACTGGGACTGACTGGAAACCGTGAATCAAAAATGTGTTAGAGGGAGCGGGTGTGTGCAGAGACCTGAACGCCGGTGCTGCTCAAACTGGGAGCATCAGACCGAGCAGCTGTAACCGTGTTCTCGGGCTCCAGGCTGGGTGTTAGTTAAAGCCACAATTTGTTAAAGTTCCAGTCCAACCCATCAGAGCAGTTTTCACTGATGGTTTTCGGAAGACGCTGCTGCCCCGTGAACAGTCAAACCCTCGGGAAGGGCACTCGGTCGCTCTGGGCACACGACGCTGCAGGAACCGCTGGGGAGAGGCACCACGAGGCGAGAGGTTCCAGCCCAGAACACGACCAGAGCGAGAGGGAAAGGAAAGTTTGCGGTGCTCTGTCCTTTCACAAAGGACCCACCTTCAGGTATTTTCTGCGTGTGAGCTCACAGACAGGGCGGCTGCGGCCAAACATCAACCCGTGCGGCTCATCCCAACAACCAGCCCCGGGAAGAGCAGCTGCTCCAGGATGAGACACGACCCTTTGCTGGAAATGACTCCTGACCTCCCTGCACTCCCTGTAGTAAATTCTCTACTTGGGAGTAAATCCACTCGTGAGAAGATGACTGGGGGTGTGAACACTTCACTTCCTTCCAGGAACAGGCAATTCTGCTGCACTCACACAACTCGAAACCCCGACTGACTCAGCTGAGCTCACGGAGCAGCTCGGGGTCTCTGCTGCCAGGAAGGCGAAGGGTCGCACTGAGCTCGAACCGGGGAGGGGAGATGCCCGAGTCGTCCCAGTCACCCACCCCCTGCAAACATTCCACATTCACTCGCTGACCCGTGGCTGCTGGTGTCGTTGCTGCTCCTGAGATGTGCACGTGGCTGGGAAGGGAAACGTGGAAATAAAAAAGCACTGAGAGCTCAAATTTTGCACATTTTTACCCCAAATTGAAAATCCAATTGGCTGGGGAAGGCTGTCCGCATGGTTCAGCCACAGGAGCAGGAGTCATTGGTCCCCAGCGCTGTCCCGGGCCCCTCGGACACGTCCCTCACACCTGTCCTGGCGCTTCTCCGGACCCAAAAGTTTCTCTGTGACCAGTGTTGAGGCCCCACCTGCCAACAGGAGCGAGCTGAACCCCCCTTGGCTGACACAAACGGAAGCAGGAAATAGATATTTCTGGAGAAAAAAAACACAACGGGAAGACTTTCAGGAACTGGCTTTTTCAACTTTTTTCTATGACTGCAGCCGAGAATCCCAGCTCCGACGATTCAGGGTCGTCGTTTTCCCCTTCCCAGCAGCAGCAGTTTCCTTCTGCAGAAGCCAAGGAGATGCAGCAGCTGACCCTGGAGTGAGGCCCCGCCCTGGCGCCGGGTTTGCTTTGTCCGGGGAACTGGAGAAACTGAGGCTCCTGGTGCTGAGGAGAAGGGGCAAAGCTTCTCTTGAGTTTTTGGACTCGACACACTCTGAACACAAATTCCGCTGGGATTCAAAAACCCAAGTTCTGCAGAGAAGCTCCAAAAATGAAAGGTTGCAAATCATTCACAAAGCAGCTCGCGCCACACAGCAGCTTCTTCCCAAATCTCCTTTCACCGTAACAGCTCCCGCACCTTCGCAGTCGCTGACGTGGCTGCAGGCATCGTGCTGCAAACAAACCCGGGATTTGTTGCTGTTTTAACCTGAGTAGCTTGAGCTGAAGGTGCCTCCGTTTGGAAATGACGGCGTTGGCAGCGTCCCATCGCGCCAGGCCCCTCCGGGCCAACCCCTGGCCCCGGCACCGCAGCGAGCTCACGCCTCGGGCTCATTCGGCCGCAGTGGTGGCCGAGCTCGGTGCCTGCGGCTGTCCCGGTGGGACCAGCGCTGGTCGGTCATCCTGCACACGTCGCCTCGCCCTGACCCGCGTGGCAAAGCTCACGCAGCCTCCAGACGCGGCTGCAAAGTGAAGTGAAAGAGCAGAGCTGAGCGTGCAAACCCTCGGGTACGCGTGTGGGTTGCTTGGGTGTGCGTACGGCTCTGAGAACCAGGAACAAGCATGTTCAAAGATTTATTTTTCTCCCACAAGAGCTGACGGCCGTGCCCGGCCTTTCCCCAGGGCAGCCGAGCCCGGGGCTCACGGAGCTGAGGCCAAGCGATCAGGATTTGGGGCCGGGCTGCAGTGCCGGGCTCTGAGCTGCTCCCCCGCCGCCAAGCGCTGCCCTGGCTGCGGCGCCTCCACCTGTCACGTCCAGCGGCTCCTCAGGTCTGGCTCCTGCCAAGGCTCCGGACACCAAGCTCTGAAACCCAAAGGGAGAGGACATGAACCAAACAGCACCAGTGTCGTCATCAAATTGAAGTTTTAAAGAGTTAATTGTTTAATGAACGCTAATCGCTATCTTCGTATTTCCCAGCATATTTCCCTTAGACAGACCGTGCCTCCCTCTCACTTGGTGCTTTGTGACCAAAAGTGGTCTCACCACAACGACCAACAGTGGGATGGAAATTAGATATATGAGTATTAACAGGGGCTGAATCAATCATGATAAAGGTTAAAATTATTAGCAGGCATTGTATGCATGTTTATGTTAAAATATGTTAAGGATCATAATTTTGCATAAAAGGTGTATAAGCAGTTGCTGTGCTCTCGCTGAAGCATCGGGTGGTTTCCAGGCTTCCCAGCGCTGCAGTAGAGGTGCCAGCTTATCTACGTATCAATAAGTTTTGCTGTTTTTGCGACCTTTCCCTTTGAAAACCACAGCACCAGAGGGACTTTTCTCGTTTGGTGCAGCCCGGTGAGCTGAACAGGCTTCTGCCGCTGCCCAGCCCTGTTCGCTGCCTCGTGTCCACGCGCGTCCGTTTGCCGCGTTGGGTCGGGCTGAGGTGGAGTTGATCCTCCCAGAGCAGCTCTCTCGGGACTGTGTTTTTGGAGGGGCAGCCAGAAGGGTGTTGAGAGCACCCCAGTGTTTTGGCTGCTGCTGAGCAGGGCTCACACGGCACCCAGGCGGTGGTTTCCAATGTTCCCCCAAAAGCAGCCTGGGGGTGGGCAACTTCTTGGGAGGGGTCACAGCCGGGCCAGCTGACCCAGACTGCCCAAAGGGGGATTCCAGACCATACGAGGTCAGCTCAGATGGAAAAGCGAGAAGGCAGAGGGAAGTGGGGGGCATTCGCTGTTTGTGTTTGTCCTCTGGAGCAACCGCTGCGCGTACTGGAGCCCTGCTGCTGGGGACAGCGGCCGGACGTCGCCTGCTGATGGGAAGCAGAGAAGAATCTTTGGCTTTGCTTCCGCACGCGGTCTGTGCTTTTGCTGTATTAAACTGCTTTTATTTTAACCCACGGGACTCTCGTTACATCTTCCCTCTCCCCTGTCCATCTAAAAAGGGGGCACAACAGAGGAGTTTTGGTGAGCTCCTGGCCTCCAGCCAGGGCCAAACCGCCCCAGTGACGCAGCAGCGGGAGGAAAATGTTTCCCTGTGGGGGAGAGAAGGAGAGAACCTCCGGGAATTTCCATTTGCTCGGCCATCGCTGACTGTCCCAACCGTCAGGAGGACGCGAGCCCAAGTCCAACCCCGGGGCTCCCACGAGCTGCTCTCACCCGGCGGGGACGGCGAGGCGGCGGCTCCCCAGGGACGCCCGCAGGTCCAGATCCCCCTGGAGCGGGTCCAGGCTGCTCGACGCGGGTTTGCCGGAGGTGCCGACGCTCTCCCAGCCGTGCAGGCAGTGCTGTGAAAGGAGACGGCGCTGGAGCTTTGCCCTTTCCCACCTGTCGTGGCCCAGCACTTCTAAAGAACAGTCTGTGCCCGGGGAGGCTCTGGCAGGTGACTCGTTCCTTTTTGAGGAGCTTTATGTGACTCGCAGGAAAACAAAGAAATCTCTAATGAAGCAAAACCACGTCGCTCTTCCCTCTCCCACCTCCCACTGGCTGATGATTTCTAACCCGCTCGGTGAACTCAGGGACCCGACCTCTCTCACCCGTCTCCAGTGACTCACGCGGCTCCCCAAACCTCAGACCCGGGCTCCTTCCTGCCCCTTCCCTGGAAATCTCTGCGTGTGGTTGGTGACCCAGCCCACAGCACTGCCCGGCAGCCAGAACACGGGAACAGCTCAACGAAAACAGCTTGAAATCCAGCCCTGCCCCTGCTGATCCTATCCGGCCCCCGCACACGGCGACTGTTTCCCAGCAGCTCGGCCTTTAGAATCCCCAACATCTGCAGGAATGAGCACCAGCACCCTGGGGTACGGCACCGTGTGTTGCCATCCCGCCCCAGAGGCACACGGCTCCGTGCGGCGCTTCCTTCCTCTCAGGGTAAAGCATTTATGGCACATGGAATCACAGGATGGTTCAGGCTGGAAGGGACCTTGAAGATCATCTCGTCGCCCCCTGCTGTGGGCAGGGACCCCTCTCTCCCCCAGCCCAGGTTGCTCCAAGCCCCGTCCAACCCGGCCTTGAACCCTTCCAGGGATGGGGCATCCACACCCTCCCTGGGCAGCCTGTGCCAGGGCTTCACCACCCTCATGGGGAAGAATTTCTTCCGCATATCTAATCCAAATCTCCCCTCCTGCAGTTTCAGGCCCTTGCCCCTTGTCCTGTCACCATAGACCCTGTAAAATCCCTTCTCCAGCTCCCTGCAGCCCCTCTCAGGCCACTGTGAGGTTGCCCCGGAGCCTTCTCTTCCCCAAACTGCACATCCCCAGCTCCCTCGACCTTTCTTCCCAGCAGAGCAGCTCCAGCCCTCTGAGCATCTCCAGCCCCTGGAACATCTCCAGCCCTCTGAGCATCTCCCGGGCCTCCTCTGGACCGGCTGCAGCAGCCCCATGTCCTTCCTGCCCTGTGGCTCCAGAGCTGCCACAGCGCTGCAGGTGGCGTCTCACCAGAGCAGAGCAGGGGCCAGAATTCTCTCCCTTGCCCTGCAGGTCATGCCCCTTTGGATGCAGCTTTTTTTGGATTTTTTTTTGCATTTTTTGGGCTGCAGGAGCACCCTGCTGGCTCCGGCCCTTCACTCCAGCTGCACAAAGGCACAAGCACAGAAGCTCACACCTACAGGTTTTTTTTTGCTATGTCTGTGCCAGGATCAGCAATTCCCATGGGGTCCCTGCCGGGGGGTGACCCCCAGGTTCTCTTCCCTTCTCGCGCTGTGACACCACGCCCAGCCTGGGCCGGGCTCAGCGACTCACCGATGGCAACGCCAGGTCCGTGGGCTCAAAGCTGCTCCTGCGATGGGCTCGGTGCTTGCGGGCAGGCGCGAGGGCAGAGCTGGGGATGCTGACCCTGCAGGCACGAGGGAGTCGACACTTAATGACATCAGACACTTCATGTGCACCCCCAGGTTCTGCATCAAACTCTGGTGAAATGTGCATTTCTCACTGACTCCAAAGCTTTTTCTGCTCATGGAACAGAGTAGGAGGGGGTTCTTGAGCAGGAGGTGTCTCTGCCTGGAGAGCAGCAGCCTCCCGCGGAGCCGTCCTGACGCCGTTTTCCCCCCTCACAGGATCAGTTTTCCTGCCCCGCTGCCTCCTCGAGCTCCGCACACCACAAAGCACAATCCTGACCCACCTGACACACGCCGGCTCTGCCAGGGTCTCCGGGGGCCGCTGAGCACGCGGGATCCTGCACACGGGGCAGGCGGAGTCTGGATCCACGGGCACGGGGAAGAGGCGCGGGTTCAGCCGGTAGCCGTAAACACCTGCCGCGGGAAAACAACCCCCCTGGTGCTTCTGCTCTGTCCGAGGGCTCCTCAGCCCACTGAGCAGAGCTGCTCCAGCACAGCCACTCGTTTGGCAGAGAGAGCTGCTCCTCCTGAAACAGTTTTTGCTTTTCCCAGTAAGTTCCTAAAAATCAACCTCTGCAGCTAAAACAGAGAACCCTGCAGGTACACGGAACCCAGGGAAAACACGATGGTGCCGACTGGGAGAGGATCCCCAGAGGACTCAGAATCTGTGGAGCGCGAAGGCAAATCTGGTTTAGAAGCTGCAGCTGAAAGCTCCACATTCCTCCTCGTCGTGCACAACACGCGGCTTCCTCAGAGCGACGGGCAGAGAGCACTCGGCTGTTTGTGCACAGATGGGATGGGGAAGGAATCTGCTCTTACACTGGTGGGAGCTGGTCGTCAGCTCCGGATCCTGCTCAGGCGCTGAGTGATCCCGACCCTCGGGCCTTAAAAAAAATGCAAAAAAAACCCATCAGTGCCAGGGACAGACCCCTGGAGAGCCCCGCTTCTGCCGAGCCCTTCTGACTGGGGGCAAATAACGGCGCCCAGAGCCCCCCCTCACAGACCCCCCTCCCGCCAGACCCTGCAGCCCCTGGCTCTGAGGCAACGCAGCCCGGCCCCGCGGCCACTCACTGCGGGCGCTGCTGACGGACACACGCGGCTCTGTTGGCCTCGCGGAACTCCTGCAGCTCCGCAAAGTACTCGTCGGGTTTTTCTGCTGCTGAGGAGTTTGTGTCCAGGAGCCCTGAGAACGCCCAGGAAAGGGAAAAGCTCAGAGATTGACCGAACTCGGGAAAGCCCCAGAGCCTCACGCAGAACACTCCAAACCAGTCCGGGTCTGAAACGGCCAAGCGGGCACCGAGCAGAGGTTGCTGCCGCGTCACGCCGGATCTGCTGAGCTTTGGGTGCCCAGACGCGTCCGTGGCTTTGGGTCACTCGGTGTCCCCTGTGACCCCGCTCAGCTCTGCCATTCGCTGCCGGGTCCCACAGCCCGGCCCCAGGAATGGATTCCACTGAACCACAGCTCCTCTGCCAGAGCGGCTGAGCGAGCTCCAGCCCTGCGGCTCGGTCACAGCCCGACCTAAAAGGGCTCAGAAACCGCGTTTTGGCCCCTCCTGTGGGCACCTCATGCTGAGCTCTGCTCCAGGTTTGGGACTCACCTGCGATCCAGTCGTAGCCCAGGAAGGGACGGGCAGAGCAGCCGCTCACAGGGCTGGCGCGCTCCTCGGGGTCCAACCGACCAGTCGCACGGCCAGCGGCCCTCTGGAAAGCAAACGGCTCAGACAGTCCCGCACGCCCGGCAGCTGTTCTCAGGCACGGCTCAGGGGGCAGCCGGTGGCTGTTCCAGCGGGACATCAGGGGCTCAGCTCGAAGCTGGATCCTGTTTGTGTCCCCAGCAGTTGTTTGCTCACCAGCCCTGTGTCACCTCAACTCACGGCACAGGAGGAGGTGGCCAGGCACCTGCCCAGGCTCAGGCAGCGTTTTTGAGGGCTGTGACCCAAACACTGACCTCCCTTCCCCACGTGTTCCCAAACACCCAGATTTGGCTGCGCTGCCGCAGGGGATGATCAGGGCAAGAGCCTGCACTGAGCCCTGCAGCAGCAGCAGCAGTGGCAGCAGCAGCATCACCCCGGGCTGTTCCCCTGAGCACACACAGCGCGGGTGCAGGTGAAAAGGAGCCTGAAGGTGAGGAACTGTGGGTTTCTGGTCCTTGGTTCGGGGCTGAGGGGAGCAGGATCTGAGCAAACGCCAACAGCTCCCAGTGTCGCGGCTGCCACCAGCCCTGACCCCGACATCCAACGGGCACCGCAGGAACCGGGCGAGTTCTGCTCCCCGGCCCTTCCCCCCGTCCTCCCATCGACTTACAAAAACAACCAGAGCCCTGGGTTCACTCGTTGCCTCCAGCTCTGCCGGCCGAGATGCTGGCGAGTCCGATCCGGGCGCCGTGGGCTCTGTCCGGCCGCTCTCCCCGCCCAGTGTCCTGCTCGGCGACGGCTCCAGACGAGCCCTGCGCTGCCTCTGCTCACGGGCACCGCACAGCTGGGGGGGCTGTTTGCCGTCACCCCCACGGCCCAGGAAGAAGGAGTCTTTCTCCGGACTTCCTCCAACACGGCCATCCCCGCCTGCTCTGGAGGCTTCTCGGCCACACGCGCTGGCTGCCGGAACATTCCTCTCTTTCCCAGGCAAGCTGGGATCCAAACCTGCCGCTCCCTGCGGCTCCGCTCGCTGCTGCTGCTGCTGCTCCCCTCTGTCCCCACTGCCGCATCCCAGGGGCGAGCCGAGGGCGGCTCCGGCTGTGCCAGCTCCAGCTCCCACGGACACCAGCACCACAGGGTCAGCGCTGGGCGTCACCGCAGCGATCGGGTCCTCCTCCTGTGGGGACAGAGACCCTCGTGCCATGCGGTGTCACTCAGAGCACAGACGGCCGTCACCAGAACACCTCGCTCGGTGAGACAGGAGCAGCCCCTCGCTGCAGCCGCTCGCCCTCCGAACCCACGTGGGGCAGAAACCCCGGAGCCCACTGAGCGCTCACTGTCTGGAGAGGAGAGAGAGGCACCAGCCCCGGTGACTGCGGCTTTCCCCAGCTTGGGGAGCTGCTGAACCTCCAGTCTGTGCTTAGAGAAACAAAAGGACGATCTCCTGCTGTGTTCCCCCCTCTCTGGGATGAGGGAAGCTGCATTTCTGGGGCAGGAGCTCATCTCTGACCCTTTAAAAGGAGAACATTGAGGGGACCACAGCATCTCCCTGAGCAAGCCCGGCCCTGCCCTGACAGACCCCACGTCCCGCTCCCCTCCAGCCCCCTGTCTCCGTCACCCCCTGGCCCGCAGGCGGAGCTGCTGCCGATCCCACGGAGCCCGTCTGCCCCCGGTGCTCGGAGCCCAGCCCCACACGTACCCCCCTCTCGGGCACAGGGATGGCTCTCGCGGCCACTGCTCCGTCCCGAGGAGCTGCTGGTCGGGGCGACTCGCTGGGAACTCGTTGCCTCATCTCCCGCTGCATCGCTCGGAGCCTCCGCAGGAGCTCCCGGCTGCCCTCACGCAGCCTCTGCAGCTCCAGCTCCGTCCCGGCGAGCATCCCCCCGCGGGGCCAGAGGCCACACTGCCGGCAGCGCTGACCGAAGCTGCAGCCTCAGGCTTCTCCTCCCTCAGGGCACGTTTCATAAAACCCACTTTCAGCCGTTGGAACGTCGGGAGAATCGGTTTCGCTTCTCAGAAAACAGCGAGTCCCAAACCTTGTCCGTCGAGCACCAGCGCCGCCGCTTCTCCCCAGCGACGCGCCAACGGGCAAAGGGCTTGTGCCCCGCGGCCGGTGGGTGACTCAACGAGCCAGGACGCGCCTACAGAGGAAACAACAAACACGGAAAAAATCCTTCAGAAAGGCAAAGCAGACACTGGGTTCAGGAGCTGCCACCTAGGGCGGCCTCAAGCGATTCTGCTGTAACGGGCTGGTGGAGCAGCTGGTGCTGCCGAGATGAAACATCACTAATGCACGTGAGCAGATTTGCTGCAGCCAAAAGAAATGTCAGGGCAAAACTCAACACTCCCCAGGCCCGGGCAGGAGGAGCCCAAAAGGCTGGAGCAGGACCCAAATGATCCAGCCCCACCCGTCTGCCCCTGCGGGTGCTGGTCAGGGCAGCGGAACTCGGTGAGAGCTGAACAGAGAAACGCGGCTCAGCCGGGCCGGGCGGCTGCCCAGCGCCAGAGCTCCACGAAACCCGCAGAAAACACTGTTTGTAGAAACAAAACCAACCTGGAAAGCCCAACAAACCCAAATGCTCCGGCCCGAAGCGACCAGCGAGTTCTCGGGGAAACCCCGGGTGCTGCTTTGTCCCTCATTTTCCCCCCATTTTTCCTCATCTCTCCCCTTTTGTTCCCGTTTTCTCCCCTTTTCCCCCCATTTTCCCACTTTTTACCCCTTTTCTTCCCCATTTTCCCACCCCTTTTTTCTCATTTTCCCCCATTTTCCCACTTTTTACCCCATTTCCTCCCCATTTCTCTCATTTTCTCCCCATTTCCCCCATTTTCCCACTTTTTACCCCATTTCCTCCCCATTTCCCTCATTTTCTCCCAATTTCCCCCCATTTCTCCCCTTCTCCCCCCATTTTCCCACTTTTTTACCCCATTTCTCCCTTTTTCCTCCCCTTTTTGCCCATTTCCCCCCATTTCTCCCTTTTTTCCCCCATCTCTCTCCATTTCTCCAAATTTTTTTTTCTCCGTTACCTGTTTAACCTTTCTCCTTCCTTCCCATTTTTCCCATTTTCCCCCATTTTGGATGTTTTTCCTCCAATTCCGCCCTCCGCTGGCATCGGGTGACCCCGGCTCTTCCAGTTTGTCCCATTTCCCGCCCAAACCCTGAATCTGAGGAATTTTCCCCCATTTTGCCCCAATTTCCCTCCCCAAATTCCTCCTTTTGGGTTTGGCCCTAAAATTTTTGTTTTTCAAAGGGTTTGGCCCCAAAATTGTCAGTTTTGAAAGGGTTTGCCCCCAAAATCGTTGTTTTTGAAAGGGTTTGGTTCCAAAATTGTCATTTTTGAAAGGGTTTGGCTCCAAAATTGTCGTTTTTGAAAGGGTTTTCCCTCAAAATTATTGCTCTTGAAGGCGTTTTGCATCAAAAATGTCATTTTTTGGACATGTTTTGCCCCAAAATTATCACTTTTGAGAAAGTTTTGTGCTAAAATGTCAGTTTTCCAAGAGGCTTTGCCTCAAAAACGTTGTTTCCAAAGCTGTTTCGCCTGAAAAAATGTCGGTTTTAAAGGCATTTCGCCTCCAAAATGTCATTTTTGAAGGCGTTGTGGCCCAAAATTGTCATTCTTGAAGGCATTTTGCCCCAAACTCATTGTTTCTTAAAAAACCTTCCCTCAAAATCGTCATTTTTACGGCACTTTGGGCCCAAACCTCTCCTTTTGTACATTTCTACCCCAAATCATTCTCGTCACACCAAACAACTTGTCATTTTTGGAAGTAGTTGACTCCAAATTTCTAATTTTAAAGACATTTTCCCTTAAAAATCCTATTTTTGAAGTCATTTTGCCCACAAATACACTTGTTTTAGGCCATTTTACGCAAAAAAAAAAAAATTTAAGGCTTTTCACCCACAAATTATCATTTTTAAGAGCACAAAAAGGGCGGGAAATGCCCTCAAGGTGCCAAAATTTGGGGAAAAAAAGAGGTTTTCTGGGCTCTGCCCCACAGCAACCCCCTGCCCCATAGCGACCCATGCCCCCGGCCCCACAAGTGCCCCCCCCGGCCCCACAAGTTCTGTCCCGGCCCCACAAGTTCTGTCCCAGCCCCACAAGTGCCCGTCCCGGCCCCACAAGTGCCCGTCCCGGCCCCACAAGTTCCGTCCCGGCCCCACAAGTTCCGTCCCAGCCCCACAAGTGCCCGTCCCGGCCCCACAAGTGCCCGTCCCGGCCCCACAAGTTCCGTCCCGGCCCCACAAGTTTTACCTGAAGTTTCGGTTGCCGCTTTCTCCGCGCGCTCTGATGACGTCACAGGCGCCGGCAGCGGCCGTTGTGCTTCTGCGCGTCGCGTCGCGATGACGTCCCGGCGCGGGCGGCGGTGTCCGTGTAACGGCGCCGTTTGGGGCGTTTTTCTGTATTTTTCATGGTGGTTTTTTGTTGTTTTCTCACCTTGTTTTTAACTATTTTTAGTTTCCCCGCGCAGGAGCGGGGCCTGGCGGGGCCGTGTCCGTCCCGCGGGCTCGAGGCCTCCCGCTGTGCCGCTCCCGGGCTTCTCCCGCCGGTTCTCCGAGCGTTTTCCCCCGAAATCGCTGCCGGGGCCGGGGGGTTCGTGCCCAGACCCGCCTGCTCGGCCGGGCTCGGCCCCAAAAGGGCCGGTTTCGAAAGGGCTGCGGCAAGAGGAGACAGCGTCACCGCCCGGGGTCAGACGGGACGAGGGGGTCGGGGTGAGAGAACAAGGAGCAGAGCCAAGGGGACACGGACACGAGGGACCCGCAGAGCAGGGACGGGAGTGTCGGGTTGAGCGAACCAGAAAATCATTGACTTCAGGGTCTGTTCCAATCCGAAGCGTTCTGGGACTCTCTGACCAAACATCAGAGTGACCACGGCTCTCGGTTTTGTGTTTAAGTAGGAATTCACACGTTGTTTTAGAAAGTTTTCTTTTTTTTTTTTTTTAAAAAAAGAGTATTTGAATTTTAACTGGGCTGTAGAATCCTACGATGGCTGGAAGGGACCTCAGAGATTTAATCCAACCTCCCTGTCGCGGGCCGGGACGCCTCTCAGCGAGATCAGGCAACACATGGGGACCCAACGGGGATCGAACCCGCGACCTTGGTGTGATCAGCACCAAACTAACCGAGAACATCAGAGACCAACTGACACGGACACGAGCGATTAACACAGAGAGCACCTGACAGCAGAGATCAGGACGTCGGGCAAGGACCATCCGGTGACCCTTGTGCAGTGACAAGTCCTTGCCCATGGGCTGGTTTTGAGACAAATGTTCATGGTGAGGAAGAGCTGCAGCCTTCAGCCCTGCAGAGCCCGGCCCGAGACCCACAGGGGGCAGCGAGAGGAGGAGCTGCCGACCCCCAGAACCTTTTCTCAGTGCACAGAGCCAAGGCTGCTGCACGTTTTGGGGTGAAAATATTCCCCCGCGCACCCAGCGCTGGATAAACAGCCCCGCTCGACAACCCTCGGGGTTGCAGAGTTGTTATTCCCTCGTCAGCTGCCCCCCCCACAGAGCAGACGCTGCAGCACAAAGGTTCGTCCAACCCGGTTTTATTTTGTTCCGCCGCTCACGGGGCAGCTCCTGCAGATCCGTCCCCTGAGCCGCAGCAGGGACAGAGCTCGGGAACGGGCGAGGCAGAGCCCGGAGCAGCAGCAGCAGCGACGGGACGTGGTGAGGAAATGTGGAGGGAGCAGCAACGAGATCAAGGGCGTCAAGGTCAGGGAAAAGTGCTTTTGGAATGGCCCGTTCTGGCGCCTCGTTCATCGTTCTTAAGGAAAACACAGGTGCAGTCGCCTCCCGACAGCGCTCACCGCCCTGCCCCTGGAACTCCTCTGCTTCAAAACCCTCCCCGCCCAGGGCAGCAGTCGGCCTTCTTGGAACCCGCTGGAGCTTTTCTGCCCGTTGCACAGGCTGGGATCCAGCACTGCAGCAACAACTGCCCCTGTCACCAAACCCCGAGCGCTGTCACACACACACACACGTGCGCTGCCACGACCCCTGATCCTAAGGACCCCCCACTCTCTCTCCCGATCACACAAAGATCCGCTCCCGCCCCAGACCTGCCCTCAGAGGCTGAGCAGAGCTGCCGAGAGCAGAACGTCACCATCCACTCCACCCGGCACCGACCGTGTCCTGCGCCGGGGATGTCTCACAGGCAGCTCTGACGTGATCCAGACCCTCCCAGCCCTGGTACCAACCTCCAAACAGCCCAAAGCACTCGCTGACATTTCACTCGTTACTCCCTCAGGTATCAGGCAGCTCCTTCTTTCTGGAACCTTCTCGATGCACAAAACAGGGGCTTGTCTCAGGCACAACTCACCCGTGAGCAGGCACGAGAAATCCCGAGGACAGGGAAGAGCATTTCCATGTGAAAAGTCTCATTTTTGGTAAGAAACAACTGCAGAGGGCTCAGCGCTCCTGACCCGGGCTGGGAGCCCTGGAAGGCAGCGCCGCTCTCCGGAATCTGACGCTTTGGGCTGTCGCTGAGCCCAGAGCCCCGGGACCTGACTCTGTTCCTCAGGCAGTTTGTGCACAACAGAAACACAAAGTGCAGACACGGGAGGGGAAGCAAAATCCTGCAGCGCGGGAGCCCGGTGCTGGCGCAGCCACAGCCGGGGGAGCTCCCCTGCATCAGCCCCAACAGGGGGAGACTCGAGTCCCCGCAGTTCCCAAACCTCACCCTCCGCATCCAAAACGGCTTCGGGGCAAACCTCAGCCAATCATTTCATCTATTTGCACGTGAAGAATGTCTGTAAAGGACACAGACCCTGACACTAAGGGCAAGGGACGGGTCTCCCCAGCCTGGAGGCGCAGCACCAGCTCAGCCTCGTGCTCGGAGCAGAAGAACAACATGGAACCGTGTCCCGGCTCGGACTGCGGGAGCTCTGCACAACCAACACCTCCCACAGCTTGTCACCCGCCGCTGCTCTGGTGGCCAAACGGCAGCCGTGGAATTCCCAAGGCGGCTTCCCAAAGCCCAGCTGCTGCTTCCCAGGAAAAGCCACAACCACCAGCCTGTCCTGCCAGGCAGCTCCCCACGCTCTCCGCTGCCTCTTCTTGTCTCTTGTTCTTCCTCACTGAGCTGCTGAGCTGCCAGCGCCGCCTCCCTCAGATCCTTGCAGAGCGTTTGTCTGCAACGTGCCCGGGGCCAGGCACGTTCCCAACGGGCTCTGAAGGGGAGAAACTCATCCCAAAGCCACTAAAGCAAAACCCCAGCGCCCCTCTCTCCAGAAGAGACCTGGCTTCTGCTCAGGCTCAAACACAGACAGCACCAAACCTTTCTAGGAGGGAACATGGGGATTCCCGGCCATGTTCGACAGCAACGGAACATTAACTGCACCCGCCCTGCGAAACCATCGGCACGTCCGTGCACACGGGATCCGCGCTGGGACAAAGGGCTGCTCGTCACACAGAGACCTGGGGCCTGGAACCAGAATGTTCCATCTTCACGGACTAAAGTGAACAGCTCCACACTTCTAACCTGATACACGTGTTTGTTTGAAATCCATTCCTGTTCCTGATTTTGCTTTAGGAAGCCCCTGGTAACTGCGGGAAGCAGGTTCCTCCGGAGCAGCCCGGCCCCACAGGGTGGAGGAGCTCCAGGCAGCTCCTCGGGGCTGGGACCCAGGACGAGGAGGCAGGATCCTGCTGCCCACACGCAACCGGGAACAGCTGCAGCCGTCGCTCGCTCCCTTGGGGAATTCCATCACCACGACGTTCTCTGCGTAACTACGAGCTCCGTCGGGACACGGGTTGGCTTTCTCTCCTCTGCCCACTACCTGCTCTGCTGCAGGTACTGGTGCGTGAACATGTTGAGCTCGCTGTCCAGCCAGCCTGCTTTGTTCCTGCGGGGACACAAAGGCTCCGTGAGGCGAGCGGAGCAGCCCTTCCCACACTGGGCTGGCGGGAGCGCGACAGGCAGGAGCACACGGCGAGGCCCAGAGCGGCGCCGGGCGTCTGTCCCAAAGTGCTGCGGCCACCCCCACCCTCCCACGGGTCACCAACGCTCGCCCGCGCACGGCGCTGAGGTTCAGACCGAGCCCTGAGCACAATTTCAGACGGATGTCGTTGTGTAGGTAAGGAACGTCTGAAAAACGTCAGCCAGCGTGCGCCAGGGCGAGGGGGAGACTTTTTGTGGGGTTTTGTAACAGCCCGAAGGAGGAGAGGACCGTGCGTTTGATAAATGGGACAGAACTGCGTTTCCAAACAAACCAACACCAGGGAGAAGGGGCAGCGGGAGGGAGAAAACATCAGCGACTGGTGACAGCGCGGGGGAAAGGCCCCAGCGAGAGGGGACAGACTGGGCAGGGCAGGCTGCTGCTGTCGGTGTCCAGATACACCCCCCCAACATCTGGGGGCGACCACGTGAAAACCAACCACGGGTCCACGTCCGTGTGTCCGGGGTAAGGAGCCCTCACCTGAGCAGCTTCGCTTTGCTCTGCAGGGAATCCAGAACCTCGATTTTCTTGTTCATGGCAGAAATCTCCTGCTCCAGGTTCTCCCGCGTGACATCCACCTGCTGGCACAGGTGGGCAAACGTGCCGGCGAGCTCCCTGCGACACAGAAAGCGAGATGGAGCAGCAAAGCCAGGGGACAGATCCCTCTGACATGAGCAACGATTTTACTGGCTCGGACGTTCATCCTCCCACGTCTGCACACAAACATGTCAGAGCCCCCCAGCAGCTCGCTCTGAGACACAGGGGGGCAGAGACTCGTGTTTCCCAGCACCCAGACACTGCACCGGTGATCCCCCAAAACGTCACGTTCTTTCCAAGCACGGGGCATTGCTGCACATTTTGAAATCTGGAGCACGTGAGCTTGGCTTACGTTAACAAGGAGTATCATTTAAAACCAACCAAAGGAGGGGATTTAGGAGAATTTTTAGGCGAGCAAAGGCCACTCACTGCTGGACCTGGTGGCTGCAGTTGGAGCCCGTGTAGCTGACGATGAGCTGCAGCTTCTCCCCGGCGTACTCCACAAACTGCCGCTTGAACGCCCGCTCCTTGGCTTTCGTGGTCCAGGTGAGGCGCTCGTATACGTACAGGAGCCCGTAGAGGCCGAAGGAGAGCGCGATCAGCCTCCAGCCCACGGCCTTCCACACCTGGAACGCAGGAGGGAGGCCAATGACACAGTCGCCAGCGGGGAAGGGCGCAAACCCCTCATCCCTGGCACAGGGAAACGAGCCAGAGGGGACTCCGCCTGGCAAGTGACCCCACTGCTCAGCTGAGTCCGCAAAATACAAACACTGAACCTAAAACTGTCGGGGTTCTCTATGGGTCACCCTTCCCAGCACGCTTAAATTGCGCCTGCAGACACAAACCGCCTTTGTCTGGCTCCCAGAAGCTCTGTTTCTGAAGGGAAGGACATTTTCAGGCAGCCACCTCCCCTTTTGGGAAATGACCCATCCCCAGACTCGCTGCCACAGCCCGGCGGGCAGGCAGGGAACCGGCGCGGTGGAAAATTTGGTTCTCCCTGCGGCAGAAACCAGAGCTGCCGTGCACCCCGAGCCAAAGCTGTCACACCTCTGCACTTTGGGGAGATTCGAGATTCAAACCAGTCATCGTTTTCAGAAGACAGAAAAGCGGGAAGTGCCGACTGTCTCTGAAATCAATTGGGCACATCATCCAGAATTCAGCGCTCTCCTCCCCCTCCCAGGAGACACACGGGCAGGGGCTCGGGGTAGATCCTTCTGTCCCGATTCCTTGTAAATGGCAAAAGAAAACCCCCCAAATTTTCTCTTATTCTCCCAAAAGGATCAGACTATTTGATGTGTCTGCACCACACCTCACAGGGGTATCTCCACACTCCTGGCTCCCAGCCCAACTATCGAGCAAAACAAGCTACAACATTTGTACCCAAATGGAAGATTTTGGGGAATTTTGCTCTGTGTGAGCAGCAACAGCTCCGGGACCCAGCAGTGCCGGAGCTTTGCTAGTCCGGGCTCCCAGCTTTGTCTACACGAAAGCGCCCGAGCTCGCCAACGCACCACGCCGCCAACCACGATGATGCCCATGGACGTGCGGGACGTGAGGGAGGCCAGCCCGGTCACCATTGACACCATGAGCTCCTCCTGGGTCATGGCGCCCTGCGGCAGCGGGGGCAGGCTGGGGTTCGCTGGGGTCAGAGGGCGCTGAACCTGCTTAGAAAAGCCGGGAGAAAACAAAACAAAAACAGTGTTGAGCGAACCAGAGGGCGAGCCACCGGCCTGCCCACCCAGCCGGAGCTCAGCATGCGAAACGCCGAGCGGCACGTCCAGCCCCGGCCCCGCACCTGGTCGCTGTAGCCCATCAGGGCCCGACGCCCGTTCTTTGGTCCCAGAAACCTGTTCACCAGCATCGTCCAGCCCAGGGAGAAGTGGAACTCGATGTCCTCCTGGAAGTCGGCGCAGAGCTTGTCGCAGTTCAGGTCGTAGCTGAGCGCGAAGCACTGCCGGGGAATCAGCGCGTCGATCTGGCCCCGCAAGGGCACCGGGAGAAGGGGCTTTAACCCGTCTGCACACACGGGAAATAAAACACGCGCTGCTGAGCTCACAAGAATTCCCTGCACTGACACCTTCTGATCGGGTGGGGGTCAGTTGTTTCAGCCCCAGCTGTTCTGTTTAGGGCCGAACATTTCCTCAAGCCAAGCACGTTGCAAAGCGAGAGAGACGTCACGAATTGCCGTTTGGTTTTTAGTTCTTCCCATCGACTCGGAAGGAAATCTCTCCACAGCCCCTCCTAAATCCTCACAGGCCACCAGTGAAACGCACAGATCGGCAACAGCTTTGGGGACAGACCGTGAGGCCCCTTCTCGAAGCATCTGGGCCCCACAATCCCAGTAAACCTTCTGTTCTGACGGGCATCGGCTCACAAGTCATTTGGTTACGTCAGGATCTGGGTCTGAGAATCTCCCCAGTTTCCAGCCCCTCTCCTCTCGAGGAGGAAGCTGCTTGTACGCACTCACATCAGCTCCCTGCGCGAGCTCAGGCAGAGGGTGGAGAGAGCACGAGTCCCCCCAGCACTGATGGGGACGGGAACGGGGCCGATGCCACCAAATCGAAGAGAAACCCCGAACGTGTCCCCGTGTGCTTTGTGTGACAGCCAAAAAGAGAGAGAGGGAGGTTCTGCCCGCGGGACTGACCGATCATCTCCTGCTGCATCGTCTGCAGGGAGGTGGTGATGGCGTTGGAGCAGCGCTCGGACATGTTCCGGCCCAGGCCCTCCTCGATGTGTTTGTGCAGCTCCTGACGGACACAGAAACGGCGACTGAGCTTGAACCGAGCGCAGGCGAGAGGCAGCTGCCGGCGCTGGAGCTTCCCAGCTAAATAAACACCCGCCCAGAGCAGGAGCACGCATTGCGGCTGCCCGCTGTCCCGGCATTAATTTCATTTTTCCCCCCATTTTTCAGTGAAGGAGAGGAAAAAGTTTACCAAAAATCTCTCATGTACTCTAGGAAAATTTTTGTCTGATCTGTACAACGTGACACGTGATCTGTGTGCCCACTGAGCACTGAGAGAGTAGTTTTTAAAAAAAAAAAGTTCTTCCTTTTGATTTTTAAGATGCTTGTTTTTACCAAAGTTATCCAGAGACGTTCCAACAAAAGATTTTCCAAATATGAAAAGCTCAGCTCCTATCACATTGGGAAGACTGTTACACTGACAGCTGCCGTAATTACTGACTCAGCAAAAAACCGCCTCTCCCAATCGCTCAAGCAGCCCGTGAGAAGCAAACGTCACTCACGCTCTTGTAAACTTTCAGAACTACTTGAGACGGGTGGAAATCGGCCTGGTACTCATCCACCAGCACATAGAGCCGTCGGATTTCTTCTGCCATGGCATTTGACACCTGGAAAAAACCAGCACACGGCATCGTTTGTCTGCGCTCTGTCCTAAGGAGAGGTGGAAAAGCACCGGCCACATGTCTCAGAGCAGGAGCCACGCCGGCATTTACGACTGAAATAGAGTAACAGCAGTAACTGGCATGTTAATCACAGCCTGGCTGTTTATTTAAAGCACCTCATGAGTCGCTCTGGAAGTTTCCCTCAGGTTCTGCTTTTCACTCTTTACCTCAAGGGTAAAAATAAAATCAAAGCTTCCAAAAGCCTTTCTGCTCTTCCTGTCTCTACCCGCCCCGCGTCTGGCACTTCAGGCCCCCCCAGCCCGCGGCCGCTGCCCCCGCTTCAGACGCCCGCTCTCCCGCGGCCGCTGCCCCCACCTGCCGCTCCACCTCCTCCGTGATCTGCTTGATCTTCCGCTTGTAGTCGTGCGTCAGGAGCTCCAGCTGCTTGTCGATGAAACCCAAACGCTCCTGCCGCTCCTCTCGCGTTTCCAGACAGTAAACACTGGCGGGAGAAGAAGAGAAGCCCATCAGAAAGCCCGGTATTGGCAGGTCACAAACACATTTAGCGCTTGAATCCCAGACACACGACGGCTTCTCCTGCCCCGGACACGACGTGTCATTATCTACGGTGCATCACACAGCACAGCACGGGACAAAAAAGAGGCTTTTTCCCCAAAGCTCTCCAATTCCCTAGAAGCCGGACAGCCGGTGCGTGTCCTTCCCCCTCTCCAATGCACCATCTTCTCTTTGCATTTTAAATGTTCCCATCCCCTAAATTTTTACCGGAGCACTTGAGCCCTGCGAGCCCCGGCTGCGCTCACCGCTGCTCCTGCGCGGCGACGTGCACGGAGTCCATGATGAGCCGAACGTCCTCGGCGATCTGCTTCGCCCTCACCGTGTGCTGCTCAAACTTGGTTTTCACGGCCGACTGCGAGATGCACTCCTGCGGACAACGGGCGGCCCGAGGTGAGCGGCGGCAGGTGGGAGCACCGAAAGGTGCCCCCGCTCTGAGTTCACGAACCAGAGCCCAGCTTTTCAGCAGTAAAACGGAAACAAAGGGGTCACACATGCAGCACTCACCTCAAATCTTCTCTCAAAGTTCTGAAACTCAAACATTCGTACTTGGAATCCATCTGCCAACGCTCCACCTGAGAGAGGGAAAGTACAAAGCGGCGACTGGAGTTTTGAGGAAGCATCAGACCCCGGACATGGGGAAAGGCTCCTGCTCTAACCCTGAAGCCAACGCAGAAGCACCACAACGGCGGCTCTTTGGCTCTGAACGCCCTGTTCATAACCTGACCCGCCCCAATTTTACTCATTTTTGGGAACAAGACAGTCTCTATTTCCCTCCCTCTAAGAAAAGTAAAGTTTCTGTTGCTCTCCTCACCTCCTTCCGGCATCCCCTGCGCCCTCTGGATCCTGGCGTTGAGCACCTCTTTCGCCGACACGAAGAAGATGCGATCCCCGGCCTGGGCGCGATCCAGCACCCCCAGCTCGTCCACCAGGAAGCTGGTGCAGCGCTCCATGTGCTGCCGCCGCACCTGCCGCACACACCCCGCCCAGTCAAATCCCACTTAAATCCACATTAAGCCCCGTCTCCTACGGGTTGGATCTGGCAGCCAGACGCCTCTGCTGGCCCGAGCCCCCGAAACAAAGGAGTAAGACAAAAATTTTGCTGTTTCATTGAATTCTCCAGGTGTGATCTATGCGATGTAACTCCAAAAGCCACCCGTGAAACTCCCCAACTCAGAAATTCCCCCAGTCATGTCCTGATCCCTAGTCCACACCCCCTCTAGAATCCACACCACAGCAATAAAACCCCCCAAACTGCCCAACAGTCGCACGCAGCGGTTCACGGCTCCACCCGCGAGGATCAGAGTTGGAACGGGCTCTGGAGCAAAGAGAAGGAATTGAAACCCGTCACCAACCTCTTCCATGTATTCTGGTTCGGAGGCGGATGCGTCCCAGCGATTATTTAAAATAAATATATTGGGGCGAGACAGACGCTCGTTCACCTTGTGGAAGAATTGCTTCTCCTGGGCAAAACAGAACAAAACCTCCTAAGATTAGTGCGGCACTTTTTTTTTTTAACTTTTAGCCAAATACCCTGAACGAGCGGACTCAAACGTACGGTTTGCATCAACGTCGACTCAGAATTTGCCACCAGGACAAACACGTCGGCGTCGAGACAGAATTTGTCGATCCAGCTGTCCAGCTCCGTGGTCACATCGATGCCGGGGCTGGCAACACAGAGAGGAGGAACGTTATGGTGCCGCGGAAATGGCAAAACGGGAAGGTCACAAGTAAATAAGCGACGTGTTTCGGCTTTTCAGGGCATTCGTTTCCTGCGTCTGAGCTCATTGTCCTGAGGTGACACAGAGCACGGACGGGCAGGAAAGAAGAGCAGCTCCGACTGTCGGCCACAGCCAAAGACTCGAGTCGCTGCTGGTGACCAGGCCGGGGTCAGTCCCCTCGGTGTTTGTGAAATCAGTGCTGGGAGATGTTTCTGTAGCCGCCGGTGATGCGCAGGAGAGGAAGGACGGGCACTCCTCACCTGTCCATCAGCACCAGGTCATCCTTCAGGAGGGGACACTTGGAGTTGGGCCACATGACGCTGACGAGGCTGCCGGCGTTGAGGAGCTCATCCTGGTGCAGGGCGTGCGCCAGCTGGTTCACTGTCTGCAGAAAGACGGGTCATTCGTAACAGTGGTGACGCTGCCCGCACGCCGGCACCGCCAGCACAGCTCCCCGCCCCGGCTGCTCCCAGACACCTTCACAGGAACCTGCAGCCCAAACCCCTTTCTCTCGGGAAGGTTTCCCACACAGAACTTGCTCGAGTCTCCCGGTCAAGAGGCAACCACCTTTCCTGGGAGTTTATGACAAATTTGCCTGTCAAGAAGGGCCGCTGAGGAGTTCTCAGATGTCTGTGCCCCCTGCCCGTCACACGGAGCTGCCCGTGTCACTGCTGTGGCTCCTGGTGTCACTGACACACACCCTGCAGCACCGCCCCAGCCTGCGCCTTCCTCCATCCCGCCCTTCCCACAGCCGGCAAAAACTGCTCATCTCTACCCCTTCAATAATTCAAATCACTACAAATCATCAACACGCTAATGATTAAAATCATTAATCACAAGATTTATTCCCAGTGCTTTAATCTCCTTCCTTTCCTTTGCTGGGACTCCTGAGGAGCTCTCCTCCCTTATCTCCTGCCTAAGGAAGCTGTACCTTAACGCTCTTCTTCTCCTCCGAGCCCTCCGTGAGCAGGAAAGCCTCGTGCCCGTCCGTCCCCTCCACGCGCAGGAAGCAGTTGGTGGTGTGCCCGATGCCTGACGGCAGCACCTTGTCCCACAGCATGGCGTTGATCACCGTGCTCTTCCCATTGCTTGTCCTGCAGCCAGAGGGGATAGTGGCCGTGCCGGCCCCTGAGCCTCAGGGAAACACTCGCTCTGACCCTGCAGAGAGTGAGCTCGAGCTCCCGGCACTCGAGCGGGGTCAGAAGAGTCAACACCTCGGGTGCCACAGGCCGGAAAGACCTTTCTATTTTCTTATCTCCAGAATTCCAGAATTACGTGCTACAATATTTATTTCAAATTTACAAGAGGGCTAACACCAGGGACACGCACATCACAAGCAAAAGCTGCAGCTCTGGCGCTCCCATAAATTTGTTACCGGCTGCGATCCTAAGGCAGCGTCGGCGCTTTATGGAGCCGGGAGTGTCGGCGGCTGGGGCACGCGACTCACCTTCCGAAAAAGGCGACCTTCATGTGCCGCCTGGCCAGCACCTCGCTGATGCCGCTGACCTTGGACAGGTAGCCCCGGACTTCCACCACCTGCTCCTCGGTGGTGACGGGATCCAGCTCCACATTCCGGTGCGTTTCTGAGAACAAAGCACGTCATGGCTCTGAGCCACAGCAGCCACCTGCCCTGCGCTGGGTGACGAAGCTCTTCGGGATGTGATGCCATCACCGCCCGCCTGCGCGGGGAACCCTGACACGCGTGGTCACACCCTGACGGGGGTTTGGGCCAGCAGCGACCGGCCGGTCTCATTTGTGACCTAACGGCCATTTCTCGTTTGTGCCTTGGACGACCATTCTCATCCTCAGGGCTGCCTTAAACAGAACACACTGTAAATCCCGCGACACCCTTAAAAAAAAAGAAAACCTTCCATCTCTGTCTTAAGCTGTTAAAGCCAATTAGCCTGTGCCGCGTGTCCCTGGCGATGGCATCTCGCCGAGACAGTTAGAGGTGAAAACCCGAGCAGGTCTCACATAATTCACTGAAACGCTCCCAAAGAGCAGAAAAGCCGCGCACGGTTCACGGGCCGGGTCATTGCCCCAGCATGGGGGGACTCAGCAGCCTAAAATACAAGCCCTGAGCTCCATCCAAACTCAACCAAGTAATTCAGTGCTCTTTCTCTAGACGCCGTCTGAACGGATGCAGGGTTCGGGGTGTCTGCAGGCGGCCACAACCCTGCGGCTCGGCTCGGGGTCCCACTCACCTTCCAGGAAGGAGGAGCTCTCGCTGATGTACGCCGCCAGCTGCTCGAAGATGCCATTGATTTTCTTCTTTGCGGTGACAAAGTGCTTGAGCGGCGACGCGTTTACCTCGGCCATGTGTCTCTTGTCCTTCTTCACCGCAGCTGTGGAGTTGCAGCGGGCGAACAGCAGGGACATGGCGCTGCGGGGAGAATCCAGCGGGTGAAGGTGCCTGCGGCTGCAAAACCGAGTGTGCAACCCACAGCCAGGCGGGGAAAAGGGGTCTCTTTGGTGTGAAAGCACCCACAGGAGCAGGGAAAAGGAGTCTCTCTGGTGGGAAGGGACCCACAGGAGCAGGGAAAAGGGGTCTCTCTGGTGGGAAGGGACCCGCAGGAGCAGGGAAAAGGGGTCTCTCTGGTGGGAAGGGACCCGCAGGAGCAGGGAAAAGGGGTCTCTCTGGTGCGAAGGGACCTGCAGGAGGAGGGAAAAGGGTTCTCTTTGGTGGGAAAGGACCCGCAGGAGCAGGGAAAAGGGGTCTCTTTGGTGGGAAAGGACCCACAGGAGCAGGGAAAAGGGGTCTCTCTGGTGGGAAGGGACCCGCAGGAGGGAAAAGGGGTCTCTCTGGTGCGAAGGGACCCGCAGGAGGAGGGAAAAGGGGTCTCTCTGGTGCGAAGGGACCCGCAGGAGCCCCGGACGGCCCCGACCCCGCAGCGCCGGCCCCGGCTCGAGCCCCCCAGGCAGGGCCGCTGCCCCAGCCCCGGCAACAGCCGCCCCCCCGCTCTTTCCCCAGCGGCCCCGCTCCGCTCTCGGCCGTGGGAAACGACTCGTGTGTCAGGAACAAGCCATAAAACCCAGCTTTCCCGGTCCCTCCCGCCCCCGGGGCCCGGCCCCGCTCACCTCGGCTGGCTCCGCGCTCAGGGCTCGGGCATCGCCGCCTCCGGCTCCGTCTCCCCCGCCCGAACCGCAGCCCCGCCGCCGCGGCCGCGCCTCCTCCCGCCGCCACGAGTCCGGCCCGGCCCGGCCCTGCGGCAACGCGGCCCAAGTGAGGGAGGCCCGGCCCGGCGCTCAGGCTCTTGCCCAGGCCCCGGGGCCGCCGTAGCGGCCGCTCCCCGCCCGGGACAGAGCGCGGGCAGCGCCCCCGGCCCCGCTCCCGCCGCCCCCCAGGGTCCGGCTCGACCCCGCCAGGCCCGGCCCCGCCGCTCACCTTCACCGCCGCCGCCGCAGCGCCGCCATCGCCGCCCGGGCAGCGTCAGGCGCAGGCGCGGCCGCCATGGGCGGGCCCGGCCCGGGCAGCGCCCAGCGAGGAGCCACCGCCCCCCGGAACGCGGCGGGGAGGGGTCCCGGCTGGAAAAGGGTTTAATGCTTTGAGGGTTTAATGCTTTGAGGGTTTAATGCGAGTGCCCCCGGCGGAGCCGCGGGCCCCGCGGTGGGGGCACAGCCGGGAAAGCGGCGAATGAGCAGCCCCAGCCCCGCAGCCCCAGCCCCGCCACCGGGCTCTGAGCCAGCCCCGGGCGCGGCCCGGCCCGAGGGATCTTCCCCCCTGGCCCGGGATTGTCCCCCTGGGGCCGGCACCAGCGCCAAACCCCAAACAGGGCTGGCACCAGACACGAGTGGGGACCCCACAGAGCTGGCACCGGGTGAGCAGGGCCCAGAGAGCTGCCACTAGACATGAGCAGAAACCCCTTGGAGCTGCGCTTTATACAAGTAGACCCTATAGACCCAGCACTACATACGAGTAGAGACCCTACAGCGCTGCGCTGTGTGATACTTGACCCTACAGAGCTGGCACTATGTGTGAGTAGAGACCCCACAGAGCTGGCACCACACAAGTACGGACCTGAGAGAACAAGCGAGTGTCTTTACAAATAAGCGACAAAACAGGAAGGGGAGTCTGTGGGTTTTCCATGTCAGTCATGGAACAAAGAACAGTGTCCTTCGTGACTGACTCAGTCTGTGAGCAGGAGATAAGGAGACACCAGGACCATCAGGGCTGTTAATTAAGGCAACAGCAAGGACGCTCCAAACTTCTGAACTTTGGCAAAGAGCGCGCAGGCTTCATAGGCCGATAGATGTTCACTTCTCCACCCTGGGTGGTGTAAAGTTGGAGTTAATGACAAACATGATGTGTGTTGTGAAGAGGCCACACGTGAAGGGGGAGCACAGAACAGGCAGATCGGGAACCTGCTGAGTGCCTCGGCCAGTGGGGAAAGGGAGTGGGTTTCATGCGGCCAGGAAATTGGGATAGAAGGAGGAAATTGGGATGAAAGGAGGAAATTGGCATAGAAGGGGGCTGCATCCTCCAGGAGTTTGAGAGACCTCCCTGGGACATGGCAACCCTGGTGAACTCTCCCTTTATTCAATAAAGCTCAGACTCCTCTGTCCTCTTTGTGAACACCGACCTCTGGCAGCAGGATTTTCCGTACGAGCCCATCACTCACCGCTCCTCACAAACTGCAGCCCCTGACAGAGCTGACCCAGCTGAAGCTGCTCCCCCACCAACAAACCCCTCGATGAGCCCACACCCAGCGCTGGCAGCACAAACTGGAGACGCAGAGAACCGAGAAGAAGAGTGTTGTGTTGGCTGGTCGGTTTTTCCCGAGGACAGTCGTGGGGTCAGTCCAGCGCTGGGGAACAGGGGAGTCCGTGGGACCCAGCACGGCCAACACCAGGGAAGCGAAGCTGGGACCTCATGGGAACCTTCCTTCCCCTTCCCTCCCCAGCACGGGTCCAGCCCACCCCGGCAGAGTTTCACAGCCCCTGGCTCATCACAACCTCCCGGCACTTCCCAACCACATGTTGCCGTCAGCCCAAACCGATGGAAAAACCATCAGCCAGGCAGCGCCTTGGTTTGAAACCTCAGATAACAGAAACGCTGAATAATTTATTTCCTGTACGTACCAGAGCAGGGCTCTTTGACAGCGCATTTGAACTAGATGCAAAGACTGAAATGGGGGCACCAGAGACCCCTGGGCTCGTCACCAAGAGATCAGCTGGAGCGTGGGACAACCAGCGGGGACTCAGCAGTGAAGCCCACTCAGCCGAGCAAGTTGTTCTCAGCCTTCCCTTCCTAGATTTAACCCCCACACACCAACTGGCTCTGAATCTCTCTGGGTATGGATTTGTCTGCGTGCTCCTGGCTGCACTAACAGGGGATGGAGCCTTGTCTCTCTCCAGCTCAACCCCAAAGTGTCACCTTTGGCCAGCAGCAAGCACCTGCACTGCCAGTGCTGCTGCTCAGAACCCCACCACACGCCTCCAGGACTGCAAAGAGGCGAGGAATCAGATGATCCTCAGGCTCTTACTCCCGAGGTTCCCCTGGTGTGACTCCCAGAGCCAGCCCCCTGGCTGGTTTCTATTTGGAGCAGCATCCGGGAATTACTGTCTAACGTCCAGTCCCGTACACACTTGTGGATGAAGATGGGTGTCCAGCTGCTGGGAGAAAGAGCTCGTGATTCGCCTCCAAAGAGCTGGATTCCCAGTCCCAGAAAACACTTTTGTAAAGCCAACCAACCAGTGAAGGTTCAAGTAAATCGCGTTTCCAAGACACAGCGGAATCAAAAACGAAGGCACAAAATTTCCTCCCACATTCTGCAGCAACACCCCTGGATGTTCTCTGCAGGACCCCAGAGGGAGATCTTCCAGCAGCGGAGTCTTAAAATACCGTCAAAAAGTCAATCTCCAAACAGCTTCGCTCGACGCCTCAGACCCTCTCGCGGCGTTCCCTGTTTCCGCTCCCGGTCGGCAGCGAGCGGGGCCGGGGAAGGGTCCTGTCCTGGAGCGGGGCTCTAGGGGTCGAGAAAGGACACGGCGATGTAACGGGTGCCCTTGGTGGTGGGAAGGCCCTCGTGGTAGTGGGTCAGGCGTCCTGGGTGCATGAGGGTCCAGCCTTTCCGCGGCGCCCGGATGGAGCAGTTGTAGCGCAGGAACCGGCAGCCCCCGCCCTGGGGGGAACAGAACCAAAGAGCCGTCAGCCAGCCGGAGCTCTGCCCCGCGCCCCGCTGAAACGGGAGGAGGTGCCCGGGGAATTGCCCGTGCTCTGACGCATCCGAAACTCTTCTTTCTGCCCCAGCCCAGCCATCGATTGCTGCTCAGGTGTGAAGGAGCTGGACGGGGAGAAGGAAGGGGCTTCCAGCAGCCCGGCCTGCTCCAGGGGCCGCTCTGCATCCTGACGCGCGGCCAACACTCACCTCGTAGTCGATCCCAACGCGGTTCAGAGCGATGTTGATGGTAAAGGTGGAGGCGTCGTGGTGGGGCATGAGTGAGGGCTGCTCGTCGGGTTTGTAGCGCACGACGAAGGCCAGCTCGAACTGCGTCTGCAGGAGAGAGGAGCAGTGAGCGTCCGGAGCAGGCGCTGAGCTGACCTGAGTCTGGACGCCGAGCCCCGCGCACCTTGGTGTAGTAGCCCGGGTACAGCTTCTCCGTGATGGGCGCGATGTAGTCCAGCAGGAACTTGTACCACTCCCTCTCAAAGCCGATCTGGTTCATGTGGATGTCGATAGTGGGGACGTTCTCGTACCCTCCCTGTATTCTGCTGTCCTGGAACGGAACCACCAAAGCACCCGTGAGGATGGGAACCTCAGGCCGCAGGGACAAAAAGCCCTCATTTCTGGGAGCTACAAATCAAAATCGTGTTGCTTTATCAGGATTACTGAGATGGAAAACTCATCTCAAACAATAATGAAAACCTGAGGTGAACAACAGAAGGGCTGAACACTGCAGCTCCAGAGGACACTAGAGAGGACTCAGAAAAAATAATTCACATTTGAGAACAGGGACAAAACCAGAGTTTATCAGGAACAGAACGAGAGTATCGCTCCCCTGGTCTGACCGTGGGATCTGACACTTCCCTACCAGAGGCACTGCCGCAATTGTGTGGGCAACCGCGTGAGCCAGAGACCCGACGGCTCCGGCGCCTCCTCACCGTGTTGTCGCCCGTGGACCACTGGCCGTAATGCTCCATTTCCTCCACCAGCTCGTCACAGGCGGCGTCAGTGAATATGGGGAACCAGTAAACATCGGGGCAGGGCTGCGCAAAGGAGAGGGTGAGAGTGGTGAGAAGAGGCACTCGTGGCAAAAGGGTCCAAGCGGCTGCGGCCTGAGCCAGTGCAGAGGGGAAAGGACCGAAAATACTGAGGGTGGAAATTTGTCTTGTGATTTGTGCCCTGCTTCAGCGAGCTGGAGGCGCGTTTCTAGAAGAGTGACTTGGCTCTAAAAACACTTCCAAGGTCACGTTGCCTCTGGATTTGAGAGACTCCGAGGTCGTGCTGAACCGCTTGTTCCCGAGAGTGACAACAGCGATGACACACGGCCCGTCCCGCTGCCACCCTCCCATTCTGACAGGCGGGAGCGAAGGTTTCTTACCATTTCCACCAGTTTCCCTTTCAGAGCGGCCGTGTAGTTCTCGTGGATGTACTTCTCCCTCCAGTCCTGCAGTTCAAAGATCAGAAACTCGTCACTGCTGCGGTGACGGAGCAGCGGGAGGCTGGGCAGCGACTGCCCCGGCGCTGAGGATCCAGATGTTACGGATCCCACAGACACACCCTCGTTAAATTCTGTGACCGCCCTCCTCACCCCACCCGAGGGAGATCACTGTCACAGAGCCCGGACCTTTCCCACCCGTGAAGCCAGTGGTCAGACACGCCGGGCTGCCCGGCCGAGCCCGCAGCCACCTCACCTCGGGGTTGCTGAAGATCTGCCAGAGGTCGTTGTGCAGGTGACCCGTCTGGTAATTCTCCAGGGACAGGATGTGCCCGAACTGATGCCGGTTTGTCAGGTACATGAACACTCCCTGCGGGACAGAAAGAAACCGTCGAGCTTTGCTTCCAGGCCTCCCGTTCCTGCAAGGCACAAGGAAATACAGGCACAGAGCAGCTCCCAGCGATGGCAGCCATGCCTGAGCTGCTCATCTGCTCCTTCTCTTTTCCTGTGGGCCTCCTGTTTCATTTCTACCCTGCGTACGAGGAACCTGGACACGTTAGAGCCAGAGCCAGTAACTCTGTGCCTCTTGTCAGCCGGGGTTGGGAGCAGAGCAGAGCAACTACTGGGAGATCCGGTTCCTCCTTCTTACCCCACCAACCCTGTGGAAAACAGCCCCAAGTAGTTCCAACCCCCAAACCGTCACCCATCACATTTACTGGTCCCGGCTCAGTGTGGCTGCACAGCAAGACAGAAATCTCGCCCCGTGCCAATCCGCCCGGTGCTGGGTAATGCCTGTTCCTCGCCCCGGCACAGCCAGATGCCTCAAAACCACTTCACCCTTCCCCTCCCCGCTGGCACGCCGCCCTCCCTGCCAGCCCCTCTCTCCTCCACCGACCCGGCTGCGGACGTTGTGGCAGAAAGCCATGTCGGCGTCCAGCCTGCCGCTGCGGAAGAGATCCTCCTGGTCCAGCTGGGAGCGCAGAGCCTTGCCTTTCACCAGGTACGCGCTGCTGATGTAGGGCACGTTCCAGAGCCCGCTGAAACACACGCGGAGGGGAGCAGGACTTGAAACAGCACCAAGAGAGAAGCGGCTGGGCTGACCGGGCGGCAGCAGCACCGCGGGTTCAGGCCGGGCTGGCCCGAGCCCATCAGGAGACCCCGCACCAGAAGGGATGGTCACTCCAGGAAAAATCACTGCTACTCTGTGGTTTTATCAGGGACATAATCAATGGCTTGGATTTCTTCCCAGAGAGATCAATGTGGGGGGTTTTTCAGTGATTTAAAAAAACCTCAAGTAGCCAAAGGTGCTAAAGCTGCTTCCCAGCATTTATCATCACACCTATAACGGCCTAAACAAAAGAAAAAAAAGAGAGTGCCTCAAGAACATGAAGGAACCAGCAATGATAATTTGTGACTCCTCCACTCAAGGATCACCCGGTGTTTTATGAAAACTCCCCAGTAAGGGTCAAGCAGCACTTTGTGGGACTTTGAGGATCCTATGAACTAGAATCCACAGGAGGGAAGACACGACCTGAGGAAGGTGAAGGGGTTTCAGCAGGGTCAGGACTCTCAGACCTTCACTCCTAAGAGAATCTGCCCCAAGCACGTTCTCATCCCTGCTCGGGGGGGGAACACGGGGCAGCCGCCAAGCGGGACCCCAGGTCTCCTCTGCTGCGCACGGGGACAGGGGGGTCTCTGCTGAGCTCATTTGCTGATATTGTGCTGCAGCGAGCTCTGCACTGCAGGGATGCACAGCAAGAAGCTTCCCCTGCGTACTCACACTCGGCGCCTCTGAACGATGTCCACGTAATCCTCCGAGCGGGCGTAGTACCCGTCGGGGCTCAGCGCTCCCCAGAAGTTGGACCACAGCTTCTCGTGGCGGCTCACCAGCGGGGCGATCACTTGTCTGCGAGCAGGAAAGGAAGAGGAATCACAGCCCAGGCGTTACCACGGGCAGAAAAGGGAAAGATTAACCGTGACGGTCAGATTCTCCCCCACTTACAGGGTTGCTGTGTCTGCGAACTCTGTGGGAATAAAATTGCACACAAATAAGGGCAAACAGGTGCCGATCTCAGCTAACAGCCCCCTGCAGTGGGTTCCTTAGGGTTTGATTCGTGCCAGTGACTGGATAAAGACAGAACTAGGGATGATTTACATCCACTGCCTAAAATCCGGGGATTAAAACTACAGTAAAAATAAGAAGAAATAAGAGGCGTTTGTCCAACATTCCCTCTCTGACAGGGTTCCAGTGCCCTGCACATCTCGGTGGTGAGCGAGCTCAGTGCTCCTCATGTGAAAGGTGCCCAGGAAGGGTTTCTGCGATCAAAGGACTCACTTGTTCTGTTCGATCAGGATCCTCAGAGTCTCCGTGTTCTTCAGCACTATCTCAGCATCCAGGCTGAAGTAGTAGTCGCAGTCAGGATCCTTCCTGCACAGATCCCTGCGGCCAGAGAACAGGACAGGTCACAGGTCACTGAAATCCTCTGAAAACCGAGCAACACAGGGACAGGGCACCAGGAACTCCTCCACCTCGTGCTCTAAAGCTCATCTGCTGGGTGCTCCGAAAAAATCCCTTTGACAACCCAGAGAGCCAGCCGGGTACCAGCACAGCAGACTCAGGATCCTACCCCAGAGACACAGCCGGAATCACGCTCGGCAAACTCTTTCCTCGGCTGGAGCTGAGGAGGTTCCCGTCGACGCTTGGCCCAAACCCAGATCTGCGCTCGCTCGCCTGCCGAGCACAGGCAGGAGGATCTGCCACCAGCCCATGGTTTTACTGCAACACCCCTCCTCAAAAACAGGGGAGCATGCTCCCTGTGACCCGGGGGCTGCTTGGCCATGGAATCATGGAACTGTGGAATGTCTCAGGTTGGAAGAGACCTCAGAGATCATCTCATCCAACCCCCTGCCATGGGCAGGGACGCCCTTAACCAGCCCAGGGTGCTCAAGGCCTCATCCAAGCTGGCCTTGAACATCTCCAGGGATCCACAACCTCTCTGGGCGACCTATTCCAAAGTCTTCCTAAGATCCAATCTAAACCCATTCTCCTTCAATTTAAACCCATTTCTCCTTGTCCTATTGCTGGACACTCCTGTCAAAAGTCCCTCCCCAGCCTCCCTGTAGGTCCCTTCAGGCACTGCAGGTAGGGATAAGGTCCCCCCGGAGTCTTCTCTCCTCCAGCCGAACAACCCCAGCTCCCTCAGCCTGTCCTCGCAGCAGAGCTGCTCCAGCCCCTGCATCATCTTTGTGGCCTCCTCTGGACTTGTTCCAACAGATCCATGTCCCTCTTACGATGGGGACACCAGAACTGGATGTAGCATTCGAGGTGGGGTCTCACCAGAGCAGAGCAAAGGGGGGACCCCCTCTCTGATGCTGAGAGGGCACAGGGCCACCCTTGCACCAGAGCAAAGGGCCAGCGAGAACTCTGTCTGTGAAACTGGAGAAAAGCAGCTGCTATGGGAGGTGATTTGTTTCCAATACATAACGGGCTTGGGGAGTTAATGTCAGGAAAATGGAAAGCAAAGCAAAGGGTGACCGGGGGAAGAGAAGCTCCACTCGACAGTGAGGATCCACAGCAGAAAGGGGCTGCCCCAGCATGGGCACAGCCCGGCTCTGCCAGTCGTCACGCGCGGCCCCTTCACTCACATGCCCAAGTTACGCGCCTCCGCGTTCTCCACCTCATCGTCTGGTCCAACCACCTTGATGGCGAGATACTCCCTGCCGTGCTCCTTCACGAAAGAGTCCACCTGCGTCGAATGGTGTTCCTCCTGTGCCAGAGGGGAAATCAGCACAACGAGGCGAGTGGGACTCGCGCCCGTCTGCTCGGCCTCCTGCTCCCGAAAATGCCACAGATGAGCGACAGCTCTTCCCACCCCCACAGCCCTTTGGCCGGACGGAGCCTTTGCAGGTGGGCACTGGGGTCACAGAGCCGGGAAGTCAAAGATTATGGAGATACAGGAGGAGGTGACACTTCCCTGGGTTTGCCAGGACCCCACAGACCAGCTGGACTCACGTGGTTGTGAATGAAGAGCTGGATCCGCCGCTTCGGGTAATGAAGGTTACGGAGCCGCGAGAAAAACTGGGAGAGGAAGGGGGTGGGCTGCTCGATGAAAACGCCGATCAGAACCATCGGCAGCGCCTCGTCCTGCAGTCAGCGGGAAGAGAAGGGGTGGCTCATGTGGCACAGCGAGGCTCCCACCGTCACTGCACGAGTTGCCCCGAGGGCTCGGGACAGGCGTCAGCCTCACCTTGAAGCCCGTGAGGCTGCGCAGGCCCTCGTCGCACACCGTGCAGCCGGTCTCAAAGGTCCAGACCTGAGGGATGTAGTTCCCCAGGTAGTTCAGCTGCAGCTGCAAAAGGCAACACGCTGTGTCACACGTCACAGGCAGAGGAGCTCCTTCACACCCACCCCTGCCCGAGCCCACGCTCCAGCAGAACCTCCTCTGCCCTCCTCTCGGACTGAAGACCCTGGAAAGCGCCACAGCCTGCAGCCACACACCCAGCTCCGAGCCAGACCCTTCCTGCTGCTCTGGATCTGCCCCACCTGCTGCTTCTCCAGGCATCAACGCACACGGGGAGAGTCGTTGTACGGGAAGACGTGAACCTGACGTTAACCTGACGCACTCGAGCCTCACGGGTCACTGTGCAACCAACACGTACCAACACGTACCAAACACACACCAATACACACCAGCATGTACCAAACACACACCAATACACACCAACACGTACCAAACACACACCAGTACACACCAGCATGTACCAAACACACACCAATACACGCCAAACACACCCCGACACGTACCCAATCTCTCTCCCTGCGGGTGCCCACTTACCTTGGTGGGGCCGTTGCCGTGAATCACCACGGGCAGGGTGTCGTACAGCAGGTTTCTTGCTCTCACTCGCGCGTTTTCAAACTTCAGAACCACCTCATCTAGAAAGGAGATCACCAGCAGGTCAGCAGGGGAAGGCTCTCATGGATAAGTGGCGACACAACACCTCGCTTCTCCCGACCAGTCACTGAGAGATGAAAGCACGGACAGGGATAACCAGGCACAAGTGGTTTGACCACATCTGGACAGGAGGGGACGTGTTCAGAGTGATGCTGAGTTACCAGGGGGGCAGCTGGGCAGAGAATGCCGCCTGCTGGGCTGACAAACACGCCTTCTGCTGGGAACGGGCAGAAACCACCCCGAGATGTCTCTCAGAGGCGGCCGTGCCAGCCTGCGCAGGGACGCTGGTGACGCCAGGGAGGACTTGGGCTCTCCTCACCTCAGCACCCGCTGGCTCGCGTTCCCCGCTGCCAAGGGGCATCCTGCTGGCAGAGACCACCCGAGTTGTCTCCTCCACACACCCGCACAACGTCCTTCAGAGGACAGGTGGGGACAGACTCAGGCTCCGCTGTGGCACTGGAGCCAAAAGACCCACCCTGCCGTCACCGCGTTTCACCTGCCCGAGCACAGAGGAGGTGGCGCACGACTCTTTCCTGACAGCACCGGGCAGCCGTGCCAGGAGAGAAGTGAAATTTTGGCCAGGGCCAGCAGAGCCAACAAATCTGGCGGGTGGACCCAGGCAGTCGTCCTGGCATTCCAGACAGAGCTCCCAAGCAGAAAGACAGTGAGCCTGAGGCAGGCTGTGTGTTGTTACTGCACTGAGAGTCCCTCCCAGCCTCAACCCCCGAGGCTAACACCATCCGACATGCCTGGAGATCAAAGTGGCAGGGAGCGGTAAGACAAAAAACATGACCTGCGCTCCCCCAAGCGAAGAGGGGACTGCAGGGAGAGCGCAGCTGGTCACAGCGGAATTGTAAATGCTCAGTGCATCCCAGAATTCTGGCAGAGGCCCTTTGCTGAGGCATTCTGTGCAGCAACAGGAGGTTCTGAGATCTAACCCCTTCAGCCCCAGTGGTATTTCTGGTGTCGGCAGGCAGCTGCATTCCGAGGAGAAACGAGCTTCCTTCCTGCATCTCACCTAATGCTCCGTTCAGGTTTTGGAAGATCCGGCTTCTTTGGTCTAGGCTGATGTTGATGCTTTCCTTTAAGAGAATGAGATAAATGACCTTCATTAGAACTCAAGCGAGGACCCATCCTACACGTGAGAGCTCCTGCGCCGAGTGCGGATGCTCCACAGCCCCATGAGCATTTCCACACTCCACACATAAACACACCCGGCTCACCCTCGTTTCCGCCTGACAATTCACCAGTTTCTAAGACAATTTAAACATACTGGGCAAACCCACGTGAATAAACATTTTAAAACTGCTGTTGGGTGCACCGGTAACAAGACGCTGCACATTAATTAAGCGCTTGCAGCACAGTCGTTTGATGTGCAGGAGCATTTGATGTGCAGGAACGCTGAGAGAGCAAAGAGATCTGATGTTTCTTGTCAGGTGCCCACAGGGCAGGCGCTGCCCCAGGCGCTGGTGCCAGAGCAGAGCACGGGGGTGCCCGGCAGCTCCTGCAAACTTGGCTTCTATCCCCCAGCGCAAGTCCCGCTCTGACTGGATTTCTGTGGGGCCAAAACCCAGCTCTGACCCCACAGAGTTCGGCGTCCCTCCAGGCACTGCTGAAGATGGTTCCTGAAGGGACAGCGGGGAGCTGACACAGCGGGGAGCTGACACCCACTCTCTGAGCGCCAAGTCAGCGGAGCTGCTCAGCCGTGCTGTGGCTCAGGGCCAGAGCTGCAGCTGAGAACGTTCATGGTAAAATACCCCGGGGCATCATCGGATTTGGGAAGTATAAAAGTGCAGCTGTTCCCCATTTTTTACCAGCCCTTCTGCTATGAAAGTGCAACTCCTGCTCTCTCAGCCCAAACGCAGTTTCCCATTTCTAACATTTCCTCTGGAGTTTGCTGTCACGGTGCTCGGGGCGTCCCACAGGGCTGGGCTGTGCCATGCAGAGCAGGCAGAGGCAAGAGGCAGGATCGCCCGTGGGCTGGATGTTCTGCCAGCGCGCCCAGGGTGCTGCGAGGCAGCGACGCCTCCGGGCTCCGCTCCAGCTGTGTGTGACCTCAGGTGGCAGCTGCGCCGGCCGGGACCCGGAGGCGTTTGCTGAGGCCGTGGCAGCCCCTTTGCTCCAGCAGAGCTCCCCCTGCGACGCAAGACAGCGGCTGTGACCCTTTGTCCCTTCCACCACCTCAAACCTGCGCAGGATTCACCTGTCCCTCCGCCCAACATACACCTGCGTGCCAGGTCGGGCACCTCTACGGCAGCGCCGCACCCCGCAGGGAAGATGCCCGAAGTCTGGGCTCCAGGTCCCCTGGCAGGAGGTTGGTCACCTCTGCCACATGCAGGAGCCTTGAACACCAACACACGGGTGTACCAGTGAGAGCTGCCAGGAAGACCTGGTTTAAGACATCCGTCTGCCCACTCATACTTTCAGCTTAAAAACCGCCAATAACAAAACGAGGGGCGGTGGCTGGAATGCAAATCTTCAGAAAGGGGATGGATAACTCGACGTGGTTCTGGCCCTTTCCGCGTAAGGACGCCAGAGCAGTGATCAGGTCAGGGTGGGTGTGATCAATGTCTTTTCCTGCCGACGGTGGATTAGGAGCAGCGCTCCTCCGCTGACTCCCCCTACTCCCAGACTCTCGCTGCACCTACTCGTTTCTCTGGATCCAAGAAGATGTTTGTGTAGAAGAGCTGGTCACTGTCATCATCCTGCCCTTTCCACTCCTCCACAAGTTTCTTCAAGTTCGCAGCGTAACCCACGAAGCCTGCGGGGACAACACGAAGAGGCGTTTCAGAGCACTCCTGCACACACGGACTCTTGCTTTTTCACCCGAGGTCTCACTCCGGTCTGCGTGGCTGCAGTGACACGCCGGCTTCCAGGGACACGCAGTGACACCAGGATCAGCACCAGAAAAGCACAAACCCCCACACCCCAACCGACAAGTCCCACGGGCAAGGGGGACGGGACAGGAGCAGGCTCCGTCCCCTACAGCGGGTTCACAGCTGCGCCCCCCAGCAGGGAAAAGACAGGAGCAGGGGTCATCTTCCCTTTCTGGCCAGTTACGCACAGTTTGCACAACCTTCCCTGAAGATGCTTCCCACCCCGGGTCCCAAAGGCCGGCAAGGGGAGGAAGCAGCCGCGAGAGGTTCTCAGCTGCAAGAACGTTCTGCGTCTCACCTCCGGAGCCGAGGAAGCGCTTTCCATCCCGCACTTGGGGGTACTTGGCCTCCAGCCTCCGCTCAGGGTAGATGAAGTTCTCCGCCGAAAAGACCACCCTGCTCCTGGCCTGGCGGAACTTCCTCAGCAGCTCCGCAGGGCCCGAGGCAAAGAGAACGTCGTAGCTGGAGGAGAAGACGGCACGAAGGAACAGAAAGGAACGGAGTCAGAAAAACCCATCGCAGAGAAAAGTTTCTAGAAATCGGTAATTGTTTAGGAATCCCTTTCTCTTAGTTCCGCTTCACAGCGTTACACTGTTTGGGTCATAATTAGAGCTAATTGAAGTGCCACCTGATTCACAGAGCGGAAGCTGTTACTTTCCACTGCAGAGGATTCCACGCTCGCTTGGGGCAATTTACACCCACTCTCACTTTTACAGGTTTTCACTGATGATAAAACGAAACCTCCCAGCTGCAGAACACACAGGTCTCCTCTCCTCTTTCCCCCTGTGCAGCGGTGAAGCCCTGGTGCCCTCACTGTGTGTGACAATTTTTACTTGTGGGAGGAAGAACCACTCTGACATCCCTTCCTAGAGCAACCAACCCCCAGGCCCGGCTCTGTCCATCTCTTGGCCCCCAGAGGCTGCTCCAGACCTGCCGGCTCCTCAGCACGGGGAGAACTGACCAATTTCCCAGCAGCACTCCCAGAATGAAACTCTTCTGCAAGGGGACTTGCACTTCATACTCAATTTGGGGAGTGAAAATGCTGCTTTTTCTGGAGATTAATGCAACCACACGTGGGCACTCTGAGCTGCAGAGGCTGGACCCTGCCACAGGAGGGACAGGGACAGGGACGCCAGCCCTGCTGTTGCTGGGTGTATGAAAAGACACCGAGGCTCCAAATTCTCCTTGTTCCCTGCTCACATTTCTCTGCCAGGCTGGCTCTTGGCTCTCAGGACTGTGGTGCAACCTGCCTCACCTCATCAAACAATTCTGGTAAGAAAGGTCTGCCCAGACCCACAGACGCCGTCTGCTCACTCCCTGCAGATGCCGGCGGCCACATCCCACCCTGGCAGGGGCAGGTGTGACGCTGTCGGCTTTACGCCCGGGTTGGAACCAGCCTCCTCAGATCAGACCCTCACAGCTGCCACGGAGCAGCCCTGAGCAGAGAACTCGGGGTGCAAAAAGGCAGAGGAGCTCTGCACACACCTCCCAAAAGCACTCAGTTAATTTCTTCTTAGCAAGCAGCTCTGCTAACAGCCTCACGAGTCCGACCAGGGCAAACCCCTCCCTGCCCGTTACCTGTCTACGAACAGGATGATCAAGTCTTCCTTATCCTCGTGCTCCTCCAAAGCTGACTTCAGGAGTCGGACCTTCTGCCCGCCGCCGGCCGGCTTCTCGTCGCCTCCGCCCCGCCACTCCTCCTCCAGCCCCAGCACCTGCAGGCCGAGAGGCAGGGGCTCTGCTCAGTGGGTCCCAGAGAGGACCAGGACCCACGATCTCACTGGTCCTGGTAACGCCCAGGACAAATCACGACAGAAAACAAAGAGCATCAGGACAGAGGGACTGAAATGTAAGGTGTAAATGGCAGCCCTCGAACCGTTCCCAAGGATCCTCAACCACAGGTACAGGAGCAGCCCAGCCCAGGCCAACGCTCGCGACGGAAGGAGTGGCTGCAGCAATGCCCCATCACGGGGTGTCCCAGCTGCTCAGCAGGCGAGTCCTCCTGAACTCTTATTTAACCACTTTGTGGCTGAGCCTCGTCCCTCCCACCCTCCCAAACTCCCTCTGGCCAACGGGCACCAGCATCACCTGCACGTTGTAGTTGAAGAACTGGGCCGATCTCCTGAAGCGCTGGAACCCCTCCGTCTGCTGGGTGGCCACGGTGAGGACCAGCAGGTTCTCTGCGCGGGGAGGAAGCACAAGAGCCACGTTCAGCCCGCGCTGCTGTCACCAGTGCTGTGGTCACAAGCCACAGTTCCGCACCTGACCAAGGGGCTTCAGGACCTGACACTGAGCCAGGGCAGGGAGCAGCAGCCTTAATGACAGATTTGACAGCGGGATGTCAACATGCAGCCCCTGGGAAGCAAAGCGACTTTCCCAGGACGTTAAGTCGATCACGAATCCAGCCGTCCCGGGTTTTTGGGCACTGACAGATGCCCGGGTCCACTGGAAATCAGGCAGGGGGGTCTGGCTGAGGAGCCAGCACAGCCCGCTCAGAAGGAAACAGCTCGGCTGCCCCGCGCCCGGTTCTCTGTCCCCTGCACAGCGTGAGGCACCACAGGGGCTCTCGCTGCCCCAAAGCTTCACCCTCGGAGAGAAAAACAGCTCCAAACCCCACTCAGATGCTGCTGGGACCTTCCCAGCACCTGCTCATCAAGGATTTGCAGGGGAGATAAAAGAAGGTGTGCACGTAGCTGGTGTCTGACAGGAGGAACTATCCTGGGGAACAGAACATGGCAAAGGCGCCCTCGGGTCTCAGCGCTCGGCTGAGGAACCCAAAACTAACGGCAGCAAAAGCGAGACGGTTCCTTTGCAGCAGAGATTGGAACCCGGTCCTGGGTATAAAATGAGGGATTATGGAAAGATACAATTTCACTGCCTATGAGTGAGGAAAATACAATCTATTAAATAGCTTCTTCCCTCCCCGCTACTGAAAGCTGTAATTCTCTCCTCTCACACAGAGCACGAAGGAAATTAAACTCGAAGATAAAAATTAGAATTACTAGAAAAAGCCCGTTTGAAGTCACCCATTCAGTGCAATCGGCTTCGTGTTCCCTGCTGAGCTGCTGCTTCGTCACTCGGCAGCGACCGGCTGCAGGGAAAACCAAGATGAGGCTGAATGTTTTTATTCCCTCTGCGGGGCTGCCCCAATTTTCTGCCACATCCTCAGGTGTTTTCCAGATGTTTTCAAGCACGCACACTGTGAGTTTAATTCTCTCGGTTACCCTCTCCTCCCAAAACCTGCCTTTCACCTCCAGGCCCTTAAAAACAGCAGAGCTGAATCCTGGAGCTTCTTTCAGAAGCTTCTCTACGGCACCATTGGAATAGTGGTTTTATGTGGAAGTTCTGATTTCTTCACTGCAATGATTTCGTGCCGCAGCTCCTCTCACCACGTCTGCACAGGAATTCCTATGGGCTCTGGCAGGAGAGCTTCGATGTGAATCCTGCCCATCTGATTTTACCATCAGAAAATACCAGGAAAAATTGAAAGCACGTTCTCTTGGCTTGAGCAGCTTCCTTTGGAACAATCCTTTCTTTGTTGCTTTTTTTTTTTCAATGGATGTACCAGGTGCATCTTCTTGGTGCTCCTACACCCGCCTCCTGCCCGACTTGGGGGCTGGAGCCCTGGACAGACCGGACAAGGGCAGCAAATGTAAAAAAAAAGAGGCTGCTCCAAAGGAAATCCCTAAAATCCTTTGCCTGCCACAGAGCAAGAAGATTTTGCAACCGAATAAAGAGAGATTGAGAACAGTCAAGAGGCTCTAATTGTATCTTGTTGGACAGTTGTACCGGCAGAGAAAGGGGGTGAGAAATCAAAGATTGTGACTCCAGCATTTGGGCAGTTCCTAACGGCAGATTTTCCCGCTCCGGCTCCTCCAGCACACTCCAGTTCCTCGTGTCCTCTCCAGTCCCGGGCAGCAAACAAATGAGTCAACTCTACGTCTCCTCGGGGAACGGACTAAAGCCGTTGGGGTTCGTAGCCGCGGATGCGTGCGGAGCAGCACGGCAGCTGTGTGAGCTGGCTCCGGTTCAGGGTTCCTGAGAAGGTGAGGATCGTGCTGCCACAAGGAGGGGGACAGGAGCCCGCCAGGGAGGAATGCAAAGACAAACACCAGATTCCAGGCCCTGAGCGGGAGCAGGAAGCACGTAGGGAAAGGAGGAGAAGAGCAAGCACCGTGCTGTGACTCCAGCCTGATCCCGGGGCATCTCCCATCGCATCGGTCGCTGCCGCCCAGGAAAGCAACAAAGTGTTGAGGACCCAACGGGCACAAGTTTGCTGGACGCGATGCAGCGCTCGGGGCTGAGCGGGAAGCGGGGTCACGTTCCCGAGAGAGAAAAGGTCTCGCCCCGCAGAGCCCCAACTCAGCAGAGCACAGAAAATCCAGCGCAGCGACCCGGGTCCTGCCGGCAGGATTCCAGCTGCAGGTCCCGTCCCGCTGCTGGGCGGGGAGGGGGAGGGCTCCAAGAGGGACTTTAAGCTGAGTTTCTCGCAGTAGCGAGAAATTTCCATCCCCAGGGACATTCCTTCAGCCCAGAACGGGGAGCTTGTGCCGAGCTGCCTCCGCTCCTTCTTCTTTAACCCTTTTTTCTCCTGCTCGAAGATTTCGCTGAGCACTGGCGCAGCCACCAGCCAGTGCCAGGATCAGCCCCTGAACTGGAACCTCCCAAAGCAGCTCCCGGCCTCCCTGGTTCCCACTTGTTTTTCCTGGCAGCCCCCGTCCTCTTCCATGAGGTCTCCTGGGCACAGAGACTCCTCGGGCCACGCTGACAATCAGCAACCACAGAAACATTTGATTGTGGCTGCAAAATGTGAGCACGGTGGGGTTGAGGAAGGCAGCTGCACTGGGAGCCGGGGGGGCTGCCCTGTCCCATCAGCTCTGCCGTTCCTCTGCTTGTCCCGTTATAGAACGACAAAAAGTCACCAGTTTGGGGTTTTTTTTGGACACTGCGGGTGACACTGATCCTGTGGGCACAAAGCAGCAGAACGAGGAGTCTGATCCCAACACCTCAGGGAAAGGTCTGGGCAGACTTTCTGAATTTTCACAAAGACTAAGAATCAGTGACGAGAGAAGTTCAGGAACAAAAAAAAGAGAGTTATTTCCCTGTGGCCGGAGCGCGGCTGCAGCTGCGTTTCGGGACAAGGAAAGAATTTACCCCCGGGCTGGGAAATCTCCCCGCGCCGCTCCCAGGAAACACCATCAATGGGGAGCAAGAGGACTTTGCGTAATTTAACAGCAGGTCATGTCATCACTGTATTAAATATACACTTATGGAACCTTTTCTTTAAAGGTTCAGCCAACTACAAATAACCGTGCCCGGAGCTTTAGCAGAGGTCTAAAAGAACCCGAGAGAGAGGCAGGTACCGGGGTTCTCACGTTGCTCTCGGGGAGCCGGAGCACACAACAGGAATTGCTTCCCAAGCCCCGGCAGAACCGGTGGGTTCCGCGATCGGTTTCCTGACCGACACAGCTCATCCTCTGCTCCGCGCGCCCAGCTCGGTGACCGCAGCGCACTCTGAAAACCCCGTTAAACCCCGGAAGGTTCGGGGCGGAGCAGAGCGGGGGGACAGCGCAGACGGACGGTTCCTCGCTCACACCCCGCGTTCATCCCGAACGGTTCCGCTTCTCAGCTTCCAGCGGCCGCTGCCCCGAACCCAACCGGGGCCGGGCTCGCCCCCCCGCGCCGGGCTCCCCCGGCCCCGCTCCGGCTCCCCGCGCCCCCCAGCGGCCCCGCTCACCTTCCCGCCCGGGGGAGCCCGCGCCGCCCCCCGCCGCGACCAGCGCCAGCGCCGCGCAGGGCAGCAGCAGCAGCAGCGCCGGGGCCGCCATCGCGGCCGGGAGCAGGAGCCGAGACCGCCGAGGACACCGCCCCCGCAGCGCCGGGACGGCCACCGCTGCCACGCACCCGGCCCCGCCCGCAGGGAGCCGCGCCGCCGCGGCCCCGCCCCCGGCCCCGCCCCCCGGACACGGCCCCGCCCCCGGACACGGCCCCGCCCCGGACACGGCCCCGCCCCCTCGGCCCAGTCCCCACCTCCTCGGCCCCGCCCCCTCGGCCCACACTCCCGCTGGCGGGGCGGGGCGCCGGCGGCTGTCGCGAAGTGCCGCAAAGCGCGGCGCGGCTGCCGTCGGGCGCGGCGTTGCGGGCCATGGCGGCGTGAGGGCGGCCGGGCCGCGGGGGGGGTCGGGGAGCGGCGGCGGCGGGAGGGTTCGGGCCGGGCCCGGAGCCGCCCATGTGGGCGCAGCAGCGGCTGAAGGGGCTGCCGGGGCTGCTGTCGAGCAGCTGGGCGCGGCGGCTGCTGCTGCTGGTGCTGCTGCTCGGGGCCGCGGGCTGGTGGCTGGGCGCGGGCCGGGCGCGGCGGGCGGGCGGGCGGGGGGCCGAGCCCGGCGCCGCCGCGCTGTGCCTGCGGGCGGCCGCGGGGGCGGGCCCGGGCCGCGGCGAGGCGCTGCCGCTGCCCGAGGCCGGGCTGGCGCTGGCGGGCAACGGGCGGCTGCTGCTGGACGCGGCCGCGGGGCGGCTCTGGCTGCGGGCGCCGGGCGGGGGCCCGGCGGCGCCCGCGGAGCTGCCGGCGCTGTGGCGGCTGCGGGCGCTGGGCGGGCGCGGCGAGGCGCGGGCGGCGCAGGTGTTGCCGCGGGCCGGGGCGGTGCGGGCGGTGCGCTGCGTGCACACGGGGCCCGGGCCCGGCGCCGCCGACTGCGTGACGCTGCGGGAGGAGGTGCTGGCGCACCGCGCCCGCCCGCACCTGCTGCTGCAGCGCCTCCGCATCGACAACCCCACCGGCCGCGCCGCCGCCTTCGAGGCCGCGGCGGCGGGCGGGCGCTTGGCCCCGGGCCGGGAGCAGGCGGCGGGGCGGCCGGTCGTGCTGGCCTCGGGCCGCCTGGCGCTGCCCGGCTCCGCCCGCCCGGTGCCCGTGGCGGTGGCGGCGCAGGCGCTGCCGGGCCGCCTGCAGGTGGCCCCGAGGTCGCAGCTGGAGGAGACGCTGGTGTGGGTGGTGCGAGCCGGGGAGCCCGTGGAGCCCGCCCGGCTGGAGGAGGCGCTGGGCGAGCTGCGGGAGGCGGCCAGGACGGAGCTGCTGGAGGCCGTGCAGGTGGGCGCCGAGGGTCTCTTCCGCGAGCACCGGCAGGCCTGGGCCGACCTGTTCGCTGCAGGTGAGCACCGCCCGGCTCGGCGGGGCGGCACGGGGCTGGGGGGCGATGGGGCAGCACAGGGCTCAGGGCCCAGCTGCCCACGAGGCGTCCAGGGGGACACCTGCTCCTCCTGCCGGGTGTCTCTTGGGGGCTGGAGGGTGTGTCATGGGGCGATGAAACAGCGCTCCTGGGGTGGAACACGGGCTCCTTCAGACAAGCGGAGTATTTCTTGCTGCGGAAAGGAAGCAGTAGAAGAACGTTTCTGCTCATGGCTCTGGCTGTGCCGGCTCTCACACACTCAGGAGCTGCACTGATTTCCCCAGCCTGGTGCCTCGAGGTCGGAAATAGAGTTGACCTCTAGTGACAGTGCGAAGGACGGATTTCCTTGTGGAGGTTAAGGGCTGTCCTGCAGGGATGTTTTTTCTTCAGATTTTAATGGCTTTGTGTAACAGAGCGGCCGCCCAGGCAGGTCAGAGCTTACTGGTTCACAGCCAGTGAGAGGAGAGCTGTTCCTCTGGCCGATCGTTGTTGTGGGGCGCAGGGACGGCTCCGTAACACGCCTGCGTGTGTCAGACCAGCTCTGCCTCAAGTGGGAGCTCGGCTCCCAGGCACCAGGCGGCAGAAAACACGGGGAGAACCTTTCACTCTGATGTTCCATAGACACAGCTTTCTCAGCCATTGTACAGAACGCCTGCGTGTTGAACAGCAACGCGCACGTTTGCTCTTCTCTTTCTTGCAGCTGACGTGTTTGTGTGTGACTGCCTGACCCCGGCTGTCTGCTTCTTTTGCAGGGGTTGAAATGAGGAGGATCACGGACGCGCACACGCCGTCCAGCGACACCGTCAACATGACCCTCTACTACGTGCTGTCGAGCGTGCCGGCCCCGCTGCTGGACCCACTCCTGGGCGCGGAGGACCGGGAGAAGCTGGAAGCCAGCCTGAACTACGCCGACCACTGCTTCAGCGGCCACGCCACCATGCACGCGGAGAACCTGTGGCCGGCCAGGCTGAGCAGCGTCCCCCAGGTCCTGCAGCTCTCGGACCTGTGGCAGCTGACCCTCCAGAAACGGGGCTGCAAGGCTCTGGTGGCGGCCGGTGTGCACGGGCTGATGCAGGGGATGGTGCTGAGCTTCGGGGGGCTCCAGTTCACGGAAAACCACCTCCAGTTCCAGGCTGACCCCGACGTCCTTCACAACAGCTACTCCTTGCGGGGGATCCGCTACAACAAGGACCTGATCAACCTGGCCGTGCTGCTGGACGCCGAGGGAAAGCCTTTCCTGCACGTGTCCGTGAAGTTCCAGGAGAAGCCGGTGCGCCTGTACGCGTGCGAGGCGGGCTGCATGAACGAGCCCGTGGAGCTGACCGCGGACGCCGGGGGCCACACGTTCCCGGTGATGGTGACGCAGCCCATCACGCCGCTGCTCTACATCTCCACGGACCTGGTGCACCTGCAGGCGCTGAGGCACACGCTGCACCTGAAAGCCATCCTGGCGCACGAGGAGCACATGGCCAGGCAGTACCCGGGCTTGCCCTTCCTCTTCTGGTTCAGCGTCGCCTCCCTCATCACGCTCTTCCACCTGTTTCTCTTCAAGCTCATCTACAACGAGTACTGCGGGCCGGGGGCCCGGCCGCTCTTCCGGAGCAAGGTCTAGGGCTGCTCCTGCCGGGCGTTGGCAGCCCGAGTGCTCTGCCGGCCGTGCCCAGGGAGGGGCTGTCGGGACTGTGAGGATTTTCAGTCTCATGCAACAAGCGGTCGGCAGCCTCTGCTTACGGGAAGTAGGATGAGGCAGGGCTGGGAGCAGTGGGGTCACCAACATTAGAAAAGATAAAATCCATCATCCTGACCTTTTGTGAGGCCGCAGCCCGGCGCAGACGCAGCTTTCCCGTCATTTTTCCGTGCGCTGGTGTGGGACATCTCTTGTTTGGTAGCCAACCGCTGCAGCTTGGTCAGCAGACGATGTTTCTCGTTCTGCGGGAAGGGAGCTGCCATCCTGGCCTTTGCTGCTGGGCGGGAGGCGCCTGTGCTCACCTGCCTGGTGTGAAGACACGGCGTCACCCAAGAGCACGAAACACCAGCCGGTGCTTTGGGGGAAGGTGCTGACTCGTTGGGGTCACTGGGAAATGTTGCAGATTTACAGATGCCGGGCAGTCCTGCAGGTGTTGCTCCCACTCAGACCAAACCCGTGGCTGTGTGAGGAAAAGCGCCGAGTGCTTCTGCTGTGAGGTGGAGGTTCTGGCTTCAAGCTCTGCTGCGTCTCGCTTTGGTGTAAAGAATCTGAAATTCCTGTTTTGAGTTGCCTTAGAAAACTTACTCGCTCGTAAAACCAGCACAAAATAGACAGCAGCGGTTCCTGCTCCTGGTACCGGGGCTTTCTGACCGCGTGTTGGTGTGAGATGGAAGCGGGGCCGGGGTTTGCGGTGTGAGCTGGCCGGGTGCTCAGAGGCTCCGTCCCCAGGGCTGAGCAGCGTTGGGTGTAGCTTGTGTTGGGGAAAAAAAAAAAAGTTAAAAAAGAGGGAAGAAGGGCATAGTTAAACAGAAGTGTCAGAGGGAGAGTTCTAGCTTTAGATTTCCTGTTTTTTCCAAATTATGAACGCAAATTCAGTTTTGCACAGCTGAGGCTGGACAGGAGGTGGTGGACTGAGCTTGACAGCGTCGGGGCTGCTCCAGGCGAGTCGACGATTTTCCTCCGGGCTCCTGCCTCGCGGCTGCTGGGTGTGAGAGGTCGGGCCCGATCCTGGGCGAGGCTGAACACCCGAACACCGGCTGTCGCCCCAAAGATCACGGGTGGAAGGGGCGAGTGGCCGGACGGACTGACCGCAGAGGAGGCAGGACAGATCTGTCTGTGACAGACAATGGTGGGTCCAGGCCCACAGTCGTGAGGGGAGGAAGGGGTCGGGAAGCGATTCCAGTCGTGCACACCTGTGCCCCCCACGCGTCCCTAAAGGGCTGAACTCGTGCCCTCTTGTCACTGCTGCCGATGGCCTTTGTCCCCTGCCAGACTCACCTTCTGCCTCTCACAAAGTGACTCGTTGCTCCAGCAACTGTCCCTGATGCTGTTTGAAGCTCCAGAGCTGTGCCAGGGCTGGCGCAACGCCTTGTCCCCACTGACCCTGCCCGAAGCCCCCCGGCGGCACCGCAGCCTCCGGCCCCGTCCCACTGGGAACGCGGCTGCGCAGAGCTCGGCGGCAGAGCGGGGCTGGGCCGGGAGCCGGCTGAGGCTCTGAATCTCGGGAGCGGCGAGCGAGGTCAGTGGTGTCGGAACAACCCCCGGAGTCGTCACCTGAATGGGAACATGCCCGTGTCCGTGTGAGCTGGGTCCCGCATCCAGCCCCTGTTGGCATGAGACGCCCGACAGCTCCGCAGCTGAGACAGGGACCTTCCGAAAGCCTCGACCCTTCCGTGCCTTGTTGGGAATCTGGGACTGGGGGGGTCATCCCAGGAGCCTGGCTCACGGGCGTCTCTTTTCCCACTCTTCAGTTCCCTGGGGGTCACCCGTCTGGTGAAAATACTTGAAGATGCACTCAGTCCTTTGATATCCTGATTTTTTTTTTTTAATTATACAGAAAAAGGATGATGATTCCCTTTGGAGAATTAACTAGAAAACTTTAGTGCAGCTTCCTTTCTGGTACACATTTTAATTTATTGCTTGGGGGGAGGGGGAGAACGTGAATTATTTTGCTTCCGCGGCAGCAGCGATGAGTCGACGGGGTGCAGGTCTCCGAGCGCGGGTGACGGCGTTTCCAGCCGCAGAGTGCGCAGCCGGCCCCGTGACTCTGGTTTCGGGACTCGCGCCGGGCGCTGCCGGTGGGCAGGTTTCCCGTTTGAGACGCGTCGAGACGTTGGGCGCTGATTTGGTTTGGCCGGGAGGGCGGGGACATCTCACTTTCTAGCGATTTAAAGGTCATTTGGTTTTAAAAACACCAAAGCTGTTGTTTCTAAATAAACATCTTTCAGTCTGATCTGAGCAGTAACGGCTGTTGTGGGGGTTTTTGGGGGGGGGTGTTTTTTAGGGTCTCTTCTCTCCTCCACTTGCTCCCCACCCAGTTAAGCCAGCGGAGCTGCACGGGCTGGGACTGAAAGGGACACAGCGAGAAGAATGGGACGTCGATGGATCCGGGTTGGGGACAGACAGTGAGGAAAGCCCGAAAAGAGGCAGAAACACCCGGGTGGGGCCGATGTCCATGTCCCTGCATGACCTGGCTGGAGCTGGAGCTGGAGCTGGGGCCGACCTTTGGCTTTAGCTGAACCAGCCCCGGCGCAGGCAGGGCGCGGGGTCAGCGGCCGGGCAGCAGGACCGGGGTCGGGTCCCTCGGGTGCTCCCTGGGGGAACCTGGGGCAGGGTTGAGCTCTTGAGTGTTTAAAGAGGTGACTGTGCAGGGCCAGAGGAGAAACCTCCCTCAGCAAAGGAGATTTCGGTGCCCCTGACAGACCTGCAGCCCCACAAGGGAACGAGCTAAGCCGGGCAGACGGGGAGCACATCCCAAAGTGCCCCCGGTGCTCGGGGGTGGGAAGAGCGACGGCTGTGCCCCATACAGACCCCCCTGCCCCATAGCGGGACCCCTGCCCATAGCGACCGCTCTGCCCTCTAGTGAGACACCTGCCCCGTAGCGACCCCTCTGCTCCGTAGCTGTGGGGCGGGGGCCTCGCTGTGGGGCAGAGCGGGGCTTTGGGGTAGGGTTGTCGCCTTCCCAGCCGTTCTCTGCTGTGAAAGGCCCGACACGGTGAATGGATTCCTGTCTCGCTGACCTGTTGTGCGTTTTTCTGTGCAGAATTCAGCCCCTCGGGGAGCTGGGGCGCAGAGCCGGGCAGGAGCAGTGCCGGGGTCCCTGTACCTGGCAGGGGGACTGGCTGGGACAGGGAATAGGTGCGGTGCCGACAAATCAAGGCCCCTCTCCCAGCTGCTGACGGGGAGGGCAGTGGCTTTGACATCGACGTGCCCTTGAGTCTGTCCCTGGTTTCGCAGGACGTGTCGGGGTTCGTGGTGCCAGCTGTGCTGGAGCTGTCCCTGGCCTCACTGCGGGCTCGTCGGAGCTCGTCAGCTCGGTCTCCTCACCCCGTTGTGCCACAGGTGGGATACTCTGCTCACATTGTTTTGACTTTTTTTTTTTCTTTTTTTTTTTTCCCCCTTAACTCTTTTGTTCTTGCTGAGCCTGGGTGTTTTTGCTGACAAGCTGGCGGCTCTCTAGGATCCAGCCCAGCCCGGTGCAGGTGCCTCCCTCACCCCCTGGTGTCCATCCCTCCCTCTCTCCCTCCCTCCCCTCCCAGGCTGCCCCCCCCAGACGGTGACCGGGTGCCCCTCGCCTGCCCCGGGCGAGCTGCCCCACCCTTACTGAGCAGTGGGTGAGCGCAGCTTTCCGTGGCATCTGCAACCGCGGTGACGGCGGCGCTGCTAATCGCGGGCTTAAGCTGCTTAGGGTGACCCAGCTGGCGCGGGTTTGGGACACTGAGGGGGGACAGAGCTCAGGGGCAGAAGGAGCTGTGCGTCCCCTCCCCGAGGCTCTGGAGAGGTCCAGCGGTGACTGTCGGCGTGAGTACATGTGTGCGGGGAGCTCGGGGGCCGTCGGGGACGCTGAGCGGGGTCGTGGTGCTGGGTGGGGGTGACAGCTCTCGGCTCCCACCACCGCGGGGCGGGCACAGCTGGTTCTCAGCCGGCAGCACCGATAGAGCCGCCTCCTGGGGGTTCCTCAGCTGCCAGAGCCGTGGTTGCCCCCCCGGGGTTCAGGGCAGACCCCTCGCGTGTGCCCGCGCCTCTCAGGGGCAGCGAGAGCCTCGTGTGACAGCAGTGGCCGTTGGGTTTGCGGGGCTGGGCGGGGGAAAGCCTGTTCCTGAGGAGCGGAACCGTGGAGCCATCGACGGCCCCAGCTCACAGCACGACATGGGTCGGCCGTGCTCTGTGGGGCTGGGAGGATCAGCCCTGTCTGTCTGGGTCTGTCGTTGTCACCGCAGGGCGAAACGGCGTTTCCTCGAGCCAGCCTGGTTTGCTTCTCGTGAACTGTTTGCTGCTTTTCACTCATAACAGCAGCAGCCCACTGTTCTGAATTCCTCTTCGCTTAATTGGGTTTGTTTCAGACTCTGCTGCGTCAGCGCGTTGCTGCAAGGTGTGTGCAGTGAGCACACGTTAAATGTTTTAGCTGGGAACACAAAAGCTGACATGAAATCCATTGGTCACGGATTTTGCAGTTCACAAAACCTGTGGCCTGCCCGGAGCATCTCCCTTGGCCTTAGAGGAAGTTTTAAAAAAGCACCTAATAAAATCTTGGTGCCAGTTTTGGCCACTGTGGGAAGGCAGAAAAATAGGATTTTGAAAGGATGCTGTGTTTCCTTGATCTTAGTAAAGTGGGATGGGTGAGGTGAAGAACGCTGCCCCACATGATGGTTGTGTGTCACTTTGACTCCTGGAAAACCGTTTTCTTTTTGACCTGTCCTTGCTTGGTGTCACACGGACCCGTGAGCTGAGCAGCAGCCCCAGGCTCCCATGTCCTGGCAGCGGGATGACGCAGCCTCGCTGGCAACGAGCCGTGTGTGAGGCTGCAGGTGCGTGTGCAGCACTGGGAGTCTTTTACTTTCCAGGTTTTCTGTCGAGAAGTGAGCCTGTCCCTGCTTTGCCAGACGCAATTCTCTGCTGAGAGGAAGAGAGTCGTGTTCGTAACAGTTTCAGGGCTGAGGCTGGTGGATTTGAGACAAGAAATTCCTGAGGGAGGTACCCAAAGCCTTGGGCGAAATAGGGAAGGTGAGATGGAAAACACCCAGGCTCCTTCGTTGACGTTTCTTATTATTTTTCTTCAGAGCAAAGAAACATTTGGAAGAACGTGGACGTTGGTCTGTGTTTGGGCACTGGAAGTGGAGTCGACATTTCTCACCGCTGGCTCGTGGCTGCGGCGCTGAGCGTCACTCCCGGCCTGGCGGCGGCTGCGTCAGTCAGCTGGGGGGAAACAGAGGCCGATGATCTCTGCTGCCCTTCCCAGCCCCTCCGGGACAGGGCCAGCCAGCTCTGCGGCTGCTCCTCCTGCGGCAGGACCATCTCAGCTCTGGGCTGCAGCAGCCGGGCTCCGAGCGTGTGGCTGCAGGATTCCCCGTCTGGCGTTGTCGGCTGCGAAGCTCCCCCAGAGACACCCGCGCCTTGAGGCTGAGAGGTCAGGAGGGAGAAGGAGAGAGTGTTGGTGACCCTCAGCACCGCCGAGGCAGCGGGTGGCCGCTCCGCACGCCTGCTCGCCATCGCCAGGAGCCAGAGCAGGGACCCTGCAGCGGGAAAACAGCCGCGCCAGCCTCCTGCTGCCTCTCGTATGGATCCCCTGAACCCGTCGCTGCTCGATGCACGTTGGTCGCCTCGCGCTGTGGTTTCCCCTCCCAGGCACAAGTCAGCCGAGCATCCCTCTCTGGGGAGCTCGAGTCGAGGTGTGAACCCTCGTTGCAGTCCAGCCCTGACCTCGGGACATCTCGCTCCATCCCATTTGGAGGCTTTTCAGTCTCTCTTGCAATCCTCGCAGGTTTCTGCTGGCCTGTGCTGTTCCATCCAGAGGCTCAGGCAAGAAGCTGCTCTGATGGGGGTGTGGGGCTCCTCTCCTCTGGAGCCCAAACCCTGCGCAGCCGGCGGCGGGCTCTGCTCTGCTCCCGGCGATTCCCCCCGCGGCGTCCTGAGCGCAGGAGCTGCTCAGGCGAGATTGGAATGGGACGTCCCATTTGCTAAAAACTGGAGCCTTGGCACAGTGACGAGGGACTTGAGTCACGCAGAGCCTCTCTCTGTCCCTCACAGATGTGGACACATTGACTGGAGCACACAGAGAACCAAAATTTCAGGTGACGTCCACTCAGACGCCCTGGCTGCTGGGGTGGGCTTCGGCAGGCTGGTGGGGGCAGAAGCAGATTCCTCTGGTCATCACTGCCCTTCTCCCGGACACCAGCCCCAGGCAAGGCCGGCTCTGGACATGGGTGGTCACACAAGAAGCCGTTCCCCTGCGGAGGCTCTGGCAGAAGAGGCGCCCGGTGGGGCGGCGCCGCACGCTCGGTCCTGGGAGAGGGACCTTCCCGCGGGGCTGCGCCCGGCGGGGCTGCGCCTGTCGCTGGAGACACACGTGGGGGGCGCCCAGATGAACGTCGGCGTCGCCATGTACGGGACCCCGCGGGAGCTGTGCCTGAGAGTCACCTCTCCCTCTGCAGAGAAGGAGCTCAGCCCGGCCCAGCAGCTCAGCGTGAAATCTGTGCGCAGGAACGGCTCTGAGCCCGGCACGGAGGCGTGGGAGGTGTGCAGCTCCGGAGCCCCAACAGCCGGGGGAGCGGCTGTGCCCCGCGACCACCGGCCGAGCCCTCTGGCCGCGCGGGCTGCAGCCGGCTCTGGTGAATGTTCTGCCGCGGGTTGTGCGGGTGTGAGCAGGGAAGGAAGGAGAAACAGATGCTCCCACCAAAGCGGCGGGAGGAACCGGGGAACCGACATCGATCTCGACCGGCCCGAGGAACCTCGTGTGGGGAGCAGCGCCAGGGAACTGCAGGGCTGGACAGGAGGGAGCCGGGCACAGGGAACCGCGTCCGGAGAGGTGAGGGTGTCCACAGGTACGACTCGGGCTTCTTTCTGCTTCGTGCCAGAGGCGCAGAGCTGAGGCGCAGCGGTGTTGAGGATGCTTCTCCTGTGATTTTTTCCGGCACCAAATTGTGGTGGTGAAAGCCAGCTCCTGAGAGAAGCCAAGGCAAAGTTTGTTATCTGGAGAGGTGTTTGTGGGTTACAAGCAGGACCAGACTGTGCAGCTGGGGTTGTTACCAGCTCCTGTGCTCCCTCAGTCACTCTCTTATCACCCAGGGAGAACAGACGTGCCCAGGTCTGTGCTGATCACACTCCCCCGTTCACTCCCTGCACGTCTGGTGCCCAAGAAGTGTCTGATCTGTCCATTCTCACGAGCAAACTCCCAACATGAGCTGTCCTCGGCTGGTCACGATCTCTTCATTATTAGCAAGTGAGAGTTGTGTACTTGTTTAGAAAAGGGCTCAAGGACAAGTCGTAATTCTGCAGCGCTGCTGGCATAACCAGCTGGGAAATGTCGGGTTTCTGCACCAAGTGGCCGGATCTTCCTCTGTCCTGGCCCCGCTCCAGCCCAAAAAACACCTTTCTGTCTCATGTGCTTCTTCCTGAGGACCCGCCTGGGAACTTGCTTGTTCTTGGGGATGCAAACACCCATTTCTACTCTCCGGATCCACGCGCGGAGGGAAGGCACTAGATGGGGTGTTGCCCCGTGCGTTGTTGCAGGGCCCTCAGATTCCAGTTTCGTGACGGTTTTCCGTGTCTGAAGTATCCGAGAGTGATCACAGAGCCGCAGTGGGGCAGTGGCAAAGACCAGCACCCAGCTGGCCCCGGCCCAAAATAACCTGCCGTGCCAGGCACAGATAAATCCGACAGGCTGGTGTGAGCAATCGTGTGAGTCACTGTCCTCTGTCTGCTTGCAGAGCCCAGGGAGCAGCTTCTGGCCACTGAGGGTGCCTGAGCGCAGGTAAAAAGCGGTTTTGTGTTCCCGTGTGAGTGTGCTGTAGTGAATGAGGAAGGAAAACTGCTGGGAAGTGGCCGAGGAGCCCTGTTCCTGGGATGTTTGGGTTTAGGGCTTAACCCACGTTATTCTGCCATAGCTGCCTCGGGGGCTGCTTCTGTTTCTTTTCAAAGAAATGAATTAATCTGGGATGGAACATGCTCCACAAAATTGTTCCTGTACCTTTCAAATTCCAGCTAATCTCTCAACCCCTCCTCGGTCAGTGCTAGCGGTGACAAAGCGCTGGCGCAGCTTGTGCCGCTTTCCAGCGCAGCCAGTTCCGCCTCCTCAGGGCACAGCTGGCGAGGATCCACAGCTGGGCTCGTCCCACTGGTGACCTGTGGGCAGGGCGTGAGTGAGATTGCTGCCGATTTAGCAACTGATCCCTTAATTTGGTGCGAGGCTGCAGTTTTTTCACTCTTTGAAACGACCTGAAATGCCTCTTTTCAGCCGGATGGCTGGACTCTGATTGCCACCTCCTGGCTGCACTGAACTTCCCTTTCTGCGAGCTGGAGCTCACCGTCGTTTTTTCTCTTCAAGTCCCCAGCAGATGTGTGACAGACGAGTGCTGGCCACGTGTTTCCAAGCCTGGAGGGGACACGTCCTCTGGAAGAGGGCCACAGCCAGGCGACAGGAGGTAGCCCAGCAGAGACACACCTCGGCACTCCTAGCCATCAGCTTCCACAGGGTGAGCCCCAGGGACAGTGGGACCAGGGAGTGCGTTGGGTTGGAACCCCCTGCGAAGAGAGGGACATCCCCACTAGGTCAGAGCCACGTCCAGCCTGGCCTTGAGTGTCTCCAGGGATGGAGCCTCCGCCTCCTCTCTGGGCAACCTGGGCCAGGGTCTCACCACCCTCATGGGGAAGAGTCACAGAATCACAGAATGTTGGGGGTTGGAAGGGAGCTCCAGAGATCACCCAGTGCCACCCCCTGCCAGAACAGGGTCACCCAGGGCAGCCACACAGGAACGCGTCCAGGCGGGTTTGAAAGTCTCCAGAGCAGGAGACTCCACACCCTCTCTGGGCAGCCTGGGCCAGGGCTCCGGCACCCGCACAGGGAAGAAGTTTCTCCTCATGTTGAGGTGGAACTTCCCATGTTCTAACTTAAACCCATTATTGCTTGTTCTATTGCTGGGCACCACTGAGCAGAGATTGTCCCCTTCCCGCTGAGCCCCACTCCTCAGATATTTCTATACGTCAATAAGGTCCCCTCTCAGCCGTCTCCTTCCAAGGCTGAACAGCCCCAGCTCTCTCAGTCTCTCTTCACAGCAGAGATGCTCAGTCCCTTGATCACCCTCATAGCTCTCCCTTGGACTCTCTCCAGTAGGTCCCAGTCTCTCTGGAACTGGGGAGCCCCAAACTGGACCCAGGATTCCAGGTGTGGTCTCGCCAGGGCAGAGCAGAGGGGCAGGAGAACCTCCCCAGCCCTGCTGGACACATTTTTGTTGATGCCTCCCAGGGTCCCACTGGCTCTCTTGGCCACCAGGGCATGTTGCTGTCCCAGGGACACTCCACTAGAACTTCTTCCTGATACCTAACCTAAACGTGCCCTGCTCTAGGTGACAGCCGTTGCCCCTCGTCCTCTCACTACAGCCCCTCCCCAGCCCCCTGCAGCCCCTCCAGGCACTGGGAGGCCGCTCTAAGCTCCCCCTGGAGCTTCTCAGCACGAGTGGTGCCATGAGTTTTCTGCTGCACAGTCAGAGAAGGCAGAATTCCTGTTTGGACAGGGAAGAGGCAGGGGTACCCTGAGTGAAATTCCACGGTGTGCACCCTGTCACTCTGCCTGTTCTAACTGCGTGGTTTCTCCGTCAGTGGAAGGAAGCCGTGGCAAAATGGAGCAAGAAGCGAGCTCTGCAGCCTGAGCCATGTTCTTGCACCCACAGTTCATCAGCGGGGTGTTTTGGAGTAGGAAGATTAGCAACTATGACAACCTCAGCTCAGCACCAGCTTACAGCAGGATACTCAAAGGAAGCTGAGCAGGCTCGTCGGTAAGCTGGGAGAGTTCTGTTTCTGTGAGCTGGGAGAGTTCTGTTTCTGTGAGCTGGGAGAGTTCTGCTTCTGTGAGCTGGGAGAGTTCTGCTTCTGTGAGCTGGGAGAGTTCTGCTTCTGTGAGCTGGGAGAGTTCTCTGTCTGAGCTGGGAGAGTTCTCTGTGTGAGCTGGGAGCGTTCTCTTTTTCTTATCTTGGACAAGCAGGGATTTATAAACATGGGGAGAAATTTTTATCAAATGGTGGGAAACTCGTTTGCAGGTGCTCGGATGTGCTGCTGCGTGTAAGAGCTGCAAGAATTAGTAACGGAGAGTTTAGTGCGAAACAAGCCTGTTCCAGAGCTGTGCTCTGTGTCTGACAGAAGCGCTACTGTGCTGAGCTCAGCTCCTCCAGTGTGTGTCGTATGGATGTGAATGAGGTTGGAGTGAGGCAGCACTACAGCCTCTAGCAGGACAGTCAGGGCACCAAAAGAACAACCTTTTGTTGTGCCTCGTGGTTCTGAAGGAAGAACAAGTGCAGACAAAAGGCTGCTGCCTGGGCAGACTCTGGACTCTGTTCTCCGGGTGCCTCGTTGGGCAGAGGGGTGTCAAAACACGCTTGTGGCTTTGCAGGGTGGAGGGAGGACTGTGGACACGGCTCCATCGCGGGCAGAGGGAAGAAGAGATATGCTGGAGGGCTCAAGCCATCAGGGACGTGCGGCGGCTGGCAGGTGAGCTCCCGCTCCCTGCTGTGCAGCAGTTGGGGGCAATCCCTGCTCCAACATCTCTTGGCCCAAGTGGAGCTGCAGCTCTGACTGGGCTCTCTCAGAACCCGATCCCACAGAGACCTGTGCCGGTGTCCCTGGTGGAGGTGGCCCCTCATGCTGTCGTGGACGTTTTGCCTTGTTCCTTGTGTCAGTGTCACCGGAGCAGATGCTGTTGCTCCGGCAGCGTGAGATGCTCAGCCAGGGAACGGTTGCTGCCTGACACCCAGCTGTTCAAACTTCTTCTCAGTTTGTTTTTCTTCCCTTTTTTTCAATCTCTTCCTGCCCTGCCACACAGCAGCTTTCAGACTGTGGCGCCTGCACCAGGAGCTGCTGAGCAGAGAGGAGGCCAGGCTCTCGGAAGCCCGGGCTCTGCTGGAGGAGAAGCAGCTGCGAGCCGTCCTCTGGCTGTGGCGCTCCCGGTGCTTGGAAAGGAAACGGGTTTTAGCGCTGGCAACTCGGATCCGGAGAAACGTGGTCTCCCGGTGAGTCGATGAGGTTTGTTTTTCATGCAAAATCTCTGTTCTCCAAGTCCAAGGGATGACAGAGCCAACCCGGACAGTGATGGGTTGTTCCACCTTAACCCCGTCTGTTGTTTTAAGAGCCAATAAAGTTGAAAGTAGGAGTTGAAGCATGAAAAGGAGCTGCTGTGGCCAGAGACCTTCCGGTCCTGCCCTTTTATACTCTGAAAGACCGAACCCAGGAGCACCCGCCGTGCCGCCGTGCTCTGAGCGTGGCAGCGGCTTCTGAAGGAGCTTCTGCTCTTTCCTGAACTAAACCCAGTCTCAGGAGGAAACACAAACTTGCACACACGGTTTTCCATGTGGTTTTGTTTCCCTTTGGTATTCCCAGGTGCTTCCGTGCGTGGAAGGAGGCTGCTGAGCAGAAGGCACTTTGCAGGCGCAGCCTGGCGCGCCTCCGGGCAGCGTCCCTGGGGAAATGCTTCCAGCGGTGGGTTCAGATGCTGCAGCTCAGAGGGGGTGACAAGCAGGCGATGGTGAACATCCTCCTCCTGCGATGGAGGCGGCATTGTGGTGAGCAGAATCCAAGACTTGGAGGTGCTCAGGTGCCTTCCTTCTCCTCTCGTGTGGTGACAAAGAGCTGAAAGCACCTGGTGACAGAGGGGCTCGGAGGATGCAGGTGTCACCAAACCAGGGCGGGCGGAGGACTGACTCTGGGTGTGTCAGTGGAGTTAACGGGAGATTTTCTGCTCTGCTTCGTAAACCCGGCAGAAAGTCTTAAACCCCGTTGAAAAGAAGCAGTTTGAGGGCCGGGCTGAGTTTCTGCGGACACCTTCTGACAAACGCTGTCCCTTGTCACTCTCTGTAACAGGTCAAGGACCAGTGACAAGCTCAGGGACTGACAGGACTTGGATGAAGAGGTGTGAGGATCAGCTGTTGTGGGCTGCAGAGAGACGATTCCCAGAGAGGACGGGCTGCTCTCTCGATGACTTGTGCCAAAAGGTGAAGCTCCAGAGAGTCCACCTGCTGTGGAAGGCGAGGCTGGGCGAGCACCAGAGAGCTGAGTGAGTGCAGGAGAGCCCGTCCCTGCCTCAGCAGCAGCGTCCTCTGGGCGTTCTGCTGCTTCTGAAGAACTTTTGACCCTCTGTCCCACATCACATCTGCACCAGTGTCCCCTTGGGTGTCCCTTTGCTATTTCAGTATCTTCTGTCTCAGTTCGTTCTCGCAGGCTTTGGAGCAGCGCAGACTCAGAAAAGCCCTGAAGTTGTGGCACCAAAAGTACCTCGTGCTGGAGATGACAGAGCAAATCCCTGAGCCCTTGCACAGGACGGGCTGGGAAGAGCCTCTCGCGGCACTGTTTGCTGAGGAGCTCTCGACATCTTCGGGTTTCGACAGCAACGCTTCAGCTACCCTGGCCTCTCAGAGCTCGCTGGAGAAGGTGAGGAGGTCTTGATCCACCCAGGCTGCTCTGAGATAAGAAACTGCTGGGTCTTTTTCAGGGGAAAATTTCTGCTTCGCTGTGATCCTGTCATCAGGAAACTGAGTGTAGTGTTTAGGCCTTAGCCAGCAGGGTCCTGGAGTTAAAATGTGATCAAAAATCATGAAGCCACTTCTCCCTGTGCCCTGCCTGGCTCACGGTTCAGTGACGCGGGGAGGAGCTGGGCTGGGGAGGGTCATTCTGCCCCGGCTGCTCTTTGTGGCTGCACGGTGGCAGGGATGACACACAAAGAGCCTCGTCACTGGGAAAGTGCACGTGCTCATTTCTCCTCTTCCCGGTGTAGAAATAACCGTGTGACTATTCAGAACAGAAATCACTTGCCCAGCACTGGTGTGTTGGCACTCCAGAGCTGCGCTCGCCAGTCCTCGGCTCCTTTGGGCGCACTCTGGGTTTCCCTGAATCCTTGCCCAAAAGGAGCGAATGACACGTCGAGCTCTCAGCCGAGTGACAGAACTGAGCGATCCCACCCCAAGGACGCTGCCCTCACGGCACCTTCTCCCCTCCGTCCCTGCAGGAGCACAGCTGCAGCGAGAGCAGCCAGCAGAGCCTCTCCTCCCTCTCGGCCGCGGAGGATGTCGCGCAGGGGCCGTGTCACCGTTCGTCCCTGCGGCTGCACCGACGTGCGGAGCCGCCGGCCGGGCTGGATGGGGAGCTGCGCCTGCAGACCTCCCCTGCCCCTCGGGGTGCTGGGGCCGGGTGAGTTGGAGGCTGGTTCCTGCCGCGCTGCTGCAGCAGTGGCCCCTTCTCTGGCCTGTGTGAATTCCTTCCTTCTGCGTCGCCCCCCATCAGCCCACACCATCCCTCCGGATGCTTTATGCTCTCCTTTCTTTCCTTTTTCCCCTGACTCTTGTGTCACACAGAAGAAGTTGGCTTGTGGGAGGTCAGTTCGAGCCCCTGGCCCTGCGGAGCCCAGACGATGACACCCAGCCCCGCGCCGGTCGCTCTGCGTGGGGAGAGGTAAGGCTGGAGGGTGCTGCGATGCCGGGAAAGGGGCGCGCGGCTTCTGCAGAGCCCAACTGAGCAAAGAGCCTTTAGATCCCAGCATTAGCACGTGGAAGGTCTCGCTGATGGTTTCTCTCCTTGTTCTGGTCTCTGAGACGGAAAGGTTTAGAGACCGAGGCGTTTTTCAGGGTAACCTGTCTCTGCCCTTCACCAGCTGAGCTGCGATCAGTCGCGTGTGCAGGGTTGAGCAGGGATGGGTTGGACCCTGGTGCTGGGGTTGGCAGCAGGAGCTGGGCAATCCTCAAAGTTACACAGGAAGGAGAAAGGACTGAGGTGCGTGGAGGGACTGTGCTACAGCAGCAGTTCAGGGCCCTTTCTGGCTTTTCTGGGTTACAGGACGGCAGTTCTGACGAGGAGGTGACGAGCTGGTGGCCCCACGCAGAGCGACACTGCCTGCAGAGCTGCTTCAGTGCCTGGGCAGCCCGGACCCGGCAGCTCACAAGGGCCCGGCAGCGCTGCAGGCTCCTCCGGCTCTCTCGGTAGGTGTTGTGCTCCCCAGAAGCTGCTATTTGGAGAGCAATCCAAAAAAACCCATAAACAAAACCCCAAAAACTCCCCAACCACCTTGTAGCTGCTTTTTCTGTCTCCACTTCACTGCTTTGGTTGGGTTTTTTGAATCTGTTGTACATTAATGCAGCCACTTCTGGTTTGGTGGGTGCCTCACAAGCCAGGGCGAGCCCAGCACTGCTGGTGACATCCCTGGTGATCCGGTGCCTGCTGGAGCAGCTCTGCTCCCCGCTCACTCAGAAGTTGGAGAGAGCAAAAGGCTTGGCCCAGCCGGGACAGGACCCTCTCTCCCAGCAGCTCGCCCTGTTTTCCCCTGACATTAAGCAGGGGAGGATGCCAGCAGATCCACCCGTGTTTCCCGAGCTCCCTCGCACGTGTGTTCGTGGCGAAAGCTCCCGTCTGAAGGTGTGAGTCTGTGTCATACCAACCACCTTCGCCTTCCCCAGAGCCTTTCTCGGCTGGAACCGCTGGGTCGTGGAGAATAAGAACAGAAAAGCGGCAGCGGCCCTAAACCACCGAGTCCGTTGCTGCCGGAGGGCGTTCAGCCTCTGGAAGGGGAGGTGGGCGCAGAAGGCAGAAGCCGACCGGAGGTTCAGGGCTCACGTTCTCCAGGCAGCGGCTGCTGCTCTGCGGCGCTGGCGTTCCTGCTGCCAGGGTGAGTTCCCCATCCTACGGCATTGCTTGGGGAGAGGGTGGGTGTGGGAATCACAGAATCACAGAATGTTGGGGGTTGGAAGGGAGCTCTAGAGACCATCCAGTCCAACCCCCTGCCAGAGCAGGGTCACCCAGGGCAGCCACACAGGAACGCGTCCAGGCGGGTTGGAAAGTCTCCAGAGCAGGAGACTCCACACCCTCTCTGGGCAGCCTGGGCCAGGGCTCCGAAGGGTTGGGGTGGGAAAGGTCCTGCTCCTGGCTGTCCCTCTGTCCCTGCTCCTGGGCTGGCAGAGCTGGGCTACTGGCTCTAGGGGCCCTGCGTGAGCGGGAGGGCTGGACGAGACCCTCCCGGAGTCCCTGCCCACCTCAAACAGTCCGTGATTCTCCGAAATGACGGGATGCAGTTACCCCCAACATTTTGAAGCAGGTGGATGCAGGCTGCTGATAGCAAAGCAGTTGGACTGGTGTGATCAAAGTCCCTGCAAGCCTGCACAGCTCCTTCACCTCTGCCTCACTCAATTTAGTGACTCTCCTTCTGTACATAAACCTGTCCTGTTGAGAACACACCACCACTGACTTTCTTTAGCAAATTGTCCTTCTCAAGGCTGCACGACCATGTTTATGTGCCTTTGTTACCATTTTTCATGTGAGTCATAAAGGTCTCTTCTCCATTCCCCCCCGTGCCCTTTCCAGCACCTGCTGCTCCTGAAGATTTCCCGTGGAATGAGGTGATTTTGAGGGTGAATATGACCACGTGCTCAAACATCTGAGGCAGACATAGATAAATCAAAAATACTCAAGGCCAATATCAATATACTTGTCTAAACAAAAAATATGCCAGCATATTACATGTTTATGGCCATTTTCTGGGGAGTTAAATGGAGTTTCCAGGCTTGAGCGTGTCTCCTCAGACCCAGGCCAGGCTTTGCCTCACTGGGAGCAGAGCAAATCTTCTGGGGCTGCTCAACAGCCCTGGTCTTGTCCCTCAAGGGGTTCAAGGTGCTTTAAATGCTGGGTGCTCACACTGTGCCAGGGCAGGAACCCTCCCAATTTCTGGGGGAAAACTGCCTTGCAGGTGAGAATGGAAGCAACCTGTGATTGCAGAAGGGCAGGGGGAAAAGCAATAAAAGGTCAGACCTGCTTTGCAGATAAGAAATGACTCTTAGGCTGCTCAAGAGAGGACAGGAAATCTTGGAATTTGGTGTTTGCAGCAGTATTCTCTGCTGTCATCTGGATTTGCAATGGAAAAAGCGATTGTCTCAGCTCAGCGAGCTCCTGTGTTCTCCACCAGGAAGGCGCGCGGCCGGGGTGCTGCAGCGGCGCTGGGCTCAGCAGAAGAAGAGGCTGCTCCTGCAGACGTGGCGTCGCCAGGCGAGGAAGCAGAGAGATGCTGCTTTGTTCCGGGAACGTCTTCTCCTGCACAGGTTTGCTGCTTGCCCTCAGAGCGCTTGCAAGGGAAGCTCCGAGCAAAGAGCAGTTTGTAGAGCGGAGAATCCGCGTGCTCAGAGCGCAGCCGGGTTTGGGGGCGCTGCCCCGGGGAGCTCCTGCGGGAGCGGGGCGGCTCCTGCCTTCCAGCTCTGCACCTGCAGCCCCACACGTGTAACTCCTTTCTTCTCCTTCAGAGCTCCTCCCCAGAACTTCTGTGCACTCTCAGCTGCACAGCGTGGCCTTTGTGAAGTGAGCAAGTCAGAGGCAAGCGGATGTGTGTGGTTTCAACAAGTGGAAGTCCCGTTTCCGCTGGATTTATTCAGTATTCACTGCTTGGCAGAGGTCTTGAGAGATCTGATGTTTACACGCCTGAATCTTTGAGATTCTGGGCACAGGGCGTTGGCTTTAATTTAAGCCATGCAAGATCGATTCAGCATTGTGCTGCAGAAAAGCAATATTCAGTAAAGCCTATGAAGGGAGAACCATGATATTCAATTTGCTTTGCTCTTAGTTACGAGCTGGGTGGAGCTGTGGTGTGTTTTGGAGTCTTAGGGTGCAAGTCCTGAAAATACAAGAATTTAATCTGAAGAGCAAGGTGTCTGCTGCCGATCATCGACAGCTTCTTTTCTCTCTTGCTCAGTAGCTTTCTCACTGAAATCCGTTCGTGTGGTGCGAGGCTGCTGCCTGCCCGAGACAGCCCAGCGTCCCGCTGCAGGAGCTGTTCGGGTGGTTTTCCCAGAGATAATTCAGGAGGATAAGAACGAAGAAGACGTTTTATGCCAGAGGTTGTTTTAAGAGGCGAGAAGCACAGGTTTGGCCCTGGCAGATTGCTTTTGGAACTGCAGGGTCAGGCTGGGAGGAGACAAAGCTCTGCAGAGGAAAGAGCAGCTGGGACCCAGCAGAGCCCTGGGGCTGTGACGCTAGGGCTCGGGGCTCGCCCCCCCCGACTGCATCTTCTTCTGCAAAGAGTCTTTGTGGTGGCACCGGGTGGGAATTGTGTTTCAGAGAAGTCCTTAACGCTGCTCCTTCCTGCAGCGTGTGTCTCCACTTCTGATTTGTCACCTGGACATGGCATGGGCTGAGCCCTCTCTCTTCCAAGGGGGCATTTTTCATTCAACCCGCGCTAGATTCTCTGGATCTCCAGAGGATGTTTGCACCCCTGCCCCATGGCGCGGTGATTTGTGTAAGGAAAGTCCAGGTTGGAACAAGGAACTGAGCGGAGGAGCTGGGAGGTAAAAGCAGGTTGGCTTCTGGGCTGCAGAGCAAGGCTGGACCCTGCGCATCAGCTTCCAACGCAGAGAGAGGGCTGTGGGTGCAGATTTACTGCACTGTTAACAGCAGACACTGATTTTTTAGAATAAAATTGTCTCCATAAAGATTCTGGTTGTACATCCTGGGTAGGGAGGCCTTTAGTTTGTGGCGGGAGGGCAAGAAAAATATGAAAATCTGAATCTCGACTCCAAGCTGCTGTGTTAAATCCAGCCTGGTTCTGCAGCAAGCACACCTGAGGGGTTGGCTGCTTTCCACGCAGAAGGAGATTTGAGCAGTTTTCTTCTCATCTCACAAGGAAGAAGCCTTCCTTGAGCATCATCCAGCTGCTGGCGCAGAGAAGGATTGAAGACTTTTAATTACTTTAATTTAATTTAATTAAATTAATTTAATTACTTTAAGGGATGTGCTGTGTGCAGTCGCAGGGCAGCCCAGGGAAAGCGTTTTTTTTGGCAGGTGGAGGGAAAACACAGCGCGACGTGGAGGAAATGCTGAACTGGGGGGAAGGCAGCAGATCCTCCCGGGCTTGGGGGAGTTAGGGGGGAGCAGTGCTGGGAGCCTGGAGCAAACACGGGGGAGTTTTTAGCAGGGAGGAGCTGTGATGTGACGAGTCTGAGCTTACACCTCCCAGGGACAGGGCACTGGGAAAACAAGTAACGTGGAGAAAACAGGTAAATACTGGCTGCGGAAGGAATAGTAGGAGCAGCCTTTTTCCTTGTTGGCTGCTCCTTTGCACGCGTTGCCCGTTTGCCGTGTGACCCTGCAGAGCGGGGCGAGAAGGTGGGATTTGGCTCTCAGGGTGCTGATGCAGAACAGGACTTGAGGCGTCTGTGCTCGTGCTGTTTTTCAGGTGCCTGCTCGCCTGGGCCCAGGTCACCGCTCGCGGGCTGAGGCAGCGCGAAGCCCTTTCTGGTCTGGAAAGGGTCCGGGAGCGCCGTCTCCTCCGGGAGAGCTTTGCTGCGTGGAAGGGGAGGCTCTGGAGAGCCAAAGGGCAGCTGCTGGGCGAGAGGAAGCGCAAGTGGCAGGAAGCCTCTTGGGGCAGAGCCTGTCACCGCTGGCGACTGGCCTCAAGGGGACGGCGAGCCCTGCGCCTGGGGGCTGTGGCTGCTGTAAAACAGGTGAGGAGGATGAAGGTCCCTGTGAGAGAGTTGTTCTCAAGTGCCTTGTGGAGACCTCAGGGGGGTCACTGTGCACTGAGATGCAGTGACGAGGCTTGTATAAAAACCTGGTTGGTCTCGTGGTGCTGCTTGGCCCCTGCCTTGAGGTTCTTTACACGCTGTGCATGTGACTTTGTCACCGTCACCTGGCCCTGACTGCAGCATCCTCTGGAGCACGGGGACATCTCGACCAGAGAGCCCAAAGAGCTCCTTCCTCTCTGCTCCCAGACGGGATGGACAATCCCTGTCGCTGCAGAGCAGGGTGAGCTGCCGGAGCTGCAATTTTTTCCAAAGGCCCCCGCTGGGCCAGCGAAGCACAAAGAGCTCGATGGGTTCGGGATGTCTGAGTTGGTCCTGCTGGGATCTCCTGGGGCAGTTCTCAGCCTGGGGTTGAGTATGTCCAGCTGCCTGCAGGGACATGGACACAAACGTGTCTCCAGGGCCAGTCTGTGTGTCTCTGTGTGTCTCTGTGTGTCTCTGTGTGTGTCTCCGTGTGTGTCTCTGTGTGTGTCTCTGCTCAGCCCTGGCTGCAGCTGGGATTTCTCTCTGCAGTCCTGCAACTACTGGACGAGAGCTGCTGCGTTCTCGCAGTGCCGCCGGCAGCGCAGCACCCCGATAGGCGCCAGGAAGAGCAGGAAGATGTCTCTGTCCTGGCCCATGAGTAAGAAGTGTCCCTTCCTCTCTTCCTGTCGTGGGGCCGCGGGAAACTGAGCCAGGAGGGAGGGGGATGACGTTTGCCAGCCGGACGCTGTGATTCCTCCGGGAGTTGGTGCCCGTGGCCATCGAACACTGAGCCTGGGCTGCTTTGTGCTCAGGAGCCAGAGAACTGAGGGCTCGTGGCGGTTCTGGTTTCTCCCTCCTGAGCTCCCCTATGATTCTTCTTTTCTCTCCTAGACAGCAGAAGAGACAGAGAAAGGGATTCAGCACCCGCTGCCCATCTCGGGTGTATTTGTGCCAGCGCCACTCACCGCTGGCTGCTGATGTACAGAAGCCAAACCCAGGCAGGGAGGCTGCTGCTCCCTGGGCTGGTGGAGAGCCCTGGCACGGTGGGAGCCTCTCCTGCACACGCGAGGATCCAGGAGACCCAAGCGGAGGCGGACGTGGAGAAGTGGGCAGAGAAGAGCCTCGGGTGAGTGGAGAGGAGGGTTCTGGGCTTCCTCTTGCTGCTGACACGAGGGAGGGGCTCCCGTGCAGGGCTCAGGGAGCTCATTTTCCCCTCTCGCCTACAGAAGGAAGTACCTGAGGTGGTGGCATCACACGGCGACCCTTCGCTGGTGGCAGCGCGACAGGAGACTGCGCTGCCTGGCGAGGGGGTGGCATCGGTGGAGAGAAGCCAGCGGGGTGGTGGCACTGGCTCGGGTGCTGGTGAGTGTCTGGCGGTGCTGCCAGGGCGCAGGGAGGGGCGTTGGGCGAGCCTGCTCTGCTGGCAGCCCCACGTACGTCCTGGGAGCGAGACCTGGGGTCCAGGGAGTACGGGAGGGCACCAGAGACCCTGGTTTGCTGCTTTTTCTGTCTGTTTGAAGTGGCAGCGTCACCGACGGGCAGATCCGCATGCTTGGCTGTGCTTCGCCCCATCTTGCAGAGGAGGAGCTGATACTGGACGAGATTGTAGCCTGTGCAAAAGGGTCACAGCCCATGTCACAGTCTTTGTCCTCGTCTGCGTTCCTGATACATCCCTCGGGTGTCCCCAGCCGCCGAGGGCTGTCCTCTGGCTTCTCCTTCTGCTCTGGCACCAGCCGGCCGGGGAACGGTGCCGTGTCCTGCCTGACCTCCCGGGCACCGGCGTGCCCTGACCTGCCCCTGGGCCAGGGTGGCTCCTGCAGCCGCTGGGCAGCCGGGCTGGGGCACTGCTGGGCACTGACCCTTCCCCAGGGTGGCTTGATGAGCCTCAGTATTTGCAGGAGACAGTGGTTCAGCCACAGCCTCGTTAGCAGCCAGCCCCGTTAGCTGTCAGCTTCGTTAGCAGCCAGCTTTGTTCCTTACCAGCACAAAGTCATTCAAGAGGGACCGGGGAGGGCAGCTGGCAGCGAGGTGGCACTAGGGAGAAGTGAGGCCGTTTCCCTGCCAGAGCCCCGCTGACCCGTCCCCTGCTCCGGCAGGACCGGCAGCGGCTGATGGAAAAGGCCTGGAGGGTGTGGAGATGGCGACACTTGCAAAGCCGAACGGTGCAGAATTTCTTGGAAGAGGAAGCCAGGAGCCTGCTGTCACAGGTGAGCACTTACGACGGCTCTAACTTTGGACTTTGGCGGAGCAAGAAGCAGCCCACGGGGACAAGTGGCACTGCCTGTGTCCGTGTCTCTGCGCAAAGCCCTTCCCGAGGGAGGAGCTGAACACACCGAGGAGTGGGGCTTGCAGCAAAGGGAAATAGCTCCCAGCTTCCCCAGACAGGTTCATCTTGGGGTGATTTTCAAAGCTGTGTCAGCAGGCGATGCCCCTGAGGTGTGTCCCTTCCCCGCTGTCCCAGAGAGGTGAATCCACCAATCCCCCGTCTCTCGAGAGCCCACTCGGGGAAGAAACAGGCTCCGCGTCAGTGCTGGAGGATTGTGCTGACTTGCTCCCAGGGGCAGGAAAATTGCTGTAAACGTGAGCCAGTCGGAGCTCAGACAGCCAGTCCAGCCCTCTGCTGGCCTCCTGGTCAGGATTAGGTTCTGCTTTAACGAGACAAGAGCAAATATTGAAATTCAAGGGCAGAGGGGCATTGGTCTTCCCTTTCTGCCCCTGGTTTTTGCTCTGATGTGGCTGCAGGGACACCGGGGGGACAGGGAGGGCTCTGGGTGGGTGAGGAGGCCGATGGTGCAGCCGCTGCTGGAGGAAAAGCCACGCTTGTTGGTGCTGGGAGGGCGGCCGCAGCCTCTCAAGGGTCACTCGAGCGTTTTCATTTTCCACTTCACCGTTCCAGGCCTTCGGCAGGTGGCGCCAGCTGACAGCGCTCCAGCTCGGGGACAGAGGACGCTGCTGACGGTGGGGCTGCTGCAGCCGCCGCTCGCTGGAGGACACGAGGAGGACGCGGCCGCTGTCACAGCAAAGAGCCAGTCCTGTGCATCGAGCAGGTGAACGCTCTGCTCAGCGCAGGGGACAGAGGCAGTGCCGCAGGCCAGGAGAGCCAGGGGGTGACCGGGAGGAGGTGGCACCTGGTGCAAGTTCCTCTCTGGGGGACTGAGGTGCCCCCTCCCTGTGGGCACGTGTTGCAGAAGTTGTTCCCTTTTGCTGCAAGGGCACATTTCCTTCTCCTCCAGACCCCCATTTTGCTGGAGTTCTGATTAAAGGTCAAAACCCCACCCTGCACGCTCTACCTTTACTCAATGTTTTTTCCTGGACCTCATTCCAGTGTCACGCAGGGGAGTCAACGAATGCATCAGTCTCTAAGAGTGGAGCAGGAGCCTGCCTGTGCAAATGCTCCAAGCTCTCGATTCCCAAGCCTGGGCTGTCCTCACAGGCGTGGGCACAGCTCTTTATTTTTCCATCTGGCTCTTCCCCCAGGGGGGATTCCCACCTCCTCCCCCTGTCTAGGCCCATCAGCTCTTCATTCAGCCTCTCAGTGGGCGGCCAACCTCTCGATTGCTTCCTGCTGGTCTCTTTCTGCACTCAGCGGGCTGGGATGAGGAAACCTGCTGGCACCAGCCGAGCACCAGAAGCGCTGCCGAGGCACCGCAGGTGTGTCCGACCCCAACTTTCCCATTAGTCGCTTCTGAGACTGATGCCCTGCAATTACCCTGGATCTATGAGCCCGGCTCAGCTCTAACGAGAGGCTCTGAAGAATCCAGGAATGGCTTTTCTTCCTCGCCTGTTTGAAAGAGATGCTCACAGCATGGCAGGGATCTGGAAATTCCACCAGGAGCTGTCCCAAGGTCTCGTTTTCCCAGCCTGGGCTGGCTTTGCAGGATCATTAAGCTCAAAGCAGCCTCATAGCTCCCCCAGCCCCTCATTTCTTAAGAGCCTCAGGCCCTTCAGAGTCATCAGGTCAGAAAAGAGGCTGGGAAAGGACACCCACAGCTCCTGGGACCTGGCAGAGCTGCGCCAAAGCACGCGGCCGGTTGCTTTTGGTAAATTCTAGGATTTAATCCTTCTCTGCTCCACCGTGGAGCTTTGTCTGTGGCTTACTCAGGATGCGTGTTGAAAGCAGAGGCGGAACTGCCCCACAAACAACTGGTTTTCTTAAAATTTTCCCTTGTGTCGGGCTGATCAGTTTGCAAACAACAAGAGACATTTGGATCTGTGTATTTTATTGTACTTAACCTACAAAATAGTGTGATTCCTACTCAGTTTCATCCAGAAGTGAAGTTCACATATTCTTGTTAAAAAGAAAATGGGAAATAGAATAAAAAGATAAAAGTTAGGGAGAAAATTGGAACCTTCTCCTGGAGTGAGTGCAAACCAGCCTCAGCCATTCGAGGTTCATAACGGTCGGTTATGAAGAAATGCATCTCAGGAGTGCGACGTAAGAGCAGCTTGAGCTTCTTTCCAGGGTTGGTAACTGCTCACAGAGTCTCCTTGCAGAGGTACAGGAGTGTTTCTGCCCCCAAGGCGACGTTTCTGGCCTGAGAAAGTCACCAGGATCCCCCCCGAGTTTGGCTGATGCACAAGAATTCTCCCGTTACTGGAACCGACAGAAGCGTCATCAGCCCCTCCGGCCGTCGAGCTCAGCCCAGAGCCTCAGCCCAGGAGTTTGGGTTCTGTCTCCTGCTCAGCGAGAGGGGTCAGGGAGCCCTTGTGCAGGGACGGCAGAGCAGGTGCTGCGGGTGGGTCACTGGGTTTGGGAGCCTGTGCTCCGCCACCAGCACAGGAGCTGCTTTTTCTCTGCCTGGGGTCAGTGGGTGGGAGGAGGAAAGAAGGGACTGGAAGAGAGGTTTTTCACTGCTGAGTCTGAGAGTTCAACAGCTCGAAAGTGTCATCCACGACCTGCCAGAGGCAGTTTTCGAGGGGGAAGTCGTTGTCCACCAGGTTGACCAAGTAGTAGTTGTCGTGGATGTACTGGATGATCATGCGAGAGGGCGACTCCTCTTCGTAGAGCTTGGCCCACTGCTCGATCCACAGCGCAAAGGCCTCGTCCTGCCAACGGGGGAAAAAAGAGTTGGCAGCAGAGTAATGCCCGTGAGAGAGCTGCATTTTCATATTGCCTCATCTAGAACAGCCGGTGCCACACACGCCCGGCCAGCCTGGGGCTTGATTTTTCTCCATCAGAATTGAAAGAGCTGAGCAAAATTGCAAGAGCTGAGCAAGGAGCTGCACGCCTTCCCATCAGCAGCGAGTGTCCAGAGCTCAGAGGAGACACGTTTGCAGCAAAGTGGGTCAGCAGAGCCCCTGTGCATGTATGAGGGGAGGCAGAGCTGCTGCCCAGGCCAGAGCAAGGGGCTCCTCCTGCTCGCCCACGGTGAGGAGCAGCACCTGCACCTCTCCAGGCTCAGACCCCACCAGCTGCGAGACGGGTCACAGACTGAAAACAAACCAGATGCTCTGAACTTCCAGGGCATCCCGGCAACGCACCCAGCCCGAGGGAGGAGTGGGGGGACTCACCTTCCAGGAGAGGAAGCTCACGGGATCCACCACGGTGGGCTGGATGATCTCTCTGCCCGGGAAGATGCCCCAGGTGACAGCGTTGGGCTGCAGGTCGGGAGCGTTGGTGATGTTCTGGCCCTGCCAAAGGGAGGAAAACCTTTCTGAAGCCACTGCTGGGGGAGGGATTGAGGGAAACTCACCCTCCTCAAGAGACCAGACAGCTGCTGCACCTCACAGCTGACAGCTTCACCTTCCCTTCCCCTCACCAGCGCTCATGTCTCACTTTGCTCAGATCCCCCAGCTTTGGTATCTGCCTCTCTCCCAAGGTGGGAAAGGGAAGTGTCCAACAGCCCACCTTGACGTTGACAATGTGGTAGTTCACTCGCAGCTCGTACTTCTTGAGGACTTTGAGCAGCGCCGTGACGATCTCGCTGGAGGTGAAGAACTCCAGGTATGCCTGTGGGGAGGGATGGGGAAGGGGAGAGAGTGAGAGCCGCTACTCACAGCAGCGCTGGGGCACGTACGGGCAACCAGGAGAAAGCTGTTACGGTCTGGGCTGCTTGGAAACCAGGCAGCTTAAAACCTGTGTGTCCATTCCCAGAGACACGCGCTGCAGGGGACGCCTGAGCACTGGGCACAGCAGGTTGGAGAGCTGGGGGGGGAGCCCAATAAACCAACGGGAAAAACCAAACCACAGCAATTAGGGAGAGCAGAGGTAACAGCTCAGCAAAGCGACAATCCCCCTGGTCTGCACCCAGGTGAGCAGGAAGGCTGGAAGGGGCTCCGGCAGCAGCCCAGGCCAGACCGAGCAGAGCCTGCGAGAGGCCAGAGCCTGACCCCGGGAGCAGCCACGTCCTGCCCAGGCGGCCCAGCCTGGCAGGGGTCGGGGGTCTCAGGGCCATTCCCTGTCCTCCCCTCTCGCGCACAATTGTCCCCAACCCAGCTCTGCACTTGCTCCATCCACCCCTGCTCCTCCCCTCCCCCCTTTTCCTGGCCATTGTGTGAGACCGGGATTTCCCCTCACCTCCGGGGAATTCTTTTCCTTTGAAAGCCTAACTGCACTGGCCATCTGCTGGCTTGAGCCGTTTGGCTCTGAATGAGGCTGCTTTGCCTCCCGGTGGGAGCCCCTGGGCTTGGTGGGAGATGCCCATCCGGGGCCTGGGGCTGCGGCAGGAGGGCAGGGACGTGCTGGCAGGTCAGAGAAGGGACCCGGCAGCTGGAGCTGCTGGGGAACTCTGCCTTGAAGACAGACAGATAGGGGAATTTTGAAATACCCAGTTATTACCATGAGAAGGTGGGCAGCAGAGATACTAACCCATCGATTCCCGCGTTAGGAAAAGCCTGGCTGCTTCCTGCGGCACGGATGCAGTGGCCAGGCACGAGTTTGTACCTAAACCTTTAGAGCTCGGCTCTACCAAGAGGCCACCAGCAATCACTTGCTGAGCGTAAACCCAGGAAGCTCTGCAGATGTTCTGAGGTGGGAGAAGACAGCTCTGAAGTCAGCCAGAGAGATGACACCGTCTGGCTCTTACAGACATCAAGAGTTTTGCCTCACCTCAGCAAGAAGGCGTTAAGACAAGGAGCAGGCAGAAGGATTCTCTGGCTGAAAGCCCAGGACCTCCCTGCCTGACCGGGGCCAAACTGGTGGGAGCTCTCTGCTGCCCAGCTCGGAGCAGCGCGGTACCTTCTGGAAGACGTAGCCCCCGCTGGGCCCCCAGCCCACGATGGGGTCTGTGGAGGGTTTGCCGTTGATGTTGGGCTGGGAGTTGATGGTCAGGATCCCGCGTCTGTTCACCTTCTCCAGCTGCTCCTTCAGGAGGTTGGTTTCGGTGGCAAGAGGGTCGTCATTCCAAGGCATGCACGTGACCTGCCGGGAGCAGAAGGGGTGGCTCACAAGGGATGTAACGACCCTTTCGTTACCATCCGACCCTTTCGTTACCATCCGGGTGCTGAAGGAAGTCAAGAGGGCCCCAAGGGTCTCAAACCCACCCGCTTCAGGACAGAATTCCCAGGTTTGGTTCAAGGGGAGAAGGCTCCAGGGCAACCTCACAGTGGCTGCCAGTGCCTGAGAGGGGCTGCAGGGAGCTGGAGAAGGGATTTTACAGGGTCTGTGGTGACAGGACAAGGGGTAAGGGCCTGAAACTGCAGGAGGGGAGATTTGGATTAGATATGCAGAAGAAATTCTTCCCCATGAGGGTGGTGAAGCCCTGGCACAGGCTGCCCAGGGAGGGTGTGGATGCCCCATCCCTGGAAGGGTTCAAGGCCAGGTTGGACGGGGCTTGGAGCAACCTGGGCTGGGGGAGAGAGGGGTCCCTGCCCACAGCAGGGGGGGATGAGATGATCTTCAAGGTCCCTTCCAGCCTGAACCATCCTGTGACTCTATACCCTCAGCTCTAAGAATGACCGCCGGTGTCTCTTGGTGCAGCAGCTCTCCTTTTACATTGAGCCCTGGCTCTGGTTGTTGGGATGGACTCTCTTCAGCCGCTGTTAGCAAGTCCTTGGGCCAGGGCAGAACGTGGCACCAGGAGCAAACGCGCCCAACGGCGTGCGCCACGCCGACCCTCCCCGCCCCGGCCGTCACTCACCCTGTGCCCGTTCCTGTTGGGTTCTCCGCTGATGTAGCACGTGAACACCTCGAAGACGCTTTCCTCGCCAGTCAGCTCCTCTCCCCACATCTTCAGCAGCTCCTCCCGGGGAGACTTGCTCTTCAGGTAGAAGAGGTAATAGTCCTTCAGCTCCCCGAAGGCTGGGGAGGAGGAGTTACCCCTGCAAGGGGAGCAGACTCAGGATGAACAGGGCACCGAGGAAGAGGAGCTCATTTGGTGACGCAGAAAGAGAAGCACCCAACAAAATCCACGCAGAGACCAAAATCCTCGAGACCTCGGTGCCGTTCCCATTCAACCCCAAGCACCTGGGGACCACTTTGTTGAGAAGCCACCCATCCTGCGACGCCCCGAGCGGGCCCAGGACACCCGTGAGCAACAGAGACCAACCGTGGAACCGGCCTTCATCCCAGCCCTCTCCCTCCCCGCCGCCACGGGCTGGCAGCTCACCATCGGCCGTTGGGGAAATCGTCCCATTCTTGAGTGCGATAGATGTAGCTCTTGGGCCTGGAGGCCCAGAAGATCGGCCGAACATCCTCCACCCTCCTCTTGGGGTGCGCGCTGACCGCCCAGGGCAGGGGCCGCCTGCGGGGAGGGGGAACAGTCGGTCACACCCTTCCTCTGCCAACCCTTCCCTGGGGGCTGAGAGCCTCCCCCAGGCAGTTTTGCCTCCGTGCACAGGGGCTGAGAAGAGTTCTATTGTCAAGAGAGGCAGAAAACTCTCCTTCCTTTATGGAGAAATCTTTTCCCACCGGGTGCTCGGCAGGACCGACGCCTGAACTGGGGTGAGGGAAGGGGAGAGCGCTGCGCCAGGCTGCTTGTCGCCAGAAGAAAATAGAGCTGCACGCGTACAAACGTGTTCACTTCCAAACGGAGCGCCTTAAACTTGAGCTACTCAGGTTAAAACAGCAACGAAGAAAGAGTTTGTCTGCAGTGCGATGCCTGCAGCCACAGGGTGCGTCACATCAGAGCGACTGCCAACACGAAGGAGCGCGTTACGGTACAAGGAGATTCGGAAAAAAGCCAGACCGTGCCTTAAAACGTTTGCAAATTCCGTTTGCCTCTGCTTTGCCAGGCGTTTGGAGACAAACCAAAAAAAAAACATTTTGGAGTTTTCAAATTGTACCAGATGAAAATATACTGTACAGTGCGATTTGGTTGAACTTCATAGACTGATCTTACATTAATTAATCAGCTGCAGAGAACCCTGGAAATCCACGGCGGGAGCTTACGTAGCCCCCAGCCTGCCAGAGGGTCTGTGTCAGGCCTCAAAAAAAGTGTTTCTTCCACGTGGCAGCTCAAAGAATTTAGGTTTCTACAGCTCCAGGAGAGGGTACTTTAAAGCCACTTAACTAAAATTCCTCCTGCAGCCGCACCCTCTATTCCTCCCGCACCCTCTATTCCTCCCGGCTTTTGCCAGAGACCTGCGAGAAGGGGGAGCTTCTAAACGCAGAAAGGTGCTAAAAAAAATTTAAAAATTGGCACAGGAGAGGTGCCAACCCACCCCCTGCCTGAGCCCTGGGGAGACGGGATGGACGGATGTGGGAGAGGAATGAAAAGAAGAAACTAAGAGGAGGAACTAAGATGCATCTTCTGCTCACCTGGGGTCCTCCCTCCAGAGGCCCAGGCGCTTCAGGACCTCGGTGGTGGCCACCTCCCGGTTGAGGGTGTAGAAGTGGAGCCCGTGCACCAGCCCCGAGTCCAGCAGCTCCCGGCACATGGACACGGCCAGCTCCACCCCGTAGCTCCGGATGGCCGCGTCGTTGTCCTTGATGGGTTCGATCACATCCTTGATTTCTTGGGGCACTTCCAGCTTGGAGAGCTTCACCAGCTGGCGCAGGGAGTGGTAACCCTGCACGGGGACGGAGGGGAGTCTCGTTCTGCCCTGTCTGATGCCCCAGTGACCGGTGCTTCATCTCCATCTCGGGGCAGGAGATTTAGAACTGGGTCCCCTGGACTCTGCCGCCTCTCGGGGGGTAACACAGTGCTGGTCACGGCACCTGGGGTGATTTCTTCTTTGCCCGAGCCCAGCACGCTGGCAGGGGTGACGAACACCCCAGGACTGATAAACCATCGTCCTTTATATCCTTTTTTTGCCATATGGGCACAGAAAACCTTTCGAGCTTGTTATTCCATACCTAGGAGTTAAATTTGGCGAAGCATCTACAGATTTTCACCTCTAAATTCCCCAAAATTCCATTGCCAGACCTCTGTCAGACCCTGACCTGCAGACACCCGACATCCTGCACCTCCATTCCCTCCCCGAAGGAGCCTCACCTGGATGGGGAAGATGCCGGGAATGACGGGGCAGGTGATGCCGATGGCTTGGCAGTCCCTCAGGAACTTGAGGAAGGTTTCTGAGCGGAAGAAGAGCTGCGTAATGACAAAGTCTGCCCCAGCAAAGACTTTCTCCTTCAGATGCCTCAGGTCTGCCTCGTAGCTCTCTGCTTCGGGATGACCCGTGGGGTAGCCTCAGTGAGGGAAGGGGGGGAAAAAGGAAAAGCGAGTGAAACCCTGGCGGTCAGGACCACGTGCTAAGAAAGTCGCCAGCCTGACCGTGCTCCAGGCCCAGGGAGGAACCGCTGAGCCTGTTTCTTCATCTCAAACCCTGCAAGGAAAGGCATTTACCTGCCACGCAGATGTCGAAGTAATCGTCGAATTCATTGCGGATGTGCTTCACCAGGTCCACGGCGTGGTTGAAGCCGTCCACTTCTTCCTCCCACTCCTCATCGATGGGATCTGGGAAGAGAACAAACCCCCAGCTCTCTGCAGCCGTTTGCTGGGCTGCTCTGTGAAACCCTCAGAGCATCAGAGAATCCTAGAACAGTTTTGGCTGGAAGAGACCTTCAAGATCATCGAGCCCAACCTTTCCCAGCCCTATCAACACCACTGAACCACGTCCTTCAAGGAAACATCCACCCGTCTCTCAAACCCCTCCAGGGATGTGACTCAACCCCTCCGTGGGCAGCCTGTTCCGATGGCTGACAACCCTCTCAGCACAGAAATTCTTCCTCAGATCCAACCTGAACCTCCCCTGGTGCAATTTAAATCCATTCCCCCTAGTCCTATCACTCTCCACCCTCCTGCCACCAGAAGAGAGACGAGATGAACGCTCCCCGCTCGCAGTTTCACCCTGCTTTTGTCTGCTCTTGAGCTGGAAGGGCTGCTAACCAAGGCTCCACGTGAAACGCAGCCTCAGCTTTTAACTGCTGCAGGGGAAGGAGCATCTAAATTGTATTTTTTGATTTTTACTGCGGAAGGGCACAGGGCAGCAGCACAGCCCCAGGCCAGGGGCACTCACCCCCACGCAGGGCCATGACGTTCTTCAGCCCGAGGCGCTTGGCCTTCTGCAGGTGCCCCGTGATGTCGTCCCGGCTCTGGTTGCAGCAGGTCATGTGCAGGACGGTCTCCAGGCCGCAGTAGTCGACCGCGGTGTTGGCGATGATCATGGAGGAGGTTTCCTTGTCAGAGCCCGGGTCTCCTGCAGGGTGCCAGGTCACGTCGATGAAGAGGGGACCACCTGCTCCCATGCGGTCAAACCTGTGGATGCACGAGCTGCCTGAGCCCCCGGGGAGCCAGACTCCCTGCCCGGAGATCGCGCTCCCTCCTGCAACGCTGGTGACAGACAGCGCGGGCTGGGATGACAGCGGCAGGAGAGAGCGAGGGGAGCGTTGGACCAGGAGCTCGATAAGTGCCCAGCGTAAATAAGGGAGGCTGTGCTTTGCCTGGAGAGGAGCTTACAGTCAATTTGAGGAAGAGGAAATTTAAGTGCTCACAGAATCACAGAATCACAGAATGTTAGAGGTTGGAAGGGACCTCAAAGATCATCTAGTCCAACCCCCTGCCAGAGCAGGGTCACCTACAGCAGAGCGCACAGGAACGTGTCCAGGCGGGTTTTGAATGTCTCCAGAGAAGGAGATTCCACAACCTCCCTGGGCAGCCTGTTCCAGCGCTCAGTCACCCTCACAGTAAAAAAGTTTTTCCTCATATTTTTATGGAACCTCCTGCGTTCCAGTTTCCACCCATTGCCCCTTGTCTTGTCAGTGGACGCCGCTGAAAAGAGCCTGGCTCCGTCCTCCTGACACTCCCCCTTGACATATTTATAAACATGAATGAGGTCACCCCTCAGCCTCCTCTTCTCCAAGCTAAAGAGATCCAGCTCCTTCGGCCTTTCCTCATAAGGGAGATGCTCCACTCCCTTCACCATCTTTGTGGCTCTACGCTGGACTCTCTCAAGCAGCTCCCTGTCCTTCTTGAACTGAGGGGCCCAGAACTGGACACAATATTCCAGATGTGGCCTCACCAGGGCAGAGTAGAGGGGCAGGAGGACCTCTCTTGACCTACTTGCTACTCCCCTTCTAATACACCCCAGGATGCCATTGGCCTTCTTGGCCACGAGGGCACACTGCTGGCTCATGGTCATGGTCATGCTCTGCTGTAAAATAAACTTCCTCCCAGCACGCTTTATTAGAATCATAGAACCATAGAATAGTTTCAACGGGAAGAGACCTTGAAGATCATCAAGTCCAGCCTTTGTTCCACTCACTAAACTATGTCCCCCAATGCAACACCCACTCGTCTCTTAAACACCTCCAGGGACTCACCCCCCTCCCTGGGCAGCCTGTTCCAACGGTTGACAACCCTCTCAGTGAAGAAATTCCTCCTAATATCCAACCTGAACCTTCCCTGGTGCAAATTCAGGCCATTTCCCCTCGTCCTGTCACTCTCCATTGGGGAGAACAGACCAACTGTCTCTCAGATGTCTTCGGAGAGACAGCAAGGCAAGTCCCATTCCTTCTGAGAGTGGAGACTGCTGCAGCCCGCCTGTTCCAGCTCAAAGCACAGAGGCCACAAAAATGAAAAGACGGACCAGATCTCTGTGGTGTCACCACGTGTGCCCAACAGAAGGGGCAAAGGCTTTCCTGACTTGTCTCTCCTGCTCTGGGCTGGATCTGGCGCTTCTGTTCAAAGTGAATCTGGCCCTGGCACACAGCAGCTACAAGGGGGAGTTACGAAACTCCCTCTGCTCCTCCCGGTGAGGACACGGCAGCTCCTGGGGCTCCCCACTGGGCTCCAGGACAACCTGTAGCTCTGGGGACACCTGTCTCAGAGGCTGAGTAACAGAGGCACACTGATTCTGACAAACAAGTGTGAGTCTCCGTTCAAGAGACTTGGGCACAACGTCCACCAATCAACATTCTCTGCTTCAGCGCCAGAGCATGACAGTGGGGTTGCCTCATCCTCACGGAGCAGGGGAGAGGAGAAAGGGTCTGGCCCCTCAGGGACCCCACCATGACACCCAACTCCTCAGGGCCTCCAAGGGAAACAAGTCACCTGGTGTCCATCACCCTCCTCGGCAGGAGAGCTCAGCCCCACTACCTACCTCTTCACCTGGAAGAGGAGACAGAGCATGCGGCAGAGCCTGCCTCGCTGGCTGCTTCCCAGCCCTCCGCCAAGGACACTTTGTCCCTCCCCTGCAGTGCTCACCTGGAGATGAGGTTGACGGCACCGTTGGCCGTGCGGGGCGGGAAGAACTCCAAGGAGAACCACTTGTCCCCGGAGTCCTGCCGCCGCCGCATCTTCTCCCGCAGCCGCTCGTGCCGGTCGGCGTCGAGGACAGGGGTGGAGCAGCGCGAGCTGTCCTTGGAGCTCTCGCTCCCGCTGCTGCTGCCGCCGTCTGACCTGGAGCTGGAGCTGGCACTGCTGGGTTGGTTCTCGTTGACCATCGTGAGCTCTCTGGAAGAGGCAAGGGGAAGAGCACAGTGGGTACAAGGCAGGACACGGGGCACAGCCAGGAGCGGTTGCTGCTGGGGCGGGCGGCAGGTGATGGAGAAGAAGCCCACGCCAAGACCCAGTGTCAATCGTCATCGAGGAGCTCCTTTTGCCAGCTCCTGCTATGGGGAAGATCTGGTGCAAACACGATGAAAAGCGTGCGTTTAGGTAGAGCCGAGAGAAGTAACACAGCAGGTGACTTCAGGCCACTTTGTGCCGCTCTTCTGTGCCTGTTGGGTCAGATTCAGCTCCCAGAAGAGTCAGGCTGAGATCGCTCTTGCTCTGACTGGGACTTAGCGAGCCGTGGGCACCAGGTGAGGTGGCCTCATGATCCCATGGCCTTGGCTGGACGCGCCAGCGGATTATTTGGTTGGTTTTGTTTCTGCAGCACCTGGTTCTTGGACTACGTCCATCCTAAGAGTTTGTTCCCATCCTGTTTGTTCTCAAGAGGCAGCGCTTCCTCACAGCAACACGTAGGGGAGCCAGGACTAAAGGGGGCAGCTACACAAGGACACACAAACAATTCCTGTGTCAAAAACCAGGTGCTGGCATCGCACAGCTGCGCTGCCGACCGCCAGCTGCTGCCAGGAGACTCCGCATCTGCACGGGCAGCTCCCCCGCATGCCCGGCTCTTCCCTGCTCATGTCCCTGCCCTGCTGCTCGGACACCAGGCCAGCAGAGCCCTTCGTCCCCTTCGTCCCCCTAGCCGAGCCTGCCTGGCCTCCCAGGGAGCAGAACGACCCCGCGGGTCGCGGGCTCAGCTCTGGAGTCTCCGTCTCACCCGGCTCCCAGCGGGTTTCAGGCTGGCCCTTTGAGGTGACGCAGTTGGGTAAAATTAAGAGCATTAGAGAGGAGCTACAAGACTGGGATCATGCTGTTTACTCGGGAATTGGGAGGTGTGCCCGGGAATTGGGAGATTTGCTCAGGAATTGGGATATTTGCCCAGGGAATTGGGAGATTTGCCCGGGAATAGGGAGATGTGCTGGGGAATTGGGAGATTTGTCCGGGAATTGGGAGATTTGCCCAAGATTTAGGAGATTTGCCCGGGAATTGGGAGATTTGCCCGAGAATAGGGAGATTTGACCGAGAATTGGGAGATTTGCCCGAGAATTGGGAGATTTGCCGGGGAAGCTGCCGCCGGGAGCCGCCAGCCCGGAGCCCCCTCGGGGTGGCGTGGGGCCGCGCTGTCCTTGTCACGGCGGGCTCGGGGCACCCGGGGACACTCGGTTCCCGCCCGCTGCTGCGCGCACGGAGCTGCCGGTCACGGAAAACCCTTGGGGATGGTCCGCTCGCACCGCCCCGGGGGCTCCCGGCCGCGGGAGAGGGGAGCGAGGAGCCGAGAATCCCGCACGTCCCGTCGGGAACCGGCGGAGCCAAAGCCCCGGGGACCCCGCGACAGCCCCGAGGGACTGTGCCCGCCCCCCCCCCCCCCCCGCGGCACCGAACCGGGACAAGTGCTCCACGGCGAAACCCCGCCCGGGGGATATCCCGAGATCAGACACAGCCGCCGGCACCGGAGCCCCCGCCCGCCCCACCGCGTGTGACCCTCCCGCCAGGGAGGGTCCCCACGCCGGTGTCCCCGCGGGGAAAGCTCCTTGTCCCACCGGCGATCCAGAACCGGGGCGAGCCCGGTGTCCCCGGAGGGGGGGGGCGCGGGCAGGGCTGGCGCCGCTGCTGCCCCCCCGAGCCGGGTTCCTGCGGGGTCCGGGCTCTGTCCCTCTGTCTGCGCCCCCGTCCCCCCCCCCTCCCCCCGCTCCCCGCTCACCTCCCGGCGCGGCGCGCGCGGCCCCATCCCCGGCGCTCGCGGGCGGGGCGGGCGGGTCACGTGGCGCCGCGCGGCGGGGGCGGGGCCGGGCGGGGCGGGCGGCGCAAAGATGGCGGCGAGCGGGGCCGGGCCCGGCCTGTGCTGCTGCTGCTGCCGCTGCCCGCGCTGCTGCGGCGACCGGGACAGCCGCACCCCCGAGGAGCTGGTACGGCCCCGGCACCGGCCCCGCCGAGCGTTCAGGGCCCGGCGCCTCAGCCCCGCTCCGTGCCGCTGGTCCGGGGGAGGCCGCCCGTGCCCGCCCGGGGCCGGGAGGGCTCTGCCCACAGGGAGCCGGGCGGCGGGTCCCGGGGCAGGAGCGGGTGACCGGGCCCCCGACCGGGTGTTCCGCGGTTCGCGGGTTTGTGGCGTTCCCGCCGCGATTTCCCTCTCCCCGTTGGTTTTTCAGACGATCCTGGGAGAGACCCGCGAGGAGGAGGAGGACGAGATCCTGCCGCGGAAAGACTACGAGGTGCGGAGTCGGGCGGCGGCGTGAGACCGGGCGGGTCTCGATCTCTTCGAGACTTGTGACGGGGCAGGTGCCCCAAACGCAGAAAAGCGAGGTTGGGCCGGCACCGGCGGAACCAGCAGGAGCCACCCCCGGCAGAGCCACCCCCGGCAGAGTCACCCCCGGCAGAGCTGTCGCCTGTCCCCGGGTCCAGGCCCTGTGAGCGAGTCCAGGCCTGGCACCCGCTCGGTTCCTGCTCCCAGAGCCTGCTGCGCCGTTCCACTTCTTTTAAACGTGCAGCTCACAGGCCGTGGTTCTGTCGTGGTCCCACGGTGGCACAAAGCCTATGGCCCCATGGCTACTCTCACCCGGCTGTTTGCGCTGGTGTCGCACCGGCTTGCAGCAAGATTTTACCTTCTGTCAGATCCTGCTGGTTATAGAAGGTTTCTGCTTTTTGCGCGTCACTGTGGTGGCCCGGAGCTGTTCACAGTGGTGGCTTTCTGACAGCCCTGGTGTCACCAGCTCAGCCTCTCACTGCCTGGCTCAAAAAGCCGAAGCCGGTGCAGACACAAGCCGGTGGCACTTTGTGAGCGGGGCAGCTCTGCGTTGCTTTAGCCCCTCGCTGTCAGGAATTGAGGAACTGACAAACCTGTCTGTCTGGAGAGGAACTCTTAGCCAGCAGCATCCCTGTCGCAGTGAGATGTTGAGTACCAAGAGCTGCTGTTACACCCTGAACTGTCAGACTGGGGGCACTGAAAAAGCAAAGTCTGAGTCTGTACCACGGGATTTCTTTAGTTTGAGGTGGTGATGATTAGCTGTGTTCCCGCTTGGTTGCCCATTGTCCCCAGCCCGGGTGGTGAAATTGCTCCATTCTTTCACCTCCTGACACTCAGGGCCTGGGTCTGCTGGAAACACTTCAGTGGAGTTTTTTCGTCCACTGTGGTTTGCAAAACTCACTGTTGGGGGGGTAGGGATGACTTCTGTAATCTTTAGCAAGGTTTTCTTTCTGCAGTTTTATGCAGGGTGTGCTGCAGGAGATCCCCTCACACTGACCTTTTGGCATTTTGCAGAGCCTGGACTATGACCGCTGCATCAACGACCCGTACCTGGAGGTTTTGGAGAGCATGGACAACAAGGTAGGACCCTGTTCTTTCTTTTTCATCAGCTTCGGACATAAAACCGTGGAAATAGCCCCAAGAAGCTGTGGATGCTCCCCACTGGATGTTCCAGATCAGTTGAGTGGGACTTTGGGTGACCTGACCCAGTGACAGACGTCCCTGCCCTGGGCACAGGGGTTGAAGGTGATCTTTAAACTCCAGCCAGTCAGTGGTTCTAGACTCCAACCGGTCGGTGGTTCTAAACTCCAACGAGTCAGTGGTTCTAAAAATGCTCTGCTGCAAGTTTTGTGGGTTTTTTAATTCTTTGTGAAAAAATTCTATATGCTCTCTTAGCTTCTGTATGAAAAGGATAAAAATAAGTGTGGGGGTTACAGCTCCCAGCAGCTGTTCTGATCCCCAGCTGAGGGACGTGTTCAGCACTTCCAGTTCCCCATTTCCAGTTTATTTTCACCATCCTCTGCTGGTTTGTCCCTCCAGCTGTAACTGAGCTGTGGGGGCCAGAACTGCCTTTGTCTGATGCCATTTCCGTGTTGCCTTGACTTGGTGCGTTGGTTGGTTGGTTGGTTTTTAATCCTTTTTTTATCCTCTTCCTAAGCAGAAAGCCCAGCGGTACGAAGCGGTGAAGTGGGTGATGGTTTTTGCCATTGGAGTTTGCACAGGACTGGTAAGAGTCGTTTGGGGAATGAGGAAAATTGAGGAGACTAAGGAGAATTAGAAGACTGAGCAGGGATGATTTAGAAGTTGGTGACCGAGGAGTAAAGAGTAGGAAAGAGGCAGCGTTCTCTCTCGTGCAGTGCTTCGTAGCTGGAGCTCTCTTTTGGGAATTACAGCACGTTGGTGCTAGATTCTTTAGCAAGAAGCCTTTTTTTTGTTTGTTTAGAACCTGCTGCGCTTTCTTTGCAAAGTATTCTGGCAAATCCTTTAATTCTGCTTACGGGAAAACTCGTCCAAAGTGAGCACTTAACAAAAAAGGACAGCTGTTCGCAACTCAGCTGTATTTTGGGCAGCAGTAGCGTCGCTACGTGCGTTCTCTAGTGAAAATGAGCCCTGCTGACCATGTGCCTCGGTTAAACAGCAGCTTTCCTCTGTGTCCTGAAGGATGCTGTCGCTGTTAAAAATGCTGCCGTGTGCGCAGTGCTCTGAAATGCGTCTCTTCGGGTGTAATTTTAGGATGGATCTGTGGCGGTGGGAGCAAGGGAGGCAGCAGGGACTTCACTCTGAATCTTCTTCTGCCTTCCTCGCCCTCAGTCCCCTTCTGTGTGCGTGCTGCTGGTAGGACCCGGTACAGCCGTGCCTTTATTACTCGTGTGTCACAATTTTTGATGGCAAATCTGTCTTTTTTGTCATAGGTGGGCCTCTTCGTGGATTTCTTTGTACGGCTCTTGACGCAGCTCAAGTTCCGGGTGGTGCAAAGCTGTATCTTTTACCTCGTGCGTGGTTTCCCGTTGGACTCAAGTGCCCTCTCATTTCTGTTGCCGTGTTTTGCTCGGAACAGCCGACTCTCAGGCTTTTGCCAGCAGTCGTGTTGATGGTGGGGCCGCATCAGGAAAATGGTATCTCAGCTCAAGAAGGACAGGGAACTGCTGGAGAGAGCCCAGTACAGCCACAGGGGTGATGGAGGGAGTGGAGCATCTCCCTGATGAGGAAAGGCTGAGGGAACTGGAGAAGAGGAGGCTGAGGGGTGACCTCATCTGTGTTTATAAATATGTCAAGGGGGAGTGTCAGGAGGACGGAGCCAGGCTCTGCTCAGGGATGTACAAGGGGCAGCGGATGCAAGCTGGGGCCCAGAAGGTTCCACAAAAACACGAGGAGAAACTTCTTGGCTGTGTGGGTGCCGGAGCCCTGGCCCAGGCTGCCCAGAGAGGGTGTGGAGTCTCCTGCTCTGGAGACTTTCCAACCCGCCTGGACACGTTCCTGTGTGACCTGCTCTGGGTGACCCTGCTCTGGCAGGGGGTGGCACTGGGTGATCTCCAGAGGTCCCTTCCGACTCCCAACATTCTGTGATTCTGTGATGATTAATCAAGTTTTCAGCTTGCCTGTGTAATTCAGCCCTTGAAACCGAGAAATGTTTCCTGTCTCATGCATGCTGGCAAAGGCTACTCCCCGAAGGAGTGAGGGGCTTCCCTTCGCTGTAGCTCAGTCCCGAGCTCTGAGGAGGATTCCTGGCTTCCCCGCGGGTTGTGTCTCTTGCCCCGGCTGGATTAGGAAGCGCAGGCTCGGCACCTGATGCCGGTGAGAGTCCCAGACGCTACAAGATCATGTCTTGGTGGGGAGAACACATTATTTTTCCTTGACCCGTCCCTGCAGCGGTGGAGGAGTGCACTGAGAAAGGCTGCCTTGCCTTGTCCTTGCTGGAGCTGCTGGGCTTCAACCTGACCTTTGTTTTTCTTGCCAGTCTTCTGGTCCTGATCCAGGTAAGACTGATGTCCCACTGCTCCTGACACGGCCTCCCTCCCTTTCCTCTCGCGCAGGTCTGGGCTATGAAGTGTCCTTCTTGCGCCAAGACATCGAACCAGCTCCACAGCGCCAGTTGATCGAGCGGAGCAGGGTTTGCTGCTGCCCTGCCGTGCTCTCTGATGAGACGTTGTCGGTCAGCTCTGAAGTCCACGCAGCACAACGTCGGCGTTTCTTTTCTGCAGCCTGTAGCAGCTGGCTCAGGAATTCCTGAAATTAAGTGCTACCTCAATGGGGTGAAGGTTCCGGGGGTTGTGCGTCTCCGGACGGTGCTGTGCAAAGCCACGGGGGTGCTCTTCAGTGTGGCAGGAGGTAAGAAGGGCTGGAGGGAGTTGCTGTTGTTGGGGTGGTGGGGGAAAAATGCTGCACCCAGGGCACAAAAGGCTTCTCCTGCCTTTACTGGGAGATGATTTTGATAGTATGGAGCAGAGTCACGAGCCCTGAATGTGTATATAGAAAACAGACAGAAGGATCAGAACTGTTGAGGAACAGGTGCTTTTTTGGGCGGGCTGGTCGGATGTGCCTCTCTGTGGCTCAGTCCAAGGGGCAGACCTGAGAATTCTGCGGAACACGTTGTCCGGAGCAGCCTGGGGAGGCTCAGTGCTGGGCAGAGGGGCGCAGCGACTGGGGCAGGTCAGAGTCCTTGCAGGAGCTGCCTTTGAACGGTTCAACCAGCCTCACAAACAGTCGGGGCGTTGCAGAGGCCGGGGTCAGCACCGTCCCTCGCCTTGGGACTGGGCACATGGGTCATGCCACCACCGGGGAGCATGAGGGGGCAGCGGGTGGCCTCATCACTCTCGTTTCCCCAGGTCTGTTTGTCGGGAAGGAGGGTCCGATGATTCACAGCGGCGCCGTCGTGGGCGCGGGTTTGCCGCAGGTTAGTGCTGGCCTGGTCCCGCCCTGCTGTGTGAGAGTGCTGTGAGGAGAAGGTTTCCATCTCCTGTGCTTCTAAATCTTTCTTTTGTTTGTAGTTCCAGAGCATCTCTTTGAGGAAGATCCAGTTTAACTTTCCCTATTTCCGCAGTGACAGGTACTGTACCCGGGAGGTACAGGAGGGGAGAGAGAGGAGGAGGAGTGAGCAGACTTCCTCGGGAGGAGGATGGCAGGCTGGGATGAACCAGCCCGTTGTTTTCTCAGTTTCTGCCCTGTGCCCTGCAGTTTCACTCTGCAGCAAGACAACACCAGGACTTGACTCTTCCCCGCTGCTCCACTCTGGTCTCTGTGTCCATTGACACTCTCTTGTATCACTCGGCAAATCTCTGCCCATTTAAATCCTTTCCTCGGGATGGTCAAATGGTTCCATCCTTGGGATCCAGTTACTCACCCCTTATGACCGAGATACGCCACAGAGAAGGCTGCTTCATCTGAATGTGAACAAAATCTTGCCCTTCCCTCTCTGTAATTCTTCCAAATGATGCTCAAGTCCCACAGTTTGGGGTCGTTCCTCACATATTGCCCACAGTTGCGTAGTTCCAGAGTTCTGCTCAGTGTTGGTGCTCTAGAGAAGGATCCTGACGATGCCTTTCAGGGCAGTTGAGGTTTGGCTGCGACACACTTAATGGTGTTGCCTGCCACGGCCACCAGCTGTCACCCCTGTATCCCTGGCATGTATCTGTAAACGGGAACGGACTCTTGTTTTGCAGATCCTAAGCACCTTCAGAGTTCTACTTTGCTAAACTGAGATCGTTTTCCTCTTGATTTCAGGGATAAAAGGGATTTTGTGTCTGCTGGGGCAGCTGCAGGCGTTGCAGCCGCCTTCGGAGCCCCGATCGGGGGCACTCTGTTTAGCTTGGAAGAAGGGTCTTCCTTCTGGAACCAAGGACTGACGTGGAAAGTGGTGAGTGATGGCTCGGACTCCTTCTGTGTGTCTGTTCCTTGAGCTGGCCCTTTGGGAGGGCTTGCCCAGGAGGGCGATCAGATTATCTGTCTGGTCTTGAGCTCTCCTGACAGGAGAAGAGAGATTGCCTCCTCTGGCAGTGCTCCAGAATTACTACAGAGCAGGAGCAGAGATGAGCCTGCAGTTCGGTGGAACTATGGGAGAGCTCTGTAGGCAGCAGGGCTGGAGCACCTGAGAAAGGGCTGTTGTGCCCCTGTTTGCAGCCCAGGCCTTTGGGAACACACAGGTCAGGCAGGTGCTGGATCACTTTTTGCTTCTCGCCTCCTCAGGGAGCTGTGCTGCAGCAATGCCCTGGGCCTGCAGGCTGCCGATTTCTCTGCCCGCCATGCCTGCTTTCCTGGAGGATTATTAAAAATAGTTTGTATTTCACGATGCTTTTGGCATTCCTCACGCCAAAAGTCCCATTGATGGGGTTTAGTCTGCTCTTTCTCAGCAGCGATAAAAGGAGATGAGGGTTTGTCAAGAGAGCAAATTAAGAGCTCAATTCCAGCTGTAAACCAGCTGTGTTAGTGCCCTGTAATTGATTTGCAACTGCAGATTAGCATATTTGGGGGGAGAGGGGAGGGGAAATAGTTTTGCTGCCAGAATTACTAGGTTGAAATTCCCAACTTCTTGTGCAGGAAGCCAAATCAGATTATTATAGCTGTCCATTCCAGCCCTGCTCTCTTGTACATCAGGAATGAGTGTTAAACTTCAGTGGATTCTTTTCCTAAAACCTGAGAAGACTCCGAGGTTCCCTCCCCCAGGCAGATGTCTGAAGGAAGAGTTGACTGTGCCAGTCTTCATTCTTGGAGTCTGTGCATTCTTGTTTCTGTTTTCCCTTCTCTTCCCTAGCTTTTCTGTTCCATGGCTGCCACCTTCACCCTGAATTTTTTCCGCTCTGGGATTCAGTTTGGAAGCTGGGGGTCGTTCCAGCTCCCGGGGCTGCTGAACTTTGGGGAGTTTAAGGTAAGATTTAGTGCTGGTTTTTTTCCCCCCTGCTCCAGTCTTTTGTCAATTCGGTGTTTCTTTCTGGTGATGTTTTTGGTATTTTGGAGACAGAAGCGTTGGTAGGAAATCACAGCAGCTGCTTTTGTTTGTAGTGCTCCGAGTCGGATAAGAAATGCCACCTCTGGACAGCTGTGGACTTGGGCTTCTTCATTCTGATGGGGATTGTCGGAGGCCTCCTTGGAGCCACCTTCAACTGCCTGAACAAGAGACTCGCCAAGTACCGCATGCGAAACGTGCACCCCAAGCCGAAGCTCGTCAGGTACCTGCGCCCTCCGGAGCCCGTGGCGGAGTCTCTGACCCGACCAAAGCAAAAGCATCCATCTGTAAGACCTAGCGAGTGGGACTGGAGGAAATCCCAGACCAATTTGTTTTGAAAATCACAAAACCAAACCTCTGCAGAGCTGAACACAAGCAGCCAGATATTACAGTCTCTGCGCATTTTTGTAATTGCTCTTGTGGTACAGAAAGAGCTGCAGCCCTCCTTACGAGGTCTGTGAAGGGAGCTCTTTATCGTAAAGTCTGTGCAAACAAACAAATCAGAGCTTTGTCTCGACAAAGCAGTTTTTTTATGTGTTGCCTAAACAGATGTAGAAGGAATAGCTGACCCTACTGTTTTTCTTTTTTTTTCTTTTTTTTCTTCTTTTTTTAAATCTTGGTTAATTAAAGCCGCAACTGAGCTAATATCTGTACTGTTGAGAGAGAGAGAAGTGCGGTGTGATTCTGGATAATAGCTGTTTGCTTTAGGAAATTACTAAGTAATAATCTAAGTTTTAAAAAAAAAGAAAGTGTATTTCAGCAGTTAGAAAAGAGATGATGTGAGACTGCATCAAGCAGCCCAGTCCCGTCTAGCCTTTCCCCCTGTGAGGGCCTACAGAAAATTTCCATGTGAGCAGCCTCATCGCTGACCCCTTTCCTTTTTCTGTGTGACTGCTACATGCGCTCTGGACAGAAAGAGCTCCTTTTTGGGATAGGCAATTAAAAAGGGATGTTAACACAATCCCAGGCAACTGAGTCATTGCTCAGCTGGACTGGTGGAGCCCCCTCCTCCGTGGAGCTGCGGCACCGCAGCCCCTTACAGCCCTGCCCAAGTGGCGCAGAGCCGGGGCTGGCTTGCGGGGCTGACTGGCTTCAGCCTGTGGTTTCTGTCGTGTGCTTGCAGAGTCTTGGAGAGCCTGCTGGTGGCCTTGACTACCACGGTGGTGGTCTTCGTAGCCTCCATGGTGCTGGGCGAGTGCCGGCAGATGTCTTCCACCAGTCCCAGCGGCAACGACACTCTGAGCCTGCAGGTGAGGAACCTTCGGTGAGGAGTGTGTGTCCCCGTCTGGAGGAGCTCAGGCGCTAATGAGCTTTTGGCAGTACTAAGGGAGCTTCAGCTTCAGGCTGCAGGCACTTGCAGGAGCTTGGGGCGATAATGAAAGCTGCCCTTTGTGCCTTTGTACTCGGCAAAGCAGCTCAGGCTGTGACTCAGGGAGCCCCTGATTCTCCCTGAACTCCCCCAGACTGCCAGCCCTGGACAAGGGTTACTCTCGTTCTGCCCAAAGGCTGAGGAAAGAGAGAGTGGATTTTAACCGTTCGTGTCTCGTGTCCTGCATTAGGGTATGTCAGAGGATGTGAATTCAAGCATCAAAACTTTTTTCTGCCCGAATGAAACCTACAACGACATGGCCACCCTCTTCTTCAACCCTCAGGAGTCGGCTATCTTGCAGCTTTTCCACCAGGACGGTGAGTAGCCAGGAGACAGTGCCCCATCCTGTGCTGGGGCTTCAGAGCTTCATCTTGCTTCAGACAGCTTTGTCCTGAGAACCACAGGGCTGAGAGCCCCGTCAGGCCTTTGTGGCTCTGGGGGATGGCTAGCCCAGGAGGTGAAAGCCTCCTCCACGGGAAGAAAGGCCTGCTCTTCCTCTCTCTTTCACTGTCTCGTTGTTTTCACGTGTGTTTGGAGCGGGAGACTAAGCAGCTGTTGTGAGGTGAGGCTGCTGCGAGCTGAGGGGTGAATGGTGTGAGCCGGCTGCCTCTGTCCAACAGTCTGTTCCCCTTCAGTCATGGTTCTTCTTGTGTTGCAGGTACGTTCAGCCCAGTCACCCTGTCCTTGTTCTTCCTTCTCTATTTCTTACTCTCCTGCTGGACGTACGGCATCTCTGTGCCCAGCGGTCTTTTTGTGCCGTCACTGCTTTGTGGGGCTGCCTTCGGACGCCTGGTCGCCAACCTCCTCAAAAGGTGCACGAGTGTGCGTGTGCGTGCGAGAGGTGCTGCCGACACCCGCGGAGCTCGGCCGGGTCGTTCTGATCTCCGGGCTCTGCGTTTCCCCCCAGCTACATCGGGCTGGATCACATCTACTCGGGAACCTTTGCGCTGATCGGGGCGGCGGCGTTCCTGGGAGGAGTGGTGCGCATGACGATCAGCCTGACCGTCATCCTCATCGAATCCACCAACGAGATCACCTACGGGCTCCCAATAATGATCACCCTCATGGTGAGCGCAGGGTCTTGGCTTGGGCTTCTCGCAGGTTGCTTGCACACATGCTGGCCCTGAGTCACTGTTCCTTCCAGGCTGTGATAAGCCAAGGGGTCTTGTCCTTGGAGGAACAACTCAGAAGACCTTCCGTTTGCTCTGCAGGTCGCCAAGTGGACAGGAGACTTTTTCAACAAAGGCATCTATGACATCCACGTGAACTTGCGAGGAGTGCCTCTTCTGGAGTGGGAAACAGAGGTGGAGATGGATAAGTAAGGTTGCTCCTCTTGGCAGAGATGAGGGTTAAGGTTTGTGGCAGGGTTCCTGCTCGGAAGGGAGTGCTGTAACGCTTCATCTCCAACCAGCCTGGCTGCTCTGAGCAGGACCGCTGGGAGGAGTTGGGGTTTGTGTGCAAGAAAGAGATGCTGGAGCCCTTTGTGGAGGAGGGGTGGGTGGGTGGAGGTCTGAGGAGCAGAGTTCCAGGGGAACTCTATGAAAATGTTCCACTGGACTTCTCGCAGAATTTCATCTTCCCACCTGTCATCTTTTCCCAGTAGTGTTTAAATACTTCCTGTGTTGTAAGGTGCAACCTTTTCCCAGTCTGTAGCGTAGCACTGATGCAAGGTGATGTTAAAAAAAGTCAGTTATGCTGGCACCACTAATGACAGTGAAGACAAGCACAAAGGAGCAAGGAAAAACGGCAGCAGACTTCTTCCGGATCTCATTTTAGGGCTGTTTTGTTTCCATGTTCGTTCCTGCCATCTGTGGCTGAGGCATCTTGGGTTTCTGTTCCTCAGGCTGCGAGCCAGCGACATCATGGAGCCCAACCTGACGTACGTGTACCCGCACACCAGGATCCAGTCCCTCGTGAGCATCCTGCGCACCACGGTGCATCACGCCTTCCCCGTGGTGACCGAGAACAGGGGCAACGAGAGGGAGTTCATGAAGGGAAATCAGCTAATAAGTAACAACATCAAATTCAAGGTACAAAGTTGCTTGTTTGGGAAGCTGAAGCGTAAAGAGCTTTGTTTTGCAGGTGGAAGACCACTTTCTTTTGCTGTGTAGGCTTCTGCCAGTGCAGGATTTGGGTTAGAGAAAGGTCTCTACTGCAATGCAGCAGTTTCGAGGACTCAGTTTTGTTGCGTTCTTGGGTTGTGGTATAGGCAGAAGAGTGGTCTGCATTCCTAGAGGCAAAAGTTAAGGGGACTAAGTAACCTGTTTCGAATACATGTGGAAAAAGTTTGGGTTTGACACTGAAGTACTTGACCCACCATTGAGATTAGTAAGTAGATACCTAAATGCTCCTTCTCTTTGTCAGAGGAGTGGTGGGGCAGAGCCTTTAGTCTCTTGGGAGGCTTTAGGGTTCAAATGGGTAATGAATGTGCTTGTGTGTCAGCAACAAAGGGTGCCTGAGCTCTTGAGCCCCAGGTTTGCTGTGCAGGGAGAATCCAGTCCCATCGGCGATTCCTGAAAGTGCTGCAGCAGCACTGACCGGGGAACACCTGATCGATGGCTTAAATACGATCAAATAGCTCGTAGCTGCTCTTGGATAACCATCGACCTGCTCAGTGAGTGTGTGGAAATTGCTTGTTGTACTCAGAAATCGAGCATCCTCACCCGAGCCGGGGAGCAGCGCAAGCGCAGTCAGTCGATGAAATCCTACCCCTCGAGCGAGCTGCGCAACATGTGCGACGAGCACATCGCGACGGAGGAGCCGCCAGAAAAGGAGGATCTGCTGCAACAGATGCTCGAGAGAAGGTGAGATCCCACAAGGCATGGGCATGTGGAAACGGTGCTGGAGGTATTTCAACAGTCCCTGTCATCCTGTGTGCTGGGGAAGCAGCGCCAGGGGCCGCGTTTGAGAAGCGACTAATTGGGTCTCATCAGCCCCTGCTGGGGCTTAACGCTGGCAACTGAGTTCTGGGCTCGTCATTTTGTGGTGTCCAACCTGATAACTTAAATTTTCCTCCAACACCTGCCCAGAAATAATTCCTGGAGAGGATGGAATACCTAGGGAGATGTCATGTCTGTAGAAATTGACTCCCTCTTGCCTGCAAAAAAAACCCCAAACCACCTGAGGGCTCTACAGAGCTCACTTCTGCCCAGAGGAGAGCTGGTGACCTCCTGCCGTGACACTGGCACCACCTTGCTGGGAACTGGGCTGAGTGCTTGGGCTTGCGTTGAGTGTTTCCAAGCAGAAGCCCAGTCCTGACTCAGTTTCTAACCTGGTGACTGCCACTCCTGTGAGTGGAGTCCTGACCCTGACGTCTTTCTGGATGCTGCAGCTTCTATGAGAAGCTGAATGATTTAATACCAAAAATTGTTTTCATGGCAAGTGATTTGAAATTGCGGGCTCGGAGGCTTGTCGCTGCAGTTCTTTTCTGGCTGTGCTAATGGCTCCTGACCCCTCTCTGCTTTGTTCAATGGAGAAAGGACTCGCGTGTCTCTAGCAGGAGTCCCTGAAGCATTCGGGAGAAGTCTGAAAAGAGCTGAAATTGCAGCTGTTGTTTTGGAGGAGGAGCCTTCCTTCGGTTCTTGCCCTTACACCGTGTCGTGTGAATTCTGCCGCAGGTACACTCCCTACCCCAACCTGTACCCCGACCAGTCTCCCAGTGAGGAGTGGACCATGGAGGAACGCTTCAGGCCTTTGACCTTCCACGGCTTGATCTTGCGCTCGCAGCTGGTCACCCTCCTCGTCAGGGGCATCTGTTACTCCGAGAGCCAGTCGGTGAGTCTTCCCAGTCAGGAATTTTAGCAGACACTCCTCCCCTCTTGGCTGAGAAGGTTGGGGACAATATTTATGGGCTGGCAAAAAGAATTTACCTGGTTTTACATTTTAAGGAATGCATCTGTGTTTTAAAAACTGCAGCTGAATAATGTGAATTCTCCCTGCAGCTCTAGAATAGGAACAATTGGATTTCTGTGTATGTGAGCACAGGAAAAGAGGACAGCTCCTGTTGAAAAAACAAACTAACAGACCAGTTTGTCGCATAAAGGCGCAATCCCGTCAGAACTGGAGGGTGGAGGGCAGTTACTAAATACAAACGGAGCAGCCAGCAGTGTCTTATAGGCTGGACTTGATGACCCCAGAGGTCTTTTCCAGCCTCAGTAATTCTGTGATGACTGCTGCCAAGGTCCTACCAGCAGAGTGTCGGCTGCTGAGATCAGTGGGAGCTGAGATCAGTAGGAGGTTGGGTTTGAGGCATCTCCCGCACAGCTGTTGGCAGCTGCCCTCCAGCGTTGAGCGTGGATCTCTCAGAGGCTGGGGAGCCAGACCTGTTCCTCTCAGCTAAACGCTTTCTAGGTCTGGGCTCGCCCTGCTGCTCTCTGAGCTGAGCTGCTGGCAGCGCCTGCAGAGGTTGGGTGCGTGGCCATGGCAGGAGGAGGAGATCCTGGCGAACGGCTGGGAGGTGGCGCCGCTCTGCGGCCTGTGTGCTCCCAGGGCTGGGGACATGTCTGTGGCCGTCCTGCCATGCCGGTGACACCGCCTCATCGTGCTCTGTTCAGGGCGTTCAGCAGGGTTTGTTTTAACTGCAGAGCGCGAGCCAGCCTCGGCTGTCGCACGCGGAGATGTCCGAGGATTACCCCCGCTACCCAGACATCCACGACCTGGACCTCACGTTGCTGAACCCTCGCATGATAGTGGTAAGAGATGTGCCGCAGGGCGACGGCGCTTCTTGGTCCGTGTTTAGGACTGTCCCAAGCCTTGGAAAAATGCTGAGAGCGTGTTTGAGTCCACCCTTGGGTGCAGGGACTCCTCGTCTGCGTGTGGAGATCAGCCCTCACACCCGCTGTGAAGCAGCATCGCACACGAGCGCTTTGCTTTCAGAGTGAGACGTTGCCCGGCTGATTTCACTTCCTTCTAGACCAGTCTCCTGCCCGAGTGAGACGTGACAGGCGAGCTGCTGGCACCTGTTTGAGCTCTGCGTGCTGGCAGCTTGGTGGGTGGCAGGCATGTCGCTGGCTTTGTGACAGAAAGGTTGCTGTGCAGGCCAAAGTGCTTTTCTAACACACCTGATTTTCCTGGACCCACACTTATCCTGTATGGAGGCTTTCTGAAGCATGGGGCTCTTAAAATCATGGATTATAATGTTCAAACAAACTGTGACAAAGTCAGGTTCCTGAAATAATTTTGTATTTGTGGAGAAATAGAAGGTGCACGCAGCCCAACACCTCTCCGGGCATCAGGGCATTGGAGGTCCGTAGGACTTTCTTGTTGATGATTCCCAAAGGTGGTGAAAATGCCTCTCAGATAATTAATTGCTTTTCTTTCTCAGGATGTCACCCCGTACATGAACCCATCGCCCTTCGCTGTCTCTCCAAACACTCACGTGTCACAAGTTTTCAACCTGTTCAGGACAATGGGCCTCAGGCATTTGCCAGTTGTGAACGCGGTGGGAGAGGTGAGTCCTTCTCTCCGTTTTGTCTGCGCTCTGCAAGGAAGCCACGGTGGCTTTTTGCGATGTTTGTCACCTTTGGGATAATGAAGATCTCTTTTAAGATGAAACAGAAATGCCTTAAAGAGATCAGAGTGACCTTCTTGAGGCCCTGGGTCATTGCTGGTTACTGTGCGGAAGCTCTCGGTGTCTTGTGCCTGTTGGGGGACCTTGAGCTCCTCAGAGCCCACTGAATTGCTTTTCTCTTTGCCAGCCTCATTCAAGGGCAAGAGCAGAATTTCCTGGGTGCTGAGGCAGGAAGTTTTTTTTCGCTGGAGGGGAACTTGCATTCGGTTCCTCCTCACAGGAGCCACAAAATCCATGTGTCTTTGAACGGTTTGTGCTCCATGTGTTGTAGTGTCTCTGCCACCTACAGTGCTCGGGAACGGTCAGTAGGTGTCAGGACCTTCCTGTAAACGGGATGAGAAACTGCCTCCCTTGATCCTGGGGACAGACCGTGTCCCCTGAGACAGCAGAGCTCTCTGCCTCTTGGGGCTCCTGAGAGCTCTGCGGGGCCTCGTGGTTGGAACCAGGAGATGTTGGCTCATCCCATGTTTAGCACAAGATACTCCTGCAGTATGAGAGAGCAGGTCCTAAGTTCATTCAGCATGTAAAACCACCGGGGGGTTCATCAGCTGAAAGCTGGGCTTGTACTCTTTGCCCAGCGGGCTGGGAGGGGTCGGTTCTGTGACCTGGTGATGGGCAGCAGGCAGTCCCCGCGGGGCTGGCTCTCACTGTGAGGCCTCCCCTCAAGCCCTGCGAGAAAGATCTTGAGGGGCTGGAGGGGGTCCCGAGGAGAGTGACGAGGCTGGGAAAGGGCCTGGAGGGCAAGTCCTGTGAGGAGAGGCTGAGGGAGCTGGGGGTGTTCAGCCGGGAGAGAAGGAGACTCAGGGGGGACCTTATCACTCTCTGCAACTCCCTGCAGGGAGGGTGCACTCAGAGGGGGTCGGGCTCTTCTCCTGGGCACCCAGTGACAGGACAAGAGGGCACAGCCTGAAACTGCCTCAGGGGAGGTTTGGGTTGGATCTCAGGCAGCCTTTCCTCACGGACAGGGTGCTCAGGCACCGGGATGCTCTGCCCAGGGCAGGGGAGAGTCACCGTCCCTGGAGGGTTTAAGGAGAGGCTGGATGTGGCACTTGGTGCCCTGGTCTGGCTCATGTGGGGGTATTGGGGCACGGGCTGGACTTGATGATCTCAGAGGGCTTTTCCAGCCTCAGCAATTCTGTGATTCTGTGATTTGTCTGTAGAACTTCCTATTACGCACCGGACACGGACTGTCTGCAGTTCTTCATGTGGGATCCCAGAAAGAGCTTTAACAAAGCCCTGAGACAGCTTTTTGTTATTGCCAGTTGCGCTTTTCACATCCGTATGCTGACGTGCACAGATTTTGTCTGCCCAAGCAGGGGTAACCACTGCTGTGTCTAAGCACAACAGCAGCCCTTCAGCCGTCTGCTGGGGTGTATCTGCCTGTGGATGAGCTGGGAGAGGCAGGGGCATCGTTTTTGGCAAGATTTGAACGTGAACCCACTCTGGTTCAGCATTGGTCAGGAACTACTTATGGGTTCCCTCTTTTTGGGGGTTGGAAAGAACAAGAGTTCTGCCGTGCACATCTCTTCATGGGACGTCTGTAACGCTGACCTGTATCTTTTCTTCCTCTTTCAGATTGTCGGGATAATCACCCGGCACAACCTGACCCACGAGTTCCTGCAGGCGAGACTGAGACAGCACTACCAGACCCTCTGACGCCCCTGCCCCACCGTCGCTGCGGCCGCCTCCCTCCTCAAGCCTGCCCTCGCACCACGTCTCGCTTGGACCCCACCAGGCCCAGGACTCGCCGTTTGGCTTCTCACACGCAAATCAAGCCTGGGGAGCTGGAGAACATCTCGCTGGCCGGAGAGTTAAAGCAGCTGCCTGAGCCCGGAGCTGTTGGTTGGTCTCAGGCACTTGGTTTGACCACTCTTGATCCAGGTTTTTTTTTTTTTTTTCCTGTGCCCCAGTTGTCTCTTTTCATCAGATATTGTCCTGATGTTGTACGTTCTGCTCTTTGGTTTTGGGGGTTTTTTAAGGGTTGGAAAAAAGAGCCTGGCTCCACTGTGTCCCATGCAAAGAACTGCAGCATCTTTTCCCCATCGTCCTGTACATCTCCCTTTTCTCCTTCCTCCCCAGCTCCTGAAGCTGTTGCCTTATTTGTGTGAGAAGGGAGTTGCTGTTGGTGCTGGCAGGAGACACTGAAGTTTGCAGTTATCAGAGAGCTGCTCTGGAGCAGGCTTTTCTCAAAAGCTAGCTCTTGGGCAACGTGCCTCTCTCTTTGGGTCCTCCCAGCTGCCCACTGTCTTTTTCCACTCTGGTTTCATTTGCTCCTAATTTCCGTCCTTCTTCCGTGGGGAAGTGTTCCAGCTGTGGTAGTGTCCTGACAGTGACTGACTTTGAGACCTGCTTGGCAAATCAGGAGTTTGGAACAGTTCAACTCCTGTCACTGTCTGGGATTATAAACATTTCTCTCATGTCTCTCAGAGAAGGGAGATCTCTTTCCTTGTTTGCTGTTGCTGCCACCTCCCTGTAAGAGACCCTTTGAAGGTACTTTGTGGCACCCTCTGTGTCACTGCTCTGCATTTCTTGGTGTCTGTAGGCACTTTGTCCTTGTCCTGATCCGACACTGAGAGCTTGGGGCTTCTTCCCTGCTGGGGTCAGAGCTCGGGGAACGCCGTGTCCTCAGAGCAGGGCGAGGTGGCGCTTTCTGGGGGCAACGGAAGAGCCACGAGAGGAGCTGGTGTACCTTCAGGCTACCGCACAGGAGGGAGACTCGGTGCTGGTGACCAACAGGCAGGATCTGCCCCCGAGTGCTGAGCGGGACTGTCTCTGCACAAAAAAGCCACTTGGGACGGTGTTTGCAGCTGCCGCGGGGGTGAAACGGGCCGTGGAAGCCAGTTGCAGCCAGTTGCTGCTTCAGCAGGTGCCATCCTGGCCGGCACCTGTACCGCTCGGCTGGCACCTGCCCGCCCAGCTCCAGCGTCCAGATAAGCCTCCGCGGGACGCCGGCGCTCGCCTCCGGGCACCGCGCGGCCGATTGGCTTGATAAGGCACAGAGCCCTCCCTTGGCCGGGAGAGCGGGCCAGGTAACCTGGGGAATGTCCCAGCACAGCTCCAGCAGGCTCGGGGCGTCCCGGTTAACCGGTTCTCTGCCACAGGGAGCTGCTGAGATGAGAGCGGTGGCAGAAGGCAGCCAGGCGTCGTGTTCTCTCGGTCTGCGCTGAGGATTTTCCCAAGTCTGAGGAAAACTGTGCCCGTTCCTTACATGTGTCAAAACACTCAGTTTGCTGAACCAGCCTCGTTGACTTCGCAGAAGCTGATTCCAGGGCACTGCCAGTTCGGGGTCAGAGGAGGTTTTGTGCCCCTGTCACCAGCTACAAGCTTGATCCAGGGCTCTAAGTCACTGGAGTTCTTGGATGTCGGTGGAGTCTTTGCGGTGGGGATGGTTGGCAGACAGCTGGGTCGACTGCGCTTGCAGCAAAGGCAGCCGAGTCCTGCGAGGCTCTTGGGTTTTCAGGGAAAATTTGGTCTTACAGGTGGTTCCTCAGGCTGAGTTTTAGGGTAGAGTTTGTCCTTGTCGTGCAGTGCGTGGCCTGGCTCAGCTGGGAAGTTCAGCTTCAGCAAAACTGTTTGTCAGCACTTTAAATTTTAATTTGCATTCCTCTCCATTGACATCTGGAGGCTCCTCTTCATGTTCTTCCCTACCTGCTGCCCTAAGGAAGGAAGCGCAGATCTTGGTTTGTTTTCCATGAAGGAAGGGTGGGCTGTGGCACGTGCGGTGGCAGCCGCGTGCGTGCTGGGACGCGTTGGCAGCTCCGGCCTCTCTCCAGGGCCGCTCGGGAAGAGCGGGGAGCACGTTCATTCTTTTCTCTTTCCTGCTGTGGCATTGCAGGAGCAGCTCCTGTCTCCTCCACCAAAACAGTTTTGCTGGCTTCCGACTGCCCGAGCCCCGTGCCAGGTGAGGCCGGCAGGCTCCGAAACGTCCGTGAGCGAATGCGGGGGCTCTCCTGCAGCGAGGGTCCCTCTCCTGCCAGGGCTCCGGAGCTGGGGCCAGCGTGGTGTGTCCCTGAGAGCGGCACAGGACCTGCCATCGGCCACTGCTCTTGACGTGCAAGTTTCTCCCTGTAAGCTGAGCCAGGACGTTTGTTCTCTCTGCGCAGTCTCTGCAGGTGGTTTCTCAAACGCCTTTTCCCTGCGCTCTGCCCCTGAGCTCTCCCACGAAACTTCCAGCACCCCTTTGTGCTCCCTGAGGCTGGGCTGTAGGTTTGCAATGTGCTTCTGCGAGCCGACTCTTTGCTCAGAGCATCTGTGCTCGGGGCAAGTTACAAATCACAGGAATCCTGTTTTGGTGGGGTTTTGTATCTCTCTAACGTGGAATTTGCGATCCCGAGCTGTCAGAGCCCTTACCAAGAACACTCCGAGTCTGTGACAAATCCTTTTCCTCTTGCTCGTGTTGGTGATGGTGTGGGAGGTTCCTTCTGTTCCTGCACATGAACAGGGCTCCTTAGATGCTTTGCCTTGGGCTGGTCACGTTCACTTTTCTTTCCGTGCACGCACCGCGGGGGCGTTTCCACGCAAAACGTCTTGCGGCCAGCGAGGCCGGGAGCTGGGCGACCCAGACGAGACAGGCTGGGAAGTGTCACCGAAGTTTGTCTGAGCACTCACTGTGCTTCCCCCGAGAAAGCTGCTCGCCTTCTGCCAGCTGCCAGCTCTGCTGCTCGGCCTCTGCCGCCGTCTTTAACGTTTCAGATGGAAAAACCCCCTTCCGCTCCTGCGGTTTGATGGGAGGGTGGTGGATGGACACTGTCAGCAGCTCTAAAGGGAAATCTGTGCAGCCGCTGGGCTGTGGCCTGCACAAGGGAATTACGGGTTCACCGGGTGTTCGGAGGGGCAGCGTTTCCCTTCTGCTGGGAACTGATGCGAAGGATCTCATGCTGAGTGTGTGTATATATATATATATATATTTATATATATGTATGTATATGCTGAATCGGTCTGTTCTTGCTTTGCTCACTGAATCCCTTTCTTACACCCACTGACGGCTTCTGCTCTGGCTGCTTCATGATTTACCACTTCTAACAGATGCCTGTAGCCTGTTACACTAAAGGAGCAGTAGCCCAGAACTGGATTCGTGTCTCTGGCCGAGGTGCGGGGCTCGGACGGGCTCTCGCAGCGCCCGGGTCCCTGCGGTGGTGAGTTGGTACCTTACTGTGAGCCATTCCAACGGTAGCAATGTCCCTTTCCATTAATTTTTTTTTGCACTGTTTTTTGTTGTTCTGAAACCATGTAAGCTAACTCCACGGTGTATATAAATTGTATTATTTTTTTTTAAAATTTGTATGAATATATTTTTATTTGAACTGTGGCACTTGGGAAGTATTCGTGTAACCATAACATGTCTGAGAGGAAAATGTTTGTGTGTCTCCTTCAGCACTTTCAAGACCTTTTGGTGTTTCTGGTGTTGTCTTATTTTTGCCATTTATTATAATAAAACTAGTAGAACGTGGCAATACCCGAGAGCGTGATTTGAGGTAGGTGAGCAGCTGCTATTTGTGAGCTGTGTGGCTCTAACGGTTTGCACAGAAAGGGCTCCGAGGCTGGGCAGGAATTAACGGTAAATTAGGAATTAGTGTAATCCTCTCCTAACCCCGTGTTGGTTGATCTATGTTGAACTATGCTCCCCCTCTCATCCTTGTGGAGCAGAGATTTTCCCTGACCCTCCTTTTGTTATTAATGGATTTGTAAAAGCGCTTTTTGTTAGCCTTTGCAGAGATGGCCAAGCTCTAACTGAGCTGTCGTTTCTCTGATTCCCTTTCTGCGCAACCTTACAACATCCTTTAAACACTTCCTGGTTCACTTGACCCTGTTTCCAGAGTTGATTCGCTCTTTTTTCTTTCGTGAGTTCCTCCAAAATCTCCCGGCTCAACCACGTCGGTCTTCTTCCCCGCTGGCTCATTCTACAGCTCATAGGGACGAGTAGCTCCTGCGCCTTCCTAATTTGATTCTTTAAGCTCAGCCTTCCTGGACCCCTTTGTTTTTAAGGGCTGATTCACAAGAGATTCTCCAAACCAGCGTCCTGAAGAGTCCAAAGCCAGCCCTCGGGGAGTCCAAGGCAGAGGTTTTGCTGACGACCCTCCCTAACTTCACCACGTCTTGAAAACTCTGTTGTATCACAGTCGCTGTGGCCAAGGCGACCTCCGACCACCCCGTCTTCCACCAGCCCTTCCCTGTAATTTTCTTACTCAATACCTTTTGTTTTCTTAAAACTTCCCCTCCTCCCCCTATATAGATAAAAAAAATACATATATCTATAAAAATATACCTTATCTATTTATACACGCGCAGTATTTTGCTGATTTTCCAAGAGAGCTTCAGGCTCAGGTAGGGGGAAGGACTGACAAATCCTCCTCCTTCCTTTCCCTGTAAAAGACCCCAAACTGAGGTTAGAGCTATGAGCCTTATTTTTCATCCTCTTCTGTGGAAGTGTAGAATCTGCTGCCAGGAAAATGAATTGCAGTTGTGGTATAAACCCATTTACACGGGGTCAGTTGTACTTTTGGGAGGGGAACCGACGTGCTCAGGATTCTTTGAACAAAGAGCCCCGGTTGTGTGATTTCTCGTGTTCGGGAGGGGTGACAGGCAGGCTGGCCTCACGAGCTGCCACAAGTCCCCGGTGAAAAGGGCCAAAGGCAGCGGCTGTGCCTGGGTGCGAGGTGCCAGAGCACATCCTGAGCTCTTAAAGTCTCTTCCTGCCTCCTTGTTTCACTCCGATGTTTCCTGTCTCCTCACTGAGACTGAATTCGAGGCCTCTTCTCTTTACACTCGCAGTGATGGCAGGAGGAAAACTCAAAGAGCAAAGCTCGCTGTGTTCTACCGCCGGCTCTGGTAAAGGAGTGAGGAGCTCGGAGCCGGCAGAAGCTTCCCTTTGGAAGTTTTTTGTGCGCAGCAGTTGTCACTGGAGTGATGGTTCGGCTCCAGTGGGAATGGCAGTGCTGGGGAAGGACCTGGAGATTAAATCATGTGAAGAGTGACTGAAGGAGCTGGGGCTGTTGGGTTTGAGGAAGAGGAGGCTGAGGGGAGACCTCCTCACACTCTGCAACTGCCTGACAGGACGTTGTGGAGAGGTTGGGGCTGGGCTCTTCTCACGGGTAATTAGTGATAGAACAGGAGGGAATGGCCACAAGCTGCAACAGGCTGGATGTTGGGAAAAAAATTAAGACAATTTCTTGTAGCCCCCTTGAGATACTGGAAGCCACCATAAGGTCTCCTCAGAGCCTTCTTTTCTGCAGACTGAACAGCCCCAACTCCCTCAGTCTGTCTGCACAGCAGAGGTGCTCCAGCCCTCTGAGCATCCTCGTGGCCCTTCTCTGGACACGCTCCAGCACGTCCCCATCTCTCTTGTGCTGTGGGCTCCAGAACTGGATGCAGGACTCCAGGTGGGGTCTCACGGGAGTGGAGCAGAAAGGGACAATCCCTTCCCTCGCCCTGCTGGCCTCACATCTCGTGGTGCAGCCCAGGACACGACTGGCTTTCTGGGCTGCAAGTGTCACTGACGGCTCGTGTTGAGCTTCTCGCCCACCAGAACCCCCGAGCCCCTTTCTCCAGGGCTGCTCTCAAGCCAGTCCCTGCCCAGCCTGTATCGGTGCTTGGGATTGCCCCGACCCAGATGCAGGACCTTGCTCTTGGTCTTGTTGAACTTCATGAGGTTGGCCTGGGCCACCTCTCCAGCCTCTTGAGGTCCCTCTGGATGGAATCCCTGCCCTCCAGGGTGTCATCAGCCCCACACAGCTTGGTGTCGTTGGCAAACTTGCGGAGGGTGCACTCGATGGTGCTGCCCATGTCGCTGATGAAGATGTTAGACAAGACTGGTCCCAGTACTGACCCTTGAGGGACTCCAGTGGTCACTGGCTTCCGCTTGGCCATGGACCCGTTGACAACCACTCTTTGGGTGTGGCCGCCAAACCTGGGACACACTTATCGAGCAGATGTCAGTCGGCAAAGGCCTTTGGGGGCCAAGCCTCAGGGCAAGGCAATCCAGCAAGCTGGACGTGGCCAGGTTGTGCTGCAGATTGGCACAGCTGCCCTGCAGTGGCCGGGGCCGTGTCCTACACGAGCAGCAAAGCCATGGTGACAGCTCCTTTTGGCATTCTTGCCTGCAGACTGGGGTTTCGGGAGAATGTTTCATGCAGCGGGAAGCTGGGAAGGGATAGGGCCGTGTCCGATGGGGAAAGAAACCTCAAATCTAATTTGCAAAAAACCAAACCAACAAAAAACTGACCAACAACAAACACACCACCCAGACCGCTTTTCCAAATGAGGCTCAGGCCTTGCAATGTGCAGGAGGCGTGCCGGTGTAGCTGCTGTATTTCAGGGTTCAAAGGAAAAGCCGCTGGATTATGCGCGGCCAGGCGGGGTCACTGCCAGCAGCTGCGAGGAAGCAAGTGTGACGTTTGGTGTTGCAGGAGGTGGCAAATGTCACCAGAGCTTGGAGGAGGGTGTTATCCTCCTCCGAGCCCACTGTGCTATTTCTTCCTTCATGCAAGGAGCATGACAGCCCCTGGGGGGTCGTTTAAGGATTGTAGAGCCCTCTGATGCCTGACGGGGTGGAGCAGAGCAGAGCAGGATTTCAGGACCCTGCCCCGTGCTCGGTGCTGAACGGCTGCTTGGAACCCAACCTGGATGAGCCGCTTTTGACATCAGCTCTTGCTTTGCAGCAGTATCTTTGTCCTGTGCTTAGACTCTTAACTGAATTGTTTGCAATTGCAAGCTACACTGGTTCTCTGTCCTGAGGCTGTCTCACAGCACCACTCGTAAAGCAAAACTCCGGAGCGTTTGTTTGGTCCCGTGGCCACCAGCCTTTTCCCTGACACATCACCAACCTTCCCTTCCCCGAGGGGAAACTTCTCTGGAAGACTTCAGACGTATCCTGGATGGGTGTGAAGACTGATTAGGAGTTAACACAGAACTGAAGGTCAAGGTCTCTTCAGCCCATGCCCTCACGAGAGTCTGGCACTGCTTGTTTTTCCTCCAGTCCAATCCTGTAGTTTCCTCCAAAAGAGCGGTACCAGTATGAATTTCCAAAATTTACAGCTACCAAAGGCAGATCCGCTACAAACCTGGAGGAAGGTGCCTCACGCTCACATGTGGGTGGCTGCAGATAACGAAGGTGTAAAGTGTCCCACGCTGCAGTGACAGCTCGTGCCTCTTTTCTCCCCCCCTGCCCAGGTCACCCCGCTGGCCTTTGGTGCAGATCGGAGCCACAACCGTGGATACCGCGGGGTCAGCGTGTGGCTGTTGTGTGAAACGGGTGATTAATGAGTTGGCTCCACAGCCTTCTCCAGGATCCTTCATTTCTGCACCTACAGGATGAAATTCCTGACCTCACCGAAAGCGAGTTCCTGAGGGAGCCTTTCACGTTTTCCGTGTGCACCCTCTCGGCCGCCGTCTTTCTGTTCCCTCCCCAGAAAGCCGTCGGCGCGGCTCTGCAGAGACACCCCACTGTCACATGTCCTGCGTTCTCCAGGAGAGGTGGGCTGCGCTGCCTTTGTCCGTGGGCTCCTCTGGGACTGGCTGTCCCCCCGACTGTCCCTTGCTCTCTCTGACCCAGCTCTCTCGGCCACAGCGGTCGCTTTGCTTGTTGCTGGGGGTGACGCTCTTTGCCTGCAGAGCTCTTTGCCCCAGAACAGAGCTTTTTGCCCACAGAACAGAGCTCTTTGCCCCAGAACAGATCTCCTTGCCCCAGAACAGAGCTCTTTGCCCCAGAACAGAGCTCTTTGCCCCAGAACAGAGCTCTTTGCCCCAAAACAGAGCTCTTTGCCCCAGAACAGAGCTCCTTGCCCCCAAACAGAGCTCTTTGACCCAAAACAGAGCTCCTTGCCCCAGAACAGAGCTCCTTGCCCCAGAACAGAGCTCTTTGCCCCAGAACAGAGCTCCTTGCCCCAGAACAGAGCTCCTTGCCCCAGAACAGAGCTCTGTGCCTGAGCCCACCAGAGCTGAGCTCTCGTTCAGCTCTTCGGAGCGCTCGTTCCTGGGTGCAGTCCTATCCTGTCCTGGCTGTGAGACTTCCCTGGGGGGATCTTTACAGCTCAGTGTGTTTATGGGAGCAGCAGTAAAAACCCAGCCAGAGAGGTGCTTTTTTCCTAGATTGCCTGCTCTCAATTAGGCTCTCCCAGGCTGCAGGGTCTATTAACATGCTGCCTGCAAGCCAATACAGACTCGTTCCACCGGGAACTGGCTTGCTCTTAATACTGGACCCACCTGGTTCTGGGTTGGGCAGTGCCAACTCTTCTGGTCGTTTTTAGCACATTCCACTGACCTCATTCGTGTTTTGTGCCTTGAGGGGCTGACAGGGAAGGACAATTTATAGTGTCTGTGCGAGTTTTGCTTGGCTGGGTAAGATTCAGCTCCAGCAAGAGCTGTTATTGTTAGAGTGCGGGGATGGTTTTTCCTTTCCTTTGGGACAGCACGTGGCGAGTCAGGGTCTTGCTCGTTGCTGGTGCGGAGGGATCACCCGTGTGTCCTCACCTTGCGGGAGCGGGCGGTCGCAGGGGGGTGTTTGGAGCTCCTGCTTGAGAAGACAAAGATTGTCCCCACACAGGGTCCCCAAAGAGTGACTTCACACCGCCTTGACTCGTGAAACCACCTCTGAGTAGACACAAAGTCCCCACAGCTTTTTGCTGGGAGTATTGAGCTGGAAATCTGCTCTCCCGCCAGGGAAACCTGTGCACGGTGCTGGAAGGAGAAGCTCTGATGTGATTTCCATCTTGCTGGGTGTTGCTTCCCGTTGGAGTGGAGCAAAATGATTCCCTCAGACTGGACTCCCTCGGGAAGAAGCAGGAGGCTCAGCGCGGCAGGGAGCGCGCCGGGGCCTCTCGGAGGCCGTGTCGGCAGCCCAGGGAGTGACGGGGAGGGCGGCTTGTCAGAAATGTGACGTGTGACACAAGTGGTACAGCAGCCTTAGCTGTGAAGAGGCGTATGTGGGAGCGGTGAGCCCTTCAGCACTCACGCTCACAGCTCCGCTGCAGCCGGGCTTCCCGAGAGCCATCGCCAGCGGCTGCCGTGGCTCCGGCACATCTGCCCCGGCTCGGCCCCGCGCCGCTCCTGTCCCTGGCACAAGGAAAGCCACGGGTGCTGAGAGAGCTGGCTGATGGTGTGGCTGAGCCGCTCTCCATCATCTTGGAAAAATCATGAGGAGGGGGAGAGGTGCCTGAGGGCTGGAAGAAAGCCAACATCAGTCCAGTGTTCAGAAAGGGCAAGGAGGAGGACCCTGGCACCTACAGACCAGTCAGCCTCACCTCCAGCCCTGGGAAGGTGATGGAGCAGCTCATTCTGAAGCCATCTTCAGATGGAAGAGAAGAAGGTTATCAGGAGTAGCCAGCGTGGATTTACCAAGGGGAAATCTTGCCTGACTAACTGATATCCTTCTATGAGGGCGTGACCACAGGGGTTGATGGAGGAAGAGCCGTGGGTGTCGTGTACCTCAACCTCAGTGACTCGTCTCTCCGTTCGGTCTGTCCCGCTGCTGCTGTGTTCTGAGCCCCGGCACACTCGACTGATGGATGCTGGGAGCAAGACCCAAAGCCAGATGCTCGAAGCAGCGCGGTTTCTAGCTGTACGGGTGGTCGCAGGGCAGTTGCGTGGAGCTCGGGCTCAGTGACTTGGGCACACGAGGTATTTGGTCCCCGGGGTGCCGGCTGAGTGGGGTCCTGGCAGTGTCACCTCCCTGGGCGTGGGAGGGTGGCCAAGAGAGTGTGGTTTGGGCCAAATCCGGATCCCAGGTGAGACCTCGAGCTACAAGGGCTCTAGTGAAACATTTCCCAGCCCTGCAGGGTTCCCATCGGCCACGTCTAGAGGGGCCGTTCCCAGCAAAGGGTGGATGTTATTCACCAGCTGCTTTATTACCAGAGTGGTCCCGCCTGCCCCTGCCTGAGAAATCCCCAAACCCACGGAGGATTCGTCGCCTCGGCCACATGCGGAGTGAGACAAGACACGGGTAAGGATGCATCCTTCTGATGATGCTCGTAGCCTTTATTGGGTCAGTGCTAGAAAGCGTATACAACAAATTCCCTTTTCCTCCCTCTGGTTATCTCGAAACTCGTGGAGTGTTAAGATTTTTCCTATTTCTTTTCATGTAAGTTTTGCTTACGTGAGGGATTTGTGGCACTTCCCTTGGCTGAATTATCCAATCCAGCAGAAGGACTCTCTTGTTACTGAAACCCTGTCTATAGGAGGACTCACGCTGGTCTTTCAACGCCAAGCAAGCTTTCCTCGCTGCTGTTCTGTTATGATTTCTTAGTGCAAGGGAAAAACTCTAGTGAAAAATTCATTTTTGTTTCTACCGAGTTCATGCTTTCTCCATCTTGTGTAAGAAAGATACAGCCTCACGGGTACAAGAGTACCGATGAAATGTGGGCTTTTGGCTTTAGGAAAACACCAGAAATTTGAATGCAACAGACAGGAGAGAGGTCCGGCAGAGGTGTCTAACGTGTTAGTTTTATTTAAAGATGGTCTCTTGATGCTAGAGTAAGAAATGTTCTTTAAAAAAAGAAAATTTCAAATAAATAAATAAATAAATAAATAAAAATAGGAATAACTTTCTGCTGCAGAGCTCAGCAAACATCCGGCTTTCGTCTTGGGAGGAATGGGTACTGTGAGGCGTTCTTCAGAGCAGGGTGTGGGGAGGTTCTCCTAATTCTTCCTGGAACCTGCAAGCCAAGCAAGAAATAAATACTCCTAGAGTCTTGTTTCTCTCCCAGTATACACCACCTTCGGCAGCAGGGCTTTTACCTCCCAAACCAGTAAAACGCGAGGTTTCTTTTGGAAGACCGACTAGCTTACGCCTTGGGCTAAAATGAATTCCTTCCTCAACCCGTGTCTTATTAAAGACGTAAAGGAGAACCCGCCCCTCTCTTGCCCCGCGACGCGGGCACGGTCTGCTCTGCTCCGCGGGACTCACCGTTGCAGCCCATTCCGCTCAGGGAGCCGATTCTGTCGATCCTCCTCCCAAAGCAGCCAGAATCTCTCATCATCCTGGGCATCTGCAGCCCCCTGAGTCTCTTGAGGAAGGGGTCCCTGTAGGACAGAGGTGTGCTGGGTGCCAGCCTGGCTTCAGCTTTCTGCTCATCACCCTCCTCTACGACTTCTGGCGGGATCTCCTCCTGGGGTTTGAGTTCTTGAAGGTCAGGATTGGACTCCAGGGCTTCAATCATTGCAAACTTATCCTCCAGCCTCTCCAGCAGAGCCTACAAGAGAAGGATTATTTTCATGAAACTCCTAGTTTTGTGGCTGTTTGCCAGCTCTTGCAGTCATCCAACTCTGCATTCACCAGCGGTCCCATGGCCAGCCCGAGGGACGCTCTCAGGCTGGGTCCCAGGGTTGCTGCTGGTGCTTGAGCTTTGTGCTCTGCAGTAAATCCCTGCGCACACTAATTCCACCTGTGGGCAGCTCTAGCTGAGAGCTGAATGCAGCTGATTGCCACCAGAGAGTATCTTACTGGCAAGGTTAGAACCACTCTTGGCAGAGAGAAGAATACAAGGGCTGAGCTGCACAGGAAAATCCAGCTCCAGCTGCCAGCGGAAGGAAATCTCGAGGGACCCTTGAGTCCAGAGCTCACTCCCGTGTCCTCAGAGGTGCCCCCAGTGCCGCTCGTCAGCAGTTGGATTTCTCTTCTATTTTTTTTTCTTTTTTTTTGGCTAAGACCACCCACTTGCTTGCCACCCCTGGCTATTTCAATGGATGTCACTTGGAGAAGCTCCTGCGTTTTCATTAGTCTCATTACGGGATTGCTGCTCCTTACAAGTAAGAAGCATTTTCCTGGAAATACCCCTGAGCTAAATTTATGTCTGCATGGTGACTTCTTCCTGGGTACCGTTCTCTGTAATTTTTAAAGCTTTGTGTAACAGGGATCAGATAGTCTCCTCAGGGGCAGCTTAACCAATGAGAGGAATTGAATTTTCCGTCTCTAGAAGTAGAGTGGAGAGGAGCGAGCTCTGTAGCTTGCTCAGCAGTGGATGCGTCTCCTCAGCTGGCTGCTGGAACAGCCCAGAGGCACGGGGCAATGTGGCTTTGGTGACACTGTCCCAACCATCCCGGGCAGTTTATTCTCTGGGTCTGACGCTGGTCACTGATACCAGCCCAAGGAAAGAGTTAAGTTTTCAGACTTCATCTTGCAAGACTGAGTCTTAAGCTGTTATTGTGCTGCTACAATGGATGTTCTGCATCATTTATGAAAATACGAACGTGGTCATTTGGTCATTTTATAGCTCGACTTTTCTGACTGAGTCACACTGACCGATCGTACCATTTCTCCAGCAACTTTTGTAAAAGTTTGCCTTTGGATGCTCCACTTTGCCTCCTCATCTCCCACCCACGTGCAGGCTGACCTGTTGCCCTGTTCTTGCCATTTAGTGGCTTGACCAGGAACCCGCTTGAAAGTTTTCTACTGGTTCTTGTAGAACCACCGTGATGTCCTTACAGAACTGCTTCTCTGGGACTTTGCTCCCAGGAAGGTGGACCTTGAAAAGAAGAACCAAAAACCCAAAGTAGACATCCTATAACATCAGAATTTTGTTTCCCACTGCTACCCAGGAACTCAAGTGAACCCAGCGCTGGAGGATATGGCTCTCCAGAGCTTCTCTGACCCCCTGTGAAGAGCAGAGACTTTGTCCCCCAGCGTGTGATTGCCGGTGCGGCTATGCCGGCGTGCAAAAGAAAGGCAAAATCACACTCTGCTAAGCACCCCCAAAGTTTAACCATGTAAAAGGAGAGAGTCCTCACCTCCATGCTGGCCAGCTCTTTGGCAGGGCTGAGGCTGTAGATGGGATTCGCTCGGCTGGACTGGAGCTGGATGAGCAGCAGCAGGAGGAAGCCACAGGAAAAGGAGCCTTTGGTGTCCATGGCGCTGGGTTCGCTGGGATGGGGAGGTTCAGGTTGTTTCTCCTGAGATGTCTCTTCAGGTCTCTCTCTTCCTTGTCCTACCCTCTCCCTCCCGAAGCTCGTCTTTTATACCCTTTGGGTGTGATCTCTGCTTCCTGGGTTATCAGCGGATTTATCTGGGGCACATTCCAGTCCGGCTGCCGGCATGCGGCTCTGTCAGGGGAAGATTCCCTTTATTAGCTGTCATTAGGCAGCGGCTGCTGGTGCTGAGGAATGTATGTCACAAGTCAGTGATTTCATGTCACTCCCCCTCCTCTTGATACCAGGCGCTGGGATTACATAGTCCAGTTGGAAATTCTTAGCGATTTTCTTTCAAGAGACCCCTATGGTCAGATTTACAGAGATGGGAAACAACATCGAAATTGCTCTAAACGCCGCTCAGTTCGAAGTCTTCTGTGGGGAAATCACCTTTTGCAGGGAAAACACCAGACTTCTCAGGTGAGCGTTTGGTGGAGAGTAAAGGTTGAAGATAAATCCACTTTTAGGACACCTAAAGCGTTGTGCACGCTTTCCTTCTATATATGGAGTACACAGACATCGCATACCGTGGAGCGAGCTGAAAATCCCAGGTTTGGGCCACTTCTCTTTCCCCACGCCTGTTGAGGCGATGTCGCCGCTGCGACTTTTTATTTGTACGCTGCCAACCGCAGAGGCTCCCGACCCGCACCTCAAACCAGATGATAACTCCCGGCCTGACCCTACGGGGACACCGAGAACCTCCAGCCCCTCACGGCGGCACCATTGAAAAACACGAGTCTTTATTGACAGCTAAACATTGAAATCCGTGGGATTTCTTTAAGTATCGGTGGCAAGGCTTGAACCTACATCAATAAAATTTAAAGAAGAGAAGGTCAGATTCAGGAATAATCTTCTCGTACCATCATACAAGAAAGCGACTCGCATGACGAGGACTTTAAGCAGCTGCTGTCGGTGTTATTCAGCCAAGATATCAGACCTGGCCCCAAGGAAGAATGGCTGAGTTTGTGTAAGCGTGTGTTTTGGGAGGGGTTAAAATGAAATGTTTAATTTAATATATTAAAACCAAAGAGTATTTCTTTGTTTGCTTGAGAGCTGGAGTTTTGAAGATTAGCTAAAACTGCCTGTGATTAAATGAGAAATTACAAAAAAGGCGGATTTGCTTGCAAATTCTTCTTCCAGCATTGACTTTGTGTGTGTAGTGCAACTAAAAATTATTTTCTTTTACACAACCACAGGAGAGTTTTAAATCATGAAGAATATTGCTCATCCTGCATTTTCATGTCGTTTCTCGTTATTCTCACTCAAAACAGGAATGAATACCTGAGCACGTTGAATATGTTCATCTAGTAACAATTTGTTGGCCGTTAATACAAATACGTTGGAAGAATCTCCCGAGTGCAGTTTCTAAACAATAACAGGACAATGGAATATTTCTCATGTCTTAAATGTCTTAACATGATGTTTGTGTACAAACATGTGCCCGCACCGTTCACATGACCAGCTACCAAAATTCCACTAGAGAGGACGTTCTCAAGGTTGGGAAGTCAAACTCAAATGCCGCTTTTTCCTAATATAGCCCAAAGTCAGCCCAACTCTGCCGGAGCCCTTCACTGGAAGAACACTCCCTACTTTTCCCTAATGCTTTCTTTTTTCGGTACGTGGAGGCAGCACTCGTTTGTTGTATTATTGTGCGTCCCAATGCACTCTGATTTTGTGCTGTTAGGAAAGAGCTAAGTTTGTTTTAATTAACACGCGATACTGCAGTGTCTGTCTAATTCACTAACGAGCTACAGGTATCTCTTGGTGCTGCTTTTGGGGGTGGATGTGTGTGTTTGCACCAGGGTTTGACTTTGTTTTGTAAACGGAGGAAATATGGAAAGATAAAACAGAATTATTCGTTCATATTGAGTTATTATTCATTAATATGGAGTTAATTTAAGATAATATTAATTAAGATAATATTGAGTTATTATTCATTAATATTGAATTAATTTAAGATAACTAGGATCTTTTAGTGTTTTTTTTTTTTTTTAGTTTCTTTACTTTCACCCTCCCCCCCACTAAGTGTTCTCTCCTGCTGTCTCTGGGCAAAACGAGTCGTTCGCTTGAGCTGAGTTTTGCCTGAGAGCTCGGCACAAACCGAGCAGCAAGAAAACGGAGAACAACAGAGTATCGGGTGTGAAATATTTAGCTTTGAGCAACCTTCCCTGCAAGACAATCTAATATTCCAGGTTTGTGTTCGATCACCTAGACTCTGATGTTCTCCTTTCTTTTGACTGATTTGTTCCTTTTCCATCTTCCGTATTGCACAGCAGATAAACGAAATGCAAGGGACTGACTTCATCCTCTGCAAACGCTTTTCTAAGGCACGGAGATTTCTGTGCAATATTTCATGTACTATGAATGTGAGCATGTAGCCAGGCTAAAACAGCCGACCGTCACAGTAACTCCTGTATTTTCAAAGCCAAATCCTTCCCTCTGTTCTCCGTCTCGCGGTGCTGCCGAAGCAAACGGTGTGTAAAATGTCAGAACTCAGCTCATCGTCACTGGAGATGCAAAGCTCACCTGTTTATTTGCTTGTGCTACTTCAGTTTCATCGCCCCGACAAGATTAATAAGAACTTGAAGATTTATAGCCCAGCAACAAATAGTCAGGATCCAGGCATTGCCCATGCGATTCTGAGGCAGAAGCTGGGTTTGGATTCCTTTCATCTCCCTGTGACTAAACCCTTTTGACAAGACAACGCCGTACCCCACACGAGCTTTCTTTCCCTGCCTTGCAGCTTGGTTAGATTAAGTAGGAAACAAAGAGATGCAGGAAACAAAAGGGAAATGTCATGATGTCCAGTGCCAGGCAGGCAGCACCACGGCCACAGGACGGGTGCCTCGCCTTTTTCTTGGGAAAGGAAGCTTGTTTTCATCCCAGATGCAGATTGTTTCTCCCACTGATGGGATTTTATTCCCTCTGTGGTGCGGCTGCCCCTCTCTTTGCTGGGCTCCCCGGGCAGGCAGCGCAGACGCTGTCCCTCTCGGTCCCTTTGAAGCGGGGCTTTGGCCATGCCCTGACCTTTTCTGCCTCTTCGGGGGGCTCCCTCTGCTTCACAGCCTTGTCCGGAGAGGTCGAGGAGGACTTCGCACAAAACCCGGGCACAGGAGCAAGGGGACTTCGCTGAAATCGGGTGGCATCAGCTTGGGGAAAAGCCGCCGTGCGAGGGGCGCTGCGCCGGGGGAGATGGGGGGGCTGCGTCCCGGGAGGGAACACCGAGTCCCGGGAGTGGGGTCCGAGCCCCGGGAGGGGGGACACAGCCCCGGGTGGGGAGACAGAGCTCCGGGCGAGGGGACAGAGTCCCGGGCAGGGGGACAGAGCTCCGGGCGGGAGGACAGAACCCCGGGAGGGAGGACAGAACCCCTGGAGGGGGGACAGAACCCCGGGAGGGAGGACAGAGCCCCGGGCGGGGGGACAGAGCCCCGGGACCGGGGACACCGAGCCCCGGGCCGGGGGACAGAGCCCCGAGAGGGGACACCGAGCCCCGGGAGCGGGGATACCGAGCCCCGGGAGCGGGGACATTGAGCCCCGAGCGGGCGGGGGGGAGCGCGGCGTAGCCGGGCTGGCGTCTGTCCCGGGTGCTGATCGTCTCCCGGGGCTCCGCCCGCAGCCGCAGCCGTTCGGGAGCCGCAGCCGAGCTCGTTTCCAGTCACTGCAGGCCCGCCGCCCTCAGCGGCCCCCGGGCAGCCCTGATGCCCAGCCCGGACCCCGCCGGGAGCTCGCACGGAGCCCGGGGCCCCCTCCTGGGAGGGCTGGCGGCCGGCGGCGGTGAGGCTGCCCCGCCACGGCCCCGGGGCTGGTGCCGGTGCCCGGCGGAGCCTCCCCAGGGCGGCGGGAGCGTCCCCGGGCTGAGCGGGGTGATCCTTGCCCTGGCAGGGCGGACCCCATCATCCCTCATCCCCCATCCCTCATCCTCCATCCCTCCCGCTGCCGCGACCCGCCGGCAGAACCTCGTCCAGCCCCGGGGGGATGCTCTGGTCAGGGCGGGGACCGAGCCCTAACAGCAGAGGGAGGGGAGCGCTTTGGAGCGAGGTTCTGTACCTTGTGACCATGTGCTGCGCCGTGCCCCAAAAAACACTCACAAAAGGCAAGGCGGGCTTTGTCCAAAAGTTTATTGCTTCGTGCCCCACCTCTGTGGAGGCTCCGCGGGGAGCCGGGCTGAGGGACCCCCGCCGGGAGACCCGGGGAGTTCTTGGGAGCCCGTCCTGGCTTTAGCTTCTCCTTCTTCTCCAGGAATCTGGGGGAGAAGGGTGGATCGCAGAGGGAGCCGTGCCCGGACTTTCAGCCGGGGACAGCGGCCGCCCCGGCCCCCCCGAAACACGGGGACCCCCGGGCTCTGTGCTAGTCTCATCCCAGCCCCGTCATCCTCCACCATCCTCGTCCCAAAGCAGCCGGAGAAAAGCCTCCACAGGGAGGAGGGGAGAAGGCTCCTCCACCGGCTCTGCCCCTCTGCGCGCCGGCAGCGGGGCACCTGTCGGGTGACAGAGAGCCTCGCTCTGCCCCCGGCTTCGGTAGGGATCTGGCTACAACTGGCCCCACAGGTGACCCTTCAGGAGAGGGGGGTCCCCTGAGCCCAGCAACTCCTCCGGAGGGAGAGAGCTGCACTGAGACGTCTCCTTCCCTCCTGGCAGCGCTCATTTTCCCAGCGATTTCTCCCCCTCCACTCTCCATTGCTGCTGGGTACCAGCTGACGCAGCGGAAGGACCTTGCTCTTGCTGCCTGTTTGCTCTGCCTCACATCTGCGAGCACACAAGGAGCTCTGAGCTGGCCCAAGCAGGGGGTTGATTTCTCCGCCAAGGGAATGTGAGATGGATCATTTCTCCTCCACAGGGGAAAGAAGTGGGGGGAATCAGAAATTCTCCTCTGTCTGAAGCAGCTCTCAACAGCTCTTTCTTCTCTGAACACATATTTTTGTGCTACATGGATAGACTATGTCCTGAGACTTGGGCTTAGATGTTCCACATGAACTTGTGAGGATAGTTCTTGACTTCCTCCAGCATTGCCTGCACACCCTTCCCTCTGTAGCTGAGAGGCACTGATGTTTTAGTGGCCCCAAGCACTGGCATAGCTGACCCCTTTGCTATGAACATCGTTTCTTCTGCAGCCATGCCTTGGCCACAGCCATAGATCAGTCACCACCTCCTCACAACCCACCACTCTGCCCGCAACTGGTGGTGTGTTCTGTGCCCCACAGGGCTGGAGTCAGAGGTTCCTACAGAGCACATGTTCTTTCCAGAAAGTCCAGGGGCCTTGCCCAAAGAAAGAGATTTTTTCGATCTTTGTGTTTAGGCTTCCCAGATAAAAGCCTCTGAATTACCAGTTTGGTAACAGGCAGCCTATGTGTATGAAACTTAATTTGCCTCAGAGCTTTGCAGCAGCTTCTTATTAACTTTCAGTAAAACTTGCGGCATCTGTCCTGTGTGATTGGCAAATTTCGGCTCTAAATGAGTACAATTTCCACTGGTCCTGGGGCAGAAATCAAGATGACTCTGTTAGATCCTTATAGAATGAAAGGCAGAACCCACCATACCCAGTGGGCAGAGCACCAGACAGGGTCCTTTCCATCACCACCTGGGTAATACTGAAGCAATTACACTGAGCCTCTGCCTTCTGCCCTCTTCTGCTCAGCCGGTACACTCATAAATCCCTCTGATTTCACTTGACACATAGTGATTTCTGTCTGGACGCTTATTTTAGAGATTGTCCTAAAGCCCAGCAAAGCCAAAGAAAGCCTTTCCCCTGAGTTCAGAGAGCTCCGAACCAAGCTGTTGTGGCCTTGTCACTGCCAGTTGCTTTATGAACAAGCAGCAACACACACCATGTGTGTTTTACATCTCCTCCCTGTATTTTCTTGTCCTTTTGTTCCACAAATCGACCTGCAGCTGACACAATTTATCCTAGACTGGAAGCAAACCAGCAATAACAGCTGGCGTGGGGCAATGATCTCTGCATCCAGCAGTCTTAACTGTTGGCAGTGGTTTTGTTTAAAAGATCACAGCAAAGAAGGATCAGGCAGAGAAATGAGGTTTGTGTTTCGAAAGTAACATGAATGAGGTGAGGATGTTCATCATTCTCGATTTTGTGTGTAGTAAAGCCAGACAGGAGTGGTGAGGGATAAAGCATTGGGAGTGTGCAGGATCCACGCGATGACCAAGGGAAATAAATAAAACTTAGCCCTCTGATAACAAAGTAGGCAGACTTGAGTCTTGGGTGAGAGCAAAACTCGACTGCTGCCCTACCTCACATACAAACAGGCACCCCAAGTGCAGACACATTTGAGCGAGGGCTCTCTGTGTTTGTTTCTGTGTCGCTTTATCACAGGCAATTTCTGCAACCCTCACAGCAATTTCTGCAACCCTAGTCTGTAAATGTGCGCGCTGCTGCTCAGCAGAGATGGAAATGACACAGCTAGAGATGAGCTTAGCCCTCTGACTGGCATGCTGACTTCAAAGGCTGGCTTTGATTAGTTAAATGCTAATAGGACTCAGCAAATTACCTCAAGTACAAACACACCTGGCTTCAGTCCTAGAGATTTAATTAGGGAGCCTTTAATGTGAAATAAATTGTTCTTGCTTTCTGAAAAGTGGCTTTTTAAGTGTTCCCACAAAATGCCAGGTGATGGGCTGGCACATTACAGCTCAGTCTCTGTGGAACTGGAGCTCTTATCTGTTTCTTATTCATCTTCTGCAGGATTCTGTTCACAAGTGCTCCCAGCTCGGTCTTCAACCTCCTCTGACCTCTGTTGTTTTATCTGCACACAATTTCAAGTCAGCTCACATCCCTGCAGCTGAGTTCGGGAAGCAAACTCCAGCAGCACTTACCCCTCACTGGATTTCCAGTGAAACCTCAATATCGGGAAGCTTTTATACCCATGGGGAGGTGCCTGTTCCCAGGGTGCTGGGAGCTGGGAGCAAGCTGTCAGCGCCAGGATCACTGGGACGGAGGCTGTAGCCTCCCCGTTAGCACCAGGTGTCACAAGACCGTAACACCCAGGGGCTGTGGCCCAGGCTTTTCACCTTCCAGGTTGCACCTGGGCCAGCCCCGGGGCTAACAGACAAGAGATCTATTTAAGAAAGCTCGATGCTGCTCCTTAACCTTCTACTTGAGGCATGTCTGTCATTTCTTGGTGCAAGGCGTGTGCTGGGAGTGGAAAGAAGTGAAAAATCTCTGTCTGACGGCATGAAGGTGCGTTAAATTAGAAAAATGGACCAGAAAACTCGTGTCTGTGCAGGGCAGGGGTCTCTGCCTGATGGAAGCCACAGCGAGGGGGAGCGTTACCTGGGTGGCCCAACAAAACCCCAGGCCTCCGGGAGAATTTGCCCACGAGTTGCTGCACAGTCTGTGGCTCTCTCTCCAGAAAAGCTGCTCCCGCTGATCAGCTCGCAGGGCTGGATTTAGCACACGCGGAACCTGCATGCTGATGTGTGAGCTATGCTGGAAACGGATTTACTCTTTCATCCTTCACTCCCTACTTTAATTCTGTATCTGGCTGGTGAAACGCTTCATTTTCTTGTTGTTTTGCTGAGGAAAGACACCGCAGGGTGTAATAAATCTGTGATGTGGACTATTCCACTGTGCTTGTACTCGGGGGTGTCTGCCAGTGAGTGTCTGCTCAAGGCATTTTCCCTGTTGCTGCAGCTTTGTTATCAATTTAAACAGAATAAGCAGCAAACAGCAGAAGATGTAACGTCTGTTAACTAGAGAAGCTTTCATGATGTGCTGTTGAATTTTCTGCTCAGGATTTGTGCTGATAGCCTTGTCGCTACTGGCCTGAGGACAGAAAGGGGGGTGTAATAGCTGTAGAGAGGTGGATTTCATGGTAATTTATGAACGTGCAGGAGAGACTGAAAGGCTAAAAAAATTGCCAGAAGATAGAGAAGCTGTTGGTAGCTTGTGGAGAGACTTCCGTTAACAAATTGTGCTGTGCTTCCTGGTCCCTGATAACCAGCTCTTAAGTGTTGAAACCTGTGTGTGAGCTGCTTGTACTGGTGTTTTTCCTAGAGCAGGTCTGTGGCATCAGGGTGGAAGCCGTATATTGAAAGTAGTGTGAGAGAAGAACAAAGCTTCTCTAGTTTGTCTTTGGATGGCTCCAACGGGTCCTGGATCACCCCGATTCCCATTCTGTGGGATCAGAAGGAGCAGAACCAAGCTATAGAGTTTAAGTGACCGAGGCAGGCCTGCAAACCAAAGCTCTGCTGGTCTGTGCAAAGAGGCTTCCTCAGCGAGAGCTGAGCTGCTGGAGATTCTGAGCACGTGCAGCTAAAGGGCTGCTGGCGACCTTCCCTGGCGTGGGTGTTGGTGCTGTGCTGCCGTTTATACCCAGGGCTCCTGTGAGGAAGAGGCTGATTACCAGAATATTTTCTTCCAGGAGCATCTGTTGCTTGGACAAGAGAATGGAAGGAGCACAACGGCGCAGCCCGTCTGCGCACGCCAAGCCAGAGGCTGCAAGTGACTGATTGTGCCTTCGTCTGTGACCCTCGGGTCAGAGCTCGGTGTGAGCAGCTTTGCTGACCCCCGTGGGACTTCAGCGGGGCTCAGCTCTCACCAACGTCGGGCTGGTACAGTCGTGGTCTTGGCAGATCGGCCTCTGTGCCCAATTCCTTTCGCTTGGGAAGTTTGCCAAGCGAATGTTCTCCGATTTGCTCATAGAGAGAATCAGGGAATACTTGGTTTGCTAAAAAAAAAATAGGATGGCCAGGTGGATTTATTTATTTATTTATTTATTTTTAACAATCCTGACTACTTTGGAAAAATGCTTTACAGTATCTGGACCTGCCTAAGGAAGAGCAGGGTACCCTTGAACTTTCTTCAAAGAAAGGCAGTAGTTTGGTTTTTTTTTCCCAAAGAAGAGAAATACTAGTAAGAAACAATTATTTTCATCAGTCAGTGGCAGATCCAAACGCAGAGTAACAGTTTTCTACTGATGTCAGCCGGGACAACTGCTCTTTAATTCCAATTGTGGTGGCCAAAGACTTGCAATTTCGTGTCCTGGTTTCTGATGGCTGTTTTGTGACTGTATCAGTCTTGTTCCTGGTAAGTTTAGATAGCAGTATCTCAATCCTGTTACATTCATGTTTAGATAGTGCTATCTCAACCTAAGAAAGGTTCTTTTGGTAACAAGAAGGGCTTGTGTGATTGTGTGAATTTGTTGGGTTTTTTAAGAGCAGCTAAAAAGTCCTTTTTACCAGAAAGCAGCTCTCTGAAATGCTTCTTTCTAGTGGGGTTGTGTCTGCAAACTGCTGCTTCAGTTTCAGGAATGATGCAGGGAAGAACCACATCAAAGGCTTGAAGCAAATTCACCAAATTATGGGAAACAATTTATTATCTGTGACATAACAAGGCTTGTTTATTTATACCTTTAATGCATAAACAGCACAAATGCATTTCGTGATTTGATTTCGGGTGGATGTTCACAAATTTCCACTCTGATACCGAGAGGCAGGACAGCGATGGCGCGTTCTATGGGCTGAGCAGTTCAGGAGAGGTGGAGCACGACTCACTCAGCTCGTCGTGCAGTCGATGGGTTGGTGGAGCCAACGTGGACAAGGGCTGAACATCTCGCTGAAAGGCAACAGGTCCTTTGAAACCTATAAAAAAAGCAAAGGACTAGGTGAAAGAAAGAACTGGACAGGATTTCACATGTGGAAATGTGATCGAGGCTGGGTTGGATGAAGCCTTGAGCAACCTGGGCTGGTTAAGAGCATCCTTGCCCATGGCAGGGGTTGGATGAGATGATCTCTGAGGTCCCTTCCAACCTGAGACATTCCATGGTTCTGTGACTCTATGAAATGAACTGATTTCTTGCTGCTCTAGGGCCAGGTTAGCTCCGTTGTTCTGCATGGAGTATCTTTGGACTGACACAAGCATCCCTGGAGAGCTGGAGGAGGCCTGGCTGCTGTGACAAGATGAAATGTGTGTGGCTGGCTTGGAGAAAGGAGTGAAACCAGGTAAAGCAGAGATGTGGCATTCACAGGTTTTACGTTTATGTCTGATGGAAACTGGAAGGACGTAGGCTTAGATAGATCTGAGGAGGTTCTTTCCCCTCAGGATGCTGAGGCACTGGCACAGGTTGCCCAGGGAAGATGGGGATGCTCCATCCCTGGAGGTGTCCAAGGCCAGGCTGGATGGAGCCTTGAGCAGCCTGAGCTAGTGGGGGATGTCCCTGCCAGGGCAGGGAGCTGGAACTGGATGATCTTTGAGGTCCCTTCCAACCCAAACCATTCGGTGATCTGCTGACAGTGAATCCTCAGGAGAGCAAAATAAGTAAACTGTGTTTGTGATAGGAGGGTGACAGTTCCTTTAAAGCACCATTTCCCTAAAGCTGAATTAAATTCACAAGTCACACACGAGCTCCCAGCACCCCTGCCTCTGTCTTTCTCTTACCGTGGCGAGCAGTCAGCAGCCCAACCCGCTCAGCGACCCGATCCTGTCCAGCCTGACCCCGAAACAGCCCCTGGGGAGGCCCTTTTTGCTTCTCGCTCGGTACCGACGGGGTGAGCTCAGGAGGTCACTGAGGAACCTCTGGACGGCACCCTCATTCACAGGCGTGCCCTCAGGCTGCTCCCTGGCGTTTTGGGTCCACTGGAACTCAGCGTCTTGTTGATCCAAACCCCCTGTTGGGATCATGTCGTCCTGGTTATGGTCCCTCTCTTCAGAAACCAGAGGATGCTCCAGGTCCTCCTCCCACAGTTTGGCCAGACTCTGAGAAGAGAGGAAGGAAGATGCTGGAGAGGGAGGAGAGGAGAAAAGGGAGTGGTTCCGGGAACTCTGTCGTTATAAGCCACGTTCAGTTTTGAGAAACTTTTTTTGAACATTTGTCAAAAGATGAAACTACTGAAGTGATTTCTGAAGCTGGTGATGGTTACCTGTAGTTTCTTCTGGCTTAAGGCTGTGCTCTCTCAGAGTGCTCAAGGCTCTCTGCTGCTCCCCTGTTCTATAGCTCTGAGCTGACAAATTGCCAGTTCAGTCTTTCCTGGTGCCGGGTACAGGTTAAATCGTGAAAGATGATGGCGAGAGTGAGTAAGGAGCAAGAAAAAAATGATTGATGGCTCGGAATAATAAGAGAAGCTGATGAAATGACAGAAAACATGTTGAAATTGGTGCTAGAAGGATTATAGAGTTCTCTACGGATCGGCAGGTTACTTCGTATTTGGGAGTACCGGATCCCTAGTCAGCTGAAATGTGTTTTCTTAATGAGTTGGAATTCCTGCACACACAAACACACACACACTCCCCCTTTCTCACGTTCTGCCTCTGAAACTTGAAATTGGAGACTGCACTACTGCACTGCTGAGCTGAGCAGGAGATCGGGCAGGTACAAAACATTAATTCCTTTTTCGGCTTAAACCAGGGGCTCAGGAAGGAGCGTGCAGGTGAGTGCTCCGGGGCTCAAGGATGGAGTCCTTCCAGAAAAATTGCTTTTACCCAAAAAGTTGATTGCTTCACTCAGTCACAGGATGACCCCTGTGAAATGTCCAATCCCCAAACTGACCCCTCAGCAAAAAACGTTTTCCTTTGAATTGCCTCATGCAATCAGAAATTTAAATCCAGCAGTTGGTTATTTTAACTTCCCTCAGTTCTGCTCAGCAGCCCATCACTTACCTGCAAGCTGGGGATGGGCCTGGCCCCTGCCTGGTTTTGACTGGCAATAAGCAGCAGAAGGAATCCAGGGCAAACCAGAAGTTTTAGGTTCATCTTCATGTTTCGGTGTCTCTGCTTCCTCCTCCCCTCGATCCTCTCCGGGTCAGTGTTGCCGTGTGTCTCCAGCTGCCAGCCTTTATACCTTTTTCCAACCCCTCCCAGGTCTACCTTTAGAATTGCTGCCAGTGCGAGGATTGGTTTGAGGTTCTGCTCTGTTTTCATCCTCCCAGAAGGAGGAGGGAGGAGAGACTTCTCTTTCCTGACGGCATTTTGCACTCGGGCAGCGCAGCATCGCTCTGTCGCCGTGACCCTGCAGGTCCCCGCAGCATGCTCTCTGGGTGCCACTGATGTATTTCCCTTTGCTCAGCTCCCTGTTCCTTGGGTTGACTGCTAAAGCCTCCCTTTCCCCCCAGAGGAAAATAATTGGGAGCAAAACATGAAGTGAGAGAGGGAGCAAATCGTACCCACCACACATTGACCTGGCTCACTGTGGGGTACCAGACCAGAGGGGCTGGGGTCTCATAAAACACGTGTGTAAGAATTAAGTGTTGTTGTCCAGCACCGTGATACCTCCGGGACAAAAGAGCATGATCTGGAGCAGAAAGGAAATCCCAGTCCTAAAAATATGATAAATAAGTTGTACTATTTACTAGCCTTAATGGCTAAAACCAGACTGACAGGCACAGAGAGCTTCTACATGGCTCATTTTAAGGAAAAATTTCCTCTTTTCCCCTGGATCCAGCTTAAAATGATTCCTCTGTGTGTCCTTTCTTACTTTACCACACAATTTATATTAACTCTGAAATTAGTCCGAAGGGAAGCACAGCTCCCACATCCTTCTTGCCACAGACGCCCTTGCGCGATGCTGAAAAGCTGCAGGACCAGAACGTGTGCTTCAGGTTTTTTTTTCGTTGTGGGTTTGTTTTGGGGTCTGGTTGTGGTTATGAGGGTTTGGGTTGGTGGTTTTTTTTGGGAGGTATAGTTTTTTGGGGGGGGGGGGTTTGCTTGATTTTTAATGAACTGAAGTGCCAACTTCAAACAAATTGAATTCTGTGCCGTGTTAAGGGGAGCAGAAGAAACTGAAGCAGTTCTTAGCCAAGGTCTGGGGGGTGTTTAAATCCCTGCTGTGGGCCAGAACTCCCTCTACTGTAACAGCATTTGGGAGATTTGTGGGTGCCCTGAGGAAGATGCGTGTAGATAACCGATCCCCCAAACCCCCATCAGCTCTCGTGAGGTTTTTCCTAGGTTCCATCCCAAAAAATGACCCTTTTCCTGGTTTTGGGGGCAGTGAGGAAGAGCAGCAGTAAAATCTGTGATGTTGCCTGTTCTGCAGGGGTTTGAAATTTGGTCCCTCTGAAAAATGGGAATGTTCTTGAGCATGCAGGAACACATCTTGATCATTCACTGGATTTTTTCATGTGTGATGCAGGAAGCTCAAGGCCGTTAAGCTAGATCTGTGCAGAAGAAATGGAAATAAAGGACTATTTGGCACTTTTCGTCTGATCTTTGAGGCTGAGAGTCTTGTTGCCACTGAAGGTTTGGAAAAACTGACTTTGTGATGTGGCAGAAGGTTTAATGTTTTCAATGTTTTTTTCATCCGTGGGTCAGATTAAGAAATAATCGGTGTGTGCTGCTAGAAATGGGTGTTCTGAGGAGACAGCTCACAAGCATCCCTCTGTGACAGAGAGGCGGGACTGATGGTGTTGCATCGTTGGGATTTTTGTGTTGTTTGTACTGATTTGACCTGAATCTTATTAGAAAATGAAATTTCAGAGGCTTGAGGTGTGTCCTTTGTAACAAGACAGTAAGAGAAGGTCAGGACAGTTTCAGATGTGTCTCCTCTCCTCTGTAAAAGCCTGAAGTGGTTTTGTTGGTTCCATTGGCTTGTCACAAACCTGCACATACACAGTAATGGATCTCTTTGTCCTCAAGATCTCTGAACTTGTTTGAGGGGGCTTCCGAGTTGTCTCTCTGGTGGCTGTTGGGAACACGTGCACCAGCACAGCCCTCGTCTGTGACTGTGCTGGTAAAATCAGAAGAGTTAAGGCTGGAAAGGATTTCTGGAGGTCTGTGCTACAAACTCGTGCTAAGAGCAGAGCTCGTTTAGATCCAGTTGCTCACGCTGGGTTCCGAAAGATCTTGAAGCGTATGATTTCCTAATATCTAGCTGGAGTTTACCTTGTTGAAGCTCATGTTGTTAACCCTCATCCTAACGCGTTATGGCTGGGTGCTATCCAAAAGGCTGTTCCACCTCCCAAAACAGCCACTCGCGGTGTAAGAGCTGCATAACCTAGACAATGAGGACAGCTGCAGCCCTTCTAGGCAACAGTTGGGTTCAAACCAGATTTAGTGCAGTAGAAGGTAGTAGGAAACAGAAAACCATCCAGCGAACGTCTCTGCTTTACGTTCTAGATCTTCTCAGGGCTCAGAGTAGCGTCGAAATTCAGCATCTAAATACTCACAGTAGCTTCAGAAATTGCTCTTGGGGTGGTGAGGTTAAGAGAGAGATGTCAACAGCAAACTTCAGTCTGTAAGAAGGGAAGAACCCCTGACAACAGTGGAAGATATTTGGGAGATGGGAACTGGCGTCGTGAAGTGATCTGAGGGTTCCTTTGTGTGGGGACTCGTCCGTGGAGGGTGGCAGGAGGTGTCAAGGAGTGGCCAGGTTGGGGTGTGTTGCTCATCGCCCACAGCAAATTGGTTACTGAGATGTTTCTCCTGTGCCAGCAGAGATCTTCTTCCTTTCTAAAAGAATAGGGTTGGGCTGTGCTGTTCCTCTGGGGGTGGAGCTGCCTTTTCTCTACGGGCTGCTATGAGGACGCTGAGCTCTGGAGGTTGGAGCTTTGGCAGCTGCCATCAGAGCATTGCGCAGTAACTCATCCTCTTTCTCCTGGCTCAGTGACCGCTCCCAGCCTCCCTCTCCTCCCCAACTGCTCAGGCCAGCATCTCCCAGCTCATTGCAGCTGGCTGAAAGGGTAAGGACGTCTATAAATATCTAAAGGGTGGGTGCAGGGAGGATGGAACCGGACTCTTCTCGGTGGTGTCCTTTGACAGGACAAGGGGCAATGGGCACAAGCTGGAACACGGGAAGTTTTGTCTAAATATGAGGAGGAATTTCACTGTGAGGCTGACAGAGCCCTGGCCCAGGCTGCCCAGAGACGGTGTGGAGTGTCCTTCTCTGGTGACTTTCAAACCCCACCTGAATGCAAAATCCTGTGTGACCTGCCCTGGGTGACCCTGCTCTGGCAGGGGGGTTGGACTGGATGATCTCTAGAGGTCCCTTCCAACCCAGACCATCCTGTGGTTCAGTGTGATTCTGTAGCTGTGGTGCTTTCATCAAAGTGGGATCGCCAGGTCCCTGATGGAAGCTGGTACTAAGTACATTAACATTCAGCTCGTTGGCCCCATCCATTGCCCTCTCCTGAGTGGTCCAGCAGATGAGTTGTGGCCGAGTTCAGTGTGCAGCATTGTCAGGAGCCCCGGCTTGGCTGCTGATTACCCAGCTGCAGGTCCTCTGATTGCTCTCCTGGTGCTTGTTCGCCTTCTCCTGAGGGTTACCTGCTCACAGCTGCAGGAGACGGTGCTGGGGCATCTGGAGCAGCAGTTCTCTCTGCAGAAAAGGATCTTGGCACAGACTGTCGAGCTCACCTAGTGTGAAGCTGACGTGTATCCACTGGATCTGCACCAGAACAATCCAGAGGAGGATCTGGTCCCTACCTCAGGGATGGCTGGGACACTCCACTGGAGGGACTGTGATCTCTTGTTGTCTGCAATAGCCCATCTGTCAGAAACATAGAATCACAGAACTGTCAGGGTTGGAAGAGACCTCAAAGATCATGTAGTTCCAGCCCCCCGCCATGGGCAGGGACATCCCTCACCAGATCAGGTTGCCCAGAGCCCCATCCAGCCAAACCTTCACTGCCACATGACTCAGAGGAAGCTTGCCTTGCGAGCTGGTCCCACTGCACACGCTGCCTCTCCCCTCCTGCCCAGTGTCACTTTCCATGCGTCTGTAACGGCCACCGAGAGGATAGATTCGGGGCTGTCACCATTCTTCTGCCTTTTGCCTTTGCCTGGTCTGATCTCGGCAGTGCTCCCTGCCCTCTTTGCCAGGGGTGAGGAAGGGCTCAGACCACCCTAGGACAAGGAGGGCAGCAGGCTGGCATTTAGTGGCAGGTTGTGGGTGGTCCTGGAGCATCGGGTTTTGATGGAAAAAATTTAATATTAGGTTTGTCAGGCACATTTATCACATTCTGCTGGTGCTAATGGAGCCCGGCAGGGAAGCAGCAGTGAGGGAGGGGGTGAAATGACTGGAGATGGTGCTCAGTGGGCGGTCATCTCGGTGTGCTCTGGGGCTCACTGCTGCTCACTAGGTGAGGAGCTGGGCCTGATTCTGATCCTGCTGCAGCAAGGCTGGAGCAGAGAAGCCACATGGGACCTCGGTATCAGCCCTGTAGCAGCGAAGATCAGTGTGGCTTCCATCACTGTGACCAAGTGCTGGCACTTGGATGGCATCAGGGAGAGAAGAGCAAGATCCACCGGTTCGCTGGTGGATGTTCTGAACTCCTTCAGCGATTCATCTCTTCAGGGAGCTACTTCTCCATGCATAAGGGCGTTTGTAGTTTCTGTGGTCCTGCTGTGTAGTTTCACACTAAAAACCCCTGGCTTCGCTCTGTGCTAGTCTTACTGATGTTTGTAATAATTCTGCTGTAAATTCTTTTGTCATCTAGAGGCAAGCTGCTTTTCCAAGGTGATTTAAGCACAGAAAGTCCTGTTGCCTGGGGTTCAACACTCTTCATCACGTGGTGTCCTTGATCCCGCTTCCCACCCACCCGGGTCAGACCCCAGAAATTCTCAGGCTGCTCTTGCACTGGGAACTGTTCAGAATCTGAGTCTTTCGTGCTCTGTGTTCTATTAGATGCTGAGGTCTGACTGATCTACATAGTGTAGAAAGATTGCTCTTTCAGCAGGAGCTAGGTCAGTTCATAAAATTGTTTGTATAACGAAGCATAGAGCTAATTAGCATCAGAAAGGCTGCTCCACCAGTCTGCAGTTCATAACCTCTGGCAGGAGGAGGGAAGCCAGCCGCTCCTGGGCTTACAAGGTGGAGCTTACAGCTCCCCAGTCGTTTTGAGCTGAGAGAGATTTTTCCCAGCAAAACCAGACGGTCGCTCCCGTAAGATCCCACCCAGGCTCTTTACTTCGGGTTGGCCACCTTTGTCCTTAGCGAGGTGTGTGGTGACCTCTTCTGGTGAAGAGAGATTGTGCCTCCAAGTTTGGGCAGAACAGAGTTTGTTTTTTTTAAAAAAAAAAAAAAAAAAAAAGGAAAACGAATCAGATGTTGAGAGGTTTTGATAAAAGTACCACTTCAGCCTTTGATTCAAGAACAGTGAGAGAAGAGCCCGAGTGGCTCTTTTTCAGCCTTTAGACTTCAGCATACACGTACGTGTGAGCAGTGATGTCCTGTGAAGGCACATGGGATGTGTCTGAGCCCCGAACGCCTGCGCACGGTGTTTAAAGTTTGTGTGCCCAGAGGAGCGTCGGATGTTCTAGTGGGTGGCTGAGCTTAGACCCAGCCCGAGGTGTGCTGATCTGCATTCCGAGACCGGATTTGGCAAAACGTAAGCTTCTGCAAGTACAGGCGGGAGTGCCTGGGGTAATATTTGCCAGTTTTTTTCTTTGCCACCCAGCACATCCTGGAACAGCTCAGAGCAGTGTCGGCAGTGCCCATTGATCTAGAAGGGGTTTTTCTAGCCAAGAAGCCAAAGAAAGGGGCAAGAGGTTGTGCTATCCTGTCGTGCTATTTATTGCTGCGTGCTGTTTGTCGGTATGGAGCGCGCAGAAGCCGTTTCTAGAAATGGTGAAACAGCTACAGGAATGAAATGGCACCTGTCCTAGAAGCTGCTGTGGTTGTTTACTTCCCCTCTCCCCCCTGCCAACGGACTACTAATGAACCCAAGAATAACTCGACCAACTAAAAATGTAGCCATTACACAAAGCCTGCCTCCGCCAAACACTCTGTAGATTATCTCCCGCCTGTGAGAGGGTGGCACTGCGCATAACCTCAGTTTTGTGTTCCTGGAGCGCGATCTTGGTTGTCCATGAGTTGACACATCTCATACCATGGACTTTCCTTGACTAGAGTGCTGGGTAGGCAGGGCCCTGCTTTTTGAGAACAGGGAGGAGAACTATCCCAACTTCTATCTGGCAGAGAATTTCTGTGTGTATTATTCTTCCTTCTGCCAACCTTTGGAGTCCTCCTCATCGATGAGTCTCATCAGTTCGGGCACAACTGGGTGCTTGGATGTGCCCATGCTTGCTCACTGGGATTAGAAGACAAACCCTTCAGGGTGAGGGAGGTGATTCTCCCCCTCTGCTCCACTCCCGTGAGACCCCACCTGGAGTCCTGCGTCCAGTCCTGGAGCCACAGCACAAGAGAGATGGGGACGTGCTGGAGCGTGTCCAGAGAAGGGCCACGAGGATGCTCAGAGGGCTGGAGCCCCTCTGCTGTGCAGACAGACTGAGGGAGTTGGGGCTGTTCAGTCTGCAGAAAAGAAGGCTCCGAGGAGACCTTATGGTGGCTTCCAGTATCTCAAGGGGCTACAAGAAAACTGGGGAGGGGCTTGTTAGGATGTCGGGCAGTGACAGGATTAAGAGAATGGATTGAAGCCAGAGATGGGTCGGTTCAGATGGGATGTGAGGAAGAAGTTCTTCCCCCTGAGGGTGGGGAGACCCTGGCACAGGTTGCCCAGAGAGGGGGTGGCAGCCCCGTCCCCAGGAGTTTTTAAGGCCAGGCTGGATGGGGCTCTGGGCAGCCTGATCTGGTGGGGGATGTCCCTGCCCATGGCAGGGGGTTGGAACTGGATGATCTTTAAGGTCCCTTCCAACACTGACAAGTCTATGATTCTAGGTGCCAGCACTGTGAGCGATTGGTTGTGCCAGGGACACCATTCTGGAGCACCTGTCAGGCTGAGTGTGAGCAGGAGAGAGCTCCCTCCCACCTTGGGGAGCCACAGTGGGAAGGTAACCTCACCCAGAGCTGGGCTAAGTGACTCTTTCTTAGTAACTCAAGGTGGCCAGGGTGACTCCTATCACCCACTGTTCTCAATTTGACAATCCTTCTCTGTTTTCCCAGAAAATACTCACTGTGTTCTCCTGGCTTCTGGAAATAGCTGCCTCCTTTTGTGGCGGAGGCTGGTGTGGCCACGGGATATTTTAGCTGTTGCTTGTCAGCACAGTGAGATGGGTGAGTAGTGTTTCAAAAACTAACACTTCTAAAGCTGCGATAGGTGCTCAGGCTACAGGGCTGGAGCCTGTGTTCGTGCTTGAGATAAACTCCACTGTCAGCACCGCGTTCACACCTCCCTTGTCACGCTGGGCACCCCACGGCACTGCCTTTCCTGCTCGTCACCCGCTGCACAGCCTCAGCACGGGGGTATCAGGCTCTGTGCCCCTTCTGCAGAGTCCTCGGGGGCTGCGTTGTTCCCTGTGTCCTTGTGGCGACATTGAAGTGGCCGGGGGGAAACGCTGTGCCTTGGAAGGGGTTTGTCGTTGAGGATTGTCCCCCTGAACTTTGGCCTTGGCTGCTTCCCCTTGGGATGCACTGGCTGGCCAAAAGAGAGATGGGTGCAGGGCTGGCAGAGTGAGTTAGGGGACGTCCAGCAGCGGGGCTGCTTCCTCGTGTGGGTGCCAACAGCAACTGTGCTGTCTGAAGGGACAGAGGTCGGGGGGAGGCAGTTAAATCTGCCTGCGGATACTGAGGGAAGCAACGATTTCACGCCACACTATTTGCAGTTGCGCCCTCTCCCCTCCCTTTCCTTCAAAGTTAATTTTGAGTCAAATGTGTAGGGGCTATGGGATGGACAGAGTTATTCTGGAATTGCAGGATTTTGCTTAATTAATTTACAGGGACAAAAGTCAGTTGTGTTGAGGAACCGAATGTCACTAGAAAGATGAAACCCTTGGGGCTGTGCCGCTGGGTAAAAGAAGAATTTCTCAAACGGCAACAGTTCAATCACTGCAAAACCAGAGTCTGAAGCTAGCTTCAGGATGAGGACATTAGGAAGAAATTCTTCACAGAAAGAGTGGTCAGACACTGGAACAGGCTGCCTGGGGAGGGGGTTGAGTCGCCATCCCTGGGTGTGTTTGAGTGTCGCTGAGATGCGGTGTTGGGTGAGATGGTTTAGGGGTGACCTTGTAGTGTAGGGTTAATGATTGGACTTGATGATCCCAAGGGTCTTTTCCAACCTGAACTGTTACAGAGTCACAGAGTGTCAGAGCTTGGAAGGGACCTCAAAGATCATCTAGTCCAACCCCCCTGCCAGAGCAGGAATCAACCCTTCTATGATTCTATGACAACGCAGAGTTGAAAGGTTTCCCACTACGTGGGTGGTGCAAGCTTAAGCGCCCAAAAAAGGGAATCTGTACCACACCCACACTTCCAAGAGTTAACACTGACAGGGAATGAACAGGATTTTTCACCAAGCCGAAGAACTTCTCTGTTGACTCAGTGATCGGAGAGTTAAGGCTCCTCCTTCAGTCAATACAGCTCTCAGTCAGATGGAGAATCCATGAGACTGGGCACTACTGGTCAGCAGGACGGACACTGCTTCAGTTTGCTCTCCCTCCAAGTGTTTCAGCCCAGACCTTGGAGGATTTTCAACCTGTATAAGGTGGAATTCTTGGCTTTCATAAATGATGCAGATCTCTTGAGGCAGAGAAGATTTTGGCCATTTACACACACAGAAAAAAAAACCCCATTGGTTACAGCTTCGTGTGTGGAAGTCAACAAGTAGTGTCTTTACACAGTTTGAAAGTGTTGGCCCCCTTTCCTGTCAGTGGTTGAGCTCCATGCTCTGCTGAAAGGGGGCCCTGGATGTCACCTTTAAGGCTGAAGGATGTCCCCAGAGCACGTTTTATCCGTGTCTGTCTGAACTTCCTGACATGGGAGCAATTTCTGCTTCCCTCTCTCCCTCCAGACTCATCTCTCTGCTTCAAAAGCTGGGTGGGGAGGCTGCGTAACAGCGAGCAGGAAGGGCCAGGTAAGGCACAGCCACACGCTCCGAGCTGGACACGGGGTCAGTCCTTTTTACGGGAGATGGTGCATCTGAAAGGCTCCGTTCCGAAATGTGGGAGAACCCTCAAAAGGTCTTCATTTAAGTACTCAAAACCCATCTTTGAAAAAACCTGTCCAGGTGCCTGTATTGGAAGCCTTCAGCTGTGTTTGGTTAAAACCAACACGCTCTCTTTGCACAGCTCACAGACCTCTGAGGCAGAGAATGCTTTTAGCGTCCCTTGCCCCCCGGAGATTCTTCACATAACTTTTGCATTGTTGACCAAGAGGATTTGCTTTACCATGTCACCTCCCTGAAGGATAACAACACAATTTTGGCCTGGTGTTGAAGTGTGAAGACCCTTGTGAGCCATGACATCATATCTGGGGCCAGAGCAGATCAGGAAATGACCAAGAAGGACTAAAATGTTGGCCATGGGAAGAATGAACGGAGGAGAGAAGGGATGTGATACAGCAACATTCTTGAGCCCAGATAGGTCAGATGCACCTGGCAACTGTAACAGGACCAGGAGATCTTTCACACTTTAGCACGTGATGGTATTTTGGTGCAGAGAGATGGCTTGAACTAAGGTGCAAATCCCCTGAATGACATGCTCGTAAGTCAGAGCTGCCCTTAGGCAACAAGGAGTAAAGGCGATATGGGCCTGAAGAGCTAGACCGCTCTGAATCTCACCTTTCTTTAACTCTAGGAGGCTTAAAATGAATCCTGGGTCTCGATCTCTAACCACAGCTGGAGCAGTAATTCCCTCCAGACACATCAAAACTACCAGGGAGGGCAGATGCGTTTGGGTGTTAACGGCTGTGGAGGTGGAAGGGAGGGAGGGCGGACAAAAGCAGCAGACTATGTTTCCCAGGAAATTTAATGCTTTTTGCAAAAGGAATCATCATTATTTCATAAACCGAATAGTTTCGACTAGTTTTGAATTGATGTAAATCTGAAGGGGATTAGTATTCTTTTTTTTTTCTCAAAAAAAATGGAGAGGGAGCTGTGGTTTGTAAGGGAAATTCTCTGTGAGTCTTGCTCAGAGGGTTACAAAGCTGCAGGCTTGTTTTGGTGCAATGTTCCAACAGCCGTGGGGCTTATCGCTGAGGACAGAGCCAAGACATACCTTGGGCTGGGTCATGCCAGCCTCATGAGGCCTTCGTTGAAGCCCAAACAGACCTTTCTCACAGACAGATCTCATGCTGTCCTGCTGCTGCTTTTGTAAATCATCTGCTTGCCAAATTGCTAGAGCACAAAATTCTCTCTCTTGAGTTCTCTCTCCTTGTTTCCTTGTGTCAGGCATCGAGAGCAGGATGATTTAAACTAAGATAGGCCGTGTTTAGGGTGTTTATTCTGTCGTTGTTTGGGGGCCAGGGTTGGCCAGCAACTGAAGTGCAGAAGTGGAATGTGCATCCCTTGCCTGGCCCCATCTGGAGCCTGAGCAGCCATTTTTCTCTGTATTTCCCCCGTGCACGAAGTGGATGTGATGCTCTCATCTCGCAGGGATGTTGGAACGCTGGGCTGCTGCCTGTGTGGCTTTGCAGTCATCGAGAATGAACGAGAGCTGCTGCAGACACGATGACCAGAGAGCTTCTGCTGGAGGAGAGAAGCTGAACTGAAAACTTCCACACCTCCTGGCTGTGACACTGTGTGGCTTTCCAGAGCTATTTTCTGCACATCCCTAATCGCTGTGCTACTGTACTCTAAACCTCAGAACAGTTCCCTGCTTGTACAGGTCTGAGAGTTGGTTTGGTGCCCCTTAGCTCAGCTTCAGAGCAAGCACCTTCATTGAGGTGACAAAATGTCCCATCTCGGTGCCCGCCGCTTCGCTCCCCGATGGTCCTGCCAGCTCGAGGCCACCAAGCCCACGGGTTGTTGAGCCACGTGTGGAAGGCAGAAAGTTCAGAAGGCAGGAATTCCTGGAGCAGCGAGAGGAGGGGGGGGCATGACAGGAAGAGGAGACTGATACGGGGCTGAAGAGCCTGTCACAAATAGTGTGAGGATAACGGCTCCACCGATGCCCTTATCGGGGAGCATGTGGCGGTGGTGGCTGTCTACACTCCTGCCTCGCCTCTCGGCCACCCACAGACCCAGGGTGGCTTGAACAAGCTCCAGGGCTCGCTCGTGGAGCTTCCCAGGGTGACATCACCCCGACAGCCGGTGAGCACTTCCTCTGTCACATTCCCGGCTGAAGAGCTCTTGCCAAATCCTTGTCGTCCTACACGGTCTTTTTAGGAACAAACGGCCTATTTTTAGCCCGACTGCCACAAACACCTTCCTGAAATAGGCTCCGACTCTGTCCTGCCTTGTGCATGTTCTTGAGAGTTTGAAAGCCCCATCCCCAGTCCTTGGGGTCCACAGCTGAGGCTTCTGTCAGCCTAAATTTGGGCAATAAAAATTCTGAGCAGTGCAGCGGAGAAACTGCTGCCAGACCCAGCCTGAGCTGAACGGGGACAGGAATGTCCCAGAGAGGCACAAGCTCAGGTGGTTGCACACCACGAGGCTCCGTGGATCTGGTCCCATGGGGATGAGTTGTTCTGTACTTCAGGGTCTTTGCGATAGAAAGAGCTCGTCGTTTTCTGGAGTAGCTGCAGCGAGATGTGACGTTCAGAAGTGCAGTGGATGGAGTTAGTGTCCCCTGTGCTTTGCCTGCACAGTTGCTCTGATCACCATCCTCTCTTCTTGGCACCAGCTGGACGAGCACTGGCCCAGGAGTCAATAAACCCTGGTCCTGAGCCCTCAGCAAACTCAGTCCATACTTGACTGTGCCATCCTTGAAGGACACCAGGGGGTTGGACTGGATGATCTGTTGAGGTCCCTTCCAGTCCCCAACATTTTGTGACATGTGCAGCAATGACCTGCTTTGAGAACAAGTTAAAAACTCTTCTGGAAGAATTAGGAATTACTGTGAGATGAGAACAAGGAGCGTAAACTCCACAAAATCACTTTTATGCTCCTGCCTTTTGCTGTTTCCGTGGGCTTGAGTAGGTGAGCTCTCGTATGGAAGGATCAGTGCCAGCCTGAGCTGCTGTGTCTAATTAGCAGAGAGTAAAAAGCCACCTCTTTAAAAAATTCTCTAAATAGGTAAGGAAAAAATGTTTTCAGGCAACTGTTTCCTTTATGTTGCTCTCTTGAGAGCGGCACACACCCCCCTCATGCTCCCTTAGACCTGCTTTAAGCAGCTCCTTGTATCTGCTAACGGGCTCCCAGCTGTCTCCAGTGCACCACTTCCCGAAGGATAAATAGGAAAAGGCAAAACGCCCTCGGGATCCAACTGGTTCCTGGGCTGACTTGTCCACGGTGCCTTTTCTGAGCTGAGAGCAGGCACGTGAGCCAAAACCCAGCAACCCTGGGGTTGTTACCCTGGGGTTTGACGGGGTGGTTGGGTGTGAGACGGTCAGCCCGGGCAGCTTCCCAGCTCGGCATCGCTCCTCTGGTGGCTCATGTGCGGTGAGTGCACAGCGGCTGCTCTTACTGAATGCTCCAAAGGCCAAACACCTGGTGCGGTTTAAGGGATGAGAACAAGGTGGCTTCACACTGAGCACCCCAGCAGGGGCTGGGGGTGTGCCAGCACATGGATGGGACAGGAAGTACTTGGGAAAAGGGCTTCTCCGTTCCGGGTGAACACCTGAACTGCTCCAGCTGTTGCACAGCCTGCGATAGCTTTTGCTTTCCTGCTTTAGCAGCGTCATCTGGGGTATTTGGAATGTCACGGGCAAGAACTTGGTCAAAATGATTAATTTCAATGAGCTATTTTTAGTTCCAGCTTCCCACCTCCCTCTCGTTAGGGCACGTATTTAACAACAAATTTTTGAACACCCTGAAAAGCAGCGCAGGGCCCACGGGTCAGGCAACTCCTTGGAGGTCATTGAGCGAGTTGTTAGCAGAGCCAAGGGCCCAGCCTTGATTCTTTGGGCTTCTGTTTTAGGTATCTGGGCCTCCCAACTGTTGGAATATGAGAGTCCTTGCCACAATGGGTTAGGGAATCAGGACCAGCTAAAAGCTGACCAATACTCCAGGATAAGTGCTCTTTGCTATTTCATCTTACTAATTGCCTCCTTTCGCTGTCTGGTTTCAAGGACATGTTCCCATTTAATGCCTTGTCTTGAAAGACTTGTTTTGCCCTTCTAGCTTTTCTGTCCTTATCTCAAGAGGAAAATGCTGTGGCAACTCATGACATTCCCTTCTCCTCCTTTCGCTGCCGGTGACGAGGTGTGAGCCCGGTCTGCTCCGGATGCTCAAAGCGCTGCGAAGGCACCGTCCCTGGGCGGGTCGGTGATGACACCTGGCGTTCAACCCAGGAACGTGTTGATCTCGGTAACTCAGCCGTGCAGGATGGCTGAAATAATCCCTAGGAACTCCCTGGAAATGAGGCGTAAACTTTAGGTGATCCTCGAACGCTATGGAGAAACTGATTTTGCACGGTTTTAATCTCTTAGCAACCCTGCCAGTGACCAGCAAGGCTTTTCTCTCAACTGGAAGAATTATTAGCACCCAAACTGCACATAAATTGCAATTCTTTCCCCAAAGAAGAGCCATGTATGAGAGAAGGAGAGATAACAAATGCAGCACAGGCTGAAATCCACGACCCCGCCATAGAATAAACTCGAGACTTTGTGTTAGTCTGATCCACACCCAGTTTTTCAGTCCAGAAAATGTTTCATCTCACCAAAAGTGAGTCTCAGATGGAGGCCAGCCTGGTACAGCCTCAACCACCATCCGCTGCAAGGCTTTGCTGTACATCAGGCACAACCCAAAAACCTTTTTGGAAGCCACCGCACCAAACATAAGCCGTGTGCGGAGAAAGCAACTCGTCGCTTCCTCCTTCCTCTCTGGAGAGGGACTGCTCGGAGTCGATCCAAAGCACGGTTCATTAATAGTCACTAATTGCTGTCTAGCATCAAGCACACAGGGGCTATTTTCTGCTATTTTCTAAATTAAAAACCCACCCTGAAGCCTCTGAAGAGAGGGAGATCAGAACGGGCTCAATTTTCCATGCAAATAATTCGCCTCTGATGTTGACCCTGGATTTTCATGACAATCGGGGCTGCCCGGCGGTGCCAGCTGTCCCCCTCCCGGGGGGCTCCTTTCCTGCTGCTCCTGACGGTGTCCGAGCACCTGAGGCATTTTCCTTTGCCGGCTTGAAACAACATTTCTCTTCAACAACATTTCTGTCTGTCCCCGCTTTTCTGGGTTTATTTCCACATTTGATGCCACTCGCCGAGCACCGGCAGGACCCAGATGAAGGGATTCCAGCCTCTCCGTATCCGTGCTGGGTATCTGCCCAGATTTATCTCAGTGGTTTTTGGATATGTGTGGTTGGGGGTGTGTTAACTGTCTGTGCAGCTTCTGGTGCAGCTTCTGCACATCTCATCAAGCATTTAAAAAAACCCAACATGCCACCCTTCCCTTGGATTCAGGAGGCTGTAAAAGAGTGGTTTGGGGATTTTTTTAAAGTGTTTGATTTGTGTTCCTCACGGCTTTCTGTGGCACAGATTGCTGTAATGTGCTTTACATTTATTTTCTTCGGTATGGGAGTATTGGAGCAACTTTCCAGCTACCTTGATGGGAAAATCTTAAGCCCACGCTTGCAGATATCTTGTAACAGAAATGAAATTGTGTTTGCACCCGTGTAAATATTGTGATATTTTGGGAGAGGAGAAGTTGTACTTGAGATGGGCAAAATATCTCTTTGATGTTTTTGTAAGTTATGAGAGAGACCCCATTGTGATAATGCGAAGCAAAATCCTGCATGACTCGAGATACTGAATTTGTTTGAGATAATTCTTGCTCAAGCTGGTGAATATATTTTTTTGGCAACACCTAATCCTGACTCATAAGGTGCTGGTGGTAGAGTTGGTTCTGTGGCTCGTTCTTTTTCATGTAGAAATGTGCATGTTACCTTTATTGTGAGCATTTCAGCCTCCAGTTTTTGGCTTATTTATCTGCAAGAATAGTTCAGCTGACTCTCAGAGATCCCCAGCCCTGGAGAGCAGGATAACCTCATCACCTCGGGATAAATTTGCCCCACAGACACTTCTGCAAGTACTTTCTGAAAGGAGCAGCTCTTGCCTTTCAGTCAATAAAGAGAGATTTTTCAGTTCTTATTAGCCAAACGAATGACAAAGAGATACCCCAGACATTCCCCTTTGAAGTTCATCAAGTTGTTTTTATTTTAGAAGAAAAAACTTAAAAACGAAGAGGGGAGTTTACTGTGCTCTGATCCTCGTCACTGCCGAGGTGTCTTTTCCTCCCACAGGGAAAGAAAAGCAAACTCCACTTTGATGGGAGAGAAATATCTCGTCCTTCTAACATCTTCCACACAGCTCGGTTGCATTTTTATCTCGCCATCAACCCCCTTGGTGACTGGATACGGAGAGAAAATATACATACGAAGAGGAGATTCCTCTGTTGTGGAGAAGAGCTGGAAGGAAACGCTGCAGACACTCAATAGAAGCAATGTGGTGTTGTTACCCCTCTGTTTCTATCTGAAACAAGGATCAGAAAGAGGTATTTACCTGTCCTCTCCTCCATCAGGGTCTCACTACTCGTTCTCCTACTATCTACAGTTTTACATGGCTTGCAAGTGATAATTTACAGGAGAGATGTACAGGCCAGCTTAAAATGAGCAGGCTCAGGTTCTGAAACTGTCTTCACTAGGTCTGGACTTGGATGGCTCGAGTCTGTGTCCCCTAAAAATACAAACGTAGCCCGGCTTTGCCAAAGGAGTCATGTCCCTGCACGTCTCTCAGCTGCCACTCGTGCTCCTGGCGGAATCCCACCTGCACTTTTGTAGTTTCTCCTTTTTCAGAGATACCTTTCTACATTCCTGCTGGTGTTTTACGTTCCCAGGTAAACTTACTAGTTGAAAATAGGAATTATGGCTAAGAACGAGAAAAGAATGTTCTCTGAAAGAAACCTGCATGCCTGGGGCAGTCCGGGAATTCCTTATCCTGTCACATCTCGCCCACAAAACCCGGGAGAAACTCATTCGTCCACGTTGCTTTAACGCCCTGGTCTCCAAGCTGTGTCCTGTGTTCCCAGCTGGCACCTTTGGCACCTTCCCCCAGGGCAGGCGAGCCCGGTGACGTGAGGCTCTCTCGGAGGCTCTGGTGGGAGTTTGGGTGACAGCCGTTCCTCTGTGGCTGCCTCCCACAACGGGTGATGCTCTCAGGGGTCCAGGCTGGTGCGGAGCCCCCCTGGGTGCAGTCATCGGGGCTCAGCTCGTCCTGGGGTGTTGTGGGGCTCAGCTCCTCCTGGGGCGTTGTGGGGCTCTGCTCAGTCTGTGCTGCTCCCCCTGCGTCACGCTGCCAGCAGAGAGGGACACACATCACAGCCGGCACTTGTGCACGGCGGAGGCTCTGCCTGCAGGGCCGTGAGCTCCGCACATGTCAGCCCCTCAAGAAGGGCTCAGCACCACGGGGGACTCATCCAACCAAACTCATCCTCCTTACTTGTTGGGCAGACCCCCGGCTGCTTTCTGTCTTCCTTTTCTTGGAGATCGCTGGGTTCCAGTGGCACACCAGGCTGTCGTTTTGGACGCTGTAGTTCTTGTTACCAAGGAGCCAGTAGGTTTTCATTTTCCCTTTGCCCTTGGACAAGAAAAGGAGAGAGCAGAAAACAGCAGCTTTCATGGGGTGTGAAGGAGAGCAGAGAATCACTACGGCCAGTGCTGCTGCCTGTGCTGCATTTGATATCTCTCCTTCTCTCATAAATGGCTCTTCTTTGGGGAAAGAATTGCAATTTCTGTATGGTTTGGGTGCTAATAATTCTTTCAGCTGAGAAAAAAAGCCCTGCTGGTCACTGGCAGTGTTGCTAAGGGTTTCAAACCAGCCTTACACCCGTGTGTCTTGCAACTGAATCCTAACGCTTCCACCCGTGTTCATGTGGTTCCACGCAGGTGCAGACACAGCAGCTCCATTGCAAAGCATGGAGGTTTTGTAGATTAGGAGGAGCAGTGCACAGCCGCTTCCAGCTGAATTAGCAGAACAACCTTGGGGCCGTGGGTAAGGATTGGCTGGCGGTTCACTGAAGAGCACGGGCCAAATCTATCGTGTCTCCTTCCTGTCTCGTTAAATGCCTTTGTTGTTGGAAAGTCAGGAAAAAGCCTTTACCTTGACTTCAATCTCTCCCCTCAGTTCAATTTCATAGGCATGGTCCTCGAGAAGGGCGTCGTACGTAGCAGAACTGATATGGATCTTCTGTGCTAGGATTCAGAGCGGAATTAGCAAATTAGGATGGAATCGTTAGAAATGAGTAAATGCCCCTTTCCCAGAGGAACTCCAGCCCTCCTGCAATTGTCAGCCCGCTGCTCCTGCCTCCTCTTCGGGAGATGTCACGCTGGGGGAGAAGCACAAAGCGGAAACGCCTGAAGCACTGTGGCTCCGTGACACTGCACGTACGTGTTGGGTGAAACACAGAAAGGTAGAATGAGGGGCTGGACCAAGAAATCATGCACTGCCCTCTTCCATCGTGTTTCCTCCTGATGCCTTTTTGTTTAAGGCTCTAAAATTAAACTCAGCTTACTTCCTACTGCTTGGTCACCCTCTTTCTCCTCTTATTTCCCATTGGTTTCCAGAAATGGCACAGGGGATGTGACTCTACTTGGGGACATGAATACACAGAAGTTTCTCTTATCTGACAGCTCGTGTACCTAAAGGAGTAGCGAGGACTGCAGGTCATGCATGTGCTGTTTCCTTAAATCTACGGTAATTAGTTCTCTGGCTTGTGATATGGTGCAGAGAATGCCCCTCCTGTACAAACCTGATTTCATAGAATCATAGAACAGTTCAGGTTGGAAAAGACCCTTGGGATCATCGAGTCCAACCATTAACCCTGCACTACAACCATTAACCCTGCACTACAACCATTAACCCTACACTACAACCATTAACCCTACACTACAAGTTCACCCCTAAACCATCTCCCACAACACCACATCCAAGCGACACCCAAACACATCCAGGGGTGGCAACTCAACCCCCTCCCTGGGCAATTTGTTCCAATGTCTGACCACTCTTTCCGTGCCCAGTTGGGGGGGTGCTGGGGGCACAGAGTGTGGGTGCGAGCCTGGCTGGCGCGGGAGGGACGCGCCGGTTGTGCCCGGGTCGCTTACGCAGGCTGGTGGACTCCATGCGGGAGGCGGTGTTTACCGTGTCCCCAAAAAGGCAATAACGAGGCATTTTGTACCCCACGACTCCAGCTACGCAAGGTCCTGAGAAAATACAAGGCAGAGACGCCCCAGTGAGAAACAAGCAGAGAAAGCGCGAGGAGATGCCAAAACCAATGACTTTGCCCGTCCCTCTGGACCCTCAGAGCGGCAGGAACTGGGAGTGCTCGACGCTTAGGAGCTGCGTGCACACCGGTTACTGGAAGTCGCGATTTGATGAGCTGTAGCTAATTGGTGCTGCTGTCAGGGGAAGACGCAGTTGGCCAGCACTAAACTATTTCACAGCCCTTCCCACACCGACAGAAGCAAAAGTCGTTTCACGCTCCTGCTGCTACTACAACTGGGACAAATACCCACCCCGAGGTCCTGTGAGGAGCCAGTGGCTCGTGCAGAAACACAGAATTCTTTGCTCCTCCCGCAGCTGGACCATATTCTGTTCTCTTTTCTTGTGCCTCCACCCCAGCCCCCGTACCCGTGTGTATCCCAGCCCGCAGCTGCAGCCTGCCCGTCGGCGTGTGGGGGATCGCAACCTGACGAACGGCCGCCACCAGGTCCAGGGACATTTTGGCGATCTCGTCAGCGTGTTTGGCGCCGTTCCTCTCCGGCAGGCCGCTCGCTACCATGTAGGCATCACCGATGGTTTCCACCTGAAGGGTCAGAGGCAAGTGTCATTATGTGGTGGGCACTAAACTTTGCTTTCAAAAGGAAATCAGAGAAAAACCACTCTCTGCCATCTGCCACTCGCCAAGCTGTGGCGTGGTCCCTGTGCCGTGGTGGGTCGTGGGTTTCACGGCTTTTGGCCAGCTGCTGTGTTTGCTGCTCACCAGGGAACAAAGCAAGGAAGATTTCAGCAGCTTCCAGACTCCCTGCCCGCAGGTTTGCACTCACCTTGTACACGTCGTAAGACTCGATCCTGCTGTCGAAGCAGACGTACAGGTTGTTGAGCATCTCAACAACTTGCAGGGGAGTGCAGGAGGCAGCGATGCTTGTGAACCCCACGATGTCCGAAAAGAAGATGGTCACCTGTCAAAAGGAGAAGGAAAGTGCGAAGCTCAGGTCTCCAGGCAACAGCATCAAAGCCTTTGAGGAGTTTGGGGATTTGTGAAAACCTGAGCGGAGCAGCCTAAGGCACGGGCTCAAACTGGTGTTGCAGAACTACAATTCTAAATTAACAAGCCCTGGCTCTCAATTTTTCTCTATTACTTTGGCAGCTAAAATTATGCTCATCTCCAAAGGTTATCATCTGCGCTTCTCTGAACACCTTGTGCAAGACAGGAGACTGAAAGTCAAATTGTTTGGACCTTGCGAGCAGCAGTCAGCAGGTTTCTTGTAGAAGCAGAGCCTGATTTTTCTTTTAAAGCAATTTGAACTGTGGTAGAGATCAAAACCAGGTACCTGAACAAACTTCAAAATAATTCTCATCTGCTATCTCTGCTCTCGTTGAATTAGGAAATCATAGAATCATAGAACAATTCAGGTTGGAAAAGACCCTTGGGATCATCAAGTCCAACCATTATATTAACTGGATTTTGGTTTTCTTCAAATGATGCTTACAATCAAGTAAGTTGCAGAGAAATTAACTTTTTTTTTTCTCAAAATTTATAAGGGAGAGAACAACAGAAACCATAATATTTGAGCTGGTGTCTTATTGCTTTTGGCAAAGAATTGTTTCTTCACAGAACGTTCAGGGTTGGAAGGGACCTCAAAAGATCCTCTAGTCCAACCCCCCTGCCCGAGCAGGCTACTTCTCTGGGCTGCCTGATCTCTCTCAGTGTTTAGACGAAAATTGTTCTTTTCTGCGTTCTTGCTGATACCAATTAATCCAAAGAGCCACCTTTTCGCTCCCTGCCTGGATTCGTCTACTTTTGATGTCATGACTATTGTGAATTGTAATTAATTGTGCAATTACAGGGTGCTGTTTCGATAATGACGCTTCCAAATCAGATGCAAATATTGACTGTTGTCGCTTCCCAGCTGAAAGCGACGGGAGCATCTGGGAGCAAAAAGAACAGAATTGCAGTTGCTGTAGCGCGAGGATTTGGGCTGTGGGCTCTGTGGAGCGGCTGCTCGGTTCAGCGCTGGCAGCAGCAGAGCTGTGGGTAAACGGGTGCCAGGCCAAGCTTTGCCCTCGCTTTTAGCCAACGGGCTTCGTTACCCTCACACAGCCGAGGCTACGAGAGCATCCATCCCGCTCGTCCTTCTGCTCATCCCACCCTCTCCTTTCAGTTCTGCTTATGGAGTCACACCAGCGAGTACAGTCAGGGTTCGATCTGGGTTGTTTTGGAGGGATCTTTCCCAATTTGCAAGGAGGAAATTCATATCTTGCTCCTATGAGCTCATGATCTAGTGATGCTGGCTGGCTCCTGTGAGCGGGCTCTTAAACCCAGAGAAGACAACTTGTCTGTGTAAGACTCCCGACACCTAAAGCTACGCTTCTGGGGATTTTAGCTATTCCTCGTTTCCCATCAGCTCCATGGCACATTGCACACCTCTTTCCCAAACCCGCTGTGAATATTTGGATTTCCCTCCGCAGTCGACTACGGGTGCAAAACCAGGTTCCCCAAAACACTGTCCAGGTAGGTTCCTGTGCTTGGCCACAGCATCTTTTCCATTCTCTAACCTGATCGTAGTTTTCTGCCTCAACTTTTTGGCATTTTCTCAGCTGCTTGGCCACGGATTTCGGCAGCATCTGGTGCAAGAGGTCCTCGGCTAGTCGCCTCTCCCTTTTCAAGTCCTCTGTCCTTTCCCTGAGGTTCCTGGCGTAACTGTGCATCCAGTCGGTCGTTTGCTTGAAGGACACCAGGGCGACGGGGTAGATGAGGCAGGCTGTGGCCAGCAGGCTGATCTTGAGGCTCATGGTGGACAGCATTTCTCTAGATGTCCTGACAAGCTTGTCCTGCCCGCTCTGCAGCAGGCAGCTCTGGGCGTCACGCAGTCCCTGTGCCAGCGCTTCAAGGGACACCGACTCCTCGGAGCCCAGGAACGGGATGAAGAGCGAGATTCCTTCGCGGCGGGTGAGGTGAAGGGACAGGTTGACATTATCCACCCAGCACCGCTGCACGCTCTCGGAGGAGAAGATGGCATAGCTCAGAACAGCAAAGTATTGATGCAGCGTTGTTGGAAAGCTTGTGGATACTGGCATTAAATGAGCTTTAAGAACACTTTCTCTTATTTGAAGGGTGACTTTAAAAGCTACTACATCTGCCCAGTGAGGGTTGTATCTCAGAGCTTTGAGGTGTTCCTGGGGATTGCTAAAACGCTCCAGCAGCTCAGAGATCACTGCTGACAGCACCTGCCTGGCTGCCGCCTCCCCTGTGCTGTTCAATTTTTCTCTCATGGCCATCAGGTAAAATCTACAAATGGAGAGTTTCTTCTCCTCCTCGCATCGGCAATTCTCACAATCCAGCTCGGCTTCGCTCGCCTTACAGAGGGAGCTTAGATTCCCCGACAGCCTGTCCCTGTCGGGGAGCAGCCGGCGCTGCCTTTCCTCCTGCAGGAGGTGGATGAGGCGAACAGCCCCCAGGTTCTGGCAGGAGGTGAGTTCCCGAAGGGCTTTCCCTGTGTCCCTCCATATTTCCCAGCTGTCCTTCAAATCCAAAGAGACGGCTCCAAGGAGGCTGCAGAGGGACACCATGCACGCAGCCAAAACCCTTTGAACTGGTTTTCTCCTGCCAGCGTTGGAGTGGGTAGAACGTCTGAAAAGAAGCAAATAAACAAAAATAAAAGGAGTGGGAGCGTCCGGTGAGTTTCTTGCAGCTCCTGAAAACACAACCAGAGCTAGCAGGGAGCATTCTGAAGCCAAGTACGGGAAACACGCGTTAGCTGAATGTTATTGAAAGACGTATTTTATTATATCTTGTTTCACCTGACATAGTATTTTAAAAGAAAGAGTGTAGTAAAGAGTGCAGTAAAGAGGCTGTTTCCATGACACACTCAGAGCTGCAAAAACACGTGGATGAAATAATACTGTTTTTTCTCTATTAAGACTGATAAAACCATTTGCTGTGGGTTTTGTTCTCTGTGGTGCTTCTATCCAAACCGTGAGGGAGCCTGCATGTTGCTTGTGTCAGCGATCACAGGTTGGAGCTCTTGAATTTTTTTTTAATCAAACCTCTAGAATTTGTTCGTAACAGGAATTTGCAGGTGATGGGTAATTTCTCTGGGCATGTTCAAATGAACTCGGATGTTTTCACAGTATTGTCTGGGTACTTCAAAAGGAAAATCAATCACATTTTGGGTTAGTTTTTATAAAAGCATTCGCATATCCAATTCTTACTGTTTGAGCTTCACAATTACCTTTTCCATCTTGTCTTTCATAATGCATGTAATTGGCAGCCACGCGCTGTAGAGCAAAATAACCTTTAAGGATTTTCGTTTTCAGAACTATTGATCATTTTCAATCTTACATTAAAGAAGCTCATGAAAACAACTCAGTGTGTTATGCTGAAGCTGGCGACTCCTGGATAACCAAGCAACGCCTATTTCCACTGGTAAAGAACAGAGCAAGGCACTGGCTTTCTCAGTTCTTTTTTTAAAACTTTTTTTAAAAAATTTTCCTCTGTGTGTTAGAGCACCTGCTCTTTTGGACAGGTGAAATTACACTTGTAATAACATAAAAACCCAATAAAGCCTGCTATTTCTCAGCAGAGGTTGATATTGGGCAGAGCGAGCTCCTGCTGGGCTCTTTGCAGCAGAGTGATGGTCGATGCTTGGAAAGTACAAAAAGTGCAGTCCCCGAAGGGGATAAACAGCCACATTTTCTCTTGTTTATTTAACATGATATATAAAAAAATATTATATATATATAATATTATATCCAATAATATACATATATTTATTTTTAATCCAGAGGTAACAGTTACAAAACGTCTTGACTGAAAGGAACTGCAAACCTAGAAAAATTTATCTCTGAGCCCAGACGCATTTCTGTTCTCACAGCAAACTTCCAATCCTTTCCCCACCCTGCCCGCCGTCACCTTTGGATGGCTCGTCCTCCTTTTTTAACCAACCCTTTTGCTCTCGAATCCCCCTAAAGACGCGCCAGGAGGGAGAAGAAAAACGCAACGAAAAATCCGTCTTGGTTTTATACCGCCTGCCTTTCATTGCAAGGAAAGAACTGTTAAATAGGGGCTTTAACTTAGCACCGCGCTGCGGGGCGGCGGTTCGGTGCTTTGCCCCAAACCCCCGCGTGTGCCCGATGCCGGTGACAGCTCAGAGCTCCCCGGCGCATCTCTTAGAAAGGAGCAACGGGACACGAAGGGGACAGGTCTGCTGCGTTTTCCCCTTCCCCTCTCTGTGTGCCCGGATCAGAGGGGGCTAAAACCCTCTGCAAAAACCCCTCGCAGAGCTCCCACAACTCACCCGCCCGCGCCCGCTCCTGCCCCCGCCGCCGTCCCACCGGGCATCGCTCGGGCTGTCCTGCGTCTGTCTGTCTGTCTGGCTGGCTGGCCAGCCTCGCGTCTTCCCCGGGCGAGGGGAGCCCCGAGCTCCAAGCCGGGGCAGCGGAGGAGCTGCGGAGAGTCACTAAATCCAGGCTCCGGTCCTGCCCCCGCCCCGGCAGCAGCGCCGGGGACGCGCGGTTTTTCTTTCATCTTGCGAAAGAAGCTCACGGTGCGGGTGGGTGCGAGACTTGTGCTGTTAAAAGCGTCGTTGCCCGGCTCGTTGTGATCAAAGGTGTCACGATGGTGTCTTTGTTCGGACGGATTTTCCTTTTCGGCATCTGCCACCCGGTTCTCTTTGGATCGGTTGTTGCCGTCACCCGCAAAATTGTAAAAGAGATGGCGAAGTTGTGAATAGTGTAGGTGATGTCCAGGAGGCAGGATTTACAGAACTGAAATAAGGTGTTTGCTTCTCAGCTGCTTTTTACATTAAAGTTATTATTATTATTATTATTAAAGTTTATATTAATTTAAAAAATAATTGATGTCCCCGACCTGAGCAGCGTGCGCTGCCTTCAACGATGCGATTGCAACAGCTGACAAACACAACTGGAATAATCGCTGCTGGAGTCATCCCAGTAAAATCTTTATGAATGAAGCTCTAGGATAAAGGGGGAGTGCATTCCTAAACATTAAAAGTGAAAATAATTTAATAGAATCAAAGAATGTGCTGGGCTGGAAGGGACCTTTAAAAGCCACCGAGTTCAAGCCCTGCAGTGAGCAGGGACAGCTTTAAGAGCAGGTTTCCCAGAGCCCCTGGATGGAAGGGGTCACCCTGCTCTGTGGCAAATTCTATGATTTCAGCCTCTTTTCGTTCTGTGCTGGAAGGAAATAAAACATTTTGGATATTTGGGGAGGGGAGAGGCAGGATGGTGCACAGTGGAAATCTCTCTACCTGGTTTAACGGCTCCTTCCATGCCCCTCTGTACTCAGATGTACAAAGTTGTTCAAAATTGTTCAAAAAGATGTTCAAAGATGTTCAAACTATGTTCAAAATTGTTCAAAATTGCTCAAAAATGCTCAAAAATGCTCAAAAATGGTCAAAGATGTTCGAAAATGTGCAAAAATGTGCACAAATGGTCAAAAGTATGTTCAAAAATGTTCAAAATTTTTCAAAAATATATTCAAAAATGTTCAAAAAATCTGTGTTGCCCCCTCTGCCCCCCAAAATGCCCCCAAAAGCACCAAATACTGCCCCACAGCCACAAAAAAAACACCCAGGGATGCCCCAAAGACCTAAAAACGCACCCCTGCACCCCTCACCCCCAGAGTCCTCCTCAGTAATGGTGGGGAGTCCCTAGATCCCCCAAACCCTTCTCTGTACCCCCCAAAGGCCCCCAGATCCCCCTCCAAATCCCTCCCCACAGCCCCAGGGAACTCCCCAAAACCCTTAAACCCCCCAAAATCCTTCCCTGCAGCCCCAAAGACTCCCTAACCCCCTCCTCAAATCCTCCCCCGCAGCCCTAAGGACCCTTCAAGGACTCCCCGAAACCCCCTAAATCCTTCCCCACAGCCCCAAACATGCTCTTAGCCCCCCAGATTCTCCCCTGTACCACCAAAGAACCCCTAAAATCCTTCCCCAAAGCCCAAAGGACCCCTTAAAGACCCCTTAAACCCCTTGAAGACCCCCTAAACCCTCTCTAGATCCTTCCCCACAGCCCCAGGGACCTCCCAAAGACCCTCTAAGCACCCCCAAACCCTTTCCCACAGCCCCAACACACTCTCAACCCCCCAAAATCCTTCCTCACAGCCCCAAGGACCCCTCAAAGACCCCCTAAATTCCCCCCAGAATGCTTCCCCAGAGCTGCAAGGACCCCTCAAAGACCCCTTAACCCCCCCCCAAATCCTTCTTCATAAGCCCCAGGGACCCCTCAAGGACCCCTTAATCCCCCCAAATCCTCCCCTATATCCCCTAAATCCTTCCCCACAGGCCCAAGGACCCCTTAAACTCCCCCAAACCCTTCCCCACAGCCCCAGCACACTCACAGCTCCCCAAAATCCTTCCCTAAAGCCCCAAGGATCCCTTAAAAGCCTCTTAAACCCCCCCCCCCAAACCCTTCCCCACAGCCCCCAACAGACCCTCAACTCCCCCAAATCCTTCTCCACAGCTGCAGGGACCCCTCAAGGACCCCCTAAACCTCCCAAAATCCTTCCCCAAAGACCCAAGGACTCCTTTTTGGGGGCTTCCTCTTCATTTTTGGGGAGTCTCCCTCTTTTTCGGGGTGTCCCCCCCCCTCCCCTGCCCTCTTTTTTTTCCATAGCCCGCAGCTTTCTAGCTCTTTTCCAATCGTTCAATAAAGTAAAACAGTGTGGGTTTTAAGATTTTTTTAAACAAACTGTGAGGTTTTTGATAGTCCCTCTCCCCAAAAGGGTTCGAAACCAGTTCAAAAATGGGGCAAAATGGGGAAAACCCAGTTTGAAACAGGCTGAACCAGTCTGAGGTGGGGTGAAACCAGTAAAAAATGAGGGGGAACCAGTAAAAAAAACAGTAGAAAGGAAAACAGTAAAAAGGGGGGAGAAACCAGTTTAAAAGGGGTGAAACTAGTTTGAATTGGGGTGAAACCAGTAAAAACTGGGGAGAAAGCAGTAAAAATTGGGGAAAAACAGTGAAAATGAGGGAGAAACCTATTCAAAGGGGGCAAAACCAGTTTGAATTGGGGCAAAACCAGTAAAAATTGTGAAGAAAAACAGTTTAAAAAGGGCTAAACCAGTTTGAGTTGGGGCTAATACAGTAAAATAGAGGGAAAACCAATTTAAAATGTGCTAAACCATGGGATATGAATTGGGGTGAAACCAGTTTAAAGTGGGGGGAAAACAGTAAAAATTGGGGAGAAACAGTAAAAATTGGAGAGAAAACATTTTAAAAAGGGCCAAACCAGTTTGAATTGGGGCAAAACTAGTTTAGAAAGGGCAAAACGAGTGCAAATTGGGGCTAAATCAATAAAATTGAGGGGGAAACTGTTTAAAATGGGTTAAACCTGTATGCTTTGAGGGGAAATCAGTAAAAATTGAGGGGAAACCAGTAAAAATTGGGGAGAAACAGTAAAAACTGGGAAGAAAACAGCAGAGTGTTGAGAGAAAACAGTAAAAAGTGGGGAGAAAACAGTTTAAAAGGAGTAAAACCAGTTTGAATTGGAGTCCTGGTAGGGTAAGTTACCCACGAGCCAGCAATGTGCCCTGGTGGCCAAGAGGGCCAGTGGGATCCTGGGGGGCACCAAGAAAAGTGTGTCCAGCAGGGCTGGGCAGGTTCTCCTGCCCCTCGGCTCTGCCCTGGGGAGACCACCCTTGGAATGTTGTGTCCAGTTTGGGGCTCCCCAGTTCCAGAGAGACAGGGACCCACTGGAGAGAGCCCAGCAGAGGGCAACAAAGATGACTGGGGGACTGGAGCATCTCTCTTCCAAGGAAAGGTTGGGAGAGCTGGGACTCTTCAGCCTGGAGAAGGCTGAGGTAAGAACTTAGCAATGTCTATAAATATCTAAAGGGTGGGTGCAGAGGGGATGGAGTCGGACTCTTTTCAGTGGTGTCCCCTGCCAGGACAAGGGGCACAAGCTGGAACACAGGAAATTTTGTCTAAATATGAGTAAGAACTTCTCTGCTGTGAGGGCGCTGGAGCCCTGGCCCAGGCTGCCCAGAGAGAGTGTGGAGTCTCCTTCTCCAGAGACTTTCAAACTCACCTGGATGCAAAACTCTGTGTGACCTGCTCCAGGCAATCTAGATCATCTGTAGCTCCCTTCCAGTTCTGACAGCTCTGTGGCTCACCCCTGCTCCCATACAAACATCTCACTCTCAGATTTAGGATCTTGCATGAACAAGCAGTGCTGATCCCCAAGAACATCCCAGCCTGAAGGAACAGCCTCTTCTCCCCCCGGCCAGGCCAGTCACCAACCACTCACCACCCTGCGAGCAGCTGGCGTACCAGAATGATGGCCTGGGGGGAAAAAAACCAGAGAGAAAGACAGATCAGCAAGCTGGGAGAGCTCAGCGTGAAATTACACCATCTCCTTTCCGAGGGATGGGTCGAAGAGCCCTGGCCCCGTGCAGGAGCGCGGAAATCCGGCACAGCGAAGACACAAACCATTTGTCTTCGCTTCGGTTTCTGAGTCTTTCCTGTGGTGCCACACTGCAGGAACTCATTATTGTTGTCATCTGTGCTGACAGCTGATTCAGGATTCACTCAGTCTTTTCCGAATTGTCACTGACTCTGGAACTCCAGAAGAGTTTGTGCAGAGCGCTGGGCAATCCCATCGGCACTGTGTGACCAGACCGGCGTCCCGTCACCAAGAAGACCAGGGACAGCCATGCCTGAGGCTCCCAGTCCTCGGTAAATTCTTCTTCTACCCCCTCTGAGGCCGTTCAGAGCAGTGCTCCAACCTCACTGCAATATTGATAGACCAGAAGGTGTTGGCCGGGAGGCTGAGAACGCACTCCCAGGGTGATGGCAGCAACAAATGACACTGTCACAGATTCTGTGCTTTGCAAATGTCCTTGACGATCCCCATCCTTGTGCTCAAGGGGACAAATCAAAGAAAAAGGAGTGACCCGAGGGTTCTTTTCACCAGCACTTGGCATTTCTGTAACCAAGGAGACGTACTCTTAAGGTGGTGAATGGGAGCAAGAATAAGCCACGTCGGCCTTTTTCCACACCTGTAGCCACGGGCTCACCCACCTTTGAGCAGCCGGCCGATCTCAAGGAAGGGAGATCACTCCTCTCCACTCTCTAAACATCTGTGAAAGCAAGAAGCCAGGCTGTGCCAGCAGCCCCGTAAAGGAAAGGCTGGAGCGCAGACCTGTCAGAGGATCCACGGGAAACAGCCCCTCTTCCATTTTTTCTAGCTGTGAAAAATTGGCATTTACTATGTCCTTGGTATTAAAAAAAACCCCAAACCATCACAAAACCCCTCTGAAGCACCACACCCACACTCCCACAAACAAACAACACAAAGATAATTAGGAGATGAGTTGCAAAAGGTTAAATTACCTGTTCGACACCGAAAAGCTGTATGTGGGCAGGAGCATTAAGACCCCCCCCAAAAAACTAAACTAAGATCTACTGACATCCTGCTACGTTCTTTGATTTAAAAGGTCTGCCCACACTCTTAGCTTTACCTTCGGCAGGCATTCCTGGTGGCCCCACACACAAGCTACTAATACAAAATGAGATTTTTTTTCTTTTTTAATTGTTCATGCAAGCCTACAGAATGCTCCGTCCCCACCTTCCCTTCTCCCAAATTTTACCGCGGGGACCAGGCAGAAGCTGCTGGTCAGCAAAGCGCAAGATATTTTTTGGGGAAGAATGCAAATAGCCTTTACTCAAGAGGTTATCACCACATCAGGGAAATTCTTAATTAGGCAGTATTTAATTGCATGTTACATACCCACAAGACCCCTCCAGGCTCACCAGTTAACGTAATTAGGCAGGGTGGCTTTTTTTTCTTTTGAAAAAATAAGCTGTCTAGATCAATATTGCAGTTATTAAATTATGAGGTGTGCTTAGTCATCAGCATGGTCAGGGAAACCAGGGCTAATAGTGTGAGGCACTGCTGAAAAACGAAAAGACATTCCCTTCCTGGTTATTAGCCCAATCCATCTGACAGTGCTTCAGGGCACTGTGGCATTAGCTGCTGGTCCTTTTATGCACTAACAGGGAAAAAGCAGGGCTGATGTAAATCATCCTTTAAAGCTACAGCGACTCTGCGCAATCGGGCAATTTGCAGGCAGTCTCCTGAGGAGACAGCAGAAGAATTCCATTTTTTTCCATCTGTTCAAGGACTTGTGTCTGTACTTAAGAAAGGCACAGGTTTCTACTTTTGAGGAAACATCCTAAGACTTGAACTAGTGCTGAAAGCAGAAAATAAGAAAGGTGGGACCTGTGTCCCCATCTCTTCTGACGACCATGTGATTAGAAGTATCCCACTGGAAATGGGGCAGAGCTAAGGGGAATTCCCAGTCCCCCTGCGAATCCCAGCCTGTGGCGGAGCCAAGTGCCAAGCATGAGAAGAGCCCGGCTCTGCCTGGGTGCCGCTGAATGAGAAATTCTTTGGGACAGGAGCTCACTCCTTTAAACACACTTCAGCACAGAAGCTGGCACAAGGTTGAATATTGGTGAAGTTAAAACTACGTGGTTCCAAATTACTAAAATTTTCTTGTAGTATCTAACTTTTTTTATTTTAGTCCCGGGCTTTGGGGGTTTGTTTTTTTTGAGAGCGAGCTCATCTGCTCTGTCAAATATTCCTTCGAGGAGATCCTAACCGAAAGACAGGGCTGAGTGAGCCACCAGTGAGGATGCTCATCGCTCTTTTATTTCCCGCAGGGGGGTTGGACTGGGTGATCTTCCGAGGTCCCTCCCAACCTCTGACGTTCTGTGATTCCGTGGTTAAGAGCGATAGTAACGACAGTGCTGGGGCAGTGGGACTGGGGCCATGCGGTGAGGCTGCCGTAGCGCTAGCCTTACACATCTTTAAGTCGGTTGAATTTTGAGTTGAGCTATTTGGTTTAACTTTGAAGCTTGCTTTGCTTTGACTAGGGCATTGGATATATTTCCAGGCACATGGATGGCCGGGCGTTGTTCAGCCTTGATCAAACTCAAGCTTTAGACTTTGAAGCTCTGCACAGTTACTGCAATCATACCAGGTGTTGAGCATTCGCTGCAAAAATATGGCTTTGCTGTTCCCGCACGCTTTGCTGAGTGTTACCATGACAGCTGAGCCTGGAGATGCTGCTGCATGAGCACATTTCTCATCCACTCCAGGGCACAGCCTGCTACGTCAACTTTATAGCTCTGCAAGTCGCTTAAAGAGAGAGCTCAAGGCTGAGCCGCTGCTCTGCTCTGGCACAAACACAGCTCGGTCATGCAATTTTTTTGGAGCTACTTCTACCACGAGGCTCACCTCCCTCACCTGACAGAAACTGTCAGCAGACCAACCCAATGAATTGTAGCCGTGTGTATTATTTCCAGTTTCTTTCCAAATAAGAACCTTTCTCTCCTGTGCAGTGTTCCGGGGAAGCAGGCGTTGACTCCGGGGCAGCACGGAGGTGCAGGTGCAATTACAGCTCCCTGTCCCCAGCTCTTCAGCCCCAGAGCAGCACCAGCAGACGGGACAACAAGGAATTTCTTAATGCTGAAAATGATTTGACCAGGACAAGCTCATTCTTACCTGGTAAGATACTTGGGAATGATTAGCAGAAACCAGGGAAGAAAGGCAACATTTTCATTGGGTGACTCATTCATTCAACAACCCTGTGTTTTGCAGTTCCACCATGTCCACCTCCCATGGTAGAAAATCTATTTCATGTGAGCAAACTTTTTAATTAGTGGCTTTATTTTTCACTGTTGTTTTAGTATGGGGGTGGGGAAATCAAACCAAGTTAAAAGCAAAACAGCAGGTGAGACCTTTTAATTTTCCTAGTGCCCTGGGAATCCAAACTTTACAGGGCTGAGTATCAGCCAGTTTCCAGAACGTGATCTAGTTCATGAAAATCCATTTGCTTAATTGCCTCTAACAAGGGAAGTTGCTTTTCTTGGTGAACTAATAAGAGGGGGAAACATTGTTATACAATCGCCAAGCTTTTATTTAGCACAGCACCACAGACAGGGAAAAGCTGACGGGATCGGTGGTACTTTCGTCCTCCGGGCAAAGTTTTAACTCAGGAGAGCACCCGAAACTTGCTGCACCCAACAAAAAAACTCGGTGCACCAGCTCCATAAAGCACTGGAGCTGGAGAAAGGCACATGCGCCGAGAAATCTCAGGGCTCTGAAAATGCGAAAGACAAAAATAGAGGGAAGTTTCATCTGTCTACCAGGGAAGGCTTCAGTATCAAACGTCAACATCAACAGCAAAAAAGCGGTTTTAGCATCCTCCAGTTTCTCCCCAAAGTGAAGAGTGTAACGTAACTGTGGCACGTCCCTTATTTCCCCTTTCTCTAGTTACCAAATATTCAAAGGATCAAGAATTCACACTCAATGAGACTTTTCAGAAAGGATTCTTTCTTGTGGCACCGGGAGACACACGGGGATATTTCCACAGTGTGTCTGTGTTCTGGTTCTGTGCAGTCACTCCAGATACATTTATTATGTTTCCACAAAATAATTATTGTCTCTCCTCCTATTCTAAGAACTATTTTCATGCTCATTTCACTTCCCGTTCTACCGTCTTTATCGCCGTCTGCTGTCAGTTCTTCTTATTCTGGCTGGTCCTGGTGGTTGTTGGGTGCCTCTGGTGGTCGATTACTTCATCGCTCCTCTTCCTCTTCTCTCCTTTCGGTGACTTCTCCATTGCTCAGCAGATTCTGCGGTGAGCCCTGGCTGCAGTTCGATAAGGTTCTGCCTGGAAGCAGCTGTTCTGTCCCCCCTTCAGTCCCAAGTTTTCTTTCCTATAAAGCAGCGATTGAGCTCAGCTAATTCTGTTCTCACGGCCGCATTCCCACACTCTGTTGGTGTCTTCCATTCTTTATTTCAGATTCTGATGGGAGATCAGCAGTCACGAATGTTATTTGGGTTGGAGGGGAAACAGAAGGCCTTTTGTGGTGCTGCTGGGGACCCTCGTCCTGCAACTTCACCTCGAACCAGTCTGTGCAAGACGATTTGGGGGGCAGAGAGGGTTGTGTGCACGTGGTACCGTGACACGCATGCTTGAAAGTCCTGCCCGATCTCAGCAAGGGAGAGCTGCTTCTCTGTTTTTCTCAAATCTACATAGAGCTTTCAGACAGAATTGAGGGGTTTCTCTTCAGGGCGCCCTGGCACTCTGGGAAATGAACTGACACACCAGAAATGGGTTTATGGGGCGCTTAGCATCACTCAGAACATTCCAAGAAAACGACAGCCCTCTTTCGTTTTTTGATAAAAAAATATGAAAGCCAAGCTTTTTCCAGGCTGCAGAGAGTGACTGGCGCAGACTTGAACACTTTAGCAGAGCGCGAGTTAGAAATGGAAACGCCTTCACACAGCGTGGATTGACAGCACGGTGATTGCTGGGGGAACGGGGAGGGAGGAGAGAGGGTTTCGGCAAAACACCCCCAAGCTACAGTGGATGCAGACTGTTACAGACGTGAGACAGAACGATTCCCAGGTGTTTTAATTTGTGCTTCCACTCCTCGTCTCTCTTGCAGTCATCATTTTGGCAACTACCAGCAACGTTGCCAAGACCCAACAGCACCTGCAGCTGGGGGGTGATTGTGCCGAAGCAGCACGCTGCCCTCTCTTTTCCACGTCTGGTGATTCTCACCCTGGGAGAAGCAGGTTAAAGTGATGCACACCCTCGGGCTCCCTGTGAGGCTGCTGACGGCAGCAGCGGTGGAGCTGGAGTTTGGGTGGGACTCAGCCGCTCACCTTCCTCACATACCTGCCCTGCGATCAACTTTAAAAGTTATTCCCCAGAGCTCTGCTGTGGCTGCTTTGGGCCTGATCCAAAGTCCTTTCAAGACAATAGAAAATCTTGCAAGAGCTCAGGCTGAGGCAATCTGAGGGCAACAGAAAAGCCGGGCTCACGTGGATTCTTAATTTGAGTTTCTCAGTCAATCAGTTGGGAAGAACATAGGACTCAAGACTTGCTTGTCATTTGTCTCCCTGTCTCTTGCTCAGACCTAACGCCCCCAAAAGCAGAACTGTTGCTGACTGCCCTGCAACTGGGAGACACTGGGAAGAAAGGGGAAAGTTGCTAAAGGTACCCCAGCGATGCTGTCGTGCCCCTGAGGCAGCACAGAGCGGCACCGAAAAGCTTTGCTGCACTCAGAAGTGGGCTGGACCTGCACAGATGTTTTATGCCAAAGGCTGCTCTTGTGTTCCACACCTCGGCGCAGTACTTACTCACAGCCTTCCGTCGCACTGGGACTGGGAATTCAATGGTTGATCTGTGTGATACGTAAATTGGGTTGTCTGGTTCTTTCCCTGCTGCGGGGCTGCAGCTTGCGCCTGCACTGAGCTCACCCCTTCTCCTTCACCCTTGCAACACCCCAGTTTGGTTTAGAGAGAATGAGTCTTGGTTGTGGGCTCTCTTTCCAAAATTCCAGTGTGAGCTATCAATCTAGCAGTCCTGTGCCCAGTTTATAATAATTCATTCAGTTTTCACTGACTTTACACATTTGACTAATTCCACCACTTAAAAATAATCTGGTTTTCTGTTTTTTTATATTCAGAGTTAATAGCAGAATGAAAGCTGAAGAAGCAGGAGCACGTCTCCCTTTGGAGTCTAAAAGCTCCGGCTTAACAGTCAGACTTGCTGTTCAAGCCTGCTTGTGTTGCACATGATTTGCAACACAGCCTTGCCCAAAACACTGCCTAGGATCCCGCACAGATTCCGTATGCGGGGTGCGGGGCGAGGAATACCTGCGTCACCAAGGATAAAGACTCCTGCAAAATTTCCTGCTTGCTTTCAATTGCGCTGTTCCAACCAGGTTGCAGCTCCTGCGCTGGAAAGCGGCGGCACCAAGCCTGGGCTTTGCCAAGGGCTGAGCGTGTGGTTCTCCTCGGTGTCCGCAGATTGGGATGCGAGAGCTCTGCAGCCGCCTGGGATCAATTAAGGCCTTTTTCCCTTTGTGCTTCCACTGACAATAGCTCTGGCAGCACCACCCGCTGCTCTGCATCTGGGCTGAGGGAGGGGCTGCATTTCTCTCTCTAGGTTAATCACAGAATCATAGAATCCTAGAATGGCCCAGGCTGGAAGGGACCTTAGAGATCATTTAATCCAACCTCCCTGTCACGGGCAGGGACGCCTCTCAACTAGATCAGGCTACTCAAAGCTCTGTCCAACCTGGCCTTGAGCACCTCCAGGGAGGGGGCAGCCACAACGTCTCTCGGCAATTTATTCCAAAGTCTTGCCACCCTTGTACTGAAGAATTTCTTCCTAAGATCTAATCTAAATCTATTCTCCTTCAACTTAAACCCATCTCCCCTTGCCCTGTCAGTGGATGCTCTTGTCAAAAGTCCCTCCCCAGCCTCCCTGTAGGATCCCTTCAGGTACTGGAAGGCAGCTCTTAGGTCCCCCCGAAGTCTTCCCTTTTCAAGACTGGACAATCCCAGCTCCCTCAGCCTGTCCTCGCAGCAGAGCTGCTCCAGCCCCTGGGTCATCTTTGTGGCCTCCTCTGAACACGCTCCAACAGATCCGTGTCCCTCTTATGGTGGGGACACCAGAACTGGATGCAGGATTCGAGGTGGGGCCTCACCAGAGCTGAGTAAAGGGGGAGAATCCCCTCTCTTGCCCTGCTGGCTACGTTTCTCCTGATCCATCCCAGGGCAGTGTTGCCCTTCTGGGCTGCAGGAGGTCCCTGCCGGCTCATGTTGAGCTTCTCGTCTATCAACACCCCCAAATCCATCTCTTCAGGATCCAACTCACTCTGTGCCCAGTTTGTGTTTGTGCCTGGGATTGGCCCGACCCAGGTGAAGGACCTTGCATTTTGACTTGTTGAAGCTCCTGCAGTTTGCATGATCTTAATCCTTGTTGCCAAACCACCTTCCCTCACTCCTGCATTTCGAGCTGAGACTATGATGCTGTCAGCAGAAATCTTAATAGCCACATCCAACCGAGTGGTCGATTTCGCCTGAATTTTGCCTTTACAAATTCCTGTTTTGGCGTACCTCCTGAAAGTGCAGGTGTGTGCGGGTCAGAACTAACTCCTGGCACAGCTCTGCAGCCGTGACCGGGCACTCATCGTATCGGAGGTGTAAACGATTACACCAGCAGCGTTGGAGCAAACACACAACGCAGAGCAACACTACAAAAGAGCCAGGAGTGCAAAACAGAGATTCCTACCTAAATGGAGTTTAGGGAAGCAGCGTAAAGAGGATTCTGACCCACAGCACACAGATTAATACATCTGTTCCTACACAAAATGCTGGACGCTTCCAGCATCTTGGATATAAAAGGCAGCAGAGCTGCTTCCCATGAGAAGGCAGAGTACTGGGGTGTCAGCAGTAGAAAAGAATGTGTTCACCAACTGAACCTTCTATTTAACACCCTGATGTCTCACTGAAGTCCGTAACTAAGTAGTAATGCAAAGAAGTTTTAAATCTGGATGGCTACACCGGGCAGAAACTGCTAGCTGCAACATGAGTGACGACACGGGGAATCTGGGATCCCCAGTTTTGGGTAGAGACATTTTTCTACCAAGTGGCACAATCCATGCGATTACCTGAAATCATCAACGCCACCTGACGGCCAGTTCCCTCCTCACAGAGCTCAAAGCGGCAGAACCGTTGCACAAAGGGTATCTATCGTATCTTTATTTACATATCATGGAAACACACATGCAACATGTCACAGGATTTACTACAACGGAACAGCCTGTCCCTATCTCCTGTTACCAAAAACTTGATTTTTGGCTCACTAGGAAAACTATCCCTTCCCCAGAAAGCTCCTAAAAATAATCATTAAAAATAACCAACTCGGCAGGATAGCTAATTGAGTGAAAGCTGCAGGCTGGGATGTCTTGCCGCATCCTTGCGGAAACCAGGTCGTTCTCTGGAAGCAAGAAAGGGAGGAAAGGGTGGGACTGGATGGTCCCAGAGAAGAGCAGCAGGACACTGGTAGTGTCTGACAGCTGGGGAAGAGCTGTCTGAGCAGTGAATGAGGCACAGAGAGAGCTCTGTCTGAGGGTCCCCTCTCACCTGGGCAGTTGATCTGCTTACCATCTTTGATCCCACCTGGAGGCTGGAGCCTCCTCTCCTCTAGGAACCTCTGATCCTTAAGGAGGATCTACCTTTCCTCCCAAGCAATAGTTAAGGGGTGAAGTTTAAGGTCATGTCCTCTTCGACCTGAAGGATCTTTTACCTTTTGCCTCTGTTGAGAGGAGGTGGAACTGCAGAGCCTTCTCCCACTGGGACCATCGCAACGGTACTTGTGGTCATCTCTTACCACCTGGGAAAGGGTGGCCCAGCTCAGTGGCAGGAATGGGCTGAGGGAAGGGAGGAGGGCCGTCCTGGTCTGGAAAATGCTGAGGCCACTCTGTCTGTAACTAACAGGAGCTTCAGTCTCGTTGGAGCCTGGTGTGCTCAGAGCCTGCAGCTTCAGCCATCGCCTGACCCTTCCCTCTAACCCCATGGCTGGGTACGAGCCGCCTGCCCCCACCCAGGCAGGAGTCCCACCCTCCTAAACATTGATGAACGACCCCTGCTCTCCGTTGGCCGACTGGGGCTCCACGCAGCGCCCTTTCCTCCGCGTCACTCTTCTGTTCCGGTGGAACTTGGCGTAACAGCGGAGCCCTACGGGGGAGACACAAGTGAGCGGGAAGGACCGGGGCTCAGCAACAGCAAACACGCGGCTCCAGCCTCCATTCGGGACAGAGCTCGCTGCCCCGGGGTCAGTCCCAGGGCTGGGTGTCAAACGAGGTGGCCGGGAAATGCCTCACAGGGGCAGGACATGTTGTTTTTTAGGCTCTGCTATTGTTTGGCTCATGTTCTGGTTTGGCATTCGTTGGCTCAGGCAGGAGGTTTCACTGCCTTCTTGAAACACCAGTGAATTACCCTCTTTGTTCCCAGGGATTTTATGGAAGCCCTGCTTGCTTTCCCCCTATTACTTGCCATTACTGTCTCAGTGATCTCCCCACTGGGTAATTACCACAGACTTAACAAGCAGCAGCATTGCCTAGGGAGCTCCCAGTGCTATTTATTTCCCTGAAGCTCCGAGAGAGGAGGAAAGAGACGTGGCAGCGTTATTTCTGGGAGGTCTGATGCAAAGCTTGCTGCTCATCTCCTTCAGTTTCTGTTTTGGATTTGCTCGATGTGCAAGGTCTGAAGGAAGCTATCTGATATAGTGTTGGTGAATGCTGAGGAGGAGAAAGGCATTTTATTTGTAAAAAACCCACCAGCACCTATTCTCCCAAGGCAGTGGCATGCAATGGGGGGCTCTGATCAGGGTAACTCATCGGTTTCTGGCACTGGTGGGTTTATCTTTCGGCGTCTGACTTTGTTACACCAGAACATGCAGCTATTTGGGCCGGGGAGGACACAGCCTAAGCGTGTGAAATTCTCACAAAACCCCAATTTCCAGCAGCCCAGGGTCAGGCCACTGGAGTTGGCAGGACCCACCCTGATCTTCCTGGAAACTGCAACTCTTCTTCCTTCCAGCGCAGGTAGCAGATGGCAACAGTGCCAGCACCCCTAGGCTGGGGAGGCTGGGGATTTACAGCTTTTATGTTAAGACAGCCCCAAAACTGCCCCTGAGTGCCCAGGAGACCCAGCCCGTGTCACAGGTCACTGAGCAGCCTTTTGGGGTGCGTGTCCCGGGGCTCTGCTGAGACCAGCTTCCTTGAAGTTGGGTTTGTGCTGTCATCACCAATCCCCCCAGGGCAGCCTGGCCTCCCAGAAGCAGATCAGAGCTCTGCTCTGTCCTGTCTGGACCCTGCACCTCTGGGATCTTTTTGATGCTACAGACGCTGCACGTTTGGCAGCAGGGCTGGGGGCAGAAGCATTTTTCTAGGCTAATCTATCAAAACTTTGTCTTTGATGAGGACCTTCAAGTGTTACACCACACACCCAAGGTGAAGACTGTCATTTAACGTTAGAACTCCAGGAAAGCACTCTGCTCAAACTGGGTAAAAAGCAGGTGAATGACCTGGTCAAAGCCACGAGGTGCCTAACCCAGGTCACGGAACTTGGCAACCAGGGTTTTGTTCTGGCAGTCAAGACCCAGTGCCTGGAGCTGGTTCTGAACACGTGCAAAGAAGAGCAGCGCCTTTCAACACCTTCCTAACACAGCTGTCTGCTAAGGGCTGTTGTGGATCCTTCAAAAGTGGTCTGAAGAAACAAAAAGTCTGTGTCCTGTCCACACCTACTAAATTGCTACGAGCTCAGTTCAAATCAGCTTGGGAAAGCTATTTTAGGTCATGTAAAACAAGGATAGCAATTTGTTTTTATGATCTGTGACACTCAAAAGCACCACTGAAGTGTTACTACATCGTGACTTCCGTGAGGTTTGTAGATATTGGGACTTTTGTTTTCAAGAGGGAAAACAAGATACTCTGGATGGCTCAATGGTCTTTGCGAAACAGCGGCAGGGAAGGGCTAAGAGCAGCAGAGACTGGCTCCTGTTTTCACACACAAACTGTTCTGAGTCAGCACGGCCAGCTGGAAGGAGGGGGCCAAGGAGCTGAACTCACCTTCGGTGCACATGCAGTCGTCGTAACACTTGTTGTTGAGGCCTCGGTTGTGGGGTTTGCAGAGGTGCTCGCGCAGGTCGCAGCACGAGCCTGCGGCACAGGAACATGGGTCAGCGCAGCTCGTCCATCCCCTCCCCTGAAGGGTCACGGGCACCCACGACAGGCTTTGTGGTACGGGCGCCACGTGCTCCCACCAACCACCCCGAGAGTCTCTGCCCTTCCCCCTGCACCCCATTTCCCACCAGCGTTAGAAATCGGGGTACTTGTGTTAGAACCTGAGCTGGGTTTCAAACAATGCCATGTTTAGAGAAACGACTCTACCCAGCGGATCCTGACCTGGGAGGCAGTCGAGGTGATGGTCGCACGGCTCTCCTTCAGCTGTCACGGTTTCGTTTCCGCTGTTGGGGCTCTTACTGCGGCGTTTGTCTACAGAAAAAAACAAACCAGATGCTGATAGAAGATTTCATGCTAGTGTTTTATTTTGAAGGCTGTATTGTTCCAGGGTAAAAACAGCCTCAAACTTCAAGAGTTTGAACTCCAAACCTTCATAGTCTAATTTTCTGCTTAGTTCTCAACCCTCTCTCTTTTTTCCTCCACCCTCAAACTATGCATCCAAAATGAGAAACATTCTGAAACTGAGCTCAAAACACAACCAGCTTTATGCTTTTTCCCCACCACTGTGATCTCACATCCTTCAGCACATCTGTGAACTCTACCCATGGGACAAGTCTTAGAGAATGACTTTTGGGGAGGAGGTCGGGGAGGTTTAGCACCTTTCTTTTTAGCAGACGGCCACATTTCTGGTTTGAGATCCTCATAATCCGTCCAGTCGAAGAGCGCCATGTCCAGGGTGGGCATCACATCCCCGTCTTGCCTGGGACGCGCCTGCAAACCACAAGAAACCAAAGAGATACCAGGTGACACTTCTGTAGGGGCACCGAAGCCTTCGCAAATTTTCCTGGTGCCTTTAGACCTAAAAATGATTTTATGATTTCCCCCCTGCTCTTGTCCCCTGGGCGCTCTTGGCATCTCGTTTGCAAAAGGGAGGAGCTTTCCCGTGTTGCAGCTGAAGCCAGGAGGGAAGTTTCTGCTGCTTCTGCGTGAGGACAAAAGGTGAGCAAGGAGCATCAGGATGTGCTGCCCTCTCCAGTCAAGGTCCCTGAAGCTGAATGAAGGCGACAGAGAGGTGGGGTAGGGGAGAGAAGCAGCTAAAGGAATTGTTTATGAAGAGATGTCTCCAGAAGAGACAGCTGCTTTTAAGGGAAGGCTTTGATGTTAAGCAAACCCTTCTACCTGGGGGTAAAAAAAAGAAATAAAAAAAAAGTTAACTGGACCTTATCTGCAGGAGATTTGTCTGCACCAGAGGCACGGCACCGCCACCAGCTGTCTCTTTACCTGTGACCGAGGTGACGTGGCTGGAAGAGCAGGAGGTTCTTCTGTGGAAACGGCCGGCTCCAGCGCAGCGACGAGCAGCGTGCCGGGGCTCAGACTCGTAGCTTCCTCTGCCTGCAGGTTTCGAAACTGTTCTTCAAAGCTCTCGGGTTTCTTGTACAGGGAGCTCAGCCCAGCAGCAGGAGTCCTCCCTGCAGAAAGCAACGGGTACAGCAGCGTTGGCTTCCTCACCCCTTTCCTCTCTGTGTGCCCCAGAGCTGAGCCAAAGGCATTCGGGTTTCCTCCAGCCACTGGCCGGTGCTCCATCATTTGGAGCTGCTGTTTAGACCCATGTAAAACAGAGTCATGTGCTATCAAATTAAAGTGAGATCTGGCCCAGGGTGTATGCATCCTGATTTTTACACACCCGTCACACGTAATCACACCTTCTTGAAGATATGTCTCTTTGTCTTAAAAGGCAAATGATTTCTTCTTCAGATCTCAAGAGTATAAAACGCACCCATCTAACCACTTTTAAACCAATGGATTAAGCTACTGAAAATACCTTCTTATCTGGTTTTAGTGGCTTATTTCAATTTAGCTTGCCAGGACCTACCTAACTTGAAATAACAATATCTTCACATCCTGAACCCTGCTTTTCCTAATTATAAATTTAAATATAAACCTTAAGTTAAACCAAGGGAACCAGGCTCTCTCTGCAAATCCTGCTTCGAACCAGCTTTGTTCGATCTCTGTCACCTGACGCGAGTTATTCAGTCAGTCCCCTGAGAAAACAGGAGATCTTACTGACGCTGGGAGGAATGAGAGCTGGGACTCGGGGATGCTGACATCCAGCTTGTCAGGCAGCGTGGATTGACACAAATTGCCTGAATTTAACAGAAGGAGAGTCAGCACATCGAGCACACACACCAGGTGCCCCCACCCTGCAAAGGGAAGCAGTCCCAGCCAAAGCCAAGCACCATTTAAATGTAATTAATGCAATTTCACCTCTGCAAAATTTTTTTTTTTGTAGTTCAGCGTAACCATAGAAGCTCTAATGAGGAAAAAAATAAAAAAAAGATCTTCAAATGAAGTAGGGGGTTTTGCATTATTTCTAGTTCTGGTCATGTTTTAAAGCCAGTGGCGAGCGAGATTAAGCATGGCTGGGATGTGTGTGTTCATAAACGGAACCATTTGCTAAAAAAGAAAACAAAAACAAAGCAGGCCACCCCAAAACAGCCCCTCAAGCCCTAGAAACTTTCCGAGCTGCCCCTGTAGGGCAAACCAGGCCATTTTCACAAAACCGCGGCCAGCAGTAAAAAACCTCTGGTTCTAGAGTTCCCCTTTTTTCTTGTGCCTCCTTTGTTCGGCAGATCTGTCCCCAGAGCGGGCGCGCGTCCCCCACCCTGCACACACCCACGGGGCTCAGCCACAGCTGCTGCTTCTTGCCCTCCTGCAACCGACCCTCATCTCCAGCGACCCGAGAGCCTGGAGCCTCCTCCGGAGCTCAGATACCTCTGGGGGGCTTCAGCCCGTCCCTGCGGCCGTGCCGCCGCCGCTCCCGGTTCTGCTTCTTTCCCCTCTCGGACCCGGGGGACTGGTTTTCCCTCTCGGGATGCGGGAGCTCCAAACCCAGGGCCACGTCCTTGTTCTGTCTCAGGGCTGCCGGCTGCCCCTCTGCCACCAGCTGTCCCAGCGCTGGGGCTCCGCTGCCCGTCCCGAGGGTCTCCTCCCCGGCCAGCCGTCCTCCGGCGGGCGCGGTGCGGACCCCCTCCTTCCTGAGCTTGTGGAGGTGCCCGCTCCTGGGCTGCTGCAGCCAAGGCTCTTGGTGCTGGAGGTGGTTGGTTTTCTCTGGGACGTTTGTGAGCTTCGTGTCAGAGTCCAGGGAGAGGGCGAGGCTGGCGTCAGAAAGAACCAGCACGCACAGGAGAAGGAAAGGAGAGGAGAGGGTGGAAGGAGTTGCCATCATGCCGGGTGCTCCGCCTCACCTGCAATTAAATTAAAAAAAAAAAAAAAAAAAAAAGAAGTAAGAAACCGACTTCTAGGAACTGTAAAGTGCAAGACTCAGACGTGGGACACTGGGATAAAAGCAGTTGTGGTGTCCAGAGCTGGAGGTGAGCTCTTCCCTCCTCCTCTCCCAGCCCTGGTGACAGCAGCTGAGCCACACGGGCAGGGCCCGCAGGGCTGAGAGGTCCCAGCTTCGCGGGAAGATGAGTTTCATGTGCAAATGAGGCCATCGATCAGCGGGACGTGTCCCTTTGATTCCTGCCAGCCCCCCTCCCCTCCCTCCCAGGGGCTGGGGGGGCTCCAGCACCAGCTGGCCAGGCAGGAAAACTAGAGGGTAAAGCAGGAAAACTAGAGGGTAAAGCAGGAAAACTAAAAGGTCAAACAGGAAAACTAGAAGGTCAAACAGGAAAACTAGAAGGTCAAACAGGAAAACTAGAAGGTCAAACAGGAAAACTAGAAGGTAAAGTGAGAGCGCAAGTCAATGTGGTTACACTGATATGGCCCTTTACATGAACATTTTTGCTTTTCCACAGAGAAGTTCTAACCAACACTAGCTTGTGATGTTTTGGAAAGAGCCAAACCTAAATTTAAAAATCTGCATTAAGTCTGAACCAAGCACCCCTGAGAGGAACGCTATCAGTACAGTTATGTTAGATTATCTGTATGGATACGATTATACAGGCACAGTAAGTCAAATTTTCTCCTGCAGGATGCGGTACAGTTCCCAGCCCTCCCTCACCGCTCGGCTCTCCTGGCGATGGAGATGTTGCGATGAATGGGACTGGGGGCAGGGGGTGGCCTCGCAGGACCAGCGAGAGGCCCGAGTGGCTCAAGACACGCGCGTGCACGCACGTCCTGCTTCAGGGGGCCCAAGACTGGTCAAGGGAAGACAAAACACTGGGAGTTTTGTGATAATCCTTCACAGCACAGCGGAGAAACAAGTCTTCTGCGTCATCAGATTTTCTGCATCATCAGTCTCCTGCATCATCAGATCTCCTGCATCATCAGATCCTCTGCATCACACCCCAGACGTGAGGCTGTCGCCAGGGAGGTGACTCAAGTCCCAAGAACACTGAGAACGAGTCTCTCAGCACAGAGGCTGCAGGCTGTTCTAATTCTTGAGGGTCTTCCTTCACCCCTGTGTTTGTGCTGCAAGACGTGGCTTTGGAGCAGCACACAGGTTGGAGACTCCTGTAAGTCATCCTCTCCTGTTCAGCACTTCCAGTGCAGCCTTTGGCTGCAGAGTAGCTTTCTCAGACTGTCCCTCTCAATCTCGGCAGCATTTGAAACCAGAGTTCCCTGCAACACTGACCAGCAAACAAGTCCAAGTCCACCTCCACCTTCGAGACATATGGTCACAAAGCCACGGCCACAGCTCTTCATTGGGTCTCCTCCCCACCTTTTCTGCACCCCAGCCTCCAGCCAAATGCCATTTCCATCTGTCTGTTCACCAGGTGAACCACTTTGTGCATCGTTACCAGGGCTCGTGCTCCCCCCTCCAGCAGCTTTGCTGCCGGGCCAGCCCTTGTCACCCGTGAGGGGCTGCAGGTGACATTTCTGGAGGCCAACCTCTGCCCTTTCGTGGACCTGACAGGAGTCACCCCTGAGAATAGCCTTGGCTCTTCCTTTCCTCTTTTCTTTCAACCTGTGAGGCTGGTGCGGAGTGTTTTGAGCCAGTGAAACCTCCGTTGTCACAGCTGCCCCAGGCTCACAGAGCATCCGGGGTGTTTAGAGGGAGAGGTCTTCATCCTCTTAACTGAAAAGCCTGCTCACTCATCGACCAGCTGATTCTGTCTTTCAAGCATTCATCTGTTATTGCTCAGACCCTGGGAGCAAATTTTCCTTTCAGACCTCCTCCGTAAAGAGGAAAAGCAGGTCTTTCTACTGGCCACCCAGCACAACATTTAGGAGGTGCTGAGCAGCTCGTTTGCTGAAGGCCCAACACTATGGAATCATATTTTATTGGCAGCTACTTGGGACAAAGGAAAACCAGGCTGATAGCTGAATCTGCTGACGAAGCACTTAAGTCCTGCTCCAAAACCAACGGAACAAACAGCGACCAAGCAGAGCCCCAACTCTGCATCCACAGTCTTTGCTTCTTCCTAGGATTTTCTCTTTAAGAATCAGAGCAAACTAGCTGGATCAAGGCATCACTCAGAACAACTTAAAGAGCCAGAAACGGCATCTTACCTTTTCATCTGTGGGCAAAATACCAAGAGGAGAGAACAAGCAGGAGGAGAACGCGAGGCAGGTGTTTCCAGTCTCCCTCACAGACACGGACTTTGGTGGCAAACGTGACACATTAGCTCCAGATTCTGGTTTCCAGCAGGAGCTAGAAAGCAGCCAAATATTGCACAGAAGGTCTGCTTCCAAGTGCAGAGGGCATCTATTCAAGCTGCCCAGCTGTCTCCGTGGCACAACACAGGATGAAGGTGAGCTCGAGCACGTGGCTTGCCTCATATTTGTGGGGGCCAAGAGGGCAGGCTGACACGCTGTCTTACGGTGTCACTGGGAATCTTGCACTAATAATGCAGATAAAGACCTGTACTGCACCATGTTCAGCAAGATTCAAGCTGTTTTCCAACCTAAGACAGCGCATGGATGAGTTTTGGTGCCTTGAGTTAATGCAGCACCGCTGTGCTGGAGGTGTCCGAGCCTTCTCTCAACCACTTGTCTCCGTGCCCTTGTCTACTCTTTAGCTTCAGAAATCTGCACTTGCCTCCTTCATTTTCTTACCCTACAGAAGCCTTCCAAAAGGCATCTCGATAACCCAGCAGCATCCCCAGTTCTCCTCAGCCTCAGAGCACCGAAGCAAACTCCACACCCTCTCTCGGGTGAGGACCAGAGCCCACAGGAGCCGCCCCCGCTGGCCCCGGGCTGGTTGCTGCAGGTAACAGCGATGTCCTCACACTGCCAATACACTTCTGCAAAGGCGGAAATTCTGCCCTGACACTTAGGTGAGGCAGAAAGAACCCCAGCCTTGTAAGGAGATGCCTTTCCTAAATTTCTCTGAAACAATCACAACTTACAACAAGGATTCATCCTCTTCTGACAGGGTTCATGTATTAATAAAGGGAATAGCCAAAATGTTTGCCCGGCTAAGCTGCCCCCATAGTTCCTCGCACCACCAGACCTGCACCCTCCTTACTCCACCCGATGCCTTGCACTGCCTTGATACACCCTCAGGATTACGATCCAGCCGCCTCTCGAGGTAGCAAACCCACCTGCTGACAGGAAAACGTGTGAAGCAAAGACAAGGCGTTAGAGCTGCCCAGGGTGCAGGCTTGGGACTGACGACTGAGTGGCAGCGCTGCCTCTCGGACGCTATTCCTGATCCATTTCTGTTGGCAGGTGTCGGTCACAATCCTGTAAGGGAAATTAGGTGGGGTTTTTTTTTGCATCCTGCGTAACTTTTCCTGTGGGCAGCCTCTTTTCCTGGGTACAGATACAATTGCTATTGCTCTGCTCTCCATCTGTAATCCTGCAAGGCTTGAGTAGGTGCACAGAAACAGCAGCACATTTTCCCTCTATAAATACAGTTATGTCACCTTGGCTCTGAAATAGGCTCTGAAATGGCTCCTGTTGTATTTGTTCTGTGTTTGACAAGAAGGGACAGGGTCACACACATTTATTCACATACCTCACTTAAAACACGGCACCTGGCAGTCCTAGCTTTAACTTTTCACAGAAGTTCTTCATGTCACAGCCAAAAGGAACAAAATTCTCGAACCAAGAAACAGAGAAAACCAAGATCCTTTACAAGCCCAGACCACAAATTGTGCAGGCTGAACCAAGCCAGATGGGAGCACATAGGCTGGGCCAGATTCCTCTTTGGCTCTGATAAGCTCAGGCTTTGACAGAAAGATTTCCTGGACTCCAGACAATCCCGAGCTGCAGCAATAGGCAAAGTGTGCACGTCTCCAGGGGTGCTGTGTGTGTGCACGTGTGGCAGAGGGGACAGACAATGAACCCAGTTCGTGTGCCAGGCTCCCTGCAAAAGACAGGCTGGAGGGTGATGGATGGGCTCGGGCAGGCCTGGAGCAGAGCGGACTGGGCAGGCTGTGTGGAGCTGACATGCAGAGAGCTGGCTGGAGCCCGGAGGATGGCATTGTGCGGATAAATGAGATTTCTCTTCCCTGCTGCGCCTCTTTCCATCTGTTTTTCTGTTTCTGGAGGCAAACACTAGGAAGCTTCATAAACAATCTGGCAAGAGAGATTCCCATGTCAAAGGGCTCTCTCACAGCTTTCCAGGGTCGCCCAAAGCAGACAGGTCATCTTATATGCAGCCTTCTCTTTTCCTCCCTTGGGCAAAAAACACCTTTCTCTCCAACATTTCTGACACAGTCACATGGTAAAGAATTTTTTTTTTCTGCTGCCTCACACATCCTTAGGACAACAGAGCAGCAGAGTCCATCACTTACAGATCTCCGGTCCTTCCAGGTCTCTCTTTGGAGCTGCCCTCCTTTCCTAGGTTTCCCATAGCCATTGTTGTCTTTCCTCCCTACCTTGCTTTCCATATTTATCTGACTCTGCAGTTTTCTTGTCCCTCATGACTGTGTGTGGTGCAAGGGATTTCCCTTCTGCAAATGTTCAGGCTACTTGAATCCCACCACATCACCCTTGGAAACATCTGCTTTCCTTACCCTGTGTTGTTTTCTCTCCCTTTCTGCCACCACCGAACAGCACTGCACCGCAGAAAGGGTCAGATTCACCCACACGCTGATTGCTCTAGAGAGCCAGGACACAGAGATTCAGGCGTCCCTGTGCCTCCACAAAGCATCTCCCTGTGGCAACTCACACCCAGTGATCACCTGAACACTCCACACTAGTTGAAGGGCTGGAACTGGGACCTTGGTTTTGCTGACCCCCTGGCCCAGGCAATCTCTTGCTCTCCCCAGCCAGTTCTGGCTGACAGGTTGTGCTCTGCCCTCCTGACCACTGAGCACAGAAGTGGCTTGTTCACACAGCACGGCCCAGAAAACACCTTCTCCTGCAGCCCAGGCTTCCGAGCTGGCAGTCTGGGACTTGTCACCAAGTCATCGTTGAGCTCCAGAGCGCTGGCTCTGGGAACACGGGATGCCTTGCAAAACCTCCGAGTCACTACGTGCCTCTTCCCTTCGGCCACAGCCACGCCACCCACTCCCCAGCCTGCACAGAGGCCTTCCCTGACCTCGTCATCAGCGCACGACCGGAGAGGGTGCAGCACCAACCCCCTCCAGGGAGAGAGCAGCCCAGCAGGTGCCTGTGCCGAGGTGGCAGAGGGGCACACGGATCCAATAGGTAGCCCCCGCTGCTCTGCTTTCCTAGGGGACATCACAGAGTGGCTGACACAGCCATCATAGGAGACCTGCTATCAAACAGAGTCTACTCCACCCAACAATAAGATTAAAACAGCAACGGGCCCGAGATGAGCATCTGAGATCCAGTCGCTTGCTGTCAGCACGGCAGAGGGGACTCTCCAGTCCAATGCGCAACACCCAGTGACAAACGGGACACGGTCACCAGCACAGGTCTGGGAAGCACCCGTCCGTGCGACAGAGAAGAAGAGGGGCACGTCTGGCCCCGTCTTCACTGGGGGGAGAAGCAGCCGAGTCCCGACCGCCCCAGCGCTGGCTGTGCCTCCGGCATCTCTCCGTGCGCGTCCTTCTCACTTGGAGCCGCGATGTGCGGAACCGACGCCTCCTCCGGCAGGGGAGGGGGGCTGGGGGGGGCAGAACCGTTTCCATTAAACACTCGGGCCGGCGAACTTCAGGAGCAAATTGGATAAATGTCGCTTAAACCCCGCGTGAGGAGTTGCCGGCTGTAACGAGCCATTCACCGACGCCAAACCGATTGAACTCGGAAACGAGCTCTCACTCTTGCCAGCGGAGGGAAAGCAGACCATCACCCGCGGGGCTGGGGGGCGCGAACACAACGCCCGGGCGGGCAGAGCTCCCTTCGCCCCCGGCCCCCCCCGCAGCGGCTCCGGCCCCGGGGAGCGGGAGGAGCCGTTTCGCTCCCCGGGACCGGACGGGCCGGGGCTCGAAGCGGCCCCGAGGTAGCAGCGCTCCGGCGGGGGCACTGCCGCACCGCGGCCCCGGCCACGAGTCCCCCAGACCCGCTCCCGGCACCGGCGACAACCGGGCCGGCCGAGGGCTCCGGCGGTGCCCGGGCTCGGGGCTCCGCGCACCGGCGGCGGCACCGGGGGTTCCCCGTCGCCCCCGGCCTTTGTCTCCGTCGGGGCGCACGGGAGGTGCCCGCACCGCCCCGGCCGCCGCGGAGGGGACCCGGCCGGGCGAAGCGCACGCCCCCGATGTCCCTCCCCCCCCTCCCGGTCCGGACCCGGCGCGGGGCGAGCGCGGAGCGTACCTGTGCGGGACCGGTGTGCCGGGCGGCTCTGCCGGGGGGCAGCGGGTGTTCAGAGCCGAGAGGAGGAGGAGGAGGAGGAGACAGGGGGAAGGCAGTGGGGGAATGCGGGGAGGAACCGGGGACGCCGGGAATCCCGGGGGAGCGGAGCGCATGGTGCGGGGGGGTGGGAGGGGCGGCGGGGCCGGGCTGTGCCGGGCGGGGGGTGCTCGGTGCGGAGCAGGAGGAGGAGGAGGAGGGCGGGGGGGTGCGGAGCGCTCCCGCGGGGCCGGTAGCAGCAGTCGGTGCCCGAGGCAGGCACCGGGCAGACAAAGAACGGAGACAAAGGCGGGGGGGAAGCGGCCGGACCCCGCTCACCTGCGCGGCCCCGCTCCCGGCGGGCGCGCCCTCCCGTTCCGGTAACGGGGCGGGGAGCCGGGCCCGGGGCACCGCCACTCTCGCCCCGAGCGCCCGACCCCGCAGCGGGGGGCGGGGGGCGCCGGCCGGGACCCGTGGGGCGGTGGCGGGAGGGGGGGGGGGGGGGGGGGGGGGGGGGAGAGGGAGGGACCGGCCCCTCCCCCTTAGGCCCCGCCCCTCCCGCCGCTCCTCCCGCCGCCAGGGGGCGCTCACGCGGGGCGCCCTGACGTCACCCGGGCGCGCGGCCGCCCCGCGAGCGGCCCTGACGGACACCGGGGCCGGTGCGGGGCCGGGGGGGGGAGCGGGGGCCCGGGCGGGCGGCGGGGGCTCCGCGGGGGAGCGGGCGCGGCGGGGCCCGGGGGGCGCGGGCGGGAGCGGCGGGAGCGGTGCCCCCCGGGGCGTCCCTCGGTGTGCCCGGCCCTTACCGAGCCGGGGCGCGGCGCGGGGCGGGAGCGCTCGGCCGTTCCTCCGGTCCCCGGGGGGGGGCCGGGGCCGTTACCGGGGGCTGGGGCTGGAGATCGCCCGGGGGAGGGTGGGTCACGAGTCACACGATCTCCCCTCTGATCTGTCTATATATTTATATATATATTTGTAGATCTAAATACATAATATATATTATGCATAATATATGATACATATATGTAATATAATATATTACATATATAATAGATAAGAAATATATATAAGAACTATATAATATATAATATATAAATATATTTCTATCTGTGTTTATATATAAGGTGCCTGTCACCACACTGATAAACATTCTTAGGGGGCTGGTTAGCTCACTCGGTCAGAGCGTGGTGCTGAAACACTGAAGGTCGCGGGTTCGATCCCCGTTGGGTCCCCATGTGTTGCCTGATCTACTTGAGAGGCGTCCCTGCCCATGACAGGGAGGTTGGATCCAATGATCTCTGAGGTCCCTTCCAGCCTGGGCCATTCTAGGATTCTATGATTCTTCCCGGTGCGGGGCGGCCGTTTTTCTGCCACCGACCGTCGGCAGCGGCAGCAGGCGGGTCCCCGTGTTGTGTCGAGTGTGGTGGATCCCAGCCTGACAGCGCGACTCGTGGTGGCGTGAGAATAAACCCACCAAACTGAGGGGTTCGTGTGCTTTAACAGGATCTAGGGGCCAGAGAAGGTGTGTGTTCTGCTGTGTTGTGAGAACACTCATGTGGCTTGAAAAATAAGTAGCGTCCGTTGTGCTGCTAGAAACTGATCGCCAAAATTTTCCTGTGCCTTAGGAACCATGAATTCTCCTGTCCTCACAAAATGCATCAAAAAGGGAAGGAGGCAGCGAAGAGCTGTGACCTGCACAGATCTTCATACGTTGTTTTTGGTTCTTTTTCTGTAGGTAGAACCCAATTAAAAAAAAGCAGGAGTTAAATGACAAGTAATGTGTCAGCCTGAGGTGTGAGCCTGAGCAAAGCAATGATACTGTTGCCATATTTATTTTTTTTATTTCTAACACCGTGTTTCTGGTTTTGGCGGGGGCTCCAGCCTCTCGCAGTGGCCCTGCTGGGCTGTCTTGGCCGCGTTCGTGCTGGTGACTGCGCACAGGGGATGTTTTGTTGGGTCGGAGCTCAGCGGCTCTGGGGCTCCGTGAGCTGCTGTACGACTAGGACAGGAGCCAGAGGATAAACTTTCTTTCTGATTACTTCCAGGTCCTGGGAAGGATGACCACGCTCACGCGGCAGGACCTCAACTTTGGGCAAGGTACTGTGTCGCGCCACGCGGCGAGCTGGTGCACTCACGAGCTTTCTGCTGGGATTGTTGTCGCAGGGGTGCTCCATCCCTAAACTTCCTGCAGCTAAGGGGAGGCAGGAGAAATTTAGGAAGGGAGAAATATCTAAGAAAAATCATAATTCCTGAGTATGTTGCTCTGCATGCTTCCCCCACTCCCTGCTTCAGCATCCTTTGCTTTTGTTTCTCAGTTGTTGCAGATGTTCTCTCGGAATTCCTGGAAGTGGCCGTTCACCTTATCTTATATGTCCGAGAAGTTTACCCCATCGGGATCTTTCAGAAGAGGAAAAAATACAACGTACCTGTCCAGGTAGGAGATTTTCCTGGAAGCTGACAGCCATGTGGACAAGCAGAAGGGCAGGGATCAGTCAACACTCACGAGAACAAACTATAATTACTCCCAGAGTTTGTTTTAATGTGCAAACTCATTTCTGAAGAGAACTTAGTTCCTGCCAAGAGGGAGCTGAGGGTACCCATGAGGGTACTCATGGAACAAGCAGAGCATGGACAAGAGCAGCAGGAGGCTTCCCCAGCTGTGAGCAGCAAGGGGAAGAGGGAGCACGCTCCCTGGGGAGCAGAGGTGGTGGGAATATTCTCTTCCCAAGGTGCTGCTGTGGGTGAATATTCCCAGTGTGCTCCAGCTGTGTGATCTGCCTCAGCTGGTCAACCCTTCCACGAAAGATTTACAGAACGAGCGTATTTTCCCCACTGACTTGCCATTTTGCAGCGTGACTCAGGTGCCTTGTGACACCCTGGTGCCCTTTAGCACCGTCCCTGCTCTCCTCAGAGCCCGGCTCTGACTGCTCCCTGTGTTTGCTGCAGATGTCCTGCCACCCGGAGCTGAACCAGTACATCCAGGACACGCTGCACTGCGTGAAGCCACTGCTGGAGAAGGTGAGAACGTGTCAGGGGCCTGGGCAGGAGCACTGCAGGTGGTTGGTAAGAGAATGTCAACAACAGCTTTACCATAGACGATGCACAAGCTCATGAAATTATCAGCAACATTAAAAATAACATCCATGACCAGCAAGGGCCTGCCTTGCTGCTGCATTTATTTGCGTCTAATACCTACATGTGAGGAATTACATCTGTTTATTTTCGGTTATAGAATCCTGCACATTAATATTCTGCTTTTGAATACCTTTACATTTAAGCACCTCTCTGGCAGAACAGTTTGAATGCTTTGCTGTGAGCCAGCAAGCAAGGGTACACTTGAACTCGAGGGTTTGAGGTTTTTTTTTGCAAGAGAAAGGTGTGACCATATGAAACTTTTCAGGATGTAGATTTTACATTCTCTGCTCTTTAGAGACGACCTTAACGCGCAGTTAGAGAATGGAAATAGATCAGGTTTAAATTGCGTTAGGACAGAGCCAGTATATCTGGCCAAGGGTCTAAGCACATCTTAACCTCCCCATCGCTGTCCATTCCTGAGTGATGCTGCACATCCTCCTCCTTTGTTCCAGAGCAGCACCCAGGGGAACGGGCTGTTCAGTGCACTTCATCTCCCTAGGCCTGAGCAATAAGCAATCAGTTGAACGTCGAGCGAGAAATGGCTTTGTAAAAGCTTTTTTTCTGATCAGTAAAATAATTTGACCGTGCTCCAGCTGTGGGTGAGCGCCAGTGCTGTGAGCCACGACAAACCGGCACCCTCCTGCTTAATCAGAAGGGTGTGAAGCACACCAGGAGACAGCTTGTTTTAAGGAAGCTTTTTTTTTCTTTCTATCTTGGTTCTTGCAGAATGATGTGGAGAAAGTTGTAGTTGTAATCCTGGACAAAGAGCACCACCCCGTGGAGAGATTTGTCTTTGAGATCACGCAGCCACCTCTGCTTTCCATCAGGTAAAGTGAGGCACCGGCCTCACGGAATCATGAAATTGTCGGGGTTGGAAGGGACCTTAAAGATCATCTCGTTCCAACCCCCCGCCATGGGAAGGGACATCCCCCACTAGATCAGGCTGCCCAGAGCCCCATCCAGCCTGGCCTTAAACACTCCCAGGGATGGGGCTGCCACCCCCTCTCTGGGCAACCTGTGCCAGGGTCTCCCCACCCTCATGGGGAAGAACTTCTTCCTCACGTCCCATCTGAACTGACCCATCTGCAGCTTCAGTCCATTCCCTCGAGTCCTGCCACTGCCCGACATCCGGAAAAGCCCCTCCCCAGCCCCTGCAGAGCTGTGGTGGGAGCAGCTCCAGGGCTACGTGCCCCTGCCAGCTGCCATCTCCTCCGCAGTTCCGAGTCCCTGCTGTCCCACGTGGAGCAGCTGCTGCGTGCCTTCATCCTGAAGATCAGCGTGTGTGATGCTGTGCTTGACAACAACCCCCCAGGTGAGCGTGCCCACGCAGCCCGCGAGCCTGCCCTCACTTGCCTGGGGACAGTAGTGAGCCCCATCCTCTGCTCGATGTCCCTGACTCGGGGCCATCCGTGTCTCTTCCAGGCTGCACCTTCACCGTCCTGGTTCACACCCGGGAGGCTGCCACGCGCAACATGGAGAAGATCCAGGTGATAAAGGTGCGTTACAGCTTTGGCTCCCTGCATGTGAGCGAACTGCAGAGCAAGGACTGGAAATGACAGTTTTGGCATCTCTGAGGTTAAGGCTGCGAGATGTTTTGAACACGGACTTTACGTGTGTTAAAATGAGTAGCAGAGCACTTTCACTGCGCATCAGTTGCGGGCAACAGTTGCGTCAATACCTGACTCGGATGGTAACAATACTGCCTGCTCAGTCACGTAAAAGCACTCAGAAGAGTTACTTGAGTTTAGTCAACAACAAAAAGGCCCTCACCTCTCATTCCACTGCGTGGGGATGGCTGATTCTTTATAAGCAGCAAGGAAGACTTCAGGTTCGAGTAACTAGTAGGTTTCGGGTGCACAGATAGATTTTTATCTTGTGGGAAAGCACGTGCATGTCATTTAAAGCAAGATATTTTTTTTGGTAAAGAATCCTTGCATAGGTACAGGGAATCTTTTTGCCCTGAGCCAAGTTATTTTGGGTGTCCTAAGGCACAACAAATAAAGCTGGTAAAGGATAAAATCAAATAAAGCTGGTAAAGGATAAAATCATTTCAAAACAGGAACGTGCTCTGTACCTCATAGTGGTGGAAATTGGTAGAATAGTGGGACCAACCTTAAAACCTGCAAGGCAGGATAGAAGTCTGTGCCTGGAGCGTTTTGGAATTGCGATGAAATCCTGGTGTAATGAATAGAACGTGCTGGCTCAGGGCAGCTCAGAGTGTATCTTTTAAGGAAGCGAGATGTCACCTTTGGAGTAAGTTGGTTAAAGTTTATAGTTTAGTGTAACTGAAGAAAATTATGCCGAGTCTCCAGGCCAAGTGTTAAGTTTTGCTGTAGGAAAGGTTTGAGTTGCCTGTTTCTTCCCTCAGCCACCAGATCTGTCATTCCCTTAATGCTGACGTGGTGCAGAAAAGGGGAGCTCCTCTTACAGAGTGCAAATAAAGCCCCCTGTGCTCCTGCCCCTAGGATTTCCCGTGGATCCTCGCTGACGAACAAGACGTGCACATGCATGACCCCCGGCTTATTCCCCTGAAAACTATGACATCTGATATTCTGAAGGTGAGTCTGGCCCGAGAGGTGGCTGGAACTGAGCGTAGCTCTGTCTCCTCTGATGGCAGCTCTGCTGCTCCCCGTGGGGTCACCATTCCAGCACTGCTCAGCAGTGGCTCAGTCTTGCCGATGCCCGAGCCGGTGAGAAAACGGGGCAAGACTCCACCTAATAAACCAGGGAACCTGGTCCTGGGGAAGGAACAAACTCCCCCTGTTTAGCCTGTTGCAGACGTGTTTTCCGTTCGCGTATCGAGTGGGACTGACGCGTGTTTCTCTCCTCCAGATGCAGCTCTATGTAGAAGAGCGAGCTCACAAAGGCACCTGATTTCAGATCTCCCTTGCCTTCAAGCCTCGTCTGATCTTCCAGCGGAACGAGATCTCTCATGAACCATCCCTTGTAACGGTCTCTTCAGCTGGCCTGGGTGAATGTAGAGCAGCTGCTGCCTCTTTATTTCAAGTGCTCTTACGACTGTCGATAGGACTGACTTGGAATGTGGAGCCAGAGCCTGTTCCCGCGTACGCTCGCGGGTGCGTGCAGGTTTTGTTACGGTGAGGCCCCAGGGCAGGACACAGGCGACGGCAGCACGCAGCTGGGGCTCTGTGCAAACCCCCTGCTCGCCTTAACAGGGCCCCTCCATCGCACCCGGGTAGAGAATCTCTCCTCTGCCCCACTAGAGCCATGGACTCCTGCCGGGGTGAGCGAGGCCTTACATAGTGTCTGTCCACTGTGACCGTCCCATGGAGTCTTCAATAAAGATGAATTTTTACCCCCGGTTGAACTAGGCTCAGTCCTGTCAAAACCAGCCTCCCCCTTAAGCCAGGAGGGATTTTTGTTTCAGACAGGGCTTCGTGTTTACGTGACGCTCCCACCCCTTTTCTGTCCCTTTTCTGGAATCTGTCAATTCAACCCTGGCCTCTCCCCTTTCCATGGGAGAGCTCTGACCAACCAGTTGCATGAGCAGGGTGGAATCTGTCTGTCCAGCAAGGACAACTGCACATGTCCTAACAGAGAACAGACAAGGGGAGACACTTAATCCTACACGTTATCAAGGGAGATGGAAGAAGACTTAGTCTTGGCTCTGTGCATACAAGGGTAGAAGATTTGGTTCACAGTATTTGAGCTGAGCTTGTTGGTCAGACCGCTTGGTCAGACGACCAGGACAGGGCTTCCCTGCTTCCTCCAAGTAAAAAGTGCGAGAAAACTGCAGATGGAGGTTTTAACATCTGATCCGGGGTTGGACTGTTCAGTACAAGCCAGGAAAGGCAGCATGGGAAAAGCCCAGCACGGTCAAAAGGTGCTTAGGTTGTAAAGCAGCCACCTCAAGGCATTTCTTACTTTCTCTTTAGCTGTTTAAATAAACAACACTGAGCTGTGTTTGGACAGGGAAGGCAGGCACGTATCACCGTGATCACACACACACACACACACACAAACAGCGAGGACTTCAGTACCAGGAACGCGGCGTTTATGAAAAAGGGTTAACAGGTTCCTTATGCTGTGAAAAGTCTGATGTGCAAAATATACATTTTTATATGTAATTAAACTGGGACAGGAAAGAACCATACAAAACAAGTCTCCGTAGCAGAGCCCTTGAGGACCGATAAATCTGAAATACAACATTTTAGTCTCATCTTTCCTAAGTTCCATAAATGAGAAAGGGCTTCTGTTTCAGACTTACTGTTAGGCTGCAGCACAAGGAGATATTAACTAGAAAAAGACAGATGTTGTATTAATTGTCCTAGTCTTCCTCCCGTGGAACAACACTACGAGCTGCAGTAACACCCGTGGGACAGGAGGATGAAGGATGAAGAAGCCCTTCCAAAGGGGCTGCAGAAGTCCTGCTGTGAACAAGAACTAGCCAGCAGTGCAAGACAAAGCCAGGACAGTCACCCAGAGAGTACAGACAAATAAGCGACCTGCGACCACGTGGTTACGGCCCTGAGGTGAAAGCAAACCCGTATTTTGTGCCTTCACGTCGATGTCGCGGGGCCGATGGTGATGCTGCTGTTTGTCACCCGGACCCCGTACCATCCCGCCCAGAACTGGGTGTCTTGGCCTCCGTGCTGGAAACGGATGTGACGAACTCCAGGTGGGTAATTCCGGAAGGTGTGAGAAATCTGGAGGGAAAGAAGAAAATTCCTCTTCACTTGCCTGAAGAAACCAGCGCTGACCTAGGAGCTCAGACGCCAACAATACGCCAAGTCTTGGTCTTGGGAAAAGCTCTTTCTACGGTCTCTTCCACTGAAAGTGCATCAGACCCCTTTTGGAGGGGCAGGAGCAAAGCCTCTCTTACTCAGCCTGAAATCCTCTCCAAGTCAAATGTAACATATGTTTGTCATGTAATGGGGAATCTATAGCAAATCAAGCCAGTTAAACACATGCAGCAGTTTAAAAATGATGTCTGCAATACTTTACATGACATCCATTCAGTAGTTTGAAATCAAAGCTTCTTTATCCAACGAAAAGTATTGGGTAACTTCATAATTTGGACAAAATTTGAGAAACAAACAGTTGAAGAGACTGAGCTAAACTGACACAGAAGCCCAGGGGATACTCTTCAGCAAATGCTGGGCACCAGCAACCCAAACGGAGCTCTTGCACAGCGCTGCTGCTGCTTCAGCACTGCTGACAGCAAGGACTTGCTTGAGTAGAGGCTGAAGAGCAGAGGAAGATCCACTCGGGACTTTCGGCCACGTAAGAATTGGAAGATTTGCGTGTCCCAGTAGCGCCATGAAGCTGCCGCTGCCGGGGCTGGTGCTTACCTCTCTCCACACTGCGTCACTCCACTGCTCTATCAGCACGGGCTCGGGCTGGAACTCCTCGAGGACGAGGTAGTCTTCAGAGAGCAGCTGCACCGTCAGCTCGTAGCGACACGCACAGTCGAATCTGGCGGCGTACCTGGAGAGGCAGCGAGTGTGTACCCAGCCCTCACTGCACACACAGCGTTCGCTTCTCTTTGGAGCTCAGACGCAGTCTGGGAGGGGATCCCCATCTGCTGGGGAGAAGGGGCACCCGCCCCACAGCTGTGCAGGAGCTTGGACCCCTCCAGCTGTCCTGCTTTGCACAGGATTGCCACACCCTCACAGCCCATGGAAGAAACTCAGATTCAGCTTCTGCTCTAGTCAGCTCCCAAAGGATAAAGAACTAATCTCACAGCACGAGAAGCTCTAGAGGACTGGCTTGGCTCTCGGCTAAAGCCAGAAACTGCACTTTTCAGCGCACACACTTACCAGTCCTTGACGACAATTTCCGGCCGTTTCTCGTCCATCAGCTGGTTCCAGTATCCTTCTTTCTGCAGGGTGATGAGCTGAGACTTGAGGCACGGCCTGCAACAGAAACATTTACAGCTTCACGTCTCCTCCCTCTCCCAGCCGCCCCTGCCTGATGGCTTCACTCTCCCCAAGAGCCCACCCAGCCCTCGAGGGCCCACGAGGCTGACGTGGCTGGGGCAGACCTTTGCTGTGGCCAGAACTAGGCGAGGAAGAGAACCGCTGAGCTTCGCTCCTAAATTAAAGGGAGTTACCTAGAAGTTAGAGGGGTCCCTGCACCTGTACAGCATCCGAGAGCTCTGACGCTGTCAGGCAGGAGCATCTGATGAGCCTGCCCAGCCTTGACCTTTGCCCACCACCCTCGATAGAAGAGAAACACATCCTGTGACTCATTGTGGCCATAAAAAATGTTACAGGAAACGCCTGGTGTGGCCGGAGAGTTTAACACTTGCTGTGGTTAATTCGCTTGGCAACACACCTGCCTCTTGGCACTAATTAGGATAAAAATGGTTAATTCAGCTCCTTTGTTTTCCCACACCTGCCTCTAGCCTCCTAACTGTGGTGTGTCTGCGGGTGGGCAGGAGGATGCCGGCCTCCCAGCTCTGCTGCCGTCTGGCTCTTACCCATATGAAGTGACAAAGTATTTGTGTACGTCGGGATCTGGCAGGTCTGTTCCGTGAGCTCCAGGCAGATCCTCGATCTTCCACTTATCTCCTTCGTTTTCATCAAGTGTCCAGTGCAGAAAGTTCTCTGCAAGCAAAGGCGAGTGTTAGGACATCAGTGCTCAGCAGTATCTCTAGAGTATTCCAGGATGCTAGAGGCATCAAAGTGTGCTTTTAAAGCACAATTCTTTAAATTCTTTAAAGAACTGGCTGCAGAAGAATACTAGGAAGCTGCTCAGATGAACGCTTGGACGCAGCGTGTTCTTCCGCAGCTCCTGTGCTTGTGCTGCCGTTTTGACGGGGCTGCCGGTGGCTGGGACTAATGGAGCAATTCTCTGACCACCTCAGAAACTCACAGCTGGGAATACAGCAGAATTCCTGTGGTGCTGTCAGTGCACTCGTACCCAAACCTCCCCGGGTGACCCCACGTTTAACCCGACCGCCCGGGGCGTTCACCGCCCAGCGCCCAGGCCCCGGTGACTCGAGTTTTTTTCCGGTTCCAGGCGCTGACACGTTATTTCCCGACACTTGATCCGCTTTTCTGCAAACGTTTGTCCGCGGCTCTGGCCCGGCAGAAGCCGCCCCCGGCCCCGAGCGACACCGAGACCCGCCCCCGGCCGCACAGACCTTCGGCGCGGGGGTTCCTGATCAGGTTCCTCCGGAGGCTGCAGAGCAGGTAGAAGGTTTTCCAGTCGGAGACGGGGCCCTGCGGGCGGAACCCCTCCCGCTCGCACTTGAGCCGCCACAGCGTGGCCAGCTCGGCCGCGTCCCGCCACTGCCGGCACACCCGCCGCACCGGGCCCAGCAGCTCCCGCGCCGGCAGCCGCGACAGCAGCTCCACCAGCGCCGCCTCGGGCAGCGCCGGGCAGCCTGACATGGCCGGGGACCCGCCGGGGGAGCCCGGAACCGGCCGAGTGCGACTGCAACCGCCCGCATGCGCCGCCCCGGCCCTTCCTTTGCGGGCGGGAGCGGGGGCGGTGCCGAGGCGGGGCGTGACACCCGCGGGGAGCGGCTCCCGCAGCCATCGGTGCTGCCCGGCGGCGCCCCGGCACAGGTAAGAGCGCTCGGCCCCCGGGAGCACAGATGTCACAACCCCCTCGGGTCAGACATCGAGGTGTCAGGGCAGGTTCGGGTTGGATCTCGGGCAGCCCTTCCCCCCGGAGAGGATGCTCCGGCACCGGGATGCACCGCCCGGGGAAGGGGGATTCACCGTCCCTGGCGGGGCTTAGAGGCACTTGGTGCCCTGGTGTGGCCCGTGTGGGGGTGTCGGGGGACAGGCTGGGCTTGGAGATCTCCGAGGGCTTTGCCAGCCTCAGTAATTCTGTGAAAGCCCCGCCGGGAGCGGCCGGGAGCCAGCGCCGGGCTCGGGAGAGGAGTCCAGCCTGATCCCTCTTTTTCCTTTTTTAAAAAAAAAAAAGCAAATCATGTTTTACCCTTCAGGTTGAGGGTTGAAAAGGGAGGGAGGAGAAAAAAAAAAAAGAAAGGAAGCTTGCCAACACTACCGCCGTAAAAGCCAGGAAATTTTAAATGAGCGTCTGACTGCGGTGCGGGTGAAGGGCAGGCGGCAGCTCTGCAGCTGGAACATCTGGATGCTGGTGACCCCCTGCTTCTCCACTCCCTTACCAGATTTGGCACTGCCCTATCTCACCCGGCAGCACATCGGGATCCTTGTGCCCTGTTCCCAGCGCTCTCCTGGGTTCAGCAACTCGCTGCCGAGGAGCTTGGCCGCGTCCTTGCAGCTCCTGCGGTCTCGGCAGCTTCCCAAGGCTTGGCTGGGAGAAAAGCCGTGTCACGGTGCTGGACCCGCACGCTCACCTGTCCTTGTTCCTGCAGCATCTGGCCCGAGAGCTCAGGGCAGGAGAGAGCTGGGCTCAGAGGGCAGGGTCGGGATGCCAAGTTAAAGCACACACTTCTGACTGAATTGCTCAGGTCATAAGGGAATAGAAGAAGTAATATCAGATAATATGAGGCGAGTTATTTTCAGTTACGCTCAGACCTGTGCTTTATGTAGCCTCCTGACTAAGGAGGTTTAAGTGCCAGCCCCTCGAGGGAAAGCCTTTCAGAAATAGAACGAAGCACTGCAAACGAGCTTGGCAAGATGCTCACCACTGAGACCGAGTTCTCACTACTCGCCACTGAGATTTAGGTACTGTTCTGCAGCATTTTGTGTCCGTGATGTTTTTAAGGGCAGAACACACACTCGGATACCTCCCTCTGCAGAGAAGTTGATTTTTAGAGCAGAGGAGATTTCTGGAAGGACTGATTCCAGTCTGGAAAACTGACAAACTCTTCACAATTGCAGATGCCAACTGTGAAGTTTGTGGATGGATTTAACTAAGGGCTTCACATTTAGAACATAAACTACTAGTCCTCTCGTGTGCTTCAGGGTATTAATTTAAGAGGGGTCTTGAGGTTAGGAAGCAATCTATACCCCCAAAATCATGCTTTCAGACAAGAATCTTCCCTTTTTCCTAGTGCATCAGTGTTTGATATCGCTGGCAGGGGGGAATCCCTACCCCTGTGTCACCACACCTTTCCCTCTGCTTTCTCAGAAAGCTCCATCCAGCCTGGCCCGAGGATGGAGTCCCTCCCTGAAGCAGTCCTCATCAGAATCCTGGCTTCCATACCTGCGGTGGATTTGGTGCTGGCGTGCCGCCTGGTCTGCTGCCAGTGGAAGAATCTGGTCGACGGAGCCGCGCTTTGGATCCTGAAGTGTCAGCAGGAAGGCCTCGCTGGGGCGGAGTGCGAGGAGAATGCAGAGAACTGGCAAAACTTCTACTTCCTGAGCAAGAGAAGGAAGAATCTCATCAAGAACCCATGCGGGGAAGGTGAGACACAAGCGTAACGAGCCCCGAGATTTTGTAGAGATGACCAGTCACCAGGAATCGGGCATCTCCGGTCTTTGAAAGTCAGTTGCTGTCAGGTTGCGGCACTTTCTTTTTGCCCGAGAGCCAAATCACGAAGTGCTTGCAGTCAGATCATCTGACGGGCATTAGGACCTCAGACAGTCGGCCTTTGCAAAGGGCTCTAATTTATATACGCCCCTGCAGGGCCTGAATCATGTTTGAGACACAAAAACGTACTTCGCAGAACCCCTGCCAATGCAGTAATGGCAGTGACATCTGCGTTTCTGCATTGCTTCTTGCCAAACCACGTGGGAAAGACTTTTATCTTTCCCCTTGCAGGAGCTAGTCTGCCCTTGGCTCACCAGCCACGTCAGACTTCCTTCCTGGAAGCAGCTCAGGCAGATCTTTTTGTACCCTCCTTGCCGCAGCCTGTGCTGGAGCTGTGCATGTGCCCTGGTTGTCCTTATTCTGATAAACGAGGAACTTCCCTTGCCAGATCTACACGATACTCAGCGAGAAGCAGCAGTCACCAAGCCTGGCAACCCAAGCAGCAACAAATAACATTCCACACATCACAGACCAAAGCACCATCGACACAGCCTCTCTCTTTTGTTTACGGATTATTTTCTTGCAAGCTTTTCCAACAGCCAGGTTCCCTCTGGCCAGGACCAGAAAATGTTTAAGGCTGTACTGCTGCTAGAAATACCACTTAGCAGTTTAGAAAATTTAGAAATAAAGCAATCAGCGTCTCCCCCCAGGCTCTGCCTGTGTCACAACACTGAAAGTGCAGTCCAGGATATCTAAATAATTTCGCTGGAGTCCTTAAATAAACCCACGTGCATGTAGCCATTTGGGTGGGGAATCCTAAGGTTTGCTGACATTAAGTTCTGCCAGCCTAGAGGTTTTTGTCTGAGCTCCATTTAACAAACATCCCCATAGTTTATGTCCGAGACTAGTGCTGCATCTCTCAGCAGACTTCTCACCAAGCCAGAGAGAGGTTCCAGGGGGAGGGGGTCGGGTTCCCCACAGAAACCAAGCGTCACCCGAGTCTCTTTTCTGCCACTTGCAGAAGACTTGGAGCACTGGGGAGAGGTAGAGAATGGAGGCGATGGCTGGAAAGTTGAAGAGCTCCCTGGGGACTTTGGAAAAGAATTCCCTAGTGAAGAAGTCCATAAATACTTCGTTACATCGTATGAGTAAGGCTTTCTTCTCTTATTCCGGGAAGGGGAGATTTTTGGATCCTCCAGTCCCAGGCAACGCTGCGACATCGATTCACCTCTTGTGTTTCAGGTGGTGTCGAAAGGCTCAGGTCATTGACCTCAGGGCTGAGGGCTACTGGGAAGAGCTGATGGATACCACCCAGCCTAAAGTTGTGATAAAAGACTGGTGAGTAGCCAGGATGCCTCGGAAGCCAGGAGGGAGGCAGGAAAGAGAAGGAAGGGCAGGGAGGGACATCACACGCTGGGACCGCCCAGCCGTGGGACAGGGCTGGCTCTTGGCTTGCAGCACCACAGGCAGCTCCCACAAACTTCACGTTGTTGGTGCATGTGGTTTCTAAAGACCGGGTCCCCACTGAGAACAAGAGGAGGTGGTGGGCTGGGGTGAGATTGCAGATTTCCACCTCAAGCCGAGGCCCCAGTCGCTGGGCGAGGCAGGCAGAGCCTGTGCTCAGCGCGATGCAGCCACGTGCTCTGGCTCTTGGCAGAGCTCACAGAGGTGAGGCTGGCAGCTCGGGTCTCCTTGCAGGTATGCAGGACGCAGTGATGCTGGCTGCCTCTACGAGCTCTGTGTGAAGCTGCTCTCGGAGAATGAGGATGTTCTGGCCGAGTACAAAAGCGAGACTGTGGCCATCCCGCAGGACAGCGACGCCAACTGGACTGAGGTGAGTTACGGCTCCTTCTCAGCCGGTGACACCCGACCTGCATGACCTGGGAGTGTTTTCAAGCAGAGAGAAGCAGGAGAGTTCTTCTGGAAGAGAAGGCACCTCTGTCATGTGTTCTGTGGAGCCATGACCCTGTGATTTAAGAAAAGGATTACACTGGGAAGCTACCTCACATAAAACTTGGAAACTTGCTGAGCCAGCACTGCAGGGGTAAGATGAAGGAAAGGCCCAGCTGGGAGAGGTTCAGTGGCCTCTTAAGAACGATGGGATCAGAGCTCCTCCTGGTAGCTCCTCTGTAAACATCCTCGTTGTTACCCAGCCTGGGGGGTGTGATGGGGCAGCAGGCATTGATGGCTCTGTGTGGTAAAGGAGGGCGGTGGTTTGACGCTCACCAACAACTGTTTTGTCTCTCGTCCCAAAGATCTCCCACACTTTTTCCAACTATGGGCCTGGGGTCCGCTTCGTCCGCTTTGAACACGGTGGCCAGGACACGCTGTTCTGGAAGGGCTGGTACGGCGTGCGCGTCACCAACAGCAGCGTGACCGTGGAGCCGTAGCTGTGCCGGACGGGGACCTGCATGCCAGAGCTGACTTCCCTCAGGGTATCCCGTGGCCTTTGGATGGTTTCTGCATGGTGCTGCTTCCAGGCTGTAGAACACGCGGCCTTTCTGCATTTGAACGAGCGTGCAAGATGCCGGGGGCCACTGTCCATCTTTCCTCACGGGGGCCGTGCAAAGAACGCGAATAGATTGGTGAGGGCACCACGTGAGACTCAGCCTCGCCGCTCGCGCTGACGTTCTCCATCAGAGTCCAGATCACCTAAAAGCTCTGCAGAGCTGACTTCTCTCCTGAGCCACTAAGCCCCCGCACCCAGCATGAGCTGGGCACCCTTCCTGCCTGTGTCCCAGACTTGGGTACCCCTTAACTTTAAGGGGTACTTAAGGCATATTTTCCAGAAGTTAGAGTGGGAAAAAAGGAAGAAGGAAAAGCATAGACTTTGTGTCTGAGAACATACCAGGGAAATCCAGAGCCCTGTCACATCCCCATCACCAACTGCTTCCACGACTTGCAGCAAGAACCACAGCTTCTCCCATGTATGAATATGTGGCCATTGCTTGACACAAGCTCTAGCTTGGCTGCCAAGTGGTTTAATTTTTGGTGATACTGCAAAGCGATAGGGGTTGGATCCTTTCCTCTTACACTGTTCCCGGCATTCATTTATCAAGGAAAGCGTTGGGAACCGAAACCTCTCTGCGTCCAACCCTGGGGCTTCATCTGGCTCTCTCAGATGGCAACTGAGAGTAGTTGCTGGGAGAGGGACAACAAGGACTTGTAGAAATGGGTTAGAAGCAGACTGGGGAAGGGGTCCAGGAAAACTCAACTATCCCTTCCTGGCCTTTGCATGCCCCAATGCAATCCTGGTCACCCAGTGTGACTCTTTGCAGGCAGGAGATCTTCAGACAAAGCTGTTGTTAACCCTGCTTGACCTCCGTTCTTCCTGCCTACTGATGGTGTCTGCAAAAAGCACACGTCTGCCTTCGCTCCCTGTGCTGACAGGACAGCACCTCGCTCGGGGCTGTGAGCCACCGTCCTGAACAAGGACACCTGAGCTGCTCTGAGCCAAGCCTGCCCCTGCTAGTCAGTCCTCTCAGAACAGCATCGAGAGAGAGAGAGGCACTTACATTTTTGTGTCCACCTGTCTGCCTGCCCTTCCCGGGCTGCCAGCGCGTACATACTTGAACGCCACTTTGCAAAGTGCACCGTCACAAGTGCAGCGTCACTATTGCCTGTCACCAAAGGAAAGGTCACTTTGTGCACGCTCTGCTTCATCGGGCTTTCTGCTCTGTTGCACCCGGACACCTTCTCGGGCATGCTGGCCTTCCAAACCAAAGCCGTGCCGTGCCAGAGTCCAGGCAAGCATAATAAAATGACGCAACTGTGCGTGGGCCTTCTCTCGTGTGCCGAGTGTCTGTGTCCTGGGCTTGAGGTGCTTTTTGTGTTCAGTTGTGGGGGGCGATGTCAACCAGCCTTCTACAAAAACCAGACAGGAGTTGTATAATACCCTGAGTCAGAGAATCAGAGAATGATTGGGGTTGCAGGCAGCCCTTCCTCGTGGAGAGGGTGGTCAGGCACTGGGATGCTCTGCCCGGGGAAGGGGGGAGTCCTCATCCCTTGCAGGGGGGTTTAAGGAGAGGCTGGATGTGGCACTCAGTGCTCTGGTCTGGCCCATGTGGGGGCATTGGGGCACAGGCTGGACTCGATGATCTCAGAGGGCTTTTCAAGCCTCAATAATTCTGTGATTCTGTGAAGGGACCTCAAAGATCATCTCATTCCAACCCCCTGCCACGGCAGGGACATCTCCCACCAGATCAGGCTGCTCAAAGCTCTATCCAGCCTGGCCTTGAACACTTCCAGGGATGGAGCATCCCCAGCTTCCCTGGGCAACCTGTGCCAGTGCCTCAGCACCCTCAGGGGAAAGAACTTCTTCAGATCTATCTAAACCTTCCAGCTTCCCCCCATTCCCCTCCAGGGAAGAGGTGCGTGCCCTGTTCCCCAGCACAGCAGCCCGAACCTGTCGCAGCGTTGGGGGTGCGGTGGGTTTGTGGAGCAGCAGCAGCAGAGGAACACTTGGGAATTCCTGCAAGGCACAGAGGAGGTCCAGGAAGGCTCCTTCACAGCCCAGCCCTGATGGGTGCCCTCCAGCTCATCTGGAACTGTGGCTCTACTCTGAGCTCAGCTTTGGTTCTGACACCCAGGAGAGACCAGAACCAGTTCAGAATTTAACTCTTTCCCCTCCGTTACTCCTGCACACAGTCACACAATGCTGCCTTATTCACCACAGCCCTTAATTACACAGAATCACAGAATGTCAGGGATTGGAAGGGACCTCGAAAGATCATCAAGTCCAATCCCCCTGCCAGAGCAGGAACGCCTCGATAATGCTACATAGGAATGTGTCCAGGCGGGTTTTGAATGTCTCCAGAGAAGGAGACTCCACAACCTCCCTGGGCAGCCTGTGCCAGGGCTCCGTCACCCTCACTGAGAAGAAGTTTCTTCTCAAATTTAAGTGGAACCTCTTGTGTTCCAGCTTGATTCCATTACCCCTTGTCCTATCATTGTTTGCCACTGAGAAGAGCCTGGCTCCATCCTCGTGACACTCCCCCTTTATATATTTGTAAACACTAATAAGGTCACCCCTCAGCCTCCTCTTCTCCAAGCTAAAGAGCCCCAGCTCCCTCAGCCTTTCCTCGTAAGGGAGATGCTCCGCTCCCTCCATCATCCCAGTTGCCCTGTGCTGGACTCTCTCCAGCAGTTCCCTGTCTCTCTTGAACTGAGGGGCCCAGAACGGGACACAATATTCCAGATGGGGTCTCACCAGGGCAGAGTAGAGGGGCAGGAGAACCTCTCTTGACCTACTAACCACCCCCCTTCTAACACACCCCAGGATGCCATTGGCCTCCCTGGCCACAAGGTCACACTGCTGGCTCATGGCCATCCTGCTGCCCACCAGCACCCCCAGGTCCCTTTCCGCTGCGCTGCTCTCTAACAGGTTGTTCCCCAACCTATACTGGAACCTGGGGTTTCGTACACTAAGGGGATCAATATTCTACACCTTGATGCAATTGTTAAACTAAACCTTTCCTATGCCACCATCTCAGAGTCAGGATAAACCCCAGGATTAAGCCTTCAGGTATCATCTCCCTTCTAAAGCACAGGGCAGGGCCATGGTCCTCACTTTAGGTTGAACTACTAAATGCACACAGCCCCCCCAGCAGCTCTTAGAACAAATGCAGCTGCACCGGCAGGCCTGACATTCTATGATTGGCTTCAGGGGCATCCTGCAAAGCCATCCCAACCTTCCTGCCCACCTCCAAGAGATGCTTTCTGAGACACTCAATGTCTTCCTTGGAGCTCCACGGCAGAGAGCGAGCTCCCTCTGCTCCACTGGGCTCCCTGCAAAAGCTGCTGCTGACCTCAGGGGACTGGTCACTCCTTGAGTTCAGCCGGGTCAGTGCTGAAGTCCCAAAGCAAGTGAGTGCCTGGGTACTCGGCGGGGGAAAGAAAAAAAAGTCTTACTCGTATTATGAATACTTAGTTCCAAATGCCTTTTGGATTTTGATCAACTACCTGAAGTCTGAACACACTGAAATCTGCACCGTACGCGGACCACGTCCAATTTCAAGACAACGTCAACTCATCTGTCAGAGAAGAGCAGAGCGCGGGAGGTTGATGGGTCCTTGCATGCTACCGGCTGCATGGCAACCGAGATGATGCAATTTCATAGGATTACAGACAGCCAGTGCAACCGTGTCTGACGGGTTTAGCTGTGTTAACGCTCGCAGCCACTGAAGGGCTCCCTGACACAGCTTCGGGGAGCTCCTGCTCCTTCCTGCTGTGCCAGCAGCAGCAAGGGGCGGTGTGGCACTCGTACAGTAGCTTCTGGGAACATGATGGGCAACGCAGACGTGTGCTGTACAGACAGAAAGAGGTCTGTCCCCAAGTGATTTATAACAGGTATTCTTATCTCCCAGACTCAGAGTATTTAGAAATCTGAGTATTGGAACACAAGAACTGAGTGCTGCTGAAGTATTCGTGCTGAAGAAGAAAACCAACACCACACAAAAGGGTCCCCTCCCAGCTCTGAACATGGCAACAAGAGCTGTAGACAGGGCTCCTTCACACATCAAACCCACAGTGCCCCACAGGGGTCTCTGGAGAGGACAGACCACCGCTGAGCTTAGTGGTGAGGTACACTGAGCGAAGAGTGGAGGTGTCCTCCAGAACACCCCACGTGGGGGCAAAACAGCTGGAGGGTGAGAACTGGAGAGAGTTTAAGACACCAGCTCCTTACTCTTGCCAAGATGCCAGCATGAACACACCTTTAATCCTACCTGTGTCAATGCTCGGAGGCAATGAGAGAAGCCCCAGCGAGAGCTCCCCACGCAGCCCCTTCCCGCTCTCACAGCTGGCATCTCATGTCCCGGGTACCCAGTTGGTGGCTGTAGGTGTAATTTTCTTTTCTACAAAGCCCACTACAGCCAGTCCTGGCTATAAACACCATTATACTTAAAAGTATTTTGGTTTTTTTTTTTTGCTTTCCCTGCTTCAGTAGTACTCAACTCTCTGCTTCTGCAGCAAGTCTCTTGCAGGTTTCTCAGGTCGCAGCAAGATGGGGCCCTGGCAAGGAAGCACTAGCACATCTCTCTCGTCAAGCCTAACAGAATTTTTCCATATGAAGCATCTACTATGTGTGCGCTGGGCATTGATGTGGGCATTGATTTAAGAGGTTCACTCAAATCAGTAACATTCCTTCCCTTGCAGAGTATCTTCGTAGCTTAATCCAGCCCACAAGGATGACCCTCAGAGCAGCAGGGCTGCCTGCAGCCCCAGCTACACCGTGTCCAGGCACACGCAGCCACTTTGCTGCCTTCCTTGCATGCAAAGTTCAACAGCAAGGCAGGAGCCCCAGCTCTGTCACACGTGCCCTCGGTTAACCTCCCTTGCAGGCACTTAGAGCAACTCACCTGGAGCTGGTATCCATGCAGACCCATTAACCACAGCACAATCAGAGTTCCCGGAGAGGCAGAGAGGCCACAATAAAGTCATAACGTGCCCACTGGGCTGACGGATGGTGGGGAACACATCTAACTGCAGGAGCATCGTGCTGGCCAAGGAGGGGAGCAAGCTTTGGCAGCGAGATGCCTCCCCCTGAGTGTGTTGCAGCTGTAGGTACCATGTTCAGAAGAATCAGGGAAAAGGGAGCGTGCTGTGAGCTGCTCTAAGGCAGCTGCCTGGCAGGGACAGGATGGAAGAGGAGCGTGGTTGGGCTGCAGGAGAGCTCACGGGTAAGTGCATTGAAATGCAGAGCGGACGACAAACCCGCAGGTACCCGCACAGGTCCCAGCCAGGCACAATGTTTCAGAAACTGCTGATCTGGCCCTCCTGCACTGCCAGGACCGGGATGTCCTCAGACACTGAGCCCTGCTGGGAAGTGGCACAGCCTCAAGCGAGGCCAGCCTCTAGCTGGTCCTGCCACGGGCCCCACTACGTTTCCTTCTGGCTTCCCACAGCTCCTTTCCACATGAACTCCCAAGGTTGCATAAAGAGCTCAGAGATGAGAGCTAAGAGCATCCTGGCCCACTGCCCTGCTAACATTCCTGAGCATGAAGCTTCTTCTCCGAGGAACAGCGGGAGATGTGGGTAGAGGAAGGATGATATCAGAGCTCAGCTACCTGCAGCCCTTCCAAAAACGTCCTGAAGTCAAGAAGTGCCATTTCCACCTCATCACATACCATGCAGCTCCTCTTGGTAATATTGACGCATGAAGCATTGCAAAACAAAGCAGATAAAATCCCGATCCAGATATGAGTAATGACTTTGCATTTTTTTTTTTTTTTTGTAAATTAAACCTAATCTTGTGTTGACTGTGCTATACAAGGAGAAATAATGAAACCGATTAAGATGAGATCTTGCTCACTCCTGCTGAACAAAAAGCCAATTAATTGCCAGCGGAATTATTGTGAAGTCTTTCTCATCTTGGACAAATACAATCAGATAGGGTTCGGGTACTGGTGGAAGAGCCCTGATTATTGGAGCAGTAACTCTGCCTGGACAGGTGAATACTTTGCAAAGATTCAATTAACCCCCTAGAGACTCCTGCTTTGCTTTCTCCCTGGTATCTCTTGCTGGTTTGCATGCAGGAGGTGCCTTAGAACCCCCCCACACGTACACACCCACCCCCAGCCACACAACCCAGGCTTGCCTGCTCCAAGTCCCCTTCTCCTGCCTGTGGCAGACCCCTTCCCATCCATTCATCACTCCTGACACGGATTTTTTCAAAGCTTTCTGGCTATGAAGGCTTTACTCCCTTGCAAATCCTTTCCTGAAGCCCTTCACCAAGCTGAGATGTTGCCTCTCCGTTATCCCTGGTGAATCTCCGCTGTGGTCCCTCCACGACTTGCCTGATCCCCAGCAGAGCTTCCTTCCACCCGTACGTCTGCCGCGATGACAATGACATCATTCCTGTCTGAAACCATTCTGTCCTGGTTCTGATACAAAACAGAAGTCTGGGGAAAAGCGGGGATTGTAGGTGAAGGATCCAATGTCATTGCTCTCCCAAGGGAAGGCTTTGGACAAAGACAGGCTGTGGGATTTGATCGAAGACTCCAGCACCACAAGTGACACCACTCGGGGGAAATCTGTGCACTTCTGGGCACCTTCACCACCGCAGGGAGCCACCACCCACCCGGGGGACACAAGGAAAGATGCTGCGCTGAAGGGTGGTGGCACATCGCAAAAGCAATTGGCCCAGAGAAGCAAATCCTAGTTCTGGCAGAGAAACTTCAGGGTAGGAGCAGAAACCAACACCTGCAGGGCTGGGAAAAGGGGAACAGCTGGGCTGAACTCGCTCCAACAGCTGGACGAGACTAAGAGCTGCCCTACATGGCCGTCCCTGCTCTGCTGACAGTTCTCCACCATCCCACCAGGAAAGGAATCTGTAACAGCCAGGAATAAAAGGCATCGAGTGAGTTTGTGGGCAGTTTACTTGAGGAAAATACTTCTTACTTTCACAACAGTTTAAAAAACTAAAAAGTAAAATTAAACCCCTTCAAAGCCTGCAGCACTTGCATTGACAGACAAAAATGACTTAACAGGAATAATAAAAAAAAAAAGTCAGGGAAAATTATTTTCTTTGTCTGCATCACCGGGGGAATTAAATCTTGGTTTTTTTTCCCAGTCACCACCAAGTGGAATAATCCAATATATTAAAGCTAATGTGCTTCTTGTATTTATTGCTGTGTATTTGACCTAACAGAGTTTTATTCCTACATTAAGAATAAAACCGTTCCAGAAGGCAAGCTGCAAAGCTCTAGATCAATTACTACCTTCTCCAACAGCTGAGAAGTGAGTTATTTCTTTTAAAAGAAAAAAACGTAGAAAATAGTAAATGTAAAAAACACCCTTCTTTCCCCTTGTGCAATGAGTTCTGCACTGCAGATCTGGTGGAGTTAGGTAATACTGAGTTTGGTATCTAAGCAACATTTAAAGAAAAAAATTCAGGAGCAGCCCCAGTTGCCCTTTTCAGAGGCTCGTGGCCCCCAGCGTGTGCAGCACAAACTCCATCACCCCCCGCAGCGGGAACCAGGGTTGGGGAGGGAAGAGAGAGCAGCTCCAGCCCCTGCTTCCCACTTGAGGACCACGTCGGGTCTGGGTGCCCCCAGCAGGGACAGGACTCATCGTGACCCCCAGGAGGCAGCTCACCTTGGCGAGCAAACACAACAGAGAGCCAGGGAGGCAGCACTCGAGCGTGAGAGGGCTGGGGAGAAGTGGAGAGAGAATCATAGAATGGCTTGGTTTGGAAGGGACCTTACATCACAGAATCACAGAATGCTGGGGTTGGGAGGGACCTCTGGAGATCACCCAGTGCCACCCCCTGCCAGAGCAGGGTCACCCAGGGCAGCCACACAGGAACGCGTCCAGGCGGGTTGGAAAGTCTCCAGAGCAGGAGACTCCACACCCTCTCTGGGCAGCCTGGGCCAGGGCTCCAGCACCTGCACACGGAAAAAGTTTTTTCTAGTATTTTTGTGGAACCTCTTATGGTCCAGCTTGTACCCATTGCCCCTTGTCCTGTCACTGGACATCCCTGAGCAGAGCCTGGCTCCGTCCTCCTGACACTCCCCCTTGACATATTTATAACCAGGAGTAAGGTCACCCCTCAGCCTCCTCTTCTCCAAGCTGCAGAGCCCCAGCTCCTTCAGACTTTCCTCACCAGGGAGATGTTCCACTCCCTCGATCATCTCTGTGGTCTAAAGACCATCTAGTTGCAACCCCCCGCCAGATCAGGCTGCCCAGAGCCCCATCCAGCCTGGCCTTAAACACTCCCAGGGATGGGGCTGCCACCCCCTCTCTGGGCAACCTGTGCCAGGGTCTCCCCACCCTCATGGGGAAGAACTTCTTCCTCACATCCCATCTGAACTGACCCATCTCCGGCTTCAGTCCATTCCCTCAAGTCCTACCACTGCCCAATATCCTAACAAGCCCCTCCCCAGCTTTCTTGTAGCCCCTTGAGATACTAGAAGGACACCATAAGGTCCCCAACTCTCTCAATCTGTCTTCCTGTTACACGGACAGCGTTCAAGACAATTTGATTAGGGGTAGCCATGAATTCCTGTACCTGTGTAAGTTCCAGTTACATTTAACCACAGCCTTCAGCTCAAGTGCCATCAGTAAATCTGAACAAACTACCCTTTTTAATAGTTTATTGGAAGTTTGGGCGCTTTTTTGCTGCTGTTTATTTGTTAATTTTAAAAGCCTCTAATAACTGCTTTGTACACGCATCCCTAACTCTCACTTGCCTGGGAATTTTTAAATTATTGATCTCTCTCCCTGCATACTCCATCTAATCCTTTCATTTACTGTGCTTTCTGCCTGCACGCAAAATGAATGACATTTCCATCTCATTTCCAAGCCCCATCAGTGTCAAGGTCTCCCCGCCTGAATAACAACACCCAGCCGGTGCCAGATGGGAACCCACACAAGCTCTCCCTCCCTGAGCTCCTCCCTGTTGCACGTCTGTGTCACAGGAAGGAGCTGAAAGGGGCATGTCCAGCAGGTAGAGAAACTGCCAGGAAACAGGAGCCGAGACGCAGAGGTGCTGCTCGTTTCCTCGTGATTTGTGTTCCATGACCCAGCAACCCCAGCCTTACTTTTCCAGGCTGCTGTCAAACCCTTCCTTTGCATTTATTTGCTTCTTCCTAAATCAAATGACCTGGGACAGGAGGAGGTGGGAGCACCTCCCGTCCAGATGAACTGCCACCGTTCTTTTGGACTGTGACTAACTATAAATTTCTTGCCTCGATGCACTTCACTCCTCTGGTCTTTCAGAAGTCTTCGGGAGGCTTTCCTGGCAACTAGAGTCCTGCTGAGCTGTGCACCTTGCAGAGAGTCGGGCAGACCTTGCACAGCCGGCACAAACCAAAGCAGGCACAGCACAGCCCAGGTGGTGTGACATAGAGCAGTGTGACCATGCCAGTAGAAGAGCCACAGTGGCTTCTTTCTGCCCAGGGTGTCCCAGAGCTGCCTCTGCTCCAGCTCCAACCGACTGCCCCGCTGGCAGTGTCACACAGGGTCTGCATCACAGCCAGCCCGCACCAATGCCTGCTGTGCAATTCATAGGATCATTATGGTTGGAAAATACCTTCCAGATCATCAACTCCAACTGTTCTCTAACTCTGCCAGGCTCACTTCTAAACCATGTCCCTGAGCACCATATCTAGGCAGCTTTTAAACATACCTAAGGGTGGTGATTCAACCACCGGGCAGCCTGTTCCAGTCTTTGATAACGGTTTTGGTGAAGAAATTTTCCCAAACCTCCCCTGGCATAACTTGAGACCATTTCCTCTTGTCCTATCGGTTGTACCTTGTGAGAAGAGCCCGAGCCCCACCACTAGCTGGTAGTTGTAGAGAGCAATGAGGGCTCCTCTCAACCTCCTGAACAGCCCCGGTTCCCTCACCTGCTCCTCATAAGACTCGTTCCCCTGCCTGTAAAGGAAAAGAGAGGAGATGTCTCTGCTTTTGTAACTACCCTCGACTATTCAGACTAACTAGAACAAGCTGTGGTGGTGCCGGAGCTCTGGCCCAGGCTGCCCAGAGAGGGTGTGGAGTCTCCTGCTCTGGAGACTTTCAAACCCGCCTGGACACGTTCCTGTGTGGCTGCCCTGGGTGACCCTGCTCTGGCAGGGGGTGGCACTGGATGATCTCCAGAGGTCCCTTGCAACCCCAAACATTCTGTGATTCTAAGGTATTGATGCTTTGATCAAGGAATGGCACGGAAAACAACTAATAAGGAGAGGCACTGCTTCCCTAACTATGAGCAGCGACAATGGCAAAGTAAATGCTGCGGGAGTCCCCCGACAAGCCCCTCGCTCCGCTGTGAGCACGGCCCTAGCTACAGAAGTGTCCTCAGGTGCCAGGACCAGGTCTCGAAATCCTTCGCCATCGTCCCTGCACCCTCTGATCCATTCCCCCACTGACACCAGCCATCGCTCCCCTCTCTGGCTCTTCCCTTCAGCTCTGCTCATCAGCCCCTGCAGCCTGGCAGGTTCCTGCTGAAAGCTTGTCCCCATCAGCATGCACAGCAGCAACACACCCCCTCATCCGACAGGTCACCAGGAGTCCAAAGGTGGCCCCAGAGACCACAGAGCCCAGCGAGTTACTGACACAGTCCCAGTCACACCTGGAAACAGCTGGAGGAATTACCCGGGGCGTGTCTGCAAATCGCTCGGTGAGGATGAACAGAAAACAGGAAATGTTCCCTAAAAAACGACAGGCAGAGCTTGCAACACCTGTGGCTGTGCAAAGAGCTAGGGCTGGAGAAAAAGAGAAAAAAAAGAGCAAACTCCGGAAGAAAATGCTGTGCCTGCTGGCACACACCAGAATGTGTGCAGATGCCATCGCGTGTGGGACCGTAGGGAGGAGACGTGTCACTGCCGGGGTCAGGCAGCCCAGCCCAGTCCGGCCGCTGCGATTATCAGAGACCCCGTCACGCCGAGGTGACGGGAACGTGACCCTGATTTTGTGTGATGAACAAGGAGTGGCACTGCTACAGGGCAGGGATCCCACGTACCACAGCCCTGGCCAAAAAAATCCAAGTATTCTCCCAACACCCTCGGTGCTTTGGAGATCAGTAACTTCAGGAGAGACCTAGCGCGGGCCAGACAGCTGGACTCCTCCCCAGCGCTTTTGTGCATCCCACCACGGTTGTTTCATCCCGTGCTCACAACCAGGGAAGGAACCAGGTGATAAAAATCAAGGATTGCTCCAATATTAGACACCATCAGTCAATCACATCACGAGTCAATTGACACAGACTCCGCTGAGGGATTCATTTACCCCCTGGAAATCTTTCAGTCACAGCTCTGAAGACTTTAATGACAGGGATGTTGTTTCTTTACACTGTCTCAGGAATTAATTCTAGCAGCTTCATTATAAAGAATAAATAACAAAGGCGCATGGCAAAGGACTCTTTGAAGGTCTGGGGGGACAAACTTCTGCTCCTAAAGGGATCCCAGGGAAAAAAAAAAAGAAAAAGAAAAAAGAAAGAAGGGTAATGCTTCTGAAGAGATCAGTAAATAATGAACAGGAAATCCTTTCCCCAGCACTGAGGTCCATGAATAATTCACAGCTGGTAAGGGGAAAAAAAAAAGAAGAATAGAAATGCTTTCTCGCCCTCCTGAGCCCTCCTGTCCAGGACTGGCACAGCTGAGCACGGAGGTTTCATTCCTAGAAGTGAAAAAATTCTCCAGAGCCTTCCCGAGCCCCTCTGTGCTGCTGCACTCAATATGTTTCCCTGCACAGTCACCCTGCACCTCTCTTGAACTCGTCACTTCGTTTGCAAGGTCTGGGGTGCCCACTTACAGACCTCGAGACACTTCTGCTGCTGGATCCAAGCCAGACCATGCACTGGGGGAACCAAATCTGCCCAGAGGGATGGTCATGGAGCACACGCAGTGGCCGGGGCAGATGTCTGGCTGCCCGTACCTTTTATGCAGCTGCGTGCCCCGCGTCTCCTCTCCCCAGCTCAGCCAGCCAGGTCCCTTTAGCGAGAACTCCCACCCCGGCAGCTCTGAAAGCTCCATTTAGCTGAGCTGCATCACTCCCTGCTTTATTCTTACCAAATACACACTATTCTCTACTGTCCCTTTCATCTCAGAGTGCTTTAAGCTTTCCGACAAGCATTAATGAGGCAATTAAACAGCAATGATCCTTTGTAGGTTATGAAGAGATCCCCTCAGGCCCCCCCTGAAATGCAGCCACCTCCAGATGGCATTAGGAGCTGGGAGGTGACACAGAACAGCTACGCAGACACCTTTTTTTCCCTACACCCCCCTCTAAGTTTTCACCCAGTCGGGATTTTCTCAAATTATACTATTTGAAATTAAGTTTCCACCATAAATATTGTAACGAATTTGTGCAATGCGATTGCAGGAATTGCTGTATTGACAACAGGTAAGCGGAGACTTTCCAAGTCACCAAAGCCCACAGACGTTCGCTGGCAACAGAGCTGCTATTCTCTCCTGGAAACTCTTAAGACGGCCCGACTTCGTATTCTTCGCTTCATCACAATACCTACAGATTAGTTCATCCCCCCCGAAGTTAAAATCAAAGCAGTGCTCTGGATATAGAAAAATTTATGACTATCAAAGCTGTTCATGTACTTTTTCCACACCAGGCCAGTTGCACAGGGACAGAACACACAGGGGCTAACTTGGCTTCTGCTCCCCCCAGCACCCTCGCCCACCGGCACACACCTGCACGTGCCGACGGGTGCCTCGGGCAGGCACTGCCTCACCTCCCCTCATCTCTCCCCTGGAATGGCAGCAGGCGAAGCCAGCTCAGCCTCTGCCACAGAGCAGGACAGAGAGCAGGCACCAGGGAACTTCTGGAGCACAGCCCCTGCGCCAGGGACAGCATCAGCCTTTCAACACCAATGATCGACTGCGCAAAGCAGCCTCCTCGGGGATGGGGGAAATGAATTCCTCCCTGATCCCCCTCCTGAGCTCGGCTTATCCCTGAAGCGTGAGATTCAATTACCCTTATCATTACTGCAGCTTGCCTCGCCAGAAATGTTATTAGCGGTGATGGAATTATCCAGCCCTGTTTTACACGGGAGAGAAAGGCAGGAGGCTCCTCACGGCAGCTGCGAGGAAGCAGGTGTGAAAGGGGAAAGGCTCTTCTCCAAGTGCCACAGCCTCGCCCCAAACAAAGACTTGGGACTGTGGCCTTAATTTCTGCAGCGCTTATTTGTCGCAGAAGTCACCAGCTGAGGACCATGAGCACATGCAACAGCTGAGTCGTCCTGAACTGCACCCTCACCCAAGCTGACAATTCTGACACCGCAATTCCCTGTCTCATCCCTTGTTAGAGCTCTAAGCAGGAGTTTTCCAAATTGTGCTACTTGAAATGAGTCTCCTTCACCAGTGGTGCTTCCTCAGCACCACAAGTGATCCCTGCCCTGCAGTCGTGCTGGGGAGAACGCGGGCTGTTTCACCCAGGTGTGAAGTAACGGTAGATGTTTCTGACCTGGGGGACCATGAGCTCTGCCACAGAGGACTAGAAAATCACATACCTCGAGAAAAATCAGGTAAGATTTCTGTCAAAGTTTAAAGCTGATCCAGCCACTAAACTTGGACAGAGGGTCTCTGTGATTCCCCCCTCCCAAGGGTGGATACCGAGGGAACCAGGGAGAGAGACTGTGAGGTTTGGAAAAAACCTTGAAAAAGAAAATAATACTAACAGTAACAATGAAGATGTTAAACTATATACACATGGTTTATAAATATATTCAAAGATAGAAGAGAATATGTTAATACAGAAGCCATGTCCTCTGGATGATAACCGGGTCCCGAGCAGAACCAGACTGGACTCAGCAGCAGATGGGAGCGTCTGAGCCCAGAGCCCCAGTGACAGCCCCAAAAAAAACAGAAAGGGAGGCCCTGGAGAGGCTGTGCCACTCCCACCCAGCAAAGCAGGGGAAGGTGACCTGTCCTGACGAGCGGAGCTCCTCTGCAGCACGAAAATAGGAGCCGAGAACACCAGCAGCACAGGGAGAGGCGAGGACCAGCCGGTGGCCACGCTCCCAGCCCAGCAGTACCAGGGCTCTGCTCAGGGGCTCTTTTTTAGTGAGCACCATGGGAAGGAACACCACGATGGGTCCATTTGGGTCACCTGGCCCAGCCTCTCCTCCCCACAGGCACAGCTGTCCCCCTGACCCCTGTGATTGCCCCCTGGGCCAGAAGCCCCAGAGAACTTTGATCCTGGGGCTCTCCCACCAGGACAGTCTCATTCCTGGTGCTCAGGAAGTGATCTGGAAGTGGGCAGCCCTGTCCCTTTGTCCTCCAAAAGCACCAGGTACCCAGCCTGGCTGCGCACCGTGGCTGCCGTGCCGAGAGAGGAGAAAAGCAGGACCTGAGCCTACAGGTCCACAAAGACCTGTGTTGGCAGCCCAAAAAGCGACTCGTATCCTGGGCTGTATCAAAAGAAGCATGGCCAACAGGTCAAGGGAGGTGATTCTAACCCTTCACTCTGCTCTTGTGAGACTCCACCCAGAGTGCCATGTCCAGTTCTGGAGCCCTCAACACAAGAAGGACATGGACATGTTGGATCAGGTCCAGGGGAAGGCCACAAAAAATAACCAGAGAGCTGGAGCACCTCTACAAAGACAGGGTGAGACCGTTGGGATTGTTCAGCCTGGAGAAGAGAAGGCTCTTCTTCTCCCTGTGTAGGGAGGGACTGGCAAGGGGGAGCACAGCCGACCTCCAGGTCTGCTGGCTGGGTGTCATCTGCGCTGAGAGCAGCCGTGTCCACCTCACAAGACAGCAGGCTGGCCTCGGGCACACAGAAGTTTGGTGTCTAACTTGGTGTCGTCTGCAAACTTACTCAATGTCCTTACCAAGATCATCAGCAAAGGTGTTAAACAGAAACGGTCCCAGCATTGAGCCCTGCTGAACACCACTTGCGAGCAGCCACCAGCTGGGTTTAACTCCGCTGACCACCGCTCTTTGGGCTCTTCCATCCAGCCAGTGCTTCATTCAGCAGCTTGTGTGCTCACCCCAGCCCCAAGGAGCCAGTTTTTCCAAGAGAATTCTGTGTGAAACAGTGTCAAAGGCTTTTCCGAAGTCCAAGTAGACAATATCCTAGTCCAGCAGTCTGGTCATCTTGCCATAGGAGGAGATCAGGTTCGTTAGGCAGGACCTGCCTTTCACAAGCCCACGCTGACCAGGTCTGATCCCCTGGTTGTCCTCTCTATGGCGTGTCGCGGCCCTCGAGACGATCTGCTCCGTGACTTTCCTTGGCACCGTGGTCAGACTGACAGGTCTGCAGTAGCAGTTGTCTAAAAGCAGCATCTCGGGCATCCTCTGCATGAATCTATATCGGGGGAGCTCAGCATCTGCTCTCCTCAGTCTCTGGCTTCCCTTCCCCTTCTTCAGCTCCAATCTCTCCTCAGCTCCTTCTCCCTTTGGAGCGAGTTTTAAATTCATCACCGTTTTTAAGAAAGCACTTAAAGAACAAAGCAGGACTGATAGCTGAATTAAACCTGCTGAGAGCTCCCGCTTAATTGAAAACGCCGTCTGTAATTTAAATGTCAGCGCTGGGGTGGTTATTAAAACTCTCCTTGATTACTGCGCCTCATTTCACAGTTTCAAAACAGACAAGAGAAAGCTGCAAACGGGCCATGTATCACAGCACCACCAGGCAATTAATGAGCCACCCACCACGCACCACCGGGGCCGATCCTGCCCCACGGCCACTGCTCCTTCTCTCTTTTCTCCCTCTGGCCTCATCTCTGCCCCATCCACGGCTTCTCTGATTCTTTCTTCAAGCTCCTCAAGGCCAGAGAAAACAGTGTCTCGTCCTGACCCCAGCTAGGTTACCAGCAGCTTGAATGTAGAGGAGGGAAGAAAACAGATCAGCAGCTGCTAAAGTAGCATCACGAAAGGCAGGTTTGTATTGAACAAGCACCATCCATCATTCCAGGGCTGCTGTTAACAAACCACGGAGCCTCAGTAAATTCCAGCAGGAGCCAGAGCACACACTGCAAGTCATCTCCTGCCTCCTGGGGTGGGAGAGCAGCCAGCACCCCGACTGCTCCCTGCCAGGCTTGTTGCAGTGCACGGAGCTGGCTGCACAAACGCCCGGACAAACCCGTCACGAACCTTGGGTGTGACAGCACACCCATCTCCTTGGCCACCGGTCCGGCTGGGGGCGGGGGGCAGTGCCAGCAGGGCATCTGCATGACGTGTAGCCCTCCCTTTTCTGTACGGGTACTGCATGACACGGAGAGGTTTGTTGAATTAATCAGCACTGCAGTGGGAGTGCAAGTAATTAGTCATTAATGGTCATTGTGAGGGTTGGAGGAGACGTGAACGAGCACTGGGCCACAGTGCTATTGCCAGATGCCTCTTTCCATCTGTCCCACTTCCTCACTTCACCGTTGGGTTTAGCCCGGGCTAGTGGTGGGGAATGAAATCCATCACGCCTCTAACATCGGGAGCAGAGGGAGAACAGGGAGCCGGCAAACCCTGCGTGGGAGCTGCGCCCCAGCTCTGGATGCCCTGACACAGCCTGTCATGTCCAGCACGGAGCAACGGTGCAGAAAAGCAGCTGATGAGGTTTTACACACCCAACCCTTGACCTTCCTGGTTGTTTGCAATCTGATCCCTTAGCTTCACAAGGCGAAGAAGATAAAAAGAAATTCTTGGGAAATTAGAAAGCGCATCAAGAGATCAGCTAGGACAAAGGGTAATTAATATTGCCCCTTAGCTATCTCTATGAAGTCCACCCTAATTAGACAGTAAAGCACTCTGGTTTATGTAAAGACAAAAGTGCTCACAAAAAGATTTCTACTACAGAAAGCTCAGGCCACATTAAAAAATGCAGTAATTAAAACCATAATAGGCTGTAACAGTTAATAAATATTTTCGACAACATCGTCGGGCTGTAACATTAGAAACAGTATTTTTTGAAACAGGCAGAGAGCCCCGAACAGCTTGAATACATCCAGGCTGGCGGAGCCCCAACTTTAACAGCCTGAATAGGCAGTCCCACAACTGCTTGGAGTACAAGCAGCCGGGGTTTAGAAAGGCACTCACAAGCAATTTCTCTGTATCGGAGCTCAGTCGGGGAGTTTGAGACCCTGCGAGAAGGAGGAAGAAAGGAGGTACCTCCCCTGCGTGCTGCTCTCTGTTCTGCCAGCAGTCCCGTGCTCACATGCTTGGCCTGTTTTTTAAAAAACTTGGGGACTATGGCTGGTGGCAACAGGTAACGCACAGCATGCACTCAGTTGCTCATGGATTTAATGAGAGGAGGTTTCACACAAGTTCAGCCCGCGCAGAGCTATTCCAAGGCACACACAACTTTTTGGCTCCGGTATCTCCAGGTTTGCTGTAAATACATCAAGGCAGAGAGATAAGGCAGCAGCACAGACAAAGGCTACCACCACACACGCAGGGCTCACCTGCAAACACAGCTTGACAAGGAGCAACTGCTGCCTTCCGAGGCACACAGCAATTAATGAATCTGCAGGAAAACAGGCAGGGGAGGAAAATGGTTTGCCCCTTTTCTATGCATTTCTTGACTCGTTGAAATACACTCCCTTTGTTCTGGGTAAGAAAGTCCTTTCCCTTTGAGTAGGCAGTCTGGAAAGTTGTAGCTGTAAAATCCCAGATTTAATTCCACGTCAGCTATTCCACGCAACATTAAATTGGGATGGGTAACGCTCCGGAATAATTGTCTCCTCCTTTCTAAGAAGTAGTGACATGCAATGAAAGCGGAATAGATTCTATTAATTAGAGTCAGGACAGGAGCCCGCAAGTTTTCCTAACTCAGCTTAGAGATGTGAAAGGCTGGGGCTTACGTGCACAACCCAAATGTTTAAGAGTTAGTGGCTTCATGTTTGTGCACCTCAGTCAAATCCACATTTTATTCCCTTCCAAATTTCCCTGAGATGCTGATGTTTCTAATTAATGGGAAAGGCTTTTGATTCCTTACAACTCTCCAGTTAGGAATAAGGATACTAGCTCATAGATGAAGATTGTCTTCCTATTTAAATTCTGTAATTTTGGGTGGGTAAGTGGGGAAAGAAATGCGAGCATGAAGCAGTGGCTCTTGGGTCATTTGCAACTTATTAATTTCAAGCAGAGCTCTTAGCTAGCTTATTAACACGGAGTTTACTGCAGTTGGATTTAATGGCTAGGATATTAATTAGCTTGCAGGCTTTCATGTATAGAAATGGCTCATTTTCCTGTTACAAAGCAGTAGTAGCAAGAAGATTGTTCACCAATCTCAGCTCTGGACTGTGCTGGTCCTTGGTTTTAAAGACAAATGGGAAATGCTCTGAGCCCTCAGCCTGGCACTGTGCCCGAGCAGGACGCCCTGTGACAGTGCATCGCCTCCGAGGGGCTGGGTCCTGGTGTCTGTCCCCAGACTGAGGCAGCCTGGAAGAAAGCCACAGCTCTGCATGGACCTAACCCACACTTGCCACCTCTAGGGCAGTGCCTCCTGCCCTGCTGGGAGTCCCTCTGGAATCACCCCGCAGCACAACGCTGCGCGTGCATGAGCTGTTTTGGTGCAGAAACAGGACAGAACCAAGCAGTTGCCTCCTGCCTGTCCCAGGACACCAGTCCCAGAGGGTTCTGGAGCTGCAAGGTGCCTGTGTGGGTGACCATTAACAGCCAAGGGCAGCTGCATCCAGTTTTAAACACCAGCGTACTTTGACTGTTATCTACTCCCATCTATCTTAGTTCGTAAGGCACATCAATGGGCCTCTCACCCATGCTCAGAGGAGCCGCCTGTCCCAGTCCCATGTGCCATGGACTCATTAAACTCAAATTCCAACTCATTAAGCTCAAATCCCGTGGCTGTCTATGTGGAATACAGGTCAGGCCATTGACTGTAAAGGGAAGCAAATAAAATGCAACAGCACTGCACAGCCATTGCTCAGTGCTCTGCAGTGACACAAAGCTATGGTGTTGCTCCTCCTGCCATTCGCTCTCCAGGAAGGATTTCACCTGCTTTGGGATTCAATACAAAAATAACAGCAATTTGCATGTCTGTTAAAGCAGCCGGAGCCCTGGCAAACCACAGAGCTGCCAAGTGACCACTTCCACACCCTCCTGCAGAGTCATTAAAGGAACCGACAAGCCGAAGCAGAATTCCCCCAACAGACCTCAACGCAGAAAACGGGACTATAAAATACTTTATAAATACAACCAAAGCACTGGAAAAGAAATGCAGTCTCACTGCTAAACCAGCAACTATCATCACAAGCCGGGTGTTCATAGGTACCACCAAACCTAAGCACAGTTGCTCCTCTTCACCCATCCAAAGACATGTCTATTTTCCTGGTAATGTAATGTGGGTATTCCAGATGACATAAGCATCTGTCAAAGGATGGAGAGACAGACACCAGCTCCAATGCTTCTGACACATAACCTGGGGCTACCAGCAAAAGAAAGGACAGAAGGTGGAGACTGCAAGACAAATTATTCTGACAAAGAGGATGCATTAAAAGCACCACGTTAAAGGTAAAACACCAGAAGTGGTGAGAGCAGAGAAACCATCTGCCTGTGCCAAGGTCTTTGTCTAAACAAGCTCCGTTGTGGGACCAGAGGGAACACCTCAAACACCAAACAGCCTTTGCAATGTTTCTTCACTCGAGGCTGATTCAGAACCGTTAGAGCACAAAGATGTGTCTGAGGGAGAGACGGGAGGAAAAAAATAAGCTGAAACCCACAGAGGTAGCTCCAGCTTTGCCCTGGCATGAACCACGTGCCAGGAGTGCAATGGTAAGGCCAGCTCTCCTCCCAGGGCTGCACCTCACTCTTCAGAAAGGAATAAAACAGGGGGGTGATGAGAGGAGGTAAAGCAGCATCATGCCCAAAGACTGCGTTTAGGAGTGGGGACAAGGGTGAGAAAACCTGTGAGGAGTCACAGCACGAGCAACAGCCTCTGGAGCAGTAAAATGAACGTGGAGAGGACAATTACAGGTTAAAATTGTTTCCTTACTCACTTTCTTTTCTGATTTTTTAAACCCTGCTAATTCCCCCCCTTTTAAAATAAAAAAAAAACCCAAAACCATTCTTTCATACGCTTGGTTCCTCAAAGAAGTTAAAGGATCTGGCACCTTCTCTCCCCTTTGTACCTTCTTCAGATGCATCTGTTGAATATGGAGGAGCACTCCTTTCATATTCCCAGTTCCAAAGCATCAAAACAAGGATCTGAGGACTGGTGTCTGAATTGTTACTAGAGCAGAAACTCAAAAATGCTAATCTGGCCCTGCCTCTGTTCTCTCTCAGATACTTCCCAGCTCCTTCAGCCTTTTGCATCCGTCCTGGTATCTCCACTACCTCACTGGGGATGTGGAGGGGCCAGATATTTCTCCTCCTCTGTTATTTTTCCTCAGGTGAACATGTCATTTCAGCTAAGCTAAAGCCTCAGAGAGAGGGGAGGATTTTGTTTTTAAGAAGAGCCCACCCATTTGCTAGAGAGGGGAGGGCATGTGGATAATTTTCCTAGTGAAATAACATGTTCTGATTGTTATAGCCCCAAAGAAACCAAAGTTTCTCCTCCTACCTTAGGCTACTGCCTCTGCAAAATCCTTTTCCCCAGCTTTGCTGCAGCTCCCCCTGTCTCAGGGCCCTGGGTCACCCCAGCCTTTGTGTGACCAGGTCATGTGTGTGTTCAGGGAGGTGGGGACAGAGCTGGGGACCAAGGGAAAGGCAGGTGATGGAGCACATCCCACAGCATGGCCTTCATCCTCCTCCCCCCAGGCTGCTGGCAGTTGAGGTGCCGATTATCTCGGTTTAATGAGGGTTCATTAATTCCTCTAGGCAGAGGTTCCCCAAGCAAAGACAGCCCAAAGGTCAAAGTACTTTTCTGCCCTGAAAACAATCAAAGCCAGATCACGAGGCTGAGTCTTCCCCAGTTTTAATGGCAGCTCACGGAGTCTCTTTTGTGACAGCTGGAATTACGAGCAGTTCTACTAAAAGGACCTTTTTATGGTGCAGATAGATGCTCTAATCTATTTTAATGGCTTTTCCAGCAAAGCCTTTGACACATTCTCATTACAGTAATGCTTTAATGCAGAAATCATTCGTACGATTAGGATAAAATCTTCAAGATCTCCTCTTTATGGAGGGTGGGTTCTTTTAATTTTTTATTTTAATGCTGTTTTTCAACTTTCACAGCAGGACTGGCTCAAAAAAGCTGCTTTGTACAGTCCAAATTGGACCAATTCCATCCTTGAACAAAAAAAAACCCCTGCTTCCTCATTACTAGGTCAGCACTGCAGCTGGTGTAAACATGCATTGCCCTCCTCCACAATCCAGGCCAAGTCAGAGAAAAGTGTTTTGCAGCCAAGCAGTGCCAGCGCAGGATATTATTCCGTTTCCATACAAAGCAAAATGTACAGTGCTCCTGTTCCAGATCAGACAGAAATGTGCAAAACGGGCAGGAATGCAAGCAAAGATATGGGCTGCGGCTGGCACCCTAGAGGAGGCGATTGCTGTATTGTCCTTGGCAATCAAGGACCATCAGCTGGGTCTTTGAGGACCATCAGCTGTGGGTGTTCCCTGGAGGAAGCAGAGATGAGGAGCCCCCAGTCAAGAAGGACTCCACAAAGAGAGGTGGGCTAAGGATAACACTTTCTATGGGAAGTTCATGAAAAGACATCTCCCCATCAGCCAGAAGGGATCACCAGAGACCACCGAAGACCTCCAGGGAAGCCTTTCAGAGATGCAGGTCTCACACGTAATAACTATGGATATAGGATAATTAGCTCCTGAAAATAGAATGAATATGTATAATCTTTCCAGGAAAACTGAAGTCTGTGTATGTAACACGGGGATATAAGCTTGGGCATGCATGAGAGCCCATCGCAGCCCCAAGCCGGCTCTGGACTTCATGGTGCAAGACCAAACCACCTCTTCATTCTCCCCCTCTCTTCATTCAGACCTCCTGAGCTGGGGGAGGGAGCCAGCAATGGCATCACTTCTTGGCTCTGGGCAACCTGGTCTAGTGAGGGATGTCCTTGCCCATGGCAGGGGGTTGGAACTGGATGATCTTTAAGGTCCCTTCCAACCCTGACAATTCCGTGATTTTTGTGGAAGTTCTACAGCAGAGCACAGCTCCTCAGCACTAGGGACCGAGCAAAGGTCTTGTCACAGAACAGCCCCACACTGCGAGAGATGTAATTACATTTCTGGCTCTGTTACCTCTTCCTTCGCCTGTAAAACCAGTGCAGAGAAGGAAGCAGCTCCTCATTTTGAGAGGCTTGGAAGATGCTTTCATCTCCCTGCCGGAGCAAGCTAAAAAAAACCCCAAAGGAATAAGATCTCTTAAATGTTGAGATTCTAAAGTTTCTCTTAAAAAAACCTGCCCCCAAACACCAGCTTGTCACAGTGTCAAGAAAAAGGCTCAGAAATGTTTGTGCTGTCCTGCACCCTGGCCCACGCAAGCACATCCAGCTCACACCTCATGCCACTGGCTACCTCCTCCCTAAAGCACAAATCAGTCCTCAAGAGCCTTGATTTAGCTTAATGAGAAGAATAATCTCCTTCACTAAGACAGCAAAAAGCAAATTCTGAAGCCTCAGATAGTTTCTGCGTTGTGTCCCAGCATCATCTGGCTGCCTCAGCCAAACAAAGCTCCCGGTGTCAGCAGCAGAGCTGGGATCCAGCCAGTCTCGGTGGGAGGGAGTCCCAGCAGCCCTGCACAAGTGACTTGGGAGCCTTTCCCACTCCTTGTAGGGGGAACGGAAAGACAAGAGGGGGCTCAGCAAGTGTGGCTCGCCCTGCTTCAGACTGCAGAGGCTCGTTAAAGGATGTAAACAGGCTGTCTTAGAGGGCAGATTTATTCTTAATGGGAAAGCAAGGAAAGCCCTTGCCTCCTCACTTCGCACTGATGATGCTGCGAACGAATTTTATGTTGGGTGGAAATAATGTTTCAATGGGAGATGACTGCCAGCAGAGGGGGTCATGGGTTTTCTGTTTGCCCTGCTGAGAAGAAAAGGCCCTGTGAAAGGCAGAGCCCTGGCAGCAACCCGCCGTCAGAAACCCCTGCTGCAGGCTCAGGAGGAGCAGGCAGCCACTCGGCTCTGCTGGACCAAGGACCTGTCCCCACGACCTGCCAAGGGAACGGTGCACAGCGGTGCTGTGGAGAATGGGAGCTGGGCAGAGCCTCGTACTGGCAGCCCCAAGTTGGGGAAAACGCCGCTCGGATGGAAGCGAAGCAAGCGACAGCTTGCCACCCGCGTGCCATAGCCAGGGCGGCTTCTGTCTTTGCAGGGAGAAGCTCAAAGCCTCCTGTCCCATCATCTCTGATGGGGGATGGAGAATTGGGATTTCCTTGATACTCCAGAGCCCTCTGAAGTCTCAGGTTTCCATGGACTTCAGTGTCACCACCGCAGCAGTCCGGCTACCAACCTGGCAGAACTACATCCTGCATCTGCATGCAAAATGAGCCCTGCCTGAACAGCATCTTCACCAGCACTAGAATTTAGTTGGTCAGGTCAGAACCACCACAGACAGCACACACGACAGAATGCACTAAAAAAACCCCCACCAGCTAGGAGAGGAGACAAGCAGCAGAGCATGACCCCCCAGCTCGCAGCAGGGACCAGTTCGCTCATCCTCCCAGGTGTGACAAGCTCCCGCTGTGCCCACGGGCTGCACCCTCTGCAAGCCATGACCTCTCCTCAGAAGCAGCGAGGGCTCCTCACCCCGCTTTTGGTGCACAGCGGCATTGCTGCCACTCACCGGAGGCCGAGATCAAAGGGACCCAGCTTTTCTCCAGCTTTCCCTCAGCAGGACAGAGCATCCTGAGCCACAGGGTCCCTGTAGCTTCCTGGCAGAAAGCAGCGTTAATCAGCCGCTTCCAAACTTTATCAAATTTGCGGCGTGGCGGTGGGACGTGAGCAGGGAGCCAGCAGCGCATCTGGAGTCTCGCTCTTCCGCTGCGCAGCTCCCCGGTCCTGTAGCCTCACGCACCAGCGTCCGTGCAGGGATTTCCCCCTCTAACATCACCTGCTCAGAGGGCACCACGGGAACAAGGCAAACAGGGTTGCGCAGGTTAATGGGACAGCTGTCACTTGAAATGTCACCAGTGATGTTGCAATGATTAAATCCCAGCCTGAAGTCCCCAGCCCGTTTCTTATTGACTAAATCAAGCGCCTTGGATTGACAGAGCTGCTGTAAAACGTGCCAAGGCACAGAGAAATCAATTCTTTATTAGACCAGCCAGACCATAGAGGTAAAATGGAAAGGTTTCCTGATAAGAACTGAGAAACGTGGTGTTTTTCCAGCCATAATTCAACCCTCCACATCTCATCCCCACCCTCAGAGGGCACTCCAGCCAGCACCTGGTGGGGCAAAAGAGACAAAGCCTCTTCTCTTAGTTGGGGGAGGGAGACCCTGGCTTGAAGAAGAGGCTGAGAGAGGAGGAGGCCACCATGGACACCATGAAACAGGGGTACCAAAACCCAGGCACTGAGGTAATCTGGCAGTGCTGGGAATCATCCTATTGATAAGGAGGGAAAGAGCTGAGCCAGCTCCATATCTTGACAGCCTAAACTGACCAAATATCCATTTTCCTTAAGACACCTGAATTATTTTAGTACTGAGCTGCAGGTAACCAACAGCACGATTATCAGATGCTCTAAGCCCCTGTATCTTCGACGGGTGTCCAAAGCCTTACCATAGCCATCTTCTCCAAAAGGGGGATCAGCCAAAATTAAAAGAGTGGTTTTGGAGTGTGGGGCTGGGCTAGCAAGGCGTTTCTCATGCTAAGTAGGAGAGAAAAACTAAACCTACCAGGAGAGTAAAACTAAACCTACCAGGAGAGGGGGGGGGCTGGGGGGGAAATGGAGGGGCAGGGGACACAACACCACCGTATCTCAGACTGACTGCAAAAACACAGAGGGAAACTGCTGTACAGCTGTGCAAAGTACCAAACTATGGTCCTCCCACCTTTTCTTTTTTTTTTTAAGCAAACAAACCAGTGTTATCCAACATACGGCGACAGCAAAATCAATTCCTTTGCACCAAATTACCTCTATTTAAATAGACTTATTTCACCAGAGAAATGCATCTTCTATTGGCAGTAAAGTAGGGCTCTTTGCTCCTTTTAAAAGGAAAGGAAGCTTTTCACAAAGTGTTACCAGCAAGGAAGATATTGTGGGGCTCTATTTTCTACTTAGTGCTCTCAGTAATACGACCACTTACGCAGCTTCAAAAGGAGAAGGGGTTTTTACAGTTAAGAGGTACAAGGAGGTTTGAGACATCAAAGAGCCAGCACTCAGCCTGCTGAGCAGAGCAAAGGTTGTTCCTGGCTTTCCCGACCTGTCTGGGAACACCAAGTCTTGGGGAAAATGAGCCCAAAGCAAGTGTTCACCCGCAGCACCGTCAGTGATTTTGAGACCCGTGCTGCTCGGCTGTCAGAGGGACGGTTACGCTCACCCTATGGGGCAGAGTAAGGAGATTAAGCCTCTAAATTTATCCAGACCTTTCACTCCCTTCACTGCTCTCTCTGTCACACGGGGATGCTGGAGATACTGCTCGGCAGGGATGCTGCCGCACAGCTCCCGAGCCGGCCCGTTATTGGATCTCTGTGACATTGGCTGCTTGCTAATGGGTGGAAGGAGCATTTGCAGGAAGAACCTCCATTTACCATCTCGTGTTCAGCTGAAGGCAGAGCCAGGAGTGCTCAGCAGGGCTCCAGAGCCTTAACCAGGCAGGGTTTGAACTCTTCCGCCGAACATGGGCTGAGGGTCTGACACCCCAAAGAGCCAGGCTGCGGGGAGATGCACGGGAGAGCCTGCTCAGCCACCCTGCTGCAGGACGAGTGCTGATTGAGAGACTCAGCAATCCTTCCTGGCAGAGAGGGAAGCAGAGGAGACGTGAACCTTGAGAGGGAGGGGAGGACGGGGCCAAAATTTCACTGGGCTCCTCCCTAGAGCCTGCCACGGGCATGGGAGAGACACGCAGACGATCCATTTCCTCTAGCAGGATGCATACCACTGTTTTTCCTAATTAATTTCCAATTAAATACTGACCTAGAGGAATCAGAGAGCATGATTAAGAAAAATGCTAAGACACAAATTCAGTTAGGGCCAAGCCAAGAGTACGAGTATCCAGAAATAAACATGCCTGGCACCCAGTTGGAAAATTACACTTTCTGAGCCATTGCTCACAAGCAGGTGAGCACCTGGTGAGCATTCGGCCAGCCTGCTCCTCCTGCACCGAGCAGGTGCAAACATGGCCCATCCCTCCCCATCAGCAAGGCAGGTTTCCTCCCCAGTGAGGGCAAAGAAGCTCAACCCACATGCCAGGAAAAGGGAGAACTCCCAGGGAACAGCAGCAGAGCAAGCTGCTCATGTTTTAGGGGCTTTTGCAACTGCTCACACTGCAGCCATGTCCAAAAGACCCTGTTTCACCCCATGTTCCTCTCGTCACAAAGTGTTCTTGCTGCAAAGCAGCGCTGGCAGGTGCTCCTCGCTCCAAGCAGCTTCCAGCGTAAGCGCGCGTTGGGAGGCAGATGGCTTGGTCGGGCAGCTCGCCCACCCCCAGCCTCAGCCCGCACAGCCAGGACCGGGCTGCTGGGCACAGGGGAGGTGAGACCACAGGGGATGCCCAGCTGGACCAGGGAGTGGCTCCGAGAGCCACCTGCCCCTCACAGGGCAGCACGCTGTCACATCTGTCAGCCACTGCTGGGGATATCAGTAAATCGGACGAGACAGACGGAGACAGGCAGGCAAGGGAGCGCAGTTTGGCTACGGTCATGCTCAGCACTACTGATGACACCCAGGTTTTCTCAGCAGGGCTGTCTTGAATTATAGTATCATAGAAGGTGTTGGGTTGGAGGGGACCTTTAAAGGCCATCTTTGTCCCTGCAGTGAGCAGGGACAGCTTTAGATGATGATCACGTTGCTCAGAGCCTCACCAAGCCTGACCTTGAGTGCCTGCAGGGATCCACCACCTCTCTAGGAAACCCATGCCAGTGTTTCAGCACCCTTATAGTAAAGAATTTCTTCCCACTAGCTAATCTAAATTTCCCCTGCCCTAGTTTAAAGCCATTGCCCCCTGTCCTATCGCTACATGCCCGTGTCAACAGTCCCTCCCCAGCTCTGCTGTTCCCCCTTCAGGTACTGAGCCAGCCAGATCAAGCTTACTTAAGAGATGGCAAGGCAGATCCAAGAAAGCTTTTTCCAGTCCTGTAAAACAGTGACTTCCAAAACAGGCCCTTAATTGCCCAGGCTGAGAAGGGTGGCAAAATACAGTGTCTAGGAACAGCATCGCAGAAAAAAACCCCACAAGTCTACCCCATCCAACGCTCACATCTGCCGGGGAAGTTCACGGGAAGCACCAGGCAATAACTCAGCCCAGCAAGCAGGAGCAATCTTGTGCTGCTGATCTCAGGCTGGGGAGAGCAGAAAATCGATGAGGTGCTTTGGATTTGTGTCAGAGTCAGGGAAACCATCACAGACAAACAAAGTGGATTTTTTTGCTGTTTGCTCTAATCGGGCTGAGAGCATGCTCAGTTTATATTCCACCAACAAATGAGCCTGAAGATTGAAAACCCCCTTCGTATCCTCCGAGTTCCTTCTCTTGCTCTTTCCAGTGCTCGCCGGTGTCTTTGGCCTCTTGTGAATTCCCTTAACAGCTCTTCTCTCCAGCACAGAAGAGCTGCTCTTCAACTGGATAATAAAGGGGCAAATTGCAGGGCCCCCTGGGTCCCAGTAGCTCACAGGGAAGCTGAGAAACAGAGCAGAGCACTCAATTGGCAGATAAAGAACTAATCCGGACAGAAAATTGGTTTTCCATAATATTGTGTGCTCTGCAAAAGGACAGAGAAAGGGGCTGGATGGGGCTCAGCTCGCACATGGCGATCTCGGTAGCCAGGCAAACGTGCAAGCACAGCGACCTGCCGGCCAGATAGAGCTTGCCTTGAATCACAGAATGTTGGGGTTGGAAGGGACCTCCAGAGATCACCCAGTGCCACCCCCTGCCAGAGCAGGGTCACCCAGAGCAGGTCACACAGGAACACATCCAGGCGGGTTGGAAAGTCTCCAGAGCAGGAGACTCCACACCCTCTCTGGGCAGCCTGGGCCAGGGCTCCGGCACCCGCACAGCCAAGAAGTTTTTTCTAATATTTTTGTGGAACCTCCTGTGCTCCAGCTTGTACCCATTGCCCCTTGTCCTGTCACTGGACATCCCTGAGCAGAGCCTGGCTCCGTCCTCCTGACACTCCCCCTTGACATATTTATAACCATGAATGAGGTCACCCCTCAGCCTCCTCTTCTCCAAGCTGCAGAGCCCCAGCTCCCTCAGCCTTTCCTCACCAGGGAGATGTTCCACTCCCTCCATCATCCCTGTGGCTGCGCTGGACTCTCTCCAGCAGTTCCCTGTCCCTCTGGAGCTGAGGGGCCCAGAACTGGACACAAGATTTCAGATGTGGTCCGTGAGCTCAGCCCTGCCAGGATCTTCAGCATCAAGCCAGACCTCACCCAAGCGAGGGGACACACATGAGCCCGGGACCTTGCCAGCTGGAGCACAGCGCTGCTCTGTCTTCTCCAGCACCAACACAGGACAAAAAAAAGCAGCAAAGCGAAGGCAAGAGGAGCTAGAAATAGGCAACGTAAGGACAGTCCCTCACCGAGGACCATTTCATCCCAACCTCATTAAAACTGAAGATTGCTTTATGCCCCAAGGAGTGCATTCCTTCCAACATTTCTGTTTTACAGCCTTTGCTCTCGGGACTCCAACGGCAAATCCATGCCCACACACCTTGATGGACAGCACACGGCTCTGAATTGCCGTGACGTGTTTCGGGAGCGAGTTGCACGGGGTAATTTGTCCTTCGACGTTGACCAGAGAAGCAGGGGAAGAGAAAAAGCATTTCCTTCTCGCCACAGTTAAATCAGCAACAGCGGCTGTGGGATCACAGAGCCTGGCTCCCTTCCCTCCCCCAGCACCGGGTCAGGTCCCTGGGTCCTGCGAGTTGAACCATGGGCCTGATGATTAACATGCGAGAGAGAGGAGAGAACCAGGGCTCATTTTCAACTTGTCAGGGCCCACAAAAATAAATTACGGAATAAAATCCCAGAATGACAGAATAACGAGCAATTCATTTGAAATGTAAAATAAATAGGTAAATCTCCAGTGAGCTGGCAGAAGAAATGGGATTCAGCTGACATTCGGCGATTAAATTAAACAGTAACGACCTCATGAATAATGTGTTACAGGATTGAATTTGGAGGGCAATATTTTCTTAAGTGGGGGGCAGAGGGACAACGTATTCAGCAAGAGGCGAGCTACAATTTTTGCATTATTTTCAACGCCCTGCGCAATCTCCACGCTGTGAAGAGCTCCCTTGAGGACATGGACTCTTCTGCAGAAGCCCCGTTGCCCTGAAGAGCTTTAGACAAGATCCTGAGCAGCAAGAGGATCCCCAGCTCCACACAGCTGGTTCTTCTGGCCTGGGCACAGAGTGGCCAAGGGGCCACCAAAGGGCGTTTCTCCTCACAGCTGCAGCATTAGTTCAGGGCACGAGCAGGAGCACAGGTCCTGCTGGTCCCTTTGGGGTGGGGAAAAAGGAGTCAGCCACAACAACAGCGGTTGGGGCGTGAGAGGAGCATCAATCCCAGCCGAGCCCCCTCCTGTGCTCAGAGACGCCCACCCGTGCCGTGCGCAGGGCACCCCCCCCTCCTCTCCCCATCATTATTAAAGGATTATGCTATCAGGGCTCTAGGGTATCAACAGCTGCTGTTTCTTGACCTGCAGTTCTGAGCTTGTTCTTTTACTTATCAGCTGCAGAGCTGTCGCTGACCCCAGCTGATACCACGAGCTAAATCCACCAGTGTCCCAAGATGCCTTCCACAATCTGCTGCTGGCCAGCCTCTTCCTAAAGAGCAGAATCCCTAAGGCCATGAGGCCAATCTCTCCCTTCCCAGCCAAAACTGTGGTAGTCTGGGGAAGCAGTTGGTTCAGGGAGGTCATTTCTTACTTTGCTTTAACTTAATCATTGACCAAGGAAGATTTTTTTTTTTTATCTTAGCTCAAGTCCAGAAAATCCCATTTTGCATCAAACAGAACAAAACCAAAGACTTTGTTTCAAAACACACTAAAGCATTTCAGAAAAAAAACCACAAATACTGAAACTTAAAATATTTATCCTCCTGCCTTGCCTCACCCTCCTGTCACCATCTTTGACTCGAAACTTTATTTCACAGGTTTGCTTGAGAAAGGTTTTCTCCTACCTCTCCAGATCTGGTTAACAACTCTTCCCTTTGCTAGTGCAGAATCAACTTGCTGGTCTAATAATTTTTCTAAGCTAAGCAGAAGTGTTGCCACAGGCCAATAGATTGAGAGCTGGGAAATAAATCAAGATCTACGGAGATATAAAACCTAATAATTCTATTAAAACCAAGTTAAGACAATTAAATACTGGTGAGACATCAAAAAGCTAAGTAGCCTGGAGAAGTTGATTTTATAAATGAACTGGTTCATTTATAACTATGCCCTCATAAATTGCATTTCATTCATGCTACACATCTCAAGCCCCAAACCTGTCTTGCCAAGAGTCCCGTGCGCTGTTAAGGGAGTCTCTTGGGAGCAGCGCTCCTCTCAATTATTCTTCACCCTGTACCAGTAAAGAATGAGCTGCATGTATGCATCTAGGCCAGTTTGTAAAGGCATGGATAATCCAGCATTTCTGATTCTCCTTCAGAATCAGAAGGAGTTCAAGCATCAAAATACTTCGCTGGCCTGCATTACCCTTCTCCATGCACCTCTCCTCTTCTCCTGAGCTTCTCTGAGCTCCAAATCAACTGAGTATAAACCAGGCAACTGCATTACTCCCAAGGGATGGGATGAAAAAGGAAGGTGACGAAGGCTTGTGAGGGCTCTGGGACTCTGACACAGAAGATGCTGTGCAGAGGCAAAGGGCTGTCAAGAGAAACAGTGAGTTTGCTCAGAGCAAGCATCAATCCCAGGGGCACGGATGCCCCATTTGCCCTGAACAGCCTGATCCAGCCCTGGATAACAATCATTTAGATGGGGTTTGCAGACATGTAGAGGAGGAAACTGGGCCTTGTGTGGTGTGGCTGGTGCATTTAACAAAGCTCAGTGACATCCCGCAGACGTACATCAGGCAGGACACGCTGGTGAGGCTGCCTGAGCCCAGCTTTGATGTCCAGCTTATCCCATGGGGCCACAGGCACACTTCTGCCCTGGCCACCCACTTCAGGATACGTGGCTAAGGAGCTCCAAAAGGCACCTTCCTCCCATGTACCCGCCCAGCCAAAGAGCCTCCGGACTTGCCACAACTGGAGATCAGCTCCTCCAGCTCAGACCCAGGCTGCCACCACTGGCGTTGGCACTAGGGTAAGCGGCTCTTCCTCCTCCTCCTCCTGCAACCCGAACCCTTCAGAATAACCAGAGGCAGCTGCATCAGCCCCCGACACCCTGTGAAGGAAAGGGCATCCCTCTCCCCTACCACGCTGGCACAAGAGCTGTCTCTAGCAGCAGAGAAAGCAACTTATGTGAGCAGCACCAGTCATAAAGCAGCTGAAGAGGATTTAACTACATGGCTCTGTACAAATCAAAATCCCTCTAACATATTTGTCGTAAAGCCTGGAGAAGCCACGCAGCTGATCCCTCTGCATCCCCTGCTTGCTCTCGGTAATGCTACAACTGTTGCCTTGCAGGTCTCAGCAAAGCTATTCCAAGCTAAACCCCAGCCACAGTGCGCTGCAAAATAATAATAAAAATTCACATAGCTAAGTCCCTTTACAACATCTCATGATGCTTCTGCTGGGAGACCAGCAAGTTTCTGCTGAGCCTGTTTGTTCTAATCCACAGCAGTTCCGGAGAATAGGACAAGCAACACAAATAATGTGACACAACTCACCCTCTCCTAACCTGTCTCCCTCCCACTGCTCTTCTGCCTCCTCCTCTCTGCCCAAGTAGCTGCATCCTCCTTCTCTCCTGTCTTTCCAGGTCTGTAGATTTATCTGCACTGCCTCGATGATTAAGAGCCTTGACAAAGAACATTTCTCATCATGATGAGAAAAAGAAAACCTTTATCTGGACAGCAGAATGAAAGAGATTAAAAGCAAAGCCATTAGGAAATATTGGACCTCAGCTCCACACCTTTCCGGGAGGCAATTCCAGGGGTGAGTCAGGTTTCCCTGAGCATCCTTCCCCACCACCTTCTACCCATGCAGAGAGCTGGCGCACCACAGCCACAGGGTGGGCAGTTAAACACACCCTGGGATTTCCAGCATGTGCTGGATTTGCTGGGGTTGAGCTCAAGGTGGAGAGTAAGCTCACATGCAGACCAGGGATGAAAATTGACTCCTTCAAATCACAGAGTCATAGAACACTAGGGGCTGGAAGGGACCTCAAAAGATCATCTAGTCCAGCCCCACTGCCAGAGCAGGGTCACCTACAGTAGAGCGCACAGGAAAGCATCCAGGCGAGGTTTGAAAGTCTCCAGAGCAGGAGACTCCACACCCTCTCTGGGCAGCCTGGGCCAGGGCTCCGGCACCCGCACAGGGAAAACGTTTTTTCTAATATTTTTATGGAACCTCCTGTGTTCCAGCTTGTACCCATTGCCCCTTGTCCTGTCACTGGACATCCCTGAGCAGAGCCTGGCTCCGTCCTCCTGACACTCCCCCTTGACATATTTATAACCATGAATGAGGTCACCCCTCAGCCTCCTCTTCTCCAAGCTGCAGAGCCCCAGCTCCCTCAGCCTTTCCTCACCAGGGAGATGTTCCACTCCCTCCATCATCCCTGTGGCTGCGCTGGACTCTCTCCAGCAGTTCCCTGTCTCTCTGGAGCTGAGGGGCCCAGAACTGGACACAATATTCCAGATGTGGCCTCACCAGGGCAGAGTAGAGGGGCAGGAGGACCTTTCTTGACCTACTTGCTACTCCCCTTCTAACACACCCCAGGATGTCATTGGCCTTCTTGCCCACGAGGGCACCCTGCTGGCTCATGGACCTCCAGGTCCCTTCCTTCTGGAGGAGGTGATGGAGGAAGATTCACCCCCCCCCCCCCCCCCCCCCCCCCCCCCGGTTCCTTAAAGTCATTCTGGCCAATTGCCAAGAGCCAGCACTACTCAGGGGACCTGCTCCCATCCTGCCCGGCCTCTCCATACACTGGATTTTCACACCACGCACGCCTGTTCCAGCCTGGTGACTGCAGCAGAGCACCGACTGACGCCTTTCATCCTTCACCCCGTAACAGAGCAACCCTTGACTCAGCAGAGATGACCTGCTCCAGCTCAGCTCCTTGGGCAGGATGTCAGGTCCCGGCAGCAGAGCTGCCGGTCAGGTCTGTGCTCAGAGCGAGCCGTCCCCATGCCCTGCTGTTGTCCTCACCCCTTTTTGTGTCTGTTCCTCTCGAAGCAGGATCAGACCCGGGCAGCAGTGGTGCGACAGCACGGCACGTCCCAGGGACACCTTTCCTCTCCCTTCCCTGCAAGAGGTCACCGTCAGTCAGCTGCCAGCCCGAGCCTCCGCACCGCTGAACGCCAAAGGCACGCTGTTCACACAAAAACCTGTCTCAGCCTTACATTTCAAGTGCTTTCACTCGCTTTCAACAGGCTACGGAGTTTTCCCCCCTTTAACAGAGCAGGGTTAGAGTAGGGGCCACCCCAGCCGAAGCAGAGCTGTGCGCTGAAGGGTCTGATCCCTGCCAGCACCCACTCGGACGGGCTGTCAGCACACAGCCCAACGGCAGCATTTGCACCGAAGCCTCTCACAGCATCCAAAGCCTTTTCAGGAGCTGGACTTGGGCAAAGGGAAGAGACTGCAGTGCCTTCAGCACCAGCCCTTTTCCGTGCACTGAAGGGGAAAATCAGGGAACGCTCCCCTGTCCTCACCTGCTTCACTTCAGCGCTCCAAGCAAGGGCCAAAAGCGTTTTTGTGATACAAAGCAGCTGCAAAGCTCAGAACATTGTTATTACCTGTAATTACTTCTGTCCCATTCAGCCCATCAGGACGCTGTCCCATGTGCTCCTAACCCACCAAAGTGTGGGTTTGGAGGCGTGTCTTTCTCTGCTAAACAAGGACCTTTGAAAAGCTGTTATTTGCCAAATTCTCAGTTAGCACATCCTTCCCTTCCAAAGCCTTGCTGGGGCCTTCTGGAGCAAAGCAAAACCCAGTCCAAACAGTCTATCAAGATCTACCGCAAACAACCTTTCCAGCTATTATAAAGCAGTTACACATTCCGCACACTCAGCAGAAACTGCGCTTGCTGTGAAGGTTACAGTGATTAAAATACACACACGGTGTCTATTTAGAGCCCTGAAAGCTACAGCCTCCACAGCACGCTGCAGTCATATTCTCATCCCTGCTGCACCGGCGCTGCTCTGGTGCCACCCTGAATTTTAGTGGGATCGCCCTGGCAGAACAAAGATCAGCCCCTGGTCGTGATGGGAGTCGGAACAAATCCATTTTTTTTATTTATGAAACCTCCCGCGCTCTGACTCCCTGCAAATCCCATTACCTGCCAAGTCACTGCACGCTGGAACCAGAATTAAAATACAATAAATTATCATAAGGGAAAAAGTGTTGAAAGTTCAACCTCATAACGCTGCCGGCGATGAAGACGATTGAGCAGAGAGGATTCAATTAGGAATGGAGAGAGGAAGGCTCAGGAGAATGATGGTACTCAAGGAGGCACCGTGGCCCTTCGAAAGGTTGCGTTTGCACATGGAGTGTGGCACCGGCAGGAGGTGGGACCGTCCCCGCGAGAAGCCGTGTGTTTGGGCTGACCTACAAGTACAGGGATGCAAAGGAGGGGAGCTCAAGCCCAGCCCGGGTTGTTCCAGCAATGGAAGCCTGGACACCTCCCCAGCACAGAGGGGGCTCGCTTCACCACCGGCGTCGCTGGGTGCAGGGTGAGGCCACTCGAGGTCGGGGCTCTGGCAGCAGCTGATTCCTGGCTCTCCTGTCAATCCTCAGGGCAGATAAAGGGCAGAAACCTCCTCATGGCATCTCCTTATGGTGACAAACACCACGCCACAGTGTCTTGGCAAATTGGCAAAGCAGAACCTGCCTAGCATCTTGCTTCCCCTGCTCAGTGAGGTTTATACCTCTGTCCCCTGCCTGTCATGTCTACTTTGAGAGCAATCCTTCAAGCCAACTGCATCCTTCCCCTTCACAAGGGCAGCGGGCAGCACAAAGGAGCCCTGATCTCAGCCAGGCCAGACAGGTTTCCAGAACAAGCAATGACACCATAATCACCAGGCGTACTGCTCTAGCAGCAGCTGAACCCCACGTTAAGAAGAGCCTCTTGCAGATCCCACTTGCCCAGAATCACATCAGGGGAACGTGAGTGCCCTTGAAGAGCCTGTGACCCACCTGGCACCTGCATTGCTCTGGGAGGCTATTCCTCACCCAAGAAAAATGGCTCTCTGCTCAGCAGGGCATCACAGTGTTTACAGATTATTTTTTTTTTTCCTAAAGAACATCTACTCCATAAAACAACAATTAGCTGCACTCTCAATTTATGAGGGTAATTTGCAATGCTGTTAAAGCACGGGCAGCCGTGGCTTTCATGCAACAGAAATTGTTTGTATTGATGTGAAGGAGCCAGAACCACGCACACTGCCGGCTTCTTGGGGGGTTGCTGGAAAAAGGAGAGACTGTCGCCCTTCGCAGGGGCAAGCGCTGGTACCATTATGGCTGCAGTGACACAGCAACCACCCCAAAGCCATTCGATTCACACACAGAGTGACAGGAAGGATTTCGTCGTGGGTTTTGGCTGCCACATCGTTCCACTTGTGTTACACCGGCAAGAAGCAGGGGAGGCAACAAGGACTAAGCCAAGCTGGAAGCTCAACATTTCAGGGAAGCAATAGCGATAAAAAGACTTCACGTCATTTAGAAACGAATGAAAAACAGGAGTAGTAGTGTCTCCCCCATCAAGCTACTTTCTTAAGTCACCAAAGTGTGATAAGAAATTATTAGGTCAGGTGTCTCCAGCGGCAACACAGGTATTAAAAGAGATGAGCACTGATGGAGTTAAGGCTGTTTTCATACAGCCAAGATCCCTAATAAAGTGAATTCATTTACACATCCAACCACTTAGCACTGGCCTGTGCCAACGAACCAGCAGAGGCTTTTACCTGCGAGAGGTAAAAAGGGCAGAAACACCAAGTTTCCATTCATTTTTTTCCTCTCCCCTCCGGGCTCCCAGCCATCGCAGTGGTCAGCTGCTCTGCCCATGGCTGGACCCGGTGGAGGTGACCACAACCTGCTGAGGGACAGCCCTGGGGCACCGGCAGGTCGGCTGTAGCGCTGGCAGATGAAAGAGGCAGTTTTAATATGAGTGAAGCCAAGAGGCTGTTTTCAAAGGGAAGAGAATATAGGCTTTCTAGTTCATAGCTGCGAGGTATTTACCTTTATGTTAAATGACAATTGCTTGCAAGACAATATTGTGGAGACTCCCTGGAGGCATTAATCAGAGGCTGTATCTCCCACTCTGATTAAGCACAGAAAGCAACAGATACTCGCAGATCGCACCGCGGGGCAGGGGCTTTCATTTGCAGGCTGCCAACAGCAAAAGCATCAAGCTCCGCTTGGGTTCCTCAATTGGGAGCGTCGGCGCCTTCATGGGTCTAGACCCAAAGCCTTTCAAGAGGTCTCTGAAGACAATGACCGCAGAGACAGATGGTCCCTTCAGGTCACGGCTCCTCCAGACTGACAGTCTGCAGCCAAAGCCAAGAAGGCAGGAATAAATAGCGGGTGATTTAACAGGAAAAGATGATTTCATATAGAAGTGTGTCCAGCAGGGCTGGGGAGGTTCTCCTGTCCCTCTGCTCTGCTCTGGGGAGACCACCCCTGGAATGCTGTGTCCGGTTTTGGGGGTCCCCAGTTCCAGAGAGACAGGGACCTACTGGAGAGAGTCCAAGGGAGAGCTACGAGGGGGATCAAGGGACTGAACATCTCTGCTGTGAAGAGAGACTGAGAGACCTGGGGCTGTTCAGCCTTGAGAGGAGACGGCTGAGAGGGGACCTTGTTAACGTAGAGAAATATCTGAGGGGTGGGGGTCAAGTGGAAGGGACAATCTGCTCAGTGGTGCCCAGCAATAGAACAAACAATAATGGGTCTAAGCTAGAACATAGGAAGTTCCACCTCAACATGAGGGGAAACTTCTTGGCTGTGCGGGTGCCGGAGCCCTGGCCCAGGCTGCCCAGAGAGGGTGTGGAGTCTCCTGCTCTGGAGACTTTCAAACCCGCCTGGACGCGTTCCTGTGTGGCTGCCCTGGGTGACCCTGCTCTGGCAGGGGGTGGCACTGGGTGATCTCTGGAGGTCCCTTCCACCCCCAACATTCTGTGATTCTAAGGCAAGCTCTATCTGGCCAGAGGAATGGCCAATAAGTCATGCAGAGCCACTACAGCGAGCCAGCACCACCATGCCTTTCTGCAAGGAGAGTCCGGGTTCCCTCCGTGCCGTGGAGCCGGCATCGTTGCTTCTTGCTTACAACACACTTCTCCAGCAGCAGCACTGAGCCTGCGCTCCGAGTCTTGTGTCCTTCCTGCCCCACGCGAGATGTGCAGCGCTCGTGGTGGCTGTGCCAGGAAGACCATATTGGCTGTGATGCCAAAGACCTCACCTGAAGTCTCTCCAGCCTTCTCTCGTGCCACCTTCCCAGCTCTGCCCTGTCTTGGCTCTCTCTCCCAAGCTGCTGCTTTCTTCCCCTCCCATTTCTCACCCCTTGTTCCACCTTCTGTCCCCAAACTCCTGAAGCCGTGCTGTTATATCTGCTTCCCTGCAAAATAAGTGCAAAATACAGTGGATGCTACTGAGATGAGGCTTTAAATCCTTATTCCCTTCACCGAATGCATAATTTTTAAATGGTAGAAGCATATCTACAGATTTATGTGACTCTTTAAGGTCTAATTTACATTAAAAAAATAAGTACAGAGCATTTCTTAGCTCCAGGGTACAGCAGATAGAAGGAGAACACCTATGAATTAAAAAATGTTTGGATAAAACTCATACAAACTCTTACCTATGCTAATAAGACGAAAGGCTACAATTACAAGCTGAATAGGGTACTGACACAAGTAGCTCTGTGCAATAAATAACAGAATTTCAGTGTCTTTGAATTCAAAATAACATATTGTGAAAAAACATTCTCCCATAAATCTATCTCTGTAGGTTCTTTTCAACATCCCTGGAAGCACAGGTGATGCTGAGGGATGCAATAATGACTTCTCAGCTGGTATAAATTTCATCTTTATAGGGACCACCCCCTATTTAAGGGCACCTTTCCGCTGCCTAAAGAGCAGGGATAGAAAGCAATTATAAACCTTATCTGGCATGGCCGGGATCACCAGCTGGCATTCGTAGGAAAGGTGCATCTAAATGAGGTGTGTATGTGCATGGAGGGAGACATTCTCACCAAGTTTCAATAGACTGCTCTTTTCATCCAACATAAATTTTTAATGCGGGAGGAATTTAATTTTGCAATACAAAGCTGGGAAGCAATAGAGTCCATGTAAACAGCCAGTCACGGGGAGACTGCGCTCCACAAACTCGTGCTGCCAACAGAATCCATTTCCGCAGCCGTTTGATTCATGAGTTACTGTCCATCGCGCTCGAAACGCAATCCTCTGCGGCACTCAGCCTCCTCATCCGTGGCGTGAACAACAGTGCCTGGGGCCCTGCTCAGGGTGTTGCCAGTTTAAGTTGTAATCTCTGCACAGAGCTGTCCTGCCTCGATAGCCTCACGCTGCAAAACACACCGGCGTGAAGCAGGGCTTGCAGGAAGCAGCACGACATCCATGGAAGGGAAGCCCCTCGCGACCGCGGGCAGGTGTCTCTGCCCACCCCGGCTACGTAGCAGAGGTGTGCGGGGACGGTAGCTCCTCATAGAATCACAAAACAGTTCGGGTTGGAAAAGACCCTTGGGATCATCGAGTCCAACCATTAACCCTACACTACAACCATTAACCCTACACTACAACCATTAACCCTACACTACAAGTTCACCCCTAAACCATCTCCCCCAACACCACATCTCAGCGACACTCAAACACATCCAGGGATGGCGACTCAACCCTCTCCCTGGGCAGTCTGTTCCAGGGTCTGACCACTCTTTCCGTGAAGAATTTCTTCCTGATGTCCAGCCTAAACTTGCCCTGTTGCAACTTGAACCCATTCCCCCTGGTTCTGTCCCTAATGACCTGTGAGAAGAGACCAGCACCAACCTCTCTACAACATTCTTTCAAGTAACTGTAGAGCATGATGAGGTCCCCCCTCAGCTTCCTCTTCCTCAAACTGAACAGTCCCAGCTCCCTCAATCGCTCCTTTACCAGCTTTGTCGCCCTTTTCTGCACTCGCTCCAACACCTCGATATCCCTCTTACACTGAGGCGCCCAAAACTGAACACAATACTCAAGGTGTGGCCCCACCAGTGCTGAGTACAGGGGGACAATCACCTCCCTACTTCTGCTGCTCACACAATTTCTAATACAAGCCAGGATGCCGTTGGCCTTCTTGGCCACCTGGGCACACTGCTGGCTCATCTCCCAGAGGAGAAATTCATGAGCGTTTCTTATGCCCCATGCATCAGGGTGATGTGACAAAGAGAGCCCAGATCATCCATTTGTTAACGTCGGCACTACCAAGCCAGCGGAGTTGCCCCAGATTTGCTCCAACACGACACCACCAGTTTGGACCCCCTGGCAACCAACCGTTGGCCAAACCGAGATACCAGTCGTTGACGTTCAGCACCTCAGGGCTTCAACCTCAGCTCCCTGTGCTAACACATATGAGCTGCTCAGGCTGTCCCCTAAAATATTTGCAGCCCTTGCAGTCAGGAGGAAAGGACAGAAAAGAAAAACAAGGGGAAAGACAGACACGCGGAGATGGAAGGTGACACCGGAGCGGGAGCCTGGCTCCCAGCACGCAGCCCGGCCATTGCAGCAGTGACGACAGAACGTGACTCCCCCTGCTCGGGGCTCCATGCAATCATCACCCCACTTTTGATCAATTTGGGGACATATTGTTCACTCGCAACCATAATTAGAACTTGGCTGAATATTTTTCCCCAGTGCTAGAACTGCAAGGTTATTTAACAATACCAAGCCAATTGGCTACACCTTAACGTACCACCTGGCATTTATATATACCAAAAGAAAGTTATTTTACAAGAAATATGCAAAGGCTGCAGTCTTTCCCAGGGTCCTTTCCTACCCCTGCTTTGCCACGGTGATGCAGATCGATGTCGTGCTGAATGTGACCACTACTGCAACTATTGCCTCAATTAGAGGTGGGAGTTTGCTCTTGCACCCCTACCCCTTCACCAAAAAAACCCACCATGCATATGCTGAAATGATACCCGTGGGAAATCATCAACCCACTTACTTGAAATCAATTTAAAGTCCATTTGCCTAATGACATGAGCAGTGTAAATTATCTATAAATTGTTAATTTATGGGCAAATGACATCAGAATTTTTGTTTTATTAATTGGCTTTTCCAGATGCAAGTTATTTCTAAAGCTTTATAATCCACGGCCCTTGGTGAGCAAACATTAAAATCTGCTTAATAAGACGTCTTTCATGCCAAGAAGAAGAGTAAAATGAGTAAACCCGCTCTTGTGAACACTTCAGTATAAGGGTTTATGCATTCATCCTAGCAATTAGAGAAGGAGAAGTCATGGGGAGAGTGAAAAAAAAAAGGTCCTTTGAGTGTCTGTTCACGTTCTTGAACAAAATTGGTTCCAGCCACATTTGCATTTTCCATAGGCAAAATTCCTCTGAGTGCATAAACCGACACCAGCCCAAGTCACCTCTCCCATCGTCCTGTGTCTCCTTGGCAAGGGCTCTGGCAGGCACAGGCTGAGCTAAGAACCTCCCTTCTCAGCAAATATTTGAGCGACAGACTCGCTGGCTAAAGCGTTAGCAGAAAATTATTGTCACAGTCTGTGTCCAGGGACCAGACGGTGGTTTCTTGGCTTATATGTCGCTTTTAGAGACTAACTTTCCCTACCTACTTCTAGTGCGGGACTGCACAGACCTTCTTCAGATTATCTTCCTGTTCTCCTCATGTTTTTGTGGAACCTCCTGTGCTCCAGCTTGTACCCATTGCCCCTTGTCCTGTCACTGGACATCCCTGAGCAGAGCCTGGCTCCGTCCTCCTGACACTCCCCCTCTACAAATTCAGAAACATGAATGAGGTCACCCCTCGGTCTCCTCTTCTCCAAGCTAAAAAGACCCAGTTTAAAAAAAAAAAAAAAAATCTCTAAGTGCACCATGACCTTGACAGAAATAATAAAAAAAGGAGTACAATGATTTCAGTTGCAGTCTGACATCCAGCAAATCTTTCAGCACTGGATTTTCCAAGTTCAGTGTGATTTTAAGGCAGAGGGTGGCACAGGGAGCTCAGCAGAGCCAGCCCCAGGGGGGAAAAGCCTGGCAGCAAGGTCAGGCACTGCTCAGCAGTGCTTCAAAGCCCCATTTTCCACCCGGAGAGAAAGGCAAAGCCACAAGGTCTTAGATCAAGAGCTCGGCAGCAGCTTGCAGGTCACCAGGCCAGGCTGCTCTCAGCTGTGTCTGGAGAAAGGCACGGGAGCCCCAAGCTGGCAGCACTGCTCGTTCCACCACGGTGCATGTACACACACGAGGCGTGGGGTGAAGCCAGCTCCACTCCCTCTTTTCCTGACTGTTTTAGGACCTGATCCAAAAAATTCCCCCAATTAGCACGAAGACTCTCAGAAGCGCTCGTGTGCCCATAAATGACAACTCCTCTGTGCCACCTTGGCGCTCGAGCAGCAGCCGGCACCCGTAGAAAGCTCATTTTTTTGGCCAAAACAGAAAGCTGCAACCTCACAGCTTCCCTCTTCCATTAATGGTCTGTTTAAGTCTGTTTTTGAATGTGTCTGGATTACAAACCCACCCCCTCTCAGCAACCCTCCTTCCCAGACAGCTCTCCTTCCTTCTCTAAATAAATACTAAATATAAATATATACCGTGGAGAACCTGTTGGGAAAAAGAGGACTGGGATTTTTAAAAGCTTCCCCCTCCTTCACCTCCTCCCCAAACAAACACACCGAAACAGAGTTGCTTTGTTGGTTGCTTCCACGACTCCCAACAGAGAGCTCGTCCCTTCGCTGCCGCAGGAGCACGGTGCCGGGAACCCCTTCCTGGGGGGACACGCCAAGCCCCTCTGCTGCTCTCCTCCAGCAGATCCCAGCAGGTCGTGTGGTGAATACTAAAACAAAAGCTGCCAGAGGAATGCTGGCCCTATTCCCCCACCCCCTCACAAAACCAACCCAGGGGGAAGAACCCCTGCCTGCTGACATGTTAATATTTTAAATGAGCTTTAATTGGTTTCCCAAGGCTGCCCGTGTCACTCGCACACCTCGTGCCTGTCCTTGCTGCTTCACCGTGGGGCTCTTCTTCTTGCCCCACTTGTGCTCTGAATAGAGTTGTTCTGGTGTGAAACCCATCATTTCACAGTTCCCATTTAAAAGAAAACACCCTGAGGGTGGGGGGAGTACACCAGGAAAATCAAAAAACCCCTGTGCTGGCTGCTCTTGGAAACAGCAGGAAGGGAAGGGTGCATGGGTGAGGGTACGTGCAGGAGACCAGCGAGTCACGCACCATCTTTGGCCACCAGCACCCCTCTGCAGCTCTCGCGGAGCTCAGTCCAAGAGCCCGTGGGTGTCTCTGCAGTGACCGAGCCGTTGATGTACCTGCACGGGGCTGAGCTCTGCACCTGTGCCAAGCAGAGGTGGCTGGTCACACTAGCTCATCTCCTTTCAATTGAACGTGATGCCTCCAAGTTTGTGCTGGCATTAAATGAGTGTATCACTTGTCCCAGCTCTCTGCTCAGAGGGCCTGTGGCTTACAGACCTTCACAGAAGTCACTTGAAGCAGCAGGGTGACATGTCTGCCCCTTGGGAGGACTTTGTCACCCCGTAACGATCTTCTTCCTCCCTGGCTCCCTGCAGGACTTCATCCCCGCTCCTCCAAGCCGTAACACAGCCCTAATTCAAGCTGGATCAGAACAACACGGTTCAACCCGTGCTGCCTTGAAAGTCAGATACAGGCATCATCACCAAGGAAAAGAGCTCTGCAGTGTTCCCAGGGAAGAGAAAAGTTGTCTTCAGCTCCGGTTATACCACGTTTTTGATCAGTACCTTCTCCTTCCTTTCTTCTCCCGAATTTTCTCCCCCAAACACCACAGCCCTCCTGACGAGAAGGCAGCAGAACGAGAAGCCTGATGCAAAGCCTCATGCAGTTAAGGCAAGGGATAACCTCAAGGCTGTCTCTTCCCAGACACAATGCAAGGCCTCGTCTAGATCCCCAGGAACATCTTTGGGTTTACGTTTGGTTTTAAGTGTGATTGTCAAGCAAGACAGCAAAGAGACTCGTCATCATCCATCACAAGCTTCACTGTTTAGTAATAAGATGTATTGGCCCCTTGCAGCAAAATAACGCTCCAGCCAGAGCTCCCATTTGTTATGATCCGGCTGACTGGGACGGCTGCTCGTGTCAATGCTGCAAACACTCCATTTGGAGCAGAGACAGCAACTTCTAATGTTAATAAATGGGAGTGCGGGCTGCTGAGTTCACACGATGACCGTGGCTGGTCACCATCACTCCTCCCCAGCCAGGTTCCTTGAGCATCCCCCCTTCCAGTGCTGCCAATGGCTGGTCCCTTCCAACACAGCCCAGGGACCACGGCACTGCCTGCTGAGCTGTCCCAGCTCGTGTCACCTCCACCCTGGCACCCCGTGAACCCTGCTGGGAGCTGCCACAGCACAGCCGCCAGAACAGGGTGCCCACAAATCCAGATGCTAGGTGGGCAGGGAGGGTTTGTTATCAGAAGCCATGGGGTAAAGATGCATGGAGACAAGTCAGGCTTTTTTCCTTCAGTGCTGCTACTCTGACCCTGTTCCTGCCAAGCTTTATTATGGCAGGAACAGGGTCAGAGCAGCAGCACTGAAGGAAAAAAGCCTGACTTGTCTCCATGCATCAGGAAAGCCAAATCTCCTTTTCTTTCTCTATCAGAAGTAGAAGAATCTCCTTTTCTTTCTCTGTCAGACAGCAGAGAGAAGGCTTTCTGGAGAGCACTGGTGGACTTCTCTGGTAGCACACAACGACAACCTGTGGGGGACAGAGTTGGTGTCTAGTCGGGCGTCTCTGACCTGGTGCCCTCTGTGCTTTCCAGGGCTGGAGCCACACTCTTATCTCTGATTTATTACCAGCTGCACAGACTGCTCATCCCTAAAGCACCAAAGCAGCAAAAAAGCTCTGACAGCGACTAGAAGATGACAACTGCGTACTGGGAGGTCAGAGAGGATTTGTCACCACACCAGATGCCTCAACACACACGGGGGCAGTTCAGAGCGTCGCTCTCTCCCTACGTAAGCTCCGCTGAGGCTGGTGTAAGCCAGGCCCCAAAGGAAGAGCACCCTTCCTGCACCCCAAGGAAGCAGCAGCCCTCCTGTGCTCCTGGCAAGAGCCCCGGGACACGGCGCAGGTGCCCACACAACAGCTGGCTCAGCGACGGCAGAGCCTCTGCAGAGCAGCCTTCGATGATGGATGGGGGCATTCAGGCAGCATCCATCAGTGGATTTCACCGAGGTCACAGCCTCCCATGTCAGACACAGATGTCACTTCCATTTTCACATCAGGAAAAATAAAGCTTAAAGAGATATGGACAAAGCACTGGCAAGATGTAGTGATTTATTGTCACTGTTGTTCCAGGCATTCACAGCAGCCTGGGTTTACCCTTTGGCTCTGCTACAGCAGCTCCTCTGAGAGATACATGAACACCGGGGGCAGAGGACACACTTGCTGCTCATTCACACCGATGTCTCTGACAAACTAGAACCCTCAGGAAGACTGCAAGGGTTTTAAAAAAAATAATAATAAAAAACCAATTAAAAATCAGCCTACCACCCTCTGCAGCCAGCCTGAGAAGCTTTCATCATGAGTTTACCTCCAAAGGGCACGCAGTGGGAGCACTGTGCACCATCCAGAGCTAGCTCAGCAGCACTTGCCGGAAAAACAAAAAGCTGGTCTAGTTTTCACAGAATTCTGTGAAACACCCAAACTGTTTCAGCTGTCTGCAGGCAGCACTGTGTCGCCACACCTGAGGGCACAGACCGAGCCTAAAGGTAGAAAGGGTAAAGGCAGCAAACACGCCCAAAGCAGCACCTCACCACTCCCTTCGCTTTGAGCAGCCTTGCAGCTCAAGGAGGTGTTGCTCTTGTCAGAAACTTTCCCCTCTCCAAACAAAAAGCTGGAAAGAAAATCCCACAGGCAGCAGATCCTTCAGGACTGTTGATGCATCTCACGATGGGAGTGATCGCAAGCCCAGGCAACACTCAAGGAAGATGAACAGCCACCGCTCACCCTCTAGTGACAAAACCATATTGTCCAGCCACAAGCTCCCTGAAGCAAAGCAGAGCAGCTGTGGCAGGCAGCAGCAAACTCATCACGCTCTTGACCACCACAGCTCGTGGCTGTCATCACTCCCCACAGCGTGGGGCTGTTCTAACAGGCAGCACTCAATACCGAGACAACAAACTTGGCTCTCAACTCAGACAAGCATCTGTGGGCAATTAGCTTATGCTCCCAACTCCTTTGATAATCTGTACAAAGCTCAGGGGAAGCCCAGGCCTTTACAGAATCACACAGAACAAATCATAGGATGTTGGGGGTTGGAAGGCACCTCCAGAGATCACCCAGTCCCACCCGCTGCCAGAGCAGGGTCACCCAGAGCAGGTCACACAGGAACGTGTCCAGGCAGGTTTGAAAGTCTCCAGAGCAGGAGACTCCACACCCTCCCTGGGCAGCCTGGGCCAGGGCTCTGGCACCCGCACAGCCAAGAAGTTTCTCCTCATGTTGAGGTGGAACTTCCTATGTTCAAGTTTGTGCCCATTACCTCTTGTCCTGTCACCGGGCACCACTGAAAAGAGGCTGGCCCCGTCCTCCTGACACTCCCCCTTTGAGTATTTACAAGCACCGAAAAGATGCTTTTTGGTCTTCTCCAGACTAAAAAGCCCCAAGTCTCTCAGCCTTTCCTCATAAGAGAGATGTTGTAGTCCCCCAGTCACCTTCGGTTGAGGGTTGATCTGCTGGAAAGCAGCTCTGTGGAAAAAGACCTTGGAGTCCTGGTGACCATGGATGACCATGAGCCAATGGCCAAAGTCTTGCCAGTAGCACCAAGCCTGGAGCCAGGCATTGGTCTGATGGCTCTTCCTGTTCACCCCTTGTCATTCCCCACAAATGGAGGGATAGAAGAGAACACCACTTGTGCTCCCGATCTCTTGACCAGACCTCCCAAGGCCCCGAAATATTTCTTCATTGCCCTTGGACTTCTTGTTTTCAGCACCTTCCTTTGCTTTTCCCAGCTTCAAAAAGCCCCTGAAAGAGCCCCTTGCCAGCCCATTTTGCCACAATTCCCTTCCTCAGTGTGGACTTACCTGCACTAGAGCTGGTCTTCTCAGCGGGAAAGGCTCCCAGGAGCCTGCACAAGCCAACCGAGAGGTTTGGGAATGGGTTCAGTTGCTGTTGGTTCTCCACGTCAGATGCAACACAGCCCCAGGAAGCTCAGCAGGACAGAGACCACCAGCCAGGAAAGATGAGAAGTCCTAGTGCGGGCATAAAACCTTCCGTTGCAGTCACCTTGCACTTCTCACTCAGCACAATGAGCATCAATTGAAAAGGTCATTAAAGCTTAAGGAAAAAAGAAAAAAAAACCAAAAAAGGCACCTCCATCCAGTTGTTTTGAAAGCTCACCCTGAGTTTGCCCTGTCCCAGGCTGTAAAAAATCCCACCCCTTCTGCATTTGCAGTCTCTGGCTTCTCTCTGGTTAGGGAAGTAATCTCAGATCACCTCATTTCACGTGGGAACTTCTTCATCACCCAATGCTCATCACCTGCAGTGACCCAGCAAGGCTGCAGAGCTCTGTGGTGATGGGCAACGAGACATCGGTGCCCACACCTGTAGCCGAGTGTAACACAGAACACGTGCTGACAAACATTAAAGTAAAGCAGGCACGAAGTAGCAAGAGCAGGCAGCCTCAAATGAGTTTTCCTGATGAGCTTTTGGGGCTGTAAACTTTGTCTAACTGGAGAAGTGCAAAAAAAGGAACAAGAAATAGGCATTGTGCGCCAAGACGCAGATAAACATGATCCACAAACCTTCCAAGTTCCCAGTTTTGGGCTCACTTCAGACCCCGTGCCAGCTTACAGCAAAGGAAATCCTGGCGTTCAGCCTCTCTGGCTTTTGCTCATCGCCATCCTCAGGCTTTGGGGAGCACGTAATAGCTGGATAAACAGTTGCAGAGACAAAAAAAAGGAGCATCCCAGAGGCACAGCTCCCCACAGCTCTGCCAGAGCTTTGCTCACCCCGTGAGGAGCCACTAAGACGTCTCATCTGCAGGGTGACAAATTGCCAGGGAAGGGAAGGGAGTGAGTCATCCTCTTTGACTGACCTTTGTGTCAATCACCAGAGGGAGACGACTGTTTCCGAGCTACCCAGAAATTAATAATGAGCCATGTGAGACTGCACAGACACCAGCCAGGGGCCAAGCCCCAGCCCCGATCAACACAGGACAACAACCCCATAGGCACCATCTAAGGGTAGGGTGGGTAGAGGGGGCAGGTGGGAAACAGGGAGCACAGTAGGGGGGAGAAAAACACTAACGAGCAAAAACCATGATCCTTGTGGAAAAAAAAAAAAAAAGTAAAAGCCCCTGAAGACTCTTGCTTTCATCAGCATGGCTGAGTCAGTCTCTGTGAATCCCTCCACTGGGAGCTGCAGCTGTTTTAGCAGCCTCCTCAAACCAAAATAACGAGCACTAACGAGCCCAGCCCCATCTAACAAGCCCAGCCCCATCTCTCCAGCTCTCCCAAAAGTCTCCTGGGGACGTGAGGGTGATGCAGGGACAGTGCCCAGTGACAGCATCCTGCCTGGGTGGAAAGGGCAGGCTCTGACATGCAGCTTTTCCTTTCCAAAGCCGCAGAAGTGGGGCTTGGTTCCAGGGTGGGGAGGAGCCTGTGGGAGAAGGGGCACATGGTGCACCCGTTGCAGCACCCCAGGGTGCACAGGCAGAGCCCATAAATGCTGCTAGTGGGCACTGGGGAGGCAATAGAAGCCTCGCTGTGCCCGTTTGACAGAACACAGTAGGGGGATTTGATGTGTGCAATGAAGACTTTACACCAGACTCGCTCACCTGGAAGAAGAGATGAGGCTCTGCCAAACCGCAGGCAGCAGGTATCAGAGTGTGGACCATCAGTGTCGGCACAGGAGCTGAGCCAGCAGCTGTGCATGGGCAGGGAGAAACACAATTCCTTCCTGCCTCTGCCAGCTTGGAATGAGTAGTGAGCAGCTGTCACCTCATCTAATCCATCCTGTGAGCCCTTTCCCACCCCAAACCCTTCCTCAGCCCAGCAGCCAGAGCTATGGAAACCCTGCCCATCTCTGCAGCTGCTGTACCCCAGGGCACCCCCTTCCCGTGCTCCCATCCCCACTTTTGGCAGCTCTGGGCTGCCCGGTGGTCCCACAGACCTGCAAAGAGAAACACGTGCATCCTCTGTGGTCATCTGTCCACACACAGCTCCTGACCAGTGCGCAAGGGAGGGCCCATTGCGCCTGCTCTTGGGGCAAGAGACTGAATTCATAGCCAAAACCAACCTCCTTCCAGCCCTGCTTGGCAATTTTACAGCTGCAGCATAAACTCTCCCCTACCTGCATTCCCCAACTTCTCATTTAAGGGGACCTGATTCCTCCTTCCTGTGGATACTGAATTTTTCCTTTCTTACAGCCTGTGCCCCTGAGCCTTCCCGGTATTTATTATGAGGGTTTCACCAGTAACTTTGGCTTCATCTGTAGAAGTCAGGGCTTGAAAACGGGAGAAGTTTTTGCTGCCATGTGCTGGCAGTGCTGTCCTTCCCAGCAGCGCTGTAGCTGAGCACGGTGTGAGCACACCCAAATGAAAAGAGTCACGGAGTGAACCTTACTCAGCACGGCTGCAAAGAGAGGCAAATGCCCAGGTCCTGCTCCTGTCCTGCTGCCGCCTTCTGCGCGCATCAGCTCAGCACAGCCCTGGGAGGCGCGGAGCAGCATTTCGCCGCTGCAGCACTGGACACGGGGACAAAACCTTGGCCAGGAGTTTGTGCCAGGCATTGCAAGAAACTGCAACGGCGCCTCAGGAGCAGGCAGATGAACCCTCTTGCAGAAGTGCAATCTTCATGCCCTGGATGAAGCACAGCACGGAAGAGAGGAGTAAAAGGCATCCACAAAACTTGGCTAAAATGCCTGCTCACGCCAGGCCTCCTGCAGACGTGCATGCAAAGCCTGAGCTGGCTTTTCCAGACTGTCAGCTTTTCTGGATGTGGCCAATTTGGCTTCGAGAGACCTGTTTTCAGCAGCAGAAGCAGACAATTTTGTGCACGTTGCGAACTGGTGCTGCAGCCTCACCCCCGCTGCATCCCTCACCCATCACATCACGCACCAGCGCCGCTCCGGCTGGCACCCTGTTTGCATCCAACAGCGACACGGTGATGAGCGAGCGATCCAAACGTGAGAATGTCAAAATCTTTTATTTACAACAGTCTCCAGAAATCAAGGAACACTGAAAATAGTGAGGGTAGGAGACGACTTACAAAAGTAACACGCCTACGTGACATCAGTTGTGCTACATCGCTCTGAGAACCAACGCTCTTACGGGCTGCACCTGACACGGTGAAACAGCAGCACCCTCTGCCCTTGGGGTGCCAACACCTCTTCCCCTCTTGGCTTTTGAACCACCCTCCCTCCCCTCTGTTCTCCTTTATTTCTTTCTGCAAGCCTTTCTGCTCATCTGCTTCTTGTACTGCCTCTGGTCTTGGCCATCACCCCCTCAAGCCCCCCAGCAAGCGCCCCAAGGAGCAGCAGAGGGGAGAAAGCCCAACGGCCAAACATCCTCAGGATGGAGAGAAGCCTTCGCAGACTTTCAGCTCCAGGATCTGGGTACCAAGCCTGGGCAGAGCAGTTAGCAGAGGCCTTCGAAAAACCTGTGAACTACGGCTTGTGTGCTACCTGGGGTGAGGAGTGATTTTGGAAGTAACCAAGAGATGGTGAATTTGTCCCGCCTGGCTTCAAATCCATCAGCAAGGCTTCCTTGGTGGACAGTGTGCGAGGATTTATACATGTCACAGCATTAAATAAAAAAGCTTTTATAACCTTCCAGGAGGACAGGCTGCTCTGGTTAGAAAATTTAGTGCAGGACAAGCTGAAAGAATTAGGAGACTGTGACATAAAGTGTTATCCCAGTTTACTCCAGTGGAGATGGAGCCAGGGGCCTTCAGAGATCGTTGCATCCAGACCACGATATCAGCGGTCCCAGTAACTGTGCAGGTATGCCGCACGTCCTCCTTGGGGACATGTCCCAGGCTGCCTTTGCTCTGGCATAGTTTCAGATCCAGCAGGGATGGAGAAACAGCCCAGCTCTGCCAGCGATCCCCTTCCAGTATCAGCAGCCTGGGAAGTGCTGAGGGAAATTGCTGAGTCCCAGTTGCCCGTCCAGACCCCGCACGAACCCAGCACCTCAAGAGGCACCACAACACAACGGAACAGAGCGAGGAGACCTGGGTCTGTCCCTTCCTTTGACACCGATCGTTCCATATCATGCCAGCTCTGCTCCTCCTCGCTCCAGAACTGATTTTGACAGGGCTGTTGTGAGCAAAGACTCCCTCCTTGAGCACCCTCAGCTGTGGGGGGTCTGGAACTCGCTCAGGAGCTCTGCTCAAGGCAAACAGCAGCAGCACCAGCTCCGTGCGCACAGCCCAGTGCTTCGACACCGGGCAGCGGCGCCCTTCTCTGAGTGCCCTGGGCTGGCAGGGGGGAGCTCCTGGCCAGGACCGCACCTGCTCTGTTTTGCAGGAGACTCCCATCCTGCAGCATTAACATCGTTTTCTCAGACGGTAACTCTGAAAACAGGATTTGCTAGAAGGACTGGGCAGTTAACAGGAATAGTCCGTTGCAGTGTCCTGTAACTGAGAATTCATGTGTACTTCTTTTTAATTGCAGCAATATTATTTTGAAATGGAAAACTGGAGCACTCTCTTCCAAATAAGGCTGGTCTGCTGTGTGCTACTGTTTAAAAACATCACGGCTGACAGCTTCTCATGAAGCATTTGAACTCCCCAGCTTCCTCTGCTTGAGAAACTCTCCCTGAGACAATCTCCTTTTGCATCCAGTCCAGAGCCTATGGGCATGCGAGCATCTATGGAGAGGCGGCTAAACCTTGCTCAGCAAGACGACAGGGCCCAAGTGATGCTCTGGGAAACAGAGTCATCATCAGAGAAAAAAGACAGGCAAAGATGTGGGAGGAATTAATTGAGGGTGAGCATCTGCTCCCAGAACAGCACCAGCCAGGTGAGACCTTGCTTTTTATTGCTACGAGCACCTGGCTCAGAGCACGGATTCCCAGCAGGGCTGTCAGCCCCACCTTTGCATTTGCTCAGATAAACCCATTTGTTTTCTTCCCCTTCTAATTCTATGAACGTTTTCTAATCCCAAGGAGGACACTGCCTACAGGGACAGACACATCTGCTGCCGATTCATCATCTCTGGAGACACTCGGGGATATCGAGGGTGTTGTAAGCATCTTGGGGAAGGCTGGGCCCCACCTCTACGCCTCTTTCTCTTCACAGCACATGGAGAAAGCACCAACCACGCTGACCCCAGAGCTGTGCAGAGTTAAAGGGTGATGGGGCAATTGTCTAGTTAGGTCTCACATGTCATTACTATGTTTAACTAAGTTTCAGCTTATCAACATCCAGCGAGTCCTTGCAGTGAAAAGCAGCACCTAGGACCATCTCCAGGCTCTTCTGCCATCCTGTCACAATCTGGAGTAAGTTCCTCCTCCCTCCTTGCCTCAGTTTCCGTGCTGGAGGGGCATAATCTCCTCACTGTGCCTTTGTGAATCACCTGCCCCAGCTCTGCACTTATCTCAGTCCTTTCTGAATCGCTCCAGCCACTGCTCCCCCCGGTACCACCTTGGGCAAACAAGGGTAAGGTGATGCTCTGCCCCTGCTGGTGCCCTCCTGAGCCTGTGCTGACCAGGGGGGAGGAGGAGGGAAAACGCTAGCTTGTTCTTTCCCCAGCCTGCTCCAGAAAACAGGACAGATCCTGCCAGGTGCCGAGAACTCCGTTATTTTTGACTGCAGATCAGACACTGCCAGATCAGACCCAAGAGCCATAAAAGGTTTTCCACTACTTTGAAATCAATCTTTGCCTTCCAAGAGTGGCTGAATGAATGGCCCCAGCACGGTGCATCCAGTATCGCTCTGGAGGTGGGGGGCTTATGTAGCCTCTTTATAGTGAGGACACCAGGGGCTTAAATGAGCTTTAAACTTTACAGGATTCAAAGCACTTGTCTTAAAGACCTTTCAAGGCTTCCTCATGCTCACAGCAGGCAGAACTCCCTCGAAGGCTGCACTCAGCATCTTTTGTCTGGTGACCTGGAAATACCCATCAGCTTTGATCACCCCACAAAGCTTGAAGCACGAGCTAAATTCGGGTCAAGCCACCAGCCAGAGCATCCTTGGCAGCAGAACTTTTTGCTTTCCTTTGCAGCGCCCGCACAGCACATGGGTCTCACGGGGCTGTGTATCACCAGCACACCAGGTGCCACTTCGGAGTGCTCAGGGCATCACCAGTAATTAAATCTGGGGAACAGACACGAGGAGAAGCGTGGCTTATAGATTAATATTGGGGCTGAACTGTGCACAGCAGCCATCAAAGCTGCACAGCTTAAGGATGGTAAAAGTCCTTTCCAGAACCACTTCTTCATGTGCACAGGGTTCATTATGAAGGAACTAGTGCAGATCAGAGGTAGGTGCCAAAGAACATTTAACATTTTTGCAGAAAGGGGCAACTCAGCTGCACCATGGGATGGCAAGGAAGAAAGCAGGTCTGTTCTCCCTACGCTCTCACCCCCCTCACTGCCTGCAGGGGCATCGCTCTGGATTTCCCCTGGCATACACAAGCATTCTGTCCCATCCTGGCACTTCTCTCTCCAGATGACGTCTTGAGGAACCTACTTTAGGAACAAACATTCCATCCAGTTTCACGGAAAGGACACAATGGGAAGGGGTCAGACTGGCAGAGCGGGGATACGCTGAGCCAAGGAGAAGCAGCTGCTGGTCTGTGTGAGCAGCACAGTCCCCAGAACCTGGCTGGCAAGGGGACAGCCTTCCTGGAATTTCCATCTTAAAAAAGGAGCTCAGTCCAGGCAGAGATCACAAAGCCACCAGAGACAGGGTATCTGCCAACGAAGGGAGTCGGGCATCCTATTGGCATCCTTGTAAATAATGTTTAATGCATCTCCCAGGGGGCCTGACCCCTCCCCTTCTGTTGAGGACCAGATGTGCTGCATCTCAATGCCCACACTTAGCTATTTCACTTTTAAAAATATGATAGAATCAGTGATGCTTAAAATGTACTTGTTAATGGCACCAGTTTGCGATTTCATTTTACTTTAATATAAACCATCTGCTCTGAGCAGGCAGCAGCCGCAGGCTGCAGCTCCGCTGCCCTCACGTCTCCGCAACACAGGGTGTACCTCAGCTGCCACGGAGGAGGCACCGCTCTTTATCCACCCGCGTCACCAGGTATGGGCTCTGCTTGCCCCAGGACGTAGCTTGTGCGCAGCCTAAGAGCTGACTGCCACGAGCAAAAGGCTCTGCAGGGACCTCGAGGCTCTCTGTTTTCTTGCTGCCGTGAAGAGCGGAGGCAGGGACTGGTGAGGTGACACAGGGAGCAGGAGGTGCGACTGGGCATCGATCCTGCCTCGGCCTCACTACTGACGAGAGGCAGAAAAGGGCAGGCTACTGAGATCATTTGTGATGGCTCTTCCATGACCCAAGAGACCCCAGCAAAAGGTGCAAGGGGAAAGCCATGCACCCTCGTGCCTTGCACGAACGATGAAAGGAGGACGCTGCAGGTGGTGCCACCCGACTTCCCAAGTTTGGAGCCCACGATGACACCCGTTGGGGCTCCCGTGCAGCGAGTTCACTGCTGGTCCAGCCTGGGCACAAGGCATGGCGAAGGGCTGCAGACAACGCTATTTCCCAGGCCTGTCCAACAGCTTGCTGCTGTTTTCACAGGCTCAGGCAACGAGGCACAGGCTTGGCGTGCGGGCAGAACATCGCCTCAAGAGCCATCGTGGCGATGCTGACCCTGGCCAAGGGGACAGAAGAGACAGAGGGAAGGGTTCTGAAAGGGATCAGATGGTCTTCCCAACTTCTCCGCTTTGAGCTTTGCGGTTCCAGAAAGCTCTGCTTGTTTAAAAAGAGGAAAAAGAAGAAAAAAAAAAGAAAACAAAAGAAGAAAATCGAGAGGAGACCTCCTCCCCTCCTACTCGTGGGCTGAGGTATTCCCTGGGCAGCCCTCACTGTCCGTCATCCATCACTACCCAAAATAAATACAAGTTTAGATTAAAACCCATTAGAAAATAAAGTGCATCTGGTGTTGAAAAACTTCTGGAAAATGGGGATTTTTTTTTTTTTCTTACCAAAAATAGCCTTTAAAAAAAAAAGAAAAAAAAAGAAAGGGAGCAAGAGAACAGAGCGTGTGGCTCTAGGGTCTACAGGGCTGTCCCGTTAGGGAGAGGGATCTGAAACCCGCTCTTCAGCAGGGCGAGGCCGACGCCCAGAGCCAGGAGGCCAGCGAGAAGCACCCCCAGCACGGCCTTGAGGCAGGACGTCCCGCTGCGGGTGAAGGTGCCGGGCCCCATGACGCTCAGCAGGGCTGTGCTCACAGTCAGCGTGTACAGGATGGAGACTCCCGTGTTGAGGGCCACGATCTTCCCGAACTTAGCGAAAGGGGCGATGATGCAGAAGAAGAGCGGGACGGTGGCAATGACGGTGGTGACGGCGCTCGAGACGATTGCCACGCCCACGTGGCGGACCGCTTCGATCGTCCTCCACTGGCGGCAGGCGGTGGGGTCCTGGCAGAAGGGACAGCAGCGTTAAGGGGGAGCCTTTGATGTTTTAGCCTTTGAGAGGGAAGCTGGGCTCACGGGGTCCTGGTGCAGGGCAAAGATGCTGCACGAGTGCAGACGGGACAGGTCACGCAGTCTCTGGGCAAACAGCCGTGAGGCTAAAACCCAGCAGAGGTCAAAACCGCTGGGTTTGTGCCTCCTTTCAGCCACATCAGACTGACTACCGGGCCGACAGAAGAGAGGTGCTGCACGCAGACACTACAGCTGGGATCACAGATCTCCAAACTTTTGCGGTCTCCTTCTTCCCAAAGAGGCAAAATACGCCAGCAAGGCTGGAGAAGACCTGGAGCACCAGCACCGCACACCGAAGCAACCTGCAGAGGTTGCAGATCGAGCGCAGGACCGCTGCAGCACACGGCTGTCCTCACCGGGGCACGAGACGGGGCTGCTTTGCACACAGCTGTGGCAAGGGGACAACCAAGGGGGTTGGACCCTCAGCTGGGTGTACTGCACTCAGGTACACGAGCCCCTGTCAGTCTCTGGCCAGTCAGCTGGACAAGCCCCAAGGATCTCAGGCACACAGCGAAGGTCGACGCACGTCCCCTTGCCCCCCCGCACCTCAGGTCCCACACCCCAGCCAAGTAGCACAGACAGCATGAGGGGAACCGATGCAAGGAAAGAGCTCACCTGAGCCTGGTGCAGCGGCAGGTTCTCCCCTGCCAGCAGGTAGCCCTCCACCAGGTGCACGCAGTAATCGACGGAGGAGCCGACGAGGATGGAGAGGGAAATGGCTTCCACAGCTCCCATCTCCCAGCCAGACCAGTACATGATGGTCACCACCAAGCAGACCACCCCTGTGTGAAGAAGGTCACGTCAGGCAAATTTGAAGGACTCTGGCACTGCTGCCCAGGCCTACCGATACAAGTCAGTCATGGAGGGTTTGGATCGTACCCCCGCAGATGTGCAGGCTGGACAGTCTGAACCTGGGACGTTGAACCTCCTGCCCAGAGGCAAACACTTCCCTTGCCTTCCCCTGCCTTACCTGGTCAATCAGGTCACCAGACCTGCTGGGGACACTGAGGCAGTCAGTTAAATATCAGGCAAACTCACATCAAGAAATGTGAGGCCAGCAGGGCGAGGGAGGTGATTATCCCCCTCTGCTCCACTCTCGTGAGACCCCACCTGGAGTCCTGCATCCAGTTCTGGAGCCACAGCACAAGAGAGATGGGGACGTGCTGGAGCGTGTCCAGAGAAGGGCTACGAGGATGCTCCGAGGGCTGGAGCCCCTCTGCTGTGCAGACAGACTGAGGGAGTTGGGGCTGTTCAGTCTGCAGAAAAGAAGGCTCCGAGGAGACCTTATGGTGGCTTCCAGTATCTCAAGGGGCTACAAGAAAGCTGGGGAGGGGCTTGTTTGGATGTCAGGCAGTGGTAGGACTCGAGGGAATGGATTGAAGCCAGAGATGGGTCGGTTCAGATTGGACGAGAGGAAGAAGTTCTTCCCCCTGAGGGTGGGGAGACCCTGGCACAGGTTGCCCAGAGAGGGGGTGGCAGCCCCATCCCTGGGAGTGTTTAAGGCCAGGCTGGATGGGGCTCTGGGCAGCCTGATCCAGTGGGGGATGTCCCTGCCCATGGCGGGGGGTTGGAACGAGATGATCTTTAAGGTCCAACCCTGACAATTCTGTGATTCTGCGACTGAGGCCAATCCTGGCTGAAGCCTGCCAAATGAATCCCACCAGGCAGGTGTGCATCTGTGCACACAGGCTCTACAGGAGAGAGGGGCTTTGCTTTGCTTGCTGGAGTCACACACAGGCTGAGCGCGTGCGCAGGTTTTTCTTAAAGGCAGGAGAGATGTTTGTTTGTGAGTCATGTGTGGGAGAACAAGTGGTTTGAAAATGATAGATTTGATTGTTATAAGTTTAGGAACACACTTAGACCACAATATCACAGAATCCCCAGCCAGGGAAGGGGAACTATTTACAAATTCGCTTCAAATACTAACAAAACTGCTAAAATATTCAGCTTTTAAAATCTCCCACTGCTTGGAAACCGCAGCCACGGTGCAGATCCTTAGGAAGTCGTGCCATTGTTATTCAGAGCATGTGGGACTTAATCACATTATTATACATAACAGGCAGGGATGGCATTTGTGTAGCTCAAACCCTTATTTAAACAAATAGAAGGGATTGTGCAGATAAAACACACTAGGAATTAGTCACACAAATCTACTTTCCCAATGAGGTTCCTGTGCATTTGTTGAGAGTTTCTCCTGTTCACCGAGGTGTATCAGGACTCCTGGAAAGCCAACATGGTTCACAGAGAGCAAGAGCAATTCAGTTCAGATCACCAGGGACTCAGCAGGGACAACAACCCACCGATTTTACACAAAGGGAAAGCCCGACACGTTGGAATTGATGCTTTTACCTAAAATGCTGAGCAGCACCGGCAGCAGGAGGAGGATGTGAGTGGTGAACACGGCCACCGCAGCCACACAAATAACCAGCGAGAGGACGAGACTGTACAGGGCACTCTGCACTCCTGGAAGAAAAAAAAACCCACCTCATTTGACTCCTGAAAGGTGACAGCTGGGATGAGAAAGGCACCGTGTCCCTGCTGGCAACAAGGCAGGCAGGAACTCACACTGGGCGAGACGGGAAGAGGAGGATGAAAGCGGAAAGCGGGTGATGAACTTCTTGCCTCTTGTATCAGCAAGGCAGAGCCCCTTCCATTCTCTATTTCCCCAGACCCTGCCAAGGATTTTGACGGTACACGCTGCTCGGGGCAGAAACGGGCTTAAGAAGTTTGCACAGCAAAGGGGCTGAAGGTACCAGGCGTGCCCGCTGGACAGGACAGGATGCACTGTGAAGGTGTATCGGAGGGCACGGGCTCCTCAGGGAGAGAGACAGGGCCATCACTTGCCTATAATCTCCATGAAGATCTGCTTCCAGTGCTCGCAGGTCTGGAAACCGTGCCGGAGAGCGGAGCCCTCTGGGAAGAGCTGGAGTTGCTGCTGCAGGAACGTCTCCCACTTCAGGTAGTCAGCATATGTCTGGAAGGAAGATTTCCCTTTGTAGGTTGTCTGTAAGAAGATGAACATGTTATTCTCTGCTCTTTGGGGCAGGATGTACGTGGCAAGGGAGGAGGCAGAACAAGCCAGCTGGAGCCACGGCACCACTGGCAGTGGCAAATCTGCCACCAGCTCTTTGCCTGAGCTCTAATGGCAAGAGAGGACTGTGGTATAAGCAGTCACTTCCAGCAAGTCACGAGTGCCGGCGTCTGCAACAAGGCTCTAAATTACAAGGCACTAGCAAACACTAAATTATGGCTGTAAATAAAAGCAGCCAGTGCAGGAAGAGCTAAAGCCCCAGAAGTCACAAGAAGAAACGGTCATGAGGGTAGATGGCGACGCCGTGTGCTCACCGATTCAAAGGCCATGGAGATCCACTGCACCTTCCCATCCTTCACCCCCACCGCCCCGTGAGAGAGCTGCCCGGGCAGCAGGTTCGGCTCAGGGATGTTCTTGCACTCAGGGTGCAACATCTGCAGAAAGGAGGAGATGCTGTAACCTGGAGAGAAAGAAAAGCAATGGATGGAGGACAGGACCGGGAAGCACACTGGAGCAAGAGGGTAAAAAAAAACAAAACACAAAAAGCAAGAGAAAGTTGCAGGTCCCACTTGTCAGCAGCTGCCTCCCCTTGCAGCTCTGACTTGCCAAAGCCCTTGAGGTCTGAGCATCAGAGCCCTCAGCTGCTGCCAGCATGAAAGGGCACTCTGTGCCATCGGCACCGCACAGGACACGGCCACCGCGGCCTGTCCCCAGCTGCCAGGAGGCAGGACCAACAGCAAGCACTGGGAAGCCATCTGCCTGGCCCGGCCGGGATTTTCTGCAGGCACGACACTGGCTTTTGGCCTGAAGCCAATGCACACTTCCCAGACTGAGCTCCACAACCTTGTGACCTCTGAAGTCGGAAGAGGCAATCACTGGTCAGGTATGTGAAGCCACAGGGTAGTGAGCAGCCTCATCACAGCGAGTTCAGGCGTGATTTGCTGGTTATTCGGGAGCTATTTGTCCAAAAGATTTGAAGTGTATCACGAGCAATCTCCATGACTGGAAAGAATGAATACAACTTCGATTTCACCTTCACTGGATTAAATCCCGTAGAACATGCCCAGTGTTTTTGCAGTTAAAGAGACCGTTTCCCTTCCTCATCTCCCAGAAAGCATGACCACGAGGATGTTCTAGAAGGGTAGAGCTGCCTTGGGAAGAAAAGGAGGCAGCAAGAAGCAGCCACCCTCTTTGGTTTGCTGTTGAGGACTCCAGCTCAAAGATGCTGTAAGCAGAGCCACAGAACTGATGCTCCTGTCCCACTCACTGGCATTTCTCACCCCTGAGCTGGCTGGCACAACACACAGAAGCACGAGGGCAATGGCCCATGGAACTATGACCTAATCTGGGTGGACAGAGGCAGAGCTGTGCTGAAGCCAGCTCAGAGGAGCTGATTCCCCTCGCCGTGCTGTCTGCATTTATCATTGCCTGGCACCTCCCTTTCCTTCCCCTGCTTCACCAAGCTGAGCTCTGAAAGTTCAAAAGCCCTTAGAAGCCACACTCCTCAGACGGGAAGGCAAGAACCAGCCCCCGCCCAGGGACCCAGGACGTCCCCAAGGACCCCGACGGCTGGCGCCAGTCCCACCTACCCGAGGGCAGGCACTGAGCCCCTCCCGGCTTCACCAGCTCAGCGTTGCTGGCGATGGCTTTGCAGAGGCGGCACAGGTTGCCAATCTCTTTGAAGAGGTCGAAGCTGTCATCGTAGATAACGCTGCCCTTTCACAAGGAGACACAAGGACAAGAGCACCACACGTGAGGCACACACGCAGCAACTGGTGCCAGAAGGCAAAGGCTGAGCCTTCTCCTGGCTGCGCAGCCTGAGATGAGCTTTTACAGGTAACACCTTATATAGCAGAAAAACCCAGTGGACGTCTTTGCCTCACCAGATAACTCACGTACCCTACCCCAAAAGTCAAGCAGCAGAAGCCCTGACAAATGAACAGCCACCACACCATGCCCCAAACCATCAGGGGCTGCCTAAGCAGCAGCTCTGAACCCCTGGCAGTGCCCAGCACGGACCTCCAGCTTTCAGCTCTCTCTGCTGCACCCTCCAGAGAAACAGTAGGAAAAGGAACCGCATCTGCCAAGTGAGCAGGGCTAAGCATCGCTTTTCTGGGGAAAGGCTGTGAATTATTCAAGGTATCAGATCCGGGAGATAAGCTCTCCCTGGGAAAGTCACATTTAGTAACCTTTGCCCAGAGTAATTAATTTGTACTTTTTCATGTGAATATCTCATTATGAGATAAACAATTGTGGAAAGATAGAAGTTCCCTCGATCTTGAATCTGTAGTGACATTTCTCATACTGAGCTCAAGATGAGTTTGCTTCTAAAATCCTCAGGAAAGCCAGATTTAGACTCAAAATTAGAAGGTTAAATATTGCACTCAGAACGGGATTTTCTGAGAAGTCTGAAGCGATTTCAGTAAGGGCTTCCCGATCTCCGTTACTTGTGAATTTGCTAAAAGAGAAATGTACTTTTGCCTCATCACAACACTACTGTCTCTGCCATCCCATCTGTCTAGACCACTGGGCCACACTGGGGATTAACTAAACACCACCCGGCGAGGTGCTATCCATCACTCATCAGCCCCGAGCTCGCCCGCCCAGCATGCCAGAACGCGTGTACCAGGTCTCCGATGACGTGGTTGTCCGGGCGTCTCGTGCGATTAAGACCCCTGATACCAAACACGACAAACACCATGGCTCCCGTGTCCACCAGCGGCCGCACCGCCGGCTTCCCACAGCCCGTGTTCATGCACGGATTAAATCCAGAAGTGGCCGACAGCTTTGCTTTGGGTGCCGCTGTCAAATACAGAAGAAAGGTTGGTTACATCAGAAGGCGGCACAAAAAGGTCCGACTCTCCGGACCTGACAGACAGACACGGCCGAACGGGTCCTCTTCAGCTTACCCTTCTCGCTGGGAACATAAAGGATGCCTTTGGTGGGTCCATCTGGGCTAGAGCTGAGGAGGCAGCCGGGAGGTGCTACACACACTCGGCCGTGGTACGGAGGCTTGTGCGACTGAGCAAAATACAGTCTCCTGCGCAGCAAAGAAAGTTTGTTATGGGAGCCCAAGATAGTAAAGTCCAAAACACGACATGGAAACAGACACTCTCCAAGGACAAGGTGAGCAGCTCCAGCCCTGGATCCCAAGCACTTGCATGTTCAGTGCTGCTTGTTCAGCCCAAGAGGTCAGGTGGGCAAGGGCAAGACCAGCAATGACTTCTTGCCACCCAAAGAAGCCCCCAGTCACAGTCCTGCACCCACTGTGCCTCTGGCACATTAAAGATGCTATGGGCCTGCAAAATAATTTTGCAAAGATGGGGCACATTTGCAGCAAAGCAAGTCCAGGCTGGATGGGGCTCTGGGCAACCTGGTCTGGTGGAGGATGTCCCTGCCCATGGCAGGGGGTTGGAACGAGATGACCTTTAAGGTGCCTTCCAACTCTGACAATTCTATCATCCTATGGCCACGGATGCCACCAACTGAGGGCAGGACTGGCACTCGACATGAGCATCCCCTACCAGCCACTGAGCTGTGCTGGTGTTGCTGCCTGGCCCCGCGTGGGTTTTGGAAGGTTACCGTGTTCGCTGCTGCTCCTTGGCGGCCACGTAGAAACTGAAGTCGAACTTCCAGCCTCTCTTGGTGTCACAGGACAAGGTGGTCATCATCCACTTCCTGGGGCTCGTCTGCTTAAGCAGCCCTACTGTGGACACACAAGCTGTCAGCTTCTTGGTGAAGTTACCGAAAGGCACTCTATACACCTAAGCAATGGATTAATGAAAACAGACACTTAACTCCACGGGGTTGCAGCCTGTGGCATGTTAGCATCACACACTCCCCTCCTCCCTGAGCACTGGCCCAGCCACGCAGGATGAGCACCGCAGCCACGCACCCCACCAGCCCCAGCCTGCTCCCTTCCCAGGACTGGCCAGTGTGTGTGACAGGGCCCCTTGCCTCCCCCATTCCCTGTGCCCTAGCCTCTGGCCGGGCCGAGGGACATCTGAAAATGACTCCTCCTGGGGGGGTGTCCAATATGGCCCATCCACAAGCCGTGCTGCCTGCTTGCCTGGGCTTGGGGATGGACAGAAGGAGGTTGTGGGAATCCGCCTGTCTCAGTAGCAGTTTCTACTAGAATGAGCTCATTCAGTGATGCCTGGCCTCACAGACACCCACAGTTAGAGTCACAGAATCATTCAGGTTGGAAAAGACCCTTGGGATCATCAAGTCCAACCTATAACCCTACCCTAGAGTCCACCCCTAAACCATCTACCCCAACACCGCATCTAAACGACCTTTAAACACCACCAGGGAAGGTGACTCAACCACCTCCCTGGGCAGCCTGTTCCAATCTCTGACTACTCTTTCTGTGAAACTTTTTTTCCCTAACATCCAGCCTAAATCTACCCCTGTTGCAGCTTGTGGCCATTCCCTCTACTACCAATTACCTGAGAGAAGAGACCAGCCCAACCTCTCTACAACTTCCTTTCAGGTAGTTGTAGAGAGCGATGAGGTCACACTGGGAGAGCAACAGGTAAGTGCTGTGGCATCACGAGGCATCGTCTTAAAGGATGCCAAGCGCAACACCCTCTGTGTTAGCTACCTCGCTGCAATGCTCTGCAAATTTCACCCTGAGCTACCTGGCACCCATAGAGAGACAGGAGGAGGCTCTTGTGCTCACCTGTTGAGTGCTGCACTCCCGATAGAGGGGTCCAACATCCCTGGACTGACTCACCTGGAATGAAGGCACCTCCCCGTCTCCCGGTGACACCATCTGCCAGGGGGCAGGGACACTGGCATTGAGCGAGAATCTGTAGATGGCTGGCCTCCCCTTGCTTCTGGACTTGGAGATATACACAGTCCCCTGGAGATCTGAAGAAAACAGAGGGCATGAGGGCTAGTGGCACTTCTCCATCAGCAAATCCCACAGATGTGGGTAGCAGCAAAGGAGGGTTCTCCGCTCTGCTGTCTCCTCTGGGGCAGCAGGCACAGCCTCTGCTTTCCAGCAGCACAGCACGCCTTTCAGAGGTTTCCACATACGCATCCTGCGCTGCAGTAATTCCTGACGGCTTATTGACTCACGTCATCTTGGGACGTGGCCCAGTAATTCTTTTATCCTCAAAATCTCCTGCAAAGCAGGTTGAATTTACTCTCCTCAAGGCCTGCCAACAAGGTTGTGACACAGGACTGGGATGCAAGAGCTCTGAGCTCCTAGCCCTGGGCTCAGACAGAGGGATTTGTCCCCAGACTGTGCTGTCACCTGGGTTATAGAACCATGTCCTGCAGAACAGTAGGCATTCAGGGGAATGGGGACTGTTATGATGCTCCTTACATCCAGCTCCAAGCTAGGGCTCAGCAGGGCAGGATCTGAAGAGAATTGTTCAGAGACCACATGATTTACTTTTTACCCAAGTGGATCTCTGTGCCCTGGACCCAAATGCAGTCAGAATCACCCCACCCCACTTACCTTGCTGCCCTGTATCACTCATGCTCCCTTTGCTTCCCCAAGGTGACCCTGAGCCCCTCTTCTTTTTTTCCAAGGAGGTTCTGATGTTGTTCTGCAAACTGTGGGGCTTTTCCTGAAACAAACCTGTCCCACAAGGTTAGTCAGGGAGGAAAGAGTGAAGTCATGACAAGAGATCTACCCGCCCCACGCAAACAACAGGCTCTGCTACTGAACACCAAACCCAAGGCAAGAAACACACAGACCCCGAGCTGGTCACTCCCATGTGACCAGCAGCTCCAAGCAGTCAGTTTTCAAGGACTATAAAGGAATTACTCCAGCAGAAACACTTGGGCGGTTCCTAGCTAAAGCAGGAAATACTTTTCAAAATACTCCACTCCTACAGGCAACTCAGTCATCCCACTCCCAAGGTGTGCCTCCCTCCAGCCAGGTCCAGACAATGTCTGATGAGGTATCTGAACAACATCAGCCTCTACCTCACGTTTCAGCTCCTCCAGCCTAGGGCTTAGGCCTGGCTGCAGCCCCCCATGGTCTGGGTGGACCAGTGCTCTCACCTGAGCAGGTAATGCAGGAGATGCCTTCAGCACTCAGGTTGTATTTCAGGTCCAGCAGCACCTGGATGTTAGTGTCCGGCCGGAACAAGAGCGGAGCGCGGCTAGCTGGATGGAGGCGGCTTGCAAAGAATATGGACAGGAGCAAAACAAGAAGGAAGAGCCCTGCAAAGAGAAGCCCAGGTAAGTGCGTGGAACCCTACGTACATCTGGCACTTCAGACACGCTCAGACAGCGGGGGCATGGCAGAGAGACCGGAGAAAGGAACAGCACCTAAAGCACACGGGCAGCTGGGCTTCCTTGTGATGAGCCCCACGCCTGGAAAACCCCATCAGGGCTTGCCGTTTCCCATCTGAGTAAAAGCAGAGGGGTAGAAAGTCTCAAGAGTTCCTCGTGCAGTTCCGTTAGGGACTGAGTGTTCTGGGGACACTCTTCCACTGAGTTCCAAGTCATCTACTACGTCCTTTTTCTCAATCTCTTGTCACTAATGATCAAGGCTCGGGGACTGACCGAGATGTTGCCGGCCCCTCTAAAGTCAATGCAGACAGAACACCTCCCTCCCTCCTTACCTACAATCACCCATCTGCTCTTCACTGCCGACCACAGCACCCAGCGCTCCAGCAGCTCCTGCAGACGAGTTATCAAGTGACCCCGGTTGCTCTTCTCTGCAGGGAGCTGCAGATTTTCTGGCATCACGCATAGCAAGGGGACATCCCCCATTTCCAGGGAGACTAGAAAGAGAGAGAAATCAAAAGCGGTCTCAGCGCTCAGTGTCACAAGTGTCTCTCATAGCTTTCTGCTCTTCTTTACAAAATCTCCTGCAAGGTGCTGTACAACCCACTCATGCTAAAGAGGTGGAGTAAGATCTAGGCAGAGGCAGTGACTTCCCAGGATGTCACAGGAAGCATCTTTGTCAAGTCACTGCCAGGTGACACTTCTAAATCCATAGCTCAATCCAAAGACTACGCTTCAGGCTATTCTTCCTCTGCTAGATCCCACTAACATTGTCCATAAGGCAACAAGCTTCTTTGTTCAAGCAGAATTTGTCCCCGTCCCACTATGTATGTCTCAAAGCTAATTACAGAGAGCTGAGCTCCTCTCGACTGCAGCGTGGCTCCTACCTCATCTCTTTACTCCCGCTCAGGGATGCCCAGGGAACTGCCCTCTCTCTGTGGGTGAGAAATGGGCACTTGGCTGTAGTGGGGTCAAAAGGTGCCGGGCACGCTGTGCAGCTGACCCACAGACCACGCTGGGTCACCCACTGGAACAAGCTGCTTTGCTTCTTCACAAGTTACCTGATGCCCAGGGGCCGCTGGAGAAAAGCCTCCTGCTGCTCCTTCTGCCCCAGGGAAGGGAAGGAGTTTCTGTTATACACCACCAGTGCACGTGGCTCCAGCATACTAAGGAGACAGCTTTTGCAGCACAGTGCCAAAGCTTAGCCATCTGCCTCTCAAAGGCAGCTCAGAGCGTGCTCTGCAGGGAGGGGGTCTGCACACTCCTGGGGGACTAACGGGCTCTCAGCCATCAATCCTTTTGCCTCCAGTTCCAGTCTGCTCCTCAGCCTGAAAGCTACTGCCCAGCCCACCTCCGCTGAGGGCTGTAATAGGAAAAGCTCCCAGCAAGATTCAAAAGCCAAGTACAACAGGGTACGACCCTGTAAACAGCCTTATCTTCAGTCAGGTCTAGAAGGATTATCTCCTGCTAGCAAGAGATAGAGAATTTCTGGGCTTTTTTCTAGATTGCTCATGTGGTCCAAGGAAAGTCACTGCCCTCTTCTTGCCATGACAGAGGAGATGCTCTGAGGAGTGATGGTGGAGAAAAGCAAAGCATTTTCTCGTGTGCTTCCCAGATGCAGTGCTCTGAATGGCAGAGAAAAGGGGAAAACTCTTTACTCAAAGGTGAGCTGTCCTGGTGCTATGGATTAAATGTTTCACGGCTACATCCATGTCACAATCAGTGTTTCCGGCCAGACAGTACAGTCCACAACAGACCCAAGAGGATTAGCAAAAGTGGTTAGAAAGCATGTGTCGACACCCACTGAAGACCTCAAAGCAACTGACAACCACTGGTGAGTTCAGAATCCTACAACCTCCTGCGACAGCACCACCTCCATCTTAACAGAAGGGAAACCGAGGCACGGACCAGCGGCAGGGACAGGAAGAACTGCAGGATGAACGGGGCAGCGTGGTCCCCCTGAAGGCACTACACAGCAGGCACATACCAGGCTCCTCCTCCACACTGAGCAGGGGGATGTCATCATCAAGATAGGGAAGCGTCTCTCTGCCTGCTCTGGAGGTGGCCTCCGAGGCAACGAAGAGATCTTCAGCCAGGTGCAAGGCGTGCTTTTTGGTGCACTTCTGACCACAGCTGGATTGGAGTGGGGAAGGAGACAAAGGCATGAGTTTTAAGCCCCACACCCTGCAGAGAGTTACCAGTGGGCTCCTTCAGTGACAAGGAGAGCAGCAACAGCCTCGTCCAATTACTTGGAAAGACAAGTTTCCATTGCTGAGTGCTGAGAGGCCAGGGCTGAGCTGCTGTGGCACAGCAGTAGCTGGGCTGGAGACACAGAGCAGAGCTGAGCCACGAACACCGGGTGCTGAGTGACGGGCGTTTCAGCAGCTCATCTCCCTGCTAATGAATTAAATCAGGCCAGGTCACCTACACTGCTAAAGAGCAGGGGAAGGGGGAATGTGCTGACTTCCAAACACAAATCTGCATGCCCTGCTTGTGCTCGCAGGCAGGAGCAATGCTGATCTCTCTGCCTTGCAGGGCTTGAGGCTTTAGCTGCGCAGTAAGCGCTCCGAGGACACAAATGGCTCCAGGGACTAAACAAAGAGGTGCTACTGGCACTGCAGAGCCTGGCTCCTGGGAGGCACCTGTGTGTACACCAGTGGGAATGAGGCTGGGACCTGGCCCTTTCATTTTGCTCCAATCTGGAATGGCAGAAGTTCAGTTTCCCTAACAGGGAATGTTGAATCCCTGAGGGGGATGAGGATAACTGAGAGGATCAGGCAGGGATTCGCACGCTGCCTTGGCCATGATTTCCACAACTCCTCACCCACACAACAAGGCTCCAGGGCTCACCTGGTTTGGCAGGAGCTCTCTAGCGGGGACACATAAAGGGTCCATATTCCAAGAGCAGCTGGCATGGTGAAGAGCACAGCTACCCAGCAGCAGGACACAATCAATGACATGAAGAGCCCAAAGTCATGCACGGCTGGGATCTACATGAAGAGAGAGAACATGGAGTTGGCATCAACTGGGGGAGACCTGGAAAGACACCGGGCTCAAAAGAGATATCTGAAGGAACCTAAGAATTCCACACGCTGACCTCGGTCACTGTGGTCAGCAGATCTGGTAGGTAAAGAGCTGAGCTGGAGCCCAGCAGCCACCGTTTGATCAGTGGCACAAGAAATATTGCCTCTGATGCCTTAGCACAGGTAAGGGACAGCCCTCTAGGGCCAGCAAGTCCAGCACGTCCTTGCGCTGGAGGAGAGGACAGAAAGACGGCGCTGGCAGCTTCCCTCTCTATTAGGCCCTTGGGCAGCAACAGAAGGCCCCAAATCCCAAAGCTGCAGCGTACCTGGGAGAAGATGTTGGCAGCATATGCTGCAGCTGTGGTCAGGGAGGTGAAGAAGGTGGCCTTCCCCGCCGTCTGCACAGTGTGGATCATGCGCAGCCGCAGGTCCTTGAGGTGGGTGGCTTGGCGGTAGGTGTTGATGAAGACAAAGACATCATCAACCCCTGGGAAGAGAGGGGAGAGATTCTGATACTTTGCTCACCGTAGGGACACATGCAAAAATATCTTAATCTCCCCTCAACACCTGACTTGCAAGTATTTCACTTACACGCAACAGAGGGAAAGTGCTTGAAATTCAATCTGCATTTGCCACCGTCACCTTTCTCTCTCCTGCACCAGGAGTTACGGCAGGGCAGCACAGGTAGGTTTTGAGGAAGGACGAGCTTACCGATCCCCACAATGACAAAGGCAGCCACACCATTGAGGATACCCAGGTACTGGATCCCAAATACAACATGGTACAGGAACAGAGCCACCAGGCAGCTTAGCCCAATGCTGGCAATGCCAAAGAATGACAGGAACACTGCAGGAGAAAAGGAACAACAGCATTGCTGGCAATCCCTCAGGAGAACAGACACCTCACGCCTACTCCTGGTTCCCAGGAGTATGCTGGACGACAGAGAACAGCTCAGGGCTGCAGGAGCACTGCTTGCAGGCTCCTTTCCGTGAGGCCCACCCATGAAATTATACCAGCTTTACACCAGCACAAGATGGGAATTTGCATCTTATTGCTGTTCTCCCGTGAGCCTCCCCCCAACCCACAAATCCCAGCTCCGTAGAGTCAGACTCGCACGACCTTCAGGCAGGCTGGTGTCAGGGCTTGCACAGACACAGGGAGTCACAGCAAATTTGCATTTGTGTGAGAGCAGGGCAGCTAGGACTGCAGCCTACCTGAGCAGGAGGTAAGGATGTAGACCAAGACAGCTATGCAGCTACTGCTGATGAAGGCCAGCAACATGTCATTATTGAAAGTCCGCCTCACTTCATAGTCAAATAAATCCGTCCCTCCATACAGCACCTGGACTTTGCTAGGGTGGGAAGATATGGAGGAAGAGGATTAGGTGGAGTTGAGTGTAAAGGGAGCAGAGCCAGGGGATTTGAAGCACGACATCTTCCCCAGAGCCAAAGGTCAGTGCTCCAATAAACTTGGAGCAGTTGCTGCTGGAGGTGAAGCTCACACATGAGAGAAAAATAAAGGAGCAGGTCTAACCTTTTTCAAATTCCCCCAGTGCATGGTGGGCCTTTGGCACTAACAGACAGCTCCTGAAGTCTCCAAAGCCAACTACGTCTGGGATAGTAATCACTGTTTATTATATTAAGCACAAAGGTAATAACCAGCGGATGCAGGCAGAGTGAGAGCTTATCAGAAACCACGTGATTTACCAGCTTCTGCTTCTGGAAGCAGGCTCTGGGCAGAAGCAGCCCGAGATAATTTAACCAGGAGTACAATAACACTGCACCACAGGAGGCTATCATCAGGAATCTGAACTTCAAAAACTGAGCCTTGGCCCCAATTCCCTTCCAGCTTCCCCGTAAGCGTGACCCAGCCTGCCAGCCCAGCGCTGAGAAGGCTCCGCGGCTGCCCGCTCCCAGGGCTGGGAGCAGCTGGCTGCATTTCACTCATTTCACTCCGCTTTTGAACACCTCCTTCACTCTGCGAGGTACTGATATTCAGAGCAGGAGAGAGCTGGAGGCTGAGAAGGTACACTGACACCAGGACCCACTGCCTCCCCTCAGCTGTCTGGATCCTGGGCTACTCCTTTAGCTCTTTTAGCTCTATTTCACCACCTCCCTCTCACAAGCGCTAAGCAAAGCTCTAATCAATCAAAGCCATACACAAGCCTGTGCTTCCTGAAACTTATTCTGCCCTGAAACCCCCAGCCCCATCTCTCTGTGCAAAGAGCAAACACTTCTTGAAGAGATTACACCGGTATTAGCAAAAGGAGAATCTGATCCACAGGCTCATGCCTTGAGTGAGGATCATTTAGCCCCCTTGCACCAGACCAGCTGAGGCCAAAACCAGACCAGGAAGGCAGAGAAGCAGCTCTGCTGGAGCCAGGGGAATTAGACTTGTGCAGTGGAAGCAAACAGATCAAATACCAGACAGGGGCTGAGTGGAAAGGCAAGCACTGTACTCAATCTTTGGCTCTTTCCTTGTCTCCACTGATGTCTCTGGCACGTTGCTGCAGTCGGAGGTGGTGCTAAAGTGAAGCACGAGTGGTTTTCTGCCATATGCTCCCCACCCTCATTCGCAGCACTATGCCTGAGCCCGACTTCAAAGCAGAGGCTTTTTCTCCTTCGCCTGGAGCATTATGCCACGGCCACCATTTGAGACAGCGCAGCGCTCCGAGCTGCCACGCCGAGCCTGCTGTGCCTTCCAGGTGGGACTGAACACTGCAGGGCTATCGGACCCCAGCCGGTCTGTCTGCCCCGCAGAAATCTTACCGCAGAGCTTTTACACCCTGGAGGGTCTGTTCCACCCACTGCTTTAGTGCCCCGTTCTCTCCAACCTCTGCCCATCCCAGCCAGGCACCAGCCCTGCCTGCACAGACCCTCACCTTGTGGACTGCTTGGCCAGCATGGCCACGTAGGTGATGACAAAGTTCTGGAACTTGCGGCGCTGCTCCTCCCAGCGGTCATCCACCGAGTAGTAGTTCGGCAGCGGCGCCCCAAAGAGGATTTCGCTCCGCAGCAGGGAGCTCTTCATGTTCTCGGCAGACAAGCTCTCATCCACGTACCAGTAGAATTCAGGGTGGGTCATAGCCAGTTCCAGAGAGCCTGCAGGAGAAAGGGGCACCACTTGGGTTAGGTCCCACTTAGTCGACTTGGCAAGGCACAGGGTCTAGTCTGGCAAACTGGGAGCACTCCTGTCTTTCATCAGCGATGCCAACTGCTGCTGCCTTGCAGAGAACAAGGAAGGCTGGGGAAAGCTGGATTGCAAAGACTCACCTTCCACTTCTGCTTCATGACTCCGCTTGCGAGGTTGCCTGCCTGCAGTTCCCCAGCAGGGATGCACCAGCAGCACTTCACACAACATCCCCACCAACACTCCCACTGCCGGATGCACTTGGCTCTCACGCATTGGGCCAGTATTTACTCTGTCACACTGGGAAGCACTAGACCTAAACAACATCCACAGAAGACGAGGTGCCCTGGCTCTGTTGTGCCCTGCTACCTCTGCCATCCGTAGGTGTGACGGATGGAGACACGGAGGCACTCTGCTAGTTTTGAGCAAGAGACACTGCTTGTCTACGCCCAAAATCCAAGTTCCCTTGAAATCACACCAGAAGCTACGCTCTTTCCTGTTCTGGTAGCAGAACTGTTACACCGGAGCAGATGGAGTTAATTCTTTGCCTGCTCCCTGTGGGGCTCCTGGGCAGCTATCGTCTGCAGCCTGTGCCTGGGAGACAGATGGAGGCTTCATCCCACGGCCACATCACACCCACACACTCTGTGTGATTCACCTCTTTTTCACCATCCAAAGCCTCTGCTCTACTAGAGGGGCACAGTACAGGGTAGGGAGCTGGGAGGAGGTGGTAGGGCCTTCCTCCTCCTCCTCTCCTTTTAGCAGCCTTTCCAGCTGGTGACTCACAAGCTGCCTTTCAAGCTCCAGTGCAGCCCACAGACCTCTTTCATCTGCTCTGTGGCACAGGGAAGCTCATCCCTATTGTCTACCCAAGACCTGACATTCCTCTACCTAACCACAGCCATTTACAGGGGACAAGAGTTGGTTCAGTTGCAGGATTCCCCCTCATTTATCCCTCTCACTCACCCGTTGGGGCAGGTGGGACCCAGGAGTTGCAGGGGCTTTGCTACAAGGGTTAAAAAGAGGCCCTAGCACAGAAAACACAATTCCTCAAGGCATAACACTGCAGCATCCTCCCCTCTGCAGAGGGAAGTCGCACCTCTTAGCTGCACACCAGTAAGGGACTGCCTGAGCTTGCAGCAGATACATGCCTTAAACAGGGAGGTTCTCCTGCTCCTTTACTGGTGAGACCACACCTGGAATGCTGTGTCCAGTTTGGGGCTCCCCAGTTCCAGACAGACAGGGACCTACTGGAGAGAGTCCAAGGGAGAGCTACGAGGGTGATCAAGGGACTGAACATCTCTGCTGTGAAGAGAGACTGAGAGAACTGGGGCTGTTCAGCCTTGAGAGGAGATGGCTGAGAGGGGACCTTGTTAATGTATAGAAATATCTGAGGGGTGGGGGTCAAGGGGAAGGGACAATCTCTGCTCAGTGGTGCCCAGCAATAGAACAAGAGGTGATCCTGCTCTGGCAGAGGGGTTGGACTAGATGATCTCTAGAGGTCCCTTCCAACCCCCAACATTCTATGCCCTTAACACGGCTTAAACACGCCCTTAACGTGCCTTAAACAAGCCCTTGTGCACGGCCCTCGGCTCACCTTGGATGTCAGCAAGGTCTTGTCCCATGCCATCGTAGTAAATCTTCCCTCCTCTCTCAGTGGGGAAGAAGTAGGTCATGAGGGAGCTGGGAGGGGAGCAGTAGGAATAAGAGCCCAGGGGCAGGTCCTTCAAGACCTCGTGAGGCTTCCAGCAGAACTCCCGGAAGCGAGGGTGGTCCATGATCTTGCGCTCTACCTCATGGATGGTAACCAGGCGCTCGGTGGTGAAGATGTTGTTCTCAGAGTCCCCCCGAGCCAGAAAGATGAGCTCGATGCGCCAGTGGGCGTGTGTCTGCGTGTTGGCGCTGATGTAGGTGCTGGAGTAGTCCCAGCGTGGGGCACCTCTCCCAGTTCGGGAAGTCCGGTTTCCCGGGTACAGGTGGGCGCGGGGCTTGGGGGAGCTCGTCCTGCCCTCTGGGGCGCCGCGCTTGACACGCGTGCCAACCCCGAGGTGTGAAGCATTGAGGTGAAGCTGCTGGAGCTGCTCAAAGATGAGCCTCTGCAGCGTTTCAGAGGTGAAGTCAGCCACGTCCCGGCGGTTCCTCCCCCATGACCCAAACTGGGACTTGAGGGCCAAGGCAAGCGCGTCGAAACGCTGAGAGGACTCGTGGTTGCGGATCTCGAAAGCGTTGTAGGAGATGTCGATATCCAGGGCTGGGTAGCGAAGGAACATGACAAGAGCGAGCGTCGCAGGGATGGCACAGCCCAGGAAAAGGATGAAGCCAGCGCAGTACGGGTTGGTAAACACCCAGCCAACAATATTCCAGAAGTCGGACACCAGCAGCGTGGCACGCAGGGGCCTGGCTCTGCACGGGCTTTTCCCACACAACAGAGAACCCTCGCGCTTCTTCCGGGAGCTGAGGGCTACCTCTTCATCTTCCTCATCTAGCCAGGCGTCCTGTAACAAGGGGTCATCCTCTGCGTCCATGGCCAGTGCCTGCACAAAAGAGTAGAGAAAAAGCAGTCAGCAGTGGGGGTCACTAGGCACAGCCATGAGTCCACGGCAGCAGCCGAAGGGTCTCCGGAGCAGAGCTGGCGAGGCAGGCACACTCCAGCTCTCTTAGCCCCACAGCCTCAGCAGCAAAACACGACTCCTCTCAAAGCCCACAGGGATGCTACAGCCGCTGAAAGAACAGGCTCACCACGGGGTAACCCACACCTGCCTGGCACAGGAACCAGAGAGGGGAGAAGTTGAAGCTACAGCCTCAGAGCTCGGTGCTCTGCACGGCTCCAGGAACACCACGCGAGGAGACCGCAGGGCATTCACCGCACGCTGCTCAGACTGCAGCAGCAGGAACATTTAATTAGCCAACCTCGTTCTCACGCCCAGGAAATAGTTCATGCTACCGCATGAAAAATGCAAGGGATCCTATCTTCCTCTCCTTAAAACTGACAATAGATTTCGCCCCCCCCGGCTATTTACAGCTGTGCTTGTCCTTCCCACAAAGCGTGTGCGCTCGCACAGAACCAGAATCACGTGCACCGATACTGGCAGACACACACCGACCCCCCCCCGAGAGCTCACTGGGACCCTGCTCCTGTCCCCGAAGCACTTTCCACTGCTACCATGGGAAGGAAAAGGGCTGAACAACCCTGCTCTCCCTCCACTCCTGTGGGACACTGTTTATGGAGTGGGTTTTCCCAGATTCTAAGGAAGAATCATGAAACAAAAGCTGTTACTGCCCCCAGGGAATCATAGAAGCATAGACTGTGTTGGGCTGGAAGGGACCTTTAAAGGCCATCTAGTCCAACCCCTGCAGAGAGCAGGGACAGCTTTAAGATCAGGTTGCTCAAAGCCCTGTCCAGTCTGACTTTGAGTGTCTCCAGGGACGGGGTCTCCACCTCCTCTCTGGGCACCCTGGGCCAGGGTCTCACCACCCTCAGAGTAAAGAACTGACACCTAATCTAAATTTCCCCTGCTCTTGGTTAAAACCACCGCCCCTCGTCCTGTCGCTACACACCCACCTCAACAGCCCCTCCCCAGCCCTCCTGCAGCCCCTCCAGGCACCGGGAGGCTGCTCCAAGGTCTCCCCTTTAGGAGCCTTCTCCTCTCCAGGCTGAACAGCCCCAGCTCTCCCAGCCTGTCCTCGCAGGAGAGCTGCTCCAGCCCTTTGACCACGTTTGTGGTCTCCTCTGGACCTGCTCCAAGAAGTCCACGTTCTTCTTGTGTTGGGGGCTCCAGAGCTGGATGCCACACTCCGGCTGGGCTCTGCCCGGCGCAGAGCAGAGGGGCAGGACGCCCCCTCTCTCGTCCCGCTGGCCGCGCTGCTCTGGCCACAGCCCAGGGTGCGACCGGCCTTCGGGGCTGCCAGCGCGCCTTGGTGGCTCACCACTTGGTGGCTTTTCATCCACCAACACCTCTGAGTCCTTTTCCTCGGGGCTGCTCTCCAGCACATCATGCCCCAGCCCGTACCGATAACGAGGATGGGCCCAAGCCATGGGCAGGACCTTGCCCTGAGCCTTGTTGAACCCCGAGAGGTTCACAGGGACCCTTCTTTTCCAGCTCGTCCAGGTGCCTCTGGAGGAAACTCTCCCTGATCAGCCCACACCTGGGCAGGAAAGAAGGGCAGACTCCCTGGGAGATGTTCTCCTTCACAGGGGGCTCCCAGCACACACAAATTCTCAGACTTTCCCATGTGCCCCTTCTGGGTGTTGCACCACAGCCTCCCCAGCCTGGAGGTCATGCCCAGACCCTGTCAGTGTGATTCCCCCTTCCTGGCTCCTGGCAGCAAAGCCAGCAGCCCCCACTCACTCAATAGACAAACGGATTCAGTCTGTTACTTGACCCTGAGAGCTGCAAACCATTCGCACACAGGCCAGAAGGAGTTTACTAGCTTTGCTCCTCAACAGAGTTCCTGTTTTAACAGGACTTACACCAGCAGGAAGATGAACTGCCAGCACCCCCTGAACTCTGGGTCCTCAGAAGAGCTGGGAGCTGCCTGAGCTCGGGCCAAGAGAAAAAGCAATGGGGCAGAAACACTCCCTGGCAGAAGAGGGATGTGCAAAGGGGCAGGGGCCATCGCAACCTCCCCGGCCCTGGTCAGCCAGGGTGATGTCCGGGGCTTTGCTCACAGGGATTTCACGGGAGCTCCAGCAGCTCCCATGGGGTTCCCTCTGCTCTCGACGGGCATCTGCGCTGGCAGGCTGGGCAGAGTGCTCCCAGCACCGCACAGCCTGTGGAGAATGGGGAACCAGAGGCTCCAGCCTCTGTGGAGAATGAGGAACCAGAGGCTCCAGCCTCCTTGCTCCTGTCCGCACCAGAGCCAGCACGAACGTTGATCAGTGCCTTTAGTCTGCAGAACATCGTCTCAAAACATCCCACCCTTCCTGCCAGCGTGAGAGCAGTGACTCCCCATCCGCCTCGCCGCGGTCAGGCTCCTGCGGCTGGCTCACTGGCCGCGGGCAGGCTGCGGGGCGCTGGGCAGGAGGGCACTCGTAAACCCGCGTGGAATCTGCCTCCTGCTTTGCCATCTCGCAGCGCAGAGACAGATGGGCACCACTGGCAGCAGATGGCCACAGCCTCTGTTCTGCCAGACCTCCAGCCCTCAGGAGGCTAAGAAACGGGGTGAGGAAAGGGCAGCTCAGCAAAATTCTGCCTTCCCCTTCACATGCAGGGCTGTGAGACAGCAAGAAAAAAGCCAAAAGGGGGGGTCTTTTCAAGTCTCTGGAGAGATTAGGAGAAATCTAGCTGGGTTTAGGCTCCTCTAATAACTTGCTTATTATGTAGGTTGCATAATCCTAAGCAGCCAGGGAGCGTCTCAGAGTTTCCTTGAACAGCCACACGCCGCTGTGTGAGCCTCGGGCACCGGGGCAAAGCCAAGAGCACACAAGCAATGCTGCCCAAGAGCTGCTGGCCTGCAGGTGCTCCTCCATCCCACCCTCGTGGGCAGGCACACCCACGTGCTCTCCTGTTGCTGCTTACCCGGAGCTTTACTTGTGTCACGAGAGGGAGGAGGCTTTTCCAAGTCCCTGGATCTGCATGTAAATTCTTTCCTGGCGGCTCCTTATCGCAGTTATGCCTTTTCTCTCTCACTCAGTGCTCCCAAACTCTCCCCTCAGAGCAGCCAGAGCCCCACCGATGCCGACAGAGCAGCGGAGGGCAGTGACATCGTCCTGCGTGTCCAAAGCCTGATGGCACACTAGCCCCCCCGAAACACAGCCCCAGCTCAGAGGTCCCCCCACGCTGCTCACTGTTGCAGACATGCAAGCCCTCGGCCAGTGTTTAATTCCGGTCCATCTCTCAGCTGACAAGCCCTAGCACCCTTCTGCCTCTAAGAGACAGCCAAGCACCAACTCCAGTCCATGTCAGCAGCGTGCATTGGTGCTCCATGACCTCACCCATCCCGTCTGGGCAAGCTGGTGTGTACCTGCAATTACCTCCACTCCACCCAGCTGCCCTTTTTCGCATCAGCCTGGGCTCTGCTTCAACAGAATGGACTTACTGCAGGACCTGATCAAGAATATGTATTCTCACTTTACAAAGAGAGGTAAAGAGCCATAATAATTTCCCATTTATGGAGCTACTGCGGAGTAAGAGGGAGAAGATTCTAATCCTGAAACACAAGAGCCTGCACGTGACGAGAAAGGGAAATGAGAGAGACAGAGATAGTAATAAGCCAGCAAAAAAAGGGATCTCACCATCTTCATTTTTAACCAAGAGCTAAATCCTCAACTCAAGGAAGGGACCAGACCTCAGGCATTTCCCTCTGGCTCTTGCACCCACTCTCATGATAACTGCAAAATCCACCTTACAACCGATGAGCACCCAAAATGTACGAAGGCTGATGCATTCTACAATCTACCTCAAGACTGGTACAAATCCTGACGCTGGTGTAAAACCCCAGCACAGCAAATGCTGTGTACTCACATGAGTACTGCCATGAGAACTGAGTCGGGGAAAGATCAAGATTTGGTCCAGGCAGCAAGGCGAAGGCAGGGACGGAGGCACCCGGGCTGTGCTGTCCCTGACGGCGACAGCCTCCTGCCTGCATGCGGGGTAAGCACGTGTGGGCATCCTGCCCTGGTTCCACCACAGCTCTGAACTCCCTTCAAACGAGAGTTTACCACATGATTCGGCTGCAAAGCCAGACACAGCTCACTTGGTATAGCCCTTGGGACTCGTCTGGCTTTACTGCCTTTGTCAGATCCTGCCTGGGTCAGGATGAAAGCTTATCCAACCCCAAACACAGCAAACTGAATTGGCGGGGGAGATAAACCCTAAAATCAGCCAGAAGGGAAGTGAAATTAATTTTTTCCTTCTTGAACTCTACTTGGGGGCTGGACTGTTTTCCCTCCACCATTTCTCACACTACTCAGAGACTTCCAACACTGAAGCTTGGCCCAGTTACTTTCCCATCTCCCCGATACACACGGTGGACTTAATCTCGCAGCCCTTGAAGTTCTGCCTCACTTCTGTTCAAGCTGAGCCTGCTCCAGGTTGGAAGGAGCAGAGGATGAGAGCACTCCTAGGAGCCCTGGATCCATTTCTTTAGAGAAGAGGTGCTGACTCTGATGCTTCGGCAGGCATTCAGATTTTTTGGGCTTCCCTCTGCCCCTTCCAAAGCCAGCCAGCTCCCTCCTGGTTCAAACCAGTCAGTAGGCTGAAGGGTGACAGAACCTCCTGCAAAGAAGGTTTCTGGGTCAGATTTAGGGTGCTGCTACAGGCATAGCTACCATTAAGTCAGAAAAAGGTAAAAGAAATGGGCAAAGTAGTCAGTAAATAAATACTTTAACTGAAAACCTCCACCACCACGACAAGTTCCCCCTCACAAAACACCTTCTGCTTCCTAAGTCACATGCTTGGCCACATGAAGCCAGATGTTGCAGGAACCTCCAGTGCCATGTTACGGACAGCCCTGAGCCAGAAGGAAAGAGGAGACAGAGCTGCAGTCGCCATGGGGTGCCCCACGTCAGGGACCCCTTCCTGCCCACACTTGCAGGTTCTTCCACCAGGAAGATACCGGCATTGAACAGATGTGTGGTGACAAGGGCCCAGGCTGCTACCGCACACCCAGCAAAGGACAGACCCCAAACCAGCTGCCTGAGGAACACGAGCTCGTCGAGCCCACCCACACAGCTAGAGCAGCTGTTTTCTGCATGGCCGCGCGGGCAGGGGCGAATCTCAAACTTTTTGCCCAACGGCTGCACAGAAACCATGGACCGCGCGTCCCACCGGCAAAGCTGGGCTTGCATGGCTCATGTCCAGCTCACCCACCTCCTACCCTGGTGCTGGCACGCGTTCATCCGAGCTGCCTTGCTCATTGAGCCCACCAGGAACCACTCGAGAACGGGGAAAGGGGAAGGGGCAAGCAAGCTGCTGACTCGGGAGCACAGCTGAGCTTGGAGGGACCTTGTGGGAAACGAACTGAGCTGGAAAGGCAGGGTAGGAGACGGATGCAAGAGCGGAAGGGAAGGAGGAGTCTGCAGTACAGTACACAAAATACCTCCTCCCTCTCAGCATTCAGCCTTCAGACTGCCAGGAGGCTTCAGCATCCTCCCGGGATGAACATCCTTCCCGATGTGAAGACGTGAGTTCAGAAAATCCATCACAGTGAAGAGACTCGTGGCCTCAGAGAGACAGGTCTGCCAACGCTGCGCTGGTACAAATACACACAACTTTACAGAAAGTACCAATAACACCAGGATCCTCTAAGAGGGACAGCTCCTACAAAAAGCCAGCTCTGTAAGGACGCACAGTTGACAGCAGGGACGGACACGTTGCCCGGACACGGCTCTGGCCGTGTAAAACTGGAGGGCATCGTCACTGTGCACCCACTTTGAAGCAGGGCTCCACAGCGACACTGAGACTTGGGACCAGAGTTTTGCTCTGCACTTGAATCACTGAGATTAGTCTAGAAGTATAATTTAAAAAAAAACCAAAACCAACCAAGAAGGGGTTTTTCAGTTCCCTGCTCTCCCTTTATCAACACAGCCATACCTGGGTGCATGGAGCGAGGTGCGTGCCGCCCTTCGCCGCTGCAGGCTGCTTTTCATCAGTGAGAAAAAGGAATCAGTAAGGAGGGATTAGGCACCTCCTCTGGGCCCCTAACCCGGGGGCTGACTTTCAGAAGTGTTGCATTTCTGGAAAAGTAAAGCAGGCTCAGGACACCTCAGGCTGGGCACTTGAACACGGGTTTAATTCAGCCACTGACCAGAACCTGTGCCTGAGGATACAACCCAGACCCTGTTTTGGTGCGATACCAGCCCAGAGATGCACACGCTGCTTAAAGGCACCGTTTTAAACCACTGGCTGGGCTGGCTTCACCGTTATTCATCAAGCAGGTCTACTCTCCCAGCTTTACCAATGCAGCAACAAGGTTTTGATCTATTTTTCTTTCTGGGCCCCTCGCATTTGCCTCCCCACTTGCTTGATACCCTTCGGTAAAAAGCACAAAAGCATCACCAGACCTCAGGCACTTTGCAAATCAGAAGGACGTTAATGCTCCGGCAGCACGATGACGTTGGAATTGGAGTGTGGTGATGTAAACAAGCATTTGCTGGGGAAAAATTGCAACAAAATTATTTTTTAAAAAATATATTTAAAGCTTTTATTGTCTGCAATTCCACAGGAGGCAAGACAAGAGATAGGGCTGTATACAGGATGGAGGGTTGTCTGATCTCCCAAGCTTTATGAATCCAAGTACGTGCACACACAACACACTCTGAACTGGTGTCCTCTCTCACTGCTGACTCTTACCCTTCTCTTCCCTTACTGGCACTTTTAGACCCTGAATAAGATAAGAGCAGCTGGAAATGGGGGGAACCAGCCAGCCCTGATGGTCTGAAAGATGTTTTCCAACCTACATGATTCTCTCGACGTGCTTTCAGAATGGCCAGAGGCTGGTTGGAGCGCTCTCAGCCTACGGCATCAAGGATCTCCTGCCTGCACCTGCCTGCTCTTCCACGTGTCTGACGAGCACTGATTAGCTCTGCTCGTAATTGCATGCCAAAAACAGCGTGGAAAGATTAGCTGCAAAGTCGAGCACTCACCAGTCAGGAAATGCCAAATTCAGGGCTGACACAGCATCCTTAATTTGCCCCTCTCCTGTAAATGCTTTGCAGGGCAGTTTTTCTTCCAGCATCCAAAGGCAAGGACGCCGGCCTCCAGCAGCGCATGGGATGGATGATGCTCCCCGGATCCAGCAGCTCTCTGCTACCTTGTTCTCTCCTCATTGTTCAGCGTGTGGTCTCACGCCTCATTTCCTGCACGCTGCTCACGCCTGGCTCAGAGGCAGAATTATTAATTTCCTCATGAGCCTTTCAACGCCGCCTGTCACGACAGAGGCTGAGGGCTGAACAAACGGGACTGAATTGAATCTTCTCTTCGCCTCTCCGAGGAGGAGGGGGTGGTGTACTCACCATCTGACAGATGCAGGACCTCAGGAGGAGAAACTAGACGCTTATTTTGGGTGCCTAGTTTGACACACAAAACACCTAATTTCTTAAGAGTGCACAGAAAGGGGCCGTGTGCCACAAACTGCACACTCCGCTTTGTTCCGCTGTGACATCAAGCAAAACCACTGCTGTGCCACGGAACCTCTCTGCTGGCGAGGGACAGCCAACCTCCACGACGAGAGCCAATTTCACACTCTCTGCTAACCAGTGATGTGCATGCCGGGACCTGGGGCACCTCAGAAAGGCAATCCACCCAGAGATGCACAGTGAAAGCAAAAAGTAAAGCTGCTTCTTGCAGTCATTTAGCTACTTTGCTGTTAGTAAGATGCCTGCAAATAAGAACTAGCGTAGCCATCCGTGCTTCCTATTTTAATGCCATGTTTTTCCTGAATGTTTCCTCAGTTGGGATAAACCTACCTCAGTTAGGAAAAAGTTAAATCACAGCTTTGATTCAGGGGGAGACCTTCATACAGCGCTAGTTTGGGAAACTGAGGCAGCCCCACCACAGCTCCAGCAAACCCCAGCCATGAGCTCTGTCCTACTTCTGAAACAACTTCAGGAAGAATCTGCATCCTGACAGAATTTTTTAAAAAATAATCCAAAAGGACACAAGAAATTGCCCCAAAATACTTGCTTCGAAGTACCGAAAGTGGCACTTTTCAAAGAGAAAGGTCACCAGGATTTGCTGGCATCAACCTACACATGCTCAGTGCCCAGCCATGCCAAGATTCCCGCAGAGGTAAATCTACACAAGAACCTCACTAGCGTGCTGGCATTGCCAAGAAAATTCACTTCCCAATAAAAATAATTTGCCCGTGCTTATTGTGATTAACGATTGTAGACAGCTTCTTGGTTATAATCTTACAAAACATGCCTTGCAGCCTTGTGCCACGTTCACCACTCAAGTTGCTTGCTCGTGCCAACAACAAGGCGCCACTGTCACCCAGGTGTGTGGCACCTCCAGGTTTGTGCACGCAGATGCCGAGCAAGCTGCGACGGACACGCTGCAGAAGCGACTCACCTAACCACTACAGAAATGACTTTGATATTGTTTGAGCCCCAGCCTCTTGCTGTTGCTAAGGAAAGGGTTGGCTTCTGTATCAGTGTGGCTTCGGCAGCCTTGACATGGACTTCAAAAGCCCCTTGGAGTCCACCCACTGGTGCCACTGGGGCCAACCTTGTCCCAGGTGTGAGGATTTCCACGCTCCCATGTCCAGCCCTGAGCACCTGTGTGCAGAGCAAAGCCTTTACCCATCATTTCATACGGGTGGCTGCCACAAACCACGGCTTTGTATTATTATCCCAACAAGTGCCACTCACTCCGGGAAGGAATCTCAGACTGCAGAGAGGATCCACCAGTTCCCAAGCCCCTGGAACAAACTGCAAACCCCAAGCTGGTGGGCTGCTCTTTTCTAGATCAGCTCAAGTCTGCCTCACCCTGAAAAGGAAAGCCAAGTCCTGCTGCCAGCGCCTGCCAGCCATTTATCATCCTGCCCCACGCAGAGGAGGCTCCCCAGTTCACATACATCCCTGCGGGCACCGACGCTCCTCTGTGCTCAGCTGCACGATTTCCAGCTCTGACCCTGCTCCCCACACCTGCTCCCTGCAGCGGGAGGAAGCACGAAGACAAGGGCTGGCTGTGCCCTCTCCTCCATCTGCAGCTCCCCGGCAATAGCCTGCTTGTGTGCACGCCGGCTCCCGGGAATAACCAACACACCCTCTCCTAAAGGCCTCTCTCCAGAGTCTCCCCACAAGCTGCTGGCTCATTACTGAGGAGGAGGAGGGCAATTTCTTCCTCCCCACGCACGTGAGCTGCTTTTTTCACCAGGAGCCCAAGCAGCAGTAGGTGCTGAGGGGACTCTGGTGGCGGTTCTGTGGGTAACACGGGAAAGTCAGCTTATGCTGCCGGTCCTTCTCGCCAAGCACAGCACAGGCAGCTTTTTCATCTCCACTTCTTGCCACTCCAACATAAAAAGTACAATTAAGGGTAAAAGAAGATGCTGCAAGTACCCTTCATCTGAAGTGTCTGTACTCAGCCAGCTCTGCTCCTGATGCTCTGACCTTCTAGCAAAGGAGGTACAGGTAGAAAGTCCCCTCTGCGCATGTGTCTGAGCCACACGGATCAGCGTCCCACCCCAGATGCCACCTCCCCTCACTCTGATGAATCCAAAGGTCTTGCCTTCTTGCTGCTGTAATTTGCTGACATCAGAAAATGCCAGATTCACAACAGCAAGGCTGTAAGGACTGCGATCTGTGGTGGAGACAGCCTTTCAGTCACAGTCAGCTCCCCAGCAGGGCTTTCCACCCATCAGCAGAGGAGAGGAATGGGCGATGCTGTAGTCTGCTCATAAATGAGGCAGCAGAAGACATACCCACGGCCGTTCATGCCCCATTCCCGTTCCATGAACTAAGCTGAGCTCACCGGCGGCACGCACGTGGCGTCTTATTCCTGAGAATGCGAAGGCCTGAATTTTGGGAGGAATTCATTCTGCAGTCACTGCAGCTGAGTGGGAATAACTGCAGCAAACCAGGCTGTATTGTCACCCACAGAAAACTGGCTGCTGGCTCAGGAGGGACTCCCAAAGTGGCTCGTAGCTAGCTGGCTGGTGGCAGCCTGCAGAGTGGGATCTGAGCAGGTATGTCTTTCTTACCTCCCACACTTCTTTCTCTCTCTCTGAAACATATGCAGCTAGCTGCTCTCCTCCCGTGAAAACCTGGTGCTTCTGAAATTAGATTAATTAGCACTGCTTTTTCATCTTCTCAGGATCAGTGAGAAATCTGGAAGCAGAGATGTAAAACCCAGAGGCTGGAGAACCTCTAGAGCCGCAGCTGACTGCTCCAGAGCGGGATCTGGGTGAACGCAAGGTTTTGCAGAACAGAAGGAAAACTTCCCGAGGGGAAGGGGAGGATGTAGAGACGAGACAAGATGCCTCAGTGCCTGAAGAGCATGTCGGCAGATCCCCTGCCAGCACAAGGACTTAAAGCTTCCTGCCAGCTGCACCAGCCATGCAGAAACTCGCATTAAATGTTACCGCAGCCCAGCGAGCACAGTCCTGCAGACTGCTGGCGGAGGAGGGGGCAGGGTCTCAGAATAAGCAAACAGGCTTTAATGACACATTAATCTCAGGGAGAGTTCAGGAGGCTTCCTAATGCAGACAAGGGACATTAAGAGCTGGTTCCTGTTAGTCCCTGTGCAAGGGAGGGACATCATCAGGGTGGTGGGTGAGCTCGGGGACATTTATGATGATCAAGGATTCATCCACCTGAACATCGAGGCAGACTTCGTCATCTTCAGCCCCAAGAAAGGGAAAAAAATGGTGGGTGTAATTAATAAAGTGGCCCCTAGTCATATTGGTTGCCTGATACATGGGTGCTTCAATGCTTCTATCCCTAAACCTGAAAAAATGTCAGTCACACAATGGCAAGAGCTGGGGTTAAAAATAGGGGATGAACTGAAATTTCAAGTATTGCACTTGGATTCCGATGCAACTGGGGTGTTCTTCATTCGAGGAGGACTCACTACAAGCAGCATGAAGCCCAAACCATCCAAGACCATCAGTACAAATGGAGATGAAATGCAAAAGCCTGACCATCAGGAAAATGGCTTGAATGACTCTGGGGGAGATAACTTTACAGAGGAGCATCTGGATGAGATGGATAACACTGCGAGGGAGGATGCAGAAGAGCAAAATATTGATGCTGTGAATGGATTATGTGACGATAAAAACAAGTAGCTGCCGGTGAAGCCACATCTAGAGCCCACCAGGACCGAGCTGAGACAGCAGTGGTGTCCCTTCTTCTTCCCCTCTTCTCCCAGCACAGACCTGGAGCAGCGCAGCAGAGGAGCAGTTGGGAAAGCAGCAGACACCACCCTCAGCCCTGTTCCCCTTCCACCACCAAAGACTCAGAGATGAACAGCCATGAGAGCAGCACGAGTTCACGAATGGCAATCGTCCAGGCCAAAGGATGCCAAGGGCCTGCCATCTGGCAAATCAGCAAAGCATTCCAGGCAATTGTTCCCAGTTCTTTTCTGCATCCCACCCTTCTCAGCCAGGCATTCACGGGCTGTGATGCTGCTTGCACTAACTGCAGGATCGGGTCCCTGCAGCTAAAACACAAACGAAGGAAACGTTTGTGGCTCTGCTCTTAGTTTTTCTAGCTTTCCTGGGGCAAATCGCATCACCTGCTTCTGAACTGTTCTCATATTTTGGAGGCTAAGACCCTGTCTTCCATCCTTTCACAACATGCCTTGGTCCCAAAGCCCCCTGGGATCCCCCTCCGCAAGCAAACACAGGCTACTCTCACACAGACAGTTGTAAATTGGTTTTCAAAGGGATTTGCTCCACCGCCCTGTGCTGAAGTAGAACCGTTGCGATGCTGTTTAGTCATAGGCTGGACTTGATGATCTCAGAGGTCTTTTCCAGCCTCGACAATTCTGCGATACTGGGTCTGGACCTCTGGAAACCTGGCCCATTTGGCTGAATAAGGAAGCAAGCTCACTCTAGGCTGTCCCCAAACCAGCCAGAGGAACAGAAATGCCAACAGTGCCAGGATCTGCCCCATAACCAACCAGGTGGCCGCGTAAGCACGCTGGGCAGAGGCAGGGATGAGTTTAGCCACAGGTGCACCACGATTTGGATCCAGAAGGAATGATCTCCTCCACGACACGTTAGAAACAGAGGAGAAACACAAGAAATAGCAAGAGGTCTGTAAAGGAAATGTCATCACATTTTTAACTTAATCTGTCTCTGCTACTTAGAGTATAGCTCTCGGTTGTTGGAATAATAAGGTCAAATGCTTCGCCGTACCATTTACACAGAAATCCTATGAACTCTTCAGTTAGTGAGAGGTAACTTTCACCAAGGAATTGGTTCATTGTAATAGATTTACAGGAATGAAGCTTCTTTTCCTCGGCTTAAGCAGTGCCACAGGGGATGAGACGTTTACCTGCTGATACATCTTATTTCCAGTTGCCACAGGCTGGTGTTTTATAGCTCCCTGCGATGCTGAAGCTTCTACCACAGAACACCAAAGACCACAGCTCAGCTGCCCACTTGCTCCCTGGCTCAAAGAGTGAAGTGACAGAGCTCAGACACAGGAGTTGGTTGGGGTTGGGAGAAAGATGAGGGGTGGCCTTGGAAGTAAAATTCAGTTTGGATGTGGAAAGAAGCAGCTGCTGGCAGGACGCACCAGAAGGAGCAGCCTCCTGCCGCGGTTCAAGATCCAGCCCAAGCTTTCCAGCAAAACAGATTTAGCTTCCCAAACAAGCTGTTGTCTCTACTGCCCAGACTCGCAGCCCTCAGTTTAAAGGGAGCCCACTATTTTATCATTTCCATCCTCTCGCGGGCCTGCCCACCTTTCCACTTCAACCCAGCCAGAAAAATCGGTGTGAAGATTAAACTCGGCGCGAGAGCTGTTAGCTGGAGGGCAGGCGGGAGGGTGTGAGAGGAGGAAGGCGCAGCGAAAGAGGTGGCAGAGGATACGTGAAGACAGAGGATTCAGCCAGGTTTGATTTACAAGCAGGAGCCACGGTTGCTTTGGGCTCCTCAGACGTGTTCAAAATGCCCTGCTGGGCTCTAGTTCAAACCCGAGTTTGCAGCCCCGTCGTCTTCGGGAATTCATTTGCCTTGTTAACAGGAGGAACAAAAAGACAAATTATTTGATTCAGGGAATCGAGCGTGCTGCATGTTCAGCAGTACCCCAAGCAGTAGAAAGGATTAGGTGTTGTTTTGGGCTTTTTCCAGATTGTCTCCACAGACCTTAACACGGCACTCAACAGCAATTCATTCCCAGCTCCTGGGTGTACGAGAGAGCCAAGAAACCAGACAACACACAGCACATCCCCTCAGCAGCAAAGAGTTTTTTGCATTTGTGCATCATATCAGCTTCTATCAGAGAGTGCATAAACCCTTCGCAAACACCTACCAGACCCAATTGCCTTATTCCTCTAGGGAAACAGGTCGGATTATGTGCAAGTTTACAAATGAATTCAGCGAGGACTCACAGTCTAGCTCCAGCTCTGCTGGAATTCAGCCATTACTTTTGCTGACTTCAACAGAAGCTAAACGCAGACCAGGCAAGTTACAACTAACGTGGTTCAATTTTAGTCACCTTTGCTACAGGAACCATCCAGACCTGCTCAAAATCCCAAGATTTGTAGCAGAGCAACAATAGGACCCAGTTCTTCCCAACCCTCTGCTTTGATTATCAGATGCCCCAGCTCTTCCCATGCTCAATATGATAAAGTGTAAAAACATTAATTCCCAGCAGAGGCCTGTGATGCTAACAGATGAATTTCCTTCCCTGCTACTGGTGTGCAAATACACAGAACTTTTAAGAATTTGAGAACACAGGGGGAAACAGGGCTCCCAGGATACATTTTTGTAGACAGACCGTGAAAGAACCAGTGTACCGAGCCAAATGATGCTCGAAGAGAAAGTGCCACTCTAATGTAGGGCATTGTTACTATTTATTAAATATTTATCACCACATACAGATGAAGAAACAGAGGCTCCATGCCTTGCTAGCCTAACATTGGACAGCTGAGTGAGCTCAGAGCAAAGCCAGGTATCTCCCAGAACCCTGCTCTGTGCTCAGGTTAAAGAAACTTCTCCTACACAAAAGCAAGACAGGAAGAAAATCTGTGGCAACGTCAGACAGGATGCCCTGAAGCCCATACAAGCTCGTCCAGGCAGTCCTCTTAGCAGGAAGACCCTGGGCTCACATTCCCAGCAACAAATGGAAAGAGACTCCACTGGCGTGATTGCACTGAGCGAGCGACACCGCAGCTGCAGAACCAGACCCCAGAAGCAACAGCATCCACACCCTGAAGTCCAGGCAGAAGAACGATTCTCACCTCTGACTCTCTGCCATAAAGAAGCAGAGTCAAGGCCGGCAGCAGTTTAAGAACCAGACGACTGCCAGTGTGTCTTTCACCCCCTGCAAACACGTTGGCCTCTCCCCCTTCTCTGCTATTTATGTAACAGGAACTGTCTTCTATTCAGGAGGAGCTGTTCTCTACTAACAGAGCTTGGCAAAGATCAGGAATTAACCGTGCCAACTTTCCAGCCTGCTGCCTTAAGGCAGATGGCAGGGAAAGGATCCCAGACTTGTTCCCCAAACCTCTTCTTCCAGCAAGCAGAGATAACTCAAAACAGGAGAAGGGGGTCAGGGATCTGTGAAGCCCTAATTTCAGCGTGGGAGACAACCTACGCCCCGGGTCCTCTGCGATGGGCAGGCTTGCCTCCCCATGGGCAAGCAGAGACTGCCACACTGCCAGATCTGCAGGCTGAGAGCAAGAGCACAGGTTTCTCAAGTTTTATACTTCCAGTGGTGTAACAACAAAGAGGAGATGCTCTACCCCTCCAAGTCAGTGATGCTGCTACCATCAAAAAAGCTGCTGATGGCCAGCTCTGAACAGCACCTTTAGGAGAAAGCAAATTCCTCTGGGGAAGCTGGAAGGGCAGGATTCCAGGTTGCTGCAGACCCAGAGCATGAAACAAGAGTTGTGGTTGCAAAGCATCCTCTTGCTTCCCGTCAGCAGAAGATAACAGGTCTACCCAACAGGTCTCCCAGGAGCAGTTCCAGTGCCTGGGGGTTCAATTCATCCCCATGAAAGCAGATCAGACTCCACCACTGGCAGGAACAGAGGGGGGCTTCTGAGCTGCAAAGGGCTGAGTGCCCAGTTCTGGTGAAATCCTGATGACATGTAAGTGCCTTGTTCTTGCAAAAGGAGGGCATCATCGCCAACTCTAAGCAACCAAAATTAAACCTTTGAAGCTTGTTTTGCCAAACTTTGTGCCTCCCTCTTCTCCCGTCGATGGTACAGCACTCCAGCTACTAATCTTTTTTGGTTTTCAGTGCGGTAAAAGCATGACTCAGTAGCAGTGCAGAGACCTCAGAAAACTTCACTCGCGGTGCTGCAGGGGACGGCTAATGACAGGCAAGAGGGTCATAAATAATATTCTACTGGGCACTAATTCAGACAGTTGTTGTAGCTGATGACTGAAGCACACTGCCATCAATGGGACAATTTACAAACTCACAGTTAAGTCCGTGCTGATACATATTCTGGACTGGGGTCAATGGAAAGTCTCTCGCTGACTTCACCTACAGCTGGATTAAGCACTTAACTCTTACACTGTCTCCTCCATGTTCCTGAATTATTCATTAAGAGCCAGGCTGCAATCCATACTCACACTGCGCTTAATCTGTCCTTTAAATTGATTTGCATTAGTCTGAGTCACAGGCACCACCGCACCTTACTCTTTTAACAGCCTCACTGAATGCAGCGGAGCTGTTAATGAAATAAGGTGCTGCTCTGCAAGAGGAAAGGAGGCAGAATCCAGCCCTTAAAAAACCTATCAGCATGGCTAGACCTCAGAGAAAATTCATCCCAGCAAAGCTGCATCAAGATGAATGAACTCAGGTAAATCTGTGTGAAATCAATCATTTAAAGAGACAGCCTGTTCTGTGGTATCACAGGGGAGACAAAAGGGAGTGCCAGAAACTGATATTTCACTGTTCAACTTCACCACAAGGTCTGGGAACACGTTCCCCCGCCGCTGGCCACGCGCTCACTGCTCCGAGCGGCCGGCAGCCCGCACACGCGCCTCGGCAGGATGGTTTCATCCCTCTGGGCAGGCAGAAACAGGAGGTGTGGGGAAAGGAAGAAGGCAAAGGACGCGTTCCACTCCTCGACTGGCACAAAAGGAACCAAACCCAAACCCGACTGCTTGTCACCAAGGAGGTCACAAGCACCCACCAGCAATTCCTTCCTCTGCCAACCTTGCAACTTCCAGCAAGCGAGCCTCCCAGACTACATGAGGGCTCTGATCCTGGGATACCCTGAGGCGACTTAAGCAGCGGATAAACGTGCATCGCCGGCGAGCCGATTACTGAGCACCTCTGCCACTGAGCCCAAATCTGCAGTCGGATACTTTTAAACAAACAGAGGATTAAAAAATAAGCCAATCAGGTACGCCAAAGGAGAAATCTTGTGCGCTTGTGCCTTGAGAAGTATAGCCGGGCTTCATATTTCAGAATGAATTCATCTCTTCAGTTCTCATTTATGGCAGTGCTTGATAAGATTAGGGGATTAAACCAACTGTATGCTAAACACTTCGGGCTAAAGAGAGTCTTGCCGGGATTTACTGCACGTTGGCATGCACAGAGCCTATGGCAGCATCACCCAGAGACCCTGGGACTCACAGGAGGACCTGTTCAAACTCCAGAAGTAAAAATCACATCTTATCCAGATTGCCCATACACCGTCAGGGTATGAACTCCTATGCCTCTCCAGTCTCAGTCACGCTTACTTACTAAGTACTTGCACCCGACAGGCAAGTCTTTGGATAAGCAGCACTTATCTCGGAGCACTGGCATCACAAGAGGATTTCTGATGTGCCGTGGTTTTTTGGATGTCAAATGTGAACACCGTATTCATACCTTTCCCCAGCACCATACCAGAATGCACACACACCATCGCCCTCACGCGATGCGGTCACACGGCCACGCATCGCAGCTGCCCCTCCGAGAGTCCTGCATAACACAGCCTGTTAGCATCACTTCTCATTGACAGCTCAGAAGTGACACATACAGAAGTGGCCACAGTTCTCCTGTAACTTAAAACACTTTTCCTACTGGCCTGGCCAAGATATTTGTGATGTTTAATTCATTAATGCTGAAAAAGTACAAAATCTCGGGAGGCATGGCCGAGGACATAAGTACTGTGAGAATTTTTAGCACCTAGCAATGGCATTCTCCCCAAACACCTAAAATCTAACAGAGATTTCACCAGTGTGAGATCCCTCATATTTGTGCCCACAAATTGCACAGGGCCAGCAACATATTGTCAGCCTGAGTCCCCGTGCCCTACTCCGCCGTTGCAAAGGGACAGTACACACAACGAGGCTATTTATCAACAGGGCAAGGTAAATCTAGACAGAAGCATCAGCGACCTCGGGTGGTCGTGGGTTTTTTCCACCCCTGAGGACGAACTTGGCCCTGCACCTTGCAGAAACCGAATCGCCAATCTTCACCACAGTGGGTGCCTGGAATGATGCTGATGCTACTGCCCAAACGCCACGTTAGTTCTCGCATATTACACTGTTACATATTGCTCTGGGCTGTTTGTCCCTTTGCTTTTCCCCATATGCGTCCAGGTGAAACAGTCACAAACGCTGATGGCTAGCTTCCCCCTGAATTGTTTTTCTATTAGACAAGCATTCTCCCTCCGTAGCGCAGGATGTTCCCCATGGGAATAGGGCAGCAGGACAAAAGAAGGAACGGGTCTTTTATCACATTAAGCATTTCCATTCCACCTTTGTTGTCTTTTTCACTAGCTCAGGTCTGTTTTATTCCAGGCTTAGGGAATCAAACTCTAAGGCTCCAAAGGGGTAAAGAGACTGGCTTGATGAGTCTAACCTCTGAAGATGCATCCAGCGTGATAAAAGAAGTGTAGCTATTGAAACATCTCCCTTCAAATGCAGTTACTGTGTTGCTAGGTTTCCATCTAGATACACAGCCTAAAAGCTCAATCAAAGGAAGCTGATGCTGTGGGTAATATCTTTATCAACACTCTCACAAGGTTGTTGGTCAGGAAGAGGGAAAAATATTATCCCTGAGCAAAGTTCTACTGGTGAGAACAGAAAGCGAGTTTCGAAAAGCTCAACCAAATTTTCATGGGAAAACTGTTTAAAAAATTTGAGCTTTTAGGGCAGCTGGTTTTATGTTTATCAGCACATGGCTTTGTGAGCAAAAACCCTGCGTGTTGATTCTGTCACTTGAATTGTAGAAGTACTTCCCTTCCAATACTCAAGTCCTCATCTCACTTAACTTGAGCCATGCCTTGCAGGCGCAGGAGAAGGCACGCATCAGCTTTCTTTTAAAGGAACTTATTTGCTTGCATATTACATGATTAAACCTTGACAGACTCCACACAGCTGTCAAAATACCATCCTAATAATTGCATAAGCTAAGGCTGCTCACCAGCCCGCTGCTGTGGTTGTGCACAGCACAAAAGTGCAGGCGGCACAGGGTGCAGCAGCCGGGCAGGTGCAAGGTCCTACAATGCCCGAGGGACCTGCCGCTTTCATCTTGCTCCATCTGTCCAGAGGTTTTCGGTTATACTCAGCTCCTACCCTTCTCAAGTGCTTTCGAATACTCCCATGGTGGCAACCAGCCGTGCTCTTTTGGGTCAGTCATCACATCACCAAATAGGCAAGAACACGAAAGAGTTCATGTTCTCCTGCTTTGCTGCCACGTAAATACACGAAGAGAGCACCCGCAGCAGTGAGGGCACAGGGCTGGGCAGCAGTTAGGGCTGTTGCTAAGCAATCGAATGACCTTGCCACGCGACCCAGGGTTTTTAGGCAAGAAAAGTCAACGTCTCCACAAGCCAGTACAAAACAGGAAGGTTAGCTGAGATGTGCCAGGTACACGACTCTCTTTGCATCTTCTAGACAAACATCTGACACCAGGTGCTGTCAGAGATGGGGATCCTGCCTGGCTGGACCTGCTAACATCGGCGTGCACGGAGGTCTCTGCTGGCTCTCCTCCTCCTCCTCCTCCTCCTCCTCGGGGAGCCAGGCCAGCCACCATGAAGTCAGGGATACAAAGCGGCTCAGTTCTGGCACCCAACTTGGCCCCCAGGAGAACAGCCCCGCTGCAGGCACAGCTCCACCAGCTCATTTTACCGAGGCAGCTTTCCCTGGAAACGCTCTCCTCTGTGCATATTCATGAACTCTCCAGAGCTTCCAGGGAGAGTTGGCTAAACACACAAACTGAAGGATCTAGCTGTTGTATGCAGCAAAGGGAAAAAAAAACCAAAAAACAAAAAACCACAAAAAAACACAAACCCAAACCAAAACCCAAACAACAAGGGGAGCTTAAAAAAACCCAAACCCGTAGGCTGACGAGCGAGAAGGGGAACAACTGCAAGCCGTGCCCTCCTCTTCCCCACGCCTGCCACCGCCGCTCCTCCCGGGAGACCTTCCCCGGCGGTGAGGGCCCCGTGCCCCGGAGCCGGCTGTGCCGGTACCCCGGAGCCGGCTGAGCCCTCTCCCCAGCCGCCCCCCCGCCCGCAGCACTCACCTCCGCCCGCCGCGGGCTCGCAGCGCCGCCGGGGCAGAGCCGGGCACGGCGGTCCCGGGGGCACGGCGGTCCCGGGGGCACGGCGGTCCCGGGGGCACGGCGGTCCCGGGGGCACGGCGGTCCCGGGGGCACGGCGGTCCCGGGGGCACGGCGGTCCCGCTGCCCGCCCTGCAGCGCCGCGTCCCCCCGACCAGCCCCGCTCCCCGCCGCCGGCCGGCAGCGCCGCTAGCCCCCGCCGCCGCCGCCTTTTGACGCCGCCCGCCCGCCGCTCGCCGGCCCCCGGGGGCGGCCGCCAGCCCTCGCCGCTGCGCCGCGGAGCGGTGCGGAGCTCCGGGAGCCGCCGCCCCCGCCGGGCTGCGGGCAGCGCTGCGGCCCCGCTGCAAACCCGGCCCCGGGGCGGGGAGGGGTGGGGGGAGGCAGCTCCGCCGGGGCCCGGGCGGGGCGGGGGGGATGCGCGGGGAAGGGTCCCCGGAGCGCGCCCCCCCCCCCGCGGCGGCTCCCGGGAGGGGCAGGGAGCGGGGCCCGGAGCTCGGGGTGCGGCTGGAGCCCCCCAGGGATGGGGTCCCGGCCCGGGAGCGCCCTGCCCGCCCGCAGAAGGAGCCCCCGGTGTAGCGGCTGCGTCTGAAGAGCGGGGAAGATGCCAGCGCCGGGCCAGCGGGCTGGGCATGCGGCTCCGCCGGGGCAGGCACTGCCCCCTCCCCGGCACCGGGCGCATCTTGGGACGGGAACGGCCGGAAACTTTTGTAGGAACCGGCCGGTGCCGCGGGTGTACCCGGGATAAGAGCCAGGGCTCCGGGCACACTCACCTGCTTCGCTTGTGGGCGCTCTCGCAGACAGATCCACGCTCCATGTAGAGACATCCGCGGGCGCTCAGTGGCGGGGGTGGGCAGCAACCACCGCCGAGTTAAGTGGGAGGCATTAAATGCAAGGTGGCAGGGCTTACTGACTAGGGTGGCAGAGAAAATATTTTTATCTTCATGCTTGTGTGTTAGGCAGCCGGGCATTCCGGTCCCTTGTCTTGGCCATCAGGAGGCCTGTTTGTGATAAACACATCCCTGAGTACAGGGGCTTTGCTTAGTGTTGGCAAACAGTCTAGAGTAGAATAGAATAGAACAGAAAATAGAGATAGAATAGAATAAAATAGAAAATAATAGAATAGAAAACAGAATAGGAAACAGAATATAATAGAAACCAGAATAGAATAGAACACAGGATATAATAGAAAATAGGATAGAAAATATAGGATAGGATGGGGTAGGATGGGGTAGGATAGGATAGGATAGGATAGGATAGGATAGGATAGGATAGGATAGGATAGGATAGCCCAGATTGGAGAAAACCTTTAAGATCATCAAGTCCAACCACTAACCCAACACTGACAAGTCCTCAACTAAACTCTATCCCTAAGCACTATGTCTACCCAACTCTTAAATCCCTCCAGGGACGGGACTCTGCCCAGGGCAACCTGTTTCAATGCCTGAGAACCCTTTCAGTCAAGAAATTCTTCTTGATATCCAGTCTAAACTTCCCTTGGCACAGCTTGAGCCCATTTCCTCTTGTCCCTATCACTTGTTACTTGGTCGAGCAGACCAATCTCCACCTTGCTACAACCTCCTTTAAGGTAGTTGTAGGCCAAACAATGACTGTGCTGGATACAGTGGTCTTGCATTTATTTATGGTGTGCTCTTCTGTGACTCACTCTGGTTTTCGAGGCAGGAAGAGAATGACGTTCCTTCCATCCTTGGCCTGTTTACTGGGGTGATCTCTTACTACCATGTGGGCTCCTGCAAGAGCAGGATTATGTCACTAAATTGCTGAACAACTACCTGATGGGAATGGCTTTTGATCAGGCTACACTACAGAGGTGACCTAAGTATGTTTTCCCCAATATTTTTGCTTACTTGAGTGTTGATGGTGCCTAGGAAAAATATCCCTTACCCCAGGTTTTTAGACAGATTTGTGAATAACAAATAGAGAGCAGCATGGTAAAATGAGTCTGTCTCCAGCAGGCTGCTGTGTCAGAGGCATCTCACTGACGCATCACCCAAACTGAGCAGGAAGCCAGGCAGACAAAGCCTGACCATCAGCTTCCTCGTGCGGCTCCAAGAAATGCAAATTTAATGAGGCTCCTGAAGTAAAGTTGCATTGCACCAGCTTCGTGCATCGCTGCCAGTGATGGAGGTTTCTGCAGAGAAGGTGATGGCGAGAAGTTAGCAATTTTGCTGAAAACCGCAAGGGTACAGTACAGGGAAAAATCACTTCTCCTGACTTTGCTGGTGGTGCGAGCGGAGCCCACGCTGGTGCGAGGGGCAGCGTCCCATCAGTCACACCGCACGGCCCAGCAGACTGCGGGGAGCTCTCAGCCAGCGCTGTGTAGGAGCACTCGGACACTAAACTGATTCTCCTCAGCAGCGTTTCCCACAGCCCCCCTGGCACAGGCGGGCGCACACCCGCCAGCCCGTCGCCAGCCCCCCGCTCCCCTCTTGGGACCAGCTCGCAGTCGGGCAAACAGACACGAAGCGATGCAGATGGACAGGACCCATCTGCTCTCCGCAGGCAGAAGTACTTAAGCCTGACAGCTTTAGCTTTTAAAACCTGTATGTGGTTTTCTGACAGCACAGAATCACAGAATTGTCAGGGTTGGAAGGGACCTTACAGATCATCTCGTTCCAAACCCCTGCCATGGGCAGGGACATCCCCCACCAGATCAGGCTGCCCAGAGCCCCATCCAGCCTGGCCTTAAACACTCCTGGGGACGGGGCTGCCACCCCCTCTCTGGGCAACCTGTGCCAGGGTCTCACCACCCTCATGGGGAAGAACTTCTTCCTCACGTCCAATCTGAACTGACCCATCTCCGGCTTCAATCCATTCCCTTGAGTCCTACCACTGCCCGACATCCTACAAATCCCCTCCCCAGCTTTCTTGTAGCCCCTTGAGATACTGGAAGCCACCATAAGGTCTCCTCGGAGCCTTCTTTTCTGCAGACTGAACAGCCCCAACTCCCTCAGTCTGTCTGCACAGCAGAGCACAAACACCCATGACACCCCCTTCACCACACTCACGCCACAGAGCTATGCCAGCCCTTGGCTGAACCAGAATTTTCTCCTGTAGTTACACACACAAAAAACGTGCCTTTCCCTGTCAATACGGAGACACTCATATGCCACATTCATCTGGTGAGATCTCTCCATGAACCCTCGGGCTCTGCACGGCACTCGAAACGCCCCATCACAGAACGCTCACCTGGATGGAAGGGTTAACTGCGGGCTTGACTGTCTGCTCTGTGGCAACTTCTGTGTTTTCAGCCTCTTTTCTTTCTGTGTTGGAGGGAAATAAAACATTTCGGATATTTGCGGAGGGGAGGGGCAGGATGGTGCCCAGTGGAAATCTCCATGTCTGGTTTAACGCTTCCTTCCACGCTGCTCTGTGCTCAGAGAGCATCGGGCTCTCACTGCTACCACTTCCCTCCCTCAGGCCTTGCAGGAGCGTTCGACAAAACGGCATGCGTTGCCAAAATTAACCAATAGTTAATTACTAGCTTAAATCAGGTGCAGTGAACATGTTTTGCTGAGATGCAGGTTAGAACTGTCTACGTAAGCAGCCCTCGCTGTGCACATAAACACAAACTGCGTCAGGCTGTGCTTACCTGACACGCACGGACACATACACTGAGGTTTCAGTACTTTACTGCAGGCTTGACTTACAATTCAAAGGCATCTACAAAGAATTAGCATTATTTATGGCTTTTATTAATGCATGCACAGGCAAACAGCACACTGGCTGAGGAGCTGTCGTCCTCGTTAACCCCGCAGGTGCACAAAGACACGCGTGACACCAAGACACATTAGCACTGTGCCGCAATCTTCGTTAGCCAGCTGCGTGCTCACACGTGCCGGGCCACATGCCCAGCGGCATACAGGAGAGGGATTGCTGCTGCACCCAAAGCCGTTCCTGGCTGAAGGATGTTGGGAAGCTGAAGGAAAACATCTTCCCCTTTATTCACGTTCTGTAACCTTCTCCCAGCCTCAGCACGACTGCCCTCCCTACCAAAATCGGCCATTCTGCTCGCTTGTATTTATGGCCCCGCTTTGAAATTCTGACTGCTCATCTATGCAGAATAAAACTACCCAAGCAATCGTTCCTGCCCAGGTGCTCATTACTAAGACATTAAATAATGCCAGGCAGGCTCTCTTAGGCTTTGTACATTTTATCGGGGGGGCTTTCGGCTTCCACAAGGTCTATTACTGCCCGATTGCCTGAAAGGCTTTCAAGTTTGTGCCAGACAGCAAGCCGTGCGGCGGAGAGGGAACGACCGAGCACTGAACTTCTATTAAATACCATTGCTGGCTTGGGAGCCAGGCTCGGGAAGGTGAGACGCGTGCGAGCGCGTACACGCGAGCGTGCAGAGCCTGCCAGCACGTCCCCGGAGCAGGCAGGAGGCTGCGGGTGTCGGCGTAAACGGCTGCGTGTGCTCGGCTGCTGCAGACAGGGATCGGCGTCCCAGGGGGATGCTGTGCGGGAGCGAGCGCAAGGTTGTGGGTGCGTGGGACAGGAGCAGGCTGGTGCCTGCGGGCTTGATCTCAGCTACGCAAATCACAGAATCACAAGAATGTTAGGGGTTGGAAGGGACCTCAAAAGATCATCAAGTCCAATCCCCCTGCCAGAGCAGGAATGCCTAGATTATGCTACATAGGAACATGTCCAGGCAGGTCTTGAATGTCTCCAGAGAAGGAGACTCCACAACCTCTCTGGGCAGCCTGTTCCAGTGTTCCGTCACCCTCACTGAGAAGAAGTTTCTTCTCGAGTTTAAGTGGAACCTCTTATGTTCCAGTTTCAGCCCATTACCCCTTGTCCTATCATTGGTTGTCACCGAGAAGAGCCTGGCTCCATCCTCGTGACACTCCCCATTTATATATTTGTAAACATTAATGAGGTCACTCCTCAGTCTCCTCTTCTCCAGACTAAAGAGCCCCAGCTCCCTCAGCCTTTCCTCATAAGGGAGATGCTCCACTCCCTTAATCATAAATGTCGCTGCAGAGCGAGGGCTTTGGGGCCAGGTGGGTTTATGGTGACGCAGCTGAGAACAGAATTGGGCGGAATCTAGGAGTTCAGACCTTTCCTATTCGAGCAGCTTTCTCCGAGCGCTTGCTGTTAGTCAGGCCTGAAAGCAAGGCATTCCTTAATGCAGCAGGAAGCTTAATAAAGTGGAGAGAAAATAATGAAGAAAGCCAGAAGAGAGGGCAATAGCCTCCAAGGCCACAGAGGTTGTGTTTCATCAGCTGCCAGGAGAATCTGCAGGTGCGTCCAGCACCCCTCGGCCCCTGGGGGGAATCCCTAAAGGGACGCAGAGCTGCAGTTAAAGCATATTTTCACAGGAAAATAATGAGGAGTGGGGATAAAATGCTCTCTGTTTAGAAATATCTCTCAGCTATTTTGAAGCTGTGCTCTTTGTTTCCTAGGGTCTTCCTGCCAGAGAACTGAGACCTTTCCCTTTTGTCTTTCCTGACCCAAACATCCTGCACGATGGAACATCAAAGCAAGGGCTGTTTCCCATCTGTCCACAGAACTAACAAAGCCGCATCACAAGCTATTTCTGTGCGTCCTGTATTTATAAACCTCAGCCCTGACCTGATCGAGAAAAATAAGTTCTAGTTACCACCGACTCGAGCCTGAATTCAAGCTGCCAGCCCATCATCTCTTTCCGAGGCAACGCCAGCCCTCAAAAATTACATTAAACATTTCCCAGACGCAGAAACAATCCCTTCCCCAAAGAGCACGGAGGTGAGGGAGCACAGCCAGCCAGCCCCCTCTTTTATGGGATAACATTTCTCATACATTTCACGAGAGCCAGATGGCACCATCAGAGCAGCAGCGAGCCCGGGAGCCTCTGGCCGCATAGCCAGCGGCAGCTGATCCAGCCTCTGCTCGGGTGTGGGGGCATGGGAGGGATAAGCTTTTTTGCATTCAAGCCACAGCATAAATTTGCACGTGGAAAACTAAATTGCCACTGCTGACGGGTACAGGCCCACACATTTGGGGGCTGGAAGAGTTTCCTCAGTCCTGAAGCTCTGGGAAAGGGAGGCAGATTGCCTGAGAATGTAAAGAGAGGCAGTAATATCATAGAATTGTCAGGGTTAAGAAGAGACCTCAAAGACCATCTCATTCCAACCCCCCGCCATGGGCAGGGACATCCCCCACCAGATCAGGCTGCCCAGAGCCCCATCCAGCCTGGCCTTAAAAACTCCCAGGGATGGGGCTGCCACCCCCTCTCTGGGCAACCTGTGCCAGGGTCTCCCCACCCTCATGGGGAAGAACTTCTTCCTCACGTCCAATCTGAACCGACCCATCTCTGGCTTCAATCCATTCCCTCGAGTCCTGTCACTGCCCGACATCCTAACAAGCCCCTCCCCAGCTTTCTTGTAGCCCCTTGAGATACTGGAAGCCACCATAAGGTCTCCTCGGAGCCTTCTTTTCTGCAGACTGAACAGCCCCAACTCCCTCAGTCTGTCTGCACAGCAGAGGGGCTCCAGCCCTCGGAGCATCCTCGTGGCCCTTCTCTGGACACGCTCCAGCACGTCCCCATCTCTCTTGTGCTGTGGGCTCCAGGACTGGACGCAGGACTCCAGGTGGGGTCTCACAAGAGTGGAGCAGAGCATTCTAACCTCCCACAGCATGTAGGGCCTTTCGCTTGCAATTAAGTGAAGGTAAAGACTTTATGGAGGTTGTTTAATGGAGTTTCATGGGCGTTCCCCAAAGGCTTCGAGGCTGCATCTCTACCCCACAACTCACATCCCAACCAAACAAACCTTCTCACCCTGATGTCTCTGCCCTGCTCGCCTTTCCACCCGAGTCTTGAAGCCCCAGGGTGCCATGAATATTCAGTGACAGAAACATTAGCAATAAGTATTGTGCAATTTGGACAAAAATACATTTGAGACAAAAGAACTTGGAGAGAACAACTGAGAGAGAATCTTTACTCCTGAGCTCTGGGAACTACTGAATAGCATTTTCCTGAGCTGTAACTGGTGGTTTTAAAGGGCAAATCAGTCTTGGGTTTCTGAGAGTCATTGGCGGGGTGGGGGGGGGGGGGGGCGGAGAAAAAAAAGACTCATAGAGCAAAGCTTTACTGTATTATAATGAACAGGGGGTTTGCAGAGCTGCTGTGTCACTGAATGCACCGAGGACACAGGCCAGGGACTCGAGAAGCCCCAGGGCTTGTCCCCAGCTCTGCCACTGCGACCTTCAACAAGACATTCTTTCCTCTATTTCAGCGTTCTCGTCAGAGGGCACAGGGGAGGGGAGAGAGATGAGGCTCTTTCTGTGCTTCCGGTGCGGTGACACGTGCCAGGCCGCTCTGGGGCGGAAGCCAGCAGAACCAGCGTAGCAGCCGTCTCCCCACCGGCACCGATGAGCCGGGCTAGTGTTGCCCAGTTCTTAATGGCCTTCCCCTGGCAGGTGCTCAACCTTTCCTCCTCCCTGTCCCATTCCTATTCTTATTCCATAGTTTGTCTTTGGCCTTGTGTCTCCTTGGTGTTTTTTTACAGATTTGGCCCCCTCCTTGAGCCCCAAAGTCCGTAGAAACCCTTCTGCAATTAACTCTTCTTTCCCATGTCCACCTGGAGAGCATCTAATACCGTGTCACCTGCCTTATAATTAAAGAGCTGTCTCTAAACAGACTCTACCACACAGGTCATAGGAGGAGTTGAACATAATAAATGAAATTTTACTATAGATAGATTTTCTTTGCATTATTAACGGTATAAACCTAAATAATAACAATTTATAAAGAGGGGGGATGGTCTGAGGCACATCGCAGTCCAGAGGACCCCTCTATTCCTGAATCCCACTCTGGGATTTTGAGTAAGTCACTCTGGTTATCTCTGCCTTGGCCTTCCTCCAGCCTTGTGATGCTGACGCGTTTCAGAAATTCTCTCTCCGACGAAGGCAAGATCCCAAAGGAGGAACACCCCACAGGGAGAGACAGTCACACTGGGGAGAGGTCAGGGCATTCCAATAATAAAAACCCAAGATGTTCAACTCCAGATACGGAAAAGGTAGGTTTTCAAATCTGTATTTAAACCCCTGTGCATCGGACTCGAATCTCCTGTTACCTCTAACAGAATTCGTGAGTGCTCAAAGCCTTTTAGACCTGGCCATTTTTTTCCAAATACGTAAATAGGAATGAAGAACTTCTCAGAAAATGCTCTACTGTACCAGCAGGAAATTTCAGCTCTTCACTGGAAACACAGATCTTTAAGAGGCACTGTCTGGAACCAAAATATGTTAGTTTAAGCTGCAACATCTGCGTCTTCAGATATTCCTTTTTGAAGAAATAAAAATAAAATGCGCTTAAGCAAAGCATCCTTTCTTACTCCTTCCCCACCAGCTATGCAGTGGGTACAATCAGAAGATTTTGCAAATTGGCAGTGGCAGTAGAAAAGTGCTTGCGAGAAGCAGGTGGGAAAAAGCTTGCTCCAGGAAGGCAGAACAGAATAAAAAAGAAGGAAGACAAGAAATCAAATTAACCCATTCACACATCGAAAGAAGAATGCATACCCACTCCCATTTTGGAAACGTCGGGAAATCTTTAAACTAAACTAAACTACTAGAGAACCCAGAGAGTTTGAAGAAGTGGTTATGGGTAAGAAAACTACCAGAAAGTAAAATATTCCTACAAACCAGAAAATTCCTAGGAAGGATCTAGGTCAGAAATTCCTACAAGCAAAAGGATTCCTCAAAATTAAACCTTCCTCTCCTGGTGTAAATCACCGTGAGAAACACGTGGGAAACGTTTCAGTGCGCACGTAACAGGCACAGGGCGCGTTCTAGCCTGGTGATCAGTGCAGAAGAAGATGTCTTTCAAACTCCACACATTTACCTCAGGTATTTTTCCGCTTAATGTTACCACCATGGAAAAAGAAAATGACGTGTGGAGGAAAAACATGGACCAAACCCATAGCTGCTCTAAATCAATCCTGCTCATCTTGACCTCAGTCCCAGCAATGGTGCGTATGACTCGTCACCTGTCCATCCACACACCCAGTCACAGGGAAATCTACGTGGTGTCTGCTTGGCAAATAAATCTTCTGTCCCCCCTCTGCAATAGCACACACAGAGTTATCTCAGCAACAGCTATTTATATATTGGGAAGCTCAGCAGCTCAGCGTTTCTTTCATCTCTGGTTCCTTCCACCTAGCCAAGAAAAGCATCCTGCCTTGGATGCTGGCACACAATGAAAACTTGTGCTGCTTTCATACCCTGAGCAAACGGGGAATGCAATTGAAACTCTCCACCTATTCTCAGAGAAGCTTTGTATTTTGCTTCGTGCAGACACTTCCATCTGGCCATCAACCTGCTTGAGCTGCTGACAGGGAGAAAGGCTGTTGTGTCCCGGGGGTGAGGAAGCTGACGACTGGTCTGGTTCTCTTTCAGAGAGCAAGAGAAGGGGCCACGTGTGTATCTGAGCTACGCAGCCCAGACAGATGTGGGTTGGCTTTTGCCAAAGAGGGTGGCTTTGGAGATGCTTCAATCATTGCCTTAGAGTTGTTAAACTCTGGGTGTGAATTTGATGAAGGCTCTGTCATCTACAATCGATTCAGGTCTGTCATCTCCTACAAGACCGATGAAAAACCAATCTTCTCCCTTGAAACAGTTGCTGGCTCTAAAAGCCTAAATATCTATGATGATATTGATGCTGATGTGCTGAGAAACTACCAAGAATTTACATTAGCAAATATCCTGTACTATTCCCTGAAAGAATCCACCACCAGCGATTGTGCTGGTGGTGGATCCATCAGACCCACCTAGCAGAGTGCTAGGATGACCGCTATGGACAACGCTAGCAAAAATGCTTCTGAGATGATTGACAAATTGACCTTGACGTTCAACCGTACCCGTCAAGCCGTCATTACCAAGGAGCTTATTGAGATCGTCTCTGGGGCTGCTGCTTTGGATTAATTGGAAAAAGCGGTTCAGCCCAATCCAAGAGGTGAAGAAGAGCTCTTCTGAGCATATGGTTTAACCTGCCTGTGTGTATGTTAACAAGGCCAGCTCTGCCTGTTGTGGTGGCTCCACATCACTCAGCAGAGCCCTTCGTGCCGCTGGTGGTGGGGTTGTGTCCGTCGGGAAGGCTGCGACTGCAGCCTCCGGTGTGGCAGCGGTGACCTCCTGCAGAGGCTGGAGCTGAGAACTGGGACCTGGCTGCTACAGAGCCCCTGGCCTCTCAGAATGGAGAAAAGTGTCCGTTGAGAGGTGGGGATGGAGAAATAATTTTTGACGTTGGTTTTGGCGGCATGGCCCTATTTACCTGCACGGTGTTATTAGTATAAAACTGAAGTGAGAAGTATCAACAGGGAAGCAGACAGACAAAACATACTCATAGGGAAAAGCTGAACTATACATAAACCCAGATTGGCAGGTTGATAAAATATTCTTAGGCAAGAAACAGACAGCATGAAAGACAGGAAGATGGAGCGAGAGAGATTTAGAAGTGAACTTAATACTTCTGTGATTTATTCGCATTAAGCTCAAGCAGTGTGTGTGGGTTGGGTTTTACTTGTTTATTTTGCTTCCCAGACTGCCTCAGGTGCTGGCAGAGAATTATTTTGTTGAAGTGGCAGGCCATGGGATGTTTTGAAAATTCATTGTCCCTGGGGAAAAACGGGGAGCGTTTCATAAAATTCTGGAAAAGTTCTGCAAGTTCTGGAACTCAGAAGTGTTTAGTCTGGACTTCCTATAGTGAAAGCCCAGCTCTGTCTCCTCAGAGCCAGAAGACCAAAAACTATCAGCAGCCTCCCTACTGCGCTTCACATGAGGACATTCTGCAAGTTATGGAAATTTTGTCCATCCAGCCATCCTGCAACAGATGGCAAAGCGGTGAGAATGGCCAGAGCTGGTGGGTGGTGTGGATGGGTTTAATAAGGCCCAGAGATTAAAGTTCCACCAGTGCCCATCAGCAGTCTGTTACATTCGTTCCTTTATAATTACTTCCCATTTTTCCCCGCAGTTAACTTTTGGAATTGGAGTTATTTGGATTTCTGTATCCAACTGATGTAGCTCACATGACCCTGCCCCAGAACAGGGCATCCCTCCCAGCGTCCCCGCTTGTAACCCCAGCCCAGGCATCAGCCTGTGGGACAGGGAAGTCTCTGGTCATGCAGAACCTTTTCTGCTGCTGTCGGGCTGTCCAAAAGAGCAGGAAGGAAAGGGAAAAAGCAGGGGAACATGTGGGTACAGGAAGGAGAGCAGACAAAACAGAAAAAGAGTGAAGGACACGGGTAAGGCGGTTAAAAATGGTAGGAGAGAAGGGGAAAACTACAGCATAGGACTGGCACTGATAATCGCTGCTACAGAATTTGTGCAAGATGGATAGAAAGTCACAGATGATGAATTTTCTTATGACTAGCATGAAACCCTGAGAAAAAAAAAACTAACAGAAGGAAAAAGGAGAAAGTTAAAATAGGAATACGAGGGAGAAAGTCCCTAATATTGAAACCCCAGCAAGCCCAACGTAATGTGCTCTGTGCTGCCTGCAAGCTCCCGGCTCGGAGCACCATCCATTTCCCCGGCGCTCAAGCTCCAGGGAGCCGCGCTCTCTCAGGTGCGCTGCTTGCTTTTGATGAATGCTGCTGTGACAAGTGCATTAAACCTGGAAAAAGTGAGCTGTATTAAACTCTGAAAACCATGGTCCATCACTGCTCAGACTACTTATAAAGCAGTCTGGCTGGAGAGCGATGCTGGCTTTCCCCAGGGTGTGCAGGGAGGCTTTGCTCACGTACACCACCCGCACCTATTCCAGACCCTGCAACAGAGAGCAAACTGCGTACCTGCCACATCCCCTTCTTGCAATTCTAGTGTTTCCTCTCAAGGAGACTTTCTTTTAGTGGCAGGTTATCATGAAAGCCTCAGCTGGGCTTCAGGAGGTCACATACCACCTCTGGTCATCCAGTTTGCGGGAGAGCCCCGTGGGTGGGACGCAATGGAGTCTAATTATGGTTTTGGCTTACGGGGTTCAGATCATCCCAAGAAAGGTCTGCGTGTAAGCTGGGCCACAGGACAAGGATGTGTTTTGATCTGCTCTGGGCTTTGCTAACCCCACAGACTCATTATGCAGCCTCTGTTTCCAGGGAGGAGCGAGAGGGCAAGAGCTCTCCCTCCCTGTGACTCCAGAGCTCAGCCAAATGCTGAGGGACAGACCGAGTGTCACCGCCTCCTCCTGTGGCTGTGATTTACGGTGACTCTTTGTTGCTGTCTGAGCCAAGAATGGTACCAGCCCAGCTGTGACCTCCTCTGCTGCTGAGCCTGGATCCCCAAATACTCCCCAAATACTATCTGTCTTCAAGCAGCTTCTGCAGAGAATCTCACTCTCTTCCTGTAACGAGCATCGCAGCACAATACAGCATTAGTAGAATCTAAGTTATTAATTGTCTACAACAATTAGCCAGGATGCCTGGGCCTTCAGGCACCTTGGTTACGGTGGGAGCCAATTACATTCTCATAAATATTCATGTTCCTTCACCCACAAGCAGAGACCTGCTTCCCCAGCTCTCTCCCCATCTCCTTTACTGTGACTCACATCCAGCCCACCCTAAGCCAGAAAGGAAGAGTAGTTTCCTTTCCTTCCCCATTTCGCTGAAATTAAACATAATTGTGGCTGTAATTGATGTAATGGCAATGCAGAACAGGCACATAGGAACAGAAATGGCCTGGCCAGACCTCGCTCATGCCTTGCAAGAGGAGAGGCAGAGATCTTGCCAGCCCTCTCTCCCCATCGAGGTACCACAGCGCAGCACCCAGCCGAGCCTGGTGGGATATTTCGCACAGTCAACAACTGCCTCAACTCCACCTGCAACCACAATTACCAGCTCCTGTGGTGTAGATCAGTGTGGTCACTGCGTTGCCAGTAAATCTGATGGATTTAGGCCAGTTTATACAGGCTGGGGACCTCGGCAGCGAGTGCTGAGGGAGCCACCGGGCTGCACTCGGTGCCCGCCTGTGCCTGGTTGCCGTAGGCGTGCCGGCGCTTCGCTGCTTCCCATCCATCAACATCCACCCGCTGTGCTCCCAGGGAAACAGTGACCCTGGGAAGACATCCCTGAAACTCTGGTTGACCCCAGGAGGAGCTGGAGCTGGTCCTGGGGCTGCAGGTGAGCTCCACGGAGTCTCCTGGGTGCCTCCACTGCAGCAGGGACACGATGTCTGGAGGACTCGGGGCTCTACTGTTTAATATCTCTCTCACAGCAGCTATCCACAACCCACTCTCCAGATTTATTGTCCTGAAGGCTGTTACGACTTTTGTGAGCTTCGGAGTGCAGAATAATGTTAGAAACACACATTATTTATCTGACACACCAGCGCGACTCCTCCCCAGCCATCCCTGTCTGCTGTGGAAATAAATCCCTGCTCTGCGTTTCAGAGACAAAGCTATTTCTGTCACATGGGACCCCAGCTGAAGCTTTTGAAAGAAGCCAATTTTAATATTGCTAGTGTTTCCTTTTTGGTTTTGTGCACCCAAACAACTTTCTGGAGGGGCTGGATTGATTTTGCCTTTCCGGCCATTTTTAATCATCCTTCTCTGCGGGCTGGTAACAATTTTCAAAAGTGACTTTGTGGTTGGGGCTGCCTCACTTTCGTTACGGGCATCGCCTGAGTAAAAATCAATAACAAATTAAACCACAGCAGGTGGTGTGACCACTGAAAGAGTGGCTGTGGGCTGCAAGGGGAAGGGTTTGTATTTTTTTTAAATTAGAGAGAAATTGGAAAAAAGATAACTTTGCAGCTTCGTCAGAAGTAGCCATGTACTGGGATACACGGAATGTATTCTAGCATCCTACATCGTATTAACTTCTGAGTAGGACACAGCGTTGGCCACTGCCGGGAAATGAAATACCCGTGTAGTACACCACACAGCCTGCTTCTCCCCAATTACTCCTGATTTACACCATCTAACACCACCAAATTTCTTCAAGTTCCTTCCGACTTAACACTGGCACCAGATCAAAACCAGATACCTCATCCCAAGAAATGGAAAAAATGGAGAAATGCAGCCTTTGTAATGCAGTCTTCTGCTCAAGCCTCCTGCAAACATTTTCCACTTCCTACGAGCCCGTGAGGAACAAACCTCTCTGCTTTAAATCCAGCAGCGTGAATCGAATTGCCCACAATAAGTTCTGGATTCTGCCCATCTCACCGTCTCAATTTATTGGCTGCTTTTAGACAAGATTTCCTAGAACGTTGTGATCTGTGACTGGTAAATGCAAACATTTTATCTCTCAACAACTTAATTTAACATCTCTATCTGCTGCTTTCTTTCTTCCCCTTTGCTTCCTAGTGCATAATTTCTCCCTTTTTATTGCAGGGATTCTGCCTGTTAGGGGAACTTTGCAGAAGGGAAAATAAACAGCTCAGTATTTGATGTTCTGCCTTCTGTTAACAAGTTTGTTTCTCTTTCTTCTTCTATTGCATCAATATTAACACATTGATTCATAAACAAATAAAGAAAGTATATAAATATACTCTTCTTCTTCTTTTTGAATCACAAAACTCAAAGTTATGGCTCCCAGAGCAACTGTAACTCAACCTCAATGTGCAAATACATTAAAAGCAGGGAAGTTATCACCCAGGGCAGCAATTGAGCGTGCGTGAGGGGATTACGTTACTGACAGTGCAAGGACTGCGAAAGGTTGGAATCCCAGAGATGTGAAACATTCCAGATCTGTGGCAAGCTGCCACACACACAAAAAAAAAAAAAAAAAAAAAAAGAGAAAAAAAAGAAAGAGCTCTTGATCTTTATCCAAATCCACTAGATGAAGGTGGTGTTACCTTTACTGCTGAACTTCACTTCCCTTAAAGATGCTAAGGTGCTCCAGAGCCAAAGATTGTACCCCCGAGCACACGTGTGTGCCTGTCTCCAGTGCACAGAGCTGATGGGGTGACCCAGAACCACACGGAGAAAATCTCACAGAAAGCCCCCCTGGCCCCAGGATGGGGGTGCACGACCCAGACCACACCGCTGGAGGAGTCACTAGAGGATCTGCTGCCTGCCCATGCACAGTCTGTCACCCAGCCTGCCTCTTCCAAGCCTAGAGGTCACCCTTCTTCTCAGCTGCTCTCTAGGAGAGGCACGATTCTGAAACACAGCTTCTTAGAAAGGATCGGAGCCCGTGGGGATCAAAGGAAAGGCTGGCAGCATCTGCAGGCGAGGGGACTCGGCTTCTTCCAGCCCTTCCATGCTCTGTCTGCCAAAGCAGCCAGTCACCAAAGGGAAGCATTTGAAGCAGGAACTTCATCCCGGGGGACTCTGGCTAAGTTATTCTAATTATTTGTACAATAAGATGAAAGGGCAACATGTTCCCGTTTCAAAGCGGCTTCAGCACAGAGAGTCCGCCAGGTGCTGATGCTCCTTTGTGAGCCCCGAGAGCCGAGAACTAATTAGTCCTAAATTATACCCTCATGACAAAGGCACAGCGAGGGAGCGGAAGAGACGTGCACATGCCAAACCGCTGCGAAGTCCGTTCAAACAGCAGATCAAATAGACACCACCACTTCAGAGGGCCAGAGATGCCTTGAGCGACCACTTGGTGTTTACCTTAAACAGCAAGGAAAAAGGCAGAGGAGGGTAGGAGACAAGAAAAAAAAATAAGAAGGGCTGGCAGGACCAGCTCTCCTGAATCCTCCCTTTGCTGTTCCCATGGGAAAGGGGTTTCCCTTACATTCAGCCCTTCGGGATCCGCACAGTTGCTCTCAGTTGCTGTCATTTTCCATTGGATGTGCTTTCAAACAATCCTCCCGGTCCGCTCTTTTAAATCAACATGAAAGCAGCGACTTAGGAGAACACAGACGGAGTTTGCAGAGCGTGCTGTTTGATGCGTGGCACGATGCAGACGGTTGTGATCCTGCAATTAAAGGCTGAATCACAGTCCAGCCCAGAAGGATTAACGTAGCTCTTGCTTTCATGTTTCATGGCAGCGCTGGGGCTCCTTTCACTCCTGCACAGCCTTTCCTGTGTCTCCCACCGGTGCCGCACAGAGGAGACTCTCCTCTCACCCCTTCCCAAACCTTCAGAAGGGAAGAATCTTCCAGTAACCTGCTGCAGGGCACAGAGGTGTCCTCAGCTCTTTATCAGTGGCGTGCACAGAGCCAGCGCCGGGCAGGGGAACGCCCTGGAGGGGACACAGGCACGATGCGTCACCCAAAGCCATTTCAGACTCAGAGTGTCCTCAGTGTTCCCCTTGCATGCCTTCGCATGGGGAGCGCACATTTTATGTCTCCCCTTGAAATGTGCGTTGCTGTCCTTTGCCGGTGACATAGTCCTGGATTAGACAAGCCATCACTCCCTTAAATTTTGGTGTTACCCAGCGAATCTCAGACCAGTACGCATTCGAAGCGGTTCCTCTGCTTGGATCTGAGTGGCTCTAACTTCATAGTGTGATACCACATGCAGCTCAGAGAAGTAGCGACAGCCCACAAAGACGTCCTAAAGTTTATCCTAGAGCACATAGCATCAAAAAGAATATAATCAACCCTCAGTCCTATTAATTCCGTTCTGCAACAAGGCATTCCCTCAGGAAGCACAGGAGCTGTCACAGCTGGGCCCCGTCCTGGCCTGAGGAGTCACAGAGCAGCCCCCGGGGTGGCACCAGTGGGTTGGGGAGCAGAGCTGGGCCCACACAGCATAGAATTGTCAGGGTTGGAAGGGACCTCAAAGATCATCTCGTTCCAACCTCCCCTGCCATGGGCAGGGACATCCCCCACTGGATCAAGCTGCCCAGAGCCCCATCCAGCCTGGCCTTGAAAACTCCCAGGGATGGGGCTGCCACCCCCTCTCTGGGCAACCTGTGCCAGGGTCTCCCCACCCTCATGGGGAAGAACTTCTTCCTCACATCCCATCTGAACCGACCCATCTCTGGCTTCAATCCATTCCCCCACGTCCTGTCACTGCCCGACATCCTAACAAGCCCCTCCCCAGCTTTCTTGTAGCCCCCTTGAGATACTGGAAGCCACCATAAGGTCTCCTCGGAGCCTTCTTTTCTGCAGACTGAACAGCCCCAACTCCCTCAGTCTGTCTGCACAGCAGAGGGGCTCCAGCCCTCTGAGCATCCTCGTGGCCCTTCTCTGGACACGCTCCAGCACGTCCCCATCTCTCTTGTGCTGTGGGCTCCAGGACTGGATGCAGGACTCCAGGTGGGGTCTCACGGGAGTGGAGCAGAAAGGGACAATCCCTTCCCTCGCCCTGCTGGCCTCACATCTCGTGATGCAGCCCAGGACACGATCGGCTTTCTGGGCTGCAAGTGTCACTGACGGCTCGTGTTGAGCTTCTCGCCCACCAGAACCCCCAAGCCCCTTTCTCCAGGGCTGCTCTCAAGCCAGTCCCTGCCCAGTCTGTATCGGTGCTTGGGATTGCCCTGACCCAGACCTTGCTCTTGGTCTTGTTGAACTTCATGAGGTTGGCCTGGGCCACCTCTCCAGCCTCTTGAGGTCCCTCTGGATGGCATCCAGATCAGACAAACACCCCTCATCTTCCATCACAGCAGCTCTCCTTTCCTCCTCTTTTCCCATACCTGTGATTCATCAGTCGTGGCATAATCTGCAGCTCACATCTGGACAATTTCCTAAGAGGGAAGTTTTAAGCACTCACGGTAGCATCTTAGTAACAGTCAGGTCTTTGTTTACTCCTGCCAAAGCTGCCTGAGGCTCTGTACATTCCCAGTGTGGTTTGGTCTGTGTTTCTAACTGAGGAGCAGTGATGTCCTTCATGCAGGCAAACGCATGAGGCAAGTCCTCAGAGGCAGCACAACAGGCTTCTGCATCCACTAGGCAGAGCTAAAACACAGGAGCAGAGCTAAAACACAAGGCCACGGGGCTGTAATCCTTGTACTCATCTCAGCACAGCTCCATTTTCCTTCTGGACCAGCACCTCATCCCTGGGAAAAGCAGGTTAAATCCCCAAAACTGTCCCGCATTGTCCTGCCCATTTCCCTGGTGTAAAGCAAAGCCTCTAAGGCTGAATGCCACCGTGGCATGAATCGAGTTTATCACAACAAGAAACAAAGAGGGAAAAGAACAAAGGAAAAGGGAAAGAGGAGAGAAAACAAGAAAGGAAAAGACAAGCAGAAGAGTGAAAGGGAGGGATATAGATAGACCCATTAATTTGCCTCTGTTTGCTCTGGGATTTAAACAACAAGCTGCTATGTCTCTGGTTTATCTTGGTTCCTCAGCTGTGAAACGTGCTGTGCTCCAGCGTCTTCGGAGCTTTCAGGGATTTGCCAGGGAGCTGGGAATGAAGCAAGAGGCTCAGCAAACAGAGATAGCAGAGGCGGCTTCATACATCACACTCGGAGGAAATTCATTCCTTTCAGCGCTGCCCATGGGTGAAATTACATTATATTCTGTGCGGATAATTGGATGTCATATACCACCCGACTTGTTATAGGATGGCATTTCCTTCCCTAAAGAGGCTGTCAGCAGCATCCCAGGGTGGAGAACACAAGGCACAGGACCCACAAAGTACGGAGAAAAAGGTGCAGACACAAGTGTTAGCTCTGAGTGGTCCTGGTCACAAACTGGACCTCTCAGGGTCACATTAGTAAAGAAGAGGGTGAAAAACAGGACAAGGCAAAGCACATGGAACAAAAAATAAATGAAGAAAATAGGAAGGGAAGGGAAAAAAATCTGAAAGAGTGGAGGAAAGGAGAAGGCAGCAGGTTTCAAAATGTGCTTTCTGTTTTTATGAACACGTCTTTTAGTGCCTGGACATCCCCAGGTGTCTCTGCAGACCCAGCAGGACTGGTATGTGGGTCTACTCATAGAACCATCAGAGAACCATCAGAGAACCATCATGGTTGGAAAGGACCTTTAAGATCATCAAGTCCAACCTACAGCCCTACGCCACCTTAACACTAAACCGTCTCCTGAAGTGCCACATCCAGCCGGTTTTAAAACACATCCAGGGATGGTGACTCCACCACCTCCTTTAGCAATCCATTCCAGTGCTTCACCACCCTTCGGTGAAGAAGTTTTTCCTAATATCCAATCTAAACTTCCCCTGGCGCAATGTCTCCCAGCTACTGCTTTGGGCAGCAGCCTCCAGACCTAAAGAGAAGTCGGGTTCAGTTGGAGGTTTTACCCAGCACAAACACAAAGAATTTCCTTCTTGAACTGAGGGGTGAGATGCAGAGGTCTTTCAGCTATAAATTCACTGGGTGGACTGTTCTTGTCCCACTGTGCAGGGGTGCATAAGGGCACCCTGTTAATCCTGGAGGAACACAGTAGGTTTCGTTGATCGCTGCCACCGAGGGTCACGGAAGAATTTGGAGTCTCCCAGCCGTGCCTTGCAGCACTTTATGTTCACCACTTACCTACGTTCTGTCTAAACCACCCTCAATTTCCCCCTCATTTTGTCCTTTCTTGCAACTCCTCACTCCAGGTCGTTGATGGCTTTTTAATAGCACAGTTAGAGTTGTCAACACAAGCCAGAGGACAATTTCATGTGTCATATTGTCCCAGTGCATCCTGGGAACTCCATCTGGCTCAAGCGAACTTATTTTATTGAAATAATCTCTCCTCCCTGCTAGTTATTGAATTGTCTTGGCTCGATGGCCTCGCTCAATATCAACTTTTCAGGCTTAATAATTAGTGCTGGAGAGAAGAGTTTCATTGAATAAGTGTTTAATGTCACACACAATTAGGAGACGCAGAGACAACCCAACTAGGCAATTCAATTTGGGGCTGCGACTGCTCAGATGGGGGACAATTAGGAACATTTCTAGGCTGTGGATGCGCGCTAGCCAGCGCCTGCAAGTTTATTTATGGGAACTATATCCTTCTCTTCCATCCCATACACTTTGGTCTTGCTTTAAGGCTTAGAAACGAATATTAGCCCTTATTTTTCCACCCAAGGTGTGCTATTGCCCCGCGTAACATACTTCCTCAGAAACCCATGTTGCTACCAGTCGATTGCGACCTTTGCTGCAACTCTCCATTTCGACCAGGTTTCGAAGGCATTTCCACAAGCACAAACAGGCAAACACCTGGTTTCACTGAAGCCTCGACATGTCAGTGTCCCCACAACCAGACCCCAAACCACAGGCTCATTTCCCGACAAAAGCAGAAATTCAGAAAGTTACTTGCACCAGTGACTCTTAGATAAGCTCCAGCAGCAAACCCTACAGCCCAGCGATTTGTTTGCTCGCCTCCGTCTCCCTACCACTACCTGCCTAACTATTTGCCCACCCACTGCTGTCAGTCCTCCCAGCCAGTATGTTTGTGCACGGAGTTAACGGCTGATGTATTTAGACCCCAAAAGGCTCTTTGCTAATATCTCCTATTACACGCATGGGAAAATGAGATTCAGACAAAAAAAAAAAAAAAGAGAGACAAACCAAAACAATATATTTAGGAGTGAAGAGGATAGAGAGCACTTAATTATTCTGAGGGATCTTTTAGATTATTTTTTCCATAGCACTCTTAAAGTGAATTCTCCCAGTTCTGGGATTAGTGTCTTGACTGAATCAATTGTCCTTCCTCTGCATATTTAACTAGTTACAAGCACTCTGCAAACCACTGTGCTGGCCGTGCTCAACAGTGATTGAAATCCTGCCTTAAAGCATTTCCTATAGAAGCGATTTTTCCTACTTAAAATTCACTAACACATCTATCTGCCACATCTTCACACACATCACACACTGCTCTCAGGAGTGATAATAGGAAAACTTGCTCAATGAAACCTACATTCCTCCCCTTCTCCATCTCCCTCATCCCTTTTCTGCCCCACAAACTCTTCAGTGCAACATTTTTAATAGTATTTGGAAAGCACTTGATGGCAGCTGTCACCCCCTCACACGATCTGCACTCTGCTCTTCCCAACAAACGAGCACATCGATCTATTCTCTGCAAGATGTATCTCATTCTCCTGGAACTTCTGATCTACCTGCTTGTCTCGGGAGAAAGTGTAACTAGATGAGAAATGTGTTCCTTGTTTACAGTGATATTTCATGTGCAAGAGATTGATTTGCTATGACAGTCATCAGACTCCCTATCCGGCAAGACAGCAGTGCCCCAAACAGCTTCCTACTCCTACCTAGAAGATGACTAAATACAGAGCAGCGTTCCTCACCCTGGGGAGCAAACAAAGAAAATCCAGCTCACCACAGTGCCCGTTCGCTGGGGACGGCAGGACAGGGCTTTGCTCCGGGCTGAGGGGCTGGATGTTTCTCCAAAGGGATAAGGAAGAGAAAGTGGAGAGGCACAAGCGGCGCAACAGAACCTATTCCTGTTGTCTAAAAACCTCAAGTCAGGTTTTGAGAGACGAACATTGTTGCCGCTTTAAGATGCTCTAAGTCTTGAATCTGCCCACTCAGGGGTTGTCAGCACTGTTGCTGGAGCAAGGCAGAGCCAGGCTGCCCGACAGGCACCGCCGCGGTGACTGGGGCTCCCCCAGGTCAGCTCCGTGTGCCCCGATAGAAACGCTTTGCGTCCTGTGGCACAGCCACCTCCGGGGGGGGAAGCGACACCACTGCCACCCACACAACAACGTGACACGCAGCGATGTCCGGACTGAGCGAGTCTGTCCCCGCTCTGCTGAAGCAAGATGGGGTTTTGCTGCTGAGAAGAGAGGAGCTGAGCCCGGCTCTGCACCGAGAGAGCCAGGAGTGCGATAGGAAGAATAGGAAAGCAGGGACAGGTGGGATGTAGTCCCATATGCTGCAGCGGGACAGAGCTCTGCAGCTGGTGAGAAACACTACTGCAACTTTTCAATAGCTGGTCGTGATTGAGAGGGTGTCTAGACTGCATGTGTGCCATCTTCATAACCTAATGTCACGCTGGGCTTTCATTTGAAGCTGGCTTGGATGGAGGAGCACTACGGAGTCACCTCTATGCCTGCAGCTCTGTATCAGTCTTTGATCTATTAAAACACATTATTTCCCCAAGATCCCATGGAGAGCCTCCATCTGACAAGTCACCTTGCTCCAATTTTTGAGTCTGATGTGATCGCTGTCCAGGATAAAGGATAATCAGCCTAAAGTCTTGCTTCTTGGCTGCGAGAGGCTTAGAACATAAGTCATATGAGGAAAGACTGAGGAATCTGAGGCTGTTTAGCCTAGAGAAGAGGAGACTGAGGGGAGACCTCATCACTCTCTACAACTACCTGAAGGGAGGTTGAAGAGAGGCAGGAGTTGGTCATTCTCTCTAGTGGAGAGTGACAGGATGAGGGGAAATGGATTTAAATTGCACCAGGGGAGGTTCAGGTTGGGTATTAGAAGGAATTTCTTTACTGAGAGGGTTGTCAGTCATCGGAAGAGGTTGCCCAGGGAAGGGGTTGAGTCACATCCCTGGAGGGGTTTAAGAGACAACTAGATGTTGCATTGGGGGACATAATTTAGTAAGTTGACAGGGCTGGCACAAAGGCTGGACTCAATCTTCAAGGTCTCTTCCAGCCGAAACTATTCTACGATTGTAAGAGGCTGCTGCAACCAGCACAGCCACAAGGCAATCTCTAAATTAAGGGACAGTGGTGCCAGCGCCAAACTGTGGATCCAATGCTGCTCCTTACGCTGCAAGAAATGTGGAGGTCTTCGGGTCCCCCATATCACGTGGTACAATACTTGCAAAGCAAGTTGGCCAACTGTAGGCCCTGGTAGACCCCAGGACATGGAAATTGTTTGCACACACCAAGACTCTTCCCAGAGTGAAGGTGAACGATTGGAGAGAGGAGGGCTGAGAAGGGAAAGGTGATGGTCGAACTAGCAGAAGAAAAATGGCCTTTTCAGTTATCTGGAGTTCTCCTCTACCAATTATAAAACAGTGAGAAATCCACAGCCTGCGGTGAGTTCCCTCAGGGCGCTGTCAGCCAGCGGGGACAGCCCTAAGCTGTCTGGTTGTTCTGGTACCTTCCCCAGTCAACTCTCCTTTCAAAGTGATTACACAGGAGTTTCTATCAGTAAGCTAGCGAGAATCTGGACACTCAGCACCATCTTCCACCACCACACGTATTTATTTTTAATTAAACAGTTCGGAGTCTTCGTATTTTGCTGGTTTCCCCTCAGTCCCAGCGGTGCTGCAGCAGCAGGCGGAGGGAAGCAAGGGGCAGCAGGACACATCAGGACCATCACAGATCATCAAAGTGAGATTCAGCTTCGTAAGAATCCCAAGCAGCAAGGACTTCTCTAGAAAAAAAAAATTAGAAAATAAAAGTCTGGATTTGCCAGCTGCTTAGGGTCCCTGGCGTCTGCATCTCAAATAGGATCATTTCAGGAACACTGGAGTCAGCTTCTCCACTTCCTTTCCTCAGTCTATTATTCATGTGTACAGCAGAGTGAGATGGCTTCTTTCTTTCCTACCTGATCTTCACAGACAGACACGGTGAATAATTAGGCATGCAGGCACTAAAAAGAGAAAAACCCACACACTCAGATGAATTGAGGACTTGACTTCATTTTTATGTTTGTGGCAGCGAGAAACTTCCCGTGGATCAGCCCCTGTTGCACATGGTAATGAAACAATTACCTATTCTTCTCCATCTCGGATGAGAACAAAGAAACCTGAAAGTCCTTGGAAGGTGAAGGAGAGGGAATTAAAACCAGATTCAAAGCAAAAAGGAAAAAAAGACCTTTGAAAGAAGTGGAGGCACTGGGAGCTTATTTTGCATGCGAGATCTCTATTAAAAGCAGACATTATTGCAGAGGCTTCCAGCCCTAGCAGATAATTAATGAAATTAAGGTGAGGATTTGCTGCTAAATATTTGCTCACTACTGGGGAAAGAGCCGGTGCCAAAACCACCTGGAATTTTATAGGCAAATAAATCAAGAAAGCGAGGTGTCTCAATTACTCAGACTACAGAGGGGAAAAGCACCTCTCTACAACAGAGGACTTTCAGCAGTGGTAAAAATACAGAACTTCTCAGAGAAACCCACTGCCAGTGCCCACCGTTGGGCTGTGGACAATATAATCAGGAAATAGCCAAAAGGCTGACATTTTCAAAGCCACCAGTAGATTTGGATGCTACAGCTGGGAAGACGATTACAGGGACTTTGAACAACCTCTCCCCAAGCTGAGCAGGAGCGACAGGGCTCGACAAAGCCACCGCCACAATAGTTGCTGGGGAGGACTTTCTCAGTCTCTCGCTGGCGATGTGACACGGGCCGTGCTGCACACGCAGCTCCCTCGCTCTGCTGAGCTCCCCAGGCAATTCACTTCTCTGATGAATCTGATTTCCTTTCAACCTGTCCAAAACACACCTTGTAATTTTTCCCAGCTCTGGCAGTTTCTAAAACCAAAATTAGTAAGAGTTGGTCCAGACGGGGGAGATAAGCAGCCTGGATTAGAGCTTGCGTTAGGCAGAAAGCCAGAGTGAGTGAGCAAAACGTTGCTTTCGGCTTTAATGTTCACGGTTGTGTTCTTCATTGAGCTATTGGGGGTCAGTAATCACCAAGACAAAGCTGCACAGAGGTGTAAATGTGTGCCAGCTTCAGCCACCAGGGTGGGCATTCAAAAAGCTGTGACACCAAGGACTAATGCATTTGGAAACTAATCCACAGGATGCTTGCAAGCAGACTTAGCCTTTAAAATGGATCCATACTAAGCAAGCTACAGTGGGGATGAGTTTAGTCCATCTTATAATACTCAGAGTATAATAAATCTTCTGAAGAGCGACTGAAGGAGCTGGGGCTGTTGAGTTTGAAGAAGAGGCTGAGGGGAGACCTCATCACTCTTTGCAACTGCCTGACAGGACGTTGAAGAGAGGTTGGGGCTGGGCTCTTCTCACGGGTAATTAGTGATAGAACAGGAGGGAACAGCTTCAAACTGCAACAGGGCAGGGTCAGACTGGACATCCAGAGAAATTATTTCACAGCAAGAGTAGTCAGCCCTTGGCACGGGCTGCCCAGGGAGGTGGTGGAGTCCCCATCCCTGGAGGTGTTGAAAGGTCGTTGGGATGTGGGATTGGGCAAGATGGTTTCGGAGTGAGCTTTGCAGAGCAGGGTCAGTGGTTGGACTCTATCTCAAAGTTTTTTTCCAACCTGAATGATTCTATGATTATAAGACATATATAAGCACAGAGTTAATTTAGGGACAGCCAGGCCAGCCCTAGGTGCTTTGAGACTTGAGTCAAACTGGGAAATGCCCTCCCTTCAGCTCCGAGCTGTTTGCACAGGGAGCAACTGTTAAACCTCCCAGTGCCTGAGGGAGCCACTCGCCTGACAGAGACAGCCCCAGGGCCCAGCACAGCTGCAAATGGAAATGCCACTGCAATTAAACTAACTGAGCTGCAGGCAAAACACAAGGGTCACCAGCTCCCACCCTGCAGGGCCACACACCAGCTGAGGAACACACCTCAGACAACCCCCCCTCATGCCACAGGGTTTGCAGCACAGCTGGCCAGGTGTTGCACATGTGTTTCGATGCACCTGTCAGTGGGGTGTGAGAAGGCAGAAGACAAAGCAGACTTTGGGTCTGGCCTTCCATGGCAGTTCCCAGGTACGTGGGGATGAACGACACAGTCAGAGCAGGTCACCACATCTGCACCGACAGCGCTAAAAACCAGGGTGAGCAAAGGATCCGGAGGTTTTCCGGGGGTCTCGCAGGCTGCGAGCAGTCACAGGTCAGCGTGTGATGGGCTGAGAGGCCACACTGAGGAGACAGTTAATAAAAGCAGGACTAGAAGAATCAATGTGTTCCGACACAGCAGTGACAGATTGGAGAGAGGGACAGATTTAATATCTCCGTGTTATCCTTTCCCAGCCTAAGGGCCTGAAATTGATTGAATAAATTAAGGCGCTCCTGCGGATGACACTGGAGTTAAGGCTGTATCAGCACTCCCATCTTAACTCCCTGTATCTTTTCCTCTGAGGTTTTCTTTTTCATGTCTTGGTGCTTACCCCTGCACTACGATTTGACCAAGAAGATCTCAGCCCCAGTGCAGTTTTACTACTTAATTTTCAAGAAGAAAAAAAAGCAAGAAAGGGAGGGAATCATAGGACTAGAGAGACAGTTCTATCTGGTGCAGTTTTGAAATCAAAGGATAAACCAGCCATGCCAGGCTACCCTTAGAACTACCAAGTTCCCCTTCTCTGTGATGGTCAAATCTCTTGCAAATAGTGAGTAGAATAGACTTTGAAAAAAAAAATTAAAAAAACCTAAAGCTGTATGCCAAATTCATCTCTACGCAGCTTCGCTTGCATGCAAAGTGATTCTTTCTTTTGTTACTAAAAGCAGCTAAGGTAATTGCAGACGAACGTTCTTCCACTTTTATTCTTTATTATCTCTTGGCAAGCCTCTCTCAGAGTCATCAGTAGGATTTTATGTCACAACAAATCCAACTGCTTAAATAGAGTCAAGTGCTATGACAGAATTGGGCCCTTCACTGGGCTGGTCTGATCATCAGTATTCCCAGAGCACCTCTCGCCCACCTATAGAAGTGGGTCTTGGAAAATGCTCAATATTTTCTTTAAAGCATTAGGAACAATCATCCGACGGAAAAACATCTCTTACAAAAACACTGCACTGCACTGTTATTTTCACTTTTATAGGCAATGCCACTGTCCAGATTCCTGTACCAGCCACCAGTCAGTCACTAACTTCTCCAAAACAACCAAAATGTTTACACGCACCTGGCTGGCAAATAAGGGGACCGCACTCTGGGAGCTGTGTATTACACACAAAGATTGTGTAAAGAGCAAGTGGCCTCTGCTGAGCTGTTCTTTGCACTGGTGCTTCACATCACACCCTCTAGGAGGGGGTCAGCTCCGCCAACAGCATCAATAAAACTCTTTTCCCTCATTTTTTAACTTCACTGAACTCGCTGTGTGCAAAACTCCGACGCTAAAAGGTGTGAGCACTTGGCATGTTGCTCTTTTTGGCAGGTACCCACCCGACCCTACCTCCCTCCTCATCTTTTTAGCAGCGCCTACGGGGCATCAGGGAGCAGGTGCAGCCTCCTCCCTTTGTGCAAAAGCAGGTGCTCAGCAGCCTCACACAGGACAATATCTCACCAGACAACACACCAGGAAAATTCACCGCCCTTCCCTGACTGCCAGCTGCCAAAAAAAAAAAAAAAAAAAAAAGCAGAATTGTTCGATAGCTGCATCCCAGGATGCTTCAGGATACATTTGCTGCCCTTAATGTGAGTCACTGGGCTAAAGCCATGGAAAATTTTGAGGCTTAGTGTTTAAAAAGTGAGAAAAAGGTATATGAAATGGTTCAGGTCAGCATTCAACTGAGATACCAGGCAAAACAAACTAGAATATTCAAAGCAGGCACATTAGCGTGCACCTCACCTTTAGGCCAAACAACACGGGCTAAAGGCAAAGTACCTGAGTCCCCCCTGTATTATTCTGCATTTACACCATCAATTTACAGGAGCAAACACACTGGAGATACAGGCTCTCGGTGTCGGCCTCCGCAGGGACTTCAGCAACTCTGTCAGCTTGTATCTCAGTCCACAGGCTGTTTGCTCATGAATTTAAATATAGATTGAACGTCAGTGCCTCTCTCCACAAATCAAGGCTTCTCATTTAAAACGTTGCACTTGCATGTTAAATAGAGACTAATTAGCCACTCAAAGGGAGGACAAATCTAATTTGACTAGAAGGATATGGAGAAAATTAATGCAATGCTGTAGCAGTATGGAAAAAAAGCCTTTCACACTTTTAAAGTGGAAGTAGAACGAGACCTGTGACTTCTGTTCCTGCTCCTCATATTCACCTCCTTGTAAGAGTCCTTTACACCCTCCTGCTTTCCCCGCTCCTTGGATCATTTACATCGGTCTATAAACAGCTGCTCTGGTGCTTCAGCATCCTACACATCACGTGTTTGCGCAGGGGGACACAGGCTTCACATCCCCTGTGCCTGTATTTTTTATTTTTTAAATCATCTGCTGGAGTGGTAGGAGTGAGCTCGCCAGACCAGATTCCTGAGCAATGGAAATGAGGGATTTTATCTGCTGCAACACAGTCATCACCCCCAGAAAAATCACAGACTTTGAACAACGGGCACACACAGAAGGGTTTCTCCAAGTAAAACACAGCCCAGTTGGTTAAGCAATTTTTGGAAGCTACTCTTTAAACCTCAGCAGCTCATAGCATCCTCAGGCAGTGGAGGTTGATGAATCCCTCTTTGGAACTTAATGCCCTCATTAGCTTTAGGCTGAGGGAGCAGATGGCAGCAAGTTCACCTTGGACACAAGGAGTAGAGTCCGCAACACCCTTCATTAAGGGCTTTGACACTGTTAAACTAGTAATTAATCCAAAGATGTATGTCAAAAGACTTCTTTCCTTCCATGAGGTCTGAATTTCCCACCACATACATCATCACTACTAAGTAGCCAGCACATCACTGAAGTGGAGAGAAAAAGGGAGGGGGGCAAGAGGAGAACGAGAATTCAGCTTCCTGACTATGATTTTTATCAGAACCACGCAAACTGGGAACAATGACACGCCAAACCAGGAGAGCTCACATACTTCGGGGTACTCAGGTCTGAATTTCATCCCAAGCAGAACCAGGGACTTGCCAAGACTTGCAAAACTCTGGAGTAAGCTTGGGTCCAGTACAACATCATCCAAGACAAGTCCAGACAGGAGGTGGCAAATTTAAACCTGACTTAGGTTCTGATCAGACCTCTGGGAATCCATGATTTCCCTTCATAAGGCTGGAAAGAAGCCTTTTTGCAGTTGCTCTTGCTAAGCCAGGTGGAACTGGCAATTTCAGCTAATTATCTGTGTGGCTATTTCTGTTTGCATTCAAACCAAAAAATTAGGAGATCCTCAGTGAAGTGCAGCTGAAGGAGAACTGAAGAGACCTTCCTCTGTACACACATCCCAATCCCATCCTATTCCATCCACAAACTGGTCTAACTACACTGACTCCTCCTGTAATGCAGCACAATAAAAACCGGCTCCTAACTTGCACCTGATATGGCTCTAATTCAAGCCTTCATTGGAGCCTGCTAAGGACAACAAATCTTGACTGCTGATCAAGAGTGGTCATGTGCTGTTGGGTTGATAGTTGGACTCCATTACCTTAGAAGTCATTTCCAGCCTTAATGATTCTGTGAAAATCCTCTGACACTATGTTTTTCAGGGTAGAACTTGGTTGAGTTCGTGCACAACTCTCAAAGTTTAAGGCTGGGCCAGCCACCAAACACTGACAGAAACTCTCTGTGAGCCCCTGACCACCATACCGGGGGAGGATAATAGGAGAAACAGGGAGAGAGACTTTGAGGTTGAAAAAAAAAAAAACCCAACCCCAACTTGAATCAGTGTAATGAAAAAGAAAATAACCCTTAGAATAACAATGAAGTTGTTGAACTATATACAGATATTATCAAAGCATGCAAATATAGTCAAAGATACACAATAATAGGTTGATATGTAGCTTGTGCCTTCTAGATGGCAAGCAGATCCCAAGCAGAAGAATTCCCAGCCTGGGCTCAGCAGCAGACGAGATCTCCTGAGCCCAGATTTCCAAAAAGAAATTTTCCAACAGAAAAGAGAAAAGGAGCTGTGTCGCTCTCACTCACAGAGACAGGAGAAAATAAGCCATCCCGATGAAGAGTGCTCCTCTGCAGTGCATGAGCAGGAGGCAGAACACCAGCAGCACAGGGCAAGATGATGAAGAGCAAACCATGAACCTTCCAGCAGAGCAGGTCCTGATCCCCCCAGGGGCTCTTATATACTGAGCACCATGGGACAGGACACTGGGATTGGCCCCTGTGGGTCAGGTGGACCTGACCCACCCTCTGCTCCCACAGGCACAGCTGCTCCTCCTCCACAGGTCCAGGCTACCCTCGAGAACTTTTATCCTGGTGCTCTCAAACCAGGACGATGACCAAGATGAGTGTGGTCTTTTATCAGCCTGTCTCTTCCACACCAGTTAGCATCCTGGGGCTGGCTGGTATCTGCTGGGGATGCCTGTCGATGCAGGGACACATGAGGAACCCTTCCTGCCCTCTCCAGCTCCCTGATCTCCTCTCACACCGTGGGCAGCTGTTGTTATGTCAGAGACATGAGACATCCACGAGGGTGGGGAGACCCTGGCACAGGTTGCCCAGAGAGGGGGTGGCAGCCCCATCCCTGGGAGTTTTTAAGGCCAGGCTGGATGGGGCTCTGGGCAGCCTGATCTGGTGGGGGCTGTCCATGCCCATGGCAGAGGGGTTGGAACTAGATGGTCCAACCCTGACAATTCTATGATTCTATGATCCAGAGAGTAACGAAACAGAATCACTTCTGACCGAGGCTCAAGTCCGTGCCGTTTAGCCAAGCGCCCTGCACAGCTCGGTCTCTTGATGCCTCTGGAGTTACACCAGCAGAAAATCTAACTTTTTTACTCGTGTCTCTGTAACAGATTGCCCTATCATATTACAAATGGTGGAGTGTGTTTCAAACTGCCAAAAAGCATCTAAAAGGGTCAGCTAGACCTTCATATCCCGGGAACTTAACTGCAGCTGCACAAACTGATTTGACAATGTGTGATCTCAGGGGTCTTTCTTATAAAAGGTGTGTAAAGAGGTTACGTTGGAGAAATAGCTTGAAGAGTAGTTGAGCAGCAGGCTTGAAGCATCAGACACTTGCTACTCTCACCACGTCAGCTGCTCATTCCAGAGAGGGGAAGGCTGAGGCTACACAGTCCTGATGCTGCTTTGGGGCAGAGCCTCAACACACTCCTGTTTCTCCACCTGTACAACAGGTAACGACATCTAAGTTTTGCAAAAGTCTCTTTTGGCTGAACTAACTGAACACTGAGATCGTGGTATAATTGTAAGTACAAATAAATCTCAGCAGCCATTTAAAATCAGGCTTTAGGATTTAAAAACTCACCAGATTTTAGTAGCGGTATAAAAGTTACCACCAGAGCCAAGGTCCTTTCCATACTCTATCCAAACCCTGTAGCTGTAATAATCAAGGGACTGTTTATTCTTTGAGCTTTAATATTTCTTTGCCTTTTAGGATTCATCCCTGACAATAATTAAGTCTCATAAGGATGAAACTTAAATGAGCAGTAGCCTTTGGGGACAGTATTAGAGTGCTAACTGTGTTTGTGTTTAAATATTAATGTCAAAGTGTAATTACCATCCTCTAAGTTTCAGGCTGGTGTTTGAAAACACATTTAGCTAAGCAGGAAGAATGAGCTGTACCAGTTGGAAGCTTCTGTATGGAAAGGATTAAAACTCAGAGCCGGAACAATTTCTCACCCAACAAAGAGCACAAGGAGACGTGCTTGATGCGACCCCGCTATGTGGTGGCTTCTTGCTGCTGGCTGACTCCAGGCAGAACTCCCAACTTCTTCACACAGGAGAAGTCCCAAGAGCAGCAATTCTACAGTATCTCACCTCAGCGGGTGTTGTGTGTCTACCTGGCAATTGCAAGGCAAGCTACGGCTGGGTCCCAGAGGAAAAAGCCTCATCGGATTGAATGCCACTGTCCTCTTCTCCTTGCAACCTCTCTACTTATTCCCTGGTGTCTGCACAAGGATCCCGTTGAGTTTCCAAGGTCCCTCAGGGTCTGAGCGAGGAAGCGCTTCAGTATTAGTTCACTTATCCCACCTGGGCTTGCTGTGAAGTCTTGTGCTGGGTTTCTCAGGGAACGTTCAACATCTGACAGATTTGAGCCTGTGGAAGAAAAGTGTGCAGAGCACAGGGACAGCAGGAGCAGAAAGGAGCGAGGTGGTGCCTGCAGATCAGGTTTTGAACAGGAGAGAAGGATTCTCCGCGTGGGAAAGGCTGCATGGGGGTAGAGCCACAAATTGTGACCCAGACACAGGAACACTCTACTCTCCCTCTAGGACTCGAGCATGAAACGGGGAGAGGCTGTAAGTCATTTCACTCTGTCTCTGTTCATTTCAGACAAACAGAGCAGAAAAGTCGAGCCAGAGAAAGTGGAAAGAGGGCATGAAATGGAGCTGACTTTATAACAGTTCAGTTTGCCTGGTCACTGGTTACAAGCATTAATAACATGGAAGCTGTTCCCACTACTCCCAAACCTTTGTGTGGTGTTCAAAGTGTGGCGAGGAGGAGGAAGCAAGAAAGGAGAGAGCTAACGCAAACAAATCTTGCCGAGCGCTGCCCAGAATTAATTCCTTTTTCCTACACACTGCTACCCTGTTCGTCCAGGGCCAGGCTTTGCACAAAAAAGATCTCCCCTCTCCAGGGAAGCCAGTGTCCCTGCTCAGATCTCCTTCCGTCAGAAATTATCCTTGTGCCCTGGGAATGATCAGGCGATCCCTGCCACAGATAAATCTTTCTTTCAGCATCTGATGTAAATCCCGAAGAATCTAATGGGATTTGGGAGTTTACTCCAGCCAAGGTTTAGATAATGACAAGAATTCCTTTAAGTCAGCAGCACTTACGATGAGAGCTAGCCAAAACATCTCAAAATACAGTCGCTCAGCAGGATGAAGCCATTATTCTTTCTGAGTTTATGTGTCTTTATTTTTATCATCTCTCAGAGAGAAGGGGGAGGAAAGAAGGAAAATTAAAATTTAAAAGCACGGATAAATTCTGCCTTGCTCAGCTCCTGCCCTGAGACACAGCTATCTCCAACCTCTCAGCGACACGTGAGCCTCCAGAGAGGCTGGTCAGTCGCTGGATTGCTGGGAAAGACTCATTGCCAGGGCCCTAATGACCAGAGAAACCTGAGCGAGGGACTGCAAAATTAACTCCGGTTCTAAATAATTAAGGGTTAGGTGCATATTTTCTCACACTGACTATTTCAGCTGGCACCGAGCTGCAGATTCCTCCCTGCCCTTGGACGAAAGGGTTGCACCCTCAGTTGCTCTGGGATGTGACACTGCACCTCCCGCTCGGGCAATCTGCTCTCCCGGGTTGTGTTTCTAGCTCTCTTCTGGCAGCCTCGCACAAACCTGGTGCATGTTTTAGGGAGGAAATGGGCATCCCAAGTGACCAGCCTTGTTTGGAAAACCGAGCCTGCCTCTCTCCCCACCTTCTGCTTCTCCTGCTGCAGAAAGGCTTCCTGCTCTTTGGAGAGTTCAAGCATCTTTGCCGATGGCAGGAATGATAAATGACAGAGGAGATTTCCTGCCTGTCCCCAGTCTCTGGCTCTTTCACAGCCCCTGAGCTGTGCCCTGAATTGTTTTCTTTCACCACGGGTCAGATCCAGAATGGTTCTAAGCATTTCCTGCCTCCATCCTAATCCTGCGGAGTGAGAATAATAAAAAAGTGATATAAACACTCAGTAAAGGCCACCTTCGCCACAGTGTCTGGGAGCTGAGGGCAGTTTATCCCTCCCGAAGGAGCTCGGTACAATACAGGATCAGGTCCTGGTTGCTTTTCTGTCTCTAGTTCTTTTTTTGGCTGAGACAGTCTCTCTCTCTCCCTTTCCAGATTATCTTCCACAATGCCCCTTCTTTTCAAACCCCGTACTCTTCCCAGCTGGGAGGACAGTCCCGGACAAAATATCACATTGCCAAGCAACGTGTACGTTACTTGTCTGCCCTGCCCCAACTTCACAGTGGGTCAGGTACCGCTTGTGTCCCCAAAGGCAGCACGCAAGCTGACATAAAAGCATAAACCAGCTTGAGGTCTGAGCCACGTGTATGGGCAAATCCAGCAGAAATGCAGCCATGTGCAAGTGCAAAAATCAGATTTGTCCTGCCAGAAGAACTGGGATTGGATTGATCTTGTACAATGATTGTTGAAGTGCAGCTGCAGATGCTGGCAGAGAAGGCAGGGGCTAAATGTGGAATGGCAAATCGGGTATAAACCTCGAATCCTTCCTTCTACAGGACATCTTTGAGGACAGAGCCAAGACCTAGCGAAGGAGCTACCTCCAGCGAACTGACTGCGGTTTGCTGAAATCTTCACTGATGCTGCTGGAGGGTTAAATTCACACACAAACCGAAGAAACACACAGGGAAGAACAAACCAAGTGAGCTTATAATAACAAAACAAGACTGAAGTACGGCCCGCTCGCTTCCCAGCCGTGGCAGAACTAAGCAATCCCTTTCCTGACAGGGAAAAGACACAACAGCAGCACCAAAACGCTGATGTCGCGATAATTTGCTCCAGAAGCTGCCGTCAGCAGGAGGTGTCTCCATGCCTGGCCCGTCTGACGATGAGCAATGCTTTTCCAAGGCTGCTTGCTCTCGCCTGCCAGCCAATGCACCGACTGCCACAGGCAGGTTTTGGCAGGGAGATCGAAAGAATCTTTGCGCAGAACTGGTGGTTTGCTCAAGCAGAGGCATAGATGGATGAGCGGTTAGCGTTGCAGTTCGACCTCTTCTCAACTCCACGGAGGAGAAAGGAGAAAAGAGAAGAAGAAAAATTAATGGATTCTCCAAACTCCTAAGTGACACTAATTTCAGGCCACCTAAGAGTGCCATCCCCAGGTTATGTGAGCATCCCCTGGTCCTGTCTGCATTCCTGCCTGTAGAATCCTCTGTCTCCGCTCAGAGAAGAGCAGCTCCAGTGAGACCAGTGGAGCTAAAGCCAAATCGTGCTTCTGATGAGGCGTAAAAGGCTTTTTGATTTCAGTGGAAGCCACTAACAGCTTTTAATAGAGATCAGAATTTAGACCAACTCTCTGTTATTCTGGAAAACACATCATTAAAACAAAATCCTCCATAATAAGCAGAGCTCATTTGTCTGTCAGTGCAGGTGACAACCCGTCAGGCTGTCATCTACCTTGGCAGCTTCACCTCCTGAGACTGACAGATTTAGAGAGTACAGTGTTCCCTGTGCTGCTCTCCCATGCTCATGTCCTAGTCACCACCTCTTATGTGCATCTGGTGTTCACATTTAGCCATCTAGGTCTTTCGACTGCGCCTTACGACACGCCTTTTGCTGCCAGTATTCACCTGAGACTGATTTGTTGGACAGATTTTTAATGCAACAGTCACTGAGGTGCGAGTTCTGGGACAGGTGCTCTTCTGATGTGATTTGGAAGAGCTCCAGATGCTTGCCTGCATCACCTGATGCTCCACCCCCATCACTTCAATTTTCCGCTGCATCTCTCCTCTCCTCTCCTCTCCTCGCTGCCTGTTCCATACAAGCTGCAGCCCTCCCTCCACACTTCTACTCGTTTATTCTTTGCACAATTTCTTTCTTCCAAGTACAAATTCCTGATTACTGCTGTCCCCAGCAGGAACTGGGCATACGAGGCCAGGTGTAAAAGATGGTTCCTCTGGCACTTGTGCTGGAGTTACTCCTGCGCATACTGGAGCTGAATGTGAAATCCAGAATTCCAGTCAGGAAAGTGGCCACTACTCTGTCAAACCCTGTGCCAAAGGGCTTCCTTAGACCTGCGGAAAGGGGAGTTGCGATGGGAGCTGATTTAGTCACTAGAGTAAGGAAGGTCCTTGCCACAAATCAGACAGATTTTGTTTTCTTTGATACTGGTAAGAATCCAGGATAAACACCATGATTTTACTGGGATTACCTCACATTCATGCTGACACAAATACTATTAAAATTTGGTTTCTTACTGCTAGAATGAGTACCCTGCAGTACATAACTGTGCACCCGCTGCTGCTGTAATTCCAAAGGAGAAATAAGTTTATTGGCCAGAGATAAGTACGACACTTTATCAGTTCTTCTTCCTTGTTCCCTCTGTCCCTCTCTCCAGGTCTCACTTATATCCAGGGCAAGGGGAAAGAAGCAACATGAGCAATTTCTGTCCACAATGAAATACAAACTCTTCTGTCAAAGATTCCTTGTAAGGCAAACCCTGGCTAGCAGGCTGCTTCCTCGCCTTTCCAGGAGAGTGAAAAACAGCTTCCTGACTATTGCATCAGGCAGAGATATCAACTCTTTGCTGAAATTGCTAAGCTGGTGTATCATTCTGGTGCTCCCAGAGCACTGAGATAGACACCCCCTGGCCTCAGTGCGGGCTCTGGAGGGACCCCAGGAGCGTCTTCGCACTGGAGCATGTTCCAGCTTCCTGCTGAAAACAGTGGATGTGCTGCAAACTGCACACAATTGATGTATAAATCACTGAGAGCAAAATCCAGAGTCACAGAATCACACCGTTAGAGGTTGGAAGGGACCTCTGGGGGTCGTCCAGTCCAACCCCCTGCCAGAGCAGGGTCACCTACAGCAGAGCGCACAGGAACGCATCCAGGCGGGTTGGAAAGTCTCCAGAGCAGGAGACTCCACACCCTCTCTAGGCAGCCTGGGCCAGGGCTCCGGCACCCGCACAGCCAAGAAGTTCCTCCTCATGTTTAGATGGAACTTCCTATGTTCAAGTATGTGCCCGTCACCTCTTGTCCTGTCACTGGGCACCACTGAAAAGAGGTTGCCCCGTCCTCCTGACACCCACCCTTTGAGTATTTACAAGCACTGATAAGACACCCCCTCAGTCTTCTCCAGACTAAAAAGCCCGAAGTCCCTTGGCCTTTCCTCATAAGAGAGATGTTGTAGTCCTCCAGTCACCTTCGCAGCCCTTTGCTGCACCCTCTCCAGCAGTTCCCTGTCTCTCTTGAACTGGGGAGCCCAGAACTGGACACAGTACCCCAGACGTGGCCTCAGCAGGCCAGAGTAGAGGGGAAGGAGAACCTCCCTTGATCTCTTCTTGAAGCCACACTCTTCTTGATGCACCCCAGGACTTCAGCCTTCCTGAAGTCAAGGCAGACAACATCCACTGCCCTCCCTTCATCTGTCCATCCAGCCACGCCACCGCAGAAGGCTATCAGATCAGTCAGACATGGGGTCCCCTTGCTGAATCCATGCTGACTGATTCTGAAGACCTTTTTTTCTCCACATGCTTCTGGATGATGCCCAGCACGAGCTGCCCCATCAACTTTCCAGGGGTGGAATCCCAAGCCCTTTACTCCAACAATACAGCCTCTGCAGCTTAAGCTAAAGCAAAATCTCCCAAGCTAACAGCCATAGTAATTCCTTTACCTTGCCTCGTTTGGCAGGGACAGATGAGTACATGTAGACATGGATACACACACACTGCTTTTCAGCTTGCTGCATGTGACTCCTGAGCATCCCCGTTGCTTTAGCAGATGTATCGTAGGGAAGACCAAGATTTTCTTTAATTATCAGTTTCATATTATCACCCTTTTCTCCCGCGTAAGATCATTTGACACTCCTTCCCACTCTGTGGGATTCCCTGATATAATCTACTAAGTACAAACAGAGACAGTGACAATGTTAATTGGTATTTATGCTGCAAACACTGTGTAACTACATAGTCATTTGCAAGTTCCCTTAGATCAGTCATTAATGAAATTTAACATTGTCAAATTATTACATCCATAATTGCTACACAATTCAGAGTGCTCAGGTCCCCTGACGAAAAATCAGCCCAGGAAATTTCTAACAGTCCTGCCTATGCCTTGATATTACCCCAGTAAGATGTGATTGTTGAGAGTTTCCGCATTCCCTTATCCAGTAAAAATGAGGACTAGCAACTGGTTTTTCCTGTTACCTTCACCTGCAGCACAACTGGAGCTTGCCTGCAGCGTGAGTGCCTGCGCCAGTTTCGGACATGCACATTGCTCAAGCCAACTGCCCCGGCCAACAATGAAGAACCATGTGGTCACTCCCTCACTCCTCCCTCCAACCCCATCCCCACAGGGATGTGGAGGGAGAAAATGCAAATAGAAAGGCTCAAGGGTGGAGATTAGGACAGGGAGGAGTCATTCACCACTTACGGTCATGGACAAAAACAGAGGAGACTTGGGGAGAAAAGGTAAATTTAATTTGCCACCACCATTTATGGACTAAATCAGAGTAGGATAGTGAGAGGAATACATAAACAAATACAACCTGACCTTAAATACGCTCCCCCCCCACCCCTTCCATCTTCCCAGCTGCCTCCTCTGGCCATTACCCATTGTCCATGGAAATCCTTCCTTCTGGGCAAAGAGGGCTCCTCGCAGCCTTCCCCTGCTGTGGTGTCCATCTCACAGCAGGGAACCCTCTCCCCCCACGTGAGTCTGTCCCACCTGGGCATTGGGTCACTTCACACATGTCCTCCACTCCTGCACGGTCTCTCTCCCCCCTGGCATGGCACCTTTCTGCCACCTCAGTCCCCACGGGGCTCTCGGGAAACGCTCTGCCCTGGAGCCTTCCTCCCCTCCTTTCCTCACCGACCACATTCCTTTGATAACAAAAAAAGAAAGAGGAACTGGTTCAGTACGGTTGCCTCTTAACTATATCGATCGTGGAGGCTGATTGGCCTTGGCCAGGGGTGGGTGTGACCCTTCCTTGGGGTGGGGGAGGCTCTCAAAGTTTTGCAAGCATCATCCCTCACAGCTCTCCCCTCTGTGTCCAAAAACCCCACCAGACTCAAACCCACGACACACAAGAAGCAACAGAAGCAGAAATTTCACTATGGGCTGCACACGCTTTCCAGGTGTCCTGCGCTGCATCCACAGAATCACAGAATGTCAGGGGTTGGAAGGGACATCCCATCACACCTTCCTCTGATTGCGTTTCCTTTGCATCCCAACTGGCACTGCTAAATGGAAGAACTAAAGGGAAGATGCAAATACTAGGTTCACCGTGGTAAAAAGACAGTCCAGGCCTTGAGATTAGACAAAGCCTGTGGATGAACTGCACTTCCATCATCACGTTTCTCATTAGTTTTGTTCTGTTTGGACTTTTGGAGACGAGACGTTACCAACTGTTGCAGCGGTAGAAAGGAGAACAGATAATTTTCATGCCATGGATAGGATTATATTACTTCTTCAGCTCCTTGCCTACAATATAATTGGCTACCAGGATGTTTTTCATGGGATTATCTAATTACCTCCCTAATGACGTGTTGGGAACACCACCTAAAGATGCCTCTTCAAGCAGCAGCAGTTGGGGACGGCAGTATTGCATCTTCCCTGCCAACACCCCCTGGACTCCTCTTTCCATATTTGCCTCGTCTGGAAGAATAAATGAGCATGTCCTATGCATTTACTCGTTTGGTGCTGCCATTGCTTCTGTGATGAGAGTTCCAGAGACACAGAGACACAGAGAAGGTGAAACTTTGTTAGAACAAGGCAGATCCTGTCTTCTTTTCTCACTTCCAACTCTGCTGCATTTCTGGATTAGGAAAATGTACTTACGGAGTCATTTCTCCATTTTTCAGGCCTGCACTGAATTCTCCATGTCCCACCAGAGACTCACGTGCCATTGTCAGTAACCAAGAGACACAACTTGGAGATCTCAGTGCATGGAACCGCTCTGGCTGCCAGCCATGGTTCAGAAAGAATAATAATGGAAAAAGTGTGCTTTCTGCAGGGCTGCCAACCAAAGGAAATCAAAACGCTATTGATCCCAACTCATCTTGTTCTCACTACACTCTGCTCTGCTATTGGCACCAGGAGTTTTGATGAAATCCGTCATTACCAGCAGGGTAAATACATCTCGAGGTGGCACAAATCAGCAGCACTCGCGATGCCTGTTTATGCCAAGTATGAATATAGACCACTCGGGTACTTGTTATGTGCAGAGAAATAGTGTGGAGGGTCAATACAGAAAGTTCCAGTAGGGCTGAGGCTTGCAGAGCATTTGTTTAGCTGATCAGCTGCACCACGCAATCAGTGTCTATTTTTCCTCTCATCAATAGGCATGCATGAGGGAAAAAAAAATGATTGTTAAATACTCGTACAGTGAGTTTTAACCAACTGCATATTTGAGAGTAAAAGCACAAGTACAAATAAAGCTTCCCAGCTGCTTACGGTTTTTTCTTCTTCCGGCTGAATAAATAATCACCTGAGGCTAACCCAGTAAATATCAAACTCCTCAGAATCGGCAACTCAACAAAGCACCAAAGAAGCCCAGAACTTTCAGGAGGAGTTCCCCGAGAGGCAGCATGTGCAGGAGGCGATGAATTAAATATTTCTCTCAGTTCTTTTAGATGTGAGAGGCAACTAAACATCTGAAATAATGAAGTAAAGAAAGAAATATTTCATTAATAAACCAAATGAAGAGACGAGAGCATGGCAGAGGAAATGGTCCCGATGCTTCACCCTGGAGTGCTAGATAAAAGATAAACCAACTGCGAGACATTTCCCAGTCATCTCGACAGTAGGTCAAGTTTTAAAGCGGGTCTAGATTTACTAGTGCACTGAATAAAATACCAGAAATACCCTGGAGCAGGGCTTAACACAAAAGAGGGAAGGAAAAGGCAGTATGACTTTTTTTTCCACACACACAGAAATAAAAACATAGCACGGTTTGAAGGTGCAGAACTGAGCTGGCGGCACCGCTGGCAGCTGGTGCATTCACCATCAATGCCTCCTATGTCCACCTCTATTTCTTGTTTTTCTTATGAATATCTTATGAAAATCTTATGAATATCAAGCTTTAATCCATCGCCAGCCTGGGAGTTCAGCCTGCGAGGACATGGTGGCAATAAGCTTTTTCCACCCATCTTCTTGTAAGGTGGTTTCTATTCATTTAACATCCCTCCATGGTCTTTATTAGCAAACAAAATGTAAAGCCCTTCACACGCTCTGTGTGAATTCTTATGAAGGAGAACAGCAGCGTGAGATAGATGTGCCAGCTGGGAGGTCTAGGAGATAGGCTATCAGAATTTTAAGGAGCTAATTTGAAGGAAATAGTAATCAAGGGGACCTGAAAGGGTGGGAGAATGTCGTAAAAAGAAGCAAGCTGCTTCTCTCAGCAGAAGGAACCGGGGTGATACGATTCTCTGAGGGTCCCAGGTTGGCTGCATCAATTCTACAAACTTTAGGTATCACAGCAAGGCAGCTACTAGGAAGCTGCATTTTTTTTAGAGATTGTGGCTGGCTCCAGAGTAAGTACCCACATAAACTGTCAGCTGGAAACTGATTTATTTATTTATTTATTTATTTTAAGTACCTTTTTTTTTTCAGTTAAATGAAGCTGCATTTTCAAGTGAGTGTAAAAGGCCTAAATAAGTTAATTCTTCTACCATTAAAGCTGTAAAGGGGGTCAAACTGTCCCCAAAGACCTGCTTCTCCATTTCAGCAACATCCAGCGAGCCTTCAGTACCTCCAGGACAGCAGAGCACCGGATAGCACCTGGCACTTGTGTGAGGTCTCAGAAGATTTGGGTTCACGGCCAAGTTATTTGTGTTACAGCTTCACTGTACTCATTAAGCTAACTCCTGTCCATGCCCAAAATCCCATTATTTCTGTATTGTGGCGTTAACAGCTCACACTGATTAACAGAGAAAACGAGGACAGCTTGTCTTAAATAAAGGTAAGGAAGTTCAACAATAGAATTCAGTTCTCTTGGCCTCCCTGAAAAAGAAAGGAAAACAGGAGGGTTTGGCCAAGAAGAATGAGGCTCTCGGCATATTCTGGCTTCCATCCATATCAAGAGTTAAAATAGATAGGTACAGTGAGTTAGGGAAGGAAAGAAATCATGGGGCTCGACTGATGGTGCAATGTAACTCACACTGCACTTTCAAATCCACTGGCACAAACACTTGAAAATGCTGAGGTTACGTTTTGATAAAAAGGAAGCAGGTACGGTCCTCTGGACCCTTTTGAGACGCTCTGCAAGTCCTGCAGTTGTCCAGCCTGCACAGGAGAGCGCGTCGTGTTCCTGGCAGACATCACTGCACACAGCCCAAGAGCCCGGGGTCAGCCTAAAGTGTTCCCTTCAAGGATAATGCTGAGGTGAAAACCCGATTCTATTGAATCTGGCGCCAAAATGTTCAGTAATTTCAGTGGAAAACTTTTGCTTGCGTTGTGATTTACTGATTCAAAGTAAGAGAACTTACCCTCGTTCTCGGCTCTGCTAACACTGGGCTGTTCTGTCTACTGAGGGCCGTAAGCTCAGCTCACCAGGGCGAGGACTGGGCAGACCAAAGGTTCAAATTTCCTCACAGGCTTGACAAACAGAGCCCACCAAAAAAAAAGACATGCCTCGCGGTGTTCTGCTGAAGGTGCACAAAGGGGGAACAAAGCTCATCCCGTTCCTTTTCTCACCTGCACGCAAGGACTGGTGGTTCCCTCATCAGACACAGCAATTGGCCATTGAGCCAGTGATCAGACACCCTGAAGATCACAGAATCACAGAGTGTTAGAGGTTGGAAGGGACCTCAAAGATCATCTAGTCCAACCCCCCTGCCAGAGCAGGATCACCTTCAGCAGAGCACACAGCAACGCGTCCAGGCAGGTTTTGAATGTCTCCAGAGAAGGAGATTCCACAACCTCCCTGGGCAGCCTGTTCCAGTGCTCGGTCACCCTCACAGTAAAAAAGTTTTTTCTCATATTTTTATGGAACCTCTTGTGTTCCAGCTTGCACCCATTGCCCCTTGGTCCTGTCAGTGGACGCCGCTGAAAAGAGCCTGGCTCCGTCCTCCTGACACTCCCCCTGGACATATTTATAAACATGAATGAGGTCACCCCTCAGCCTCCTCTTCTCCAAGCTAAAGAGACCCAGCTCCTTCAGCCTTTCCTCATAAGGGAGATGTTCCACTCCCTGGAGCAACTTGTGCAAACATGAGCACCTAATGCCCTTATCACACGCGGCACATAAATAAATGGTGGGACACCCGCCGGCATAGCCGTTTCCATTTCACCCTGGAATCATGCATTCTTGTGAAGGCAAACACGGCAGCAGCACAGCGTGTGAGCGGGAGCCTAGCCCCTGCCCAAACCTCCCTGCCCTTCCATCGCCCACTCGTCTGAGCCAGCCACATCTGCGTGGCCAGAAGGGAACCAATTAGCAGCTGATGTGAGTGGTTCAGTGGAAAGTACTTATTTAAAAAGCTAGTTAGGGTAATTAGGGGGCAGTTTAATTAAAACATCAACTTAAACGCAAAGTGAATGCCATAGCGTTCGAGCCCAGCAGGATGCACAGCTAGCAGATTCCCCTGGGAGGCTGCTAATTAGTGTTTGTAGTGACTACAAACAATAAATAATGATATTCTTGTAAGCCTTAGGGATATTAGGAACTTGGTTCCTTTCTGTCCAACGCATGCCCACTGCTCAGTCCCTACTGCGTGCCCCGATAGTTTGAATCAGAGCATCTGCAGGACATTATAAGATTAGAAAGCTGTAGTAACTCAGCCTAAGTTTTTCAGAGTCGTTGTTTCCATTTAATACAAACTGTCCCTGACAGCAGAGAGAACACAACTGGAATTCCTGAGAAACACACGACCCAGCTGGCTGCATCGGAGGTTTGCTGCTACTCGTCCATTCTCACACAAGGACCACTACCATAAACAGCCTTTTTTTTATGATCAGGAATTGAAAGAGAGCCTTATTTTTTCTTACTCTGAAATCAGAAGTGAGATACTCCAGGAAAAGTTGTTCCTGGGTACACAGCTGCAGAGTCCTGGTGCTCCACCAAGATACAGAAACCCACGCAGAACTCAAGCCCATCTCCGACACTCTGGCACCAGAGGTGGGTGCCCCAGACTTTGTTCCCTTTGCAAAGTTCCACGAAGCTCTTGCTGGAACGTTGCAAAGGATCTGATTCTGATCTCAGTGACTCCGGTGTTGATCAGAGGCATCTCTGGCTCCATCGCTCTGCACACTGTCGCAGGCAAAACCACCGAGAGTGACATTACCAGACAAACGGGGAAAAGCCGAGACAGCTGCAGCATTTGAGGGGGCGTGCGGGTGATTCACCCATTTCAACACCTGAAGCCAGAATTCTCTGGCCGTTGCAGAAGGAGATGCTCCAGTTCACGCAGCAGACGACTGTCGGGGCTGCCAGCACAGGAAGGGCAGATCTGGGCAGCAGAAGAGACGCTGCTCACAGCAGCACGTGCAGGGCCCTGAGGAACACGAGTGCTAATGTTTGCTCGGCTGAACGGAGCTGAGCTGCGTTATCTAGTTCCTGAGCCATAGATTCCAAGTTGCCCAAGGGGAGGGGAATGCAGTAATTACTTATGAATCAATTGATCTGCTGCTGTTCCTAGAACATCTATCTACTGGCTGTGTAGCAGAGATGATTCCCAGTCGGCAGCTCCCTCACTTAACCTAAGTCATCCCTCACACCCCTCCTCAAAGAAGAGCAGGGCAAGAGCCTGCAGTGCAAGTGCTTGGTCTCAACCACAGGCCACCCGATCACGGGGAGGCGACTGGTGAAGCCTCCTTGCCCTGGGCAGACCCTGCATTTGTCCCTTTGCATTTTACCTTGGCAATGATTTCAAGATGCATAAGCCAGTCCTTTTCCCATCACAGTCCCCTGTGGCATCCTCCTATTTCTGTCTCCCATATGACTTGCAAGTGCATTAAAGATTAAAATTTCTAAAAAAAAAATATATAAACAAGATTCTTGGCAGGCAGTAAATGACACACTGCCCAGTAATGGGCCTGGACCGCTATGACAGAGTATGAAATCACTCCTTCAGTCTTGTACAGACCCTCCCAAAAGCCACAGCTCAATCTGGGCAGGTGCTGGATTTTCTAGAGGTACAGAGCATCTCATAAAGGACAAAAGTATATATTTTTTCAGCTTATCACCCTAGACCAGACCCTCAGCACATTAAGCACGCTTACTTTATTGCCTAAGTCTGTGCATTAGTGGCCCGTTGCCAGTTTATATCCACCATAGCCCATGCACAATGGATCTAGTGCATCATAGAACCATGGAATGTCTCAGGTTGGAAGGGACCTCAGAGATCATCTAATCCAACCCCCTGCCATGGGCAGGGACGCCCTTAACCAGCCCAGGGTGCTCAAGGCCTCGTCCAACCTGGCCTTGAACATCTCCAGAGATCCACAACTTCTCTGGGCGATCTATTGCAGAGTCTTGCCACCCTCAGGCTGAAGAATTTCTACCTAAGATCCAATCTAAATCTGTTTTCCTTTAACGTAAATCCATTTCTCCTCGTCCTATCACTGGACACCCTTGTACAAAGTCCCTCCTCAGCGTTCCTGTAGGTTACTTTTAGTTATAAGGTCCTCCCGGAGTCTTCTCCAGCTGAACAACCCCAGTTGCCTCAGCCTGTCCTCGTAGCAGAGCTGCTCCAGCCCCTGGATCATCTTTCTGGCCCTATTCTGAATGCGGGACTCTGCATATTCTGCATCAGAAGCATACACAGATTTCTTTCTGAGACATCACTGTTGAAACATTCTGGCCCTGTGACTCTTTCCACCACCACCCAGTAATCAAAGCCTCCTTTTGTAAAGGGCTTGACCCTGCTCCTTGGAGGCTGATAATGAACTCCTACTCAGCCCCTCTGGGTTGAGAATCAGGCCTAAATCAGCGCGAGGAACTGAGAAATATCCGAGGCGTGCTCTTGACTACTTCACCTTGCACCTACAAGATGTCAGGAATCAAACAATTAATTAAAAGCTGCGTGAATGTAGCCTCCAGGTGCTCGCCTGGATATTTAAGGCAAAAGTTTCCATTTTGCTTAGCATTTCTTCTCTAAAAGATGCTGTCACTCCGTGAACGTGTATCTCGGCTCTGAAAGAAGTTCAGAGGCAATTTAATTTTACAGGAGTAGCCTTCTTTTATCGAAGACGACAGGAATACTGCTCCTCGGCTTCTTTCTGCTACTCGGTGTGACTGAAGCACAATTATCCACCAGCACAGCATTCCTGTCTTCAGCCACGCTCCTAAATAATTTTCTCTGTCGGTGACTAGTCCTCTCAGTGTAGGCAGGGTCAAAACGTAGCCTGCGCTCGAGTCAGACCTGGGGGATACATTTAGAGGAAATCATTTGCCCGTGATGGCCTAAATCTGCAAGGAATGCTTTCCAGTGGTTTTCTTGCTAAAACCAATCTGTCAACAGTTATCAAACTTGTCTCTCATCATCTCATCTGTAGTGTCTTTTATTTTAGCAAAACATCAAACTGGAGGATATTAAAGAAAACGTCTAGTCTCGCACGGATCTTTTCAGCAAAAGATATTGAAGCTTTTTATGCAGAAAGCGTCTGTCATTATAGCCATTTTCTAAACTGGGAAATGAAAGCATACAGAGATTAAATGACTTGCTTAAGGTATTAAAGCAGATTTCTGGCCAAGTCAGAAGCAAGCTCAAGTGCCTCGAGTGTTGCTCCAGTGCCTCGGATGACACCAGGTCAAGATAGCTCACTCACCACCCGACACAACCATTTCTCAGCTGAAATTGTGTGTTTGGAGCCCTGCGTTTCTATGTTACACAGCAATTCAGGACAACTGTGACTTAGATGTTGCCTCTAATTTGCGTCATCCAATTCAAAATCCTATCACAGCTGGTAATCTCCTGAATTCAGATTCGATCGGGACAACAGCATTATCTGGTTGCTAGCAAAGCCTGCTCCACCGAGCTGCCGGGGTTTCTAGTTTGCTCTTATCCACCCCTCACGGTTCCCAGCACCACAAGAGCTCCTGGCCAGGAGCTGCATTAATCCGCCCTTGTTCTCGGTGAGCAGTAACGTTCAGAAAGCTGGTTTTGGAGAGGCAGGCAGGGGAGCAGCTGCAACACGGGCCAGGAGACTGACAGAGCAAGCAGTCAGCACCCGGACCGCAGCTGGGGCTCCAGCCTGGGGACGTGCTGCACAGAGCCACAAAGTGATGGAGGGAGTGGGACATCTCCCTGGTGAGGAGAGGCTGAGGGAGCTGGGGCTCTGCAGCCTGGAGAGGTGGGGGGGTTGAGGGGTGACCTCATTCGTGTTTATAAATATGTCAAGGGGGAGTGTCAGGAGGATGGAGCCAGGATCTTCTCAGGGATGGCCAGTGACAGGACAAGGGGCAGTAGGCGCCAGCTGGAGCACAGGAGGTTCCACAAAAACATGAGGAGAAACTTCTTCTCCTTCTCTGGAGACTTTCAAACCCACCTGGATGCATTCCTGTGTGACCCTGCTCTGGCAGGGGGCTGGACTGGGTGATCTCCAGAGGTCCCTTCCGACTCCCAGCATTCTGTGATTCTGTGCAGTGCTGCAGCTGCACACCATCCGGGCATGGGGAGGGAGCAAGGCTCAGATTTAGAGGCAGGGGCTGAGAATGGCCACGGTTTGCTGCAAGGAGTGGAAAGAAAGGGCTGCCCTTGCTCTCTGTGCTGTCCGAACTGGCCCCATAGGAAAGCACGGGGATAAGAGAGTTAATGAACGCACTGGGCTTCGTGGCCTACAGCTGCTGGCTGAGCTGAGCCAGCTTTGCCTGCGGTGACGCGCTGCACCAGCACGAGGCACAAAAGGTGGGCTCCACGCCGCCCTAGAAGGCAGCACAGCAAGGGTCCTGCCTAGTGACAGCCGCTGCCCTCCTTCAAGGTGGCTGAAGAGCAAGCAAAGAAACTCATCTAAATAAATCTGAATTGTGTTTGCATGCCGTTTAGGTTTAATAAGATAGTTGTTGTTTGCTAATTATGTGCCAACTGATTGCTGCAACAACATATTTATTGAAGAGGAATAACTCCGCTGAAGAAGCGTATCCTGCTCAGCTCAATTGCGTTAAGCAGATACGAAACGATGGAGTGTCAGGGAGCATCCATCTCCGGTCTGATACATGCACTTTGGAAAAACGTCTACAATCTGGAAGTGAAGCTGCTCTGTTCCACAGCAACCTGTGCCCACAAAGGACTCATGTGTAAGACGCTCAAAGCCTGCGCATGAGTCTGCAGACCTGGAAAGCCACAGAGCTCTGCTCCGTGAGGAGTCCTCGTAGTGCTGTGCAGTAGCTTTTGCCAAGAAGAGAGGAACACGCAAATACAAACATGCAAACGGGCAAACAAATGGACGTCCTGGGTTCGGCTGGGATAGGGCTAATTTTCACAATCGTGAAAATTGTGAAAACTGTGTCCAGTTTGGGGCACCTCAATACAAGAGAGATATTGAGGTGCTGGAGCGAGGGCAGAGGAGTGCGACAGAGCTGGGCAAGGGCCTGGAGAATAAATCTTATCAAGAGCGACAGAAGGAGCTGGGGCTGTTGAGTTTGAAGAAGAGGAGGCTGAGGGGAGACCTCCTCACTCTGCAACTGCCTGAAAGGACGTTGTAGAGAGGCTGGGGCTGGGCTCTCCTCACGGGTAATTAGTGATAGAACAAGAGGGAACGGCTTCAAAATGCAGCAGGGCAGGGTTACACTGGACATCAGGAAAAAAATTTTCACAGAAAGAGCAGTCAGACATTGGCACAGGCTGCCCAGGGAGGTGGTGGAGTCACCATCCCTAGAGGTCATTGAGATGTGATTTGGGGGGATATGGTTTCAGGGTGGGCTTTGCAGAGCAGGGTCAGTGGTTGGACTCGATGACCCCAAGGGTCTGTTCCAACCTGAACAATTCTGTGATTCTTTGATTCACAGGAGGCTGGGAGGGGGCACAGCCAGTACAGCTGAAACAAACTAGCCAGGGGATGTTCGGTGCCCGCTGAACGTCCTGCTCAGTATGTAAAGGGGGAGCTGGCTGGGGGATGGGGAGGCTTAGCTCACAATTTGTGCTGCAGGCTGGGCGTTGGGTTCTGGGCGCTGAGCAGCTGCGTTCTACATCTTGTGGTTATTACTGCTGTTTCTCCTCTCTTTGTGTTGTACTCTTAAGCTGTCCTTATCTCAACCCACGTTCCTTTCCGATTCTTCTCGCCGTGGCGGGAGGAGTGAGCCAGCAGCCGCCTGGTTCCTCGTTGCCGGCCGGGCAGCTGGCTCAAACCACGACAATGGAAAAATACAGAGAAAATCACTTCCAAAAGTGGAAGCTGAATTCATGAGAGCCACTGTTCCCATCCCACTCATCTTCCCAGCAAAAAAAAAAGAAGTTCTCACTTCCGCAAGACTCCAGAAAGAGCTCAAAAACCAGGAACACTGGGAAAGGTCGCGCCTCCAAAAGGTGAAGGAAAGGCAGAGTTTGATCCTTGTGCCAGCTCTGGAAGGGAGATGTGGGATATGTGGGGATGGGGGAAAATTAAATCCCATTTGATGAATATGAGCAACTAAATGATCCTCTTCATGACGGTCTTTGCACACAAGCAGCTGCAAATCAGAGGATTGCTCCAGCCGAGAAATGTCAATTGTATGGAAATGTCATCTTCAGCACGGAGCTCTCCTGGGGCTGCTGGAAACTGCAACTCAACTGCATTAATTTCCATTCCTCTTTCTCTATCTCACTTTCTCTTTTATTTTTCCATCTTTTAACCTTTTTAAAAAAAATAAATTAAAAACCAGCCATCTTTTTCTGCCTTTAGTAAAATTCCATAGCTGTAACCGTGCAGAAAGGTTAAAGAGTTTCAATTAGAAAGGTCACTCCAGGATCATTGTGCAGCTGGATGCACGCGCTGCCCACTGTTTAGAACGTTAAAGACGGCACCAAATCGCTTCCCGTGCCAGGGCCGACACCTCTGGCTTCTTCAGTCCCAACAAAAACCAAAATTTAGTCCTTACTTTTCAAAGACAGAGTGAGCTTGTAGGCTTATCCAACCTCACAATCCAGGTTCCCATTTCTCACTTCTTGCATTCTCCAATTATTTGCCCCCACTCTCATTTAACTTGTTCCATAGGAAAATAGGTTAATGTGCTCCCCAGCCTTGAAAGGAGGGAAGAACAATGAGGTGCACAGGAGGGACAAGCACGTGGCTTGTCAGGAGGGTCAGGAGAGAGGGATTAGGTGAATTACAATTGATTTTCCCCTGTTAATGAACCATGAAGTGCTTGTGATTGCATCTTGAAGAGATTTATAATTATTCATTGAATCTCGGAAGATAATTAAACTTCATTAAACACAGACATGACAAGCTTGCGTAGTAAAGAATAAACCCCAGAGCAGCTTCCTGAGAGAAGAGGGAGATACAGTGTTGGGAGAGAATAAGGAGGACGAGGGGAAATAAAAGAGGGGTTCTCACCTAAAAACAAACCTTTGTCCAAACAATAAACTGCTGCCCTCAAGGTGTTTTCTCACCTCTTTTTCCTTTGTTTCTAAGGTTTTTTTCGCTTTCACACATCACAATCACACCACTGCCTTTGCCTGACATTAAGAGTGTTGTATGCAATACACTTTGTTCTGCAGCAGCAGCTGTGTGAAAACGTTGTCGTGTTTTAGAGCCAGTGGGGACTGGTCTCTTTGCACATTTCCCGACGCGGCTGTGACGTCCACAGCATAGACTGTGGAAGGAGCTGGGGAGAAGAGCGGGGAGGTGCAGTTCCTCACCACATAGATCAGAATTCCTCAGTGGTTCAGCAGTTGAGATAACCAAGGAGTGCTCATCTCTCTCAAACTGTCTGGCCTTAGCTTGTGCCCATGTGAAAATTTAGCCCATACAGCCCATTTTCTACTGATTTGGTATGAGAGACATCCTGCAGGCGATACGCTGCGTTCATTACTGGTGTAAATTATGCACCAGCTGGATACAAAGCATTTAACACTAGGTAAGGAGAATCTAAGAATAATTCAGAAAAGAAACTTACTCAACAATGAAGGGACCCAATAAAGAAGGAAAAATCTAGCAATGATGGGCGCCGCTGAGGATCGAAGGAATCTTGGCCGGCTATTAGTGGTAACCAAAGCCATTAGTCCAAAATAGCATTTGTTCGGAATTCTACTGCTGTGCTGTCGGGAGCTGTCTGTGACTATCGTGCCCCAACTCAGGTAAATGTCTGCATCCACAAACGCAGCCAAAGGAACCACTTATTTGAGTACTCTGTACGAGGCACACTCTGGGTAAGCCCAAACCCCCTGCTGGCTCGGTGCACAGTGATCTCCGTGTCTTTCATTGAAATGAATTTTCTGAGGTATCACAGTATCACAGTGTCACAGTATGCTAAGTATTGGAAGGGACCTCAAAAGATCATCAAGTCCAATCCCCCTGCCAGAGCAGGAACGCCTCGATTATGCTACACAGGAACATGTCCAGGCGGGTCTTGAATGTCTCCAGAGAAGGAGACTCCACAACCTCCCTGGGCAGCCTGGGCCAGGGCTCCGTCACCCTCACTGAGAAGAAGTTTCTTCTCGAGTTTAAGCGGAACCTCTTCTGTTCCAGTTTCAGCCCATTACCCCTTGTCCTATCATTGGTTGTCACCGAGAAGAGCCTGGCTCCATCCTCGTGACACTCTCCCTTTATATATTTGTAAACATTAATAAGGTCACCCCTCAGTCTCCTCTTTTCCAAACTAAAGAGCCCCAGCTCCCTCAGCCTTTCCTCATCAGGGAGATGCTCCACTCCCTCCATCATCCCAGTTGCCCTGTGCTGGACTCTCTCCAGCAGTTCCCTGTCCTTCTTGAACTGAGGGGCCCAGAAGTGGTACATACAATGAAGGTCAGGTCCACCTTATTTATAATTGCTCTGGCGGCGGGGGCTGGACTAGATGATCTTTCAAGGTCCCTTCCAACCCCTACCATTCTGTGATTCTGTGCATACAACCCACCAAGGATCCTCCAGCACCAAGCTCAGCCAGACACGAGGCCGTTAGGGCACCACCACTACTGTAGAGCCAGTGGTCAGCCCTCACAAAGCAACCATTGAGCGTATTTCCAGGAGAATCCAGCCTAGAGAAAAGGACAGAAAGCTCAGACGTGCCCAGTATATTTTTTCTTCCTCTCACAGGGCTCTCTCTTTTCATTATTGCCCTCCTAGAACCGAACATCAAGAGTTCCCCGTCCCGCGGCAATCTGATTTTATCAAGAACTGGAAATGTTGACATGAAGTTAAAAGGACCTGGAGAAGATGCTTCTCCCACTAGGCTGGCGTAACTTTGCTGAGCACACACGCTCTGCGGAGCACAGCACACGGGGGAAGAGACAACACAGTTTGTGCTGTATTTGTGGCGTGAACATCTCTTTCCCATCCACACCCAGGGGAAGAACTGAGCCCTACAGCTACATCTCTCTCATCTCTCCTTCATTTTCTATTCCTGCCTGACATAACACTTCCTCCTTCCCTTGCCTCAGATAGATTTTTGAAATATAGGTCTTCCCCAGCACAGCGTAACTTAGATCAAAACGTGTTTCACTACAGTAACGTTGCCAAAGATGCACAGACCAGCACAATAATCGGTGTGGACGAAAAGAAGGATAAACAGGCAGAGGCACAAGTGGATATTAATCAGCCAAGTTCCTTATTTACGCCCCTAGATAAAGGCTTTGTACAAAGTCCCTGTACAAAGCTGGATGCCTTTGGCACAAAGAGAAGGATTTGGATCTACCAGGGCAGATTTCTAATTGGTACAGTTTAACGAGAGAGAGGTCCTTCATGTAGCTCCATCACCCTGTGAGCCAGTTAAGCTAAACTGATTTAATAAAGGAGAAAACCGGTCTTGCTGTATATACTCAGAGTCCAATTTAAATGAATGAACTTAAAACCAGTTTCAGAAAATCTGTGCAAAACTTGTAAAGGGATTTCTGGTCATTTCACAGAAGAGCAAAGCTGAAGGGCGGCTGTGCCCACCCAAGACCTGTCCTGCCTTGTTTTGCAACGAATCCCACATCCCAGCGCGGCGAGGAATGAGGTTTCCGAAGGCAGCGCTTACGCTGGCTCTCGCCCCCGTGCTGTAGCACCGTGTGTTTTACAGCGTTGTCAAACATAATGGTTCCTACCCCGGAGAGAAATTGGGTTCTGGTTTATATTTTATTGCCTCAGAAAGGACATTTTTTACTTCCCACAGCCCACAGTTGGCAGCAACAGCCCCGTAAATCTTGCCAAATGCTTTTTTGTTGATATATTGTCCAGTGAGAAGTTTGTGAGGCTGGGGCCAACGTGGAGCAAACGAGTGAACGGCCTCCTGACCCATGCCCGAGGAGGGAGAGCCGGGGGGTGAGGAGTGCTGCAGAGGCACTGCAATCCTAGTCCAGCGGCTGGTGGGCACGCCGGGAAACCATCGGGAGATGGTTGCTCGTGCTTCATCCAGAAAAACATGCAACTTGCAATGCTTCCTGGCCCCACGGAAAGCAAACTTACCCAGGCGTGGCACTGGCTCACTCTGACAGTCCTCGTGTTTGCTGCAAGAGGTCTGGCTGGTTCTTACAGGGCACGTTGGTGGGGAAACCTGCGGGAGCCCGAGTGCATGCCAGCAGAACCTTCGGAAACCAGGATAAAGGCAAATTTGAAGGAAGGGAAAAGCAAGAGCATGCTTGTGCTGGTGAAAGCATCTGTGTAGAAGCAGATTTCACAGCTGAAGGGACAGAACACGCTGGAGCGCACAGCATGAGCCCAGGGGAATGAACAGAGCGGAGACATAACGCCCTGTCCTAGGGAGCAGGATTAATGCAGTTGCTGCACACAGTCTCTGGTAAGAGGGCAAACACGTGAGATTATCAGGTGTAACTGTACTGGGCATGGTTCTAAGCAGTCCCTATAAAGCAGATTAACATGTTTGTGGATGCCAAAGCGTATTTTGGGACTTGTGTTTCTAAATTTAAGTGGGCAGTAATGGAGGATGCTTGTTCTTGCATTATGGGACTATGTGCGCTGTATCTGTGTTAGCTGGACCAGGAGTAGCTGTACGTGGAGGTGACATGCTCTACTTGTGTGTTAGCTGGACCAGGAGTAGCTGTATGTGGAGGTGACATGCTCTACTTGTGTGTTAGCTGGACCAGGAGTAGCTGTATGTGGAGGTGACATGCTCTACTTGTGTGTTAGCTGGTCCAGGAGTAGTTGTATGTGGAGGTGACATGCTCTACTTGTGTGTTAGCTGGACCAGGAGTAGCTGTATGTGGAGGTGACATGCTCTACTTGTGTGTTAGCTGGTCCAGGAGTAGCTGTATGTGGAGGTGACATGCTCTACTTGTGTGTTAGCACACATACATACCGACTCACAGAGCTGTCCTTGAGTCAAGCCCTAATTTCTAATAGACTTGTCATTTGCAGGTGATGACAGAGCCTCTGCCTCAGAAAAAAAATAAGATGTTCAGCTTCATTCCTCTGGGCAGCTAATGAGCCACATCCCTCCTCTCTGTCTTTGTCCCCGTGCTCCTCCCTGAGCTCCGACAGCACTTTGCGTGTAATGAAGAGATAATGCCGTAATGACTCGATGTGTTATGCTCAGCCCAGCCATAATGCCTTGGAACAACCGACTGCCACCACGAGGGCTCTAGCCACTCAGCTGGCCACGGCCAGGTAATGCAAACCCTCTCATTGTGCAGAACCAAACCTCCCAGTGCCAGATGTCCCAGGCTTTGCTGCCCCACACTTTTCCCCCCAGCCGTGGGGCAGGAATGCAGTCCTATGGACACAACCTCTACCAGTTGCTATGGTTGGCTGCGATTCTTTATGAGCTGAAAATTCTCCTGAGGCCTCACAAATAAAAATACTGCTAACCCTGGCTGGGAGCATAATGAACAGGAAGAAAGATTGATTGCTAGGGCTGTAATTAAGTGAGAGGCTTTGATAGCCTCGTAAGCCGCAAGAGCCAAACCAGAGTCCTGATGTGGAATTAGTGACACAGCCTCTCTCCCTGCACCCCACCACCTTCCCCTGTAGGGACAGCACCTTAGGATGCTGAGCACGCAGCTGCCGTGCTCCAGGCTTTATAGGCTGCAAGTCATTTTAAGGGGAAATGGAAGAAATGAGCTTCCCACTGATGCACGTGATAGGAGGCTTAGGAACTGACTACGTGTGAGAAGGAGCAGGAACTGGCAAGTTGCCTCCTCTCACCCTGAGCTTCACCTGATCATAAGGTTTCTCTCCACATTAAGCACAGTATTGCATCCATTTAGAGTCTGTGAACAGCGCATCATAGCCAGGGCAGGAGGGTATGGGGAGTGGGGGCAGAAGAAGGAGGAATAGTTATCCACCAAGGACTTGAATCCAATGAGATTTACACCTTCCCTCAGCCAGAAACATTGCTGAGACCTCTAGAGATAAACACACTTGCTCAGCAGAGACAAACGCTGCCTGCCAGCCTGCAGCTGCTCAGCCTCCCCTGCACGCCAGTCCCCTAAGGATAACCCAATTCCCAAAGGGGAGGCAGCTCTCTCCATCCCACTCCTCTCCCATTTGCACACAGAATTGATGTCTTCATTGGGTTCTTTCACAGTACGAGTGGTGTCCCGAGGGGACCAAGATAATATTTTTTCCCCCTTAGTGTAGCCAGTCGAGGCTAGTGCCCTGCCTGGCAGCCTCCTCCCTTTTGCAGCACAGCCACACCAACAGGTTCCCACCTGATGGAACAGGACACCAAACTCAACGAGTTCACCAAGGCCAGGTGCAAGGTCCTGCACCTGCCCCTCTGCTCTGTGCTGCTGAGACCTCACCTTGAGTGCTGATTCCAGCTCTGGAACCCTCAACACAAGAACATGGACTTTTTGGAGCAGGTCCAGAGAAGGCCACAAACATGCCCAAAAGTGCTGGAGCCGCTCTGCTATGAGGACGGGCTGAGAGAGTTGGGGCTGTTCAGCCTGGAGAAGAGGAGGCTCTGGGGAGACCTTACAGCACCTTCCAGTGCCCGAGGAGGCTACAGGAGAGACAAGGAGGCGTTTTTGGTAAGGGTATGTGGTGATAGGACAAGGGGCAATGGTTTAAACTAGAGCACGGCAGATTTAGATTAGTCGTTAGGAAGTTCTTTACTACGAGGGTGGTGAGGCACCGGAACAGATTGCCCAGAGATGCTGTGGCTGCCCCTCTCTGGAAGTGTTCAAGACCAGTCTGGATGAAGCTTTGAGCAGCCTGGTCTAGTGGGAGGCGTCTCTGCCCAGCGGGGTTGGAACTAGGTGATCTTTAACGTCCCTTCCAACTCAAGCCATTCTATGTTTTCTGATTCTATGACACCACAACACCCCTCTGCTCAACTCCTCCTCTCAGCCCAGCTTGCCAAATACAGTGCCTCTGTGCTGGAGCAGCTTTGTGTGACAACAGAAATCCAGGATCCTCATGTACATGTCAAAAGAAGATATTTCCAGGCAGCTTGGCACGGATTCCAAAGTCATTACAGCAACCTCCTTTGTGAGCCTCTCTGCCCCCTACCCCAGGTCCGGTGTTCTGGCTCTAGGAACACGCAGCCCTTTTAGCAAACACCTTCTTTAAGCTGTGAAGTGTATTTTTCCTGCAGCTCATGGGAAATACGTGGGTCACGGAGAACAAAATTTGTGCCAGCCCTTGAGCTTGCACTGAACTCAGGATAAACTCAAGACAGACAGAACCTTTTCCACCCGTCTGAGCCTGCACTCCATCCCTCCTGCACCTTGCCCTTATCTTTGCTCCAATCCCGCCCAGAAACAGAAAACTCCTCAGAAACAGAAACAGAAAACTCCTTTTCTTTTAACACACAATTCCCTTTAACCCGAGATTCTTGTCCATAGCTACTGTCCTCTATTCCCCCACAACATTTTTACCTGCTGGTTTGAGTATGTGCACACTAAACGCTTTTTCTTCTTAGAAGTGAGTCAAGACATAACCAGGAATACCCTCCCACTTTACAAGTTCCATGGGAAGTGATAGCTCCTCACAATGAGGTTGGGAAACAGAAAAAAAAATGAGAACTTCTTCCTCCTGCTCCTAGCTCTGGCACTAGCATTTTCTGTATAGCTAGCTGCTTCCAAGGGCTGCCTCAGTTTCCCCACTGTGCCTCACAGAGACACTGTGAGACTCAGTCATCTGACATATACAAAAACCTGAGCTCTCCTAATGAGAGGAGCTGGGCAAAGCCACAATCACACTGTGACGTGATGCCTTTGAGCTTCCTAGTAACCACAAAACAGCTCAGCCAGCCAGATCCTTTTGTACCTGGTGCCTGAGCTGGGCTGGAGGAGTCGCCTGAATCATCTCAGCTTCACGGCGCCTCTTCCCCGGCGTGTTTGCAGCACATCCCCTTGAGCAGGGTGCCCGACCCCAGCACAACCCTGCTTCAGTCTTCGTCCGTCACACCTTGCCAGCCTTGAAACTCAGAGCACCAGGGGTGACAGACAGATCCAAGAGCGACAGACTACCCGAGCCAGCAGCCCGTTGCCATGGAAATTTTCCAGCATCGTGCAGCTCAGGGGAACGCAGCCAGCTCCCACTGCGAAAAATCTTTGTCGAGGGTCCCATGGAGAGTTGGGTTTGTTTTGCACAATTACTCTTTGCTTCCCAGCCCAATTCTGTGATTTAGCAGGAAATGATGGACCACGGCTTGGCTCGGGATGGGTGACGTCAAGGTGCATTGTCTGACAGATGAGCCAGCAACCAAGGACACTATTTTCTAGTACAAAAACTCAGCGGGAAAATTTCAGATTTAATTTATTTTTTTTTAAAATATTGGAAGAGATCAGTTTTCACTGCTATGCCACAGGGCGACACCACTCAGAAATGGGCTTTTGGGAGACCTTGCTTACCTGAATGCGCATTAGATCTTGGAGGCTTATTTATTTGCCCACTACACTGACAGGCTTTTTCTGGATGTCGACACAGGCATTGCCATAGGTGAGGCAAACAAACAGCTGAGTAAAATAAAACCCCACGCTAGGACAGAGAGGTGCCGATGGAAAATTCCAGCAAACCAACCAACATTTATGCCTACAGCGTATTTTTGTAATTGCAGAAAAGGCAGTCGGGGCAGGGGAGGTGTTACCTACTCCTCTATCATTTCCAAGCTTCTGCCCTGTGTGCGTGTCACCACTTACACACACACGCAGTATCTATGAACAAGAATATTTCTTTACCTGCACAAGTTGACGGTGTGACATACCAGCTTTGTCTCCTGCACAGACGTTGGCCTGTGCTCAAAGACAAATGTATAGACATGATGTTAACGACAGGAGATGACGTTCCTACGTTCTCTTCAAAGGTGCAGTCACTTATCAAAAAGTTTTGCCAAGTCTAAATTTTTTTTTTTTTTGCACTGTTTTCCCCACGAAATGACTTTGCATCTCCAAGCTCCCTTTCCCAACTGCTTTGATCATTTTGGTTCTTACAAAATAACAGGTTTTCTAGCGAGGCTGCTGCTGCTGGAGGCTCCTGCTGGAAGAGCCAAGTAATGAGCACGAGGAGCATGCTCGGGTTTTCAAAGCTCCAGAGAGCTTCGTTAGCTGAAGCCCACACGTCCAGAGCTGTACAAAGAGGCAGGGGGTGTGATGCAGAAGAGCTCTAGCCTGAGACTGAAGGCAACAGTTCTTCACCGCACTATTGTACACGCGGGCCCTCCGAGAGTGGCCAATTGTTCAAGGAGTTGTGATAATAAGATCTCCAAGGATGCCAGCTTTGTCATGCGCGAAGCGCGGGCACTTGAGATCCTCCCCCATGAAAATCCCTTGGCAAAGCACCCTCAAGACTTTTCCTTTTAGCCTTCACTCTAAAAGCCCTGAAAGAACTTTAGAAACCCAGTTCAACAGCCCTGGCTTGTCGTGCAGTTTATACACAACAGTGAAGCAGCTGCCAAATGCTGCCATAAAGGATGAGTGATACCTTTTCATCATCAGTGACCCAAAGACCTCCACAAAGGGCGCTGCACGCAAGAGACCACTAATTTTTGAGGATACTCCCCTCAAATCCATGGTTTATGCTATAAAATTCCCCTGCCTAGCAGTTCAGCAATTTCTTTCCGAACTTAAGCCACGGAAAGCTCTCACAACCCAAAGAGCCTCCCTGGAGAAGAAAGAGATTTATCTCCTGCTTGTCTTTCCTGAAGTCTTTTTCCAGTAAACTTCAATGACGATAAACATGACAAGTGCTGTAAAACCCAGCGAGTGCTCTATTTCTTTTCCTCTTCCCACCATCACCAGTATAAATATCACCCTGATTCCTGGTGCCAAGTTAAAATAATGCTCTCCTTGGGCCGGGGATCTGGGTTCTCCAGAGATCACAAGAAATCTGTGACGGTGGGCGAGAAGGAGAGAGGGAGTGATTAAAGTCCAGGACACCAACAGGAGATATTTTCATGGGAAATTTCACACCCCCTCCCATGGATTTCAGCGAACTGTTATTACGATGCACCCTACACGGTCACCATAAAGACAGATCATCCAACCCCATTCCCTCACAAATATCTGTAGCTCTCAAGACTGTAGATCAGAGGGGGACCTTGCTCGTTCTTCCTCCCCTCACTCCCACTCCCCTCTGCTGCAGTGCTTCTCTGGGAAATTCCAGGGGAAATAATACTGGAAAACAGGCCAGAAATTTCATCAAAATCTGCACTAGTGAGTACTTGGTTTCACTGGAAGCCAAGAGACACCGAGCTGGGGGACAGCAGTCTGAGACAGAAGCCAGAGAATGTTAATCTTGACAAACAGTAGTTTACATCCTGAAAGTAGATGGAAAATCAAATACCACAAAAATTCTCCTGAACCTAAACCCCCTGTCTAAAAAAAAAAAATCAGGTTGGGTCAATCAGTAGGTTTCTTTGCAATAATTTTAAACCGACTCATTTTATGTCATCCTTTAAAGGACATGTTTATTTTTTTGGTAAATCAACTTCTTCTTTGAAATAATTTTTTTAAAGGCTTTTCAATAATTTATGGTCACAACGATCCATTCTCATAATTTCCTTCCCCCAATGAGTGTGGAGCGTGGGACTCTGCTCAGAGGTTTTCACCCAGTCAGGGCTAAGCACCCTATGCAGGTTTTCCTACCACAACAGAGAAGCTCCCCACAAGCAGTTTCTATCTTGTGACCTTCCCGTTAGCATCCTGGACTCCAACCCAAGCACCTGCAACTCCATGAAATTGCATCGAGATTACAACCAACTCCTCTTCAGCCTCATTTTCCTTTTCCTCTTTTTCTCCCCGATCGTGAGGCCTTACCTGTACGACAGCTTCATTACGAGTGACCTTCAGCCCTGGCGTTGGTGGGTGCGTGATTTAGAACCAAATTACCGATCCGTCCCTTTCGCTTCCTCCCTCTCACTGAATGCAGCAACAGCAGCATCTGAAACAGCACATAGAATCATAGAATCATAGAATCATAGAACAGTTCAGGTTGGAGAAGACCCTTGGGATCATCAAGTCCAACCATTAACCCTACACTACAACCATTAACCCTACACTACAGCCATTAACCCAACACTACAAGTTCACCCCTAAACCATCTCACCCAACACCACATCTCAGCGACACTCAAACACATCCAGGGATGGCGACTCAACCCCCTCCCTGGGCAGTCTGTTCCAGGGTCTGACCACTCTTTCCGTGAAGAATTTCTTCCTAATGTCCAGCCTAAACTTGCCCTGTTGCACCTTGAACCCACTCCCCCTGGTTCTGTCCCTGATGACCTGTGAGAAGAGACCAGCACCAACCTCTCTACAACGTCCTTTCAAGTAATTGTAGAGCATTTTGAACACATTGCAGAAGCAGAGACAGAGCAGAAAGCCATCCTCCGCCACAGTCCAATATGAAGAGGTCAAACTGTTCTTGGAGAGATACCAGAATAATTGTACGGTTTATTCCAAGGGTAGGGATGAGTCAGGCTTAGCCCAGGAAACTGCTCTTAAGGAATTGGGGACTCTACTGAGAACAGATGGAGGCAGCTGGACAAAACGGGGCAGGTGGTTGCTTGGAAGACTCTGGCACATGGGCAAAGCAGAAGGGAGGTGGCAATATGGACCTTGTTGTTGTGGGCTTGGTTAAATCTCATTGGAACCAGCGAGGACAGCCTGTCTGATTCAGGCTAAATCAGAGAGCACTTACATGTCTCTGTTTTGTACAAAATGAAGCACTGGAGGTTACCATTCAAAACCCAAGGACAGGGGTTGATCCAAGCTGAGCTACAACACAAAGCTGTGAGCTTTAGTGTCGGCTGTCTGAAGGCTGATGTGTGTGTGAAAGGAAAAGGAGATGATGAAGAAGAAAAAGTGACCAGAGCTGGGGCAGATCACCAAGAGTAAGAATAAGCAAGGGAATCTGGAAAAAAAAAAAAAACAGAGAGAGATGGTGCTGAAGAAAAGGGGGATTAAAGAGTCCTCTGCTTCTTAAGCAGCCCTACTAGCCAGGGAGAAATAAAAGTAGAGTAAGTGGTGGAGCAGGAGCTCTTATTGTTTTCAATCGTTATAGTGTAACACGTAACAGGGGGCACCAGCAGCCCTTGAAGGAGTGTCCAAATCCAAGACCTGAAAAACTGGACCCACTCCTGAGGTTCTCATTCTCTGTCTTGTCAGCAGTGGCCTCCGCGTTAGCCAGCAGTCACTGAGCAAGGGACAAAGACTGACAGAGGAGCCCAGATTTTAGTGTCCCTGATGCAGAACTCCAACAGACTCTTCGACTCTCGGAGACATTGGTAAGCAAGCACCAGCCGGCAACCTCGGGAACAGCTCAGAGCTTTGCAGAGCTGAATTCTCAGCCTGGGGACTCACAGCTCCTCATACGATCTGCTTGCTCTATGACGAACACATAAAAGAATCGATGTGTTCTTAATACATCCAGGCTCAGGAACAGAGGACAGAAGCCCAGTGAACCATTCAGGGACTGAAGCTGTTTCGCACAACCCTACCAGCACGGTGACTTCCCGGCTGAGAAGAATTTAATTTACAAACAGAAAACATCAAAGAGAAGTCAAGACTGTAGTCAGAGCAATAAAAGAAGTGCCCAGCAGTGACAGGCTCCCACAAGAGGTGACTGGCTGATCCGTGTGGCAGAGAGCAGCAGAAAGCAGCAACAGGGAAGGAGCAGGAGGAGATTTGCTGCTGACACCAAAGCTTGTTTCCAGCTGACATTTGTCTCTGCCTTGGAATTCCCAGCTGGAGACGAGAGGTGACAACAAACACCAGAAATTTACACTGGCCCCTTTATGCAAATCTAACCTTTCCACGCCTGCCAGGTGGGGAGCATCTATTTGCTTTCCGGGCTAAATCAGCAGGAGTGGATCCAAACAGAATGCAGAGAAGGTCAAAGGAACGGGGCTCACGGCTGTGATTTGGGGAACTGCCACCGGCGTTACAATCGTAACGTGGCAGTTGAGAGACACACACCCGAGGCAAACGGACTGGCAGGAGACGCGTACGTGTGCCGGTGAATTCTTCCACACGAGCATCTCGCCACCCTCTGAGGGGCAGGTTCAGAGCTGCTGCCCCGTGTCTGGCTCGTGAAGGACCTCAGCAAACTCCTCGAGTTCCCGTGTGAAGAGTCGCTCATTCGGGGCGACGCAGATCCGAGCTCGATCACCTCCGTCGCGACGACTTTTCAAGATGTAAAGATGGGAACTGTGAGATGTCTGGGAGGGAATTTGTCACAATTTTAAACGGAAAGATACCACTTATATACACACTATCCAGTTAATGAGTTTGTACTCTAACAAGTGAAAACAAATTCCTGCCACCTCAGAATAAGCCTGCCCTTTTTTTTTCCATACTAGATAAGATCTCTTTGCAATATATAGTCATGTTCAGCTTTTTACACTAAAAAATTCTCTCTTTCTGTCCACGTAAATAAAATGCAGCCATTTCCTCAGCAGAAAACAGCACAAGAGCTCATGCCACAAAAGGCCAGGAAGAAAGCAAAGACTCACATATCTGGCTAAAAACATGGGGGAAGGTTTCAGGTGAGCCCCCGGTGCCTTTGCGTCATCTTGAACCACGGTCACGACCCCAGAAATTAAAAATTGTGCCCTGACCCAGTCTTCGAGGTCAAGAATGCAGCTGCACAGCCCTGCTCACAGGGTGCTCCAGATGCACCAGCTGCCTCCAGGAGCTTGCTGGGGCTTTTTTTGAGCTTCAAGTCCCTTGAATTCAAATTTAAGTCAGACACTGGAACTCACCAGGCCGGCTTATCGAACAGGCGGCTTTCACAAATCAGCGCTCTCTTTTGCTTTCCCACTTCCGAGTCTTTAGGCCACGCCTGGTTCGAGCTTTTCACCGCAACCGCCAGAGACTGGAGCTGACTTCTGGACACAGCGAAATACCTTGTGGCGTCTTGTTCCTCTAGGATCTCCAGGTTTAAAAAAAAAAGATGTAATAATGCTAAGTTCACAGTAAATACCATGAAAATGGGGAACATTTGATAAAAAACACCGATTGCCCACACCACGTCAACTTTAGGACCAAACCGATCAGCGTCACTCTTAAGGGCCACGTGCAGTCAAAGCCAACAGGTTCCCAACACTGTCTCTTACAAAATCCATTTATGTTTTTCCCCCAGCATCTGTCATCCAGCTAATTTTGCTTAGCATGCCAAACCCAGAACAGCCCGAGGTGATGCGGCTGCAGGGCACGCCGGGGGCAGATTTCTGAACCAAGCACACCCTCCGCGTTGCCCCGGCCCCGCATCTCCGGCTGGCTGCTTTTGTGCAAGAAGAGGGGGGAAAGAAAAAAAAAAAGAATTTATGAAGAGACAGAGAAAAATGGCAAAGAAAAAAAAATCCCATAGGATAAAAGAGATGAGAAATTCGAGGTAGTTTTAAAGCAGTTTGTGAAGTCGAGAGCCCAAGCTGACCTGAAGTCACAGCAGTGAGAAAGTAAATGGACTTTTAAAGACTTAGGCTGAGATTTTCAAAGCCTTTTCAACAACTTGGCTGTTCCTTTCCATTTATTGTATTGGATTGTCGCCAAGAAAATCCTGTGGGCTGCTCTCATTCTGGAGGTCTGGATTCAGAAAAGAGGAGCTAGACTTTGCTTTATCTCTTTTTTAACCTTTTTTAATATATCTTGATCTATATAAAGAAACGGCAAAAACAGTCAATCATTTTCTTCACACAGCGTTTTGCAGGTTTGCTCGTATTCCCGTAGGCTCACGGACTTCTCCCATCCCAGTTCCAGGCGCCGTGTGAGCCCTGGGGATTGTTTGAGGAAACGGCAGCGTTGGGAATTAGTTTCTTCTGTTCTCTAGTTCTTACGAGCTCTGGGTTGGGCAGACTTGGGGCTTCAGGACTGCCAGGCTATCGACCGCCCAGCAGGTAAAGAAAGCGGAAAATAATTGATAGCAGCAGGTAGCTCCAATAAGTTTAGTAATCAATACGATTTACAGCAGAGACAGCTCCAAGCACCGAAGCAGGGAAGCCCAGCTAAAAGCGTTTATAACCTTTCTCATGTAGTTTTGCTCATTTTACCTTCCCGGCTTCTTTCAGCAGAGTTCTTTTGAGAACTAATTTCTCCGTGGACATAACAAGCTTCGTTCACCACTATCTTACAAACTCATTGTAAATCGAATTACCTGTATGGCAAAGGGCAACTGCCCTTGTTCTCCAGGACGGAGTGGAGCTCAGACACACGGCCTCATTCCTGGCAGAAAGCAATTTACATTTTTTTTTCATTTGTTGAATTTAAAGTGCGGATGAAGGACTGGAAAGCAATAAAAAAAGGCCACCTGCCCAAAAAGAGCGATAGAGAGGAAATGGACGTTAAAACAAAGAGTTTTCATCAATAACCGGTTCCTTAATCTCCAGGACGTGGAGAGGGAAGGATGACTTTAGCATCTGTGATGTCAGCGGGCTGCACACGCATTTCTCACACAGTGTAGCTTTTCTCACCTTGATTTCCCCACTCATAAACCAGGGATAAAACTTCTCATTCCCTCACGGCAGAGGGTTTGTCTGCCACATGTACGCTGAGATCACGCAATAGAGAGTTCTCATTAACAAAAGACATTCTCTGTGCTCAGAGACTCGCCCTTGCAACTCTCCTGACGGGTGGCTCGAAGGACATCGAGCAGTTACAGCTTCCTGACAACGATCAACGAGAGGTGGGCAGCCTCTCCAAAATTTCCTGATGGATCCAAGTACCAGAAACACAAAAAAGTGTTTTATCTCCTACCTGAAAGCCGCTGGAATGCACAAACGTTCTTTTCCATGTCCTTCTCCAGTGGTGTGGGCACAGAATCTTTCTTCTCAGGAGCTTTTGCTTCCCAACATTATTCCTCTGGAATAATTATTCCTCCGGAAAAAGATGAGCACCAGTCTGGTTAGGTGGTGAAACTGGATACAGAAGAATTTTTCTCCAGATCAGGGGCATTTTTCTTCCTCCTTGTTAGCTGAGATGGGAAATGGAAGAGCTGATTTTCCAGTTCTTTCAGAACTTGTCACAGAATCATTATTTTTCACTACACAAAAACATGTTTTAACCTGAGAACTTCTGGTTCATATTATTCCAAATAACCAAACGAGGAACACTATAGAATTATGCAAAGTCCATATTTGTTAATCACCACCATTTTTCAGGTAAGTTTTCATTAAATGCCATTTTCCAGTGGGTAAAAAAACCCATGCTTTTCAGCAAAATGCTAAAAATACTGAGAAAGAGATGAATTTTTTGGCAAGTAAACCTCAGTAGAAAACCTGTTCCACGGGAGATGTCTAATTCCACACCAGTGCCAAATGGTCTTCCAGGACTATTATATAAAATTTCCCTTCTTCGGGAAAGCTTTTACTATATAAGATGGTTCAGTAAAAAAAAGTAAATAAAATAGCCAAAGTTTCAGTCACTTTCACCTGAGGAATCTGAAGCACAGACATGAGGATTTCAGGTATCAGGAATTATTACTTGTCCTCACATACAGACTAGGAAGGAGCAGGAAGCAATCCCTGAGAACCCACGTTCCCTGCTCCTGCGGGGTCGAGGTACCCTCCTGGTTAGGTGGCTGAAACTCTTTGAGATGAGGTCACTTAGTCTTTTTCCTCTGAGAACCGTGGCCTTCTTGGGCTCATTGTGCGGAGGTTTTCTCTGTGGCAGGGACAACTTTGACGGGACAGATCTTCCCAGGGGGATAAAAGTGAGAAGCCTTCAGTGAGGACCCTAGAGAGGAGTTCAAATTCTCACACGTGCAAAGATGCAGCCCAGAAAGGCCTGGGAGCATCCCAAGTCCCCTTCACAAGCCCTCGGGAGGATGCTGAGAAACCCCTGAGCCTGTTCCCAAACCTTGAGCAGGGAGATTCGTCTCGTCCCCTGGGAGCAGGACTCGTCAAGCGATGCCCAACTGCAGCAATGCCCGGCAGAGACACGGTGTCAGGGAGGCAGTTTCGCTTTCTGAGGCATTTTAAGCAAATGAATAATTCATCCCTAACGACTCTGAGCTGAGGCAACTCTCCACGTTACCACCTGATTACAAGTTCCATAAAAAGAGATGATGGCAATTTATCTCTTTTCTCTTGCCGGGCGGGTCGGTGGGGGGATAAATACGCTGCTCCCAAGCTGGAGCGATGAATCATCCCTCAGAGCAGCCAGTGAGGCTTTGACTGATTTGGCATTTAGCGCTTGCCAGTAAGGAGAGGGACGTCAGCACGAGCCTTCAGGGAAGGAGGGAAGACCACAGGCAGTGGAGGCTTCACTTCTCTCTCTTCATCCCCGAGGATCACCCACTGCTGTCCCAGCTAAGGAATCCGGGCGGAAGAGTCTTTCTCCTGCAAGCAGAGGAGTCTGCAAGGACCAGGTTCCCATCGCCGTCAGCAGCTGTTGAGCCTCGTTCTGCTTTATTATCGTCCGAGCAGTGGAGTGAGGCTGGAGGAGAGGAGCTCCCTCAGATGTCCTCCAGAATCACGCTGGTTTTTCTGTAACGAGCCACACAGCCCCCATGCCAGTCGTTCAGCTGGGTAATGGGACCAAGAAAGGTTTGTCCTGGGAATTAAAGCACGGGCTGACTTAAAGGAGAAGGGACTGCGAGCGGGTGATGCCCCGGCTGGAGGGAAGGCCCGCCCGGCCCGTTACCTCTGCCCACACGGGCAAACCTGAGCCAAAGGAGCCAAGTGTTTGATCTTCTTGCCCACCAGCAACGCATCCCGGCCGAAAGTTTTCTCCCCTTGCTGCAGTCCCTCTGCACGTACTCCCACTCCTGCCCCCAAATCCACGTGTGCCTCACGCCATGCCAGAAGTTCTCCACAGCCAGATGCACCTACAAGCCCTGGAGCAAACGAAACCTTTCCTGGTGTGCAGGGTGTGCAGGCACATCCTCGCCTCCCGTGCCCTCACCTGCACTGTCTTCTGCCACCTCTGCCCTCCCCACCGCTCCCAGCCTGCAAGGGGCTGCTGGAGGATGCAGATGTGCTACAAAAACACATCCTCCCCGCGCCCGTGCCGGCTATGGGGAACGTAAAACACAGCGGAGATTGCTGCTGGTTCATTATTTATGAAGCTTTGGTTATTTCATATATAAATAATCCATGACTGCAAAGTGTTGCTGGCGCTGCGACTGAATATTCATGAGGTGTTTTTGTTGAGAGTTTTCACCATCGTTTCAAACCCAGACACAAAAATAAAAGTCACCGTAATAATTTCATCTGTCGTTTCACAGTTTCAGCCTCCGAGGGACAAAACCTTTCTCCCTCCCGCCCCAGGGCTCTGTGCAGGAGGGAACAAGGCAGCGGGGTTCATCTGAAGGGCAGGTCCACGCTGCGTTGGCAAGAAGTAGGAATTGCTTCTTTCGCAGGAATAGCTGAGCCTGCCAGCTCTTACCACGGCCAGGGTACTTCATCTAGGGGTGCAGGCTGTCTGCATGGAGCACGCGCAAACTCCCTCTCTTCCTCCAAGCAACATTTGTCTCCACAGGTTCAATCCCAGCCAGAACCCTGACAGAGAAGCACCCGAGCAGGATCACTCGGCATAAGGAGGGCGGCTGCTGCCACCACCCTGTGGAAAATGGTGGCCCCTGATTGCAGGGGAACCGCTCCAGAGGTTCACACAGCTGCAGCTGGCGGGGTGCTTAGAACAGATTCCTGAGGCTGTCGTTACCCTGGTGAGACCCAGGGCTATAAAAAGGGGGAGTTTCCATTAACTAATGGTAGGATTTGCAAGGAAGATGTTCCTGTACAGGAACGATCTCTGGTCTCTGTGCTGTGCCCATCGTGCAGGGGCACGTGCACGAAGAGGACGAAGAGCTACTGCTGAAGAGGGTCCCAGGACAAGTCTGGCAAATTCCTGCATGCGTGAAATGATCAAACATCTCTTGCACCCTGGGACAGTAGAACATACAACTCCGTCTGCTTGCCTTGCTGGGATTGCCCTTTCCCTCCCCTCAAGGCTCTTTCTTTGCTGCACCTTTCAGCTCCTTCTCTTCCACACAAAAAAAAGACACGGAAGGACTAACCGAGAGACAGCAGGAGTATCAAAACTCTTCCCCTTCTTTCCAGCCACAACCCCTGCGAGGAGGCCCTGCAGCTGCCTGCGTGGTGCATTCCCTGGCCTCCTGCATCATCCACTGCCCCGATTCTCCTCTACAATCTTGCCAGGTCGCAGCTCCTTCCTCTTCCAGCTCTCTGAAGCACACAGGAAATGGCAGTAGGAGAAACAGCACATTCCCAGCCCTCCTAACCCAGCCTCCGCAAATCCAACGAGCGGCACAGAGAGCCGGGGGTCAGACCCGACATCCACACCCACCCTGACCTGCCCCCGGCCGCGTGGAAGCGGAGGCGACGTCCCATCAGCACGTCCCGAACGGGGCCAGAGCTCTCCCAGCACCTTCCCTTCCCGGAGGGACTCACGGGCTCTGTCAGTCCGGCAGAATGAAGCAGCGACAGCCGGAGGAGCAGGGAGCAGCGATCCATCGACACCAGGTGGGACTCGCCCAGGAACCCACCAAGAGCTTCACCACGGCGACATCTTTGCAGGAACAGAAGGAGACAGAGAGAATAAGCCTAAACTGGAAATCCCACCCAGGATTTCTCAGGACGTCAGAGCCCCAGAAGGAAAACAAGACCATAGACATGAGAAATACTTCCTGTGTTGGTGTATTTATCGATTTATTGTTGGCGTATAACGCGCAACAGGTTCTCCCCCGGGGAGATGAAAAGCACCCAGTGTGGGTGAAAGCACCCCGGGCGGCAGGACAGAGACCGAGAGCTCTGCCTCTCACATGTCACCCCTGCCGGACTGTGAAGCTTTAGTGCCAAAGCTGTGCTGGAGGTCACACGGGACGGAAATCTGTGGGGCTGGGGGTGGAATCTGTGGGACTAGGGGGGAAATGTGGGGCTGGAGAGGGGGGAAAGGGGGGTTTGGAGGGGTTAAAGAAGGTAAAAGAAGGTTTTGAGGGGATCCATGGGGCAGGATGTGGGGCTGGGGGTGAGATCTGTGGGGTGGGGGAAAAACTATGCAGTGGGTAGAGGGTTTAGGGGGGATAAAGGGGATTTGCGGGGCTTAAAGGCGGTAAAAGGGGGTTTGGGGGGTTTAGGGGGATCTGTGGGGCAGGATGTTGGACTGAAGAGGATCTATGGGGCAGAGGGAGTGGTTATGGGGCTGGGGAGAAGGTTTGGAGGGGGGGAAAGGGCTTTTGAGGGGGGTAAAAGGCGGTTTGGGGGGATCTGTGGGGCAGGGGGAGCTGTGGGGGAGGCTTGAGACCTTGGAAACCCCCTTGAATGCCCCAAAACCCTCCCAGCAACCCCCCTGAGGTGCCTCCACCACCATGTCCATCATCCCCACGACCTCCTGGACCATCCTCCACCAGCTCCAACCACCTCAACCTCCTCCTAAGACCTCCTAGACCCCATAACACCTCCAAAAACACACCTCTCCCTCCTTGAACCTCCCCCAACACCTTCAAGAACCCCCCCTTAGATGCCTCCACCTCCATGTCCACCATCCCCAAGACCTCCTTGACCATCTCCCACCAACTTCCTCCCCCTCATCTTCCTCCTTGGGCCTCCTAGACCCCAAAACCCCATCTCCTCCCCCCTTAAACCCTCCTGAACCCTTGAAGAACCCCCTTTAGATGGCTCCACCTCCATGTCCTCCCCAGCTAAGACCAAACCAACCATCTCCTACCAACTTTCTTCACCTGATCCCATCCTTCCCTTCCTCTAGACCCCATAAAACATCCAAACCCCCTTTTTCCACCTTGAAGCCCCCCAAAAACCTTGAAGAACCCCGCTTAGACGCCTCCACCTCGACGTCCTCCGCCCCCACCCCCCGCACCACAAGCCACGCCCCCAAGTAGTTTCTAGTTCCTCCCATTGGCCAAACCCCGCCCACAAATCCTTCAAACCCGGCCCCTATAAGGGCAAACCCCGCCCCCAACACCTCAAGCCCCGCCCCGGCCTTCAAGCCCCGCCCCTCCCTCACCCCTCCCCTTTCCCGCTGTCGCCGCCATTACCCGCCCCCTTTATAAACCCCGCCCTATCCCTCCCGGTTGGCCACGCCCCCTTCTTGGTTTACGATTTCTTTAATTATTATTTTTACGGGGTTTTTAGCTTCTGTTCCCCCCTCACGGGCCCCGCTCCCACCTCCCGCCGCCGCTCGCACAAAAGTGACGCCGGCACCGCCCTCTGCGCAGAGCGGCGAGACAAGCCCCGCCCCCTGCCGCCGCTGATTGGGCGAGGCGAGGAGGCGGTCTCCAAAAGGAGCGCGGCGAGAGGGGAGTCGGCGCGTCCATTAAAGGCGCGGCCAATCACCGGGAATGAGAGGCGGGGTTTGAAAGGGAGGGCAGCGCGCATGCGCTAAAGAAGGGGCGTCAACCAGGAAGATCTGTCAATCACGAAAAAGGGGGGGGGGAGGCGGTGCGTTGATTGGAAAATGGGATGTCAATCAAGCCAATCAGAGGGAGGGAAAGGCTGGACTAGGGGCTCATAGAGAGTGAGGCAGAGAGGCGCGTCCAGCCAATCACGGTGAGGGAAGGGCGGGGCAAGCAGCGCGTGCCAATTGAAGGGACGGGCCGGCAGCGCATCAATCAGGCAGGTTGAGCCAATCAGAGAGCGAGGGGGCGTGACAAGCGGCGGGGGGGCGTGACAAGCGGCGGGCGGGAAGTGGGGAGTGGATGCGTGTCAATCAGGCGCGTTCAGCCAATCAGAGAGCGAGAGGAGGGCGGGGTTTAGGTCCAGAGACCAATCAGAGAACGAGCGGGCGGGACAAGGCGAGTTTTGGGGCCGTTTATAACTGGTTTTGGGGGGGATCTTGACGGATTTGGGGCATTTGTGCTCTTTTATACTGGTTTTAAGGGGAATGCTTACTGGTTTGGAGCTTTTCGTACTGGTTTCACCCATTTTACACTGCTTTCACCCCAATTCATTCTAGTTTAACACCCTTAAACTGCTTTTCCCTCAATTTGCACTGTTTCTCCCCAATTTTTACTGGTTTCCCCTCAACTCAAATATGGTTTTGCCCCTTTTTTTACTGGTTTCCCCTCAACTCAAATATGGTTTTGCCCCTTTTAAACGTGTTTTCTCCCCTCCTTTCATCGGGCTTTGGAGAAATGTGGGGAAAAATCACATCTTGGCTTCCCAACTGGACGTGGGTGAAAGGAGTCCTTACCGTGGCCACGTCTCCCGAGAAGAACGGAACCTGTTTCCTGACACCAGCTCCCCTGGGGCCCCGAGGTGCGATATCGCCCGTGGGCTTTCGGACTGTTGCCCACAGGTTTCCCGGGTCAGCTCTGCTGTGGAACTAACCCCGGCCCTTGCTGCTTCTCTCCCAGGCACTGCTGAGAGATTTTCCCTCCTCGTCGTCTTCTGCCAGTGCGCCAAAAATTGGGGCGGTGCTGGGTACGCGGTGCTGGGTACTCGGCGCTGGTCCCCACCAGACTGCGGTGACTAATTCCTTGGATGATTAATAAACTCTTGGAAACAAACACTCGTGACCCTTTGTGAAAACTCCCTTGAACGTTTGTGAAAACTCTCATGAATGTTCTTAGGCTGAGGGCGTAGAAATCCTGACCCAGACTGGTCAGGGCTCAGCTCAGTTCTTTCTCTCATCGCTGGCGTCGCATGTTTAGGCATCACTCACCCGTTGTTCTTGGGCGGCCTCGCTCTGCACATCTTTCAGCTGCTTCCGGAGGGTCAGGTTTTCATTTTGGAGCACAGCCAGTTGTGCCTGTGCTCTTTCCACCTTCCTGAGGGCCTCTTCTCTCTCTTGGTCTTTCTGGAGCGCTTGATTGTGCCACTCCTCTGCCTTTCTCTGGGCCTCGTGTAATTCCTGCTGTAGTTTCTTCACTTCCATTTTCCATATCCCATTTTTTCCTTGGGCTTTGCTCTGCTCCTCAGACAACTCCCTGTTCTTTTTCAGCGCCTGGCACACACGCTTATGCTCAGTAAGACATTGGTCGTGTAACCTCACGAACTCTTCGTTGATGGCAGACTCCGAGCCTACAGCACCTACATTCCAACAACGCATATTGGGAACCAGAGTGAGCTCAGACAAGTCCTTGATGCCCAGAGCCCTTTCCCAGTCACCCTGCTTCCAGTGACCATCGTAGCACCCACCTGCTCTCCCCAGCGCGGGGCTGTGCCGCCCAACACCCGCAGGTCCTGCCTGGCAGCTCCTGCAGCAGCTCTTGCCAGGTCCTGCTGCTCCCCGGGGCCCCTGGGCCATGTGTTGAGGCGGTGCCTGGAGGGACAGAAAGCACAACCCGTCGTAGGCACTGCCAGTCGCAGCAGCCAGGGCCCGTCCTTACCCGCCCTTGGGAACCAGCACCCGCAGGCACAAAGCTGAGCCCCAGGCAGGAGAAGAGCCTGGAGCTCCCCGAGGAGCACCTGCCGCCTGTCGCACCGACAAGGCACAGGTTATTTTCCTTCTGGCCACGTTATGTTTTCAAAGGGGAGTTTTCGTTTTCAACCTCAGAGCCTTTGGCCTCCACGGCCTTCAGCTGGTGCCGAGGGCTTGGACGGGGTGGGGGCTAATTCCATCCCACAGCAATTAAAAGCCACAGCACGAGTGACTGGGCACACCTGAGGCTCTCCTCTGCATTTCTTGAGAGAAGCAGGCACGGAACCGGAGAGCACTGGCAAGACGTGAGCTCCAGGGCTGGGGGCATCACTAAGTGCCTACCTGCTCTGCAGAGGGGCTGTCGCAGGCTGGCTGCTCCTAGAGGTCTCCTCCAGGTCAGCGATCTTCTGCAGGAGCTGTCCTCTCTGCTGGGGCAGTCTCTCATTCTCAGCAGTGGCTCGGGTGTTCATCTACTTCACCTGAGCAGCGTTGCAGAAGGAAATAAGAGCCAGTGGTTACGCTTGGCTTGGGTGTAACAGCCTCAAAAGAGGCTTTGGAATCACTTCCCAGCAGTAATATTTCAGAGGCAAAAGAAGATGGAGCTTAGGTAGTTCCTGAACACGCTCCATGTGTTCTCCCACCTTTTCCACCTACAGCTTTGACATGATGAGCTCATTTTCAAGCTCCGTAATCCTGCCTTCCCTTTGTCCCACCTCCTGGGTAAGGGTCTCCTTGGCTCTGTGGATCTTGTCCTGGTAGTGGAGCTTCATTTCGTCGTATTTCCTGAGGAGCCAGACAGACACCCTTCAGGCAGTGAAATGCTTCTGTGCTCCGGGTCCTGGGGAGGTTCTTTTGTACCTCCACATCCCCTGCTGCTGCCGTCCTTACCTGGCATAAAGATACTTCTCATTCAGGAAACGGACTCGTTCCTCACAAAGGGCTTTGTTTTCCTCCCTCAGCGCTGAATGCTGCTCTGGGAGCCTCTGGTTCTCCTTCCGATACTGGAAGTGATGGAAAACATCTAATTTTTAGTTCTGTGCGTGTGTGCCTCACGGCAGTCTGGTCTCCAGAGCTTCTCTGTCTTATATAAATGCCAGCGGTTCCCCCTACAGAGAACACCCACCCATTCTGCCCCCAAGGCCCCTCTCCCTTCAACTCCAGCGCCGCATCCCCAGGAAACCTGCGTGAGGTGGGACGGTGCTTTTTTTCCCTCCTTAACCAGTGGGATCTGCAAGGGCTCAGCCCCTGGCTGCATTGAGCCCATTTCAGCAGTTCCCAGGGACAGATTTCACACCGGGATGCTCCTGTTTCCCCAGAGGGCTCGGTGCTCCGCTAAGGGGTCACCACTGGCACAGCATCCCCCTGGGTGAGGAGGACCCGTCCGTGCTGCAGCTCACCTCGCTCTGGTTGGATTTCATCTCCCGGAGGGTTTGCAGGATCTCCAGGACTGCCTGGCCCTGCTCTGCCTCCGTCTCCGGCAAATCCTGAAGCTGGTGCTGCAGCTCCACCAGCTGCTGCTGCAGCTCCTCCAACTGCTCCTCCAGAGCAGCGTGTTGGGGTGACAGTGCCACCCTGACGTGGAAGCCAGCCCGGGATGGGCCCTGGTCACTGGGATGAGCTCCCTCCGGCTGGAGCTCATCGCCATCGAGGCGCTTGGAGGACTCGGGAGAGCCCTGCACCCCCTCTCCTAGTGGGATCCAACAGACCCCCTTCATCATGGCTCGGCACAGGTGGGCGCTGCGCCCCTCGCCTCGCCTCTCCCCGGGGAGCGGTGGCAGGCAGGGCCCGGCGAGCGCTGCCAGGTGCGGGCTGCGGGCAGAGGAGCCGAGCCCCGAGGAGCAGCAGGGCACGGGCAGCTGCCCACAGGCTGAGACTCTGCAACCGCAGCAGCCCCAGCAGCAGCTCTGGCAGCACCAGCAGCTCCACCAGCAACCACCAGCACCAGCTCAGCTGGCACCAGCAGCAGCACCAGTACCTGCAGCTCCACCAGAGCCGGGGCAGAGGCGGAGGGGCCCCACACTCGGGACCTCTGCACAGGCACAGGCTTACCCGAGGCCACCTCTCCAAGGCTCCCACCTTCTCTGGACACGCCCCAGTGCCGCAACCTCCCTGTGGTCAGGAGGGGCCCAAAGCTGAACACGGCCTTCGAGGTGTGGCCTCACCCGTGCTGAGTACAGGGGGCACAATCCTGCCCTGGTCCTGCTGGCCACACCAGTGCTGATCCAGGCCAGGATGCTGGCCACCAACAGGGTTTAACTGCCTTCCCCATCCAGCCAGTTCTTCACCCAGAGAAGGACAAGCCCATCCAAGCCACGAGCAGCCAGTCTCTCCAGGAGAATGCTCTGGGAGACGCTGTCGAAGGCTTGACTAAAGTCCAGGTAGACGGCATCCCCAGCCTCTCCCTCATCCACTCAGCACGTCACCTGGTCGCAGGAGATCAGATTAGTCAAGCAGGACCTGCCTTTCCTAAATGCACGCGGGCTGGGCCTGAACCCCTGGTTATCCTGTACGTGCCGCCTGATGACGCTGGAGATGATCTGCTCCACAGCCTTCCTGGGCACCAAGGTCAGACCGACAGGCCTGCAGGGCCCCACGTCCTTCCTCCTCCTGGTCCTTCTGGCACACGGGCGTCACATTGGCTGGCCTTGAGTCCCGGGACCTCCCCGGTTAGCCAGGAACGCTGGGACGTGATGGGAAGTGGTTTGGTGAGCACTCCTGCCGGCTCCCTCGGTACCTCTGGGTGGATCCCACCCGACCCCGTGGACCTGTGTGCGTCTGAGTGGCGCAGCCGGTCGCACAGCACCTCCCTTTGGATTACGGGGGCTTCATTCTGCTCCCCGACCCTGCCTTCCAGCTCCGGGGCTGGGTACCTGGAGGACAACTGGCCTCTAGTGAAGACTGAGGCGAGGAAAGCATTAAGTACCTCAGCCTTGTCCTCATCCTCTGTCACTATGTTTCCCCCCACATCCAATAAAGGATGGAGATTCTCCTCAGGGCTCTGTTTGCTGCTGTGCTGAAATGGTCCAGCTGCCGAACTTTGAGAGATGCTCTCTGTGATCCCCCCGACCCTCCCAGGGGGATAACAGGGGAGCCAGGGAGAGAGACTGTGAGGTTGAAAAGAAACTTGAACCAGCTGAATGAAAAAAAAAAAAGAAAATAATCCTAACAATAACAGTGAAGACGTCAAACTCTATACAGATACATCCAAGTATGCAAATACGCTCAAAGACCCAAAAGAACACGTTAATACGGGACCCACACCTTCCGGATGGCAGCAAGGTCCCGAGCAGGGAAAAAAGGTCCCAGGTTGGACTCAGCCAGAGTCCAGTGACAGCCCAAAAACAAAACCAGAAAAGGAGCTGCATCGCTCCCACGCAGGACGGGGGACAGGGGACAAGCTGTCCTGACGAGCGGAGCTCCTCTGCACCGTGGAAACAGGAGCCGGGAACACCAGCAGCACGGGGAGAGGTGAGGAGCAGCCGGCGGCCGCCCTCCCAGCCCAGCAGCACCAAGGGCTCAGGGCTCTGCTCAGGGGCCCTTTTACAGTGAGCACCACGGGAAGGAACACCACGATGGGTCACCTGGCCCAGCCTCTCCTCCCCCCTTGTGACTGCCCCCTGGGCCAGGAGCCCCGGAGAACTTTGATCCTGGTGGTCCCCAACCAGGTCACCCCCCACCCCAGCTGAGGTGCCCATGGGACTCCCCAGTCCCACTGCTCCCACGGCGGGAGAACGGGGCTGGGGGCACAAAACAAAAAACAAGGGAGAAGAGTGCAGGGTCCCCTTTCCCGTGGGAGAAGGGGTCCCTGGGAGACAGGGTCAGCCCCGGGATCAGCTGTACCCCGGGTGCTCTGTGCACAAGGGGTCAGGCCAGGGAGCACCAGCACCCCGCAGCCTGGGGCCACGGCGCTGGGACCGCTGTGGCGCTGAGCTCTCGCACCCCCCGAGCACGGGCAGTGCCACCACAGCCTCATCCTGCGCGGTCGCCCTGCCCAGGCCCCCAAAACCTCCCACATCCATCCCACAGCAGAATCCAGGGGTTCTGACTCAAAACGGTCACTGGAGCTCTGCCCAACAGCTCAGCAGGGCGAGTGTTTTACCTCAGCTCTGACACCCAAAGGAATCCTCATCGTTTTCCTGCTCTACCTTGCTCTGTTTCGCAACCAATCGACTCCTCGGAAGGACCGAGCTCCATATGCTGGCACAGCGGGGAAATGCCACCAGGAGCAGTGGGAGGCTAAAAAAATTATTCAGATAAGATTTGTCTTGCTCTTCCCCTTTCAGAGGGGCCTTCGGGAGCCGCTGAAGTGGCATTCACAAGACGGAACAGACGAGGGAACACAACTCAAAAGATTTTTAGTCCTTTTTCACTGCTTTTTACTGAAAACAAGAAACAGCGACTGCAAAACTCATTCCATTCAACTTAAGGCAGACCAGGGTTCCGTTAACCCGTTATCTGGGTAGCAAAGGACACAGACATTGCGATCAGTGAAAAAAAATACCTGGACGCCAAGTGCGGCCACGTCGCAGAGAGCTAGAGGTGCTCTCCTCCGCCAGCGCGGAGCCTCCGGGCCGACACGTGTCCCGGCAAAGGGGCTTTCTTCCCCCAGCCCTGCTCCGTCCCTGACCCGTCCCTCCAGCTCAGCGCCAGCCTCCGTCTTCTATTGCACAGCGAGGGCAGCGTTCACAGCTGAGGTTTCTCAGGACAAACATCTCCACAGACAAAGGCCACCGGGAGCACCGACGCCAAGTCATTGCGGGCGCAGACTTCATCCGGCCGCGGTGAAGTAACTCTTGCACTTGGTGGGGACCTCGGAGCCCACACGTCACGTGCATGCGAAGAAGAATTTCTTCCGGAGGAAGTTGAAGCAGCCCGGGATCTGCTTGTACGTCCCCTTGGCAGAGACAGCGTTTGCCACCTGAGAACAGAAGCAGAGCGGGTGAGGAGCTTTGCCAACTCGTGCGGCACGACCTCTCTCGGGCAGCAGGGTGACAAGGACGGGGAGCAGGATGGTGAGACAGCAGAGCAGGCAGGTCTCCTAAAATGGGACATTTTTGCTGGCAAAAACAAAGGGGACTCGAGAAAACAGGACATTTCAAGAAACCCTGGTGGTACCAGCCACCGCTGCCTCCGGCAGGTGCTTCTCAGCATGAACCACAACTCCCTCCTGCCCTCTGCGGTTCACTTAGAAGCACACTCCCCTCCGGCTCGTTGTCCTCCAGACATGCCTGTCACTCCCCCAAGGTCCCTTCCCTCCCACCGAACACCAACCCGTGGAGAGAGGCTCTCACGCCAAAGAAGCGCCGTGACACCAGGAAGGCAATAAAAAAGCAGGTCCTCTCTCCCCTGCTGCCTCCACGCAAAGCTTTTCTGCTACCCCCGGAGCACAGCACAAGCGTGTGAGGACACTTGTCCCCAGCTCTGGCAATCTTCTCTGGCCAGCCCAGCACGCAGGGGCAGCCGTTCGTTAGCCACGCTGCTTCCGCGCTCCCTGCGCATCGCGCTCCTCGCTGAGCGGGACACGTGAACACAAACATCTGGCCTCACCTTCCCGAGGGTGAGATGCTCCTCAGGACTTACCCTGGTGGCACAGCAGCACCAGAGAGACAACAAGCACCTGGGGAGATCCGCAGGGACGGGAGACCGGGCAGGTCTTCCCCGAGGGCGGGAGGTCTTCCCCGAGATCTGCCCGCACGCGGGGCAGCGCGCTTACCGTGGTGCCCCAAGCCCCATCAGCTTGGGCTTCTGAGGATGGCACAAGCTGTGCGATTTTTTGGCGTGTTTCCTTAGGAAAGATTAAAGCCTCTACTTTCATGATTGCTTCTCCCTAGAGAAACCTCGAGGTGATTTTTGGCAGGTTGAGGCCAGACACTTTCTTCCTAACCAGACCTCTTCACACTACCTCCAGTCAGCCATCGCACAAGCTGAGCGCTCAACATCCTCACTCCTTTTTAAAATACAGGCCTCCTTGTCCTGACTGACTGCAGCTCTGTTTCCTTCATCAGGACTACAAAGAGCAGGGGGAAAAAAAGCCATTTACCCGCAGTAACATGTTGAGCAGGTCTTCTGAACAGGCGTACTGCTCCAGCACGCTGTCCAGCGCCTCCACATACCATGAGCCGCTCGACGCCTCCCTCCAGGAGACAAAACCTTCAGAGGAAGGATGAGAACATTACTGCTAAAGCCAGTCTTCTCGTCTCGCCGAGTTACTGCTGCTCCCTGGGTGCCATCTCCACAGGAGGCAGTTGCCCTGAACTGCCCCTGACTTTGGCCGTGAAGCTCTGACTTTTCTGCCAATTCCCCTGTACCCAGCGGAGGATTTGCGCGAGCTGTCTCACCTGGAAAAGTTGAGTAGGACACCAAGATGTCACTGGGTGTGGGCAAACTGGCTACGGCGTCCGGCTCGTCCACACGACCCAACGGAGTCTGAAAAGGAGTCGCGTCCGATTCCAAAGAGCCTCCAGGAGTTTCGTCTCCAGGGGAATCGCAATCCACCACAAAGCCTCGATCTCTTTGCTCTGCAAAAAGCAGCAAGAAACCAATCCCTGAAATTCATCTTACCCAAGCGCTCAACGGTCAGACATCCTCCGTTAAGAAAAGATGCAAAAAGAAACAAAACAGAATAAAGGTCCTCCAAGGAAACAGCTTTTGGGCCCTTTGGCTGCGCTGCTTGAGTCGGAGCCATCGGTGATTCACACGAGAGTCCTCGGTCCGTGCTTCCCCACCAACAGCAGGGCTCAAGACCTGGAGCAGCCCCTCAGCCTGCGCTGCCTGGCTCTGCACTGCAGTTCCTCCTCTCCTTCCATCCCGTGTCTTCCCACCCCACAGGAAAAGCGATCCAGCGTTCCTACCCCACAGGAAAAGCAATCCAGCGTTCCTACCCCTCAGGAAAAGCGACCCAGCGTTCCTACCCCGCAGGAAAAGCGATCCAGCGCATGCAAGTCGGGACTGCTCTCCTACGAGAGGCTCACGCCGCAGCCCTTTGACTCAGCCCACGCCCGCAGTGAGAACGCGGGGCTGAGAGTCAGAGAAAAGAAAGAGGTGAAGAAACGGGCAACGAACGAAAGAGGAACAAGAAGCCAAAGCCCAACCACATCTCCGGAGCCTGCTCACGCCCGCCAGCCGATTCGCTACTGGAGCCAAAACAAAGATTCACCTCCAATACAGGCCTGGATGAAGAAGAGCTTGGGTTTTCCTCTCAGACTCGGGCAATTGGAGCCATTGAAATAGTTCACAATCTTCTCTATTGGAATGGGTTTTCCATCCGTCCCATAAATGCCTCCAGGAAACTGAATATGGCTCGTCTGCAAGGGGAGAATCCAGGAGCGAGTAATGCGGAAGGGGCGGCCGGATTTGAGGGAACGCGCTTCCATCGGGTGCCACGAAGCTACCGCAACAAATCTCCCTCCTTCACGTCTGTGCAAAGGCACCACGACGTCAGGGCCAGGGGACACCCGGGGGGCGTGTGGAACACACCGGAGCCCAGCAATCCAACTCCTCCCGCTACCCAACTCCTGTCCTGCCTCCCCCAGCGATGGGGTTCTCCATCCCCCGGGACAACGGGCACGTAACACACACTGTTTCCTAACGACTGCTCTCCTCATCCTTCGAGGCCTCCCACTTGCGATAAAAAGGCTTTATTACTAACAGCAAGGCCTCCGACTTCCATGAATATTACTGACAGCATCTCCTCATCAGAGCGGGAGAAGCAGGAAGGACTCAATGACCACAACACAAGGGTTAACGCTCCTTCCCTTCGCTCTCTGCCCCTTGCTCGGTTCTGAGTTATGCAGCCCGACTTCCAAAACAGAGAACACTCGTCCACAGGCAACACTGGACCAGACTACACTGGAGAAGCTCCCGTGTTGTTTAACCCAGACATGACAGCAAGAACTCTTTGCAAGGGCAGAACGGCCACGACAGACGTTTCCCTCCCCCGTGGGCAGCCGGCCGGACGAGCCAAGGGAGAGACGTGACGAACCCACCTGACACCCGTGAGAAAGGACAACCACGACGCAGCAGTCCAAGGCGCTGTGGTCCCGCCGCGCCAGCGTCTGCAGCTCTGCAACCATTTCCTACGAGGAAAACATCATGGAAGAGTTTTCTGAACTGTACCTCAGGCACAGATTACTGCTGGGCCCTGCTCCTGTCGATCTCTCACAGCTGTGCTGCTCAGGAGGATCCAGTCAGTCTCTCTGCACCCCACATACAGGCAGCAAAAGCTGTCAGCAGAGAGCGAGTATTTCTGCAGTTCTGCCCTTACTTAACAACAGTTGCTTTAATCACACAGATTTCTCTCCTCACTGCCTTCTTTACAACTCAGCAACATAAACCAAACTGCACTTCCACACCACTCCGAGGAGCAGCGAGGACCAGGCAGCTCACAGCCGCGGCTGCACACAGCAAGGGCTGTCAGAGCTACCCCGGGAACACAACCGCACCCATCTGCCCACAAACCACACCAGCAATCAAAATTCAGGGGGATGAGCATGTGCAAGGTCCTTCTCCTTCTGCAACTGCACCATGACAACAGGATAAGAGGACAGCAGCAGTTGATTATTTCTTTGTGCTGTGCAGGGTGGGGCTTTCGGCGTGCTGCCAACACGGGGTACATCCCACAGAACGCTCCCGTCACTGCCGGGGGCTCGCCTCTCGTCCCGCGTGTCAGCTGGGTGCAGTCGGCCTCACCTGGGCTTTCAGATCCCGCCGGGTCAGGACGTTGAAGCGCAAGGCCCTGAAGCGCTTCTCCAGCTTCTCACAGTCCACCTCGGAGCCGGCTCGAGTCGACAGATCTGAGTCTCTGCTGAAGTTCACGTTGTTGAGGATCAGGCAGTGTCCGCACGGGTCCGCTTTCAGCTCGTAAACCTGGCAGGCACACGGCACAATTAAACACCCCCTGAGCGGGAGTGCTTGCTGGCTGCTCCAAGAGGACACAACCTCCGAGGCCAATGGGAGCCCTTAAAGCAGCTCCCTTCACGGCTTTTTCACTTGTCCAGGCCTAGGGATGGATGAGAACACCCGTCCTCTGCAGGCACGGTGTTACGAGCAGCCAAGGGAACACAAACCAACCTGCCAAATCACCGACAGCCTTGCAGGAAAACTGCCTGCTCCTTCACCTGCAGCGTCTCTGATGGCCAGCTGAAATCTCTGGGAGGTTTTTTAGGCACCATCATTCAACGTCACCAAGAGAGCCCACATGAGGAGCCAACAGAACGGGCAGACAGATCTCCCAGAGACTCGGCTTTACCATCGACAACAGCACCACGGGAATTTTACGAGGGCTTCCCAAACACCCGCGCCAATACGGCCACAAGCCCTGCCCACACCCAGCCAAATGCCTCACCCCAGGCACCCGCAGGCTGTCAGGAGGCAGCTCCCGACGTGGTCACAACACTCGCTTCCCTGCGCGTTTCCCATCGCCCCGACACAGGCTGCACGTGTCTGTCTCTCAACACCAGGATTACAAACACGCAACTTGATGCCATCGGAAGGAAAGGAAGCGCGAGCTGTAGCTCTGTGTCAGGGTGTGTGGGCTGCAGCTGCGGGAATCTCAAGGAGGAGCTGACTAACGACTGACCCGCTCGGAGCCGATCAGCCCCGTCACAGCGGCCTCGGCCTTGGAACAACCACTCGGGGAACACAAGGCAAGAACCAGCTGCCCGGGGTTGCTTTTCGGTTCCCACCCACAGGGCACGGAGCTTTCACTTAACAGGGAACACGTCTGGGCTAAGCAAACACTAACCAGATCGCGGTTCCTCCTGTCAACAGCCAAACCTGCAACACACGACAAGGGCAGGCATTTAGTGTTCTGCACTCCATGAGCCATTATACACCTTCCCCCCAGAATTCACACCAATCCTTCCCTGTCACCCGCGACACGTCAGTAACACGTGGGAATCTCCCCTTCCCACCCCGCCACACGCTGGAAACGAGCACTGATGCGCTGTCTCTCCCGAAGAGCCTGGGACGTGGCTTACCCTGGGCTGCTGTGGGAGGCGGTTGAGGTTTTTCGCTCTCAGCTTGGACCGGGATGGACAAACGTTCAGGGAGGTTCCCATCTGTAATGACACAGGACAGTCGGGTCTCACCTTCTCCCCCTTCCAATTTCATGCTACAAGTACCCAGCCCGGGGTCCTCAGAAGCAGCCACCTGTCGCAGTGACCCTGCTGCAAGGCTGAGGTACAACATCGCGTCCGTCTCCCCCTTTTCAGGGCTCGACAGAACAAAGACTCTTCTTGCAACCGCACGAGCCGGACGTACAGGACGCAAGTGGGCCACGAGGTGGCAAAATCCATTTTCACCAAGGTACAGCAGAAACTGCGCGCAAAAACACAGAGGAAGAAGCTCCTGACACCGTGAGCACACAGGCCGAGCTTCAAAGCTTCCACCACGGGAAAGCACGACGTTCTCCCAATAGCTCTGCACAGAGACCTCTACAAACTGCGCTCTAGGATAGAAAAATCGGGTCTATGTCCCAGTCCATGTCCCCCAGCGAGAGGGATCTCAGTTGCCACCCACCATGCTGCTGTTTGCCCAGAAAACAACCACACTCCTAAATACTTACTTTTATGATGCTTCGCTCCCGGCAAGTCCAGCTCGACGGGCCTCAGGTCCCCGAGCTGCGGTGGCACGGGCGGGCATTCGCACTCCTCTAGCAGCACGTCCGCGAGGTCTCCCTGCCCAGTTTCCCGCAGAATCGAGATGAAGATGGGAAAAGCCCCTTTCCCTCGAGTCTCCAGGTCAATGAGCAGCTCTCGGGCTTGGTCTGCTCGGCTGCCAGCGCTCTGTGGAGGAGGAAAGCCCAGGACAAGGTGTGTTCACCCCAGGCCAAGGCACGCTGCCCAACCAGCCCTTCCGACAGGCACCCAGAGAAGAGAAACGTGGGGATCCACATCGACCGCACCTACACGGAGCAAATGAGACCAAGACTGAGCAGACACAGCCACAGAGACCCCCCGACCACCACCAGAACCCCAGCCCCAACCCTCCCTCCGACCACGAAGCCCTGCCACCTCCCCGGGCCCAGGGAGCTGCAGCCCAGTGTGGGGCTTGGAGGCAGAGGGAGGAGGGAGCACCCCCAGGCTGCCCCTGGGGGACAAACAGGCCCCCCCCGAACCTGGCCCCAGTGTGCGGGACAAGGTGAGACCCCCCAGGCCTGTCACTGGTCATGGAGAGGGGAAACTGGGGCCCGTTAAGTCCCTTAATTATGATGGGGGTGTCTGACACCTCTTATAGGCAGGGTCTGGAGGGGGGAGGGACAAGGGCCACCCCCAGGCCTGTCAAGGCAGCGAGGGGACACAGGGCCCTCCCTTGGGCCCATCACCAGGGCTGAGGGGACATGGGGGCCACCCCCAGGCCGGTCACCAGGGCCACGGGGACAACGGAGTCCTGTCTTGGGCCCCTCACCGCGGCTGAGGGGACACGGGGACCACACCCCGGCCTGTCCCCAGGGCGCAGGGGACACAGGACCCTGCCCTGGGCCTCTCACCGAGATGAAGGCACACGGGGACCACCCCCCCGCCAGTCGCTGGGGCTGAGGGGACCCGAGGCCCCCCCCCGGGACCCCTCCCCGGGGCTCAGGGACACGGGCCCGCTCCCGCCGCCGGCCCACCTGCAGCTCCTCGAGCATGGGCCGGGTGAAGAGCCCGCGCTCCTCCAGCCGAGCCCAGAGCGGCTCCACCCGCAGGGCCGCCACCAGCCGCGCCCGCCCCCGCCGCAGGGCCCGCCGCCGCGCCTCCTCCATGGCGGCGCCTCCCCGGTTCTGGCGGCGGCGCCGCTCTGGCCGCTCGCCTCCGTGGCCGGAAGCGGCGCGTCTCCATGGCGACGCGGGGCGGGCGCGCCGGAAGCGGCGGCGCAGGGCGGGGGCGGGCCGCGGCCCTCGCCGGTCCCCGCAGCGCCGGTGCCTGCGCCGAGCGGCCGCCGCGCCTCTGCCCGCCGGGGCCATGGAGCTGGGGCGGCCGGCGCTGGCCTGGGCCGCCGCCCTGCTGCTGGCGGCGCTGGGAGCGCAGGCCGCGGCGGCGGCGGCGGCGGAGTTCGACCCGTACCGCGTCCTGGGGCTGGGCCGGAGCTGCAGCCAGGCCGACATCAAGAAGGCCTACAAGCGGCTCGCCCGGGAATGGTACGTGCCTGCCCTCCGCCCCGGCTCGGACGGCCCCGCCGCGCTCCGGCCCGCGCCGGGACACGGGGACACAGCGGGACACGCGGGGACACACCGGGACACGCGGGGACACACGCAGGCCCGGTGGCGTTCGGCTGACAGGGCCGCGCCGCTGGGCCCTGGGGGGCGGTGGCGCCGCTGGGGGGTGGCAGTTCCCACCCGCTCTGGCCGCCCGTGCCGGGTGAGGCCTGGCAGGCGGTCAGAGACAGCGCCGTGTCCCCCCCGCAGTCCCCCTGACACCCGGCAGACACCTGCACGCCAGCTCTGAAACCCTCTGCTGGCAGGGGAGAAGTTCTCCCTGACCCAGCCGGGAACCCTTAATGCCTCGGTCTGTTTGTACATCGGTGTCCAGGGGCAGTTCAGCCCCCGTGCGGGAGGGAAATGCTCTGGACTCACAAGTGTCTGCCCCTCGCTCCGCTGGTGTGCACAGAGGAGCAGGATCGAGGCATTGCCTTGGAAAAACAGCCTTGCCTGGAGCTCTTAGAGCCTGCCCAGTACTGCCTGAGACACCCCCGAGAGCTCTGTTGGGGGGTATTTTACAGGAGGAGCTCATGAGCTCTGTAGGGCAGGGGAGGAGAGATGCCCCTTGTCTGGTGTTTGGACTAGATGACCTTTTGAGGTCCCTTCCAACCCCTGACATCCTGTGATTCTGTGATTCTGGGCTTGTGTCGTGGGCGACAGATGGCGTGGAGGGACAGGTCTGCAGGGGAGCACGTCCTGCCGCTGCCTTTGGGGATGGGGTCTGGGTGGGGAGAGCACGTGCCGGGTATGAAATCCCATCGTGGACCTCAGGGGATGCCGCTGCACACCCTGACCGTCCTCATCCTGCTCGCCTCTGAGCGCAGGCTGGCAGCTCGCTGTGCCCCCCTGGGGAACTGCTGACCCCCTTTTCTTCTGGTTCTGCCCCGCAGGCACCCCGACAAAAACAAGGACCCGGGAGCAGAGGACAAATTCATCCAGATTAGCAAGGCCTATGAGGTAACGTGCTCTTCTTGCTAAACTCCCGCTGCCGTTGCAAGTTAAGTGACCTTATTTTCCCCTGTGGGGTTTTGTGCTTTTTCTGTGCACGCCTACACAGGAAAAATGCTCGACCCTGTGGTGGTGGGCACTGCTCACTGGAAAGGTTTAGTCTTTTTTTCTTTTTTTTTTTTTTCCCCTCAACAGAAAGTCGCTGGATGTCACCAGCACGGTCTCTCTTGCAAATATTTTGCTGTGTTCTCATGAAAACGCCTCAAATGAGGGAGGAGTGGGTATTTCACCCAGCCCTGCGCAGCTGGGTGGCTGTCTTGTCCATGTCACATGCACGTATAAGTATTTTGGGGGTGATGTAAGCAACGTTAATCACCGCAGGGCTTTAGTCACTTCACATTATTCTTTGCATAAGTAGTTATTTGCGCGTCGCTCCGGCGCGGCTCTCAAAATCAGCTGCCCCAGTTTGCAGCAGCTGACCCAGTACTTCCACGGCAAGCGAGCTGAGCCCGCGGAAATAAAAGCAATAAAAAGTTTTTTATCTCCCAGCTGAAAAATGCAATTTCTCTGTGGGGCTTCTGGCTGCTCGCTGAAACTTCTGGTGCTTTCTGATGCGCTGAGGAAGCCTCAATGTTCAAGGAGACGCCAGAAAAGCTGTTCCAGAAAAGAGCGTTACTGCTTGGGCAGCGTGACGCTCAGGCTCCAGGAGCAATTGGGGCACAGCAGTCTCGGTCTACAGGCTCCTTTTCTTTGGGCTTTTTATTTTTTGACCTTATTTAGCCTGCAGGTGATGTGATAGTTCCCTTTTCCAGAATATTTATCCCTCCGACACGGAGCAAAGGCTGCACATTCCCTCGAAGCCCATCCTTACGCAGCTGCAGGTGTTTGCTGGGGGATTGTTGCCAGGGCAGTCGTCCCCCGGCATTTCAGGCGACTGTTCTCCTGTCATCTGCTTCCCAGATTCTCTCCAACGAGGAGAAGAGGGCAAACTTCGATCGCTACGGAGATGCCGGGGAAAGCCAGGGCTACTCTCAGCACCAGCATCGCCAGTTCCACCACTTCCACGAAGGCTTCTATTTCGACGAGTCCTTCTTCCATTTCCCCTTTAACTCGGAGAGGCGCGACACCTCCGACGAGAAGTATTTGCTCCATTTCTCCCACTACATCAATGAAATCATGCCGGATAGCTTCAAGAAACCTTACCTCATTAAAATCACTTCGGACTGGTGTTTCAGCTGCATCCACATCGAGCCAGTGTGGAAGGAAGTCGCTCAGGAATTGGAGGCGCTGGGTAAGGACGAGGCCGTGCGGGCTGGATTAAGCTCAGGACTGAGTTGGATCCGCAGATTTCCTCAGGGGTTCATCCCGGACGCTTTCTCGCGGGTTACTGACATCGTCATCGATGAGGCTACGTGTTAGAAATGAGGAAAAGGCTAGTCCTGTAGATCAAAAGGGCAGGATGTCTTTTCTCCTGTCCGCACAGCCAGTGGCTCAGCGCGACGCCAGTGACAGTAAACGATGGCTTGGCCAAGGGCTGGTCACGCCACCACAAATTGAGGCCACCGGCGTAAACGCTGTGTTGCTCTTCATCCTGCACTCGGGTGGCTTTGAGAAGCAAAGATCCCAGCAGGATGTGCCCTCATCTTTAGGGCCGCTACCATACAGGGAAGTTTCGAGACTTTCTGCACACGTTTGGGTGCCAGGGGGGTCTTTTGTCCTTGTCCCCTGCCCCCAGCTCCCTTGTTTTCCCCACAGGTGTTCTCTGCACACGCTTCCGTACAAACAGGTGGACTCAGCAGAGAGCAGGCAGTGCAGTCTCCACTCACGAAGATTTTTTTCCGTGAGGTTTTAAAGTAACACACAAAATACCAATGGACAGAAGAGGACAGCATGTTCTCTCTCTCTCCCTGGAGGTGTCCAAGGCCAGGTTGGACAGGGCTTGGGGAAACCTGGTCTTAGCGGGAAGTGTCCCCACAGCAGGGGGGGTTTGGAACTAGATGATCTTTAAGATCCATTCCAACCCAAACCTTTCTATGATTCTCTAAAGCTCTGAGTTTTAAACCCTCAAGGGCTGCAAGAGGAGGAAAGTGCAGAGTTTGGAGGGACCGTCCCATGAGTAACTTCTGAGCAGGGCGCTGGGCAAGGGAACAAGTCTTCATCCTCAGGTTTCTACTGTGCATTTTGGGTCATGGGTGATGTTTCACGTGACTCCGCTTCCCTTTTTCAGGAGTGGGAATCGGAGTCGTTCACGCAGGGTACGAAAGGCGCCTCGCGCATCACCTGGGTGCGCACAGCACGCCCTCCCTGCTCGGGCTCATTAACGGGAAAATAACCTTCTTCCACAACGCCGTCGTTCGCGAAAACCTGCGGCAATTCGTGGAGAACCTTCTGCCAGGGAACCTCGTCGAAAAGGTACGCTCGAGTGAGAGCGTCGCGTGCTGCTTCTCGTGCCTGTCTGAATGTTCGGCTCTCCTTAGCTGTTTTGGTGGCTAATCTGCTTAATTCAGCCCCCGAGCTGATCTGCGAGAAGATGCGGCTGAGGCTGGCGAAGCGAGGCGTTTTGAGAGCTGTAATTACAGCTACAAACCCCGGAGCTGTCGGAAACGATCACGCAGCGCGGCTCCGTAACGCTTCGCCTCACGAAAGGGCGAATCCCACTACTACGCGGCTGCAGCAGCAGCTTTGTGTGCCTGCTGCTCTCCCCGTTGTAATACCCCACGGCTGCACGAAAGCTTACCCCTAGGTTAGGAATCTGCAGTTGTGCTCTGCCTGCCTGCTGGATCTCATCCAGCAAATTAAGGACCACCCCTAGGTTAGGAATCTGCAGTTGTGCTCTGCCTGCCTGCTGGATCTCATCCAGCAAATTAAGGACCACTCACTGACTTCACAGAACCACAGAACTGCCCAGAATGGGAAAGACCTTTAAGACCATCGAGTCCAACCATTAAGCCAACACTGACAAGTCCTCAACTAAACCACGTCCCTGAGCGCTGGCTCTGCCCAACTCTTGAATCCCTCTGGGGACGGGGATTCCACCCCTGCCCAGGGCAACCCGTTCCAATGCCTGAGAACTCTTTCAGTCAAGAAATTCTTCCTAATGTCCAACCTAGACTTCCCTCAGCGCAACTTGAGGCAATTTCCTCCTGTCCTATCGCTTGTTACTCGGTTGAATGGACTGACCCTCACCTCGCTACAACCTCCTTTAAGGTAGTTGTAGAGAGCAATAAGGTCACCCCTCTGCCTCATTTTCTCCAAATTAAACCACCCCAGTTCCTTCGGCTGCTCCTTATAAGGCTTGTTCCCTCACCAGCTTTGTTGCCCTACTCTGGACCGGCTCCAGCACCTCAGTGTCTTTCTTATTTGAATTTTGGGCACTGAAGTGCCCAAAATTCAACACAGTACTCAAGGTGCGGCCTCACCAGTGTCCAGCACAGGGGCACGATCCCTGCTCCTGCTGACCACACCACTCCTGAGCCAGGCGAGGATGCTGTCGGCCTTCTTGGCCACCTGGGCACACTGCTGGGTTGCGCAGCCAGCTGTCCCTCAGCCCTGCGGGCCCCTAAACAAGCTGCAATTGCTGTTTTATCTCCTTCCTCTAGGTCAAAAGAGATAGAGCAGCCAAACCAGAGCAGGTGGCACCAGCCTTGACTTGGAACGGGTGCAATAGTTAAGAGGGTTGGGTGTGGTGGTCCAGACTGACGGTTTTCATTAGTTTCCTGTGTCAGAAAAGTACAGGTCACACCTACCTGTTGGAAAGACAAAGCCCCGGTCTGCTTTCTGTAACACCTGGGCAGCTCTTTCGGGCTCAGTTCTCATTCTGACTGGTGACTGTAGAGCTCCGAGGTGAAACTAACATGTTGATTCTGTTTAAAGATTACAGATAAAAACTACGTCCGCTTTCTCTCCAACTGGAAGAAAGAAAACAAGCCCCACGTCCTTCTATTTGATCATATGCCAGTTGTGCCGTTATTGTACAAGGTAACGTGATTTCTGTCGCTGCGTAGTCGGCTTGCTGAGAAGTCCGGCTGTTCCAAAAAAAAGTGCTGCGTTGCTGTGAGCAGGGGCAGATCCATGCCCCTAAATACTGTTGACCTGTTCTGGGAGAGCAAGTAGGTTTGTGGCTGTTGGGAACGGCGTGGCCGGGTGACTGGCTTCAGGAAGAGCTTGTTCCTGTGTCCTGTCACAGATGTACCCTGCGTGGATGTGAGGGTGTTGGGTGGGTTTCTGAGGTAGCGGCAGCAGGAGGTTGCTTTCATAAAGCACCATAAAGGTGGTTTAAAAGTACAGGAAAGGTACTAACCTTTATTGGCAACAGGAGATTTTTGTGGGACATCTCCTTTGGGTTATTACTGGAAAGCCCGTTTCGGAAGAAGCCTCTGCTCCCCTGCCAAGGGTCAGGTTGTAGAATAAAGCCGTGCAGCCATCGAGGCTCCCTGTAGGGTGGCTAAAAGAATGCAAACTGCAGGCTGGCAAGGGAGGGGAAGGCCTTTTACTTCTTGCAGCACCTGCCCGGTGACATTTAAACGGTGGGAGGTGTTCTCAAAGCAAAATCACCACAGGCACTGAGGGAGAAAATGTTGTTTGCTCTCTGATGTGCTCTCCTCCCGTCCAGCTGACTGCCTTTGCATACCGCGACTACTTGTCCTTCGGTTACGTGTACGTCGGACTCCGAGGCACTGAAGAGTTGTCCAGTCAGTACAACATCAACGTCTACACTCCCACCATGATGATCTTCAAGGAGAACATCGACAAGCCCGCTGATGTCGTGCAGGTATCGCTCAGAGCCCTCTCCAAGAGCGTACGTGAAACAGAGCTGAGGTTTCCTGACCGAGCTTGCCATGAGAGGTTGGTCAGTGGTGTGTTTCAGAGCAAAGAGCGTTTGTTCTCAGCATAAACTCAGGCTTTGGCAGAGGCAGAGCGGGACCATCAGGAGGAGGAAGCTCAGTGGGCTGCAGCTCTGGTGTCTGACCTTTTGGGGAGGGTGGCTGTAAGCAGCTTCTCGGTATCAGGCCCTCAGAATGTCTTGGGGGATCTCAGCAAGGACCAGGATGGCTCGCAGCCTTCCTAGGCTTCAGACAGGAACGTCGTAACAGCGTTACTCTCCTCACCCTGCTCAGCTCTCACTTGCGCTTGCTTTATCCTCGCCAGGCACGAGAAATGAAGAAGCAGCTCATTGATGACTTCCTTTCCCAGAATAAGTTCCTTATGGTGGCCAGACTCACCAACCAGCGGCTGTTCCAGGAGCTGTGCCCCGTGAAGAAGTCGCACCGCCAGCGCAAGTAAGGCTCTGCGGGTGACATGTCCCCCTGTGTTTTGTTCCCTGAGGCTCTGGGGCTGCTCCTAAAGCCACCTCGTGTTTGATTCTGAGGCAGAAGGGAAGCAACTGCGTTGGATTGTGCCGAGCATCCGCGTTGCTTGATTTGTTTCTGGCTCATCGGGATTGTTCTGGCTAGCGGAAAGGGGACAGTCGTTTCGTCTCAAGTCCAGAATTGCCCCTAACCCTCCATCTCTCTGCATCACCCAGGCACTGCGTGGTCCTGCTGACCGGAGAAGGCGATAAGTTTGCTGAGGCTTACGAGGCGTTTTTGACTTTCGCTGTGGCCAACACCAAAGACACGCTGAAGTTTGTGCACATCTATAACGACCGGCAGCCGGAGTTTGCAGACGCCTTCCTGATGGATGAGGAGAAGTATCGTGGAAAATCAGCCGTGAGGGTTTCCTCTGTTCTTTTTACCCCCCCCCCCCCCCTCCTTCTCTTTGTCTTTTGTCACCCTAACTCACATCACTTTATGTAGAATGCTCTACCTTGATCTAACACCTAATTCCAGGTAGGGATCTGAAGCACAGCATCTCTCTCGTGAGAGCTACCTCGCTCTCTGACATCTGCAATGATATTGGCTCCTCCAGGTGGTCATTCTGGAGAGGCGCAATAACGCGGGGAAGATCGCCTATAAAACCTTGGAGGAGGCCTGGCAAGGCAGCAAAGAGGACAACTTCATCCTCCTGGATCTTCTGGACCAACTGAGGACAGACCCCGGCCTTCTCTCCTCAGAGACTGTCCTGGCAGACCTGAACGATGAACTCGCTCCTGTAAGCTTACGGCTTTTCCAGCTGCTTGGCAACCCCGCTACCTTAATGGACGGTCCTGTTATTCAGGGGCGCTCACGGGCATTATTTGTACTTTAAAACACCAAAGCAAGGCTCTTGCAAGTTTTCTCGCCTGCAGAAGGAAGCTCACGGCGTGCTCTGAAGCTGATTCGGCCCAGGGTTCTGTTTAAGGGGTGGCAGTTCTGTCAGGGCTCTGAGAGCAGGTTTGTCATTTGCTTCTTTCTTTTCAAACAGATGTTCCTTATCCGATGGCTCTACTCCACCCTGGACTATATCTCGGACTGCTGGGACAGTTTGTTTCACAGTAACTGGTACGGATCGGGGTGTTAACGAGTCGCAATAACAAGCAGGGTTGCTCCTCAGTTGTGTCCTAGAACCGTGTTCTTAGTACCAGGAGTAGGGAACATACCAAAACACACGGGTGCCTGTGTTCTCTCAGGATTTAGGTGAAGAGCGGTGACACCACAGTGAGATCAGCTTCTGCCTCAAGTGCTGGGTACTTTGGCCTCGAGGCTGAGCGTGGATGTTACGCTCCTGAAAACACGCAGCCATTGCTGGTTTTCACCGCTTCCCTGTCACCGTGTTTTAAAACAGATCCGTTTTTAATCCTCCTCCTTTTGGGTGGGAGCAGGACAGCGCTCAAAATCTTGATCGAGGAAAGGAGCTGAGTTTCTGGGGGAACTGCATGGTGTTACCTGAGGTAGACAAGAACCGAAATTTGAGCAGGAACTGTGCGGTTCGCGGACCTGACGGCTGTTTGCAAATCTTCCCCTCAGGCGAGAAATGATGCCGCTGCTCTCCTTGCTCTTTTCTGCCCTCTTCATTCTCTTTGGCACCGTTATTGTTCAGGCTTTCAGGTGAGTGCACGCCAAAACCTCCTTGGGGATCTTAGGGTCCAGCCAACGGCTCCTCAGTCCAATCTGGTGCCTTAAACGCACACAAGATATTCTTCCTTTGCAGTGATTCGAGTGACACAAGGGACTCCCCTCCCTCTGAGAAAGAAGAAACCGCTGCTAAGACCGAGAAAAACGACGCGACCTTCAGCAAAGAGAGTAACAGGTTCCTTCTCTAATTTCTCCAGAAACGTTCTCTGCTGAAGCGTTGCTCGGGGAGTGTCTGCGCAGCGCGAGGGCGTCGGGTGGAGAGCACAGACGCGGCTGAGTTGCGCAGACACGGCGCGGTCATTGCGTGGGGCACGGCGAGGCGGGCAGGGGGCTGTTCAGCCAGGCCCCGGGCCAGCAAGGACAGGGCTCCCCAAACCTGGTTATTAAGCCATTCCCACCCACCGAGTTTGCCCCAGATGACATCCCTGGGGCAGAGCTAGGGGTCTGGCTGGCTCACGGAGCAAGATCCTCATCTGGCCATTGCACTGATTAAACTGGCTTCAGCTACAGAGCCCAGGGCTGGCTCAGTGTTAAGGGGGAATCATGGAATCAATTGGGTTGGAACAGAACTCAGAGATCATCAAGTCCAACCCTTGGTCCAACTCCAGTCCGTCTACTAGATCATGGCACTAAGTGCCACGTCCAATCTCAGTTTAAAAACCTCCAGGGATGGTCAATCCACCACCTCCCCGGGCAGGCCATTCCACTGCCTGACCACTCTCTCTGTAAAGAATTTCTTTCTAATATCCAGCCTAAATTTCCCCTGGCAGAGCTTAAGCCCGTGTCCCCTTGTCCTGTTGCTAACTGCCTGGGAAGGGAACTGCCTAGGGAAGGGAGTGAGCTCATAGCTTCATCCTCCATCGCTCCGGGTTCCTCGTTCCCCTTTCACTCGGTCACTGTTTTGTTGCAGCAGGATTCCCAAGAAGGGCTTTGTGGAGGTGACCGAGCTAACGGACATCAACTACAACAGCAACTTGGTGCGCCTGAGGCCGGGTCACATGAACGTGGTCTTGATCCTCTCCAACTCAACCAAAACCATGCTCCTCCAGAAGTTTGCCCTGGAAGTCTACACGTTCACAGGGTAAGCTGGGGCCCCTTCCTGGGTTTTAGCACCTTGTGCGCTGCTGCTTTGCTGATCACGTAGTATTGCCACGAGCAAAGCGGCCTCTGCACTCTGAGCCATCAAAACCCGAGCGGCCTTTCCAGGCCGTGCTCAGGGAGAGTGGCCGGACAGGTCTGGCGCTGCCACCGCTTTGGCTACACCCACATTTCAGTGAAGAGAGAGCGTGGCAGTGCTGCACCCTGGGGAACTGTCACCTCTGCTGGGCTCGGTTCAAAAGGGAGCTGTGGCCATGGAGCTCTGCACCTGCCCTTGTTTACAAACACTTCCCTGCCCGGTAGGAATCTGACCCGACTCGGGAGACGTGCTAATCCTGTTTGTCCTCTGCTTTTGCCCCAGGAGCAGCTCTCTTCATTTCTCCTTCCTCAGCCTGGACAAGCACCGAGAGTGGCTGGAGTACCTGTTAGAGTTCGCGCAGGATGCGGCCCCCATCCCGAACCAGTACGACAAGCATTTCCTTGAGCGCGACTACACGGGCTACGTCCTGGCTCTGAACGGCCACAAGAAATACTTTTGCCTCTTTAAGCCTCACAGATCAGGGGACGAGGGGGGAACCCTGGGATCGTGCGAGGATTACGATTCCTTGCTACACGCGGAAGCCAGAGGGAAATCCTCCTGCAGCCCAGCGTCGAGATCCATTAAAAACAAATTACACAAATTGTCCTTTTGGATGGAACGCCTCCTTGAGGGTTCCTTACAGAGGTTCTATATCCCCTCGTGGCCCGCGCTAGACTGAGGGATTTTAAAGAGATTCTAACGGACAAACTTTTTATGAAGATGACAAGGGACAGCTCTTTCCAGGAACACACAGACAAGCCTGACAAATGGACCTTAGGTTTTAGGTGAACTCTCCTAGGGCTGGCGACTAGAAAATCTCTCCCCGCGCCTGGAGCCCAGGAGTGCAGCCAAGCGCCCCGAAATTCCCACCACCGACTCGTTGCGCGTTTGGACGCCGTACTACCGAAGAGCCAAGAAGTCCGTTTTTTCCCTTCTCATCCTGCTGCATCTGCTTCCCAAGTCGCCCTCGTTCCAGCCCTCGTTTTACCTCAGTTGAAGAAAAAAAAACCCCACAAACCCGTGACTTCTCTGCCGTGGTGACTCGGTCCGGATCGAACGCGGCCGGTGCTGCAGGGTGGGTCGTGGTTCTCTCTCCCCTTCCCCGCGTGCTTAGCCCACGGTGCATGGTGTAACACTGGCAAGACCCTGCAGACCTTCCCAGGCCCTGCCCTTCCGAAAGGCCTCCTCCCGCCAGGCGGCCCCTCCTTTATCGCCTTTCCCTGGGGTAAGTGATCTTGGGTATGACCAGGAGCGTCTCCCTCGTAGCAAACCTGTAGCTGGGACTCGCCCAGGGTGTGGGCTGGCAGGCGACCAGCATGGCCTGTGCTCCTCATGTCATAGCTCCACGTGCAGCCTCACCGCAGCCGGGCAGGGAAGGAAGGGGTTTTGCACGGCTATAAATACTGTAAAGGTGTTGAGCCATTTAAATGTCACATTGGTTTTTTTCAGATGCCTTTCTGCTTCGGTCGATTTTAGACGATGTATCCTAGAGCCATAACTTTTGTGTCCTCAGATTGTAGGCGTGAGCTGCTATGAGCCAGTAGATGCGTAAAAGAAATTCTACCTAGCTGCTAGGGAGTCACCGCAGGCTCCTTTCCAACACCCTTACATCTGTAGTACAAACCAACCTTTCTTTGTATCAAGGAACCTAATTCTTCGATGATTGTATTCTTGAAATGTTGCCCCAGAAGTGCTGTGTCATCCCACCACCGCTTACGTGTGAAACTCATTTCGGTTCAGGTCTGGGTTTAAGATGTTTGGTTTCATCCTCTCACCTCTTGCCACAAACCTTTTTTTTGCAACGTGCAGGCTGCCACCTCGGTTGGTTTCTTTGTTTGCATCAGGGATTTTTTGCTTTTGGTTTTTTTTTCATCTTTTGAACTCATAGGTCTGTTTGACGCTAGAGCAGACGTAAAGCGCAGGGTTTGGTTCACCCTTCGCTCTCGCAGCACCCCAACAGCCACTTCCAACGCCGCGGCGGGGAGAGGGCGGCCTTTGGGCAGGCGAGCAGCTGGCTCATGCCTCCCTTCTGCTCCTCGAGCGATAAAGCAAAGCAGCAGGGCTTCCCTTCGGGGCCAGGACTGAAATCTTGTGGGGCCCGTTCTTCCTTTTTGCTGCTCCAGGGCTGATGGTGTCGCCTGGGCTGGTCCTCGCGCGGTTCAGCCGCGGCGCTGCCAAAGCACCGGGGATCCGAGCGGGGCTCCGAGCCTGACGGCAGAGCAGCTCGGTTGAGCACGCGGTGTTAACTGAAAGCTCGCTTGGCCCTCGCCACCTTAGTTCCCATCTCGGCAGAGCAGCCAGTTAGGAGGAATATCGGTGCCGATCCCCGAGCTCGCTGCTGATCCCGCACGGGATCCGTGAATGCTCGAGTCGTTTTGCTGCCTACGTGACCCAGTCGCTCACAAACCCCTGGCTGGCTGCATCCTCCTCGCCCTGGGAGCAGACGAGTGTGCTTCAGCCACCGCTGCCTCCCACATCGTGTACAAGGTACTTCCAAATAAAGGCTACGATGCAACCACCTGACCCTACGTGAGGTTACTTAACGTGAGCTCCGCAGCCTCTGGGCCGCAGCTTGACTGAGGCACTAAAGCAGGAAGGAAGGTGAGGTCCTCTCCCTGCCAGAGAGCTCCAAGGCGCACACGTTCCACTGAACAGAGCAGGAGGGGGAACAAACCGCTGGCCTGATGCTGCTTGACTTCATTTTCATTTGGCTGGAGCAGCCGCTGGAGCACTCTTGCACTTTTCCCACAGCTCACCACGCAAGGTGTGGCCAGGATAGGTTTTTTTTAGCCCAGTGGAAGGCTCTGCATAAATTTTCAAACATTTGCAAAAGCAAAAAAATAGTCTGTGGGTTCTCCAGCTGTCTCTTCAGCTGGTCAGAAATCATGAGGAAACCCTCGAACGTTAAAAAAGAAGTGCCTAGTTGTGCTATGGCGAGGGAATCGAGCCCTGCCCTAAGTAAGAAGCCTTTATGGCCTTCAAAATACAGTTCCTGTCCTGCACACCCCTGCTGGAACCCTGGGTTTAATTTTCTTTTTAGCACAGGTCTCCTCCCCTTTTAGACCGAGCTGTGTCGAAGGAGCGCTGGCAGCAGCCCCCCACCTCGCTGGCCGCGGCAGGACGGGAGCACAGCTCCTGTTTGGCTCGAATCTGCCCTTCGCTGCTCGTAACCAGGTCACACCCACTCAGCTTCTGTCGCTGTTCGGTGGAAAACCATCTTTCCTTGGCCGAAGCGACCACCTGACTTCTAAACCTCTGGTTTTGGTGGCTTCGGTGGCCGTCGCAGAGCTCCGGGCACTTGCTTGTAGAAGAGCGTGGTGGGAGGCCGCTGACGCCCAAGGTCTGGCCGCCCTCTGCCAGCGGCCGCGAGCCATCACCCCTTATTTCCCAACCTGCTGCCTCCGTGTCGTCAGCGAAGCGCCCTCGCGGTTCCTTTATGCACACGGCGGTTTGTAACCCAAAGATGGAGGAAGTTCAGTCCTAGCACACTAGTCCAGTGACACGTGAGCGGTCGCATGCCGCTCACAAAGCTGAAGCAAAGGGACACGAGCCTCTGGGCTAAAGGTTGTACCAAAACTTCTCCCTGGCTGCCTGCGCCGCGAGCCGGCCAGGGACGAGTAGATGGACCCAGCCTGAGAAGTAGGACTGAGAACTAGGTACATATTTTGCACTTTTGATACTGGGAGGGGGGGGGAGAATTAACTTATTTGGCAAACTTGTCTCTTTTATTTTTGGTTTTGGTTTGGTTCTCGGTTTTTTATTTTATTTGTATTCGTGAACAGGCACTGACGTCATTTTGTTTTAAGGCGATTACAGACTCGCAACCAAAATAAACTATTTTAACGTGTGACGAGGTGGCTCTGTGTTTCCATGTACACGCTCCCCTCCGCATCGGCTCGGAAATCCCAGGAGCAATTAAACCGCTCCTGCCAGAGGAGATCCCTGGTTAACCCCAGCAAGAAATAGAGTCAAACACTCCCCTAATCTCAGAATGAGCCCCAGGCCCCCCTCGGCTGCCCTCCCTTCCCCTGCGTTCCTTGTCCTGCTGCTGCGTCTTAGTGGGAGAAACTGGGGACAGCTTTGCCACAAGCCCCGATGAGCCGGGTGAGGAATTCCAGCCGTGAGAGCAGAGGCGAGACGCCGTTAGACTTGTCTTTTGCTTTGCTGGATAAACGCACAAAGCCATCTGCTCTCTGCAGTTTATCACAGCTTAAAAATTACCTTTTCTAGCGGTAAATGGCATTTATTCCTTACTGCAAAGCCCGCCGAGGGGACCGGGACTGGGGACTCGGCTGAGGTGGGAGCTGCCCTCACACTGTCTTCACTCCGGGGAGAACGCAGAGCATCTCAAACAGCAGGTTTGCCCCCAGGAGGGCTGTGTTACCTAGGAAGAGACAAAAAAAAGGGGAAAAAAAAAAAAAAAAAAGCCGTGAATGCCCAAGTGCTTTCCCCCGGGGCGGCTGACAGCCCCTCCAGGCTCACACGGCTTCCTCTGAACCGTCTTTAGCCTCACCAGAGACATCGTACATCGGGGCGACTTCTACAAGGTCACATCCCACCACGTTCAGCCCTTTGCAGCCACGAATAATCTCCAAAGCCTGGGGAGGCAAAAAAAAAACCCCAAACAGCCCCAAACAGATTTGGGCTCAAGAAACACACCTGACCTAGCAGGACTCGTCAGGGCTCTGCTTTCCTCATATGCAGATAAGGAAACCCAGCTCCTGGGGACAATCAGTTGGACATTTCCTTCCCTCATCGCCAGAGAAAACACTCTCCAGCTTCTGTCACACTCTGCCTTGCAGCGCTGATGGCACAACCTCCCTGACCAACAGCAAAAACTTCCAGGTCCCACCGTGAAACGAAGCTGCCTGTCCCCTTACCTGCGCCGGCGTGAGCCCGGCAATCTCCGGTGTCCCCGTGCCCGGGGCGTACGCAGGGTCCAGCCCATCGATATCAAAGCTGATGTACACCGGCTTGTTCCCCATCTGCTTCCTCACCTCGGCCATCAGTGGCACCAGGGACTTCCCCCAGCACTCTTCAGCTGGGACCACCCGGAAACCCTGCGGAGGGGGGTAAAGTGAGCGAAGCAAAGGAGCCCCCACCCCGCCGGGGACCAAAATCCTCGCCCCAGGGCCGAGCTGCGGAGGTGCGCCTTGAAGAGCCCTCCGCTCCCCCCCACTTTCTTATTCTCCGCTCAGCATGCACAGAGCGTTTGGCCAAGCTACCGGTGTGGGACGTCAAAGAGACGTTTCTTTCCTGCTGAAGCTGAGGGAGCATCAGTGACACAGGGATATTAACAGCAGGGAGAGAAAGCAGCATCAGTGGGGGCCTGTGGCTGAGCTTACCTGGTCCCGGCCGTACTTGTGAGGATCGGGGTCGTAGGAGGAGCCTCGGATGCCAACCTGGACCACGCGGCCGCAGTCCAGCAGCCCTTCCTCCACGCAGCGCCGGAATGGGGTCCCGTGGTAGATCTTCTCCCCCAGGGCTGTGTCTCCGGTGTCGGTGTGAGCATCCACGTGCACCAGTCCCAGGGGACCGTGCCTAGGCGAGACAGGGCAGCCACATTGTCCCCATCCCATGGGCGATGACACTGCCAGCAGCAAACCAGGACCCTTCCCAAGGCCCCTCACCAGGTCCTTGTTCTACACAACCAGGACAGAAACTCACTTTTGTGCCACAGCCTGCAGGATGGGGTACGTGATGGTGTGATCTCCACCTGCGACAGGACAAGGAAGAGGGTGTCACACACTGCAAGATGTGCTCGGTGCTCGTTATGTTTTCTCCAGGTGATTTTTTTCCCCCTTACATTTATCCTGCACTTGTTTATGCAGCCCAGGGCCACGAAGGAAACCCTGAGGTTCTGGGGTGCAGGTTGCACCCTCTCCTCTCCTCAGGAGGGCCAGAGACACGACTGCCGGGACGGGGCAGGCTATGGAGCGGGATCCTTGACAGGGCTTATAATCACAAGTGAACAAGAGGTCTTAAATCATAGAATCCTAGAATGGCCCAGGCTGGAAGGGACCTCAGAGATCATTTAATCCAACCTCCCTGCCATGGGCAGGGACGCCTCTCAACTAGATCAGGCAACACACGGGGACCCAACGGGGATCGAACCCGCGACCTTGGTGTTATCAGCACCACGCTCTGACCGAGTGAGCTAACCAGCCCCCTAATCAGTGTCTGATTCACTTCTGAGGACGCTGCAACTGGTAATTTGCCCCTCATTAAGTCCATACACTTGCTTCATTTAGTGACACCAAGCTGTGACGGCTGGAAACTTAAACGGGCGCCCAAGTCACGCCTCGTGCAAAGCAACACGCTGCCGGGCGCTCACCCGAGCTTGAAGCTTTCTGGAGGGACACAATTGTGCTCAGCTTTGGGCTCCCCAGTTCCAGAGAGACGGGGACCTCCTGGAGAGAGTCCAAGGGAGAGCTACGAGGGGGATCAAGGGACTGAACATCTCTGCTGTGAAGAGAGACTGAGAGAGCTGGGGTTGTTCAGCCTTGAGAGGAGACGGCTGAGAGGGGACCTTATTAAAGTGCAGAAATATCTGAGGGGTGGGGGTCAAGGGGAAGGGACAATCTCTGCTCAGTGGCGCCCAGCAACAGGACAAGAAATAATGGGTTTAAGTCAGCACTCCTCAACATGAGAAGAAATTTCCCCGTGCGGGTGCCGGAGCCCTGGCCCAGGCTGCCCAGGGAGGGTGTGGAGTCTCCTGCTCTGGAGACTTTCCAACCCGCCTGGACGCGTTCCTGTGTGGCTGCCCTGGGTGACCCTGCTCTGGCAGGGGGTTGGACTGGATGGTCTCTACAGGTCCCTTCCAACCTCCGACATTCTGTGATTTGGGTCCAGCTCAGCAGGACGCCGAGCACAGCACCAGTTGGTGGAGCTTCAGGCTGCACACTTGAACAGCCTCTTGGCTGACCCGTCCTTCCCAGTTGGGACACAAGAGGCATCACCAGTGGCTCCAATTTCAGCAGAGCGCATGTAAATTTAGCCATGATTTACCCATTTAGCCCAACCCCGCTTAGAGGACAGACTTATTGGTCGCCTTCTACCACGCTCAGGCTGAATGAGGGGAGGAGGAGAGGCAGCTGGGATGAGCAGGGATGTGGCTGCACGGCAGCGGGTCCTTACCCAAGGTGAGGGGGACGCAGCCGGAGGCCACGATCTTCTGGTAGGACTCTCGGATGAGGTGGCAGCTGTCGGGCAGGTTGTAGAGGTTCACGTTCACGTCCCCGATGTCGGCCACCCGCAGGGAGTCGAAAGGTGCCGCCCCGGTGCTGCCGTTGTACCTCCGCACCATCGCCGACTCGGCCCGGATCTGCCGCGGACCGAACCTGAGGAGCCAGCACGGCGGCTGGGAGAAGCTGCCGGGCAATTCCCTGCGGCAGGAGAGCTGCGCCTGCCGGCCGGGGCGAAACATCAGCTCCCCTGGCCCTGCGTCTCGCTCTTACCTGGCTCCTGGGCGGTTGGACGTGCCCATGTCTAGAGGGACGCCAACGAAAGCTGCGTCCAGGCCCTCCGCCGACGCCTGGATGGGCAGTTTCAACATGGAGCAGACCCCCACGGGCCGGGCCACCACCAGGGCGCTGGGGGGCACATTGAACCGCGAGCCCCAGCGGCGAGGGGCCCAGTGCCGGGGCTGGAGGAGCCCTGTGGATGCGCTGGGCGAGGAGGCAGCTGGGAGAAGGAGGGACCGCGGGTCACGGTGCGGAGCGGCCACCGCAGCCGACGACTTGCGCACGCCAAGCCCGGCTTCCCGGAGCAGCGTCTGGCTGCAGCCAGCCCTGAGCAGGCACCTCATTCCGACCCTCTGCCCCACACAGAGCGGAGCGAGGGGGCCTGCGGAGCTTGCAGAGAGCCAGGCAGGGAGCCAGCTGCCTCTGCCGTGCCTCCCTCTGTCCTGGCCAGGGTTCAAAGTCCGGTCAGACAGCTCACTGCCCGGGGAAAGGGCAGAGATTTGGCTCGGGCCTCATGTTCCCCCCTCCCAGCCACCCCCTTTTACCCAGGGCATGATTTGCTTCCCGGCAAACACCGGGAATAAACGTGGTAGGTTCACCTCAAGCACCTCCAACAAGAGCCTGCTGAGGGATCAGCATGACAGCATTGAGAAATGTTCCAGTTTCGGTCCCCTCTGGCATTTGCGGAAAGTTAAGGCAGCATCTGTTGCGTTATGTTTGGGAATCGCACTTCGCAAAAGCACCCAGAGCGCTGAAGAATTGCAAAAAAGTCTCGTTAACGAAAGGCAGGCCGTGGAACAAAACACACAAAAAAAGTCTAACCTCAGCAGAACCATAGGCAGACAACACGCAAGCAAACGAGAAGCACTAACATGGATTTTGTGGTGCTGCCAGACAAGCATTTTAGGCCATTTTTGCAGGCAGAGAGATGAAATGAGACAACTCCTAGAGGAAGCAAGTTTCACAGAATCACAGAATGTTGGGAGTTGGAAGGGACCTCTAGAGATCATCTAGTCCAACCCCCAAAGCTTCCAAAGTCCAGAGTTAAGCAGCACAGATCAAACCCTGGTCGCCCTTAATAACAACACACCTGAAATCTGATGGCTCCAGCTCCTAATTCTGCTCCCTACTCATGTAGCAACTGGACCTGGGAGGAAAATCAGGGGAGGAAAAAAAAAAACAGTCACAGTAGAAAGCCCCCTCACACAGCAGGTTTGGGTACAGAACCTGGGACTGCAGGAACAAGGAAAGTCTCGGCGCCTTGCTGAGCTAACCAGCTCTCGCTGCCTCAGAGAAACGGCAAAACACCAAAAAGAGAGCTCGGAGCGGAGACGGACCAGAAAAGCGACGCTATTTACTCTTCAAAACGTTCCAGGGACAGTGTCTGGGGAAGCTGCCTCCCTGCCAGACACGGACAGGAGCACATGCACAAGTCCAAGGCGGCCGCCCCAGCTGAAAACGCACTGCAAGAACCCAGTGGCTGAGAGCAAGCAGCAGCTTCAGCGAGAGGCAGACCATGATTAAAAAGATATTTTTCTTGCAGTTTTTCCCCCCCCAGCTCTGCGCTCTTTGCTGAGCCTCCTCACAGCCCCAGCAGCGCGCCGTGTCCGCAGGCCGTGCCCCTGGGGGTGGTTTCGCGCCGATGCTGGACGTGACGCCATCGCAGCGCGCGAGACCTCGATGGCACGGTGGCGACTGGGGCTACCCAGCACTCGGCCATCGACCAGGAATCGGGGCTACGCTGCCCCACAGGCCTCTGCAGCCTGAAACTTGGACTCTGTGAATGGCGGCAAACTAAACGTAGAGAACTCGCTCAGCAGCAGAGCTTCATCTCCCATTTATTGTGCAACGAGAACCAATAACTTTCCAAATCCCTTTAACGACAATGACAGACACGAAATTCAACGTTTTCTTAAACACGACTGTTGCTCAAACATCCACGTCTCCTACCCTCCCCAACCACAGGATCCCACTCTATTTTTCAACAAAAACAAGAGCATTGCACTAAACTCTCGGAGCGGGCGCTGCCGCTCAGCCCCATTTCAAGAAAGGAACACAAGCGGGGTTTGAGTTTGAAGCGCGGCCGCTATTTTGCGCACATCTGGCGAGGTGTTTAATGGTGCGTTATCGTAAGAAGCCAGCAGGTCCTGGCACTCACGTTAGCAGGCAGCACCTCACCAGGCTGTCAGTTTACAGCAAGATCCAGCCTTGGCTGCAGAGGAATATCATCTGAAGGCCACCGCCGGCTCCCCTACGACAAGAAAGATTGCACGTCCCTTCGTCAGCTTGGCTTTCTCGGTGCAATGGTTAAATCTGTGACGCTTCCCTGTGAAGTGCAGCTAGACGGGGCTTCCTCCCACACAGACCCTCTTCTGAAAGGGAACTTGCTTCATTCAACGACTCAGAAGTCGACCAAGAATTCCCGAACATGAACAAAACCAACCTCAGGACTCCTGCAAGGTGCTCACAACCAGAGTAACGGAGCGAGGGCATTTCCTCTAGCAGGGGGAGAAAAGCAGCGCTAGAGACAACCTCCGAAACACGGGCCCGCGGTTTTGTTCCCTACAGCGCTACAGGATTGCAGGCAGACAGAGAAGAGAGATTCCTATGTGCATTTAGAAAGTGCTTTATGGCACAGAAGCATCCCAGGTCTTCATTCAGGCCGGCTTCGCCAGGCCAGCAATAGGAATATCGCCGCCCAGAGGTCTTCGTACTCGAGGTTTGCCAAAAAGCACATCTTCATTTTGGTTTCTACCCGGCTTTTGTCCACCAGCCTGTCCATGAGCAAGGCAGCCGCAGACTGGCAGAGAAGCCAAGCGATCATCTGGTCGGGTTTCAGGGTCTTGGAGGCCAGAACGCTCTCGCCCCAGAGGCTGAGGTGAAGCACGTTAGCAGCAACTCTGGCCGACAACCTCTGCAAAAGGAAGGAGAGGCAGGATTACAGACTGGCTGTACTCACGCCACATCGCTTGCACATACACCGCCAACAGTCCCCCCGGCCTCCTCTAAGGCACCAACCGCACAGTCCCTCCGAATTAAAAACCTCTTTGTGACTATTCTGATCAGGCAATCGCACCTAACACCCAAATTCAAGGTCCAGTCCCTACTACAGACACCCGCCGACAGCCCTGGAACACACAAGGGGCCGCGCTGCACCTCCACACAGACTGTCTGTCTCGGATCATTCCCTAGATGGCGGCAACACCTGGTGACAGTCCTGCACCCACAGCCCTCCGGGGTCAGTCGATCCACAGACACCGCTCCCGAGGGCCGGTTAGGTGATGTCTTCAAGGCAGCAGCTTCTCACCTTGTCAGGATCCCTCCGGAGCAGCATCTTTATCACTTGCTTCACCTCGAGGGGCACGCCGTCGGGCAGGCTCGGCAGCTGCTCTTCTTGGTAACTTCTGCTCTCCAGAGTCGAGTCCCCGTGGCCATAGAAAGGATTGGCCAGACCAAGGATTTCGTAGGCGATCGCTCCGACAGCCCAAGCGTCAGCTTTGCTGTAGTTGATCACCGTGCCCGGCCCAGGCGACGCCGTGATCACCTGTCACAAAGACGGGGACGTTCACACAAACAGCTCAAGTGCGGGCTCGGCGACAAAACTTAATGTTCAAGGGTTGAACCAGCGTTTCCACTGTAATAAACTGAGAGAGACCAAAAGGAAAGCCAGGCTTCATCTAAATGCCTGGTGTGAGTATTCCCTGCTGGCTTGCTCCATGTCTTCAGCATCACCCAGCTCACCAGGATGGGCCTGGATGTTGTGCATGGCCTCAGTCGTTGCCCCTGACCAGCACTCGTGGAGTGCCAAGGGCGATTTCCTGCTGGGATTTTAGACAGGGAGTCTCCTCCCTGTCTAAATAGATAAATGTCTAAATGGATAAACAACTGACACTGCACCTCAGCAAGGTCCTCCAGGTCAAGCAGACAGTTAAGGGTCCTTGCTTTTATTACGGTTATCCCCAGAGAAATAAAAGAGCTGTAAATAATTTCACGGCCACCTAGGACCAATATATTCATTGATGACTTGGATGAGGGACTAGAGAGTACTATCAGCAAGTTTGCTGATGACACCAAGCTGGGAGGAGTGGCTGACACACCAGAAGGCTGTGCTGCCATCCAGCGAGATCTGGACAGGCTGGAGGGTTGGGCGGGGAAAAAATTAATGAAATATAACAAGGGTAAGTGTAGAGTCTTGCATCTGGGTAGGAACAACCCCAGGTTCCAGTATAAGTTGGGGAATGACTTATTAGAGAGCAGTGTAGGGGAAAAGGACCTGGGAGTCTTGGTGGGCAGCAGGATGGCCATGAGCCAGCACTGTGCCCTTGTGGCCAGGAAGGCCAATGGCATCCTGGGGTGTGTTAGAAGGGGGGTGGTTAGTAGGTCGAGAGAGGTTCTCCTGCCCCTCTACTCTGCCCTGGTGAGACCCCATCTGGAATATTGTGTCCCGTTCTGGGCCCCTCAGTTCAAGAAGGACAGGGAACTGCTGGAGAGAGTCCAGCACAGGGCAACTGGGATGATGGAGGGAGTGGAGCATCTCCCTTACGAGGAAAGGCTGAGGGAGCTGGGGCTCTTTAGTTTGGAGGAGACTGAGGGGTGACCTTATTAATGTTTACAAATATATCAAGGGGGAGTGTCACGAGGATGGAGCCAGGCTCTTCTCGGTGACAACCAATGATAGGACAAGGGGTAATGGGCTGAAACTGGAACAGAAGAGGTTCCGCTTAAACTCGAGAAGAAACTTCTTCTCAGTGAGGGTGACGGAGCCCTGGAACAGGCTGCCCAGGGAGGTTGTGGAGTCTCCTTCTCTGGAGACATTCAAGACCCGCCTGGACACGTTCCTATGTAGCATTATCGAGGCGTTCCTGCTCTGGCAGGGGGATTGGACTTGATGATCTTTCGAGGTCCCTTCCAATCCCTGACATTCTGTGATTCTGTGATTCATCCAGAACCCCGTTGCAACGCGAGGAGTGCTGCATGAGCTTCTTTGACAGCCACAGAGACAGGGGCTCGAGAAAATGCCAAAGAGTAAACTTCTTGTGGGAAAGGTCCACTCTGGCTCATAACACCGACTGACCCGGTTTCACCCTTTAGAGCTCAAAGTGTCTGTTCGAGAACGCCCCAGCACAGATCCAGAGAGGACTTCTTAAATTAACGCAGAAAGCACAACCCAGGTTAGGAGGCGCACCTCTGACACTGCTCCACGGGACACAGCTCTCTAGGAGGGAGCCCGGGGTGAGGTGAAGACGTGTAGGTGGTTACTGTGGAACTGTCTCACACAACCGAGTGTTGTCCCCGAGCAGGAACAGGTAGAAAAGGACAGATGGGATCGCAGAGGCCGTGTGTGCACACACACCAGCAGACACCAGCACGTGGGGGCACAAATCCCAGCCGAGTGACTCGCACACGTCCCCTCCACTGCTCCTAGACTTAATCCCACCCTTCTCCAAGCCCCCATTGCAGCCAGGGACTGAAACCTTCCCGTCCTGCCAGCAGGACAAGGGGAAACCAGCGCCGCGCCCCACTGCCGCAAGGGGATTTACCTCGGGTGCCATCAGGCAGCCGTTGCCACCTCGATCCACGTAACTGCTGGTGAAAGGCAGCCTCAGACCGACGTTCTCATCTGCCAAACAGCAGCCAAAGTCGGTGATGACCAGCCAGGGGCAGCCAGCTGCAAACGACACCGAGGATATCATAAAAATGAAGACACACAAGGTTAGGGACTCATCACTGATGGAGGAATATATTTGGTTTTTTCCCTTTTGTTTTTATCTATAGCAAAAGCTGTCGACGTATATACTTTGCTATTCAAAAGGCTGGAGAACCTTTGCATTGCTCTTGTCCTGATGACAAGTCAGATGTTGCTGAGTAAATACCAGCTTACCATCTCTACCATCATCCGGTTTAGTCATCAAAGAAAAGACTTAAGAAATGAAGAAGAAAAGAAAATGAAAATCCAGCAATAAGAAATGAACCGTTACTTCTCCAGACTCTGATACGGAAAAAAAATTGGTGCTTAAGATCTTTCCTAACCGCATTCAGCATCGCTCTGGAGCAGCATTTCCTTCAGGAAAAGAAGGACGGCATCGGTTTCGCTGAGAACCTGCCACTGGTGTTACACCACGACCTTTACTTACGCAGCTCTGCCCTCCTGCTATTGGTTCCTGCCCATTCAAAATCTCACTCACGCTGAAAAAGCTCTCAGGTAATTAAAATCTCAATCAGCGAGGCTGACTGAGCCAGCTGGTGAAAACGACACTTTTGGCTTTCGCTTCCTTCGCCTTCCAACCGCCGTCTCGCCGTCCCAGGGCGCAGGGCTGTTAACCTGACCGCCAGGTGGGATTTTAAGAACGACTCTGCGCTGCTGCGTCACCGAGCGATGACAGAGCCCGAAGCAAAGGCACCTCCAGTGTGACAGACACAGTGACGCCCCTTACGCTCGTCTGCCCCAACTGGCGCTCGCTGTGCTTGTGCCTGATGCTCACTTCCCCCCAAATGCACCTCCCTGAGTACCTACACGACTGCACCACCTCTGTGCGTGACTTAACCGGCGTTTATACTCGGCGATCTACGTACCAGAATCGAATTCAACCAGGATGTTGTCAGACTTCAGGTCTCTGTGTGCTACGCCGTGTCGAACAAGATGGTCCACACCTTCCAAGAGCTGTAAAATCATCATCGTGGAGAGACAAACATCCGGACTGCTCTCCCGCAGATATTGGCGCAGGGTGCAGGGGTAACTGGTCAGAAAAAGGCAAAATTAGCATCTTGGGAGGTTATCGCTTGCGGCTCGACCTCGGCGCAGGCTGGCTGGGGACACGGCGTGCTTGTACGTGTCAAGTTCCTCCCGACCTCCACCAACGGCCTTCCACACCCCAGCCTCAACCTGACACCGCTCCCCTCTCCGCCGTTCTCAAACCCTCAGGTTTGCAGCAACACCCAGCACTGCAGCGGCAGTGCTCCCACTCATGTTTGGTGACTGTGAATAAAATCAGCCCCTCAAACAGGACGTCGAGGCACTCCAGGTACACAGGGGTCGTTCTTACGGGGGTTTTGTCTACTGGTATAATGTTCTGCACGGAACAGGAGGCAGATTAACAACACAGATGGTAGGAGCAAAACGAGGAGATCGTGCTAATCTGGAGAAAAGAACATATTCTTGAGTACAGGGAGCACCAAGCGCTTCTCCAGACACAGGGTGGGAAACGGAAGGTGCTTTGATGCCGATGTCACTGCGAAACCCGTTCAAAACCAAAACCCAGCTGAGAAAGCCAGACACCAGCACGCATGAATCTCATTACCAATTCTACTTGGTCTCTGGTGGCGTGTTCAGACTGGGGTTGAAGCTCAGGCTTTGAAGGGCAGACAAACGAGGACGAGCTCCATGTTTCTTACTTTAATTTGGGGTGATTATTAAAAAGAACGGCTTGTCTTCATCGCTGAGCAAGAGTTAAAACCTCAAGGACTTGGAACGGGTTTTATGAAGCCTTCCCAAAAGGCGTTAGGAGGCTGCCAAGGAGCAGAGCAGGATTTTTGGCAGCAGCCCAGGCCAAAGCTTTGCAGGGACCCGTGCAGCAGCAGAACCCGTGGCCCCGCCGGGCAGCACCACAAAAAGCCCGAATCGCATTAACGAGCTTCTCTCTACTTACTTCTTCATCACCAGGAAGAGTGTGCGGCTGTGGCCGATCCCTCGGGGGTTCAGGCTTAACGGAAGAACGTCGGGATAGTCCACAAAGGCTCCGGGCAGCAAAGGGACAGAGGATGTGAAGGCTCGGATCACCTGGATTATATTCGGATGAGGCTGCAACTTCTTCCTCCCGAGGACAGGTTTTCTGCACATAAGCAAATCCCACAGATCACATCAGTCTCCTGGTCAGTTCTGATTTATCACACACACCTCTTATTTCTGGAGTTACTTTTCATTAATACGGCCTGGCCTCCCCACCAAAGAGTTCCAAAGCGGTGCTCAAACACTTTCATTCTGCAGCGAAAAACCTTGTGAGGGAATCAAAGGCTGCCCGGTACAGATTACAGGACAGCACATGAAGCAAATATTCCAACGCAGGAGTTCAAAAATCCGCCCAGGCGCTCCCCACAGCCAAACCAGCCATCGTGTCGGCGGTGCTGCCCGCCGACACGCCGACAGAGGAGGGTACACGGGCCAAGACTTCACCTGCGGCTGTTGGGAGGACTCTGTGGTCACTGGATTCCCCTGGATACAACGGTCAAACAAGAAATACCCGAGCTTTACAGCGACAGAAGCTTTCCTGGAAACTCTTAGGCTGCTCACACAGGCTTTCTTTTTATTAAGTGCCTCCTAGCCCTCCTGTGCTGCTGCTCAAGGCAGAGCTAGTCAGGGGCTGCTTCTTGGTTTGAAAAGAACTACAACAGCTTAAGAGAAAACAAAAAAAAACAGCCCAAAAATACCAAACCAAATGCAATTACTCTGTTAGATGTAAGATAAAGGTCAGCTTCAATTACTTTGTTAGATGTAAGATAAAGGACAGCTTCACACCAGCCAAATCAATTTAGACCCTCTATTTCCCGGCACAGGCAGGAAGCGCTCACTACAAGAAAGAGCAGGTTACACCTACACGTGTCTGCAAACTAGATCTCTCTCCCCTCTCATCCCCAGAATGTCAAATATTCTAATTTGAAATTTAGATGAGACAACCCAGGCTGCAGACTCCATTGTTCCGAATCGAAAAAAAAGAAGCATTTTTTTTCAACCTCACTCGAGAGAATTTAAAAGTTTCCCTGCAGTCTTTCACCTGCGTGCTGCCTGCTCACTTCTCACGCAGGTGAAGGAGTGGGAACCGCGTCGCTTCCCATTTTCTTTCTCACCAGTTTCCCTGCACTAGAACAAGTTTCCACCTCCATGCCCAGCACCCATTTTACAACCAAACCAGTTCTGAAATAGCACAGTCAACCTGTACTGCGGCCAAACTGTTTGATGTTTAAATACAGACAAACTGTTACCGGTTGCAGGTGAACATTTCTGTAATTAAAAAGCATTTCTGCTTTTTACTTCTGATAAAACATTTCTGTTTCATCAGGAGTAGCTCCTCTCAGCCTTTAACTCCACAGACAACAACAGATTATGCACACGGGGAAACAAAGGCACAGAAGCACCCGGTCACGGGCACCCACCAGACCGCTGAGAGGATCTCAATTTGTCCCATTATTCCGACACCCTTCTGGACTACGGCACCCACGCCAGTACTGTTGAGCTGCAGGTATTCCCCGCACGCCAGCCCGCCCTGCCACTGCCTGCTCCTTGGAGCAAACACACTCGTGTTCGTCACCATTGGAGCGACAGCAGCATCGCTCTGCTGTTTCCTAACGCTTTGTTTTTATCCACTTCCAGGAACCCTCACAGAAACACCTTTGGCCGTCATCTTAACGGCACAGAGGCACTGCAAAATCAACCGATGGATAAAATCAGCGTGTCACCCCTTGGGAATCGCCGCCGTTCCCGCAAGGACCGTACCTGCGGGCAGAGACAGCTCCGTATTCTCCGGCCAAGGCGACCCGTGTGGCTGGGACAAGCTCTCGGCCCATGGCGTCGAGGATGGCTTCACTCGACGAACCAGCCTGCAACAGCAACGACAAACCACAGCGGGTTAAGCTCCAAAACCATCCAGCCTCAGCACAGACCAAAAGCAGAGAATTCTGATGCTCTGTCTGGAGTTAAATCACCTGAGTTTAGATCAGAGGGACTCACTTCTCTGCTCTGAAAATTGGGAAGGCAATTAACTCCTTAAAGAATTTACCAAGGGACACAGTGAGGCCTTTCCTTGCACTCTGAGCTACACGTTAACACTCACAGCTTCAAAACCTGACTGGAAAAGCCCACAGGTCAGCACTAGGGTATCGCTGGAGCCCAAGGGGTTTCAGATGTTGGCATCTTGGAAGACTCCCTTAGAATATCCGCTTGCTGCGTGAAGTGCCACAAAACCTCTTCCATTTTTTTCTAATGTAGAACAGCGACACTGAGGAGTTGGAACACCAGGGAGTTTCCCAAGCTGGGAAACACAAGCTGGGACCCAGGGCGCAGGGGATGGACTCGCATCTCGGCCACACTCGGCAGCAGAAAAATCTCTCCCTGCCGCAGCGCAGACAAGAACACCGACTCCAACAGCAGCAGTGCCTTCCCCGTTCTTCACCCCACCAACCAGCTTCAGAGAAGCTTTTCTTTCCGAAACATCACCTCCGCAACCAACAACCTCCCCCAGCAGAAGCTCTCCTCACCGATTCCAGAGGCACGACGAACGCTAATTACCTCGCCCTGGGACCATTCATTAAGCAGTCGACATCTCCAATGCCACGTACCCACGGCTTTGTTTTGACACTCACAGCACGCCCTGCCTAATCAGCACTTATCCTTACCGAAATGTTCCACATCATTTTGATAGCTAACGGAAACGCCTCTCGCGGTTGGTGTTTCTCTACGGGCTCCTCTTCAGCCGAGCCACGATCGCCGGGGAAGGGAATCGCCGCTTCGTACACGGCGGCGCTGCAGCCCTTCCCGATGGGCTGCCCGATGAGATATTCCTCCAGCTTGAAGCCCTGCCAGCGGGACGAGCTCAAGGGATCTTTCTGTGGCTTGTTCTTCCCGACAAACACTGTCTGAAAGGAAGAAGAAAAGACGACGGTAAAGATCCCGCTCTGTTATTCAAGACCTCCCAGCAGAAGAGATCTCCCTTACTGGTTAAGTACGAGTTGGTGCAACCTGAAAGCCACTATCAGGCTTTAACATTTAAACCCAGACCACTGTAACCACAGGGAAAATAAGTGGCAGACGGTGCAGTTTTTGTCTGAAAATTACCTTTAAAACAGTCTTCACCAAAGGTGCCCTTTCCAAGGGTGCTGCAGACTCACAGCGAGAAGAGGAACGGGGAGGAGGAGCCATTTGCTAATCTAGAACGTGAGTATGTTTTGTAAACACAAGCCCAACTAAATGCTTCTACAAACAGATGCGCCGTCACTCTTTTGTCCCCCTCCATAAATAAACCAGGCAAAAGGCGTTTAAAAGAAAACCCAATTAAGAGCAACAACAGATGGAAAAACAATGCCCTGAGCTTCTGCGGCCACCGAGTACGAGGGCTGGTTGGTTTGATGAAGAGAGATGGGAGAAAGCCGAGGGGAGGAAACCAAGAGCCAAGAGGAAACAAAGCACACGAGGGCTGTCTGGGAGCCGAACGGCAGCGATCGCAGCCTCCCAGCTCTGGTGGTGCCACAGCTTTCACCTGCCCCAACATAAAGCAGCGCGCTTCTGCGCAACCCCGACACGCTGCTGGCTCCTCCAGGGATGTGCCCCCAGGGCAAGGGGACATGGATTCGGGGAGGGTGGCAGGGGGAAAAGAGCACATTAAACTACCCAGCCCAGGGCAGGGGAGAGAAAACACCCTGAGGAACCACAGGGAAAAGCTGAACCTCTGTGGGAAGGCGTTTGCCTGCCGGTCCGTGGGGCAGGTGACAGCCGGCGACCCACACCAACCAGCTATTTTTATGCACAAAGTGTGTCTGTCTCCGTCACCCTGCAAGCACTGCCCTGCCTCGGCGAGAGGGGACAGACCCATGGGCTCGACGTGAGCCTCCTGGGACAGGAGATCCCCACAGCCAGGGCCCTGACCCTGCCATTTCATGGGGGTACGGGCAGCGAGGGGCTCCCCACGGCGAGGACACCCCCTCCCCTTCCGAGAGGGTGCCTGAGGGGCTCCTCAGGACACGTGCTGAAAGAAAGGTTACAAATCTAACGAGCTCGAACAGCTCGCGCTGTCTCAGCAAATAATCGCATTTTAGAAAGTGCCTGAGAAAACTGAGGACTGTCACAGACAAAACGAACTGAGCCAAGTCCTTATTACATAAGGAAGAATTTGGACAACTCAAGAGAAGTTCTTCTCCTCAAGACCACCAGAGACCGCTGGAGATCACCAAAGACCCCCATAAAAACCCCTCAGAGCTCCGAGCCTGCGAATATGATCAGGAAACAGAAGGAATATGTATGATTATTTCAGGAAACCTAAGGCAGGTGTGTGTAACAGACTGACAGGAGCTCAGGCTGATGCGAGACCCGGTGTGCACGGTGGGCAGAGAGATCCCCCGTGTCCCTCACGCCGAATACAGCAGTGCCTGCTCATGAATCCCAACCCCGGCGTTAAGGAGTTTCATTCCTGAGTTTGGTGACGCAAGGATGTCCCTTCCCCCTCAAACAGGGTGTCTGAGGGGCTCCCCAGAGCAAAGACCCCCCCCCAAGCCCTTCTGTGGGGTTATTTAGGGGCTCTCCGTGACAAGGACCCCTTTCCCTTCCCAGAGGCTACTCATGACCAGGAACCCCTGTGCCATTCATGGCAGGGAGGTGTCTGAGGGGCTCCCCACAACAAAGACCCCCTGGCCCCTCCCCAGAGGTTGTCTGAGGCGTTTCCCACAATACTGACCCCCATCCCCTTCCAAAAGGGTGCTCGAGGGGATCCCCAAGACAAGGACGCCCTCCCTCCTTCACAGGGGGTGTCTAACAGGCTCCCCACGACAAGGACCCCCTGTGCCCTTCGTAGGGGGAAGGGGTGTCTGAGGGGCTCCCCACAGCCAAGACTCCCCCCCCAAAGCCCTTCCCTGGGGTTGTCTGAGGGACTCCCCGTGACAAGGACCCCCTGTGCCCTTCACGGGGAGGGGGGAGGTGTCTGAGGGGTCCTTCTGTGGGATTGTTTGAGAGGCTTGACACAACAAGGACACCCCCTCGCCTTCAGAGAGGGTCTCCGAGGGGCTCCCCACGACAAGGAACCCCTGTGCCCTTCGTGGGGGGAAGGGGTGTCTGAAGGGCTCCCCACAGCCAAGACTCCCCCCCCAAAGCCCTTCTCTGGGGTTGTCTGAGGGGCTCCCCGTGACAAGGATCCCTTTCGCTTCACAGGGGGCGTCCGAGGGGCTCCCCACGACAAGGACCCCCTGTGCCCTTCCCAGGGGTTGTCTGAGGCGCTTCCCACAATAATGACCCACCCTCCCCTTCCAAAAGGGTGCCCCAGGGGCTCCCCACGACAAGAAACCCCTGTGCCCTTCCCAGGGGGGTGTCTGAGGGTCTCCCCACAGCCAAGGCCCCCCCTCCCCTCCCCAGCCCGCAGGACTCCCCACCGCCGCCCTCCCCGCAGGGTTCCCGGGGATGGAGGGGGTGTCCCCGCCGCACCTGGATGTGCCGACACGCCGCCTCGGCCCTCCGCTGCTCCTCCAGGCGCGGCTCCACCAGCCCCAGCGCCGCGGCCAGCGCCAGGCACACGCCGCCGCCCGGGCCCCGCCACCGCCGGGCCGCCGCCGCCACGACGGGCCCCGGGCCGCGCAGCAGGAGGCGGCGGGCGGCGGGCAGCCAGGAGAGCCAGGGCGGCCACGGGGCGGGCGGGGCCCGGGCAGGAGGAGGAAGAGGCGGCTGCGGCGGGCGGGGGTGAGGCCGGCCCGGGCAGCAGCGCGGCAGCAGCCGCAGGGCCCGCGCCAGCAGCAGCCGCACCGCCATATCCGCCCAGCAGCGCCACGGCGGGGCCTGGCCAGGACAGGCCGCCTCCGCTGACGTCCTGTCCGGGGCGGGGCCGAGGCCCGGCCGGGGCAGGGCGGGTGGGGGCGGTGCTGGGCCCGCGGGGAGCGTTTGGACGGAGAGGTGCCCGAGGGCTCCGGGTGGTACCGTGAGCCCAGCGCCACCGGCACCGATGAAACGTGTCCCCGAGCGTCGCGCCCGCCCGTGGGTCGAACCCCTCTGGCCGTGGGCCCCCCCAGTTCGCTGGGGAGCCGGTGCCCGCGCTTCGGCGCTCCTCAGGGGAAGGGTTTGTCCCGACACCCGCCTAAACCGCTCCTGGAGCCACTCGAGCTCGTTCCCTCTTGTCCTGTCACTTGTTGCTTGGGAGAAGACACCAACATCCCCACACACACCCCAGCCCCGTTTCGGGGAGCTGCAGAGAGCAATGGGGCCTCCCCTCGGCCTCCTCCAAACTGAGCAACCCACGGTCACAGAGTCACAGAATGTTGGGATTGAAAGAGACCTCCAGAGATCAACCAGTGCCACCCCCTGCCAGAGCAGGGTCACCCAGGGCAGCCACACAGGAACGCGTCCAGGCGGGTTGGAAAGTCTCCAGAGCAGGAGACTCCACACCCTCTCTGGGCAGCCTGGGCCAGGGCTCTGGCACCCTCACAGGGAAAAAGTTTTTTCTAATATTTTTATGGAACCTCCTGTGCTCCAGCTTGTACCCACTGCCCCTTGTCCTGTCACTGGACATCCCTGAGCAGAGCCTGGCTCCGTCCTCCTGACACTCCCCCTTGACATATTTATAACCAGGAGTGAGGTCAGCCCTCAGCCTCCTCTTCTCCAAGCTAAAGAGCCCCAGCTCCCTCAGCCTTTCCTCCTCAGGGAGATGTTCCACTCCCTCCATCATCCCTGTGGCTGCACTGGACTCTCTCCAGCAGTTCCCTGTCCTTCTGGGACTGAGGGGCCCAGAGCTGGACACAAGATTCTAGATGTGGCCTCACCAGGGCAGAGGAGAGGGGCAGGAGGACCTCTCTCGACCTACTGGCTACTCCCCTTCTAACACACCCCAGGATGCCATTGGCCTTCTTGCCCACAAGGCTGCCCCCCAGCACCCCTAGGGCCCTTTCCCCTGCGCTGCTCTCCAGCAGGGCAGTCCCCACCCTGTACTGGCACATGGGGTTGTTCTTTCCCAAGTGCAAAACTCTGCACTTGTGCTTGTTGAGCTCCACCAGCTGCTCCGCATCACTTTTCTCCAGAGCCCTCCCTAGCTTCGTTGCCATTCTCGGGACCTGCTCCAGCACCTCCACAGCTTTTTTTTTATACTGAACGCAGCACTCAAGCTGTGGCCTTGGCCTCCCCAGGGGGACAGTCCCTGCCCTGGTCCTGCTGGCCACACCGGTCCTGATCCAGGCCAGGCTGCCGTCGGCTTTCTTGCTTCTGGGACACACTGCTGGCTGTCAGCCAACACCCCCAGATATTCTTTGGTCAGGGAGGGTAGAAGACATGGATGTTTGAATAACAACAGTCGTGTTTGCAAAAACATCAGATTTCCTGTCTGTAATTGTCTTTAGAGGAACTTGGGAAGTTATTGGTGCTCGTTGCACAACAAATGGGAGATGACGCTCTGCTGCTGAGCGAGCTCTCTACATCTAGTTCGCTGCCATTCACAGAGTCCAGGTTTCAGGTCTTTGAAGACCCTTCAGCTCATTCCGGTGCCGTCTGCGGAACGTGTTTTTTTATTCCACCACGCGCAGTTTCCCAGAGAGGAATGGATTTTGTGCACCTGCCCCTTTTGTGCTCTGCTGAGCGGCAAATCGCTGCGACTGCAGTTGCTCCCGTGATTTCCCGGCCAGTGGCATCCCGTGCCAAACACCTGATATCTCTAATTGTCACGCGGCACCGTGCCATCGAGGGCAGGGAGCGGGGCGCTGCCCGCAGAAATGGAGGGGACACGGTGCAGCGGGGCCAAGGCACAGCCCTGCACGACGCGGGGCAGAGGGCAGGACGCAGCCGGGTGCACCCGGAACAGGCGCTGCCCTCGCCACACTCTGGTGTCCTCTTTGTGTCCCACTTTCACAGGCAGCACCCTCCCACCCAGCCCGGTCCCTGGGACCCCCTTCCCTGAGATTCACCAGTTGCTGCAGGAGATAAACCTTTTATAAACTTTTATTCCCCTTGGGCACAGGCGGTGACGCCCAGCCCAGAGCCCGCAGGGCGATGGAACGCGTTCGGTTTTCATTGTGCGTTAATTAACAGTACAATGGGCAAACGGCATCGCTCTGGAGACGGAAAGCTCTCCAGAACCCCCCCAAAAAACTCCTCTCCCTCTTCATCCCCACAAACCAAATAAAAGCAAAGAAAACAAGCCGGAGAGAAACGAGCAAAGGACACGCTCAGCGTGATAACCGTCCGGTTCTGGCAAACCGCCTAATGGGAATGGGCTCGTTAATGACTGCTGGGTTTGATGAGGCCTTTTTGCTTTCGCTTCTCACTTAGAGGTAAGGAATTCAGCATTTTCCCAAGCAATAATTTTGCATTATTCAGGAGCGATTTCTGTACCAACAAGCCCAAGCTCGAACCACGCATCAAACCTTTCTCTGTCACCTGCAGCGATACCTGGACGCTTTTCTCCTAACACAGGGAATTTCCACAATTTGATTTTGCCGTTCCCGCAGGGCCGGCACGTGCGAATCAGCGCGGAATCAGAAGATGAGTGAGAGGAATGGGTAAGTTAGCACTACAAACACATTTCCCATTGCATCGTCCCCCCCAAAAAACTGCTTGCACACCAGGGGAATCAGGGAGAACCATCCTCCCCTGCTGCCAAAGGGCAAAGGCCGGCATCGACCGCGCTGCTCACACCTTCTTCAGGTGATCGGGGCCGAAGGACAGAGGCAGCAGCTCCTCCAGCCTCTTGACAACGTAGGTGCCGTCCGCTTTGGTCAGGTAGACGTCCCAGTCCGTGCCGAACTGGAGAAGAGGGAGGAGAGATGCCCGATGCAAAACCTGCGCTTCTTAAATTGTTCACATAATCCTATTTTTTGGGCTGGATTTATGGGGAGCGTCTCCTCTCTTGCACATATTTTGGGGCAGCTATTCAGCATCACCTCCGCTGGGAGGTATTTTGGGCTCAGAGCCTGTGGTGTTACCATTCATGGGGTGAGTCCTGCTGCCTCCAAACCTGCTCAATCCGGCCTTCAAGCCGAGCCCAGCGACCTGTTAAATATTAACCACCCAAAAACGGGCTGCGGGTGCCGGGGTGGTTGCAGGGAGGAGGGAGGCAAGAGCAGATGGGCCTTCGTTTTTGCAGGAAAACCCCTGGTTTCAGGCTTGCCAGAGCCAGGACCATGGCTCTGGGGCCAAACTCTCCACCCAGCAGCTCCCAGGAGGAATTAAACCCCCTGGGGAGGGCAAGTTAATGGATTACCAGCGGGCACCCGCTCCTGTGGGACAGGGAGGACTATCCCTTCCCTGGTGGATGGAGCGATAAGAGGAGCCCGGATTGGGCCCTAGGGGTGGGGGGGCTGCAAACCCTTGCCCCTGTGTGCCTCCAGGGGTTTCGTGGGGAGATGCCCGGGGTGAGGGGATGAAGCCTGGGGTGAGGGGATGCAGGGTCCCCACGCAAGCCGTCACCTCTCTCATCACTTGTCTGCAGGCGCCGCACGGCGCGATGAAGTGGTCCCCCATGTCGCTGCCGAAAGAGAAGGGCACAGAGCTCAGTCACAGGTTGGAGCAGGGGAAGAAAGCACCTGCAGAAGACCTTCACGCACCAATAAATACAGAGCCGTGGTGGATTTTTCCCCCTAATTGCTCCAAAAAACCACACAACCCCGCCTCCTCCTCCCAAAACATCCTGGCTGCTGCAGCAGGAGCTGCCCCTTGGAGGTTTTCGCCGTCGGCTCTCACCATGCCCTCACCTGGCGATGGCCATGGCCCTGAAGCTGGTGTGTCCCTCGGAGATGGCTTTCTGGATGGCGGCACGCTCGGCGCACATCCCCAGGCTGTAGCAGGCGTTCTCCACGTTGCACCCTGCGGGGAAGCCCCCTCAGTCACCCCAAACCCTGCCAGCTTCCCTCCAGGAGTCGCTTTTTTAAGGGAAGTTGTTAAAAAAAAAAAAAAAGCCATTTTCCCCTCCCTGCGCCACCTAACCCCAGGCTCTCCCCACCGTATTCTGTGCTTCCCTTATTTATTTCCCGTATTCTCCCATCCGCCGCGATCTTTGGCTCGCTCCGGGACGGCGGCTGCCAAGAGGCAGCCAGGGCGTGGGGAAGAAAGCACCAGCACCCCGTTGCCACCCAGCACCCCCAAAAAGTTGCAGCAAGGAGACCGTAAAACCCAAGGAAAGGTGAGGAGGGGGGGTCACCCGGCTCTGACTCACCGGAGAAGATCTCCCCGCCGGCGGTGAGCAGCGCGGCGCCCACCGGGAAGCGGCTGTAGGGGCAATAGGCGCAGTTTTTGGCTTCCTGGCTGCGCCGAAGCAAGAGCTGCAGGTGTTCCCCCTGGGGCTGGCCCAGGGGGGCAGCGGGGGCCGGGCGCTGCCCGCCGCCCTCCATGGCTGCATCCGCCTGCCCTGCCCGCTGACGCCGCGGTTAAATATTTCCTCGCCTGGAAAAATAGGCTGGCCGGCCCCGCCGGGATAACGCCCCGGCACGCAGCCCAACGCTGAGCGGCATCCCTGAACCCCAAAGCATCGCGCTCAGGGCATCCCGCATCGTCTTCCCACCTGCTGCCTCATTTTTTTCTCCAATTTCTCCACTTTTTAGGGTTTTTCACCTCTTTTTTTTTTTTTTTTTTTTTGATCCCAGCAGAGCATTTTTCCACTGTCTCAGCGACTTTTTTTTCCCCCCCTCCCCGGTTGAAAACTGGTTGCACGGCTCCATGGGAAAATGGCATTAAATCCCTCTGGCTCCTGATCGGTGAGATCAAAAGAAATAACTTATTTTGGTTGAAAACAGAAAAAAAAAAAAATATATCTATATATATATCTCCTGCATGACTTACTCTAGGTGATCCTGCTCTGGCAGGAGGGTTGGACTAGATGATCTTTCGAGGTCCCTTCCAACCTCAAACATTCTGTTATTCTGTGATATATAAAATTATATATATATATATATATATAAAAAATCACAAGTCTTTTAACAGCATGGGAAGCTGGCTGAAGAAGGAGGAGATAAAAGCCCGTTTTGGGATGCTCTCATGCTGCTCAAGCCCAAACTTGGTTTGGCCAGTACCAGCCCACGTGGGGTAACGGGCTCCTGGGACACGGGGCTGCGCAGCAAATTCCTCTTGAAGTAAAGATATTTCTTTTTCATGCAGCTTAATGCCCCATTTTCGGGCTGCAAGGATGGGCATCCCAGCCACCATTGATTTGTAACTGGGATTTTTCTCCAGGTTTTGGGAGGATTTTTGACCTTATCGCTGTTTTTACTGGCAAATCTCAGCACGGGGTTGCTGCTGACAAGCCACAACAGGCTGGGATGCTGTGCCTGAATTGTCAGCAGCCTCTGGTGGGGCGAGGGGAAAACAGGCACCCCAAGAAATCAAAGCTGGGACACCGAGATCAATATTTCCCCAGGTGGCCCACTTTCCTCACACTGTGCTGGTGTTCGTTCACCCTGGAACCTAATGACAACAGTTAGCTACTTGTCAGGCAAGGCAACAGGCAGCTAGGGGTGAGGGATTGCCCACCCTGAATCAGCTCATAGCCCTTTTTCCAGCTTTTGAAACACAAATCCAGGTTGTTCTCTCATCTAAAATGAGCTGCAGATGCTCCTGTGCCCCCACTCAGAGCATAATCCCCCAAAAAACTTGGGAGAGAAAAGGAAAACCAGTCCTGGTGGGAGGCACTGCAGGAGCAGACTGGAACAGGGGACCCCTCCTCCTAAATAACATGGGATCTATAAATAAACGAGCTTTTGGGGAGGGTTTGAACCTGCCCTGTCGATGTGAACGCCAAGCAATTGAACAAAGCATCCGTACCTCTGTGGTTGAGGATGAGGACAGAAATAACGAGAGATGGAGGCCGGCGTGGACAGAAACCCCCGGCATTTGCTCTAATTCTCTAACTGCCACCTCCCCAAAACCATCCTCACGCCGGGAGCGAACCGCACACCTCGGTCTGCAGCAGAAAAGCTGAAAACCACAAGAAAAACATGCATTTTGTATGATTGTGGCTGCAAAAACCTACGAGAGTGCAGCGAGAGGAGCAGGGCTGGCACTGCCTGCCTGCGAAGTAGCTATTTTAAGGTTGCAGTTGCTTTGCTCAAAGCATAGGAAAGCTGGGAAGCTGCTGGGAAATGGCTTCCCGCTCCCTGCGACACCCCGCTCAGGTTTTCCTCCCCAAATGGACTAAAACCTGTTATTTTTACCCTTTTCGCCTCCCAGTTTTTCAATCCCAAGGCAGCTGGAGCATCTTTGTGGGTCCCTGAACTCAGGAGTCTCCCTGCTGCACCTGCAAGGTGATTAAAAATAAAATAAAATAAAAGATGGAAATTAGGGTTTGAGCCAAAGGAGCTGAATCCTGACCAGCCTTGGATGCTGCTGCAGGTGCTGAAATCTCACAGACACCCCGCAGCACATACCAAAAATCAACCAGATTTCATTGACCCCAGAAAGCAGCTGTCCCGGGGCCTCGGCCGGAGTGAAAAGCAACAGGTTAAAAGCCAAAAAGCTCATCCTGAGAGGGGTGGTGAGGAAGTCTGGCTGGCTGGGAAATAAATAGGGGGAAAAAAACAGGGTTTCTGGAATGAAAACCACCAGCAAACCCGCAGGATCTGCGAACCCCAGCACACCCCCTCATGCAATGCTCAGGTCTGGGGGCAAAAAAACTCAAAAAAACCTCTTTTCCCATGCCAGGATGAGAAGCTGATCTCCAACCCTGCCCAGAAATCATCCCCCCCCCCACCCCGATCCTGCCCTAATCTTCCTCACACAGGTGGTATTCGGTGCTAGGAGGGGAGATGATGGAAGGGGGGGTGTCTCTATTTTCCCAGCATCTTAATTTCCCTGCCCTAGAGCGAAGCGAGCGTGCAGGGTGGCGGGGAAGGAAGGAGGAACGCGGGAGCCGGAGCTGGGGGAGGCATCCACCGGCGGCTCCCCGCGTGCTCGGGGCCGGTGCGACGCGGCGTCGCGGGGAGGTGGAGCAGCCCACGGGAGAGCTGCGTCCCCGCCGCCGCCACCACCGTCACCACCGATCCCATCCCCGCAGCAGGAGCAGCCGGAACGCGGCGGCTCCTCGGCCAAGCAGCTCCTCCGCATCCTCGGCGGCGTCGGATCCAGCAGCTGCATCCCGCCGAGCCGGGGTAGGGGCTTGTTTTTATCTCCCCCCCCCACCCACCCTGGGTGGGGGGGTACGGGGACATCACCCACCCACTCCCTCCCCCCAGCCAGCTTTTGGGGGTCTGGTGCGTGCGTGCGTGGGGGGGCCCTGCTGCTCAGAGGAGGGGGATTAGCGGAGGCGTGCGGGGAGGCCGGGGGGGCCCCTCGGCGGAGGGGAGATGCTGCCGTGGCGCCGGAGCAAGTTTGTGCTGGTGGAAAACGAACGTAAGTGCAAAAGCAAGAGCCTGGGGCCAGGGCTGAGCTACGCGGCGCTGCTGGCCGGCTTCCTGCGCTCCTGCCCAGACCTCCTGCCCGACTGCCCGCTCGAGAGGCTGGGCAGCGTCTTCCGTGGCAAACGCCAGAAAGTGGAGCTCAACAAGGAGGACCCGACGTACACGGTGCGGTACCTGGGCAACGCCGTCACCCTGCACGCCAAGGGCGAGGGCTGCACGGAGGAGGCGGTGGGCAAGATCTGGGCGAAGAGCGAGGCGGGGGCCGGCGGGGCCAAGATGAAGCTGACGTTGGGACCCCAGGGCATCCGCATGACGCCCTGCGAGAAGGGAGCGCGCCGGCCGGGCCACGCGTACCTCCTGCACCGCATCACCTACTGCGCCGCCGACCGCCGGCACCCCAAGGTCTTCGCCTGGGTTTACCGGCACCAGGTGAAGAACAAGGCGGTGGTGCTGCGCTGCCACGCCGTGCTGGTCTCCAAAGCCGACAAGGCGCGTGCCATGGCCCTGCTCCTCTACCAGACCTCCTCCGCCGCCTTCAACGAGTTCAAGCGGCTCAAGAGGCAGAGCGATTTCCGCCACGTCCAGCAGCAGCTTCTGGGCGACGCCATCGTCCCCTTGGTCCCCCTTCGTCGGCTGCTCAACGCCAAGTGCCCCTACCGCCCGCCCGCCGAGAGGGCCCGCTGCGCCCCCCGCCTCAGCTCCATCCTGGAGGAGGAGGAGGACGAGGCTGCCTTCGGCACCGGGGTGCCCCGAGTAGGGGACGGCGGCCCCGCCGTGATGCGGCTGGCCCGGGAGTTGCGGGGGTGCAGCCTGCGTGGCCCCCGGCCCCCGGCGTGATGAGCGTTTCGGGGCTGAGGTGCGCTCCCCCGAGCCGATGTCGGACCCTCCGGGGGGGGGCAAATCTGGATGAGACGGTGGCTTCACTTGCAAAGAAGACCCCTCTGGCGCAGCGGGGTGGTGACACCCCCGGCCCCCACACACGAACCCGCTCTCGTGCCTCCTCCGCAGCTGCCATAATAAAGCCAGTGTGTGTTTTCTGCGGTGTGACGGCGCCTGTGTGTCTCCAGCCCTGGCAAACGGGAGAGGAAGAGTTAAGTTTGGCAATTTTTTGGGGGGGTTATACTGAATTTACCCCTCGAAAGAGAAGCCAAGATGGGGGGGAAGGGGAAAAGGGGGGGCTGCAGTCCCCGGTGTTTTTTCTGCACCCTCCCTGCGGCACCCAGAGCGTAGCCATGGCAACTCAGTTTTTAAAATATAGAGCTTTGGGGGTGGCACAAAGCTGTGAGGGGGGGTTTGGGCCCTCAGACCCCCCCCAGTGGAGAGCAGTGCTCACCTGCAGCCCCCACTGCCCACCCTGAAAGCACTGCTGAAGCCCTGAACATCAACAATTTACCAAAATTTACTGTTTTTTCCTCCCTTTTCTTGCTGCTTTCCCAGAATAAGCAATGGCAAGCAGATGGGGGGGGGGGGGGGGGGGGGGGCGCGGAGCAGGGTCTTGCTCTCTCTCCCCCCCAGCAAAGGAACCTGCCAGCTTGGTCGTGGGGCGCAGGACCCCACAAAACGGGGCTGGGGGGCTGCATCCTCTGAGCCATGTCCTGGCAGCGGGGGGGCCCTTGGGGCCATGGGGTGCTGCTGTTCCACTCTTCGGTGAGGGGGTGTAACCCCCCCCCCAAAAAAAAAGCACTACAGAGCTGGGCTTTGGGCAGATTCCCCCCACCTGCTCCCCCCAGCCCAGGGGGGGACAGGTTTGGGCCTGACACCCCTGAAGCTTTGCGGGGGGCTCGGATTTGGGCTGACACACTCCGCACACATCCTGGGGGGGTAGGGGGGGGCACTGGGGATGCTCCCCCAGGGCCCTGGGGCTCAGATTTGGGCTCCCCCCCACACCCAAGGCCTGGCTGGGTGCAGCTCAGTCTCTCCTCCAAGACTGCGGGGAGGGGAGGGCGGGAGAGGGGCTGCGACCTGTCCTGCCCCCCCAAAAAATAAAAATATAAGCAGGGGCTGGGATTTACCGCCTCCAGAGTCCCCGTGGGGCCACGACCTGGCCCGCCTCTGCCTTCCCCGGCCCCTCGGGGCTGCGATTCGGGCTCCCCAGGCAGGATTTAGGCGAGGGGGCAGTTATTTAAAGGGCTGAGCCCCCCCCCCGCCCCGCCCTGGAGGACCGCGTCTCTATGGTGGCGGCGGCCCCGGCCAGAGCGTCGGGCGGCGGCGTTGCGTCATCACGGGGCGCCGGCGGCGCGGTTGCCGCGGTAACGGCGGCGATGGAGGGCGGCGGGCGGCCCTCGGCCGCGCAGGCCGTGCTGCTGGCCGCCGGCACCGCGCTCACCGCCCTGCTCTACTCCGTGTACCGGCAGAAGGTCCGCGTCGCCCGGGGCCTCGAGGTGGGTGCGAAGAGCCCTCCCGCGGAGCGGCGTGGGGGGTGCGGGGGGGGCCGGGCCCGGATCGCGGCCTGGTCCCGCCGGCTGAGCCGCCCCCTGCTCGTTCCTCCCCGCAGGGCGCCAGGAAGGTGCGGCTGGACGGGGACCTGCGGGCGCTGCTGCTGGAGGCGCCGGGGCGCTGCGTGCCCTACGCCGTCGTCGAAGGTAGCGGCAGGGCCCCGGGGGGGGAGCGGCCTCGCTGCGTGCGGAGACCCTGGCACAGGGAGGCCGCGGAGATGCTCAGGGGCTGGAGCACCATTCCCGCGAGGACGGGCTGAGCGAGTTGGGGCTATTCAGCCCGGAGAAGGCTCCGGGGAGACCTCGTGGTGGCCTCCCAGTGCCTGAAGGGGCTGCAGGGAAGATGGGGAGGGACTCTCTGTCAGGGAGCGTAGGGGTAGGACACGGGGTTATGGTTCCAGACTGACAGAGGGGATATTTAGGTCAGATATTGGGAAGAAATTCTCCTCTGTGAGGGTGGGGAGACCTGGAACAGGTTCCCCAGAGGAGTTGTGGATGTCCCGTCTCTGGAAGTGCTCGACTTCCAGTGTCCAAGTGATGAAACACCAGCACAGGTTGCCCAGAGAGGTGGTGGAGGCTCTGTCCCTGGAGACATTCAAGATCAGGTTCCATCACTGGAGACACTCAAGGTCAGGCTGGACGGGGCTCTGAGCAACCTGATCCTTGACTGGAGCAGCTGCCCCTGCTCACTGCAGGGGGTTGGACTAGGTCCCTTCCAGCCCAACCCAATCTATGATTGTAAGGCCAAGTCAGACGGGGCTTTGAGCAACCTGCTCTGGTGAGAAGTGTCCCTGCCCATGGGAGGAGGTTGGAACGAGATGATCTTTAAGGTCCCTTTCAACCCAAACCATTCCATGATTTGGACCTTAACAGCCCCCTCACCAGGTGGCTTTCATCCCCAGCCCCACAATTCTACTCCCACCAGCTCATCCTGCCCCTGTCAAGCGGCCCCTGGCCATCGTCGTGGCACAGAACTTGGGCTCTGGGCTCCTTGGTCGCCCCACCCTTTTCAGATACTGCCTGTGCTTGCTGCACGCAGTGAGAGATGGAGCAGAAAGGTGACGAGTGCCTCACACATGCTTCGGGTTTGTCTTTCAGGCGTGGTGCGCTCTGTTAAGGAGACCCTGAGCAGCCAGTTTGTAGAGAACTGCAAGGGCGTCGTTCAGAGGCTGACGCTGCAGGAGCACAAGATGGTGTGGAATCGAACGACCCACCTCTGGTAAGTGGCCGGTGCCCACGAAACATCCAGCCTTCAGATGGGCTGAGGTGTTCTTCGAGGCCTTGACGTGCTGAAATGACTTCAGACGTGGCCAGAGCAACCAAGATACCCGGTTACAGCTGCCGCAACGGGACACGTGGCTGTTCTCAGGGCTGTAGCCTTTTGGGGTTTGTACAGGGGCTGTAGGAGATGAGCACCGAGAGTAACCCAGCACGGGCAGAGCATTTAGCAGCAGCCCCACCTTGTTGTTATGGAGGTGGCCACAGGATGGTATTTCTCGAGCAATATGACACCTTCAAACCAGAAACTCAGTCGGATTTGGGCGATACCCACGTCCAGGGGACCTGAGGATGCTCCGGAGAGCAGCCTGGCCCACGAGAGGCGCTGAAACGAGAGTACGGCGACGCTCTTTGAGCCTTGGCTAGTCCAATGACTCCTATCAAATCCGTGTGTGTGACAGACAGCACTTCTTGCAGGGTGGCTTCTGGCAGCTGGGAATGCTGCGGGGAGCTGAGGGGGAATCGGGTGGGCTGGAGTGCTCTGCTGACAGCACTGCTTCTGTGGGCACTGCGGAAGCGTTGAGGTGAGGGCACCCAGACGGGGAAAGGTGCTGCTCTCCAGAGAGTCCCATCCTAACCAACTTCACTTCAGGGGGACACCATCCCCAAAATTGTTGGGTCAGCCCACGCAGCGTTTCCCCACCGGCCTGGGGGAGAGCGCTAACGCACGGCGTTTGCTCTGTCCCCTTCTTTCCCCAGGAACGACTACGAGAAGATCATCCACCAGCGCACCAACACCACGCCCTTCGACCTCATCCCTCAGGAGGAAGGCACCGGCGTCGCCGTCCGGGTGATGAAGCCGCTGGACGCCGCCGAGCTCAGCCTGGAGACGGTGTACGAGAAATTCCACCCCTCTGTCCAGTCCTTCACCGACGTCATCGGCCACTACATCAGCGGCGAGCGCCCCAAGGGCATCCAGGAGACAGAGCAGATGCTGAAGGTGGGCGCAGCGCTCACGGGCGTGGGCGAGCTCGTCCTGGATAACACCACCATCAAGCTGCAGCCCCCGAAGCAGGGCCTGCCCTACTACCTGAGCAGCATGGATTTCGACACCTTGCTGCAGAAACAAGAAGCCAACGTCCGCTTTTGGAAAATCCTGACCGTCCTCTTCGGTTTCGCCACCTGCGCCGTCCTCTTCTTCGTCCTGCGGAAGCAATACCGGCATCACCGCGAGAGGCGGCACCTCAGGCAGATGCAGGAGGAATTCCGGCAGGCCCAGGAGCGCCTCGCGCGCGAAATCAACGCCGAGGGCGGAGAGACGCTCAAAAACGCCTGCGTCGTCTGCCTGAGCAACACCAAATCCTGCGTCTTCCTGGAGTGCGGCCACGTCTGCTCTTGCAGCGAGTGCTATGGGGCTCTCCCCGAGCCCAAGAAGTGCCCGATCTGCCGACAGGCCATCTCCAGGGTCGTTCCCTTGTACAACAGTTAAATTTCCATGACCGGTGGTGGCAGAAGGGGGGAGCTTTTGGCGCGAAAGCCACCTCTGACAAAGGGTTTTTTGTGCCTCGTTGCTTGGGTGGTTGATTTTGGGGGAAGGGGAGCTTGAGTGAGTGGGGTGCTTCAGTTGGGGCGCAGAGCCCGGGGCGACGGTGCGGCTGAGCAAGGCTCACGTTGCTCTGGAGGTTTTTGGGGTGGGTGACGATGACGAGTCCTCATGAAGGGGGCAACGCTCAGCTGGGAGGTGTGATTTCAAGCTCAGGTCGGGCTCTGGGGCGGGTGCGTCACGATTTATTGAAATACCCGGCTTATAGAAATGTTGTGTGGAGGATTAAAAAAAAAAAAAGAGATGTGTTACGGCTTCTAAGCAGCTGCAGAATTGCGGCGACGTTGCTGCCCGGCTCTGGGGAAGCAACAGAGCAAGGGGGAAGCTTCTGAAGAGCTTGTAGAGGGGGTTTTGCGTGAGCACGAGGAACTTTGTGGTTGTCCACGAAACCCGTTCGTGATCCGTCTTGTGCCAGGACGTGAGAACGGGGAGGTGAAAATGCTGGGGCTCGTTCTGCTGGAGTGGGAAGTAGGATGTAAAGCAATAAAATAGGACAAAAAGCGTCTTTTGTCTGCGATCGTTCCGTGCCGCTGATGGACTCTGCCGCGGAGAAACGCGCGCGGAACGTCGGTCGCCGCCGACGGGGATCGAGGTGAGGAGAGATCCTGCCCCATGCGCTGAATCCGACGCTGGTCATGCAGGACACCACGGTCCCCCCGTCTGTAACACGGGCAGTATCAAAACCCCCAAATTCCACACCAAAAAAAGAGAAATCCCTTTCCGCCGCTCCCCCATTGAGCGGTAACTGCACCCGAGAGGGTTAACGAGCGTGAAGCGATGCTTCAGTTAACATTTGCTGCAGAGGGTTTTCAATTAGGATTCGGAGCCAGGAGGCGGCCCCCAGGTTGCTTTTTTTTTTTCCCCCGTGAAAATTCTGGCTTTTTCCCCAGGAAAAAGGCAGAATTCCGATGGGGGAAGAAAAAAACCAAGCTCCGACTCACTGACGGAGGCATCCCTCCTCTCGCTGCGGTTCTCGCCCTGCCGCGCCCTTCTGCTGCCGCCGGAAAAATAAGATCTCCTTGTGGTGGTGGCTCGGAGTGCATCGGAGGGGAAGAAAAAAAAAAAAAGCCAAAACCAAACCAAAGAGAAACCCCTGCCAAGACTTGTCCCGAGGAATCGGATCTTCCCAAATCAGCTGCCGTCTTCCCAAGAGCGTGGATTTGAGATCCAGGCTAGCTGAGACCCCGACTCCTTTTCTTAAAAGCAGTTTTCTGCCGTCAAAAAATCATATTTAGCGGCTTTTATTATTATTTTGGCCGTTGCTGCTTGTCGCTCCCTGAGGCTTTGCCTCCCCAGCTGCAGTTTCCTGGGGACCAAGCACCCCAAAAAAGCCTCGTCCCCTCGACGGGGACAACGGGGAGGTCGCTGCTCCCTCAGGCAGACGGCCTTAACTCCCGATGTGTTTGCCTGAGGAATGGAGCTGTCACACAAAACCTAAAAATACCCTTTTTTTTCTCTCAGGGGGAGTGGGGTAAAGAGAATGGGGAACGTGCTTTCCCCCATTACCTTTCGCCTCCTGTTTTCGAGCTTTCCCCCGCGCTATCTCGGGCGTAGACGCAACCTTATGTAAGGAGCTGACAGCTGGGGGTGTGCGGGGGCGCGTGGGAGAGGGGCGGCTCCGGCAGCCGAGGGGTTTCAGCAAAAAAATTGGGGGTTTTGGAGATGTGAGCAGCCCCGGGGCAGCGTGTCCCTGCTGTGTCAGGGTGCCCCGTCCTTCCCCGTACCCTGTAACAAGCCGGAGAAATCTACCGGCCGAGATTTTGTAACCCAGCCACGCGCCAACGGGTTTTATTTCACTGCCGACCCCGCTGTGCGCCCCCACCTCACTCTGCAGGGGATGCACCAGAGATGCCTGAACACCCCCTGCCCCCCCGAGGCTGTGGCTTTCCCCAAAACCAGTAGCCCCAAGCCTTCCCGTCGCCCCTTGGCCTGGCTGATAACCCACACGATCCACGCTGCTGCGGCAACACTGTGGGGAAAGCCCTGGGATAAACTTGTGGTGACCCCAAAGCCCCCCCCAAGCCCCCCCAGAAAGGCTTGTGCAGGGTCACAACCTGGGGACTAACAGTAATGGGGCTGAACCCCCACCTCGCAGCTCCCCACCATGGTTCATTTCTGCTGGGCTCGGCAGGGTTGAGCCCACGCTCCCTGGGGACAGGCTCCAGGCTCCCCAGGCATGCCATGGGGCAGCTTTGTGCTCCCCAGATGTGGCTGTGGGGCAGCCCGGGCTCCCCAGGGATGATGTGGGGCAGCCTGGCCTTGCCTTGAGGTAACTCCATGCTCCCTACAAGTTCTGTGGGGCAGCCTGAGATCCGCAGGGGTGCTCTGGGGCAGCTTCAGGCTCAGCAGGGATGCTGTGGAGCAGCTCTGACCTCCCTAGACATAGCTGTGGGGCAGCTCCAGGCTTCCCGAGGATGCTGCGGGACGACTCCAGGCTCCCCAGAAGCGCTGTGGGGCAGCCTGGGCTTGCCCGGAGGTGCCGCAGGGCTGCTCCAGGCTCCTTGGGGATGCTCAGGGAAAGCTCTGGGTTTCCCGAGGATGGCTGTGGGGCAGCTCCAGGCTCCCCAGGGCTGCTCTGGGGAAGCTTAGGCTCGCCAGGAGTTACTGTGGGGCAGATCTGAGCTCCTTGGGGATGCTCTAGGACAGTTCTGGGTTCCCCAGGGATGCTGTGGGGCAGCTCCAGGCTCACCAGGAGGTGTCGTAGGGCTGCTCCAGGCTCCTTGGGGATGCTCGGGGAAAGCTCTGGCTCTCCCGAGGGTGGCTGTGGGGCAGCTCCGGGCTCCCCAGGGATGTTCTAAGGCAGCTCCGGGCGTCCTAGAAGTGCTCCAGGGCAGCTCGGGGCTCCCCAGGGCTGCTCTGAGGCAGCTTAGGCTCGCCAGGAGTTGCCGTGGGGCAGCTCCGGGCTCCTTGGGGATGCTCCAGGACAGCCTTGGGTTCCCCAGGGATGCTGCGGGGCAGCTCCGGGCTCCCCAGAAGCGCTGTGGGGCAGCCTGGGCCGGCCAAGAGTTGCCGTGGGGCAGCTCCGGGCTCTCTGGGGATGCCGCGGGGCCCGCCTGTGGGGCAGCCCCGGGGATCCCCGAGGTGCGTGGGGCAGCCCCGCCGGGGGCGGTGCCGCTGCCGGTGCCGGGGGGGCCGTGCCGCTCCCGCCCCGTCCCGCCCGGTCCCGCCCCCCGCTCCTCTATCGCCGCCGCCGCCGGAGCCGCCGCCGCAGCCGCCGGAGCCGCCAGCGACGCCGGTCCCGGGCCGGGATGTGACGGGGCGGCCGCCCCCCGCCCCGCTGCGCCGCTGCCCCGGGCCCGCGGGCCCCGCGCCCCGGGAGGCTGTCGGGGGGCGGCGGCGGCGGCGGGCCCCCCCCCCGCCGCCCCCATGTCGGAGGGGCCGCCCTACGGCGAGGGGCAGCTGGCGGGGGACGCGGCCGTGGGGCAGCTGCCCTTCCCCGTCCGGCTCCGCGGCCCCGACGGCCTCCTCGCCGGGGGGCAAGGCAAGCGGCCCCCCAAGCTGGGGCAGATCGGTCGCAGCAAGAGAGGTGGGTACCGGCGGGGACAGCGGGACCGACCTGCTCCGGGGACGGGGGCGCTGGGCGCCTTCCCGGGATGCGGGGAGCGTCCCTGGGGATGGGGCGGCGGGATGCGAGGAGATGGAGCGAGGGGCAGCGGGTACCCCGCGGGGTAACGGGCATCGCGTCCTGGGGACCTGCCCTGGGCACGGGGCACCGGCTGCCTTCCCGGAATGAAGGGCACAGGGATGCAGGAGCATCCCCCGGGGGACGAGGTACAGGGATGTGGGGAGCATCCCCGAGGACAGGGCACAGCATCCCTAAGGACAGGACACAGGGATGCAGGGAGCGTCCCTGGGGACAGGACACAGGGCTGCAGGACCATCCCCGGGGACAGGGCACAGGCATGCAGGGACCATCCCCGGGGACAGGGCACAGGGCTGCAGGACCATCCCCGGGGACAGGGCACAGGGATGCAGGGACCAGCCTCGGGGACAGAGCACCGTGCACTAGTATCGTAAGGGGGTGTCGGGCATCACCTCCCGGGGACCTTCCCCAGGGTATTGGGTAGCGGGGACCTTCCTTGCAGACAGGGTGTCTTTGCTGGGGTGTAGGGCAGCAGGGACCTTCCCCAGGTCCCCCTTCTTCCCTGGCAAAGCTGAGGTGAAAGGACCTTCCTTGGGGACAAGCCGCCTTCGCCAGGGGGTAGGTAGCGTCCCCAGGAACAGGGCACTGGGCACTGGTTTGGGGCGGGAGGTACTGGGTACCCTCCCCAGGGACAGGGTGCGGTGCAGCGGGTACCCCACAAGGCGTTGGGTGGCCACCCCAGGGATGTGGGAACCCCCCCAAACCCACCCCAGGCTGCCCACCTCCCCGGAGTGACCTTGGGGACGCACAGCGGCAGCGTATTCATCCCAGTTCCGTTTTTTTCTGCTTTCCAGTGGTGATTGAAGACGATAGAATTGATGATGTGCTGCAAAACCTCTCGGAAAAGGCCCCTCCTGGTGTTTAAAGCCTCCCCGGGGACGCTCGGCTGAAGCCGGGGGGGGGGCTGGGGGGGTCGGTTTACAATGGCACAGGGTATTGGCAAAAAATAAAAGCCCCCCCCCCGGCCCCGATACGGCAGCGACGGCGCCGACCGAGCACTTGGGAGAGCCCAGCCCGCCATCCCCACCGCCCAGTGGCACGTCCTGCCCACCCGGAGACGAGGGGAGGGCGGCGAGCGAGACAACGCCCAGCGACAAATAACAAGAATTAAAAAAAATCGTCATAATAAATAATAGTAATTAAAAAAAAAAATCTCATAATAATTGGAAGAAACGATCACCCGCTCCGAAACCCCGGCCCCAACCCGCCGACGCGAGGGACGAACGGAGGCATCACGCCGCGGCTCCGAGTTACTCGTGATTTCTTTTTCTCGGTCCGATGAACCTTGAAACCGCGCTAGATCGGGGGGTAAGAGGAAAGGGGGCAGCGAAAGATGGGGGGGAGGGGGAGCAGCCCCTGGGGTCTCTCCCGGGGCCGGGGCTGTTCCCAGCGGGCACCTTGTTTACATTATTTAATCTTGCAAAAATGAATCCGTGCACTTGGATGTACCACGCTCTCCCCTTCCTTATGATTTTTTTATGTTGATGTCTTTGAATGTTGGAAAATGATATAAAAAAACCCTATATATATATATATATATTTCATTTTAGTCGCGTTTTAAGGTTCTCGAGGGGAAAACCAAAACTTTTATAAAGGAAGGGCCTAGAGGAAGAATCGCTGGTTTATTTTTTAAAGCTTGTACTTCTTGGTTGCTGTGAGCAAAGGGACAGGTTTTATATGTACGGGGGGGGGGGACGCTCGGCTTTTCTAACTTCCATGCAGTCTGTAGTGTGGGTGATCTTGGTTTGTTTTTTTTTTTTTTTTCTTATATTGTGGCAGTTTCCTCTTTAATAGACTGTATTAAAAGAAAAAAAAATATAAAAATAATATATCTAATGTAATCACAAGAGTGCCAAACACTTGGAGATGCCGGAGGGCAGCGATTCCCTCCCCGAGTCGAGCAGCACTCGGGGCTTTCTGCTCTTTCCAGGGCTCGGTCGGTCTCTCGTGGGTTTTTCTTTGACTTCTCTTTTCTAATCTTTCTTTTTAACTATTTTGCATGACGTGCATAAAAAAAAAAAAAAAAGGTTAAAAAAAAAAAAATAAGAGGCTCCTCTTGCGTGAGGGCTTTGGTTTCTTGTTTCTGTTTGCGACTGACGGAGAGACCTCAAGGCAGGTTTTCTTCCCTCCTTTTCTTAAATATTGTGTATGTTGCACTTTTATCCACTCCACAGGGCTATTTCTGCAATGTTCAAATAAAGAGGAAAATGAAACAAAATGGCAAAAAAGAAAAATAAGGATGACGAACGCGGATCCGCCGGGGCCCAGCGCGTCCCCCTCCCGTCCCACCCAAACGACTCCAAAAATAACGAAGCAAAACCTTGCCGCTCCCTGGCACAGACCCCCCCCCACCCTGACCCACTAGTTAATTATAATTCAGATTTACTTCTGGGATTTATTTTTTTTTCCGTTTGTTTGGTGGGCAAATCCCTCCCGGGGCAAAACTTTCCGGGAAAAATGATGGGGAATCAAAAAAAAAAGTGTCCGTCCCCTTCGCTTCCGGGCAAGTCTGTGGAAAAGAGGGATTTTCATCCCAGTGCCACCTCCACCTCAAAAAAAAACCCCAAATCCCCGCTAGTTCCCCATGAGCTCTGTTGTTAATCGTATCCTGCTGGCGCGACCGTGGGCACGGGTGAACCTGGGTGCTGGGGGGAATAAAAAAATGATCGTGTCCAGCGGGAAATAAAACGGGTCCCAGGGATGGGGTTTTATTGCAGAGGCGATTATATATTGCAATAAAAGCAGCCGCCGCCGCCCGGCTGCTTCGCACGGGGATTACCCAGGGAGGGGGGCGGGGGGTGTCAGGCTGGTTAATTCAGAGGGAGACAAATGAACCCCAAAATCCCCATTTTCAGGGTGCCAAGGCTGCAAGAGCCTGCGCTGTGCTCCCCTCCCCTGCACGGCTGCTGTTAATGTCTCTGGTTTTAATGCACGAGTCTGGGATGGGATGGGGTGGGATGGGATGGGGTGGGATGGAATAGGATGGGATGGGGTGGAATAGGATGGGGATGGGGATGGGGATGGGGATGGGGATGGGATGGGATGGGGATGGGATGGGATGGGGTGCGATGGGATGGGGTGGGATGGGATGGAATAGGGTGGGATGGGATGGGATGGAATAGGATGGGATGGAATAGGATGGGATGGGATGGGATGGGATGGGATGGGGAGAAAATTCCCAATGGGATGGGATGGGATGGGGAGAAAATTCCCAATTATTTCCCTTTTTTTTCCCCCTCTAGCTCTGAGGTCGCAGCCGCACAATTTGGGCTCAATGGACACCCCCAACCACTTTGGCCCCGGGATTTTCTGTTCCAGGTGACCCCATTCACGTGCAAAACCTCAGCTGGGCCTGCTAGAGGGTTTTTTTTTTTTGCCCAAATCTAATGGGGTTTGCCCCAACCAGCACCTGGGTGTGAGCCTTTGGGGAGAGCAGCTGCAGCCCACGGAGGAGCGCAGCGTCCCATGGAACCACGGGCTGGACGTGACCACCAGTACCTGGTTAACGAGCTTTACCAAAAAAATCCCCTTTTTTTTTTGCATGAAAACCTGATCTATCACCCACTTTCACCCACGCATCAAAAAAAAAAAATTAAAACAACTGCTGTGAGCACCCAAACCCCAGACTGGGCGCTCCAGGGATGGGGTCCTCCCCTCAAAAACCCCTTCGACGCCCTGGGATGAACCGGAGAAGGCGGCGGGGGAAGGGAGCCTGGAAAGAAGAGGAGATTGTGCTAAATTATAAACCGCTTTTTATCTGCATCTTTCATGCACGGCGCATAAATAATGGAGCAGGAGAGCCCGGCGCGGCAGCGAGCGAGCTCACGGGGGGGGATGGAGGGGCGAGAGGAGAGGGTGGTGGGACAAGGGATGGGGAGAAGATGTGCCCAAGAGGCCGAGGCAGGGATCCCCCGGCGGGAGATGATATTCCGAAGGAGGATTTAAGGATTAAGCGGGCGGCGAGCGAGGAGTTTATTGCATACATTATTTAACAGATGGCCCAACGCTGCCGCACGGTCTCCCCGGTGACCTTGGCCAGGAGATGCCGGGAGCTCGGTGCCGCCGTCCGGCTCCGGTTACGGGAGAGGGGGGAAAAAAAAAATAAATAAAGCAACCCTATGGAGCTTGGCACCCAGCAGCTCCGGCAGAGAATCCCCATGGAAACTGCAAAAAATCCAAGAAAAAAAGAAAAAACACACAAAAAAAAATCACAAACTGCCCCACCCATGTGGCCCATATGGGCTGCGGTTTTGGGGAAAAGGGAAAAAAAAGGCAAAAAATAAGATAAAATTGCTGTTTGCAGGTTTATTTACTGAAGGGAAAGGGTGCTGGAGGGATGGGCGAGGTGCGGTGTTTGCAACATCCCATGAGGTGCTTTAATCCAATTTTCCCCGGGATTTCGGCACTGGGGGAAGGTGCCGAAACACTTTCTCCCCCAGCAAAGCCCGGTCCTGGCTCGTTGCACCCAAAAGCCAGGGAGGGTGGATTTTTCTCCATCTCTGAATTCTCTGTGGGCTCCAAACCCCCGCAGGATCAACCCTTTGCACCGCCCGAGCCCCCCTGGAGGTGATACCAGGGGGGCTCGGTGCAATCAATGCAACTTTCGGGGCTGCATCGGTGCCCCCAAACAATGATTTCCCACATCGCCGGGGCAGTTTGCAGTAGAATACCCCCAAAAAATGATAAAATTGAGCTGCAACCGAGGTGAAGCCGCACAGACAAACCCCCTAAAGCTCTTCCCCTGAAAGGGCTCCTGTGTAGCAACCACCCGAAATAAATATTCTTTTTTTTTCTTTTTTTTTTTCTCCTCCCAGCCAGAACTAGGGCACGCCAAAGTAGGGCAGCGCTCCCCTGCAAAGTGATTTATTTATCGTAGGTGGGGGGGCAGCACGGGGCAGGGGTTGCAGAGGCAGAGACCCCCGAAATGCCATGAGTTTGGGGAGGAAAATGGGATTGGTTTTTTTATCTCTTGTCAAAAAAGGCCAATTAACCAGAAGGAGGCCGTTTCCAAGTGGGGAAGACATGAAACCGGTCATTTCAACCGTATCAAACTCCTTTTGATCCCTCGGCTCGAGACAGCTCCTGTTTTCATTAACGTTTTCTGTCGCGGCGTTGCCCACATGAAAAAGACGCTTTGACAAAATGGAGAAAAACGTGAAGGGAATGTTGCCCTATAGAAAAAGAAAAGTAATTTTTTTTTCTCCCCCTCCTCGCTTTTTATCACAGCAACGGGAAAATCGCAGCGGCTCGAGCTCAGAATATCTCGGGTGATGGGGCCACAGGTGATGGGGCCGGCCCGGGGGAGATTTTGGCTCCTTTGTGGGATTTTAGGGGAGATTTGGTGCCCCCCAGCCCTGGGCTCTTTGTCCCACAGCCACTAGAGGCCACCGAGGGCCTGTGATCCCGCTTGATTTATTCACGCCGGACATTGGGACACCAAACAGAGGGGGAAAAATAAAAGTATAATGCATGGAGGGAGGTAAAATCGGAGGAAGTTGGGACAGAGAAGGGATTGTCCTGGAGCTCCATTGCTGTCCCCAGGGATGTCCCCATGGGAAAAAGGCTTTTGTCACCTCAAATCGGGTGAAGTCACCCAGTTGCTCAGGCCTGTAGTGAGCACTAAAAGATTTTTGGGCTTCTCCACCCAAATTGAGCATCCCCAGAGGGTGTTCCCTGGAATCGCCTGGAGGGGTCAAGCGGCGTTTCCTGCCTCGGGAATATCCTGCCCAAAAACCCCGGGTCCCTCTCGCTGCCTGCCTTCGGGGGGCTTGAAAGCGGAGCTGCCTGCCTCCCCGCGTTCCTGGTTTGTTTTTTTTTTTTAGCCCGGAGTTAAGATTTCTAGGATATTCTAACCAGCTCTTCCCGCTGACGAGGGCTAAGCGGGACATCCGACATCTTCATCCGTGCGTCGCTCAAGGTGTCAAACTGTTGTGGTACGACAACGAGCGGGAGACACCTCACCAAAAAAAAATATGGGAAAAGATTCACTCCGAGCTAAGCACAAAAGCTCAAAGGAAAACTGAGCGCGAGCAAAAGCACCAGGCTCTGCAATCCCGCCGACGTTTTCCTAAATATTCAAGGTTTTGGGGAGGATTTCTTTTCTTTAGGGGGGGTGGGGATGCCTGCACCGCCTCACGTTTGTGCGTCCCAGGAGCATTGTCACACGGTGAGGATCGCCGCTGCCTTCTCCGGGCTGCCCCAGTTCCCAACAGCCCAGGCAGAAAAACTCCTGCCGGAGATTCTTCCGTGATGGTTTCTCCCCTGGATTTCGGCAAGACGTGCCCACAACAGCAATCACCCGGCCTCCTGCCAGCAATACGACACAGGGCTATGAAGGAAACTGGAGGAATTAAGGCTCCCCTCCACGCTATGTCATTGCAGTTAATAAAATATATCGAATTTTTGCAGAGCGACGTGGGTGACACCCATACAAGCCCTTCGCTTTGCAGGCCTCGGCTCTCCCGACGGCTTTAGGCATCCTCACACCCCTCCCGCCCTTTCCCATGGAGTTGATGAGAAAAAGTGAAAAAAACCAGGAGCAAAGCGGCCGCTGGGATCATCCCCCGGGGTCCCCGGAGCTCGGCGGGCACCGCTTGGAGCATCAGCCCCTTCCCGGGGCGGGGGAATAAAAGAAAAGCAAGTAAAATAACCAAACCACAAAAATAACAACCCCCCCGCAAGCAGGCCATGTGATACAACGCTCCGAAATACCCGGCGGTGAGTCAGGGTGCTGGGTGGGGAGATGGGGCTGATCCAGCTCTGAGTCAGCCCGGCGGGCGCGGGCACCCGGTGCAGCTCTGGGTGCGTGTGTGTGTGTCACCCCGCAACTCCCCGTTTCCCGTTTTTGCTCCAAACCTGCACAAATACGAATAAATACGCCGCGACTCAGAGGCACGTGGCGGGACTCGGCGCGCAACAACCTCTCCCGACCAACCCTGGGCTCCCCAAATCCCCCCGACGGTGCCACGACGACGATGGGGCTGGACAGAGCAGCACTTGGCCTGGGAACCCTTAAAGTATTTTAAAATGGGTATTTTTGGAGGGGGACACACACGGAGATGAGGTTCCTGCTGATGCTGCTGCAAGGAAGCACTTAGGATTTGCCAAATAGCTCTAATTAATTATCGTTTCCCCAGCTTAGCATCATTTTAAACCTGAAGAACCAACTAATTCTCCTCGGTCATGGCAATCAGATGTTGAGCAGAGAGGATGGGGTGAAGCCCCATGGCTGGGACAGCCACACCATGATGGGTGGTGGGTGCTGGTGGAACTCAGCTCCAGGCTGGGTGCAATCCAGTCCCAGCCCTTCCCAAACCACAGCACCCGACAGCAAACTCCGCGGGGGGGAAAAGCAGCAACAGACAGGGCTGATTTGGGAGGAGCTGCCTTTGGGAAGCCACCCTGGGTTTATTTTCACTCGACCTGGACAAATACATGATGGGGAAAACACAGCAACCGCGTGCTGGGATGAGCTCGGCATAAAGCTGAGCTGCGGGCTGGGTTTAACCACAGGTGGGGTTTAACCTCCTGGGATTCTCCCGGACAGGTTAATGTCGCCCAGGTTGATGCTCCGTCCCCGTGCCGCAGGCAGAGGAAAGGCAGAAGGCGAGTGGCCCCGCATCGGGAGCAGGATGAGACCCTGGCGGCATCCTCAGCATCCTCAACCGGTTTCCATAGCAACGGGATCGGCCCCAAATCAGCCGTGGGTGCTGGAGAAGCAGTGGCAGGGGGAGGCTCAGAAGTATGCCCAGCACAGCAAAACCAAGGAGGTTAACATGAAATAGCCCTTTGCACGCTGGGCACAAGGGGAAGCTGAGGCTGAGCTGTCGGGGTTGCAACCGAACGCAAATCCCCCAGGCCAGCCCCGTCGGAGGGGGGACTGGGTTGAGCACAGACCCCAAGCAGCCCATTTCAGGGTGTATCAGCCTTCCCAGCTTAATTCACAGCCCAGCTGGGAAAGCCCAGAGCCCTGCTACAGCCTCGGGTAGCTCTTGCCAGCAGCAAACAGCCGCCAGAGCCCAAAGCGCTCATCCCACAGCACGAAATACCGGGAAAAAACCCACCTCTACAGGTGGAGGGAGAGCCTAGGCAGGTGCATGGATGCTCCCGGGCGCACGGATGCCGGCGGGCCCCCGCAGCCGCCCACCCCCGCGGCCGTGCCCGCCGGCTGCGGCACTGTTACACAAGGCTCCCGGCGCTTGCATAAGCCCCCGCGGCTGCACAGCTTGGAAAAGAGAGGGGAAAAGTGAGCGGGGACCGTGGCCCCGGAGCTGGGCTGCGGGATGGGACCCGTGGTGGGAACATTCCACGGCCAGAGATGTGCCTAAACACGGCGATGTGACCCCCCCGCCCCAACGCTGTCCCTTCACTGTCCTTGCTGGAGAGACCCAAAAACCAGAGGAATTCAGCCCGTCGCAGCGTGAGCCCGGGAGGAAGGTTGCTAAACCACTCGCCAAAAGCCAGCGAGCAGCCCTACGGCATCCAGCCCTCGCTTGCCTCTACTTCCAGCTCTGGTATCCCCAGGGAAAGATCATTATTTTTAAATGTTTTTAAGCAAGTAGGAAGGGGGGATTTGACAGGGAAGCGCCCTGCACGGCTGGGGCAGGCTGGGAGCAGCATCGCCCGTTCCCGAGGAGCCTCTGCAGAGCCGCACGCGGAGGGGCAAGCATCAGCCTTTGGCTCCCAGCCCTCACCCCGAGAGGAACAAGCACAGCCCTTGAACCAGGGGCCCAGCAGCAACCCAGGGGTGCACTTGGCCAAAACCCCCAGTAATTTTGCACCAAAAAGGTGTGGTTTATACCCGTCAGGGCGCTTTGGCACAGGCTTATCTCATCGGTTTGCACAAGCTCAGAGTGGGAGAGGGTTGCAGGGATGAACAACCCCGCCCAGACCACCCCTTCCGAGGGATTTGCACCCCACAGCCCAGGCGATTGCGCTTTCCAGGAGGCTGTGCCCCACTCACGTTTTCACCCCGACACCTTCCCAGCCCACAAACCCCCCCTATCGTGGCCACTTTCCTGCCTCCTGCACGGAAAGGGTTAACAGCCAAAGCCCAGAAAGCCCCCAATTTAAGGAGCAGGGAGGGAGGGGAAGCTCCCTGAACCTCTGGCTTAGCTTTTTGAACATCTGCAACAGAACATCTGTGCGTGTGAGGGAGACGGAATGATTTTAACAATTAATGAGACCTCCTCGAGCGGCTGCACGGGGAGGGGACGAGTGCTCGAGGGGGGGCTCATGCCCTCCGGCCCCGCACATGCAGCCTCTGGCAAAAGTGACACAAAAAAACCAGAAAACCAGAAAAGGTCATCGCACAGAGGGCTGGGGGGCAATTCTCCTCATTTAAACAAGACCTCCAAAACAAATGTGGCAAAAACCATGAGTGTCAGCTGAGGTTGAAATAAGAGTTACCTGCGACACCAGCTCCTGGCAGCACAGGGGAACACGTTTTCATCCTCCTTCCTCACTGGGACTGGGGCACAGCACTGCAGGGACAGTAGTCCCCCCAAAAAGCAATGCCCTGGCATGGGGACAACCATGACTTGCTGGTATGGAGGCTCCACAGAGTCCTCAGAATGCATCCATCCCTTCTCTGAGACCCTCCCAATGCACCCATCTCACCTCTGAGACTCTCCCAATGCACCCATCCCTCCTCTGAGACCCTCCCAATGCACCCATCTCACCTCCGAGACCCTCCCAATGCACTCATCTCTCCTCTGAGACCCTCCCAGTGCACCCATCTCACCTCTGAGACCCTCCCAATGCACCCATCTCACCTCTGAGACCCTCCCAATGCACCCATCCCTCCTCTGAGACCCTCCTCAAAACCTTGGCCTCAGCCCTTTTATTGCTCTCAGGTTAAACAAATTGCAAAAACCTGGTGCAATTGCCCCTGGGTGTAAGGAGGGCGAGGGGAGAAACCAACCCAGAAGAGCCCAAACCACAAGTGCTCAGAGAGATCCCGGCCCCAAGGAGAACGTGGGACCAGCTGATTGCCCCAGCACAGGGCACGTCTGGGGTGCCCCAAACCTCCCGTTTCCCCGCGAAGGGGCGAAGTGGGGCTGCGGGGGGCGGCGAGGGCGGCGCGCGAAAACCCGGGGCGGCCGGAGCTATTTCTGCGCCGTGTCAGCACCCGCTGACAGCAGCCGCCGTTCGCTCCTGCCACGCGTCGGCGTGAGCCCCCCCCTTCCTTGCCCCCGCCGAGAGCTCAGCGGAGCGACGGGAATATTTTCCCCAAGAAAATCCACGTTTGCACGCGTAGTTCTGTGTTATCCCGGCTGTGCACCCAGCAAGGCGCGGAGCTCGTTGGGTTTGGGTGCAAATCTTGGGAATTCGGGGTCAAAGGCAGTGCTGGGCTCCATCACCCCACGGGGTCTGGTTTAGGGGTTCCAGGGTTCCTCGTTTCCCCTTATCCCACGAGCAGAAGCCTCTGGAAATCCCTTCTCCTTCCTCGTGCTCAGGGTCGCTCTTTTTTTTTTCCCCCCTCAGTTTGTGGGACTTGGAGATAGAGCCAAGCAAACGCAACCGATTGTGTAACGTTTTGCTCAAAAAGCTTCTTAAACAGCCACATATTTCGATTGGATTTCCCTTGCCCTTCGCTGCTGATTACTGGAGTATTTATATATAAATAGAAGCTGTCTTCCCCATAATCTACTTGTTTCTTCTAATTAACGCGGGGCTGCTCTCGTCAGGCTGCTCAAGCCTTTGGGTTTTGGGGGTGCCAGGATCTGGCTGCGCTCAGTGAACCCAAATCTGCCAAATTTTGGCCGGAATTGCTTTTTTAGCTGTTTCTAGGCAAGCAAAGCCCTCTGGGCTTGGAAAGAAAAACCCTTTCCCAAACTTTCCCTGCTCAATATTTGCCCCAGCATCCTGCTCGGGGGAAGTGCTCGAACGCGATTTCTTCAGCGCACCTTCCTCCGTCCCCACCGAGCTTTCCCCTAATTTATGGAACGTCTCGATTCGCTAATTATTTTAATCATTATTACTCATCTTTCCCTTTCTTCCCCCCCCTTCCCCAACCTCGAAACTTCATCCTGGGGCTGTCAATCACTTTAATAGCTGTTTACAACCTATCATCAAGTCTTGCATAACATCCACATGACTTCGCTCAGATGCCTCCGACACCCGAAAGCTGCCCCTGAGCTCTATTTCGGGAGCGATGAAGCCCACGGCACCAACCGGCTGCATCCTCCGCCGACATGCCCGGGCCCTGGGATGGGGGGGGGGAAAAAAATCAAAGAGAAAAAAAAAAATCCCCAAAGCAAAACGATTTTGTAGTTAATAAGAGACAACCCCACGCTGCTCTCTCAGTCAGGTTTTGGGGGTGAGGGCTTCTTTGGGTGCCTGCTGACCCCTTCCCCAGCGTGGTGGGTAGATGTTGCTTCGCCTCATCTATTTGGAGAGATCAAGAGGGGAAAAAAAAACCATCCGGAGCAGTTTGGGGATGCTCTCGGGGGGTTGCGGCTGCCCCCCCGCTCTCCTCGGCGGCGATGGTTGGGGGGGCACATGCACAAATCAAAGCAAACGCTGTTAAAAAACTCATTTTCCAGCCAAGTTCTGCCCGCGGTCGGCGGGCGGACGGGGGCAGAGGCGCAATCTGTGCTCGAGCGGCTGCCGGCGCGTTGCCAGCCCTTTTCGGCAGGCGATGGCTGGGTGGCGGGCGGCGGCGGGGGGGGACGGGACACGACACCGCGGCTCTTTTTTAAGCTCTCCTGTCCTCCCCCTCTCCCGCAGGTTTCATAACCCTTCAAAGCAAGGAAAGGTTCCCTTCGGTTGCCGGAGGAGGAGGAGCCGCGGCCCTGGCAGGCAGGAAGGTTTGGCAGCAAAATCTCCCCATCGCCACCAAAGTCGTGGCCGGGGGGGACATGGAAGGGTCTCCATGGGATCCCACCGTAACCCCCGTGGGGGTCTCTCTGGCAGCCCCAGCAGGCACAGTTTTGTACCAGGAGTGCCCCAATTTGGCCGGTTCTCTCCCCAAAACGCCCCTCGGCAGCAATCGCGGCGCGATGCCACCCAGGGGTTGGGAAGCCTCTCCCTCCCCGCGAGGATGCCGCGTGCAAATATTTATTTACGCAGTGTAAAGGGGCTTATTTATTAAGCCACAGCTGACAACTGTGCCCAAACTAATTTGTCTTAATAAGGCGCTCGCGGTCACCCCGGCAACAGCATCAGAGCGCCCATCCTTAAGGCGATGACTTAACCAGGTGAAAATCCCTGCAGATGCAAAGCGGGACGCTGAGGGGGACCCTCCGGAGATGCCGTGGCCACAGACACCCGTCCCCACTCCTGGGGGAGACCCACGGAGAGGATGGTAGTTCCCAGCCTCTCCCAGCCAGCCACCCCGCGCTCGTTAGCAACCCCATTAGTAACCGAAGGCTGGCTAACGAATGGAGAGTTGCCGCAGGCACGGTCGGGCACTTCTATAGCACGTGGCCTGTCCCTTGGCTCAGGCTGGGGTGAGAAGATGGGGAAGGCGATGTTTTCCATCCCCTGGGCTTCACCAAGGGTGCAGCAGCGACGGGCGGCGCTGGGGCGAGGCAGAGAATTTGGGAAGGGAAAGAGGATTAGAAAGGAAGCCCGAAGCCCTGCCCCAGCACCCTGCCCCAGTGGGCGCAGGCAGGGCTGGTGGAGGTGTGGGGCGAGGTGAAAAGAGCCACAGCCCCTCTGCTCGGGTTCAGAGGGGACAAATGGGACTGTACGTATCTATTTTTTTAAATACATGTATGTATACAGAGGTCGCCAAGGGCAGGAGGGCACAGGAGGGGGTCCTTTCTTGCCAAGAGGAAAATAAGGGGCAACACAGCTCCTACTTCCTCTCTTGAGTTGGACAACATGATGGCTGCCTGATTAATACCTGTAATAACAACGCTAATTGAAGAAGGTGTAGGATGAAGGCAGAAGGATTTTGGCTTCCTTCCAGCAGCCCGGGCGACACGGCAAAAATTGCTGAAAGCCCTGATGCTCGAGTTGGTGGCAGGGTTTCTCTGCTCCTCGTCTCTGCCTCGTAGAAGAATTAAACCAGACCACTCTTGCTTTTTAAAACCTCGGATCCACCAGCCGACAAAGCCCTGTGCAATTCAGGGTTTGCAAAATGCAGCAACTCGGGACCTGAAGGAAGCTCTTTCCCCTTTGAAATCCAGACCTTAACTCACGCACAGGGGGCTTTGGGGTTTTTTGGGATGCCAGCCACCTCAGGTGGCTGAGGTGCCCCCGGGGAAGAGAGCAGGCGCAGCCCCAGGAAACCCACCCCAAAACAAAGGACTCGTGCCGGGCAGTCAAGCAGGCTGTGATTTACTGGGACAACAACACTTCTGCAACAGAGAACGCGACAGCGTTGCAGCACCCAGCCAGCAAACCTGCGGCACCGCTGGGCATCGCCACGCCGGGGACCCCGGAGAGATGACGCCGAGAGCGGAGACCAGAGGGATGCTCGGGGTCCCTGGCGCTGTTTTCCATCCCGCCTCCCCCTCCCCAAGACACACGGGCATGGAACGGAAACATGACAAGGCTGCTACATGTCAAGGGAGGGAGTGAAAAGGCAACAGGTTTCAGATGGGCTCCACGGGCGCTGCAGCCACGCCGGAGGCGACGGCGTGCGGTTCCCTCCGTAGGCACTTGATCCGTGGAGCCGCCGCCAGCAGGGTCGTGCAGAAAAAATATGTCCTGGGGGGCACCAGGCAGGGTCAGAGGCTGCTGGGGCTGGGCAGCGCGCTCAGTGCCTCCCCAGTCAGCAGAGAGTGAATTTCCCGGGGGTGAGGGCATCCAGCTCCTTGTGCAGGATGCACCGTGGCCATGGTGAGCGTCTCCACGCCTGCCAGGGTCCTGGGCAGTAGGTTTCAGGAGATTAATCCCCTCCGTGTCCCAGCATGGACCATCCCGGAGCATTCTCCGACACCGAGCCAGCCACGGCAGTGTGCACGGCACAGGTCGGGCTCTGAAACGGGCTCATTCGCTTCATCCTCTCTTCCTTCCCTGAAAGCCAAGGGGATGTAGGAAGGGCTGCAGTGGCGCCGTGAGCTCGCCCCTGAATGCAGAACAAGGGACTCGTTGGCTCCAGGAGCCCCCAAAATCAGGGGGGATGCTTGTTTTGCTGATGGCTCCAGATTGACAGAGCACTGGGCGTCTCCCAGGAGTCAGTCTGGGTCTTTGGGGAGAACCAAGGGATCAGGAACCAGCTCACAAAGAACCCAAGGAGGGCTGAGACGCACGTGTCCCAGGAACAAACCCCGCCCTGGCAAAGTCACAGGGACCAGAGGGGGTCACCGTGGGCAGGGAGCTGAAGAAAGGCAGAAAACAAGAGGTAGGTTTTGCTCATGAGCTAAAAGACTCCTGACCTCCACCAGCTCTGCTCAGAATAAAAGCACAAGGTTCGGTGCAAAGCAGATCTCTGCTCACGACGCTTCGCTAGGGAATGGATGGAGATGCCTTCCCTTGCGGGAAGTTGTCAAAGAAAAGATGCTTTGTTTAAGGAGGACAGATCGTTTCCCATATTCCCACATTTCCCCAGCTCTTCCACTCACGCTCCCCTTCTTACCCACGTCCCCTTGGCAGAGGAGACAAAGGCCCCACGCTCGCGAATCAACTGCATTTCCTTTGGTTTTTCTAAGCCCCCAAACAAAACAAGTCTAAGTCTGACCAGAACTGGGACCTTTCTCCAGCAGAAAATTAAAGATAAAAAAATAAAAAACCAAGACCTGGAACCTGTATTTCCCCCTGGGAATGCTACTGACTTAACAAGTGAGTTTTGATTGAAAAAAGTCTGCTTCTCCCTGTCTCCTTCTCCCCACCAGCTTCTGGAAGCCACAGACCTCACAGTGCCACCGGTGCCCCTGGTCTGCTACAAATGACATCACGTAACAAAGCTCCTGGCAATCGCTTGGGTATTGCTGGGCTGGGCTGCAGCCCAAGAAGGGATTTTGATGCACGACGGTGAAGGCTGCTCGTCATGGAGAAGGGTCCAGGCTCTCGTGGAGCCATGGTACCCCCCACAGGTCCGGGGATGCGATTTGTGTCCAGCTGCCTCTTGGCTTTAAGCACCACAAATGCAAGAAGCGGAGATGGGGAGAGCGCTGGGTCTGTGTCACCCCGGGCTTTGGGAGGGCTCTTGCTCTCTCTTCCCTTCAAGAGGGCTGAGGCCACAGCTCTCTGGAGCGATGCTGCAAGGGCACCGGTGCAAGCCCACCGGGTCGAGGGTGGGGTTAGATGCTCTTCAAGATGGTCACTCCCAGCCCAGATTTCTTTTGGTCACAGAATCGTAGAATGTGTTGGGTTGGAAGGAACCTTTAAAGGTCATCTAGTTCAAGCCCCCTGCAGTGAGCAGGGTCCATGCGATGTTGTCAGCCATTCACCAAAAGACATCTGGGATGGCAGGAGCCCGGCAGGAGCCCTGGGAGAGCAGCGACTCGAGGCCGGGGAATGGTAGCAGGGGCTTGGCAGCAATTCGAGGCTGGAAAGAGGCAGCCAAGAGAGCATGGGGCGAGCCGAGCAGCCACCGAGGAAGATCTGCTCTGGGAATAGGGCTGGGAACCAGAAGAAATCAGGATCAGAGGGAACTGCTGTAGCTGGAAGTGCTGCTCCAGTCAAAAATAACACTGGGGACAGCCGGTCAGTACCTCCGGGGCAAAACACTGAAGGCTGAGCACAGGATTTTGCCTGGGCTGCTTCCTTCTGCAGGGCTTTGCTCTAATAAACACAGGCTGCCCCTGCAGTGGAGGAGTTGAGCTCCTCAGAAGCGCTTTCTTGAGGACGAGCCCCTCCTCCTGCTCCCTCGGGAAGTTGCCCAAGCCTCTCTCCTCATCCCCTTTACACGCTGCTCGGGTTGTAGCACAGCAGGTTGAACTCCAGGTTTTCGTCCCAGTGCCGGAGCAGGACGAAGAGCTGCTGGGCGGCGGCTTTCACCGTGGCCAGGCTGTACCCCGCCGGGAAGTCCTGCTCGCTCAGCCACAGGCTGGCCTTGGCGGCCACCAGCTCCCACTCGACGAAGAAGGAAGCCGAGCTGTTCTCCAGCCAGGCCAAGGCCACTGCCGTGGCCCACAGCATCCCCTCCGGCTCTGTCTGCTGCTGCATCTTGATGCCAAAGAGCATCGCCTGGACCCGGGAGCTGCCCGTCTCTGAGTCCTGGCTGCTGTCAGCTTGCTGCTCGGCCAAGCTCTCCGGGGAGGAGAAGCAGCGGATGGTGATGGCCGGCGGGGAGAGTTCCTTCTCGGCTTTCAGGGCTTTGGAGATGCTTTCCACCGCGCTGCCCGAGAAGTGGCGGAGGCGGACGGCATCCTCCGAGTAGCTGCCGGGTCCCTCCGGTACCACACCCAGAGCGACGTCCCTGGTGGTGGGACTCTTCCCATCGGGAACCAGGAGCTGCTGGCCAGAGCTTTTGTGCTCCCCGGAGGGACTGGTCTTCTTGGTGCTGTAGGAGCTGGAGGGGCTGAGGGCCAGGCGGTGGCAGGCGAAGGGAGATGTCCACTTCAGCTTCTCCATGGGGATGTTGACGGCATCGCAGAAGGCCGAGTTCAGGAGAAAGGCACCGCAGGCCAGCTGCAGAGACACCTGCAACGAGCGGTGGGCACACAGAGAAGCTCTCAGTCACCGACTGCTTCTGGGAGGTTCAGGAAGAAGGCACACACAGATGGAGCAGCTCTCCATCTCCGAGCAGACCACCGATTGTGGTCATCAGAGACAGCAAGAGGCAGGATCCGAGGGGACCTATCAGCTCTCTGCTCCCCTGCAACAACTACACAACACCAGCAAGACCCAGAAACGAGCTGCTCACCAGGGGAAGGTAGTCTACATTCTCACTGTCGCCCTCGGAGCTGGCTTCACTCACTCTGCTCGGAGATTTACTCATGAACCCCTTGGCGGCTCGAATCAGCAGCCTGGTTTTATCAAGGGTCAGCCTACATGAGGACAAAAAGGTGGCCATGATCTCCGTGTCTCTCCTGACGCCCACCCTCCCCTCTGAAAACCATCCCTGGTGCCCAGACAGTGGCGTCACGCTCAGTCCCCACTTCGGTCACTACCCCTGGGGTGCCCCTCCTCTCCCCCTCACAGAGGTGCAAGACATCTGCTGAGGTCAGAGGAAGGTCGAGCTGGCCCGTACCTAGGAGCAAAGAGGCTCTCGACGGATTTTGGGGCTTGTGCAGAAGAAGCAGACAGGTTCTGTAATGGTCCTAGGAAGAAACACAAACCTGGGGGTAAAACGAGGTGTTACAGGACAGCAAAAGGGAGCAGAGACTACACGCTGGGATGTGGGGTGGCTGGTTCTGCTGCTGAGTCTTTGGCAAAATCCTTCCTCTCCCCTTGCCTCACTTCTCCTACACAGAGCCCCATCAGGCTCCGTCCTTCGCACTCCACAAGGAGTCAGGTCTTGTGCTCACAAGCCTAGTTTTAGATCAATAAGGCTTCATAAGAAAAAGAAAAAAAAATAAAAACCAAACAACAAAAACTCAGCAGAAGTATCTGGTGAGGAGCCCAAACCATGGAGGTGATGCACCCGCACCCCGGTCAGCTCTTTCTCCTACCTTCGGGGAGATGGCGGCGGTCCTGAGCAGAGGAGGGGGTGCTGCAGGGCGAGCGGCCGCTCTCCTCGGCATCTGAAACAGAGGGACGCTGTCAGCCCCGCCAACCCCTCCCCGAGATCACAGCACGGCCGCTTTGCCTCTCGGTGGCATTATCAGGTTAATGAGCCTGATCAGGGGTGATTTTAATTCAGCTGCAGCTCTGACAATGCCAGGCAAGGTGCAGGCCAGCTCGTCTTCATTAGGGCAGGATTTGGTGACAAGCGAGTGTCTCACATCCCCTTGCCTCTAATTACACTCGGGTTCATCCCTCACGGTATCTGCGTTACGGCTGCCAATTAACTTCCAGGCATTGTGAGGGGCCACGGCTGCTGATTAGGGAGTTTCAGGGGAAGTTGCAGCGTCTTCTCCACTGAAGGAGACGGGCTCCAGCCAGACACACGTCTGGTGAGCCCCACACTCAAAGAGGAAGGCAGAAGAAAAGAAAAAAAGAGCAGAGAAGTCCCTTCAGAGACTAAACCACCGAGATCTGCAACACCAGGAAGGAGAAGAAAAACCCAGGGAACCTTACTCATGCTGTAAAAGCCGTTGTCTCCATTCTGGCCACAGCCTGACTGAGGACGTCCAGGGGAAAAGCCACGATGCCTTCTGTTTCCTGAGCTCAGGCTCCTCTGGCTGCTTTGCTTGGATGCTGCCCCTTGGCATGAGAGAAGGGAAGCGCCAGCGTTAGAGCTGGCACGCACACGACGGCAACAAATCCCACAGCTTGGTCATCTCTGGGCATCCACAGCCAAGAGCAGAGCTTTTGCCCGGCCGTGGGGAAGGCGTGCTGGTAGGCTCAGCCACGGTGCTGAACCGAGCCGCGGCTTCAGAGGGTTTGCTCTGAGCACGGTTCCTCAGGTGACACCCTCCCTCCCAGGACCGGCCCGCGTTACCCGTGTGGGTGTACTCGGCGAGGGTGGGCAGGTAAGTGTTGGTGCTCAGGTCCACCGGCACGAACGCCGTGTACTTGCTGATGACGCTGCAGGCCTTGCTGGTGTGGATGGCGTTGAGTTGGTACCGCCGGCCAGACCCTGCCAAAGGAGAAACACCAGAGTTAGAGTCCATCCACCCCTCAGACACAGCTCGCAGACCCACCTCCACGCCCGGGCTCCACACCCGGCAGGGACCGTATCCCTCTAAACTCTGCCTACTGCTTCTCCCACGCTTATTTTACATGCACAGATGTACTCCATGGAGGAGAAGTTGGATGAGACCCAGGGACGCTTACAGCCCAGAGCAGCGATGTGAGGCTGCTGTTGGACCCTCTGGGTTTGATGCCACCTCCTGGTGACTAACTCCTTGAAAATAATCACTGTCACCCAACGTGTGAAGCAGGGGAGCGCGAAGGAGCACCAGCTCGAGCGCGTGAACGTGCAACGAGGCTGCAGAAGCAGGAGGAAAGTGCCAGGCAGCTGGAGGGGACACCGCCTGACATTTCACCACCGCCTGCCCTCGTGTTAACTCGAGATGCTGCCGAAGCTGCTGAAAATCCCCACCGTGCTCGATCTCACACTCCTTCTCAGCCAGCTGCTCGAAGTCCCGGATGACCGACTTGGCTGCCAGGTGGTGGAAGGTCTCGTTCCACAGGTCCGCGTCTCCGTCTGCCGGGCTCTCCCGCTCTTGGAAGAGAGGGCGGATATCAAAGGCGACTTCCCACTGCACCGGCTCGTTGCTTCTCAGCCCCTTCACCACCACCTTGCAGAAGGGCCTGGGGGAGTGCGGGGAGCTGCGGGCAGCGCCGAAATCGAGGTCCTGGGGCTCCCAGTCCGAGGAGGTCTCCGTTTCAAACGTGAAAGAAGGATGCTGGGCAGACTCTGCAGAAAGGGGAGAGGCGGATAATTAACCACAGCTCTGTGGGAGCTGAATTCCCCATCACCAGCAAGAAACCACAATTGATACTCTAATTTCCATGGGATGCTATAGAACACCACCAACACCCCAGCATGGCCAGGTGAGGCTGGCTGTGCCTCCCGCTCTCCCTAGTTACCCGGCTCCCCGGGGCTCCGGCTGTCTGACGAAGACCGCAGGCTCGCGCTGGCGTCGAGCGCTCCGAAGCCCCTTCCCGGAGCCGTTTGCGGCAGCCCGTCAGGTGCTGGCGGGAAGCCGGTGTCGTGGCAGAAGGACATGCAGCCCCGGTGGAGCAGGGACGGGCGCCGAGTGCCAACACCGTGGATCCTGGCGGCAGAGACCTGCGGGCTGGCTGCGAAGGGCTGAGAGCAGAACAAACGTCGGGGCTGGAGCTGACGGTACTGACCCGCTCCGTCCTGTCCCACCTCCCGCTCTGCTCCCTGCCCGCTCCTGCTGTGAGATGCAAACACGCGGGTCCTTCTCTGCTCAGCCCTGGCTGGGATCTGTGACCTGCTGAGTGTCCCCAAGGGACCCTGGCCCCAGGGGCTCCTTCTCCAGACAGGAAGAAGGTGAAATATGAGTTTCATCCCTCCAGACATTTTAATGACTTCGCTTGGGAACCAAAGGAAAGAAGAGAGACAGAAAGATCAAGAACCGGTTGCTTAGTAACGAAAGGAGAGAGGCGAAGGGGATTGAGAGAAAGGAATTTTTATCTTTTTTTTTTTTTTTTTTTTTTTTTAACGAGACCGTTTCTTCAGTTTCGGGAGACGTGAATCCTCCTCCTCCAGCATCTTTGGTGCCACAGCCCGGATGGTTGTTCCCCTCTATGGCTAGCAGAGACCTCGAGCTCTGGCTGTTTCTATCCCTATCCCCAGGGCTGTGAGAAGGTCCCCCCAAAACCGACCAACTCTCTGCCTTCCCAGCACAACACCAGCAAGGGACAGAGGTAGTAAAAACTGGGTGAAAAGATTCTTTCTCTGAGCAGCAGGCAAGAACGTGGCCTCCATCACCACCTAATTTTCGATGCTCTACGAGATCACCAGCAAAAACAGGAGGCATGTCACTGTTACCATGCTAGGACGGAGATATTTAAAAACAAGCCAGTCACAGGAGCCTCTGCCAGACCTTTTCCCTTCCAAATCCTGCTCCTTCTCCTGCCCAAGCTCTCCTCCCAGCCAGAGGAAAGCAGCCAGGAACACAGCTGGGGTTTCAGCTGCCCGTTGCAAGTGCTGACCTTTCCTACCCAGCACGGAGATGAGCCGAGGGCTCACGTTCACACCCCGAAAATGTCAAGCCCTGGCAGCCGGACTGGGAGCTGGGAGAGCTGCTGGGAGCCCAGAACAGCAGGAGGGAGGGCAAAACCAGGCTGCAATTAATTAAGACCAGGATGCCTGCTGTTAACTGTTTACTGCCCTCCAGAAGGGAGTTTTTTTCCATCCCTGCCCTCATGCTGTGGGCAGGAGGATGCCCTGTGGGCCTTCACAAGGCAGGCAAGGTCTCTGGTACCCCTAAAATCTATCACTGCTTGCCCTTCATCACCCGCTCATCACCCTCACTGAGGCAGCCAGAGGGCAGAGGTCTCATTCCTTCCCGCGGAGCTCTGGCCCTTCTTCCCCTTCGCCCCCTCATCTCACCTCCAGCCCCTCTCCCTCACCCAGCTGCTCTCTAACCTACAGCAGAAGCGAAACGAAAGCCCCAGACATCCCGGCTCTGAGTTTCCATGGGAACAAAAGTGCTGCTCGTCCTCCCAAGCCCTGCAGATGCTGATTTTGGAGGATGATTTTCATCCTGGCGATACCAAGGATGGGAGAAAACCACCCCACCCTTCCACAGAGCAGTTGAAACAAAAAATCGTCCCAAATTTCACCCGCTTTTTCCCAAACGTCAGGGGATACAACGCTGGTCAGATGTGTTGTCACACAGGTTCACATTTCAGCCCGACGCTGTGCGTGGGCTGTGGCTCCAGCCAGAGCAGCTTTGGGACCGACTTCCCTTTCCCTCACAGGGCGTGGATGTGACACAGCCCGACGGCGAGTTCGCATCGCGCGGCCAAGCTCCAGGGAAACAAGGGGGGAGCTGTGGCCTGGGGACGAGGCGAGCAGCGAGGCGAAGCGCTGGCCACTCCGAGGAAAGGTTTTAGCAAAACCTTCAGCTCCTGCGGGGAGGCACCGCTGCAGGATGGCACCCCGCTCCCCGCTTGGCTGCTTTCCGGCATGTTTGCAAAGTGCTGCAGCACAAAGCAGGGGCACATACATATATCTCTCTATATATATATCTGTATATATATCTCTCTATATCTATCTGAGGACTTGCGTGGGCCAAGATCTTTCCCTCGCACGTCTGAGCTTTGCCTCTGTGGCACATGGGCCTCTGCCCGTGGGGTCACGTACCTGGAACTCCACCTGCCAGGGCTCGGGGCTGACCTGCTGCAGGTCCTGCAGGTGGGTTTTTCGCAGGGGGTTTTTCACCAGGGCGGTGCCGGGATCGCTGGCCGTGGGCACCTTCTTGCAAGGCTGGTGGTCGGCGATTTGGGTGGTGCTGTACGCCCGTCTCCTGGAGGAAGCCTTCACGTCTGTTCCTGCATGGTGGGAAAGGGGATCAGCTCCGCTCCAGAGTGGGACCAGCAAGCGCCATCCACCCCTGGCTCGTGGTGGCCGAAGGTGCCACGCTCAGCCCTGCATGGTTTTAAGCAAAGCAACAAAACCACAGAAGGAAATGAGAGCCTACACTCAAAACTCCTGGGAAAGTCGGGAGAGCAGACTGGGGAGGTTTTGTCTGAGCAGTTTTCAGCCAGAAAAAAAAGCCTGACTGCATTTCCCTAAACCTCCTCCCTGGAGAAGACAAAGGGTTTACTAATGAAATTTCATTAGTGCAGACACTCTCCTGTCAGAGCGAGAGTAAAATCTCATTTGGAAAGGCACGATTGCTCATTGCTTTTGACAAGGTTGAGGGGATGCGCAGCACAGTTCCCCTCCGAGTACCAGGGAACAACGTCCCGTGAGTAACAGAGGTTTTCCTTGCGACCGGTTCTGGGCCGCAACTGGCTGCTTTTACAGCCAAACTGTGACGGCGAGGGGTGACACGCTGGGGACAAGACTTTGGATCCATTCCCCCGTCTTGTGGCCTCGAACTGCAGCGTCAGGGCTTGCAGCGAAGCGACTGCTTTGCAGGTGCAGGGACAGCCCGGCTGGGCCACCCCTTCCCTCTCTCCTCTCCTTCTCCGCGTGCTGGAGAGCAGTTTGAGAAGCTTGTAAATAATTTTGTGGCCAAAGCTGGAGCTCCTGTGGAAGCCTCCAGGGAACACAGTTCTCCAGTGCTCCCCACGATTTCCTGACAGGTTCGGATAAAACATCCAAACCAAACAGACTCACTCAAGCCCCGGGAGATCTGTCATCCCTCCTGCAAACCCCTCCGGCTCTTTGCAGAGATACAGCCGAAGAGACTTATTTGTCAGACAAGCAGACTGGCAGAGCAGCGACAGAAGCTTGATTGGAAAACCAGGGGTGTCACACCCACACCTGTACAGAGGAAAATCTGACCGGTGTCCGTGTCCGATTCTCCCTCGGGATCTCTGCCCATCACCCGGCGATCAGGGGCGCGCTCAGCGGGACAGCAGCCCTCTGAGTCTCTGGAGTGGTTCCAGGTCTCCATGACTGCTCCCTCGTCCTGGGAGTGAAAGAAAACGGAGCTGCCCGACTCCTGGGAACGCATCGTGCTGTAGCGTCGCCTCTTGTCCTGGGGAAAAGCAGAGAAAGGGAACAAGTTCTACCGTCATGTCCACCTCCCAGCCGAGAGGAGCCACCGCTTGAGCACCAGTGCCCTCATCCACCGAGCTCCGATTTCTCCACAATGTCTCACACATCACCTCCCTTGAGGACAAAGACAGAAAGCCAGAGACATCTCCTGACAACACACAAAGAGCCCAGACACCCGTTTGTGTACCCAAACCCCCCCGGGACAGCCCCACCAGCCAGCAGAGCACCCACTCACGGATCTGGGGTTGGAGATGTACGGGGAGGTGTCACAGATGATGCTGTAGCCAACCAGGCGGTCACCGGGGAAGAGGCAACTGGTGCTGATGGGAGAAACCAAGACCTCGATGCTCTCGGGAAAGACCCACTCCACAGACACGTCGCTCAGGACCGGCGCCATCGCCTTCTTCAGCGCCTTGATCATCTGAGGCAGAAAGCAGCGCGCACCATGTGAGACTGGGAAGGGGAAAGCTTCCTCAACTGAATCCATCAGCTGGTTCCTACCCTCTCCCGAGCTCGGATGGGAGTCTGCTCCCTCTTAGATTGCTCTGACACCCACTCCAGCGCCCCCAGCCCTGTGGCGTGGTTATACCAAGGGCAGCAGAGCAGAAGCATGGGGCTGATCTCACACTGCGGGTTGTCATCTCAGAGCGAGGTGGAAGCCTGTGGCCAAAGGAATCTTGTTCCAGTGCGAGGCAGCATCCCCTGCTCCCCAGCAGCACCCAGGAAAAGCTACTCACCTCCACTTTGCTAAGCCCCAGCCCTGCCCCAAGCCCCAGTGCTCACACACGGCTATTTTTGTTGCAGGTCCTTGCTGGTACAAGCGACTGCCGGAGCTCAGCGAAGCTCTGCCAGTGGCACAGGCAAAGACTGATATCCGTGGCTGCCTCACGGACAACCCGACCAGGGAGCCACCTGCAAGAGCTTCCCTGCACTCCCGGGGAAGCGAACACCAGGTTTAGAGGCGAAACAGCTCAAACATTCTCTGTTGCTCGCTGCTTTTTCACAGACTCAGGAAGACACACCAGGCTGTGTTTTATAAGGCCATTAACTGATGCCTCAGACAGCTGAAGGCACCAAGCTGCACAGCCTGCAAAGCTCTTTATTAATAGCTCTATTAAAAGAAAACCTCCAACCCTCCCTTCGCTATCTTTGCTTTTAATTTACATCAGAAATGCTTATGTCGTTGAGTCTCAGAGAAGTTTTTGTGTGCTCCAGGTACCTGCAGCGGGGTGGACTGCTGAGCTCCTCCTTTCAAGATCAAGAATGTAGAGGCCAGCTTTTTAGAGATATTTAGGAGCTGGAGACCCAATTCTCTCTGAGCTTAGTCATCCAGCAGATGAGGGGCTAGGCACCGTGATTTCCTCAGGGGACAGAGCCATTCTTAGGACGTATTTGAGGCGCATCGGTTTACTCAGCCTTCATGGGGAGAGTGGAAATGAAGAAGCTCCTCACTTTGCTTTTAAAGCCGGCTTAATAGGCAACGCTATCGCAGCGTATTCCTCTCCCTCAGACCCTGGGTACTTCTCGCCTGCGCAACACCAAGGCTGAGCCCGACTTCAAAACTAATTGGCTGCTTTGATGCCAGTTCCTCTGCCCTCGTCGGTGTCGGAGGCAGCAGCTACCTTTGAAGGCAAAGCTGCTGTATGGCGGCTACCGCATTTCCCCATCCCCGCGCCGAGGGTAAACGCAGCCGCCCACTCCCTCTGACAGCCGGAGATGAAGATGCTCTTTCATCCCCACCCCCCCGCTCACCCACCTGCTGCCGAGTGGGAGCTGGAAACACAGCACCAGGATGGGGAACAAGCCCTGCCAGCAAGCCGTGCCCCCCGCCTCGCTGAGCCCAAGCATAGTTAGAGCCTTACGAGACGGTTCCCAGCGTGCGGGCAGCTGTACCTTGGGTTGCAGCCTCTCGCCTTCGGCCAGGAACTCAGCGATGCCCCCCGACACGGCAGCCAGCCCCCCAACCAGCCTCCTGCAGGCATTCGGCCCGATGCCGAAGCTGTAGCACCTGCAAGGGGACAGGGAGCATCAGGATCCAGGGGACAAGCCATCCTGAGCCCCCACAGCTCGCTCACCCCCTGTCCTGGCTTTGTTATCCCGCTGCTGTGCATGCATGAAAAAAAATAAACCAGGTCTTCTTTTAGGTGATGGGCAGGAGAGTCAGAAACGGGCATCCCCCTCCTGTCATCAGACCTCAAATCCCTTCCCCAAAGAGCAGCCTTCAGCAGCGAGGCTCAGGGAACTCCCAGCAGGACCCCAAGCCTTTGCCTCCTCTGCAAACACAAACAAAGCTATTTTGCTGCCAGTTCAGCTCTTTTCCCTGCTGAGTGTCCATGGTCAATAGCACTAAAGACCCAGTAATTATCTCGGCTCACAATTAAAAGAAACGTTTTCTCAAGGAAGGAGGAACAAGCCAGGCGAGGCTGCTCCCCTGGCTCCCAGCTCAATGAGATGGGATGGAAGAGGAAGAAGGGTTTCTTACATTTTTCTTCTGCCCCCTTAAAGAGACAGAGAAGAAACCAGACCAGGCTGTCATCAGGGCTGGGGAAACCAGGCTGGGAGCTCGATACACAAATTAGCTGCTTTTTACATTGGTCTCTTTCAGTACATTCAATTCTGCACAGCCCCATCCTGGAAGCAGCTGGGGCCAGGCCCAGATGTGTTTTAAAAAAAATAAAAAAAAAAACCCGTCAAAGAAGATTGTTCGTGTGTCAATCTCTCCCTAGCAGGAAGCATCAGATGAGAGCCTGTGAAGTTGTCAGCCCAATTATCCTGCCTTTGATTGTTTCAAAAGCATCTGAACTTCTGGGATCTGTTCCAAACCCTTTGAGGTTCTCCTGTAGCTCATACCAGCAATCTCTCCTGCCTCCGTCTCCGAAGCGGAGATGCCTGCGAGCCGGAGGAGCGCGTCCCACACCGCGCTCTCGCCCTCCGTACCTGGTGCAGCAGGAGCGGTTTCGCAGCAGCTCCAGGACCTTCCCCGTGTTGCTGGTGGCCCCGTGTGTCAGCAGGAAGAGCAGGCGGGGATGGCCCCTGTGGATGGGCTGCCGGGTGACCCACTTCAAAGGCGACAAGATGTTGGTGCCACCCATATCGGCCCGGATCCTCTCGACGCTCTCGCAGGCGACGGCCAGGCTCTCCTGCCCGAAAGAGGAGCGGAATCGTCAGCCACCGCCACCCCCCAGAGCACCAAGGACCCACGGATCCCCCTCGGCCCCACCTCACAGTAGATCTGGCTGGCAGGAAAGAGGGTCTTGAAGGTGGACCCGAACCCAACGATGTTGAAGAGACACGCCGGCATCAGGCTCTTGAGAACGACTAACAGGGCTTCCTGGGGGTTGGAAAGCAAGCGGGCATCAGGCATGCTGTGTCTCCCCAGCTGCCCCAGTTTCACCAGTAAAAGCTCTGCCCAGCCCCTGCCTTGCCACCGCGCCTCAGGCCCCACTTGCATTTGGCCACGTGCATTTGATAATAAAACAATTGCTTCTTTCACACTGCATGTTACCCTGCTTCTTCCAAAGCCCCTCAATGATAAATGATATTTGGGTCCCAAAGCAGTGAGGAGGGAAACTGGAAGACCAGACAAATTTTTTTTGTTTGTCTTTAACTGGTTAAATTTGTGCTTGCAATAGGGTACTTGCAGCACGGAGCTAGTGGGTGAGAGGCAGGGTGTGAAATTGAGAAGTGCGACACGCAAAGCATTTCAATGTCCAAACTTGCAGAAAATAAACAAACAGCTTAAAGTTACACAAAAGGAAGAGCCTCCTCCATCCCGAATTCTCTTGTATTCATAGCTGGCACCAATTAAAATAACTGGGAGAGACAGTTTTAAGCTATTTTCTTTACCAGAGGTGGTTATCTAACTCGCCTATTCCTGGTCTTTACATAAGGGAAGAGTGATTTAAATTGTCTCAGGCATCTGTGTTGGCCGTGGACGACTCCAGGACAGAGATGGTGTTAGCAGCGACCGGGCGAGAGCTGCCTGAGGAGTTCCTGGGCTTGCTGGGTCAGGAGAGGGTGGCCAGCTCAAAGCGAAGTGCTGGCAGCGCTCAGGAGCTTTGTGCTTTCAGGTTATGTGCTGATAAAGGCAGACTCCTGCCGGTCTGCCGAGGGCAGCAGAAACCCCGGCAAGAAGAACTGCCAAGGTCAAACAAGCAAGAGGAGCCTCCTCGCTCTGTCATGCAGAAGGTGGGTGCTGGGGCTGCAGGCAGAGACCCCCCGCTCCCACCTGGGAATTGCCGGAGGGAGAAGGGTCGGTCCAGTTCCCGACCCTTCGGCAGCACCACGAACCAGTGAAATAATGTGCGAGAACAGGGGCTGCCCTTTAACAGGCTCTGGGGTACTTTAAACCAAGCTGTTATCTCAAGCCTACGAGAGTGTATTTATACCGCTGCTTCCCAGATGGCTCCTGGGCTGCCGGCTCTTCCAGTTCTCAACGCTTGACATCCCATCTTGGAACTAATTACAAGTGGGGGGGAAAAAAACCAACCCGAATTTCCAAACATTTCTGTTAAAGAGCTTCCCAAAGTGGGCAACCGTTGCCTGCTTTCTCTTTCAGCAACCGGAAAGATTTATTGCTTCTCGTGGTAAATATTGATCTCGATCCCGTTGCACTCAATATCTATGCGGCAACTCAATAAAGAGAGATGTTTGCCTCCAGAGAAGTCAATTCCCGGCTATTAGCGTCGTTTTGCCAGCAAGCCCACACGATGCAGGCACCTTCATGAGCCTGGCTCTTCTCCCCGGCTGCATCAGGATGGGAAAGGAACCGCCTGCAGGAGATTTAACCCCCTGAACTTTCCACCCGAAATCACTCTGGCCGAGTGCCCTCCTGCTCGGCACAAAACCGCATCCTCCCAGCTCGCCAGCAGCCGGACCTCCTGCTCCGTTTGCAGCCCTGCCAGCACCCTCGCTCTGCAGCTCAGCTCAAAAGAATCATGGAATGGTTTGGGTCAGAAGAGACCTTAGAGATCACCTCGTTCCAACTCCCCTGCCATCTCCCACCAGACCAGGTTGCTCAAAGTCTCATCCAATCCCGCCTTGAACACTTCCAGGTATCCACAACTTCCCTGGGCCACACAGTGGCTTTCTCCTTTGAGGTATCTCCTCTGAAATCTCCCATATTTCCCCCCAAAATATTTTTTTTCCAGAAAGGGAACACCATTTTTCCCTGGTTTTACAGCCTTCCTGTGGATGGGAGTCCCAGCTCAGGACCTCCTGGAGAAGGACTCTGTCCCTGCAAGGTCCCCATGGGACAAACAAACCATCCCCACAGAGGCTGCAGAGACCTCGGTGCCCAAACCCGGCCACAGTGTAAGTCTGAAAGCAAAAATCCGCCCGGGAGCAGAAATGCCTCCAGACCAGGCTCTGAACGTGCTGAGGGAACAGGTACAACCTCGAAGGTATCCTGACCCCTTTGGTGGATGCAGGGAGAGGGGACAGCTTCCCTACCCTGGGGGACCTGTCACAGCCATCCTCCTGTCCCTCAGCATCCCCACCCTTGCTGTGGCCGTGCTCCAGCAGTTCCCATGGAAACCGGAGACAGATGGGTAAGGAGATGGGCTACAAGATGCTACCTGCTGCTGGCCTGGGGGGGCTGGTCCTGCAGCAAGGGGTGCAGCCATACCCAGGGGAGCATTTGGATCCAAATTAGCAAAGGGCGTGAGGAGGACACCCTGGGGGGACAACGGCTCGGTGAATCTCTCACACATCCAAATGCAATCAAACCCTTCAGGTGAAGCCTGCCTCTGAAACTCCCTCGCTGTCCTCGGCAGAAATGCCCAGGGCAGGGCAGACCCAGGCCCTGCTAGGGAGGACATGATATTCATCAAGCTGCTGGGGCTTATCTGGCCCCAAAAATCAAGGTAGAAACTTTCCAAAAGAGTTTTTGCCAGAAACTGCAGCTTCTCGACGAGACCTGTCAGCTGGCAGGCATTGGACGCGCCTCAAGTCCGTTAGGTAGGGATAACGATAATTAAATAGTTACTGGAGTGATGGGCAGAGCAGTCCCCAGCGGGGTCAGGGCAGGAACCTCTCCGGATCCTTTGGGCAGTGGTAGAAAGCCAAGCTCGGTTCTCACGGAACAACCTGCAGCTGGGTAAGAGTCTTAACTAAGGGGGGAACCTCAGATCCACACAATATCATGACGAGGCCTTTCTACAGCCCCTTTTTCACCTAGAAGTCTCAGCATACCTCCCACAATCCTCCACCAGACTGCTGGCATCGATTTGTGTTTGAAAAAAAAGGGGGGCAGCACGTCCAAACCACTTCTGTGGGTGCACAGAGGCGCCCGTCAGCAAAGTGTCTGCTGATGCGCGGTCAGCACGTCGCCCCAAGGCTTCCCGGGAGGCTTCCCCTTCTCGGCAGCGATTGCCCCAAGCCCTCCCAGAGAGAGGGAGAAGCAGAGAAGGGATGCAGGTGGCAGCAAGAGGGGAGAGGAGAACGTCTCCGCGTTTGATGTGCTGGTAGGAAGAGGAGAAAAGGAGCTTGGAAAGAGTTGGCTGCGCCGCAGGTACCTAACAAGCCGCACCGTTGAAACAACTAAAGCTGCAGCATATAATTACCCCCCCGTCCCCTCCCAATGAACACTCGGCAGCCCCCACTGCTCTCTAATATTCATGGCTCGTTATCACGCAGGCACCTCCCCTCCGGCGTGGTACCTTGGCGCGGTCGATGTTCACGCCGCTCATGCTCCTGCTGCGGTCTACGAGGAAGATAAATTCTCCTTGGGCTTTCCGGAGGTCTGGCTGGACGGTCCTCAAGTCGGGGCAGAAGTTGAGCATGACGACAGGGTGGTGGGGGATGTCCTTGTTCAGCCGCTTCCTGATGATTTCTGTCTGCAAGAAAGAAGGAGAGAGTTCGAGAGGCAGGTTTTTTTCTGCCCCTTTGCACTTAGAGCAGGGCTGTGTGCCTGAGGAGGGAAGCGCGTGGCTTTTTTGGGCTTGTTGTGGCCTCAGTGGTGATAAAACCCGAGCTCAGGCCATGCCTCGTGTTGTTCTGTCTGTAACCCCCCTAGAGCTGCTCCAGGGTGAAGGGACCTCCTGCCTCCTCCCAGGCACGAGGGGACAAAGGTTGGTAGAAAGCCTAAAACCAGAGACCCCCTGCACGCAGAGAAGAGAGCCTGGAGGAGAAATGAAAAGATCTGGCCCCACGCAGCACCTTGCAAAAATGAATCTCCAAATATTTCTTTAGATTCATCCCGAAAATCTGGTTCACGAGTGTAGCTTAGCGTGACACCGAGGTGCACCGGAGGTTTTGCCCATGGTCACTCAATAACCAAGTGCCCGATACAGCCCTCAGGATGCTTTATTCACCCCTTTGATTCATTTCTGCCGCCTCCGGTTTGCTGGGTTTTCTGCCCATTTCTCTTCCCATTTTGCTTTGCTCGGGTACAAACACTTCGCGAAGCTCAAGACATCGTTCGATAGGAACCCGCGTGACGTACGTCTCTGTGCTGCACACAGCTCTGGTGGCTCTCTGCATTCTCCCTCCTTCTATTTCAGGTATCCACCTTGTCCTGGGTTTAGCTAAAAACCCAGTCCTGTTTAGTGATTTTTTCTTTTCAGTTTAGTGTCTTCTAAAAGGCTGCACTTTCTGAAGTCAGCAGCATGTTTTTGCAGACAGTGTGTGCTACTGGCAGGGATAACACCTGATGTTTACAGTCACTGCCTGGGACTGGTATGTAGAAAGGCTCTTGCTTATACTTATTCCTATAGTGCCCAAGGCCACTGCTGGCTCTTGTGTGCCACGCTGGGGGTGCTGGGTAGTAAGAGGGGGGCACAAGGAAGTAAAAGGTTGCACCTCCGGGGGGTAACAGACAGGACAGGTGACCAACGAGGGTATTCCATCCCATATACGTCATATTTAGTATAAATTGAGTGATCACGAGAGTTTCAGCCCTTTTTCGGCCCTTTTTTTTCCCCTTTTTGCCCTTTTCGGCCTTTTCGCCCTTCCTTTCTGCAACGGCCGGTGTCCAGAGAGGACTCCATCTGACCTCCTGATTTTGATCCGGATCCTGAGTTCCTGAATCCAGCTCCCTGTATCCAGCTCCCGCCGCCGCTGAGCCTGGGGTTTCCCCAGTGCCTCCTGCTCTGCAGCACCAGTGGTGATTTCTATCGGGGGAGGGAGTCGGGTTTGATATCGGGCTATTATCTATAGTTGTATATAGTTCTTTACTTTTATGTTTTTACCATTATTCCTATTACTTTCATTAAAGCTGTTCTAGTTCATTTTTTTTTCTTCTCTCATCCGTAAGTCTCTCTGCCTCATTCCCTTTTCTCTTCCCGTTTGGGGGGGGGAAGAGGGGGTTAGAGAGCGTCTGTCCGCGTTAGTGGCCGGCCCAGCCCTAACCCGCGACACACCTTCATTAAAAACTTGGTGCAATTACACTGAGGGGAGGAACCCCACACCTCTTGCAATGGATTTATAACGTGTGTACGAAGCAGTCCCAGGTCCACATTGGTGCTTTCGAGGACCCCGCACGGGCACAGCCCGTGGCCCTTCACTCAGGGCTGCAGCACCGAAACACACTCTGCGATGAGCAGCTCGGTCCTCAGGGGCTTTCCTTGCCTCGCTTTTTTTCCTTCTTGTTTCTGTTTCTTGCTGGTTTCACCAGGAGTAAACCAGACCCCAAATACCCAGGCTTGTTTTCTCCAGCCGTGAGTCACACTCCTAGATCCACGAGTTAACAACCGACCTTTGTTTTACATAATACACTAAACTCCAGTGGATCGGGCTTCACTCTCGGCTGCGTGTCAGAGTGCTGCCCCCCCGACCCCTGCGAAAAGACAATTCCTGTTCACAGAAACAAGGACATCGCTCATCCTCTCGCATACCACTCTCACACTTTGGAGCACAAATTAACCAGTCCCCGGGAAATCGAAGGGCTTTTTCCATCCCCATTTTCCTCCAGCCTTATGATATCACAGAATCACAGAATCACAGGATGTTAGAGGTTGGAAGGGACCTCAAAGATCATCTAGTCCAGCCCCCTGCCAGAGCAGGATCACCTACAGCAGAGCGCACAGGAACGTGTCCAGGCGGGTTTTGAATGTCTCCAGAGAAGGAGATTCCACAACCTCCCTGGGCAGCCTGGGCCAGTGCTTGGTCACCCTCACTGTGAAAAAGTTTTTCCTCATATTTTTATGGAACCTCCTGTGTTCCAGCTTCCATCCATTGCCCCTTGTCTTGTCAGTGGACGCCGCTGAAAAGAGCCTGGCTCCGTCCTCCTGACACTCCCCCTTGACATATTTATAAACATGAATGAGGTCACTCCTCAGCCTCCTCTTCTCCAAGCTGCAGAGCCCCAGCTCCCTCAGCCTTCCCTCATAAGGGAGATGCTCCACTCCTTTAATCATGTTAATATAATTTTTTCCGTTTTTGCAGAATGGACATCGATCAAAATTCAGATTAAAGGGATCCTTGCTGCCTCTCCGTCATGCCCTGGACCAAGCTCCCTGCGATGGTCTTGGGACCCAAGAGATAAAACCCCTGTGTGATCAGGACGAGCCCAAAGCCTGGATTTCCCACTGAATTCCGAGTGAATTTTACAGGCAAGGCTCTGCTAAACAGCCTCAGAGCTGCTGCTACAGGTCAGCCAGAAACGCAAGCATCTCATCCGCACCTTCTCTTCTCCTCCCCTCCGTTCCCCTTCACCCGTTATCCAATTTCAGCAAACTAATCAGATCTTGTCGGCCGAGCGCCACTTCCAGTGTGCATTCGTCCCCACCACCCTGCTGGCTGACAGGCATCCAGGGCTTTTGCATAACCAAACCAAAGGAGAATTAATTATCATTTAGCGCTGGAATTTCCGGGCTAATTTAATTTAAGCCGAGAAGTGCCTGATGTCGTGGTCTGAGCAGCAGCAGCTCAATCCCATTTTCTACCCCAGATACTCAGGGCATTTTCTCTGCTTTTTGCCCATCTCGGTGCAGTTGCTCCTCAGACTCCCTGGGGCAAAGAGGTTGGTTTCCTGCAGGGAAACGGCTCCAGAACGATCCCCGCACCCCCCTTAGACGATTTGACGTGCTAAAAGACACAGAAATAATTAGAGAGCCATCTGAGCTGCAGCGTGGGAGGTTTCATCTCGTTCCACCTGCCACACGCTGAACACAATTAGAAGAGGCGCCTGCCGCGCGAGCAAGCGCAGTCCTGAGCCGTGAGAGAGCGAGAGCGAAGGGCAAAAAGGAAGAGCCACGGGCTGGCGTGTCTCCGGCAAAATCGCGGCGGCACAGGGAGGCACCTCTGCAGCAGGTTGGGGATGTGTGCCAGGTGAGGGCCCAGGCTCAGACCCACGGAGAATGGGCTAAAGGGGGAAACGAGCATCCCCGGTCGCAAAGGAGAGCGCGGCGGGGTGTGACGCAGAGAGCTGGCACAGCGCGCCCGGTGCCTCGGGCGAAGGCGCCCACCCTGGAAATTCAGAGGGCTCTGACCGGTCCGACCCTCTCCCCCAATCCCAGACACACTGATGTGGCAGCTCAGAAGTGCTGGGCTGTCACTCAGTGCTTCAGAACTGCTGAAAGACGAGGCACAAATCCCAGAGCAGATTTTTTTTTTTTTTCCTATTTGCTGATCAGCAGAACAAAGGGAAGTTTCTCCTACCTTGCCTTCAGTTCAGCTCATTATTCCCAGCAAAATCTCTTCCTTCTCTCTGACAGCTATCCAGAAACGGTAAACATTTACTGAGCAATTAAAAGAATATTTTATTCTATGTCACTGCAATAATTATAATACCCTTAATGCTGTAACAATGCACCTATCTAATCATGCTATGCTAGACTGGTACTAATTATACACACAATAACCATCTCAGAGCTTCTTCCACACCCAGTTTATCGGAAGCGCTGCAGAATTTTCCCCTCTCCCCCCACACAAGCCCCTCTCTGAGGGAGGATGCTGCAGAGCTTATTGGACCAGTGCGATATGTGGTACTTGCAAGCAAGCAAGCATTTTCTTGCTCAGCTCCAGCCCCGAGGAAAGCCTCGGTGAACACCTGCAGCTTTTGCTTCTCACCTTTTTCTCAGCACTGGGGTCTTTCTTAGTGCCTTTAATGAAATCGTTCTTCCCCTTCAGGTGTCGTTCATACTCTGCAGGTGTCATATCACCTTCTTCCATTAAGACGTGAGGCATGTGGGGCTCTGGAAATACAGAGAATCGGGTGAAGAACAGCCTTAGCTAAACTTTAGGTTTGGCAGAGCACCCTCAGTTGTGAAAACAGAGCAATATCTCTGAGCCTGGGCAGTAGGGACAATCCTGAGAAGGTCCAGGATGATCTCCCAGGAAGCCTAAATCCTGACGACACTTGCAAAACCAGAGCTAACCCAGCTGTCCCCAGCACTGCAGAGGAGGGTCCCAAGGAAGGGGAAAGACCAGCCAAGAGGAAGCTGAGCCCACCTACCACTTGGGTGGATCAAGATCTCCACGGGTCTGTCGAAGGTGTGTTTATCGGCCAGCGTGATCACGATGCTCTTGGCAGAGCGAGCGGAGGGGTCAGCGTCTGCTCGGATCTTGTGTGTCGGGCTCTCGACACCTGCCCGGGGAAACCAAGGAGCGTTAGGGACAGGGGATGGGGAAGACCACGGAGAGGAGACAGCACGATGGCAGAGGACAGGAACCGAGCTGACTCTTCAGTTAACAGGTGAACATCGGTGCTGTACTGGCAAATCTGCCTCAGCACAGTTAACCTGCCAAAATAGGCTTGACATCGGGGAGGCAAAGAAGGAGGAAGATTGTGGATGTCGCCCTGAGGCAGTGACAAACCAGCCTGGTGCTCCTACCTGCCAGCAAGCATGGCCCCCGGATCTCCAGGTGGAAGCTAAACTCGTACTCGAAGGGGTTGGTGGCCTCGGTCTCTAGCAGCTGAGCCAGGCAGAACCTGCTCCCTTGCTCCGGGCTCCCCAATCCACAGGAGTTCTTGTCCCTGCCAGCGAGATGAATCCCAGTGAACGCTGTGCATGTTTCACATCCCCCCAGGAACTGCAGATCTGCTGGAGGTGAAGCCTGAGGCAGCTCTCCAGCCTCCCGCAATGACTGCAGGCTTCTGCTCTGCCAGCCCCGTGTCCACCCCAGACCTATCCCCACCAGAGCCTCTCCCACGGGTTTTCCGTACATTCGGAGCTGGTGGCTGGAAAAGCTGGTGGCATTCTGCAGGCTGGGCTGGGGGACCCTGGGGACACACACCGCTGGCAGAAGGACCCTCACAGCCCCGCTGGGCAGTGTCTGCAGCTCAGAGGAGGTGCTGATGAAGATGGAGACACTTTCCAGGGGAGGAATCACGCCCAGGTTAGCCACAAAAACAATCCTCTCCAAGTCCTCATCCATCATGATCCTCCCTGCAGAAACAGGACCACACCAGTGTGTCACAGCCTTGGAAAATGCTCCTTCCCAGGCCTTCTGTGACCACCCCAGCCCTGGACCAAATGCCTAGACCAGCCCTCACTGCACACATCAGCATTCCCCTAAAGAGCCCCAGCCCTCTGCACCGCTCCTTTGGCTGCCCAGAAGCAACAGTGCTACCCAAAAGGGATGACACTGCTGCTTTCTGCAGCACCGTAGGGACACGCACACCACAAGCCAAGGCTCAGCCTTTCAAAAAGAGCCCTCTCAATGTCAGAGCATACAATAGCCAGCCACCCCCCCCACCCCTCTTCCCCTGCTTCTCATCACCACGTTCACTAAAACGCTCCCCCGACCCCCTCACCGCTTCCATCGCGAGCTCTTCTGTCGTCAAAATACGCATCATCTATCTTGGCTTTGTCTTTGATCTGCACCGTGACGGCACGCCGGGACACGGCCGCCTCAAACCCGACAATGGTGGTGCACTCATCCAAGGGGTAAATGAAGAGACCTGTGACCCAGAAGGTTGTTTTAGCAACACCAAGCACTCACCCAGACCCACCAGCCAAGACTGCAGTGGGGCAGCTCCCTCTTGGCACTTCCCTTGCGTGTTCCTGGGATTTTTCACACTTAAAATATTGTAGCCTTGGACTGTGAAGGGTACGACTGAGGATGCTCTTGGTCACTCTCAAAGGTTGGAGGCATGCACAGAAACCCAGTGCTGTGAAACCCCTGGTTCTAAAGCTCCTGTAGTAGCTTTTCAGCCCTTGGAACTTGCCTTCAAAAGCCTGGGCTTCCGGGTTGCGGTAGGTGAGCAAGGCTGTCATCCCGAAGGCATAGCCGCTGACGCACGACGTCACCTCCGACGCGGTGAGCGGGAGCGGGGCACGGGTTGTGCGGTTAATCAGCCCTGGCATCTCTCCGGGGGGGCTCTCAGTGACGGTGGGGTCACCTGCAGCGAGCTGTAAGGGCAAGAACAAAAGAGGAGCCCTGAGTGCCTAAAACTCCTCTGTGCCCCCGCCATCTCGTTTTGGCTTCTGTAGCCCTGAGGACAGAAAGATGACGGTATGAGACCTAGGTTTGACAGCAGCGCTGGCAGAGATGGGGATGGTGACAAGACCCTGGTGGGGGAAGACACAAGGCAAAGATTCGTCCCAAATCCCCATTGGTGCAAGGGGCGAGGGCCAGATTAAACACCGGAGGTCGACGTGGTAGTGGTGGATCATGCACCTCACCAGCTCCCACACCCACCTACTGCTTGGGTCTGGGCAGAACGGGCTAACACCTCGGTTTTGCCCTCATGCTTCTCGTTACCCTCCAAACTGATGGGTTTCTCTGGGATAAGTCCATGATCCTGAGAGTTTTCCTTTAGCTCGCAGGAAGAAGGAGCAGGCAGACAGAGCCAGGCATCCTCCCTGCCCTCCTGCACCCTTGCCCACCCCTGAGTGTTGAGTCGGTGGTGGCTCTGTCACCCCGCAGATCTCCAGATCCTCTCTGCCAAGGCTGACTCATCCCTCCTGCTTTGCTTAGCAGAGACATTCAGATGCAAAGTGGCTACATCTGCCAATTACATTTCAACTCTTTTTCCCGGAGCAGGTTTTCCTCTGTTCCAGCTCATCTCCCCCAAGACTGAGGGTTTCAAAGGAGACCTTTCAGGTAGCTCTCGGGCCACATTCATCTCCCCTGGGGCATCAGGAGAAGTTGCTAGGCAGCAGTTCTCCCTGGCTGGCTCTGCAAGGCTTTATGCAATGATTTACAAGGCCCAGAAGGAGCTGCCAGTGGTGAAATACATCAGTTTCTCATTTTCTAGCAGTTCTGCATTAGTAAAACCACCTTTACATGCAAATGCCACAGTGGCGTCAAGGCCACGAGCTCACCGAGCACTCAGGCAGGAAAACATCATTAAGAGAGCAAAAAGGAAAGGTAAAGGGGAGCAAGCAGGGATGGGGGAGAGCAACCGGGGTGCCTGAGCAGATAACGCAGCAGCGGAGAAGACGATGGAGGGCAGTGATCAAGGCACACTCCGGAATCCCAGCCAACACCCTCGGCCGTTCCCCGTCCAACCCTCCTCTCCTGCCACCACTGCGACTGCTGACTCCAGGAGCTGCCCGCAGCTCGGATGCAGCCGGGGGGATGCAGGAGCGTGTCTGGCTCTGGCACAAGAGCCCTCCGGGAGCCCAGGGGAGGCCACCACACATGGGGATGCTTCAAGCTGTGCTAACAGGGCTTGTAAAGTCAGAAGCTGGCAAGAGCTCACCTGCTAGAGGGAGAGATAATGAAGGTCAAGATGTGGCAGAGGCCATCGAGATATCGGGAAATGATTAAATGCCAGGTGGGGGAAGGAGGAGGGGGGACTATTTTGCCTTAGGGAAGAAAGCAAGCAAGAAATAACAAGGGGAAGGTGTTCTCTACCAGCTAGGAACAACAGGAATTCATTATAGCATTGCCAGAGAGGTGAATTCAGGCTCCAGGAGCGTGACTTCAGCCTGGCAGCTCTCTTGGCTGCGGAGACTTGACAACAGAGATCCAAGCCCCCCACCTCTCCCATGGGAGCTGCTCTGGGTTTTTGCATCCCCCAGGCTGGCACAAGCATTGCAGGACCCTTAGTAGGATGCAGAGCCCTGTGCCACGGCCTGTAGAGAGCAAACAGGTAGAACTGCTCCTCTCCCGCAGCTCTGCTGTGACTCAGAGAGACCCTGCACCAGCCCTGCCAGTTACAGCACCTGCAAAAACCACCCCACGAGGACCGGGAGGACTCGAAGGGCTCCTTCTTCCCCCCCAAAAAAAGCCCTTAGATGGAGCTGGGAGCTGCCAGAATAGCCCCGTGCAGATCGTGGTGCCAACGCCATCAAGTGACTGCAGTGTGGAAAGGGGAGAGCAGAGAGGCTGGCGTGGGGGGAGCAGTGGGAGAGCTGCCATCTCCCTCCTGTGCCCCCCCAAGGAACTCGCCACCGGCCCCTCCATCTAGTCCCCTCATCCTGCCTTCGCTGCTCCACCACCTGCACTTGGGCTCCAGCCAGGTCACAGGGCTGGACCCTCAGGACAGGAGCTGGCACGACCCCACGTCCCCAAAAATTACCGCCAGCATCACGGGTGCACAGGGCAGCCCTGCATCCACCCGGTCCTCAGCGTGTCCCCTCACCATATGGGCCACAGCGGGCACGGGGCCACCCCACACACCCGGCCAGAGGCCTCCTGACACATTTGTCATCCTGGGAAAAGGGGAAACTCTTGGTGAATAGCTTCAGGCAACTCGCTGTGTGACCAAAAACATCCCCCACCCATAACCCCACCGACCAGCGAGCAGCTCAGGGCTGAGGACAGGATCATCCCTCGGCCACCCACACTCAGGACCTGGCACACCACATTCTCCTATTTTCTCCTTTGCTTTGCAAACGCTCTTTCCTTGACAACCCACTTCTCTTCACGGCCACCGAGGAGGGAGTGACGCCAACGCACTCGTCCTGCTCCAGGTTGTGCCCTCGGCCAATTTCCGAGCACAATTTATGGAGAAGGCAGCGATGCCACACCGACACCTGTGGACGGTGCTGGCGCCGTGCAAGCGCTTCGCTTCGGAGCGCAGATGGCACTGTGACGCGCAGGCTCGCACCAGCCGCTCCACCTGCCCTCAAGCGCCTGCCCCGGCGCACAGGCGTGAGATTTGGGGCTGGATTTTAAAGGACTGAGTCAGAAAGGGTGGTTACGTGCCCAAAAAGGGGGTAAAATGCCTGGAGAGCCACTCAGGGCTGCTCGGGTACCGGTTTGCCTCCCTAAGCACTGATGTGCCCTCCAAAAAATCTGCATAGTAATGGCAGAGGCAGAATAACACTTTTCTAAGGTGTATTTTCACACGTTGAATAGAAGAACGGAGCAAAGCGTGAGCACACAGCCCGGGTTCTGTGCAGGGCCCAACAACCAGAAGCAGGTTGGGGGCCCGGCAGTGCCAGTCCTCAGCACCCACAGCCAACATCAGGCCAGTAAAACCCAACCCAGACCTGCCAGGTGGCTTAACCCATCGCTGCTGCAGCACACCCCCACCCAGCCCTCGTATCTGAAGGACAAATGACCAGGGGCAGCCCCGGCTGCATCTGCCCTGCAAGACACAAACGCAGCCCACGGGAAGCCCGGTCCCGGCACCGCACGTTGCGACAGACGCATTTTCTGGGCTGCTGAATCGCTGCCCTGCTGGAACCTCTTACCAGCCCCAGAGGGATCCCCTCAGAGATCTCACACCCAGGCCCAAGCCAGACCTTGGTCCCATCCACACGGACTGCAGGGTAACTGCTTTTTCTGCAGCTGGCTAAAATATTCCTTTTGCTCCATCTGTATCAATCAACACTGACATCCAGCGGCTTTCAGGATGATTACAGCCGGTGTGTCCTGAGAGGCGCAGTTCTATCTTGTGGAGATGTCGGGATGTACAGCCCTGGGCATGCCCCTCCGGCTGCCTGTTGCACCACAGCCCTGCGAGCTGCTGGGCCACCACCACGGGGAAGCAAGCTCCCACCCATTTGCAAAACCAAGATGGGAGAAGCCCTGCACTTCCCAGACTTTCTGGTCTCTCAAGCAGAGCCACGTTTGGGTGTTTTTCCCAACATCAGGGGGGCAGCGAGGCTTGGGGAGCAGCTGTGGGACCCCCTGACTCTGCCTGCCCGAGCCACATCGGCTGCAAGGTCACACCTAAAACATGTAGGACCCCTCCAGCCACTCTCCTCCGAAACACGAGGCTCCAACCCTGCTACGGGGACAAAGATCAACCCCCTGAAACATTTCTAGCAAGCAACAGGAGCAAACAGCATCTAAAACGATGCACGCAGTGCTCTCCTGTGCAAGCCCCTGCCCAGGGCTGGGAGAGGGGCTCTGCTGGTTGATGGCAGCACCTCCTGGAAGAGACACGGATCAACCATGGCAGAGTTGTGGGAACCTCTCACGAAATCCTCCAAAAGCTGTTCTCCCATCTCTAGCCTCCCTTCGTCTCCAACTGCAAGGGCCAGGTGTCGCACCTGCCGAGAAAAACAGCAAAACAGCCACCGTGTGTTCAGCCTGGAGTCACAGCACGTCTGCCCAAGGGCAACAGCATGGTACGGGGCTGCCAAAGTGGGGACAGAGATTACTGGCCAGAGGAAACCCGAGGCCTTGGATCTACAGGCTGGGGGAAGTTTGGGGGAGCACCCTACCCAGAGGGGCACCCCGGGAAAGCTCCCACATTCCCCTTTCCTGGGGTGACGCAGCACCCGGCTGAGTCGCGATCGACCGCCCCAGCAGAGCCAGATTTCGGGGACTGTCAGTCACAGCCCTGGTCTCAAGGACCAGGATTCACGTCCCAGGTGCCAGAGCCAGAGCATCAATCACATCCCTGTGCAGACAGCATTTCCGACACGGGTTTGGTTAACCCTTGCCTTGTCGGAGTCACGGCTGCGCCAGTGCGTGGAACATCACTGGGCTGAGCCAGAGAGGGGGGGTTTTAACCCAGATGCCCCTCAGCTCAGCTAAAACTGCCAAAACTGTGTGTGTGGGATGCATCTAGAGCCAAGCGGGCAAGCAGGACCCCAGGAACAGCATGGCCCTTCTCCATCCACCCCTGCCCTGCCCCATCTGAGCATGGCAAGTACAAGTCAGGTCCTCGGTGCTTTGACCCTTCCTGGGGGATCAGAGCTGCCCCCTCATCCTGCCAAGGTCAGTCTTCCCTCTCCCCAAACCAGCGTGTCCACAGCTGGGTGATATCCCACCAGCAGAGCAATAAACCCATCACCCCCAGCATCGTGCCCCCTCCCCATCCAGCCTCCTCGGCTTTCCCTGTCCCCTGCCTGCAGGGCGATGGAGAAACCATTAACTATGTACAGTTTTGGGGAGGGGAGGGCAGGGCTGCTCGAGGGGCTCACCATCCAGCCGGGAAGCGACAAGGCAGGGAAGCAGCAGCTTGCAAAGTGTGGGGGCTTGTGCCTGCAGAAATATTGTGACAGGGATCTCTTCAGAGAGCGGCTTCACGCTGAGGTTGTGCACAACCTTGGGAAGGAACAGCCCGCACGCACACCCCCCGCCACAGCACACCCAGCCCAGCCTGCTGAAAAGGTGCAACTGGAGAGTAGCCTTGCTTTTCTTACCTTTCCTGGGAGAGAGGAGGAGGAGGAGGAAGGGGATGGAGGGGAGCAACTTCACCCACTCCTGCCAACCCCTGCGACCGCCCGCAGCTGGGTTTGGGGGGACGGGAAGGGCAGGAGAAATCCCGAAGGCGGCCGGCACGGCTTCAGACTGCTTTTGTCTCTGAAAGACACGGAGATAAGGAGAGAGAGAGGAGAAAAAGGGAGGGAGAGAGGGAGAGGGAGCGAGCGCCAGGGCTTGGGGTGGGGGGAGCGCTGCACAGCAGCCACCTCAGCAACCTGTGGCATCCGTGTCCCCCCGACCCTCCCCTGGGCCCTCTCCATGGGGCAGCAATGCTGGGGCTGCCGGTGCTGCGGGGGGTCCAGGGGAGCCCGGGATGGGGAAGGGGCTTACCCAACCGCCTGCAGCAACACGTGCCCCCGCGCCGAAGCTCTGCCGGGGAGCCGGGGAGGGAATTCTCGCTTCCCTGCTGCCAGCCAGCCGATGAGCGGCCACTTGCCGGAGCTGTCTGGGTGACCATCCTTGAGTGGAGCCATTTGTTTTGTCAGGGAGGTAACCATGACAATCGGCTTCTCGTCGCCTCCTCCCCTCCTGCTCCGAGGGGCAGCAGTGGAAGGGGCGAAGCCCACCTGGGCAGAGGAGACACCGCGAATTGGCTGAGAAAGGGGGATGTGAACTTGTCTTACCCATCACCACGACCTGCCTCCCCCCAGGATGAGACTTTCCCCAGAAGCTGCTGGGAGAATAAGAGCCCCCTTTCTCCCGTCACCTTTCACTCCCTGCTCTTTTAAACAAAAGGAAAGCATCCTAACCCCCCCAAATCAGGATGCATCACCCATCACTGGCCTCTTCTGCAGCCAGATCTCCCCTCTCCCCTCCTTGCTGTTCTCCCCGTCCCCATCTCGGCTCACCCACCCTTTCCTCTCCAAAGCCTCTCGCCAAGCAGCCCCCCGGGCGTGGGGCACACAGGAGGGTGAATGGGACCCTCCCTGCAGGCAAAGGGGAGCGATGCCGTTGCAGCACGATGCAGGACGCAGTCCCTGCCCCAAGCAGCTCACGCTTAAGCGCAGGAATAATGACCTGTAGATGAAAGGGGAAATTGAGGCAGCAGGAACAGCACCAGCTTGGCCACTGTCCCACAGCAGAGCCAGGCACTGGGTCTGGGGCAGAGCACGCAGATGGGCAAAGCTCCTCCTCACTCCTTCCTAAATTGGGTAATAATGGCGCTGCTACAGAGAGACAGCTGGCTGGCATTGAAAACATCACCCCCTCCCTGGAGAGGAAAAGCTCTCGCAGCAGGGATCTGCAGGACAGAGGGTATTCCACCCCGGCTTTGTCCTACACAGAGTCGCAGATCTGCCCGGTCCAAGCGTCCCACCGCAGACCCATCCCCGGCAGTAAATCCACCTTCAGCAGCAGACCAAGCTCCCAGACTCACCCACCAGGCTCTGGGGTAAAACACCTCTTCCCTCTAACCTCCATATCTCAAATATGAAACATCTCCTTCCTCCCCGTCTCCACGTGTCCATCCACACCACAGGAGGATCAGGGTGACCAGACGTATCGTGCCCCTAATAAATCATCTCGCCCTCACCAAGCGGGACGTGCTTTAGGGGAAACAGCAAGAAACTCCACGAGCAAACGCCTCGTCAAGAGCCATTTCCCTCAGCCCAACTCCCAGAGGGCAACTTCGGCCCCGAAGCTTGAGAATTTATGGTTCTTGCCAGACAAATAAGTCAGCCGCAGAAGCCCACGTCCCATGTTTCCAGCACCTGTTAAAATGTTTGCTCACTACGGCTTTTGGCTCCTAGCGCGAAAATAACATATGTCAGGAGAAATCTTGGGATTCACACCAATAAATCTGGTAGCTGCCGCATATTTATTTATAAAACAAAAGAGGATCCGACATGGAGGCTGAGGCAGACGTGAGACTTTGGGAGAAAAGAAACAGAGCTGGTTTAGGAGGAACTAACGCTCAGCGCCGAACCTGAGGCTGCCTCGCCAAGGGCGTCAACGTGACATTTGAAAGTGCTGCCACGTGCCAAAGCAGCTCACGGGGGCCTCAGACCCACGTTCGTTCCTTCTCATCTTCTTCAGGTTGGCCGCGCCTAAGAAACCCCATAAGGGCCACCTCCCCTCAGGGAGCAGCAGCTGAGAAGTGAGATGGGCTGCAGCAGGGGCGCAAACGAGAATTTGGGGGAGGACGTGCTAAAAATAGAATTTGAGCTCAACAGAAGTCCCATTTCTCAGCTTGTGCCTTACCCACACAGGGTCAGGGAGCAGCTGGCGGTGGGCAGCAGCATCTCCAAACACCAGGGCACCGCAGAAGAGTATTTCCAGTTCTGCCTCATGCCTGGGACCAGCTCGGGTGAGCTGAGACCAGTTCAAAGGCGTCCAGTGACCGACCACAGCTTCTGTCCCACTCGTTATTCAGCTCATTCACGCTTGAGCATCACAGGAGTACACAAGCACAGCGCTCGCATGTTTGCACACTCCTAACGCGGCCTGCCTCGATGGGTTGGGAGCTTTGAGTGCAAATGAAAAAATAACAGGAAAAAAATGAAAAAAATACCAACAAACCAAACCAAACCTCCTGTTAGATGGAGAGTGGTGAGCACTTCTCACGATCTCCCTGTGGTGCTCTGTGTGTAAATGTGGTTTTCCTCACCCCGGAATGCTCGGAAAAAAAAAACAAAAATAACCCTGTTGGTAGATGTTTATGATAAAAAGGGATAACATGGGGCTGAGCAGGGACAGCCTCTGTCTCCTTCTCCTCCGAGCAGGTATAGGCACGGACCAGGAGCCTCTGACCTGTTTGGTGGGTGAAGGCCACAGTTAATTCCAATGAAATTCCACGGTGCGACACCTGCCCCCGAGATCCCAAAGGCCACCGATGAGGGGAGCTGAGCATTTATTTATGATTAAATCAACCTATTTATTGCATGTTCAAAAGGATAAATACTTAATTCTACACCAGCAGAGCCCCCAGCAAAATCAAGCGCCCTGTAGGGGTGGGCTGAACTCTGGGAACCCAGCCCTTGAGGCCGAAAGAGAAAATTCCTTCTTTTTGTTCCTTCATTAGAAGGGAGGGTCAATACAGAGACAAGGAAGTAATTGTCATCTTGGGAAGTTCTGGCTGATGACTATGGGCTTGGCTGTTTGACTAGTCCTGCTGCATAGCATAAAAACACAAATTAGGGCCTCCCCAAAGGCTACTCCTTCCACACAAGGTTCACGGAAGCACAAACACTGTGCAGGGAACGGCAGCCCAACAAGCCCAACAGGTTCTTCCCACACTTTCTTCCTTTCTACTTTCCCTTTTTCTCATCTTTATTCCAGCAGCTTTAAAGAACAGGTTTAGTATCAGGTCTGAGGCAGCTCCTGCCCTCCAGCGAGAGACAGGGCACAAACGATTTTTCAGTGTTCCTGCAACTTCCACACCTCCACGACTCGCTCCACAAGTTGTCTTTCACCTACATCTCTGCTTCTGAGACAGGGAGAGCTGCGGTTCCCTCGCAAATGTCATCACCTCCGTGTGATTTCCCCCAGGCTCAGCTTCCAAAGGAGCTCCATCACACCGGACACCCCAGCCCTGCTCCCGCATCACACAGGGCACTGGGCCCCACAGTCTGCAAGGCGAGGCCTGACCCCCAGCCCCATGCCTTATTAGAATAACCCCATCTGCAATATTGTGTCCAGTTCTGTGCCCCTCAGCTCAAGAAGGACAGGGAACTGCTGGAGAGAGTCCAGCACAGGGCAACTGGGATGATGGAGGGAGTGGAGCATCTCCCTTATGAGGAAAGGCTGAGGGAGCTGGGGCTCTTTAGTTTGGAGGAGACTGAGGGGTGACCTCATTAATGTTTACAAATATATAAATGGGGAGTGTCACGAGGATGGAGCCAGGCTCTTCTCGGTGACAACCAATGATAGGACAAGGGGTAATGGGCTGAAACTGGAACAGAAGAGGTTCCGCTTAAACTCGAGAAGAAACTTCTTCTCAGTGAGGGTGACGGAGCCCTGGCCCAGGCTGCCCAGGGAGGTTGTGGAGTCTCCTTCTCTGGAGACATTCAAGACCCGCCTGGACACGTTCCTGTGTAGCATTATCGAGGCGTTCCTGCTCTGGCAGGGGGATTGGACTTGATGATCTTTCGAGGTCCCTTCCAATCCCTGACATTCTGTGATTCTGTGATAATCATTAAAGCTAGAGATGGGTCGGTTCAGGTTGGACGTGAGGAAGAAGTTCTTCCCCATGAGGGTGGGGAGACCCTGGCACAGGTTGCCCATAGAGGGGGTGGCAGCCCCATCCCTGGGAGTGTTTAAGGCCAGGCTGGATGGGGCTCTGGGCAGCTTGATCCAGTGGGGGATGTCCCTGCCCATGGCGGGGGGGTTGGAATGAGATGATCTTTAAGGTCCCTTCCAACCCTGACAATTCCGAGATTCTATGAAAACACCTCTAAGATCCTCAAGTCCAACCGCCACCGCGACACCACGACCCCTAAGCCATGTCGCAAACGACCAACCCGTGTCCCAAAGTGCTCCATCCGCACGTGTCACAGCGCACAGGCCGCCAGGCCCTGGGAGGCAGGGCCCGACCCCAGCCCCATCCCGCCCAGAGGGCCAGACCCCCGCCCCACGCCGCCCAGCGCCCAGCGCAGCCGGGCAGGCCCCGAGCCCAGCCCCACACGACACCAGGCCCCAGCCCCACAGCACACGGAGAGCCAGGGCCGGACCTCAACCCCACAACACGGCCGGGCCCCACATCCCACGCGGCACAACCCGGCCCCACCCCAAGACCCGGACCGACCCCCACGGCCTCGGGTGGCACAGAGCTTCCTGTGCCCCCTCTATCACCCCCCGCCCGGAGAGGGGGGGGGGGGGCCGGAACGCTCCGCTCCCGGAACGCTCCGCTCCCGGAACGCCGCCGCCGCCGCCGCGTTTCCCGCCGGGCCCCGCGGGAGGGGAGGGCGGAGGGGGCGCGGCCCGCGGGCGGCGCCTGCGCCCTGAGGCGGCCGGTGCCATCGCGGTGGGGAGGGGAGCCCGGCCCGGCCCGGCCATGGCCACCGACTCGTGGGCTCTGGCCGTGGACGAGCAGGAGGCGGCGGCCGAGTCGGTGAGCGGGGCCGGGGAGGGGCGGGGGGAGCGGCTGGGGGTGGGGGGCCGGGCCCTGGCGGCCGCCCGGGCCTCAGGCGCGGGAACCCCGGGGCCGCCGTCGCCTCCTCAGGGCAGACGGCGCCGGGAAAAGAAAATAAAAACAAACCAGAAAACCAGCTGTGAGGGAAAAATAGCAAAATCAACCTTTTTCTCCCCGTTTTCTGGCGCATCCGAGGGGCAGGGAGGGCCCTGTCCGGCCCCATCTGCGTCGCCTCGGGGTTCTCTGGGCCTGGCGTCTGCCTTTAGGAGCGAAAAAAACACCACGAATCTTTATTCCTTTTTTTCTACTATTATGATTTCCCCCCTTTCCATTTTCGTATCGACAGGGCGGAGAGGTTCGTCCGGCCGCCAGGCACAGCTCGCGGAGGCGCTCCCAGAGCCCCTTCCAGGCTCCCCTCCCTCCCCCCTTTTCCTCTAATTTTTTACAATAAGATCTGAATCTGTTTGAGATGTTGGTTCCTGTGCTTTGGGGGTTTTTAATTCCGAGCTGCTCAAGCTCTGTGCTCCAGCGTGGGGAGCACCAGCCCGGCTGCTCGCACGTCCCGCAGAGTCCTGGGGGCTCCTCTCCCCGGCACGTTTATCCCAGGACGATTTGAGTCCGGAGGGACCTCAGAGCTCGTTTCTGGGGTAAAACGAGGCCAGAGGGGTTTGTCCTGTCAGCCAGGACTGCCCCTGGCTCTGCTTTCCCTGCTGGAATGTCAGTTTTCTCCCATTTGTCCTCAGCAGAGCAGAGAAAGCTCCACAAAAACAAAATCCCTTCTCCATACCGTCACTGCGACTTAGAAAAAGGGATGTTTGTTTTCAAATTCTTGAAATCCAAGTTCTTTTTGGTGCCTTCTGCTCGTTTGCCTTGGAGTGTGAGTTCTCCCTGGGCAGTAGGTTTAGCAGGTGGGAAATCTGGAAGCCCGGATGAGGCTCAGGTTTTCCCGGCCAGGGGTAACACGTGGGTACCGGCAGCCCTCGAACGACTTGTGATCTTGTGTTTTTCCTCCCTCGTAGCTGAGCAGCTTACACCTGAAGGAGGAAAAAACCAAACCAGATGCCAACGGTGAGTTACAGCCCCGCGACCGGTCTTAGAAAGGGCGTAGAAGTTTGTTTTGCGTTGGCTTTGGAGCGCTGCTACACAAGCAGATGCTCAATTAGCGAAGAAATTCCAGAAGAGAATCACAGAATCCTAGAATGGCCTGGGCTGGAAGGGACCTTAGGGATCATTTTAATCCAACTTCCCTGTCATGGGCAGGGACGCCACCAGAGAAACACAAAAATAAGACTCAAGAGCAGCGTTGATCACATATCTCGCTGTCACACTTGGCTGACTCCTTAAAATTGTGGTTTTCTGTATTCAAGGGCAAAAATCTGTGGGTGTGGTTGATGAACTTAGTTTGGCCGCGCGGAGGAAGCCGTAACTCGGGGTTCTGTGCCCCTGCGGAGCGGGGCCGCTCTCGTCAGGGAAAGGGGCTGCTCTGCAGCTCTCCCCACGACCCTCAGAAGCCGACACAAGGCGGGTGTGGGCTGCCTGACCTCACGTCTGCCCCCGAACCGTCTGTTTGAATTTAGGTGCCGTCGTCAAGGCGGACGACAACGTGGAGAAGACGGAGGATGAGGAGAAGGGTAAGTGCCCTCTTGACAAAAGCTTCGGCAGGGGACGTTGGCACAAAATTAGTTTCCTCTGTGCTTAAAGTAAGGCTGCCTCAATGTCGCGGGACGGCTGAGCTGGTATCCTGCCCCAAGGCCTTAATTGTGAGACTTTTCCTCCCTCCGTAATGCTTTTAAATCTGTTGGGTCCTGTAATAACTTGGGAGATTCCTGGATTAGAGTGGAGGGAAATCAGGGGAGAGCAGCGTCCTCGCAAGCAGGGCTGGGTGGAGAAGCAGTTGGATAACCTGGAGCTGTAGCAGCCGACGTGAAATGGCTGCGAGGAGGTGGGTGACGCCTCTAAATCTCGCAGGAGGCGGCTTGAGAAAACGGATTTGTTCGCAAAACACCAAAGGGCAGAGGTTTAACCTCCCATTTGGATCTCGCTTACTCTCGGCCCTCGCTGCGTTTCAGCCCCAGAATCTTTCCAGGTAGCGTTTGTCCGCAAACTTTCCTTAAAAAGAAAAGAAAAAAAAGAATGCCTAAAAGATGTCTGCCCACGTGTGGGATAATAGCGAGGCTTTAAGAGGCTTTTAACCCTGTCCCGCCTTCCAGCTCGAAGCTGAGCTATAATATCTTAAATAAGCAGAGTTCTGGGTCTGTTAAGGTCCCCGTTAAAGCAGTGCCTGCTTGGGTTTGCTTCCCAGGTGTTCAGTGTGGATCTCTGGGATTATCTTGATGAAACGTCTCATACAGGAAGTTTGGGCTCGGTTATGACGTTGCTCTGTAACAGAGAGTTCCAGTATTTGCTCTGTAACAGAGAATTTCAGTATTTGGAATCATCTTGTCCTTTTTAACCGGCCCAGTAACGCAACGTTTCTGCACGAGCCACACCTGAGAGAGGCTGTGATTCATTTTAATTTTTATTTTTCCTACCTCCTTTCCCAACAGAGGACAGAGCTGCCCAGTCCTTGTTGAACAAGCTCATCCGCAGTAACTTGGTGGACACGACCAACCAAGTGGAGGTGCTGCAGAGGGACCCCACGTCGCCGCTCTACTCCGTCAAGTCCTTCGAGGAGCTGCGGCTGTGAGTGCCCGCGGGCTCGGAGCTGAGCCGGCGACTTGAGCTGTTAAAACCCGGGAGCAGAAATGTTAAACCCCAGGTTCTCTGTGTCTTTTTTGGCATGTTGGTTGGCCCCCTCAGTTGTAGGAAGCCTTGTTCTTTGACTTGGGAAGGTCAGCGCTGGCTTGTGGGGAGCGCGGAGCCGCTCAGGTGGTTGGAGCCTCCCTTCGTGTCCTCAGAGATTCCCTGGCTGTGTAGGAGGTAGCACTGAAAACAGGTCTGCGTTGCGAGCAACTGCACGTTTGTCATCAATGAATTTGCATATCGTTTCTTGTATTATTTAAATGCAAGGAGAATTATCAGATCTTGGTGCCTTGTAACGGGGCTTCCGTGGGTGCCTTGTAACGGGGATTCCATGGGCTCCTTGTAACCCCTGGTCCGTGTGGAGCCGCCGTTTCTTTCGCGTTTACCTTTCTGCTGGGAGCCCCGACAGTGCTCTTCTGAATTTTACTGCATGGTTTTTCTCTCCTGTGTGATAAGCTGGGGGAGGCGACCAGGGGAGGGAGGGCTACTTTTCCCGCAGTTGCGTTGGGTGAATTTGTGAAGCGAGACCCTTCCTGTGTCGGCGCTGGCGTCGTTTTGCACGGAAGGAAAAGTTTATTTCCACCAGCAATACTGGGGTTTTGCACAGGAGTGCCTGCTAGCATTAATTTTTTGCTGACCCTTCCTATTGAATACCTTTACCAGTGGAGCTTTCAAGCAACAATGAGCTGTGTTTAAGGCGTGATAGATTATATATTTTTTTTTTTTTGATATGTGAAAGAAGCTGCCCCGTTGGGGTTGTTGTTGGTTACGTTGCTGAGCTAGGGTTTGTTCCTCTTTCGCAAGCTCTACAGGGAAAATCGGAGCCGAAGAGACTTTCTTGCCGTGAAATGTCAGGATGTCATTTCACTTGGTTAATGTCACTGGTTGAATGTCTGCCGAAAAAAAAGGAGAAAGCTGAGGTCCTGTAGTGCCTGTTGTGCTAATTCTCGATTGTGAGTTAACGATGGGGGCAGCCAGACTAATTGAGTCTTCGTTTTGTTGTGGCTCCGTGTATCCTTGGCAACTGTCACAGACTTGGGCTTTGTGCGTCCTTGCTTCTGAGCAGCACAAGGTTACATTTTCAAAAGAGCTTTTGTTCCAGCCGTGTCTGAAAGCAATACACGGTTTTTATAAAGTGTGTCGAGGAAGTTGTTAACTGTGGGGAACGGGGGCAGGAAACCTGTAACCCGGGCTGAAAGGAGAGCCCTTACTTCTGAGCACCGCTGCCAGCGCACCAGGAAGCACTTGGAGGTCCTCGGCGAGGAATTTGCTCGCTCTGTAGCCTGAATTAGAGGTTGTTCTCGGGTCTCCTCGTCTGTAGAAGGGTCTGCTGAGACTAGAGAGCTCCCCTGAGAAGAAGCAATTGCTGCATGCTGGAGGCTGGGCTCTGGTTGGATTGTCACCAGGGATCCCAGGGCGTAGTCCCAGAGAACTGGGTTTACTGGTCCTTCGCCAGGGTGGGATGGCTCTGGCGTTAGGGTGTTGGTTTGTGTGACGGAATCCATTGCAACTTAATGATGGTTTCGTGATGTTACGCTTCACGGCGCTGAGGTTGCTTGGCCCCGTGGTTGAGTCTTCAAGGAGTGATAATTCTGGCGTGGCTGAGGAAGAGGGATTGGCCTGAAGGATGGGATTAACGCTCTCTGCTCCGGGATTCTTGGGATTGTCTGAAAAGCTGCTTTAGAGCAGGCAGCCTGGCGCTAGCCTCGGAGCGGGGACGCGGGGTTTTCTGCATGGACACCCACGTGGCGGGCGGGCAGGCCGACGTACTGCATCGATGGGGCTTTGCAAAACCTCCTTTCCAGACTTTGTGCTGTCCCTTGTAGCTTCCAGGTGCCGACCGTAGTCACGTCACCGGTGTGATTACAGTGGGTACAAAGAAACAGGCAGCTCTAGGTCCGGTTGTGAGGGCTTTTTCCCACCTTTTTGTACACTGTCAAGAATCAAATGTTCTTTAAGAGTTATAAAAACTCCTTTGTTTTCAGGAAACCACAGCTCCTGCAAGGAGTCTATGCCATGGGCTTCAACAGACCATCTAAGATACAAGAGAACGCCCTGCCCATGATGCTTGCCGAGCCGTATGTACACGTAATTTCTAGTCCCTTCCAGCACAGGAGGGATTTGAAAGATTTAGAGCGCTGGTCCTGAGCTTTGGAAGGGAGGATGGTGATGGGGGAGCTGGCTGTGAAAGGGTTCCCATGCCACAGTGTTTCCAGTTATGTGACAGCAGCCCTGGATTTGTCCTTTCTCTAGGGCTGGCACTGAACATGCCGTGCCGCGCTGTGCGGCCGAGGTCGGTACGATTTTCCCAGTCAGTGTAGGGCAGAAAAAATGAGGCTGCTACAGAACAGAGCTCCAGAAATCCCTGGGAGGACGGGAGCAGCGGGGATGCTGCATTGCCTGTGCTGCTGGTTTTCCTCTCCACACCCCTGAGCCGGAGTCTGATGACACTAGGGGGAGATGTGCAAAATGGAAAAATACTGAAGGACAGAGAATCGCAGTTCTCCTTCCAAATTTCTGTGATCAAGAGGTGCTGAAAGAGAGAGTTGGGAGAGGGCAGAAACTGCCAGTAGAGTGTAGCTGGTCAAGCCAGGCACCAGTCGAGAGCAGCGATAAGCCCAAAAGCCACTCGCCGCGTTTCCGTTACCGTTCAGCCCCAGGATTACATTGGCCGCCTGGTCGATTGGGGGAAGCTCATGTCTGTTGTCCGTTCCACAGCCCCCAGAACCTGATCGCACAATCTCAGTCCGGTACTGGCAAGACAGCTGCCTTCGTCCTGGCCATGCTCAGTCGGGTTGAACCCGGGAACAAGTATCCGCAGGTAAAAGTTGCCAGGGTGTGACCATTTTCAGGGTGGGGGGGGTTCCGTGGTGGTGCGGTGCCACCTAGCGAAGAGGCCACATGTCTGCTGAGACCTCTGGTAGTAAATTCATAGCTTGGTGACCCCGCCTCTGTGACTGTGGTTCTGCAGAGCGCTTAGCAGGGGTTTGGGGATCTGCCAAAACGCCTTTCGATGTGAAAGATGGGGGTTTTGCTCACCGCTTGTTCCTGTCAGTCCCTCCCTTGCGTTGCTCAGGGTGCCGTTCCTCAACGAGTTCAGTCAGGGGGATATCCTTTAATTAAATCATAAATTAAATCAGAGAAATATTGCAGGCTAAAGGGGGTTGAGGAGGCGGAATCTGGGGTGGAAGAGAAGATCTCTGTGACAATAGAGCAGACAGTGCCCAGGAGGGGGCTTTTTTAACCCAGGTTTCTTAGGAGGTAGCTGAGCAGTTTTACCAAGGCTGGAGTTTTTTCCTTAAAAAACTGCCGTTCTTACCTCTCAGTCTCACAGCAGGTGTCAGGTTCTGTGTCAACACTGGCCGTACATGTCCCCCAGCTGAGTGTCTGCGCTCTCCAGCCTGAGGAGTAGCAGCACTGGACACAGAAAGCCAGTAGCTGCGTGACCGCTTCATGTCAGCTCAGTCCCCTTGTTTCAGGATGAAGGCTTTCAGAAACTGTTCAGAAACGTCCGTCTGGGAAAACTTCAAGAATGATGTTTTTTAAAAGTGAGTGCGATAGCGTTTCCCAGGTTGTTGATCATCTCCTTCTGTCCCTCCAGTGTTTGTGCCTTTCCCCAACGTACGAGCTGGCCCTTCAAACGGGAAAAGTGATTGAACAGATGGGGAAGTTCTATCCGGAGCTGAAACTTGCGTATGCTGTCCGAGGCAATAAATGTGAGTAAGGTGGAATGCTCCGGGCAGACTGCAAATGAGAACATAATTGTTGGGTGCGATACAGCAAGAGACCAGCCGAGCAGCCAGACGGTGCAGTCGGCTGGTTCAGAGAGGGGCAGTGTTCCCCTGCTGCACGGCCGGCTCACAAAAGCCTTCCTTTCTGTCTCGGCAGTGGAGAGAGGTCAGAAGATCTCCGAGCAGATTGTCATCGGCACGCCCGGCACCGTGCTGGACTGGTGTTCCAAACTGAAATTTATAGACCCCAAGAAAATCAAAGTGTTCGTCTTGGATGAGGCTGACGTGATGATCGCAACCCAGGGCCACCAGGACCAGAGCATCCGCATTCAGAGGTAAGGACTCGGCGTGCGTTGCCCGAGGTGATTTTTATTTCTCTTGTAATGTGGGGACAGCAAGGCTGGATTCTTGACTGGTGTCTTCCCCAATAAAACAAGAAGATTAAACTGATATATTTAGCTCTAATCCAGATGGTTAATAGAGGCAGAACGTCACGGGGTGACAAGTGGTTTCATTTCCTCGCAGAAGAACCCTGGAGGTTTTATTAAACCCAGGGTTTGTTAACTTTTAAGAACACGAGTCTGGATGCCACTGGTCCACAAGAGAACGATCAGGTGTTGGTAAGATTCATTTTGGTCTTTCCAGCCACTGAAATAACTGGTTCTGAGGCGATTGTTCTGCTTTGCCCGTAGCGTTAATCCCATCAGGATATCGGGGGGGGGGGGGGTGTGACGACGTTGCACGGGAGCCCTGCCCATTTCACTCTCTCTTGCAGAATGCTCCCCAAGGACTGCCAGATGCTTCTGTTTTCAGCCACTTTTGAGGATTCTGTGTGGAAGTTTGCCCAGAAAGTTGTTCCCGACCCGAACATCATCAAACTGAAGCGAGAGGAGGAGACGCTGGACACCATAAAGCAGTATTACGTTCTGTGCAGTAACCGAGATGAGAAGTTCCAGGCTCTCTGTAATATCTACGGCGCCATCACCATTGCCCAGGCCATGATCTTCTGCCACGTGAGTCCTTTCAGGGGACATCAGCCCCAACCACCCCGTTACTATCTGCTCTTGCTAAAAACTTGGCCGGGCACGCTTTTCAGAAAGAAACTGAGAACGTGAATTGGCCTTTTCTTTGATTTTTCTGGCTCTATTTTTGAAGGAAATCTTGAGAGCCGTGATAGCAGTAGCTGCTTTGTTTCTCTGGGTTTGTCCATCCAGGTCGTTTCTATTCTTGAAATCCTCCGAAGCAAAGATCAGAGTAACGCACAGTTTTCCAAAAACGGTATTAATCGGGACGACCGAAGAAAACCCCAAAACCCTGAGGCTGGAGAAGGGATAAAAATAGGGCAGAATGAGGGATGGGGAAGTCTCGTAGTTCTGTAGCTGATCCGTAGTTTTGCCTGAGACTCCATTTCCCTTAGGGAATTGGTGACAGAGCTCTGGGGTCCCCCCATCAATCATACTTTTTTTTTCCCTGGAAGCCACCATAATAACTCGTAGGAGAAAAAACACGGTGCTGCCAGGTAAGGAGAGATAGCTCAGGCGGGGTAAAACCTGCAGTTGGAGTCTGCTGCCTCAAGATCTAGTAACATCAGACAAAATCAGAGCTCAGGAGTCACCGTAACTGGCAACTGTTCCATTTGGGACCACATAAGGATTTCACAGCTGCGTTCAGCCCAAACGCTGACATTTTCCAAGCTGAGGAGTTTTGTTTGTTGCCGCTGCTTGTGAGTTTGTAGCGCGCAGGTGTGATCCCTCCTAGAGTGAAAGAGCACAAAGAAAAGGTGTATTTTTCTTAAGGAAGGGTTCGTAGGACAGCAGACACACGCCTCCCTGTTTCTGAGCTGGGAGCCGGGCACAGCTGTTTCCTTTTGAGATATGAGACCTGAAAGGCTGCAGAGCTTCAGCTGACCCCAGAAAGGTTTGTTCCCACCTTAGAGCGTTAAAATTTCCGCCAACGGATTTTTGCTTTGTGTTTCAGACTCGGAAGACGGCTGGCTGGCTGGCGGCGGAGCTCTCGAAGGAAGGCCATCAGGTGGCATTGCTCAGCGGGGAAATGATGGTGGAACAGAGAGCCGCGGTGATCGAGCGCTTTCGAGAGGGCAAAGAGAAGGTGCTGGTGACCACAAACGTCTGTGCTAGAGGTAGGGCACGGCAGAGCCGGGCTGGGGAGGGGCAGAAGCAGCAGGTCCTAAGATACGCGCCGCTGGTTGGCTTGCAGAAAGGATCTGCATCCTCAAATGTTTCAGTCCGGACAAATTATAGTCTTTAAAATAATCCCTGGACTTGTGTGTCTGTGCGTATGAAGGTGCCTGTAAGCAAACACGGGATTCCTTGTGGGCTTTGTGGAGCTTGAGATGAAAAAGTCCACCCTGTGAGAATTTTATGTGTCTGGCGCCGAGCCTGGCTTGCGCTGCTGACCCGCGGGGTTTAATATAAACATGTGCTGAAACACAGAAATCTGAAAAGTCCCGAATTCCAATAGGAATTGATGTTGCAATAGGACATCCTAGAACAGTTAAGACATCGTAGTACTTGGAAAAAAAAACAAAACCAAAAAAAAACCCAAGAGGCCTCTACAGCTTTGGGGAGGAGGAGAAGGAGAGAGTTTCTAAAATAACTTGAAAGCATCTCTGCCTGCTTTTCTTGTTAGCGACGCCGGTGGGAGTCTCCGGTGTATGAGCTAGATAGTTCTGATTCCCAAGTGCCCCATGAGGATGTTGTGGAAAAGCTCCATTTCCGAGTTCAGGACTCGGAGGCGGCCGCGTGGCAGCTCTCGGAAACCTGTCGGAAATTCCACCGCAGGGTGATGTGGACGTGGGGAGCAGACTCTTGCGTGAGTCAGGCCAGAGGGGACTGCTCCTGCTTGAAAGTGGTTTAAATGTCGTCGTGTGACCTGCTGGCTTTCTTTTCGTCAGGGATCGATGTAGAGCAGGTCTCTGTCGTCATCAATTTTGACCTTCCCGTGGATAAAGACGGGAATCCCGATAACGAGACTTACCTGCACCGGATCGGGCGTACGGGTCGCTTTGGCAAGCGAGGACTGGCCATTAACATGGTGGACAGCAAGCACAGCATGAATATTCTCAACAGAATCCAGGAACATTTCAGTACGTACCCTCAGCCTCCCTTCTTTCTCTAAAATTCGCTGCTGCTTCTGCAGAATTTTGGCTAGCTGGACGCCAAGCGGGTATTTCTTGAGCCTTAAACTGACAGTGAAAGAGCACATCAGCCGCGTTTTGGGGTTGAGAACTGCATATGGAGGAGCAGAAATAAATGGGAGTTGTCCTTGTGGCTACCTCTATAGTCCTTAAAATGGGTGTTCCAGAGATGGGTAACGCTTGAGTACCTGGATGGGCCTTTGATAAAAGAAAAAAGCTTTATGTTGTAGTTTTAAAACCTGGCTGAACAGTTTGTGGATAAACGCAAACATCCTCAGATGACGTCTGGATGTCGTGCTCGGGGACGCGGGTTAGAAGCGAGCCCGGCAGAGTTCGGTAACGGGTGGACTTGATCTTAAAGGTCTTTTCCAACCCAAACCCGACTCTGTGGTTCTGTCCCTCAAGGCCAGCTTTCCCTCGTCCGCTCCGCGTTACGAAACCTGACTCGTTTTCTTCTCTTTCCCAGACAAAAAGATAAACAAATTGGACACCGACGACTTGGATGAAATCGAGAAGATCACTAACTGAAGCGCAGCTGTCGGAACCGGGGCGGATCCCGCCGCGGAAGCTCTCCCACTCCAATTGGATCAGCGTTCGGATTGGCACGCCTCTCAGCTCGTCCCGAAAAGGACTCTTGCAGATATGAGTACACAAAAATTACCTCATTTTAAAAATTGCAGTTGGACTTCAAATTGTGCAACTAGGGGGAGGAAGAGGAAATGTTTACAGAAGCTTTTAACATTTCTTAGTTTAGCCTTAAAACGGGAAGGTCTTTTGGAATTCTAAGACATACGCTTGCCAAAAAAAGTGGGCAACATGTAATTATAGAAACCAGATTTTAAAAACAAACGAAAAGCTCTATTGCCTTTAATTGGGATTCAGTTCAGCGTTAACCTCATCAGTTAAAACTTAACAGTGAAATATCTGATGAACATAAGGAGAAAAAAAAAGGAAAGAAAAAAAACACACACACAAAAAAAAAAACTCAAACAAGGCAGCTGGTTTTTGGCAAAATACTCAACTTGGGCAAAATCAGATGTCGTTCTCTTGGGCGCTCCCCCGAGCTCTTTTAAGACTCGTTTGGGGCTTCTTGATGGATTTGTCCTGCTTTTCCTCACGCCAACTGTCCCCAGGGTGTCTCCGGTAGCTCAGCCTCGCCAGCCCGGGGGCCGTTGTCGCTTTTGCCGGGCGGGGTTTTCTTTTCGTTTCTCCTCATTTTTGGTTAGAACGGCCGCTCCGCGCGAAGCAGTGCCGCCGTGCCGGCGCTCGAGCTCAGCCTCTGGAAGCTCACCCGAAGCGTTTAACCTCGCCGAGGTGTAGGTCGGGGTGGGGGGAGGGAGGGAGGGGTGGTATGAAGGGAACTGTACTAATTAATTTCCGGAATAAATTCGCCTCCCTGTAAATGCCAACGCCTGTCGCAGCGGGGGTCGGTCACCCTTTAGGCAGGTGCTGCCAGTTCTCAGATGCTGCTGTGAAGCTCTGTGTGAATAATGTTAGAGACCTGCTGGGCTTCACCCATCAGTAATAGGAATAAAAGCAAAAAATAATAATAATAATAAAAAATAATAATCATGATAGCTTGTATTGACCAAAAAAAGCGTACCTTTAGAACACCAAATTCACCTGTTCCAGTATATTTCAGTGCCAGAGTCTTGAGTTAAAAGAGCTCGGCTGAAACGCAGTCGCTTGCGCTGTGCTTGTAGCGCAAAAAAACCCCAAAAAAACAAGTCGCCGGTCCCTCTTGCTGGAGAAGGAGCACGATTCCAACGATTCAGGCTTTCGGTTCAGTTGGGACCATTCTCGTTGGCCACTGAAAGCCCCGGGGCTTGTTCCCCCAGCCCGGTTTTCCAGCAGTAAGGAGGCTCCTGAACTAGAAGTTAGGGTGCACAGCTTTTTTTGGGGGGGAAAAAGGGGACGTGCGTGAGCAGCCATGGGCCTGCTACTCAGCGCAGGAGTCACTTCCAACCAAATGTACAAATTGTAAATTTGACTAGGAATTTTCTTTGCAATTTTGGCCATCATCTTCTGTTCAAAGACAGGAACGTGGATCCTTTTACCGAGTAAAAAAAACAAAACCAAAAAGGCTCGTTTAAAACGTACCTAAAATTTTAGGAAATCGTGCACCCTTTTATCAATTTGTATAAAGGCTTTAGTGAGAAAAAAAAAAAAAAACAAAAAAAAACTTAAAAAAAAAAAGAAGTTAAAATTAAACTTTTTGTATTCCGGGGTGTATCTATTTTTATTCTGTTGGAAACCTGGTTCAAGTGGCAGGTGAGTGAGTGCTTGCGTGTCGAGTGGAAGACTTGTTTCAATCACCTACTTTACTAGTCCAGCTGAATGACCTCGTGGCAGCGGAGGAGCGCGTGGAATTGTCACGGAAGCTGCTGCTGGTCCCGTGTGCTGTTTCTAATGTGCTGTTAATCGGAATAAAGAACACAAACTGAACGCTGCCGCTGCCGCTCGTTTCTCGCTTGGCCGTTGTTTAAAAGCTGGAGGCAAGGGCTGTCTTCCCACCAGGAGTCCTGGGGAGTTTTCTGTTTCTGACCTTTGCAGCCTGAACTTCACCTGATTTAATGCAGGAATTCTTCCAAGCTCCCCATGAGGGAGCTTATGAAATGATAACACACGATGAATGAGGTCAGAGAAATGCTGTTCTTCCTCCCCCTGGTGCCAGGCTCAGCCGAGTTGCCTTTATAGCCTCCCCTGTGTCCCTACAAGACTTTTGAAGGGGAGATGAATTGGGGGAGAAAAGTTTATGGGTTTTTTTTTTTTCCCTTGTGTTTGCCTAGAGCAAGACATGATGCAGGTTTTAGAAAAAAAAGAATTAAAAAGCCCATCTTTGGGAGCTGCTGTAGCCCGGGGCGGGTTCGTTAGGGGACTGAACTCGTTCAGCTTTATTTTGCGTGGTGATATTCCAGAGGAATATCCTCCAGCCTGAGAAGTGCCATTCCCTGGGGTCAGGACGCTCATATCGTATCTTCCTGGTTAAAGGGTCGGCCCCTCTGTGCTCTCTGGGTCTCCCTGTCCCTGTTCACAGCAGGCACCCCCTCCTGCTTCGCTGCAACCCTGTATTTAGCACAGGACGGAGCTGTAACGCCAGGAAGGCACGTGGCAAGATGATATCCGACAAAAAAAGTCCAATTCGGACAGTCCTCGAGGTATTTGCCATCGCATGAATGGCTCTTCTCATTTAGCGCTGGCTAAACCTCTACTTCACACAAATCATTCCAAGGTCAAGGTTCAGCCTAAAAGGTTTTATTGATTGTACTACCCGGGTAGGAAAACACTCAGAACGGGCGCGGGGCACACCCCACCACCAGAAGGGAATTAACGTGGAACGGCACGCACGAAACGGCTCCCGTGACTGGAACCAAGAGAAATACTTTGCTCCCCGCTGAGCTGGGAGGAACAGCACCCCGACGTTTCGCTACGCGGGGCAGCAGGGTTGGCGGGAGGTAACGCCGCGTCGCCAGGGAGCGTTTTTGTAAAAGCCACCGGACCCTCAACGCTCGCTTCGGAAGGCCACGCGTGTCGTCGCGCCAGGCTCAGCTTCGTGCTGCCGCTGTTCGGAGTCGGGGTGGCGGTCAGGCCGAGGTTCAAAAAAAAGTTGGGTTTGCCTCAAAATACTCCAAGTGGCTCCTCTGTGGGGCCAGTGCTCCGTTTTGGTTTTTTTCCTAGATGGGATTACTGCCTTTGAACCATAAGAATTTCCATTAGAAACCCAGGAGATCTTTTTTTTAGCACGAGCACATTGTATTTATCTTAAACCTGCCAAATTAGCCTACCAGCTTTTTTTAAAGATGGTTTAGTGAAACATGGCCTGCTGCCTGAGCCAATTCCTCAGTCGAATCCAATTAATGAGGTTTTAGCTCAAAATTCTCAAAGCAGCACCTGCTTTCTTGCACTGACTCATTTCAGTGCCGAGGTGTTAAACCAAAGTCTTTTGTAACACCCCATCTTAATTCTCCATCTGTTCTTACCTGGGGATCCTGAGAAGGAAAACTTAAGTAGAAACTCCTGCTGCTCCCCAATAGGGCCCAAATAACAACTATTTGCTCTCGAAGAAGACAACGTAGCCACAATCTTAAAAGCTGCACTGAGGTTATCTGGAAAGAGCTGAGCCCTCACGGGTGTGTTACCATCAGTCCTGCAATTTAACACTTCGCAGCAATCCATTAATGTGTCATTTCCAGATGGTTTTTCAGGTTTGATCTCCTTTTCAGTCACTCTCAAGATGATGTTTAGGGCAACGATAACCAACCGAAGAGAACCCTCCGGAGTGAAACGGTTCCATTTCCACCTTTGCGAACAGGTGCCTCCGCATCGGGATCCACTCTGGGAAGTGGTACCTTCCTGAAATAGAGAAAAGGTCTCAGAAATTTCCATCTTCAAAGAAGAACATCGGCAATCTCAAAACAAAATAAAGAAAAGAAACAAAAGGCCAAAGGTCGGTGCTCAGGAAGCAATTTTTGATGGCACACGTGAAAAAAAGGTGTTATTTCTGTAGCAGGTGCCTACAGCTGAAATACTTTTTCAACACATAGAGACCAGTCTGCTCCAAGGGGGAGCGCTGGGAAGATGGGAAGGTGAGGGAGGCAGCCCAGGAAACACCAGACTCGGGTTTTGGGCAGAAGGAACGCATCCCGCTCAGCAGAACGGCCGAGGGCAGCATTTCCACACGCCTAAAGGTCTGTGTTGTGCTGCCCCTTCTGCCGGATGCAGAGCACGGACTTGTGGAGGATCCCGCATTCATGGAGGGACCTCGTGAGGTCAGAGAAACTCCGTCGGGGCACGTCCGTCGTTTCGATGCTGCAGCTTTTGTATTTGGCTGACGTTTTCTCTTCTGCCACGGCAAGGACCGCCTGGAGACTGTCAGTGGGATTGAAACGATGTTCAAATCTCTGACCGGAGGGAGAGCGAATAGCGAGCAGCAACGGCAACTCCTCTTTCAACGTCAAAGAGCTCTCTTGCCTCAGTTTCCTTCTCAGCTTCTCAGGAGGACGTGGCACGTGTGAGCTCTCTTCAGCAGGGCCACGGCTTTGGGACAGTACGCCAGCAGATCCCTCTTCTCCAGAAAGAGTTTTGCTTTTCAGGGCACCCTCCTGCGACCCGCTCGCTTGCGGCCGGTCGGTCTGTTCAGCCGCCGCTTCCACCGCGCCGCTGCCCGCGGCTTTCCAGCCGATGGAGGGGAGCACCCTGTACCTGTTCAGGGACGAGGAGCTCCGCAGAGGCACTTGCCGCAGGAGCTCCGGGATTTCTGCAGGACACGCCTGGCCGGACAGGAACGCCGGGTTTGTGGCCGACGCTCTGCGGCTACTCAGCGATTTGCAAGGAGCTGCTGGCGGCGGGGAAGACGGCGCTCGGCAAGGGCAGGCTTCCACACTCAGGGAGTGACTGAAGCTCGGCCTCGTGCGTCCCTTGGCAGATTTTGGCCTGGCAACGTGCATGTCGAGGGCGTTGGTCCATCAGAAAGCGGCTGCTGGGCTCGAGGGGAAGCGGAGGTGAGATGGTGCGGAGTTCAGAAGAGCCGCTGTGGCCATTGCTTCTCCAGGCACCTGCGGGCGGGACAGCAGAGGCAAAGATTACAGGAATGGGCCAGAAAGCTTCTAGAAGAGCTTCATCTCCCCACACCTCCCACTTTTGTGCTGCACGTCAGCTAATAATAGCGATAAATCTGGAGTTTCACTGCAGAGGCAGACAGCAAGCCCGCGCTTCAGTAACGGCAGAGTTGGAGAGCGCGGGATGTGTGTATTTATAAGTGCTGGCTTTGTCAGGAATTGTTTAAAGTTGACCCAGAGCATCGGGAAGTTGTGCCCTTCCTAACTTAAAGAAAGTTTTCAACGGAAAGAACAGAAATATTCTTTTTCTGAAGGTAGAAACTTGGTGAAAGCGGGAGAGGAGTGAACTTCAAAGCACAGGTCTGGCGTTTTCGCTGTTCCTGTAGTGACAGATTAAGTTCCTTTCATGGACTTTTGGGTAAGACTGACCCCACTTGGCTTTTTACAAAATCTCTGCAGACCTTTGAGACTCAATAAGTCCGATTTAATACAGAGAAACCTATTGTGACTTCTCCTGCAGCCAAAAGCTGCCTGATGAGAGACTGATACCAACCTCTGTTACAAACGACACCACGTCCTGTGGTGCGTTCCCCAACTCGAGCTGCGCTCAGACCGCTCGCGGACAAAGCCCAAGAGCCCAGACAACCAGGCCACAACCTCACAACACCTTGGAGACATTGCGACAGGGACAAGCGCCCCCTTTCTTTTCTGTGGTTTGCAGAGCAAGATTTGTCAAGGGGTGAAAAAAAACGTCAGCTCTGATCACTTGGCATTTCCCAGTAACAATACAGCCCGACTCGCCTGCTGCTCGTCACCGCGAAACAGCCGGACAGAGGGAACAGCCACGGTGGTTGTTCCACAGCCTTTTGCCAGTGCTGTGTTATTTAACACTCGGTTTCTCCTCCGCAGCAGCAAAGTGGAAACGCTCAGCAAGGCAACATCAGGCAAAGCCGAGGCAGAGTCCCGGTGCGCCCCAACCAGCGCCAGCATGAGGCCACTTGGGGACGAGGGATCTGTCCCTCTGCGGGCCTGGCGCAGGGTTTCAGACAGGGACACAGGACCCAAAGCGATGCACAGAATTTCCTGGGAGCCTGTGGGAGCACGGCGGGGAGGGGTTGTGTGCATTTCGTGTGCTGCCTCTAACAAATAAACTCCAAGGCAACAAGCTGTAGTTCGGCGTCCTCTGAAGGGGCAGTCCCGAGTGCGTCAGAGCTGACCAGACACCACCCGTTACGCTGCCAGTTTGAAGAATAAAAACCCCCAAACAAACAAGCCATGGTGAGGCCCTCCCGAGGGAGGGCCTGCACCGCTCAGGCCCGGTGTTTATCAGACGTGTGCTCTGAGTAGCTGTTTTAAACACAGCGTGTTTGATGTTTGGGTGCAGAGGTGAGGGGCTGGGACGAAGAACTGCAGCCAGGGAGGGCTGTGCCCACCGGTGCCCCCAAACACAGCAACCCCAGGGCCTGGGAGGGCTGATGCCCCAAGCCCCTGGCCCAAAAGCACCACCCCAGCCCCACAGCACAGCACAGCTCCCCTGCAGGACCTCCACTGTCACGGTCTGGCCTCAGACCCAGAGCTAAGCCTGGTCCTGGCCCCACAGACCAGCCCTGACCCTGTAAGACAAACCCAGAGCCAGGCCTTGGGACCCCACAGCTCACCCTGGGCCCTACAACCCGGCCTCACAGCCAGGCCATGGCCCCTCAGCCCAGCCCGGGGCCACACAGCCAGTCCTGACTCTATAACCTGACCCCACGGCCCCTCAGTCAGTCCTGGGCCCAACAGCCCAGCCCCAGCCCTACAACCCAACTCCTCAGCCCCACAGCCAGGCCCTGGCCCCATAACCCGACCCCCACAGCCCAGCCCTGGGCCCTACAGCCTGGCCCCACAGTCACACCCCACCCCTACAACCTGATCCCGCAGCCCCACAGCCAGGCCTTGGCCCCTCGGCTCAGCCTTGGGCCCCACAGCAGCCCCCGGGCCCTACAGCCCGGCCCCGCAGCCCGGCCCCAGCCCTACAACCCAACTCCTCAGCCCCACAGCCAAGCCCTGAGCCCCACAGCCCACCCTGGGCCCTACAGCTCGGCCTCACAGCCAAGCCCTGGGACCCCCCGGGCCCCACAGCCCGTCCCCGGAGCCGGTCCCGGGCCCCAGCGCAGCCCCCGGGCGCTCACCTGCCGCCCTGGCCCTCCCGCGCCCGGCCCGGACGCGTTGCCAGGGCGACCGCCCCACTTCCGGTCGCGCCGTGAGCCCCGCCCCGCCACCAGCGAGACGCCCGGCCGGAGCGCCGCCCGCCCGGCCCCCCCCCCCCCTCCCCGCCCGCCGCGGTCCTCCAGCCGCCGCGGCCCGGTCATCCCGGTCATCCCGATCCTCCCCGTCCCCCCGCGCCCGGGCCGGGCTCCCGGTGGCCGAGGGGGCTGCACCGCCCGACTGCTGCGCTGGGCCGGGTGTTCCCAGGCTCGGGGGCTGCCGCGGTGCCCTGGGGGCGGCCCGAGGAGGGGCTGGGCCGGCCGGTGCAGAGGGGAGTCCCGGGGCTGCAGAGCTGGCGCCGGGAGAGTCCTCTGGGCCCGGGGTGACCGGGGCGGGGGCTGGCAGGGGACAAACGGGACCCAGGCAGCTTCCCCGAGGCCCAGAGGCGGGTGTGAGGCCGAGCCCGCCCCCAGCGCTGCCCGCCGGGGCTCCCGCCTCCCCCGTCCCACCCAGAGCAAAACCACGCGGCTGTCACCCCCGCTCCAATACTGAATTTTATTTCATTTTTTAGCCCTGGAGGTTTAAAAACACCGCGCTGCACCTTCTCCCGAGGAAAGGCAGCAGAACGGGAACGACAGGAGCGGGTTTTGCCCCCGCTGTGACGGGACGATGAGTTTCACGAGCGGCCTCACCCATCGCTGAACAGAACTGGGCAAACAAGCACAAAACGCCTTCTGCTGAGACCCCGAACAAGACACAAACCCAGAAAAAAACACAGAAGGACACAAGACACAAACCCCAAAATGAGACACAACCCCAAAAAAACCCAGAAACAAGCCACAACATCATCCGGGGACCCAAAGCAACTCATCTGGGGGAGGTTTGGAGCTCACTTGGTGCCGGGACAGCCCGTGGGTGCCCGCTGACGGGGAGGGGGAGTCCTCTCCTCCCCAGGCTGTACACATCGACAACGCTGACATTTCCATCCCTCCCCGCTGATCCCTTTTTTAAGCCTGCACCAGTTAACCACATGCTTCTGCCACCCCCAGGTGCCCACCAAAGGCGGCAAGAAGCGAAGCAATAAATAACTCCAGATAACTTATCGACCCCGCGTGGGTGGGGGAAGATCAAGGCGCACCCGTGCGCTAAAAAAGGCAAAAAAAAAATCGCTGCCCGTCGGCTCATCCCGCCCGCGGGGCGTTCGGCGATACCGCGCCGAGGACACGCGCTTCGCAGATCAAAGCGCCGGGCGGATTCCGGTTTCGATAAGGCCCTGCACAAACCGACAAAGCGTCTTCGTTAGCTCCGTAGGAAGGCTGAAAAAATTTCATATTTCCCGCAGGATCGTAATTTCCACAGCGGGTTTTGAAGCCCTCGGGTCTGCGGCTCCGTGGAATTGGGTTCAGCTTGACGTCCTCGCTCTCCTGAGATCCTCCACAGAGAGGGAGGGCTTAAAACAAGTGGATTTGGTTAAAGCCACCCGCAGATCCTCAATCTGCGGGACCCCAGCCTGCTGGGCTCCGTTTAGGCCCCTGACTGGTGCCTTTCCCCCAGGTTTAGCCAAACCCCACAGCAAAATCCCAGGAGATTGGGGGCAGCTTTCCCCGTTTGCAGCAGCAAACTGCCCCACAGGGCAACGCCAAAGCACACGAGCAGTGTGGGTAACAACCACCTCGATGGGGAAAAATCTGCTGTAGCAGAAATGTTTTGTGGGTGAGGTGGGAAGGGAACGTTTAATCATCAAGGGGTGCCAGGGTTTTAAAAGCCGGGGGGGGGGGGGGGAAAGCAGGGGTCTGGGGTGCCCGTTGGGTTCCGTTGTGCCATTTCGAGGCGGTTTCTCACACTAGAGCGAGGAGGCAGGCGAGCTGCTGCTCCCTGTCCCTTCCTTATCAGGCTTGGATGGCTTTGATTCCACTTGGCAGCAAGAAATAAAAGGTTAGAGGGAAGAAAAAACCCAGGTGGTGGCCATCTCTGCCAGCCTCAGGGGACAGCCGAGAGGTGACATCCCTCCCAACCAGTAGTTCTCAAGAAATTCAACACGAGGTTTTCTTCTTCAGCCCCCTGAGCCATTTTCCTGTAATCCCCTGCCTCCAGCCAAATTCCCTTCCCTAGAAGCGTGGTTAATCCCAGATACCGCGCATTTGTGTGTGTGTTTGTTCTGGCTTTTGCAGGGAAGATAGCAGCTTTTGTTTCTTATCTCCTCCGGCTTTCTGCCTCCCTTGTGTCTTCATATCTTGTCTCGGTTACGTGATTAAATAAACCGTATTCACGAAGCGTTCCAAGTCAGGTTTCCATGGCGGCTTTCCAGCCTTCCCTGCTGCTGATTGAATTTTGCAGACCCCTTGCCCACGCGCTCCCAGAGTCTCCCTGAGGGCAGGACGGGGAAGCTACAGACCCACGAAATGAGGCTGCGGCGTTCGCTGTTCGCCGTCCTCCCCTTTGCCTCCCTTTGCCCTTTGGCGTGGAGGCAGGCGTGGATTTGGGGAGGGCAACTGTGAGGGAAGGACCCAAGAGAAAGCATCTCTAAGATCCAAGAGAAAGCATTTCTGAGACCCAAGAGAAAGCATTTCTGAGACCCAAGAGAAAGCATCTCTGAGACCCAAGAGGGAGCGTCTCTGAGACCCAAGAGGGAGCGTCTCTGAGACTCAAAAGAAGCCACCTTTGAGGTTGGAGGGCGTGAACTGGCAAAACCAAGCACCCACTCAAGATGACGCCAAGGTCCAAGTGCTGCCTCTGCAGCTGGAACAAGGATGCGACCATCTCTGCGGTGCCAGCTCTGCACCTCCTGAGCACAAATTGCTTCTGTCCTGCCTCTCCAGCCACCGAATCCTGGAAGCTTTGAAAACCATGACTGAGACCTTGGCTGGCCTCACCCGGAAGTCGCGTCAGCCTGAGACAGAGCTGGCTCCGTGCCCCGGCGACCTGCAGGAGCGAGGTGACGGAGGGAGCCCCCCGCTGCGGGGGAACTTGTGCTTTGTGTGAAGGCAAATGAGGGAAGGATGGGAACGTTCTCCTTCACACAGCGGCCTCTCCACGACCTGCTCCACAACGAGCGGTGCCACCAGCGCAGACAGAGAAGGGGGTGGACCTTGCCGTCCGTATGAAGTGAAGCCGCTAAGGCAGTGGCCTTGGAGCTGCGAGGTCCGGGCGGGGTGAGGGGAGGGGGAGATTTTATTGCCCTGCAATTTCGTCAGACAGCTCGGGGAGCGGCGGTGGGAGCTGCAGACGGCGAGCTTCTCCATCAGTCCCCAGGCAGGACAACCACCCTGTCCCTGTGCACATCCCTGATGAGCGCCGTGGCCCAAACCCCGAGCCAAAAAGCCCCTTCAGGAGTCAGGTGCGTGCGTGGGCGTACGGCGATACCTTCGCGGTGACGCCAACAGCACTGCCTGGGTGCCCCCCGGCACGGGCGTCAAGGGGTCAGCATCTCTCCTACCTCTCAAGTTGCTCCTCATCACCGGCCGTTGTGGTTTCCTCCCCTAGGACCAGCCCAAGGATGAAGAATCTCCTCTTTGCCGTGCTCTTGGCTTGCGGTAAGTGCCCCCGGGCCAGGCTGGGATCCCATCTATGTGGCAAAAAAAGACGTGGAAACCGAGCCTTTGTCCGCGGTTTGGGTTCTGTTGGTTAAACTTTGCAATTTCTCTCTAACGCTTTGCGCAGCGCTGCTGCAGCCCTGGAGGTTTTTGTGGCGGTGAGGCTTTAGAATGCTCAGATCGATGATTATTTGAAGAGGCCTCGAGCCTGTTGTCCCCTGCTTTCTGCCTGTGCCGAGCCTGCTGCTGGTCCTGGCTGTGTGGCGCTGCCGGTTGCAGAGCGTGAGCGTGGTGCAGCCGTGCAAAGAGCAGCAACATCTTCCAGACCAAGCTGGGCAGCTGCAGAAGCCAGGCATAACCCTAAGGAGGCTTTTTCGGGGGTTTCTCATGGTTCACGTGCCTGGAAGCATCTATTTCCAGCAACACAGACTCAGTGGATTCCTCTGCCCCATCCCTTGACCCCCCCCGCAGGGCTGCTCCCGGCTCTCGGCAGCGTTTTGGAGCTGGAGGGGATGATCAGGTCGACCACGGGGAAAAGCGCCCTGTTCTCCTACACGTGGTACGGGTGTTTCTGCGGCATTGGGGGCAGAGGGACCCCCGTGGACTCCACCGACTGGTGAGTACATGGAGAAGCGTCGCCGCGGTCGCAGGGTGGGCGGGGAGGTCCCTAAAAAGCTGAGAGGGGGTTTTGCGACATTCCCAGGCCACATCTCGCCACCACATTGTCGTCCCCTCCTCCCGGTCACCCTAAACTTGAGGCCAGACCTTCCTTTACCTTCCCGGTGCGGTGAGGGGGGGCTCGGGGGCGCAGTTTGAAGTGCAGGACCCTGCAGGTGCTGCCGTGCCCACGACTGCTGCTACAGGAAGGTGAGAGAGGGCGAGTGCAGCCCCCTGGTAACCCCCTACCACTACGACGTTGCCGACGGAGACATCATCTGCGGTGAGTGCTGCTCGCAGGAGGGCTTTTCCCCTCCCTGGGGACGAAACCTCACGGGAGGACCCAGTTTACGATAAATTAACGGGCATCAGAAGGGATGTGGGCGGGTTGGAGAGGGCAAGCGCCGCAGCAGATTTCTTCACGCGGTTCCCTCCAGCTGCTCCGGGCATTAGGGGTGCCCTGAGGGGACCCCATCGCCGATGCCGGCCAGAAAAGCCATTTTCAGCGTTTTCCCCTCCACAGGTAACGAGCAGAGCTGGTGCAAGAGGGAGACCTGCCTGTGCGACAAGGCGGTGGCTTTGTGTTTGGCCAGCGCTTTGCCTTCCTACAACGAGTCGTACCGCTTCTACTTCAAGCTGAAATGCCGGGGAAACCAGCTCCAGTGCTGAGGAGGAGAAATGCGCACCCAAGTTTGCACATTTTGGCTGGCTCTGCAGCAAGAAAAGCCTGATGCGGGGGCTGAATGGAGCCGGAGCCAGCGAGGCTCCCCCCAAGCTCAGGGCAAGGACACATCACGGGTGGAGGTCACCAGAAAGACACATCAGCTTCCATTTTTTTTGTCCCTTCCTCTTTCTTCTCTTGATTTCATTTCCCAGCAAAGTTCGTAATAAAAGGTATTCAGAATGATTCTCCTTAGCCTTCTTCTGCAAGAGCTGCTGAGATCAGGGCACTGCAACGGTGGCGTCTGAGTTTGGGGTGTGCTTTTGCATCTCACACCTCAGCCACGCAGCCTCTGCCTCACACCCCAATATTCCCATGGTGCTGCCAGCAGCCTGGAAAAGCCGAAAGTCCGGCAGCGCTTGAGATTCTCAGGCCAATCGCCGGGTCTATCCCGCTGCCACTGGATCCCCGGCTGTGGAGGAGCACTTGAGAATCTTGGGCAAAGAAATGGCACCATGTAAAGCTCCCTGGGGTTTGTTAACAAAATAATTTGAGCCTCCATGGCAGTCGGGTTAAACAAAAGGGTGCCCTGAGGGGCAGGCGAGATACTGCCAAAAGGCGTTTTTACAGGAATAGTGGAAGTGCAGAAAATGTGGGAGATGATTTGAGACCCTCCTGCGACACTCATGGTGGTGAAAATTAGTCTGAACAAGCGTCATCTGCAGAGGAGGGAAGATTTCAAAACCTCGCCCACCCCAAGACGGATGCTAATTTAGGAGGGCAGGGAAGTTGGTGACCTAAAGGTTTCTCTGGAAGGGCCAGGTTCTGCACAGAGGTTTCAGTGGAAAAATCAGAGAGAGAAATAAGGGCATGTTGCATTCTGTAATCCCAAAACACAAGTTTTTCTTCATTCTTCTCTCCCGACGGGCAAACATTTGGTGGGCAGTATCTGCATAACCCTGCGTTCCAGGGAGACCGCCCAGTTAGAGATGCTTTTATTGGTGCCCACCTGCCCTTCCCAAAGAACCAAAAATTCACCCTGAATCACCTTCGCAGTGAGGCAGAGACAGTTCCCAAACCGCACGACCCCTTGAAAACCTCAGATGTGCTCTGGGATGCAGGAGTTGAATGGGGACTAATAATGCCCCCCCCTCCGATACAGCACCGTGGTGCTGGGGAGGGCAGAGAAAACAAGTCCTGGGGCATCTCTGGCTGGGGTCAGAGACCATTGGCTTCCTTCTCAGGAAATGACACCACTTTACCAGCTTCATCCCACCCAAGGCCAGCCCCCGTGCGTGGGGTGCGGACCCGGGGCGTGGAGGGGTATTTCTTGCATTCCTGTAAAGAGGAAGGACGGCACCTTCTCCTCTGTAGCAAAGCCCAGCCAGCAAGATTTGGGTGAAATGACCGTCTGACAGCAGGAGGCAAAGACTGTATAAAGCAAGCCCAGGGGGCTGCAGGGCAGGGCAAGCACGTGGCAGCTTTCCTCAGGTAAGTAGGGAGGAAGGAGCGCTTTTCCTCTCTTTTCTCCTTTAACCAAAAGCCACCGGTGCAAGCGGAGAGCACGTTCCATGCTGGGAAAGCAGGAGCAAAGGAGAACCTACCTGAGATGCCAGCCCAGAGGCAAAGCAGTGGGGACAAGCCCGTGAGGGTGGATCATTCCTCCAGCTTTTCTTCCTTTCCCTTCGTTTTGCTTGTTCCCACCATTCTGCCATCCCATTCTCGTCACTCCCCGTCCCCGACGCGGCAGCGCTGCGTGACGGAGCGATGGAGACGGGCGCTTCCTCGCCCCCCTGGGTCCCCGGAGGTGGGGAGAACCTCATCCTGGGAAAGAGGGGAAGTGAAAAAGCAAGCGGTTAATGTAACGGGGAAATGGTTTGATTTCCTCTCCCAGAGCTGTCAGAAGGATGAAGGCTCTGCTCACCTTCGCTGTGCTGTTGGCTTGGGGTAAGTGTCCTCGCTCGCACCACTCCCAGCAGGGCTCATCGCGCCGTTACATCCACAGAAATCGGGACCAGGCTGGTGATTTCTTAACCTTTCCCCATCACCACCTCTCCCAAACATGCAACAACTCCCTTGCACCGAGCTGGGAATAAGTTTCCTCTCTGTTGCATCTACTCGTTTTTAAGCCATCACCAACCTGGTACCAACTAGGGGTGGCAGAGGGGCGCAGGGGTGACACTGGGGAGCTGACCCCCACGGGTTTTCCCCCCACCCCCAGGCTTGTCCCCAGCTCACGGGAGCCTCTGGGAGCTGCAAAAGATGATCCAGAAGGTGACGGGGAAGAACGCCTTCCTGCATTACGCCTTCTACGGCTGCCACTGCGGCTTCGGGGGCAAAGGGGAGCCCAAAGATGCCACGGACAGGTAAAAGCCGACTTAAAAAACCTCCCTGCCCAAACATATCCTTGAATGGTTTCAAATTTGGGGGGGTAGGTGGGGAAAAAAACCCACCAAGCCCCAAAGCCCCGACCTCCCGCGCAGATGCTGCCAGCTGCACGATGCCTGCTACGACAGCCTCGAGAGCTACGGCTGCGACGCCAAGACGCGGCGCTACCGCTACGGCTGGCACGGGGGCAGCCCCTTCTGCAGTGAGTAGGGTCTTGGAGATGGGGGTGTCCTTGTCTGTGTAACCGCCCCGCCCCAACCCAGGGGCTGATCCCGGGCTCCCCTCTGCTCGCAGGAGAGGGCTCCTGGTGCTCCTGGTTCTCCTGCGAGTGCGACCGCAGCCTGGCGCTCTGCCTCCAGCGGAACATCGGGAGCTACAGCAAACGCTTCTCCTTCTACCTCAAGGACTGGTGCTGATGATGGGAGCTGGGACGTGGGGCCAGTGCACGCGGCTGGGTCCTGCATCCGGATGTTCCCGTGCCTGTACGGGTCCCCTCGGTGCCGCTGTAAATTTAATCAGTGTGGTAATAAACGACGAGCTTAAACCAACCCGTTCCTCTGCGAGCTGCTGCTGGGCAGGGAGAGAAATCCCCATAAATACCTCATCCTCCACGAACTTTGCAAAAAACCCTCGGTCTCGGCCCCTGCGTCACTCCGGGCTGCAGCCCACGGGGAGAAGGGGGGGGTTTGGCCGGCGAGGGAAGGGGCGTAGCATCAAGTGGTTTTGGGACAGACCAGTTGTTTCAGCGCTTTCAGTTCGGAGCCATCGGGCAGCCTCTCCCCGGGAGGACGGGCTGGCAGCGAGGACACGGAGCAGGAAGGATCCCCCGGTGAGAGGTTCCCACCCTCGTCCAGGTGCCGCCGTGGGGAGGTGGCATCGCTGCTGCGGGGAGAAAAACACGGGGAGGGGGGCCTGCTGGGAGGAGGCAGCAGGCGTCGCTGCTTTCGGCTGTTTTCCGTACCAGTAGATGAAGTGTCATTGCTTCCAGGTAAAAACTCGGGTGGGAAGTTGCAGCCCCCGGTGGGGTGGGCAGCCACAGTGGCGCTGCAGAGCGATGCCCCGGGTGCCAAAGCGGGGAGACAGGAGGTGGGAGACGCTCGGGTTGGGGGGACGTTTCCCAAAGCGTTTGCCTTTGACTGAGAGGCAGCAACACGGATGTGAGGGGGCACGGCTGCCCTCCTCCCTCTGTATTTTTGGGGCGATTTGACCCGATTCCAGAGGGACAAAATTTTCACGGCCGCACTGCCTGGCTGAGTCCATCCTCTCTTTCTCCTTCCAGGCCCGGGTGAGAAGAAGATGAGGGTCCTGCTGATGCTGGTGGTGCTGCTTGCCTGCAGTAAGTGCAGCCGCTCCCCGACCCGCGGGTGGGAGCCGGGCTGCAGCCCCACCGACGTGGGGAGCTCCCTCAAACCCCCGCACATGCCCAGCAAAGCCCTCCTCTCCCCCGCTGGTCTCCTGGGGCCTCGTTTCTGTACATAATGTGCAAAAATCACATTTTCCTCTCACTCCAGGCGTGTTGACGGCTCGTGGGAAGTTCCCGCGCACATTCACACCGGGACTCGAGGGAAGCACCGTGGGAAATCTGACTGGTCACGGCTGCGGCTCGGGATGGGGCACCAGCGGCGCGTTGATGGACCGGTACGGACGACACTGAACTGGGAGGGCTAATGCTGGCCCTGGGGTGGCTAGTGTTGGCCTTGCGGCTCGCGAGTGACCCCAGCAGCACCTCAGAAGCTGCAGCCCAGGCAGCAGTGGGAAGGGAATGGGTTTTAGGGAAGGGGGGAAAGCGAGGTGGTGCTCACCTCGAGTTCCAGCCCTGAAGTCAATGGGTTGACACAAGGGAAGAGGCATGATCCTGAAGCCACGAGGGCTCAGGGCCATGTGAGGGAACAGAGAAGCGGCTTGGTGTGGGAATGGGCTGGGAAGAGCCAGAGAAGGATGCAAACGCTGGTGGTTTTCCCCTCCCCTCTCACAGAAGTTGTTTCAGGGGGGTAAGAAGCCACCCACGCCCTGTTCAGGACGAGCCTGGGTTCTCCTTCTTCCCACAGGTGCTGCCTGTTCCGTGCCTGCTGCCTCGCCAAGCTGGCGGCACGCCGCTGCCGCGTGGGACCCACCCAGCCCGTGCCAGCGCCCCAGGCGGGGATCCCCACCTGCCGTGAGTTTGGGATTGCCTCCTTCCACGTCATCTCCCCGCCTTGCTGTGCCCTTTCCTGGGGCGGCAACCCCGGGGATCTTCTCCAAAAGAAGGTGTCTGACACGCTTTGTCTCGGTCCCTGCAGGGTCCGGGACGTGGTGCCAGCGTGGCGCGTGCCGCTGCGAGCGGGCGGCCCTGCTCTGCCGGATGCGCAGCCGGGGGCTGCTCCGGCGTCGCGGGAGGTGCCGGGGACGAGCCGGGAGGTGTTGAAGCCAAAGAGCTCTTGGCAAAACCGCCTCCAGGCTGACCGAGCGAAGGGATGACAGCGCAGCGCCAGGAGCATCCCTCAACCCCAGCAGGTCTTCTCCTCCTCGGGGCTCCTTTTGGCTTCGACGCAAGGACAACGATTCCCTCGTGAAGCTGCGTCATTACACACTGGATCCGAGGAGGGGGAGCAGGGCGGACACTGCGTCTCAGCGCAGAAAAACAAGGGAGGGGTGGACACCTGCGCCTTGACGCTGCGAAGGGCGAGATGGAAACCATCGCGAGCCTCTCCGCCGCCGCTCCTTCCCCTCGGCTCCAGCTCCCCACGCAGCCCATCGGCTCCCTCCCCTTTTCGCTTCGCTGCAGATTCTCCTCTGCTGCTCTGAAATAAAACCAGAGAGTGCAAAACGTCGGTCCTCGGTGTGGCGTGACTCAGCTGAGCCCAGCGACAGCAGGGAAACACAAACCTCTCAGCTAGTTTTTGCATTGAAATACCCCAAAAACGACAACACCTGGGAGGCGACGTGTCTCCCGCCGATGGGCATCTGCACCCCTGAGCTGCACCTTGTGTCGCCCCCTCTTAGTCCTGAGCCTTCAGGCTCTGAAAATTTGCAGTTGCTCTGAGAAATGGGAGCTGGTACGAAGGGCTGACAGGGTGGCCAGGAGCTCGCCTCACGCCCGGCGCGCAGCAAAACATATTGCTCACCAGAAAAGAATGTTTCGGCCCGATTCTGCAACATCCCGTAGGAAAAGGTCATTCAGGCGGCGGCTGCTTCCCCCCCCTGCCGCCCCACAACCACCGCAGCATCCCCTGGTGCAGCTTTTCTGCCGAGCAGGTCAGCAGCGTTGATCCCCCGGGAGATCTGAGCACTGCAAACCCTTCCCGGGGGTCTCAGAGGTGAAACAGAGCCACAGAATCAGCAGCCAAAGAGTGTTTCCCCGGGGGCTGGTGCCCCCCCGGGAGTCGACAGCGGTAATTCCCACCCTGGCTTGCCCCAAAGGTGAAGTCAAGCAGGAGATATCCGTTAAATCAGAAATTCTCTAACCCAGGCGTTGAGCTCCACCGCTCTTCTCGTCCCCGGGGGAGACGGGGAAGGAGCGGGCAGCCCCTCGCCCGACGGCTGCTCTCTGCAGGGAGTAAATCAGGGATCAAACCCTCGGTGAGATGGGATATGGGTGATCCCACGGGCGGGTCACAGGGCTGGGATGGGATGAAACCCCCTCCCCCCCGTTTAAATTCTGGGTGAATTTTAACTGCCCACGCATTTTTCTGCTTGGACACCCGGCTGCACGGATCCATCCCTATGGAGCTCCAAGCACTCGTGTGTTGGCTCAGGTGCTGCAGCCCCTCGGTACATGGCAAAAAGTTGGGGTGAAAAAATTGTGTTTTACATTCCACGAAAGAGTAACAAGATCCACACCCTCCCAGAAGGCATTTGGCCCCGGGTGGGGGGGTCTTGTTTCACATTTTGAGAAGGGCTACGGCAAACCTGCTGCAGGTGGAGGAGTTGGGGCAGAGGGTCTTTCACCTGGGAGCTCGGCCAGTTTGACACGCAAAAATTCACCTTATTCCCCAGCAATGAACACTGGTGCTGACTCCGAAAAACCTTGAATTATGGCAAGAACCGCTAATTAACTCGCTGCCGACTCAGGGCTCCGCGTAGACTGGCCCAGAGCTGACGAGGCCAACGGCACGAGCCAGACAGAGGAAAAGATTTTGATGAGACCTCAACCCAAGTTCCCTTTTCTCACCAGCTCTCTCCGATTCCCACAGAAGTCACATCCTTGTTCCCTGCCTCAGTTTCCCCATCAGCGACAGCACTGGGGGATTTCCATGCGGGTTCCCCACAAAGCGGCGCAGAAGAAAACTGCTGAATCCACTGTTTGGCATCGCCTGGTTAATCAGAGATTCTCTCCAAGTAAATGAAATAACCACCCTCTTTTATTTTCCCCCCATTAGACACCACTTGGGGGCTTGGTCCTCAGGTGGAAGGAGCATCAAAGCACTGACAAGCTCCTGCTAAGCAGAAAACCAGTATGAGGGGCCTTTACCCAGTCCCACCTTCAGCTGCAGCATTTTCTCCCTTCGGTGATGGAAACACAAGATATAAATGGTGTTTTCTAAGCAAGACATCAAAAAACTCTCAGCCATCCAGGACCGCAGCGGTTCCCGTCCTCCCGTTCCGCTCAGGGAGGCGCTGGGGTGCCGACACACCCGGAGCCCAGTTTGTCCCACCCCGCCCAGTCCACTGAAACCCGCTCTGCAAAGGGCTCCCGCCACAGATGCTGGTTTAGGATCCTGCCAACTGCCCCAGTTTGTCATGGAACGAGTGATCAAGGATCCCACAGAGCTTTGAGGTGGAAGCAGGTTAAGATTTACCAGCCCCGTTAGGGCAAATCACAAGGTTGGGCTGTGTGGTTTTTAACAACGCTCAATCATCAGCCCATTATCACGTAACAAAATTTACTAATCTATTAAAAAATTACTATAATAATTTACTATAATCAGTGCAGCGACTTGGTTAAGGATTCAAAACTGGCCAAGTTCACACAAGACTTACAACAAAGAAAGGGCTCAGAATTCCTCGTGAAATCTGCCCTGGGCGGTGTCCCAGCTCCGGGGAACACACGCTGCCAGCGCCCTCTGCGACCCCGCGGAGCAAAAGGGGTCTCGCTTCGGATCATGAGATGAATGACTTGGGTCAGCATTTTTTCATCTCGGCCACGATCCGTGTCAGTAATCGTTCCGGAGCGCGCTGCGACCTGGGCAGGAGGAGTTTCAGGTAAGGGTGGGAGGACCCGATCGTCCCGGCTCGCTGCACTAGTGACCGGCAGGAGAAAGCATCCGGCTGTCCCAATTCCCTGCTTTTGTAACCCAAAACTCAACTCTGGCGCAACCTCGAGCTCACCCGGCACCAGCGCTGCCACCGCGGGGCTCACAGCTCCGCTTGCTGCTCTGCCGCGAGTAACCCCCACGCCAGCCCTCACCTGTGCGATTTCTGCCCATAAATAAAGTCGGGGAGAGTGGAAAAGCTCTTTTTTGTTACGAGGGGGTGGGACGGGAGGTCGCTTCTCCCCGTGTTCCAAACCGCAGACGCCCCAAACTCAGCGCAGGGGGCTACGTACACGGTGGGGACACTCCAAGAGATCACCTGAGCCTCGTGCTCTTTGCACCATTCCCCCCGGCTCAAACTTTCCTCCAGAATCCAAAGGAGAGCCGGGACCTACCCCAGCTCTCACCAGAATGACCCCGACTTTCTGTGCAAGGGCCCAAGCCCCTCCTGCCACACACGCCGGGCTCAAAACCTGACAGAAACAGGCTAAATTTTGGGGGGTTTTGCCATCCCTACGACCAGAAGTCAAAAAGGTATTTGGTGCTTTTCACTGGAGCAGGCGTGCCGAGAAATCCCGCTCCCCACAATTAAATAAATCATAAACCCAAGGGAATCCCCGTGAATCAATGTACATTTTCAAAGGCAACTTTTAATTCGAGTCCAGTGCTTGAGCCTCAGGAATTGATGGTGGACAGGGTTAGGAAACAGTCCCAAGCTTCACCACTGATCTTCCGAAGTAAATATTTACACGTGCACAGAGATCTGCATCTTTTTCTCAAAAAACATCTGCCAGAAGCGACTTTTTGGCAGCCAACGGGAAAATCCAGAGCTTCAGAGGAGGAAAAACATCAACAGGAATGGCGAGCAGCTGCTGTGTCTCAACCCCAGCTCCAAACCCAGCTCCCCTCAGGGGGTCTGGCCCCAACACAGCCCCATTGCGCACCTAACGACTATGTAATTAATTAATACCCACCGAAGCTGCGGGGTTGGTGGTCTCAGGGGGTTGGGGTGGCTCTTCCTTGCACCCCATCCCCAACGAGCCCTGGAGGGGGCTGTGACCAGGTGGGTCTTCCCTGGTCCCTGCGGCCTCCTCGTGCCTCCCCAGAGCTGCACACCATGCAATTAGCGCTAACGAGCCAGGGCAGCTGCCCCTCGCACCCCAACCTCCACACAGGCATCTCTGCTTTTCAGCGCATCTCTGAGATGCTTTCTGCGCACCTTGGGAGCAGGTGCCCTAAAATAAATGGGCTTTAAAAGGTATTTTCTTCGAGATTTAAAAGGTATTTTCTTCAAGATTTGCTTCAGCGTCGAGGGCTCCTGCCTCGCTCCATCGAGCATTTTGAGTGACGCCCCCACACCCCTTCCTACGGCCAGCGTGGACCCTTCAGAACCCCCAAACACTCTTATCCTTTCACTCGTTTTCTGGTGCCACTCGAGTGCTTTGGGATGGGAGAGGGCCAGGACAGAGGCCGATGCTGCCCTCTAAGGTCCGTGCCTGCAAACAGGCTCAACAAGAGCACAAACCATTTCATAGGACGCCGGAATACAAGAATGACCCGATTTTTCCCCCACTTCCAGCAAGGTTTCCAGAGCTGGTGAAAGCCAGCAGGTGAATGTACGTGCCAGCAGCCAGATCAAAGCCCCAGGAGGGGTTGGGGCTGGACAGACTCATTAAAATACCTGGAAAGTTTTGCCTTTTTAATCCACAATGCACAGTTCACCGGCAGATCTTTGCGACCTTTATTGCACGCAGCATCCACAAAAAAATCAAGAGGTTCGGTCAGGTAAGAGGAGGGGGTGCTCTGCTGAGAGTCCGGAGTGGGAGAGAAAAACTCCTGTGTAGTTTCAACAGAAAAGGAATCCGAGAGCACGGTGGCTGCAAATACCACGGATGATGTGACCTCTGCTACTGAGCTCCACCAAAGAGGAAACGCAAGAAGCAAATTACGTTTCTCCTGTTTCTCACTTCTCTTCCTCCTGCAAGGAAAAATCCACAACCTGTTTACAAATTGTCTGTGTTCCCAAGGAATGCCGCCTCAGGATTCCCGCAAAAAAACCCACACATCATACGGGCAGGTGGAAATGTCAAGAGCTGAAGACGTACAACAGAGAAAATCAAAGCTTTAACATCTCTGAATACGAAATATCTGTGCAGGTACAAAGCGAGGCTGGCAAAAAAAAAAATAAAAGAGAATTTGGCTGGTCTAACAAGACTTATGAGCCCAGTGTATTTAAGAGTTTTAATTGTAATGCACTTGGAAAGGAAAGCATTTTCGGCCACGGCTTTGGCAGCAGGTATCAGAGGCCAGGAGGTGAAGGTCAGCCTCTCCCTGCTCCTTCAGACGCGTCGCCATCGCGGGCCGGCCTGTTTCTCCTGGACGGTACGAGTTCAGGTCCCTTCACACCTGCAGAAGCTCAGCGACCCACCTGCAGGCTACGGGCTCAGCGATCCTCTCATCAGCTCTGGCTCAGGAAGACAGAAAAGCAATTCGTTAAGACCAAATATTGTCACAGTGCACGACTGCAAATCCTTAGTCTATTTATCAACTCAGAGGACCCCCCTGCCGTTCAGATCAAAATCCAGCTGGGCAAGACAGAGGCGACACCTGAACCGCCTTGCTGGGCCCGCTGGCTTCTACCCATCACACCTGTGAAACAAATCTCCACTTTCTCCCCCTTAAGCTCTGGCTTTTGAACCTTCCCGCTACCATAACAGTGACCACTTGGGGGCAAAAGCGTTCCAGGAAGCACCCCTGCAAACAACAGCCTACCTAAAGTTGGCCTAAAAAGGATTTTACCCAAGGCATTCTTCCACTTTATGAATAGTAGCGTGAATTCCGGACTCATCCATGCTCTTCCTACCTACAAAATACTCCGTGGACGTCCCTCCACAGCAGTTACTCACACCTCCCTCAGAGTAGCACATCACACTCTGCTCCGCTCGCCCGACACCGTACCGCACCATAAAGAGTAAGAGCTGCTCTCTGTTCCTTTTTATTTCCACCAAAAGCAGCGTTCCTCACCTTCAAAATAATCTATTTCATCTCTGCCCTGGCTGACAAGGTGTCTCCTCTTTATCTCCTGCCTGTGGACACGCACAAGTGCTTTCTTCAAGCTTTAGCGCTTGACACGAGCCCAAAAACCCGAGCGAAGCGGAAACACTGCAAGCTGTAAATTGAGGTCTGAGCCCTACAGTCCTTACGCTTCGGTCCAAACTCCCAATCCTACAGGATAAAGCAGGATTCAACCCGTACATTCTACAGTACTTGGTGACCTCGTTGAGGAGGAATTTAAGATGAAAAAATCCTACCCTGCAAAAACCTGATTTACGAAGAGTGAAGCGGGCAGGATTCCCAGTGATCGCTGCTGCTCCGAAGCTTGTTCACTGACCTCTTGGTCCTTTGGCTACACCAGCTTGCTTTGAAGAACAACAACTATTAAATTCCTGGTTTGGACACAAGCTCTGGAGTAACCCAAAAGCTCCAGAGCAAGGCAAAGGAGATGAGATTCCAGGTGTTCAAGTAACAACACTCAGCAGGAGTCTCACGCCTGCTCATGTCGCATTTTAACACCTCATTAGGCCTCACCAGATCAGGCGAATTTGCTCTGTGGTCCCAAGAGTCCACTGGTATCACTTTTTGTTTGTTTGCTTGTTCCTCAACCGCTGGCAAACGAGCTGCTCTCAAACTCAGGCAACAAGCGAGCACAGACACAGCAATCCCATTCTCCCTTACTAATCCCAAATTCTGAAACAGCCCAGTGCAACACAAGCAGCTCTCGTGAGATTAAAACCGATCCCTGCGGTCTTGCACCAGAAAGCAAAGAGGAAAAATCGTGGTTTGATACGGTGTCGGCCAACACACTTCACTTTGGAAAGGATTCTGGGACTCTGTTCACTTTATTTACATTCAAAGAGAAAAAAGACAAAGTCACATTCCTGAGTTGAGAATTTTTCAGTTTCCCTGACAGCGAGGTACAATAAAGCTCCTCCAAGCACAACTGAGTAAAGAGTTGCTACAAAAAAACCCAAATGGGAGCACATCAAGAGACGTCAAAGCGAATCTGATGCTGTCGTGTGAAGAAAAGGTTCTCACCTTCAAGTAATGCCAAAAATCACAAGGACAAGTCTGCACGTTTTGATAAGCTCAAGCAACTCCTCTCGCACAGAGGTTGGTGCTGAATTCCCGGCTCATCGCTCGCCCCACGACCGAAGCAGCCGGAGATCCCCGTGTGCTCAGAGATCTGATTTTAAGGAACCGACAGGCCCTTGGCAATTTGCTGAAGGGGAGTTTTGTCTCCACCAGGTTTATTTGCTTTCCTCCCCAAGCGCCGGGAACACTTCCCATCAGATGTTCAGAGCCGCCACAGCCTTCACCAAGGTGACGCGGCTGCCCGAGTCCGTCTGCTCCCTGTCGCCATCTGGGCAGTTACTTTTGCTGGCCAAGACCTTCTGTCGGTGCCTTTCTTCCTGCCGCTTCTTCTTCTCCAGCCGCTGCTGTTCCCTCTTTTGTTTTTTGCACACCTGAGACGGAAGGATGAAAACACAAAGGTGAAAACACGCTTCTTCCGCTCAGTTGGGGAAAAAAAATTAATACCCTGGAAAGGAGAGGAGCAGACGCCAAGGCAGCTCCCAGAGAAGGTTTATTCCAAACTACTTGTCAGGACTTTTATCCTGTGTCATTTCAGGAAGAGCATCACAGAGCAATGTCAAACGCTTGTGTCTGAGAAGTCACAGCTGTAGCAGCAACAAAATCCCGGTAAGCGGAAGCTCTTTTTAATTCAGTTGCTGGTTCTAAGCATTCCCCGGGTTGCCAAGGAGCGCAAATCGGCTCCAAACCGCCCCTCCCGTACCTTTGGGTTCCTGCGAGCTCGATCCTCTTCCTTGGCTCTATCTTGCCCTTTGCTGTTTTCTATTTCGCCCCGACGCAAGTTCCGATTTCCAGAGATTCTCGAACCGCTTCCGTTTTGCTCCCGCGGAGTCCCGCCGCACGACTGCTGATCGTCGCTCCGGGGATCCTGCTGCTCCTCAGCACCTACCAACGACAGGTTTCCTCAGACACATCCTACCCAGAAAGCTGCCTCACCGCCAGCCAATCCCTTCTTCCAGAATTTCTGGGAAAAAAGGGGTTTTTTTTGAAAGCTGGATTAAATCTGCCCTCACTAGTCACCTTCACAAGCGCAGAAAGGCCGAGGCAGCAGCAGCTGCCGCTCTCCCCGTCACACCGCAGTCGCAGCGAACACTCACACCAGGCAGCATTATTCTGAAGCACCAGGCACCAAACTTTGCGGACTCACCAATTCTTTCCACTTCATTCGCTTGCAAGATGGCAAATATTGCAGATTCGACGTTGTAGTGCTCCACTTCCAGGACCCGGCTCACCAACTCCGTGTCCTGCCCACAAGAGGAGAAAGGTAACGCTGAGGAGTTCAAAGCCCTGACACGCGCTCATTTAACAACCACCGAGCAGGGGCTGCTGGCTGCTTTTACGACATTTCAATTCCAGTTCTGAAAAAAGGTGATGGAGGAAAAAAAAAATAAATAAAAAAATCTTAAAATCCCGACGACAGCGGGAAAAGAACGGGCTGTTTCAGCGCCGCTGTTTCGCTCCTGACCCTGTGCCACACATCTGCGCACGCGAGCAGCAACGCAAGAACCCCCCCGGGCTGGCCCGTGACAACGGCCAGGATTCACTGGTTATCTGGTCGTTTGGGATGTTCAGCTACACATGCTCTCAAATGCTTTCAAATCTTACAGAAATGGTTCTAAAGTACGTTTCCCGAGAGAAAAACCTCCCAAAATTATGACACATCCACACAGAGTCCATATTTCACCCGCATTTAAGGGATGAAATGCACCCATAACTGTGGCTGCGGTACCAAAATCGTCCAACGTGAGTGTTTTTTAGAATTTTTCCCAAGGCTGCTTCCATGGACCAAGAAGGTTTGACAATTATTTGACACAAAAAGGTTACTCGACACTGACCGAACATCCCGTCGCGCTGCACACTTTTTGTACAGCGTCTTCTACGTCGGCTTCGATCTCGTCTTCAGAGTCACCCTTCCGAGGCTTCACTTCCTCCTCCTTGTTGGAATCCTTTTTGCAAAGCATCTGCAGGAAAAGCAAAGCCTGGCAGACCGCGCACGCAGTGACACCATCATATCCAGTAAAAAAAAATAATCTGACATGCTAACAAATTATTACGGTACAGAGAGACACAGGGACCAAACTCTTTTCTTTGTCTCAGTGCAAATGGGAAAGGCAATCAACCGGTCACATGGATCTGTTTTATTTGCCACCCAGAGCTGGCTCAGTCACTCTGTCACACCAACCTCCATCTGAAGATTCGCCGGAGCTTCGGAATCGTCGTCGATTCTCCTCACGCTGTCGTAGTGCTCCCCGTAGCGATAAGCGATATGGAGTTCCCTCGCAGTTTTTTTGTCCGTGCCCCGAATCTAAATGAAACAAAGAAATCGCAAACGAGGATTTGGAATACGACTTCAGCATCGTATTTTTCAAAGCTGTTTGGTTTTTTTGGTTTTTGAAGCACTGATGAACGCTGTGATCGGAAGCAAAGCACCGAAGCATCTTTAAGCAGGAAGAGTTGACCTAATAATCCAGATGCATCCTACAGCACCAACAGAGCTCCTGTGTTTGAAAACCAGATACATCTCAAAACAAACAGAACACGGTATGAAAAAATTTCAGTGGAAAGCTCCAAACTATTTTCTAACCTTTCCATGGGAGCTACTCGTTTTCTGATCACCTGCCAAGGCCCAATCTCAGTGACAGCGCCCGCCCAGCACATATCGCTGGGAAAAAAGAGCCCGTTCCGAGTCACGACCTCAGCAACGCAGAGAAGTTTTGTTCTGCAGCTGGAACAAGATGCTGCTCTGGCACTCAGAGTGGCTCGGTTTTGTTTTCAAAGGAAAGCCTAAGAGAACTAAAGCCAAACCATGAAAACACGCTAACTCCGCTCAGAAGCGCCGCGAACAACCCGACCTGCCTTTGCTTTGTCAGCACGAGCGCAGCGCTTCCCACGGAACATTCCCCGCACGGAGCGTTATCTCTGCTGACGCAAGAATAACTCCTAAACCCCAACACCGGTGTCCCAAACCATTGGCTAAAAAGCCACAGAGCATTCCGAGTCTTGCAAGGAACGCACAAAGTTACATTGCGTTTGCAGATCTCCTTTGCTCACCCGGTCAAGGCAGAGTCCAAAGCTGTGACAGCAATCCCAGCGAAGACGTCAGCAAGCCAAGGAGCAGAGAGGCTCGCTTCAGGGCTCCAGAGTTTCCCAATCCTTTTACGTCTTTGAATCAGCTTATCCCAATTTACAGAACACGCACCCGGTCACCTTTCGTCCTCAGCCGCGGGTTGTATTGCACTCAGGACCTCAGATTTCCCAACAGATGTTCTCCATTCATTTATTCACCCGTTTGACACCCGCTCACCTTTCAGTTCCAGCTCAGCACTCGGCTGCACTCAACTCCTGCCTCTTATCCTGTGAAGTTACTCAACATCATGCAAGTCAGTAAGATTTATTCTCAACATTTCTCCTCTGCCGGAGCCTAACTCGGTATCTGACACATCCGAAAGCTCCTGAAAGATTATTCTGAAAATTTATCTCTCAGTAGCGAAACTTCTTTTTGTCCATAATACATTGGAAGTGTAAGTTAAAGATAGCTGCTGACTAAAAAAAAAAGGCCAAAACACCAAATAAAGTAAGCAGTTATCCAAGAAGCCAAGAAAATAACCCATAAATCTGAGCTAACTTGAAGCTTTGCATTTACAACCACCATCCCAGAAGGCAGAAGATGTTTAAAGCCCTAAAAAGCCCAGGCAGAGGCACCCAGCTCCAACGAGCTTTCGACTACGCCAGAGCTTGAGAAACAGCCGGAGCTCCTGACCACTTCTGCTCACGTTTTTCCAACTTAGCTGTAGGGGATGCAAAGGGTTCTCTGAAGTTAAAGGAGAAGTCCCCATCTGCTTTAGAGTTGGGGCCAAAGGAGATATTCAGGCCGTCTGCTTTGAGCTGATGCGCCTCTCTGGAAACGCTCTCTTTGGAATCTCGGCTTTCTAAAATCTTGTCAGGGCTCCAAAGCAGAGAGAGGGAAAGAAAGAGTATGTGAAAGTATAGGAAATAAAGGGGAAAAAAAAAAAAAAAAGGTGTCCTGTGCAGGTCTAGCAACATTGTCAGCACATTATGAAGTTGTGATGGATCCTCTGTGGGGCAGGAGACTCCTTGTGTCACAGCTGTCACGTCGGTCTCAAGAGACCGAGACAGCCTTTCGCTAACAAGAGCACGCTCGCGCAGAACAAAACCACATCACAAACCCTGGGTTTACAACCCTGGAAAGGTCAAGGAGAGGAGAAAAAGAGCTTAAGGTTTTCAAGTGGACACACAAAATATTGGTAAAAGTACCCTGAGGTGAGAGCCTGCTTCAAAACAAAGCCTGAACCTCTCCTGCAGGGCCAGCACCTCCGCACGCTCTCGCAGCTCGGGCAGGCGAGCGCTCCGGTGAGCTCTCCCACTGCCCCTGGCTGCTGAGTAAAGAACAGTTCAGGCTTGTCTGGGTTCAGGAATCCACCTGATGCTGTTTCAGACGTATTTAAGACACCACCGATGGCTTTCAGCTGGTCTGTTACCTTTACAGCCCTGTTTAATCTATAGGTGTATCTACACACACTGGTCTCTTTGTCAGCTGGGGCCAGGAGCAATCCCGGCGTGAATACAGGTCATCGATCGCTCAACAAACGGGCAGAGATTGAACGTGGACCTGTTCCAGTGTGGACTTGCCATGGAAAAAGAACAAAAGAGAGCAGAAGGGACCTGATAGATTGCGTGTTCCAGCGCCCCGCTGCCAGAGAAAACCATCCACACAGCCCCTCAGGCAACGCAGTCCTTTCCAGCAGCTGGTTAAACGCTGACATAAGGTTTTAAAACCTCTTTCCTCTTCTGCCCAGTCAAGAACCTCATTTGTTCAACTGTCAGAAACCTTCTCATTCCAACAGAGTTGATGGAGCTTCGCTCCAACCCCGCACTGCCCCAACTGCACCTTCCCTTCCACCCTCCCGAACCCTATCGGACGGGTTTCCTTAAGTCCGGCTCAAGTTCCTGTCAGAAAAGTCACCTCACGTGTGGCCTCATCTTCAGGAGAGAGAAACACACCAACGAAGCCAGGAGCTTAAAACCAAACTAACCCACGCTGCTCTGTCTCCACACATTTACCTCTCATGCCCTTCTTGTTTTCTTTCACTCCTCCCAGCTGAGATCTGGGCTGTTGTCCTTCAGGGCTGAAAAGGCAAGCAGAGCTCTCTGCCGTGGCCAGCTGCCCGTGGCTACCGACGGCTCTCTTTGAATAGCTCAGGAGGTTTCAGCTCTATTTGTATTTATCAGCTAAAATTTAGGCCAAAATATAGAAGTTTTGGTTCTCACCTGCCACAGCGGAGCGTTAAGCTGATGAATGACCACGTTCACTTGATTGTTCCTCGCAAAGGCCACAATAGCGTCGTTGCCAGCAAAGGTACCGGGCTTTGCCAAATTGGTAACTAAAGAAAAAAACATTTAGAAGAGTTTCTGACACTTCCAAAAGCGCTGCAGGGATAGTGAGTAATGAAATTTCAATACAAGCCCAAGAAATTCTAGAAAGGAAATCCCAACTGTGGAGCAGTGACTGCCAAGACAAGAACTTGGCAGCAACAGAAGCTAACGAGTCTTAAACGACCACAGAAACCTCTAACAATCACAGCGCACCTTTAGACTATGCAAAGCTGTCAGCGTGGAAGGAAAAGCGCCACATACTAAATGACCAAAGCGCCTTCATGCATCCCCTGCCTGGCACTCGGCACATCCTCGAAGCTGTGAGAACAAAGGCTGGGTCAGTCTCCCCTCTGGATCTTCCCCTGGGTCACTGCTACACGATATTGTGTCAAGGAGAAAAAGAAACCCAAAGAAATTGGCCACTGGTACTCACAGGGAGCTGGGCAATTCTTTACGAGTTCCTTCTGAAAACACCAAATTTTTATTCCTTGCCTTTTTCTGCCTCCCTTTCCTTCTCCAAGTTTCTCCTAAACATTTTCCAAGACAAACATAACACGAGCTGAACAGCTCATCTTTCTACAGTAACCTAACGAGAGAAATGGAAACTAAAATCTAGAGAGGAGCCCTAACACAGTTCTGGGAGGAGGAACTGTTTAGTAAGAAGGTGCTTGGATGAGATGCAGTTGCACAACAGAGTAACCCCACCCTCGGCATCTCGTGGGGACCGTACCGTGTTTCTCAAAGGGCACGTCATCCTCCACAAATGGCTCAAAGTCCTCCCGCTGCTTCATCATGAAATCCACCGTGTCCTGGCGGTGTCTGAGGTGGTTCCGTGAGTGCCCCTCGAGCTGGTCACCCAGGGCCCGGAACAGACAGTTGCTGCCAGAAGAGGAACGGCAAGTGAGCGCGTCTGAACCGTGTCCAACAGGTACAGCGTTAAACCAATGGTCCCGGTGCGGCTGCAGAAATACTGCGCTAAAGAGCTGCACCTTTCTGCCCAGTGAGGTCAACAAAGATGTGAATGGGAAGCAGCACCTGTGCCCTCCGCTCTGAATGGCTGCTGTGATTAAACAGTTGCACTAAAAGCACAAGGTTTTGAGCAAACATGTCATGAGCTCCAACAGGGTAAGTTAAGGGTAGTGTGAGTGCTGGGCCAAACTGTCTTTAACAGTGGGACAAACGCCAAGGACAACCCAATCGTAGAACCACAGAATGTTGGGAGTCGGAAGGGACCTCTGGAGATCACCCAGTGCCACCCCCTGCCAGAGCAGGGTCACCCAGGGCAGCCACACAGGAACGTGTCCAGGCGGGTTGGAAAGTCTCCAGAGCAGGAGACTCCACACCCTCTCTGGGCAGCCTGGGCCAGGGCTCCAGCACCCGCACAGGGAAGAAGTTCCTCCTCATGTTTGGATGGAACTTCCTACATTCAAGTTTGTGCCCGTCACCTCTTGTCCTGCCCAGGGAGGTTGTGGAGTCTCCTTCTCTGGAGACATTCAAGACCCGCCTGGACACGTTCCTGTGTAGCATTATCGAGGCGTTCCTGCTCTGGCAGGGGGATTGGATTTGCTGACGTTTTGAGGTCCCTTCCAATCCCTGACATTCTGTGATTCTGTCACCAGGCACCAGTGAGAAGAGATTGTCCCTTCCCCTTGACCCCCACCCCTCAGATATTTCTATAGGTTAATAAGGTCCCCTCTCAGCCATCTCCTCTCAAGGCTGAACAGCCCCAGGTCTCTCAGTCTCTCTTCACAGCAGAGATGCTCAGTCCCTCGATCTACTGAGCGGTGTCTCGGGAGCAGAAATCGCATCTAACGCCCCTTTCACCCGGCAGCCACGGACCCTCCGCGCTCCCTCAGGACCCAGCGGGGCCCCAGCCCCCCCGGGGTCAGCCCTCAGCCCCGCACAGCTGCGGGGCCCGGCGGGGAAGCCCTGCGGAGCCCCGGCCTCGCTCGGCCCCGGGGGAAAAGCCCCCGGCCCCGGGCCCCGCTGCCGCCGCCCGTGGCGCAGGAGCCCTCAGCCCGCGGGGCAGGAGGCCCCGGGGGTACGCGAGGAGCCCCACGGCGGCTCTCACCCATCGCCCGGCACCTCCCGCAGCCGGAGGCCGAGGGCCCGGAGCTGTGCGGCCAGCCCCCCGCCGCCTCCCGGGGCCGGGCCGGGCCGGGGCCGCCGCGGTTCCCCGGTGCCGGTGCCGGAGCGGGCCCTGCCCGCCGGCGGACGGGGCATCCCGCCGGGCGCTCACGTGACCTGCGCCGCCCACGTGACCGTGGAGAACACCGAGAGCGGGGCCGCGAGCGGCCAGAGCGCCGCCGCTCTGCAACAGCGCCCCCTGCCGCGGGGGGGTCCGCCGGGAGGAGGAGGAGGAGGAGGATGGCGGCGAGAGGGGGCGTCCCCGGGGGAAGAAGAGGGCTCCGGGGACCGAAGCGGTGGGAGCCGGGCAGGGAAATGAGCCTTCCCGCCTCATCAGCTCCCGCTGCTCATTGCGCTCCTGCCCCCGCACCCCCCGGGCTCGCCCCGCTGCCCCGGCCCCCCCCCACCGCCGCTCTGGTCCGAGCCGCGGAGGAGCCGCCTCCCCCCGCGGTGTTTGGCCGCAGATCCCGCCCGGGAAAGAACGGGAATTGAGGAAGGAGCGAGCGGACGGGCCGGCCGGGGGGCGGCACCGGGAGAACCCGCAGACAGCACCGGGGGGCGGCAGGAGAGCTCGAACATGAAACGCACGGACACAGCCCGGGGGTGCGGTGAGAGGCTGCGCGTCACGACAATTTTTAAGTCTTTCTTTTTTAAAGTTCCTCTTGTCCAGCATCACAACCATCTGACACGGGGCTCCAGCCCCTCAGGGCAAGCGAGGACTTCACTCCGAAATGACACAGCCGCTCTTTTGTCACAACCACGACCCCAGGAGCGTCCCGCATCTTCGCAGGCAAACACACCCAGCGCAGGGAACCGGGACGAGCCTGTGAGCTGCCCGCGAATCACTGATGGAGCAGCACGTAGCCACTAAAGGGCTACAGGTGCTCCAGGGAAGGGCAGTGAACATCACTCGTGACACCGAGGACAAAACCGAGTCCGGCTCAGGACAGGTCCTTGGACACAATTCCATCACGCCTACTTGGAAACTTTTTAAGCTCGGAGCGTAGTTGCCCCACTCGGAGTCGTGTTCCAGCTCCCCAACATCTGCAAACCACTTTCACGCTGCTCTAACGATTAGGAACCTGTACATTTTAAGACGTTTCCATTTTGGACGTGGGAGCTGACAGGCTAGGTGGGAAACTTCTGAAGCGCTGTGAGAACGGCAGGTCCGCCCGCTCATTGCCCAGGTCTCGCCTTTTTAACTGCATCAACTTGCTTATAAAGCTGAAATGCAATAGAAAACTCTCCTACTTTAAGACACAAAGGAGTCTTGCAGTTCCCTGACCCAGGCGTTTTGGCACTTCAGCTGTGAGTCCTGCTCCTGCAACGGAGCGATCCTAAAATCTGGGGTCACTCCAAAGTCCAGCAGACGCCGCCACGGGCCACGTCGGCAGGAACACGGCAGGAATGCCCAGGCGCTTTGACGAAGTTTGCTTCTCCTGTTTCTCAGCAAAGAAGAACGAGCTCTCCCCACCCTCACCCCCACTCTAATCAGGAGATCTGAGCCCTCCCGACCTCCCTGCCCTCCCGAACCGCCCACGTTTCATTTGTGTCTGCTGGGGGGAGAGGCCAGGAGGAGGTAGCACCACCGAAGCATTCGCTCTACTGACCTAGCCCAGCTCTCTGGGATGAGTGACCCTTCCTTTTCTACCTTCCCCCTTTCCACAGGATTTATAGTGAGAAATCGTATTTTACCCCTCAAATAAAGAGGCAGAAAGAAATTAAGAGACTGAGGGATTTTGTTCAGGCTTTTTTTTTTTTCTTTCTTTCCAGAATACCTGAATACTCACAGAACCACCCACATGGTCCTTGAGTGCAGGAGGTTGTTCTGCGAACACCACGAAAAAGCAGATGGTCCTTCCGTGACACTGACCTTGCTTTTAATTTCCAGATCTCTGCGAGACCCTGCGTGACCCTAAGTTACGGCCAGTTTGCACCCGAAGCCCTCTGACGACTGAAACCTCCAGGGAAGCCCCAAGGATAACAGAGCTGATAATAACTGGACGTTCAACACTTGACGTTAACTATCTCAATCTCGTTTTTCACTTTGTGCTTTAGGGTGGCGAGGATTGCTAAAGCCAGAGCAGACGTCCTACGCAGAGCACACAAAACCGGTGACGCTCTAAGGAACGCGCTGCATCCAGCACCCCCATGTCAATGGCGGATACCTCCCGCGAATCCGTCATTGGCCGTCAAAACAGGGTTTAAAGACCAATAAAATTGCTTTCAAGAAATGAAGTACTAATTTAGTAATAATGGTAGTGTCTGGCTCTTACAGTGAACGGAGGTGCAGTCTGCTAACGCCACTGGGTCTGCTTCCGGACGGGAATTGCTCAGTGATGTTATCAGCCGTCGTAAAATGTCTTGGCCACAAAGTTAATGGTTAACTCGGGTCCCCATCTCATAAAAACATCATATTGTAAGAGCACAACACACTTCTAGCTGTCACTAATCAATCACAAATAAAGGAACACATAAAAGGAGCCACAATCTCAGCAAAGCCTTCAGTTAAGGGAAGACAAACCACCCCGAGGTTTATCTCCATGGAGAAATCCACCGACAAGCTCAACACTGAAAACACAGCGACGGCTCCCGGAGCTGGAAAGGACGGTCCCGCGCCCCCGGCGGAAGGTGCTGCAGAAACGAGCCAAGCGGGACCCCCAAGAGAAAACGCTGCCGACGCGGAGAGGCTGCAACTCGCTGAAGAACTCACTAAAGAAATGGAGAGTCCTTCAGGTGCCGAGCGAGACGGTCCCGATGCCGTGAAACCCGTGGTTTCAGAAGGAGACTGTCCAAACTCGGTGCCTCTCGTCACGCTCACCATCTTAAGCCCTCCCGACGCGTGCAGTTTGGAGATGAACCACCCGCATCCAGCTGCCGTGCCTGTTGATTTGGACTGCCTGGTCTGCTTCAACAAGTACAACATCTACAGAGTGCCGAAGCTCCTGGACTGCCAGCACGCCTTCTGCGCCGTCTGCCTCAAGCTCATCCTCAGGAAAGAAGAGACGACCTGGACGATCACCTGCCCGCTGTGCAGGAAAGCCACCCCCGTGTCAGGAGGACTCATCCGCACGCTGCGAAATAAAGAGGACCTCATGGAGCACTTGGAAAACCCCGACTCACATCCTGAGGTACACGTCTCCGCCACAGGGCTGGACAGCAGCAGCTGGACCCCGACGCACCAAGAAGCTTTATACCGAGACGAAAACGTCCCCGCAGACAACAGACTGGCTGTGCAGAGACTCGTGCTGCTCCTGCTGCTCGTGGTGATCCTCACCATCCTCATCCTCCCGTTTATGTACTCGGGGCTGATCAAATGGGTAATTTGTCTCGTGCTCACTTTGGGGTTGCTCATGTGCATGGTGCTTTGCTGCACTCCTAAATTCTACTGGAGGTGTAACAGGGACTCCCTCACCTCCTGCCACAAGCAGACCCACATCGTTGCTATTGCCTGAGCCGAGGAGCCAGCGCTGCCCAGAGATGACGGAGCGCTCCTGCCCGCGGAGCTGCAGAGCCGGCGAGCGCTGGTCAGCGGTCGGACTTTGAGAGCAACGATTCCCGTAATAAATTCACCAGGTGCTTCAGCGGCAACGCAGAGGGTTGTTAAATGCCATTCCTGGGAAAAGTTATTTATACGTTGATATTTATGAGATAAAAATGGTTGGGTTTCCACACAATTTCTATCCCAGGCGAATCACTCTGTCATTCTGCTTTTGTCATTTTGTTCTCCCTCGTGTCACCTCCCGCCCGGCACCGCAGAACACGACGTGACAATCCCGAGCCGCGGTTGCGTTTTCGCACTCTCCTCAGACCCACGGACACTTTTTCCTGCGACAGCGTGGGGAAATAAGACTGTTAAATCTGGGACTGGGGGCTTAGACTCAGCAGAGGAGAGCAGTTTTAAGCCAGGTTGTCACTTTAACCGTTCTCACTGCCCAAACAGTCGCTGACAGGGCTGGGAGAGAGGGAGAAGGAGATGTCAGTCGGTGCCGTGTGTTGCACAACAAACCAGAGAGGGAGAGGCAGTATCAACACTCCGAATCTTGACTCCGCGGCTTGCAAAGGGCAAGGCTCTCAAAAGCTCACGTTCCCCACGTTATTTATTTCTGTTGTTTAGCACAGAAATAGCTCCTCACACCCGCGCTGCCTCTCTTCTTGCCCTCTTTACCCAAAGTACGACGCTGCCCTCGGAGACGCTCACGGAGACAAACACAAATCTGTCAACTGCTGTGCCACGTGCGATGTTTTTTATATGGAATTAAAGTTTAATAATGTTAATTGCTCATTGACTTCTGTGTTTTCATTCCTCACTCACAATTAATGTCCAAACTTATCGCGGTTTCCTCACTGACAGCACCGACACCTGAGCAAGTGTATGAGGGAACCTGCCCAGCTGAGTTGGTGAGTAAAGAAAAGAAGTAATGGGCTGGCTTTTTCTCCTTGATTTAAAAAAAATACTTAGCAGCTAATAAAATATCCCATAATGCAACTAAATTTAAATTGGAAAAAAAAAAAATAGAAGCTTGATCTTTACTTTTTCAAGAGTATCCTGGATCTCAGTAGACCTTGGATCAGGCCTGCAGCAAATATTTGTGTTCGATAAGAATGGAAACAGATGTACTCCAGTTGCTCAGTATATAAATACACAGAGTGTCTCACCAGCAGATAAAACAGATTAGGCCAAGAGGGGAAGGAGTTCTCCTAGAGTCTTGGAAAAAAACAGGTTTTCTGCCTGAGAACACGAACCTTCAAGAGCAAGAAGTGCTTTGTTTTTTTTTTCCTCATATATTTGGACAGCAACTGGCTTATACCAGAGTACGTATGTAGTAACACTTGCTAATAACCAACCAGCAAAAAAGGTTTTCAACAGGGAAAAGGCAGGTACTTTTAAACCCAAATATTTTACTTCAGCTCATGGACAGTTTCCCTGTCGAGCTCCCCTCGCCAGCACTGGAGGGTGACTGGTTCTGTAAAGGTCTGTAACAAACATATTAATGTTGGCCTGAACGTAACATCCATGAATGTGTTGGCATTAGCCAGAAGGGTGAAAGGAAAATCCTGTGCTGATTGCTACAGAATGCTCAGTGCATTCAAACAACAGCAAGGAAGAAACAGACTGTCTTAAAGATAAGATGACAAAGATGAACTGGCCAAGAGCCATAAAATAATTAAATAAAAAAAAAAGAAGATAAACCACAGTGAATTTTGCCTAAGAGGGGAATCTCCAGAAGGGTGTATATGTCACACCCAGCATGAGTTTGATATCATCAGCCAAAAGCCATAATGAAGATTTTAGAGGCAGTGTCCCTTGTCCTCTGTCTCACTCGCAGCGGAGCCTGGCCAGCCCATGTGGGCTCATCGGCACGCAAGTATGAGAAAATAAAATCAGAGAGGGAAGGGGAACAGGAAGAATCCGTTGTTACGCATCACCCTGCCCTTCCAAAAGGGTGTGTTCCATTTTATTAGACTAATTTCTACTGTGCCAAAGGGGAAAAAAAAAAGGGCAACAGAAATGGCCTCCCTTGAGGCAGCACACAGCAGTGGGCAGCACGCAGTGCGGGGCCAGTGAGCGACTGGCCGATGGCAAGTACCTCTACGGATCCACACGGCCAGATCGTCAGCCCTGGAGTCCAGCTTTCCACCCCGCTCCTTCCTATGAATCCACCTTCCCCGGCTACGTTCAGCAGTTCAGCTGAAATGCTGCCTCAGCCTCTGAGAGCCGCTGGAGACGAGCTGACGCCGAGCTCACGGGTGTTGGTGGGAGTCCCTGCACCCAGAGCCCAAGATCTTCCTAACAGCTGCTGTTCTCAAAGTGAGGCTCCACCACAATGCAAACCTTTCAAGCAGCAACGAAATTTATGGAGACAAGGCCAGTGGAATCACATTCCCATTCCAAAACTGACAGGATTTGCTTGTACCCGGTTTTAATCTGAGCCAGTCTTTTTGGCAAGAAAGTTTCACCCCACGTTACTTTGCCCGGCTCACCTGCCCCAGCTGGCTGCCGCTGGCAAGCCGGGATAAGGTGACACCCTCAGAGGCTGGCAACGAGAGACGGCTCCAGGCAGTAGCACTCAGCTGTACCTGACACGCTGCACTGAGATCCGACAACTCTCATTTACAACTGAGACATTAAGAGCATGGTGAGACCCCACAGCGGTATTTAAGGACTAGAGTCTGTACAGACAGAATCTTGGACCAGAAACGTCAGAGGCGCCCTGTTTAACAAGGCACGTACACAAGCCAATTTTAACTCAAAAACACACCTATCCTTTTGTCCTGCTGTGTTCCTGCTCTGTCCCCAGGGCCCTTCCCAAAGCCGCAACCGACCTCACCCCAACCCCTTTCCAGGCTTCTCATCCACAAACAGCACCACTGTCACCCACCAGTCGCCAGTTCCTTCAGTTTTCAGGATGCCTGAAAAATTTGGAGTGTGGGTGTTCTAAATGACTGTTAAATGTAGAAGTCTGACTTTATCTGTAGAAGTTTAAATTATCCATAACTGTGCTGCCTTTGATTACTATTAAACTATATAAATGAGATCCCACGTTTACATCTGGTAAAACTCAGTCCTAATTGTCTTAGGTTTTGGTCTGCTTTTAACAGCTCTTCTGCATTATCACACAGACACAAACAAGTGAAAATAAACATGGAACAAAACACACATTTCACGCTTCCTCATCACACCGATTCTCTACAAAAAGTCCTCAAAACCAAACTAAAATCGACAAGAAACTAATCTGCAGATCTCAGGCTAAGAGCACAGATTGGTGCCAATTCCTCGCTTGTTGTGAACCGTTTGCAACTTGTCCGTGGTGTCACAGTTGTCTGAGTGAGAGGTAAAGCAGACACCTCCCGCGCCCCAACCGGGATCATCAGAATCCACCGTCTGAACTCCAGCGTCACATTTAATGACTATATGATGATGCTGAAAATACCTATGAGTAACATAAATACTTCTGTAAGTAAACCTGAAGGGGTCTAATACTAGTAGCAAGCAACCAGGAAAATACATTTGGCCAAATAAAAATCAGCTCTTAAATAGAACTGGTACCCGGGCTTTTTTTTTTTTTTTAAAAAAAAAATTATCAAAAGTCCTACGTAGTGGATTTTAAAGTATAAATCAGTTACTCTGGCTACTAAGCAATCACAAGTAGTTTTGCTTTCATGCAACATGATCACACACTGCCCTCCCTTGCCTGAAAGAAAACAGATTTCTCCAAAATATTACCACACATAGGACTGGGGGTCCCTGTCTGCTCTCAGAGTAAATGCTTTCCTTAACATCCCCAAAATGAGACGCAAAAGCCTTGTGCTCTGGCAGCTGAACTAACTCCAAAGCCTTTGGGCTTCTGCAGGGCCAGTTAATGGAGCAGAAGTCTCCTGAGCAGACAGTGCCAGCAACGCCGCCGCTGTGCTCAGGATCACACACGTGGCGCTCAGACTGGCCTGGTGGAAGACACCAACAGGGTGTGGGAAGGCGGCCCTGAGCACAGAGTTAGCTGAGAAAAGAAAACTTGTAGCTGAAGGTGGGGCAGAACAGCTGCTTCACACAAAGACAACTTGGAGCTGAAAGGGGAACAGCTGCTTCCAGGCAGAACCTCACCTGTGGCGAACTGCGGAACCTCATCGCCAGCAGCAAACTGCAGCCAGGGATCACCCCAGAACCTGCCGAGCAACGGGGAAGGACAGCGGAGGAGGAGGAGCGATGAAGTAGTCGACCACCAGAGGCATCCGACGACCACCAGGACCGGCCAGAAGAACTGACAGCAGACGGCGATAAAGACGGTAGAATGGGAAGTGAAATGAGTCTGTGAATAGTTCTTAGGAGAAACAATAATTATTTTGTGGAAACGTAATGTGTCTGGAGTGACTGCACAGAACCAGAACACAGACAAAGCCTGGGGGAGCACACGCTGTGGAGATATCCCCGTGTGCCTCAGTAAAGAACATCTGCTGGATGGTCTCGTTGGCTGTTGAGTTTGAATTCTTGACCCTTTGAATCAGGACACCCCCACACCCCCACACCCCCAGAGCTTCTGTTCATGGGGCGCTGGGATCCCACCTGCGAACAGGGCCCAAAGCGCAAGAGAACACTGAAGCTTTAATTCTTCTCAGAAACGCCGACCTGTCCTGCAAAGGTGGCAAAGAAACCTCGGGGCAGCGGCCTGAGGGCACTTTCACACCCCGCGCCTGTCTCTGCAGCCTCCCCTCAGCGAGGGAGGAGCGGGGGAAGGGCTCTAAGGGCCGGGCCCCGGGCAGGCCCAAACCCCGAGCGAGCCGCCAGTGGGCGGACAAAGCCCAAGACCGCAGATGAAGGCAGGCAGCGAGGAAAGCGCAGCCATCTCGTGGCGGAGATGGACCCACCGTCCTCCCCGTCAAGGGGCCGGGAGCCGGGCAAGGCCCCTCCCGCCTCTCCCCGCCCGCCGCCGCCATCCCTCCAGCGCGGCTCACGCCAGCTACGCTACTCGCTACGCCGATGGCGTAGGAGAGCGGGGGCCCGCCCAGCGCAGCCTTCCTGCCGTACGCAGATTGCGTAGCGGGAAGGGCAGGAAGCGGCGGCGGCGCTGTCAGGGAGCGGAGCGGGTCCGCGCTTAGGCTGGGCCGGACACAGGTCGAGTCGGGTCGGGGCAGGGCAGGGCGAGCTGGGCAGGGGCTGGGGAGCGGCTCCGGGGGCTGAGGGGCCGACCGGGGCGAGCCCCTCTGCTGCGGGGAGCGCGGTGGCGGCGCCCGCGCTGCTGCCGGCGGCTCAGTGCTGTGAAAACAAACAAAAAAAAGAAAAAAAAAAGCCGGTGTGGTAGCAGCGGAGGTTTCAAACACAAAGGACTTGCGGTAAAAGCGATCATCGGCAGCTGTGGAGCTTTCCAGACCGGGGGTTTCACCCCTGGCGGTGCTCTGGGACGAGGCCAGAGCAGCCCGGGCCTGCGGGTGTCTGGGCAGGGCTTGGAACCAGATGGGTTCAAGGTCCCTTCCAGCTCAAACCACGATTTTTCCCACCAGAGGTGTCTCCTCAGCTCTACTCTCTCCTCTCTGTTGTTCCCAGGGGCTGCTGCCACAAGCGTCGCGTCACCGAGGCTGAACCTGCTTAGTTTTTGCAGCAGCTTCACCCCTGAGCTTCTCCGCGCCCTCGCTCGCTGGTCCCTGCTTCGCGTTTAGCGCCTGTTTCTGCGGCCTCTGTCACAGTGGCACAGCACGCCAGGGATTGGAAGGGACCTCAAAAGATCATCTACTCCAATCCCCCTGCCAGAGCAGGAACGCCGGTGTGTTTTTGTGGCAAGCCGCGATTTTATCCGGGGCCGAGCTGACTGCGTGCCGTGCTCCTGCCTCGTACCTGCAGGTGAAACGCGACGGCCGTGGCGTTCCCGGCACGAGTGGCTCCAAAGGACATTTATCAATACGATGATGAGTGCTTTTTATGTATATACAGGCTCCGGAGCCTCGTGCGTGTCCCCGAGAAAACTCACCTGCCCAAACGTTTCTGCAGTCACGACGCTGTGTCCGATGCCCAACTGCTGTGCCGTCCTTGGTAAGGGACTTTTTGACCAGCCCCGTCTGGATAATTATCTACAGCTGCTTCGCTGAAGTTAATGAGATGCCTCGTTAACTTTCGAGGGTCTCTGAGGTTGACACGTTGAGATTTGGACACTTGGTTTAGGATGCTGCCAGCATCTCTGTATTTCTTCCTCCAGCGGTAGGCAGCGTGTCTGCGTTGTGCAGCTTTAGATCCACAAAAGGATTGGTTTTCTTCTTTCCAAATAGGCGTGTGGGAGCCGCTGTATCAGATACGCCACCTTTCAAGAAAACAAAGGGCTCTGTGTCAAGAGCGAGCATTGGAAGTGATAACAAATTTCTCTTTCAAGTGACAGCTCAGATTATGGCAATGCTATTGATTGTTTGAGACAGAGATGCGAATCCCAGCGCCACAGGCTGGAAATAGCTTCTGGGATGTATTTCTAGCTCTCAGTTCATTTGTCTTGGATTTAGTGGCAGAACTTCTTGGCCCAAATTTTCTTTACTGAATTGCATATTGCCCTTTTTTTTTTGTGCTGCATGTCTGGAAACCCAAGCCCATTTTTTCCCTAGATATTTATTGAGAAATAGATACCTGCATTGAGGGACGCACATTGAGTGTGCCGGTCAGAGTGCCGTCAGAGGAAAGTCTTTCAAGAACTTCCTCGGGATGCTCGGGATGCTCAGCATCCTGAGTTATTTATTGCGTTACGGCAATAAAGTTGCATGCGAGAAGCCACTCTGGTGTCACTCCATAATTGGTCACATCTTTTCTATTATTGGGAAACGAGGTTAAACAGTCGTGCTGCTTCTGTGTCCTTTTGAGCTCTTTCATTTTTCATATGTTAACAAATCAAATCTGTCACAGCAGGGAAGGGGATTTTATTTTCAATGCTGCCTCCCATAATAAGCCAATAAATCTGTGTCTGGAGGTGAGGAGACGTGCCAAGGAGTTGGTAGTAAAGTTATCGGAACTTATTTAAGAGTTAGATTATTTCTGGGCACATCGGTCTGTAAGTCTGGATGTTTTTCAGAAGGTCAGAGCCTGGCAAGTGTCTGCGTCCTCTGAGATTCAGTTGTAGTGTTACAGGCTCCTAATTACTAGTTAGATACTTTCTACAGTGTTTGGAAGAAAGGAAGCATTTAAATAGGAAGTATGTAATGCAATTGGCGAAGCTGTTGGGTTGGAAGTGTGCACGTCTGCACTCTGAAAAATATCTTGGCTCAGCTCAAGGTCCCTGTGATGCTGGGATCTTGTGTTTCGAGGAAGAAAGCAGCAGCAGGTTGTGTAGAGGAGAGAACGCTACAAGCAAAGCGGAGCGATGTCTGTGGGACACGTTAAAAGTCCTCCTCACCAGAGGCTGCAGCTGGACTCGACTTTCTTAACATTGTCAGCAGAATTTACAGAGGAGCAATGTGGGTTGAGGATGAGAGAGGCAAATTATTTCCCAGGCAGCTGTGCTGCTGCACCAGGTGCAGAGCTTTGGTTCTACGTGTTATTTTTGCCGTAAACGTGTAAATGATGGGCGTGGAGGGAGGTGAGTCCCTTGGCTTCTTGAAGGGGACTTTTCCTTTTGCTGTGGGAGGTATTGTCAGCTCAGTTCGTGCAAAATTTTTGAGAGCTGGTGACCAGCAAGTCTCTAGTTGTCTCCTTAGGTCACAGCACCGTGCTGTGGGGGATGCACAAGCTGCACCTTGTTGGGCGTGACTTAATACCACCAGCAAGCGCGACAGTGAAAAAGTAAAGTCAACTCGTCTGCTTGCTTCCTGGTTTCCAACTGTTTGTTTGGTTTGTGTCTTTTTTTTTTTTCCCTTCCGCTTTTTTCTCTCTGAACTCGCAGGTAAAAATGGCTGCAGGGGAGAAGTGGAAAGGTTGGGCTTCGAGCGGAGCGGGTGGAGAGGAACGGTGTGTGCTTCTGTGCCAGCGGCTGGGCGAACCGGGCAGATTCGCCTACGGGGCGATGTGCGGGGTGTCCCTGGCACGGCTGTTCCCCGAGGACGAGCAGAGGTACCACACGGGGTAGCAAGGGGTGAGCGAAGGAGGGGGTTTTTGGGGAGCAGCTGGGATGGAGCTGGCATCAGACTCTCTGTGGGTCTTCTGAGGCTTGGGGAGTGGAAGATCGTTTTGACATTAAGTGGTTTTTTTAGTTGTATTGACTTTTGTACACCTTTAAGACATTTATATCTCCGCACAAATTACATCCTTTAATACTGCAAGCTTCCTCGTGTAACAGCTTGACTTCTTACTGTGATTGGATTTTTATGTGAGCTGCGACAGATCAATATCTGAAAGCAGGGACTGCTCAAAGTCTGCAAAAATCTCCCCTTATGGAACCTTAATCACTCCTCTTGCCTTACAGATCCTTCAGAACAGAATTCATTGAGAGCTTCGTGAAGTGGCTGGACCTGCCCGATGCTGTCTTACCTGCCATGACAGCATTTGCTAGTGGCTTGGGTGGCGAGGGCACGGAAACTTTTGCCCAGATTTTGCTGAAGGATCCCGTCTTGAAAGAAAATCCGGTTGTCGTTCCCCAAGTAAGTTCGTGTGCCCCTCTTTGCCCTCGTTTGCTTTTGCAAAAGAGACTCATGATTCGTGTCTGTTTGCAACTGAAGTGGTGTTTGTACAGTCAGGGAAGTAAAATCACTATTTCTGATCTGCAGATATGTCTGAGCAGCCGTGTGGGGGACTAGCAGTCTCTCTCTCGTGCAAGGGATGAGCATGAGGCACGGTTACTGTCTGTGGAATTAAGGTTTTATGTCTTTGGTGCTTTCTCTCCACAGAACAGAGAATTGTCAGACTTTTTACTTGGATGGCATTATTGCAGTGGTCTTTGTGTGTGCGTTCCACAGATTTTGGTGAAGCTCTGAACATGACAGACCTGATTTCCATTTCTTTCAAAGCCCCTTCACCATCCCAGTAATACAAAACACCTCCTCTCACTTGCTCCAAATGGCACAGAGTCTTTTTTTCCACAGTCAGCTTTGGCAGGAAGGAAATAAGTTATCGTGACTTTATTTCCTTTCACTTGAGAAAGCACTAATGAGGCTGGGACTGCTCCGTAGCGTTCCGATATAAAAGCTGACACAGAGGTGGAAGAGGCGAAGCATTTTGGCAGCGTTCCCCTTTGCCGCAGAGTCTGGTCGGGGGAAGTTATCTCCTCGCCCAGCGCAGGGTGAAGCGAAGGGAAGGCAGCGTTTTGCTCTGAGCCAGAGAACTGGGTCACGTACTGCTCAGATTCAGGTGAAATACAGAAGCCAGAGATAACGTTCCTTTGATTAGCTGAAAGCAAAGATCAGGAAAGGCTATCAGTCTCATGCCAAAACATTACTACTTGTGCAGTCACATATATGGGCAAGGTGACTGATTTTGTGACAGGAAAGACAGAATTAAAGGCTTTTGTAGAGCGAGGCTGCAGAGGCTTGCGAGGTGTCTTTGGGAAAACGTCCTGGCGTGTGAGAAACTTCTGTGTATCAAGTCGAGGTCAGCTTTTTCCTTTTTACCTGAAAATAAGCTGCAGGCCGAAGCTTTGTGAATTCTTGCTAAGTTGCTTTATGGTGTTCTTGCTTCCTTGTATCCGGCTGCTCCTGACGCACCTTTCGCTGTTTATTTAACAAACACACACGTTAATTGCTCGACGTGGTCCGTGGCAGGGTCCTGCCAGCACCAATGCTCGCGTTTCTGTACGTCCTCAATCTCAAAGGTGCTGAAGGGATGATACACGAGGTCAGGACATTAGAGGTGATCTCACCATTGATTCAGTGAAAATTTAAGGATTATCTTTGTTTGCATTTATTGCGGATGAGTAATGCAGTCCAGTGTTGGTTACCTGAATCCTTTAAGGACAGCAGTCATACCACACAGGCTGTGGGTGCGGCACGAGAAGGCAGTGCAATAAAAAGAGGTGAAGAAGAGATGAGAGCTGAGAATGTGCTGAAAGTTCTTATTATGAATTATTTATATAAAATGATCATTTTTATATATCATTTATATAAAATGATCTCTAAGGTCCCTTCCAGCCCAGGCCATTCTGTTTTTCTTTTTGCCCTGAACACACTTAGAATGCCCCTTTTCCTTGCGTTTTCCTACACACATCCACTGCAGCGTGGATTGGATGCCCTCTGTTGTTGAGGAAATGGGGTTTGAACTTGCAGCCGCTGATTAAAATCCAGCAGAGACTCTGAATAAAAGTTGCTTCCCTTTCTTTGTGAGGTTTCCCAATCACGTGGGTGTTGTCCTGTGCATAGAGTTCACGGGGAGATTCAAAACACCGACTTATTCAAAATAAGAGGAAAATATAATCACTGCTGCTTAGAGGAGGAAAACAAACGACTTGTGAACTTATCTGGTTGGATTCCGGGTGACCGCACCACAATACGTGCAAAACCTAAACCAATTGGAAAGAGCTGAGAGTGCTCCTTGGCACAGCTGCAGGAAAAGCGGTAGTTCCAGTTTATCACCCGATTATCCCTGTCCATCCCTCACCTTTTGAAATGGGTGCCTGTATACGCTTAGGCCAGGTTTTAAGAAGCAGTTTTTTGGTATTGGGTGCCACAGACAATACTGGGCACGTTGTACAGGATCCGAGTCAACACCCTCGGCTGCCTTTGCGACACGCAGGGAGAATTTACTGCCCAGAAATGGGCTCTCCCAAAAGCTGTGGCCCTGTTCAAGGGGCTGCCTGCCTTAGTCCCTGGAAAATGATGGCGATGAAATCACAAGCTTCACCTTGTTCTAGACTTGAGGCTTTTCGCTTGGGCAACTTTCTGCTTGGCACTCCCAGCCCTGGATCTTCTGATGGGCTTTGACACCTCGATGGCAAAACTGCTGCCGGGGAGGAGGTGGTGGATCCAATACCTGGATAGTTACAGCGCTCGGGCTTTGGGAAACCAGGGTGATGTTCCTCCCTCTCTGCCCGCAGGGATTAACGTCTCCGATTCCCACATCCCACCAAGCAGTCCGGGTGTTCGGCTTTCGGCTGGGCTGCAGTTCCTCATCCCCTTAGGATCTGCAGGACAGGCAGGCACAAGATGGGAACAGCCACCCAGATATCCAGCAGCAGAGTGGGGGGGACGTGAGATCATTAGGCGGAAGCAGAGCGAAGGTTTTGGGGCCGTACCTGCTGAAGAAGCACTCTTAGGCGGGAGCTCGGCTGCTCTAATCCTTTGGGTTCCCCAGTCCTATCCAAGGTCTCTTCTCCTTTATGAACTAGCAGACTCTTCTTGTGTCAAAACGATATTCAGAGCCCAGGCACTTCCTTTTGCCTGGGTAACACCCACCGTTTGCCCCTTTTCACGCAGGAGTCAGTTAAGGATGGGCTTGTTCTCTGTTCCACTCTTCTCGTGCAGTAGGGAAACGATTAGAGACATTTTTACGATACAAATTTTGCTTAGAAGCTATGGGACTAATAATCAGAAACCCTCTGGCAGCCTCCTACATCTTCGACTGCGTGTTTTGTGTTCCCAGCGGGCTGGAGGATTCCTTGTAAAATTCAGCTGTGCTTTATTTGTGTGGAGGAGAGGGAAGTAGCCAGACTGAGCTCGCGCTCTCTGTTGTGGTTAGACAGAGAACTTAAAATTTGTCCAGTGGCAATAAAAGAGGAGAACACAGCAGTAAAATCACCGGCCTCTTTATCATGGATTTTTCCATAGAAACCATCTATTGGATTGATTTGGTTTTTTGTATTGTGAAGAACCAATACAGAGGTCAAGCCCCTCGATATTGACAGAAGGCCGTAAACTCTGAGTTTTCTGTTTCTGAGCCTTTAATCCAAAAGACCTTCACACCAGTTCAGCCTCGCTACCTAGAGCCATGAATACCCAGAATGCCAAATAAAAACATAGGGTCCATTCCAGCAGCTCATGCTGAAAATAGGAATATATGTGACTGTGTAGTGAGCAGAAGGTGTTATGGTAGGAGGATTAGAGCCCTGTTTCTCCAGACTCGGAGGTCTGGTGTAGTCACGGTGCTTTCCGTCGCAACAGGGTCACTAAAACAAAAACCGTGGGACAGTTCAGCACGTACTGAGCGTTGTCTACTTCTGTCCAGGCATACATCATCCCTTTTAACTTGAATATTCTTTTTTTTATTTATTTTTAGGACCTTCTGTTCTTCTCTCTTAGAGATGGTAAGTTTACCTAGCATTTGTTCTTTGTAAGAATAATTTCGGTGAGTTTACATCCGACGCTTTAAAATGCTCGAAAAGCTCAAGGCACCATCTTATTGCATCTTAGCTTCTTTCCAGCAAAAGCAGGACGCTCTTTCCCTGCAGGAGAAGCAACTCTTGTATGAGGAATGGTTAATAATACCTGTTAAAAATTGAACAAGTGTTCGCCTCCGTGCGTTTGCATGCAAATGTGTGTGATGGTCGAGGAGTTCTGCACCAAAATACCTAGAGCAGGGTGGTTTTTTCTCCAATCTTTCCAGAGGAGCAGGCCATCTCTTCCTTTGGGAAGGCAGTAAAAGCTGTTATGAAAATCTCAGCTGAGCAAATTTCCTGCAGGTGGCTCGTCGCCCAAAGAAAGAAAAAAAAAACCCCAATATTCAGGGTCTAAATTCCAAGGCGTCCTGTGAAGCCTATTATAAATAAGTGATTTTACTCGTATATTCTGTTGCACATAAAACAATTTTCTGGGTTTACAATGCATGACATCGATTAGGCTGATAAAATTAATGAAATAAAGTCACAAAAGGTTCATTTCCACAAGAAGCCTGGTTTATACCACTACTTGCATTTTTCAAATGTCTGCGTTTTAAAATGTTCTCACAGGAGAGAACACGCTGGTTCCTGATTAGCCTGGTTTGCTGCAGGACAAAGTACCGTTTTTGTTCTTGCTTTTTTTTCGATGGAAAATCAACAAGTCAGTTGTGGACGGCTTGTTTTGCTAAGCTGGAATTGAAAAGAAATGTATTTTCAAGCCTCGCTGACTTAGCCAGTTCGGCTGAGTGAAAAACGAAGTTGTGTTTTAGCTGCCAGGAGGCAAGAAGGCCGCTTGTTAAAACACCTGCTCGGGCTTGCAAGACGTGGCACGGATCAGGCACGAAGGGAAGATAAATCCTGTCCTCGTTTCTCAACTACGCACGGATTTTAAAAGCGGGGTCATTAAAGCCTACCCAAGTAGCCTGGTATCTCGGCAATGACGGTAATAAATAAATAAACCTAATAGATTGCCAAATGCCATATTCGATCTACGTGCCCTGGGTATCAGAGACACACTTTGCAGCTGGGTCTTGCCGGTTTCTTCACCCACCCCTAGAAGAGCAATTGCGTTTTCACCCCAGAGTGCACAAAAGCCTACCAGGAAGCAGCAGGGGCTAGCATTAGAAAAGCAAGAGTTGGCACAAATAATTTAAGATCTGTGACATTTCAGTTGTCTTTTCTTAAAAGACCAGGAGTAATTCTTGCTCCTCTCACGCATTGTCCGACACATCTCCTGCGGTCAAGTATCAATGCAAGCAACTGTCTGTGCTGCTGCCAGGGGAGCCGGGGGCGTAGCTTTCAACCCCGGGGTGCTGGCAACAAGATCAGCTGAGTAGAAGGGCTCTGCGTGGAGGCGCGGTGTTACAAAATACCAGCTCTTGCGTTGTGGTTGAGGTGTACCATGTCATGTTACCCATATATATATTTTTTTTTTTTGATATTTTTCAGTTAGAACTGGTCATACTGCAGTGTTTCTCCCTGCTTTGGCAGTGGGGTTGGACTAATGGTCTTTTGAGGTCCCTTCCAACCCTGATTCTGTGATTCTGTGAAAGGCTCAGCCTGTCCAGAGCCAACAGACCCTGTCCCAGAGGATGAAGACCAAAGGATTTGAGATGCTTTTTCTGCCCCAGAGACAATTACCTGCCGTAGTGACTATTTTCAGGGAGCGGTTTGCAGGGGAGAAGGATTTTCTGTGTATCACCCTCTTCTCTAGACAGCAGGAGTCGTCTTGAAATGCACGGAAGACGAAGAGGGCCCGAGAGAAGAAACTGTGCTTGTAGGGGACACGGTCCTCTAGCACAGCCGAGTGCACCTCTTGCCGTGTAATCTGATGTGATGTGGATGGATGGATTGATTGATTGATTGATTGACTGATTTCCTGGGCTTCCCTCTGTTTAAGGGTACTACGACGCTCGAGCAAGGGTGTTGATCTGCCACGTCTCCTGGCTGCTGAGGATCCCCTTGGAGGAGCTGGAGGTCCTGGAGGAATCTCTTCTTGAGAGCCTGAAGGAACAGAAAGAGGAAGAGTCAGAGTAAGGATGTTTGGGGTGACCGTGGGATGAAGAAAATACCACTGGTGCTTGGCAGCTCAGAAAGAGGAAGAGTCAGAGTAAGGATGTTTGGGGTGACCGTGGGATGAAAAAAACACCGCTGGTGCTTGGCAGCTTAGCAGTAATGGCTCGTGCCTAAGTCCAGTCTCTGATCATTCCTGTAATCATTTATGGCTTGATTAGGCTTGCGGAGCCCTCGTAGCTGCGCTGGGGACCCGGAAACCTCGGCATTCTCAAAACCAGAGCTGAGACCCCCCCCTTGCAAGTTGCTAAAGGCTCCTCAGCACTGAGCTCCCCCATCTCCTTGTTTCAGTTCCCTCTCCTAGACTTTAGATTGTGCTTAAATACGTCAGAAGGGTCTTGTGTCTCTCTTCTCTTGGCCCAGCATTCTTTGGATAGAACTGCCCCTTGCCGAATGCAGTTCCCATAAATGTCAGGATTAGGTCCTCACCTGCTGATTTTCTATGGATTTGTCCTTCTCTGTACTCCAGTTTAAGAGACAGCTGCCTGACTCCTATTGAAAGTGGATTTCCGAAGGCAACAATTTGCATCTTCGGATACTTACGGACCTGGCTCCTAATTCTCTATTACTAATATACAATTAATTATCTTAATCACCGGTTCTTAGATGTGAAACAGCTAAAAAAGTTGATACCTATAAGAAATGTAGCATTTTTATATTCCACTTGTCAGGCAGCAATCGTGCGAAGGTTTAGCAACATGTAAGGTGGTAAACGTGTCCGTAGTGGACTTTCAAGGGGCCATTTAATATTTTTATCTGTCGGCTCAGCAAACAGGTTACGTGATTAACCTGAGTGCTAATAAAGGCTTTAATCAGCATCCCTGACACAGTACAGGTCAGACATTACCGTGGGGTCCAGCATGTGACAGGTACCTTTCTGCTAGAGCTTTGTTTAAATAAAGCTTAACTTTACAGCACACTGTAAAAAGGGAAAGTCAAAATAATCTCAAAGCTCACCAACGGCTGAACAGGACGCCGTTTGGCAGGCGGGAGCAAGGGTTGCTGTTAACGGGAACTGTGGAAACAAACACAGCCGTGGAAGAACGCCGACGCCGAGGGTGGGGAGTCGCTCGGGAGGATGATGTACCGACACCAAATTTTCTATCAACTGGACTGTGGCTCCTGTAGCACAACCCAAAAAGATAGCGGCGTGCCTGATACCGGCGAGCGTGACTGGAGGCTCACGCCGCACGCTCACGAGCGGGGCTTGCAAACGCCGCGGCTACCCTGGTGGGGTTTGTGCGTGCCTGGTGCAGCGAAAGCCGTGGCTTTTGGTCTCGTTCTTTGCCCAGGTTGCAGCCATGGAAGTAAATACCTATTAGATAAAAGGAATGGTTTCAAGGTGCAACAGGGCAAGTTTAGGCTGGACATTAGGAAGAAATTCTTCACGGAAAGAGTGGTCAGACACTGGAACAGGCTGCCCAGGGAGGGGGTTGAGTCGCCATTCCTGGATGTGTTTGAGTGTTGCTGAGATGTGGTGTTGGGGGAGATGGTTTAGGGGTGAACTTGTAGTGTAGGGTTAATGGTTGTAGTGCAGGGTTAATGGTTGGACTTGATGATCCCAAGGGTCTTTTCCAACCTGAACTGTTCTATGATTCTATGAATAAAAACAATAAATCCTTATAGTGAGAGTAGTCCAAGACCGCAGTGCCAACACATCCGTGACTGCAGAGCTAAAGCAAGGGTGAGATTTGTGGGGAATCGGTGACCCTTTGTTTGTTTTAAGGCTGAGCATCGATGAGGAAGGGAAGCGAAATAGAAACCTGTCACCGCTCTGACCTGCCAGACTTTTGGGGCAGGGGGTTCGTTAACATCTGCTCAGGCTGCTTTCAGCTTTGACCGTCCGCTGCAAGAGCTTTTGGAACAGTAACAACCAAACGGGGGTTTGGCAGCTTCTGAGTAGGTGTTTTTTACTGATATTTGTTAACAGGAGGTTTTTTTCCTGCCTTTGCTGCTGGGGATGTGTTGGACTGTGGCCCATGTGCACAGTTAAATGTACAATCGTCCATAGAACAATCCTGCAGACACTTAAATCCGTATTACCAGCACCAAACAGGTTCTGACTTGCAGGTGTGAACCTCTCTTTTGTACACGGTTCCGCGAGAAACGGGAAAACGTGACATCAGTTGCTCGCTAACGTGACCTCCTGCCACTTTGCGTCATCGGAAAATGACTCGAAATTCCCCCTAGAAAAGCTCCCTGAATGTAATTTGCAGTTCAGGCAAGAAGCTGCACATCCAAGATCACTGAGGGTAGAGAAGTACCAGGCAGGGAGGTTAGTTAGCATAATGGATAAGAAGCAGGGTGCTAATCAAGTGATAATTGTAAGGCAGAAGCTGTTAGGCAAGGAACTGTCAGAAGCAGTTGCCAGCAGCTACGGAAGGAAAGCGGTGACAGGCAGAACTTCTCCTGACAGTAGCCTTATTTACTGCATCTTCAGGCAGGATTTAGCTGCAAACTGCCTTCCTACTCACACAACTCGAGTTGCTCATTACTGCAAGCCCCGCCGGGTTAGCCGCGCTTCACCAGTCACGGCCTCGTCGTGTTCAGCCTGAGACAACACCAGGGTGACTATAAAAGCTGATGAGCCACTCGGTAGAGCAGAGATCGCTGGATATCTCCAGCTTAGGTATTTACAGTCAGGCTGCAGAACTTGTTTAAGGAACTCCAGGAGCAATTTTTTCCCAAAGCCGGGCTTTCAGCTTGCTGATCTCATGCACAAACTGAGGCAGATCCGAACGCTGCTTCGGCCGGGGCGCAGCGGAAAGGGAACTGGGTTAGGCAGAAATTGCTGCAGAGGCAGCCCACTGCGCTTCTCCGCAGCCGGTTACGTTTGCAGCCGCAGAAAGTAGCACGCGGTGTTTCTTTGGAGGGTCTCTGCGGAGGCAAAGCCTCCGTGCCCTGCGAGTCGGTGGCAGTTCTGCCCCTGACTTGGGCGGCGTGCGGGGATTTCACCCGCCTGTGCTTCGTTCTCCTCCTGCTGTGCCTGACAAAGCCGCACGTTGTTTGGGACTCATCTAAAACGGTCTTTTATCGAAATTACAGCGCTCTTAGGGGGTTCCGGGAAGGATTAGGCAATTATATGGATAATGAAAATCCACAATTAGGCTAGGATTAAGAGGGAAAATATCCAAGTTTGGAAGCGAGATAAGTTCTTGTGTTTCAAGGCCCAGATTAACAGCTGCATAAGCAGGCTGGAAGGAACCTTCAGCATCCCCTGCTTCTTGCACTTTCCTCTCAAGTGGGAAGTATATCTTCTAAGAGGGAAGCCAAAGACAGTGGGGAGAAGCCAAAAGTAGTGCCTAACGAGTGGTATTGCTTCCTTTTAGGTTTATTTACCTGTTTCTGATAAGCTTGTTAGAATGTAGGTTAAATGCACACAGACAAAAGAACTAATGGCTGTTTAATACCTATTATATTATCTTATTGTATTGGGGTGCGTGCGACTAGAAAGCAGCTCAGTATAAACCCGGGTGTTGGAAAATAGTTTAATTCCATCTTTCTATTTGTTGGCACAAATTACCCCTCTTCCCTTTTGTTCGAACACTTCTCCCTGTTTGCAGTAAGCTTTCCTGTGTTTTTTTTTTTAAGACCCATGGGCAGTGAGTTACTCGTTACTGAAATGCTTTTGTCTTTTTGTTTCTTCTTTTTTTACAAGCTTCAGCCCTGTTAGGAAGGGTTCTCCAAGTAAGTAACATCTGCTGGGTTTTGTCAGCAATTAAATTGTTTCAGTTTAAATCTGTGGGTTTACGTCCACGCTCATAAATCTGAGTGTGTTGTCACAGCCCCCACCTGCATGGTGCTTTTTACTGTTCTTGGCGGGGAGGTTACGTTGAGGGGAATAAAAGCGAATTCTTCTGCAGCGCTGTTACCTCTCTGCCTTTTCCATCAGTTTTTGTGCTTCTAATCCCTCCTCCAGAGCTGCAGAAGCATCAAGAAAAAAGAAAGAAAGAAGGAAAAAGCTGAAGAGGTACCTGCTGATCGGTCTGGCAACCGTTGGGGGTGGAACAGTGATCGGTGAGGCCGCCCAAGGCGTTTTGGAGACTTGTTCCCGAATTGCGGGAGGGGCAGGAGGGGGTGGTGGTGTCTGAATTCATCATTCGGCAACAGAAGCCATCGTGTCTTTTAGCCCGAGCTCTAAATTTAAAGCATTCGCCGATTTTCTTTGCCAGGCTGGAGGTAGCGTGTTGCTTCGGATACAAAATGCCGCCCCGAGCAAAAAACAACAGGGAAAAAAAGACAAAACAAAAGAAACCCCATATCCAAGAAAAGTCTTTTCAGCCACACGAAAATAAAATGGAAAGAATTAGCTGGAAAAGTTATTTCAGTGTGGCCTCACTGGCTGGGGAAGTGTTAAACTGAGGTTGCTACCGTTAAAAACAGTATTTTCTCCTCTTCTGCTCTTACGTTATAGGGGGATCCGATCTTCAGCTCTCAATTCGAAATAGAGCGAGGCTGGGTCAGTGTTTCCAAAGCAAACAGGGCACAGCTCGCCCCAGCCTACTGCACATTCTTCCTTTGGCTTTTAAATTATTCTTCATTTTTGCTGAAGTCACTCAAAGAATCTGCTCAGATTCAGGGCTTGGGGAGGGGCTCAGAAGGCCCCTTTGTTGGCAATTTTGTGCTCTCCCGACAGCAGTAGCAGCACTCGCACAGCACAGGGAAATCTTAGGAAGAAATTCTTCAGTCCGAGGGTGGCAAGACCCTGGAATCGATTGCCCAGAGAGGCTGTGGATCCCTGGAGATGTTCAAGGCCAGGTTGGATGAGGCCTTGAGCACCCTGGGCTGGTTAAGGGCGTCCCTGCCCATGGCAGGGGGTTGGATTAGATGATCTCTGAGGTCCCTTCCAACCTAAGACATTCTGTGATTCTGTGAGATGCTGCCTGGTTTTTGTAAGCGATAACGGTTCAGCGATATTATTTACGACATCCTCAGGCTTGACAGGGGGTCTCGCCGCCCCTCTGGTTGCCGCAGGAGCTGCTACGATCATCGGCAGCGCTGGAGCGGCCGCTTTGGGATCGACCGCTGGAATCGCTGTCATGGCGTCCCTTTTTGGAGCAGCTGGGGCTGGCCTGACCGGTAAGAGAGTCTCGGCTCCTGAGGGACAGGATCACGTCTGCGAACGCAGAGCTAACGACTTCGCTGAGCCCTGCAGAGTGAGGGAAGCATTTTGAGGTGTAATATTGCAACAGCAAGATTTTTATTTCGGTGCCAGTTAAGATACTGCGTAGCCCCTGATGACCAAGTAGGAAAAGAGTATTGGGTGTGTGGCTGAAGAAGGAGAGGAAAGCTTCCTGCTTTGGGTCGGCGGGATGCTGCCATGGAGAGCAGCAGCTGTTACAGCTGATGGCTGCTCTGCAGCAAAAAGCCTTCTGCTGGGATTCCCTCAGCTCACACAAGCTCACAAGACTCACGATGGCTCAGAAGGATCAGCCACGGACTGGCTGAGGGTTTTGAAAAGGAAAAAAAGAAAACCCATCCAAATTACCTGAGTCATTTCTTGTGAGCTTCAACTGTTAGCAGAGTCAGTCCTTGCTGTGCAGTTTCTGAGACTCGTGGTTTTTGCCTTGCTGTGTGTAGGATACAAGATGAAGAAGCGTGTGGGAGCCATAGAAGAGTTTGAATTCCTCCCACTTACTGAAGGAAAGCAGCTTCATATCACCATAGCAATCACCGGGTGGCTGTGTGCTGGCAAATATGGTAAGAACAAGAGGAGGAAACTGAGAGGAGCCTGGGGAGCCGTGTCCGCGTTCTGTTCCAGGTGGTCTTTGTGGTAACCAAACCAGGTCCATGCTCAACGTAAGACTTTGTAACCCACTCTGCAGTCCCCATCAAAACGGAGGAAAGAGGGAGGGCAGTAAATCGGTGGCGACAGCGGGGTTGGTGGCAGTCATAGCAGGGTTGTTTCTGTTAATCAGTGCTGGGTGGTTTTGCTAGGAAAGGTCTGTTTGGGCTGGGTGATTCCCAGCACCAGTACAAAGTGTCTCGCCTATCTCTGGGACCTTATGTTTATCCTCCAGCAATTAACAGAAAACAGTGGCTTTTATTCTTTCGCGCTATCTGCCAGATAATGAGGTTTATTGGCAAGAAAGTCCTGTCAAGTAAACCCTGTTACGCGCAGCACTCAGGAGGTGAACTTACAGGCAACAACCTTGAAAAGTCTGCAGTGTTTTGGTTGCCGGCGTGTCGTGTAGCGTGTCACCTGCCTGCTGATGTGTTCAGCAGCCTGACTGAGCAGCTGCCAGTTTATTTGGAGGCACCACAATTAACGCTGCCCATCGTTCATGCAGAAGGTTGTCTCTGCCCTGTTGCTTGTTAGGCAGCAGCTTGCTGTCACGGCGAGGCTATTTCCACTTTGCGCTTTGGATTTTCTCGTTATCTGCTCGCCAGGGCTCCAGATCCTTGGGCTTGGAGAGCTCCCAGGCACAAAGACAAGTGTGTCCCTTCAGGAACCTTTTTTGTGGCTGCTTGCCCTTAAAAGGGAGTTACAAGTGGCGCACATTCTTCTTCCATAACTAGCAATCTGCTGTAACGTTTAAACGAGCAAAACTAGAGTTGTCAGCCCTTTTCCTGCTTACGGCTGCGTTTGTCTGTTTACACGCCTGCGGGGCTCCTTAAAACTGAGGGATCGAGGACAGGGTTTTTTACGGGATTCGCTACCTTGTGATTTTGGAGCTCCCAGTAGCTGCCCCTCTGGATGTTCACAAATCTTGACGGTACCTTGCGATATGATCTGGCGTGGGGCTCTCTCCTGCCACTTTGGTCAGCAGCTCTCTCCACCTGCCCTGCATCGTTTGGGGAGGGAACAGTGTGGGAGAGGTTGCAATTAATTAAAATGAAAGTTCTGCTCTGCTCTTCAGAGTTCATCTGCCATTAACAGCATTGCCAGGCTCCTCCTGGCCACTTAGTACAAGCTGCCCTACAAACAGGAGAGAACATGGCTTAAAAATTGTTCTTTCAGCCAAAAATCAGGCTTACGCAGTGGAAATGATCTGTTATCTCTCAAACATCCAGGCGTTGCTTTCGATGAGCACCTGGAGGGGAAAAAAAATAAACTGAAGCAGGTAACGAGGCTGGATGGCAAAGTAAAAATATTTGCGTCTGCATCCGCGATCGCAGATTCCTTGTTTTGGGCAGGGCCATTCCTACAATCCTTGCTCTCCTAACTGAAGTGCTGCAGTAGATGTTGACAAGTTCTTACCTGTTTTCTGCACTTCGGGTCCCACCGAACTCGGTCTGTGCGACCATTTGGCACTTCCTCGTTCTCAGGACGGGCCCTCCTTTGGGCTGCACGAGAAGCGGGAGCTGCAGGACTGACGTCTGACGGTGAGAGGAACGTCCTTAGTGCCTGATGTAATTAGGCTTAACGTCCATCTGTCTTGGTGGTCGCTCTAACAAGTGAATGGGTCATGAATTCTGAGCCTGTCCACGTAGAAGACTCTTTGCCAAGGCAGCTAAAGCCACATGATTCTTGACAAATTCTAAATTTATTGTTAAACAGTGGAAAAACACAATCTAAATCTTATGGTAGTGTTAAATAGGCTTCCTTGTTACCACAGCATATGAGGATATCCCAGTTATTAATTTTCTGATTCTTTGCTGGCCACATCTCGCCAGGAGTCGGGTGTTGTTGCGCTTTCTCTGAATTCCGTCTTTGCCACCTTTCTCAGGGAGCTTCACGGCACCGTGGAGCAGCCTGGCGCAGTCACGCGAGCAGTATTGCCTGGCCTGGGAATCCAAGTACTTGATGGAGCTTGGCAACGCCTTAGACACCCTGCTGAACGGTTTTGTGAACATGGTGGCTCAAGAAGCCCTAAAATTCACCGTCTTGTCAGGTAAGAACTTAAATTGTATCCGATCTGCTTGAGTGACTCTTGTGCAGTTTCCCTGCTGTTTAAATGAGTCTGTTTAAATGGGTTTTCCTAAGCAAGGGAGATTTCTGAGAACACGCCTGCCCTGGCAGCATTGGCACCACCCTGCAAAAGTGGCCTGAAACCCTTCTCTCCACCTGCTCTCTTGGGTTGCTGTGCCACTGCACTGTTGGCTCCTTCTTTTAGAGCTGGAAGCACCTTCCTTCATGCAGGATTGTGTATTTCTCTATGTCATCACGCTGTGTTTTACTGCTTTACATAAACCTCCCAAACACGCAGGTCACGTTCATGCACAGCGTCTGTTTGCCCCTGTGTCAGAACAGACTCTTCCTTATCTGTCGTCTAGCAAAACACTTCTCAGATCAGCTCTTGAGAAAGAAGAACTGGAAATGACAGACGACCCGAGCTTTAGCTTTTACCTCCGGTGAACCATCTTGCTCTCGGTGTTTCCTAAGAGCAGCCCGGGTTTGCGACGGCGTCGTGCTGTTTGCTTTGTGCTCCGCAGGCATCGTGACAGCCCTGACTTGGCCGACTTCGCTCTTGACGGTCGCCAGTGTCATCGACAACCCCTGGGGAGTCTGTCTGCATCGCTCTGCTGAAGTAGGCAAACACCTCGCACATATCCTGCTCAGTCGGCAGCAGGTAACCGCCTAGAAACCATCTGGGAATAATGGCTGGAAGGGGTTTGGCCCATGGAGGTTAAGTTTTACAGCCAGGCTAGTTAATTAGCAAGTGGGATCTTTTCAGAGAGATAAAAATTAATAATCAACTGGGAAATGAAAAAAAAAAAATTGGTGCGTAAAGGTGACCGGCAGGTGTCTGGCTTCCTGGGGAAAAATAGGAGTGAATCAGAGGAACCCTGCAAACATCCCTCCCATTTCACCTGAAGCTTTTCTAAAGGAGGGAGGAGGGATCCAGGTCGTAAACGACCACATCACCAAACGTCCAGGCCAGCCCACCCAGTGGGAATTTGAGAACAGAAAGTACAGATGGGTGAAAAGGAAAAGAGAGTCCAGAGCATTCAAAATATTCAGGGATGGGGAAGAGGCACTCACAAAATGACGTAAGGGAAGGCTGTGTGGCAGGAGGTGGCCCGTGAGCCGTGGTTTTGCCTACAGAATGGGCTAGCGCCCGAAAGAAGCGACCGACGTTACTAAGCCCCCCTGAGAAGGCTTGCGAAAGGCACTGCGGTCCCCCAGAAACCTGGTTTTTGCTGGCCCTGTGTCCATCTCACGGGCACGCCAAGCCGGTATCGACTGGATACTCTGGAGCCACGGCCCCAGAGCCACATCTCGTAACCACGTGGAATGGCAGAGCAGAAACAAACTTGACTTCTCGTAAAAATACGATCCCAGGAAAGGCAACAAACTTGATTTCATACAAGCCCTTTGTTTCGCTCAGGGGCATTTGTTACTGCATTTTAGGCGCTCCCTGTTGTGAAAACACACATTCCAGTGTGCTGGAGCGTCGAAAACTAGTTAGCGTTGCCGTCTAGGGAGTCCACCCCACACCTGCACCCTGGTTAATGCAAAGACCATTTTCCCCTGTCCTTGAGATTAGGCTCCCTTTGATCTCATAGAAAATCTTATTAAGCTCTCCAAAATAAAAGGTTACTCCGCGTCGTTTTTCATGGCAGCCACGCAGTGCTGCTGTCATTCAGCCTTAAATCTAGAAATCAGCCTTAAATCTAGAATATTTTTGTATCACAGCTTCGTTTTCTGTTTATTGAAACATTTCTGGGTCAGTTTTGCCCCTTGAATTAGGCTTTCGTGTGGAAATTTCAAAGCAACGGCCGCATCTGTTTTGTGTCCGCTTGAAACATCTGCTTTGTTGTAACTCCGTCTCGTTAGATTCTTCCAGCTGATTTTCTGGAGATGAGTTCTCGATACTGAACTGGGCATAACTTTGAGGATCCATAATTCCTTGGAAACCAGGCAAATTGCTTAAATGTTTAAATGATCGTGCACAAGTGCTTTGTGTAGCCGGGGCGTGGGGATCCTGCAGCCAGTCCGGAACAGCATTTGATGCCGTTTTCTCCTTCTTCTTTAGGGCAGGCGACCTGTCACGCTGATTGGCTTCAGTCTGGGTGCAAGAGTCATCTACTTCTGCCTGCAGGAAATGGCTCAAGAAAAAGGTAAAATTCACCTCCTAACCTTTCCCTCTTTTCTTTTCCTTACTGCCGGTAGAGAAGTTTTTCTTCCAAAAGGACAGAGTTCTGCTGGAACGGAGCTCGGGTCATTTAGAGTAGGACAAAAACCTAAACAGACGGGTTTGTTCTGCATTTGGAGCCAAACTCTCCCATCGTTTCCACCAGTTCAGTGGATGAAATCCGCTGTCGGTGCTCCAGGGTGTCGGTTCGGTCTCCGGTCTGGGAACAACAACTTGACATTTCGTGCCATTCGGCTGCTGGATCGGTCTGTGAGCTGCCCACGCGCTGCTGCGATCCTGGCAGAGGATGCTTTGCCTTTCTTGGAAGCTCTCTGTTGCGCTCGTATCTGATTCCCTGAGTCCTCCCTTCCATTTAAGTCACTGAAATGCCACTGTCATCTGCTATTTTCATGGTAATTTTCCCCCAAAGTCAAGTAGAAAACCATCTGTCAATTTATTGCCCATTGTGGTTCCGTTTATTAATAGATTCTATTTTTAATCTGGAAAAAAAAAAGAATAAAATCGTTACGATCAGTTGATGTAAATTGCATCTCGGAGTTGAGTCAGCCGTGAGCGTGTGCATGCAGCCTGCCTTCCCCCCCACGTCGCTCATTTAACTCATTAACCATTTAGCCTCGCAACGAGTCGCTAATCAATAAGGAGCTTTATAAAGGAAAATCTTTAATAAAGCCCAAGAAGGTGGGAATAGAGTCAAGTGAGGACAGAGGAGGTCAGCATTTTTCCTCCTGACAGCCGCGTACCACAACTTCGGTTCTGGTTTAACAAATACAGGAATTCTGCTCTCAGAATAAATCTGATTAAATCCAGAATGATCCTAGTGGAATTACCCTGAAGCCAGAACCCAGATCCTAACCGGGCCCTGGATCTACTCTTTTCATGCCCTAAGAACGCCGGGGGCTGAGATGTTTTCAGGCTTTTATTTAACGGTCGGCAGCCTCTCGCTGTGATAACGTGGGACCGGAGCTAAGTAACACGCGAAAGGAAATCATTAGGGGGCTTTAAGGTTGGCTGCCATTCTAAAGAAATCTAAGCGTCGTAATTATGTGTCGCAGCGGCTCCCCACCGTACACTAATTTTTCAGCCCCTTAATTGAATTACGCGAGGCGAGCCGCTTGCGAGACGAGGAGCAGCACGCCCGGCGCAGGCTGCCAGGGCGTCCCTCGCACGCACGTTCCGGCGCGAGCCACGGAAGGGCTGGAGCTGGGACCTGGGACATCTGAGAGTGATTTGGGGTTTGGACTTGGATATCTCACACGAAAGAAACACAAGGCCTTTCGCATCCAGATGGCAGTGGCGTTTCTGGGGATAAACAGCTAAGCGTGGATTAGCCGGCGAAACGCCGCGGCAGGAACTCAACTTCTTGCTTTCCTGCAAGGCAATGAGAAAACCTTTGGGATGCTTCATCACAAATGGCTTTGGAAGCCAGGGCTTAGCCAGAAAATGACATTAGAGCAGGAGACTGGGTAATGGCCCGTCAGAGATGAGTTACTGCGTGGAGGGATCCTTGGTCTGAGTTCTTCCTCACAATTCCCGTGCATTTTAGTACACGAGAAGCGTGAACTTATGAAAACCGGTAACGGGCGTTACCACCAGAACCTTGAAACCTGGTTACGACCTCTGGGTCTGTTTGTATCTTCCACACCTTCTCTGGACTAATCATCTTAACAGTGTTTCATTTTTGCCCATCAAGTAATTCCTTTTTTTTTTTCTCTCCCCATTTTTCGGCTTGTGCAGACTTTGTTGTTTGTCACCAACAAACTGAAATACATTTAATTTATCCAGAGTGTCAGCAGCGACGCAGGCCAGCGATCTGTTCTCGGGTTTCTATCCCGCTCTGTATTTTTTAACCAAGGCTCCACGTTTTTGTTCCCGAGCAAGAAATAAACTGTACAATGCCTGGAGAAACAAAAGCTTCCAGTACCTGATGAATTAGCTGTTTGTTTATTCAGTTGGCTCACACTGTGGCCGTGGAATTTAGTACCTTGGTTGGAACAAGCTCCCCGTTCGCAAGGCTCCGGCTTCCTTTTTCATTGCCCGTGATTATGGGAACAGGACTTTATTGCTCGTGGATTACACTAACAAAATTGAATTGCTCTGTGCTCGATTGGTGCAAAATTTGCTTTGCAATAAGAAATAACACCAGGAGAGCTCTTTTGCGTTGGTGCCAGGCGCCAGGATTTACGCTGCAGAGAGAGCCCCGGGCAGCTCCACGGCGTTTGCTGCTGCCGGGGAAGGGAAACAATTGACAGACGGGGGAAAAGAGTGAGGGGGGAGCGGTGACCAGGGGCGTCCCCGGGGATCAGTGCTGAGCCCAGCCCTGTTCAGCATCTTTCTTGATGACGTGGATGAGCGGTTTGAGTCCACCCTTAGTAAGTTTGCAGATGACACCAAGCTCGGGGGGGAGTGTCGATCTGCTGGAGGGTAGGAAGGCGTCCTGGAGGGACCTGGCCAGGCTGGGTCGATGGGCTGAGGCCAACAGGATGAAGTTCAACCAGACCAGGTGCAGGGTCCCACACTTTGGCCACAAGAACCCCAGAGAGGGACCTGGGTGACAACCGGTTGAACACGAGCCAGCAGTGCACCCTCGCTTTCATCCTCTCTCTCTCCTCCCCTTAAACTCGTGTGTTATTTTACAGACCCCAAACGCCAGCCCCGAGAAGGGTTTGGCTTCTTCTCTCGGGCACGCTGGTCTCCGCAGGCAGAGAGCGTGGATTTGGGCTGCCGTGCCCGTCCGCCTCCCGAGCTGAATTTCATTTAACTGCCACTGCATCAGGTGCTTGATCTCACTTCACAAAGAAGATTTGTGAACGTACATTAACGTGTTGCTTAAGTGTTTGGGAAAGTAGCTGAGCTGCCCAGTATTTCTCCTTCGGTCATTATTTCTGCTGAAGTATCCCAGCTGCAGCTGTCTGATAAGAGAGGAAGATTTGTAATGCTTAAACCCCAGCATTCATTCTGAGCAAATCGTGCCCCGGGCATCCAGGTTAAAGTACCCTTCCAGAAAATCAAACCAGTTTGACAGATCATCTCTCCGTGTTGGCAAATGCCTTCGTTGTTGCTCGATATTTAGAATTTGGGGCTTTGCTGTTGTGCGTGCAGGTCATGCTTTTCATGAGCTCGGCTCTGAGGGCTGGTCACGGGAGGAGTTTATTGTGCTTAATAGGACAACATTTGCTCACTGTGTGGAGCGTCGGTCCCTTTCACGTGTTTCCAGGTGAATCACTCGGCTTTGTGCCAACCCAGATTGATGCGTCGGCGGAACGAACGGGTTTGCCTCTTTCTGAACAGAGGCCAGGCCACTTCTCCCTCTTGCCGTCAGCTTAGCTCCCTTCCCTGTCTCAGCATCTCTAATTTTCACACTTACTGACTCCAGCTGGAACTGCGGACGCTTCACATTTGTGCAAAACGATGTTTAAGATTCCCCTTTCTGTTGTTTCCATCCTTAAAATTTACACCATGGAAATGGTGATATTTTCTGTAGTGCACATCTGAACACACCCCTCCTTCACGTACGTGTAAAGACATATTTGCTGATCCATCTTCTAAATCCGAGCTGTTCCCTTTTCTTTGACAGACTCTCAAGGGATCATTGAAGATGTGGTTTTACTGGGAGCTCCAGTGGATGGAGAAGCCAAGCACTGGAAAGCCATCACAAAAGTCGTGTCGGGCAGGATCATAAATGGTTTTTGCAGGTCTGTACATGCTCCTGCCTCATTATCCTCGCGTCGCTTTGGGATGATTTTGTGCATTTCATCCCTTTTAACCATTTTGCAAGTTAATAACCATCAGCTGGTGAGCACGTTGGGTCGGTAGCGGCGGAGACAGCAACGCCAGAGCTTCTTCCCTCTGGAGGTCTCTCCCTCAAGACAATTTGGAGACAGCAGCCTCCAGGAAACACTCAAGGGCTCTTCTGTCTCCAACTCTTGGCTGTTTGCGCTGCAGAATTTCCTGGGAAGCCAGAGGTGCTCAGTGTGTAAGTCCTGCTCATACAGGGTTCTCTCCCTGGCAGTGGCTGCGTTGTGTCGCCCCGGCAGCTTCATTCTGGGTCTGTGTGTTTGTGTGTGTAACCTCACAGATTCCGAGGCCCCTTTGAATCTCAGCTGTCTGTGAAGGACTATAAATACGGCCGTTAAGTTCGCTGACCGTTAAAGAATATGAATTAAAACCTATAAAAGCCTCGCCATACCATTCACTGGGGGCTGCTTATGGGGAATAGGATGTGAAAATTGCAATGGAAGGGAAAAAGCTCAAGCAAATTGCAGGGGTTTTTATACGTAGAGTCAGTTGCTGGCCAAGATAGTCCACGTCAATGAGATATTTTACTTACACAGGATGTATAGCTGGAATAGCTGCAGCAGATTTATTGAGGATGTGAAAGAATACAAAGGTTACCTTGAAACCAATTATCAGCATTTTAAAACTGCACAGACAACTGCTCTGCAGAGTGGTGAGAGCTGCTGGGTGAGAAGAGGGGAGATTCGGAGGCAGGAAACAGCTGAAGCAATCTTACCAAAGCTGTTAAGAATTCGAGTGACAGATTCTAATCTAATGACTGCACCGGAAGATCATTGTGACGAGAACGCTGCTGACCGGCATCGTTAGAAGAGGGCAAATGAAAACGGAGGAATGAAACGGGGAAGACCGAGAGTGTGGGAGAATGAATGGAGAAATAACCAGGCAAGAAGATGAGCAGAGAACATGGAATTACAAGTCAAGACAGCTTATAAAGCCTCGAGCCCTCAGGTCAGGGGTACCCGAGAATGCTGTTGGTGCTTTCCACACACACACCCACACACAAACACGTTTGCCTGCGCACGTACGTGTGAGATGCTGAAGGGTTTTATCACTTTGCATCCAACACTGCTCCTACTCTGCTTTTGGGAGACCCCACCTCGAGTACTGCATCCAGTTCTGGTGTCCTCACCTTAAGAGGGACTTGGAACTGTTGGAGCGTGTTCGCAGGAGACCACAAAGATGATGCAGGGGCTGGAGCAGCTCTGCTACGAGGACAGGCTGAGGGAGCTGGGGTTGTTCGGCTGGAGAAGAGAAGACTCCGGGGGGACCTTATCCCTGCCTGCAGTGCCTGAAGGGACCTACAGGGAGGCTGGGAAGGGACTTTGCACAAGAGTGTCCAGTGATAGGACATGGGCAAATGGATTTAAATTGAAGGAGAATGGGTTTAGATTGGATCTTAGGAAGAAATTCTTCATCCCGAGGGTGGCAAGACTCTGCAATAGATCACCCAGAGAGGCTGTGGATCCCTGGAGATGTTCAAGGCCAGGTTGGATGAGGCCTTGAGCACCCTGGGCTGGTTAAAGGCATCCCTGCTCATGGCAGGGGGTTGGATGAGATGATCTCTAAGGTCCCTTCCAGCCCAAACCATTCTGTGATTCCGTGTAACGCGCTGTGCTAATTTACAAAGAAGAACTGAATAAAAGAATTCAAAACATTGCAGGTTAAACCGACAACTTATTAGCCCCATCTGTCAGACGGGCTGAAAATTATTGCTTTTGGGCTCACAGGAGGTTTTATGGATGCTGGATGTACACACCAGTTACAGGATTTGTTCATGTGGCATAAGGAAAAAGCAATTGCCGTGTCCATGGGAGAGCGTCTGTGTCCCTCCAAGAAGCCACAAATGAGGGTGCTTGTTGCATGTGACTGAACTTGCCCCGGCAAACACCGTTCCTCCCCGTGTTAGACAAAAATCAATTTCACTGCAAAAAGCTCAGCGCATTCATCTCATATAGGACACACACCAAAAAAAATCTTGTTACAGTTTTAAAGCCTGCACGTGCCGTTGGAGTGAAATAGCGTGTGCGTGTCTGCCGCTGCGTGCGCAGTGATTTGGTTCGTCTTCGCTTTGGCCAGCCCGCGTCTTGAGCGGCGAGTGAAAAATGAAGGAGGACTTGCAGCTCGTTGCTTACAAAGAGGAAGAAGCAGGTGAGGAGGTGGTCAGGAAATATCTGGTTCTCTACTTCGCCCTCAGATGCTGCATTTGAGGGTTACTCAGCTGGCGCGGGAAGCAGCTAGAGGAGGTAACTGAGAGATGGGCAGAATTTCTCTGAGGGAGAAGGATTATACAAGCATTTTGTGGTAAGCCCTCACCAATACCGATTTCTCTGGTCTCTCGCTTAGACAAATCGTGGCCTCGTTCTGTCACTTGAGGAGTAACTCTATTTAGGTCGGATGAAATACGTTGAATAGAATTCCTGCAAGATCAGACTGGGGCCCAGTTTGTTGAGCTTAGGTCCAGCGTGGCTCATCTCCTTCAGCTTCCAAGTCTGACAGGACCTGGAGAGTGAGCACCAGCTGTCAGAGCTGCCCCATCCCACTCCACAGCCGGGTCACAAATTCCCAGCGAGAAACCTGAACTAAGGGAGTTAAACACCCTCGGCTTTTGAAAGAACCCACACCTGAGTAGCGTGGACACGTCGCAAAGATTTTGCAGAGCTCTGTGTAGACTTACAGCTCCTAGCGTAGCCCGTTCTGGAGTGGCCAGGAGCAGCCTGTGCAGGCTGGAGAACTTCTACCTGTTAATACATTAAAAGGTGAAATGTGTGAATGTATCGCAGTCGCTAAACAAATACAGAAGTAAGGAGAAGGGTCAGATTGTCAAACCTGCGTGTACAGAGACCACCCCTATGAATCAGGATTAAATTCAGACTTACGCTGCTGTAGCCCAGGGACCTGCCCTCGACGTGGCAGCTGCTGCGGTTCCTGCGTCAGGCAGAGCTGCAGCGAGTCTCGGTCTGGACGTCACCGCGCCTCCCGGCCCTTCTGCTCTCCTCGTGGTCTCAGCAGGCACAGGGTACCCAGTTTGGCAGCAGGGGGCTCTTTAGCCTGGAGAAGAGGAGATTGAGGGGAGACTTTATATCGCTCTCTACACCTACTTGAAAGGAGGTTGTAGAGGTGGGGGTTGGTCTGTTCACCCCAGTGGTGAGTGACAGGACGAGGGGAAATGGCCTGAAGTTGCACCAGGGAAGATTCAGGTTGGATATTGGGAGGAATTTCTTTACTGAGAGGGTTGTCAGCCATCGGAACAGGCTGCCGAGGGAGGGGTTGAGTTGCCATCCCTGGAGGGGTTTAAGAGAAGGGTAGATATTACCTTGAAGGATGTGGTTCAGTGGTGTTGATAGGGCTGGGAAAGGTTGGACTCGATGATCTTGAAGGTCTCTTCCAGCCAAAACTATTCTATGATTCTATGATTCTATGATTCTAAGATTTATTCACACTCTTCTTCTGCTCTGTTCCTAGGGGGGACTGGCTGCTGGGGTTTGTCTACAGAACCTCATCTGCACAGATCAACGTCGCAGGCCTCCAGCCGGTCGACTTGGATGATAGGAGGATGGTAAACATGGACCTTTCATCTGTAGTAAGTAGTACTTCTCATTCTCTGTTTTTTTCCTCCTGTCCTTTGCTTTGCAACACCGTCAGCTCACACCGGTTGATCAGGGGAAGACGAAGAGCACTCGGTGTGCCTTGTCCCTCTTCCCTTTCTTTGAGATAGCTCTCATCTGAGACTTTGCTGTAGATTTTGCCAGCCCAGCCGGTGCCTAATATTGAGCCAAATAATGAGGATTTGCCTCTCTGGTTGGGTATGTGTCCTGATTTGAGCTAAACAGTTCTGTTTGGGCATTTTCGGCGTTCTGAAATATCTCATGCTGGAGACAGAAAATGCTATTTTTCTCCAAGAAAGACCTTGCTGCCTTGCAAGCCCCGATCAGCGGGGAGGTGGGATCAGCAGCCGGGAAACGCGGAGCTCGAGCACACGACTGCGAAGCACGTGCAGCCGCAATCTTATCTTGGAGAGCTCAGCACTGTTGAGGTTCGTGCAGGGGCAGGTTCGCAGGCCTTGTACCTTGGGTGCCAGGGCTGCAGTGACACCACGGTGCAGGAACCAGTTTGTGCTACCAACTGGTTACACCTGGTTTGCCAGGTCCAGACCTGGGCTGCTGCCTTGTTGGAGTGTAGGTGTCCAGGAAGCAGGAAGAAATTCGCCCGTACATCTGACAGACGTTTCGTTTCCTCAAAGCTATCTGGTGTCATTAATGATCAGTCACTAAGTGATATGTCTCGCAATATTCAGCTCAATTACCTGAAGCAAGTTAATGATCTCATGGCCTTGTCTTTGCTCCCGAGGGAGCTCTCCCACAGAGAATCACGCAGACCTTTGCTAGCGCACTCATATTTGCAGGAACCTTACCTGTGCAATCTTGGTTTTCTCTATCATAATGTTTTAACTCCGTTTTCACTCTCTGCCAACTGGGCTGGAAGGTGCTGGGCACGCAGCTCAGGATGCTTCCAAGGTCGCTGTTGGCGATATGACTCCTCCTGAATGACCCCACAAGCTGGGAGGGATTTGTCAGTGTTGCCCTGGAGCCAAAGGCACTTGGAAAGGCCCTCAGATTTTTTGGAACACCAGCCCGCTGAGCCTATAAATACCCAACTGTTACCAGCTCGTTTAATTCATTAGAACTGAGCTATGTACAGCCCTTGCCAGAAAACACAGGGCTTAATGCTCTACAGATAAAATAGAGACTTTGCAGAACAAAATTGAGGCTTCCCAGAAGGCAGGGGTGTAGGGGAGGCTTTTAAACCTGGCCCAGCACCGTCGCTGTTCTGGTATGTTTGCTTCTTACTGGGCTGTCTGGGAGAGCTCCCACACCCATTTTTTCACCGTACCCAGAGCTGCCACTCGTCACTTGCGAGCGGTGACATCTGTTGCTGGCACGGAAAGAAAAATGGCCAAGCCCTGGTGGCCCTGGGCTGGTTTCCCCTGTTAGCTCAGTCCACGTTACTCTCCTCTTTCTGACTTCTCTTCAGAGACCCTCTTCCCCTTGACCTTTTGCTTCCTGAGCTCTGACAAACCCGTGGAGTCCTGCAGCTTTTCTCCTGCTTGCCTGGCAGCAGCCGCTCTGTTTTGCCCCCCGGAGGAGCAGTATTCACATTTCAGCCAAGGGATAAGGGCCGCAGAGCCGCTATCGGCTCATCTGCCCGCGCCGGGCGTCTGTGTCCGTGCCGCACGACGCCGACACGCGGTCCCAGCGCTGCTCTCGTTTCCCAAAGAGCTGACACGTTCACTTGCTTAACCTTACTCCAAAGCACTGGGGAGGAAAAAGAGCAACCCCCACGGGGGAAAAAAAACCTATACTAAGTAGGTGTCTTGGTTTTGATCCATTTTCCCGACGTATGGGAAGAAATATAGTGCAGTCTGATGGACATTTTAAAAGTAAAAGGAGCAAGAATGAGGAAGGAAATATTCAGGGGCAATAATTTTTCAAGTGGCAAGAAGGCAAAGATGGATTTTGCTGCAAATGCAGCGTGTAACAGAAATATATAGAGGGATTTTCTATAGTGGGGATGAGCTCCGTGCCTGCAGATGTCCTTGCTGGGGGTCCCCATGAGTCTTCTGCCAGGAATGAGAGAGGACGAGCTGCAGCAGGAGAATAAAGCACAGCTGATGCCGAGGCGGCCAGCGTGGCAGCGCTCTGCAGGCAGCCTCGGCGTCCTGCACATCTCCCAGCCCAGCCACAATGAAAACTGGACGGGATCCGGAGGGCTCGGCTCTCTTTGCTGTCGTAGCACCAGAATCCTGAAAAGAGAGGAGGACTGAGAGACCTCGGTGTAAACAGGAGCTCACCTCCGAGGCATTTGTCGCACGTCTCTCTCCATTAGTAAGGTTTTCATCTGACTGTCAGGAAAGAAACGGAGAAAAAAACGTCCTCCCACGCAGCAAATGCCGTTATAAAAGCCTTCCTAATGGTTACAATGGGACTGATTTATTCAGTGAATTTATTTGACAGCACCTGTTACAGGGACCAAGGAAGTCGTTGAGCTGCAGTGCGTTGGATTGATTGCTGTTTGTTCCAGCGGGGCAGCGCGGATTACATTTCGCAGGAACATTTGAATATTGCAGAACGTGGGCAGAGCGTTTGCGTGCAGGCTCGCCAGGCAAGAACGGGTGCTTCAGCTTCTGAGGACAGTTTCACCACAGCACAAACCAGGGATGAACTTGGGGACAGGAAGGATGCGTGGCTGGAGGTCTAACAGACGGATCTCATCGCTCCAACGTGAAAATTGCCCGCAAGGTCGTTAGACTGCTAATAGATGTTGCGCCCGCAAGGTCGTTAGACTGCTAATAGATGTTGCGTCGACTTTAAAACTCCTTCCCAGGCTTTCAATGGCACTTAAATCCTTTTCTTATTCTTCATCAGTGTCATCTGCATCCCACATCAGCACAGCTTCTTCCCTCTTTTTTCCCTCTTTTTCCCTCTGAGATGCCCCAAAAGCTTTTTGCCTCTTCTTTGCTGCTCCATGTGAGCAGTGGGAAAGCTCTGTTTGTGCCAGTGATAAAAACCAAGAATAACCAATCTCTTTCCAAAAGCTCTCTCAGAAGAGGGGCTTAGTATTCCCATTAGCAGGCCAGGCACACAGGTTCAAGGCAGGCTGCCCTTCACCCAGGTAGGTACCCAGCGCACGTAAATACCACAAGCAGATGAAAAGTCTGAATTTTCTGAAACCCGACTGATTTGGCGTTTCTCCGAGCCAGGCTTTTTTTTTTTTTTTTCCCCAAAACGCATTAAACTCTGTTGGTTTTCCTCCCGTTTGTTCCCAAGCCTTGCAGCAAAGAGTGAGTTGTGGCTATGAAATGCGGATTAATTAAGAGCCCCGGGGAGTTCAAAAGGCAAAAGGTTTCCTACGTCTCATTACACCTTTGCTTCGCTTGTGTCTAATGAGCCCTCCCCGGGGGAGAGGCATTAACGGGATCAGGAGAGCAAGAGGTGAGGAGCAGAACTCTGCTCAAGGGAGCCCGGCGAGCCTTCCCTCCCATCTGGGGGACTCGCAGGTCTCTGTGGAAACAAATCCCTGTGGAAACAAACCCACGTGCCTGCTGGGCTGCGTGGCCACAGGGGTGATTTCTTCCTCTTCACCTGTCCCTGTGACTCCAGAGCCATCGGTGGCTTCGGCTGCTGTGATCCTTCTTGCTGTTGATTTGGGAGCTCCAAGAAGCACACGCTGAAGACACATTAAATACGTTTTTCCCCGTGGGACGCAAGCAGAGGGTGCCGGCAACGTCAGTACTTGAGAACAGAGGAAGAAACTGAAAAAGCGTTTCCAAAAAAGCGCGGGTGGAGCCACTGATAACTTGCAGTTTGGTTTTGCTTTGTGGCAGACAAAACCTCCAAGGCTGGTGGCCCTCCTTGCTTTACACAAGACGTATGGCTCGATCTCGAGATGCCCTCTGGGAGGCTGGGGTTATTTCCCCGCTTCTCTTCGCTCTCCTTGAGCCTTTCCTCCACCAGGCTGGCCCCAAAATTGACACGTGCACTGCCCCTCGGCAGCAGCTTGGTGCCAGAGCGGCGTGACCTTCCACCAAGGCTTGGGCATCGTTACGTTTTTTGTCCCGCGGAGCACAACAATTTGCGTCGCTGACCCTTCACAGGTTTTTCTCTCACGCTTTACAGGTTAGAGCAGCTTGCATTTGAGAACAGGCCCCTTCTGGCAAAGTCAGACGTCACAGGCTCCCTTCTTGACAGGTTTGTGGTGAGGAGGTTTGTAGATGTTGCCTCTGCGAGCGGCTCTCCCAGTTGCACGGAGCGGAGCTGCCAGCGAGAGCCGGGGGAGTTCTCCCCGAGTGGTGTTACTGATGTGGATTCTCCAAGAGCAAGAGCAAGGGGAATTGGGGATAGGGAATGGAGCTTTCTGTCTCTTTCTGTTCGTGTTGGAACACGAACCCTAATCCAGCCCGATTTTTGTGTTTGGTTTTGAGCTTCATTTCTAACCGCTTGAGCTAACGCGGAAAGAAAGCTCGCTCGGTTGCGGCCCCCAATTAAAAACGTTAATCAAGGGGAAGGCTGACTTAGCTGACACGTCGCATACAGGAGGTTTCCTCCCGTAGCACAGATTCAGCTCCCGCATTGAAGAGCTTGCAATTCCAGCAGCACATCTATTATCGATACGAGCTGGATGGAGCTGAAACGCCCCGAAGTTTATCGCTGCCTGCCGCCCCAGCGGCGCCGGCGTGAGGTGAGCTCCGAAACTCGCCGCAGATCCCGCTGCGATGGATTTGCCGGAGCTCACGTTGCCAAGGAGAGGTGTTGCGCTCCTCCGTAGCTGTTGAAATTTCCCGAGACTTGCCCAAGACAGATTGTTGCCGTCGACTCGTGAAGGAGATCGAGGGGTGAAGAAGGTGAGAACATGGTCCTCGAAGATGGCAAAGCTTCCCTTAGTTAACCAAAAAGGACCTGGTTGCGTGCGGTTGAGCTGAGAAGAGGGTTTGAAAGCTGCAAAGAGGGTAACGTTTCAGCTGCCTCATCTTGTGCGTTCCCAGAGCAGGATGGGGAGAGGAAGAGTGACCGGTCCCGTTCGGTGTTTCAGAGGAGTCCCCCTCGGCTGCAGCCAGGTCCTGTCACACCATCCTGGTGACGGGGACTGAATCTCATCTCAGGCTTTTCACGTGGACTCTCCAAAGGGTCCAGAACCCTGGCCTGATCCCTACAGCAGGTATTTGGGATCATTAGTGGACTGCTGTGGCTTATAATATCAGAGAGCTGCTACTTTTAGGAGGAGTCCAGTTTGATTCAATCGATCCAGCCTTTAATTTACTCTTTTCCTCTGAGGCCCAAGAGATTACGTTCAAGTTATTCCCCAGCAACACCTGTACGCACCGTTCATGCTGGGCCCTTTAAAGCATTCTTTATACCGTCTAATTTAAATCATTTCCACTTGGATCATCACTGAAAAATAAGTGAGTGGCATGTTTACAGCTGGTGTTCAGCCACCAGAAGAAAAGAATCGATTCCGCTTCTGGCATTCGCCAGCGAGAGCAGCAGCAAAAAGAAATACTCCAAACCTTATTTCCTCCATTTACCTCCTGTTTTCTTGTTATTTTCTGTTCTGTACTCGTCTCCGTCCTACAGTCCTCTTGGAATAAGGGAAGGTAAATTGAGAGTAAAGCTGGTGGAGTTTTTCAGCAGAGGATGAATCCAGCGCAAAAAAAAACCCAAACCAAACATGGTGCTTACCCAGAATGTTCAACAGTGACATGTTGCCACAAAATACAACAAAGTTTGATGGAAAAAACTTACTGTACTGGTGGGAAATTGGCCCGAGTGCAGTCTGAGGGTGACGTCCTGCAGTTACCATCCCAGAGGTGTGAGTGACTCGATCAATAAGTGATCAATAAGGTGATCGCGTGGAAAAATGGAAGTCCAGGGCAAGAAATGTTGTTATAGTTAAAGGAGAACTTCTACCAGTTGAGCTAGTTTTTTAAACAAGAAGGAAAATAAGAACTGAGTGACTTATTCTAGTCGCGAGAATTATAATTGTGCGGAGGGATGATTTAAAAGCGAAGCCCATTAACGTCAGCTGAATCGCTCCGATCTGGATTCCATCAGTCTGTCAGAACAGAAACAGAAACACTAAAGCAGAATAATGCAGATGACATTGACAGTATTTTCAAAATAAATTCAGCTCTATGAAGTTTTCCTCAAATATATTTTTATTAACTTCTCCTCTGCTGGGAGCCCGGGCTGGTAACGCTCGGGATATCACCCGCTGCCAAATTCGCTCTTTCTAATATGTCCATTTAAATTCCAATTTCTGAATTAGTGGATGTGTTCGCTGTCCTCGCTTTTGGAAAACCTTCCTTGCTAAGAACCCAACCAGAAGAATTTTATTTCTATTTTAGCTTCATTCAGCCTCTTTCAAGGTTCGTTTCATGTTCTTCTGGTTCTCCAGAAGGGAATCTGCTCGGCCACTGGCTTTTGCCGGGTCCGACCGTATTTCCCCGCCCGGGCAGCGCGAGGGCTTCGCCGTCAGTGGATGGAGGCAGGAATCTCCTGCCAGGCTGAACGCACGATGTCCCCGGCGCTCTGACGGAAGGCGTGATGCTGGCACGTGGGAATAACTCCGACTGGAGGAGCCCGACAGCTTGGCAGGGTGTGTTGAGTGACAAGAGGAGATGACCTCGAGTTGCACCAGGAAGGTTTAAATTAGCTGTGAGGAAAAATGTCTTTACTGAAAGAGCGCTGAAGCCCTGGCACAGGATGCCCAGGGCAGTGGTGGAGTCACCAGCCTTGGAGGTGGTCAAAAAATGTGTAGATTTAGCACTTGGGGCCAATGTTGCATTGAAGGTTGGACTTGATGATCTTCGAGGTCGTTTCCAACCTTTATGATTCTCTAACGTGGCAGAGCCCCGTATCCCCGTATCGCTCAGTCTTTGCCACCTTCTGGAGGAGGCAGGTTCGGAGGCGCGATCCAGAACGGAGGAATTTTTGGCAAGCAACAGCGGCTTTTGGGAGTTTCCTCCCTTTATTACCAACCCCACCCCAAAACGGGCTCTTTCGGAGGGCAGGGCCGCACGCCGGTTCTCTTCCTGGGTGATAAATCCAGCGCCCCTTTTGGAAACGGGAGAGTAAACGTGTATTGGGTCAGGCTGAGGTGGAGTTAATCTGCCCACAGCAGCTGGAAAGCGAGGTGTGGTTCTTACCTGAGCTTCAGGAACCGCAGCTCACTGTGGCCACTCTTTCCCCCCTCCCAAAACACCGTTTTCCATTGAAACAGATAACCATCGTCACGAGGGAATCCTGAAGCTGCAGCGTGGGCAGAACTGCTCCTGCTGCAATAACGAAGCTCTGGAGAGACGTTTTAACTTGAGGGGAGTTTTATTTCTTTTTTTTTTCTGCATGATAAAGCTGCTTTTTGGATGCGATGGGCTCAAAACAAAACAAAAAGAGGTGAAATTCTTGGCTGTATTAATGCCCTGAGCGGCTGGACACCAGATGCAAATTCTTCACCGTGTGAGCAATTAGACATTGGAATCGTCTTCCAAGGGAAGTGGTGGATTCCTCAGCTTTAGACAGTTTTGAGGCTCAGCTTGACAGGGTGCTGGGCCAGATCACTTAAACCGTATTTCTTTAACGTGAAGAGTTGGGCTGGATGATCCTTTGGGTCTCTTCCAAGCTATGATCTGTGATGAAACCAGATGGGGGCTTAACATGGTCAGCTCTGGAGCGAGCGAAGGCTTCTTGTGCACAGAGATACAACCCAGAGTTGGGACGGAGTAAGAGCCTTGCCCGTGCTCGTGCGGGTCCGTGGCAGAGCCGGCATCCCACGCCCAACCTTCCTCCTCCTGGGTCCTTTCTCTGCAGGCTCCAGAGCATCCCCTCTGGGCTGCGGGGTGCACCTTGCGTCCCTGCAGCTCAAAACTGAGAGAAGCCGGGGTCCTTCCTCCGTCCTCGAGGAGCCGGGTGGATCCTGGGCTGGTGCTTCTCCTGCTCCTTCGCGACGCTGGGGACAACCAAGTGCAAAGGCACCAAGCGGAGCTGTGGGGTCCCTACTGGAGGGGGCTGCGTGACAACTGTGAATCGGTTCTGTTGTCATCTCTTCTCAGCCTCCCTGGTCTCTGTCCCCTGTCCCTGCTGCCGGGGAGCGGGACGGGCGCTGCAGAGCTCGCCACCGCGGCCGCTTGGCTGCAGGCCCAGGGGTGGCATCATTTGTCCTCCAAGCTCCCACAAATCGAACCGGCGTTTTACGACACCGTAACCAGAGGCGTGCACTGTCCCAAATAGAAAGAGCTCCCCTTGGATTTTATAGACGCAGATGATTACGCTCAGTGACGGTTTTGATGCTTTTGGGTGGATTTGAACTTGAAAATCTTTCCAGACTGACTGAACCGACGGGTCCTCTCGATCCACCTGAGCAGTGTCACCACCCGCAGCCCTCTGGAGACCTTCCTGCACCATGCTGTGCCCCTGCAGCACAGTCAGTGATCCAGGCAGCTGGCCTGGGTGGTCCGATGAGCCAAAGCCACCATAAAATCAGAGGGAACAGGGGAGCGGTCACCTCAGCACGCTGATAAGCTCCCCCACTGCTTGCTTTTCCCTGCAACAAGCATAAATATTATTTGCTTTGGTTACAAGAACGCTGCTCCCTTCCTCCTGAAATTCCTCCAGCGCTTGCTTCTGACAAAAATTCAAACAATTATTTCCCTTGCGAGTTTTTATTGTCCCTTATAATGTTGTGGATGTTCCCTTCTCCGGCACAGCCTGCCCAGTGGAGGGGGAGCTCAGCTTTCCCCGTTGCAGATGAAAACAGGCTTTTGAGAGATGGAACTGCTGAATTTTCCCACTGGAGTGGCTTCACAGCTTTGAAGTAGCTGCACAATTTGTTCGCTCTTTTGCTGCTGGCTTGGTGCTTTCGTATCCAGTGGAGAGAGCGTCCTGCCTCCCATCAGGCTGCTCAGGTTTTGCCTCGACTGGGCTCGATGGAATCCTCTCCTGGAGACAGGAGGGAGCATCCTTTGCAGGGACGTGGTGGCTTCTCAGTGGCTTTCAGGAGGTCTCAGCTTCTCTTCCAGCTGCGCGAGGGCAGGCACAGCTCTTCACAATCGCTCACACCTGGCGCCTCTCGGAGCTCGGGGTGCTCGGGGAAGGGGAATTCCCGGCGGTTTTAGTGGAAGCTGGTTAGGAAAAATCTCATCCTTAGGGTGGCAGGGGAAATTCGTTCTGACTGGTGACAAGGTGACGTAACAGGCTGAGAAATCTCCGAGCGCTGACCAGGGCAGGTAGAGTGCGATGACCACAGAGGCTGCCTGTGTTTAAAAGCCATCAAGATAAGGCGCTCAGGGCTTAGAAGTGGACCTGGTAGAGTCAGAAAATGGTTGGACTTGATGAACTTGAAGGTTTTTTCCAACCGTAATGATTCTGTGATTCAGAATACAGCAAACCAAGAGAATTCAGCAAGCCCATGTCCTCCGTGTTTCTCTCCTTGTCCAACGCTGTGCTCATTTCTTTCCTCAGCACCGAGCCCCCGACGGAGCAGTAAAAAGGTTCGTACTCTCCCAGCGAACAATGCACACATCTCAACAGCCAGTCCGTTAGTCCTTCGACGGTTATTTTAATTAACTAATCTGTTCAAAACATCGAGAGCCTTGTCGAGCCATCTGGGCTGATTAAAGTCACATATTGCGTTACTAACGCGCTGATTAAACCCTTCGTTTTGCTCCAAGTCCTAAGTGCATCCAAATGTTACCACTCAAAAAAAAGAAGCTCCTTCACGCAAACAGCATCGGAATCGTGCCCGTGCAGGACCGGAGGTTTGCGTAAGGTTGGGGTCGAGGAGGTGCTGGTCACTCCAGCAGGGAGCTGAGCAGAGGATCCTTCAGGGAGCCCTGCAAAGAGCTTTTACCACCTCGTACGAGCAGGTGGCCCCTTCCCGAGGCACTCAGACACGCGGCCGGGGAGCGGGAAAGCCGGGGCTGTGGTGTCGGGTGTTCCCCACTGTGGAAATGCCCTAATTAACGAGCAAGGTTTGGGAAGCTAAGAAGAGGCGTTGCCTGAGGCAGCCTTCTGGCTGGGGCAGGAAGGATTTAAACTGGTAGAAATGGAATTTGCCCAAGATGCTAAAATGTCTCAGGATGCACATCCTACCCCTTAATCTTCGCTGAAGTCCACAGGCTTGAAACGGCCCCGGCTTGGTGGGGCGGCGCATCTCCTCGCCAACAAAAAACCCCCCGTAAATCCGCCTTGTGCTTCTCTGCTCCCGTTTTGCGGAGAGTGTGACAGTGAGGGAGATCCAAAGGCTGGTCTCTGGGAGGATCTTCAGGGCATCTGGAACAGAGGCTGCAGCTTCCGAGTGATTGCAGGAGCTGGGGCTGTCGAGTTTGAGGAAGAGGAGGCTGAGGGGAGACCTCATCACTCTTTGCAACTGCCTGACAGGACGTTGTGGAGAGGTTGGGGCTGGGCTCTTCTCATGGGTAATTAGTGATAGAACAGGAGGGAATGGCCACAAGCTGCAACAGGGCAGGGTTACACTGGGCGTTAGGAGGACTTTTTTCCCAGAAAGAGTAGTCAGAGATTGGCACAGGCTGCCCAGGGAGGGGGTTGAGTCCCCATCCCTGGAGGTGTTTAAAGGTCATTGAGCTGTGGGGCTGGGGGAGATGGGTTAGGGATGAGCTTTGTAGAGCAGGGTCAGTGGTTGGACTTGATGATCCCAGGGGTTTGTTTCAAGCTGAACGATTCTATTCTATGATTCTGCCTTTCCAACCAGGGAGCCTTTAGCGTATGACAATAACCCGCCGGGGAGGTTTTTTCTCCTTCCTGTGCCCTGAGTGGAAGAGCACATTCCAACACCCATCTCAGAAGGGTTTATCTTATCATGGAAATGACCTTACAATAAAAATGCGAGGGGGCAATTTTGCAAGTACTGTTGACTTTAATTTGGTTTATGAACCCATAACTCCCAGGCTCCTGGTTTTATATCGCGTGGGACAGATCAGAGCACCTGCCAGCCAAGAACTTTGATGCACTCAGTAGCTGTTAAGAGATTTCATGACTATCTCCTGATTGAAATACGATAATCTTTGCTTTTACAAGGGAGCTAAGGCAGAGGGAGGACACACCATTTAGCAGAGGACAGGGCGTTGAACTAAGACAACTTGTCTCCTACCTGGGTGTCTCTCACCGTGGCAGATCTTACCCTCCTGGCCCCCAGAACCTGGGCGTTTGTAACCCAGCAACGTCTGAGCATTTAAACATACACATCTTAGGGGAAAACTAACTCTGCAGCAGCCTGTGCCATGGAGGCTGCAGCCAGCTCAGGTTATTCGACGGGTGACAGCGCTTTTCCAGACCTTGTTCTATCAGCCTCGCAGAGCTAAACCCGAGTCTCGCGGCAGTGGTGGCTTTTGAGATGAAGGACGTGACCGAGCCGGGTTCCCCGCAGCTTCCCCACTAACAGCACTCTCCTTGCTTGTAGGTCAGCGGCCACCTGGACTACATGAAGCAAATGGACACGATCCTAAGAGCTGTGGGCATCAAAACCAAGGCGTGTCGGCTGGCGGAGAAGGGCAGCGGCAGCCTCTGCTCCTCGGCAGCCAAGAGTTCGGAGCGGGCGGCAGGTGGTGAGACTCACAGAGAGGAAAAACCCGTGCGAGAGGAGGAGGCGGCTGGCGAGGAGGCTCGTGGCTGCCAGGATTCCCCCAGCTCTGTCCTGGGAGAAACCTCGCTGCCCTGCCCAGACTGTGCAGACAGCAAGAGCCAGGCAGCGGGCGAAGGAGCAGATTAGGGCTCTCTGTGTCGGGCAGAGATGCTCAGTCGGCACTAAAACCGCTTCCAAAGCACCACGGGGTTCCCAAAGGACGATCGGTAGAGCCGGCAGAGCTGCCCGAGAGCCTCCTGGGAGCCTGGCACTGCCATCGCACCGGATCAAAGCTTTCGGAGCATCCGCCCACGACATCTCCCACAGACGAGGGAAGAGCTGATTCCTGCCTGGATCAGCACCGCTCCTCAGGAAGCGGCAGCACTTCCCTCCTCACACGACCTGGGATTATTCTCGGGGGAAGCAGCTGTCACCATCAGGGACCGTTTCTCCGCTATTTAACTCTTGGGAAGGCAGGCAGCTCGGCGGGTATTTTTAAGCAGAGAGGGGCTCATCACTAGGAAATTAAAACCATTTTTCCACCAGTGGTCGATTTGGGTTTTTCGCGTGAGGAGGTGCATTGCAGGCTCTGGCTGCCCACCAACAGATCTCTGCCCCGATGCCTCCGACGTCGGGCACCCGTCTCTGATGGCTCCGCTGCCTGGGGAGGGGAAGGGCTCGGGCCACTCGGGTTCTGTCACCGGGGTTTGGGCACTCTCCAGTCTACGAGACTGTTTCCCTGTCTGCAAGCCAAGTGTTCGAGGTCTCACTGCTATTAGAAACATGATCCGAGTCCCTCCCCGGGGGAAGACAGAAGAAACCGAGCGGGCTTTTTATGATTTATTACTTTGTGAAACTTCCTCCCGGGCTTTGCGAGGCAGCAGCCCACAGAGACTTTCGTTTCGTGTCCCTGCACGCATCTCCAGCCTTAAAAGCCCCCTCTAGACATTGTTTCTAATTGGCTTCTAATAAAACCAATACTTGGCATAGGATAAACACGAATCCATTCGATTTCTACCTCCTCCCATAAAAGCGAGTCGGAATCTGCTCTTCCTCTCAAACCGGAGGGAGGGACCCTGCTTCACACCCCTGCCACGCCGAGGCTGCCCAAGCCCCGTGGGACTGAGTGCATCTTCCATAAAAAGTGTTTTTCTGGCCAACGTTGCTGCTAAGCCCAAGAAAATGCATCTGGCAGGAGCGCGGCAGGAGGAGAAACCCCTTCTGGCCCCCTCCACGTATAAATCCTCCCCTCTGCCAGGTCTGGAAGGTCTCGTGGACTCACGAGAGGGGAAATGGCACCATCGCAGCTTCCCACGTCAGCATCGACGCCCGTGGCTGTGGAGAAGGGCTGCGATCGCTCGTCTGCATCGAAGGGTTTGTCCACAAGCAAATACAACAAAGAACACGGGAGGGGAACGGATTATTGCTTCTGAACACGTGGTGTGAAGGTGCAGCCTCTCTCTGTCCATCTCCTGAAGCCTGTGGCTGTCAATTTGGTTCCCTAATGGGCTCCTGGAGCTCATCATGTGTTTTTCTGTTCCTTTTTAATAAGAGTCAAGGCCAAAGTACGTTTTTCTGTAAAGATGTACCTATTTATCTTCGGGCTTCATGCCCAACCCAAGCTGTCTGTCCACAGGTGCGCGGCAAAAGCGTAATAAACAGTTTGATGTTGGAACCTCAGGCCTCTGTCACAGTCGTTTATCCTTGGCCGCTGGGCTGGCCACCGGCAGTGCAGGGATTTGTGGCAAATGAATGCCAAGAAACCACTTCTTGTTCAGTTCTGGAACCTACGTGGGCAACGTGGAAGGAAAACAAACGCGACTCGCTCGGTGTGATGGGATTCTCGCAGCATCCCCGTGTCGCAGGGACGGTTTGTTCTTGTTTGGATAATCAGGAGCTTCAGGAGCACAAACTCCTTAGCGTGAGCTCAGAAACAGGCAGCGAGGCTCATTGGGTACGGGTCCAGGGAGGGCAGAGCCACCAACTACAAACACATCTTGGCATCTGAAAGGCACTTGAGGGAGAATTTGCTAAAAGTATTTATTGTGGGAAGTGCCCGGTTCCTGTATTACTCACTTTTCCCTCTGCTTACAGCCGGGGAGGGGGGGGGTGCTGGCATCATCATTGAAAAGACAATGTTCATTTAGATTTTCAGCTGACATGGAGAAAAAGTGCATTTTCTAATCGCGTTGTCTAAAAATGGACGGATTGTCAGAGCAAAGTGTGATGGCCGGGTGCCAGAAATAGGAAGCTGTAGGATGAAATCTAAAGGGAAGCTCATCTCGTTACTTACTACTGCCAGGATACGCAGAGAGCCACAAACAAGTCGAACACCCACGCCCTCGCTGAATATCCCCAAAGCAGCGCTGAACATTTTGCATCGGATTTAATCCCCCGTAGCGCAGGCTGTTCGTGATGAGACACGACGGCTTCGCTGCGTCGCAACTCCCAGCTTTCGCAGGAAACCCGGACAGATACAGCCCAAATCAGGTGAGGAAATTAAAACTCCCAAGCAGACGTGATGTTCTGAGGACTGAAGCAGCCCCAAACCTCTTGTCCAGGAGTCAGGGGACGTGGCTTCCACCGCTCCTCTCGGTGCGGTTGGTGAGAGAGGGGGGATCCGCTGAGCTGTGGGAGTGGAAGCTGAAAACCGCGCCTTGGCTTCAGTTTTGGGAGATGTAGGCTGGCAGGGGGGTCTGGAGTCCGAAGGTCACACTAACCGGAGAGGAAAAGGCCACGGGAAGCAGCTCTCAGAGAAAGGCGAGGGATCCGTGCCAGTGAGCGAAGGGAGGGATGGAAAGAGAGAGAAACAAGGCAGATTAATTCAGCAGTAAAACGTGGCTCTGCGTGGTTTAAACCTACCCGCGAGAAGCACTCGGTGACGATGTCTTCTCCAAGGAGACGCACGTTGCTCTCCAAGAGGCTGCTGAGCGGGCGTGGAGACATCTCATGGCAGCTCGGCCCTCCGGGGCGTTTGCATTGGGCTGGGGGGACCCTTCCCATCCACACCCCCCCACGGGGACACCCTCGCTCAGGCCACGGGGGTACCGAGCTGCTTGGGCGGCAGCTCCACGTCCGGGGGCTCCGCGTCGAAAAGGTTGACCAAGCGGGTGCCGGGGGCCGGGAGGGGCCGTGGGGCATGGGCGGCCGGCAGCCGGTCGTGTTCGTTCCCCAGCGCGCCGGAGTCGACCGAGTCGGTCTCAGCCTGCAAGGTGAGGACGTTCTTGAGGGAGGTGGCGGCGCGGGGCCCGCTGTTGGAGTTCCTCATGGAGAGGGAGATGGCGCTGGGCCGCGGCTCCCCCGAGCGCCGGCAGCAGGGCAGGTATTTGCCCATGGCCCTCTTGAAGTCCCTCATGAAGAGCGGGTAGATGATGGGGTTCATGGTGCTGTTGCAGTACCCCAGCCAGGTGAGCACGTCGAAGAAGCCGGCCGGGACGCAGCCACACACTGCCTGGAGGCGGGACACAGCGAGGATTAGCGGCACCTCCCACCTCAACCCCGACCCGCAGTGGTTTCCCAGGTGTGCAAACATTTCCCTTCTCAAAGAACCCTTCCAAACTCTTTGGACGGGTTTTTCCTCGCTTTTGCTCCCCGGGGAATCACAGAATCATAGAATATTGGGGATTGGAAGGGACCTGGAAAGATCCTCTAGTCCCACCCCCTGCCAGAGCAGGGTCACCCAGGGCAGCCCCACAGGAACACGTCCAGGCGGGTTGGAAAGTCTCCAGGGAAGGAGACTCCACACCCTCTCTGGGCAGCCTGGGCCAGGGCTCCGGCACCCGCACAGGGAAGAAGTTTCTCCTCATGTTGAGGTGGAACTTCTTATGTTCTAACTCAAGCCCATTACTCCTTGTCCTGTTGCTGGGCACCACTGAGAAGAGATTGTCCCCTTCCCCTTGACCCCCACCCCTCAGATATTTCTATACGCATCTTCAGACCCCAGAGTCTTTCTAAGCAGACCTCCTTCTCTGGAGCCACTCAAAACCTGCCTGGATGTGTTCCTGTGTGACCTACTTTGGGTGATCCTGCTTTGCAGGGGGTTGGACTACATGATCTTTTGAGGTCCCTTCCAACCCTGAACATTCTGTGGTTCTGTGATTCTGTGACCAAGCTTGAACCCAGCTGGATTTGAAGCAAAAAGCTTTGAAAAACGCGACACGGAGACCCCCGTGAGTGCTTACCTGGGTCACGTTGGTGACGAAGAAGGGGAGCCAAGCCACGAAGAACATGCCCAGGAGGATGCCCAGCGTCAGGCTGGCCTTCAGCGCCTTCTTGCTGTGCTTGTTGGCGAACCTCCTGCTCTCGCTGCCGGCCGCCGGCTGGCTCGGCACGCAGGGAACCTGCAGCGGGACACGGGGCGGTGAGCGGGGGCTTCTCGCCCGGCACCGGCACCAGCCTCCCGCCCAAGGAAAGCGGCATTTGGTGCTGCAAATTCTGAGGAAAAAACCCACCGTTATTTCCCTTCTCACAGAATCATAGAATCCTAGAATGGCCCAGGCTGGAAGGGACCTTAGAGATCACCTAATCCAACCCCCTGTCCTGGGCAGGGTCGCCTCTCAACTGGATCAGGCTACTCAAGGCTCTGTCCAACCTGGCCTTGAACACCTCCAGGGAGGGGGCAGCCACAACGTCTCTGGGCAATTTATTCCAAAGTCTTGCCACCCTTGTACTGAAGAATTTCCTCCTAAGATCTAATCTAAATCTATTCTCCTTCAACTTAAACCCAAGTTTAAGTTGGGCACAAGGGGATGGCGCGCACCGGTCCCTGAACTGTAAAGCAGGAAGGAGAAGCAATGGAAATCCTCAACACTGAGAGGATTTGATTTTTTTTTTATATATATATATATATATATATATATATATATATATAGTGCAAAATAGGGGCTTTATCATCAGAGATGCTTCCTTTATAGAAAAATCCAGTTCAGTCAATGTTGTGGTGGGCATAAAGCATGCCCTAAAGAGACTGCTGATTAGAACAGCAAACTAATTATATTTTAAAAAGTAGGATGTCAAACGTTGCAGCCTACAAACACTGTAACTGGCTCGGTCCTCCATCCACATTTGCAATCTGAAATTAAGTTGTTATCTCAGCCCAGCTCTGCAATTAACCAAGGCCTCGTTGCCACTGAGCTCCCTGCCCAAAAGGAGAACAAAAAATCTGGTTAAAACACTGAAACTTGAGGGTCCCCTGGCTGACCGCCTGTTTCCAGCTCGCCCTCGGCCCAAGCCGATGCAGGACTCCAAGAATTTGCTGAAATCCAGGGGGTCGGCACCGGTTTTCGACAGCGGAGCAAAGCCCGGAGTGGGGCAGCGCCGGGGCAGCAGTGCTGCGGTGTTGTAGAGTCCAAAAACCTGGGAGAAAATAAAGATTTTGTGATATTGTCTGCTTATTCTTTGTTTCTCCTTTTTGTTTTGAGAGTCCGGTCCGTGTTATCACCTGTGGGAGAGCTGGTCAGAGAGTTCAGGCTCCTTTTTTAAAAGAGAGAGAACAACAAACTAATTCCAGGTATTTAAAGGTAATTTCATTTGTCTTTCCCCTGTAGGACCTGAGGTCAATAAAGCCTATTAGAGAGAATTAAAGCCATTAGATTTAGTGGCAATTACCTTCTCCTGGAGAAATACAAACAAGCGCAGCCCCGTTTTGGCCGTAAAGGACACACACGCTGGTCTAACCAGCAGGCGAGCGAGGAGGCTGTTTTGCCATTCGTATTATAGTCCAGGCATCAAAAATAGAAGCTGCCTGTTCAAAATAAGGCGCTCTCTGGAATTTGGTATTTGCTCTTATTTAAAGTCCTTCTCCCCCACACATCTCCCGCCCACCACGGCCAAGACTTAGGAGTGGAAAGTCAGATAAGATTAAAACCCTCTGGGATGATGCCAGCCAAGAGGGGAGGGACAAGACACTGCATTTATTTTGCGCCGCTGAGCATTTTTGCCTCTATCTTAAATTATTTCTTTGCTTCCGCTCACGCTGTTCCCATGCTCCTGAGGAGCTCGGAAGTGCATCACCTCCCGGACAAGACACAGGGCACCTCCGGGGACACACCGGGGCAGCCGTCCTCCTATCCCAGAGGTGGGTGTTGCCAAAAATCTCCCTCCCTGCAAGGGGTCCCCAAATCCCTTTGCCAGCTCCAGCCCCGAGGCCGCCTGGTTGGCAGAAACACCTCGAGCACCCAAACCACTCTGTGAGGAGCAAAGTTCCCGTGGCCACCTTACCTGCGGCACGGTCTCGTCGTCGGTGGTGGTGGTGGTGGTAGTGGTGGTGGTGGCCACGTTGGAGGCGAGGGAAGCCACCTGCACCGCTTGCTTGCGAGCTGCCAGGAGGATGCGGCAGTAGGTGAAGGAGATGGCGGTGGATGGGAGGAAGAAAGTCAGGCAGGAGGCCACCAAGGCGTAGGGCAAGCTGACCAGCAGCCGGCACTGGTCCTCATCCCCCCAGGAGGTGACATTCGGGGACCGCACCTCGAACTCCAGCTTGTGCCACCCCATCTTGATGGGCAGGAAGGAGGCCAGCGCAGCCAAGGTCCAGGTGGCCAGGATGAGCCCGAGGGCTCTGCAGGAGGTCATCCGCAGCTTGTACTTGAGCGGGGAGATGATGAGCAGGTAGCGGTCCAAGCTGATGACGCAGAGGTTGAGGATGGAGGCGCTGCAGCACATGACGTCGAAGGAGTACCAGAGGGAGCAGAAGTCACCCCGCAGCACCCAGTGGCCATAGAGCTGGTTGAGCATGGCCGGGGGCATCACCACCAGCCCCACCATCAGGTCGGACATGAAGAGGGACACCAGGAAGTAGTTGGAAGTGTTGCGGAGGGAGCGCTGGGTGACGATGAGGAGGATGAGGAGGAAGTTCCCCGCCGCCGTCAGCAGGATGATGAAGCAGAGGAAAGCGGCCAGCCAGCTGCTCCCCACCAGCAGCGAGCGCTCCCCCAGCACGCTGCCGTTGGGGGCCCCCACAGCCCCCTCCATGAGGAGCCGAGCCCGGGGCTGGCGCTGGAGGGGACCTTCTCAGGCTGTGACCTGTGCTAGGTGATCATCGCCGGAGCCAGCGCCAGGGGCAGAAGTGCCACCTCTCTGCCTCCTCTCAGTGTCCGTCCTCCTTTATCCTCTTCTCCTTCTCTTCCTCTCTTCCTCCACTCTCTCTCTTCACCGGCAATTGGAGCAGAGCGGCATTCCAAGGAGCTGAGCAGCAGTAGTGAGGTTCCCCTCTCCGTTACTCACAGCCAGGAATTTCCTCGTCCCTATAAATCCCCCAGGGTTGGGATGTCCCCGGTCACCACTTCTGAATGGGGAGGTGCACTGGGCACCAGCGATGCCAGGGATGCTCTGGGTGCCAGAATGCTCTGGGTACCCTGGATCAAGGAATAATCTGCACCCCAGGATGCTCTGGATGCTCCAGGTGCTGGGAGGACCCCAGATACTCCAGACGTCAGGGATATTCCGGACTGGGGATATTCCAGGTGCTGGGGATGCTCTGGAGCCAGGATTCTTCAGATGTCAGGGGATGCTCTGGCCCCAGGGTGCTCTGGATGCTGGGGATGCTCTGGATTCCAGGATGCTCCAGATGTTTGGGGACACTCTGGACCCCAAGGCTGAGTTCTTGCCCCACCCTGGCTGGGCTCAGCTCCCTGCAGGTCTTGTCCCCTGGGGTAGCAGGACCCCCCTGAGCAGCTCTGGTGCCTGAGCTCTGCCGCTGCTGCTGCTGCTGCAGCCGGAGCCTGCGAGGAGAGGCAGAGCAGCCCTGAGGCGAGTACGAGGATGCTCCCAGCCAAGCTCGCCCGGAGGAGGAAGATGCAACACGCTGGAGCGTGGGAAGGTGTCTCTCCTGGCAGAGGTGGGTCCAGCGTGCAGGGGGGTGTGTGTCTGGGGGGGGGTGTGTGTGTGTGTGTGCAGGCGCCAGCCAGACTTTTACCTGCTGCTTGTGTGATGCACAGAAAAGGATGCAGAAATGCTGATTCGGAGGAGGTGGGGCTGGCGGGAGCGGGGAGAGGAGGAGACGAAATGAGATGCTAATGAAAACAGGGATCTGGTTGAAACTCCACAAAGTGGCAGCCAGAGAGTTCCCTTTGCTGCCTTAAAGAGACCCCCAGCACCATGCTCTGCCTCCCCTCCGCCAAGGCTGGGGACTCCGCGCTCGGGCAGGTGGGCACCGACCCAAGGGCCAGCAGCTCTGCGGCTGAGCCCAGCCGACAGCACCGAGCACCAAGCTCCATCCTCGGCGCCAGTCAATAAAAATGCAACGTTTTCCAAAGCCAAATAAAAAGGAACGGAACCTGCCTGCAGTAACCCACAGCTGCCTGCTCAGAAAGCAGCCAGAGGCTGATTTTCCAGCGATCTGCAGCCAGGGAGAGAGGGAGTGAGCAGAAGCCGAGGGAAAGGGCTGCGCTCACGCCAGGGCAGCCGGGGGTCTTGTCCCCCCACACCAGGGTTATCTGTGCTGGCCTCGCAGGGGCAACCCCGAAGGAACCCGCAGCAACTTGCCTTTTGGAGGCAACGTGCCAGAGGACCCAGAGGGTCCTGTTGGCTTTTTCATCCCTTCTAGTTCAGAAGACACTTCGGAATCTTTAAATGCTGTCAGGTGTCCCTTGCTACTACCTCCATGCTGCAGGGCCGACACCTCAGGGTGCTTGGCAGGGACTGATTTGGGCGGTTTTTTATTAGCCAGCTGCTGAGAGGTTTTTTTATCTTAAACCAAATGGTTGAAATTTGTGCTGGGAGAAGACGAGAGCCAAGGGCGCTGACTCCAGCACAGGCTGGAGCCCAGTGTGTCTCGGTTGTGCCCCTGGCACCTACCCCAGCAGTCGCAGGGCCAGACACCGCCAGCTGCTGCCCTTTCTTCCCCGTGCCGCCACCAGAGCTTTCCGGAACGCGCTTCCCTTGGGAAGATGCTGCTGCAGATGTGTGGGCGAGCGCCAGCTGTGCACGCCCCACCGGCCCCATCCCACTGCCCCCTCCACCAGCGCCAGCTGCTCTGCCCCAGCCACTCACCCCGAAACAGACATTGGTCTCTTTACCGAGATCTACCTTTCTGATCACCTTTCCAACAACTTTGTCGTGCTTTTCTCAGTGGCTGAAGGGGCGATTCAGGCCTCTGAGCATGGGGCAGGAGGCTTGGAAAGCAGGGCTCACTCCAGGGTGTGGACACAGCCCGTCGGTCCCTAGGATCCCAGTGCCACTGGAAAGCTGTTCACTGGGAAACCACTGCCGTCACTCACACCAGGACAAGCTCTCCGGGGAGCTCGTGTGTGGTGTCTGCCCTCCTCCTGCTTCCCCAGGACCCTCTCCTCGGATGCTCCCTGCCAAACCTCCCCGGCCACCTCTGCGTCACTCCGCGCTGGCAGGCGTCCCAGGGCAGAGCACACACACGCGAGGCTCTGATCGCAGCGGGAGGTTTCTTTAGAGAAACGCTTGTACCAGGAAACCCTCACTTCCTCGTCCCATCTGTGCTGGGAACAAGCAAGAAAACCCACCCCGAGCCCACACCGCGGCGGCCTCCCCAGCTCGGATAAATCGATGCAGCAGCACAGATTTATCCCAGCTGGATCCACCCCCCTAGAGCTCAGCGAGGAATTCATGCCTCCACGCAGAACCCTGCTTCCTTCTCAGCCCTGCTGCACCCAAACCTCCGGAGCAGCTCAGTTTATCTCCAGAGGAGCAGCCTGGGTCAGGATTGTGCCCTCCACAACGAGACGTGTGGGAGGTTTTGCACACTTGGTTCGGATGCGCTTCCTGGGGAAGTGAATCTGAACTGATCGAAGCGAAATGTGTTTTTAAAAAAAAACCTGCCTTAAAACGAGGTCCAAATCCTCCCGTTGTCCCTGCAAAAGCTTCTCTGCTCTGGCAGCTCTGCTGGCTTTTGTGCTCTCCTTGGGCTTTCCTCCCCTGCACTGCGTTTCTGGACACATGGTCTCCAGCAGCTCTGCTCTCCAGTACCACTAGCAGGGAAAGTAAAACCAGGTTGTCAGCAGCCACCCGAAGGTCAACACGGCGAAGAAATGGCCAGTGAGCCAGAGAGAGTGAAACTGGAAGGCTGAGAGACCTCAGTGAGGACATCCAGGCAGCCCAGTGCTTAAACCAACAGCTCAATCTAGTCTCGGGACCTCACGCTGTAACTGGGATGGCTCCTTAGGGACGATTTTGGGCAGAGTCTGGCTTAGCTCCCTTTAAACATTTATGTTTTCACCTGCAAAACAGCCCATTGCTGCCTGTCTCCACCAGAGCTCAGGCTGTGTCTACACGCAGTAGAGACATCCTGCTCCCAACACCCTGACCTCCATCTCTGGGGGGTTCTAGGAACATTCTCTGGTCTAAATCCAGCTCCTGTGTTCACTGTACCTCACGTGACAGTGGTCAGTCACAGCACGGGGTTCCTCCACTTTTCCCTGGCTCTCTGGTAAAGCTCTCTTCCTTGGGAAGGCACTTGACAGCCTAGAAACATTATCTTGACGTGCAAGACACCTTCATCCCTGCCAGGGCCCTTCCTTTCCAGCCCATCACCTTCGCTGGGGCAACCTCAAGGTAAACCCTCTCCCACTTCCCCACCCGTGGAGCTGCTCTCCAACCTCACACAGAGCCCCCAGAGCCCAGGACTCCAAGAGGGGGGCAATAAGAGCTGGTGGCTGGCACGGCGCAGCCCTGTGATCCTCCAGCAGCTGAGGGGACCTTCCCCAGGGCAAGGCTCAGATGTGGGAGCATCATCCGGTCGTTTCTGAGGGCACAACCCCATCAGGAGGCATCAGCAGGACTGGAGGTTTGCGAGGACACGCTCTGCCCTGCCCAGGGAACACTCAATCCAACCGCCTGTGGAAAGAGCCCGCTGGGTTTCACCCCAAGCGCTTGGGTCCCCTCCTCACCCACGAAGCCGTGTCCGTGTGTCTGTGTCCGAGTTCGCCTTCCTCCGCGCTCCTGGAGGCCGCGGACATCTGGATGCCACAAAACACGCTGGACCGAGAGTGTCACCTAGTGGCAACAGAGCTGACAAAGGTTGCGTGATCCCGCAGAGACCCCACGCACTCCCCGCACACGAGTGGGACCCCACAGCCCCTGAACCTCCGGGGCCACGAGCCCCTGGGTACCACCTCAGCTGATGTGCAGGCTCCCTGCGGCCACATGTGGGCCATATGCTGAGTGTTTGGGTCGGTTTTCCTTTCAGCAGCTCTCCTTCCTCCTCCCAAACTCAGAGCTCAAGGGACCCGTGGCTCTCCCGCGCCCTGGACCCTCCTGCGCTGCCGCCCTGTCGGGTGTCACCAGCCTCTCCCCCATCAGCACCGAGGGGCTGACTGGCAAAAACCAGACGGGCATCAGAGCACTGAGAAATGAAACTCAGAACTAATTTATTTAAGAAAAAAAAAAAAAAGGAGAACCACCTTGTAAAAAAGGAGGGGGAGGCATCGATTACAAGCTCCGGAAGCTCTTGTCAGGACAGCGCCAAAGAAATCAGCTTTATACAACAGAGAGAAGGGGGCAGCGGGAGGGGCCCAGGGCTGTCCCCAACACCTTGAGCTTCCCCGGCCCTGCAGGAGCAGTCCCCAGAGAAGGCACCTCGGTGTCCCGGCACTCGTCCCCCTTCTCCCTCCACCACCGTTAAAGTGCAGCAGGGAGAGGGGGGAAAGGGGCTGACTCCCACCCAGATCGCCCCAGCACGACCCTGCTCTTGGCCATCCCCTGCGGGCCCCGGGGTGCAAAGCCTCAGCATCCGACCCAGCTCCTTTGTCCCCAGGGAGCTCCGTGGTGGTGCCAAGGACCGGTGTGAGGGTTCTCACCACCACAGTTCCCAGCAACCTCAGTGCGCAGCCCCAGAAGCACGTCCCTGGGGCAAAACACTCTCCAAGAGCTACCTAAGACGAGGGGGTTGGGGTTGAATTAAGGTCCGGTGGGTGCAGGAGGAACTGCGCGTCCACGCTGCGCCCACGTGCCCGCAGGCAGGCAGGGCAGAGGAGAGGAAGAAGGGACACTGCTGGTCACACACACCCTGAGAGAGACGTATGTCTCTCGTGGGACGTGGAGAGGTTGCATCCCTTCTTCCTCTGCCCCAGGTACGAGCCATTCACAAGAGAAAAACCCAGAAGGACTCAGCAAGGGCTCCGTGGCAGGTGCAGGAGCCTGCAGGCAGCCCCTGGAGAGCTTGGCTCGGCTCTTGCTTTCAACCAAAACCCTCTCGTCCGCGTTCCTGCTCCTCTCAATATATTATTATTATTATGTGCAAGTAGTTTTGCATCAGAAAACGCCGAGCCCTCCTCTCTCGCCTTGCAGCCCCAGCCCCTCAGCCCCCTCCTCGTGCCTCAGAAGGTTCCTCCAGCCCTGGGGTGTCGTGGAGAGCGAAGCGTGAGGGAAGCTATTAGACAGGAAAGACTCCACCACCCCCCTCCCTCCCCAAATCCCGGCCCTCTCCCTCGAACACACCCCCTGACCGCGCCGCAAGGACAGTCCGCAAGGGCTGGGTCACTCGTCGCCCTCCTCCTCGTGATGGTGGTGGCTGGAGGGAGGAGGCTCTTCCACCTCCTGTTGGTGGTGGGCATAGTGATGGGGGCTGGGACCTTCTGCGGGCATGTTCTCCTCTGCGTTCAGGTAGACGTTGAACAGGGCTCCCTCGTGGCTCGGCTCCTTCCCGCAAGCCTGGCAGCTACAGTGAAGTATCTTCTCCACCAGCTTGTCAACCCTGGGGATCTCGTCATTGCCTGGACAGTCCAGAGTCACCTGGGTAGAAGGACGAGGACACAGTGAAGGAGAGAGCAGGCTCAATGACGTCCTGCTGCCGACAGGCTGACCTGCCCCATGCCCTGCAGGCTTGGGAGTATCTGAAGGCAAAAGCGACGGTTTGCTGTCCGTCCAAACAAAACTCCATGGTCAGTCTGTGAGGTTAAGAGCTCTCTGGGAATGTCTCATGAGGTCCCAAGCGGCAGAGACCTGGAGAAAATGCAGCAACTCAAGCAGGACACTGCTCTCAAGCACTACCAGCACAGAAATATCAGTCGTAGTTGCAAAGGCCACCCACAAAACACGGTGCTGAGCATCTCAGATCGTTTGGGTTAAACCATTGGCCCAAATGCCTGAGTTGGGAGCAAAGCAGAGAGCTGAACCCAGCTGCCCTGGGCTTGCCCCCAAGCCAGCGCCGATGGCTCTGCCAGGGTCAGTGGTGGCAGGGAACTGCGAGGTCTGGGCGTGACTGGCAGACGGGCTGTGGGAAGCGCTTCTGGACATCGCAGAAGGCACAAATTCCAAGTGGGAGGAGGCGACAAAGGGAGTGGTGGAGAGAACGGGTACGTGGGATCAGCACAGGGATGAATAAAGACAGGGGATGTTCTGCAAACACAGTGATAAACGCATCATTCATCACAGCGTCATGTTGCTTCCAGCAGCCCCTTCCACCTGGGCACCTTGAGACAGGGGACAATCACCTGAGAGACACCCCAGAAAGAACCCATGAGTGGGAAAACCTCAGGGAAGGAGAATGACTTGCCCTAAGGTGGTGGCAGAGCAGAGCTGAGAGTGCCTGAGCAGACTAGACCGTTGCGCAGGGGGGGGATACTCACAATTTCCCACATGGACTGGGCTGGCATGCAGGAGTCGCAGTGAACCAGGGACTCCGTGGACTGAGGGAAGGTGTTGGGGACGCTGTAGCTGAAACACTGTCCCAGACAGGCCCTACAAAGACAACGGCAGGGACGAGGGCTCAGGGGAGGTGCCTGCGCTCCTTGTCAAAGGCAGGAGATCTGACCTTCCACTGAGACAGGCAGAAGGCAGCTGGGCAGAGGCAGGACGTTGTGCCCACTGTCCCCAAAGCCACGCCCGTGCCAGCTGCACCCGTCTCTGCACTGAGGGTGGGTCTGTACCTGTTCTGGATGGACTTGGACTCGCAGCCGCTGTGCCCCACAATCTGGGTGATGTTCTTGGCCTCGCACCAAGCGCTCTTGTCCGGGAAGAGGGCGAGCTTGTTTATGGGGGGCGGCGCAGCCAGGAGCAGCGCCGGGAAGAGGGCACCGACCACGAACCGTAGCATCATGGACAGCTCTGCCAAAACCCTGCAGCTGGAGACAGAGAGCAAAGTGTCAGCAGGAGAGGAAACAGGCAAGTCGGCCCATTTCTCCAACCCCACGGCGGTTCTTGGCTGTGACGAGCACAGGTACAAGCTCCCGGTGAGTCGGGGCTAACATCTCCTTCCAGAGCCGCTGCTGGGGCCAGGAAAGCTCCCTCAAACACCGGCAGGGAGTGGGACGTGCTGCTCCGCCTCCTCCCTCTTCAAACAAGCTCTGGGGCAGGCAGACACCTGCAGTATTGCTTCCGAGCTTTGTGCCAGGAGCAACAACACGCTTTTCATCATTTCCCACCCAAAGCTGGGCCGGGAGATGTTTGCAAAACAAAAGCGTGGCTGCCATGGGCCGAGCCAGGCTGGAGAAGTGTCGGAGTGCAGAAATGTTTTTATTTGAGGAAGGAGCAGACTTTCCCACTTCCTTTTTTCCGCACCTTAAAAGCCCAAGCTGGCCTGGCTACAAGCTCTCGCCAACGAGAAGGGACGCCTTTCCCGGGAAGGAGAGCTGCTCTCCTCCGAGAAGCACGCAGCAGGTGTCGCTGCGAGGCAGCAGCAAGTAGGGAGACGTGGAAACCTCAATCCAGAGGCTAGAAACCCGCAGAAGAGACCAACATGGCATTTATTTGGTTTTTTATGGAGCCACTCAAATTCAGCAAGCGGTTACTCCGAGGACACGCACTGGGTCTGCAGGACAAGGAGGGTCCTTTTAACACGAAGCATAAATCTTGCTCGCAAAGGCGGTCGGCCGAGAAGGTTCCTTACGCCCTCCGAGAAATCCCACGCAGGGTTTCCTTGCGGGCCGGCTGTGTTCTCCAGCCAAGGTGCCTGCACTAACACTCCCAATCACTGGGGAAAGGCAGATGGAAAAGCATCATAGAAACAGGGAAAATTTTTTTCCCTTTGTGAGGTTTGGATGGAGTCACAGCGAAAAGCAGACATTTATACTTTCTGAAATATTTGTTAGAGCCCTGTTACTTGTTATTTCCTTCTATTTATTTATCCAGACAAAGATCCAAAGCCCACACTGGAAAGACTGCTGTTGATCCCCGTGGCTCCTGAGCCCAGCCCTCAATCGCTCGCCGGGGAAGGAGAGGAAAAACGCCTTGTTTATCAGACACCGGTGTCCGAGGCAGCTCTGCCCTGGGGACTCCCAGCCGGGCGCTCCCCTGGTCACTCCGTCTACCTGCACGGTCTTCACCAACACATCCTCAGCTGGAGTCTCAAGACTGAGACTACTGAACACTTCTCCCAGCTCTCATGGGGCAAGAGGGTTTTGCCCTGTTACCCCTCTACTCAGCCCAACCTCCTGGAGGGGAATCGAGAGTGTTTCCCCATCCTCCATCCCAAGGCAGCCGGAAAAGGGCATCCTCCTTGCCTGGCCCCCGGGATCTCTGGAGGTATCAGGTGGGGTCTCTGCTAAATTTTCTTATTTCCTGGTGATACGGGAGCCACAATGGCACAATGCAGTGACACCTTTATAGCCCTGGCTTCCTAATCCTCCCAGCACTTCTTCACGCAAATCCCACGGGTCCCCAGGGAGAATCCCGACACAAAGCAAGGTTTGCAGTTTGGTTTGAGGCAAGCAGAGGGTTTTAGCCCCTGAACTTGCACTGCTGTTAATGAGAGCAGTGATGTTAAACACATTTGCCCTGAAGACAACGCCTGGAGCTTACTTCTGCTCCCTGAATTTCTTTTCCGTTTCAGCGGGGGAATTCTGCGATTCCTGCTGAGAAGAACACGGTGAAGCCGCACACAAACACGCTTGGTTTGCTTGGTTTCTGAAACGAGCATTGCTCATTCCTCAAATGCCAGCTGCTCTGTGCCGAGGAATCCCACTCCCAAGGGCAAGTCCGAGATCAGAGCCGCGATGTGACCCAAACAGCAATCACAGCCCCCCCCGGGCAACAGCCGAAATTCCTCTGGAGTCAGCACACAAGTTCACTTCCACATGCCCGACCAGAGAGCAATTTCCTTCTTTCCAAAGAAAGGTGGTGGCTGTTTTTTTTTCCAGGTTTCTATGCATCTCTACCCAGCAGCAAAGAAGCAAATATTTCTGCCGGCGCTGACAGCCTTGCTTCCCCGGGACCGTTTGGGGTATTTTTTTCCTGGAGGGAGGTGTTGTGCGGTGCTGGCCTGAGCAGAGCCGTTGTCAGAGGCAGGAAGGATCATCTCCGAGCATCTGGGCTCCTGTCTCGCTCCAATACCGAGAGGAAGATGAGTGAGGTTGTGCTCTGCTAAAGCACAGGCCCTGGCCTGGATTCAGGAAAGCACTTAAACAGATGCTTAAGCCCTCCCCTTTCCTAAGCAGGAACATCTTTGCAACCAGAGCCCCCAGCAGCACGGCCACTGGTCCAGTTTGCAGAGGGACGGCGGGTGGGGAGGGGATCTGGGCACTTCTGCCGAGCCGGAGCAACCCAGCCCAACTCTTCGGGGCACTCGGGTGCTGAGTTCTGCTCCCCACCGCTGATTTTAAGCCTCTAATGGGCCACATCCACACAGTGTTTTCCCTCTGGAACCCACGGGGCCGCACTTCCAGTAAGTAACGAGGTTTATGCCAGTGCCCAGGGAAACATCTGATGCAGCTGCGTTTCGGAGGGAGCCGGGGCTGGGAGCAGCCCGCTCGCCAGTGCGGCGTGTTGGCCGGCAGAGCTCGAACCAGTCATGCGAACAGAACTGCCACCAAAACCATCCATCTGACGGCAGCCACCGGGTCAGAGACAAAAGCACCGTGTTCCTTCTCCCCCTCCCCGGCTGGGAAGGGAAGGGAAAAAGGAAGACGAGGCACCCAGGCAGGTTTGCAAACTCCCGATTAAATAAAGGCATTGAGCACATTCCTCCGTGACAAGCTAAATTACACGTTGCAGCCCCTAAAGGAACAAGTGTGTGCTCCCCGGCGCTGACCCCGGCCCCGGCCTGCACTTCCCCGCACACAGGGGCTTCTTTCTCTTCTCCGCACCAGGGCTCTTTTTTTTTTTTTCTCTGCTAGTCAAAGCTTTTCAGGCAGAAAGTTCAACTCAGTTCCGGCAGACCCATCGGCCCGTGAGGGTCTCCCCCCTCTCTCTCTGCAGGGAACGGAGCGGCGGCTTCCTCCACCGTCCCTCCGGCACACATTTGAGAAATTAAATGACTCAGCCCTTGAGCCTGGCACATCCCGGGCTCGGGAGACAAACAACTGCTCAGTGCACACACAGCTGCCCCGGAGCCCTTCACAGGACCACAGGATGGTCGGGGCTGGAAGGCAACTCTGAGGATCATCCAGTCCAAGCCTCCTGCCAGAGCACGATCACTTCGAGTAGATCCCACACCCAGGTGGGTTTTGAAATTCTCCAGAGACGGAGACTCCACAACCTCCCTGGGCAGCCTGTGCCAGGGCTCTGTCACCCTCACTGAGAAGAATTATTTCCTTATGTTTAGGTTGAACCTCCCGTTTTCCAGTCTGTGACCATTGCCTCTTCTCCTGTCACTGGATACCAAAGAGCCTGGCCTCATCTTCCTCACATCCGCCCTTCCAGTATTTAAAAACGTTCTCCAACCTGTCGCCGTGCCCAGATTGCTGAGGGGCAAAATATCTGCACCTGGTGGTTCTCAGCTCTCCCAGCTCAGCATCCCTGGAGGCTCCGGGAGCAGAGCTCGGCAGGAGTCCTGCTGCCGGCTGGCACCGTGAGCTTGGTTTCGAGATCTGGTGGTGGCACACTCAGATGGTTTGTGTCACCTAGAAGAGCTTCTTCCTGCCATGCCAGCAGTCCCGGGGACTTTCAGGAGTCCCCGCAAGCAGGACAGTCTCTGCCAGCGCCTGGAAGCAGCTGGGAAAATCTACATCGGAGGACAATTGCGGGAATTACCTCGGAGGCCACGTTCCCACCACGCAGCCCACAGCTGTTCTCGGCCGTTTGGAAGCCAAACACTTCTGGAGGAAAATAAAACAAGATCTAATCAGTTTTACCCATTTTTTCCAGCGGGAAGTTTACACCACAATTCAGGACAAGCCTGCAGGTGGACGCGGAGAGCGTTTCATGAGTAGTCTAATATATTTATAGGCATTTTTCTTATCCACGATCTTGTAATTTTGCCAAATACATAAAACCACAGGCCCAGGTATGTTGTGCTCATGGCCACACACGCAGCATCCCGGGTTCTGAGAGACAAGAAACCCCTAGGCTTTACAAACACTGCTTAGCCAGAGCTCAGAGCCTGCAAACAGAGCGCAGAAACAGTGTCAGCTCCATCTGTTGTGAAGAAAAGCTGGGAAACGGCCTCACCTCAGTGTCTGCATCAGTGATTCAGGCCCTTGGGCGAGATGCACGAGATGGACAAGGCGAAGGTTTCACCTCCACCTTCCTCTCCTGCCTCTCTGGACACGCAGCTCTCCTGCCCAGCGGAACCCACTGGCTCTCAAGCTACACGGTGCTAGGATGCCAACAGCAACCCCAAGCTGGCGTTGGATGTGAATCACAGCAGTACTGCGCCCTGCCTGCGCGTTCTGCTAGTTATCTGTGCCCTTTGGCTGAGCAAAGCCGCTGCACGGCGCTGTCAGGAGAAGACGAGGCCCCAGAAACAAGCTGCTGAGTGTCCCGCTCTGTGCCTCAGTTTCCCTGCTTGTTAAGACCAGAGACACGGATGCTGAATGAGCTGATGGGTGCAGAGAGAGTGGAAAAGAGCGGGGAGGTCTTTGGAGTGCCAGAATCCCTTTGAGGGAAGAGGCCGCCTGGGGCAGGAGGGGAGGGACAGCTGCCAACAGCCCTCACCCCCCACGACGTGGGGCGCACTCCTCGAGGGGAAGGTGCTCAGCGTGGAAGGCGTGGGGCTGCGCAGGCGGGAGTCACACGAGGACACCGTGCTGCAGGGTGAGGCTGGGTGGCCGCCTGGAGAAGAAGAAGCTCTCCAAGGCCCCGGGTGGGATCATTCCCGCACGTGGAGGCCGCCGGGAGCGATCTCGTCGCAGGGAGCTGTAAACACTAAAAGGCAACCGATTATTTAGGTGCCTGAAAGGAAGCGAAGCCGTGGTTACAAGCGTCTGATTCGGTGGCAACTGAGGAAGAAACATGGATGTGTCCCAGAAAGGTCCAGGGCATGGGTCTCCTTAGACACAGGATTTTGTCCATACCGTGACTTCTGAACACTACAGGGAATCGCCTCTTAGCAATCTCACCTCAAACAGGATTCGCTTACATGGAACAAAAACCATTACAAGCCAGCATTATCAAGAAGAAAAGTTTAAATCTAAACGGCGAAAACCTGAAAAGTCACCTGTGTGCTGAAAAAAATATCAAAAGGACAAATTTCATTCAATACTCGTCCTTATTTAACATTATTTGCATTTTGCATTGAGCTACAACTTTACATTTTTCAGTTTTCCTGCCCCAAAAAAACTCCTTGCAAAAAAAGGACAACATTCTTTCGGGGACTCTACCGTTGTGCCTGCAATAGCCCGAATTAATCCGATCGATGCCGCAGCAATATCACAAGGGGAGAGGAAAGAGAATTATGCACTGAAAACGTCGGGACACAGCAACCTACTCCGAGCAGAGGGCTTCAGTCTTGCTTTGCTGAGCTGCAAAATCTGGGAAGAAATTACAAACAAGTAAAAGGGGGACTACCACAGGAAGATGTTTGATATTTAACACGTGAAAGAGTAATTTTTCCTAAAAAAGCTTTCGACAATCTCATTTCTAGCTGCGGGTCAGGCTGTCTCCACTCCTTTCAAAGGCAGGAGATGTTGGAGCTTCCCTTTCCACAACGTATTCATTCCCACTCGAGCACGGTCGGGCGATCCGCAGAAATAAAGCAGAGAGAAAAGCGACGCAGCGTTTTTAAAGCCCTCTCCCCTCCCCACTTCGGGCAGAATTTCAAAAGACTTTGGTACACTGGGAGCTTAAATCTGGCTTCTCGACCGGGCGCTGAGCACTTGAGAAACTCGTTTTCTGCAGCTGGAAAAAATCAAAATATAAGCTCCTTTACCTACAAAAGCCATCAGGAAGCCACCTATAGACTCGACAGGCTTAGAATGGGGTCCTGAAGGAGCTCTGCTGGAAAAGGGACACCCTAATAGCCTGTGGAGGAGGCAAGAGGAATATTAAACAGTTTCTGGTAATTTATTTCAATTGCTCAATTTTTTCAGCACTGGGAACAACCACGGCCGGGAAAATGCATCAAGCTAAAGCACGGGAATCTATCCCGGCCCCACGGCACCCTCCTCCAAGCACCTGCTTGAAATGCAGGGGGCTCTGCAGCCCCTGAGGGGACAGGAGCAAGGACCGGCTGTGTTGGGGACCTGGAAAAGAAGCCTGGCACGAGCCTCCAGCCACCAGCAGCTTTGGGGAGCGGTGAAACTGGGGTGCCTCGGCAAACTGGGGAAAGGGAGAGGGTTTGGGCTCCACCTGAGACCCCGTGCAAGAGAGGGCTGCTCTGCCATGTGCCCCGGCCAGCGCGGTCCCTGGCGGTGGGTCGTACGCCAGCGCGCAGCAGCTAACGTGAGGAACAGGCGCTTTCAGACACAGCTGTTCGCGGCGTTTCAGCCAGAGGCCTCCTCGCTCGCGTGTCTGGACCTGAACGCAGCTCCCTCCCGCGTTTTGCCCCGGAGCCGGTGCTCCCCACGCGCTCGCTCGCTGCAGCGGAGCGGGCACGGGCAGGGCTGAGGGTATTGGTGGAGCTTTGGCACCAGGGGACGACCGTCGGTGTCCGAACGTGGACCGTGGCTCCCAAACCCTTTGGAAAATCCACGCAGTAACAGCGGCTGCTGCCTTTCAGCCGGGCTGCTCTCTCTAAAGCCGCGCTTTCCCACCCAGCGTGGCAGGAGGTTGCCTTTTCTTCCACCACAGCATCGCTCATCGAGAGCCTGCATCTCCCCGATGCGCCTGGCTTGCTCTAGAGCGCCCGGTCACACCGCCTCCCCTCGCAGCCAAAGCCACAGCCTCTCTTCTCTTTTTTTTTGGCGAAAACAGCTTCCACGGGGCCAGCGGTAAAATCCACACGGCCTCTGGGAAGGGTCCCAAGAGTCATTCACTTTTCCCTGTGTCCAATTTGCAAGCAGGCACCAGCGATTTCCCTGGGGGGGGACGTTTCTCCCAGCAGGACCAGTTCTGCTTTCACTTAAGAGTGAGGTAAACTGGGACCGGCTCCTCCGAATGACTCCGCTGGTGCAAATGAGATCAGAATCTGGCACTGCTCGTCTTACTCAAAACAAGCATAACTGGAACCAGATAAAACCAGTTCTGGTACATAGTGGCCACCAGGATTATTATTTTTGATTTAATTTCGCACACACGCCGCGTAAGGCCATCCCGCAGGCGTCTCGAACGCCAACCACGCCGGCTTTCGGCTCGTTGGGTCATTCATTACCAAACTCGCTTTAAAAAAAATAACTCCAGCCCTGTCCTATGCGGCAGCGGGGTTGCTCTGGCAGGATCAGGTTCCTGGCTGCTGGAGCGAGAGGTGGAGAGAAGGAAGGAGAAAGGGGTTTGTGGCTGAAGCTCTGGATCTTTCAGGGATGGTTCAGGACCTTCCTGCTGCTTTCCTTTCCTTTTACACCCGTGTAGGTCCTATTCTGTCCCCAACAGCAGAAATCCAGTCAGCCTGAGCGCTGTTTCACCCTCTCTAAATCTCTGCTTTACATCGCACCAGCCTTCTCGGTTTTGACGACACAAAACCCAGCGTCTGTGTTATTTACCCACAGCACGGCCGCAAGATCTCTGATCCACCAAAGCACAAAAACACGTGCCAGCGCAGGGCCGGGGGCTTTCGGGGGTAACGCAACAGGTCGCAGTCCAGTTGGTGTTTTCAATTGCTACCAGACGTGCTGGGGGCTGACCTCACACTTGACATTTAGATGGCCTGTCCTAAAACTGCAGGATCGAGCCCAGTAACCACAGTGAAGGCAAACCGTGGGCTGAACACCGGTCTTCTCCCTTCCCTCAGCTTGAGCTGCGTATCAGGGAAGAGGGAGTCTTAAGCCACATCTGCGGGTGACCAAAGCGAGGGCCCGATCCTGACGCCGTTTCCAAAGCTCGACTCTAAAGGGTTGAAATCTTAGGCTGGAATGGAGGGGGTAGAGGCCCAGCCCAGCTTCACAACTGGGAGGAAGGAGTGTTGGATCGCTCCATTCCCACTGTTGGAGCTGATTTACACCCAGGAAAGCCACAGCCCGCGTCGCTCCCTCCATGATCGGCGCTGTGTGAGAAACAAAGGTCTGGGGAAACGGCCAGAGCACCGCCCGCCCGCGCTCACGGGAGGCGCAGAGGACAGACCACCCCTCAATCCCACCCCGGTCCTCCCCCCAAAGAACGATTTTAGCAGCCGTTCAAGTTTTTAAGAGTCTGATTTGAGTGGCTGAGAAGTTTCTTTGCCCTAAGTCGTGCTGGACCTGCCAGCCTGGACCAGGCACTCTGGTCCTTGTGTTATCGCAAGTGATCTCTGAGCCTGAATGACTGCAGCAGAGGTGGTTTTTTTTCCTCCACCAGAATTCTAAAAAAAAGAGCAGAACTGGCTCTAGGACGGAGCAAGTCCCCAGCTCTGCCTGCCCCGTGGTTGTAGCTATGATACAGGAGCCAGCAGAGGTACTGGTAACACTTTAATGGGAAGAGCACAGAGCTTGGGAGGAATAACTGCCCGGGAGTTTATTCTGCTTTCTCGGGCAGGTTTCCCACAACTACACCAGCTTAACACGACCTCAGCAATGCCAACACAACCCACGAGCAAAGCTACTCCAACACGGGCAAGTCTTCATGTCTACTTTAAAAGCGTTTTGGCTCAGGATCCAATCCTGCTCTTTCCCAGGCACCCAAAATTCCCTCCAGTTTGACTGTTTTCCTCTCTCCGGAAAGACGACCGGGCACCGAGGAAGACTTTGCTCGTTTGCCCTTTCTCCAAGACCGCAAACTCTCCAAGCTGGAATTCAGCGTGGAGAGGTCAAGCCAAGAGCCCGGATTCCTCTCAGGGTTGTTTGCAAACACTTGGGATTTTTATACCAAAGGCAAATTCCATTTCCCATCCTGCGGTTTGCAAATTTGAGGCAAGCTGCCTTTTTCAAGAGGGGAGACTGCCTTCGGAAAGCAAAAGTGCCCAGTGTACAGCTGGGTTTTGGCTGGTGGGACGTTGCAAAGAGGACATTAAGTTCTTCTGCTAAAAAGGGAAAACCTGGCCCTCGCCGTCTCACTAGGATCTTTCCTGCTCATTTCAGTAGGATGCAGATTTTGTTTCCAAGAAAAAACCCCACGCGGCAAAACTACGGCGCCCCAAATCCACAAACCCTTCACGCAGGCTGAATTTTGAATTTGATGGGGTTAATCCTATACGTAGAAGTTAGACTGTGGAGCAGTTTAAGCTTCTCTTAAGAGTGCCCTCGTAAGAGCAATGTTAGTAGGCAATAAGGGATTGACCAGATCAACTTTAATGCAGCCTGAAAACGAGCTAAAGCATGTTCTGTCCTTGGAACATCTCTTAAAGAAAAAGAGAAATCCCCACTGCGCATAAACCACAGAGATTATTGTACGTATCAAGTCAGAATTGCCACCAATCCTGAGACAAACTGAAATACTATGTTAGGGCTCAAGAAGCAGGTAGGGGTATATCGGATAGAAGCCTCGGTAACATTTCAATAAGAGCAAAAACTATTTGTAGGATACAATGACGTAAATTCATCCCCGGTGCAAACTTTTCAAGCGACGAAAGTTTACTGCCTTGCCATCAGGAAAATCTCCGTCCTTTACTATACACCCAACTGCTCCACGTCCTCCGGTGTCGTGGTAAATCGAGACCCCGACCGCTCCCGTCCTCTCCTCTGCCCTTTTTGTTCGCAGCCGCACTCGGGGCGCGGGGCTCTGCCGCCCAGATGTGAAAGGCGAGAGCGCGGCTCCCCGGGTCCCATTCTTTTATTTTATTTGCGCTAAAGCGGCGCTGGAAAGAGCCGCCCCATTGCACAGCAGATCCCCCCGCGAAGCCCTCCTCGTCTGCAACTGATTTCTGCCCGTGGCGATATTCTCATCCTCCAGCCCATCAATCACCCCGGGGAAGCGGGGCGGGAGGCGGGGGGGGCGGGGGGGGGGGAGAGAAGGGAGAGGGAAAAAAAGACGGAAAATCTGGTGCGGGGAGGGGGGGGGAAAGCAGCAGGTCCGCTCCGTTTGGGGGCGGGAGGGGGGAAAGGCGAGGAGAGGGACACACACAAAGCCGAGGGTACTCACCACCCGGGCGGCGGCGGGCACATCCCGCGGGGTCCGGGGCCGCGGGCGGCTACAGACCCGCCGTGCCCGGCGGCTGCCGCATCCTCGGCGCCGCGGCCCTGGGGGGGGGCGGGAGCTGCCGCCTCCCTCCCTCCTGCCCTCCTCCCTCCTTCCTTCCCTCCCTCTCCCTCCTTTTCTCTCCCTCCCTCCTCCCGGTGCCGGGCTCCGGGCGGTGCCGCCGGCCCCGCCGCCCGCGATTGCACAATCGGCCCGGGAGTGGGGGGGATGGAAAGGAAGGAGGGACGGAGGGAGGGGAGCACCGCCGGTTGACGGGGCGGTACCGGGCAGCCCCGAGGAGCCCCCCTCGCCACCCTCAACACCCTCCCGGCCCCGGGGGGAAGGGAGCTCACCCCCGCCCGAGCGCTCGGAATAAGCCGGGGGAGCCGCCGGCAAAGGCACGGCCGGGAAAGCGGCGCCCCCGCAGCAGAAGAGCCGTGTCCGAAGGTGGTTTCCCGGCGTTTGGTCCCGCGGTGACATCAACAGAGCCCGGCGCTGCCTCACTGAACGCAAACAGCTCCTACTTCAACAGAAATACTTGCTAGAGAGCGCCTGCGGTAGAGCCCGAGCCGCAGGGAAGTCTTTGGGAAAGTTCTACAGCAGAGACGATGGGTTTCTCCTTCTCCTTTCTTCTCCCTTCCTCTCTCCTTCCCTTCTGTTCATTTTTCCTTCTCTCTTTCCTTTTCCCACTGAAAAACTAACACCAAAGACAGTCCTAGTGAACCCCCATTCATCGCTATCTTTCAGTTACGGTAATTGTTGGAGGCCGGAAGGGCTCTGTTCCTGTAAAAGCGCAATTAATCTGAGAGAGGCCTCCGCATTAAACACTGGCACGGAACTACCCAAATCAAAAGATACCTGCGAGGCGTGGATGGGCTTTGCTGGCTCCTGCTCGCGTGAAGATTTGCATAGGGATCAGAGGAGGAGGAAGAGGAGAGGGTAAGAAAGCAACAGCCGTGCCCAGAGGAGCGCTGGCAGTGCCCTGGCAGCGGTCCTGGGGAGAAGCCAGGAAAGCCGGCTCTGGGGCTGGGTGTTAGCTGCAGGAGGCTGGAGGCTGCTGGCGAAGGAACGACAGTTTCCCGCTGCTCAATTCCTTCCAGCTCCGGGACAATAGGATTTTGTAAATAGGATGGTTAAAAACCTGCTTCCAGCATCTCTTTCTTATCCTGCTAGATGCCACCAACTCAGCCCTGAATCCTGCTGAACCGCTCAGCTCCACAAGGGCCAACAACAGACAAAAGAGCAGCCTTTCGCCGTGACCAAGTGCCCCATCGGGAGCCCCAACTCTCATTTTCACCCGCTGCTGAACTTGGGCTTTTGACTAATCTCTACCTGCTCCTCCTGGCCAGCGTGACCAGCAGTGAGGTCCTGCCCAGGAGCTTATTTCATTCTGAATAATGTAACGAGTGAAACAGGAGATACCAGAGGCTTGGAAGCAAGTTTTCAGCTCTGTGGATACATGAAGAAAAATAAAATGTAGACACCACCAGCTACAAAGCAACAGATCACAGGCATTAAGGTGAAATTCACCCAAGTGTATCGGGTCCACAGTTCAGTATTTCAGATGTTTTTTGTGGGATCCTCAGCACTGGGGTGTGATTACCCCGAGCGGAGCAGCAGGCTGCACACAGAGATGTGAGCCAGCGTGCAGTTCCTTCGCCGCCTCCTCCTGTTCATTCGTCTTCAGTTCCGTAAACTAACATCAGCAAAGGGAAACACAGCAATCCCTAAATCTGGGGGTGGGGAAGCACGAAGAGCATATTTGAAGTTTTTCCGGTGTCAGAAGAAACAGGCAGCGATGCTGTATGGCAGAGCAGGCTGGCTGGAGGATGAAAGAAGCTGCGAGCGGCTGTCAGAGCCCCAGGCCGACACTTTGCCCCTTTCTCTCTGGCCCTGCGGTACTGCAGGCAGAGCATGGGGCAAAGTGATGCCTGTGGATGTCATTTGGACAGACACCGGCTCGGGCAGGGCTGGAGGCAGCCACTCTGCAGCTGGAAGCATACAGGAGGCAGAGCCGGGAGGAAAGGAGCCGTCCTCACCCGTCAGGCCCCTTGCCCCTAGCCCGGGTGGCCGGCTCCAACAGCATTTTTAGAATCTTGCTCCCCATCACCGCCTCATCTACTCGCTCCCGCTTGCTGCAGGCCGTAGGGAGCTCGCTGCCTGCCCCTGAAATGCCCGTGCCAAACCACGCCGTTGTTTTCACGCTGAGCGGCGCGACACATAGTAAGAACGACACAACTCTCCGCTCTCACCCCCCGACGACAGCTCATTTCATCAGCCCTTTGTTTTCCACCAGAGACAGACACCGTATGAAAACACAGGTGCACAGAGCCTTGCCCAAAATGTCCACACGCCCACCCTATGGCTCAGCCCTCGGTCCTTTCCCCGGCTGCTGGATCACTGAGGCTTTCGTGCGCTGAGACACAGCAGAAACCTGCTCTCCGGTCTCCCTCCCTCCCTTGCCCGCTGGTGCTGTTTTGGGCCTGCTGACAAACGCCCACAGTGTCAGGGGCTCCCCGCTTGTCAGGACAGGACCAGGAGCTGTGGGCGTGAGAATTAAAAGGGTGTATTTGGAAGTTAAAAATAAAACTGTTTCTTTTAGTTGTGTCTTAACGCGGATTCCAAGACTCCCTGCCCACAGCTGGATGCTAGAAAACACACACGGGGAAAGGCAGCTGGGAAAAGAGAGATAAAGCGAGAGCACGCGTATCGGCGGAGCGCTGCGGGGAGCAACGGGGGGAGAACTGCCCTTCACAAATCCCCACAGCTGGCCTGTGAGACTCGTGTTTCGTTCACCATCCCCCAGACGCACCGTGCAGGGTCCAAGAGGTGCTCTCAAGGGCTAAACCCTCCGGCACGACCCATGAGGGACTCGGGAGACTGACGTGTGGGTTTGCCACGAGCTCCCCTTGTCCCACCTCAGGTCAGTCAACTCACTTCACCCCTCTGCATCTCATTTGGAAAAGGGAGCAAAACCGCACTGCGGCTCTGTAGAGACACCTCTTCATCAGCTCTCGGACCACCACCTGCTGGAGTTGAACTCCTGCATCTTCGTTCCTAAATAAGCCTCAAGACATCTCCAAGGCAAGAATTCAGGACCTCAAATTGCTCTGTGTAAGGGCACAGATGCCTGAGGAGAAAGGAGCAGTACTCATGCCAGGAGGCAGAGGCAAAGGTTTTACCACTAAAAAGCTGGGGGGTGATCTCCTGTCACCACCTCAGCTCGTGGTGGCAGGTAGGGTGTGAGGAGCGCATCCTCCCATTGCTGCCAGAGTGTGACTGTCTCATTTGGGCAGTTCTGGCACCCACTGGCAAGGATGGAGCTGTCCTTATAAACACCTTTCTTGGGTTTTAAGATTCACTCAAAGCATGTGGGCGCAACGGCACTTCGCTGCTCTTTCAGACCACCGGGTCATCCCCCCTGAGCATCGCATCTGGTTTAATAACACACAGAGGTAAGAAGAGGCTAGAGGGGAAAGTTCAGCCATGGAAGGAATTTGGACCATCAGGCCACAGCTTTAGGATAACAGATTTGAGCCCTGGGCTGAATCCCTTTGCGCAGGCAAAGCGGAAAGGCACAATTCCTAGTGGCAATCTGCCTCACCGGCTTGAACTGCAAAGTCCAACTTGCCCGGCCATGCATAGAAAGAGAGATCTAGGGACAGACCTGGCTGGCAGGCGCTGGGCTTGGTAGTAAAGAAAAAGGATTTATCATTGAGTTCATTAGAAAACATCTGGGCTCAGCAAATGACCTGGAATGTGACTCGGCAGCGGGGCGCTCCTCTCCTCCCGAGTCCCGAGAATGTGAGCTCCCGCAGGGTAAGACTCCAGCCAGCTGTTTCCTCTAATCCCATCAGCCTTTCCTTCGACAGGGGTCCAAAGGCTTGGCGAGCGGGAGAGAACGAGAAAGTCCCGTTCCCTCCCCTTGGTGACTGGAATTAATGGTTTCTCTGTAGTGCCGTGCCAATGCACTTTGGGGCCCTGGGGCAGCAGTAAAAAAAAAATATACCCCTCCCATCTCTGAGCAAGTCCAAGTGTGTTTAATCGCTTTATATTCCACCTTGCTCAATCGCTCCCTGCTCTCAGGCACTCCAGGCCCCTTTGTCCCTCCCTCCCTCGCTTCCCCAGCAACTCGGGTCATGCAAAATCCTTCTCCCATTCAGTTTGTGTCTGCAGGGGCAGTTTCTACCAGGAAGGGCTGAGAAGAAGCTGCCGGGCTTCATTTGCAGGTACCCTCTTCCCTACAAGTTCAAACAGTTGTTTTTTTTCCTTTCTATTTCGAAAATACCAGTTTCTTCCGACTCCATTAGAACCAGCTAAATCCTCTCTGATAACCATCTTATTTTCTGCTGCGCAACTTCCCCCTGCTGCAATCGCTCAGAACCTCTTATTATATTAATTATTTCTCTTGCAGCACCGTCCGAAGGCTTCAGCCAAGCTCGGGGCCTCGTCACAATAGGTGCCTGTATGCATTTCGAGACAGTTCTGGCGCTGAAGCGCCTACGAAACTGTCAACCAGCAGGACAAACTTAGAACACACACACACATGTGCGCAGGGAACATTTTGCACATTACCGAAAGGAAACTCGCACCCGCCTGAAACGGGGTGACTCAGCCCAGAGCAACACTGCGCTGCTGCGGCTGCTGCACGGGAAGAGGCTCCTGCACAAACTCTCCAGCCTTTAGGAAAAGCATCCGAAATCAGAAGTCTCAAAGTGCCGGTTTCTGAAGTGCTGCTACTGCAAAAGACCTTGAGGGGGTTGTTGTTTTAAAATCAACAGAGAAAAAAAGAATCTATGAAAAAAGTATCTATGAAAAAAGAATCTGTGAAAAAAGAATCTGTGTATTCACTAACAGTTCTCTGTCCCAGAGCCCCTGCCTTACAGAAGACAAATGCAAACACAATCATCCTTGAGTTGGTAACCTGGTTTCCCTGTTTTAGAGGCTGTGGTTCAAAAAATCACACAAATGTGGAACCCTGAGAAATCTGCTTTCATTGCCTCTCTCTCCTCCTGCCCGGAGGCAGGATGGTGATTTCTGTGTTGGTGAAGCAGGTGACACTACTGCAGTTGACAAGGAACTGAATGAAACCGGCCGGGAGTCTTTGCTTATAGCTGCTGTCTGGAGCATGCTGAGACATCCGTGCTAGCCCTGGACCAATTTTTCACCATTCTGGTTTTAATTTTGGTAACAGGGGCTGCCTCAGCGGCTGCTCCAATGTACGACAAGAGTTAACACCGGAGCCTCAGTTAAGTACAAGCTCATCCTGTGCTCAGAGGAGTCACAACGACCTTCTCTCCCTCTGCCAGCCTACCTCTATGTATTCCTAATATGGATATAAAATCCACAACTTAGCTGATAGCAAACTAAAGACTCCCACGAGCATGTTGCCTTCTAGGATGCTCCCAAAGATTTAAGGGAATGATGTCTTAGGTCTTTAAAGAACCCAGGAAATTCACTTTCTCTGCTCTGTGTGACACGGCGCAGGCGGCAGGGCTATGTGGACTTTACATACAGCCAGTCCCAGCCCCAAACACTCCTGCAACTCCAGCCCCAGGCTTCCATCCATCATTCAAAGACGCATTTATTGACATACGAAATACCCCAACTCTTGACAGATTACCTACGAAACCATGTAATCTTCAGAGAGAATTAAACAAAACCTGGGCCCCATGCCCAGAAGAAGGAGCGGGGGGAAGCAAACACACACCCCATCAGCCGTTCCCGCAAACAAACCCAAGGAAAACAGCCCAAAAGGGAGGAGCTGGAAGAACAAAGCAGCAATGATTGGCAGAATAATAGGTTGTCTTATATTCGAGAACCACGCCAGGGACATCTTCAGGGAGTGTCCAACAGAGACCTCGAGCTGAAAAATTCTGCACTTAGTTCACACCAGATTAAGCCATGGGACAAAGACCAGGAACAGTGCAGTCGACCTTCAGGGCTTTGGAAGTGTAAGGCAATTTATGGCCACCAAGAACAGCTGGATCATCTGATACGGATCCATGTGTGTTACAGTCACTCAATGTCACCCACCCACTCCCAGGTGGAGTGCACTAACTTGCGTTCAAAACAGGAAGAGCTGAAAAATCAACTCATGCTTCTACCAGCTTAGCCCGGTCGCTCTGCTGGTAACTCAGCGCCTTATGGCTCGTCCATGTGGGTCAAACTTCGGACTCCAGCCACGGCTTCTCATGATGCTTCTCCCTGTTAGCAGCAAACCCTTTAATTCCTGGCCTTTTGTAACCCCTAAATCCTGGTGATCTCTAAGTATGACCCACATTTGTTGCACTTTAATGTGGAACTTTACATTTCACTGCATCAAAATCTGCATCGCTCTCTCTCTCGTTCGCATAGCATCCCACCAAGCAATGATTCATCCACCACCATTTTTATATTTAACTCTAGATAATTAATGGAAATTACAGATAATACAAAGCATTATATTGACTCCTGTGGGAGACACAACATCACAGGCCCTGCATTGACACTGTTTTGCAAATCAGACACGGAGCCATTAGCGCGTGAAACGATTTTCTTCTCCTGTGGCCTCAGTCAACCTTTGAACATGGGAGATTACAGAGCCCATGGCAGTTACCTTCAGCCTAAGCCTCCTTTCCCCTTACTCCATCGCTACCTACAGCCCCTTCTCCCTTCTTGTTCTGTGCTGTAGCACATCGTCCTAGAGAGAAGGTGCAAGAGTTTGGTGACCAAGAAGCAGATGACTGGAAGAAATGAAAGGGTGGGCAAGAAAGTGCAGAAACACTCCCCTCCCACAGCACCCCTTTACTTTGAAACACCCCCCTTCCATAGCACACCTTTACCTCATTCTTCCATCTTCAAAGAGCAGAAGCCAACGCATTTTGGGAACCGTGGAGCGCGATTCAGTCCAGCGCAGACGGGCAACGAGCTGTGGCGTCCTGCGATCGACGCCAGCTGACTGTGCAGAGCTGAATTTTACCTCGGAACGAAGTAGGTCTTAAAGCCATGACCAAGTGGAGAGAGCGTCACCATTTCCGTCTTACAGGGGAGAGAACTGAGGTGCTGTCTGTCACAACTGGACTCCTAAATCCTCAGGGAACGCACGGCTCGTGGGATTAGTAATGGCTTTGGGTTAAGCTGTTAGTCACTCCTAACAACTTCAAGTGCAGCACCAACGGGGAGGAAGGATCCCCTCTAAAACTTCTAAAAAGAAACAAACTCCTTCATACAACAGGAGATTTATGAACTGAATTTGAACTGATAAGGCCATGACCTTTCCTAGGAAAGGGCACACACTCCTCACCCGGAGCTGGAGCCTTTAAAAGCACTACCAATAAAGACTATAGATGAAGAGTGATTTATTAGTCACCAACAACTTTCTCAGCGTCTTTATAACCTACAGGAGGTGGGCAGCCACCACCACGAGGAACATCCAGCTCTAAACAGCTAGCAGGGCTGCACGGCAAAGTGCTGACAGCCAGAAGTCACAAGAGAAACAGCGATCCACAGCTGAATTTCCATAAACTGTGTTCCCATGTAGTTGCAATCTCAGTTAAGCATTTCACTGTGGGTGGGCTATAGGCTGGGCTCGCCGAGCGGCCGCGACGCGCTGCGTACAGCTGGCTACTGGAGCTGGGCCGCCAGGATTTGCACCAGCCCCCTATGACAAAGGCAGGGGTGGGGTGAGAGACGAGGGAGAAGCTGATTTCTTACTGTCGGGATGTAAGCCAGCTCAGAGCGCAGGGAAGGGTCAGCGATGCCTCGCCGATTCAGAACACAGCTGAAAAATGTGGTTCTCCGAGCAGATCACCGGTGCATCACGTGTCCCTCGGCTCTGCCACTCTCCCTTCCAGCTACAGCACAAGAGCTGTGTCCCGTGGTAGATACCGACCACAGTCCCGCTCAGTGCACTCCCGCACCCACCGTCTGCATTTGCAAACAGGCACCTTTGTGACTTCTTCCCCAACATTCCAAAAACTCGGAGAGAACCCAGTAGAAGTACCTGGAAAACCAATTCTTTCTCCTCTGGAGAATCATCTGTGTGAACCCTCTGGAGGAGTTGAGTTACGCCACCGCTGCTGTTTCCACTGCCGGAATGATACTGTCTCCTCGACATCCTCCCTCTATCTCCATCTGTTATCTAAGTTCACATTTAAGGCAAATCTGCTAAGGCAGTGATTATCTTCTGGTGTTGTGCTTCAGTTATACCTGACACAGCGCTGTCCTGTCTCATGAGGTGCAAAGAACTGGTAATAATACACTTCAGTATTTTCTCTTTACCGGATTCAGGCTTACACCACAGTCTATATTGAAGATCTGTGTTTTACACCTCTTAGTGATTCTATAACAAGCACCTCCTAGACGACAGAACAGAATTCCTAATTTATCAGAGATTGGCCATGAAGATTTTGGAGTAATTTGAGGACAGTGAATGGTCACAGAACATACCCTTCTGGACTCTCCCAGACTCCGAAGCGGGCAGCCTTCCCCTGACACTCCGCGACCCGCTGAGTGAAAAAACAGTCAGAAACGACGGCCGAGGGAGTCAATGGCTCGAGACTCGAGCGGGAGTCCCAGCTGCGCGCCCCATTCCCTCCAAGACTTATCACTGACCTTGCCTACAGCTTCTCCCATCTCGAAAGTGGGCGTTACCTCCCTCAATCCCATCTGTTTAGTTTGTAAATTCTCCAGGGCAGAAACCGGTTTTTATTTGTGCGTACAGCACCACATACGGCAAGGTCCTGATCTTGGCTACGGCTCCACGGCAAGACTGAAACACAAAGAGATGACGGTATCTTGATCAAACATGAAGAACTCGGATAAACAATAGAAAAGCAGCTTGATATTTTTTTTCCCTGCAGTCTCTGCTTTTCCACGGCTTGTTTATTCATCTCAAAGCCTCAGCAGACATCTAATCAAGCTGTTAAGAGTCAGATTTGTGGCCAGTCAAGCACTTAGGGAGTTGTTAAACGTTGAAAAACAGTTCTATTGGGCAAACAGTTTCTTTTTTCCCCTTCTCCTAGATAGTGGCATGATTCCTTTATTCACTGCATACTCATCATTTTCCTATTAAAGCTGCATCGGGGTGATACAGGAACTTCTTCACTAAAAGGTCTCATTACGTTTTGGGTAGGGACACCTGACTTTTTTAGGCCTATCTTCTTTGCACTTGTTGGTACCAATCCAAATCACGCTACGGTTAGACGAAGCAATGATTTCAGCAGGCTTAAGAAAGAAGGAAAAATGTGATAGTTTCCAGATGAGTGTATTACACTAAATTTAACATGCCTTTTGGTACTTAGAATTTCCACTTTTCCCCCTTCCATTTATGTAATTAGAAAATCAAGCAGCAGGAAACCATCCCTATTCCAAGCTCAGTTAGGAACAGCGCGGTCTCATTCCCGTAGAGGGGAACAGGAGCCTTGTCCTCACAAGGAGACCTTTTGCACAGCTTACACGGACAGGGGCAAAAATAGGTTTTGAGTAATATAACTTTAATGAAACCAAAACAAATACAGGCCCGTTACGTGCTAGTTATATATGCATATATATATATATTTCAATGCCAACAACGAGCAAGGCAGCTGTGAAAACCAGAAAAAAATGCAGTTCTTACCCTATTCAAAGTGCAACGATAGATTTTAAAGTCCACTTTTTAAATGGTACAATTTTTCCACACTCAGCTCAGTGGATTAATGAGCAAGAACATCCATTGTGATTATTCTCAGGCCAGCAGTAAAGGACACATTGTGAATGGACATCTACAATGGTACCCTCCGAGTTCCAGGGCCTGAAGAACCACTCGATTACAGGTCACAGTAGATCATATTAAGAATTGACCCTAGGAAATCATGTTTGAACTAAAGCAGAGCACAGCAGGGCAGGACAACTCATTACTAGGGACACTAAACAAAAATGGAACCCATCGCCATGGCCCAAATGAGAGCTAGCAAAAGCTTTTTCTGCATGTTGACAGTCATTGCACTCCGAGCGCTGTTACCGCTTTTGGGTCTCCTGTTGGCTCCCCAGGTCGATGCTCTTCTCGTCAGCCGAACCCACGGCTTACCAGACCGCTGGCATCGCACCCTACACACACATACACACCTCAATCAAAACACTGCCCAAACCACAGCGGAGCTATGGCTCCAAAGTACATAGTTCAAATTAAAAATTGGGGCCAGATAAAATGATTCAAAAGGGAGAAGAAGGAAAGCGATCCTGTTCCCAATAAGCTGTTTTGACCCGACTGGTGAATGCAGTCCAGCAAGGGAGGAGGTGGAAAAACAAGGACATGCTCGAGCAATGGTCCGGGATGGTATCATGCTTTGACAGCCTTTAATGCTGCTCTGGCATTACAGCTATTTTATTTCATAAGTCCATCGCTCTAGGCAAGCTCCTCGGCTTCTGTTGACTCTGGGCACAGCTCGACGCGTTTCTTTAGCGTGCAAGATCCACACACGAGCGCCCAGGGAGGGGTGTGGGTGCAGGACTGCTGCGGCACCCAGAGCGAACCTTGGTCCCACTGCTCGGTAAGATAAGGAGTTTCTCAAGCTCTCTGAACTCAGGAGCCTGCCCCTCAGCCCATCCCCTTCCTTTCTTGGCACGCTTTAAAAAACAAATATTGCGCAACTTGTTTTCCATTGTGTTTTCCTTTCTGGAGAGGAATTTTTTTTGTCACTCTTCCATCTGCCAGCGCTCACCATGCAGCAGAACAGGCTTTTTCAATAAAGGGAAGCTCCTGATCAGTCTAGACTATTCCCTTTCCACCTCAGAGGATACACATTTAAATCTCGTGCTACGTGGACAACATGTCATCAGCACGGGACAAGGAAAAGGGGTCCTTGAGAGCCACCTCAGGAGCTAGAAAATTGTGCTGAGTAAAGCAGCAGTGAAGTCAGTGGAGTCAGAAGAGCAGCAGACAACATGCCAACCAGCAATTACAAGGACTGGGGTAAACATAAAAGAGAAGGGAGTACTTGGACCAGTGACTTGCCAATCAAGAGCTTTAAATATTTGTGACCCACTCCCAGGCACCGAAACCCGACTGCTCCCACAGCAGAGGGGTGAAAAAGCAATCGAGCAAAAAAGGTAAGCTCAGAGCCAGATGGCACGTGCATCTGTCTAAACAGCCTGCCGTACCAGGGAAGTTTCAAACCTGGGTCACTCCGTGACTCAAAGCTCCCAGAGACAGCGCTGGCTGGCTGCACCACTCACACAGCGTTTGCCCTTTTGGATTCTGCCTCTTCGGAGAGCACAAAATTCCAATTTTAAAAGGCAACTGAACAAACAGGGCATTGGAGTATTTATATTCCTCTCTAAACACCGGCACAAGCAGCAGGGGTCTAGCTGGTGATTTATGAGGTGGGAACGCTTCTTTGAACTTTACGTTAGACGGGGGCTGCCTTTCCAGAGTGGAGAGGAACGCACGACGGCTGTCCCTTCTGAAGAGCTCTCACAGTGGCTTTTACCCAGGTGGTCACAGCTGCTGGGTACTCAAAACAAAGTCCTCTCCTTCCATTCTCTCTCCCCCTCACTCAACATACAAAGTCAACACACCAGAGAAGGCCATCTTTCTTTTATTTATTTCCCAGAAGAGCTCCTCCTCGCACTTTCGAGACATGATACAAAACAAGCAACAGAACTTTTGTTTCACGTACAGAAACAGTTTGTTGGAGTATAAAGAGTTACTGGTGATCGTTACTGAAGAATCGTGGCTTATTCCAGGGGCACTTCAGTATTCCTGAGGAATAATCATTGATTTCTCCTTCCTTCCCACTGGGATAGTCTTAGTCATTAGTCACTGTTCCTGTAAAGCAAGAAGGCTTGTATTATTAAAAAGCCATTTGGGTTCCTTACGTGGAAGGTGTTGCGGGATGTAAAGCAAGCCACAAGGCTTTGCGACATTTCCAGAAGGCAGGCTAACATTTTCATCCTTCGCCGAAGCTGAGCAGTGGACAAGTTAAGCATCTATTTACATACCAAAAGCATGCCAGGTTTTCATGCACACAACCTTCCGTTCTGATAAAACTTAAAAAAACCCCCTCAACGTTATTGTTCAGGTTAACTATTCACAGACTGAATGGAAATCAGACGGAAATCCAAGCCGCCAATGGCCGGAGGAAAGGCTTCGGTTGCCAGACTTCTTGTGTTCTTGTGCACTGCTATAATCCACATTGCTATCAAAGTACAGGGCTGGGGGGTTTCGCTGATAAATAACACGGGCTAAAAAACTTGAAAAATAGGATACTTTCATTTTAACAGGGAACCTAGGCCATGTAAGTCTCAGCCATACTTGAAATAATTGCTAGATATTTTTAAATCCAGCTGAAAAGTCACAGGGAAATCCACTTGATCAAATTACTTTAAAAACCCCCTCAGAATCTTATGACCACAAATTAGAACTTCTCTGCGTTTTAAGTAGTCTCTCAGCCTAGATGAATGCCTCTTGCACTGCTGTTAGTGTTTCCTGATCACGTTACTAACCCAAAGGATGGGCGGCACCATGATCCGAGTTACAGCTGGAACAGCTGCAAAGTCACTTTGTAAGCTCCTGACGGATTATTTGGTATCGTGAAGGTCCTCTGTCCTCTCTCATTCTCACAGTTCAGAATTAAGAACTTGATCCAGAAGAATCAAGAGTCCCGACTGGACAAAGCTCTAAGGAACCTGGTCTGACCTCATAACTGACCCTGGCTTGGGCTGACGATGACCTCCTGGAAGTTCTTTCCAACTTGAGTTCTCCTGTGATCCTATGGATGTGACAGGTTCAGAAAACTAGAAATAACTGCATGCAAGTTAATCCACGTTAGATTTCTCTCTCTCTAATAAAGTTACTCTTCTTGCAGAATCTCACATTTTGACAAATTCGCATTTAAACAGAACTCGGTTTCATAAAGGAAGTCCTTGAGTTTAGTTATAAGTATTTTCTAGGAAGAAAAACGGAGGAGTGATAATGCAACAATATTTTCCATGTTCCTAACCAAGAGAAATGAAATAATTTTGTTGTAATAACCCTGGAGCCATGATCCATGACACGACATTTTGGAGAGAATTAATGACATTACCCTTTAGATGCCTTCAGCCGCCTCGTCCCTCTCTTGGCACATTCAGCCTCTTTGTGCCAGAGAAACCTCACGGAGACACCGCACTGGAAACTATTTGTCTGGTCCTGTGCCGTGCACGCAGCTGCGCTTCTTCTGCGAAGCGTCCTTCCAATTACCTCATGCTCCCAAGGACCACCCTTGCTCCAGAGCACAGCTTAGTCCTTAATCCAAACAAAATCCTTCGCTAGGTTGACCTCAAAGTCAGTTTTCTGTTGCCCAACAGCCCTAGTAACAAAAATTCATCCTTGAACGAGCAATGCTTTCTCAGAACATGCCAATGGGGCATCTCCCATGCATATGAAGGCACAGGCGCATCTTTCCATTTTTGTTTTTGAGGACATAAATTGGAAGAATGCCCTCAGGACAGTGTGGAAATCGAACAGGTTTTGACGTTAACAAATCTGGCCGGAAGACTCACGCACAGACTTTTGATTCTGGGCTGTGGCTGGCAGCGTTGCAGCAGCTGCATCTAAGTCCCAGCTTCTCTATCTTGCTATCTGAAATATTTTACTCCAAACAAGTTGTTCAAGGATCTTGTTATTGGTTCCCTTTCGTAACAGGCAGCTGAAGAAAATGTCTGTAAACCAGTATGTCTGGTAGGGCTGCAGAAGGCCGGCAAAAGCTCAACTGCCACTAAACCTACGGAGGACTGGACTCAACCTACAGCTCTAGATACATCAGGAAAACGCCTAAAAACACCTTCAGGCCTCCTTCATCAGGCAGACGAGTGACAGAGGAGCAAATTTTGCGTTCTGCACACTTGCTATGAAAAGCTCCTGGCAGAACATTTCACCTCAGTACTTTCTGAAGTCCTAAAATAACTATAAATACGTCCTGGTGGATGCCTCTTCTCTGGTACCAGGGAAATGCTTTTAGCAGTATATAGCCTTGTGGAGCCAATATATCCACACACACGTTTTTTTTCCCCCCAGATGCCACAATGATAAATTACTACAAGAACAGCCCCAATTTTTACACATGAAGTAAAGAAAATATTAATGAAGTCAGTTTGTAGGCTCAGTGCACTGTAAGCAGTTTGTGAGTGCACAAATGGTTCTTGCTGACTGTTTTTAAACAGTCTACCTCAGTAGGGTCGTTGATAATACTGAACTCATTTATTCTCTTCAAAACTATTTAAAGTGTACAATTTCTTCAATCTAATTGTTACACTACTATCCAGCCAAATAAAGCCACAAAACTTACAAGTGATTAGTGTTTTCGTGTTGAAAACCCAAAAAAAACCCCAGAGAAGACCAAAGATCTGCTGCCATGGGCAGATCTACCTGACAAAACTTTCAGTTTCTTCCTGACTCATTTCTTTCCAAGTCTGAAGACAGAACCTGCCCGCTAGTTTAGTCTTTCAGCTTCTCCAACACGTATTTTTATTAGACTTGTTTTCAGGTTGTGGGAAAACCTACCTGCAGGATCTGTTAAACTAATTCTATGTATCCAGCCTGTAAGTTTACTGCTAAACCCACCAGACATTACAGATTTCGAAACAGCAGGGGAACCACCCCCGCTTCGGCAACACAAGTTTCTTCTTACTAGCGCTCTTCCGGGACAGGCAGCGGAATATCCATTTAAACGGTGTCTAGATCTGCGTTTAACGCTAACTTATCACCAGTTACCACTTAACGGTAACTAGTACCAGTACTTACTTTTACAAATTTACCATGGAGAAGATATGGAGACTGGAAGTCATGTTGACAGTTGGAATAAGCCATTCCGAACCCCATCCCCGACCCAAACGCGATCGGCCATGTCTTTCCTGTGAGGGAAGGCAAGCAGAGAGGAAAAGTTACAGTCAAGAAAAGCTGTTCATTCCACGTGACGGCGACGCATTGTTCAGTAAGTACCACCAAAGAATAAACTACTAGGAGATGCATATAAGGCATTTTCAAGTTCTACGAGTCCTTAAAAAAAGCTAAAAACCAGAGCACTTCACAAGAACACGACATTGTACTAAGAGTTTAATGAAACGCAATCTCGGAATTCAAGGTATTGCTGAAAATTATTCTGTTACCAAAGCACAGTTTTAAAACCCTGGCAAGACTGGCATAAACTGACGTCCACACACCTCGAGGAATTTGGCTCAAGGTTTCCTGCATTTGCAGGATTCGAGCTGAGATATACATGTAAGAACCTCGTCACACAACAGTTGCAAGTTTAGGTAACTCCACCTCAGCTAAAAAGAGGTGTCCAAAAATGAAAGAATTGGTCTGACATCCTGATTTTCACATGGCTCAAAGATCTCTTGGTTTTAAATTGCACCTACAACAGACAGAAATGAGGAAAGCAGGCAGTCAGGAGTACTGCGGTGAACTTACTTTTGAAGAAGATGACTGAGAAAACGATTCCTAACCCGAACCCAGCACCTGCAAGAAGAAATGCAGGGAGTGAGGACTAAGACAATGCAAAGCAACGGAAAACGATTGAGTCGTTTACATTAATTCTTTGTAGCGGCTCAGGAATATCAGCCCACGTTATTTCAGCACATCAAGCACAAATGTGCCTAAATAGCGATACCGAAAAGAAAAGAATTCTTGTTTTCTGCAGTCACTGTAAGCAGCTAATTCAGCTTAGAACCCCAACCCAGACAAGGACATTATCAGCGAGATTTGGGAAACAAACCAGACTCTCTCATCCCGGGGAAAGTTACTGAATTTCTGTCACCATCTACAACGTGGAATTAAGATTTATTTGGCTCCTTGTCAGCAAATGAGAAACGGTTAAACGAAAACTTATTGTGTCCTTGAGCTTTAGATTTTGCAGATGAATATCTGATTGTATTTCGGTTATCTCACTGCTTTAACTACTTCAATGTGTGTCCCGAGGGCAGCAAAACTTTGATGCTTTGTGTTACCCTATACCTTGCAAAAGAAAGCTCCAGGCTGCTTATCTTGCACATCCACAACATTCATTATGGAGCATATTTAAACACATTAGGAATGAATGACTTTTCACATCCTTATACTATATATAGAAATAACTGCAGTGGTTGAAAAAAAAAATAAATCAAAATCTATCCAGCACCACTAAAAAACTCAGTTGGCACATTTAAAAATAATTTTTGCTTTCCTTGGAAAGCGCACTTAGGATTTTTTGCGAGAAGTCAGGCAAGTCTGCAAAACTCCTCCCCCAACTCAATAAATAAAACAGGGAAAACTCTGAGCTCAGCAGGTTAAGTTCTACCTTTAATTATATCCACTAAACACAAGAATTTTAGATACGGCACAGAAGTACAAAAGTTTTTAAAGGAGAAAAAAATGAACAAAATAAATGAGTCACGCCTATGTTCAATAAGAAAATAACAGCTTCAGGTTTATCTTTCAACAAACACTTCTTGTTACGGGTGTCAGTTCTCTCAATACAAGAAATCTCATTTCAGTAGAAGGAGTTTTATTAATTAAAAGACTTTAAAAAAGAATAATTCTTCAAAGCCTGTGATCCTTACTGAAGCTCCTGTTGAATGCATTACTAAGTGGGTCGAGTGCAGAACGTCAAAGAATCCTATACCCTCCTGACGTCCAGGAGTATGTCGTAGGGTTTTTTTAAACCTTCCTTCTGCTCTCTAAACCTTTTTTCTTGCAAGAAGTATACTAACGTAGCTTCTACCGAGGCACAGATCACTGAAACAATATTTACTGCACTACCTAGTACTTAACTAAGCACCCCATGCTTTTCACGGATCAGAAAAATCTCGAATACCCAAACAGAGACGACCAGCCAGATGATCTGAACGTTACGTTTGCTCTCCTGTTAGGACTTCATTTATTTACCAAGAGCTGGAAATCAGAGCTGGTTTTGAAAACTCTTTTCATTTCACCACAGCTTTTCAGTTGTGACAGCGGTAACTGCTTTCCCAGGCCATTACAACTCTGGAGTGAGCTTACAAAACATGCAACTGCAGGGAGGAACTTTGACCGCCTGCCAAGTGGTCCTGACATAACTCCCCCAGACATTGTAGAACCCCAGCACTTTGCACAGGGTCGGGTTTTCACTCTAATCATTTGCACAGCTACGGGAAAGTCCCGCTTGCCGAGACGCCTGGTCAGAGCTTCGGGCTCTTTCTACATTTCAGACAGCAAGAGGTAACGCTGCTTGGAGCACCTCGTACCACGTCACTGACGGGCACCTACACGGGGACTGGAGGGGACGTGGGGCATTCCTAAGAGCAGCCGCTCAGCCGTGCCGATTTCTCCACTCCCCCTCCCCAAGCAGGGCCTGCCCTCGGTACCTCTGCTAGAACACAGCTGGTGCTGGCTCTCGCCAAATGTTTCTGCTATTAAGGATAATTACTATCTTCAAGAATTCATCCAGCGGACAACTGTTTGGCCCTCTGACCCGACTTCCTCTGCCAGGCTCTTCCTACAACACGCAGTTACGCCGGCTTCTCGGTTGGGGCCGTTGCACTGTGGGTTCAAAAAGGACTTGTGGGAGGTAATTCCCTTCTGTTCAGGCAGCACTCGGTGGCGTTTGACGTGTCCGGTTCAGAGCCTGTCACGCAGCGAGCGATACCGGGCCTACGCTTCCCGGCCACGAGAAGATCCCCTCTGCCAATCCAAACAGTTTAGCTAATCAACGAGAAATTATTTACACGATGACAAATTCTGCATCATCTCCATGCACAGCCCGGGCAGTTTCTAATGTCACCACATTTTCCACGTTACCAAACAAACCCACATTCCTCTTACCAGAGTGGCGGCAAACCGCTCACTGTGTTGCGTTTAAAAAACTGCACTAAGGAAGCGGCTCTCGTTAACGCCGTTTCTTTCCATCTTCTTCCAAAAATCATCGTTATCTTGTGTTCTCCTCACCCCCTTCAGATGCTCTCTCGCGTTACAGCCCCATTTGTAAGGGCTCCACACAGATGCCAACTACGCTGCTTCCTGGGGGAAGCCACAGGATATACTTAAAGGTGAAAAATTTATTGTTTCTGCCAACAGCGATTCAGCCTAAGCCTAAAACCTAGGTCTTCCCCCACGCTAATCCCTCACACCACTGTTGAGCAGATGTGGTCCAGCACGACCGACTTGAGCAAGACCATTCTGCCTTTCCTCCAGAAAGCTTTTCTCTGAAGCAGATGGGATTCTTCTTTTCCGTGAAAATGCAACTTTCATGCCATTTCATGGGCTGTCGCTGTGCCCTGTTCCAGCAGGAAGGGGGGAGTAAAGTGGCTGAGTAAGTTTAAAAAGAGGATGGAAGATATCCAGCGCCCTGCTTTAAGTAACGACAATGCTACAGAGAAGTAAAGTTTTCATTTTCTGTACAAGAAGGCAAGTTGAAAAACAAAGCCAGAGCTTCTCTCAGCCCAAAGCCAGGTTGGTTTATTCCTTTTCCTGCTGAGGAAGAGCCCACAGTCTACACCGAATGGTGTTACCGATCAACAAGAAATGCTCAGACCCGCCCTCTCACGCCAGCCGGCGCATGTACAGCAGTTGCTCTTTTCTCCTTGGCCCTAAGGTTTAAGCGTCGGTTTTACCTTAAAACCAGAAGTGTAACTACGTCTAATTTCTCAGCCCGTCTGGTTATGAACCTATTTCTGTGGAGAGTTTGTCACTCATCTCCATTCCACTAGAAAGCATCTGTGGTTACGCGGTCATTTCCTGCGTCACTGGGAGCGAAACCATCTTGTCTTGGGAGCAAAGTAACACGTTTCGCTTTAATTCAATATAAAGTTACACCAGAGATAAAACAATGGCAGAGCTGCTGATGAGTTTTACAGGTTTAAGTTCTCACATGCTCAATTTCCTTTTAAAGAGGCAACATGTTGCTTCAAAGAGCCTCCCACCTGACCGGGGGACACTCAGGCGGCAGCTGTTTCTACTAAAGATCAGCACCTCTAGGCCAGGCTTTAACTTCACAACAATAAAACATGAAAGGTTTACCTTACAATAAAAACAAACGGACACGGAAAAGCAAAGGGCTTCATCCACGCCCGGCACATTTTCCCTCCTTTTCTTGCATGACAGACTCTTTGGTGGAAAAGGCCACAGGAAAGAGTACAACACATTTGTCACCTCCTCTGACAGTTTAAAACGTTTAACTAGAAAAACAGTCTCTTCCAGCCTGCATCTATCACTTGGGCTTAAACTCATTTACAGCTGGTGTCAACAGGGGACGGGAGGGTTCTGTGCACATCTTACTTGCTCCCAGTGAGCGTCCCAGCTCACGGACCAGCACAGCCACACGGAATTGGTATTAGGCAGAAAGCCCAGGCTCCAACAACCCTTTCATCCTACTTTTTTTTTTTTCTTCTGGCTCTTGCACCTTCCAAGAAAAATGTCACAGTACCTCAAATCAATCTAACGCACAGAAGAGCACGCGCCGCATGCCCAACAGGACATCATAAAAGTGTCTCGGAGAGAAACACAAATCTTCAGGATGGGCTCCTGCCTCCGTAAGAACATCTGGGAAACGCTTTTTCTGTAAATTTAATCGACAGTCCCTCCGACGGTGATACGACACGGTTCCTTCCTAGGCTACCCAAGTAGCTGTGGGCTGAAGCAGCTATTAAGACTGCCACACCTAGATGTACTTCTCTTCAAGAGCTTGAAACTTAAAATAGAAGGATTAAAATATGCCTGTTGACATCTGGCAAATGTGTTGCTGTTACTATAGCAGCTGGAAGTTTTTAAATTACTTAATAGTTTTCCTTTTGTCATCAGATTATTTTCCTCTGCCATTCCTTAGAAAATACAGAGCTTCAGCCTCCCCTCCTTCCGATTCTGTGGAAGAACGAAAGGATCGAAATAAAAGGAAGAAGGAGCTCCTGAAAGATGGCTTCTTGCTTTAAGAAAACAACAACCGCTCTGCACAGACAAGACTCTTCTAAAATAGGTCAGGGACTTGTCCCAACAGAGAAGATTTCTTCCCAGCCAGAAAGCAAGCTGCCATTAGGATCGAGCTCGGTTAGCTTCCCCCTGGGGACAGTGACAGCAACAGCTTCGGGGTCCAACAGCAGATCTCATCCGCGGGCCTGATGCACTAGAAGGTTCAAACGAACAGCAGCTCAGTCCAGCACTAAAATCTGCTTTAGGTAAGGAAACAGCCCCCCAAAAGTCAAGATCTTCAAATCAAAAAAACACAAGCAACTATATTCTCCCTCCCGCTGTGGGGTGTCCTGTACTGTTCCCTTCCCATCCCACTTTAAGAAGATACAAAGACAATTGTGCAAAAATGGGGAGGCGATCCCTCTTGGCACACCAGGACCTTTTATAGGGCAGCACTTAGCACCAGTTAAAAAACCCTGAGACCGTGATATCACTTATTTACAGACAGAATTAATTTTCAGCAGACTCTTAGCAAAGTCTTTCCTGGCAGGAGTCAGATTTTCTTCAGACACCGACCTTGAGGCTTTCATTCTCCTCTCCCCCGTTGTGCGGATTGTTTGCAGAGCAGGCAGGAAAACGAGCAAGGACACTACAAGAAAACGTAGTGAAACTATACACCGAGTACTCAAGGAAGGGGCAGGAAAAAGCGTGTTTTGTTTTCATCCAGCATTTTGACTGTAGTAACACAGAATACTTGGAATGACAGAACATAAATATCCAAATACCATCAAGATACAAAAATCCCGACATGCTTTCAGGGGCCGCTTTCAGCCTCAAGCGCTCCTGCAGCTCAACCGCTGCCCGAAGGCCAACTCTGGATAAACATCGGCGGTTCTGCAGATGGGCACCCAGCAGGGGGGAGCAGACCATGACCTCCCCGCAAGCAATCGCAGCGGGACCAGAATCTTTACCTCCTCAGACCAGTGAACCAGAGGGCACAGACGCGTTTCCTCCCTCTCTCAAAAGGGGAGGAAGCTGCTCTTCGAAGAGCCCGTCCAACAAAAGATCTCATCGCTATCGCATCAAGCTTTTAGACGCGATCAGGTTGCACAGAGGTAGGAAACCAGCAAGGTGCTCATCATGTGGAAAACACATCTCTGATGGGAAACTCTGCCTTGATTTGCTGCAAGGAAATAGCGCACTAGTCAGAACAAGAGCACTGTTAAACAGAAAACTTGCTGGAGGAAACCTATCCACCTTCAGGGCTTTTGCAAGCCTAACTGGGAGGGTTGGCAACCGCGCTTCCTCGCAGTCACCCAACGTAGGTTGACCGTTACTGACGTCTACTGGCCCAGCTAAGAAATAGAGGCAACTTAGAGCAAGGAGCGTGATGGTGGCATCTCCCTAGCACAAGTGCTAAGGAAAGACCCCGCTGCGTCCCCAAGCTCTCACCATTTATTACAGAATCACAGAATGTGATTATCAAGGATGTGGCAACAGCACCGAAAGGATTTTCCCAGACAAGTGTATCCGAGCTAACAAAGAATAAAAGGTTGTTCCTACCTACTGCGGTAACATCTCAAGGATCACCCAAGCGGTGTAGGGTGTCCTTGGCTGGAGTCCCCTTCCCCTCTGGACACTGTCACCGTGTGCCACCACCTCCCAAGGAAGGCCCAGCTGGCATCGTACCAGCGCGCTCCCACAGGGGACAAGGAAGTCGATGCACTTTGGCTTCCTTTCCAGGGGAGAAGAACTGACAGAGGCTGGGGGTTTAAACGGCTGCACCCTCGGATGGGTGTCTCAGCCCTGCTCTCAGGTCGTCCCGCCCGCCAGAAGTACTGCCAAGAGCAGGCTGGAACAAGGGCCGAGCAGGGCTTCCCCCAGCACCGCTCGCAGCCTCGGCTGCCGAGCTCCCCGGCTGCAGAGGACCCAGGCAGGTCACAACGCAGCTAGGAGGAGACACCTGGGTTCTTAACAATTTTCCTGTCTTTTTCACCCAAAAGAAGGTAACAGTTCCTTAATTTGTAGAGGGTGGTTGTATTCAGAACCCTACCAACAAAGGAGCTCAATATTGCTGTTAGATTTTTGACTAAAAGCCTGTTCTCGGAACAGCATTTGTCCATCTCTTCCAAACAAAACATTTTTCTCTTGGCTGCGTTGCCTCCCTGCACAGCCTAAGCCCTGAGCAGTTAATATTTACACTACTCGACCTGCTACAAGGCACCACTAGTAAAATTGGATCTTCTCCTGTACGACAAAGGAAAGTAATTTGGGGTTACAAACAAAGCTCACATAGCTATGTAACTGTGTGCTCACGTAATAGTCGTGTACTAACAACAAAATCCCAAACGAAAAACAACTCTTTTGAGCCAGGAGTTGAGACTGGACGGCCACATCGCAATTGCCAGGCAAAAAGAAACGCCTCAAGACAGGAATTTCAGGATTTTTGTATATTTAGAGAAAGTCTAATCCAGTTTTCAGAAAGTATAATCAAGTTTTATCATTATGCAGCCTGACTATCCTATTCCTAGCCATGTGAAGGATTATTTAAAAATACTGACATTGCAATCCATACAATGATTCTTTCTGAAATATTCAATCTGTGGAATGACACAAACAACACAATTTCACCCTTGCCATTAACAGAAACAGCAATTCAAGCTGGCCAGATGATGCAAGACAAAAGAAATCATCTAACAGTTGCAGGAGAACTGAAAGAGCTTTTTTCCTCTTCAAAAAATTATTATTAAATGGAAATTAAAAGTGCTTTATTTTCAGATGTCAAAACAGAGGATTAGAGGAAAATTGACATTGCTACACTGGGTTATTTACAAGCTTCCAGGCTCAATTTTTGGTCAATCACAGACATACACCAGAACATTTCTCTCTGGAATAACAACAACAAAAAATTTAACTTCAGCACAGAAACTTAACGTTCAAGTCAAGACGCAAACAGCTTCCCTAGAATTACCTTTCGGTGTCAGGTAAATTACAGCGTTTAACTCATTTTAAACTATGACAGCTTCAAAACAAACACACACAGGCACACAAATCTCCCTTCTCTTACGCACATATTCTTTACTGTCTCCTTGTTCCCTGGAAACAGCAAATAATAATAATAATAATAATAATAATAATAATAATAATAATAATAATAATAATAATAATAATAATAATAATAATAATAATAATAATTTGCCCAAAATCATAAGCCTTGCAGAGAAAAAAACAACTCTCTCAATCCTTCTGGAGTCGTTGGCTTTCCAAAGAAACGGGCAGGAAGTATCGATCATTTAAACAAACAAATCAACCCTTTACACGGGGTTTGAGGTTATTTAACGGGATGCAGAGCCCTGCCGATAAAGTGAGGAGATGGTTGTGAAGGTTGGAGAGGATGCAGGAGTTTCTAAAGCTTTTGCAAGGAAGGAGGGAGAAGGAGGGAGAAGGAGGGAGAAGGAGGGAGAAGGAGGGAGAAGGAGGGAGAAGGAGGGAGAAGGAGGGAGAAGGAGGGAGAAGGAGGGAGAAGGAGGGAGAAGGAGGGAGAAGGAGGGAGAGGAGGGAGAGGGAGAAGGAGGGAGAAGGAGGGAGAAGGAGGGAGAAGGAGGGAGAAGGAGGGAGAAGGAGGGAGAAGGAGGGAGAAGGAGGGAGAAGGAGGGAGAAGGAGGGAGAAGGAGGGAGAAGGAGGGAGAAGGAGGGAGAAGGAGGGAGAAGGAGGGAGAAGGAGGGAGAAGGAGGGAGAAGGAGGGAGAAGGAGGGAGAAGGAGGGAGAAGGAGGGAGAAGGAGGGAGAAGGAGGGAGTCACTGCAGTTTGATTCTCCTTCTCCACACTCAAAACTTTTCTGATGGGTAAGAAAAATCAGCATCAGGAAGTAAGACGGAACAGAAAGTTAAATTAGTGAAACGACTGCAAGGGTGAAAGTCTTGAGAACGGCGCGAAGCCGGAGCCAGCACGACCTGGATCGCCTGTCAGAGGTACCGCCTGGCCAGACGAGAAAGCCCAGCCCAGCCCAGCACACACCAACGCCTGTGGGCAGGGTTTGGAAAGGGCAGAGGAACAAAACCACCTACACCTGATGCAGAGGAGGTGAGCACACAAACTCCACTGAACCGCGTTTCCGTGTTCCGCGCAGGCACACCGAGGTCTACAGGACTTAACTCTCTGAACCGAAACGCTGTCTTAACAAGGCCTGACAACACGTTCTGTTTGAACTAACAGCAAGGAGTTTTAATACTGAATTACGAGACGCACACAGGCAGTGACCGAGAGGTCAGAAATGCAATACAGCATTTCAAAAGATGTACCATAAGGTCAATACTGATTTGGGGTATTTCAGTGGCAGGAGAGCTTCTGCCAGGAGCTCGATCTCCAACTAAACCAGCTCGGCTACAGACACCCCGGCTTACGCAGCTGTAGAGGGAAAGCCTGACACAAGCCAGGGCGGGCTGCACAGCCCCCAGCTATTATTTAAAAACATATTATTGCCAATAAAGTCATCCTGATAGCTGCTACCTCCTCTTCTCACTCTCTTCTCTTTCCCATGTCCCCTCAGCCCTCAAATTAACCCACAGGAGTTACCCGTCCCTACAGTTCTCACAGGCACCAGGAAACTGTCACACGTGGAAGGCTTCAGAAATTCAGCATTTTCCTTTATTTACAGGGTCCGGAATGGGAAAATACAGGGCTAATCCCAGTGTTTGTTTTTCTCCAGCCATTGGCTGGGAAGATCTCTCTGGCAAAAAACCCTCAGGAAGGCTGGAAAGGAACGTATGGGAAAGAAACCGTGGCCACTACGTGTAAAGTCTGACAAAGGATTTGGTAAACTTCTGCATCCCACATAACAAATCCTCAATTCAAAAAGTGTAACGAATGCCCTTGATAGTTTATTGGAAACTCCAGCAATTTCTGCTGTGATATTAAACAATCATCACAATCGCACAAGTTTTCCTGCAGAGGAGATGATCATTTCCACCGAGACAGCCTAAGAAAGTTTGTGTTATCAGCCCTCAGTTAACGGTCTGGATAGCCCGGCCATCGACTCACTTCACATTTACAGGCCATGATCATCTTCAGTCACAAACTATTGGAGTATGAAGCAACTTCTGAGTTGTTGCCACTTCCAAAGTTCATACCCCACGGAGGAGGCTGCCAGCACAGACACCTGAGTTACTGGATCAGTTGTAAAAGCACACAAACCAGAAAAATGCTATCACACGTGAAGGGAAACGTGTTCGAGGCCATCATCCCGGGTTTAGTGCTAAGGATAAAATTAAAGAGCTGCAGCCCATGCACCCTTTAGAGCAATCTAATGGAAACCACGAATTTTATTGAGCTCTCTACTCAATGCCATCATGAAGCTAATGTTGGGCGAATTCCTGGTCTCGAGCACGAGGGCAGGAACTCTAAACACCTTTTCTTTCTTCTGCTGTCGCTTTGGAAAGGAAGAAAACACAAAATTAAAACAGAAGGCCTGCCAAAGAGACATGCTGCATCAAAATCAACTCTGCACCCACTTTCTTCAGTCTCTTGGAGGGACCTGCCATGTACACGACTCCTACACGTACAGCTGCGGCACAGGACAAATTCCTGTTTATAGTCTCGCATGCGTAATATTTCATGATAAAGCAACCAATGCTACGGAAACATAAACACAGCCGGATATGTTTGTCAGGCAAACCTGAGTAGAATTTCCTAAGGCAAAACATTGCTCTGGAGCACTTGACACTTTACAAAGGCCTATTATAAACAATGGAAGTTTCAGTTTACTTAAAATTATTAAACATCTTTTCCAATGGAAAAGTATTAGGCAACTAAAACTCCAAGCTCCTCCTCGGCTTTCAAGCGTAAGGCCACTAGAGCAACAAGAAATAAACGTTCCCATTTCTCAGATATTATGAAGGGTACTAAAAGAGACTTCTGCACTAATGTGGAACACACACCTTTCGTGTCAGACACTTCACTTCTTGCTCTACACAGTGCATTTAAAGATTTGCGTTGGTATATATATTTTGTAAAGCCACAACCTCCTGGGCTGCATTAAGAAGACTGTGGCCAAGGGAAGTCACCCTCCCCGTCTGTTCTGCCCTGGCGAGGCCGTGCTTGGATGCTGTGTCCAGTTCTGGGCTCCCCAGTTCCAGAGAGACAGGGACCTACTGGAGAGAGCCCAGCGGAGGGCAACAGATGACTCGGGGACTGGAGCATCTCTCTTCCAAGGAAAGGTTGGGAGAGCTGGGACTCTTCAGCCTGGAGAAGAGAAGGCTGAGAGGAGAACTTCGCAACGTCTCTAACTATCTAAAGAGTGGGTGCAGGGAGGACGGTGCCAGACTCTTTTCAGTAGGGCCCACTGGCAGGATCTCTAGAGGTCCCTTCCAACTCCAACAGTTCTGTGATTCCGTGCCTTGGCAGCGTGTCACATGAAGAGCACTGAATGGGCACACAAAATTACAAACTGCTCATAAAACTCACAGTTCTATGTGAAACGTTACGGATGGCTTGTTGCAGATGTGAAGCACTGCAGGCACAAGTGCAGCCCTAACTTTAAGGAGAAATAAACACAGAAGAAGGTCAGCAGAACTGTTTGCCTACTTAAAAGAAACATCACGGTCGGGACACCGGAGGGAAAGCTTCTCAATGTCAAGCTGCGCGTGCTGTACCAGGCACCGCGTGCCAAGGCTATCAGCGTGTCACGTCGTGCATTGCTTTTAATAAACACAGCCCACCTCGCACACTGAGTGATGTGAACAGCTCTGCAGAAACAGGTTTCGAAAACCGAGCCGTGGTCACAGCGAAGCTAAAGGCGGGCAAGGTCGCGGCGTGCAAGGACCGGCCGGTGCCCACCCGGGCCCATTCATTCCGGGCAGGACGCGTCCCGCCGGCCGCGGAGCTCAGCGCCAGGGGACGTTTCCCCCCGAAACCTCTCACCTGCAGCCGAGAGACTAACCAGAGGTCACAAACCCACCCTCCGCTACGGGACCGCGGGTAAGCCGGGGCTGGGCCGGGGAGGAGCGCCCGGAGGAGCGGGCCCGCGGGGTCCGTGCCCGCCGCCAAGGTCACCTTGCCGGGCCCGGGGCCGCGCCGCTCCCTCCCGCCGACCCCCGGCGGCAACGCTGCCGCAGGACACCCCGCCGGCCCGCCCGGGCCTACAGCGCGGAGAGGCCGCCGCCGTCCTCGGCCCGGCCCGGCCCGGCGCGGCGGGAGGTGGCGGGACGCCCCGGGCCTCACGGGCCCTTCCTCGGCGGGCCCGGCCGCGCCGTGGGGCCGCGCGGCGAAGCGGCCTTCCCAGCCCCGGGGCGCCCGGTCGGCCGCCACCGCCCCTGCGTGGGTCCTCCCCCTCCGCCCTGCCCTCCCCGCCCTTACCCAGCTTGACGGCGGAGTCCGCCAGACACCGGTCCCACTTCCTGCCCAGCTCGCCCTCCGACGCCATCTTGGCCGTCCCCTCCCACCTCCGCCCGTGCCCTCCCCTCCTCCCGCGCGCGGCTCTCGCGAGATCTGCCGGCGCGGGGAAGCGGGGGAGCGGCAGCTCTCGCGAGATTCCGGCGCGGCCGCCGTTGTCACGGTTACCGGCGGGAGGGCAACGCGGCCGCCGCGCTCGCCCTTGGGCCGCCCCAGAGGCCGTTCTCCCTTGTAGGACTCGGCCCGCCCCAGCCCCTCCTGGGCTCTCCCGCCAGAGCTCCCTCTGTGTCCTTGTCAGGCTTCGCGTCCCTCGGCCTAAGGCGGGAGCCCCGTCTTCCCGCAGCCCCCCCGGCTTAGGCCCAGCCTCCTCCCTCAGGGCTCTGGGTCACCCCTGGCAGGAGCAGCTTCGTCCCGCTGGGCCCCCACTCTTGTGTGGGTTTTCCCTCGTAGGGGTCTTGCATCACACACAGCTCCTGCATCTGTGCTGCTGCCCTCAGCTGCCCAGGCCGGGCTGGCCGGGGCTGGGAGCAGCCTCACCCCGTTGGGGATGTCCCTGTCAGGGCAGGGCTTGGAACCGGGTGATCTCTAAGGTCCCTTCCGACCCAAACCAGTCTGTGATTCTATGAGCTTCTCCTCAGTGCCTGAAATGAGAGGCAGGTGTGTGGAAAAAAGCAGCTGTTGCCAATCCCTCTGGATGGCCCAGAGTTCACTTAATTTAAGAGCAACCCAGAGCTCAGGCTTTCTTGTACAGTTGGGAAAAGGAGCTGAACGCTGTCGGGAAGAAAAGAATGTCATATTCAAAATGTCATTCCGTGCAACAGGATGCTAATATTAGAGTAAGGAGTTGTGGGAAGGATTCTCAGTGATTTATGGGTGTTTGACACATCCTGAAGTGCACGGCAGCGCTGTGGAACCAGGAACGTAAGTGTGAATAGCTTCAAACTTACCGTAAAGAATTTTATGTTGCAAATGTTGTGTAGGCTTACTGGAAGTTGTTCTCCAGAAGCCTTGTGGGAAAAAAACCAAACCGGCAGTGTTTTTCAAGTAATAATGTCCTCATTCGCACTTGGTAAGACAATTTTTAGCTGCAATTACTTGTTTTGATTTCTTAAGTTCTGACAGTTTTCTGTATCAGGTTGGAGAGGAGGCAGCAGCTCTAGTGCTTTATAAAACTGGAAGTCAGTTGAAGACTAAAGTAACAAGTAGAAGTCAAACTTCTCTGAAGCTGGCAACGAAATTCTAGAGTTATTGTTTGTGGCCTCTGATTTGTCTTAAAATTATAACTGGTTTTGATCTAGAGCAATGAAGAAAGATTTTCCCTTTATTTGGTTTAGTTCAACTCCACATATCACTGAACAATCACCATTGTCTATTATTTTTACTGAGTTAAACAATCTAAATGGCTTTAAGAAAAAAAACCAACCCAAAGTGTTTTGGGAGGTACGCAGTTAAGCTAAACCCTTGCAGGTTCAAGAGGCTTCCCTGGAGGAGGCAGCTCCCCTGAGAAGGGACCCTCCCCTTTTCTTCCCCCCCCCTGCAGTTTACCCAAACCAGTTTGCATTGCTGCGTAGCTGGTATCAAAAATAGAACCGTGCATCAAGTTACTTCATAAAAATACCACGAGGATCAAGCAGTTTTTCCCCTGACTGGATAAAGAAGTGTTTTCTGAAACCACTGACCCAGGGGTACATCCTAATGTGCGAGCTCCACCCTCCTGTTTCCAAACAGCCCTGGAAAATATCGGGAGGGAAAAGATAGTTGAAGCCTCCAGCTAATTCTTTACTTTTTTTTTTTGGTGTTCTCCCTCCCCTTAAAATTAAATTCCAGAAATTGGTGTTTAAACGCAACCCAGAAACGTGGTCGTCTTTTTGGCGAAAACAGACAGCCTGTGCAGGCCAGTGCGTAGTCTCACTTCACACTTACTCGTTTTCAGTTTCTTGGGGGACGAGGGAAGCGGTGGTGAGCTGCTGGGCCGCGAGGCGCTTCGGAACGGGTCCTGTTGCTGTGAAATGCCTCTCGGTGTATTTGGACAGCCTTGTGTCAGGATCCCGGTGCGTTAACCCCTTTCGAAGGAGGTGGAATAGCTCAGCGTAATTGTTTTCGGCGCCCGCCTGCCTTCTGAGAAACGGGTCCGCTGCTTTTAAATCCCAGAGTCGCCGAGTGAGCAGAGGGGGCTCTGGAAAACGTTATCCGTTAAGGATCTAGAGCGCATTCTCTGTACCCCTTCCCCACCCCAGGGAAAAATTAAGGCAGGAGGGAATGTGTCCAAAGACAGCCTTTTCTCTCCATCGCTATAGTTACTTGGCAATTAGACTGTCTCAGTGTAATATTGAGTATTTATTATTGTATGACTCCAAGGTGATGTTTAGAACACACAGTTTTGAAAAACCTTTTTTTGCATTTTACGGCCCAGCGTGTGCTGTCCCCGGGTTCCTGCCCTCCCTTCTCCCCTCACACTCTCTTCTCCTTTCTTTCCAGTAATTGAATATATGAAAAAATAGAAGAGGCTGAAATGAAGCCAGAAAGCTTAAACCCCCCCTGCCTTCTCTGATGGAAGTCAACTTTTGGTAGGCTCAGACTTTGCATCAGCAGTTTTCTTAATTCTATACCCAGCCTGAGTTGTGTATCACGTTAGTAACACTACTCGGAGACCAAAAGTTAGGCATTCACTTTAATACACTGCCGGTTAGTTTTTCAAACTGTCAAACTAGAGGCAGAACTGGGAATCTGAGATGAGTAAGTACCACTGTTATTCTTCAAATTTGCTATTTCCCTGGAGCCTGGTGGAAGGAGCCACGGGGAGAGCACGTACGTCCACACAGGTCAGGGTGAGGAGCTTCTCTGGGCCTGTGCCAGCCGAAATTCAAAGCCCTTTCCACCTTGACTTGCTTTTTAACTGCTAGCCCTAGCTTTTACATAGTGCAGTTTTAGGATGGTTCACCCTCACCCTGCTAGTTTTTATTTTAAAACTTCCGAGGAAGTTTCTTTTAAATCTTGATCCTTCCCCAGGATAAGTACATTGCCTCCTACCACGTTTTTTCTAAGAATCCTATGGCACCCTTCCTGCCAGTTCCCCGCTGGATACTTGATCTCCTCTTTTCCAAAGAATACACGTGTAAGTTTACCCATAGGTTTAAATACAAGGAATTGCCCTCCTCCCGCATATATATATATATATATTTTATCTGCCAAGAGGAGCAGCAATCTGCATAGGAAGACAGCAGTGTAGGAGTTAGCTGTTTGAAATGGTTGACACAGCCTTGGTTGCAGGTCCTTGCTTGGCTGGTCATACTTCCAGAATGCTGCTTTCGTGTTACAGAGTGAATCACAGAGTGTTAGAGGTTGGAAGGGACCTCAAAGATCATCTAGTCCAGCCCCCTGCCAGAGCAGGATCACCTACAGCAGAGCGCACAGGAACGTGTCCAGGTGGGTTTTGAATGTCTCCAAAGAAGGAGATTCCACAACCTCCCTGGGCAGCCTGGGCCAGGGCTCTGTCACCCTCACTGTGAAAAAATCTTTCCTCATATTTTTATGGAACTTCCAATGTTCCAGCTTGTACCCATTGCCCCTTGTCCTGTCAGCGGACGCCACTGAAAACAGCCTGGCTCTGTCCTCCTGACACTCATCCCTTGACATATTTATAAACATGAATGAGGTCACCCCTCAGCCTCCTCTTCTCCAAGCTGCAGAGCCCCAGCTCCCTCAGCCTTTCCTCACCAGGGAGATGTTCCATCCCTCCATCATCCCTGTGGCTGTGCTGGGCTCTCTCCAGCAGTTCCCTGTCCCTCTTGAGCTGAGGGGCCCAGAACTGGACACAATATTCCAGATGCACACCTGGGCTGGAAACTCCAGCTCTTGGTCTCTGCTCCAGGTTGTTGGTTTTTGGTTTTTTGTCTTCACGGATACAAGCTGCATTCACCAGCAGATACTGATGCTTATTTTTGTCTTGGAAAGCCTTCTTGCTATCCAAGCAGCAACAAAAAAAAAAGCCTACGCCCCAAGTCCGAGGAAGAAGAAACCCTTCCTCGGCAGGACTTTGCCATAAAATGGGACGAGCGCCAGCAATTCCATTAAGCCTCCTTTGCCGTTCTGATTGATTTGAGGTGGGAGACAGTCGGATACCGTGGGGGTGAACAATAGTCTAAAGGCTAAGGTAGCCTTGCGTTAGGAGAGGCAGCTTGTGACGCGGGGCGAGTATCACTCGGTCTTGTTGTGGCAATCGTATTCGTGCGAATAAGCGAGTCCGTTTTCTCTCTGTGCTCGTGTATCTTCATGCCGGTTTTGCAAAGCTGATGTAACGTTGTATCCAGTAGCGTGGTACTGCTGCTGACAGCTGTCAGGTACGGCTGGCCGAAGTGGAACTTTGGAAAATGGAGCAAGATGTGTCACAGCTCGTTGCGCTAATTCTGCTTTAAGCTGTTTTTTTTCGGGAATGCGAAGCTTGCCCCAAAAATCTCTGGAGGAAGGCACTTGCGTGGAAAGAGCAATCTGAATTTTTGCTCTTACGTTATCAGTGTAAGCACCACTGTGACATTTCTTGTCTTTATTTGATGTGTACTATTTTGTGATAATTTTTTAGTTTAGTAGTAGAAATAGGAAAAGAAGGAATACACTGTGTTGGTAGAGCTTTTTCTGATGACCGAGCCCGTGAAAGAGTGCTATTTCACAGCTCTTTGAGCATGTTTTTCCATCTGGCCATGTCACTGGCTAATTCTATACAGATTCTAACTAGTGAACTGTGACTATTGTATTAAGAAAGGAGCCAGGCCCTTACAGTGCTTTTGGCTGGTATATCAGCAAGCTTCAAATGAAGTGCAACATGTCAGGGAAAAAGGACGGGAGTGGAAAGTTTCGTTTCTTTCTAGTGCTTTTAATCAGCTTCTCCTTGATTCTTTTTCAATGACAGGTCACAGACTATTGCTACAGTTAATGACCAAGTTTGATGAGAATGTTCTCTCTTTGGTGAGGCTAAAGATGTTTCTGAAAGCTCCTGTCCATCAAGCTTTCTGTGCTGAAAATACAAAGTTAAAAGAGCAGTCACAACAAACACGACATTAAGGTACAAAACTAAGTGGAACGCGCTGGAAAACTAGTGATCCCAGCAGCGGTGCAGTCCCCCATTCTCTCAGAAAATGGCTCATTGTCCCTTTGTGAGCACGCGTTGTTGGGTTTCTTGAGGCAGGATGTCAGATACGTCTTGGTTGCCTTTGTCCATCTCGTATGAAACATTTTGTGGAGTAACATTGGCTTAAAATCTGGAGGATGTGTGAAAACAGCGTGCCTGCAAACAACTCCAAGGCACGTCCAGATGTGGCGTTCTTCAAAATGTGGTCAGGTACTTTTGGACTGAAAGCGAGCCACTTTTATTAGTGGATGAGCATGTTACTCTATATGTGGGAGAAAAAAATTAGTTTTCTATGTCCAAGATACAGACCCAGATTGCAGAGATGTGGCTTTTTAACGTGACTCTGCCAAATCCCCTCTCTCTGCGTGCTGGCTTCAGCTCTGTAGTTGTCTCTCAGTCTGTGAAAGAGGGACATTGGACATGACTCGGTCTTACCTATTTAGGCAAAACAATTGTAAGAAAATGGTCAAAGCCAGAAAAATCTCGTGCCTCTAGCGACATATGTGCTCGAGTGCTGCGTAACCTTTAATTTCTCTGCTTGGTACTGTCCCTCTGCTGCACTGGTAGCAGAATGTCTTCTTTCTGCCCAGTCTCTGGACGTGTTAGACTGCTAGGTTTATTGTCTTTTACATTAATCAGATGAGCAGGGTGCTGACGAAGTGGAAAGAAGTCTGGTTTTAGCATTCTTTGGGCAGAAGGGGAATGCCTCAAACCTCCCATTAAATGGGCAATATGTTGTTTTTCATTAAGTGTGGTATTTTGATTTACTCATCAGTTCCTGCAGTGAATGGGGAAACTCTTAAAACCTTTCTATTCCAGGAGTACCCTCAGCAAAGTTGCTTTGGAACTGAAATGGGACGGAGCCTTTTTTTTTAATTGTTTGGGCTATTTTGACAGTGTGTACAAAGATCTCCATAGTGAGAACTATCTGTGGCTTAAATACGGAATTCCAAGACGTTGGGTAGTGTTGTAGGTACCTTTTTCCTTTATTAGTTTCCAAGAAATGCTCAGCTTTCAGCCTCAAATCAAGCAATGCTGCTGGTTTACTGACTCTGACTAATAAAACCCAGCAAGCTAAACTTTACCATTGCTGGAAGACTCTTGCAGCAGTAAATTCAATTTATGAGAACCCCTAATAAAAGTTTACATATCTTTCAAGTGCCACAAGCTTGACATGAAAGAAAATGGGCACTCTGACCTTAAAAAAAAAAAAAAAAGGCTCAAGATTGCTTTTTCTTTACTAGGAAAATGAATATTCAGTGAAGCATGGAAATTTTCTCGAGGACCTTGTTTTTAAGCACGTTCTCAGTCACCCTTGGTCCTGGCTAAACACTGGAATAAACAAAATAAATAGCATCTCACCATGCGTGCAGGACGATAAAATAAAACCACATTGTGTTGGACCACAGATGCTTTATGGAGTTCTGGCTAAATGTGAAAAGTACTTTGTAATGCTAATGAGTATTTATCCTTTTGCTTCCTTGAATATAATCAAACGTACAGGGACAGCACATGTATCTGGCCTTTGCTGATTGCAACATCAAAAGCCTCGTTATTAATTGCACATGAATCTGATGTCGTAGGGCCGTTAAGCCGTCAACTGCCATCAGTGTTCGCTTCCTTTGTTTATAGACCCTCACTTTAAAGACGCGCAATGCCCAACACGAAGCCTTTCCCGCGCGCTTTGCTCCGTTTAGGTGGGCGACGCCGTGCCAGGAGCGGTGGGAAATGCCCGGAACGCAGGTGACGCCGCCTCAACGGCACCGAGATTTAGCAAATGTACCCGAATTCGCTGTACTTAGTGTCAACCCCTCCAGGAATCGCAGCAGAAGCAGGACAGCTACAACTGGAGTTGTGTATGCGGAGCCTGCTGAGGTCTGCTTCACGCTGCAAAATTGCAGCCTACCAGGAGAGTCTGGTCCTCCGCCTTAATAAACAAACAACAACAACAATTCCCTTCAGCATGTCCTGCTATAAACAAGCAAAGCGAGCAGCTGGTCCTCATTTGAAAAGATGTTCCATCAATTGCAAAAGGAATCTGCAGATCTCCTTAATGCAAATATTTTGGGGAAAACTCAAAGCAGCTGTTTATTCTTCTTTATACCTATTAGCAGGAAATCAAAATCCAGGATGCTTGTATTTCTCCCGCTAAGAAAAACATCCTCTTGGCCTCCCTGTTCATGTGGGTCTCAAATTGTTTAAAATATACTGGGCTGCGTAATTCTGCTGTTGCTCTGCTGCTTCAGCAAGCAGCTAGAAACAATTTCAGTTCCTAACTATTAAAGCTACTAAAAGTAGTCATTGAATACTTTGTGTGAGTTTCCTGCATGTTCAAAGTCATCAATTCTGCCCTCCCAAACCCTGCCCCAAGAAAAATACGCACATGAGATGTGTGGACTCCTGTAAAATGAGTAATTGTCCCCGTGTAACGAACAAGCTTGTGTTGTTAATTATCTCAGAGGGAACATAAGGACTGAAGGAACTGGGGATTGCAAAATAAAAGCCATTTTGGACTGTTGCATCTTACAGACAGGGTTTAAGGAAGTCAGGTCAGCTCATGTTGGGAAGCAATTTAGAGACGCCAGAGCAGGAGAAGCCTTCTGAGCTCATGTGGCCACTCTACTAGACCAGTCAAAATTATTTCCCACCTTGGGGTTTATTTGGTAGGTGGGTTATTGATGGAGTTTTATGCGCTTTTGTTTTTCTGTGAAGTATTATAGCTCTTGTTTTTCTTGAGATGGTTCTACTGTTTTGTATCAGTTGATTCCCTAATTAGTGTAAGCAGTGATAGCTGCCAGGTCTGTGTGTGGCCGTTTGTCGTGCAAATTCGTGTTCAACAGTTACCCTTGGTTCAGCTATTGCAGTCAGAGCCGTTCTCTCCTGAGAAGTGGAGCTTGTGCTTTTCAAATAGGAAGCTACATCTGGTTTGTGCCGTTAAGTAAAACGGAGCGCGGTCTGGGTTGTTATCTCTTGGAAGGTGGGATCTGATAGCTCTTAGACTTGAGCCACAAACATCTGTGGTAGCACCACAGGGAAAAGTCAAGAGCTTGGCCTTGATTGTCTCCTGCAGGAAGGTCGCACGGAGAGAAAAGCCAAGGGAAAAGGGAGCGGTGTGGGACCGCCCCGGTCGGCATTTCCAGCTTCAACAGCAAGCCCCGGAAAGTCAGTGGAATGACAAGAGGGCTTGTGGCTTACAAGGGCCAAATCTGCAGCACAGGAGCCAGAGAGCACAGATGGAACATTCTTGGGATCCTGGTCTGGTGAAACATGGGCTAAATAATTGTTCAAAAGAAGCTGCAGGGAGAAGTGTTGCCATGTAATGAACCTTCCCCAGGACAGCCAGGTATGCTGCAGCTCTTCAATTCACAGGTGCGGAGTGGGGATCAGTTTTACCTGAGATCACCAAATTGGGAATTAGTGCAGTAGGTGGACAAATGGTTTCTTGCTGGGACAGTCTGAGACAAGTAGGAGTGTTTTTATTTGCCCATTTCTCTCTCGCATTTGCAGCGTGCATCGCAGCTGCCTGAGCCCTGAAGTCATCCAAATATGTCGGCGTCTGCTTGGCTTCCACCAAGTACCTACACGCTCTGCTGAACCAATGGCTAAGCTCCCAGAGGAGGACGAAGGCTTTTCTAATTAATTAACCCTGGCCTCGTGCGGCCACAGGCAGCACCACCTGCTCGTTACCTCTGTAAAGTCAGTTTTCAGCGCTGATGAGGCTGTCAGAACGCTACCTGTTCGGGCCGACGTTTTCCGTGCTAAGCGCCTGCCTTTTATTGAGTTTTGTTGAACGCTGAGGCCCGTTTAAACGTTTAAGAGATGCTCACAGAGCGCAACCGCTGCCCGCCCGAGCAGCCGGGCGCGACTGCCGCGCCCCCGGCCCAGCTGCCGGCGCGCCCTCCCGCAGGCCCCGCCCCCCGCCTCTGATTGGCCGCCGGGCTCACCCCCGCGCGGCAGTTGGTAGCGCCCGGCGCCCTCCCGCCCGTGCCGCTGCTGCCTCGCGGGGTCCGACCCCTCCCCCCCCCCGCCCCTCGGGCAATGGTTCCTCCCGCTCCGCCTCCCCGCCCCGGTCGCGCGCCGCGCTCCATACTTGGCGATGGCCGGCGAGCCGCGCGCTGATTGGCAGGGCGGCGGCGAGGGGGCGGGGCGGCGCGGCGCTGACCCGGATGTTCACTCCTAGGCAACGGCGGAAGTGGAAGGGCCGCGGCCTGGCTCGCAGGGACACCGGACGGGACCGGGAGGCGCCGCCGTTGCTACCGCCCAGCGCAGCCCCGCCGCGCCGCCATGGTAAGGCCGGGGGCGGCCCCGCTCCCCCCTCCCCGCGTCCCGCTCCCTCCCGGCGGCGCTGCCCGCTCCCAGCCCCCCGGTGCCGCGCCCCGGCGGATCCTCCCCCCCCCCCCCCCTCCATCCCTGCGGCCGCTTGGCGGGGGGCGGCGGGGCGAGCGGGCCTCGCCGGGGTGGTGGGGAGGGAGGGCCCGAGCCGGTGCCGTCGGGGGAGAGGGAGGGGGTGGCCTGGCCCGGTGTGGGGGCGGTGGCGGGGGGCGCTCCGCAGGGCCTGGGGCCGGCCGGGCCCCTCCGCTGCCCGGTTACCGACAGCTCGCCGTGCCCGGGCCCGGGGCTGGGGCTCACAGAGGGAATGCTCCGCTGCGGGCGGCGGGTGGTGCCGCTTGGCGCAGCTGCGAGCGGTGCGAGGGAGCGGGTGCAGCAGCAGCAGCGGCGGTTCCGGGCGGCGCAGGGGCCCGACCCGCTCCGGCCGCTGTTCGCCAGCCCCCAACGATGCCCGGTGCTCCGGCATTTCCTCGGGGAGCCGGACCCGCTCGTTCCGGTGTGCTGAGGTCTAATGGAATGCGCAAAACACAGGAGGACCCGGCGCAGGTGCTGTTGCGGTGGTGGGTGCCGCTCCTCTGCGTGGAGAGGGGAACTTTGTGTTTTTCGGAGGAGAATCTCTCGTTTCTTCAGTCGCGTCGAAGGATCTCCCATCTTGCAGCGCGTTTGTGAATGGAGTAGCCCAGGTCACAAAACCTTTCAATTTGGTTTTGGCACGGTGTGTGAAGGGTGCCAAGGTTTCATCAGCTCTAAACAAATGCGGCGATAAGAACGGGAACTGGCCCAGGCCCTGGCCTGCTCCCAGCCCTGCCGGGGTGGAGCTGTGCTGCTGTGGAGCGTGCGTTCCCTGTGCAGCCCCCGTGCGCGTAATCGCTCGCATGGGATCTCTGAGATACTTCGTGCTGTTTGTACATCTGTGAGTCAGGTTTTCCAACATAACAATTGAAGAATGTTCAAATGCATTTAGATTTTAAAAAGAACAACCCCGTGCCTGGTGTCATACAATGTAAAGACTGGTGAAGCGAGCAAGTGTGAACCTTCTCTTCCTGCTTTCAGCCGTAGGAATTTCCGAGGCAATACCTGATGTTTTTTTTTCTTCAGAACTGAAGATCATGGGGATCCTGCTGCCTTTATTGTGTGGGGTAAAGATCTTTAGTTTCTGGTGAAAGGTAGAGAATGGTTAAGATCAAAGTTCTGCTCCTCTGTTGCTGTTTGAGCAAAGGAGATGCTGTACCCGGCTTCTGAGTGGGAGGGGTGACAGGATGGAGCATCTTATTTCCATGGGGTCCCTTCTGTTAAGATACTGAGATCTGCCTGTGTGAGACCTGACTGGAGAACCTGAAATTGGGATTCTGACAAACTCCTAACTTCTGCCCTGGCAAAAATCCTCACAGGAAAAGAGTTCAAGGAAAGGGTTAATGTAAAATAACAACAGTGATACCAGCATCTTTCAAGGAGGTATGAGAGCGTGCTAGAAGAAGAATAGAGTCAGGGTTGGAATCTAACTGTATCAGTCTTTTGGAGGAGGAGGTAGAGCACAGATCCTTTAGAAATTTCCTGACTGTTGCAGTGCTGTCTTCTGATTTTTCATGTTTTAGTCATGGAGACCACTGGACATGGGAGAAATCTGATCAGCGCTCCCAGCGCTACGTGCTGGTCTCCGACGCTGAGCGGGCTCCAGGGCTGAACCTGCAGCCGCCGCTTTGTTAGTGCCGTGTCGTGGTGGGGTGCCTTAGCCAAGCCTGGCGTGCAAGATGGATCACTGATCTTGTTTGCAGAAGGCAAACGATCCGTGCTGATGTTTTAAAACTGGCTGGCTCTCGGCGTTAGCTTAGCGTTACGTGGGCAGTGCAGCCGCAGCGTCCAGTTTCAGCTGAAGCGCGAACCCAGCGTTGAGAGAACTTCCAGGATCTTTCGTTTTGGTGGGTGTGGGAACGCGATCCTGAAGTGGAGCGTTGAAAATCTGAAATGCCCCTTTCTCTAAAGGCAACAGGAAGTTTCAGGACAGCTGGGAGAAGCTGGTATGGTCTGAGATATCAGGTGAAACACCTTCCTGGTCCCGTGGGGTTTGCCAGTATCGGTGTAGAGCAGCGCGATGGGAACCTTGGTCTCCTCTGCGCCGCCTCGAGGCTGAACTGCTCCTGGTGAGCTTGTGCCTGCGTTTCAGTCAGGTGCTCGGTGAAAGAGGGCAGGGCAACACATGAAGCTTGAAAACTACCTGGATGGATGCTGTCTATTGTGCTAAATATAGACTGAAAGCACCACTGAGGGCAAAGCAGGACCTCGGGAGGGTGGATCTGCTGAGATTTCTGCAGTTGTGGGTTGTGAATGGATGCAACGCAGCTACTCTGTGAAAACAAGTCTTCTTTCCAGGTTACATAAACTGCCCCGAGCACGTTAGCAAGTATTTCTTCTGCTGTGCAGCTCTTCAGGAAAAGGTGGACAATTTTAGTACAATTTATAATTTGATCAACCATAAGCAGCCTAGCGTGGTGCTGGCTGCACATCACCATCCGTTTAGAATTTGTGAGGCAGCTGAAGAGCGCTGAAGCACAGCCAAGGACCATGGAATCACAGAGCTGCCTGGGTTGGGAAAGACCTTTAAGACTGAGCCCAACCATTAAATGTGATGCGACTGACACTCGACACGTAAACCTCCCGTGCTGTTCAGAATAACTAATGTTTTCAGAAGAGGGGCTGTTTGTCTCGGGCAGGCACGTTGCTGCTCGGGGAGTAGCTTGGTTTTGTGTGACCGCTGCCGAAACCACGCAGGATGATTTGTGAAGCTGCAAAACGAAAGGTAGCGCTTCTCCAGCTGCTTGAATGCCAAGCCCAGCTCTCTTCTGAACTGGTCCTGTCACTTTTGAAACCAAATAGCACGAGAGCTCAGGGTAGGTTTTCGGTGTCCGCAGCAAGTCCTTTGCACCTCTGTGCCTTCTGAGAAGTACTGACCTAAGCTGTTTTGTAGAGTCTGTGTTTTATTAGGCGCGTATATGAGCTTAGCCAAATGTTATCTTACAAGGCAAATGCCCAAAATAATCAAGTTAGAGGATTTCGTTGGGATAGGGAATGCTGCCATCGCAGTGATGCTTAATCTTGTGGTTTATTAGCAAAGGGGAAAACGTTCTCAAGCTCGAGTTGTGCAGACAGGATTTCCTTACATGGTAAATATCTATGCTGATCTCTTACTAGTTGACATCTGGGTGTAAACCAAACTGAAAGTGCAGTTCAATGCTTTTGAAAGACTATTTTTAGTCCTTTTTACTGTAGTTGAGTAATCACTCTCTTTGGCAAAGGGACGTTGCTGCCCTGTTTGGTTTCTCCTTCCCGGGTTTTGGCTGTGCTTTCCGCCAGCCCACGCTCAGGTGTGAGGGACAGCCGAGACACTCGGGGGATTTGTGTGTCCCGGTGCCGGGTGCTCCCCCGGTTTGGCTTTGGGCAGGTGGGGGCCTCTGAAGACTCGGCGGGGAGTGCTGGGGTTTGTTTTCCCCTGCCCTTTGGAGGGAGGTTTGGTCAAGGGCAAACGGCTCCTTACTCTGGAGGCAAAGCTTGTAGAGAAGGGTTTGGTTTGGTTGGTGGCGTTTTGGTTCCGCCACTTGAGCTGGTGCATGTTGCCGTGGTTGAGATAAAACCGAGTATGTTTCGGTGCCTGCTGAAGAGAGCAGTTTTGCTGGAAATTCTGTGTGAAATTCTGAAAGGTGCCTGTGCAGGCAGCATAAACTGGAGTTTGGGTCTATGCGAAGCCTCCCTTTCCCCCGCCTTTAATCCAATGTGATGCTTAAGGACTCTTTTTATTCAGGCAAAGGACATGACTGCAGAGGTATACTCAAAATGATGTTGGTATACTGGTTATAGTCATATTCTTATTCAGTCACTGCACATTATAATTTTCCACTTTCTCATTGATTTATACTGGGAGGCCTGGAGAGGTTAAAAAGCCTCAACCAAATCTTTGTCTCTCTCCAGAGAGAGAGTGAGAGCTCCAAAGCAAGCGTGTGCTTCAGGTGTTCCTAATCCTTTGCCGTTGCAGGAAGAAGGATGAAAAAAAAATCTCACTTAAAACCAAGGGACTTCAAATTTGAATTTCTTTTATGGGTGAGACCTGTGTGGTGTGAAGGAGCAGTTAATGCTTGTGAGCAACAGCAGCTTTTCCCAAGCTTCCTGCTCGCTCTAGCTGGGCTTTAGCCCAAGGTTTGCTCGCTGAGAGATTGTGTTTTATTATAAAGCTTCTCTGACCTGAGCATAAAGATCAAGAATTGAGGCCAGTGAATTGTGGCCACTTGAAGCTGGAGTATATAAACTGATTTTTTTTTTTTCTTTTCTGTAATGGCTTCTTCAATACCGAGTTATCCACGAATGAGGTGTTCCTGTTGACATTAGTGTGAGAAGGGACCACATCCCAGGCGTGGGTGCCTGGCCAAGAGCTGGAACCGGGACTTGCGGTGCAGTTGGAGACTGTTCAGCCCTTGGGCCTCGCTTGGGCTGGGTAATCTGTCGTTCTTCTCACCTGGGCCTGACCAAGCGGCCAAAATTCACTCGTGCGGTCTTATGTCCTAAAGCAGGATGGGGGGATGTTTCCGAATGAGTTGTCTTGGGCTGTCTGAGCTCTTGCCCGGGTGGCAGATGAGATGTTGGATTTTGAAACTTCCTTCGTCGGGCGCGGGGGCAAACGCTGCTTCAGCGGGTTTTAAAGACGTTTCTCTCGTGGTTGAGCGACGAGAACTTGTTCTGGGAAGACAATGCAGCATACTTGAGGCAGGTGCTCTGCTTGTGTTCTGGTGAAAGTGTTGTCATTTTCCAGCACAGGTGCTGCCTGGGGAATGCCGCAGGCAGTGGCAATCCTGTCCTTTTTCTGGGTTTTTAGATGCAGTGAAGCTTGGAGTGAGGAATTGGAACCGGGGTGTATTTCTTACTCGTGCCCAGAACCCACTTCTCCTTAGAATGACTTAGGTGTGTCAGGTAATACCTTGTGCTGTGTTCCTTGGTGGTGGCCTGAGCCTTGGCATCAACCAGTGAGATTAATTTTCTTGTATTACCCAGTACTGTTCTTTTGCCCTTTTCCACTTCTAGAGTTTGAAAGAAAAAGCTGCAGCGTGCTTTGAGCTTGGGCTCTTTGTACCACCGCCTCCACGTTGGGCTGAAGAATTACAAAATGGATTTGCACCCACTTGACTTACCTGGCTGCCTTTCTTGTTAATTACCTACTTGATTCCTGCTACATGCAGATTAAACCATATTGGTTTGTATTTCGTCAGCGTAGCCCGTGTTATTTTTCAGCATAGGGTTGGCTCAGGAGTCTGGACTCTTAGGTTAAACCCCAGAGACGTTACTTGGCGTTTGCAGCCGTGCCGCAGAGCGTGTCCTTGCTGGTGCCGTCGCCCTGAGTGCGAAGAGGGTGTCCTGCTTGTCTTTTCGTTGCAGAAAGTGGAGCCGGGTTCTTTCCTGGTGCATTGCCTTGGAATTTCAATCACGTCCTTGTTGCAGAGTGGGAGGGTTCCCAGCCTGAGTGAAAGCAGAACCCAGGATCTCGCAATTTTAGCAGCATCAGCTAGGCAAGACTGAAAACAGCACTTAAGTAAGAGGATTTTGTGCGGAAGGAAAAAGGGTTGAGGCCGCATCGAAGACGTAAGCTCAGTGCTTGCCTTAAGCCACCAATCAAAGCCACCCTAAAGAAAATACTCCTTATTCTCTGCGGGAGTTTTGTTTGCATTTCTTCGGGTGCTGCTTTCTCTCTTTTCCATTAGACAAACTGCTGAGTCTGAAAGTGATGCCCGGTTACCTGCCTTCCCCAGTTATTTTTGCTTTGGTAAATATCAGGATTTAAAAAAAGCTTGCTGCTAGCGGAGGTGGTTGGTGCCTGGCCGATAGCCCGCGCTTGCAATTTGAGACGGGCTCAAGAAACGAGAGATGGGTCTTTTGGTGAGTTAATTCAAGGGAGGAGAGCGCTGTGAAATGGAGGAATGAGGTAAAATATCAGCGGAGTTATGCTGACCGCAGCGGTTGATAGAGCTGTATTTACCCACCGAGTCCTGTCGCTGTGCGGGGTTTTAGGGGTCAGGAGGCTGGGCTGTAACACGAAGAACGGGCGTGATCTTGGGTGGGTGTTGACGGTGCTCCACTGGCTGGTCAAATCCAGCTTTCACGGCGCCAGGGCTACAGGCAGAGGCGTTTCAGAGCTTGGTAAGGCCAAAACTGGCCGAATGGGATGAGTATGAACTTCGTGTCGATGGAGAAACCTGATGTGGCTTGGAACGGGCACGTGCGTGTCGCGTGACGCACTGCTCCTGCCGAAAGTGTCTCCACTACTTCAATTTGTGAAAAGCTTTGCAGAACTTAGAGGTATTGTTGGATAGCGTGCTGACTGCCTGCAGGTTTGGCTTGGAGGTGGGTCAGGCACGTTCAGAAGTGGCAAAGGAAAAGCCTGAAAGGGTAGGCAAGTGTGGGAATTACGGCGAGGGAAGGAATTCCGGGGACCACGAATGTCTTGTTAGGTGAAGACGTGATATTCTTATGGCCTTACATATATGTGTAACCCATTGGCTTCCCAGGTTAAAACTTGGAATCCTTAGCACCGAATCTCTTGGGTGAAACTGTCTTGTAAGCTTTGCAGGGTAGTCAGCAAGCTCCGTCTTGCTAGACGCAAGCGAAAGGCACGTTAACCTACTTTTGTGACCTTTCAGGCAACCGGAGAGCGCTCAGGAATGAGGGCTAATTAGATAACCTCCCTGCCTCGCCAGGCATCCGATGACTTGCCAGAGTTATCTCATGAATTTACAACCCTGGCTACTGGACTCGAGGACGCTGGAGAGTGCTGAGCTGGTCCGTGAAGCCGGGCAGTGGCTTCCCCGGGGTGACGAGCAGGTGCGTGGAATCGGGGACGGGGAGCGCGTTAGTTACGCTTTCAGTCAGCGCGTCCCTACTTGTTGTCACCTTGGTGATAGAGCGTATCCTCCCTGCGCATTTTCTCAAATCATTTTGATGTAACTTATGCAAAAAAAACCGCTTTAGGTTGTGGTTGACTGGAAGGAGAACCTGGATCTCTCGGGCCGTGACCAACACACCGAACTTGGCTCTTTCTTCAAGAAGAAAAATAAATCTGTTTCAGTTGATCGGTTCTGCTGCTGCTTTTTTGATCAGGCAGATTCAAACCTGAAACGAGCAGAATGTAGCATAAGAGGATATTTTGAAAATATTGTTGAGCATTAACTGGGTGAAAGGAAAGCAGCACAAGCGATACGTTTGTGGGTGTTGCTGACGGCAAATGGCAGTGTTGAACCTAAAGGGCTGTTTTATTTGTAGTAATTACAGCTTCAATTGAAAAAAAAGACTAAATTGACCTCTTCTCTGGAGACTGAGTTGGATCCTTCCTCAGGAATGTTTGAATGGAAGGCAGGAAGACAGTGTGCCTGAAAAACAGGCTGTCAGCCGTCGGAACCAGCACACACCTGCTGCTTTAGGGTGTTGCAAAGACTGAACTACGCCAGTTAGGCAGGCAGTGGTAGGTTTACAGGGGAAAAATGAAATAATGAGGTGGGGACGAGAGAGGTCAGGAAGGAGATGGCAAAACCAAGCTTCTGTCCGGTGGGAGCCCGTGGGGAAAGGAGGGTGGGTAGGACGGAGCTTCGTGGCTTTGGGAAAGCGAGACTTCAGCGCGGCACCTTTGCATGGTTCCGAAGTCTTTGTGAAGCTACAGAAAGTGACGGCAGCGCAGTGTGGAACTGAGACACGAGGAGATCCCAAGAGGGACCTGAAGGTACCTGCTGCAGGGTGCGGTGCTGGGCAGCTCCGCTGTCAGTCAGACCGTCTGTGGGTGTTTGTGGTTTTGGGGTACGTGCCCACCTGCTCCCCAGCTGATGGCTGTTCCCGCAGTGGCCAGGCAGGCGTTGCAGCAAGTGTTTGAAAAACCAGGACAAGTTGTCGAATCTCCGTGCAACAGGTTTTTTGTTTTTCATCTAGCTAAGATTTCCAGTCCGTAGTTGTATCTAACGGAGAAAATGCTATTTAATGTTAAACCCAGACTTAAAATGGGAAGAAATCCCTGTTGTGCGCCAACATTAACCCAAGGAAATCTCTTGGTGTTAATTGGAGTAGGCGTCCAGCTCTGCAGTCGGCTCCAGTGACTTTAATCCCATTTCTTAAAAGTCAGGGATGCTCTCTTGCGATCTGCGCGACTTGCCTGTGTGGCCGTTTCGCTGCCGTCCACGTTTTCACTCTTTCATGTGGGGCTAATGGATTGCACATTCACTTGACGCCGTGATTTATTGGGAAATGACTTTTTGCAAACTTTATGCTTCGCAGGAATTCCTGGCACCAGATGAAAGCTGGTAAATTACATTGTCGTGTTCAATGACAAGTTTAATAAATAAAACATTGTTTCTGTTACCCAGAAGACAAACACTGGTGCAGAAATCATTAGTGAGGGTGGCAAAAGGTCAAGATGAATAGCCCGTTCCCAGGAAGCCTCCGTGCTGGTCCCTCCTGCTCTTCTTATTTGTATGTGGAGGCTCTTTTTATTGGAAAGGTGACGGAGACTTGCATCGGCCTTTCGCATAAATGAAAGAGATAGATGTTAAATTCATTTTGAAAGTTGATGCAGGCGTCTACCATCTCGAAATACGCCCTTGTCGGGAAGGAGGTGCCAAGCAAGTGTTGATTTGTGGGTTTTTTTTTCGCTGTGTGCTGCACACCTTTTCGATGTGCTGACAGGAACGGAAAGCGTCTCGTCAGAGACCAGCTCTGCGGAGTGCAAGCTCGCTGCAGAACACGCTCCAGGAGATGCTGGGTTCCTACTTTTGAAGCACTCGGTGACTTGCAAGTCAGGTGGCCTGCTCCAAACTACCTGGGGCTGTTCGTTTTTTTTTTCTTGAGAGATGTTAAACATCTCGACAAATAGTTGTTCCATGAGATCGAGCTTCTTAATAGAGTAATGCCGGCAGCTCTGGCTTATTTCGAAAGCAACGGATGGAAATGCCTTCAGTGTATTATTATAACTCTTGATAATTGTTTTCTAGAGTTGAGCCAGGGTGTTGGGTAATGTCCCATGAAGAGGGAGCAGTGCTGGCCTGATTTGGAGCAAAGAACGGTAGAGCGAAGGCACGTACAAGGTGTGATTGAAAGGACACTTGAAGGTATCTGTCTAAAGGTGAAGTGACAGACAAGGATTTGGTGCATCGTTGGGCGCCAGCTTTGAGGTGCTCAGTGAGCTTGAATGGAGGAGGACGTCTTTCTGATAGTTGCTCCTTGAAGACCGTTGCCACCCCTTCAGTCGGTCTTGACTTGCCATCGTTGGGCTGCGTTTCAGCAGCCTGAAGCGGCGCGATGTATCCGATGTCACCAGCGTGCTGGCGGCAGTGAAACTGAAGCCGCCTCATTTGCTCTCCTTCCTGTAAACTATTTTAGTTCCCCTGCGTGAGTCTGTGGAGGAGACGTACAAGTTTCTCTTTAAAGAAGAAATCCCTCCTGAGCACTTGTCTCCCTGAAGTTAGTGTGCATGAAATTTCTAGACCAGCGTAGAACAAAAGCCGGTCGGCGTTTCTGAGGCTTAGAGCAGACCTCGCATTTTTTGGCAAGGAAGTGGGTGCGTTTTGTTGCTTTATGCAACACCTCGACTTGAGTTTAGAAAACAAGCCGTGGAAGTGTTTCCAGTTGTTAGTTGGGGTCAGTACAGCTTCTCCACAGTGCGCTCAAGCATTTTACAAGAAATAATGTCCTGCAGGAGAACATCACCTACTCAAAAGCTGCGATGTGGCTTGTACAGTAGCTCTGTAGGTAAATACTGGTTACAGGGGAGCTATGGGAGATCGGGTAGAGCAGCTTCTGCCACAATCTTTGGAGCCATCACCTCTTGCTTTTCCTTTCATCTCACTTGTAACTCATGGAATAAGCACCCTCTGCAGTTGCTCAGCCTTGATCTTGATTGCAGCGGTAACGTGACTGCAGCAAACCGAGCTGAACACGTCCCAAGTGTCTGAGATGATAAAAGCCACTGGCTCACATCCGAACCAGAGAAGACAAAGCTAGAAGCAGTTGAAGAGGAGGAAAATGCCTCTTTTGGTAACCTTTGAGCTGCTCTTTTACAAACATCCACAGGAGAAACAGCGATAGGTATTTAAGCAACAATCAAACGTAACAAAAGCTGAAGGTGTGCTGCGCTGGTGCACCTTGCTGTCAGGAAGCTGTGAGTGACGTGACAAATGGTTTTAGATAGGATCTGCCAGAAGAGGGTTAATAGTCAGGGGAAAAATAATGTAGAAAAACAGATTGCAAGGAATATGTGCAGCTGATGGAAACGTCGTGAGTGCAGAACTTGTCTGGGATTCATAGGTCATATGGAGTTTTTCCCTTTCCTGTCTAATATCTTAAAAAGTGAATGCTGACGGCTGAGAAGGGAATCCTGCGACCTGACATACTCCTGTAGTTCTTGTTACACGGGGGTTACAATAATTCAACCCTTTGCTAAAGCTTCTAGCAGTAATACTACCCTATTGTGTAATTTGAAAAGGGAGTCTTCTGCCTTTGGAGCTCTGGAAGTTGGCAAGGATTGAAATGACAAGCGGGAGGGGAAGCTGGGTATCTGTTTCAATTAACAAAATTTAGTGTTTAATCCCGCAAAGCTGAAACATTAGTCAGACATTCCAGTTGGGAGAACTGACAGGAAATAATATGATTTAAAACCTGGAGTATGTCTGCAACATAAAAGGAAGGGAAAAAAAAGCAATTTGCTGGTTGTGTACTTCTGGCCCTGGATTGATTTACAAAAGATATTTTCATTGTAAGCTGACCAGTGACCAAAGGGATCTGATGCACGATTTCTTCAAATTGCAAAGTTGAACCAATGTCCTATTTTTGGTGTCTCTTCAGGTTTTTTGCATATGTTTCTGTCTGAAAATTGAGATGTCAGCTTGTACTTCCAATCTGGATAACGTTTTTGCCGCTCTTCAGCCAAACTTGTGCGCGAAGCGGCTCAAAGACCTTTGTTTAATCCGTTTATAGCCCCAGCTGCGGGGTCCTGACCACGGCGGCATTTCAGGGCCCAACACGAGCAACCAAATAACGACTGCTCTTACTCCATGTGTGTGGCTTTTTTGCTTTAATTCCAGTGACAGAAGTAATTTTTAGGTCAGACGGTCCTTCTCAGCTGGCATCACAGATGGGAAAAGGAGGGGTAGGTACTACAGTCGTGCCTTGAGGAGAAGTGTTAAATTTGGTTTGCTGGCGGGAAAGATTTGGTGGCCCGAGTGGCTTATTTCCCAGAGAGAGCATAAACAGGGAGAAGCTACCGCTGCAGTGAGCACTGAGCTACCTCAGCTGCTTTCTCTTGGTTCAGGAGTTAGCCCAGAGCAGCGTTAGTACAGAAATACAGCACAGAAGTGAAACCAGCCTGGTTTTCTTTTTGAAGAAGCTGCCTAGCTCGTGTTGTGCTCGGCAATAATGTAGTGAAATGAGCTGGAGCCATCAGAGCGAAGCCGTGGAGAGCAGGGAATTAAATCTGCGGGTCTTTGCGTTAAATAAAAGCAACTTCCTGGCGACTGTGAGGCTGAGACCTTTAAATGAAATGAAGTCTTGCACCTCCTTTCTAGTGGGCTGGCTTAGCCTTTGGAACGGGCAGAGCTTCAGGTTTGTGTAAGCTCTCTTCAGACCCAGAGTGTTGGTCAAGTCGCAGGTCAGGAGCGATGGAGAGTCGTCAAAACTTGTGGCTGAAGCCGGGGGATTTCTGCGAGTGCGTGGAGTGACGGGCATCTGTAAAGACACCGTTTAAAAAGCACAAAGTGGTTGTAGGTAGTAGCTCCTCGGGTTGGTCGTGGCTCTCAGAGAGAAAGCCAAGCAGAGCTTCCGTGAAGCGTTACTGGTTCTGCCAGGGACGGATGCCTGGAAGGCTTTAGGTGTGTATCTGGGCTCGTAAGAACCTCGTGTGCCAGGTGACAGTTCTGTGCCAAGCACAGTGCAGATGCGGCGTGGCCTGTCGCGTTGCTTTGGCAGCGCAGATGTGGGTGCCGTGAGCTGGAACAGCTGCGTGAGGAGCAGTTCGCCCGCTCGCAGCTCTGCTTAACCCTGGGTCAGGTCCTGCTGCTGCCGTTACCGGCGTGACGGTGTCCTGGCCAGGGGACCCGGCGTGAAGGCAGCTCTTTCTGCGCCCGGTCCCCTCATCCGAAGGAGCTGTTTTTAGGGGACGTAATGAGTAGGAGTCAAAGGGGAGTTCAGCGTTCTGCCTGTTTAATTTCTGCAATTTGCAGATCTGTAGTCATTTCCTCTTGTCTTGTTTTATTGTTTTCTGCACGGGATGACATCTGCCCGTACTCAACCTTCAAACAATATTGCTTGCAGTACTAATGGTATTAAAGTACACAGCTGTGCCTCTGTGCAACCACACGCTTATACAACTGATATTTTTTTCAGCGCTTTCTTTTTATTTGAGCCTCAACACAAAGTGCGTAGATGATCAGAGACCTGTGGCTGTTCTGAGAGGGTTTCTCTTTTGGAAATAAGTGAAGCATAGCAGAGAGGCTGAAGAGAAGAGCTGGTGTAGGCAAAGGAAACTAAGTGAACGTAACTACTCCTACAGACGTAATATTTTTCCCTGTGGTAGTGCCTTGGGAACGCTGCGGCAGATGCTTGAGTGGAGATTCTGGATAGCCAGACATCTTTAGAGGAAACTTATTAAGGAGCTTTTATCTAAGCTAATATTTTCAGTCTTTGAGATTCCTGTGATCCCTAAATCCTTCAGTGACTTGAGCTGTAATAAAACTTCATTTAGAGTTTCTGTCTGGACTCCCTACTCCTCCACAGGAGCTCCGTGCTGGATGAAAGAGAGGAATGGTGGAAAACGGCCTCGTATCAAGTAAACACTAAGCTCATTAAGTCCTGCAGCCTCAAAGAGCTTGGCCTGAGCGCGGCCCAGACGGGGAGACAGCCTGTCTGATCACCTTCTCGGCGAGCAGGAGTTCATCAGCCTCGCCAGGTCTAAGGGGAGGAGTTCTGTCGAAGCGCTTTGTCTGGAGCTCTGTTAAGAAACCGTGTCTCCAGGACGTGAGTTTGCGGGAGAATTAAGCAAGTGGAAATCCAGAACAGGTGAAGTCGAGCAGGAGGTCGGGTGAGCTGCGGTGAGGTCGGCGCTACGTACCCTGAGCGGGAACACTTGTCTTACACAAGTTGTGTGAAGGCTTTGTGGGATTTTTAAGTGCTGCTAATAATACGCTGCTCTCAAAATTGCAGTAGTGGTGCACCCGCCGGCGTGTTCGCTCTGCTATAAAACCAGGGAACTGCAGGCTGTTGGTTTTGGCACCTGGGATGTGGTTCCTATCTCTATATAAGTCCCTCCAGCTACTCCATATATACTTGTGCTGGGACCGAGGTCTGGAACCAAAGGACGTGTTTGACCACAGGCCTGGTTTTTAAAACCTCACTTCACCTACAGTAAAAGAACCCGCAGCAAAAGATACCAGTAGAATTACCCGTCGAGTTCTGAAATAGGACATCAGATGTATCTGGTAGCACGAGGTGCCGCTTCACTGTGTCACTTGTGCACTTGGCGTTGCCTTTTTGACAGCACTGGTGCAGATTTAGCCAAATTAAAGTGACCCTATCATCACCGATTTAGGGACAGAAATGCTGCAGGATCTGCCGTTATTTCAGTGCTCAAAGGATCTGCTGGCAAGCTGTCGTTTATTTAAATGCAAGAAAACTGAAGAGCCCTGTGGCTCAGCCTTGCTTTTACCTCTGATGCCAGCAAACTGTGCTTAGTATGTGCTGGGACATTCTTGGGTTTACCATTGCACACAGCCCTGTGTGCGAGCTCTGCCTGGACCCCTTTAGGAACCTCTGCCTTAAACATTCCTGCTCGTGTCTCTTTCCAGCTGTTGTTGAATATATTGTTGTAAAAGCCGGTTCAGGTTCTTTTGGTTAATCCATAAAACACTGCGAATGCTTCTACGCCCAGTGCGGTTGGTTTCCGAACGGTTGTGCTGCGAAACGCGCACTTTGGGGTTGCGGCCGTAGCGGTGGTTTTTAACATCGTCTGTCCCCAGGCTTTTTTGTCTGTTAAACAATTCCAGCTGGCAGAGGAGGACTCCAGAGCACTTCCGCGAGCGTTCCCACGATCCCAAAGTTCGGAGCGTGACCCTGCGACCGTGTGCCAGCTTCCCTTCCTGGATGTAAGAGATAGCGGGAGGTAAAGGCAACACTTGAGCCTGAGCTTGGCTGCTGGGGCCGCGCAGGTGTGCGCCGTCTCAATAGTGCCTTTCTCTGGGGCCTGAAGGTTAGTAGCAAAAAGCGAGTCGTTTTCTCTTCCCCGGAACATCTAATGGAGAGAAAAACTTTGAGAAATCTTGGCCGTCGCTTTGGTGCGTGAACAGTCCGTTCAGCGATCGATTCGGGGTAGCTTTTTGAGTTAAATAACTTCAGGCTCATTTCAGGCAAGGATTTGCTTGTCAAGTTACCCAAGTATTTAAAGAGGGTGGAGGGGTTTATGTCTGTTTCTTGAATGTGTCCTCCTTCCGTGACAGCAGGTGACTGTCGTGAGCTTCTGGTCTCGGTGTCGGCGCGTCCTGCTCCGCAGGCTGGAGGCTCAGATCTTCAGGGCGTTATTGCAGATCTATGGGAGTCGGTGCTTAACTGTCCGTAGAGCTTGGAATATTTTGCGGAGATTATATCCTATAACCTGAACTGGATGGGAGATAAATATATGATCTCCCTGGACACTGGCAGTGAAATCTTTGTCTTTTGATAGCGAATGCGTAAGTACCTTTTAAGACGCTCTCTCGTAAGGGCTGTCTGCCAAACGGAGAGCTCCCTCCTTTCCTCATCGCCAGGGCCCAGCTTAATTGCAGGAAGCTTTCCTTCCTGTTCCTCCCCGACCTGGGGGCTGCTACTTGAATAGTGTAATAGTGCAACTGCTTTGGTTTTGAAACCTTTCTTAAGTAAAACTTTGGGAGCTTGGCTGGACCAGAAGGGGGAAAATAAGCTGGGCTCCTCGGGTATGGGTGGCAGGGGAAGAAGTGGGGAAAACTGGCCACGTGTCGGCTGCTCATTGAAGTAACTTGTGCAGATTTTGGGTGCTGTTGGGCTTGTGGGAGAGTGTTTGTTTCTGTCTGTGGGTGAGAGGGAGAGCTAAAGGGCATGGAAGAACATGGGTCAGCTCATAAAGTGTCTGTGGTGATGGCTGTTGCACATTTTCTGACTCTAAAGTGAAGTTTAAGGGTTTTTTTTGTGCCAGAATTTGACATGAGACCGGTTGCAATGAGCCCTTTGGAGTATATTGCTGTGATTTCTCGAAATAACCAAAATCCCTGATTGCTCAGACACAGGCAGCTTTCGGTGTGTGTTGTAGCAAGAAGGAAATAAATAATGGGTTGTACTTTGTGTGCGTGTTTCGCTCTGCTTTTTGGTGATAAGGCTGAAGGAGGGATAGAGCGAACTCTGTTTGGAGCAGAGTTTGTCTTGGATACGAGTTATCTCAAACGGAATGGCACAGAACAAATGAGGAAGTGTTAAAACTGCTTTGAGAGAAGGAACTTTCAGTTCCCCAACTCAGAGCGTTATTGAGATAGCGTGGAAAAACAACGCGTTAAACATTTGCAAAAAAAAGTTGGAAACGGTTTTTGGTGAAGCAAGGACTGGAGTCCTTTCCCTCAACAGCACCGTGTTACCTTGGCAACGTGACTCCAGTTAAAAGTGTGCTCTTAAATCCAAGGTCGTTTTGCAAGCCCAAGTCAATAATCGGTGATCAAACGATACTGCGTTTTATGGAAATCTAGTTGTGTTGATGCAAAACCTGCTGCTGGAGACTGGATCTCTCTGGCTCAGCACTGCCTTTCTTGTGTGTGTGAACGTGAGATTCTACCTGAACGTATCATGACGGAGGGATGTTCTTGTTTCTGCAGAGTGACCAGCAGCTGGATTGTGCCTTGGATTTGATGAGGCGTCTGCCTCCGCAGCAGATAGAGAAGAATCTCAGCGACCTCATTGACTTGGTGAGTATTGGATGGAATGTGGGCTAGTGGTGAGTATTGGACCGAGAAATGGCCAGGTCTTGGGTGGAACGAAGGTCTGGTATGTAAGAACGTTTCTTGAAGCATCTCGGAGGTGTGGTGATTTGTTTCCCTCCTTTTGGCAAGGTTGAAGTAATACGGCAATCGCCCCAGCGATGTCAGGAATCTACGTGTTTGTTTGGGGCAAACCAGCGGGTGTTACCCTGTCCCAGAGGCAGCTTTGGAATGAAGGGTCATTAGCAGCTTTCTTCATGAAGTCATCAGCAGCTCGGAGTAATTTGGAACAGTTTATATGAGGTTGATTCATGCCCTCGTGCGTGTGTGTTGTCTCCAGATAAACCACCTGCCTGTTTGGAGTTTGCCACCGGACGTGTAGGGTCAGTGCCGTGGCTCTGCTGAGACAAAATATGTCACAAAACCGGGGGTCTGGAGAACACCCAAATCTATTTGTAAAGGATGCCCTGTCAGATATTCTACAGTCCAGCGAGTAACCAAAAATCCTGGCCAGCTGTCTTGTGCCCCATGCCCGCTTTCTGCTTGCCTCCGAAACATCTCTTTTCCTTCTACAAACTGCGAGTGAAGAAAATCACCTTAGGAGCGATGCGTGTGCTCCTCTCTGTCTGCATAGGATTTAGCTGCACGTCCTGAGGTGCACAGGCTGGTTAGTGCCAGCTTCCCCTTAGAAAACAATGTGTGCCACAGGTTCCTGTGGAGCAACTTAGGTGGATTTAATTGATAGATCTGGATTTGATCTATACAGAATCTACTATGTGGGGAGCTGGGAAAACTTGTTTGTGTTGTCCAGTCTAAATGTATGGCTTATTTGGGACCTAAGCCGCTCGATTTTTGCGGACAGAGGACGCTAACCCTTGGACGGGGCTGTTAGACCTTTGAATCAGGCTTTTCCTCACATCTGTAGTGAGAGCTGCACCCCTTCTCTGTGGCAGGTGTGAACTTTGTGCGTGGTGCGGATAAACCTTGTGCGAGAGACCCTAAAAATCTGATGGTTCCGCACACGGCAGCTCTGTGAGCTAGTGCCTCTTGATTACAGAATCACAGAATGTTAGAGGTTGGAAGGGACCTCAAAGATCATCTAGTCCAACCCCCTGCCAGAGCAGGGTCACCTACAGCAGAGCGCACAGGAACGTGTCCAGGTGGGTTTTGAATGTCTCCAGAGCAGGAGATTCCACAACCTCCCTGGGCAGCCTGGGCCAGTGCTCTGTCACCCTCACAGTAAAAAAGTTTTTCCTCATATTTTTGTGGAACCTCCTGTGTTCCAGCTTCCACCCATTGCCCCTTGTCCTGTCAGTGGACGCTGCTGAAAAGAGCCTGGCTCCGTCCTCCTGACACTCCCCCATGACACATTTATAACCATGAATGAGGTCACCCCTCAGCCTCCTCTTCTCCAAGCTAAAGAGACCCAGCTCCTTCAGCCTTTCCTCATAAGGAAGATGTTCCACTCCCTTCACCATCTTTCTGGCTCTGCGCTGGACTCTCTCCAGCAGTTCCCTGTCCCTCTTGAGCTGAGGGGCCCAGAACTGGACACAATATTCCAGATGTGGCCTCACCAGGGCAGAGCAGAGGGGCAGGAGGACCTCTCTCGACCTACTGGCTACTCCCCTTCTAACACACCCCAGGATGCCCTTGGCCTTCTTGCCCACGAGGGCACACTGCTGGCTCATGGCCATCCTGCTGCCCACCAGCACCCCCAGGTCCCTTTCCCCTGTGCTGCTCTCCAGCAGGGCAGTCCCCGCGTCACTTGTGCCCCAGCAGTTTACCAGCTCTGTGTGCAGGAGAGCACCTGCTGACCAGGTAGAAGCTGAGTTGAGGAGGTCTTTTCCCAAGTGGTTTTGAAGCTGCTGTTGGCAAACGTGGAGGAGTCCCATGGTCAAAAAAGCTGTGGCTGACTTAAATTTATCAAACTCTGTTTAAGTACTGCCTTCAGTTACCTAAACCAAGGTGCAGGTGAGAAAGCTCATGGATCAGGAAAGAAATTATTCCCTGTGGGAAGGGATTATTTCTCTTTCTTGAAACCATTTAGTAATTGGCTACATCTGTGCTGCCAAAACTCGTGGCACCCTAAAGCATTATTTGCGGCTGTGGCTGGAGGTAGGACACAGAGTAGCTAAATCAGTGATATGGGCTGGTGTGACACGGTTGGTTTTCGGATGAAATCTGGAGGACTGAACGGATATCGGGGTCTGAGCAGCTCTGAGGGACCTTTCGAAACAACGAGTTGTTTGGGGAGCTATGGTAGGCTTGACTGTATAATGGGTGTGAGGGGTTTTTTTAATGACTTGGAAAATTGCTGGTTCCCTCTGAACGTTGGAATTACTTGTGGATGGTGCTCATTAGGGCTCTACATGCTTTTCATCAGCAACACGCTCTCTGGGCTTCTTTTCATATCGTAAGTGTAACGTGAAACAGACCAGTTTGAATGACGCTGGGTAGAAGGAGGGTCTGTGTGATTCACACCCGAGTTGTTGCAGTCCCTTCTTGGGGGTAAAGATGAAATAATTTGTTAACCCCAGAGTGATTTCTTTGCTGTTGAGACATCCGTAGACCTCTTCTGCAGCCGCTCACAGCCTGACGTGCACGAGGGTGAAGTCTGCGCTCTGGTTAGACAAGAGCGGCGTCTGCACTGCCACCTGTAATCGTTCCAAAAACATCATAAACCAGACTCCAGCAAATAGTTGTTTGACCTTTTTTTGGCAAATTTCATCCAAACCTTTACAGCTGACGTTTTCGTTCTGTTTCCTGTACCGTTACCAGACAATAACCTCCTTGAAGGAGAAGGTCAGACTCCAAATGCTTGATGAGCTCGAGCAGGTTCATTAAATTTGTGATAGAATCATAAAAGATGGCACCTCGACTTCTGCTTCCTTTGGGCTTGGGTTCCTCGCTTCGTTACACTCCCGGGCTGGAGCAGACGTGAAGCAGAGCCCTGTGTCACTTTATTTTTGTGTGTGTGAAGCGTAGGTTATTACTTTGAAGTCTGCTGGCAGCTCAGCCTGCCGTAGTCTTTTAAGAGGGATTGATCTCTAGACTGACGAGTGTTGCTTCTGTTTTGATGCTTGCTTAAGGCCCATTGAAAGGGGTGAAGATACATCTTTGTACGTAAAAGGTTTTCCAAAACTGCTGTAGCGAGAAGGTGACACCTACTGCCTAGGTTTGTGTTGCTGCTGGGAGGGATAACTGCACTAGATTCCCTCCCTGAGGTCCCTCTCGCTCTGCCACAACCACGCTCTGCAGTAAAAGAACATCTTGGGGCCCCAGGACTCGATGGGGGATGTTTGTCCGTTACTACCCCCAAGTGTTGGGCTGACGAGGGAAAGGGTCCAAACTTGAACGTGAAGTACAAGGGTGGGTGGAAAAAGAGAATTTTTGGGTCACTGGCCCTCATCAGGCCAAACACTTCTCATTCATTAGCAGAAGAGTTTGTAGTTTGCCCTTTTACCACGTCTGTTGTTGGATTTTTCAGACTGCTGAGTCTTCAATTAGGGTTCATTAGAGACCTTGTCAATCACAGGGCTCCAGAAGTCCCCCCTGAAAGAAGCGGGGCGTGGGGCTGGAAACGTGCCTCGGCGTGGAGCTCAATTACCCGTTATTTGTAAATTGGCTACTCGGAGGCTGTCGAAACGTGCAAGAAGTCTTCTAAATCTCTTACAAAAAGTTGAGCAGAGGCACGTACCTTTTTGAGGATGGCTAATTTAAACAGAGTAATTTTTCATAAAACTCCTCTGCTAACGGGGGTGACTGAAGCCTTGGAGCATCTGCCTGTCAGCCAAGGCCAAACTGTACAGCACTTGCCGTAAGAGGAGCGTTAAAAGCGGTTGCGCTGCTCTTACATGGGTTGTCGTGAGGAAGCGCCAAGTGGCAGCACTTGCAACGTTCATACGGATCTTAACTGCGTCGTGTGAATGCTCTCTTGCCTCCGTACTGCCTCACGTTGCCCAGAAGTTGCTGCTGTTGATGCGCTCTGCTTCTCATAGTTGGTTGGGAGTCACACCTGTCCTCATCGTGTGCTGGAAGGAGAATATTAAGGGTGTCTTCTGGATGGAAATGTTGCTTGGTGTCAATTAAGAGTGAGATGTGGGTCTGGCTGATGGAAACCCCACCGAGTGGCACGAAGCGAGGAAGCCGGTGGAGCTCACTTCCGTGTGGCCAAGGTCTGGAAGATCAGAACAACCGGAGAAAATTGTCTTCCTGCTTCCTTCCTCTTAGGACGGGTTGTACAGTAAGTCAGCCCCCAGGTTCTTTTAGCCGTGGGCTTGCCAAGAGAAACCCCAAGGAAGGCTCCAGCTCTCAGGTCGTGCTGCTGTGGAGGGTCTCTGCTGGGACACCGTGGCAGGAGAGGTGACTGAGAGCTGGTGTCGCAGCCTCCAAAATCTGTCTGGGGTTTGGTTTTTGATTTTTATTTTTTTTCAACACCGCTGTTTTGGTTTGGCCTGGCCAGATTTTCGGCGGCAGGGGGGGAGCTGCAGGGTGGCTTCTGTAAGAAGCTGCTAGAAGCTCCCCAAGATTGAGAGAGCCAATGCCAGCCGGCTCCAAAGAGGGACCCGCCGCTGGCCAAGGCTGAGCCTATCAGTAAGGTGATAGCAGAGGAACGCCTCTGTGAAAAACATATTTAAGAATGGGAAAAAGAACTGCGCCATAACAGCTGGCACAGAGATGGAGGAGTGAGACTCTGTACAGACACCAAGGTCAGTGAAGAAGGAGTGGGGGGAGGATGAGCTCCAGGCGCCGGAGCAGAAGGAGTCCCCCGGGTCCGTGGTGAAGACCATGGTGAAGCGGGTTGTCCCCCTGCAGCCCATGGGCGAGGTGCAGAAGTCCACCGTGAGGATCACCGCATAGATGTCCACTGTGCAGAGGACTCCATGCTGTGTGGGTGGATGCCTGAAGGGGGCTGTAGCCCGTGGGAAACCCGCATCAGAGCAAGTTGCTGCCGGAGCCTGTAGCCCGTGGAAGAGAGGAATGCCCACGCTGGAGCAGGTTGGCCGGTGGGACTTTTGGGACACTGCGGGTGGCTCACGTTGGAGCAGTCTCCCCTGAAGGACTGCGCCTCAGACTCACGAGGGGTGGGCTGCCCCTCGTGAGGTGTCTCCCGTTGGGCAGTTTGTGATGAATTGCCCTTCGTGGGACGACTCACGCGGAGAAGAGAGCATGAAGCTTGTCTCCCGTGAGAGGGACCCCACAGTGGCCCTGGGGAAGAGTGAAGAGTCCTCCCCCGGAGTGAAGAAGCGGTGGAACCAACGTCGGATGAACTGACCGCAGCCCCCATTCCCTGTCCCCCTGCGCCGCTCGGGGGGAGGAGGTGGAGAAACTGGGATTGATGTTAAGCCCGGGAAGAAGGGAGGGATGGGGGGAAGGTGTTCTGTTTAAGATCTGTTTGCTCTTTCTTACTTCTCACTTCTCCTCTCTGATTAGTTCTTTTAATAAATGTACCTAATTTCCCAAAAACTGAGTCTGTTTTGCCCGGGACGGTAAATGAGAGTGATCTCCCTGTCCTTATCTCAAACCCTGAACCCTTGGAAATATTTTCTCCCCTGTTCAGCAGTGAAGGGGGGAGTGAGAGAGCGGCTGTGTGGGTACCTGGCGGCTGGCCAGGGTCAACCCACGAGAACCGCTGATGTGTCTTAGAGGGTTGCATCTCTAGGAAGGGAAGATGGAAATTGGATTTATTGTGCTCCTTGGGCCATGTGCAGCAGCTGAGGGGACTGCGACAGGATTGTCTTGGTGGCTTTGACCCGAGCGTGGAAGTCGATGCGCTCTCTATCTTGGTGAAAGTTAAGCAGGTTCCTTTTCCAAACACAAGTTTCCCGCTGAGTGTTTAGTTTGGATGCTTGCCTGGGTGTATATAATATAAATTAGATGAAAAATCCAGCTGACTCAGAAAAATCCGATGGCTGGCATGAAGTGGGGGCAGAGAATCGTCCTCCCCAAACTGGCTCACAGAGTGGACAAGTGGTCTTGCCAGGAGAGTGGGGTTTGCTCGCAGCCACAGCTTGCTGCTTCTCTTTTCCCAGTAAGACTGATTTTTTCAAATAATACTCAAGTTGTTCCCCAAAGGGAAAGCTTTCTTGAAGTACAGAATCAAGTTTTGCTGCCGTGGAAGAATGAAAGCTGGAGCTCTTTAGAGAGAGAGCAGTCGGTAACTTCACTGGTTGTTTTGCAAGGCTCCGTTTGCAATTAAAGATCATCTTTGCTTTCTCACCACAGGAGAACGGTCGAGCATTTTCAGCCGAATGTGTTACTTTCTAAAAGTACCAGAGTGATTCATTTAAAAATGTATACACTTAGGTTTTTGAAATATTTGAACAGTATCGAGGACCTTGCTGTGTGTTGGTGTTGCCTCTAGGCCAGTCTCAAATCTGCTTGCGTGCCTTTGGGAACTGAAGATGGATGAAGCTGGAGGATTTATCCCCAGGAAAACTGCATCGCTTGGTCTGCACAGACCATAAAGAACACGAGAATGTGACGGGAGCTTTTTGGCTTTTGAGTCCGAGAGCCTAAGCAGGATGTGCTATGGGGGAGAAAGATAAAAGAATTGAGTGCAGATGGCCAGCTGAACAGCCAGTGGGGGTGGAAGATGTTAAAAAAAAATAAATAAAATCAGACCCAGGGAGAGCTCAAAGAAAATAGTGGAAGCAGAAGTGGTCTCAAAGGTGAGTTTTTTGACTTGCCCCCGGCAGCCGGGCAGGTTGCAGCGCAAGGGTTATCGGCTGGAGAAAGGGACTCGGGCTCTGTGAATAAATTTACGGTTGTCGAGAGCCAGTTTTCCATTTGGTGAGTGGCTGTAAGCAGGAGCTTTTCCAACTCGAGAAGATTACCCCTGGATATCTTGATGGTAATTTGAGATAGCAATTAATATATGTAAATTGTTAATGCGGTGCTTGGCTTAGAGCGAGCAACCCCACGCAACGTGCGTGAGATTGTAAAAGTGAATTCACTTCTGGCTTCATATTCACTTACTCTTTTTCTTTCCAAGCCTAAACCGTGCCTTTTCTTTTTCTTCCAGGCTCCTGCCACTGCACTTCTGGCATTAGAGACCTTTAAAATGTCTGTTTAAATATCTGTCTAAAGGAGTGTGTGTGAGGGGATCAGTTGGTGAGCTTGAATCTCGATTAGAAACCTGTCCAACCTCTTTTAAAGATGGAAAGCTGGGTTCTAGGAGCGCTGGTGAACAGAGCACACCTCTGCATGTCCCTTAATTTGCTGGATATCTCCAGCACCAGCTGGTCTCTTGACACAAATAGTCCGGCCTTCCCAAGATATCGATATTCTGGGATGGCTCGTGGGGCTCGTGACGGGTAATGAGATACAGAAGCCTTCACCTGCAGGTCACTGGCCAAAGCCAGCTGGCAGCTTTTGTTTCTCGGCAAGCTACAGAGCAGGGAATCTAGCAAAAGCCCTATTTGATCCTTCAGATGGCAGGAAGAATGCCAAGGGTCCCGCTTTAAGAGCGGTACTCACCCGTCAAGGTGGTTGTTTTTTTAAAAAAACGTAGTTCCTCGAGGTGATTTGGAGAATTCTGCACTTAGCGTAACATTTCTGCTGTGAGCTCGCTAGCCAGGCAAACTCGGATCTGCCATCTTGCGCACGCTTCCCTTTTTCCAGGAAAGCTGGTAGGTTTTGATTTTGTTTTCCCCAATTCTTGCAGTGCTGGAATTCGCTGCAAATAGTTGAATAAAGCCGAGCTCTTTTCCGGTATCGATTACATCTGGTGTTGAACGCAGAAGTCCATTTTAAGTGTCATTTAATAAACAGAGCTGGAAGAACGGGCGGCCCTCGGACATCGGATGGATCAGCAACGTGAGGATTTGTGGGAGTGACTGTGCTGGTGGTTTGAGACCCAAGATGAGTGGAGCCAGGCTTCCTCCTTGAGTTTCCGCAACATCCGTTGGACCGTGTCTGTGTTCTGCAGGAACAGGAAATTCTGAGGCTGTGGAATGACTCAGAGAAATTATAATAATATTTTATTAGATGCTGGCCTAGAGGGGAAGAATCCGAGCTAAAGGGGTATCAAGAACCAAAATTGTTTTGCCAGAGTGTCAGTAACTCGCGTGGGCTCCTCTTTGCGTTCGAGCGATTTCCCCGCGTGATGCGGGCAGTGGTTTTGTCTACTTCTGTCATGACATGAGTTGTCCTAAAGAAAAGCCGGGTCTTAAAAGTTCACACGCAATAAAAATATTCGCCTTCCTGTTTGGATGTGGCTTTTTAATTAGGAACTGCCCTGGTGCCGTGCGTGTTACGGCTCCGCACCTCGATCCATCCGCCTTTTGAATTTGCCGCCTTTGCTGATTTTCTGAAAATCCCTTCATCTTCCTTCTGGTTCTTTGAGGCAAAGATGTGTTTCATCTTCAATTTTGCTGCATTTAGTGTAGTTTTCCGGTGTGTAAGGTTCCTGTGGAGGTCAGGAAGGGCTGGATAAACACATTAAAAGAGTATTTCCAAGCCAGAACCTTACACCAGCAACGTTGCTGTTTCGATCATGACCACGATTCATTTCAGTCAAGCCTGTAGCAGGAAACAGCCACCTCGGCGTGGTCCGGTGAGCCAAAATGTGAAGTGTCCTGAACGCGTGAGGGGCAGAGCGGGATGCGGCTCAGGCGGCGCGATCAAAGCAGGGATGGGCAGCACGTGTAAGACATGAAGAGCTGTCCTTGTTTCCTCTAAGCTTTTTTTTTCTTTAGGTGAGTTGAGTCATATTTAAAAAAAACGAAAAAAAACCCCAGAAACAATTGGTGAGTTGATAATAAGCTCCTTTGACAAGAAAGTGAATCGGGAGGGAACGGCTGTTGGGTTAGCCGCTCCGAGAAGTGTACGGTTTCGACTTTGGCACAAGCGATTATTTGTCTTGATAGCGGGGCGGTTGCCTTAATTAAAACACTGTCCACATACCTGCCCTGCTCGGATGGAGAATCCTGTTACACGAGACAACAGGATCCTTGTTCAACACGCGGGAGAGTACGGTTAAGTCGCTTTTCATTCAGGTTTTCTTTCTTCTGTGCTTGCACATTCATTGTATATCTCCTTGGGAAAAAAAAAATTAAAAAAGCCCTACAAGCCCAGTGCCCTGGTGCAGGGTCTGTGCTTCTGAATGATGCTGCTGTTCAGTTCCAGGCTGAGCAGCTGAGTCTGCACCCCCAGGGATTCTTCTTTTTTTTTTTTTCCCCTTTTTATTTTCTAATTTACACTGAGGGTGGTCTCGCTCCATGACTATATGTACAGCCACCCTAAGGGATGGGCGAGTGCTTATTTTTGGAAACGTGGGTGCATTAGGGTCCAAAATTGTGCCGTGGACCGACGTAAATTAACAACAGCCTTTAGCCAAAGTTACAAGATTAAGATTGTGTTTTACATTTGACCTTCCGCTGCTCAGAGCGGGGGGAAAGCCTCTCCTAAAATCAAGATGGGAGCCGGGTCTTTGCTTATAAAACAATCCTCAGAGCTTCAATGTTTTCATCGCGGTGACTCTTATTTATAGCGAAGTGATGAATTGAACCAAATCACTGCTTTGGCGTTTCACTGTTTAGCCCGGGGAGCGGGTCAGTTCCTGCATTGCTGAATTTAAGTCCACGTCCTCTCTCTAAGGACTGTTGGAGACGTGCACTCGGGCACCTCAGCGCATTTCAGCTTTCCAGTTAACAGGGAACAAGCCGACAAGACAAGTTCGCGATGCAAATCCACTGTTTGGGACTGAAAACTCAGAGGCTTGGTTGGTCTTCTGGGCGGAGTTGTCTTGGCTGGGATCAGCAGACTGGGCTGATGTCTTGCAAAGTGCTGGATTCTGCACGAGTCTGGATGGGCACAAGAGCAGTTTAAAGGTTTTAGGGAGGTTTGATGCGTGACGTGGAGGGGAATCGAAGGCGAGGTGTGTGCACAGTGCACGGGAACTGCTCGCTTAGCCGGGCTGTGCCAAGTGTCATAGTTGGTGCTGGTTCTAAACTGAAAAGGACCTAAATTGAGAAGGAATCAAGTCATCTCATAAACCACGTAGCTGGACTGTTGGAAGCTGCACATTGCCTCGTTCCAATTGCTGTGTTTGCCTTGCGCGCAGATTCCTAGCGTGGAAGACCAGCGTGCGTAAATCTTGTAAATTCATCCTCAGCAAGGGAGCACGGCAGCTGTTGAAGGTTGATGTAATAAATGATACGAAAATGATTCTCTCGGGGTAACTGTGCCACACTTGGTAGGATTACATGAGTAGTTCCATCAGCTGGAATATCTCTGTTCTTTTTTAAACACCGCTGAAATTCTCTAATACTTCTGAAGTAGATGAGTAGCTTTTCTTCCCTGTTTCATTCTGAAAGGAGGAGAAAAGAATATATTTCCTGAGGTCCTGTAGAGTGTCTGGAGCAAAGAGTCGATGGATATATAGCTTGCTCTTACAACGCAGTAGATATATATATATATATGTATATAAAACGTGGTGTTATATTCTTGTAAGTGTATGATGTCATGCATTGGCTGGTAGGGCTGAAAGACTAGCCACGGCTCTTAGAAATTAGAAAAATGACCATGCTCATGAGTATCTGCACTACCCAATCACCCAGAGGTAAATTTAGTTCCCAATTACTACGTGGAAATCGAATAAATTGCACTTTAAAAACAACGTGTTAGGAGCTCCTTCTAAGTCAACAAGAGCTTCCGCTGAGCGGTCTGGAAACACCGTTCCAGGCATGTGCTGTTTTTAAAAGCAAGTTAAATCTCAGGGTTATTTGCGTGGCTTTTTGCGTGGGTCGTAAATTCAGATGGTTATTAGGAGCTCTGCTGCAGGGGAATCGCCTCGTGCCTCGAGTCCGGGGTTTTGTGCGTACGCTGGAGTTTGACGAATTCGTAGGGCGAGACCTCTCGGGCTCCCTCGCCGCACGTGTAGCGCCGGGCTTTTCCCAACGAAACCAAGTGGAAATAGAGTCTGGGAAGAGCACCGCTTTGCTCCCAGTCGGGTTTTCATCGCTATTACTCATTCAAAACGCACGTCGGAGCGAGGGGTCTGTCCCGAGACACTTGTCTCCCTGCTGGCGGGCGACTGGCCGAGGAGCAGCCGAGGAGAGGGACTGCGTTCAGCGGGTCACTCGTGGGGACAGCGCGGAACATGGCTCTGGACGAGGAGGCGCTTTGGGGCTCGTTGTGTGCTCATCCGAGATGGAAGCGGTCATCTCGGGTTGCTCTCTGCCTGATGGGTCGGCCGAAAACGGATAGCGAACGGAGAAGCGAAGGAAAAGGCAAAGTGGAACCAGATGGGCTCGGGAGCGCCGACACATCATTTCGCTTCACTCGTGCCGTGACGCTGCCGAGTTGGAGCCGCCCCGTGGAGCGTTGGGGTCGCCAGTTTGCAGAAAAGGGAGAGATTTGCCGAAAAGCCACCTGCTTCCTGGCTGCTTTTGTTTGCTCAAGGAGTGCGTCGTGGGTTTGAGGTTGCTTCAGCCAGGTCTCCAAGTACCAAACGATGAGCTCCGATGAGGAGCATCTAGCTTTATACACGTACTTAACTGCCTCCCGCTCCTTCGTCTGGGCTCTTTGCTTGTCGCTCATTACCACATTACAGCCTGCAGAGACCAAAGTGAAAACCTCAGACTAATGTTTCAGCTCTTTCAGCGCTGTCGGCAACTTCACCAACCATTTCTTGGTTTTCCTCTTGTTTTTTGTGTGGCTGTGGGGTGCTCGTGTGGGCGAGGTGGTTTGTCTCTTGCTGGCCGCATCTGCCTTTGGCCTTTCTGGGGTTTTTTTGGTCTCGGTGGTCACGTTTCTTTGTATTTTTCACTTCTTGCTTTGACTTGGTATCCTCTGGATGCTATTGCCTTGTACTTGGGATTAGGAGTGTTTTCATTTCAGGCAGTTGGAGCTCTCATGTCACATCTAGCGCATGAAAATAGCTTGTGCTTATGCTTTCGGGAGCTGTTGCACCCCTCATTTGTTTTTTCTCCTCTAGGCTTCTTTCTTTTGAAATTACAGCAGCCACTTCACTGAATCAATGGCTTGAAGAAAGCACATTTCTGTATTTTCTTCCTCCCTCTCCATTTCTTTTGAGTCGTGAATTCATCACTTCATGATTAATTTTACCCTCGATTGCTTGTCGTGTTCTCCATCAGGTTTTCATCTCTATGGCACAGAATGGAACATAGAAGAAATTTGACGTTGGTTATTTCTTTTTCTCTTCTGCGTTAGCACCTTGTCGCCAGTATATTCAAGAACTTGCCTTGTTGTGCTGTATCCCCTTGTGCTCCCAGCTTCCCCTTGGGAGAGGGCGTTTTGTTTTAGTCCCTTTCCCTTGTGGCAAAACCTGGAAAGCTTTTCCCCAAGGGAAACGCACGATGTGCTAATGTTTGAATAACAGCTCCAGGGGCGATTCGCCGATCACCCCCCGGAGGGGTCGGGCACGCCGCTGCACGCGCCCCCACCTACGTGCAGGGGAGCTGGAATTCCTGCAGGGAGCTGCGCGCGGGGCCAAAGCCCGCAGTGTGGGAGTCTTGAGATCGATAACGGGACCACCGTCAGCTCCGGAGCAAGAGGCCACGAGATGGAATTTGTTTGATTCGCCACGAGATGGGATCTGCTCGATTCGCTCGTGCTTGCCTTCCGGCTCGCTCCGGGCTGCAAAATGTCATCTCTTTGCAGCGCGACCAAGCCCCTCCGGAGATCTCGGAGTCTTGCTCCGCGTGAAGCGCAGGAGGTGGCTGGGATTGCGAATCCGTTAAAAGCTACCTGTGTAGGAGATGTATTTGATTTTACGTGTGCACGCACGCGGGCGCGCGCCTGTTTTTATTAGCCAAGGCGGTAATGTTTGGCCAGCTGCCTGGAAACTATTCTAAACTCTCCCCGGAGTGGGAGCTTGTGAAAAATACGCTCTAGCATATGGATGGCGTATTCTTTTAGCAGCTCCCTCGCTTCCACTCCATTATAAATATTTACCTTTATTCATCAGTCCTCAACAATCACTTTACTGGCCGTCTTTGGCAAGAAGCTGACACAGAGAATGTACATATTTAAGTGTACTGGACCACACTGGTGGTTAGGTAATTAAATCTGAAATTATTGGAGGTGGGAGCATAGGGTTGTGTTGTAACTTAAGTGCAGCTTGTTCTGATTTTATTTTTTTTTGGAAGGGTTTCTGGCTTTGGGACAGATGTGGGCTATTAATAGCAAAATCTGTTCTTAGGGCTGCCAGTCTCTTAACATTAACGTGTTGCCCTCTCTCCCTTCTCTGTCGTTTTTCTCCAAACTCTCAGGTCCCGAGCCTCTGTGAAGATCTCCTCTCCTCTGTTGATCAGCCGTTGAAGATTGCACGAGACAAGGTGGTAGGAAAAGACTATCTATTGTGCGACTACAACAGAGATGGAGACTCGTACAGGTGAGTTCGTATCCAAAGCAAAGAATTAACTGGTCCGTTTGGGTTGACCCTGGCTGGACACCAGGTGCCCACCAAGCCGCTCTGTCCCTACTCATCCTCGGCAGCACAGAGGAGAAAAAACATAATGAAAGGCTCGTGGGTCCAGATAAGGACGGGGGAGATCACGGGCAAACCAGACTCAACTTATCCTAGAAATCACGGTGTTTCTACACGTTTTCTTTCCTGTGATTTGTAGTCGGTCACTGAAGCCTAAAATGTGATGTCATCGTCGTGTTAAAGGGGTGACTAATGTATTTCTCTCAGGCTTGGGAATTAAAACCAGTCGAATCTCTAGAAGAAAGGGCTGTGATGGCCTTGATATGAAAACGACCGATCTGGTGTTGCGAGGTCGTAAAAGCTCTGGAGTGGAAACAACAGAAAAGAGATGATGCAAGCAGCGAGTTTAAACAAAATCATCTTCTGTTTGTGCAGCGCAGGGAGCGCTTGGCAGCTGGGAAAGGCTCTTTCGCTCGTGTTCTGCAGGGATCAGGCCTGGTTTGGGACATGCAGTGTTGTTAGTTCTGTGTGGGAACCTTGGCCCAAGCTTTTAGCAACAGAAAGGAATCCCTCGCTACGAAAAGAGTTGATTTATTTCGGAGGACTGTAGACAAGACCGATGAAAACATTTGAACAGTATAAGCTGTATGTAATTACCATATGATGAATTTCAAAGTAGAGGAGGCTGTGATACTGGAACGGTCCAACGAGTTTTCGGTATTTTGGCTGCCACTTGAGTGCAGGCGTCGTGTTTTTATTCTACACCTTGCCATTAGAATCGTCACAGCTGAGCCACTGTGATCACTCGACTATTTGAGCAGTTCCTCCTCTCTTTTTTTTTTTTTCTTTTTAAACATTGCCTGACTTTTCTTAATGGCTGTAGTGACAGTGGCACAGTTCCAAATATTTAATTAAAAATCACAGAGCTTATTGTCCAGAAACCTTGGTGAATATTGCATGACCCAGCTTTTATTCTGTTCTCTTGATGAAGGGTGCTAGGCTGGGAAGTAACGACCACCATTCATCTTCTGTCCTGATTCACCAGCTCAGCCATTCTGCTGCTACTGGGCACGACTATGCTGGTTCCATCTCTGGCTCTACATGCAGTAATAACTTATATTTTTAATGCTAACGATCCGAACTACTTACAGTAAGAATCAGGCTTTGCTTCATGCAGATTCCTTGTAGCGTTTTACGTTGATCTGGCCAGAATGTTTCAAGAATTTTATTTTTGGAAGTGGAACTCCAGGAAATATTTTAACAACTTGCCTTTTTTTCTTCGGGTCAGGTGATTGTTGCAGAAGCAGGTAAGCTTGTGCAGGATTCTAGATTAATTGGTTTCAGTTACAGGAAAGGCATTTATGTAAACTGAAAGCGTATCTGCCTGTAGATGATTTACACAGCCAACACGCTGAGATTCGTTTTGTCCTAGGAAGAGAAGGAGGAGGCTGGCAGCGGATGCCAAATTTAACAGTGCATCTGGATTGTGGCTGAGTGTAAATCGTAGTGAGTTGGGGTTTTTTAAATAGAACTTAGTGCCGTGGGCTGAGAACCAAGAAGGTCTGTAAGGTGAAGTGTTCACTCATGCTCTTTAGGGTACTAGGGTAACGTTGAAAGTTGGTTCAACCTTCCACAAAAGAGCCTGTTGCCTTTTAAAAGCAGCAGCGTCGATGAGATCTACGTTAGCAGCTACGTGCATTTAATGCTCAGTTCTAGCAGTGGCTGGGGTGGGATTGTGCAGCTGCTGCGCTCCCGGAGGTGCCCCCGCCCAGCTGCATCCCCTCTCACAGGCGCCGGCACCGGGGCGAGATCCTGTGCCTCAGGGGGACTTCCAGGAGGTGCTTTCTGCCCGGAGCTGGGATGTGTCTCTGGCAGTCCCCTTGCACCCCTGTTAGGTCACTGACGCCAGCATCTGTCACACGAGGCACAGGAAACACGAAAAGCCACCCGTTAAACGCTGTTGTCACATGGAATCAAAGAATCGCTGAGGTCGGAAGAGACCTTTAAGGTCATCCCGTCCAACCGTTGATCCAGCGCTGCCAAGTCCCCCACTTGCTCCCCCCGCGTTCAATTAGTGGGTGCAGCAGCTCTTTCTTTAAGGTTGGTTTCATGCTTGCCTGTGAAATTTGCTCAGCCTCTTTCTGAGGAGATATTTAAGTGGTTACAAGGAAACAGGAGGACTTGGGTTTATTCTAAATCACTTCGGCGTTTTCAGGACTTATTAAGTAATGGGGTTCCAGAAAAGCTCTTTGGTTTGCTCGTGTGGAATAGGTGTGAGGATTAATTACCGGCGTTAAGGAGTGCTGCGCTCTGAGGCTTTTGACTCAGGCAGTCGGGATTGAAGTGATTCTTCCTTCTGGAATTGATTGGTCTCAGCTCTGTTTTGTGAAGTAAATTCCTTCCTTCAGCCCAAAGCAAAAAGCCTTTGAAAACCGAGCGACGCTAACATGTGCATGTGTTAATCCCATTCTGTGCCTGTGTTCAGACACTGTTATTCATACCTCATAAAACCTGAAGTTGTTACTGGCAAATGGCTCTTACACTAATTTAATCAATTAGCCCAAAATCGAGGAGGAGTTTACGGCGCTTCTCGAAGCTTTTGATATCGGCACAGAGATTTTTCAGAAACACGGGCGTGATTACAAGTCCCAAGGAGCACTCTTCCCTGCCTGCAGCGTGGTCCCCAGTGACCACACACCTCAAACTAAACACCCGTTTTCTTAGTGGAGAGGTTGCTAATTGCATTTCTTTTCATGCTCAGCCAAGGATTTCAAAGCATTCTCTGGACAGCTGAGCCTCTCACTACCACGGCAAGAAAGGCAGGACTAGGTAGTCAAGACTTTCTCACGGGGAATTCAGTTTATTATGTGCGTTACAGCTTTTTGTTTGATTTTTTTTTTTAATAGCTTTACAATTTGACTGGGAAGTAGCTTTGAAAAAAAGCTACTTGGGGAATGTGTGGCCATTCGAGGTGATAACCCTCCCGGTTTCGCAGGGCAGCACATAGGGACATGGATATCCTAATGCTTAACCCGTCACGGTTTACTTCTTCCTCCTATTTGGACAGACTTGATTTTCTTCACGTCGAACGTGGATCAGAGCAGAAAGTAGATTTTTGGAGTCTCTCTTGAGAGAGAATCTTCATAAAGAGATAATTTTCAGTATCACACCGCGGCTTGGGGGACTCTCGTGCCCGTAGTCTCCCAGGCTCTTCTGCGAGCGCTCCTGTAGTAACGAAGGTTTGTGGAGGATCTCACACAGCCATGGAATCCACATGGTGAAGGCAGAGCTTTTATTACATTTTTTTTTTATATATGTGTATGACTTCGAGGTCCCTGACTTTGTCCATACATTTCCACTCCCAGTACGTTTGATCCCCCTATTAAATGGAATCCTTGTGGGGAATTTGGTGCCAACAACCCTGAGAGCTGTTAGCAGAAACAAGAAACATTCTTGTTTAGGGAAGTTAGAGGTCTGACTTTTGAGGTGGAAGTGCTCGTCCGTCTGCCTTTCTTCAAATAACCTCCACGTAAGTTTTTGAACGTGTTGTGAGTGCTGTTCCACAAAAAGAAAAAATACAGGGTTGTGTTTTGAGGGGTTTTTTTTTAGGTGAAGTCGCTGCTGGCTCCAGCCATAATGGGTTGAAAATGCCCCCGTCTGCTCCCTGGGAGAGTCTGTCACTGGCCTTTCCCTTAAATCCCCCTCCTGCAGCAGAGATCTAATATTTACTATTAAAGCATCTTCATCAGGGTTTCTGTGTGAATTTTCTGCTGATCGATTGCTTGTACCTGATGGAGAAGCGAAGTGTTCTGAATTTACAGAAACAAGGAAAATGTCCTGGGTTTGGCTAGAAACCCAGTCCCGTTTAGTGATTTTTACTTTCCAGTTCAGTGTCTTCTAAAAGGCTGCACGTTCTGAAGTCAGCAGCGTGTTTCTGCAGACAGTGCGTGCTAGCGGCCGGCTCAACCTGAAGCCACGACAGATATTTATTTTTTTAAACCAAAATTTAGCAAAAGCGAGCGTGTCCTAACGAATGGTCCCGAGGCAGCAGGACCCTTCTGCGCGGCCTCGCCTGCGCACCCTGCCTGCGCCTTTGCAGATTTCACGACCGCGAGGTCGTCGCGCTCTCAGCCCAAGCTTCTCTCGTGTCGTTTGGTTTTGGGCTCGCTGCCTCGCGGGAGCGGGCGTGCCGGTTGGAACCCTCCCGACAGCACCAGCGGTGATTTTTGTGCGAATCCTTCCCAGATTTCCGCGAGTTGTGAGGTAAAGGAGCACCGCTAGAGCTGTTGGTTTTTCCCCAAAGCAACCGAGTTTTAAGCAACTGCTTGAAAATGAGAACCGCCACCTGAAAGCTGTCGCTCCGGGCAGCTGCGACACCTTGATTTAGCTTTTCCTGCTGCCTCACCTTGGAGTCAGACATGGTTGGGAGGAGTGGAAGTGCCATGAAAGCGCAGAGCCAGAGCGAAGCAGAGAGCCTGATCCTCTGTGCTTTGCATTAAACAGACGTAAAAAGTAAATGCCTTCGAGAAATGAATAACAAATGGCTGCTGAGAGCCCTCACGTATGGACTGCATTAAGACCTGGTGTTAGTAGGCTGGGGTGTTTTGAAAAGTGAGGAGGTAGAGGGGAGCGGTACCTTTCTTTAAGCTCGTGGTGATATATGTGGGTTGGTTGTTCCCAGGGGAAATGAAAAGGAGAATGCAGGTTTGCAGAAGGGCACTTATAAAAGGCTCGAGCAGATGGGCAAAGGGTTCCATTAGTCTTTTAATACCAAACCTTTCATTAAGAGCACAAAACGCCTTCCGCACCTGCAGAAATCAATGTAAACCCTGTAGCTTTACGAACCCCGTTAAATCCTTCAAAAGGTTCAGACGTTTTCCTACTAAAAGGAGAGTTTATTCCAAAGCAAAACAGCGAAGGAGGATTTGGACCTCGGTTGGAGACAGCAGTACTTGGCTCAAATACGATCGGATCGCAAATGAGCTGCGCCATCGATTTGTGTCTGCGTGAGGAGAATTTTAAATACCTGATGCGCAGCAGCTGAGGCCTCATTTTGGAGTCAATCACACTCAAGCGTGATGACTTCTACAGCAGAAATCTGGAGGGCAGGGAGCGCTCCCCGGGTACGCCGTAACGTTTGCGGAGCGCGTCCCCTTTTTGTCAGTGTTTGAAACGGCTTTTCACAGAATCACAGAATCACAGAATGTTAGAGGTTGGAAGGGACCTTAAAGATCATCTAGTCCAACCCCCCTGCCAGAGCAGGACCACCTACACTAGAGCGCACAGGAACGCGTCCAGGCGGGTTTTGAATGTCTCAAGAGAAGGAGATTCCACAACCTCCCTGGGCAGCCTGGGCCAGGGCTCGGTCACCCTTTTGAGGGGGAAGCTCTCCCGGGCAGACTGCTCGTGGTGCTCTGGAAGTTCGGCGCCTGCGGATGAGGTCCGAGCCTCCCGATCTCAAAGCTTCTCCCAGAGTTCGTCCGGGTCGTCTAATCGTGTTTTCCTTGTCTCTTCGGCAGGTCACCGTGGAGCAACAAATACGATCCTCCCCTGGAAGACGGTGCCATGCCATCTGCTCGCCTGCGCAAGCTGGAGGTGGAAGCCAACAATGCCTTTGACCAGTACAGAGACTTGTATGTCAGTTCTACCGTTCAGAGCCCTCTGCTTGCTTTGTTCCCTTCGGCAGGTGTGCCGTGCGCGAAACGAGCTGAAAAGGTGCTCTCTGGCCGCCCCCGAGAGCGGCGGGCCGATGTGTAGCGGAGCCAGAAGGGTGGGCAGCCGCTGGGCTGCTGTCGGGAAGCGTGTCCGCTGCGATTTCCCGAGTCGAAAACATGATCGAGTGGGTCAGCTGACGCTAGGGGCAGATGCTGAGGTGCTTTCCTGCCTCCCTCCGCCCTTTAACAGATTAACGGCATCTTTGTCCTGACGTGACCCCTGTTCTCCTTGATCTTGACTAAGTTCAGTCTTAAACCATCTGCTTTTTCCATTCCCTCAAGACTGTGCTCTCAAAAATGTCTATATCTAAATATATAGCAGCAACTCTCACAACTTACAGTAAAAAGACAGGCAGTGGCACGCTGACACGCAGCAGTTGTGTGGGGATTAATGCATTTCTGCTGCAAGGGCCCTTCTCTGATGCTTGTTTTAGGCTCTGTCTTGTTAAAGAGGCGTAAGCCGGAGGAGTTAATAGCACACATGTAAGATGAGTGTTGGTGAGGCAGTCTCTTCTTTAAAGCAGCAAGAGGAAACTGGCCGGGTGACTTGGCAGTTGAACAGTTTTTCTCAAAAGATGGGGCTGCACGGGTCTGACATCGCAGCCGCGTCCGAGGTCACAGGATGTGAGCAGGTTTAGGTGTTGTCTTTATAGATGCTGGTCTCCCTGGTGGGATGGGAATAGTCGTGATAAATCTGAAAAGCAAATGTGTGTGTGTTGCACAGCAAGGTGAGTTCCCTGCTGTATCCACAGAATCACAGAATGCTCGAGTTTGGAAGGGACCCCAAAGATCATCCAGTCTAACCCCTCTGCCAGAGCAGGGTCACCTACAGCAGAGCGCACAGGAAGGCGTCCAGGCGGGGTTTGAATCCCTCCAGAGAAGGAGACTCCACACCCTCCCTGGGCAGCCTGGGCCAGGGCTCTGTCACCCTCACTGTGAAAAAATTTTTTCTCATATTTTTATGGAACCGTCTATGTTCCAGCTTCCACCCATTGCCCCTTGTCCTGTCAGTGGACGCTGCTGAAAAGAGCCTGGCTCCGTCCTCCTGACACTCCCCCTGGACACATTTTATAACCATGAATGAGGTCACCCCTCAGTCTCCTCTTCTCCAGGCTGCAGAGCCCCAGCTCCTTCAGCCTTTCCTCACCAGGGAGATGTTCCACTCCCTCCATCATCCCTGTGGCTGCGCTGGGCTCTCTCCAGCAGTTCCCTGTCCCTCTGGAGCTGAGGGGCCCAGAACTGGACACAATATTCCAGATGTGGCCTCACCAGGGCAGAGCAGAGGGGCAGGAGGACCTCTCTCCACCTACTGGCTACTCCCCTTCTAACACACCCCAGGATGCCCTTGGCCTTCTTGCCCACGAGGGCACACTGCTGGCTCATGGCCATCCTGCTGCCCACCAGCACCCCCAGGTCCCTTTCCCCTGCGCTGCTCTCCAGCAGGTCAGTCCCCAGCCTGTGCTGGCACATGGGGTCGTTCTTTCCCAAGTGCAAAACTCTACACTTGCCCTTGTTGAGCTTCATCAGATTTCTCCCCGCCCAGCCCTCCAGCCTGTCCAGGTCTCTCTGAGTGGCTGCACAGCCTGCTGGGGTGTTAACCACTCCTCCCAATTTTGTATCATCACCAAACTTGCTGACAACATTCTCTAATCCCTCATCCAGATCATTGATAAATATATTGAACAGCATCCAGTAACGGGATGCATTCTTTTTGGAGATGCCCAGTGACCATGAAAAAATGAGTAAACACATTGCTGCTGCTTCTTGCCCGAAAACGGCGATGAAACACGTCCTTAGGTGGAGCTTGTTGTGTGTCAGTGCTGACAGAAGTAGGTTAAAAGGCACTTTTCTTGCTGGATTTTCTACTTGTTTTAAGATGTGACTTGATGTAAAAGCAATCTGTCCAAATGTGTAGCCTCGGCACTTTTGCTACAGATATCAATTTTTTCCTTATTTTCATGCATTATCTTCATAGATATCCAACTTCTCTTGTCAGTCGTGGTTGTTATCGGCGTCTGAACTTACTGGAGAAAGGAATTTTGCATGTGCAGCCAGGGGAGGTTTGCAGGAGGGACCAGGGCCAGCAGAATTAATACCCAAGATGAAAACCAGTAGGTTTGTGGAAGCAAGGTGATCTTTTGAAATTGCGATCAGATGACCATGAAGTCACGGCTGGGTACAATAACTTCTTTAAAAAGGTTTTTGCTGGAGGGAAGGTGGAGCAGTGCTGCCTCTCAGACCGGGGTGAATCTGCTGGGCCCTTGTCAGCATGTGGGGCAGCAGGAGGCTGGATGTGTTGGGTGGAAATGAAAGGCGAGATTGGCTCCAGTTTCACCTTTGGGTTCGTCAGCCCAAGTTTTACAGGCGATGCGTTGTTGGAAGGGATTTCTCACAACTTCTTTCTCGTGCCGTCAGCCAGCGATGACGGAGGCGTTACGACGCGTGGCGTAGCCAGACTAGAGGAGCGCGTCTGTCAGCAACGCGCGTTACCGTCCCAAAACCGGGTCGGAACCAGGAGAGAAGCGCGGCTTGTGTTTCGCCGAGCGGCGTAAAAACGGTGGCGTTTTTTGGAAAGAATTTGCAAACTTAGGGAAACTTAACCTGACCGCTTGTGAAGGCTTGAAATTGGAAATGATTTGTGCTTTACCTACAACAGAGATTTGGACAGAGACACGCTTTTGTTCTGGACTCTGCAGTTTCCTTAATGAGACAATTGGATTTTTGTATTTTGACAGCAGAAGCTTAATTTTTACTTGGAGATTGGAGGGAGGTGGGGTAACAAGTGCCAGCTTTCCTCACTGCCGCTCTTGCCAACGTCCCGGGTTGGGACTGGCTGCAGCGATTCCCCGCGCAGCAGCTGCCGAAGCCGAGTGGGAAGGTTGCAGAGGGAACGGGATGGCAGTTGCAGCGATGGGATTGTCACGGTCTGCTAGAGCTGGGAACGAGTGCCACAGCCCCGCTGCAGAGCCGGGAGTCGGGCTGAGCCACGGGATCTCGAGTGAAGGTGTCGCGGGCCTTCTGGTGTGGCAGCTCCCGGCGCTGGGGAAGGAGCGCGCGACACGTCGCGTCCAGGGCGGAGCTGTCGGTGTCGTTTCAAATGTGGTGGCGGAGATTTTCCAGCATGGTGAAATATTTCAGGCTTGTTCGAAGGCATTGATGTATTAATCAAGAAGATAGGTAGCGTGCTGGCGGCCTTCGGTAGCGTGTGTTTTGCGGAAATCACGCGACATTTCTGTCACATGGGAAGATGTAGAGCAGGTCCACCTTCCAGTAACGATGCTCCTTTTGGAGGCAGGGTGGAAAAAATCTTGTCTCTGTTCCCTCTGATGGGGTTGTCTGTCCAAGCAGGCTGTTCGTAGGCTAATCGCTCCTTCCCATTACAAAATCTGTCTCAAAAACCCTCGGTTTCAGTACGGTGGCGTTGCGCCGTTCGACTTCCAGCTTGCCTTGTGAGTGGAGAGGGTGAAAAGGTGCTGAGAGAGAAGCCCCAGATTGGAGATGTTGGATTCTCACCCCTTGAGGCTTTTCTGCCCCTCTCTCTGGGGCAGAGAATGTTTTTGAGCTACGCATCAGGCTGCAGCTGTGCTGGGTTTGATGGCAGAGAGGGAACAGTTAACATGAAAATAGTCTTATGTAAGCGCAGAGAACACCGGGCCCCAGCGTGCTTGAATTTTCTGGGCTGGTTGACATTTTGTTCCTATAATGAGGATTTCTGCTCAGTCTCTCAAAGCAGTTTGTGGCTGTTTCCAGCCTTGCTGGGCGAAACTGCTGGAGCTTGTGTTTGCAGTCATCTCGCCAGCGTGGGCTGCCCGTCACAGAAAGACGCGGATGTTAATACCTTGTAAGCACCTCTCAGCGAGACGTTGCTCCGCGTGGTGCTCGCTTCGCTCCCCAACTTTAAAATCCATCGTACACTGGTCATTCCAGCGGGGAGTGGAAGAGGAAGATGTTTCCTAACAAAAACTCAGTAGTTTTGGGAATAACTGCTATCCCCGCTCTGCCGTCGGCGCACGGTCCAAGCTTCCTCTGGGCTTTCTCCCGGTTTACCTTCACGCGCACTCGGGGAGAATCTCTCGCCGAGTTCATCTCGGGCGCCTCCCGAGCCTGCAGATCGTTTCAGTTTTTCCTGGTGTCAGGCCCATTTGGCCCACATAGCGTTCCCTTTTAGGTTTCTGTTTTAATCAGGTGTGGTAAGTATCCACCTACACCGAGTGAGTCATGGCGCGGATTTGCCGTTTCCGGAGGGACCGGTACCTGCTGGCGTGGGTGTCCTGCGGGAAACAGCCCGTTCGGTAACGACTCGTGTGGCATAAGCCATTCGGGTTTGCTCCCTGGTGACTAGTCTGAACTTTTTAGTTCCGTCCCCAAAAGCTTATTGGCCAGTACAGCGAGTGACTGGAGCGTAGAAACAACTTTGGAAAAGCTGTAGCATTGCTTGGAGCTGTTTCGAATCATAACTTGAATCACGAAAGCTTGAGAAGAAAAACTTTGAATCCTCGGTGCCTCTTCACCGGTGCCGAGTTGTTCCCCGCAAGCGTCTGCTTTAGTGCCACCTGCCTTTAAGTATCTCTAGGGCTGCCCACCTTTCGTTTCAGGAGGTGCGTTGACATCACGTTGGGTTAAAGAGGATTTATATTTGGTTTCAATTCCCTCTCTCTTGTAGACGTTAAACAGCAAACATGTTTCTTGGTTATCTCTTTCACCAACGTGCGTGTCGCTTTCCCGAGAAACAACTGTTTCATTCTCATCTCCTGCTGCCAGGTTTAACGAAGACACTGCCTGGAGCGAATGCCCCGGTATGGTTTTGTTCAGTGGGTTATTATTCCCAGATGGAAGTCTAATATCTCACACCATTCAGTTTGAGCCTTGGCTTTCCACTGCCAATATCGTGAAGATAATTTCGTTGAGCACATGGTTGTAATTTATTGCCCCTTGCTTGACGTGTGCGCGCGATCGATTGAAATCAAAGCGTAACGAGGACCAGGGCATCTGGTTAAATCTGTCTTTCTTAGATTCCGCGTTCTCTTGTTTCGGGTTGGAGATAATCAGTGCTTTAATTAACTGATCTAACAGCTCTTTGTTGTCTGGAAGAAATAATTCTGAAGCAATTAAATTGACCTCCCAGGGGAAGGATGCTGCTGATCGAAATATTTCTGCAAACAGGATGAGTTTGGGCCACTTTGCGCCGTTTTAGTGAGCTGACGTTCGTTTAGAAAGCTGTTCCTTACATCTTTTGTTTCTTGGGTTAAGTTGGGATTTACTGGTGCTTTTGAACAGCTTTAAAACTTTTTTTTTTAACAAAGATAAAACGCAGATATTAATCCCCCCCCTCCTGCAAATGTTTTTATTGATTAAGGTTTTTGAGTTCCTTGAACGGAGTGAGCGATGAAGCCTTTTGAACTTCCTCTTCTCTCTGTGTTTTGACGTTGATCCATTTTCAATTGGTTCTGTTAGAGCTCTGGACGAGGAATTTGGTGGGAGCAGAAGGAGGTCTGGGAGCGGATTGACCTCTCGGATGTCTTCATTCTGTGTAATCCTTTTATTATTGAATTTCGCAGTGGAATCCAGTCCAGAATGGAGTCAGTCACTCGCATTTTTGAGGGTGTTAGCAGCGCTGAGGATGGCACCCCTGCCAGCCAAGGATTTGCAGTGCTCTCGGCAACGTAGAAAGCACCAAAACTGAACGTCCATCACCTTTCTCATCTCAGCTCGAGGAGGAAGGGCTCTGAGAGCATCCTTCGTGCTCGTGCCTTCAGGAGCGTGGGGGTCCAGGAGCCTTTTGCCAGAGAGCTTGCAGGGGCTGCTGCTCAGCTACAGCAGCAAAGTCCGAGTGACAGACAAGCTCACCCTTTAATTGCCCGGGGTTGTTTCTTTTTTATTGTATTTTATCACTGAACAGGCTTGATTTTCTGAATGTCGGGGATGTCTCGTTTGGACTCGGTGACTTGTTGCCATTCAGCTCTGTGCCATCGTCTCTTCTAGGGGGTATGCTCAAATGTCCCATAAGCTGCTGCACAGCTTTCCCCTTTTAGCTGTTTTTACCTCTTTTCTTAAGTTTATTTTGGGTTATGTGCTTGAACTACCTCCCATACTGGCCTTCATCCGCTTGTCTCGATAAGAAAAAGTGGCAAACTTAGACCCGAGCTCCTTCAGAGCGCGGCTGTAGGTTGGCGTCTCGTTCCTCCTTCCCTGCCTTTCCGTATTGCTCTACGGGGACCGCGAGATCCTCCGAGTGGAGCTCGTTCCTCTCCAACTTGTAGCACTTACCTGACCAGATCTGATTGATTTTGAGCGTGGAGCGGCGCTCGCTCCACCGAGGGAATAAAGGCAGAGCGCCAGACGCAAGAGGCACGACGAGTGGGTCTGGTTTTCGCGCGGGGGAGCGGCCGCCGAGCTCCGGTCCCTGCGGCGCGGCGTTGGGCTCACAGAGCCGTCGGGCAGCCGCGAGCCCTTTCTGCCAGCGTTCTGCCTGTGTTGAGATGTAAAACCTCCTTTGGCCTAAACCGAAAACCCGTGGAGAGCTTTGAGGGGACTTTGTAAGCCGTCAGCTCGCCGCTCCTCGTTAAGGGCCGCCGGCCCTTTGTGCTGCCTCTCTCCCGGGCGGCAGAGTCGCCGCGGTTTTCGCAGCGAGGGCCCGGCAGATTGGTTCCAGATGCGTTTGTTGTGCATCCCAGCGCTAAGGAAACCTGACTTCCCGTCTCGCTGCTGGCTGGGCTTTTGCACAATAGGGTGTGACATCAGGGTTGTGTCATCTGGGGGATTCTGGCCTCCGGGTTGGACTGATAAGTCCAAGATGAAGCCTCCTAAGATAGACCTAAACTGGCAAGGCTCTCGCTGCTTTCATGTCCGTGCACTTTTCAAAATTACAACCACAATGTCTTCCCAAGGAAATTGTTCGGATGTAGGAGTAAACAGAGCAGCCGTGGGGTCCCCTCCTTAACTCGCCCGCGGGCAGCTCGAAACTCAAACCAGAATCAATATTGAAGTTGTTGATGTGTATTACACAGATTAGAGCAAGCTCAGAAGAAGAGAGGGAAATACGAAGCGTGCTGTCATGCTGTGAAAACTAAATTAGTTGCTTTTCATCTGGCTTTTTTTTTTTTTTTTTGCCTTTGGATGCCTCATTTTGGAGCGGCTCTGTAGAGGCTGCGTTCTTATCGTGCGAATCGGAGCTGTTGGGCGGAGGAGGAGTTTTTCCCTTGGGTTCCCACGGTTCTCTGTGATTACATAAAATCCGAACGCCGCAGAGAGAAAGCTCGTACGAGGAGGTCAGCGCTGGTGACGCAGCGCTATCTGCGAACGCCGCGCTCTGAAGCTTTTAAATCCCTAGTAAGAAATGACTTACACGCTTCCAGAAATGGAGGGAGACGGAATTTTCCTTCCATGCTTTCAGAAATGGAGCGAGACTGACTTGTAAAACGCCGGTTTCTTACGGTCTGGAGTGTTTTGAGCCGATTATCTCTAACAACACACGGCTGTGCTTGCGCTTACAGAACTTTGCCTCGCGCTTTCACAAATGTACCGCGTTTTAATGACGGAAAATTGAAGACCGAGCAATGTAACGAATCGCAGCCACCTTGCAGCGTATCCGACAAATTCCTGCCTGAAGAAAGGTGCCTGTCACACGGAATCTGGTCTCCGTAGACCGTGGCAACCTTATACACGACGCAGGAGACTTCTGCTGTCTTTTCCCCTCCTCCCCGGGTTTGAATTATAGCTGGCAGGGTCTGAAACGTGCCGGGCTGCCGGTGGATGGAGCGCGCCGGTCGAAGGGATGGGTACGGGTGAGAGATTTGTCGGCAGTCGGTGCTTCCTGGTCGTTAATGAGCCGGTTCTGCGCTTGGCCGTGTTACAAAGTGACCCATTGTCTTGCTCGTTAGGTGGCTGCTGGAACTGTTTCCAGGTGACTTCTCAAAAGGGATTTGGTCATTAGTTTCCATCTGCCAAGAGCAATGGGATGGTAAGGAAAAGGTGAGCAGTATCGCGTTGGTTTATTTGGAGCAGTGAAAAGCGCAGGAGTGCACAAAAGGGGACGTTCTGGGAGATCTTTAGCCTTCAGGATCCCATGATCTGGATACTCTTTTCCTTCCTTGCAGAGCTCTTGCACTTCACAACTCTGCTTCGCAGTTTGAGTCATCCCACCGTGGCCCAGATGTGTGCTTTTAAGTACAACTGGCACTGGAGTTACACATACCTAAGGAGATTGGTATGTTTGCTCGAGGGATTTTTGCACCTGTGTGTGCTGGAAAGAATTTCCCTAAAATACCTGCGCAGAGTCCCCGAGCATACTTCGGGCTGTGTTCATAAACTGCGGCAAAACACGGCTGCTCTGTGCACACAAACATTTTTACCTTCTTCATTTTACGCGTTCAGGTAACGTCCTGAAAGTGTTTACAGAGTTGTGCTCCTGGGGCCAAAGGAGGAGGGGGAGAAGAATCATAAATCATCCCTCCTCACGCGGTGGGAGGAGTGTTACCTCCTGGTCAGGTCCTGATGCCAGCCGGTGTTTTAATAAAACGAACGGGCTCGAGAGCTGCCTCGCCAGAAAGCTGAGTGGAGGACGCGGGCAACGAGGTGATTTAGTGACAGCCCTCATCTCTTGATGTTGTCCTCAAGACTTTTTTTTTTTTTCTTCCCCTCCCTTGAGCTGAGAGGTTGCAGGTGATCCGCACGGGTGCCTTCACGGTGCTTTTATAGAATCACAGAATCGTTCAGGTTGGAACAGACCCCTGAGATCATCGAGTCCAACCACTGACCCTGCTCTGCAAAGCTCACCCCGAAACCATCTCCCCCAACCCCACATCTCAACAACCTTTAAACACCTCCAGGGTTGGGGACTCATCCCCCTCCCTGGGCAGCCTGTGCCAATCTCTGACTGCTCTTTCCACGACTAAATTCCTCCTGCTGTCGAGCATAGCCCTGCCCTGTTGCAGTTTGAAGCCATTCCCTCTTTTCTATCACTAATTACCAGTGAGACCAGCCCCAACCTCTCTACAACATCCTGTCAGGCAGTTGCAGAGCGTGATAAAGTCTCCCCTCAGCCTCCTCTTCTTCAAACTCAACAGCCCCAGCTCCTTCAACCATTCTTCGTAAGAAGGAGGTTTGGAGAGTGGGTCGCTGAGGTTTGCCTCTTCCTTCCTGTTTCCGTTGCTGTTTCTGGGCTGGTTGGAAGTGCCAGGGTGCAGGCACAGGGGAGGGGACTCGGTGAAAATTGCACCCAGTCACTTGCCGTCGGCGTGTTTTAATGATGGTTGAAATGTCTGCTGCCTCACCCGGTCTTTTAGGTAATGCTTTTGGGTTGCTGTCAGACACTGGCTTCTCAGATTGGCTTTATTCATTGTCCCTCTTGTAAAAACATTGGGAGCTGAATGCTCAGTATTTTCCTTTGGGGTGGGTTTTTGAAATGACAGCTTTCTTGGAAGTCTGGTGATTGAAATAGATGGAGACGTTTCCGTGCTGAACTTCTGTAGCTGGAAGAAGTAGCTGTGCAACCTTTAGGAGGGGAAAAGTAAAGAAAAGAAAGTATATTTTGCTGCTTGAAATGAGCCAGTCTGAAACAGCGCACAGCTCTTTTGAAGGTTTCTGTGGTTCCAGGTATCGGATCTTTGGCATCAGGGTTTCAAGGGTCGGTGCTGCGAGAGCCAGGAGCCAGAGCCACGGGCTGGGTTTTTGTCTCTGGCTCTCAGTTCCTGGAACAGACACGAGTGCCTTTAGGGATGAGGGATTTGGTTCTGAGCTGGAGTTGAAAATCCCAGCTTGTTTTTATTGCCGTGTGGTGGAAACTCGTTTGCTCAGACTCGGGTCCGGCGTTCGTTTGCGAGGCCTGCAAGAAGCAAAAAAGCTCTCGGGAGAGTTGCGGTGCCTTTCCTGCTCTGTCCTTCAGCGGCAGAACAAAGTGATTACTCTGCCCTCCTTTCTTGAGGTCTGTGCTGGAAGCTGGAGGATTTCCTCCCCTATCCCGTATGGCTTTGCTCTGGCCACAGGCTCTGCCTCATGGATACAGCTCGAGCTCTTTAAACAAGTTTCCATCCTGTGCCTCCACCCGCTTAAACTTCAAACACTTCATAAAGCTTTGGATCACCCTTAGCTTCAATATTTTCTTTTATTCTTGCGTCTGTAAAGTAGGTCAGTCTTAAGTGTGACATTTCTTGTGTAAAACAGCTTTTTTCCAGGAGCTCTGTGGTTGATGAGTAACGGGTATAAACCTCAAGCGTTTGATCGTGACGTTAAAACTAGAATCGATTTTGGGTGAAATCCTACTCTGAATTTTGTAAAGAGAAGGGATGATTATGTTTGGGCCTTGGGCCTTGGAGTTACCTCCCTGGGCAGCTTCAGAAAAAGTGAATTTACTGGAGATGGAAGAACACCGGCCGTCCTCGGAGAGGGCAGGGATCTCATGGGGACTAGATGGTCTTTGAATGTCCCTTCCAACCCAAACCGGTCTGTGATACCATTCGACGATGTTGTGGTTGTTAACAGCGGGACACGACAACCACGAGGCTGTGGTTTTTCATCGATTTGTGACAAACTCTTGTCTGCAGGTAAAGCCAGAGCACACCCTGGAGAGAGCTGCGTCCTTCAGCAGAAGGGAGGTTGCTTTGCTTTGAAATTGCTGCCCTTTGGGAAGGGTTTGTCCTTTGGGGACATTTCCCAACTGGAGTTTTCCTCCTGCTTCAGGCCTCTTGGACATCTCAAAAGCATCAGCTGGTTGCTTTGGGTGCTTCGGGAGAGGACTCAAGCTTCTAAAGATCATGGGTTGCCTTTTACGGCCACTGTGGTGCAGGAGGAGACCGTACAACGAGCAGGAGTGGGTGGTAAAGAATCACAGAATCATAGAATGGTCTAAGTTGGAAGGGACCTCAGAGATCATCTCATCCAACCCCTGCCATGGGCAGGGATGCCCTTAACCAGCCCAGGTTGCTCAAGGCTCTGTCCAACCTGGCCTTGAACATCCCCAGGGAGGGGGCAGCCACAGCCTCTCTGGGCAATTTATTCCAAAGTCTTGTCACCCTCGGACTGAAGAATTTTTTCCTAAGATCCAATCTAAATTTATTCTCCTTTAACTTAAATCCGTTTCTCCTTGCCCTATGGCTGGAGACTCTTGGAAAAAGTCCCTCCCCAGAAAGAAAATTACATTTGATTCAGGAGCTTTAGAAGTGTTCTACCACAACTCCTGCGTGTGACTGCTTTGCCCGTCCGTTCCTTTGACAAAGATGTGAGCTTCTACCTTCCAGGAACCTTTTCCAAGCTGGTTACCTCTCCTGCTTGGATTTCAGTAACGTGTGGTGAAGGGTTTCTTGGAGGTGGTCCAGCCTCCTTGCGGCAAATCCAAGTTCCCGACTGTAGATTTCGATTCCCATCAATCTGTCTGTTGGCAGCTGCTTTTCTCTTGCGTAGCAGCCAATTAACCTGTGGCACTTCTCCGCTTTTCTTGAAGAAAAGGGGTTTGGGGTGAACGTTCCCCTTACTGAAGACGACTTCCCTGGGTGTAGGTAGCCTCCAGAAATCCCACTTCAGTTGCTGCGTGAGGAGAGGTGAAGCCCGACGTCGTGATCGATGCTCTGTCTTTTCTCCCCGTGAAGGAGGAGTGAGTTTTTCGCTGGGGTTATATATTGCTGGAGCGCAGGGGAGGCTTTGGCTTGCGTGTAGCCCGGCGTGCCTTGGATTCGGGACGGTTCGGTCGCTGGCGGCGTTGTTGGAGTCTCCAGATACTGGATCTGGCTGTGGCGGAGCAGCTTTATTGAAAGAGCATGTTGGTATTTAAAACAATATTAATACTACATTTGATTCATTAAATACACAAAGGCCCCTTCAAGCGTTTCCATGTGCGCGCTGTTAGTTCTGGCGGGAGGTTCTTCACATGGTTTCATGTGGTTTCAGACAACGTTTTAGCACATTCTTAAAATACCCACAAAAGCCTTTATGTAAAATCTCATAAAGGTGAACGACGTAAAAATTATTTTATTCCCGTTTCATGTCCTTAGGATCAAAGTCCCAGCAGGTAAGAATAAATTTCCAAAAACCTTGTTTCGGTCCCTCTCTTCATTAATGTTTCGTGCTCGTAGTAAGCTCATAAAGTGGGTAATAGGGGAACTGTCTGTGCACACTCTGGTGTTCTCGGCGGCTGCTGGTTCATTTGGAGTAAATTCCCTTATTTTTTTAATCAGACTCGGTCTGGAAACGGCCACAGCTTCTGCTCTCTGGCCTTTGATTCCCGCTGCCCTTTGGTCAAAGGAAGGGTCGCTTCAGTAGGAGCTGAGGTTCCCTGCAGGAAGCTCCTGTTAATGGCTTTAACCAAAATCCCTCTGCGAATTGCCTGGGGGGTATAAAAAGGGCGTTTGCTGGGTTGGAGTTGCGGCTGGAGGCGTGGCTGCAGCGTACCTGGGGAGCAAAGGGCTTCCCTTTTCCAGCGCTGGCTTGAGGTCCCGGGGCAGCGCCGTGGATTTTGGTTGCCCTGGCTCAGCTTGCTGACGAGTAGCAGGAGTCACCCGTTGCAAATAAAACGACGTGGTGAGTGACTACCAAGCCAGTGGCCCCCCTGGGGTTGGCACTTGCCTTGGGTACAGACTCGGATGGCTGCAATGAAACGGAGTTTGGGCTCTTCGGGTGACCCTGCCGCCTTGAAACAACACGCTGGGCTGGGCTCTGAGTGCAGAGAAAACGCCGCCCGTGTCGTTTGCATCAACTTCCCAGTGTCTTTTCTCCTGGCTCCCAGAGGAGATGGGTTAGTGTTCCTGAATCTGCACTACTTGAAGCTAGTACGTGAAGTCCAAGATGGGCGGTAAATCACATTTTAAATGCCATTAACAGCTGTCAGGCTCGTGTTTAGAAAGGAGGGGAGCGTGCAAGAGGGAGGGTTCAAGGAGTTTTTCGCGCTGGTGATGAGTGATGCTTTCCCTTCTTGCAGAAGAGGAGAAACGTGCAGCCACTGGCAGATCTTTGGGATCGTCTCGCTCACGGCAGGGACGCAGAACAGTTTATCTGCCTGACTCTCTCCCAGTTTAGCTGCTGGGAACTGTCAGTCGTAGCAGCTTCCTCGTGGCTTTGGCCGAGGAGCCGTTGCTCTCCTCCAGACAGGGAATTCCCAGGTGTTCTGCCTGCTTTGTGTCCGTCTTTGCAGGAGGTGCTCAGAAGAGAGTAGGAATATCGGAGTGCTAAGACGTCTTGTCGTTGATCTGGCTCGGCTGAAGCCGCCTCTCCTCCTCCCCTTAGCTCTTCGCAGGAGACGGCGGTTGCGCGCAGCTCTGCCCGTCGGGGCCATCTCGGAGTCGCGCGCCACGAACGACTGGTTGTTCCCTTCTGCTCCGTTCTCCTGGCGGCCGTTTGGTAACTGGAGGCTGGGAACGGTCGGCAGGATGCTGCGGGGTTCCGTTTTGGTTCTCAAGAAGCCAACGTTGGTTCTTGTGCATCTTTTCTTCCCGCAGCCTCGCGCTGGTTCCCGTCGCTTTAAAACACGCGAGGAGCTGAGCGCTCGTGGTGTGAAGGAGTCGGGTTCTGGAGGTGTCGTTGCTTTGTGGGTTTTCTAGCAGTGTGCCTTTTGCTGAGAAACCTGCAAGGGAGATGATGTAGCCTGCTTCATCCGGAGCTGGAATGATCTGGAAACCTCGACAGCATCGCTCTGTTCCTCAGACCCTTGGTTTCAGTTCAACTCTATTTGCCGTAAATCGAGACTCAAACTTAGGAGACAGCAGCATAAAGCTTCTTTGCTCTCCTTTCTGCCTTGATTAGGGGACTTTGTTGTAAAGAACTTTCGGGCTTTCCCAATAGCGAGAGAAAAAGAAAAAAAAAACCAAACCAGCAAAACCCAACCTGTGAAATAAAGCCTCGCTCTCAGCCTCCTTCGCGGCTTGAGCTTTTACCAGCTGTTACATTAATTGGAATCAGAGGAGTTGTTTGCTCAAGTGCTGTAGAAATCTGTAGCAAGCTCTGTTGCTCGCTCAACTTTTACTCTCCTTTAGAGAAATGCGCAGGTTTTGTAATTAAAGCCTCTGGGTTATAGAATGATGTAAACTGCTGTGCTTGGAGGTGGGTAACCAGTTAAAAAAAAAAAAAAGAAAAAGAGTCTTGACTAGAATAGATTGATTCTGCTCATTGAAAATTATTGCTGCTGTCTGAGCCCGGCGCGGGTCCCGCTCGCTCTTAACGCCCCTGTCGGATTGCGTCCCGCAGGTATTTTGAAGGTGGAGTCTCCTCTGTCTACCTCTGGGATCTGGATCATGGTTTTGCCGGGGTGATCCTCATTAAGAAAGCTGGAGACGGATCAAAGAAGATTAAGGGATGCTGGGATTCCATCCACGTGGTGGAGGTTCAGGTACAGCCTCTGGGGCAGCTGATAGACCCAAGCGAAAGCAAAACCCTCTTAATTCCAGACAATTAACGAGCACAGGTGTTCCACCGAACAATGCGATATTGTGTTGGGGGCCGTAAACTTCTTCCCCCTGTTAATTCTGGAAAATTCCCCGAAGCGATTTGGATAGAGATAAGTCGGGGCTGTAATCAAAAAGAATCCCAGAAGAATTGGAAGTATGTTACCTTCTGCGCGTGGGATCCTGAGATTATTATATTTTATTATTTTTTTAATACAAAGGTCTACAGATAAGTATCGCTAATTAGGTAATAAACCCAAGGTAATAAGAGGTTAAATTGCCCTGACTGGGTTTGCTTGGGAAAATTAGGGGAACGTGCACACCTCAGATTGTTTTTAAGATGCAGACCGTGCCGCGCGAGTGGAGTTACGTGTGTCTGTCCTGCTGCTGGGGGCTGCTTCCAGGCTGGCCACCGGTTCCTTTTTGGAGGGACTTTAACCTTTTGTCTCCCTTTTTTTTCGTTCTCCTCCCGCTTCTAGGAGAAATCCAGTGGCCGCACCGCCCATTACAAGCTGACCTCCACAGTGATGCTGTGGCTGCAGACTAATAAAACCGGTTCTGGTACCATGAACCTCGGAGGGAGCCTCACCAGACAGGTACGCCCGAGCGCGCGCGCTGCAACGCCCTGCCTCCTTTAGAGACCCGGTAGCCCCAGCCAGGCACGAAAAAGTTGATTTTGTGAGGTGTTGTATAAACATCTCTTCTCCCGCTGCGCCCGCGGCCCCGTGAAACGGTGACTGCGTAAGTGTGTAATTGCCGGGAGCCCTCCTGAGCTTCGCTTGACGGCAGCAGAGCTTTCAATTCAAAATAAAAAACATCCAGCTGGGGTTTAGGCTCGCTTTAAGTCACAGCCTGGTACCCAGACATATGGTTTTTTTGTCCCCTCTCTTTCTGGAAGATTCTGGTAGGATGGCAAGAGGATCTCTCTTGTTACGTGTGGCTGCCAGGGCTGCCGTGAACGAGCCTGGGTTTTGTGTTGACTGCAGGATTCTTCTGTTCTTAAAGGTGTCAGTTATCTTTTCCTGTCCTCCTTCACTATTTCCTCCTGCTGTACCAAGATTTTTAATTGTTTTGAAAAAAACCCAATCTCTTCTGAACATCAAGGGGTTTTGTGCCAGTGTTAATTACTTTGACTTCCACCTGAGAGCTGTTTTTCTCCAGGAACGCACCGGCCCCCTGCCTGCTCGGGCTCGTTTAGTCTCTGACAGGCAAGATCTGCTGGACCGGGCTTGGCCGGGCGAAGGAGCTTCTGCCCCAGCCACCTGCCGGAGGTTCCCGTCTCCCTCCTCCGTGCATCGCAGTCGCTGAGGACCTGGACTATTGGAAATCGGTGACTCGAGCGGAGTAATAAACTCAGGAGGACAGGAGGCACATTGTACGGTCACGAGCGACCGGAGGGATTGGCAGTCGCCGAAACTCCTTTATGAGACTTCCCAGGGCCGGCCGGCGCTTTCGATACAAAGGACAAAGCAGACTCTGTTAAAATAGTTCGTGTTTTTATACAGGTTTGAGCCAGGCCAAGGCAAAAGGGTCTGTGGCTGCAGGGAGGAACCGAAATTGTGTCGGTATTGCAGTTGCAGGAGCTTGCCCTAGACCTCGGTGATTTTTCTTTCCGCATCATTGATTTGCAGCAGAAGCTGATGGAAAAGCAGAAGCGGGGCGGGGGGAGAGGCGCCTGGAGACGGTTTTCATAGAATCATAGAATCATAGAATGTCAGGGATTGGAAGGGACCTCGAAAGATCATCAAGTCCAATCCCCCTGCCAGAGCAGGAACGCCTCGATAATGCTACACAGGAACGTGTCCAGGCGGGTCTTGAATGTCTCCAGAGAAGGAGACTCCACAACCTCCCTGGGCAGCCTGTGCCAGGGCTCCGTCACCCTCACTGAGAAGAAGTTTCTTCTCGAGTTTAAGCGGAACCTCTTATGTTCCAGTTTCAGCCCATTACCCCTTGTCCTATCAGTGGTTGTCACTGAGAAGAGCCTGGCTCCATTTGCGCATTGCGCGCTCTTTCAGAAAGCGTTCGCAGTGATTACCCCCGAGTTACGGTGACCCGGACAAATATTTAATCACGGACCTTCCTAAGACTTTAAATCACAGTCGGGCAGCGGAGGCCGAGGGCTTGACTGCGGCCGTGGCCGAGAGCCGCGCCAAGGCGAACAGGAGTCTGTTGAGAACGGGTGTCCTCAGCACACCTTGGCCTCCTTCCGTTTGACTTTCGGAGCTCTGGTGGGGAGATTCGTGCTTCTGTCATCATTTTAACGGCTTTAATTCGTGTGCGATGCGTTAAAGCAGGGACCTGCTTCCAGGGCGAGCAACCGTAAAAAGGCCGCCGGCGTGACGACGCGCAAACAATGCAAGCGCAGGTTTGGGAATTTCGCTTTGGGCCGGAGATTTTCTGTTCGTGGGTGCCAGAGGAGGCTTAACAGGATGGGCTTCGTCAGAATCCGGGGCAGAAAACGCGACTCTTCACGCTGCCGTGAGGTCTGTGTGCTGCGTGAGGAGGAGGAGTTGTCCTGAGCCGTTTACTTCGCCGTCGCTGGGCTAAACTCCCGAGTTGCAAAGCTTTTACTTTGCTGTAAATCCTGTTTGCCGCATGGCTTAAGGACAGCACGTTTAATTTTTGCTTTTGGGCAGGCTTTTTGTGCAGTCTGCAGCAAACTTAGCCGCTGGAAGTAGGTTTTAGTTCTCTCTCCAAGAGTGTGTTGCAGTTTTACCGGTAATGTGACATCCTGACCGTCGTTTTGGAATAACTTGTCCGTGGTAAATCGCACGGGGTTTCGGTCAGCTCAGTGTTTAAGCTGCTTGACCACTTTTGATCCTAAAACACAAATGGCAGCTGCCCTTGTGTTTCAGAGAAGCTTTTGAAGCGTTGCGAGCTTTGGAGCGTCCTGGCTCACAAACGGACGGTGGAGAGAACCTGTCACTGCTTTGAAAGGGAAGGCTGTCGAGAGCCGTCGCTTCAAAACCTCTTTCACCTCCTCACTGCCCATCGGGTGGCGACGGGCAGGACTGACTCGGTGGCCAGGAGCATGTCAAAGGAACGGCTCGTGTCGGGCTCCTGATTCACCACCTCCGGCAGCGACCGAGAGCTGGGCACAGCCCGTGGTGAAACGCTGCGGGGAGTGTTTGCAGCTCGGGAGGGATGGGAACGCTCGCTGGGTGATTCCCCTTCCTGGCACATGCGGTGACACTCGGGGCTGGTTTTCAGGCAGTCCCGTGTGCTCTCAGCAGAGCGTGGTGGCGCGGCAGAGCTGGGCTCGCATCTGGAAGTGAGAGTGTAGGAGTAGCTGTCCTCAGGTGTCCCCTCCTCCTGGGGCAGTGCTGGTGCCCTGCCTCACGCACAAACGTGAGCGTTTTGTTGCCCGTGTCTAGACCATCTGGACACGACCTGTCCTTGCAGCCTCTGGGCTACCCCCTGACTCTTGTCACTGCAAGGCTCCCATTTAGGCTGTTCCTAAGCGTCGCACTGGATTTCTAAGGATGATTTCTTTAACTATTCATATTTTAGTTTTTTTTTTTCTCCAAGACACGATGTATTTGCGTATTCTTGCAGCAGGTGGTGTTACGTTCTGGGTAGGTATTATGTGGAGGTCACATCCCTGGCCTGTGTCTACTTCAATGAGTGAAATTACGCTGAGAACAGATGTGTCTTTTCCAATTTGTTGAACTACGGCTCCTCCGTGGTTTTCCTGGAGCGTTTTCTCGTGTGCTGCTCCAGGAGTTGTCTGTGTTTATAAGGGGGAAGCAGCTGCAGAAGCGTTTTATGTTTGCAAGTGGACAGAAGTGGAAGAGGGAGAGATGGGGCAGACAGAGGACTCTCGGCCTCTTCTGGGAAGTTGGAAACCTCCTTTGCGTAGCTTTCGGTTCCTTCACCTGGTGATCTTCAACTTGAAACGTCAGGCTTTGGTTGAGGTGTGGAAGTTTCTTGTGAAGAGCTGGAGCTCCAGACTAACGGACATCAAATGTCGCGTGATGTGCTCTGGACAGAGTTTTGCATTTGGGTTTTGTTCAAAATGTAGGATTTCAGATTCTGTCCCAGTCACTAGAGAAATGCGTGTCCGTACCCCCAAGCACACGGTGCAGAAACGTAGCTGTTGAGATAGATAGTTCTTGACAGAACTTATGTATGTGCATAACTGAGTCTCGTGTGTGTGTATAAACTTTTTTCCTGAGAGGCCGAGAGAAATTCTTAACTGGCTCCGTGCGTGTAGGATCCATAGCTCGTGATTGTGCTTTGGAAACTGAGGGAGAATTAAAGCTCGGGTGACTTCTTCACACTGGACACCTCGTTAGATCCCTGTTGAAGCAGTCCTTTGGTACGGAAGAACGCTTCTCTCTTTGCCTGGTGAAGGTTTTGCCCTAATCTTGAGCACTATGAGCTGTTAAATACCAACATGGCTGACGGAGCCATCTCTGTTTTGACTCCAGAGGGCGTTATGGAAGAACCTTTTGGTGGAACTGGAAGGAGAAGGTTGATTTTTTTTTAAATTTTTTTTTCCTTAAGAGGCACGTGGTGCCAGAGAACTTTTTTTACAGTTGCCTAAACAAAGGTGCTCTCCCAAACACTCTGTTCGGGAGCCGAGCCCAGCCCCACCGACTGGGACGGGGAAGTTGCTCCCAGCTCCTGTCCCACACGGGCAGGATTTGGTCTGTACGGGGACCGAGGCTGGGATCTGGGTCAGGAAGGAGCGATCGGCGTGTGACGTGCCGTCTGCCTGGACGAAGGGGCCGTGGGTTGAAGTGCCGAGAGGAGAGGAGGGCCCGTGCTACCTTCAGTTTACAACAGAGCGAGCGAGAGAAACGCAAACTGTGGCAGCTCTTGGGTTCCCTGGCGCGTTCTCCAGTGCCTGCAGGTAACTCCCAGCCCCGTGCTGATGGGAGCCAGATGCTTGGCAGGCGCTTTTCTCTGACAGACGTCAGGGGCCCGTCCCCTTTGTGTACATTGGAATCGCTTGCGTCGTTTGCCCCGGCGCTGCGGTGCTTTGGCTGGATCTTGAGGTTTCGTTAGGCTGCGCTTTTATTTAAGGTGAGAGCAGCTGTAGGATCCCGTTTCGTTCTATGCAAAGCAGACGCAGCCTCCCCGTTTTCTGGCGAATCGTCAAACGGGCGCTTTGTCGGGCACGTTTCTGGAGCCCCCTCCTTAGAGGCGAGACCAACAGGTGCCTTCCTGAGCACAGAGCCTCGCTGCGCACAGAGAACCCCTGTGGGTGTGTTCTCCGAGTCGAGGAAGCAAAAGTGTGCTGAGACCAAAGCTGGTGTGAACCCCGTGGTTTGTTTCCGCACGGAGCTGTGGCAAGGGGAGCTTATGAAGCTGTGGGGGGAGCAAAGCCTGGGATTTCGGATGAAAGCAGTGCAGGTGTGCGTCAGGTTTTTTTGCTTGGAACACGCTCTGGCGAAGGAGGGAGCTTTGCAGAGCAGCTGCTCTGCTGCAAACAGCTCTCCTGGTGTTCGGGGAGATGTACCCCAGGATCTGTCGCTGCTCCGTAAAACCCCAGCAGAGGCCTCTGCAACTTTCATAAGAGGGAAACCCTCGGAGGCTCGAGCTCCCCGATCAGGAGGGGGTGTGCTTTCATCAGGTGGAGCTTTCACGTAAGGCCTGTCCCACCAAGTCCTGGCTGTTGTAGCAGGAAATGGGGCGGCAGGGAGAGGTTTCCCACCAAAAGGATTTTCAAGTTGTAGCTGTCGCGATCCTTACGCTCCCCTTCAGCAGTTGTCCTGGAGGCACCTTCTCTTTAATCGCTACCAGAGCAGTATTTTGGGGTGCAGGGGATAGTGGAGATGTACTGAGCAGTAGTTGTCTGGGAAATCATTTCTGCTTCACATGAGCACCCAGATTTCATGGTGGTTCAGTTAAATAATCACCTGTTGAGAGAAAGGAGAGTTGGGCACTTCTGGACTAGTAGCGTAAAGAGCTGACACAGCATTCCCAGGTTTGCTCACGGTTTTGGACGTGCAGTTTGGTAAAGGACACGCGATATCTCTGGTTACAGCCTGTAGAGTAAATATACATGGGAGGAATGAGGTAAGTTCTCAGCCGATTCCTACAAAGCTGCAGGCTCCGTGGAGCTCAGAGCCTTCCTCTATCCAGTTACACTTTGAAATAAGCGTTGGGGAGAGAGAGAGAGGGGCCAACTTTTGCCTCGCCGATATCCAAATAATTCCACATATTTTCCACCTGGAGACTTGAGCCTGCCCACTGCCTGTGGCTTGGGAGCCTCTGGCTCGCCTCGGGCTGTTTGTGTTTCATTAAAGAGATTTTCACGTCGCTCCGTGGCCAGAGCAGCTGCGTTGTCTTCCGAGCAAAACGATGGCTGAGCTTCCTTCTTACCTCTCTAGTCCGTTTGGACGCTTTGCGGGGAAACAAAGCGTTTCTCCAACTGAAGTTTCTCTCTTCCTATGACCTCTTTCTCCAAGTAACGTCTACAGAAAGCCCGACCTGCTGCTGTATTCGTGCGGGAAGCGTCTGAGCTGAGCAGGCAGCCCGCGAGAGCTGAGTATCCCCAGCAGAGCGAGTTTCCCTGCGGTCAGGCTGGCGGCAGATGGCCGGGCTGAGCAGGCGAGGGCGCGGAGCAGCGCGAATCGCGAGCGGGAGAGGAGCGGCCGAGCCGAGCGGGTCGGCCTTGGCTCGCGGGGAGCGTTGGGTTTCTGGCTGAGCTCGGCAGCAGATGGGGAGTGACGGTGGGAAGATGAGCTGCTTGTTAACATCAGCTTCCAGAATGGCATTTCCCCCTCCGAGCGCATTAACCCCTCTATTTAAGCAGCTCGAGGCTTTCGCTGGGGTCTGAGCAAGAGGGAGCCTTTAGAAACCCCACCGGCTCTGCCGGGGGGATAACACGGCTGCTCACTGGCTCCAAACTCCATTAAAGCAGCCTCTCGTAACATCTGGGCTTCTAAACCGTATAAAAACGTTTTCCTTCTGGCAGCGGATTTTATGGAGATGTAACCATATACATTTTGCAAGGAAAAAAAAATATAAAAAAATTCTGTTTTCAGATCCTGCTCCTTAGCCATGAGCTCGGCCCGTCCCGGTGCGGCGGCGCCGCAGTGAGGAGCCGGGGGAAGTACCCGACGCGCTGCCAGCGCCCCGGCTGCCCCCGAGTCGGGCGATTTGCGAGAGTTCCCGAACTCTCCGGAGTGTGTGTGTGTGTTTGCGGAGCTCAGGTTTATATTCTCCCTCTGCACAACTGGATCTGCTCTCCAGTCTGCCTCACGTGTAAACAATATGAGTGCGGCCTGAAGGAAAAATTAAACGTCCTTGTTCTCTTCCTCCCCCCTCTTCGAGGTTATCTTTTGCCCTCGGGGTTCCAACTCAATTACGTGCTTCCCCAAGCCTGTTAGAGACTGAGCTTATTAGAAGGAACCTGTAGCCAGCCCAGATTTTAAGCTCTGCCCCGAGGGAGGGATATGAACAGATGGATAAGAGAATTCAGGGGGATTAGTAAAACCCTTTGAAGACTGTTCTTCCCACTACTTTTTTTTTTTTTTTCTGCCGGTTTTGTTTTTGTGCCATCTCAGCACATCTTGTATCAGCCGAGGCTCCTGGGACTGGTGTCCCTTGCTGGGCAGTTTGCCCGTGTCCAGCCACAATTTCCACCCTGGGAGCTGGGGCAGACGGGTTTGCCTGGGCACGGATCGGGCATTGGGCAGTTGGACCCCCTGCATGGGCGCCGTGTGGGGTAAAGTCACGTAACATAAAGCAAGTTCTGCAGTGCCGGCTCCCAATACTTGATCTCAGTGATGAAAATCCTCTCCCAGCTCAGGTATCTGTCTCCTGTTCAGCTACTACACTAGGAGTTTGGTATTTGTATAAATTGAAGTTGATCTGACTGTGTGTTTCTACCGCAAAAGGCGGTCGGCTTCTTTCCACCCACACTTGCTGCTTCGCACCAGCTCCTCCTGAAGAGTTTGGTAAACGTTGCTTCAGCTTTTTGTTCAGAAAAGAAAACAGAGAGCTACAAACTCTCCGGTTTGTCTTTCCACATTATCGCAGTAGCTGAAATCACCGCCAGTCTTGCAGGCAGCTGCGGTTTGTGTATGCTCTGCACCTTCCCTCTCCGCTGGCAGGCAGGTAGTGCCCGAGGTGGCTTTTCCAGGGAGATCTTGAGAATGGAGACCGTGCCCCACGCGCGGTCGGGAGCAGCGTTTGAGAAGAAGGTTAAAAGAAACGGCCGGGTTTGCAGGGGGAGTTGAACTGCCAGCACCGTGCTGGCACATGCCTCATCGACAGCCTTGTTTTCACGTCCGCGCCACCGTGCTCCTCGTCGTGTTACGTGTTTGCCGCTGCACATCTCCCGCAGGCGAGGAGCGGCGGCTCCATCACGCCCGTCCGCGCCAGGGATCTACGGCAGGGGGTTATTCCCATTCAGGCTGTTATGCTGCGTTTCTGTTCTCGCCACGTGAGCCTTTGTCAAGTTCTGGGGGTTTCTTGGTACGTTACTGCCCCATTTGCACGTTGAAAGAAGAGTTGCTGTAGGGCTTGGAGACCCCCTGCCTCCGTCCCCTCCCTGGGTAAGGAGAGCTGTCCTGCAACCGCCGGCAGACCCCGCGTTACCCACGGACCTTGTGTCTTTCCTTTCCAGATGGAGAAAGACGAGACTGTGAGCGACTCCTCTCCCCACATAGCCAACATCGGACGCTTGGTAGAGGTAAGTGCTGCGGAGCCGCCTCGGCCAGAGCCTCCTGCAGCTTCCCTGACCTGTGTTTGGCTCCTTGTCTGAAGAATTTTGTCGTGCGCTTGCTTTGGTCTTCACAAACAAGTTATGTTGTATAAGGCTTAATCGTGCTGGTGTTGTTGCTGGGGGTTTGGTGGCTCGGTGCTCCTCCTCGCATGACTTTGTAGAAACAAAAACGCCACCGAGCGCTTTGTCTCCTGCTCGTTACCCCAAGAATCGTCCTGGAGACGAGCGCTCCTCTCCTCGGAACTAGTTGGCCGTTTCCTACCTGCAGCGCTTCACCGGGCGGTTTGGGGCAGGATTACTTAAAGCCAGGTTGTGTTACTCAGAACTGTCCCTTGAACTGATTTTCAGTGTGTGTAAGTGCTCTGTTAAAGCCACTGGGATGGTTTTTAGCGTTAGGTTGGACGGCAGCTCAGCCGGGCGTGCTCAGCTCAGCGAGCGAAGGGTGCAGCTGCGTTGGCCGCTCAGGAGGGCTGTGGTTCGCTGTCCTGTGCGAAGGTGTTCTTGATTTCTGCACGGCCGCTTCGGCAAGAGAGGAAAAGATTCTCAGCTAAACTAGACTATAATGCTGCTTGGTTTGTTTTGTTTTTTTTAAGGGAACTGGGAAGTGCAAGGCAGCAGGTACTTCTTTCTGGACCCCTTTTTTAAGTTTCTGGCTTGGGCATCCTAATGAAAAAATGCTAATTTACAAGCTTCTTTTCGCAAAACTCTTTGCCGTGTAGTTTTGATGGCGAGACAGCAGCTCAGAAATTCAAAGTGACCCCTAAGCACAAAACTATTGACCTGTCGGCGGTGCCGAAGGACTGACTGCCCGCTCCCGGTGCCAGCAAATGACAGAGCAGAGCGAGGCTGGGCTGAAATGGTTTTTCTTCTTCTGCGGCTGAAGGCTGGACAGAACCTGCCCTCTCGTGGCGCAGACAGACATCTCAGCCGTAGTTAAGTGGGAGGAGAGGATGGAGATAGAGCTTGAGCCTTCGTTTCTGTGATGGGAGCAGAGGGATGGGGTCCCTCTGCCTCCTGCGAGAGCTGAGATAGCGAGAACGCCCCGAGTCGAGTGGTTGTGCGGCAGCGCCGTACGCTGAGGTGAACGCGCGCGCGGTGCCCGGCAGTGTGGCAGCTCCCCGTGTCTGCACGCGCCCGACACGACTAAAGATCCGGTTTCTTCCTTTTTTTTTTTCTCTCTCTAGGACATGGAAAACAAAATCAGAAGTACGCTGAATGAGATTTATTTTGGAAAAACGAAGGACATCGTTAATGGGCTGAGGTAAGGGGCTCTCCGGGCGACCCCTGGACCCTCCTCGCTTCCCCGCGTTCCCCCGCGGGGCTGCCCCAGCCCCGACCTGCTGCGCTTTGCTGGAGCTCCCCTTCCACACACGAGGGCTTTCCACATCCCTCGTTGTCCACCTTGCTGTGCTCTGGAAACGTTTTGTCGTGCGGAGTTTAGGGAACGCTTCTACCTTGTAACGGTAGAAATCGGAAGCGACGTTTTAATCCCTCACCAGGAAGAAAATAGCCCAATTAGCAACGCTTGTATTTCAGGATTATTTTTAATGAGGAGTTTTATTCTTCCGAGTCCTGAGAGGTGTATTTAAATTCTGACTTCTCTCTCTGCTATTCTTAAAACCGGTCAGTTGGTCCCGGAATTAAGTCGTGGCATGAATGTCTTGCGGTATTTAGACTTTGCTTTAAATTCTGCCGTTCAATACGGCTGGTCGGGCTGCAGCGTGTGAGAGCAGATGAAGTGAATAAACCCCCTGCACCGTGCTGGGGGGGGAACTGTACTGTCCTCCTCAAACCCTGCTCCTTTCTGGTGAGGAATTTCTCGTAGAAACTCCGAGCTGGTAGTTCTTGTGCTTGTAGAAGAGAGTACAGAGCTGTGACACGAAATAATTTCATTTTAAACCATGGATGGATGACCGAGCACACCGTGATAACATAAAATAAAACAAATGATGCAGATACGGCCGGTGCTGTGCTCACACACGCTGCAGCACAAAAGAAGATGGAATAATGGTGCTAATTAAATACTTGTGCTGCCGCCTTAACGGCACGGGCAGACGGAGTTGAGAGGATCTGAGAAAGCAGCTGTTGGTTTGTTTTTTCTTTTTTTCCAACCCCCGGCTTTCCTGCCAGGCCTCTGCTTTCGTTTGTGGCGTGCAGGGCTTTAGCCAGGAAGCGTTTGTTCCCGTGAGAAGGAGGAACGTGGTGCGCTCTTTCTCCTTGTGAGCTTTGCCTTTAGCTTTTGTGTTTGAGTCTGTTTCCTGTGTCTCCCCGTTGCTCAGTTTGAGTCGTGGAATTTTGTGCCTTGGTGAGATGAGCTGCTCAGCACCGGTAACGCGCCGAGCGTCCGCCTTCGGCTTTTCCTCTAGGCTCCTCCTGTTCCTTCTAACCTGGGAATCGACACTTGTTCTCTCCTGGTGGTTTCCGGAATCCCGGCTCCGCGTTCTCGAGTTCTTCTGACTGTTCTTTTTCCCTGTTGACTTCCCTCGTTTCTAAACTGCTCTCTGTAGATCTATCGATGCTATCCCCGACAACCAAAAGTATAAGCAGTTGCAGAGGGAGCTTTCTCAAGTGTTGACCCAGCGCCAGATCTACATCCAGCCTGATAACTAAACCAGCCCAGGTACCCTCTGCCTGTGAGGTGTGACAACCGGCACTAAACCAGGACTCACCCAGCCGAGGCCTCTGCATGATAACCGAGACAGAACTAACCCCTAACTCCCGCAGACTGACCGGCGACACTGGATCCGTGTTTCACCCAAGGGTTATTTCTTAATCCGGCTCGACTAAACGCTGTGGTTTCCATTTTAAATGTTACTCTACCCCTTCCTGCCCCGCCTCATTTGAAATATCACGCTCGGAAACGTGGCGGGATTGACCGCTTTGCGCTTTAGCTTGGGAGCAAGAGAGGAGCACACGGTCACGGGCCCAGCGCGGCGTCAGCTTGGGCTGATTCGATCCAGGAGCCCCGGGGGCTCAGTCCCTTGTGTGCCACCGGTTTGGTGCAGCCGTGGGGCACCAGTAAAGCAACTCCCTGTCATCTTAGCATCCTCCCTGCAGAAAGGAATGAAATCTTGGAATTCTTGCAGTTTTGGGGAAAGAAAACCAAAACGTAGGTGGCTGGCACTTCCCGTGACTTCTGAGTAAATGTGAGCTCACCCCACGTGCACATTCCCGGCGTGCCTGGCGCATGGGGAGCTTCCTCGGAGCTTGAAACCAGCCCTGCTCCCGCTCTTACTGAAACATTTCCAGCCTCCGCTTGCCCGTGCGCCGCACGGCCTCGGGAGGGGTTTGTTCACGTGCTCCCCTTTGCTCCGGAGCGCTGAAAGCCCAGGCCGCCGGGCAGCGGCTGTCCCCGAGCCAGCTTAACCACCCCCTCCAGTTCCGAATGAGTTACAGACGTCGGCTTAAACGCATTAAGCTGATGGAGGGGAAGATGCATTAATTGTTGATAATGGCCAAGAACCACTTCTGCAGCCTGTGACAAATGCAAATAGAAAAGGTATGTTTTTAGGAAAGCAGCAGAAGTCTCCAGAGACAAGAGAATGGAAACCCTGCTATAAAAAAGTTAGGAAAATAACTTGGCACGAAGTGAGCAGCCTTGTTGATGGGAGACACCCTCCAGGCAGAGTAAGGCAGCTTTGAGTGCTGAAGAGGGTGTGAAATATGGTTTATGTGGGGAGAAATCCTCCCAAACCGGATCTGAACCACTTCTCTGTGGTGACGACTCCTGGAAAGTCTGTTAGTATCGTCCTGTCAGTGATCATGTGTCAGAGCGCTTTTTTAAAAAGTGGAAATTCCTTAATTGTGCCCTTGAAAAGGGAGGATCCTCCACAACTTGCTCACGGGGCAGCAAGCTGAGATGGCTCCTGGAAGATGGACCTTTCCTGCAGGTCCCAAACTTTTAGCAAAGGGGAACCCCCCCGATAACATTTCTGACAGCATCTCTGTTCTCCAGCTGCTCTGAGTCCCTGATTGCTCCAGGTGAGGTACAAACTGGAAAAGCAAATTGGAGACCACAAACCCCGGCCGCTCTTCCCACTGGGTGGATCCACCGGGGGGAAGCTTTGCCGCGGCTGCTCGACCCTGGGTGAACAGTCTGCGGAAAGGTTGAGGAGCTCCCCCAGCCTGTCCTTTTGCACCTTCGTGGGTAGAGGCTGGGTTTTCTCTGCCTTCTTGGAGAGCGAGAGCGCTAACACCCTTCGCTGGTGGGACACCGGGTTTTTCTGTTCTTTAGCATAAAAATTAAAAAAAACAAAAGGGGAATCTCTCTCTCCAGCGACTGGAGGCTGAGCGGAACCGCTGGGGCAGCGTGTCTTTTGGGGCCGTCCTTGCTAGAGTGGATTTTGCTTGGAGATACTCACGGAAGTGTTCACTTTGCCTTTGCTCTCCCTGTTCAGGCAGGCAAGCTGCGGGTTGTTTCCTCTGAGCCTGGGTTGAGGTGCTTCTCCTTCCTCACGCCCCAGAACCGTTCGAACCCTTCCCTCAAAGGCGCCGCCTCTGACTTGTGCGTTTCCTTCTTCCCTGCAGGTCTGTGCAGACTTTCGCAGACAAATCAAAACAAGAAGCTCTTAAAAACGACCTGGTGGAGGCTTTGAAGAGAAAGCAGCAAAGTTAAAATCCTCTTCATGCTAACAAGACCTGCCATGCACTCGTTAGATTCCTTTCTTAGAAATCTCCTCCTTCCCCCCCCCCTTGCCCTTTTCTGTTCCGTCACGTCACGATTTGCATCCAGTGCTCCCCACGCAGCGCCATCTTCTCCCCATGAATAAAGCTGTACAAACTTTTTCAGTCTCTGAGGCCTACTTTGCACCACATTTTACGATTGAGACCTTAGGCTACGTTTCTGTAGAAGTCCATGTATTTTTTTCTTTTTCTCCCCCCACTTCTCCTTCCCCCCGGCCCCTTCTTCCACCCTCCCCCATTTCTCTGCATAAACCACGGATCATTGTTTGTCTTTTCCTCCCCAACACCCCCCCCCCACCCCGCCCCGCCTTTTGTTACATTGGTGTAAAAAATGTAAAACAAGAATTTATTAAATACTGTGGTGTGTGAAAGAGGAAGAACTGGAAAAAAAAAATAATAAAAAAATCTATTCCACGTATGTTTGGGGGCTGGGTGCAGGGGATGGCCGGTGGGAGGGAGGGAAGAGAGGGTGTTCCTCGGTGTTGTACTATACTGACTAAACCAGATTTGCAAGGAGACGTTGATTAGGAGACCTGCTGAAAGTTCTGCTCTTCTATAGCCTGGTTCCAAGGCGCTTTTCTGTCAATTTTTATGGAATGCAAAAAGGGGTTTTTGTTTTGATTTTGGGTTGGTTTGTTTTTTTTTTTGTAAAGCTTAAATTGAATCTACATCTGATACTTGAGCCTCCATACTAAAAAAAAACAAAAAAGAGAAAAAAAAAAGTAAAAAAAAGACTTAAAAAATAAAAATAAAAAAGTATCCCAGGAAGCAGCGTGTGCGGTTGGTGTCGTCCTTATTTCTCCTTCCTTCCTCGCGGCGCTACTTGTGGTTTGTGCTGTAAACGCTTTCCTTGGGAGCAACTGGAAGCAATCGCTGGGTGACCCAAACAGCCGCCGGGTTGTGTGGCCACAACAGGCGAGAAAGCTTTTGTTTTTTTTCTTTCTTCTTGCATCCGGATTAGCCGAAACGTGGTGGTTTAAAGCGGGCGTGATGCGCGGAGGCTCTGCTCGCGGGGAGCGGTGGGTGGCCGCGTTACTCGTCAGGCTGCTGGGGTGTTGCTGTCTCAGTGCCACGGGTGTCCAGCACCCGCGGGATGCGTGTTCAGGAGAGAACGGTCGGTCTGGCGTCACGTTCTGGGGGTACTTGTGTGTTGCACCACTCTGACGGGCGGCCGAGAGGTGTTTGGGTTCACGCGGTGGTTTGAGGCGGGTGGCTCCAACCATCGATACTTGCCCAGAAGCTCCTTCTCCGCTTGGTCCCTGCGTGGTTTGTGAACCTCGTTTTCTTCCCCTCTAGACCCTCGGTGGTCCGAGGGACCTGGCGCAGCTTCGGGCCCGCGGCTGTAACAAACCGGGCTCGCCCTGCACGCGGCCGTTGGACGTAGCCTTTGGGTGAACCTGTGCAAATTGAGACTGTTGGCATTAATATTGATTAATGCGCTCTAATTTTGCTTTTCTAACGTGACCTATTTCACATCCAGACATCTGCAAGTGATTACGGGACCGTGCCGGAGTATTTACCCAGGGGCCTCTGGTCCGTGGTGCAGCTCACGTGGGACACAGGCTGGGGAGCAGCGCAGACACACGATCCCTGCGGGGAATGTTGCAGTTTCGTTGTCATTTCTTGGTTCTGTCTGAGGAAGAACCTTTTCTGAAGTTGGAAACAGGTTTGTGTAAACTCCTGAAACTGGGGAAGGAGCTGGTAGCCCAGGCCAAGGGAGGCTCGTGGCTCCTCTCGCCTATTTCTAATGTCATGTGTTAAAAGTTTTCAGAGGGCTTGTTTCCCTTCTCCAAAGCCCTCTCTGGGCACAAGAGCCAAAAATGGACGTGTCTCGTCTCAGATAAATTTGATGCAGAGGCTTGGGGGGGTGCCAAGACCCCCTCACTGCTCGTGCGCAGGGAAATGCCCTTTCCACAGAGCAGCCACTGCAGGATCGGCACAGCTCCAGCAGCGCTTTTTTCCTTTCTCTTCCCAGAGCAGCGTCAGCCCAGGGTTTGGGTGTTTGGCTCCACTTTTGGCCTGGCTGTGCAGCCCCCAGCCCCTGCCGGGTGCTGTCTGGCACTTTGGGACGAGCTGTTTCTGGTTTGACGCCTCTGCAAAATCCTGACTTGCAGGTGCTTTTGGGGGGACAGGGCTGTGCTACAGTCTCAGAGGGACAATAACCTCAGCGATGGCCTCTTTGCAACACAAATTTTCACCCCCCACCCCCCAGCTGGCTGCTGGCACTTAAATGTATGTTTGTTTTCTTTCCCCTCCTTACGTTAGAGGTTGGTTTTCTGGCTTTAAGACAAGCGAGCTGCTCCGTGGCAATCACTGCGCTGCCAACCTTCACTCGGGCGAGGCGGACGTGCCAGATCCCATCGTGTGCCCCTGCTGTAGGTCAGGTTAGTAAATCCAGCTCTCAGTAAACGACCCGTGCCTTCGCCAGCGCTGAGCTAACAACTGTGAGCCCAGGTTAATAACCAGTCCTTTAATAAACCCAAGCCCCAGGGTCTTCATCTGTAATAAAAAGGCCCTGAGGTCTAACAAAGCTGCGTATTCTACCTTGCTAGGAATCTGCTCACGGCTTCAGTCAGTCCTGGGCAGGAATTCTTGTCTGCGGTTCCTAGGGAAGGACGGCAGAGGAAATCCTGCTGGCTCGACGACCAGGACAAGGTGAGCAGCCCCGGTAACAAGAACTGGGAACTGATGGAGTGAAAAGGCCACCAGCTTTGTTGGGGGGAGGAGTGTGAAAATAGCCTGAAAAAATAATTTTTCTTTCTGAAAATCAACAGCTCAGCGCCAAATACTGGCAAGGAGAAACGCCATGGCCCTGGCTGAGGAATTGTGAAGTTGTGATCATACAGGTAACCCTCAAAAAGGCAGGGTGCGAGGTGCTGGGCGGGCAGTGGGGAAGCGCTGGGTACTGGGGAAGTAGCTGGAGAACAAGGAAGGGGGAGAAAAAAAGAGGTAAGAGTGACTGCAGGAAAGGAAAGTTCTTGTTTGTAAAAGGCCAAGTTGTGTTAGCTTTCCGTGAAGGGCCTACGAGCTTTGTGTTGCTTTCCCAGCGAGACTGAGTGGCTGCTCCCCAGAAGAAAGAGCTGGGCATGTGGGCAGGAGCCCATCCCCTGCCGCTGCTCTCCCCTGCCCACCCAAAGCATCTGTCCTGCCAGGAACGGGGCTTTCCCCAAACCGACCCTGCTCCCAGTCCTTCTTCAGTCAAGGAGCCATGGTGCTGGCCAAAAACCAGACCAAGCCTCTTCTGCTGGGAACTGCCTCTGCAGCCAACCAGGTGATGGAGAAACCTCCCCAGGAAATCTGTACAATTAAAATGTGGGTGAGGCAAAAGCTGAGAAGTTGGAGAAACGGGGATTATGAGGTGCCATGAGGAAGGAGATGCCAGGTGAACCGGCGAAATAAAAACAAAGGAGGCACATGGGGCAAGGATTTGTTTTATAGATGTGCAAGCTGTGCTCATTAAAGTAGGTCTGTGTGGATCAAACCACTTTGGTTAAGCTGCTCCTTCCTTCTGGACTGGCTCCAAGTCACTGCCTTATCTTCCAGAAAGAGCTGAGTGGTGGAGCTGCGAGGCCCACGGAGGTATGGGGTGCTCATCTTTGTCATCTCTGTCCCCTCCCTGCAGCCCCTGAGGCTCTTCTCATGTTTGCTGGTACCAGGGGAACTCCAGCTCACACTTCAGAGGCAGCAGGTAAGGCAGAAGTGACTGGGCTCAGCTGTGGGGCGGAAGAGCCGTGAGAAGCGACCTTTTGAGGTATCAAATAATTCCCTGTTAATCCTGATGGCATCATTGGTATCAAAAAGGCACAAGGTCCCTCAGCAGCATCCTCTGCCACCTGGCGGGGCCTGGGTCTTAGCAGCACAACGTGGCACCCACTGGCTCTTCTCCAAAGAGTCACCAGGACAGAGGTGCCGGATTGCCCGACGTTAAGGCCACCTTTCCTGTCTGCATCCTTCCGTTCCCACTCCGGCGCAGGTCCCTTTGTCAGCTCTCCAGGCTGTCACTGAGAAGAGCATCCCTCTCTTCGTGGGTACTGGGTCTTCCTCTCCGATAAGCAAGGAACTGGAAGGAGATCTGAGAAGAGGTTAAGGCTCTTCACACAAGCAAGGAGGGATCTACGCGACACGCTGGATCTCACCTCAAAAAGCCTGTTTGTGTCCAGAGAGGTGGAAACAGGACAACAAGCTTAATACAAACAAGGGTCTGAAGTTCTCAGCTGTTGCAACATCATAAATTACTGAGGAGCCCAGCTTAAAGCAGCTGCTGAGTAGCGTCAACCCACCCGCTCCTGCCTAACCCTGAGATGGGATTGCTCCCGGCAAAGCCCTGCCGGCGGGATGCGATCCCAGGGGAGAGCAGTGGTGGGCAAAGGATACAACCACGTCGAGGGAGAGGACGCCCAGGCTGCCCACCAGCCAGGGCAGGTGGTGCAGGACGTAGTCGCCTTCGCCTTGCCCCGGCTCGGGGTTCTTGAGGAGGACGCTGAGGCCGTAGAGCGAGTTCCCCAGCATCACCAGGGCAAAGAGGGAGTAGGAGACCCCGACGGTGGATTTTCTCTTGTACTGGAAGAAGATGGGCCAGAGAGAGATCTTGAGTGCAGCTCTCTGAAATCTCACAGTAAAGTAGTATTAAATCATCCGCCCCCCCCGCCCCGACAAATACAGAAGAAAAAAGGTGGTGACTCAATACCAAAGCCATCTAGTTCCCCTTTTGCTTGTACATAAAGACAAAATGAAAGCCCCACCCTCAAAATACTGGTATGTTAAAGGGATGGGAGGAAAATGAATCACGTTTTGTAAGAGAAACACGGAAAAATAGTCCCTTATGAAATATTAGAGATGGGGACCTGGGACATCTGAGCAAAGAGAAAGATGATCCCACCGTCCCTCTGCAGTTTGAAGCCTCAGGGGGTCCCCAGGACTGGGCTGCCATCCTGCCCTGCTCACGGGGTGGCACTCACGTTTGTGTAGATCTGGGGGACTCGGGAGCACAGGTACAGCACAGAGGAGATGGAGCCGATGGTGAAGCCGATGATCTCGCTCCTGGTGAAAGGCTGCAAGGAAAAGGGTGGGACACATTTTCAGAGCTGTGCTTTCCCCCTACACCACGGCTCCGTGTGAGGCAACAGCGGAGCTGAAACCCACCCCTTGATCATCTACCCCCTGCCCCACTGAGCAATAAGCAGCATCACACTGCTCTCAGCAGGACATGCCTGCCCCACCTGAAGCTTTATCTCCTCTCCCTGCCTCACCCAGATGCAGAAACAGGCTCACCTTCGACCCAGGCTCATCCATGTGAATGGAGAGCAGGGACCTCCCTTTAAACGTCGCTGGGTCCTGCACCGCGGCAGCAGCTCTGCCCAGGAAGGAGACAGCTGACACTGTCCCCAGGGAAAGGAAGACGAAGGCTGCATTGATCGGGGCTGTGACTGTGGGGAATCAAGCAGAGGCTGGTCAGGGGGAGCTCCTCCAGCAGCACCCAGGGCAGCCCAGCAGCCTGGGTGGCTGCCAGGACCCTCATTGGGTAAAGAGACCTTCAAGCTCTCTCTTATCTCTGCGGTACCACAGCCAGCACCAAGTAATGTGGGCAATAGCTGCCCTGGGTGTTTTATCTCACAGCGATACGGGCAATTTGTAACTTATCAGGGAGGAAACCGCTCCTATCTCAGCAGGCTGAAAGCATTTGAGTTGCTTTGGGTTTAGGGTTCTTAAAAATCATCTCTCCTCATCTAAAAGCTTTTCACTGTCCTAACTCAGAACAGTGCACATTCAAATTCCCGCCAGACCAAGCCCTGCTTCGACAGCAAGACTTTGTATTATATTTTGTAAACAAGCTCTCCAGCATTAACAAAACTATAAAGCAGATGGGCCAAACATCAGCTGGCTTAGTAAATTCAAATGGCTTTAGTAAGTTAAATAGTTACCAAGATTCCAAGGGGTGCCTGTCTGTAGTTCACAGAAAGCTGCATTGCTAAAAAGTGGATTTTCTCTTGCTGTTTAAGCCTGCTCAGGTTCCCTTTTTACTCCATTAGAACAGGGAGGAACTTCTCCATCACGTCAAGGCTGCCATTAATTGTGAGTATTGACCCTGAAATCGCAGGAAAACTTCATCCCTTAAAGCGCTGGCCTGAGTCAAGAGTTTGGGCTGGAGTTTCCAGCTCCAAGGTAGAGTCACCACATAACTGTGAGTCAGTAATTTCCTTCTATGCTTAATGCAACTCACAGGGGGATTATTTTCAACCTGAACACCGCGCACGGCAGTTTACAGAAGCCCCAGGCATGGCTGGTAGCTATTTGCTAGCTTTGGCTTTCCTGGGTGCTCAGATTGTCCAAGAACAAAACAAACCAAAACAACAAGCAACAAGAGGCATCTAATAGCTGCTCTGCCCCGACGCATCTCGCCCAGGGTCTCCTTCCCCTCCCACCTCTGCAGCTGAGGACAAGCCAGCCCGAAAGATGCACCAAGGGGAGCGCACGGCCCCACCGCCCTCCTGACCCCAACTCACATCTTCCGCCCTGGTTCTTCACTTTGTAGTAGCAGTAGAGAGACAGCATCACCAGGTCTGCGAGCACGTAGTAAACAGCTGTGTAAACCTGCAGGGAGAAGCATGAGTTGGTCCTACCTGCAGGAGAGGCTTCCAGCTGGTGGCTGAGATGAGCCGGCATCCTGCGGGCAGAAGGGAGCATCCCCGGGGGCAGAAGGGAGCATCCCCGGGGGCAGAAGGGAGCATCTGCGGGCTGTTTGGGTCTTTGGTTCCCAGTGCTGGATTAAACAGGACCCATCCCATCCGTCATCCCTGGAATGCCCCAGCGAGTCAGTCAGTACCTGCAGGGGCAACTGATCGGCCAGGAAGGAACCAATGAGGTTTAGGAGGTCTCCGCCCAGCCAGCCCAGCAGGAAATATATGGAGAGTGCCCGGTCCATGATGCCCGTTTTGCAGGCTTGGTAAAACTGCCTGGAGAGAGAGAGAGTCAGGTGGAGACACAAACCGTAACCCCTGGGTGGTTCAGCGCTACCTGGGAACCATCCCCAGGACTCCCTGTCGCTCCCACCTGGATGATTTCACAACTGTGACTGGCCCAAAGCACTGGGGGAGGGGAGGAAAAGCAGAGATTTCCTCTAGCAAAGCCACGTGCTGCCCTGCAAACTGGCCCCCGCGAGAGGTCCCATGACCCACGGGGTGCCGGCAGACACCCGCTGGGGCTCGAGCCCTGGTGTGGGGGCAGAAAGCAGCAAGGAGAAGCACCGGCTGCAGAAACAGCTTCTCAGATTATGAAATAATCTGATGATGCGCTAAGACCGAGCGCGACTCTCCCACGTCACCCTCTGCCAGGGCTGTCCCAGCACTTCCAAGAAGCCCAGGGCTCCTGGAAACATTTCTTCCGCATGTATGACCTGCAATGACTGCACGGCAGTTCGCTTACGTGGGTTATTACAGCTGCCAAGCACAAGAATAACAATATAATAACAAACAAGGCTTCGCGCCTGCTCCCTCTCTTTCTGTTTTACTCAAATTTTCCAAGCCCAGATTGCTACTGCCGGGTAGATTTAATAATTCAGGCAGCTTGCGCTTCAAATCTGATTTTCAGAGAGGAGTGCGGGTACCAGGGGAAAGGCTCGGATGGGTTTTGGGGGCGATACTTACGGAAAAGACGCAGCCGCAAAGCAGAAGATGGAAACCAGCCCCAGGACGACGCTGGCGATGTCCCGGCCGTCCTGGGCACACTCACTGAACACGTCCATCACCCAGCGCGAGCCGTTGGGGCAGTCCGAAAGATTCCCGGGTGGGAGACCCCTCCAGCGCCGCACGTCCATGGCTCAGCTCCGAGGAGGGATGTTTATTGGCGTAAAATGCTGGGAAAAATGTAATGACATGGGTAAAAATTAAGTAACGCTCGGGAAAAAGGTACCGAGATTAGGCTCCTCCGGCTTGAAGCTGGCTTGCGTTGCAAAAAACTCCTGACTTATTCAAAATATGGGGGGGAAAAAAAAAGTAAGTTGCTAGTGAAGTGTATTATTAACCTTGCTGTCCGTATAAAATCATAAACATTAGTTTTTAATTGCTAAATGTAAACTTAACGCCGAAATTTGTCTGCACTTTGAAAACAGATCTGATTCTTGGGGAGGGGAGGAACACAACAAAACAAGAAGTACCTAAATTTACAAGAAGTACCTAAAGTTAAGTGTACAAATACACCTTTACCGGCCTTAATTTTGCCCCCCCGAGCGGGACGATGGGTCAGCCCGGCGAGATTTTGCCTCAAAACAAGTAACAAACCCCAACCTGCCCTGAGACTTACCTCGCTCGCTTTTATTTTTGCTTCGGAAAGGCGTTTTTTTGGTGTTTTTTTCCCTCAGTTTCGACCGGCTTGGTTTGTAAATCTTGCCGCAGTCCCTCAGGAACTCGCCGACTTTTTTCCCCTCCGCTCACTTTGGGGAACCCTTCCTGAGGGGTTTAATTGTCAAGATCGGCCGATTTCTGAGGAGAAACGAAGGCTTCTTTTCCTGAAAATCGCCTTTGTTTGGTTGTTTTTTGAGTTTTAAACCCACTCTCTCAGTTATTTTAAGGGGGAGTAAACTGCCCCCCCCACACGGTTTGGGCGGGAGCCTCCTGAGGGAAAGCGCTCGCGCACGGCCGGAGCGCTTCTGCGCAGGCGCGGAGGGAGGGCGAAGCCCCGCCCCCCGCCCCTTCGGGCGGGGGGCGGGGCTTCGCCCTCCCTCCGCGCCTGCGCAGAAGCGGCGGCGACGATGGCGGGAAGGGGCGCTCGCCCCGGGGTGGTCCTGGGCGCCATGGAGATGGGCCGGCGGGCTGGGCCCGAAGCCAGCGCCGCCCTCCTCCGGGCTTTCTTACGAAGGGGTTATCGCCTCCTCGACACCGCTCACATGTACGCGGGAGGAGAGTCCGAGCGCATTCTGGGAACGCTGTTGGCTGGAGGAGAGGAGAGCGGTAAGGGCTTGAGGGGGAGGATTTTCCTCCGGGTGGGTTCTCTGAGGGGAAGGGTCTTCCCTGACGTGGTCCCTGAGGGGAAGGCCTTCCCCCTGGGCCGTTTCTGGAGGAAAAAGGTCTTATCTGCCAGGCTGGTGCTGTACCTGAGGAGAAGGGCATTCATCTGTGTATGTTCTGTGAGGGGAAGGGTCTAACCTGCCAGGCTGACATGGTCCCTGAGGGGAAGGCCTTCCCCCTGGGCTATTCCTGGAGCAGAAAGGTTTTTTCCACCGGGCTGATGCTGTACCTGAGGAGAAGGGCATTCATCTGTGTCTGTTCTGTGAGGGGAAGGGTCTTCCTGCCAGGCTGACATGGTCCCTGAGGAGAAGGCCTTCCCCCTGGACTGTTCCTGGAGCAGAGAGGTTTTCTCTGCCAGGCTGATGTTGTATGTGAGAAGGGCATTCAACTGGGCCTGTTCTGTGAGGGGAACGGTCTTCCTGCCAGGCTGACATGGTCCCTAAGGGGAAGGCCTTCCCCCTGGGCTGTTCCCAGAGGAGAAGGGTCTTCCCTGCCAGGCTGACATGGTCCCTGAGGTGAAGGGGCATGCCCCCCAGCCTGTTCCCTGAGGAGAAGGTTTTTCCCTGCCAGGCTGATGCAACCCCTGAGGTAGAAGGGTGTTCCCTCCAACCCATTCCCTGAGGATAAGGGTCTTCCCTGCCACGCTGACACCATCCCTGAGGAGAAAGACATTCCTTCTAGCCCGTTCCCTGAGAAGGGCATTCTCTGCCAGGCTGACAGCATCCCTGAGGGGAAAGGAGACCCACAAGCCTTGAGGAAAAAGGCCTCTCTAGCGCAGACCTGCACACCGGAAGAAGGGCCTCCCCTGCTAGGCAGATGTGGCTCCAGAGGAGAAGGGCCTTCCCTGAAAACACTTGAGCATTGCTTGTATTAGGCTCCTTATCCCCATTCTGTTCCTGAAGGTGGAGATGGCCCTGCTCACTCTTTCTTTCTCTCTGCCAGTGGAAGTCGCCACCAAGGCCAATCCCTGGGATGGGAAGACACTGAAGCCCGAGAGCGTGCGATCACAGCTGAACACGTCCCTGGAGAGGCTGAAGCGCACGAGCGTGGAGCTCTTCTACCTCCATGCCCCTGACCATGGGACCCCTGTGGAGGAGACGCTGCGTGCCTGCAACGAGCTGCACAAAGAAGTAAAGCAGGAAGCCCAAGCCTGGACCTTCTCTTGATTCCCTCCCACCACCTTTTCAAGGGCTGCTTATTGTGCCCTTTAGCACTGGGTTTGTGCACTAGGAAGAGGGCACACAGATGACCAGGGCAAAGCCAAACAACTGACGCTCCGTTGGGTGTTCACGTGGTGCACTTTGCTCTCAAAAGCTCTTGGAAACATTAGAACGTCTGAACTTTGCTTTCAGCTGTGTTAACTGACTGGGTTAAGATTAGTGCTGGTCAGGGGTGGAGAAGAATTCCTGAATTACATTAACCTAATAGTGCCATTTTAAATGAACATAAACCAGGGGAAATATTTTTGTCAGTTCTTATAATTCATTGTCATCTAGAAGAGGTGGACAGGGATGAGCAGAGAACTCTGCTAAAATTTGGTGACTGTCACTTTCACCGTATGCATCTTGCACTAAGTCCAAATTCACTTTTAAAACCTGGAGCTGAATACCCTTTTATTCCTCTGCAGGGAAAATTTAAAGAGCTTGGTCTATCAAACTACGCAGCATGGGAGGTCGCAGAAATCTGCACCATCTGCAAATACAACAACTGGGTGATGCCAACTGTGTACCAGGTGAGAGGCGGGGGCGTGCTGTGTTCCAGCAGATCTTTTTTGGAGGCTGAGATGAATCAAATGAAAAGGAGAGTTCAGATCAGAACAGGACGCGGATGGTTCTTGCAGCAATGGTCAGGCACCACAGGGACAGGTCTGGGAGGCCCAAGTCTTGAACCAGCCCCCAGTGTGCCAGACAGACAGACAGACAGAAAAGGAAGCTGCTGCTGTTATCTGGGAAGTCCTGAAAGGATGCGCGTGATTAGAAAGCTGAGAGAGGTCGCTTCTCAGAAAAAGCTGAGCGTGCATTTGTCATGTGAGTCAGTGACTCCCTTCATATGGAACTTCAAGTTTTTGCATTATTTGCAATCCTTTAGAAAGTCTGTTCCTAAGCAGATAATAACCTTGCATGACCTGAAGCGTATCTGCTGGATAAGAGTGTTGTCAGGGAAGGGTGGAGAGAAACCTCTTCCTTGTGCTCATGACCCCGAGCATAAACTGGTGTTTGAAGTTGTCTCCCTTGTCTTTGTGCAGGGTATGTACAACGCGACCACCCGCCAGGTGGAAGCTGAGCTGTTCCCTTGCCTGAGATACTACGGCCTGCGGTTCTACGCCTACAATCCACTTGCAGGTATCAGGAGGGAAAGGGTGAGACTTTGAGACAAAAACGTGCAAAACGCGGGCTGTAGAAGAGCCAGCCCGTCCCTAAACATGCTGCTGGCCCTTTGCAGGAGGGCTGTTGACTGGCAAGTACAAATATGAGGACAAGGACACACGCCAGCCCACTGGAAGGTTTTTTGGGAATGACTGGGCTCAGGCCTACAGAGACAGGTACGTTTCCAGCTGATAAATGAGCAGGGAGATGCGGCAGGAATGGCTACACTAAAAAACCACATGAATAATCAGCTGAGAGGAAGCAGAATTGGCCAAAGCTTGTGATTATGCCTACACATGTGACTGGGGCTGCGGGTTGTGATTTGAGCTTTGCAGCGTGGCTTTTAGGCCCAGCTTCCTCTCAGCTTACAGCAGCGGCTGGCAGAAGTCCTCGGAGGCTACAAAGAGCTGTACGAGGCTTCCTGAAAGCCTTTCATGCTCGATTGGAATATGGACATGACTCACTGGACGTCCTGAGGGTGACGACGGCGATTTCTCTTCTTGCAGGTACTGGAAAAAACACAATTTCGAAGGAATCGCCCTAGTAGAAAAAGCTCTGAAAGATGCTTATGGCTCCAATGCGCCAAGCCCCACTTCCGCCGCGTTGCGTTGGTTGTACAATCACTCCAAGCTGCAGGTAAGAGCTTGGTGTGGCTGTGGCTGTCAGCCCACACAGCACCGCTGCGCACAGACGTGCCTGCATACAAGCAGTTATCTTTTAATCAGCGTATCCTATGGGATCGGGGCCTTCCAAGGGGAATATTCCCAGCTGGACTCGGCCTGCCAGGCGGTAGGAGTGAGTCAGCTCTGCATTTCCCCACAGTAATCCCGTGTTCACAGCATCGGAAGAAGTGGAAGATTTTAAGTGCCAGTTACTGGGGTCTTGGCTTCCCGCCCAGACAGCCTCCCTGCAAGCAAATGACCTCGCTTTTCATCAGACTAGGAAATAAACGGTTATATTCCCCATCTCTACAAAACCTTCCCCTAGACTCTCATAAAGTAGGATTTGGCAGCTTTTGAGGAGTTGGCGTGACTCAAAGATGTTCTGCCCTTGGGAACAGAGCTTCACGATGCCAGTTGTCTAACTGTCCGGCAGTTACCGGATGTTCTTTGCCAGAAAGAAACATTTAAAGTTTGGCTTGGGAGGTGAACTGGCTTTCTTTTGGGATCAGCAACACCTCTTATTGCTTTCCAGGGTTCTCTTGGAGATGCAGTGATCGTTGGGATGTCCAACCTGGAGCAGCTAGAGCAGAACCTTAACTACAGCGAAGAGGGTCCCCTGCTCCCGGCCGTCGTGGAGGCGTTTGATAAAGCCTGGAACTTGACGGCGCACGACTGCCCCAACTATTTCCGCTAGAGACCAGGGTGGGGAGAAGCAAGCGAGCGTGGTAGGGGTGGTTAATCAAGCCCAGGGAGCGGGATTTGCCCACCCTGCCCGCTTGATAGGTGTGCAAATAGGTTGTGATTTTTATTTTACTTTTTCTCCCCCCGTGTATTAGTGAAGCTTTGTAGGACCCGCTACCACTGTCAGCACTTGCCGTGTTGGGCCGTGCCTTAGTCTTTCTCTCCTCATGGGCCCTCAGCTCGATGCAGCACACACTACAATTTAAAGATGCGGTTGATAGAGGAGATAGGACACGTAACTGAATGAAAGCCCCAATTCTGCTTTAATGTGATCCTAAATAATTATGTGAAAGAATTAAACCTTTTCCTAATGCAGGCGTTATCTCTTAACTGTACCTGTGACCTGTCTGGCACCTCCTTCTGGGCGCTCGGTGACTTGGGAGCTACATAACTTTTTCTGAAGCTTTTATCAGAAGATAAGAACAAGCCCTCAGTATCTTCCCCAGTGTCAGGTGTGCTACGGCTGAGTTGTGCTACATTTACACACTTTGTGCCTGGCCTTCCTGCTTGAGGTGGCATTTCTTCAGACCCTGGGGTAGGGAAGCAGTAACAGGCAGCAGCGACAACCGACAACCATCGGAAGTTTTATAGATAAATTTATATTAAAAAAAAAAGCATAATTAGGTCATCTTTTTATAAAGAACGTATTTGCACTGATCCTCCTTGTCCTCCTGGTGCAGACAGGGAAGGGAAACAGCCTCTTCTTTTTGTCTCCAAAACAGAGTAGAACTGTCCAAGCATGAGGACTGCTCCTAGTCCTCATTGCTATCATCATTGTCATCCTCCTCTTCCTCCTCCTCCTCCTCCTCTGCTGTGTCCCCCACAAGCTTCTGGAAGTCTCCTGTCTCAGAATTCCACAGAAATTTGATGGTGACCTTAAATTCTGCCATCTCGTAGCCGAAGAGTTTCTAGGAAAGGACACAGATCTGTCATTCCTGCTTTATTATCTCCATGGCGAGCCTGGCAAAACCCCAGTAAATACCTCTTGCAGGTGGGAACTGCAGCGTGGCAGGAGCCAAAATCACTGCTGCAGAGTTTCAGCCCTCATGTTAGGAACGCCCAAGGATGTCTGCTGCGCCCCACTGACCGATACCCAGAAGCTCGAGAACTTGCACCCTCCAGCAGAATTAAACTGAACAGCTGAATTATTTTGTATTGAGGGAAAGAGGCTGGCGCAGATGGGGTGTTCTGACATTACTCACCAGGACGCGGGCTTGTTCGGGGGTGAGAACGTCCCCTTCTTTGCAGACTTGGTAATCTGAAAGCAGCGTCACCACTCCTGCGGGAACAAAAGCTCTTGAAACAGGCTCACAAATCCCGGATGAGGCCACCGAAAAGTGGGGCGCGGAGCTGCGACTCTCAACACCGCCCCTTGTAGCTTGTGCCTTTCCATGCAAATAGGAGTATGCCCCAAGAGCCTGGGTGAGATCTGCTCTAAAAAAACCCCACATCTGAGTTTTGAACACACTGGGTTAGGGCAGGCCTCGTCTCCCCTGGAACAGGACAGTATCTTGTAGAACATTGGTCAAGGCTGGTTGTTCTCCTCGTCCTTTCATTGGGGATGAATGGTGCAAGAGGAGCATAACGAGCTCTAGCATAAGGAGAAAGTCCCTTGGATTTTCTCCAAAACTAGATTCTACTTTAACATTCTCCTTAAAAGCTCTTAGGTGTGCAGACGAAAAGCAAGGCTTACCCTCTGCGCCGCTTCACGTACCTTTCTTCAACGCCGTGGGCAATCCCAGCTGCCGTAACTGCGGCTCCATGGAGTGGGGGAACTGCTCCAAGGGCCCCGTGTCCAGGCTCACTGTGTACGTCGCCTTGTTCCCCGCGCGGGCAAAGTCCACCTCTCTGAATTTACTGAACCACCTGAGACAAAAGATTGGCAACGAGAGCTTGAGCTGCGGAAAGAACATCTCTTGAGCTGACACTGGGATTAGGGCCTGGCTCGCCGTAACTCCTTCCCCGCTGGTGCAGGGCGACAGAGAAAAGACAAGCAAAAAAACCTCATGAGACCATCAGTGCTCTAAGAGAAACATGAGCAAGAGAGGAGAAAATGCTGCTCAGCAGCTCAAAAGGATTGGACGCGTACTTACTCATCCACCTCATCTTTGGTGCGGTTGGTGAAGAGGAGACCGACCTCACCTCTCAGGTGTTTGCTGACCTGAAAGAAAGAAGTCATCTGTGGGACTTGGGGGGCACTCAGGACCTCCTAGGGCTCAGTCCCACACAGCTACAACAGCTCCACTAACGCCACAGCTTTTCTGTCTTGACGTGGCCGGATTCACTTAAACCCCCTGCAGAGAGGTGACCCGAGGGAGCTCTGTTGCCCCTCGGTGATGCAGCCGCCATCAGCGAGACGAAGCTTTGGGATACAAAGTGCAAACCTCAGCTCCCACCTTGTGCAGGTTCTCCTTGTACTCGCTGCTCGGCTCACGTCCCAGCGCCACCATCATCACTTTGTTCTTCCCGAAGAAGATCCTGGGGCAGGGAGAGAAGGACGAGAAGGATGAGGCCATCCGCTGCCCGCCCACACTCGCCCCCCGGGCGATATCCCCCCCCCCCCCCCCCCCGCCCGGCTCACCTGCTGTGCTTCCAGGCGTTCCGCACGTCCTTCAGCTTGTTGTTCCTCATGTTGGCAACGGAGAAGATGAAGATGTACTTGTAGGTGTCCACGCATCGCCGCAGCTGGAAGACAGCGGTTGGCAGGGACCGGGGGGGCCGGGCCGGGCCGGGCCGCACTCACCTCGGTGATGAGCGCCTGCTTGGCCTCCAACCCCTTCCTGGGCGTCCGCGTCAGGGAGACTGCGGGGAGCGGAGAAGGGCGCGTTAGGGCGGGGCCGGGGCCGGGGCCGAGGCACCGGGGGGGGCGCGGGGGGGCCGGGGCGCTCACCCTTGCGGTCCCGCTTGGACTTGGGCATGGCGCCGCCGCCGTGCTTCGAGGCCCCCTATCGGCGCCGCGCGGGCTGCTGGGAACGGCCGCGGGCTGCCCGGCGCGCTGCCTGCCTCGAGCCGCGCGGGGCTCACGGCGGGGTTTCCGAGCAGGCGCCAGCCAGGGCGGCCCCGCGGCAGTGAGGCCCGCTGAGGCCGAGGCCCCTTCGGCGCGCGCGGGTGTCATGGCGGCGGCGCTGTGGGCGCTGCTGCTGCCGCTGGCGGCCGCCGTCTACGAGGACCAAGTGGGCAAGTTCGACTGGTGAGGGCCGGGGAAAGCCGGCGGAGTCCTTCTCCCGCAAACGGGCCTGGGCGTGCTGCGGCTGCTCGCGGGCCTTTCCCCTCTTGCCCCTCGGCCCGTCTCACCCCGCCCGTGTCTCCCCTGCAGGAGGCAGCAGTACGTGGGGAAGCTGAAGTTCGCCTCCTTAGAGGCCTCCCAGGGTGCAAAGAAGCTCATCGTGGCCACTGAGAAGAATGTCGTGGCCGCTCTGAACTCCAGGAGCGGTGAAATCCGTGAGTGAAGCGGGGTTGTGTTGTGGAGAAAGCACCTGTTGGGCTGGGCTGATGGGTCAGCCAAGACGTGCCGAGTTTTTATCCTGATCCGCTAATGCTGGTGACGTTTTGTTAGACCGAGAGGATTTGGTTGATGGTTCAAAAGCTGTTGCTTAGGGCAGGCAGGCTGTTCCCTGCAAAAACTCATTGCTGTGAAGAGCTTTAGTTTGAAAGCAATAACAAATAAATGCCTTTGAAGAACAAATCTTGTTCTCACTTAACTCTGTTTTCTTCAGTGTGGCGCCATGTGGATAAGGGAACTCCTGAAGGAGCGATCGATGCGATGCTGATCCACGGGCAGGGTAAGGAGAACACACAGAGAGTGTGCTGGGGCTAGTGGGTGTCCTTCTACCTGGCATCTCAGTCGTGTGTTAGACCACAAGCTGAACTTTCAGAACTCATTGCCTTATTGATCTGTGGTGGATACAGGTTTTGTGTTCATCTCCTCTTCGTTTCCCGGGCAGATGCCATCACTGTGTCCAATGCTGGACGTATTCTGCGTTCCTGGGAGACCAATATTGGAGGGTTGAACTGGGAGACATCCCTGGACACCGGCAGGTGGGATTTCGTGTTTGTGCTCTATTTCTCTCGTGACACTGGTCTAGGAAGGGTGAAAGGGGTTGGACTCGTAATATAGGAGAAAAATTAGTTAGATGTAAAGCCTTTGAAATAATGTTGGGCTGAATTCCTTTGGAATGCCTGAACCTTGCAGTTAAATCAAATGCTCTTTCTATTTCTTAGCGAATCAGTGGGAGGAAGAGATACAATTTTTTTTCACACATGGGTTTCATGGGTTTTCTCTTTAAATATACAATGTGTTCAGCCTGCCTCTACTTTGAGGGGTTTAGATTCCAGCTCTCTGTTGAGATCAGTGAGGGTAGATAAAGTGGGCTAGAAATTGTACTTGGAGAATGATGTTAAGTGTTTGAAGAGGGTCTTCAAACAGAGTGTGTGTTTTTTCCCTGGAATAAAATAGTTTTCTAACTTACTGCCTCTGACGGGTGCTTAGTTTCCAGGCAGCCAGTTTGGTGGGGCTCCAGGACGCGGTGAAATACGTGGCAGTCCTGAAGAAGGCAGCCATCTCTCTTCACTACCTTTCCAACGGGCACCAGAAGTGGGTGGAACACTTACCGGAAAGGTAAGAACGTGAAGTGGAAACTTCTGATGAGGAGATTGTTGTTGCCTTGGCGAGGAAGGGTTGCTGCGCTTGCCTTAGGCTTTTGAAAACATCTGAAAACAGTCACATGAGCTGATGCTTCATGGTTGCTGCCTCTCTTGCAGCGAGAGTACTCAGTACCAGCTGTTGTATTCCCGTGGGACTGGAGTCATCCACGTGCTTGGAATCGTTCCCCAGAGCCACTTGAACATTTTAACGTTCAGTGTAGAAGATGGAGAAATTACAAAACAGGTAGTGCTTGATGATGATTCCAAAATATTGAGTTTGGTGTTAACAAATGTACTTCCAACTACACGGGCTGTGGCGTGGTGTGCAGAGTGATTAATTGCTGTAGTACAGATTATCTGCCCTTTCCCTGTGGCATTGCCTAGGGGCCAATAAATGGATTTCGTTGCTGAACACCCAGAAAGCAAAACTTAATCAGCCTTGCAACTGTTAGTCAAGACCATCCTGGAAATCTCAGGCTGGTAGATGGTTTCTCCCACGGCCGTGGGTAAAAATAGTTCTGACTTAAATTCTTGGATGTGTCCACATTGACACTCTGAAGTTTTTGTTCTGTTGACAACTTCATCTCTTTCTTTGTGTCTCGCTTGGCAGGTCAGGGTAGCAGCCCCGTGGCTGAAGAGCTTAAACGGCGTCTGCGGCGTGGTGGGGGAGGCGGTGCTGGTGTGCGTGGACCCGGGTGCTCACTCGCTCTACGTTTGCTCCTTGGAGATGGAGCAGGAGATGAAGCAGATCCCGCTGCAGGTGAGAAGAGATGACAGAGCGATGTACCTAATGCACTCTCCAATTGATTTGGTGACTGAGCCTGGCAGCCTAGGGGGTTTTCCTGTTGATAAAGTACAGAATGAGTGAAGAAGTGCAGATGGATCTGTAAATGGAAGGAAGGGAGAGAAAAGTTTTTGATTGATCTAATAATTTCCTCTGGACTGATGTCTTTAGAGCAGTGGGAGTCTAGGCCTCCTTGCTTATCCTGCCATGGGGAGCTTCTTCCTAAAGGTTATATTGCTGCTGATAAAAGGAAGGTGTTAATTTTGGTGGAAAAAAAATTTTCCTATGGACAAGTGTGCTCGTCTCCCTTTCACAGTCGCTTGATCTGGAGTTTGCTGATGACTTCCAGCCCAAGATATTGGCCACTCAGCCCAATGCAGTCAGTGCTTCGCGGACTCAATTCTTCCTGCAGCTGTCTCCGAGCCACTTCTCTCTGCTGCAGTACAAACACGGGCTGCTCAGTCACCTTCGGGACTTCCAGCAGGTAACCAGGATAAAGGCTCTCAGGCGAGAGGGCCAACTAGTGCTTCAAATTCTTTAAAACTACTAAATGCCTCTGTACTGAGCATTGAGAGCCTCTTGGTTCAATTGTGCTCTTGGCTGCAGCACTCAAAACCCATGTGATTTCATTTATACTGGGTGCTTAAGTATTTCCAGACGTCAGCCTAGGTGTTCTTTGTGCCAGCAGCCCTCAGTGTTGGGGGGCTTTCCTGGGTTTGGGGTGGATAGTGAGGTGTGAGCCCGACTGGCCAGTGGTGCAGCAGTACTGCCATTAAGCCAGCTGAGAGGTTTTGAAAGGCAAAACAAGCTTTAAAAAGCTCAGTAATACTGAACATAATGGTTTAGAAGCCTGTGGCAGGTCAACTGTTTTCATGTTTGGGAAGTATTTGCAGTCTTATAAAAGATAATCTTTTAAATTTCATTGTTTAACCACATAAAATTTGGCTGTGAAAGATCATCTGGTTTTAATTCCAATATGGCTTAATTTGCTGCACAGGTAGTTTTTGGAGGGATTCAGGAATTTTCTTGTTTGTTTTATGACATTCTACTGTTTTTTTCTTTTCAGGCAGCTCTAGTGAGTTTTGCAACGACTGGGGAGAAAACCGTGGCTGCTGTCCTGACCTGCAGGAGTGAACTGGTTAGTCCCATTTGCCTGTGCTACAGATCGCCCCGGGGGTGGATTCCGCACGTGTTTTCCTTTCCAGGCTGGGATGGGTAGTGACCTGAGGAAGATTTAGTTGGCTTCTTAGACACAGGAAGACAATGGTAGTGCAAGCAGGTCTCAATTACATCCAGCTAAGGCTGTCTCTGGCCGGGGGAATCATACTTTCCTGTGGGCAGCCTCTTTCAGCCCTGGGCATCGTGGCTGTGTAACCTGGGAATCGGCATTACTGAGCTGTAGAGGAGGATTCCAGTTCTTAGGGATGCTACACTTACAGGTTTTGGTTTTTTTTTAAATCAGGAACAGAACAGAACTGTTTCCTCCTTGTTTTCAGAGTCAAGCTGAGGCTTGTCAAGCGTTGAAAAATGTATTTAATTTTTTTTTTTATACTCTTACTGGAGTCTGAAGCTGTGTTATCTCTTCTCATCCTCATTTCAGAAACCTGGAAGTTCAGATGGCCTCCATGCGGGAGGTACTCTGGAGGATTCCCGGAAACAGGTACGAAGTGCACTTGTTCCCAACAACAGCAGAAGTTCTTGACAGTCCATCTTATTCCTCTGCATACGGGAACAGAACGGAAAAGATGTTGCACCATCTCTTTTGGGGGATTGCTCTTTTGTAGTGGCTCCATACGTGTAATCTAAAAATACCTTGAAGGCGCAGCTCTTGCTGGACACAAAACCCTTGCGCAGACTTTGGTGAGGCGCATGTGTTTACCTCGGCGATTTTCTGCCTGTCTCTGTAGGAATCCTTAACCTGTTCCAATCAAACCTACAACATCAATCTCTACCTGGTTGAAACTGGCCAAAGACTGTTGGATACCACGATTACCTTTAACCTGGAGCAGAGTGGTGCCAAACCGCAGCAGGTGAGCAGGGAGAGATTATTTGAGTCCTTTGGTTTGTCAGCCTTGCAGTGCCCTCCTTGCCCTGGTTTGCCAGGGTTGGTTGAGCCCTTCAGACAAGGTGAAAAACGTTCTTCAGACGTGCCAGATTACTGTGTACAGTCGCACCGTTTGTGCTTGTTTCACCTGGGAGTTCTTTTTTCTCCAAGGACCTGATGTGATCGTTAACCTTCCTGTTCTGCTTGCTCTTTTTTTCCAGCTCTACATCCAAGTTTTCCTGAAGAAGGATGACTCAGTGGGCTATCGAGCCTTGGTGCAGACAGAAGACCACATGCTAATGTTCCTCCAGCAGCCAGGTGATGGGCGCAAACAGCTAGCTCGCTCCATTTTTAATGCTGTGCGCCTTATCCCTGTAGGACAAGAAGAAAACTCCAAGTCCCAGATGATTCTTTAATCGTTTTCTTTGGAAACCGACACAATTCTAAGTCATGGGAAGGATACTGGAGATGCTGTCACCCTCAGAAGACATCTCATCTGAGAAAGCAGTTCTGCGGTGCTCTCTGCATAGCAGAGCCTTTGAATTTCATGGGTTTTCCACGGAGTTCAAAACTCTTTGTAGGATGAGGTTTAAGTCCAGTTGTAGGCTTTCCTCAAAGTTTCTTCAGAAAAGATCTTCCTGGCAGAAGTGCAAATTCACAGGAAGGGGTGGAAGTCCATCTCAGTGACATGATTTTTCTAGGGTTTAAAAGGCATCCATGTGTTCACCCTGTGTATCTCTTATTTTAAATAGATTTGGGGACTGTAATTCTTCTAAAACAGCAGATTGTTTTTACTCTTCTGCAGTTTTGTTTTCAGTAGTGGCTCCAGTTCCATTAGACAATTGTCTTTCGTGAGGTGAACTACATGATATTAGAGAGATGTGCACGATTTTGTATTTCATTAAGAACAGTGATCGGCATTTGAAGGGCTCACTGTAAGACGCTTCTGTGCCGAGCGATGATTTTTCCTCCAGAAGTCTATTCCCAGACATTAAGTCGATTTTCCAACATCCTACTGTTTTTTTTCTTTCCAGGAAAAGTTGTGTGGAGTCGAGAGGAGTCTCTAGCAGAGGTGGTAAGCTTGGAGATGGTGGATCTACCTCTGACGGGTGCACAGGCTGAGCTGGAGGGAGAATTTGGAAAGAAAGCAGGTGAGCTTGAACAGAATTACCATTGTGAGGGTTTTTTTTCCCTAATAAATGCATTTATTGTTTTCTGTTTCTCCTGAGCTGAGAGGTAGGATTCAGATTTCTGCTCACGGCAATTAAAATGAGCAGAAGTAAACTCATTTCTGCCTTAATTTTTGAAGTCCCAACGCCAAACACAGCTGACATGAGTGTCTCACATTGTAATATTTAAAATGCTGTCAGCAGTGGAAGGAGGGGTTTTAGCCATCTCTCTTAGAGAGAAACACTTTCCTTTGACCCTTTCTTTAGGACTCGTTTGCAATAGCTTTTATTTTTGCTTTCTTTTTTTTTTTTTCCTTGCTGTCCTGGATGCAGCCATTCAAGGTAACCTCAGACTGCATGCAGTGTTTTCTAATTCTTCTGACTAACGCTTCCTCGTGGAACTTGATCCCCTCTCTGCTTGCTTTCCTGAAGTACAGCTGAAGTCTGGTGTTTTGCTTATTTCGTGAAGCTAAATATAAACCTCGATTGGGCAACATTAAGTATTTTTTTTTTAATTCAGGGGTTTCTCTTGCTCTGAGTGCAGAGAGAAAGCTAGACCTTGTGGGAGGGGTAAACTTAGGTGGGCACTTGCTGTGAGCGTCCTGCTGAGAAAGAAGGAATGCAGAGGGAGAGGTTGTGTACTCCGCAAGAAGGTTTGCTTTCAGCTGATGATGTAAGCATCTTTTCGGAATGAGCTGTGCCAGTGTGAAAGGGCAAAAGGCTGATAAATGCCAGAGTCTGTCACAGAAATGGTCGCTATGACTCTTCCGTTGTGGAGTGGGAAGCAGAGGCAAAAAATTAGCATAGATTCGTGCATGGAAGCATTTCTTCTACTGGCATAATTTAAATTACGGAGCGTGTTTTCTGTCGTCTTACCAGCGTTGGTCTGTTGGCAGACGGTTTGCTGGGGATGTTTCTGAAGCGGCTGTCCTCCCAGCTTATCCTGCTGCAAGCCTGGACCGCTCACCTTTGGAAGATGTTCTACGATGCCAGGAAACCCAGGAGCCAGATCAAAAATGAGATTAACATTGACAATTTGGCTAGAGATGAATTCAACCTCCAGAAAATGATGGTGATGGTCACCGCTTCAGGAAAGGTGAGGAAGGCAGGGTAGGAATCTGTTTCTGGGCTTCAGAGAGTCTCAGATCTGAATTCGTAGCTCTGGTTTTAGCCAGGCTTTGGGCAGAACGTTGTGACAAGTTGCACAGAATGCTTTGTGGTAGCTTTGGAGAGGGGCTGTGACTCTGCTTTCTTTGTCATACGCTGAAGAAAGATGCAGTGCCCGAATGCAAGAGATGTGTCGATCTAAACTCTGGCTTTACCTTGTCTCTCTGCTCAGCTTTTTGGTATTGAAAGCAGTTCTGGCACCATCCTGTGGAAGCAGTATCTCCGAAACGTGAGACCGGGCTCCTCCTTTAAGCTGATGGTCCAAAGAACAACAGCCCATTTCCCACACCCTCCTCAATGCACCTTACTTGTTAAGGACAAGGTGAGTCCTTTGTGTCTCTCCCTCCACTGAACCTGCTCAGCAGGGAAATCCGCCCTTTCACAGGGTGGAAGGAAATATCTTGTGGGGTATCATCTGTTTATCACTGATACAGAGACAGGAGAGTGAAAGCCAGAGGGAAGCAGACACGCTATTTTAAAAAAATGTCAGGTTTCTTGTTTTTGAAGCCTTTTTATAGGAAGGAAATAATAATTTCAACCAGTTTCTTTGGTTTTGTGATTTCAATCGTGTGTGCTCTCCCCAGGTGACAGCGGCTGTCCTTTAGCTGCAGGATGTTTTGTACTCCATACCTGAGGGAGGAGGAGACCTTCTTATCTGTTGGGGCTGCCTCAGCAGGTGGCAGATCAGATGTAGTTAAAGCCGCGAACACCGTGTCACGCCACTGCGTAGTTTTGGTAGAGACATATGGAATGGGAGTACATGCACACCCAAACAGAGTGTTTTGATGCTGGAGTAGCTGAATCCAGGGCATAAATAGTCAATACCAGCAAGCAACAAGTAGAAAAACGTCTCTCTTCTGCCTTAGAAAATGTTTTGCATCTTGTCTGTGTTTTAGGAAACCAAGATGAGCTTTCTGTATGTCTTTAACCCCATCTTTGGGAAGAGAAGTCAGGTAGCTCCCCCTGTTTTGAAGCGTCCGGTTCTTCAGACTTTACTCCTGCCCATAATGGATCAGGACTATGCCAAAGTACTGCTCTTGATCAATGATGAGTACAAGGTAAATTGCTTTGCCTGGAGGCAGTTTTGTTCGTGTTCTAGTTAAATATTCCCCACCCTTTCGGAGCAAGGTTAACAAAAAAATGTCGTTGAGTCACATTTAACACAAGACTATGAGGTTATTCTGGAAAGACAGGCCTCATCCTGATAGATGTGTTTTGAAATAATCTTTCTATGTTAGTTTTTTGGGGTTTTTTTTGGTCTGTAAGTTGTTTTTTTTAACCTGTGTTTCAATTCTTTTCCAGGTTATGGCTTTCCCAGCAACTAAAAATGTCCTTCGCCAGTTGGAAGAAATAGCCCATTCTATCTTCTTTTATTTAGTGGATGCAGAGCAGGGAAAACTGTCTGGATTCCGGCTGAAAAAGGTACGGAAGACTAATTGCAGTCTAAGTGACATCATTTTCGTAAATGTCCTCTGGATAGATTTCTGTTTGGTTTATGAAGTTTTGCTCAGGATGGAAATAATTCAGCTTCACAGTGTGCCTGAAACTTGTAAAATTCAAAAGTGGAGACAGCTTCTGGTGTCTGGTGGAGATGGTGCCTTTCGAAGGCAAGAAAGAAACCTCTTACCTTATGGGTTTTTGTGGTTTTTTTTTTCCTTGCAGGACCTGTCAACAGAGGAGATGTGGGAGGTGGCGATACCCACCGAAGTGCAGAAGATAGTGGCCGTGAAAGGGAAGAGGTCCAATGAGCACGTGCACTCCCAGGGCCGTGTGATGGGAGACCGCAGCGTTCTCTACAAGGTGCCACCAGAACTTTTTCTAGATTTTCTATGTTACCCCGTGGGAAGAGCTCAGCACCATTTCTAGGTGCTACATTGAGATTAATTGTCCTGTGGTGCTTTTTTTTTTTTTTCCTGTATGTGCGTCAGTGTCCATAACCCTCTGCAGCAGATGCTAATTTTGGTGGAGATTTCTTTTATGAAATGTTGTAATGCAACAGTTCAGTCAGCCAAACACCTGATGATGGGGAAATAGCTGCTTGATTTCCTCAGGTGATTTGTGCTGGGAAGATAGTTTGTCTATTAAATGGCTGGTCCCAGATGAAATGCAGGTAGATGACGTGGGCTAAAGTGGGAATCTAAGTTGTTTTGGTTGGTTTTTTTTCCTTTTTTTCTAGTCTTTGAATCCAAACCTGCTTGCTGTGGTGACAGAGAGCACAGACACGCATCACGAGCGCACTTTCATTGGAATATATCTGATCGATGGAGTCACGGGCAGGATCATCCACTCGTCAGTACAGAAGAAGGCGAAGGGACCTGTGCATATTGTTCATTCGGAGAACTGGGTGGTGGTAAGAAGTTTTTCTTATCTTGTTCTTTCGTTCGGGAGGCAGGGGCAGTTACTGAACCTGGAGAAGACTTTTCAACTGCTCTCTCTGATTTCCTGCTACCTCTACTTTATTGACTCTGCTTGCCCTGAAAAATCTGTTCTCATTTCAGTACCAGTACTGGAACACGAAGGCGCGTCGGAACGAGTTCACCGTGCTGGAGCTGTACGAGGGCACGGAACAATACAACGCCACAGCCTTCAGCTCCCTCGACCGCCCGATTTTACCTCAGGTCCTCCAGCAATCGTACATCTTCCCATCTGCCATCAGTGCCATGGAGGCCACCATCACCGAGCGTGGCATCACCAGCCGTCACCTGCTCGGTAAGTACACGCTCTTGTGTTCTGAAGGTGTTCATGCTGCTGGCACATTTCGTGCTGAAACCCAAGCAAGATGCAGTTTGCTGCTAAAAATCCTGCCTGGGGGCTGTCCTGGACTTCCAGCAAGTTCAGAGACAAGCACTGGGAGAGAACTTACGTTAGCTTTTAGAAAGTGCTGTCCAAAATGGCTATTTTTAAGATGCCTTTCTTTTAATGCACAGTTGGGCTTCCCTCCGGGGCCATCCTCTCCCTTCCAAAGGCTCTGCTGGATCCTCGCCGCCCAGAGATCCCTACAGAGCAAAGCAGGTGAGGAACGTGGGATAACTGCTGTTACCGCAGCTTGGAAGAGGGATGGATTTTGTGTAGAGTAGCATGAAGTAGAACGACTTGTCCTGGACAGATTGAGGGCAATTTTTGCATGAAATTAAGCGAAGTTGCTTCCCTCCCAGTCTGTGATGATGAAATACGTTTGTCTATGATGCAGCAGGTCTTATCGTTAGTGAAACCAGCCTGTTGTCTGCACAGTCCCTGAAGTTTGTAGAATGACATGTATTTTTTCAAACTTCAGAAGCCTAAAAGGAGGCTGCTGCAGCACAGTCTGACCCAGCTGGCATGTTCGATTCTCATCCTGCAGCAAAAATAAATCTGCACTGGGAAAAGCTGCTAAATTTGCTGTTTCAGGTCAGCTTGTGGTAATCAGACTAGGAAACCCAGATGGTGTCCTCCGTGTGCTGTCTGAGTGGGTTTTGATTTCTCATTTAAATGCCTTTCAGAGAAGAGAACCTGATTCCATACTCCCCTGATGTGCAGATCCATGCTGAGAGGTTCATCAACTACAATCAAACCATATCCCGAATGAGAGGGATTTATACAGCCCCTTCTGGCCTGGAGTCGACTTGTTTGGTGAGCACAGGGTGGAATCTTCACTGTAGGGCCGTGGGGTTTGTTGGGGGAGCAGCATGCTACCGTAGCTGGTGGCAGAGAGGGCTGTAATGAGGCTGCTCACCACTTCACCACTTAAACATTTCTTCTTTTAATTGGAACTATAGACCTGAGCCTGATATGTCTGAGTTTATGCTCAAAGCTGCACTACCAGTTCGTGATCTCGTCTCTTTTTAGGTTGTTGCGTACGGCCTGGACATCTACCAGACCCGAGTGTACCCATCGAAGCAGTTTGATGTCCTGAAAGATGACTATGACTACGTGCTGATAAGCAGCGTCCTCTTCGGGCTGGTTTTTGCTACCATGATCACAAAGAGACTCGCGCAGGTGAAGCTGCTGAACCGTGCCTGGCGGTAGGGCTGAGGCTGGAGAAGGCATCTGAGAATTCGACCTGGCTGAAGATCTGCCACCCCGCGTAGCTGCTGCCTTCGGTCAGAAATTCCAGCTCGCGTGTCTGATGGGTACAAACCTCTATTAGTTTTTTTTTTTTTTTTTTTTTAACTGGAAGATCTTTGGGAGGAAAAACTGCTGGCCTAACAGCATGCTGCTGTGTCTGCTGGTGAGAAGAAATGGAAGAGAGATCTACAAGAGACATTGGTCTGTTAGGACTGAAAAAAGAACTCTCCCAAATCTTCCTTAAAGCCCTAAACTCTGCCATCAAGTCATTTCCCTGCTGTTAGTGAAGATAATATTAAGGATGCGCACCCTCTCAGTTCTCTTGACGTCCTGGCGCGAGGAGGATCGAGGGGTTGTTGGCTGCTGGGATGTGACATGTGAGCTGCTGCGTGCGGGGGAGAGGAGGGGACGTGGGGCCGAGGAGAGGAGGGGACGTGGGGCCGCTTCGCTGGGAAGCGGCTTAGAAATCGGGTGGGCGCTGGGAACCAGCCTCATTTCCGCTGCAGGGCTGCGAGAGGAATTGGAATGTAAAGTCTCTTCATCTGCTTTATTTATTATGAGGATAATGTACTTTTTTTGCCTTTCCTCCTTACGTTGTCCCACCCTGGCTGTACAACACCGGCGCGAGGAGCCCCGCGCCCCTTCCCCGCTGGGGACAAGCCACTTCGGGCCTGGATTTAAACTCTCACAGCCGCGTTTCAGGGCCCGGGTCCTGCCGGCCACCCGCGTCGCCTCAATAAAAGCCGCGTGCTGAGGAGCCGCCACCGCTTTTGCCCGTTTTTGCCCGTTCCGGAGCAGTTTTCGCGGCGCTGCCCGCGGAGCCGCTCCCACGTGGGGACGGCACTGCCACTGCGCATGCGCTTCCCTCCACACCCCCCCCACCTCCGCGCTGGGCACGCTCAGGGCGCATGCGCCGCCCGCAAAGTTGCTGACTCACGTACTGCGCAGGCGCTTGAGCCGCGGCCCCTCCTTCGCCCAATCGGCAGGCGCGACGCGCGCGTGGCGCGTGGGTCACTTCCGGCCCGCCGCAGCGTTCGCGGGGGGGGTGGGAGGAGGAGGCGCTTCCGGCCCCCTCCGCCGCCCCGGCCCCCCCCCCCTCCTCTTCCCCCCGCCCCCCCCCCGCTCCCCCAGCGCAGCGGCAAGATGGCGGCGGGCGGCGGCGCCGGGGCCGCGGCCGAGCCCGGCTGGGAAGTGGCCGTGCGGCCGCTGCTCTCCGCTTCCTACTCGGCCTTCGAGATGAAGGAGCTCCCGCAGCTGCTCGCCTCGGTTATCGAAAGGTGAGGGCTCCCCGCCAAGGGGCGGGTGGGGGCCGGGCCCGGCCTCCCCTCAGCGCGGCGCCGGGGCAGGGGGCTGAGGGGAGCGGGGGAGGAACGCCCCGTGCTGGGAAAGGGCGGCCGGCGCCCGCTGCCGCTGCCGGGGTGGAAAAAGGGAGCCCCGAGCGGTGTCCGGGGAGCCGCTCCCGCCCAGTCTCCTCCCGCCGGTGTCCCGGGGACTGGGAGGCTCCCGGGGAGGCGCCTTCGGGAGCGGATCCGCGGGGCTGGGGGGGCCCGCCCGGTTGGCCGCTGCCCGGCCCGGCAGAAGCGGCTCGGACAGGTCCCCGCGGAGCCTTCGGGACTGTTCCTGCGGTTTTGCTTTTGTTACGGTTCTGCGGGGGAAGGGGCCGGCTCACCCGGCCTCGCTGCCCTGGTGACGGGCTGGGGCAGTTTGGTTTTCTACCGGCGAAACTTCGCTCGCTTTTTAAGGAGAAATAAAGCTGAAGCAAACCTCGTCTGCCTTTTCGTAGCCCGAAAGGTCGGACTCGGCATGAGACTACTTGCTGGAGCTGTTTACTTTAACTCGTAGCGCATTTTATGATCCAGAATGCTGGCTACAGATGCCGCAACGTTGTGCTCAGTTAGAGGTATCACCCTGACCGCAATAAGTTGTTTGGAAAAGAAAATAAACACTGTGCTAAGGAAGATAGTAAAATAAAGCTTTGTGGTATTTTGCTTAGTAGGGAATGGTTGAGCTTGACGTTGGCTCCTGGGCCTGTATCCACAGAGCAGCGCTTCACCTGGAAACCGGCGTATGCTCCGTATTTACAGGGTTGGGGCCGTCCTTGAGCTAATCTTTCTTTTAGGGACCGTTTCAGCTTTGCTTTTTCTTGCGGAGCCCCGCTGTCGCTGTGCCTGAAGTTAATATTGGAGTGTTTCGGCAGAAGAATATCTCAGAAACACTTAAGGGGATGCACTTGGCTTTTGGGAGAGGTCTGTTCCCTCCATGAGCGAGGTCGGTGGTTCCGTTTTCCACTCGAGATGACAGTTTGTCACCCTCAGGTACCACTGCCCCGAGGTTTGGGTTGTGTGCCCGCTGCTGCTGCGTTTCAGAGCGAGCAGGATTTAATGCGAGCGCAGGGCCCATGGAGCTTTGTGGGGTGGTATCTTTTATTTTGTGTTTTGATACAACGTGTGGCAAATCACAGAAGGAAAAAAAAAAAAGTATCTTCTGTGCGTTTGGAGCTGTGCTCTTCCATGCTGGACAAATAATCTATCTTTAGATTTCTAATCTAAAATATTTTATCTCTTCAGCTTATTTTTAGAAGGCGATTGTTAGCTCTTGTAGCGAGACTGTCGGTTGACATCATCCGCAAAGCGGCTGGATTTTCCTGTTAAATAAACGTGGTGCAGTGACAGCGAAATGGCTAACACAACTCTTTTCAAAGTGCAACGATAAACTCATTTTCTTAACGGCTACGTTGGAGTTTTGAAGCATCGTCCTGTTACTGGAATTCTCCTGGTAGCAGGTATCTTCAGGAATCCGTAGACTTTGGCCTCTTCTTTGACATAAATGATGGAAATGCTGGCTTGGAAAACCACCGGTGAAGAGGAGCAGAGTTTACAAAGTCTGTGACAGTGAAACGAGGGAAGGGTTTTCAGCAGGTGGAGAGCTGTACCTGCTGCTCTGCCTTTCCAAGGGAGAGGCTGCTTTTGTGCCCGCTGCTGCCTTACGTAAAGGGTCTATTTTGGGCCTGTTTGAAGATTTGGAAGCAGAGCTGAGAACGGAGGTGGTGTTTGTTGCTGACGTGTTATATTTGATATTGACACGGAGGCTTCTCGCCTCGCATGAGTAATGAGTTTCCCGGGGGAAGCGAGTGTTATTTAAGCAATAAATCACAATCCAGTAGCCAAAAGTTACTATCCAGTCTTGCTGTATACGCAACGTAGCACTCTGGCACAGCAGGGATTAAGCTGTTCTCTTTTATTTCTGTTTATTTGCAAGGACCTGATGAGTAGGTGATAGGTGCCATCCACTTTTCACTGCTGTCACAAGTTTAACGAAACTCAAGCCTCTTCTCGCCCAATCCAGATGAAATTCCCAATTTTGCTCTGGCTTCTGCACGTTCAGGTTCATCTACATCGTGGGTGTTGTCTTGCACAGCTTGACCTGTATGGCAGAAGAATAACCAAGGAGCTGCCAATTCCTCCCCATATTCTGTTACTCCTGAATTGTTCTCCTTGGTTCTCCTAAAATACGTTGTGTGCACAGACTGGTGCTAATTTATAGCTGGACGTAAAGAGGCAGGTGAGCAAAATTAGTGTCTGAATATAAGAGAGCATAAACTTTTTTGCACACTCAGTCTCTGGGCTCGTTACCCATCAGCGCACTTAGGGCAGGAGAGGACGAGGTGAAACCTCGTAAGCGAGACAAAACTCAAGTCACGTTACGCTGCTGAGTTTCACTTTAGTAACAGCCGCTTGGCTCTTTCAGCTTTTTGGGCACACCAAGTTAAAAAACAATAATCTTGGAACTAGGAAATCAAAGTTACAAAGCTGCCGTGTGTTTTTTTCTGTTCATTTATCCAGAAGAAATGATATATTCTCCAGTTTCTTCTGTTTCGGCCCCATCTCCCATTATGACTGGAAGCCACAACTTAGGATAGAAAATGGGGCGGTGACTGGGTGCAAAGCGGGCGCTGCTCAGGGCACCAGGGAATGGTGTGTCCTCTTCCTCTTCCTCCTCCCACCCTGCCAGGGCTGGCGGTGTCACCGGTGGGTGGGTGAAGGGGATACGTGGGTTCCTTTTGCCGTGCTTCGCCACAGCGCTGCTCATCGCCCGGCTTGAGAGATCATCGCTTTCGGTGGGTGCAGCTGCAACAGACTGACACCCTCTGCACCCCACCTCCCCGCCAGAAGTAAGCTCTGTTGCCAGAGGTGCAGAGGGCTGTTCGGAGATGTAAAGTGAAAGGCTACTGAAGTTGCATGGTGTAATCTGTTCTTCCAACTTGCTTGTTTGCGTCGCTGAGTGAAAATGTGAAATAAAGTAATTTAAGCATTTAATAGGCAGATAATCCACGTGCCTTAGTTTTGTTGCAGGAAGAATTAAAGGCAGAACCAGGTCTGGAGGCAGAGCTCTCTTTCTGTTCTTGCTCTGGTTGCCTTCCCGTTCCTGTGCAGATGGGACGCGGTGTGATGTTTGACTGCAGCAGCCTTTAACGTGGCATTTCTGAGTGTAAATAGGTGTTGTCCCTGGCCACGCCGAGAAACCTCAGAGACGACTTTCCGTGTGTCGATGCGTATTTTGCTTTACAGTTTTGGTTTGAGTCGGCGTGAAATTTCCACTTGCTCTGAGCTTTGCGTGGATTTGCATGCGGGGCGGGGTGGTGGCAGGTCTGTCCCCCCGAGGCTGACTGCAGCCGATGTATTTTTCTCTGCTGCGCGTTACCTGCGAAAATTCTTTATTCCCCAGCTTGTCGCGGGTGCTGCCGTTGTGCATTTGTTGTTATTATGCAATTGCCTGTTTTGATCCTTCTGTTTTGCAGAATTGCATAAACTCCAGTTGACTCCGTGCCTTGACAGAAAGGGAATGCCGGTGCTCCAGCCCTGGCAAATCCTGCCTGGCATTAGCAGAACAAACAGCCCGAGTTTTATGGGCAGCGGAGTTTAGAATAACTTAAAGATTAACAAGCCTCCAGCTGGGAGAGCAAACGTTAAAGAGGTTGACTTGTTGGTATAAAGGAGAAACCTTTGCAGTATTGGAGTGATTTCCTTAAGTTTCCTGCACGAATAGCGATGCTGGAGAATATCGACTGCTGGAGAACTCAGTCCTGAGGACACGGGAGATGGGGCACAAGGGAGAGGCTTCTGTTCTCAAAACTTGCATCTTCATAGAGCACGTGATTTTAATGATCTTGTCGAATATCCGTTACCAGGGTTAACACACTCTGAGTGCTGTGCGGTGCCTCTTGCCCTGCTGTATACAATTGTCAGAATATCTCTTCTCCCATTGCAGTGAATCCGAAATCCTGCACCATGACAAACAGTATGAGCCTTTTTACTCTTCCTTCGTTGCACTTTCTACGCATTACATCACTACCGTGTGTGGTCTAAGTAAGTATCTCCTGTCCTTTGCTTCTCTCACTCGTGTTATGAGTAGGATATAGTAATAGTAAACTACAACTGTCGCCCTTTCTGTGTTTGTCTCAAGCCCTCTCTCTGGATCGGACCTTAAGACACAACATGTGAGGCCAGTGTTGCTGGCTTTTTTGCTGGCAAAATGAATTACCATTAAAAGGGGATGGAAAAGGAAAGGGAAACCTGTCAATAGGAGTGTTTGGCCACCGAGTACTGGGCAGCGTTGACACTTGAGTCGCTTATTCATTGCCTGACTTCATTTAGGGAAAATAGTCTTAAATGAAGTGTTTTCGGGATCTTTAGATTATTCTTTAGCAGTTATGTTACTATGTTGGAATTAATGAGTAAAACATTGTGACTCATATTCTTTTGCCTGGCAGAGTTTGGTAATTAAATAATGTTGCTGGGGAAGCTGTTTTATCTATCTAAATCATTTTGTCCGGGTAAAAGATACTATCTCTGCTTTACTGACATTTCTTGTGTTACATTTTGATGAGACTGAATTTACATTGTATCTGTGTGTTAGGCAGGACAGATTGTGGATGTGTGCGTGTTGCATAGCATTCTGTTTTATTGAAAGCATTAAGGACATGTTAGCGCTGAATTATTTCAAAACCTGTACTGAGTGATGCAAGCGTTTCCTTTTTTTCAGTACCAAGAAACCAGCTGCAATCAGTGGCTGCTGCTTGTAAAGTCCTGATTGAATTCTCACTGCTGCGTCTTGAGAACCCAGATGAAGCGTGTGCCGTTTCACAGGTGAGCTCAGATTTTGACTGTGTGGGCAAGCCTGGTTCCAAAAACGCCTCTAATTCAAAAATATTTCCTCTAACGTTGCATAAAGCAGAATTAGTGAAGTTCTTAAGATATGTATGTGAATATACAAAATATACCACTTCAGTTAAGACTGATACCTCCCGAATCTTCCCTCTACATTCTTTACTTGGGAGCAAGATGCAAAAACGGTGACCTGAAGCCTGGGTTAATTCTGTTGCAGTTTCCTACAGTCTGATTTGGTTTTGTGTAACAACCTGGATCAGAACTTTGTTGAGTTTTCAAGGTTGAATTCTTCACCACTTGTATTTTAGTCTTCGAGGAAGAGCTCGAATCTGTTTCAAAGAGGAAAGGCACGTGCAAAGTGTTTGTGTAGTGTAGCTGCTGATAGGACCAGCATTAAGCCTTGGTGCGTCGTAGGATGGAGAGCTTTTCCAGATGCTTTTCATAACGGACACATAGGACAGTGTTAATGACCTGAATTACCTGCAATTAATAAGCCACAATCTTCAGTGTGAGATTGGAATGAGTTGGAGGTGTGGCAGTAGCCTCGCTAGCTGCAGGTGCAGTGCTCTTGTCGCTGCTGCTTAGAAGAAACGATATCGAGGAATAATTGGAATCAAGAGAGTTTAGATTGTACTTCTCTTTTTCTTTGCAGAAACACCTCATTCTGCTGATAAAGGGGCTGTGCACAGGCTGCAGCCGCCTGGATCGAACAGAAATTATTACCTTCACGGCAATGATGAAATCAGCCAAGCTGCCTCAGACTGTCAAAACCCTCTCTGATGGTGGGTGTTTTAATTGATGGCCGTATCACCGTAGCACTTGACTTAGGCATAGAAAATGCTGTGGTTTTGATGTCTGAAATGATTCCCCTGCAGTAGAGGACCAGAAGGAGCTGGCCTCCCCGGTGAGCCCAGAGCTAAGACAGAAGGAAGTGCAGATGAACTTCCTCAATCAGTTGACATCGGTCTTCAACCCTAGAGTCTCGTCATCACCATCTGTCGCGCCAGAGACACAGGTAAACAAACAGCCCTAGACCTGAACCAGGCAAACAAACAGCCCTGGAATTGAAACAATCTGACTTTTAGCATTAATAACTGTGGTACAGAGAAGAGCAGCAGGCAGCAAGTGGTAATTTTTTCACACACGTGTAAAGAAAACCTTTCTTAAGTACTTAAATCCTACATGTGTGTTGATGAACGACAAATGACAAAATACTGTTGGCATTGTGTCGGCAATAGCAGTTTGGTTGCCTCGTGGAAGCTGATGTTCATGGCTCTTTTGAGTCCTGCTGCTCGTGCACCTTGCTCCTGTGTAAACACTTCCTGCAGCATCTTGTATTTGTTGGGCTTCCGTAATGTAGTTGATGTGGGTTTGCTTTTAGGTGGAAGGAGAGAGTGAGGATCAAGCTTCCGCAGACCAAACCTCTGCAGCAAAGACGAAAAGCATATTCATTGCTCAGAATGTAGCCAGCCTGCAAGAACTTGGTGAGAATCAGCTTTCTGGCATCGGGGGGAAAAGCCCTGCTAGAGCAGCTGTCTCTGCAGTATCACACCGTCCCGCCCGGAGCAGGGGGAACATTTCTGACCTAAAGGATTCACACGGTTGCGCGCTGGTGTTACCAACGAAGGCTGTGGCTGTAATGTAATTTTCTCCATTACAGAGGAGATGAATTGTCTGTATTTCTATGCAGTAGATTTGGTTTGGGGACAAAAAAAAAAAGGTGGACGATATAAAATAAGTGATGGGATGGATTACCAACTGGGTGTCAGTTAAACCTGATGTGCTGCGTAACGTGCGCGCAGGGCTTTGTGACACCTGTTATGAGCACTGGCTGAAAACTTCACTGTCTGGTTTATGCGTCGTAAACTACGCCTCTCCCATGGTGTTTTCTCACCACAAGGAATAATTAAGTCAATTATTGATGACCGTTAGATCTGTTCTTGCTTACAAGCTCTCCCGTGGAACAGTAAAAATAACACTGCTGGTTTTGTTTGGTAGGTGGCTCTGAAAAACTGCTGAGAGTGTGCCTGAACCTCCCGTACTTTTTGCGATACATAAATCGGTTTCAGGATGCAGTGTCAGCCAATTCCTTTTTTATCATGCCGGCCACGGTGGCAGATGCCACTGCTGTTCGCAACGGGTAAGAGTCGCCGTCTCTGTTCTTTGGTGGGTGCTGGGTACGCTGCGTGAGAGAAAATCAACGCGCTCGCAGTGCAGTGTCGGTGACTGTGCTGCTCCTGGGAGCTGTCTGACGTGTAATGTTGCGTTCCCGAATCGTATGTCGTTATTCTAGATTCCACTCGCTGGTAATAGATGTGACCATGGCGCTGGATACGCTGTCACTGCCTGTGTTGGAGCCCCTGACACCCACGCGTCTCCAAGATGTGACAGTTCTTGCTCTCAGCTGTCTCTATGCAGGTGAATGGATTTCCTTCCTGTCTTTGGAGCTTTAGGTCTCTCCCTTTTGCTCTGCTTTGTTACCTGCATGTTTGAGCCTCAGCCCCCACGTAACCTTTCTTCTTTGTGACTTTGAAAGCTGTGCAGTGTCCTGATAGTCTGATGACTGGGTTAATGGGAAAATTGTTACATTGATGCTGAAGTTTAGAAGATAGATTCTGCAAATGTTCTTGTCAAGTATCTGAGAGAAAGACGTGTGTGTGGTGGTTTATTATTACCCAGTGGAGCACTTAGACATTACTGTGGTTTTGAATTTATTTGCAGCTTGAAATCTATGAAATGATTGGACAAACCATCAGCAAGTCACGCCAGACTCAATGTCTTAATAGCCTGTAATTTCTACTAGTTTTTCTTTTTTTTTTAATGTTCAGAGCATAATATATTTTTGCAGTGCTTATGGCTTAAGCTTAATTGGTTAAACTCCCAAATCAACCTTGTTTCCCAGGAGTGGTTTAAGTACACCAGAATCCTGAGTGTTTAATTGGTGTGGGTAAGACTTTAAAGAGAGATGACAGTTGGGTATGAAGATCACCTTAAAAATGGGGTCGAATTACGTGGTAAAACATTTCCTCCTTTAGTTGTTCTCACGCGTTTCTGTAGGACAAAACATTGCTCTTTTGGGGCTACTTCAGAAAGAATTTTTAATCTGCCAGCTGCCACACTGAGTATTCCCAGCTCCATCAGTTTTATGGGCATGTTTGATGTCCTAAGTAGGAACTTTTTGTCCTGACGTTGGCTCTTAATGTTACCTCTGCTTGTTTTCCATCAGGTGTGAGTGTGGCGACGTGCATGGCCATCCTACACGTGGGCAGCACTCAGCAGGTACGAACTGGGTCAACAAGTTCCAAAGAAGAAGATTATGAGAATGACGCTGCTACTATTGTACAGAAATGTGTAAGTAGACGAGAGAGCCTTTCTTGTTTTCATTCTCAGCGAGTGAAGCGTGTAGAGTTTGTATTTGGTTGGATTGCAGTCCACAGCTCTTATTTCTAGGTGTTAGACTTGCTGATAAAGGAGGGGTGGCTAATTGTAGAGAGCGAAGTACGATTTGGCATTTTAAAAGTGTCTGTGGTGGTTTAGTTTAGCCCAGTGGAGCACTTAGACATCAGTGCAATTTTGGATTTATTTGCAGCTTGAAATCTATGAAATGATTGGACAAGCCATCAGCAATTCACGCCGGGCGGGGGGCGAGGTAAGATTTGCATCTCGGGAAGCCTTTTTGCTGGTTTAGTGCTGGTGTATTTTTGGCATTTGGATTGACAGTATTTTTGTCTTTTTTGTGCTTCTTTTTTTTCTCCCCCCGTTCATCGCTTTTGGGCCGATAGCATTATCAGAACTTCCAGCTGCTCGGGGCTTGGTGTTTGCTAAACAGCCTCTTCCTCATCTTGAACCTCAGCCCCACGGCCTTGGCTGATAAGGGAAAGGAGAAAGATCCATTGGCTGCTCTTCGCGTCAGAGACATAATTGCTCGTACGAAGGAGGGCGTTGGGTCTCCCAAACTAGGACCTGGGAAAGGGTACGTAAATACCCCGTGGAAGCCGTCGAGGTCCCTGGATCCAACCATTCCCAGCAAGCAGCTACTGCGGAGTCTTGATGGTCTCTTGAAATGTTACCCGTGTTTGTAATTCAGCTTGATTCCTGTAGTTGTCTTCTTCAGTTTAGCAAAGCAGTCACTTCACTCAGATTAATGGGTAAACAAATTTTAGGGTTTCCCCCCTGAAATGACTCCATATCCTTTATACTTGTGTAGGCATCAAGGGTTTGGTGTTCTGTCAGTGGTGCTAGCAAATCACGCTATCAAATTGCTGTCATCGCTCTTTCAAGATCTGCAGGTGGAGGCATTGCACAAGGTACGTTGGCAACCTGTGTGTTCTTGTGAAACATTTTGCCCTCTCCACTGAAACGTGCTTCAAATTCTCCTTTCAATGCCGTCCTCCAGGGCTGGGAGAGCGACGGTCCGCCGGCAGTGCTGGATATCATGGCGCAAAGCACGTCCATCCAGAGGATTCAACGGCTGATAGATTCTGTACCGCTCACAAATTTGCTGCTGACTTTACTGTCTACTTCCTACAGAAAGGTAGGAGCTGGCATAGAGCTAGAGAACTTCTGTGCCTGAACTGCTCCTAAGTGTCATTGATTTGGAAAATTCTCATTTTATATACTGTGGCTGTGCTAAGAAAAATTTAGAATTCTTCTATCAGAAGCTGTCAACTGGGGCCTCTCTCCTTCCTCTTTTCAGAAACCATTAATTTGACAAACTTGTTCTTTCCAGAAGTTCAGTGATGTTTGTGAGTTTAGTGAGAAGGTGAAAAGACTGTGTTCAGAATGCGTGCCTTTATGTTAGAGCTGTTACTTGAAGTGTTGGTTAGAAACTTGTCATGGATTACTTGTTTTCAGCCATCCTGTGTAATTTTTAATAGAACTTCAGGGGAAAAAAGCCTTGAAAAACTGTTAATAAATCAGTTGAAACACATTTGCTAGAAAAGAAATTAGAACAGATTAAGAAGATACTCTTGTTTTCAAATTCTTGTCTTTCATAATCCTAAAATTTCAAAATCCGAAATGTGTTCTGCTCTTCTTCTAAGGCTTGTGTCCTGCAGCGTCAGAGGAAGGGCTCCATGAGCAGTGATGCCAGTGCCTCCACTGATTCTAATACTTACTACGAGGATGATTTTAGCAGCACTGAGGAGGACAGCAGCCAAGGTAATAGAGTTTGCAGCAAGCAACTTAAGTCAGATTTTACGCTGTCTTTCAGATTTAGTGGAAACCTGGCTACTGGGCTTTGACTGGAATGACATGTAATGCCAAAAATATGAAACAGCTTGTAAGATCAGTTGGGCAGAAGTAATGCTGACTGCACTCTTTTGTGTGAAGCGAAGCCCGAGTGACTGGGATTTGGCTGTATTTGCTTAAGAGGAGAGTGGAAATAATTTCTTCTTGTAAATTCCTGCTGGGCTTCTGTAAAAGCGCTTAGCCTGGTGACTTGGAAAGGAAAAAGGACGATGGCAGGCGCCTTCACTCTGCTCACCAAAACTCCTTTTCAGGCCTTTTCTAAACTGAGTAGTTTGCGTAAGGTAGGTGGTTGTAACAATGTGCTTTTGTTTTTCCTGCCTCCTGTGTTAGATGACGACAGCGAACCAATCCTGGGGCAGTGGTTTGAAGAGACGATCTCTCCAAGCAAAGAGAAAGTGGCCCCACCACCCCCCCCCCTCCACCCCCACCTTTGGAGAGCTCCCCCAGAGTGAAGAGCCCTAACAAACAGACGGCTGGGGAGAACGGGAACATCCTGGCCAGCCGCAAAGATCCAGAGCTGGTACGGGCAGGTCTTCAGGCTTAACGAAACAGCTGCTGTGCTGTGGCAGGGTTTGCTTGTCAGTGGCTGGCGACACCGACAGGCAGCACAGTAGACGTCAGGTGTTTGTGGAGATCGGTGGAGAACTGCTCACGTCAGGTGTTTGTGGAGATCGGTGGAGAACTGCTCGGTCTGGGCTGTGGAGAAAGATGTTTTCTCTGCTCTTCTGTCAGCTGGAATGCCACAGTATTTGTTAGGGCCAGGGAAGCAAAGACTGAGGTTAATGTCTAGTTGGGTTACGGAGGGAGAGGGAAAATGAGGGCAGGACTCCAAGTGAAATGACTTGCTGACAGAATGCTTGTAGCTCCAACTCCGTTGGGTAAAGACAAAAATAAATACTGCAGTCGAGAGGTTTGAACCTTGCAGCCTTTTCAGAGAACTGTAGAATCAATGCCAATACAGAGCACAGAGTGCAGCGAGCCGTGAGTATTGCGAGGAGTAAACCTGTACTCCTCTGCCAGGGGTGGAGCTGGGGCACTTGATTTATTTTGCTGGTGAGTTTTTTGTTTGTTTAATGTTGTCTTATGGTCCCTCTGCTTTTGTTGCTTCTACAGCATGTTTCTCTTTTCTTTTCAGTTTTTGAGCCTAGCTTCAAACATTTTGAACTTTATCACTTCTTCGATGCTGAACTCCAGGAATAATTTCATTCGCAACTACCTGAGTGTGTCTCTTTCGGAGCAGCACATGGCTACTCTGGCCAGCATCATCAAAGAAGTCGATAAGGATGGCCTTAAGGGTGAGTGATCAGAACCTCTCTGTTAGAGAACACAGACTGGAGGATTCATAGGTGATATTTTCTTACCTCTGTGTGGAAATCTTAAATATAGGAGAGCAGCGGTAGTAAATGGCTTGATCCCTGTCTCACAGGCACATCAGATGAGGAGTTTGCTGCTGCTCTCTATCACTTCAACCATTCCTTGGTGACCTCAGATCTTCAGTCTCCTGTCTTGCAGGTGAGTCTATGATTGAATGTCTAAATAAAATGAAGTGTTGGTGTCGGTTGGTGTCTCTACACGGCCTCCTCGTCCCTGGAGTAGTGTGTTGATGATTCTGTTTGGCCCTGGAGTATATTCTTTTGCCAACAGAGCTTGGAATATCCAGCAAGCTGGATGACCTTTGCAGTCATCCCCTACAAAACATCCTGCAGAGTGTAAACTTCATGTCTAGAGTTCAGATTAATCCACTGAACTTTGAAGGTGATGATAGCTGAAAAGGAAATGAGTTTGTGTGTTTTGGTTTGGAGAGTTGCCTCTCTCCGTGCGTTTATTAAGAGACGTTCCTGCAGAAAATTTGCTTCACTGTCAGGACTGGTGCCAGAAGGCCTTGGAATTCTCTTGGGAGAGAACCAAATTAATGCTTTTGCTTTCATGTGCTGATTTTGTAGCCTCTAGGTTTCTGTGCTAGGTCATGAGCTGACCCAACTTCACACTGTAAGTGGGGGTTGTAAATCTGCTTAGCAATCACTGAATTCAATCCCTATACTTGTTGTTGACAGTTTTCTACTATATTTAAAACTCTCTTTCTCTAAAAGCAGGCAGACTTTTTGGATATCTGCCTTTTTACTAATGTTTGAAACAAAGCAAGCGTTACTGTGCTGCTTCTTCTGTGTTCTTAGATACTGAAAACATAATCTTCTCTTGCTGCGATATTGCAGTAAATGAGTAGAGCTCGTTAATACCATTTTTTCTGCATCGACGTTGAAGCTGAAAGTTTGTTGTGTTTTAGGTGGCAAAATGAGAGTGTAACTGTCCCTCAGTGGCCATGCCGTGTATTTGAGATAGGACAGACGCTGCTGTGTGAACAGACTCTGAGACCCTTGACATTTCTTGTCATCTATTTGTTGAAATCACGTTTTCAATTAAAGCATCAGACACGACTCGTCCCTTTTCAGCAAAGTCTCTGTTTTGTTGCAGAACACTCTTCTTCAGCAGCTGGGGGTTGCCCCTTTTTCTGAAGGTCCGTGGCCTCTCTACATCCATCCTCAAAGTTTGTCGGTGCTCTCACGGCTTCTCCTGATTTGGCAGCATAAAGCCACTGCCCAGGGAGATCCTGATGTTCCAGAATGCCTTAAGGTTTGGGAAAGGTGAGATAATCTTACGTTAAGCTGAAAATCGGTCATCTCTTCCCTCTCTGATTTTCAGTCAAGTGAAAATTCTCTTGGACCAGCGTAACAAGTGTGTGTGTATTCTCTGAGTTGTGATATTATGTGGCGCTTGGAGGAGCAGAGGGTCTGTGTTGCTGGAGCCCTTCACCTTGAGCATAGGAAATGAAACATAGAGTTGGGATTGACATGGGTGGAGGCTGAATTACCTACAGCAACGCTGGTTTTTAAAGGCGAAGGCAGGTCTCCTATTTCAGCAGGTTTCCGGTGGGTTCTGTTACGATGGTGCCAAGATTCTTCCTCTCCATGCAATTACCTGAATTTGTGAAATTGCCAATATTAGAAGAATAAGCAGAAACTTATAATTGTGAAAATGCTTCTCTAAATAGATTTCAAAGAGGGATCTGAGCAAGAAAAGAAGTAAACTTCATAAACTTCCTCTCTTATTGTCAGGTTTGTGGGCACACTGAAGCAAAACGCCTTGCAGGGAACTCTTCCCAGTGACACGGAAGATCTGAATGTTGAACATCTCCAGCTGCTGCTGCTTATTTTTCACAACTTCTCTGAGAGGGGCCGCAGATCTATCATGATGCTCTGTATCCAGACAATTGTGGAGCTGACCGTGAACATGGATACCCAGCAGTCTTCTGTGCCGCTTGTCGTGGCACGTCTGCTCTTGGTGTTCGACTACCTGCTCCATCAGTATTCCAAGGCCCCCGTGTACCTATTTGAACAGGTAGGATTCCGAAATCGCGTTCTGGATGTTTAATTGGTCACCCCGCAGAAATGTGTGCCAGGCAGTCGTTTGGTGTGCTCTGGTGGCTCCGGGACCTTTGCGAATAAATCAATTTTGATGTTGTTACCAGCCGTTGGGGTTACAACGCATCGTCAGCCACGGTTGCTGATTCCTAGTAGCATCCTGGTAAGGACAGGATGAGTGCCCAGCCAGAATAAAAATCATCCCCTTCAGAGTAAAAATCATTGGGTAGGGTCTAGGGCTTCCCTCAGAAGCTGGGAATTCTTTTGCTTTAGCAACGGAGTTTCTTGTATTTTATGGTTCTTTTTCTGCTCTGTACTTTAATGACAAGGATGCCGAGGTGGTTTTTTTTGGTTTATTTGTAATTTCTTTTAAATTTAGGTGCAATATAATTTGCTGACTCCACCCATTGGTTGGGTGAGTGGATCCCAGGACAACAGCAGACGAACGTCTGTCCCACTTTACCATGGGTTTAAAGAAGTGGAAGAAAACTGGACCAAACACTGTTCATCAGGTAAGAAAGAAAATGTAAGGTTTGGGGTTTTTTTCCCAAGATGTGCTTTTACAAATAAATGAGAGCCCTTCCTGTTGGGTAGCTTTTCCTCCTTCTAATGGGCATAGTTACAACAGACAGATAAAAATGTATGTCATGCAAGAAAAGTTTTATTAAACAAAATGATTGTTGTCTAGGGAGTATGCTACAAGTAATTTAAAATAGGTGTGTGGGTTTTGTGCTGGGTTTGTATGAATAGGAAAAACTTGGCTGCATATACCACAGGTTAAAGGTATATATAATGTGTCATGGAGCTACCTTAGTAGAATCTGTCATTAGTCTTAAAATATGAAAGGTTGTGAGGATGGAGGGGAGAGGATAACACGATACTGCCTAATTAAAACTGTCATTTTGAATGTTACTTTCTGTCCTTACATTCCAGATGCAGTTCCACAGCCCCGGTTCTACTGCATCCTGTCTCTAGAAGCTTCTGAAGATGATCTGAACCGTCTAGATTGCACGGTATTGGCATTTCTGGTTTTAAGGCCTTTCTCTAAGCTTCAAGGGGCACATTAATTTGACAGTTACCAGGGAAAATAGGCAAGAGGGAAAGACTTGATGAAGCACGTAGAGCAGAAATATTTCATCAATATTTCATGGAGGAAAGAATAGTGACTGAGTAGGACTTGGTTTTGTATCCAGTTACATATCAGGAAGGTAAGTATGTGAAGTCTATGAGGATGTGTTGGCTACTTGTGATTTCAGTATGTGAGCTATGACAGAGAGCCCTGTTGTATCCGCATTTATTTTTCTGTGCTGCCAAAACACTCGAGACAGACGCACGTGACATTAGAGTTGCTTTCTCCTTGTTTTGCTCGATGTTCTTCTCGGGTTTTAGTTCCTCACGCAATTTGTTGCCGTCAGGGTTGTAGGCTTGCTTCATACATGCTCCCTTATAACCAGTTCATTGGTAGGCTGACTGGGGAGAGAAATACCCGACTGAACTAACTTCCTCCAGTTTTATTTTCCATAGGTTTGCTCTGTGGGTATTCCAAACACTTAGTAGAAGAACTTGGCTGTTCATAAATGCAGAGCTGTGCTATTAGCAGAGCAGCGGTCCTGACTTGTCGTCTCTTGCAGGTTTGCGAGGTCCTTTTCTCGAGAACTATGAAATATGATGAGCTTTACGCAGCCCTGACTTCGTTGCTTGCAGCTGGGTCACAGTTTGATACACTCAGGAGGAAAGAGAACAAAAATATCACCGCACTGGTAAGACTGTGGTGTTGTCTGGGTTGAGGAATAACAAGTTTTCAAACAGTATTTTCAAGCAAAGTACTTAACCCCGAAGTATTCTCCGCAGTAGATTGAGTAATGGGGAACTTAAAAATCCTACGGCTAGTAGTAGTTTATGGTGGTGCTACAGTTCCTGTGAGTTTTAAATTCATAACGTGTTCTAGACTTGTTGTAGGTCTCTGGTAATTCCAGGACGTCAGTTAGAATATGATGAAGCAGGAAAATTTTGTACGATCTTTCTTTTTTTCCTTTCTCGCTCCTCTTTGTTGCGTAATTTGTTGTATAACGCAACAGAAGCTCAGTGTTCATCTGCTTTGGCACATCTACAAGAGTTTAGGTCTCTGATGAGAGAATTTCAGTAGCCGTATTGATTGAAATTGCAGTTTGTCTTTACTGATTTGTCCAACTGTACTTTTGTGTAGGAAGCCTGCGCACTTCAGTACTACTTCTTGATACTGTGGCGGATACTGGGGATTTTGCCTCCCTCCAAAAACTACATGAATCAGTTGGCCACGAACACACCAGAGATGAGCGAATGTGATATTTTACACACGTTGCGCTGGTCCTCCCGTCTGCGAATCACGTCTTATGTCACTTGGATCAAGGTACAGCCTCATCTTTGTTGGGACGTTTTGTAATATTGATAGTAAGAGTTTCTTATTCTTTCTGTGCTGACTGCTTGTGGGATTTGTTATGGGGGCATGGTGACAAGAAATGGGAACTTCACAGAATCACAGGATGATCGGGGTTGGAAGGAACCTCGAAAGATCATCCAGTCCAAACCCCCTGCCAGAGCAGGGTCACCCAGGGCAGCCACACAGGAACGCGTCCAGGCAGGTTTGAAAGTCTCCAGAGCAGGAGACTCCACACCCTCTCTGGGCAGCCTGGGCCAGGGCTCCGGCACCCACACAGGGAAAAAGTTTTTCCTGATGTTTACGTGGAACCTCCTGTGCTCCAGCTTGTACCCATTGCCCCTTGTCCTGTTATTGGACATCCCTGAGCAGAGCCTGGCTCCGTCCTCCTGACACTCCCCCCTGACATATTTATAACCATGAATGAGGTCACCCCTCAGCCTCCTCTTCTCCAAGCTGCAGAGCCCCAGCTCCTTCAGCCTTTCCTCCTCTGGGAGATGTTCCACTCCCTCCATCATCCCTGTGGCTGCACTGGACTCTCTCCAGCAGTTCCCTGTCCCTCTGGAGCTGAGGGGCCCAGAACTGGACACAGTATTCCAGATGTGGCCTCACCAGGGCAGAGCAGAGGGGCAGGAGGACCTCTCTCGACCTACTGGCTACTCCCCTTCTAACACACCCCAGGATGCCCTTGGCATTCTTGCCCACGAGGGCACACTGCTGGCTCATGGCCATCCTGCTGCCCACCAGGACACCCAGGTCCCTTTCCCCTGCGCTGCTCAAACTTGCGTCCCTGTTTTCTGTAGTGTTTTAACCTGGTAATTGGCACAGTGGTTAATTTTACAGCGCTGTTAAAATGTGACAGGTCTATTTTTTTGCATCTGTAGGATCACCTTACCAAGCAGGGCATGAAAGCCGACCACGCTGCTTCTCTCATTGAATTGGCCTCCAGCAAGTGCAGCTCAGTCAAGTATGATGTGGAAATAGCGGAGGAGTACTTTGCCCGACAGGTGAGGTGACGTGAATGCAGTCGTGCTCTTGGAGCTTCTGCTTTTGTGGAACGATTCGCACTTACTGTTCCTTCCCTTTATGTTCCAAGATATCTTCTTTCTGCGGCGTTGATTGCACAACTATTCTCCAACTGCACGAAGTTCCCAGTTTACAATCCATTTACACCCTCGATGCTGCAATTTCCAAGATTCAGGTTTCTCTAGATGAGCACTTTTCCAAACTGGCTGCAGAAACTGATCCACACAAATCTTCGGAGATAACCAAGAACCTCCTACCTGCTACGCTGCAGCTTATTGACACCTATGCTACATTTACAAGGTACAGTTCTGACAGTCACTAGTAGGAGTATGATTTTCTTCTGTGCATTAGGGCCTTCTTTGCATTTTGTTTGCTGTTTTCTTAGAGGTAGGTGCCTTTTTACGTGTAGTCCAGTATATTATTACTTGAACTTAGGTCCTCCAGAGTGCCCATTGTTTAAAAAGAAGAATAAAAGATAGCTTCTCAAGCCATGTATGTGAACTTGTTTTTTGTAAGTAGCGTCCTTGTCTGATCTTTCAGGGCTTTCTTGCAAGCTTGCAAAACCAACTTTTCCTCCAAAGATGAAATCTCCTCTTACCACTCCTATGATAGTGCTACTTCAGCTTGTTTCACAGAGATGATATTGAGACCGTCAGACCATCAAGAAAGAGAGCCAGTTCAGTTCTTATGTTAAGAGTCTGAAGGCTTTAGAACCTATGTAGAAAAAAGCAAATCAGCTTTTTCTTTTAAGTGGATGCTTCTCTGGGTTAAGTAGCATAGATAAGCCCAGAACTCCTTAGTGGTGTAACCCAAAATGCAGAGTGGAACTGCAGAAGTTTTCTTTCTTACCTGTCACTGTATTGACACATTTTGTTCTGAAACACAGAGCTGTTTCCTGAAATAAATCCTTTCCATCCTGAATGCAGGTCTTACTTGCTACGGAGCCTCTCTGAAGAGGGTTCCGCTGAGAACAAACCTTCTGAAGAGAAGCTACAAGGTTATGCTGCTGTCCTGGCCATTGGATCCAGCCGTTGCAAGTCTAATACTCTAGGTGAGGGTACTGGAGAGTTGAGATTTCCTTCTCTCTGTAGGTTAAAGTTTCTACAATGCTGCCCACGTTCAGCTCCAAAGCTGTGCGCTGGCTAATGTGTTCTTGACCCCTTTGTTCAAACAAGTGCGTTATCCTCTCCGTAGAGATTGCAAAGTCTTTTCCTTCTAGCATCCTTACAACTGGAAAGGTTGGTCAAGCCTTGAAAGGAGTAACTCTCTTGTGGGCTTGTCTGGATTATTGAAACGCTTTTGTAACCCTGTTGGTGCTCTAGTGGCATGGCACAGCAAGAGGAATTATGAAATCTTGCTATGTTGAAGACTGCTGTGAATTAGTGTTTTTGCCACGTTTTCCATTGTTTTGACGAAGCGAAAGAAGCTGGGAAGTTCTTGCCAACTTAGGGGTAATTTTGACTTGTAGAAGAGCATGAAACTAGCTGTTAGCAGAGTTACAGCTCACTTTATCTGCAGTTGTCTCTTAAATAACGGTCTAGTTTTAAAAGCCATTGTAGCAGCTTTCTGATTTTCAGTAGGAGCCATGAAACAACTGAGTGATGATTCTGTACTGATTGCAGGTCCAACGCTTGTTCAGAACTTGCCATCAGCTGTGCAGACTTTATGTGAATCATGGAACAACATTCATACAAATGAGTTTCCAAACATTGGCTCATGGGTGAGTCCAGCCTCTGGGATTGATCCGGTGTGACCGTAACCATGTAAATTACTGAGAGAGGTGGGCGGGGTGTTTTACCATTGAACAATTCTGATTTCTGTGCCCATGTGTCTCAATCCCTAGCGCAACGCCTTCGCAAACGACACGATCCCCGCCGAGAGCTACATCAGCGCGGTGCAGGCTGCCCACCTCGGGACTCTCTGCAGCCAGAGTCTGCCTCTTGCAGCTTCCCTAAAACACACCCTGCTCTCCCTGGTCAGGCTCACCGGGGATCTCATTGTGTAAGTGATAGTTTTTATTTTACATTTGTGCTGTATAGGTCTGTGTGCCCTTAATGTCTGTCTTCCTCAGGAACTGAAATCGAAGAAAGAATTTTTTTTTTGCCGGGGACTTACTCTAATGTATTCTGACCAAAAAAAATAGTTGTTGATGCTGCAGCAAGTCCAAAAGCCCCGCACTGTGCAATGGTGGGACCGTCTAGGAAAACGTCCTAACTGTATACATGCAAAAGTAACATGTGGAGAGTTTTCCAAATGAAGATTATTTTTCTGAGAGAAAAAATGTTTGAGCCAGTGTATTCATCCCAGCTTTCTAAATAGAGTTTTATCACTGGCTTCCACCCAGGCTTATGCCCCCCCTGTGTGACTCTGATTTATTCAATATAGATGTTCTTTGATACATCATGCAGAGAGTTCACTTGTTTGCTTTTCTTTTCAAGCTGGTCGGATGATTTGAACCCACCACAGGTGATTCATTCCCTGTTGCCTCTCCTTCTGGAGACCAGCACAGAGAGCGTGGCAGAAATAAGCAGCAACTCCCTGGAAAGGATCTTGGGCCCTGCAGAGTCGGATGAATTCCTGGCACGTGTGTATGAGAAGTTGATCACGGGATGCTATAACATACTGGCCCATCACTCTGATCCAAACAGGTACCGGGCTACGTGGCTTCTAGTTCTCCAGCGAAGCCACATACGAAAAATTACTACTGTGTGTTACTGTGTCAGTTCTTCAACAGCACAAGAGAAAGGCAAAAAAAATCAGCTTATTTTTATCTGTTGAAGCCTTCCATACTTGCAGACTAAAAACACGGGATATTTTATTCACGTTACCAGAATTTTCAGCACTGCCTTTCAGGCGGTGTGGGTTTTAATCATCGCTTGTAACCCTGGATGGAGCATGTATATATCTGGATAGTGTTTTATTTAAGCAAATAGAAAATTATGTAAATACAAGCACAAAATCAAAGCTGAAGATCCCGACCTAACTTGCTTTATATTCCTTTGTCTCTGTTCTTGCTGTTTGTAAGGAGAGCTAATCCCTGCTCTATCAAAGCAAACTAGCCAGATTTGTGCTTCCCACCCCTTACTCGCTGTGCGTGTGGAGGGAATAAGCTTGATGCGCAGATGTTGATTCTACCCATCTGAAACATAAAACCATTAGGCATGATGATGCCGCGTCTTTTTAACGCTGATCCTCTCTGGATGGAAGGTATTCAGAGGGAGATCTACTGCGCCTTCTGGTAGAGAATGTAAATGTAATTGGATTTTACTTGCAGGGCGCGTTGTGGAGTGGGGATGAGCACTGGAGAGAATGGGGAGGAGTAACGCTGAAGTGTAAAAAGAGCAGTCGTGTATAGGAATTTGTCATGTGAGGAGTCTGAAAGGCTTAGATTATTCTAGGTTTCCAACTGTATAAGTTGCCTACAGCATCATGTGTCACTTTTTTTTGAATATTTGATGGGTTTTTTGGGTTTTATGTATAAACATAGGCAAATTGTTCGTCAGTTGTTTTTCTCCTGTCTCTTGCATGGAGAGCTGCTGTCAGTGGAAAGTTTATTAGAATTGCATTAGCAAAATGCATCACTTCTTGAAATTGTTCTTACAGGTTCTAATTTAACATGTATCTTTTGATCCTCAGTGGCCTGGATGAATCCATCTTGGAGGAATGTTTGCAGCATCTGGAGAAGCAGCTGGAGAGCAGCCAGGCCCGGAAAGCCATGGAGGAATTCTTTTCGGAAAGGTGAAGTCATCCTGAAAGTTGTAGCCCAAGAACTTCACTTCTGTTCCTTTTACTCTTGGCTTGTCCCTGTCAACGTGTGATGTTCGTGCAGACCCATGGAAAGATAGGATACCCTTCAAGCAGTGCAGGAGAGTGGGGAAAGACTTGCTGTGAGGGAGAAGACCTACATCTTTGTCAGTCCAAATGAAATATTCAGCAAGTCCCCATAATGGTCACCAGTGAGGAGTCTTGCAAGATGTTTTTTTCCTTAAAGGCTTTATAAGGAAGTTTCTGAGAGATACTGCCCTAGAAGGCAGTTAAAAATCAAGCTGCAAAATCCCAAGTTCTCTCAGCATGTCCTCAGGACAGTAGGTTGATAATTATAAAGATGGAGGTGAGGAGTTGGCCTAACTTAGAATTTTGAAGACAAATTGTGATGAAAACAGCGTAGCACAGCCACTGTGTTCTGGAGAGATGCAAGGGTGAGCTGGTGGAAAATTTTTCTGATAGAATGTTGACCCTTGTCAGGGTTTGCTTTCTACTTGTTCAACAGTTCAAAACTGAAGCAGTCTGATGGCTCTGCTTTCTTAACGTGGAAGGGAAAAATAGGCAAGAAAATCTTGAATTTTGATTTGGAAACCAGAACAGGCCCTTTTTTGGGACTTGGTATGTGGAGAATACCGAGCTCATGAGATCTCCAAGTTTTACCCTGAGTTAAGAGTTTGCTGTTTGTCTGAAAACAATTTCTGTGGCTTTGCTTCTGAGCTGTGTTAATGCAAACTATTGCCAGTCTTAAACGTGAGGCAGATATAACCAAGTGCAAGTGAAACAATGGAATGGGTTGTCTTTTAAAAGCTGACTTAATTTCCCCTCTCCGTGTAGTGGAGAACTGGTCCAGATCATGATGGCGACAGCCAACGAGAACCTCTCCGCGAAGTTCTGTAACAGGGTGCTGAAATTCTTCACCAAGCTCTTCCAGCTAAGTGAGTAGTTGTTGAATATCTTCTGTCCTGCCTTTGTCCACCTTATACTGGTTTTGCGTTAGACTGTGGTTGGAAGATGCATGAAAGAAAAGCTGTAAGAGAAAGTGGAGTGACAGCTCCACCTGTTTAATGGAAAGCAGTCTTCAACACATCCGTTGTGGCTTCCGTCACTCACCAGTAATTTTGGTCTTGTTCTCCACCAGCTGAGAAGAGTCCCAACCCCAGCCTGTTGCGACTTTGTGGCTCTTTGGCTCAGCTGGCTTGTGTGGAGCCTGTACGTCTCCAGGCCTGGTTGACCAGGATGACCATGTCCCCACCCAAAGATTCAGATCAGCTGGACGTTGTGCAGGAGAACAGGCAACTGCTGCAACTCCTGACGACTTACATCGTTCGGGAAAACAGGTAAAGTAGAGCCTTGTCATTTCTTTTGTTCTCCAGGCCTGCAAATTACTTGGGAGCTGCTGATGGCGTCTTGTTGTCAGCTTTCAAACGAAGTCAGTGCCCTTGCGGTGTGGGGCTCGGCTGTATTTCAGTGGGTGATGGACCCTGTCTGAAACTTTCTTCTTTCTGATTAGCCAAGTCGGAGAAGGCGTGTGCACTGTTCTCCTGAGTACTCTGATACCGATGGCAACGGAGATGTTGGCCAACGGCGACGGCACAGGCTTCCCCGAACTGATGGTCGTGATGGCGACTTTGGCTAGCGCAGGACAAGGTGCGGGACACCTCCAGCTTCATGGTGCTGCTGTTGACTGGCTAGGCAGATGGTAAGAGCCAACTGTGTGCTGCTGTTTGCTCTCTTGCATCGCTTAGACTAATTGTAAACTATATTTTTTTTGCTGGTAATTTGAGGACAGAAGTTAGTGTTTACTGATACATTCCTATTCCTTAGTTTGTTCTTTGGAATCTAAAGTGTCTGAGAGAGGCTGATCTGTGTCTCCCTCATTAAAAACAACCGTGTGTTTTGTCTTTTCCCCTCTCGATGGTTTAATTACTGCATTTATACATTTCCTGGTGGTCATCTGAAGCAGACTGAATTCATGAAGCTGTTGGTGAGAGCTGAGTTTACTTCCCAGAGACTTGGCTCTAATGATCTTCTCCACTGTGTTGTGTTACAGCAAGAAATACCTGTCTCAGAAGAATGTTGTAGAAAAAATGAACGCGAATGTCATGCAAGGGAAGGTAAGACTCGTGACTGTTGCTAAACTTGCAGAAATAAATGTCAGGCATGAGCTGTCTCAAGTGTCCTGTTTCAGTTTCACAGTGGGAGTTTTAAAGCTGTTTGGTCAGGAGGGCCTGAAGAGAACCTACAGGAAGGCTGGGGAGGGACTTTTTACTAGAATGTCCAGCCATGGGACAAGGCGAAATGGATTTAAGTTAAAGGAGGATAGGTTTAAATTGGATCTTATGAGAAAATTTTTCAGTCCAAGGGTGGCAAGACTCTGGAATAAATTACCCAGAGAGGCTGTGGCTGCCCCCTCCCTGGAGATGTTCAAGGCCAGGTTGGACAGAGCCTTGAGCAGCCTGTGCTGGTTAAGGGTGTCCCTACCCATGGCAAGGAGGTTGGATGAGATGATCTCTGAGGTCCCTTCCAACCTAAGACATTCTGTGATTCGATGATTTTCTTACCTTATAGCAGCTATTGTTGGATCAAAATATTGCTTCTCTACTTGGCAGCACGTGACTATCCTGGAGTGTACGTGCCATATTGTCTCGTACCTGGCCGACGTCACTAATGCGCTGAGCCAGACCAGTGGCCAGGGACCGAGTCACCTTTCTGTTGACGGAGAGGAGCGAGCGATTGAGGTGGATTCGGACTGGGTGGAAGAGTTGGCGGTGGAGGAGGAGGACTCTCAAGCTGAAGATTCGGTAAGCACTAGTCACAGTTAGTCCCGCAAATGAGGTGATTGATTTCGCAGCTTTCAATTCAGAATGAGTCAGGTTATAAATTAAGATGCTGTTGTTTATTCCTGATCTGAGACTGAGTGAAGAACCTTAGTTGTTAGATCTGGAGGAGAGTTATCTGTCATCTGTGCGTAGATGTGTTGACGTTGTGATGTCAACAAAAGGTAGAATGTATTTTTAAGAAAACAGAAAAGGAATGGAGTAAGGTGGGTTTATTCCTACTGCTTTGTTTATCAATTAGTAGCTTTTATATGAACAAGCAACTTAGGCTTTTAAGAAGTCATGGGTGCATTCTTTAAAATTTGTCATCCCACTGTATTGATTTTGATACTGCTTTATTTTTCTTGATTCTCTGTTTCGAGTTGCTCTAAAATGTCACCATCTCCTCTTTCCATGCGGTTTGATACCAGCTGCCTTCTTTTAGCTAGGTAGTGCTAAAACTTGCTGTTGTTAAAACGTGCATTTCGTGTCTGCGGGACATGTTCTGTCCCATATGCTTTTACTGCATATGCAGTCGTAACCCGTTCCTAAAACAACTTTTGCCTTGACAGGATGAAGATTCTCTTTGTAACAAACTCTGCACCTTCACCATCACGCAGAAAGAGTTCATGAATCAGCACTGGTAAGAATCTCAGACTTGTGATCAGAATTTCAGGCTGGTGCTTCTGGACGTTGAGAAGGAAACAGATGCAGCCCGTGGGACTTCCTGCGGCGTCGCAGTTTCTAACTCCTCTGGCTTATTTTGCGCAGGTACCACTGTCACACGTGCAAGATGGTTGACGGAGTGGGCGTTTGCACAGTTTGCGCCAAAGTTTGTCACAAGGATCATGAGATTTCTTACGCCAAGTACGGATCGTTCTTCTGTGACTGTGGAGCCAAGGAAGATGGCAGTTGCCTGGTAAAGTGTCTCATGTCAAGATGCCAGCTGTGGTTTTGTCAGTTTTTAATGTCTTTTGCAGAAGTTTCTGTCTCGCAGGAAGCTACATCATGATACGAGCATGTAGGGGTACTGAGGCTTGAAGGCCTCGGCTTTATAGTGAACCCTCTTGATTTACAGCTGGCCTTGGGGCTTTTTGCACCAAACAAGTGCATTGGCAAATCTCTGTCCTAGTGACCACTGGGATTCCACCTACCTTTCAAAATTGGCAAGTTAGCTTAAGCTGCACAGCAGTCAAATACCACCTTTTCCCATGTTTTCCACTGGAAACTTTAGCTAAAGGATGGAAGTTTTTCTGCTGCTTGTGTGGAGAGTTGCATGTGGGATTCTGCTGTGTTCTTTCTTTAAAATTGCGGTCTAAGAGAATTGCACTTATTTCTTCAAAATTGTGTTAATCTTGCTGCTATTACAATCTGTACTGATTTCGTCAGTGGTGAAATTGAGTCTGATTTGGGCTTTTAGCGTTACTCTGTCATTCCCAGGCTTTGGTGAAGAGAACTCCCAGCAGTGGTATGAGCTCTACCATGAAAGAATCCGCCTTCCAGAGTGAGCCCAGGGTGCCCGAGAGTGTCATTCGACATGCAAGCACCTCTCCTGCAGAGAAAGCCAAGGTCACCATCAGTGAGGGGAAGGGCCCTGATGAAGAAAAACCCAAGAAGAGCAGCCTATGTAGAAACGTTGAGGGCTGTCGAGAGGAACTACAGTCCCAGGTATAATTATCAGCTAGCTGTTACAAGAAGATGATTTATGATGAGCATCTTGGGCGGACTGTGTTGGTTATCAGCCAAGCTACTTGATTTTTATGCTCTTCTTTGTGGTAAGAGGAGTCATAAAAGTAGTGTCAGGCTATAAAAAGCGGTTGATACACGGCTCTTGTGAAGAATTCCATCAGGAGCGTCGTGTGCCTCACTTGCCTTCCCTGTTTTTTGTAGGCTAACTTCTCCTTTGCACCTTTGGTGCTGGAGATGCTGAATTTCCTCATGGATGCCATTCAGATCAACTTCCAGCAAGCTTCAGCCATGGGGAGCAGCAGCCGTGCGCAGCAAGCTCTCAACGAGCTACATACTTTGGACAAGTCAGTAGAAATGACAGATCAGTTGATGGTATGATACTAAAAGAGAGATTAGATGCTGGATAGGTGGGATCACCTGTAAACAGAAAAATATCAGTGATAGCCTTTTGTGTGCTTCTACTAATGACTCAGGTCCCAACTCTCGGCTCTCAAGAAGGTGCTTTTGAGAACGTCCGCATGAACTACAGCGGTGACCAGGGCCAGACAATCCGGCAGCTGATCAGTGCTCACGTGCTGAGGCGGGTGGCCATGTGTGTGCTGTCGTCCCCGCACGGACGGCGGCAGCACCTGGCAGTGAGTCACGAGAAGGGCAAGGTGAGTTCTCTGGCTCTGTAAAGAATGGTGGGCTCTGAGGGAAAATGAAACCGCCTTAAAGCACCGAATGACAAGCGGGATGTGGTTTGTTCTGCCTGGCCTGAGATCTGGATCTTCTGTAAAGTACCGCATAGCTTAGAAAAGCCCCTCCTTCTTCAGAGGAAAGAGTTGCAGCAGAAACAGTGAAGACTGTGAGAGGACAGTCAGAGAGCTGAAATCGAAGTGCCTTCTTCCCCTCAGTTGTAAAGTTGGGTAACTCGAGTTCATTTTGTTCTGCAGATTACGGTCCTTCAGCTCTCAGCGTTGCTGAAGCAAGCAGACTCCAGCAAAAGAAAATTGACCCTTACTCGCCTTGCTTCTGCACCCGTTCCGTTTACAGTGCTGAGCCTAACTGGAAATCCCTGCAAGGAGGACTACCTAGCCGTGTGTGGACTGAAAGTAAGTTCTAGGCAGTTGGAAACATCAGCTCAACCCCAGCTGTATTTCTTTCCTCTGAGGAGTTAGCACAGAGTTGGCTCCAAAGGTCTCTTGCTAATTTTATCTCGTGAATCACTTTCCTACTAGATACATGAAGTAAAAGCAGCAGGAGCTATATGAAGAACATAATGAAATAGTGCCTCAAAATAATACTTATTGTATATAAGCCAATTGTACTTTAAGACAGGAGTCAGGGTTTAGTCATGTGAAGCTTCGTGTGTTAGAACTAGTCTCCAACAGAGATTGTTTTATAGCAAGGACTCGTCTTTTTTTGTATTCTGTTCTCCCCGATTTAGAGTCAGCTTTCACAGCATGGAATCCACAAATCTATTATTTAGCTAAGAAACGTCTGGACTCTATGGGAGGGGGGGTTGAGTTTGTATTTTTCTTTACAAACTTTCATGTCATGCATCTTAAATGCAAGAATTTTAGATTCTTACTCTATGAATCATTATTGGCAGTACGAGGAATGCTGGCTTCTAACTCTGTTCTTGGCTTGAAATGCTTTTAAATATTTTGTTCTAATACTTGACTGACTTTTTTTTTTCGTTACTCCAGGACTGCCACGTGTTAACGTTCAGCAGCTCTGGATCAGTCTCTGATCATTTGGTACTTCATCCCCAACTAGCCACTGGAAATTTCATCATTAAAGCTGTGTGGCTGCCAGGATCTCAGACAGAGCTTGCTATTGTGACTGCGGACTTCGTGAAGGTAGATTTGGGCATAAACTCTTGCCCATTTGTCTTCTCTCAGACGTTAGTCTGGGATCTGTGTGGAGCTGCATGTGGAAGAATGTGATAATATTTTTAGTTAGAAAAAAATTGGAAATATGAATTTGTGGTTTGGCTACCGTTGTCGTAAGAAAAGCAAAACCAAAGAACCCAAAGAGTTAAAAAATGAGCTGTGGCAGGTAATAGGCATTCCCTTGTCTCGCCTCTTGTCCATTTGCACTGTTTTGTCCCAAAGTAGTTGATTATTTTCTTGATTCTTCCCACAGATTTACGATCTCTCTGTAGATGCCTTGAGTCCGACTTTCTATTTCCTTCTACCGAGTTCCAAAATCAGGGATGTCACTTTTCTTTTCAACGAGGAGGGGAAAAACATAATAGTGATCATGTCCTCCGCCGGGTACATCTATACGCAGCTCATGGAAGAGGCGAGCAGTGCCCAGCACGGGCCCTTCTATGTCACCAATGTGCTTGAAGTCAACCACGAGGACCTAAAGGTGACTTCCCTGTCTTGTAGCATGGGCTGCAGTGGCTTTCTCTCTCTCTCTTTTTTTTTTTTTTTCCTTAAATGTGTAGGCAGAAGTTTCCTTTTTTCCTTATTTTTTTCCTTCTTGCTTTTAAGCCCCCTGATCTAGATCAAGGAGCTTGCCATTCCTCACAAGAGAAAAATATCCTTGCAGTGAAAGGGGGTGGGGGTGAAAATTAAACCCCTTGATCCTTTCATCTAGAAAATGGAGCGTGTTTTCCGTGGCTGGCTCTGAAGTCATGCCCAGCAGGATTTCTCAGCAGGGAGATGGCTTCAGAGCGGTGCTGTTCTCGCAGCGAGGCGCTCCAAAGGTGCGGTAACTGGAACGGAGAAAGTTCCCGACCGTTGTCGGGGCTGCAGAAGTGGAACGAGCCTTTGCTTCTGGTCAGCAGCAGCTCCAGAGTCTTGGGGGTGACTTAAAATCTGTCCCCATTTCATTCGGTGTTTGTACCCCAGCCTGCTCTGAGACAGGGGAGTATAGATGAGAAGGCGGCCCTCGGGAAAGCTCTTTTATGAGCTGGGAACAGGAGGAGCGCTCCACGTGAGACTGTCATACAGCGTTCAAGCACACAAATGCAGTAGCCGAGGGCTCTGCCTACAGCCTGCAGGGCTGCAATCCCAGGATCCCCTCTCAAAGCCTTTGAAGTGTCTGATGGATGAGTTCACCGAGGAGTTCAGCTTAGAAGTTTGTCGTTTAGGGCCGTGTTCTCTTGCTGGTGGGGACGGGGTAGGGGAGATGCTTTTGAAATAATGCCATCCTGAAAAATTTAAAAGCCTGACAGAGTGTTTTGGAGGATGTGTGTTTATCTGAAATGTTGCTTCTCTCAATCCTGCAGGACAGCAATGGCCAGGTAGCAGGAGGTGGTGTGTCGGTGTATTACTCCCACGTGCTACAGATGTTGTTCTTCAGTTACTGTCAAGGCAAATCCTTTGCAGCTACCATCAGCCGAGCCAATCTGGAAGTGCAGCGGCTCTTCCCGATTAACATAAAGAGGTGAGGCTTGTGTGGAAAACTCCCCTGAAGTTTTAATTTCTTTTTAATCAACATTACTAATTATTCCTGACATCCCAGTTGTGACCAGCCAAAGCTTGTGGTGAAGATCCGCTTTTTGATTGGTGATTTCTTGCCACTTTTCATCATGCTTCTGCCATCATTGCGGAGCGATTTGAAACCAAAGCTGGCTCTGTTGGCAGTGGGGCACGTATGCAGGTTTTTTTCACAGCAGAAAGGTGGCTTCAGGGCAGTCTTGCAGCACAGTGTGGGGCTGCTACTGGTGCAGCAGCTGGAACCGATGGGATTACCCACCCTCGCAGAGGCTGCAGAGCAGGAAGCCTTTGTTTCCTTTCGGCACCAGTCTTGCAGTGGACCTTGTGTATTGTGCATATTAAGGCTTATTTTCAGATTCCCTTGAGGGAAACCAATCTCTTGTGCTATGAATGTGGCAAGAAAAAAGCTATTCTGTCATCTATTCTGACAAGCAGAGCTGGACATTTAGGCCACAGACTCTCCACTAGCCTGACACAAAGCTACTGTTGTGAGTAGGCCCTGTAGAAGGGTCAGGTACCAAGAGCTCCTTAGCCCCAGTTGAGTTGGGCTTAGTCCTTTTGCAGCCTTTTTTTTTTTTTTTTTTCTCCCCAGTGGGCAGAATCGCACAGATTCTCATGTACTGGCCTTTGCTTAGTGCCATTGGGTGTGTTGAAATGTGGGATTGTGCATCTGTGTGCATGAAAAGATATCTGAAAGCCATTTTAAAATTGCTTCCTTGGTTTTGGGCATAAACTATTGCTAAGTGTCTTTCCTCCAGTCTTCAGGGTAGAGATGAGGGCTGTGAATTAGGATGCTTGTGTCTTCTGCCCACTCAAGTGACTGTCTCTGGTTTCTCACTCGTAAACCAGGCACTGATGTTCCTTAATGCTTGTTAAGGAACATCCAAGGCTGGTCATTAATGCAGAATTCCTGCTGAACAGTGATGAGTTCGGTGTGTTTTCGCTTGTGTTGCTTCTTAAACTAATGTCGTTCTGCCCTTCATCTCTTGCAGTTCTAATGGTGGCAGTAAGACTTCACCGGCACTGTGCCAGTGGTCTGAGGTGATGAACCATCCTGGCCTGGTGTGCTGTGTTCAGCAAACCACAGGCGTCCCGCTGGTGGTGATGGTGAAGCCAGACACCTTTCTCATCCAGGAGATTAAAACCTTGCCAGCCAAAGCCAAGGTCCGTCGTAGTTTCGTGTATTATTGACCCTTGAAATGTGTTTTTCTGGTGTTCCATCAACAAGGTACCTGGTCTCCTAATGCAAAGAGTTGCCAGGTCCTTTCCTTGAGTTGAAAGAGTTTCCTTGAGTTGAGAGAGTTGCCACGTTCTTCCCTTGACTTACATTGCTTGCCTTTGCAGATTCAGGACATGGTGGCCATCCGTCACACAGCCTGCAACGAGCAGCAGAGGACCACTATGATCCTCCTGTGCGAGGACGGCAGCCTCAGGATCTACATGGCCAACGTAGAGAACACCTCCTACTGGCTCCAGCCCTCGCTCCAGCCCAGCAGCGTCATCAGCATCATGAAGCCAGTTCGCAAGCGCAAGGCAGCTGCTATTAGTAAGGGGCTTCTCATACATGTCTTATGCGAGGTAGCAGTGGCAAATGGGGATGCAAAGGTTGATCAGCATCGAATACATAAATAAGATGTTCACTTCTGACAACTACCAGTTAAGCACGGCGCTAAGTACTGGCTAAGTCTGGATAAAATGTTTCCATGTATGTGAAAATACGTAGCTGCCCGACTCACACGAGCAAGTTCATTCTGCAGCTTTTTTACCATAGCTTTGCCTGTTTAGAAGGTATTTTGTCAAAAACATCTCTCTTCCCTTCTAGCAACTCGCACATCCAGCCAAGTGAACTTCCCCATTGACTTCTTTGAACACAACCAGCAGCTCACGGACGTGGAGTTCGGAGGCAATGACCTGCTGCAGGTTTACAACGCTCAGCAAATAAAGCACCGGCTCAATTCCACTGGCATGTACGTGGCCAACACAAAGGTAAATGGGGCAATTTGGGGAATTCTCCTGGGCTTCCGGGTGGCATTGTTGTCCAGATGGACTTTTCTTAGAAGTCTGCTTTGTTCCTATGACCCTGTACAAATCCCACGTCACCATTTGGATAAATGGTGTCTGAAATGTGGAGGCCCCTGTGTGCAGACTCCAGATCCTTAGCTTAGGAGTGAATTTGTGACTTCACCTTTCTGAGTTGTCATTTGCCTTCTGCAGCCTGGCGGTTTCACCATCGAAGTGACAAACAACAACAGCACGATGGTGATGACAGGCATGCGCATCCAGATCGGCACGCAGGCGATAGAGAGAGCGCCCTCGTACTTGGAGATCTTTGGCCGCACCATGCAGCTGAACATGACCAGGGCTCGATGGTTTGACTTCCCTTTCACTCGCGAGGAAGCCTTGCAGGCTGACAAAAAACTCACCATCTTCAGTAAGTCTTTGTTCATTGCTTCCTTTGACTACCTCATGGTTTTGCGTGGGTGGGTTGAAACTACAGTGCTTCACCTCGTAGTAGGAAGGGTTTCCACAAGCTGTTTGTTTGACCTGATGACAGAAACAGTTGACGGAGCAGTTCCTGAACGTTTAATAACTTTATTTAGGGCCCGTTTTCTTGCTGCTGTGGGTGAATGTGCAATAGCTCAGCTCAATAATTTTGTGTTGAGGTAATAAAGAGGGTGGCCTTGAAAAGGGGCTGAAGCTGTCCGAGTGGCTGTGTCCCAGTGACACAGTGCAATCGCTATCCCGACCTCCCGAGGCTGTGCTTGTTTGTATGCAAAAGAAACTCTTCTCTTAGTCCTTAAGAAATTTCTCTCGTCACTGCAGTTGGGGCTTCTGTGGATCCGGCTGGAGTCACAATGATGGATTCCATCAAAATTTATGGCAAAACCAAAGAGCAATTTGGATGGCCTGATGAGCCCCCCGAGGAATTCCCCTCTGCCTCAGTGAGCAACGTTTGTCCCCCAAACCTGAATCAGGGGAATGGCACCGGAGACACGGAGTCAGCTGCCCCTGTTGCTACCAGCGGGACTGTCCTGGAGAGGTATTTCTGCGGTCTTTCTTCAATTTGTCCTCGAAAACGCGTAGTTACTGTGGAGGGGACCTGGGTACGCTTGTGTGCTTCCTAACTGGTGCAGTCGAAGGGAGTTAGTGAGTTGTTCTCGTTGCCACACAGAACGACAGCTGAAAAGTCAGTGATTATCTTTGTGCTCGCTCTTGGTGTATCTGATGGAGCAGCTGGATAGACACGTGCGCGTGCTTCGTGTGGCTGAGTTCATTTGTTACAGCGGTCTTGAGGAGCTCAAAGAGATTTCTGCCTTCTTGCTACATCTTTTCATTTCAAGCTGGCCCTTTTTCACTTTCTAGAGCTCACAAAGGTTAGACCTCTCATAAGTCCGGTTTTGAGGAGGACTTTGTGTGTGACCTTGCTTTAGGCAAATGGTTCCCACCAACCGACCTTGTAGCCGGTCTGTCTCAAGCTTAACTGCTGTGGTGAAGGAGGTGTTGGGTTTTCCTCCCCCATCCCTACTGAGAGTCTCACGAGGATGAGCTGAGCAGATATTTAGCAGAAAGAACTTTTTTTTTTTTATATCCACCACATGTTCTTTCTCTGAACCCATACAGTCTGTACCGTGAGGGTTGGAGCAAGGATAGGAGGGAAACAGACCAAAGAGGAACTAGTGCTGCTGAAAAGCGAGCATGTTAAGGGATCCACTGCCTGGCTGTGAGTAAATGTTGTTTAGTTTTGTCTTACTGAATTTCTCAGGTAAATATTCAGGGCTTGAAGTGGCAGTTACATCCAGTCAAAGGACCTCTTTGGCTATCCTTCAGTATTTTGTCTAATAGCTCGTGGGATTTTTTTTCCTGTGCTAATTTTCTCGTTTTCTTCCCTCCTCTGCTGTGACATCTCCACAAGATGTCTCTCTCTGCTCAGACATGCCTCAGGTTTTCCAAAGCAATGGGATTGTATTCGGAAAACTCAGAACCAGAAAACAAAATACTCTCTTTATTTTTACTCAGTGTTACAGAATGCAACATCGTTACCTTATAAAGGGCCTTTTGAGTAGGAACAACTAAGGGCAGGCAAGAGGCAGCTTTCCTATCAGGAGTTTGGTGTCTCCATTTCAGATTTAACCTTCAGTGGTGCTTTAAGCAATGTGCTTGGCTTCTTTATGCTTCGGTGGCCTGGATCTCCGTTATTTGTTTTGCTACTAGGCAGGTGTCTGCTGCACAGATAGAAAGAACCGTGCTTAGTTTTACTGTACGTAGTGCTCTCCCGGCTTCCTGATTTCCCCATTTAAGTTGGCTTTTGCTTAGAATGTGTTCTAGGGAGTTTTTTTCTGTGAGCTTTACACATTTTTATTTTTTTTTTCCTTTTTCTTTGCTCCCCCAAAGTTCTGAAACTGAGTCCCTAACCACCCTGGACCGGTTAGTATGCCATCCTTTTCTCTGCACGAATGAGTGTGTGTCAGAGAGACAGAACACATGATGTGGCTTTTGTTGACTGGGGTTTTCTCTTTTTTTTTTTTTTTGTTGTTTCCTAAGTGACATTTGCTTCTTTACATTCTGGTCATTGCATGGCAGGTGGTTTAGCGAAATGTAAAGACGAGGCGGTTTGCGGATTTTTGCTGTACGCAGCATCGCTGTTGCTTGTTTGACAGACTCTCTTCGCTTCGTTCCCTCCTTGCGTCTTTTTATCCCCCTTAGATTCCCCTCCTAGCTTTACGGAGCGTGGCTGCGGGTAGGGGAATGCAATGTTATCGATCACCACCAGACCAGACAGTTGTTACTTCTGCCTCCTATCCAACCCTGCACTGTTATTGCTCCCCTTAATGTTCTCTCTTCTCCTCTCCCCTGTATTCTTGCACTGCTCCTTCTGGTGTGTCAGATGGCATTTCAGGTAGCTCTGCTCCGAGGCACAAAGCAGTGCTGCGAGGGAGATCCAGCACTTTGCCGCAAGTTGTAAATGAGGCTTTCCCTCGGGGCAAGTATTTTACCAGCCTGCCTTATCGCTGTCAAAAGTTTGGGCCTCAGCATCTCTCGCTTGGGTCATACCCAGCGCTCGGAGTTAAATTTTTCTTCCCGAGTATTTTGCGCTGAAAGTCCAAATTGGAAGGAGCAACCTGTGTGAAAACAGCAAGCGAGTAGAATCTTGCTCCCTTAGAAAAGTCGGTTACGCTTTTTCCCATGTGTCATACCAACCCTTGATCTGCAGTCATATGTACGTCTGTGGGCCATGGTGAATTGGTACTGTCAAGACAATCCAAGTTATCCCTGCTGCAGGCTGCGTAAGGAAATGTTTTATCCTCTTTGGGAGAGAAAAGCCCCTGTCTTTCAGCTGTGGATTATTAAAGCAGTCCTAAGTTTGTCTGTGAGCGTGAGCCAGGTTTAACTCTGGTCTGTAACACAATGAAATGATATGCATGGTGCCTGTGGCAGGTTTTATCATGCTTTGATTTTGTACTTGGCATTCGTTAGCTGTCTCTGAGCTACTCATGACTGTAGCCCGCATAAAGCAAAGTGCTAAGGAGAGAGAAGGGTTGCTGTACTCAAGCCTGCTTTCCTTTCTCCCTTCAGGCTAGTAGTGAGTTCTTTAGAAGCGCTGGAAAGCTGCTTTGCTGTAGGACCAGTCAACGAGAAGGCAAGTAACTTTCTGAATACATTCTTGAGCTTTCAGAGATGGGAGGGAGGAGGGGCAAGATCAGCAGCACCTCCTGCAGCCCTGGGGGCCTGATACGGAGGAGAGCCGCATCCACTTGGCTCAGAGGGCTGATCTGAAAGTTGACTTAGCGAAAAGCATTTGAAACTAGTTTAGAATGACAATTGGCATTTGCATCTATCGCTGGTGGGATTTTTGTGCTGCAGAGTGACCTCGTTTACAAAAATAGCGGGGGTAGAAGCCCGTAAATCTCAGGAGGACTTTTCTTATGTAGATATGTGAAATGTTCCTTAAGTGACAAATTATAAACTGAGGAGGCTATCAAAAACGTGCTGAAGGAAGGCAGAAACTTGCACGCACCGTGCAGAGAGGGGAGGGAACTTACAGGTACGCTGAGAAATGAGACTCGTGCAGAAGAAACTTCTTCTCAGTGAGGGTGACGGAGCCCTGGAACAGGCTGCCCAGAGAGGCTGTGGAGTCTCCTTCTCTGGAGACATTCAAGACCCGCCTGGACATGTTCCTATGTAGCATAGTCTAGGCATTCCTGCTCTGGCAGGGGGATTGGACTTGATGATCTTTCGAGGTCCCTTCCAATCCCTGACATTCTATGATTCTATGATTCTATGATCACCTTCATGGTAAATGAACTGAAAAGTGTTTTCTGTCTGTTCTGGGAGCAGGAGAAGAACAAGGTGGCAGCTCAGGAACTGGCTACTATGCTGCTGTCCATGCCAGCTCCTTCCAGCGTCCAGCAGCAAACCAAGAGCCTCTTGGCTAGCTTGCACACCAGCCGCTCAGCCTACCACAACCACAAGGTAACACGGGGCAAGGATTTCAGTGGCCTCTGTGACCTGCCAGTTTATGGTTAAGGTGCATCATACCCCTAGAAAGCCCTTCCCTCACGTAGCGGGGCTGCCTGATTTTCCTTTAGGTCCTGCTGCCTACCTTGCTGGCTCTTGTGTTTCACCAGAACTTCTCTACTTAAAATGATTTCTGAAGATTTGGTGGGAGGGAAAATAACGTCGGTTAATCTTGAGAAATCAGGTTCTGGAAACACATGAGTTTTGTTGCAAACTGTGTCCAGAGCTCTGGTTTCTGTTTCCACAAGTGTCTGGCTTAGGGTGGTGGGAAAACCTGAAGTAAGTAGTGGTCAGCGTGTGTGCTCCCGGAGTTGTGGTAAATCCCCAGAAGCCTGCAGGTAGCCTTTGCTAACCACTGGAGTGTTTTGCATTTATACACTGGTCTTCCCATCTGCATTTTACCCTAAGGGGAAGGAAATGTGAAGAACAACTCTCGAACCAGATCTATTCTGTTACAGGGTGACTTTTTAACAGTAGCTGTCCTTCCTAGGTGACATTGGCCAAGACTTAAAGCAGCGAGTGCCAGGCTTCCCCAGGATCTGCCCTGCAGTTGTATTTCAGTTGCTTTGTTGTGCTGCTGCCCGTTGTTTTTCTTTGCTTATGTTATCTTTCGCGTTACAGGATCAAGCATTGCTAAGTAAAGCCATTCAGTATTTGAGTTCCTCAACCAAAGAAGGAAAGGACCTTGATCCTGAAGTGTTTCAGAGACTGGTCATCACTGCACGGTCCATCGCTATTATGAGACCCAACAACCTGGTCCACTACACAGAATCAAAGCTGCCACAGTTGGAAACAGGTAGATGAGTCTGTAATTTTCTTCACCTTCCCATCATGATAATTGAAGATATCTTGGGGTGTCCGATTCGGTGTGACAGGGGCTGTATTTGAGATATTTGTTAGCCATGCGATAGTCCTTGGAACGAGGACATCAGACCCTTTGACAAAAACCATTTCAAATGAACTTGACATTAACCTGCTTGTTAATGCTTTTCCCTGCACGTGTGTTGACGACTCTTTTTTTCAGTCTGTACAGAGAGTGAGGAAGGGCAGGAGGCCCAGAAACAAACTGAAGGAGATGGCTGCACGTTTATCACCCAACTGGTTAACCACTTCTGGAAGCTACACGCATCAAAACCCAAAAACGCCTTCCTTGCCCCTGCCTGCCTGCCAGGTGTGCTAGCTCTTCATTTGCTGTTGTCCAACTTGTATATTTTAAAGTATTCTATTTTAAGCCTGTGAACAGAGAAAATTACTTTTTTTCCAAACTAAGCTTAATGGTGCACTGCGTGCTTTCTAAGGTGTGTCTGCAAATTCTGCCCTAATGCCTTTGTTCAGAAGTACGAGTATTCTTTTAGTAAAAAGGAACTGAGGATTGTTTTATTCAGACTTGATTTCATGGGTGGTGTTAGAGGATACTGAGTGGTGCTGGTCTGTAGCTGATAACAGCCCTGCTTTTACACCTCTTCAGGTCTCACTCATGTTGAAGCCACAGTCAATGCTTTGGTGGATATTATCCATGGATACTGCACGTGTGAACTGGATTGTATCCATACAGCATCCAAGATCTACATGCAGATGTTGCTGTGCCCGGTATGTCATCTTGGTCTGCTCTGTTTCAGCCTGTAGCACCTCACCGGGGGAGATTTAGGTTGGATATTAGGAAAAATGTCTTTGGTGAAAGGGTTGTCGAGCATTGGAACAGGCTGCCCCGGGAAGTGGTGGAGTCACCATCCCTGGAAGCGAGTTTAGATGTGGCCCTTCAGGACGTGGCGTAAGTGGGATTTGTCAGTGTAAGGTTTGTGGTTGGACTCGATGATCTTAAAGGTCTTTTCCAACCTAAATAATTCTAGGGTAGGAAGAGAATTAAATACAGATAGAATGATAATACATAGTAGAGGTACAAAATTGAGGCATAGAGCCAGAAGTGAATGAAGGGAGAATTTCTCCCTCCTTGTGTTTTAGCAATGTTTGTCACTTGCTGCATGTAGAACAGTAAACATGGCTTTATGGCTGCTGGGGAAACGGGGACTTGAGACGTTAGGCAGTGACATACGTCTTACTTGAATCCTGACCAACAGCGAGTCCTAAGTGTATTTTTAGTTATCTTTCCAAATACTGTGAATAAGCACTTAAGGAGTTTAATCATTAACTATTAACCCTCCAGGATCCTGCAGTGAGCTTTTCTTGCAAACAAGCTTTGATCAGAGTGCTGAGACCGAGGAACAAGCGGAGACACGTCACCTTGCCGTCCTCCCCTCGGAGCAACACGCCTATGGGTACGCAGGATCCGTTCATCTTTGCCTTTGAGTGTGCGTGACCTACTTTATCTGTAAAAAAGTCAAACAAGTGAAGTAGTCTTATACTTTGAGATTCCAAAAAACTAAAACCAGTCTTGCTCCTTTCTTCTGCTCTGTCTTGCCCTCTAAAACCTCCCTTTTTTTTAATTCTTAATAAACATTCACCTCTTCTTTGGTATTCTGGGATTCAGAGAGGAGATATCTCTGAGATATTCGTCTTTCGGTGATAGGGAAATCTGATTATTTTATCTGGGGGGTAGTGATTGAGACTCTTTTATTTCTGTGCATGTTTTCAAGTCCTTATAAATCAGTCATAAAGACGTGTGCAGACCAAAATTAGGCCATCAGATCTGCATCCAAGAGATGCTTTTTTGGCATTGACGCGAGTTGTAGTTGCCATGGGATCCCTCAGTGAGAGGGGGTAAACTGAGGATAGCCTAGGGTTTTTTCCAGCATTAATTACCTTGTTCGTGATGATGCGAGGGAAGAGTGCGTTTGTGAATTAATTAATCCTTTGTAACTCAGGAGATAAGGATGATGATGATGACGACGACGCAGAAGACAAGCTGCAGAGTTCTGGGATAGCAAATGGTGAGCATATCCGACAAGAAAGCCAGGAGCAGAGCGAAGTCGATCACGGGGACTTCGAGATGGTGGTAAGTCCAGAGTGCTTCTCTTTGGAGCTTCTTAAGTCTGTTAGGTGCTTGAATTTAATTCAGTTACAGTGCATCGCTTCATAAGCTGGTGGTCATTTGGTGAAAGCTCTCGTCGTATTTCCTCTCCGTAGTCTGAATCTATGGTTCTGGAGACTTCTGAAAATGTGAATAACGGAAACCCTTCTCCTCTGGAGGCTCTTCTGGCTGGAGCAGAGGGATTCCCTCCTATGCTGGATATTCCCCCGGATGCAGATGATGAAACCATGGTGGAATTGGCTATTGCCCTGAGCCTGCAACAAGATCAGCAAGGTAAGACGCAGGCGTTATTGACAGTCAAAAATGTAAATAGAATATGAGGAAACTGGGAAAGAAACAGCGCAGAAGTTGGGGATGTCACCACCAGCAAAGCAAAGATAATAAAACTATGAAATGTACAGAGAAGGCCAGAGTTAACATAATTCTGTCATGGAAAGGTGCTCATAATTTGTTCTCTTCTTGCAGGGAGCAGCAGTAGCGCGCTTGGACTTCAGAGCTTAGGACTGTCTGGCCAAGCACCCAGCTCTTCTTCTCTCGATGCCGGAACGCTCTCGGATACAACAGCATCAGGTAACTGTTCACCGCAAGGAATCAAACTTTTTTGATTTTGACCTAAATAACGACTTAAAATTTATTTGTAAATATGGTTTTGAAGAACCAGTTATTACCATTGGCTTCCTGTATTTTTGATAGCTTATTTATGGCCTTTGCCTGCTTTGATGGGCTTTCGTTGTAGTCACCGGAGGAAGTTATTTCCTCTCCTTAATATAAGGCAGACAAAATAAACCTTATACTGCGTTTGCTTTGCATTTATAAAGAAGTAGACTATGGTTCTTTAGCTTGCATGATTGTCTATTTGATGAGAAGGTTTCCTTCTCTCGTTATCTCCCCTCTGCTGCTTTTAGCAGGCTTAAGCATATTGATGGGCACTTCTAAGTTCCCTTTGGATTTGTAACTGCAAATCAACACAAAACCCAAAGGCGAATCTTCGTGACTTTTCTTTTGTAGCATGCGCATCTTTTGAAATTATATCAAGGCAGTGTTTTTACTTGTAACAGCTCTCTTTATTCTCTTAGCTCCAGCGTCTGACGATGAAGGCAGCACGGCCGCAACAGATGGCTCCACTCTTCGGACGTCGCCTGCGGACCACGGCGGGAGCGTGGGCTCTGAGAGCGGTGGCAGCGCGGTCGACTCCGTAGCCGGTGAGCACAGCGGTGAGTATCTCTCGCTGCACCCGTGTCCGTACGTCTGCTTGCTACCGTGGTAGGGCTTCACCGGAGTGAGAGCAGGTGGGTAATCCCTGGCAAAGAAGAAATCTCGGTTCCAAATAGATGACGCTGTGCATCGTCCTGTGGTTACTGCCAAAGCATCCTACGGACTGAATATTTCCTCACTCGGTGTAGTTCACTCTTTTTCGCTTGGCGCTGATAGCCAGGTAAAACAGAGTTTTGTAAAAAAAAATTATGTCTGTGCTGCCCACACCTCTTCTGTCTCCGTTTAAGTTACTGCTGTGGAACCAATGCAATTTGGGCCACAAGAATGAAGCTGGTGAACAAAGGAACGCCAGGGCTGTTAAATTGCATCTGTAGGAACAACTCTCTCCTAGGCTTATGAAGAGAACTGCCAACACCATCTCCTTAGAACCATAATTCCACAGTATAGTTCAGCTGCAGCAGTTGCTATGAAGCAGGCAAGATGCCTGTTCAGTTGTGCTGACACTGTCTTTCCCTGTTTGTTTTTTTTTTGATCTTTATTTTTCAGTGTCTGGCCGTAGTAGTGCCTATGGGGACACAACAGCTGAGGGCCACCCTGCCGGACCAGGCAGCGTCAGCTCAAGCACGGGCGCCATCAGCACCACGACAGGCCAGCAGGAGGGAGAGGGGTCGGAAGGGGAAGGCGAGGCAGAGGGAGACGTCCACACCAGCAACAGGCAAGGGGCTTTGTTCTTCCTCTTCGAGAGTAGCACTTCGGGTCTGGTAGTGTCATTGTTCGTAGAGGAGTGGCCCATAGGTGTGGAAATTTCTGGCCTAGGATTTGTGACACTGTTGGACAGTAAAAATCAAAATTCAGAAGCATAAAATAGAGCAAACTGCCGCTGCAAAATGCCTCCCTCTGTGCATTCGCCATGTGACGTGTTACACGTGTGGAACCTTTTGTGTCCCACAGAACTGCTGTCGGTACGAAGTGATGAAAAATTCCTGCGTGAGTCTGGTAAACAGAGGAACCTCTAAAATGTACAGCTTGGGAGTTTGTGAAATTCGGTGTTAGGAAAAAAGTAAATGCAAGACTGCTGAGCACTTTGGAAAGGATCTGCAGTCCTTCGTTGCATGGGAACGGATGCTCAGTCCCTTTTGCAGTGCAGTTTGGAACCGATTTGTGGTATCTGTAGACAGATGGGTTCTGTAGATGGTCGTGCTAGGGAGCCAAATTCAGAAGTGAATAACTCTGTCAGAGTTGCTCTGTATCTTTGCCATCGCTTGACTGTGAAGTCTGAGTGAGTCCTCTCTGTGTGGATTTGATGACTCTAGGATTTCCCCGTGCTCTGCAGTGCTGGGGTAATTGCAGCACTCTGCTGGATCCCGCTGGGTCTAATATTTCTCGTAACGTGTCTGAAGTGCTTCGTGTCTGATTCCTGGCTTCTGACTTCCCAGGCTGCACATGGTCCGACTGATGTTGCTGGAGAGGCTGCTGCAAAACTTACCTCAGCTGAGGAATGTTGGAGGAGTCCGGGCCATTCCTTATATGCAGGTAAGCGAGGAGGGCTTAAAAGTTAAGCCTTGATCAGTTAATTACTGCAGCTACTGCCAGGTTTCTGTCTGCGCATGCTTTTCCCTTTCTCTTCCCTGCTCAGTCACAGTGTGTGATCCCCCCTCTAACAGTCTGTTGCACATCTGGTTTCTTACCCATAGGTTTTTGCTAGGCTTGTACCCTTCCTCTGTGTGGTGTTACAGCTGGCTGATGGCCCTGAGGGCTACAATTCTTGAACTCTGATATATTTGGGAGGGTCTTTGGGGTTTGTACTGACTGTTCTTACCAGGGTGTGATGATGCAGACAGAATTTGGGGAAGAACATAGATTACTTGTGCTAAAATCTGCGATGTTTTATGAAATACAACCTGTATTTATCTTGAAAGCTTACCTTCTGTTCATCCTCTGACTTTCACTCCCAGGTTATTCTGATGTTAACAACAGACCTGGATGGAGATGATGAGAAAGACAAGGGAGCTTTGGATAATCTGCTGTCCCAACTGATTGCAGAGCTGTGCATGGACAAAAAGGTACGCTGTAGTATCGGCACACGCTCTGGATTTGCTCCTTCTAGTCGGGGTTTCGTTTCACAGGGGGATTAGATGCCTGGGAGTCGGAGAAACCCACTGTGGTACGGACGTGTTTGAGCAGTTTATTTCTCTTGGCTCACTTCGCATAAGGTAGAAAATGACACGAGTGTAACTCTCACTGTTTCCTGGTTCCGGCCTCCACAAGCGAGCACAAAAATTGTTTCGCTTGAATTAAACTCTTAAAACAGACGTGATCAGTAACGCGTAGTTGACATATGTAGCTTTTAATTTGTGTGATACTTTTCTCTGGCGTCCAGGCCACCGTCTACCCTTATATTGAGGAATTTGTGCTGCTTTTTTAGTGTTAGTGCTTGAACTGAAATTAGAAATGCTTCATGAGGATCAGAGCACTGCAATTTAGACACTTAGGACATTGTATTCAGCAAGCAAGCTCTTTCCTTGCAGGATGTGTCTAAGAAAAATGAACGCTCTCCGGTGAATGAAGTGCACTTGGTGGTAATGAGGCTGCTTAGTGTGTTCATGTCCAGAACTAAATCAGGATCCAAGTCTTCCATTTGCGAGGTACATTTTTCAAATTGCTTTGTCAGGGGGATGATGTGGTTGGGGGGGGGTTTTTGTTCACCAAAGATGGCCTGAAAGCTGCTGACTGAAATAGCTGGTGTAAAACTGAAAAAACTGCCAAGAGCACTTGGGAAAAATTTGTGAGGAGTCTGTGATGTTGCTTACCTCCCGTGAAAAAAGATCGTTGCTCAAACTCGGAATGGAAGAAACCGACACGGAAAAAAACAACTGGATTGACTTGTTTTGTGCACGGTTTCTGACTGAGCTAAGGGCAGTACATTAATGATGTTATTTAAAACGGTCTGGCAGATTTTTTTTCCTTGCATCTTACTGGTGCTGAAGGGGTTAAGGAGGATTTGTAATGTGATTATTGGAAAGCAATATGCTGCTGTGTCAACGTAAAAGTCGCTAAGAGGATTCCTTAGATATTTGTTGCTAAAAGGTACAGTAATAAGGCATAAAAAGCAGTATGTGTGGTGGGAAGGAGATTAATAAAAAAGCATAGAGGTTAAAAAATTTAGTCTGAACTGCATCAAATTTTAATGAGCTTATGAGCTGTGGGGTTTGTTTGGATTTACAGGGCTGCTTTAATAGTTTTATTTACAGTAGCTTTTTCTCCAGCCTTTGTTATTCACTTGAGCTTCCCACAGAAATCAAAGCTCATCGTCTTGCAGAATGCAGGTGGAGCAATACCTGGGTGGAGCAGAGCCTCTGAGCGGCATCTGCAACAGGGACTCTTTCTCTACCAGAATTCATGCCCAGCTGGCCAAATCCCAGATAAACAGAGAAATCCCAACTTTCAAAAAAAATTAAAAAAATAGAGGGGGGGGAAGAAAAAGAAGGAAAAAAAGCCCTAGTCGTCTAATCCATAGCAGAGTGGCCTCTGGCACATGTGTCGAGGGGAGATTAGACTTAAGAGGAGATTTTATTTGTTTTCCTTTACTAAGCGCTTGTTCAAAAGAGTCTCTGTAAATATTTGAGTTGCTTTTCATAAACACAAAAACCCAAAAATCCCAACCTCAAACAAACCCCAAACTTAAAAGCCGCCTCTAAAGTTTCATGAAAACCTGCTCTCTTATCCAGACTGTCAGCAACTGCTGTCTGATTCTCACAGCTTCCCCTGCTCTTCGGACACGGTGGTTCTCAGGTGCGTTAGTAATCCATCCCCTCTTTGTTTCAGTCTTCCTCCCTCATCTCCAGTGCCACTGCTGCTGCGTTGTTGAGCTCGGGTGCTGTTGACTACTGTCTGCACGTGCTCAAGTCTTTGCTGGAGTACTGGAAAAGCCAGCAGAACGACGAGGAGCCCGTAGCCACCAGCCAGCTCCTGAAACCTCACACTACTTCTTCTCCACCCGACATGAGCCCTTTTTTCCTCCGCCAGTATGTGAAGGTGAGTCCTACCCTGTGCTGTTAGGTTTCCATGGCCTGCTTTAAAGGGCTGCTACACAGAAACGAGCAAAAGCATCCTTGCAGAACTGGTTTTCCCTTAGTAGTGCAGTTAAAATAGCGCGGATTGCTCCCAGTTCCCTCGGAGCAGCCCAGCTCCCTGTATCCACCGATGCACTCCTAAACAGGACAGTTACAGTATCACAGTGTGCTAGGTATTGGAAGGGACCTCAAAAGATCATCTAGTCCAATCCTCCTGCCAGACCAGGATCACCCAGATGATGTTACACAGGAACGTGTCCAGGCGGGTTTTGAATGTCTCCAGAGAAGGAGACTCCACACCCTCGCTGGGCAGCCTGTGCCAGGGCTCTGTCACCCTCACTGAGAAGAAGTTTCTTCTCAAATTTAAGTGGAACCTCTTGTGTTCCAGCTTGATTCCACTACCCCTTGTCCTATCGTTGTTTGCCACCGAGAAGAGCCTGGCTCCATCCTCATAACACTCACCCTTTAGATATTTATAAACACTAACAAGGTCACCCCTTAGTCTCCTCTTCACCAGACTAAAGAGCCCCAGCTCCCTCAGCCTTTCCTCATAAGGGAGATGTTCCACTCCCTTAATCATCCTAGTTGCTCTGCACTGGGCTCTCTCCAGGAGTTCCCTGTCCTTATTGAACTGAGAGGCCCAGAACTGGACACAATATTCCAGATGGGGTCTCACCAGGGCAGAGTAGAGGGGAAGGAGAACCTCTCTCGATCTACTAACCACCCCCCTTCTAATTCACCCCAGGATGCCATTGGCCTTCCTGGCCACAAGGGCAGTTCTGTGGAGCTGCTGTCGCTGCTTCTGGTTGAATCTTCCGTCACTGTTAATCTTCCTGAGGGGAAACTACTCCATCGTGTGACTCCTTTTGCTTGGCAGGCACAAGTTCTGAACGACCTCTACTTACGGGGGCAAGGAAGCCTAGCAGCTGATGGGGATTTCCACCCTAAATCCTTGACTCCTTCAGCCAGCATGGTGCCGTTATGCTAAGATGCTGCTGGGGAGGGAGGGTGCTTTGGTGTGTGCACAGGTGCAGTGACGAAAGCCTAGTTACATTTAAGAACGTCTGCCAAGTGGGAAGCTCCTCTGTTAAAATGCCGTGTTGCTACAGCCCAGCTTACTGCACCCTGACAGTTGCCATCTAGTTCAGGTCCTCGTGCAGGTCGATTGGCTTGTTCATGTTTATCACCTGGGAGCGTTTCTTCTGGCTACAAAGGTGCAGAAAAGCTCTGTTGTCAGAAAACCAATAGATGCACCCTTGTGCTTGTCGTGGCACCACGCTGGGAGTGGTCGGTGCCGGAGCCTGATCTGGATTGCTCTTGCTTACAGGGTCACGCCGCAGACGTTTTTGAGGCTTACACTCAGCTCCTGACAGAGATGGTGCTGCGGCTGCCCTACCAGATCAAGAAGATTGCAGACACAAACTCCCGCATCCCACCTCCCATCTTTGATCACTCCTGGTTCTACTTTTTGTCTGAGGTAAGTGAGAGCGTGGTACGCCTACGGATTTTAACAAAAAAGTTCCAGTAACGTTACCGTTCATGGGAGAGATGAGCTTTTGCAGAACGGGTCTCAGATCCATCTCTTAATTTAAATGCCCCTTGAAGGAAAGTGAACTGTTGACTTTATTTCATTCCTGTTGAAGAGAAATCTATAGGAAAGCATACGTGAAAAGTGAGATTGCTGTTATTTCCTATCCCCGTGTTTGCTGCCAGAAAGCTCAAATACTTTTCTGAGGTGGCACAATGTAACATCATGCTTGACTGCGGTTACCTAAAAAAGAAATCAGTAAGATATTTGGAGTGTATCTTTTCAGTTCCTGTGGTTGCATAGCTTCCTACTTGAGAGAACATATTATCTTGCATTTGCACGAGTATGGGGTAGGATTTCTGGTTAGGCCTGACTAGCTTTTTATTTGAAGTCATAGATGACAAAAATTGATTTTCAGAAGCAGTTTTGCAATCGCACAGCTCGGGATGCTGCGGCGTTGCTGTGCTGCTTTCTTCTGCCTTTATTGGGGGACTTTACAGTCCCTTAAAGCTGACAGATTCATGAATGCATCTCCTGTATCTTTTCTTCCTGTAAGAAAACGCGTTGTGTTTTTGTTGGCGCGGGTTGCCTGCTGGTGAGTTCACGGTGCTGATGTTGTAGGCTTTTCTTTGTCTAGTACCTGATGATCCAGCAGACTCCGTTCGTGCGACGCCAAGTCCGCAAGCTCTTGCTGTTTATCTGCGGATCGAAGGACAAGTACCGCCAGCTCAGAGACCTCCACACGTTGGACTCTCACGTTCGTGGAATCAAAAAGCTCCTGGAAGAGCAAGGCATTTTCCTCCGCGCCAGTGTGGTCACGGCGAGTTCGGGCTCTGCCCTGCAGTACGACACATTGATCAGCCTGGTAAGGAGACGCGTGCCACCATACTAGGAAAAAGCGTGTGTTGCCTTCGTGTGAGATCTCAGGAGTAGCGGTGCTGTCATGGTGCTGACTCCTGTCCCTTTGTGCCTTTCAGATGGAACATTTAAAGGCTTGTGCAGAGATCGCCACACAGCGAACAGTGAACTGGCAGAAATTCTGCATTAAAGATGACTGTGAGTCATTTCTTTGAGAGTATTTTGAGGGAGCAGAGGGGATGTATCAGATGTCTTGGTTCAAATCGGGACTTCTCAGATGGGGAAATCAGCAACAAGGAAGAAGGGGGAACATGACCGAGAGTCTTGAGTAGGGCTGAGCTGTTTCCAGTACTAATTATCGCAGTGCTCTAATCGCATCTGTGCCTTGGCTAGAGACACAGGATGGTGTCGTAGATAACTTACAAGAACATGAATAGGAGATCTGTGGTCTCTTGCTTGCCCTGCTGTTGTTCCAGTGTGTAATTTGGGATGAAACACTTTACCTTGGTGGACCCAAGACACGGAAAGGTTCTGTGAATTTGTGGGATGGTCCTTGTCATGTTCAAAGGGTTTTTTGTTTTAGGTTGTTGGGGCTTTTTTGCTTGCGTTTTCAAAACTCAGGCTTCAAAGATTTTCTTCTTTTCTCTGCAGCGGTTCTCTATTTCCTCCTTCAAGTCAGCTTCCTGGTGGATGAAGGAGTGTCACAAGTTCTCCTGCAGCTGCTGTCTTGTGCTCTGTGTGGCAGTAAAGTACTATCTGTGGCTTCATCCTCTGGATCCTCAAGCACCTCTTCTGCCTCCGCTCCTGCAGCATCAGGCTCTGGGCAGTCAGCAACACAGAGCAAGTCCTCCACTAAAAAGAGCAAGAAAGAAGAAAAGGAAAAGGAGCGAGAGGGTGAGCTGCAGCTGTGTCCTGTTCTGTGGCGGTTTTAAGGATGAAATCTGCTCCCCATAGCCTTTCTTGTTCTGTGTAGAGAGAAATGCTTGCTTCTCGTCATGATAAGTACCCCTGTTGTGAGAGGGTTGTGGATCGTAGCGAGGGCACTTGTAGACATAATGCAATAGTGCAATACTGAGGATAGAATAACAATGAGCAGTAAGGAGGAGAGAAGAGCAGTTTTACTATGTATGGGTTGGAAAGGGGCAAAAATGAAGCAGTGTGCCCCTAAGAGGAACTGAAACTGAGTGCTGAGCATATCCCAAACCCACTCTGTTTATTAACTTGAGGGGCTTTAAGTTGTTTACTGGAAGTTACCTGTTCTCGTGAGGAAGTAGCTTTCCCCTAACTTGCCTGTCCTGCGTTGTAGCAGGTTGAAATGCTCAACAGGGGCTGGGGCTGCACACCCAGGTAGCTCTGCTCTTCAGTGAGTGTGTTCAGACTTGTCTCCTCTGTCTGACTCGTAAGCTGCGTTGGAGCCAGGGCTGCTGCTTAATGGGTATCCCAGGTCCTGGGAAAGTAATTAAGCTTTCCTATAAAAGTCATGGGCATAAATTCTCTTTTGGCTGTTCTTCAAGGAACCATTTTGGCTTTCTCTGTCTCTGTGAGTCTTTTCACTGCCCCATGGTTGATGCTTTTCTTTTTGTCAGGATGTGTAGCACTTTTCTCTTGTCCTTATGGGGACAGTTTCCAGCAATATTCTTCTGTGCTAGTCAGGAGTACTGGATTATATTTTTTTTGGAAAAAAGAAAGGAACATTAAACTTGCTTGTTGCCTGAAACACAGTAATTTGTCCCCATTATCCTCACTCTGTGATCTATAAAATAGGAAACTGGCCTGCCTGTGAGGTAATCCGTACATCTGCTTTCTTAAGTCTTTTTTTCTGCCACCTGGTGTCCCTTAGGTGAGAGCTCGGGCAGTCAGGAAGACCAGCTGTGTACAGCTCTGGTGAACCAGCTGAACAAGTTTGCTGATAAGGAGACCCTCATTCAGTTCCTGCGTTGCTTCCTGCTGGAGTCCAACTCGTCCTCCGTGAGATGGCAGGCCCACTGCCTCGCGCTCCACATCTACAGGTGAGCTGGGAGGGAGTCCCCGACCTGGCTCTTCTTAGCAGCTCAGCTACAGAGAGCTCTGTCCTTGTATAGGGGTTATTAAACTTGAGCCTTGGTCCTGAAGGATGCTGAAACTTGCAGATGATTGTGTCCCTTTGAGTCACTCGCTCTATTTTGCATTTATTCATTACTGATCACCTTAGGTTATCATCTGCAAGGAGCATTTTATTTCTGTCTGTGGAATCTGGATCCAGACATTTATGTGGGCGAGTGGATTTCTGAGGCCGATGCAGACTCATGCAGTTAAAGTTGGGAGTTGCTCTGGCCGGGCGGTTGGACTAGACGATTTTCCAACCCCGAACATTCTATGATTCAGGGCATTGAACTCTTCCAGAACTCTATTCAGTTGTTGCAAGACAAGCTGCTTTCATTCCAGAGAGTGCTAGAAAAAGCTGGTGGCAAGGAGTGATGAGATTTACCTCTATGAACCTGGATGTAGAGCAAGATGATAGTTTCCAAGTTTGGTGAAGTGTAGCATGGATTTTCCTTCTGAATAAGCTGGTGTGCCGTGCAGTCTAGTGCCGCTCTCGTTACAAGCCTAATTGATACGTAATCCATCCAACAGGAACTCTAACAAGTCTCAGCAGGAATTACTGTTGGATCTCATGTGGTCCATCTGGCCGGAACTTCCAGCCTATGGAAGAAAGGCTGCCCAGTTTGTAGATCTCCTGGGATACTTCTCTCTGAAAACACAGCAGACTGAGAAAAAGGTATGGCGGCGTTCGCAAATGAGGTTCAGCATCCCAGGTCCTGCTGCTTCCTATGAACTGCGTTAGCGCAGCTGAGTACAACTGAGACAGCTGGTAAAACTGGGGCAGATCTTCTGTCAAAAGAGCTTCTGGTGGAATTTTTTGGGGTTCCCAAAATTTGAACGGTGAAAAAGGCAGGGTCCTTAAAAAAAATCGCGGAGCGCTTATTCTTTGTTTCATTGTTTTGGGGTGTTTTGGTGGTTTTTGCAGGGGGGAGGGTATTGTTTATTGTGGAGCTTTTCGATTCAGAAGAAAACATCTTTCCCACAGGAAGCCTTTGTGGGAAATACATTTATCTCCTAGCTGTAATTTATAGATTTTTGATATTTCAGCTCCTAGAAATCTTTGTAACTGTGACTCTTTGAACAAAGGAAGTGGTACGATTTCTTGGGGACCAGTGCACTTGAGAACAAACAATTTGGACACACTGATACTTGCATGTGTGTGTTTAAAGAGCTGGGAATGCCTTACGAATCTTGGCAGGCATTTGCGGTGATTGGCTGACGAGCAGCACTGTTATTGTGGTAAAGATCTAATTTTAGGGTCTGTGACATTCCTGGGTGATGATTGAACCACATAAATTCCTGTGGGTATAGTGTGTGCATCTTCTGGGGGACACGGAACGCAACGAGATGAGAAATCTTTATGTCTTTGTAGCAATAAAAGAATTTTTCTAATTGTATTTCAGTTGAAGGAATACTCCCAAAAGGCCGTGGAGATCCTCCGCACTCAAAACCACATTCTTACCAACCACCCGAACTCCAACATTTACAAGTGAGTTACTTCTGACTTTGATCTATTTTATTAAAGAGCTTTTCAGCAGCCGCGCTGCTATCCACAGGGGGATACACAATTCTTCTAATGAAATCGTGGTGGAGGAAGGACCCCTACTGAGACTGCACGCTTGCTGCAGCTGGTCTTGGGAGAATAGCAGATTCCTTTCTGCAGTCTGAAAAACGTGACGTTCTGCGCGCTGTCAGCAGTAGTTTGGCTTTAGCTCTTTCTGCTTTCATGTTTGGCAAACGGTACAAAATGTTAGAACCGGTTGGAGAATCCAGACTTGCAGAATTGTTGTGTTTTAGTTGAACCTTCGCAGTTCAGAATTATACTCAAGTGCTACGTAAAAACCCCAACAATTTTCAGTGTACTTGTGTTACTAAATCTGGGACTGGGAACTACAGGGAGGTGGTTTTGCCCCTCTGCTCTGCCCGTGCGAGACCCCACCTGAAGTCCTGTGTCCAGCTCTGGACCTCCCAACGCAAGAAAGACATGGAGCGAGTCCAGAGGAGGGCGACCAAGATGGTCAGAGGGCTGGAACACCTCTCCTGCGAGGACAGGCTGAGAGAGTTGGGCTTGTTCAGCCTGCAAAAGAGAAGACTCCGGGGAGACCTTCTAGCGGCCTGCCAGTGCCTGAAGGGGCTACAAGAAGGCTGGGGAGGGGCTTTTCACAAGGGCCTGTAGTGATAAGATGAGGGGTACTGGGTGGAAGCTGGAAGAGCGTAGCTTTAGACTAGATCTAAGGAAGAAGTTTTTCCCCTGAGGGTGGTGAGGCTGCCCAGGGAGGTTGTGGATGTTCAAGGCCGGGTTGGATGGAGGCTTGAGCAGCCTGAGCTAGTGGGAGGTGTCCCTGCCGTGAGAGGGGGATTGGAACTAAATGATCTTTGAGGTCCCTTCCAACCCAAATCATTCTAGGATTCTGTGATTCTACAGGTAAACTAAAACTATCCTGATGATTCAGTCAGGCTTATGTTTAAAGCACAGTGAATGCCGAGTTACACATGTCAGTGTTCTTCCCCTCCCTGCAGCACGCTGTCTGGGCTGGTGGAATTTGATGGCTATTACCTGGAGAGCGACCCTTGCCTGGTCTGCAACAATCCGGAGGTGCCCTTCTGCGTAAGTAACTGCTGTCCTTAAACCCTTCCCAGTTGTAAGGATCTCGGCTGTTGACAGCGGCGCGGAGGTTTTTTTGGGGGATGTAATCACCCATTCATGTGTCGTCGTTTTTGTTTTCTCAGTACATCAAGCTTTCCTCTATTAAAGTGGACACGCGCTACACCACCACCCAGCAAGTGGTGAAACTCATTGGCAGCCACACCATCAGCAAGGTGACGGTGAAGATAGGAGACCTGAAACGAACCAAAATGGTCCGAACCATCAACCTCTATTACAACAACAGGACGGTGCAAGCCATAGTGGAGCTGAAAAACAAGTACGTTCGTGGGGTTTGTGTGCCCGAGTCTCTGAATTTGACGTTACGATTTCTGCTGAGGTGCCTGGCTTGTTTTAGCTAATGTTCCTTCTCAGCCTGTTACTCAGCACTGACAGCCCACGGCGGGTGGGATTGTTCTGCATCCCCTACAATAAATGGTCAAAGAAAAGACCCAGATTTTACTTAGAGCTTGAAATATGCCTGTAAAATTTGTGTCTGCAAAAAAAAAACAGGCTCAGTTGTAAGCACCTAACTTAGTTACGTGGATTAATACCAAGAGCAGCTCCTGGAGAGTTTGACTTGGGAAGAGATTTGGACCTTGTGGCATATCCAGAAGCGCGGAAAGCATTAACGTTGCTTGTATGAAGCCATACAAGTAGAATTCAAACTAAAAGTTGGATGGCCTAACTCCTGACTGCTGCTTTACGTTTGAAAAATAGCTCCTTTTTCAACACATTGCTCAATCTGGAGCCAGTTCTGCTTATGTGCTTTCCTTTCTTACTTCTTGAGATGTTCTCACCAGAATCAGATCTCTTTGGCTTAGGGATTAATCTGCCTGCCGCTTATTGCTTATTTGAAGTCTTAATCCTCTGTGACATCACAAGTGGCTGCTGTGGAGAGGATTATGATGTCACAAAGAGAGGATTCTGACTTCAGGTTGAGAATAAGCAGTGGGAGCAGATGAGATCTTTAGAAATAAATATCCTGTTTTCATGCAAATGTCCTTACTAATAAAAAAATGGAGGTGAAAATCCCTAGAAAATGTCTGTAGAATTAAAGTTTTTCCATGAGGCATCAACAGCTCTTTAATCCTAAACAGTCTCTCTCTATGAAGAGGATAAAGGCTTAAAATGTATTTCTGGCTACATATCATGTCAATACAGAAGCTAAGGAAACGAATCCTAGAACTGCTCTCCATTCATCCCGTTTAAAGTAGATTTGGAGCCGAGACGCTCGCCTTTGGCTTCTCTTTGTACGTGGGCAAGGAGGGGACTTCCCCACTGAAAAAATTTGCTTTCCTTTCCCCAGGCCGGCTCGGTGGCACAAAGCTAAAAAAGTCCAGCTGACCCCAGGCCAGACGGAGGTGAAGATCGATTTGCCGCTGCCCATCGTGGCTTCGAACCTGATGATTGAGTTTGCCGATTTCTATGAGAATTACCAGGCTTCCACGGAGACGCTGCAGTGCCCGCGGTGCAGCGCGTCCGTCCCGGCCAACCCGGGCGTGTGCGGGAACTGCGGCGAAAACGTGTACCAGTGCCACAAGTGCAGGTACGGCGGCGTCCTCGGTCCTCCCCGCAGAGCCGGCGTCGGCCGGGGCTTTACAGAGCCCTCGTGCTCTTGCCCGTGCTGGCTGTTCGACAAAATACCCGGCGATTTAACTACGTGATTCTGGTTAATACAACCGCACAATCAAATTAGTCGAGAAGTATAAAACAGGCTTACAGGGATTTAATGCTAATGCAGGCTAACAAAGGGAGACCTCGCGCGACAATGCTGAAAGGATGCAGAAGTTTCGGATCAAGCCCTCTGAAGCTGAAAAAGAGAAAATTCCCAGGGGGAGGTTATTTTTGGCCTGCCTCTTCAGGGGCATGAGGCTGGAGTTCAGTTACACGGGTGCAGGGGGGGTTGCCCACAGGATCCCTGCCTTAGCGTGCGGGACCGACAGCGCTCGCTTGTCGGTTTGGAGCTTTTGTTGTGCTCTCCTCATTCAGAGCAGGGCTCGGGGCGTAATTTACTGTGTGCTATTCAAGCTTTCACTACAGTGTTATAAATCCTTCTCTTTTGTGAGTTTTTGTCTCCTTATCTGATATCTCTTCTCCCCGAATTGTCATCCCGTGTTCCTCTCTAATCTTCCTGGGATTCAAGGTGTTTGGCAGATTCTTGCCGTAGATCAGGTGATGACTGGTACATTGAAAGGTTTCCACGTCCCTTCTTGAATTATAGGAGCTATAAATCAGTTCGTGCCATGCTCTTGTAGCCTGCAGCGGGATAATAAGTATGCTGTAGCTAGTCCCACTGCAACTGGGTGAAGAGTGAAAGCTATTGAAAGCCTGGACCTTACAAAACAAAATTATTTCCTTTTATCTGTGTTCTCGTAAAGGGCACAGTGCCCTAGTCTGGCGTTCTGTTGGGAGTTACTGTACTTAAAGTGGAATCGTTAGGAACAAATTCATGTCTTATTCTGCTTTTTCTGGCCAGAATGTGACACCGCTTCTGTAAGGGTTTTTTTTGTTGTTGCCTGATCTGTAGGCTTTGATTCTCATGTATTTCACCAACGGCTTCCCCAGGGCAGTTTGGTGGGTTCGACGCTCTAAGGACCGTCCTTTTCTTTTACAGTCTGAGTCCCTTCACAGCTTGCTTCATCGCCTCAGTCACCTTGATAATTCTTTGACCTTTCCACCTTGCCTTTCAGATCCATTAATTACGACGAGAAAGATCCCTTCCTTTGCAACGCCTGTGGGTTCTGTAAATACGCTCGCTTTGACTTCATGCTGTACGCCAAGCCTTGCTGTGCAGTGGATCCCATAGAAAATGAGGAGGATCGAAAGAAGGTGAGACTAATAGCAGGTCCATTAATGACACGTTGTTACCTCTTGCCCGGCTCAGGTGGCAGAAGCAGGGTGCAGGATCACCATTTATTTTTTTGGTCAGAGAAAGGCAAAAGAGACGGAGGGCTTGGAAGTGGGCGACCGTCGTTCTGTGCTATTACAAATTGCGTCTGAGCGTCCTCTCCTTTTTTCATTTGCAGGCGGTGACAAATATCAACGCTCTCCTGGACAAGGCTGACAGAGTGTATCACCAGCTAATGGGACACCGACCGCAGCTGGAAAACCTTCTGTGTAAAGTGAATGAGGCAGCTCCTGAAAAGCCACAGGTAATGGGAGACAGATGGGTCTTGCACAGAACCCCAGGCTGGAGAGACACTGGCCTTCATCCTGCCAAGAACAACTGGAGGGCTTTGCCTCCCGTGCCGTTCTGCAGCAGATGTTTTTGTGTGTAGCCTCTGTATGCGATTCCTTTCTGTTTTCTCCTCTGTTCCAGGATGAATCTGGTGGTAGTGGAGGGATTAGTTCTACCTCAGCTAGCGTGAATAGATACATACTCCAGTTAGCCCAGGAGTATTGTGGTGACTGCAAGAACTCGTTCGATGAACTTTCCAAAATCATCCAGGTACGATACACTTTGATTTGGATTTCGGTCGTGTGTTTTCTTCTGTCACCCGGTACAGTGCATGTCGGAAATGGAAAGTAAGATGTTGCCATTCTGCATTTAATGGTACCGTTAACGCTAGGTGATCAGCTGCATATTTTCCGGGAAATATCAGAATAATAATTTCTAAAAGCTGGTTAACATAAGAGATTCCACTTAAATTTGAGAAGAAACTTCTTCTCAGTGAGGGTGACAGAGCCCTGGCCCAGGCTGCCCAGGGAGGTTGTGGAGTCTCCTTCTCTGGAGACATTCAAGACCCGCCTGGACACTTTCCTGTGTAGCATTATCGAGGCGTTCCTGCTCTGGCAGGGGGATTGGACTTGATGATCTTTCGAGGTCCCTTCCAATCCCTGACATTCTGTGATTCTGTGATTAATGCTATGGGTTTGTCACATTTCCAGCGTTAGGCTGTGTGTAGTGTAGACAAACAGGGCAGATAACTGGGTGTTGGGTCGATATTTCTGATGGATTTCTCAAGTCTGCAGTTGACATGGAGGGATTTCAAGTTTTGGCATACTTGGTGAAAAATGCTTCTCCGCAAAATACAGGATGAAAATAACCTGGGAATGGGATTAACAATTATGTGCCGCCCCACAGTTCCACAACTTTTATTTTTCCTTTTCTGTCTTTCCAGAAAGTCTTTGCTTCTCGAAAGGAACTCCTGGAATATGATCTCCAGCAGCGAGAGGCGGCAACAAAGTCCTCACGAACCACTGTCCAACCCACGTTTACTGCCAGCCAGTATCGTGCCTTGTCTGTTTTAGGCTGTGGCCACACATCGTCAACGAAATGCTATGGCTGCGCCTCAGCCGTCACCGAACACTGCATAACCTTGCTCCGGGCTTTGGCCACCAACTCTGCCATCAGGCATATCCTCGTGTCCCAGGGCCTTATCCGAGAGCTCTTTGACTACAACTTGCGCCGGGGCGCAGCCACCATGCGGGAGGAGGTCCGTCAGCTCATGTGCCTTCTGACCAGGTGAGGTGTTTGCAGCCCTCTCGCTTCCTCCAGGGAGCTCTGGAAAGCCGCGTGCTTGGAAACGCGCTGTCAGGAAGGAGTAGCTTTCTAGGGGAGGTATCTTAACATCTGCAAAATGCAGACTGTAGCTGCCTGTATGTTTGTTATCAGCTAAGCTGAAATCTCAGGAGATTTTGGTATTTAGTATGAGCACAGCATAACAGCGTTCTCTTGTTGCTTCCGCAATTAGGGACAATCCAGAGGCCACACAGCAAATGAATGACTTAATCATTGGGAAGGTTTCTGCAGCTCTGAAGGGACACTGGGCAAATCCAGACTTGGTGAGAGACTCCAGTGTTTTTCTCTTTTCCTTTTTCTGCCCCTCTGCCACTGCTGATGTGTTCTCATCATTGCATCTCCTCTATTATCATGATCTGTTTGTAATAGAGAAGGTGTTTGTGTCTTGATAGGAGCTAAAATAAACATTAGAATGAAGCAGAAAATGATGCGATTAGGTATATGCCTAAGTTTCCTCAGGCAGTTCTGCCTGTCTTTGCTGTTGCTTGCGACTCTCTCCAACAGATTGCCAGTCCATCCCCAGTGGGCATGGGATTAATTTCCTTAGATCGACATATTCTGAACCTGTGTTCTTTAAATATCGGAGAGCAAAAAGGACTGCTGCGTCACCGAGACTTCTTAAGCTTTTCAACGTGTGTCTGTGTTACAGGCTAGCAGCCTGCAGTATGAAATGTTGCTGCTGACAGATTCCATCTCGAAGGAAGACAGCTGCTGGGAGCTCCGGCTGCGCTGCGGTGAGTTCAAACGACTGGTGTGAAGGCTTTAGTTTAAAATGCTGTGCCCAGCTCCGTGCTCTGTAGTAACATTTTGAAGAGGGGAACCGATGCAGACTTAGCTTGTGCTTAGGGTTACAAATGGAGTTAGCACCCGGGTAGCTTTGTCTTGGGGTAGTGCATTTCAGTTTTGAGAAATAGACGGAGCTGTAAAGGGAGGGGTGGCAAGACTCACTTGCTGTAATAGAAAATAATTGCTTTCCATCCATGGCTGCACGAGAATGCGATAGTTTTGCTTGAGGATATGAGGTCTTACCTAGCTCTGAGCACTTCTAATGTGCTGTACAGAGCTGTGGAGGTGTCCTGTCTGCAGATCTTACAGTCGCGTGAACATTTCTGTCTGTCTTTCAGCTCTCAGCCTCTTTCTGATGGCAGTGAACATTAAGACTCCAGTGGTTGTTGAAAACATCACCCTCATGTGCCTGCGCATTCTTCAGAAGCTCATCAAGCCACCTGCTCCAACCAGCAAGAAAAACAAGGTACCGTGTTAGATGCTAGGCAGAACATCTGAAAATTGGCTGATTAAAGTCTGGCACACTGGTCTCGGTGAAAAAGAGCTTTGTGAGGCAGGCAGGGCTTGCTTTTCCTGGTCATGGTTACTAGGGAAGCACAAGCCCTGTGTCTCTTGTCTTCGCAGACTGCAGATTACAGGTAACTGCTTTCCATTTTTTATCCTTCTTTCACGGCTTTGACCACTACTGTTCCAAAGAGGACTTTGTTTCTTCTGCTCAGATTTGGGACATGGGGAAAGAGCGATTTTGGGTTATTTTGGGGCAGGCTTTTGGTGCTTCCAGCAGCTTTGTAGAATTATGTACCTAAGCATGGTAGAATCAAGTACTTCTGCTTCAAGTTTTTAAACGCAGGTCTCGTAAAGATTGTATTGCTTGGCTGTTCCTTGATTGTAATTTAGGATAAAGTTTGCAAGGGAGAAGGTACGTTTCTGCTTTGATGTAGCTCTCTGACATTCACGGATGGATGTCAAAGACGGGTTTATTGATACTTCAGCAGTAACTGGAATGAGACGTCTCTCTTAGTTCATCATTATCAGAAACTATATACCCTGCTCTTGCCCAGGAGCTGCATTTACCTGTTCATGGAGCAGAGACAACCAGTGATTCAGCTACAGGAGTTACTCTTAAGGGAGCACGCTGGGGCTTTCTGAAGTGTCACAGAGCTTTTTTTTGTGTCTTAGGATGTGCCTGTGGATGCTCTCACCACTGTGAAGCCTTACAGCAATGAAATCCATGCACAAGCTCAGCTGTGGCTCAAGAGGGACCCCAAAGCATCGTATGAAGCTTGGAAAAAGTGCCTCCCAGCCAGAGGTAGTCTTGTGCTTTTAACTCTGTGCGATTTTCTGAAGGAACATCTGTGTCCCCCCAGGTTTAATAAGGAATGCACTCCTGTAGGGTTGGGTTGGCTTCTGTCCCGTGACATCTGACACCATTGTCACACTTAGGCTGCGCAGTCTGTAGGGATTGTAGCACTGACTTTTCTAGGCTGTATTGCTCAAACCCTAGTCATGCATTGTGCCTCGAGATAACCAGAGGAACGTAAAAAATGAAACTTGTTGCTTATTTAAAATGATACCAGCCAAGTGAAAATCTGATTGAATCCTCTGAGAGGCTGTGGGAGTTGCGTTTGGCTTGGAAGTGAATATAACTCTATGCAGAAGTGAAAATGGCAGCAGAAAGAAATAAGAAACTGCTCAGCTTCTCAACTGGAGTTTGGAGATTTCCAGTATGAAGAAGAAAACGCAATGGCAGTTTGCAGTTAATAGTTGCTGACGGTTCTCTTGTGTTCAATTTTGCAGGTATAGATGCCAATGGGAAATCTCCCAGCAAAGCTGAGCTTCACCAGCTCTACTTGTCAGAGAAATACGTCTGGAAATGGAAACAGTTCATGAGTCGCCGTGGGAAGAGAACTTGCCCTCTGGATCTCAAGCTGGGACACAATAATTGGCTGCGACAGGTAAGTGTGGGTGAAAACTCCGGTGGGATGCACTGGGCAGTTACAGATTGTTGGTAGTTTGCAGCTTCTTGTGTGCTTTGCAGATAATGTGAGCGGTGGTATTTGGGGAGACTGTAACTGCGTTTAATTCCAAGTCAGATTTGCAGCTTTGTTACTGTAACAGTACTACATCTAAGCGTATATCCAGCAGGCTGTGTGGTCTCAAACTCTGAGCTTTTAATCGTCGTGGTGCTTCCTCCTGTCTGTATGGCTGCATTCTGACTGGTACATTTTCATAGGTCCTGAGCAAAAGTTTTTCTCCTTGTGTATGTGGATGAGTATGACATCTACTCAGTGCATTGTTTAAACATTTTGGTGGCAACCAAGTAGGTGTTCTCGCGGGATCAAGTCTTTGGAAGAACAAGAGAGGTCACCAAACTGTTCTAATGTGTGCTGTGCCCTTTCTGTGGAATGGGACTGGTTTAGCTGGGCACATCAGATGATACCATCTTCTATTACTCTTGCCTTAGGTGCTGTTTACTCCTGCCACTCAAGCTGCGAGGCAAGCTGCGTGTACCATTGTGGAGGCTCTGGCTACCATCCCCAGCCGCAAGCAGCAGGTCCTTGATCTCCTGACAAGGTATTTTCCTGTTACCACACTCGGCAGCTCCGGGATTATTTTTCTTCAATTCCCACGAGAATCGCTCCCTTCTTCCAACTTTTCTCACACCTCCCTCTCGTATATCTTTGGTTCACAGGGTGTTTTTTGAGCTAGGTTGTAAAACTTAATTAGCTGGGATGATACAGATTTAGGGAGACTTTTTTTTTTTTTTTTTTTTTTTGCTGCCTGGCAGTAAGCTCTTGCAGTTCTGTACTTTTTCCAGAGGTAAGCAGATGGTTTTCAGCTGTGTGGACGACATTTACCCTGCCTCTTAGACAGCAAAATAATGGAGTGAACTCTCTTCCAGCTCCTGTGATGTAACTTAGCCCTTTTGACACTAGTAGCACAGCTGGGAAACTTCTTTTTGGGACAAAATACCACTCTGTCCATCAAGTAAGGAAAACCAGTTATGCTGTTAGCTAGGAGAACAGCAGAGAGGCTAGATTTCTAGAGGCTTTTCCTTTTTTTCTTTGATGTCCTTAAGCTGTCTATGCCTCTTGTTACTCTGAAGTGATTGTCAGCTTGTGTTTCTCTCTACTAGCTACCTGGATGAGCTGAGCATTGCTGGCGAGTGTGCCGCCGAGTACCTGGCGCTGTATCAGAAACTCATCAAACCAGCCCACTGGAAGGTCTACCTGGCAGCCAGGGGGGTTCTGCCCTACATCGGCAGCCTCATCACTAAGGTATGGACTTGGAGGGAGGAACTGGCAACAGAAAACTTGTCCATTTGGCTTTTTTTCACTTTGAAATCTTCATTGCTTCTGAAGTCTTTGCTTGGTGTCCCGCTGCTGGCCCGTGTCGGGTTGATGAAGTTCATGCTTCTGCCCTGTCATCTCCAAACAGAACGAGCTAGAGTGGTTTCAGCCCCGGCTGTAGCGTTCCTCAGCGCAAACTGGCCGGCACACGTTAATTAACTGCTCTGGGGGCAGCTATGCGAAGGGACATAAATATTGCAACGCTGCCTTGGCACCAGGTCCAGGCTGGAAGCTGTCTTAGCTGCCAGGCCGGACTCCGAAAGCCCTCGACGACAGGGAGGATTAGATGTGCTGCCGTGCCTCAGCGTGAATTACAACCTGTTGGACAAGAAGCACATTTAAGTTGTGGTCTCCAGAGCGTTAAGTCTTAGGGAATCTGAGGTGACCCCTGGTGCACCCCAACGAGGCAGATGACACCCTGGTGGCCTTGACCCCATCATGGAGACCCAATAGAGCGAAGCAGTGGTAATAGGTAGTTACAGGGAGAAAATGAGGAGGATTTCTGGGGTAATCCCTCTCTCCTCCCCCCCTTCCCTTGCTGCTGCTGTGTTGCACTTCTGGTTTCTCTGTGGCTGGCTCTGTTTCTTTGCCGTGTTCCTCTTCACTTGGTGTTAGACCCTCGCCAGCTAGTCATCATTGGCATTGCAGTTTCTTCTCCTGATAGGCTTGTTCTCGTTATTTTCAGGAAATAGCTCGTTTACTTGCCTTGGAGGAAGCCACGCTCAGCACTGATTTGCAGCAGGGCTATGCCTTGAAGAGTCTCACAGGTATTTGGTGACATCAGTGCCAGTCCTGCAGCAGGATTTGAGGTGGGGTGATGGTGGTTCTGTAACAGCATGTAGCAGAATTTCGAAGACGTGCGGTTCAGTGTTCCCTAATTGTCAGCAGTGGATTTTTGCTGTCAGTTTAACACTTAACCCCTAAATGGATTTTTCCGCATATTGTGTGGTGAGTTCAAGTAACTTCATCACATCACTTTCGTTCTCCATTTCTTAATTACATTTATTGTACAGTATAATTCGTGAGACCACTGCAAACACTGCTGCTTTAGTCCTGCCTATTCTGTGGTAGCTTTTCTTTTTTGAATCTTCTGGGGTATGTCTTTCTCAAAAACTTGGTGTGGAAGTGGAAGTGCACCGTTACCCAGGTCGTTCTTTTCTGCATCCTCTTCCATGTTCTTCAAAACTAGGGGACTAATTCTTAAAGCCTGGCTTCTTGCAGCAAGTGATGATGTAACTGAGAAGTCACGTACGTCGCATCATCGGAGCTGGCTTAAATATTAAAAGGGGAGCAGTCATCTGCTTTGAAATATCTTGCAACAACAGAAAAAAAAAAAAGAAAAACAGCACAGAATTTTGTATCGAGCACTCAGAAGGCTCCTTGTTACCATTTCCTCATTCTGTCACCATGGTCCCATGCGGTGGAACGTACTGGCAGCTCCCTCAGGGCAGGGGGTTTATCTCCAACCATTCAGTTCATAGAAATGAGCTTTAAATCCCGACCTGACGATGGGAGTTGTAAGAAGCTGTTTCGTTGCGCTGCTTTTATGATCTTGTGCCCAGTTTGCTGGGCCTGCTGGAATGTAGCGCTAACAAATCGATCCATCTCTCCTGCTTCCTGACCATCTCATCGCTTTGCAGGTCTTCTCTCTTCCTTCGTGGAGGTGGAGTCCATCAAGCGGCACTTCAAAAGCCGCCTGGTGGGTACGGTCCTCAATGGTTACCTCTGCCTGAGGAAGTTGGTGGTACAGAGAACTAAGCTCATCGATGAAACCCAGGACATGCTGCTGGAGATGCTGGAGGATATGACAACAGGTAAAAGCCACCTTGGTGCCATAAATCCGAGTTTGGTTTGAGTTTGGGTCAACCAAAAGCAGATCGTTCCAACCACACAAAGAACTTGTTTCTGAAAGACTGCTGCAGTGAGGAATTTTTTTTATTTTTTTTTAATGGCTTGGACCTTCCAGTGTTTCTTTTGGCAGAGAAAAGGTAAATAACATTCCTGGAGTCTTCTCTCATTTTCCAGGAATTTAAACCTCCTCCTTTTTATGGGATTGTTTTACTGCAGCCCAAGCATGCAAAGGGCTTTCCTAGTAAACAGACCAATAAATAGCCTTTCATCTTCTAAGCAGTGGATATGCAAAAGAAGAGGGCACCAAAGTATGGTGCTTGCTGTAGGAGGATTTATTGTGTATGCGGAGTTAAAATGGAACCTGTAAAATCGACTCCTGTGTCTTTTTTAATGCTTCTGTTTCTTGGCAGGCACAGAATCTGAAACCAAAGCGTTTATGGCCGTGTGCATAGAGACTGCAAAACGTTACAGCCTTGATGACTACAGGACTCCAGTCTTCATCTTTGAGAGACTCTGCAGTATTATCTATCCTGTAAGTAGAGAGATGGCTGTAGCATCACTTATAAAATGTTGGGCTTCCGAAATACTTGCTTGCATTTTGGCAAAAAAAAAAAACAAAACCAATAGCATCTACAATGACGATTTCATTGTAACCAGTGTGGAACTGGGGCAGCGTGGCATCCCATCTGGGCTTTTTAGTATTCACGTTCCCATGCAAAAAAAGCAGAACTGGTAGTATTGTTTCGTGCCAAGGGATTTGCTCACCAAGTGATACCAGACATCCTGGAACTGCCACGTGTGTGGCAGCGTCCTGAAGGATGCACCGGTGACGAGAGGACTGAAGGTTTAGGGACACGCTGTCACTTGTTACCACAAAAATGCGGTTACAGGAGAGCTTATGCACTCTGTCTCTGCTGCTGTTCTTCAGGAAGAGAATGAAGTGACCGAGTTCTTTGTAACTCTGGAGAAAGATCCCCAGCAGGAAGACTTCTTACAGGGCAGGATGCCAGGAAATCCCTACAGCAGTAACGAGCCTGGCATCGGGCCACTCATGAGGGACATCAAGAACAAAATCTGTCAGGACTGTGACCTGGTGGCTCTGCTGGAGGACGACAGTGGGATGGAGGTGAGAACGTGCAAGGGCAGAGGTCTTGCACAGCTCTCTGGGAATGCCATTTCTAGGCAGCTGGCGATGGCTAGAGTGGTGGTGCAGTGTGAGCTTGTTTTTTGATTTCTTTGTTTTTTCCCCTTTCAGCTTTTGGTGAACAATAAGATCATCAGTTTGGATCTTCCTGTGGCTGAGGTCTACAAGAAGGTGTGGTGTCCCACTAATGAGGTACGTGTTACCTTCGTACATGTTAACAGCACAAAGTGCCTGTCCTTGAGATCAACAGGAAAAAGGGGAGAGGGAAATAAAAATCACATGAGTCAGGATATATTTTCTGGTATATAATGTTTTGGCCAGCACCTTTTTGTGCCCTCTTAGGACAGATTGTTACTCAGTTCTGCGATGCAAGTAATTTAAAAGCACGTAGTGCTGACCTGGGGGAGTGTATTGAACTTACCCGTGTAGCGTATCTGTCTTCTTGAGTAACAAACTTTCTTACGTTCCTTTGGGGAAATCGCTGAACTTTGTGTCGCCGCCTTTCAGAGCACATTTCACACTCCATCTGCACGTGACAGTTTGGTGCGTTCGTACGGACAGGGACGCCAGATTGCGCCGTCAGTCTGTGCTTTGGAGACGAACCCACATTATTTATGCAGAGAGAAGGTCCAACGTTTCTCCGTGTTACTTTGCGCTTCTGCTCTTGTGCTTTTCCTGTAGGGATCTCAAGAACTTAACAGATTTCCTTCTCCCGATTTGCTCTTGCCTGGTTTTCAGCTCAAGAAATGGACCCAACAGTCTTAAGGGACTACTCCACCATGTCACCGTAAGCTTGTTCCAGGGGTGGATGTGATCCAGAATAAGCCTTTCCCTTCCTTTTCTTGTAGCCACTAAAATAAACTCCCATTGAAAAGGAATCCATCGGACTAAATCTTGCCCGTTGCAAGCACGTTCTTTAGAGGCACTGCATCACTTGAGATGATGAAAGCAAACTGATTTGCCCAAGATTTCATGTTCCTTCCTCATTTACTCTTCAGTTTCAGTCACTCTTCACTGAAACCTTGATTTTAGAATCTCAGAATTGTCAGGGTTGGAAGGGTCCTTGAAAAATCATCTAATTCCACCCCCCTGCCATGGGCAGGAACATGTCCTGCTAGATACATCTCCCACTGGATGGTTTCCTGAAACCATGTCTTTGCTACGCTTGTGGGGAAGAATTCAAACAAAATGCTCATTTTCCGTGAATTATGATATGAGGAATGGTTCTCATCAAGCTTTAGTTCAGTAAAAAAAGCCTTCTCTACTGCAAAATCTAGCCAAAAGCTAGGTGACAGGGCTGGTTTTCAGCAAGATACCGACTTGGATAGGGAAGCGAGATGCTGGTCTTCATCTGGGGATTCTAACTCGAACTCTAACCAAGTTGCCGAGGGAAGTGGTGGCGCGTGCTGCCCCAGCCTGCCCGCTCGGAGCGGCGAGGCGCAGTTCCCGTGAGGCGCCGAGCTGCAGCCGACGTGCGGCGCTCCCGGGGCGCAGCGCTGGTGGTGAAAGGCAGAGCTTGCCTGGCGTTGCCTTCGATGAGCAGCTTTCATCTGTCTTCCTTTGTGTGCACCTCCGCAAAGCGCTCCTGGAGCTGCAGCTCGCGTTCCCTAGGAAATAGACAGGCGCACAAGAATGCAACCTCAGGCCCTCTTTTGTTTCCCTTGTCTCTCACTGGCTTTTTTTGTTCATCTGCCATTTTACCAGGGCCCCTGTGGTGTTAATTGCTGGTCTCTAGCGTGGCCTTTGAGCAGATCTTCCCCCCGGGGCTTTCCCTGTGCTTATGTATTTGCTGTGACATTAAGCACTGCTTATTCCACATTAGGCTTAGCGCGCTCTCTGACAGGTTTTCTCTCGCAAGGTCTCCTGCTCCCAAATCTGGGATTTTTCTTTTCTGCTTTTTATTCAGACCTATGGATTAAAATGGAAAGTTTAGTGATATGCTGTCAGTATTTCCAGCTGGAAACGCATCTGGAAAACTAGCCCTTCCCCAGGGTAGAAGCACAGCTTGTGCTTCGGTGGGTTTGGGTGTATCATTTTAGTAATATGCTGTCTTGCTGAAAGCTCATTAAATTGCTTTTTACTCCTTCTCTTCCGCTTTCCATCGTTGCAGATCTTATCTCTTTCAAGGCACTCGCCCAGTTGGCCTCTCTTGCTTTTTTTACTGGTTTCCCAGGTATGCTGTGCAGTACCCCTGGAGGGAAAGGTTGTCATGGAAAGCAGGCGTTCCTCTAGAGATGAACACATTTTGCTTGGCTAGATCTATCCCTGGTGCTAAAGGAAGCTGTTGGGAGAGATGGAAGAAGGAACAGACTGTTTATTACCAGCCCGTCGATCTAACTGGCAATGCCAGGAAAAGCTGGACAGACCGACAGATGAGTTATTCATGTTTTTGCAGGTGGTGGCTTTAGTGTTGTTTTTCGTCTCGGTAAGAAGAGAATGAGGGAGTGAAAGATATCTCTGTGTTACCATCTGCAGCCAAGGCAGCGTGAAGGAGAACCCGGGCTGGAGGGTCTGTTGTGAGAACTGGACTTGTCTAAGTGCCCGCAGAGGAATGGGTCACAAAATGCTCTCCTCTCTTGCAGGGGGAGCCGATGAGGATCATTTACCGCATGCGAGGGTTACTAGGAGATGCAACTGAGGAATTCATCGAGTCTCTCGACTCCACTACTGGTAATGCATTTGTCTCCTGAAAGCTGGGATTAGATTTGAAATCTGAGGTTCGCTGCAGAGCGATGACACTATTATCCTCACAGCAGCGAGCTTAAAGTTGATTGACGTTGCTTTTGCTACGTTTACCTGCTTCACCTCAAGTGGAGGAGGATTTTAACAACCCTTTAAGTCTGTACTTAAAATGTGAGCGTTTGCGTGGCACAGGGACCACCCTGCCTGGCCCTTCTTCATATTCCTGCTCATAATTCTTTGCAGATTCGATACGGCTGAGGCGACTTGAACTGTTTGTAAACGTGTCCTACCATACTCTCTGTTTCGATTTTCACTGTGTTGTCCCTGAGAAACAAGGGACTTCCCCTCTTGACACTTGGTGTCTCTCCTGCAGATGAAGAGGAGGATGAGGAAGAAGTTTACAAGATGGCAGGTGTCATGGCCCAGTGTGGAGGCTTGGAGTGCATGCTCAACAGGCTGACTGGAATCAAGGACTTCAAACAAGGCCGACACCTCTTAACTGTGAGTCTCAGCTTCTGATCTTTGGGGTCAGGAGTTAACGTGCTGGGAAATGCTGCAAACATCAGCGAGGTTGAGTTGTCTGCCTCATGTTGCAGTTTAAGTGTTGGAGCGGAGGTTTCAATTCACTAATTCTGAAAACCTGAGAAATTCCTTCTCTGCCTCTCCCCTTCCTCTTGTTCACCGTTCTTTACAAAGACTTTGAAGTGTGTAGGAGCTGAGCAGTTGGTAAGGCTAAATCTTGTCTTGCTAGAGAGTTTGTTTTCTACCTCAGCCTTACTTGAAAACCAAAGCTGTCCTAAGGTTAATACCAGTCTAAAAATCTGTCTTGTTCTTTACCCCAGAAGTCTGGAAACTGGCTATGTTATCGGGTGCTTTTAGTTTCAGCAAAATCCTCCTACTTGTTTTGAAAGTATTGTAGAACATGCATTCTCTGTATTTTGTAGGTGCTCCTAAAACTGTTCAGTTACTGTGTGAAGGTGAAAATAAATCGTCAGCAGTTGGTCAAGCCAGAGATGAACACTTTGAATGTCATGCTGGGAACTCTTAACTTGGTAAGGACAACCTGGACTTCCACAAAGTGTTTCCTATGAACTCTGTTGAATGGGAACTGCCTCTGACTGTCGTGCTGCCCTGTGACAGCTGCAAAAGATCTTAAATATTGCTGGGCTGGCACTGCAAACCACGTTAGCCCTTCCTTATCTGTTAGGGAATGGCAGTGTGGGGTAAGTTAATCCAGATCCTGCTGGTGTTACAATAACTGCTGCCATCTTCTCCAGGCTCTGGTGGCTGAGCAGGAAAGCAAGGACAGCGGAGGAGCGGCCGTGGCAGAGCAAGTGCTCAGTATAATGGAGATCATACTGGATGAATCCAACGCAGAACCTCTGAGCGAGGACAAGGTGAATGCCTGGGGCTCAGTGCACGAATGGAAATGTTGACTGAGCTTCAAGGCTTCCAAACATCTTATGAGGGTGCTGCTGGGCTTCGGGAGCGCTAAATGGGAGTCTAAACCTTGTTATGCTTGCTGGCGTGTCTTAGCAGGCAGTGGAGGTAGGTAGGGCAGGAGGAGTGCCCCGAACCCAAAGCACTGTGAGGCTTCTTTTGGGATGATGCTTGCACAGTCGGGGTGGGGGTTATTAGGCACTGCTTGGATCCCTTCCTTGCTGCTTTGGGCTGCAGGCCAGGGAGAGACAAGAAAAGACACAGCTCTGCCTTGTTTGTTTGAGTGTTTTGGTACATGTTGAAAACATGATTGATTTTTCCAGCTAATTGAGGATAAAAACAGTCCCTCAACTCCACCGAGAGTGAGAAAAGCTTCTTGTTCATCTCTTGGAAATGTTGGTGTATAGGAGTCTGATGTCCTTGGACTAGAATTATTAGGCCTTTTTTACTAGAAAATTCTTTATTAGTAGGTGGAAGAAGTCAGTTGTCACCTAGACGAGTTGTTACAGCCATTCCACGAGACATTTGGGAATGAGGCAGGGTTTTGTTCTTCATCAGGCTGTCGTACCAGGGTGTAGAGCTCTAATCCTTCAGGACTGGGGTAGTCTACCAGCTGCTAGAGTGAGGGTTTTCCTGAACGTTGTAGACCTATTCCTGAACACAAATCGTGCTCTCCTTCCTTTGCAGGGTAACCTCCTCCTAACCGGTGACAAAGATCAGCTGGTAATGCTGCTCGATCAGATTAACAGCACGTTTGTCCGCTCCAATCTCAGCGTCTTGCAAGGCCTGTTACGCATCATCCCTTACCTGTCCTTCGGGGAGATGGAGAAGATGCAGATTCTGGTTGATCGATTCAAGCCCTACTGTAACTTCGATAAGTATGTTGTCATATTTCAACTAAAAGCACGTGAAATAGGTTGTACTGACAAGTCTATGCCCCCTCATTGATGCTTACTTCAGTGTAATGCAAAGCTTCAGAGATTCCTGGTGCATAAGCTTAATTTCCTATTCCACTTCTAAGCCATTTTGAAAAGAAATCCGTGAGCGTGTAGCTTGAGAAATAGGGCTTTAGGGTATATTCTGAGGTGACAAGGGTCTGAGTAGCTTTTCTGAGGCTCTGAGCTGGAGTAGGTATGTGAGTTCGGTGATAATGTGGTGAGAATTACAGGCGGGGATTTTTGGAGAGCCTCCAAGTTACCGTTTTTTCTCTCCGTTCAGGTATGATGAGGAGCACAGTGGAGATGATAAAGTTTTCCTAGACTGCTTCTGTAAAATAGCCGCGGGAATAAAGAACAACAGCAACGGCCATCAGCTGAAAGATCTCATCCTGCAGAAGGGGATTACGCAGAATGCCCTCGACTACATGAAAAAGCACATTCCCAGCGCAAAGAAGTAAGAGCCACTGTTTAACGTATGGGATGATCCTCAACATCCTTCTCTCGTTTCATCACCACAGTAATATTTCAAGAAAGCTGTTAACAAGTCCACGTTCAGAAGCATTTAGACTTGGTACAGCAGGGGGTCTGGTCAGACAGTCCTAAAAAGCCTGTGAGCTGCCCCTTTGACACCCAATTTCTCGGATATCGTGGTGTTTGTGTTTCCTGCCTGTTCCTTATCTGTTGCACTGTAGCAAATCCCAAGGCTAGGAGCTGACACTGTGGCTATTGGCCTGCACAGTGTGAAAGGGGGAGTGTGAATGTCACTTCATTAATTACCAGGGGAGGGACGCAGGGGGAAGGGTGCTTGTCTTGCCCGCAGCCTGCGCTCCCCAAGCCGTGCTGCTGGCTGACCGCCAAGTGCCTTTTCGGAACGGGTGACTGCCCGCCCTTCAGCTGCTGCCTCTTGTTTTCTGTGCAGTTTGGACGCAGACATATGGAAGAAATTCTTATCTCGACCTGCGCTTCCTTTTATCCTTCGCCTGCTCCGAGGACTTGCCACGCAGCACCCTGCTACGCAGGTGAGGAGACCGTCCTGAAAGCCAAGTAGGACGTGGCTGCCTTGCCACGTTGCTTTTTGTGTCTGCGGATAAGCCGTCTTTTCTACAGTAGTTAATTCTGCCCTGTTTTCATTGGGTTTGGAGAGACACACCAGCTTCAGGTATTGTCTGGAAAAGCCTGGAGGGGAGAGGTTTTGCCTTCAATATCTTCTCATCTCATGTGGTGTGAGGTTTACACGGCAATGTGCAGAGAAGATAATTTAGGATGGTGAACCGAGTAGTGTTGGTTGGCTTCTCAGGGTCTAGTGGTTGTTTTAAGAATGCTCTTTATCCAACATCCACAGTGGACTTGTTACTACTGGCCAGCGTAGCTGCATGTTGCCCCAGTCTCATATGCAGAGAGTCTGTAATGTTAGAGAGTGAAAGAAAGAAGTAAGACACGTGGCAAAAATTGTTGCAGACCAGTGCTTCTGCTCAGCTGTCGTGGGTGGGATCGGAGGGAACGGTTTCTGTCACGTGCGCCCTTCTTTCTGACGGAAGTGCCGCCTTTCAATCCCTCTCAGGTGCTAATAGGCACGGACTCGATTACCAACCTGCACAAACTGGAGCAGGTGTCTAGCGACGAAGGGATCGGGACGTTAGCGGAAAATCTTCTGGAGGCGCTGAGGGAGCATCCGGAGGTGAATAAGAAGATTGACGCTGCCCGGAAGGAGACACGCGCCGAGAAGAAGCGTATGGCCATGGCGATGAGACAGAAGGCCTTGGGCACTCTGGGCATGACGGTAATGTCTGTTTGCGCCGACGGCAGGCTAGCCTTCTCAGGAGCTTTTCTTTCTGTCCTGCTAAAACTACCACACGAGGAATTGTGTGAAATGATTTATTGACAAATGTCGCCGAGCTCGAGCCCACGGTTCACCACGGTGCTGCTGGGAGAGTAAATACGGTTGCCAATAGCAGGCTGGGAAATGGGTTGGGCATTCCAGTGGTGTTCCTCGTTGTCTTTTTTAACCTGCTTGAGGTTTTTCCTCTTTTTCAGACGAATGAGAAAGGGCAGGTAGTGACCAAGACCGCGCTGCTTAAACAGATGGAGGAGCTGATAGAAGAACCAGGTCTGACGTGCTGCATCTGCCGGGAAGGATACAAGTTTCAGGTAAATTTGCAAAGCGCTATCACCAGCTGAGGGGACTTGCCAGCATCCGAGGGTTGGTGGGTCGTGCTCTGGGAGATGAGGAAATCTCAACTTGTTTCTTGGAATCAGTAATTCCAGAGGAGTTGCAAGGTGGAGATGCGTTTCCAGTGAAAGCTGGATGTTTGCAGTGAAAGCTACAAAAAAGATTTACCAGTGTAAGTTCAAGCTAGGGCCTGGGAGAGGTGAAATTCAGTGTGGTGCCAAAATGTGAACTGCTACAGAAGTGAATGGTCTCTAACAAAGCTGTGAATGGTCTCTAACAAAGCTGTTGTGTCATTGCAGCCTACGAAAGTCCTGGGTATTTATACTTTCACCAAGCGCGTTGCACTAGAGGAGTTTGAGAACAAGCCCCGAAAACAACAGGGATACAGCACAGTCTCTCACTTCAACATTGTCCACTACGATTGTCACCTAGCAGCTGTAAGGTACGGTCTGGTCACAAGCTGGACAGTGGTGGTTGGTGTTATTTTTCAAGGTGGTTTGTGACCGTAGCACTTTAGCCTTGTAACTCAGGATGGGTTTGCTTAGGAGTTGGTCACTTTGCAGCCTGCAGAGAGCCGTGGGCTACTCTGTTGTGGTCTGCTTTAACATGCCAAATAGAGCTCAGGCCTGGACGCTGCAAAGCGAAGCCCGTGGTTTAAAGAAGCTGTGGAATTGTCATTTTTTGAGTGGTTTCTTAGACGAAAAAAACTTGCGTTCTTGTAACTTGCCTGGGTGTGGCTTGCTTTCTCCATGCAGGCTCGCTCGCGGCCGTGAAGAATGGGAAAGTGCAGCGCTACAAAATGCCAACACCAAGTGTAATGGGCTCCTGCCAGTCTGGGGACCTCACGTGCCAGAGTCTGCTTTTGCTACTTGCTTGGCACGGTGAGTAGGAGAAAGTTCTCGAGGTGTTTTGCATTTGGGTAGGTAAGTCGGTACTGAGTATAAACGGAGCGTGCTAGTTTCAAACCCTGGAATCAAAGATGATGGCAGCAAAATCTTAGTAAACCTGAGTCATTTCAGGGTCTGCTGTCAGGAGTGCATCTCCTAAAAAACCTACAGGTGTCATGTTTTGCTTCTTGGCTTCATAAATCAATTCATTACCTCCTTAGCCCCAAGGTGTGATGTGCAGTAACGCTGTTGATTCATTTGAGGCCCCGTGACCCCCCTGCTTTACGAAACAAAATCTGTTGGTGTTGTCTGATACCAACCCATCCCTTTGTGCAGATTTCCAACCCTCTGTTGGATGCTATGGGGTTTAGTAACCGCTTACCTGGAGCAGGTGGAGGTGGTTCATCCTGCGGTCAGTATTCTGGTCCACCTTGTGCTGGGTTTGTACGGTCGCATCAGAAATCAGGAGTGGTCGCATCTTAAAGGCATTTCAGCCAGGGAGATGTATCCCAAGCCCTGGACATGGGAAAATAATATCGATAAGTGCATGTGTGTATGCAGATGGGATTGGATTTGCTGGAGCAAGCTGAGAAGGCTGCCTTTGGGGAGGTTAATCGAAGGTGGCAGTGGTTGCATTTTTGCATGCTGTTCGTTCTTTAAAGCTTTTCTAGGAGACACTTGCTCAGATTCCGAGTGTGGTGTGGAAGCAGAAACTGTATTAACATTTTAAAAGGGTTTTTAACTAAAGTGATGCTGTTTTTTTTCAGACACAACACGTACCTCCAGGAATGCACAGGGCAGAGGGAACCCACCTACCAGCTCAATGTCCATGACATCAAACTGCTGTTTCTCCGTTTTGCGATGGAGCAGTCGTTCAGCGTGGATACTGGAGGAGGAGGAAGGGAGAGCAACATACACCTCATCCCGTACATCATCCATACGGTGCTCTACGTCCTCAACACGTCAGTACCTTTCTCTTTGCGCTGGGACTCTCAGTCCCAGAAAGGTCTTGATATGAGGGCTGCAGTCTGGGCTTCATACATCCGTGTGAAAAATCACACAAAAGTTTTAGGAGGAACCAAATTGCATGTCTTGAGCAGACTGTTCCAGGTTGATGTTGTTTGGAGTAAAGTGTGGCCGCCTGAACATGCAGGATAGCAGGGAACTTACTGAGTAAAAGCAACCAAGAATTAGCTTCTCTTTCCATTCTAGATGTAATTATTACCTCTGGAGTGAGCAACAGGGTTATTAGATTAAAGAAACACTGCCAGCTTAATTGTCTCTGGAGCAGACAGAAGAAAGACACTGATGAAGTAATTGTTGTTAGTTGAAAACTTAACCCTGGTGTCACTTTATCAGATATAAAAACAACATAACCACCTTTGCTACCAGTTTTGACATACCGGAGTTCTCCTGTAGTGTTCAGGTCTGTCGGATTCTTCCTGACATTGTTAAGTTTTTTTTAAAAAAGCGTTATTACTCTTCACCAGTAAACAGCAGCACTGGAACCCTCGTGGTGAGGTGTTTCAGCAAGATCTTACTTATGCAAAGCAAACGAGATAAGGGCGTGCTTTGGCTTGACCCTACGTCTAAGTGTGCGAATCCGCAGGCACCCAAGTGCTTTGGAGTGCATGAGTTGGTCCTGATAATACAGCACCCCATGCAAAAGTGGAAAGCCTTTTGTGTCGTTAGATACTAGAAAGTAATATTAATTAGATGAGGATATAAATGTTAAAATACACGCCTCTTCGACCAAGGTCACTCCAAATGGAGTGCAGTGAAATCTCTCTCACTTTCCCGCCTGGAACTAATCAACGTTTTGGCTCTAATACAATTTGGCTATTGTTTTTAATATCTATCTCCAGATCCCTGTGCTATTGTTTTCCCAGTCCCTTGGGAGACAAATAAATGAAACTATTCTTTTCATCTCGTTAGTCTGCTTACTGGCACCAGAGAGCCCAGAACCCGCTGTGCGGCCGTTGGATAAAAATGCATTATGCAGTTCCCAGCCATTATTTTTTTGCTAAAGACGTGTCGATATTAAATGAAGAAAATGAAGAGCTACTGGTTGGCCACCAGCTGCATCATGTAGCAAATGAAAAGGCCACACAACAGTGACACCAGGCACAGCTTTATCTGCTAGGGTGCTGCTTTACACCTTCCTGACAGGGAGAGCAGATCTGAAAAATCGAGAGACCTACCTGTTTGGCAGAGCTGTGGTGAGGTACGATACACCTTCTCAAGGTTTACACAGTCAGCTCGGGGTGTCAGGACTCCTGAAGAGACAGGAGCTGGGGAAAAGGAAATGAATTTTGTGTTTAAGATTACAGTAAATGCACTCTTTGATTTTTTTGAAATGGGCCTGTATCTTCTCAGTGATTGCTTGGTGGTAGATGAATAACATAAATTGATTGTAAGGTCTGGCTGTAGGAGCTGCAGTCACGTGCTTCGTGTCAGATGGGAGATAGTACAACCTCAACACATGGACTGGCTGGCCTGAGTTTTTTTTTTTCTTTTTCTCTAAAAAAAGGGACAAATAGCTGTACAGTAGTATTGCCCTCTGTTGGGGCAATGCCAACTGCCTTGCAAACCTCTCTAGGTTTGCACAGCTCCAAGGGAAAATGAGTTTGCTGGGCTTGTACACTTCACTGGGTGCAGATACACAACTGGTGGATGAATTTGGGAAGAACCTGATGGTGCCAAGCTCGTGCTGCTTTTTCTGCTGTAGGACTGCACGAATGCCGTACCTGAGCGCTCCCGAGAGGGAACAAATGAATGTGTAAGAGCCAAGCAGCTGCTGAAGCTTTTCTTGTGTTTCAGAACTCGAGCTACATCGAGGGAGGAGAAAAACCTCCAGAGCTTCATGGAACACCCCAAAGAGAAGTGGGTGGAGAGTGCCTACGAGGTGGATGGGCCCCACTACTACACCGTGCTGGCGCTGCACATCTCGCCCCCGGAGAAGTGGAAAGCCATGCGAGTGGAGATCCTCAAGAGGCTCCTCGTCACCTCCCACGCACGAGTGGTGTCACCAGGGGGAGCCAGCAGGTCAGCCACCGCCCGCAGCTCCCTCCTCTCCCAGAGCCTGGCTCGGCTTGGCCCTAGGGAGCTGAGGAGAGGATGGGGCACATCTGAGAACTGCACATGTTAACCCTTCCGAGTGGCTCAGTGCTCGCCCTTGCGGAGGTGTGAGCAGGAGCGGTCAGGTCGGGATGGTTTTTGGAGTGGAACAATCAGCTGATGAGTGGAAATGGTGCTTTTCCTAGGAGAGTAGCTAAAAGTAGGAAAATGTAAGATGCTTATTTCCCCCCCCTCATCTCAGGCGAGTAGTACCCTCTGCTGTGTGCTGTTCCTGAGCTACTAGCACGCTCTCTGCTTGCCTGCCTTATGCTCCTGCGCTCTCTCGATCAGTGTGCTAGCTTCCTTAAATAGAAAAATAGAAATAGAAATCAAATGCCATTGCTTTTAAAAAAGAAAAAAAAAAATCAATAGCAGCTGTCAAGCGCTTGAAGTACAAGAATAAGTGGCTGCGCCTGCCTGACAAAAGCCCCTATTTCCAGAGAAGGAAGGGGAATTCCGGTTTCTGAAAAGATGATTTTAAATAGCTGTCATAATTAGGAATAAATTCATTATTATTCTAAGTCGCCTTAAAGGGCATTCTTATTCTGATGGCATTAATTATGTGCTTGATAAAGTCGTGCCATTGTAGCGGCGCACAACGCAGCATGCATCAATGCTATTAGAGGCATCAGAAGCGAGAGAGCCCTTCAAGGAGCTCCCGTATTGATTTCTGCGCGAGTTTCTGCTCAGCCTGCTCCGGATCCGTGGCTCCTGCCCGAGTTCTGGGAAGAAAAGGGGGTTTAACAGCTACAGGAGAGATTATCGTGGAGGTCTGTTTCCTCAGAGGCGAGGCCGTGCGGCTTTTCATGTGGCCGGTGAGCGAGGCTGGCAAAGCGAAGGCTCGGCGTGGGTTTGCTGGGGGTGTTGTGGTGGTTTTTTAAAACCCTCGGTAAACGATTCGGTTTCTTTCCCAACTTACGTCTTAAGCGTGTGTGTAATGAAAGCATATTGAAACGACATGGCAAGGAACTTCCAGCTAAACCGTCCAATCTCGGGAATTTCAGGGGAAAACACTCAGAAATAGTTCTGGGGAATTATGTCAAGGTTTATTCAAGGGCTTTCTTTAATCCCTGCAGACTAAGAGAGCACAAAGCCCTCCACCGATAATGCCTCTCAGAAATAGAAATATGGCAGTTCTTATTTCCGGGCTTATTTATTCTTGTGGAAAATTGAGAAGAAGGGCGATGGACGGGGAAACGCTCGGCGGATAAGTGCCGGTGCCTTGAATTTGTAGGCTGAGGCGAAAGGGAGGCCGGCGTCTGTAACATCAGAGCAGCGTGGCTGCACGCGAAGATTCAAATGAGCGTTGGGTGCAGTACGAGGGTGTTCCCTGGGAGCACCCCGACCCGGAGGTTTGTCAGGGTGGTGAAGCTGAGCGAGACGCACGGAGAAGTCACTGCAGGAACCGACAGCGCGGCTGAAAGCAGCCGAGGATCAGCTCGTGACCCTAAAAAAGGGGCCCGTAAATATTATTAATGAAGGTGCAGGCAATACTCGACATTCCCTCGGACTTAAGCGAAGGCAACAAACACAGCGTGTACCCTGTCGGGTGGTTGGGTGTTTTATCCGGCTGCTCAGCTGGATTAGTCAGCGTAAGACAGATTTGAGGAGAATCCAGCCAAAAATGGTTTCTCTCTCTGCCAGGAGCTGCAGCTATTGCAGTTTGGCTGCAGGACCCAAGTGAGGGGCACTCGGTACCTTCTGTGTTTTAGAAAAACTTTGTAGTTAAACCCAGAGATGCAATTACCAGAATGGATAGGAGTCCTGGGTTTGTTCTTTTCTCACAAATATAATTTAGAAATTCCAAAGAACTGAATCAAGTGACCGGTTACCCTGCGCGTTATTACTGACCCAAGAACTCTGGCTAGAAAAATCGTCTGGACCCTTTTCAGTATAGCTTTCATCTGGAGCTTGGAAGGAAAACAACCTTTTGATTTTTTTTTTTTCCCTTTGCTCCTGCCTGTGACCTTTCTAAAATATTCATGAGAGAAGCAAGGCTCCCAAAGTGTTCACGGCTAACTTTCTGCTGGCAGCCCATGCATAGCTGATGAGCCTGAACCAGCTTACGTTAATGACAGCGCGGCAGCTATTCTGTGAAGTAGCTGTTCCAGAAGGTAGCTACCAGCCTTAACCCACAAGGGCCTTTTAGTTTTCAATTAAAGGAGCAGACTCCAATTAGATCAAAAACCATCCACATAAAAAGAAACTCTGTCTTGCAGTATTTGGGAGTCTAGAATTAGCCTCGCTCTAAGTTGCTGTTCTTCCCGTGGAAATTTAGTCACCTTTACTAATTGGTTTTCCTTTAAATAATTAAGCCTAGCTGCTCGAGCAGGCTGCCACCTACCAAGCTGGCTGCTTTAAGAGCTGACACACAGACGTAGCCTTTTAGAATAAGAGCAGCGAGATATTAATTTCCCCCAAAAAAAGCCCGGTTTGTGGAAGATTGAAGTTGGGCCCGTGGTTGGACGATACCCTTGTGTCTTGTTGACTTGCGTTGGTGGCAGCTGAGCTCATTCTTGATGCATAAGAAGAAGGGCTTGGGTTGGTTTTTGGTTGTTTGGGTTTTTTTTCTCTTTTTTGTCTCCAAAGCTTTTAAGTGGTGAGCAGGAAGCGGCATGTGACGGAGGCAGATGTACCTGAGAAACACGGGCAAGAAAATTCCAAGCCCATTAGAGTTGCTGGCGGGAGGTTCTGCCTTGCCACAACCTGTTTGTGATTAATCCTGTAAACTTTGGGAGCTGTTATCCCAGGACTGCTCTGTACCTTTTGTAGCATTTCTTCAGCCAGGTGCTGCCTTTCCACAAGAAGCCCTTTCATGGCGATAGAATAACCGAGAAGATATTCAGTGGAAGATGTTAAACTCCTCTGTTTCTTCAGGGGCAAGACAGTTCCCTTCAAGTCTTTCAGAAACGCTTTTAGGAGTCAGAAGCAAACACACATTCTCTGTCATTGGTGCAGACTGGGGCTGAAACCGAGGTTTAGTTACTCCTGCAGGGATCTGCCCCATTCCCAGCGGTGAACGTACAAACGGGGGCTGTGTGTTGTTTTTTCCGACTTTGCTGTTGACTTCCTACGTGATCGTAGCGGTCCGCTTCTTGTTTTCTTCCTGGGAAAGAGGGATTTATTGGCTAACCTGCTTCGGTTACGCAAGGCACAGCTGGGAAAGGGACGTTCCCAGCTCTAGGAATCGTTGCGCGCGCTGGTGTTTGCTGCGTGTCCAAGAGCACCCAGCAGAGCTTACCCCGAGCCGTTCGCCGAGAGGCTTTTTGGCCGTTTCAGCTTTTCGCGCGGTTCAGTTACCGAAGCACAGTAAAGTGATTAACTCAGAGACCGATTTCGTTATCCTCCTAGACTGGCAGATAAGACGGTGAAGGAATACGCGACGTACCGCTCCGGCCTTCTCTTCTGGGCCCTAGTAGATCTCATTTACAACATGTTCAAGGTAAGGAAAAACGTTGACGTTCGTCTCTTAACCCGAGTGTTGGAAACAGAAGGCAGAGTTTGAAGCCCTTCTTTTCCCAAGATCCTTAGAAACATAAAACTTCACCTCATGGGAGCAGAAAGGCCGCACGAGGCTGCCTGAGCTCTTTGTACCCTTTGGAATGTGGTATCTGAAGGATCGAGAGGCTTTTCCGGTCCGCAGCGCTCCTCCTGTGTTGTGTTTGCTCTTTTTTTTTTTTTTCCTGTTCATGGTTTGCTAAAGCAAGGGCAGTGAGAGCTGCACCAGGGGAGACAGTTGGGTGAGGTAGGGGCGTCCACCAGAAAGAAACATACAGCTTCCAGAAGGGTTAGCTGGTTAATTAGAGGGAGCAAATTTGCATTCTGTTCAAAAAAACACCCCATACGTGACTTTATTATAATCTATGTGGCTTGTTTGCAAGAGGCAGGGGATGCAAGTCCAAGAGCAACAGGAGAAGGTGTCAGGGTTTGCAGTTATTTTTCAAGACAATCATTTTTTGGGCTGATTTGGACCCATTTTCTCCTCTCGTAGAAGGTGCCTACCAGTAACACGGAGGGAGGCTGGTCCTACTCTCTTGCTGAATTCATACGACACAACGACATGCCAATACACGAAGCTGCAGACAAGGCCCTGAAAACCTTCCAGGAGGAGTTCATGCCAGTTGAAACGTTTTCCGAGTTTTTGGATGTGGCTGGTAAGCGTGAGCTTTCCCTTTTATAGGCTGCCTTACGCAACTCGTGACTGCCGCTCGCTCGAGACGGCGGCATTCCTGACACCGCTGCCGCGGCTTGTTTGTGTGAGAGGAGGAGACCTCGGCGCTCCAGCTCTCGCCCGAGTTACTGCACAAACAGCTGGGAGACGCGCTTGAGCGTCTCCAGGCAGGAAAAATTTCTCTCAGCTGATCCTGCGAGCCCTCCCCCTGCTCCGTGCAGCACAACGTGCTCACCTCGCGGCGGGAGGGTGGTTTGCACAAATGTGCTTCGAAGGCTGATGAGCAGAAGTGACCGTGGCAGCACAAGTTCCTGCCGTAGGGATTTTGGTGTCCCTGGGAGTCGGGAGACGCTGAAAATATGCAAGAGAAGCTGCTCTTAGTTCTGTCACGGTTTAGCTGTGCCCGGATCGCTGTCCGGCTGACGGGATCCCTGTGGTAGCTCAGCTGCCCAGGAGCACGTGCCACGCGGATTTAACGCACGCGCTTTGGTCCCTTCCGCACGTGCATCCGGCCGGGGTTTATCTTCACGCTGTCCGTACTTAAAATAAAGTCACAGCTCTCATTAGTAACTGACACATGCCCCGGCACCAATCCCCAACGTGGCCAAGAGAAACCGCTTTGTGGTCCTAATTATTCTTTTTGTTACTGTCTTCTTTTGTTTCAAGGACTCTTATCAGAAATCAACGATCCCGACAGCTTCCTCAAGGATCTTTTGAACTCCATCCCCTGAGCCGCCGGCACGGAGAAGCGTTGGGCAGAGACTACACTAGCTTGCCTTCCATCCCTTTGTGTTCCTCCTTGTGCAGTCTGTCCCTTCCCTGAGGAGTGCTGCAGTTTTTTTGGTTGTGTTTTTTTTTTTCCTTCTGGGTTTTTTTGTTGTTGTTTTGTTGGGGGGGTTTTTTCCTCCCTCCTACAATTTTTCTTCTTGGAGTGATTTGGAATTTAGATTTGTTTTATCCTGTATTTCAGTGCTTCTATCTGTAAAGCCTTGTGTATTCAAGCTGGTTGAAAGAACTTGTACAGAGAGGAATCCAAACCAGTTAATCTTAATGCTTTAGTGTGCACCTCTTTGAAGTTAAATAAATCGAACAAATGGGTAAGATGGGTTTGACTACTACTTTAACCGGGCAGTACCCTCAATGCCAAGTTCTTTCTCATGTTTTCTTTCAGAGCTCCTTCTCTCAGGGCTCAGAGCTGCCACTTTTTCCGGCCCGTAGTCTGGACAAGGAGACACAGGAAACAAAAGGCTCGTAGGGAGCGAGGAACCAGACTGACCCTGCCTTTCCTGATTGTACATGCAGAGCAGGTTTCCCCTGGTGGGACTCGAGCCTTAGAGACTCGGGCACTGCCGGGACAGCCTTTCCTTCCAGCCTTTCTTCACCTGGGTGAGGGCAGCTGTCCCAGCCGCAGTCGTCCTCGCCGACGCTCAGCGTTCCCCCTCTCCGAGGCACGGCGCCTGTCACGGGCTCTTCCCTGACTTTACTCGAGGCCGTGTCCAAAGCGAACGCGCGTGTTTGTGCCTCCGGTTGCGTTAGTCCTGACGGCGGCGTCGCCTCTCGGAGGGATGCTGCTCGCAGCGAATTCATTTTCTCTCTTTCTCTCTCTGGTAGAATTTTCAGCTTCGGCAAAACGCATGGCAAACAGGCGCGGAGCCGGCCGCTCGCCCTTGCGATCGCTTGCGCCGCGGCGTGCATGCCCTGACCTGAAGCCAAGCACCTGCTTTGAATACAGCCTTGCCTTTTCTCACCCACTTGTGCATGCCGGTAACTTCGCTTTGCCACCAGTTCTGCTGTCCTGTAACCCAGCTGACACGTGGTTAAGCTGGAATCTAATAAAGCTTTCCCTGTCTTCCTCGTCTCTGTTTGAACTTGAATTTCCGCAATCCTAACGCAGTCCCGTCCCATAAATAATAATTATTTTGGGGGCTGAATAGCTCGGCAGCCTATTTGATGCCTTTTGTTAGCATCGAGTGTTTTTCTTCTCGCCCCCGTGGGTGCTTATGTCACTCCTGGCAGTGGGACTCGGTTCTGGGGAGGAGTGCTGAACAGCCTCGAGAAGTTGGGGTTAGCGTCTTGCAAGAGGACGTGTCCATGGGCTGCTTTGTCAGGTAGAACCGCCTCGCCTCGTGAAGGTACAGGAGGGGGGTAACGCATGGAGTTTGTTCTTTAGTCCAGTGATACTGTGCTTCACCTGCCTTTTAACCACATAAAAGGGAAAAACACACCTTGTTTGAAAAGCACCGTAAAGCCAAACCTAACAGTTTCCTCCAAACAAGCAGCTGTAACACCCGTGGGTGGGTGTGCAAGCCTTGCTTACCGGTGCCTGGGTACGGTGGCTTGAGCAATACCAACCCCCTTTTTTTTTTTGAGTGAACGACCTTTCGGAGCAGTGTGATTCCTGAAACCAGCGAACAGGTAACCAGGTTTTGGTGACCGTGGTTGTGATGCCTCTTTCTTGCAATCTGGAGAGATCAGGTGCAAGACTGGAACCCCAGAGTGTTTTGACTTTGTCGTTTCTGTAAGATTGACCAGTTCAGCTCCAGACAAGAACTAGTAATGGGATTCAGAAAGCCGGGGAAGAATACTCAGCTGCCTTGCTCCCTGCTTGTTGTCTTTTCACAGAAAAATACGCCTTTCCCCCTTGAGTTGCAGCCTTGGCGGGACAAGCGGTCCCTCAGCTTTTGCTTCACAGCTGTTGCCTTGCTGGCACGAGGAGGGACGATGCGGTGCCTCTCCTGAGCTCGCCTAACCAGGTAACTTCGGCAGAGCTCCAAGTTTTGCCGATGCAAATCCTGGTATCGCTCTGTTTATGCTGGCACAGGTCTTCTGTGAAAACAGTCTCCCTGTTGCAGGAACTGATAAAGTTACCGGCAAAAATACTTCTTTTTGTACCCATGCAGATCCTTAAGTTTATCAGGAGGAGGCCAAGGAGTAGGATCTTAAAGGGAGGTCATAAACTATGTCCTTACCCCCATATAAGCACATTTGCAGTCAGCTCCTCGGAGCTAATTTGGAGAGTTTTGCAAAGACCCAGAGATGGAAAATAAAGGCGGGTGTATCAAGTGCTTCCCTGCCCAGAGCACAAGAGGGCTGTGATTCATGGGGGAGCCAGTTTTGAAAAGAAGGTGGAAACGACATGATAGAGCAGAATAGCTTGGGAGGGACTGAAAACTAACAATGACAACCCGAGAAGACCCAGAGAGGGACAAGAACAAAAGAAACATGTTTTGGAAAGTTTCAGCTGGCGCAGGCCACACGCAGAGGCTCAGATATTGGCGGTGCCACACAAAGGCGACGCGCCTGGGGCTGCGACATCCCCCCAGGCTGGGGCTGGGGAAGTCAGCGGAGACTTTTGAGGGGAATGTTTTGCTTAAATTAAAAAGTCAGAGAGGCGCAAGACTTAGGGAAAACGCCTCAACAGGGGTAAAACAACTCAAACTGATGAACCAAACCACTAACTGGACAACAAAGAGTCAACACCTTTTCCAAAACCAAACTTGCCAAAGACATTTTGTTTGAGAAAAAAAGTCTTTCCAACGCAGGAGAACCAGTGTGACCTCTGCTTGGAAGCTTGGAAGCTTCCCCCAGCCGATGGGCTGTCCTCCCAGCGGCTGGGTCAAACTCCCGTGATTGTTTATTAATTGATCTTGGGGATGACAGCTCCCCCAGAGAGCAAAGCACCCAGCCCTGCCCCGGGCACTGGCAGCTGGGAAGCCCTTGACCTTCCCCCTTGTACTTCACGACGGTTTCCTTCGTCCTGCTGCCTCCTCCTTTTGTAATTCCTTTCTTCGAGCCAGGCTGTGCCCTTCGGGGAGCTTTTCATAGCCGGGTGCTCTTGGCGACAGCTGTCCCGCCGGGCTGGGAAGCCTTCCTCCTCCTGCTCCTCTCTGCCTGAAGCCCGACGCTTCCGACTGGCTCTCCAAGTTTCTCTCCTGTGTTTTGTCTCTTACTGCAATTGCCTGGAAGTGTTTTCAAACAAGCGGCGCTGAGCATAAACACTCGGTGAGCTGCAACGTTTCAGTGCCATTAAAGATTCCCTGGACTTTTTCCGACGCAGGAGAAGTGATTTATCTCCCTGGGCACACATCTGCGGGGTTTGTTTTTCAGGCAGGAGAAGAAGGATGTGAGGATCATGTGCATTCAGCAGGGCCGTGGGGGAGCCCTGACAGTTACGTGGCTGCGTCTTGGGGCTGCAGCCTCCAGTGCAGAAATTTGGAGCAAGAAACCTCTTTTCCCTTTGTCCAGAGTTTTTGGGCAGCCTTGCTCTGCGTGAGTGCACCCTCTGCTGAAGGCTGCCTCGGTATTAAACAGCAAAACCCCCTTTTGTGCAAAACCATCCCCAGTTTCTGCTGAGGTGATGCTGAGACGTCGCTCGAGGAGCCCACGGCCAAGGAGCAAGACGGCAGATGCGCTGCTGAACCGCAAGAGAACCGCTCCGAGGGCCGGGCTTGCGCTTACCCCGGCAGAAAAGTCCGTGTTGTGTGTTTGCTGAAACAGGATTTGATGCTTTTATTTTGCTGAAAATACCTCCTCAGGTGCCCGAACCGCCGCCTCTGGGAAGCACAGAGGCTTTTCTCCGTGCCAGGTGGCCGATGGCCAGGGAACGACCCCCAGTTTGCTCACCCAGTGCAGGGCTGGGCTGTCCCTACAGCTGCAGCTGAGTTATCAGTCCTCTCCTCATCAGCTCCCAGCTCCTCAAACCTCATCTGGGCACCACCAGCTGCTGCACGGACCCGTATCCAGCTCCACGTGCTGCTTTTGGCCCTTGAGAACCTTCTTCTCCAGGGAAATCCCCCCCCAGACTCTGCCAGCCCGGCCCTTTCCGTCTCCATCGCAGGAGTGACGGCAACGCTGCAGCGCCCACTCCGCAAACAGCGGGCACCATCACGCCGCCTTCACCGTCTGCCTGTGGTAATAAAGCCAACCTTCTGGAAAATTCCCTCCCTGCTTCAGTCTGGCCTTTTGGGCCAGCCCTGTTTTCAGCTGAGCACTTATTCCTTACCGACTGATGCCCCACGGAGCTTGAGGGCTGGGTGGGCCATCCTCCGAGCAGGCAAGTGACTTAAACAAGTACAAAAAGCACCAAAGCACCAGGTTCCCAAATCGCTTTTAAATTCACAAATGAAGCCAGGCAGGTTTTTAGCTGGTTGGGAGAGCAGCCACCCCGAGGAGCAGCTTCCCCAGCGCAGCTCAGGAGACCTCCCACGGTCCGTGTGAGCTTATTTCGAAGCCACCCCTTGTGCCTCGTTTCTGCTCAATTCCAGATAAGAAAATCAAAATTGGCCTTGACTTGTTTGCTGCACGGCACCGGGGCACAGCCCAGCCGCGTTATCACCCCAAGCAGGGATGATTCACAGCGCGGGTGTACAGAACCGAGGGCACGGAGGGAAAACAAGCCGTGTGGCTTGCAAGAACCACTGGAAAAGATTTTGGGGTGAATTAAATACAAAATCATTCTAGGGATGTCTCCCGTCCCGGTACATGAAGTTGCTGGGAGAAGCCAGCTGCAACCTCCTGAACCTCCAAGAATAGTTACTACATAGTGACCAATAATTTCCAAGAGGGGAAAAAATACAATTTTTAAACCCCTGTTTGGAGATTATTTTTTTTTGGCGGGACTGATCCCGCTCGTTTGCATCGACTGCTCAGCTCAGGGAGGGACCGCTGGCTCCGTCCCTTTTATCACAACCCCGGAGATCCCTCTCCCCCTGCCAAAGGGAACACGCCGGTAGGAAAAGACGTATATTTTGTTAAAATTAAAAATAAACCAGTACAAGCATCATGTCGAGGGGAAGCCCTTGCACTGCATTGTAACGCTGCGACCCGAAGCAGCCTGGGGGCCCCTGGGTGCCTCCGAAAGGCATCAGCCCCAGAGACCGGGACGGGGAACACAGCTTTCAGCCCTCTGAAGTGTGTGAAGAGGCTGGCTGCTGCCTCTGGAAAGATTTGATTTATTTTCACAGTGCTTATTAAGCTTTTATTAGAGCAGGATAATCCTGTGCTCAGTGCTATTCCCTGCATCCCGGCTCTGCCGCTACAGGCCCTGGGTTTGAAGCGGGAGTTACAATCTCTTTCCAATCCTCCTCTCCTGCCCCCTAAATGATTTTTCCCTTCATCCCAGCGTTGCCACGGACCCTGGAGGGATCAGGCACGTTGCCTGTTGCCTAATTCACGTGCGGCAGAGCTCTCCTGCCTCTTCCTACATCACCCCGGGAGCATCGGGCACCTCGTGATGGATTTCCCACACGAAAAAGCAGGGTCTTCCTCCTGGAAATGTGCCACCGCCCCGACGCTCCTCTGCCTGACTCACCCTGATCCCTTTCTTTGCAAAATACGAACCACTTTTAGGTGAATCACAGCCTGAGCTGTGGGCGAGCTCCAGCCAAACCCGGCGCAACCCTCCAGCGGGTTCTCGGTGACCTGCGAATGTCCAGGGGGATCCCAGAGCCACAGGAGAAACGGCTTTGATGTAGAGAGCCCAGGTCTGCTTTCGAGGCACAGAAAAGAACATATAATAAGCAGAAACTGCAAGAATTAAGCTCTTTGTGGCTCAAGTTCAGCTTTGATATAGGAAGAGAGGCTGGACTTTTTAAAGAAAAATAGATAGAAATGTCAAGAACGTCACAATTAGTCTTGGCCGGTCTTGCCAGCGATGTCGGGTCCAGAAGCTTTTGCATCTTTCTGGAGGAGGTGGGAGAAGAATAAAGGAGATGCTTTAATTTGGGGAAGGAGGCGGAGGGCAGGGCAGGCAGGGATAGCCGCTGATTAATGAGTTCTCGGACTCGAATCACTTAGATGTAGAAATATTTGCCGTAACGATGCTAACCCAAATAATTGCTGTTATTAAAAATAATCCTGCTTAGCGCTTGTTCTTTCCGAAGCGTTGTGGCAACAGGACCTCGGCAACCCTCGGCACGTGCCCCTGGGGTAAGCGCGCGCCGTCCTCCCCCTGAGATGGGGAAACTGGGGTGGGAAAGGGCTCGTGATGCTCCTGTGAAGCCTGAAGTCCTCTGGGACTTGAAGGCAAATTAAAGCCCTGGGTAGCAACAAAAGCCAAAACCAGCACCCCAGGGTAGCACGTGTGCCCGGCTGATAAAATCTCATTTTCAGCCCTGAACGGGTGTTTGGGATGATGTGTGGTGCTGGTGTCCCTGGTTATCGGTCGTGTTGGTGTCGGTGCTTGCCGTGTTGCTCAGCTCGCCGCTGAGCATCTGTGTGTCGGGACACCGCACGGGCCGTTCTCCGGGCGTTTAATCCTTGCAGCTTCTCCCAGGCCGTTTTTTTTTAAAGACCTTAATTAATGAACAAATCCGAGTGCGTTCTAAACCCAGCGCCATCCTTTAATTATTCCTAATATTTGATGACAACAAACTAATTCCCAAATGATGACATCAGACATTAAAGGCACATCTCCCGAGTGCCAGGTCATTAGCATTTCTCTTCCCTCGGTCCGTCCTTTGCCTGCTGTAAGCAGTTTTGATGTAACGAGCTCGGTGACTGCATCGGCTGGCGCAGCGCAAAGGTATTTACCAGCCACGGGCTACCGGGCTGGGAATCATTGCAAACTGGGCGTTTGGCTGTCAAGGAGCTCCACCCGAAGACCTCTCCCTCAGAAACACCCCAGGACATTGGGAAATCTAAGAGGGGAGCTGCTTCGACAGCTTCAGCTCGTTGACTCACTCCACTGACACCAAGTTTTCTGGCGGCCACCACGAGCATCCCCGCAGGTTGGGGATGGGAGGCGGAGGAGTGGTCCAGGGCTCCCGTCAGGAAGCTTTTCCTCGTGCTGTGTAAAGCACATCAGGCTAAAAACCCCACAGTACAAGGAACGAAAACATTCCACTGATGGCTTCTGGAAGAAAAATTGAGATAGGGAGCTACAAATATATCGCAATTCAACTTAACCCTCTTCTATGCTCTGCCCTTTGGATGCTGCTCAGTGAGCCCAGCGTGGGCTACAAAGTGTGGGGGAACAGGGAAGAGGAAACCACATCGTATCTTTTTCCAAAAGACAAAAATTCTTCGCAAGTTGCTCTGCATTTAAACTCATCTGGCCAGGGTCTGCCTGCTAGCTGCAGAACGAAACGCTGGATTGAAACTGCGCACTCGGGCGTGCACAGATTAACACTGCAGCATCCTGCAATTATCCTCGACCAAGTGCCAAAGCAATCACTGTGACCTAAAACACACCTGCGGCAGCCTGCACGGGCTTATCGATGGCGTATTTGCTGCTCCACTCAATACAGATGCAAATATTTGGTTACTAAGGAAGCAACGAATATTGCCACAGTCTCCAAGGAAATGCTCCGGCGTGTCTCAACCCCTCCAAGCCAAGGGATGCTTCGCAGTCGATCTCAGCATCTTTATCTCTCGCTACATCTCCGGAGTTCACCCACCTTTATTGGGCTGAACCTGGTGCAGAAGCTTTTGTTTCCAAAATATTTAAATGATCTTCCCCAGGTGAGAGGGGACCAGCCCGGGTCCATCCTTCGCACCCCCGAGTCTCTGCTGATGGGCAGCTCTTTGACCATGCATGAGCATCGTCCCTCTTTAATCATAGAATTGTCAGGGTTGGACCTTAAAGATCATCTCGTTCCAACCCCCCGCCATGGGCAGGGACATCCCCCACCGGATCAGGCTGCCCAGAGCCCCATCCAGCCTGGCCTTAAAGACTCCCAGGGATGGGGCTGCCACCCCCTCTCTGGGCAACCTGTTCCTTTGTGGCTGAACTCCGTTTTGTGGTTCTGACACATCCCCAACTGTTGCAAAATAAGATTTTTTTTCCCTCCAAAAAAGCAACGGGAAGGAAGGAATAGACCTGCAATGGGAGAAGATGCCGGGGTTAAGCAGCAGCTCCTACTTCATATGGGCTGATAGAACTGGTAGAAAATACATGAGGGAAAAACCCACTTGCTTGAGGAGGAGAAACCTCCTTTAAAGGCAACAAGGAACCTGCAAGGAAGAAGACTTGCTGGTTTTGTAACTGCTGATGTAACTCATTTCTCCCCCATTATCGACAGCAGCCAACCCGCCAAATATTTTCTGTTTCCTCAGCGTGACGCGATGACCGATGCAAATCCCAGCGCGATCCCTTATATGGCTGGAAACGATAACCCCGGTGACTAACCCAGCCCTTTCTCCACCGAGCGACACCTCGGTGATGTGCAACGAGGCGCAGCCTCCGCGTCTCCCTGCAAGGACCGGGCGCGTTCGCCGGGGTCTGAGTCACCGGAGGAGTCACCGGGGCAGCCGGTGCCTTCTCGCCCATCTTCCCACGTGCCTCTTGCACGGGCAGGCAGGGATGGTTTCTGCTCCAATTTCTCAAGAAACAGCCCCGGTGCTGGTGCAAACATGGGAGCCGGCCGGGGAAAGGCATGAGCTTTGGAGTTGGAAACGCCGGCCGAAAATGGAGCTGGGATGCGGTGGGCTCATGGCAGCAACTCCTGGGCGGCTCATCCCTTCCCCCAGCCGATGCTCGTGCACCATCACACGGGTCTGGGTCAAAACTCAACCATTTGGAGGAAAACAGTGTTAAAAATTCTGCTTATTACAGCAGCCTGGCTTGCACAAATAGCCTTGACCAGGCAGCCGACTGCAGTGCAAGGGCGAGAGCCTCAGGTGAGCGATACTTAAACCCCAGTTTAACCACTGCAGCCTCAGAAAGAAACGACCTCTTGTTTCTGCAGAGTCCGGGGTGGATAAATCATCCTTTTCCATCTCTGAGGCTGGCGAGGAGTGGGCTCGGGTGGTTGCTGCAGCCCAAGGGAACAGGAAGGGGGATGAGGGAGGGATGCTGGGTTTGTTGGGGGTTTTGGAGGAGATGCTGTTTCAGCGCGATGCTGGGATTTCAGAGCTGAGGAGGGATCTGCTGAGGTTACTGAATGGGGCATTTTCAAGGGCTGTGGAGATTTAGGGTTGTTAAGCCAAAGGTTTTTTTGCTTGCTTGGTTTAGCTGGGGATTTATTCAAACACACAAACCGTAACTCCGTGGCGATGCACGTCAACCCGCGGGGAGCATCGCTTACTCGCTGTAACTCAGCACAGGGTGTCTGCGCTGCCGAGGCTGCTGAGCTTGGTTTGGTTTGGCTGCAGAACGGTTGTTTTGAACCCAAGGAAACAGAACTTTCCCCAGGTGTCAGACTAACAAAGCTCCAACGTACATAAGCAAACCCAGGAAAATTAATGTTAAAAAAGCCGAAGTAGATGTAGAGAGCGATCCTGAAATAGCTGCTGTGGTTTGGGAGTGAAGGCTGCTGACAAAGCAGATAGAAACGGGTGTAAAAATCAAATCCAAGGGGCCAGATTCCTCAGCCCCCTCTCTAGCCTGTGTTTGGGTGAAACGACTGAGAGCCAAAATAAACCCAGTGCATTATTATTAGCATCGTTGGGGGTGGCCACCGTTATTTAATTGCCGGATAGTTTCTGTGCACAGAAATAGCACCATTTCCCATCCCTTTTCCTCCCCGTCCAAATAGGAAAGGGCTAATCAGTGCTTCATTATTTATATCTGCAATTGGCAGGCGGCGCGGAGCTTTCCACGGCAGGAATCGAAGGAATCCCACCAGGAATGTGCCCAGCCACCGCAGGGTATCCCACGCGCCGGCCCCGCGGCTGCTCAGGGGGTCAGCTCCGCGGTTGCACGAGGCCCTCGTGGAAGCGGTCCCCTCATTTCACTCGAGCCTAAAAGCCTAATTAATTGTTGCGATTAACTCAGAGTGATTCACTTGCAGGGGCTGGGATGAAACCGTAGCCCGGCGGCGGAGCGGGATGCTGCTGGTGGTGACCGTGCGCAGCCCAGGGATGAGCCAAAGGCCATTAGGAAAAAAAAAGACTCGTTGATTTAACAAGCTTTGGATCGGGCCGTGGCGAATCCATCCTCACCGCCGTGGTGATGGGTGCTGCCTAACGAGCGATCGCGATAGGCATCGTCTCACCGGGCAGGTGCACAAGTGTTAATTAACTGGCCGGTTTATCATTCCCTCTAATGTTTTCCTGCTTCCTTAAGGGGCAAAAAAATAGAGTAACTCCTGCCGTTCAACAGGATTTTCCCAGGTGTTGCTCATGTAGGTTATGAAATCACCCGGCTCCGTCCAGCATCACCGCTTGCCAGCGAGGATGCCTAAAAAATGAGGAATAACTGAGATCTGGGAGAACCTTGCTCTTGGTTGGCTTCTGCCCTTAATAATCAAATTATTATTGGCAGCGTCAGCCCGGTCTTGCGTTTTGCAAGCATCACTGTGAATCTGCCCGGGGGTACGCGCTGTGGAAATGTTTCCCAGCGAGATGCTCTTTTTTTTTTTTTTTTCTTTACATATGGCTCTGTTTGAGGCATCGACAGCACCCGGCATCAGCAGATACAGCCCTGCCCTAATGACCGAAGCATTAAAGCTGTTTTCCCGTAACCTCAGCAGTGTTACAGTCTACATAAACTGAAGTGGATTTGTGCGAGCTCAGAGATAATCTTTTCAGGTGTTTCTTTGACTCATCCTTTTAATCAAGCGCCTCCGCCCAGCGCGTTTATTTTTTTTTCCAGGAGGTGCTGGGAGAACACGGGTTTGTAACACGTAAACAGAGCCCTTTGAAGAGCCTTCGGGTTCGGCGCTGAGCGCGGCTTGTGGGTGCTGATGGAGTTCCAGCAACTGGGTGCTGGGTAGTTTAATATAAATATTGCTTGTGCAGTTTAATATAAATGTTGGTTGTGCAGTTGAGTATAAATATTGGTTGTGCAGTTTAATATCCATATTGCTTGTGGAGTTTAATATAAATATTGCACTTGCAGTTTAACACAAATGCTACCTGGCAAGCGCTGTTATTTTTGTTTCAAGAACTGTTTGAGCGAATAGCGCTACTACAGCTTTACTACTGCGGGTTTGCTGCGTGCTTTGCTTGCCTGGCGAAGCATCGCTCCGATCCGTGGCCGCGCGATGGAGTAATCGCGTAATTCAGTTAAACAATAGCCTTTGATTGCCGGGTGGCTCAGCGGTCCAGGAGCAGCGGTTGGGAAACCCTTATTTAATAGCTTAATTGTTATATTACCAATTGCTGTTTAGGCAGGGCTCTGCGTTCAGATAACAAAATTCACCCCTTTTAATTAGATCTCATCCATTAGGTGATGTCCCGCAGCAGCGATACAAGCGCAGGGTGGAGATGGGCACCCTTCTCTATTTTACGTTAACCCGGGGAGCGTGCCGAGAGGCGAGGGGAGCTGTTAGACCCCCAAAAGCGCTGTCACCACCCCAAAACATCATGCGCCCCCCCCCGCTCCGGGCGATGCCTCGCTGGGGACACGTGGAAGGACCCGCGGGGGCGTGGCTTGGGGAGGGGGCGGGGCCGGGGGCGTGGCTACGGGAAGGGGCGTGGTCTATGCGCTACCTCGGCGAGGTGGGGAGATGGGCGTGGCCTGGCCATAGGGGGCGTGGCCTGGCAACGGGAGGGCGTGGCCTGGCGGCGGGGAGGAGCCGCTCAGTGCCCGGGCAGCGGCGGCGGCCGCAGGAGCGCGGAGGTGCCGGTGCTGGTCGCGGTGCCGGTCTCGGCCCTTTCCTTCTCCGCTCGGCGTCCGCCTCGGCGACCGGTAGCGGCCCGCACGCTCCCCGGCGGCCTCTCCGCCTCCGCGACCGTTACCCGCCGCTTCCGGCCGCAGCCGCCTTCCCCCCCCCACCCCCCCCACCTCGCCCCGCTCCGTTCTCCGCGCAGCGCCCGCGGCGATGAACTCGCTGCTCTTCGGCGAGATGGCCCGAGCCTTCTCTCCCGGCGCCGCCGCCGCCGCCGCCGCCTCCTGCCCGCTGGGGCCCGGCGGGGGCGGCAGCCCGGCGGCGGCCGGGGGGGGCCCGCCGGTCACGGCGGCTCTTCGCAACGACCTGGGCTCCAACATCCACCTGCTGAAGGGGCTGAACGTGCGGTTCCGCTGCTTCCTCGCCAAGGTCCACGAGCTGGAGCGGCGCAACCGGCTGCTGGAGAAGCAGCTGGCGGCCCAGCAGAGCGAACGCGACCGCCGCCTGCGCTACAAAACCTTCTCCCGCGACCAGGCCGTGCAGACCGAGCCCGGGTACCCCCCGCCGCTGCCGCCGCCGGGGCCGGGCCACGGGCCGGCCCTCGCCTCGCCTCCCCACTACAGCCGCTTGCCGGGCACCATCTGGAGCTACACCCAGGTGCGCCGCACCGGAGGCGGCGGCTTGGAGACGGTGCAGGGGCCCGGCGTCTCCTGGATCCACCCCGACGGCGTCGGCGTGCAGATCGACACCATCACCCCCGAGATCCGCGCCCTCTACAACGTGCTGGCCAAAGTCAAGCGGGAGCGGGACGAGTACAAGAGAAAGTGAGCGGCTCCTGGCGGGGGGGGAGGATGGAGGGATGCGGGGCCGGGGGGGTGCGGGCCGCCGGCTCCTGCAGTGCGGGGGAACGGGCGAGCCCCTCCGCGGGCTTGGGGGAACGTGGGGAGACCCTGCGGGGCGGGCTCCCCCCCCCCCCCCCCACTCCCCGCGTCGGGGCGCCCCGGGCTGGGAGGATGCTCCGGGGATGCTCCCCTGGGTTTGGGAAATCGGGGAGGGAGCGGGGGGGTTGCACCACGGCTCGGAGTCCCCGGGATCGTGGGGCCCTGGGAGGCTCCAGAGCCTGGATATTAAAAGGAGCGTTGCCACCTTGACTTAAAAAAAACACCTAAAAACATAAAAAAATCCTTTTTGGAGAAGAGAAATAATATCGTGTTGCATGGTTCCTCCTAAATTTCTCTTGCCTTCGTTTTTTGCTCGCTCCAGTGGCGGGTTCGGTGTGCCAGCTCTCGGAGATCAGCTCAGTGCTGCAATATTTGGGTTGCAAATACTGCAGGGGAAGGTTTGCACTCCAAGGTGTTCCTCGGAATTAGTCAAAACAAAAGCCCTAATGCCACCCCTTGTGAACCCCGCTTAATCTGGAGGCTTCTCTTAGCCTCTCGGGAAGCCCTGGGGTTTTTAAGCGGTGTTCTTCTCCCCCCACGGCGATGGAGAGCCTTTGCTTTGCTGTGTTCTCCTGCCCGGCGTAGCTGTGGTGGAGATGGAGGCCAGAGAAAAAAAAAAAAAAAAAGGTGGTTGGGATTCTGCAGGAGATTCCTGCATTGTGTGACGAGCTGCTTCTCTCCATCCTCTGGGGCTGGCGTGGGCACTCCCGCTTGGAGTTTTGTCATATTTAGGCTTAAAATGCATTTCCTCCTTCCCCAGTTTGGTTGGTTTTTTTTTTCCTCCCTGCAGAACAAATTTAATCCTTTCTTATTTTTTTTCTCGGAGGCGGCCGGCATTTCTGGGCTCCATGGCCTGCGGGGCTGAATTTCTTCTGTCCAGCATAACCAGGTTGCAGCTCTTTGCATCCCTCTAGTCCTCAGCTTTTATAACCGACCTCCTCGGGTGAATTAACTGGATTCGGAGGCAGGCGTATCTGTTGGGGTAGGGATTTCTGGCCTATTTGTGAACTAAACGCTGCCTCCTTTCAGCGCATCGTACGGCTCGTGTGCCTTGATTGCTCTGTGCTGGAGCGCCCGGAGAGTCTGGATGGAATCACAGAACCCCAGAATGGCCCAGGCTGGAAGGGACCTTAGAGATCATTGGATCCAACCTCCTGCCATGGGCAGGGACGCCTCTCAACTAGATGAGGCTACTCAAGGCCCTGTTTTTCTTTCGATCTAGAACCGGAGATGCCTTCGTGGCACCACAGGGCGGTTGTTGTGTTTGTGGTGGGTACCAAGGCGATGGTCGTGCTCCGGAGGAAGTTGCGCTCGACAGTGGCTGGTTCAGGAAGGCGTGTGCTGGGTGTGGGCTGCGCCACCACACGTTGGGGATGATGCTTCTGTTTGACGGGTGCATCATCTGTTTTGCTCTTTCTAGGGAAGAGGAGGCTTGTGCGCCATTTTAAGTTCAGTCTTTCTACTGATACATAGTTGATACTGCTTTTACTCGCTTGTGTGCATCCCGTTTTCACCTCTGAGTCTGGATTCGGGTGTGACCCTTTGCACGCTTGTGGGCGATGCATAAACCACATAAACTCAAGGGGGTGAAGGGGACCTCTTTGCAAATCCTCTTCTTGCTACCCTTCCTGGTCTTGAAACCGTTGTCTCCTCCTGATGCTTGCAAATGAAATTTGATTAATCCATATCAACATGTAGCACCCTGGTATTATCCCTGCAGTGTGTCTCTTATGGTACGTCCGTTACTGTGTAGCTGGAATTATTATTCCACTCTTCTGCGACCTTCAGGCATCAGACAGACGTCGCACGTTGAGCTCTTTGGGGTAGATTGCCTTTTCCGTTCGTGGCCTTGAGCCCACTTTCGCACGCTTACTCTATTTTAAATTTAATTCTCCCAGTCGGAGTAGATTAGTCGATTCGATTTCATTATCCTGAGCTAATGGGGTGCTGCAGTGTTTGCCAGCAAGCCCCTAAGGGTTGGTACCGATGTTTGCTTGTTTGTTCTCTGTCGTGGCACGTTGGTAGGTACGGACCTGTGTGTCGACACGTGCTGTGGGTTTGCCCTATCTCGCCGCGAACCCTTTGATGCTCGAGTTTTATTTAGGGAAATGAGCTCCGAATGGAAAAGGAGCCTCGTGCCGCTCAGCTCACGGGGCTGTTGGGACCCGCAGAAGGTTTGTGCCCACGTGAGTTTCTGAGGAGGACTCGGGACGGGCAGGCAGGGGATCCTTGGAAAGGGAGCTCCTCCGGATTGCGCTGGAAACACCGTCCTTGTGAGGTGAACCAGATCATGTTTTATACACCACTGCTGTGGTTTCGCACCAAGAAAGTAACCGTGTTGTTTAACTGACGGAGCAGCGGGACGTGGCAGCAGTTGTGAAGCAACCAGTCCCCAACTCGAAGGCTTAAGCAGGTAGCGATGAGTTACTTTTATTTCCTCAAACAATGGAGGCTTTTTCCTTTCCAGGATGAGCACTTGGTTAAGGAGGTCACACCAGCAAATGTCTCTTGTTTGAAATGTTCGGCTGCCAGGAAAAGACCGGGCAGATGATTACATGGCAAGTCAGCGAGTACTTATTTTCAGAGACATGTAGCTCATGTGTGATGTGTCCCTTGTTGCTGAAGACACAGGTCATAGTTGAGAATTCAAAAATGCGATGGGCTGGAATTCAGAGGCGAAAGAATCCCTTTTGTTTCCTTTCTTTTAAAGGGAACTTTGCTGCTGGAAGATCATCCAAGATGCTTTTTCCAATGAAATTCCGCCTGCGTGCTTTTGGGCATTGCCAACGGCCTCATTTTAGGAAAATTATGTTCGACTTCTTTGTTCATTCCCCAGAATCATTTTTGTTGGGCATCCTGACGTGAGAGCCTGGAGCTCTGAGCTCTGCACAGCGTTAGGCTGCGTGGTCAGAGCACCTGGGGCGTATTTTACGTAGGTTTTTGTTTGTAGCTCAACTACAATTGAAAAAACCTTCTCCCAAAGGAGCCTGGCAGATATTTCAGACCAAAATTGTTTCCCCCCCACAAGATGTTGTCATTTGCACAGATTTGAATCTCTTTCTATTTAACGTGTTGTCTTAATCTTATAATACTTTTTTATTAATGATTATGGTTTTCCCCTGTGGATTATGACTTTAGCTGTGGGGAGTTAACCATTGGAGGAGATTTATAAGAAAAATCAACTTAAAATTCATCATCTTTAGGGTGTTTTTTTGCCCCCAAACTATGCTGGCATTCAGAAGAGCTTTTGGTCATAGGTTTGGTTCCCAATCTTTCATAACTTTGTGTTACTACCTTTGCAAAAAGTCAAACTAACTCCATAAAAAATACTTCCAGGGATGGTTATCTGCAAAAAGAGGCATCGGGCTTCGTGAGTTCAAATAGGTGAAGACAGAAAAAAAAAAAAAAATAAATCAACCATATGGCGTCACTTTCTTTGGGTTTTTATATGAGCAGGGTCTGAGCCTTGGGTCCATCCGTGGCTCTGTCCTTGCGTCACCACTTCTCAGAGAAGGGGATAAACGGGTTTAGTGGCAGCCGTGTGACTGTGCCGCTGCCGGGTGAGGAACGTAGGGTTCCTGTGATATTTTTAGGTTATTTAGAAGGAAAATCTGCTTTCAGAGGAGCGGCTGGGGATGCGAAACCAGCCTGGCCAGTTGTCAGGCGGGTGCTACTGGGAGGTCTCCCTGGAAGATCTCAGCGCGTCGCTGGCTGTCAGGGCAGCCGCGATGCTGCCAGAGGCTGCTGACTTGGTGAAAACCTTCTGCAGTCATTCCCTATTCTCCCTTTTTTTTTTTTTTTTTTTTTTTTTCCCCCTACTTCTAGCTGCAGGAAGGCTGCAGGGAGCTTTACTCTGAACACTTGAATAGATTTGTATATTGTGGTTTCAAAATTGTTCTTAATTGGTGCAGATATTGAGTCTGCCAGATGTTAGTCGTCGTCTTTTCCAGCAGAGACTTAACTGTTACCAAGGGTTGAACTGGAAATAATTGTTTTACCTCAGGACGGTATTTCATTTGGAAGATTAATAAAGTCCACTTGAAAAAGAGATTATCTTAAATTTGCTGCAGCTGGAGAGGACAAAGATTATCATTGTCAAAGGCAACGCGCGTCAAAACTAACTGGATCTCGTTTTTTTTTAAAGAAGGGAACTTAATAAAAATGTGCTTAAGATAAGCCCTGGAGGAATGTCTGAAAACTTTTAAAGCTAAAATATCAGCGGTAACAAGATGCAAATGTTACACATAGACCCAATAAAAAACAAATAATTTTTTTATCCCTCTAGAAGAATGTAGCCGGCGTGCTGGACTTCTGTCCGTACTTCAATTGGTTACAGAGCTGGTAATAACGCGGTCTCTGTGTAAAGCCACGTATATATATATTTAATTCTGGTATTTCTGCTTTTCTTTTTATGTTCTGAGGGGATAGTTAAGTTTCAGTGTGGCTTTCCCCTGAAATTTCCGTGTTCCTTACCACTTCCCAAGCACCACACAGAGAGATTTTTAATGTTAGAGATTTTGGGGTTACCCCTTACAAGCTGGGAAGTTTGATGTTGAATTCTCATTCTGGTGAAACCTGAGACTCAGTCTTGAAAAGACTTTTTTATTTCAACTTGCGCTGAGAGGACCTAAGTTTTCTTTGTGAAGAACGGATAAAACAGTCTGGTGTGAAGAGATTTGGCCGCGCAACAAAAATACACATCCCTTGTGAGCGTTGGTTGGAGAGCTCTACTGCTTGGAGCTGTGCGAATGAAACACCATAAAAATATTTATTGGGCCGTTGGACATTTTTCTTTAAATGATTCCATCTTTGCTCCTAAAGCGCCGCCGCAAAGACGCGCGTTTACGGTGTGCGCTAATAACCGTGGCGCTCTTAACAAATCTCAGCTTTATTTATTTTTTTTCTTTTTTCCCCGTGATACGGCTGGAAATTGGGGCTTCTGGGTTGTAGTAATGTAGGAGGAGTTTTGGAAAGGGAGGAGGCCGTTTGCCTTTGATCCCGCTTTCTAGCAGCGCTCCGCAGTGGGATTGGGGCCGCGCTTTGTTAAATATTTAAGATGCTAAAACTGTGTGTGTGCCTGACTTCAACTGGCTTGTAGTGGGAGCAGCCGGGCAGGGCTGGGAGGTGTTGTGACTGATTCGAAATGCGAGTCGGCTGCTTTATCTTTGGCTGAACATTAATTCTGCGTTCTCATTAAACCAGTGAATTCGCAGATGAGCTGGGTTGGACGCGGTGGCAAGAAAAATCACCGCCTCGTGTTGTGGTTAGAGTTTCGGAGAAGCTCGGGCTGAGGTCTGTGCCGCGTTCTTCAAAGAACAGCTTCCTCTGCTGCAAGAGAACCGCACGATATTCTGAATTTACCTTTTGATTCCTCCCGTGACTCACGAGAGGGGGAAGCTTCAGCCTTTCTGAAGGCAAAAAACCCCAGATTTTTCAGAGCACAGCTTAAGCGTTGAGTAGATCTGGGAGCAAAAACCCCAAATACCTCTGCTCTGAAACCCAAATAATTTCTGAAGACCCTTGCAATTTAGGGCTGAGGTGAAAACAAACACAGGAGCGAGTTATTTCTAGCTCTTCATCACCTGTAATCATAGGCTTTCGCTGCAGAAATGCAGTTTGAGTGTTGGGCTTGTAGCTAAAGAAAGCACCGAACCCACGAGCTGCTCAGCAGCTGCTTTTTTGTGGTTAAGGTTTCGCGGTGGTGCTCTGCCAGGTCTTATGTTGGCTTCCTGAGTGTTCTTTTCGCTGACTAAATTTATTTTTTCTTAGTTTGCCGGAAATCTTTTCACAGGACGTTGGCCTTTACGGTTTTAAGTCTCCATCTTCATGTTTAAGACCAGCCTTTTTGCACAAGGAACGAGGAGATTTCTTCCAGTTTGGTCTTGTAAACACTTAACAACGCGTATCCGCGTGCGGTTTAGTCAAAGGGAAGCTCGTCTGCAGCCTTGTGGCCTCTCCGAACTGAACGTTACCCTGTTTCCAGAGCCCTGAACTGATAAGTAGTGAAAGGTAATAAAAGATAATAAATGGGACAAGGCTGATTTTGCGTCGTAAACAAGGCACAGGGACATTGTGTAATGCCCGGCTCTGCTTTTGAACCAGCTTTCAAACTCCGTTCGGCTCCATCTCCCCACATTCCTGGTTTCTGTAGGATATTTTTTACATTTTACCGACTCCAGCTTCGTTCCGTGGGAGTGCTCTCCGGCTGCTCTCATGTGCTGGCGTTACCCTGGCCACGTTTTTCTCAAGTTTCCCCACGTGTGCCTCCCTCCCTCCCATCCAAAGTGAAGGAACTTACCTCCGCTTTGTTTTCTGTTTAGAAGAGGGGGCAAAAATAAGATCAGTGTTGTGTGGCGGTAGCTTGGGCACGCGGATAGATTATTGTATTTCAAATATATTGTTAAAACGCCTTGGTTGGGGGCGGATGGCCGTAGCTCGTAACCTGGAGGTGCCCGTGCCTGCTGACGGAGGAGCCGTCGTTTCAGAGGGCGAGATTTGGTTTTGACGCCAAAGTAACACGTGTGGTGTTTCGTAATCCCTAGTCTAGAAACGGTTCTTATCGGATCTTTCTGCTTGGGGAAAAAAGCTGAGGCGATGTGACCTGCTGGCGTGTTACCCGGCTTGCATGGGTGGCGACTTTTTCTCGTATTCTTGCAAAAAGTGGCAACGGAGAGTTTCGCCGTGATTGGATTAACGAAGCGCTTGGTTTCAAAAACCTTTTAAACCCAAAATTATTAGCACTTATTAAAAAGACCAAAAACAACACCAGAACAGCCAACCTTAAAACATATGGGAATCTTTTTTTGGGGGGGTTTTATTTGCTGTCGGCGGTGTTGATGCCGTCGACTCTGCCTCTGGATCTCCTTCAATAACAAGAGCGTCGAGAGAGCTGGGAGAGAATGGCGCTCTGTGCCCATTAATGATGCGTCGTGCTTGTTAATGACACAGAACATGGGCTCGGTTGTATTGTCACTGTGTGAAAGTGAATCACGGATGATGCATTTCTTCAGCCTTTTGTTCGAGCGTTTCCACACCAGCTCATCTACATGTGACTTGCTGCTTGCTGGACTCAATTTGGAAGCGTTCTGCTGGACTCGACGTAGCCTCGCTTGCCTCCCCCCCCCCCCCCCAAAAAACGTTGTTAATTTGAATCCCCTTCCAAGTAGATTTTGGGACGGAACCTAATCACGTCGGCTGTCTGTGTCACGGCTTCGAAAACCAGCCCGTTGCTGCGTTTTGGAGCTCGTTCTTGCTGGAGAAATGTTCAGTTGTTCTTTTTTTTTTAGGGGGGCGTTTCTGTCTGGAAACCACCGATTTGGTTTTGCGTTGCTTTAGAGAAGGGTTTTAGCTGCGTGTGATCAAACGGATGGCTTGTGTTGCTACCGTTAGTAATGGGGTTCTGAGTTAAATCTTCAGTCTGGTGCTAATTTCAGTGGATTTATTCCAGATTTGCACCAAAACCTGGCGTTAGAGCCTGCGCCCAAATTCCAAGTAACTTCACAAATCTCTTGGTGCTGTGGGTGAACCTAATGTTTTGATTTCCCAATCTTTAGATGGTTTCACGAATCTGAACAGAAATTGTGAAGCGGTTGAGCTCCAGATAAGGTCGAGTTGTAGGGTTATGGGTACGTAGGTGCCTTAGGAACCCCCTTGAGTTTGCTTTCGGGTTTACGGGGGGGTTGTATTTGTAAGCCAAGACCAACATCAGGACGGCTCGCAAGCCCTGGGCTCAAAAGAGGAGGAATTAGCTTAGTCTTCATCATGCAGGCAAGAAAACACTCATTTGCAACGGCTCATTAACACAGAGGTGTTGAAGGGAATGAGGATATAGAATAGGGTTGGATCCCACTTTACCCTTAAATGCCGTCGATGTGTTTAACCCATGCGGTGACTCAAGCTGGAATTCGAGATCAAAGGGATCCTGGCTCGGTATTTATTCCGAATCGGTCATTTCAATGAAAAATGTGTTTCTGTCTGGGGATTCTTACAGGTTAAAATTTCTCTGCGTGTTTCTGAAGAGAGAATACAGAACTATGTCTTCTTTTTTCTTTTTTTTTTAATGAATCTTTTTCTGATACAAAGAACAGAATTTAAATTTAGCAAGCCCTGAAATGTCTGTTCAATCATAGAAGTCAAGCCCTGACAAGTGAAATCTAGTTAAAAAGAATACTTGGGCATTGGTGTAATTGTATATAATTCTTTACAATGGCACAGGTGTATTAATATGGAATTGTAAAGGGAATATTTTAATATTTCAGAAAGGTATTGTCAGTAAAACTGCATGGGAGAACCCTCCTCTTGCAGGTACAAAAAAATATCTTTACTTCCCCTTCCCAAATTTTTTGTGTTGACCATATGATGGAACATTGGGCGGTCTGGATTCTGTTCTGTTGAATTTTTTCCAAAATGACTGTACCAAGATCACTTTACTTTTGACTGTTTCTGTCATCCATGTAGTTTTGAAACTCCTCTTTTTTTAAAAAAAAAAAAAAAAAAGAAGAAAAAGGGAGTGCAAAGCACTTAAGAACTCCTTAATGCCCTGGAAAATGTTTTTTCCACTAATCTGTATTCTTAACCAGCGCGTCGAGCTGCTGGTTGTCAGTGGGAGACCAGCTTTTCTTGTTAAAGGGGACAAAGTGACCCTGGGAATGAAGTCCCACTTGCAGAGAGGCTGCACAAGGATTTTATCCTTTCACGAATGGCCACGGGACGTACGTAAGCTCATTTAGTGATAACTCTCCCTGAAGGACAGCGAGCTCCTGGTGGCAGCGCGTGATGAATCTGCAAATAAACCCATTTTCCTTCGGAGCTTCCCCTGTTGAGCCTTCTCTCCATTTACATGCAATGCAGCCGGGCTCTTCCCTGTTCGGTTTCGATGGCTGGAAGGAACACGCTGGCTTCCGTACTTATTATTTTTACGCCGGGGCGGTCGGAGCCTCGCAGCAGTCGTGTCGAGGGAGGGTGCTGTGGACCAGGTGCTGCTGCACTGAGCCGGTGTCCCTTTTCTTTCAGCCCTGGCAGAGGTGCCGTCCCGTTTTCAAACTCATACGGCTTTTTTCTTTCTCTGCTGAGTTCCCGCTGGATCCTTCTCCTATAAAATCCCCACTGAGATACGGCTCTGGGCCCCTGGGCAGGGATTTATTCCCCGCGGTGAGCCGGGATGCCTCTGTCGTGGCTTGGATTTTGAGGTGGGGTTTGGGTCCGTGACTCAGCCTAATTCTCCGGTAATTGTAGAGCAGGGAATGAGGTCACTGGCTCAGTCACTCTGTTCTTTTTCACTGGCCTTTTGCATTAAAACCCAGTTTGTGCTGGAACCCTTCGGCTGCCCATCTCTTCCCGAAATAGCGCAGGGCTGCCGCTGCCAGGAGTTTATGCCCCCGCGCTGGGAACAGTCTGCGGGGTTTCCCCCCGCCTTAAAATTGCATTTCGCTGGTGACAACTGAGCAAATTCAGCTTTCCTTGCAGCAACAGGCGAACTGAGCGTACTCCATATTTCAGACTTAGTCCCTGAGTCTGAGACTAGTATCTTTGAGGTTATTGTGTTGGGCCAGTGCTTGAGATTTTTTAATTTATTTTTTTTTCGTCGTTTTCCTGTGAATTCAAGTACGAGGCAGTTCTGTCCTCGGGAATTTATACACCTGCGACAGCAAAAACAACCATTATGGTTGTGTGAATTTAAGACTCACCTGCCTTTGTACGAATATTTTCTAATCTTGAATTTTATATCCTCCTGCTTGTCACCTTTATTAATTCGCTTCCATCCAGCGACACAGGACTGTGGTTTAGTGGTAATTCTGTCAAGGCCGGTCACCATCGTTAACTTGAAATACCCAACTGCTGTACTAGAGGTGATTAAAGCAGCTTAAATGGAGTGAGTGTTCTTACATTTCTTACAGGAGCGTGTGTGGAGAACTGAGTATTTCCTCGAGTGTCATAACAGCCTTTGAAGAGCAGTTTGTTTCTTACCCTTTAATACTTGGGCTCTTAGAGCCCTGATACCGCACGGAAAAGCTACACTTCAATATATTTACCTTTACAAAGGTAATAAAACTCTTAAACCATAGATAAGATAGTGGATGTATGGAAGCACTGTTGGGAGACTTTGCTACACGCCGGGTTCTGCCTCCCACCTGAACGCAGATAAGCATTATCTCATTTCAATAAACAGCCTCTTTGATCCTGAATAGGCTCAGGAGAAGTCTTTGGTATCGGGGCAGAGATTAAGCTGACTTCTGGCTCTTCTTGAGGCTGGTTCTTAAAGGCTGTGCAGGAGAAGGGAGGGCGGATGGAGATAAACCCGAGGACAAGGTGAGGAGAGGGGCGAGCGCTTCGGCTGCGATTTGCAATTATCTCGTGGCGTTTCAGGCTGAACGGCAGAAGTGGACGAGAAGGTTGTGGTGATAAACTGCAGCGGGATCTCTTTCCACGGAAGAGTAACCCCAATCTATTATCGCTCGGTCTTACCGGAGCCTTTCGGAGTTAGTTGGAGGTGACAGCAGCAGGGTGGTCACAACAGGATTTACTCGTGAAATCGGTGAAGACCTTTTATAAGAGAAGGTGCTGAAATCCCAGTGTTCTGAACTTAGCACAGGTTGCCCTCTGACAGCTGAGCTTAGCCAGATGTGCATTTGATTATCTGATTCACTATTTCTTTACAGAATCACAGAATCATTAGAGGTTGGAAGGGACCTTAAAGATCATCTAGTCCAACCCCCTGCCAGAGCAGGATCACCTACAGTAGAGCACACAGGAATGCGTCCAGGCGGGTTTTGAATGTCTCCAGAGAAGTTGATGAGTTTTTCCCTGAAATGGATAATTTGCCTGAATATGCAAAAGAAAGAAGATGGGAATATGTGTTGGAGAAGAGGTGGGGTTTATGTGTTAGTAGATCATGGTGGGTGTTGAAAATGGTGCTGTCTGATCATTTTGTGCCGTGCCAGTGACGTATTTCTTTTTCTTTTAAGGTCACCAGCTAGCCTAGAAGGGATGCTTGCTGTTTAACGTGGCGCAGTCCCGAAAGCAATCCTCCAGAGGGGTTATCAGCCTAACCAAGGGTGTTTCTTTCAGCTGATAACTGGCTGTCAGGCAAACATCCTTGCTCTGCTCTCCCCAGTAATGCCGGTTCCTTCTTCTCGAGAGACCGAGCAGGGGGGATCCGTTTGGTGGAATTCACCTCGGAGCCCACGGGCGGCTCAACGTGTGGGTCAACGTTCCGGTGTCGGGAAAATCCGGAGCCCCATGGCAATGCTCAAAACATCCAGCTTTTCCTCTCCGTAACGGATCGCCGTGAAGTCACAAGGCAGTCCCCAAACGAAATAATCCTCACCCTACATGGGCAAAATTTCCTGTAGTTAAAAGCCTGCTCGATTATTTCTCCCGGAGCCGTGATGTAAGAATCTTCCGTGGGGTCATGTGCATCGGCTGAGATAATGCACTATTTTAGCTTGGCAGCCTCCGAAAGGACGGTCCTGCGAGCTTTCCTTAGGTGTTTATAGAAAAGAGAAAGGAAATTCGTGCCACAGAAGTTTGCCTGTACTTTCCGACAGCTTAGCGTTAGACCTTATTATGGCTTTAAATCTCAGCTCTAACTACTCATCTCCTCGGCTGCCAGACTTTTGGCAAGGTGTCTGCATTTCGCTGAGAGTCCTCGGCAGCAGTAGGAGGCGAGAAATTACAAGCGGAATGTCCTGAGCGCCATAAAAATACAAATGTATTTTTAAAGTGGTGATGGTGTACGTTAGGGCACGCTTCTCTTGACATGTTTTTAAAGTTGCTGCAAGGCTAGAACTATGTAGAATTATAATCCTTTGTTACAGTGAGCGTTCTTGACTATAAGTAGATTTCAAATCTGTTTTATTGTACGCTTTCCTTTTCTTATTCTTTTCCCGCCCGCCCAGAAGCCCTCCTCCGTACTCATATTTTCATGAGCTCTTGGAGCGTCTCCTCTGTTCTGAGGATAAAAAACTGGAAAGAGAACTGAGAATTAAGGGTGAAAAAAAAAGAGGAAAGGTGAGGGAAGGGGAAATACAGTTACCTAGGGAAAAAATATGGATTTTTTTCTTGTGCTATTAAAGACCAGAGGGAAAATCAGCTCAAGCCTCATGGACTTTCATGTAGAAGCTATGAAGCTCTCAGGCTGCTCGGCTTCAGAAACAAGTCATGTTGGTGTCTGACGTGGTCATTTGTGCTGATAATACCTCTACTGACCTATTAATGGATGTTTTCTATTCTAAAATTCATGTGCTGAAGTGGAGGTAAAGGACCAGGAGTTTGAAGTGGGCACGCTAGGGAGGAGAGGACCAGGATGGGACCCTCGGGCTTCACAAAGCACATTATGGCAAGGTCTGATCAGGAGTTAATTTTTAAAACTATTATGGAGGGCAAGAGTCGAAAGTCATGTTCGGTGGCAGGCTGCAGAAAGCTTTTTTTTTTTTCCAAATTTTTTATTGCAATTCTTTATTAAAATTATTTATTGCAAATATTTGCTTAACGCTCCCTAGCGTGCAGTTTGCGATGGTGTGGAGGATTTTTTCCAAAGTCTTGTATCATAGCAAACTTAAAATGGTATCGAAGGCCTGGAATAAGCTTGAATTTCTACTTTTTTTTTTTTTTTAAAACAAAATGTGGTTGTTTTGTTTTTTTTTAAACCAGCGAAGCTTCAGATTCTGGGACAGGCGTGCTGGTGCCTATCTTGTGCTGTTTAAATACATTGGCTGAAATTACAAGCGTTAAGCAATTTTTTTAAGTTTCCCTAAACAATGGGATGGATTTTTCTGCCCTTATTACGTGAGTCAGTTATAATAATCCCTTTTCGTTGCTGAAACCGAGTGTTGTTGGCGACTCCCTTATAAACAACCCGACTCCCAATTTGCAGAAGACCTTTTTCTCGCTCCGTTCCATTCTGCCCTGCCCTGTATTTCTTTATTTCGGTAATGATGCGGCTGCTGGCGAGGAGGCATCACATGGCTTTGCTGGGGCAGCGGGATAATGGCACGCTGTGTTCCCACCGCCCCGGCTCCTCACGCGGACTCCCCTTTGTCTCCTCGGGGTCTCTTTTGACCTTTTTCGGGCGATTCTACGGGTTTCTCAAATTAGCACTTGAGCTGGGTTATTTCTGTGCGTTGCCCCAAAGAATTGGAGACGAGGACCGGCCTCTGCAATAACTGCGATGCGGTTTAGAAGCACCGCGTGGGCTGCCGTTTCCTGACCTGCTATTGCAGGGTTAGCCAAAAAAAAAAAAATAAAAATCAACAAACAAACCTTCAAGATGTCCAGTTTCTGCTTCTCGTTTGTTTGAAGCTGCTTGTACGTATCTGTCGGACCCACGTAATGACCGTAGGTGGGTAGAGAAATGTAAAGCGGTTTCTTGCAAGGAGAATGATGGGCTGCTCTTTGACTTTTACAGGAAGTAAACAGAAAAAAAAACACAAACAAAAAAAGACTTTAAGTCAGTACTTCAGGCTCATAGTCTCTGTTCTCTGCCCTTAAGTTCTGTAGCATGTCACTGTATTTTTGGTAATCAAAGAGAATGGTCATTAGGAGTAATGAGTTTACTGAGACGGATTTCACAGCAGTTTTATATGTGCCTGGGCTGAAATGTTAGGACAAAACACCTGAATGGGTGACGTTCTAAATACCATGAGACGGCAGCTTGTTGATAGGCAGAGCTTTAAAATAAACGTTTCTACGCGATCGGCTGCCTTTGATGCGCGAGGTTTTGTAGCGCTTGTGTTTGCTAGAGATTTCCTTACGTGGGAATTCAGTGTTTGATAATTAACTCGTAGCCAGCGGCGCTCCGCAGTAATGTAATCCTGTGCTTTTCAGATTACCTGTTTCAAAACGAGTCGGAGTAATTTCTTTATCTGCAGTTGCGACAACAGTTCTGCAGGAAGGCGATGTGCTTCGCCTGGGCGGCTCCGTAAGCTGCGCTCACGGTCGTCTTCTGCGGGCGTCGAGTCTGACGAGCTCTTCTGTGTCCTTCAGTGGCAAATAAGATAAGGGGTTGCCACGTTAATGGGTAGGAACGAGCGCATAGTGCTGCTGTTTTCTGGGAAACGGCGCGATCAGACACAACCCACGTGAGCGCGGGAGCTAAAACTGAGAGTACGGTGCGGTGGCTTTTGACACTTTCGAGATTTCTATCTCATTGTATCAGCTGTTCGAGTTCTTTTTTTCTCTCTTCTTGTAATTGTGCTGTTCGGTGGGTTGCTGGCACAACGAATGCCCGTCGGCACCGTGAGACCCGTCGGAGGTAGGAATAGCAGCTTGGGAAAGGGGCTGGGAAATAGGGTGCTGTCCTGTCGGCGAAATCAGGATGTGTACAACTTCTTGAATTTCCTTTTGATTGTTAACAGAATACAGAGAGGGAAAGGAGGAGGGAAAAAAAAAAAAAAGGCGGATATACCTACAAAACGGGGGAAATGCCTTCGACTTCATTGGTGCAAGAGGAAGAGAACTGAAAAGTTGAGCCTTGTCCTGATGTAGTGGCTGCCTAGGCTACGATAAAATATTTACAAAGGTGACTTAATTCTGAGCAACTGGGCTAAAAAGAAGCCCAAAATGCAGCGATTCCTATCTTGCCCGAAGTGTCATGCTGCATCAATTGATGTCAGATGGGTGTTTGGGTGTAAATCTCACCAGCTGTTTCGGAGTTAGACCGACTCGCATTTACTGTGCCGCGCAGGGGCTCTGTCCCGTTCCTGGAATCGGAGCTGATTTGTCAAGCAAACTGTCTGTTGATGACATTTCCTTTCAGAATAAAATGTCCCTGCTGGTATCTGAGAGGTACGGAGGCTGAAAGGTCCCGCTCCCCAGCAGCTGCCTGAATTCAGACGAATTGTAGAAATGGAGCATCCGTTTCTACATTTATTTATTTCTACATTTATCCATTTCTACGTAATACGTCCAACGGAGCGTTGTAGTCGCCTGCCTTAATGGCAAAGAGCAGCTTGCTAGAAGTTGGTATCGTAGCTCTGTCATTGTTTTTGCAGCTCATGCCCATGATGGGCTTCTCTAAGGCTGTCTCAGTAAAACTAAGGGGTGACCTCAGTAACCGGAAATTTGAAGTTCTTCCTAACATTTCCCTTTTGCAGTGGGAATTCCCTAGAGGAAGGCTTTTGAGCAGTTCCCCTTCTCTGTGTTGTATGGCTTCCCCCTCCCACATGCGAGGCTTTTGCATAGTCCCGAGATACTGATATTTTTTCTCCTTGTAGGCTGGTCTGTCCTTACCTTGCTCTCTTGGCTGCTTTTCCTTTATTGCACAGAGGAAATCCTTAAACAACCCCCCCAAAACAAGCCCACAGGCTGCAGTTGCAGGACTTGCTTTTGCCCGAGTTGCTTTTTTCACAAGGCTCTTTTGTTAGAAACAGTTCTGGGCCAGCTCCTGAGCTTTCTGGGAAACCAAGTCAGTCCTTCCCTGCTTTCTCATGTTACCGACCCGATCCCTCTCCCCTTCCCTGGGGTCTGCCGTACCTAGCGGAAAAAAATCTGCATTTCAGCTGTCAGAAACCGCAGTGGATCCACGCTGCAGGATTATTTGTTCGTGCTTAAGAGACGTATATTTGTTCAGGGGTTGTAAACGCCGTCGTGAAGACTTTTGACAGGAGTGAAAAATGAATTTAAGCAGCTGGTGCTGCGGGAAATACGGCTGCGGCGACGGCGGCGCTGCCCGTTTGCTGCAGCCCGTCAGCGCCGGGCGATAACTGCAGCTCCATCTGTGATTCCTTGGGGGTGTGTGGTCGCTGAGGCAGGTCAGGCACGAATTTGTAAATCTGTCTTGGCGCGCTGGCAAACGTGAGGGGACGGTACGGCAAGCCGTGTTCAGTTTACCTTGTGTGTTATGTCATGAATCGCATCCAATCCAGGCTCGCAGCCTGGCGGTGTCTCGTCAGCTGGATCGGTTTTTGACTCGCCAGAAACTGTTTCTCTGCAGGAAAAGGCCGAGTTCCTGTGATCAACACAATGGTTTAAAGTACAGAGGACGCTAGTGATAAAATGGGATTTTTTTTTTTAATTTGTGGGGTTTTTTTGGTCATACTCTGATTCTAGGGTGTGGATACGTTATGAATAAAGCTTGAACAGACCCTTTTGTGCGTTTGCTCAACTGCTTTAGAGGAGCAGAGCGTTTACAATTTAGAACTCTCACATGCCTGAGATAAACAGGAGTAGCAGAAGATCTGTACAGAGGTGTAAAGAAGCTATGAGCTTGCATGAAATGCTAAAAAATTACGTTACTTGATCAGCTTCTTCAAAGGGTCTACTCCTGGCCGTCGCTGGTAAGAGTTGGGGTTTGCAATGCTTTAACCGTATTTAAAATAATTTGCATTTGCAGAATAGATGGGCCAGTGATGTGCTCCATGTGCTGAGAGCAAGCTGACTCCAAGCTCTTCAGTCAAGAGCAGTTGGACCAGTGGTTCTTGATCTTATTTCAGGTGACAGCTGGGCAGAAGCGAGCTTGATGTGTTTTACCTTATTTCTCGATCTACCTACAGTAAAAAACAAGTCATTATTTCCTTTAAGGCAGCACTATTTCAAGTGAATTTACTGCTGTGTGATGTGGAGGTAGACCACCAACACTTAGAGCCTTGGGTGCACTGGTAAATGGAAGAACTGAAGTTCATAACTGGTACTTTCCCATCATACAGAGTCTTTTTCAAGGACAGGAGATCTCTTGTGCAAACACTCAACAGCAGCTCCATCCACTGTGTTCAGCCTATTTTGAATAAGTGTCTTTTGATACAAAGTGCAAAAGGAGAGGTCCAAAGCTTACCCGAGTATCCCAAGATGTCTCAGGTTTAACGCTGGCCTTTATTTAGTGCTGTGTTTTTTGCAAGAATAAGTCACGCAGGGGCGTACGAGTTGTAGCTTAAAACGTGTTTCATGTTGCTATGAATATTGCAAATTATATGTGGATTCTATTAAGGCATTAAAAGCACCGTAATTTTCTTTCTAAAGGAATGCAGGCACGGCTGTTGCTTTGACTTGAAGTTGTTGAACTCTTGTGACATTATGCATGGCTTTTGTTTAAACACCTCCTGTGGTCAGGAACAAAACGTAAATGAACTCGCAGAGGATTTTTATTGTGGTTCCAGTAACAGGCTGGAGCATCTTTGCAGGCGAATGTAATCGGGAGGCGTAATTACGCGATGTTTTTCTGTATAGCAAGTCCTTTCAGCAGTTGCCTTCACAAGCAGTTGCCGTTGTTCAAAGGCTGTTTCAAGCAGAGCACAAGTCTAGAGCAGGACTTAAATATGAACCTCTCCTTCCTAATGAGACTCCTGGGTGTTAACAGTGCAAAGGGTACCAGTTGTGCTGCGCAGTGATTTTTACCTGTGTCATCTAGACTGTTGCTAGAGGTTCAAGGATACAAACTCCTCCGTTGCTCTGGCATTTGGGAAATTTGATGCTGCGATGACTGACTCGGAGCAAAGGGATTCTGTGGAGAGGGTGTTGCTCTCAACAGGCAAGAAACAGGACTTCATTCAAGAGCGCGGCTGCTGTTGTGTTACAGCCAGGCTTTAATGGAATCGGAGGTTCACATTAAATTAATACGTTTTGCATGGAACCCATCAACTAACGTTTAATTTGCTTCAATAAGTCGGGTCATGTGGGATCCAAGTGGTCTGTGCTTGGGATCATCTGGAAGACTCGCTGTGTTACAGCATCTTTCAAAACGCTCGCTTGAGCAAGAGGTGGCGTTTGTGAATAAGCTAATTGCGTAATGCAACCTTGGATCTAATTTAGTGCTAAACTGCAACTGGATAGGAAAATGATCTCTTAAGCAAGAATTCTAAAAGCAGAGAATATGGTGCATTGTTTATTTTTTTTTTTTTTTTGATAACAGAATAAAGGCGACTTCTTAGGGGTCGGTGTGTCGGTTTTGTTTTTTTAAATTGAATCCGTCTTGCATGGTCCAGTTCTCTTAAGCTGATGCAAACATGCAGATGGCTCTTTGTGTTTGCAAACCCAAACTGCCTTCTAGAGCTGGGTGAGATTGCAGATGGAGGCGGTGCTCTCGATTAAGAAACACCGCCTCAAAGGGTTCGACAGAGACTGACGCTGTGGCAGAATTTGGGTATCGCGGAGGTTTCTCTACATCTGTTCAGAAAGTCTTGAACGCGATGTTTTCTCATCCCATCCGACCGCAGCCTGTTTCTCGCAAGCAGCACGCCCTGCCCAAATTTCTGTCTTGGCCCATTCCAGGATTAGGCTGTGGATCCTTTCGTGTGGGAATAGACGTTCGTACATCTGATGGACCGTTAAGTCGACTCGAATGAAATCGGTGTCTAATAACCGGAGTTAGACACTGTAATGTTGATTGTTATTCTCTAGGTGTTGAAGAAGGGATTAGTGGGCATGTTACTGCAGACCCACAGCGAGAGAGGCGGCGTGTCCGGATCGTGAGTAATGCGAAGTGATTCGAGCTGGTAGGCTTGTGCCCGCCAAGTGTTAAATCTCGTGCCAGCGCAGAGCTCCTGTAAACAACCCATGGGCGTAGGAAAGATCCCCAAAAGAACAAGCAGTGCTGCCCCAGAGGGACGGGAGCACAAAGATGCATCTCTAAGGGCGGAGCAGGAGCCGTCCTGGGCAGCGCCGGAGGTGTCGGTGCCTGGTCCTGCTGGAGCACGAGCGTTTTCTTCCCTCTTCGTGCAGGTGCGGTACCTCCGAGGAGGCATCTTGGATGCTTTGGATCCAGCAAGGCTGCGTGTGCGTCTCGTGCCAAAAAATGGAATAGTGGTGTCTTAGTGTGCAAGAAAAAAATCCCCCAAACCAATTATGCTGCTCTCTGGAGGAGCACTGACAGTTCACGTACGTTAATGTTTCAGGGATGTTAGCTGTTAATATTTTCGTGAGCATTTTATAGTCGTCGTTTAACGCTTTTGTTTCCTGTTGCGGACTTAAGCACTCGAGAGCGATCAGGTTTTCCTTTCTGCTGCTGCTTTTCTCCCTGTGAAATGATGGGAAGACACTCCAGCAATAACGAAACAAGAGTGAAAAGTTTCAGAGCTGGTACCGGAGAGAATGGCAGGGGAGAAGTTTAGACCACTGCAGATGTTTTCTCTTGTCCTGTTCCTGTTCAGTGATTTTCTTCTCTGCTTGACTTGGGATAAAACTGTCAGGAGGAAGGGTCTTGTCTTCCTGAAGAGTTTTTCTGATGGAAAAACATGTCATTAAAAGTTAGTAGCGGGATATTTGCTTCCTTGAGGGAGGGATGTTTTCATGAAAAAAAAAAAAGGGTGTTTGATATTGTCAGACATCGTGAACTATCAGCTGGGTCTACTTGTGCCTTTCTGCCTTGAGCAAAAACTTGCTTAAAACAGTAGGTTTATATCTGGCAGAGTTTGGAAGCATGTTGTTTGTTACCTGAATAATCCTGTTACTCGCATGTAAAAATCCTGCCTCTTAAAAAGAAAATTACAGACCAATTTATGAAAAAAGCAAACTTCTAAAAAACTAGCTTTCCGTTCTAAAGAGGTGAATGTGCTGCAGTGGGCAGTTCTCTTCGCTGGTCGGTGTTCTTAAACTTGGCTTGATGATGCTGGGAAAGGAGAAGGGAAGATGTTCACGTTCTTTGACTCGTTTGGGGGAGTGGGAAAGTGGTTTGAAGCCTGTTACGTCAGCCTAGACTGCTCAGTTCGTGAGCATTAAGTCTTGAAAACTTGGAGAGGCTTCTAAGGGACGTGATCCAGCTGTAGAGATTTCTCCATCGGCTTTCTTGGGTGTAGAAGACGTTATTAGGGGTGAACTAGTAGCTCCTCTCCCAATTTCAAAGGAAAATGCCCAAGTTTGTGGCATGACTCAGCTTTACAAGAACACGGCTTGAAGCAGTGTTAATCCCAGCTGGCTCTTTGTGTGTTTTGTTTGTCTAATATCCTCGTAACGTAGCTCTTCCCGTTAAAGAAAGCCAACATCCTTTGTTCTCCCCCAAGCTACGTCAGGCGGGACTGCAGAAGTAGTTTGGGACCTGAAGCTGCAATGACTGAACTCTGCTGGAATGTGATGTGTCACATCTGGTAAAAAGGGGAATAGATCCGTCGTCGGATTCTAAAATTCAGACTGGCCTTTTCTTTGGGGGATGGGTGGGTGGTGGTTGGGACCGAAACATCCCCTTGGAAGGTGGGAAAGCAGGAATCACACAGAATCACAGAATTGCTGAGGCTGGAAAAGACCTGAGATCATCAAGTCCAGCCTATGATTAAAGGAAAACAGCTTGGTTAGATCTGGAATTCATACTGCTGCTGATTTTTTTTTTTTTTTAAAGAAATAACTGAAAATAGAGTAAGAAACCCTGGGGCCTCTTAGATTTAGATGGCAACGTTTAGCTTTCTGGGTCAGGAAAAAGATTTTTGGATAGGGCTCGAAATCCTAGCAATGCATGCATCTGAGCCAAGAAATGAGTGTATTTGCGAGCAGCGGGAGCAGTTGGCTAGTTAATATCCTGCAACAAGTATGTGAAGGCTGATGTGTGGTGGTTTTTTGGGTTTTTTTTAGCCCACGGTGTGCACAGCCGTATCCCTTTTGGGTACGATAGTCCTCAGCACTTCTGCCACTGCTTCTCCTGTGGTTATCTGGCTGAGGAGTTACCTGTCTGCTCCTCTTTATGCTGTGGAGGCGATGAATCAGGTGGTGTTTTCTTCTTTCTGGAGGTGAAGAGGTCCCTTTCATCGACGCTTCAGGCCACACGTGGCGTGTGTCGTAGCGCAGCCCTTTGAGAATCCCACGTGTTCCAGCAAATGCAGGATGATGGTACGAGGGGGCAATCTTCCTACTGTCTTGGAAGTTGAGGCAGAGAATTAATCCTCCGCTCCGTTGTCACGCTCTACCTTCCCATCCCTCACCTTCCTCTCTTCTCTGGAAACAGCCTCCTGAGGTTTTAAGTGTGAGGAGAAAGTAAGATTGGCGGTTTTAGCTGGTAAATGAGATTAATCAGCTCGGTGGTGGGTGGGACAAGTGTGCTGTGAGGTTAAGAATGTGATATTAACGGTTAGCAGGACCCTGGTTATCAGTCCAGTATAAATTTCCTTCTGTTAGACGTGAGCTTTTTGGGTAAAAATCACTCATTTGTTTTGTGGCTCCCCTAATTAAGAGAAACACAAGTCGTGGGGAGGGGATGCACGTGTGTAAAAGCAGACGTCCCTCTTTTCTTTGTGCGAAGACACTGGTCTCGAGTCTGACGGAAGGGAATTAGGGCTGTAAATCACCGTTCTGCAAAATGCACTTCAACTGGCACAAAGAAAAGAAATGGAACTACTGGAATTTCTGCAGGATGAGGAAGGTTAGGCTGAGCAGACGCCGAGATGCGTAATTTTGGCAGCTGCCCAGAATGGCTGAACTGCTGGGGAGGAATGCTAATCCTTTTTTGCTACCTTTTGGCAGAGTCAGTAAAAACACGCAGATGCGTTTTCCAAAAATACGTCTCTTTTTATTTTATTTTTTTTTTTTTTTTTTTTTTTTTTTTGCGGATTGCGCCGTGGGGGTGCAAATAAGACGGCAGGACACCCTGACTGCAGCCAGCCTTCCTCATTTCAACAGTTAAAACCCTGAGAAGCCGCGTATCAGTTTTTGCAATGTCTGCTTGACTTCCATCCATAAATGACAGCCTGCTGGCAGAAGGACCGGGAGGAGTGATTAAAGCTGCGCACGGCTCCTGGAGCAGAAGGAGACCGTCTTACCGATTGCGAGTATCATTGACCGCTTTAATTAATTTCACCTTCCTCCCTTTAATATTAAAATCCCCCCAACCCGAAGCTCCTATTTTTGTAGAAATGTGTATGTAATTAGTAGGCGGAAACCAAACACGATAGGGAAACGCGAGCTAAAAAACATTTGATGACAAATGCAAATTTCATCCTAAATATTTTACTCCGCTTGGCAGTAATTCCTTGCCGGTGAAGAGATGCACGACGAGCCTTCCCGCATAAATCAAACTCCAGCTGTACGATGGAGAATTTTACGTTGGGTATCCCTCCACCATAATAGCAGGGAATAAAACGATGCGTTTCGGCACATCTGACCTTGCGTTTCCAAGAATTCTTTGCTGTAAGGGATTTCTGGACCCGGCATTGCTTTGCCTTAATAGATTTCTGAGCCCACGATTTGCCATTTCCAGCTAAACCGTTAGAAAAGCAGCAACAGAAACGATCGTGACGGCCCTCAGAGGTGACGTTGGTTTTTAATCACAGGGTACCCAAAGTTTCTTTTCCAGGAATGTAATTCCTGGCGTTGTAATAAATTGGGTAAGTCTCCCGTGGCACTCCTGCCCCTTCAAAAAGGGGGGGCGCACACTTTCTCCTTGCCACCCCCCCAAACTCAAGCCGTACCCCCATGTATGAATGCGCATCTTCGCGATTTCAAGGGGCTTGGCTTTCCAGTTAGGATTCTCAAATACAGGTTTTTCCTCTTTAAAGGGTTTCGCTGCTTAAAAAGAGGAACCACCAGATATTTTTACACTTAATCCAATAACGAACTCGAATTACTATTGCAACAGCGCATCACCAGTAGGGTAAAACCAACCTGTCTCATGGGCGTCTAATAATGATGGTTGTTTAATTCTGCAGTTTGTAGCTCTGACTCCTCTTCTTCTCCCCTTTCCCTACTGGAGCAGCGAGTGTTTATGCCCCCCATTCAGAGCTGCAGTGCTGGGAAATGCATGAGACGTGCAGATTATCGAGGATTTCAATGTAAAAGGCACATAAACGTATTAGTTGGTTGGACAAATAATAAGTTTGGATAACTTAACTTCCAACTGATTCTTTTTGCACTGAAAATTTCCCCCCGTATTTGCTACCAAATGTTGCACGGGCGAGCTGGAAGAAGACTGATCCCAAGGAAAGCGGGTTTAGCCTGTGTTCTCTTCCAGACTTCGTGTTACTGATTTGAGGGTGTACGAGTGAGGGCGACCATCTGCTTTACATTTCAAATAGCTGTCATCGTCCGACAGCTCTCAGAAGACTTGTGATTTGGTAGGAGGGGAGGAAAAAAAGTTATTTTCTCCATGGTTAACACTTCGCCTGCAAATCTTTGTCTTTCAGATGGGAAGAGGAGTTTACAAGAAGAATGAGTCTGGAATCTATGGTAGAAACCTTGCGAGAGGTAGGTTTTGAGTACCATGTTTTGAAAGATATAGGTATTCTCTGCACCTCTTCTTAGGCAAGTAATCATCTGAGTTTGTTTAATTAAAGAACTCTTCTGGCTGGAGCAGCTTGGCTGCGTTGCTGGATGCTAGAAATAGCGTTTGGAAGGCAAAGCAGGAAGGTGCTGAAGCTTTGACAGAGCAAAGGCTGGAGGAGCTGGGGCTCTTTAGTTTGGAGAAGAGGAGGCTGAGGGGTGACCTCATTCATGTTCATAAATATGTCAAGGGGGAGTGTCAGGAGGACGGAGCCAGGCTCTGCTCAGGGATGTCCAGTGACAGGACAAGGGGCAATGGGTACAAGCTGGAGCACAGGAGGTTACACACAAATCTTAGAAAAAACTTTTTCCCTGTGCGGGTGCCGGAGCCCTGGCCCAGGCTGCCCAGAGAGGGTGTGGAGTCTCCTGCTTTGGACTTTCAAACCCCTCTGGATGCGTTCCTGTGGGACCTGCCCTGGGTGGCACTGGGTGATCTCTAGAGGTCCCTTCCAACCCCCAACACCCCGTGCGTCTGTGAAGAGGTGCCGTGCCTTATCAGCCCTGCCCGCATTCAGCGAGGGAGCAGGCGCTGGCCTCTTCCCTCTCACTTCCCCCTGTGCTTTCTCTCGCAGGAGGCGCAGGAAGCTGAAGCTCTCCAGGAAGAGTTAAATGAAAAGATCGAGAGGCTGAAAGCGGAACTCGTGGTCTTTAAGGGTCTGATGAGTGATGTAAGTACGGCGAGCGGAGCGGCCAACGCCCACGGCTTGTTGTGAAGTGTGCCCGCCTCATGCCAACGGCTTCATTCATGAGAAGGTTCTGGTCCCAGCGAGCGCCGCTTCGTAGTTAGCGTTATGGCTGCCGTTGTGATCCAATGCATCAGATGGATCACCCTGCCCCCTGCTTCCCCTCTGGCCTCCGTAGAGATGCATTAACCCGCTGCTTAGCCCGTGACCCAGACTCTTCCCTCCCTTCCCCGTTCTCCACAGCTGGCGGTGCCGGCAGCCACATCTGCAGCCGTTGGAGGGGGGGAAAAATTCACGTTGGAGAGCTCGCAGGTTAGGGGACAGGGTGGCGAGGGGGACTTGGCTCCAAGTTGTGTTTGAAAAGGAACACTCTGTGTTCTCCCTTCGTGAAAGCTCCAAAGAGGTTAACTCAGCCTCACTGGTTCAGGTATCTGTTGTTTCCAGTGCTGCTTGAATCTAAATTTAAAAAAAAAAAAGGGGAAAGGGAAGGAAAAACAGAAAAAAAACCAAGAAGAGAATACTTTGTTTTCTCGGGAATTCTTGCATGACTCAGTTGATACTGGTTTCCTTCAAAGCTGGGGGATCTTGTGTGCTACGACCGGGTAATTTCCTTTTATTTAGACTTACTGAGAGCACATCCTGCAGATATCTAGAAAGATAAGCCAGGTGAACTTAAGTAAGGTGCCTTTCTCTGTCAGGCTGAAGTAGTGCTGACGCCAGCACTAATAAGCGTAATGCCCCATTATGCTTATTTATTCTGTAATTTTGTGCAGAACTGCTTCCTCCTGTCTTTTATATAAGCCTGCAGAACCCGCTCCCTGGTGCCAAATACATTCTCTCAGGGCCTCTAGATCCGTTCATGTGAAATTTGACAATTAGCTGTCTCTTTTTTTTGGGGTGTTTAGTGGAGAACAGGCATGCTTGGGTAGCGAGGCGGTGTGAAAGGGAGAAAAGGCAGCGTCGCCGTGATGATTTTTTTTCGCAGAGGAAGATGATGTTGCTCAGTGTGTACAAAAAGGGTGGCAGCGAGTGCAAACATCCTCCCCAGCTCGAGGGAAAATGCTCTTTGGGCTTTGCAAACTCCAGGAAAAAGCCAGCCTAAGGATGCTTGTTTTGAGTCCCACTGTGTAAATATTTAGAGAAATGCAAAATGTTGGCAGCGACTCTTCCTTTCCTGCAGATAAGAATCCCTGGTACCTGTTGAGTTGATAAGATTGTGTTTAGAGTGCGTCAGTGTTCAGAGATCTCTTCTTCTCGGCGCGTTTGGGAAACAAAAATCACTTGTTCAAAGGTGGTTGATGGGCTGGAGAAATCCGTCTTAATAATTTAAAAATGGAAGGTGGGGAAAAAAAAAGGAGGAAAAAGAAAAAAAGGCAGCAAAAACCAGCCCAAAGCTTTCTTCTTGGAAAAGGGATTTGGTATTTAAGAACGTTGTGCAAAGAGCTTTTCTGCTTTCCTGGTCAAAGTCAAAGCATTGCCCAGCCATTGAAGGGGTGTTTTCCAACAGTAAGTCTCGTCTAGGCTGGGAAATACGCTTTTTGTGAAACAGCCTTTCTTCGTAAGGAACCAGCTGTACTGTCTGGGGGGGGAGTATCTGTTATAAATTAAGTTTATAATTACTGCCCAGAGTGAAGCAAGACAAAATATTTTTCCATGTAGCGTTTTTGCTAGGCTGGAAACCGCTGAGGATTTTTTTGCTGGGTTACAAGCTTTCATGGATCTCTTCAGATCCGGTCTTTGATTTGATGTTTTCATGGTGCCGAGTAGCCTGGACTCGGTTTTAAAAGCAGCTTCTCCTTGCAGGCACAGTTTTTCTGCCTGAAAGCGGGGGAAGTGTTGCATTCTCACCAGGTTTTAGATTTCATTCTATTCTGTACACGCTCAGCGGGGTTTTTTTCCTCCTTCAGAAGAAGCTTTATTGACCCATAAAAGTTTACTGTTGCCACATCGAGCCGTTGCTTTGGGGTGGGTATAGCTTTTTCGGTGGCAAATCACTCAGAGCCCCAATTTTATTAGAATTGGATACGAATGTTAAGTGTTAGTCTATTTAGGTTGTCCATTGCCTTTCCCAGAGAAGATGTAATGTTATTTAAGAATGGTATGCCCTGGGGTTAGAGAGATACTGTGGGGTATCTCTTCTTTCCTGAACTGTATAATAATAGAAGATAATCACTACTGTCCTTCCTGCAGCCCATGACAGACCTGGACACAAAGATTCAAGAAAAGGCCATGAAGGTGGACATGGACATCTGTCGGCGAATCGATATCACAGCCAAGCTGTGCGATGTCGCGCAGCAGCGCAACTCGGAAGACGTTTCCAAGATATTCCAGGTGATTAGGCCGTGAATTTTCTGTAGGGTAGGGCGAGAAGTGAGGGGACGAGAGGGAGCAGAGTTGAGGAGCGTGGTCTAGGTCATTTTGCCTTTTCGGGAGATTTCCCTACGTAGACACGTTTTCATCTTTCTCGGTCTTGAAGCGTAGTGCTCGCTCTTCTGCAGAAGCTGCTGTAGTACGAAGAGCACCAAATTGAGAGATTTTAAAAAAAAGAAAGTCTGAGGTTGACCTTTAAGACATGCTGATACCCTGATGCTAGTCCACAGAGAATGCAGGGGGATAAAAAATTGTTACAGGGTCTAGATTTGTATAAATGGCTTTTTCACATTTGTTCCCTTCACAGGGAAGAGGTTTTTAGCTTGTGGTACTGTCACCGGAACGTTCTTATTTCTGGCTCAAGCTCCGTGGCCAGAAATAACGCTTCTGACTGCTTTGTGAGCCTGGAAACTCCACTCGCTTTCCCTGAGCTGTTGTTGACTCCTTGGTACTAGTAAGAAAGTCATTTAATTCGCTCCAAAAGCAAGAGGTTACAGCTCTGCGTGGAGCAAACCTGCGACTCCCAATGCAGTTGATCTTGTGCTGTAACTGCAGTTTCAATTGTGATTAACCCCCATTCCTTCTACTTGGATCTAAATGTGTTGTCTTCGGTCTTTTGCTAAGTCTGATGCTTTTCTCTGTATAGCGATGCCATATAGTACAAAACCACTCTAAAATAATCCTTGTGGTCTCTACTGGCTGTGCTTTCTGGCTGTAGTCAAGTTGCCTAAATGTTCGATGGTTTTTTTTCTTACGTATCCTGAAAGACTCCATTGGAGACCATTAATTTTTCGAGCCTGTTGAGCCATTGCCTCGTGCTGGCGGTTCCTTCTGGCCTTTGAGGAGAATTGCTCTGTCTTTCTGCTCAAAGGTAACTGCAAGGTGCACTTTTAGTCAAGCATGCAGTGGTTAAAATGATCAGCACGGACAGCAGCACCAGTAGGTGACATCAAGTAAAGGAAAAACTACGGTTGGTTGGGAGTGGACTGCGTGCGACTCCTGTGGCACCATCTGTGAATATCTTTCCCCAGTGCTCAGACGAAGAAGTGATCCTCTGCGCCCTTCGCGGGGGTATCCCTTGAGTTCTCTGCACGTCTGCAACTTTCTTTTCTCGGAGGTTGTGCAGGCATTTTCTGTCGACCTGCAGCCGAGCAGTCTGCCTCTGCTGGTGGGGTGGGGATGACCCTGAAGTAAAAGCTCTCTAGAAAGGCTTCCCGTCTGCTTTTTTTCGGTGGTGGTTTAACGCTGGAAGCAACAGCCTGGGGTGGTGGCAGGAGAGGGAGAGTTCTGTCCTTGCTCTCGAGCCTGCTGCCTGGGCACTCCGGCCGGCTTGTGCTTTGCCCCTGTATCATTCTAACCTCTGCATGGTCTCTGGTAGATCCTAGAGCGGCGCCAGCGAGCGGATGAACATCTGTGGAGCGCTGGCAGCCCGCAGCTTGCTTTGCTCTTCGCCGTTCTGAACTGCTTCCTTGTGCTCTGTGTTCACCACTCATTCGCAGACGCGATTCCCGTCTCGAGTACGAGCGATCCCCGAATTGCCGGGGAGCTGACGGACGGTTGCGTGTTTGCTCCAACCTAACCGCTCTCCTTCTTTATCTCACGGCACAGCAGCTCGGTCGAACCTCCTAGTTACTGCTCTTCTCTCCAATTAAGGTGGCTTCCAAGAAGAAAGACCGCAAGCTCACGTCTGACGACGACCTCTCGGAGCAGGACGGGGACAACGGCAGGTTCTCCGACGACGAGGTCAGCTGCTCGCTCAACATCACGGATGAAATGAAGCGTATGTTCAATCAGCTGTGAGTATCGCGGGCAAAACGTACTCTGAAATGCAGATTTAATCCCGGAACTCAAATATCGAGTTATTTCTATGTACTTTCAGAAGAATTTTATTTATTTTTTTTTCTCCTCCACTATGAGTGGATCCTGAGCTGCCGGGATGGTGCATACTCAGGGGTTTTCTGGAAGTTCAAATAAAACTAATAGAAGGTGATTCTTGTTCCCCTCTTAAGTAGGAGGGACTACACAGAATATAAAAACACAGGAGTAAAATTAGATGTTTATATGCTGTTTTAAGAGTAAAAAAACCAAAAAAAGTAAAAAACTTGGGTTCGTTCTGTATGTTTTGCTGAGTATTAGATTTCTAGAGTTTTGGAAAGAACCTCTTGGGCTAGATAGAATTTGACAATGTCACCGAAAGCTCAGTTCAAAAGGGATACAAGCTTCTCTAGTATTTCACGTGATTTTTGAGTCAAGCTCTAGGCGAATGTTGGTGGTGGATGTGCTCAGAAGCTCGGCTATAGCAAGGGATGATAGTTTATAGATTCCAAGAACATGAGTGTTGTAAGCCTTGCTGCAAGAATTGTAATTTATTTTGCCTAAAGCCTTACCCCAAAGCTGTGGAAGTGGAGGAGAGTCTCTCTGCACCTTGGTGCTGCACGCAGCCGTTCAGGAAGCCTGAATCCTCCTCTTCTAGAAATGATGAAGGTGGCCACAGCTTGGTGACACTTCGGGGTGTCTCTGCTCTTTTCTTTTGCCAGAGAAAAGCCCCAGCAAATGCTGTAGGTCTGACTTTGCTGGCATTTAAACATCTATTTCTTCTGCCAACTTATGCCGTGACCGCAGAGGGAAGAATTCTCAGTGCTTTCCCACACAGTGTAGGACAATATTTAATATATAGGAGCATGCAAGAAATCCTCCAAGGAGCTCCAGCTCCTCTTCCATTGCCAAAAGTTCTGTTTTCAGGGCATGTGTCTCTTTTTCTTCCCTCCCAAATTCCGCATATAGGAGGGCATGTTTTTTGCTGAAGTTGTGGGTAACTCCTGTTAGAGCTCTTTATTTAAGATGTCTTTAGGCCTTTATTAATATTCAGTGTAATAAATACAGATTTTTTTTTTTTTTTTTGACTTCACCACTGCTAGAATTCCCTGTGAATTGAGCTAGAATTGAGCTGCTAGGCTGGCAATGCATTTAGTTTTTAGTTTTGTTCTTAAACCTGTCCTGTGGTACCCAGTTTTTATTGGTGCCGCTAATGAAATTCTTCTCTCCTGGTCCTGTCTTATTTGGCACATGGATTCCTACAGCACTTCTTACGTGCAGGTTGGGTCGATCTAAAACAGTGTTGATGGCTCACTGAAGATTAAGGAGGTCTGGGTTTGGGGGCTTTGTGAGGTAGAAAATAGTAGTTTGCAAATAGCTGAATAGTTTGCCTCCTTATCAGGATCTGAAAGCATTTTACCTGGAATGAACTTGATCTTTAAGTGTCTGGTATTAAAAAGTCAAAAGAGTGTTTGGCCGAGCAGCAGTCAGGACTAGGAGCCTTTGCACTCACTGGCAAGAAGGAAAAAAAAAAAACCTGATGCGAAGTCGAATCACAAAAGGCACAAATGTGTACGTCTGAGTGTGTTGGTTTTTCTTTAAAATTATTTTTTTAAAGCTGTGCTGAGTATGGACAAATAGCCTGTCTCTTTTGCCAAGCTCTTCAGCCTCCTAAAGACAATGTGGGACTGGGCTTCCAGGCTGCGACGTTATCTACTCAAAAGGAAGTGAGCTAAAGTAGTAAAAATGCATCGGGCTGAAATCAGCAGGCTGCTTCTGGGAGCGGTTTCAGGTTTTTTTTGCCAGACCTCCTTAACGAGGGCAAGAAGCAGCTACCAGTGTTCTGCTCTGCTGCCGTTCAAACCAAAAGGGACTGGAGCGCCCTCGGAAACTTTCCTTTATTGCACAACTGGCCGTGCCGAAGGAGCTTGGCCAAGTAACAGTGTTAAAGGCCACTCTTGCCACTGTTTGCTCTCAGCCTTAAGTGGCTGTAGGAGCATGTTTGATGTTCAAAGTGTCTGCGCTCACCTGCACGTCATTTTGGGGTTCAGTTTTTTCACGGTTGGTGCTTTTGAAAACAACGCTTCTTAAGTGCCGTGCGGCAAACGCTGGCTGGACTTCAACAGGCAAATCAGCAGGGAGTCTTCTGGTGGCTGTTTCTTTGTAAAATTCCTCGAACTGTATTTTCCCATGTATGAAAAGGATGGTTTAAAACATTTTTGTGGTTTTGCGGACAGGGGGGAAGCTAATGCGCAGCACCATCTGGAGGACAGAGCTGGGGCTGTGCACTTGAACCGGGGATGCGAACAAGGATCTTTTCTTCTGTTTTGGGGTGGCAAAGAGCCCAGGGAGTGGACTTGGACAGTGGCAAAGCCTGTTTGTGAAAACTGGGAGGGTTATCTTCTTCATTCAGTTCTCATAGCCCTTTTTTTTTCTCGAAGATTAATTAAAGAACCGAGGGAGTGGGGCTGGAGTACTTTCCCCTAATGTTGTTCCTTTGTCTTAACAGTCGTGAGACATTTGATTTTGATGACGACTGTGATAGTTTAACATGGGAGGAGAATGAGGAAACGCTGCTTCTTTGGGAAGACTTCACAAACTGCAATCCTTCAATTGACCTCCAAGGAGAGGTGAGTTTGTTTTTGTTATTTTCTCAAACTATTCTCTGCAGAAGCTGTATCCCTCAGCTGCTCTCTCAGCCACTCGAGCCTTTGGATATTTGACTGGTGATCTAGTTTGCCACGCAAACTTGCTTTGATTTTTTTAAAATCCTCTTAGTGCTTTTTCTCTATGGTTGCTTTTCAGCCTGTGCAATCAGTTTATTTGCCAAATTTCATTTCTTCTGCTCCTTCAAACTGAGTTATTTAAAAGTAGCGAGCGGGTGTCAAGAGATCCTCTGGTGCGGGAGCATCACGCAATCTGTCACCCTAGGCAGTCGTTTATCTAGAGCCCTAGATCTTCCACGCAGCATCTCACTTTCTAAGATTATCGTTCACACTTTAATTGTCAAAATAGTAGGTGTAGTGCGGGGGCTGGGTACTGCACAGTTATCCTGGTGGAGAGAAAAATGAACCTTGGCGTGATCTGTGGAAGGTGTTAAAGTCCGCATACCCCATCGCGAAGAAAAGGAGCTGCGGTTGCGGGAGCGCGTAAAACCCCGGGGATCCTCCGAGCCCATGAATCTTGTGCTTCCATCTTCCCAGTCGAGAGGAATCTCCTGGTGTTGGTGGATAATAAACAGCTCGCTTTTAATCCTTAAGGTCCCGCACCACTGGCTACGTGCTGCCTCGTCCTGAGCCTTTTTCAGCAGGTCTAAAGAGAAGGAACTGGCTTGACGGCCGCACCCAGTGGGTCATCAATGGGTCTGTGTCCAAGTGGAAGCCAGTAACAAGTGGAGTCCCTCAAAGATCCGTACTGGGACCAATCTTAACATCTTTGTCAGCGACATGGGCAGCACCATCGAGTGCACCCTCAGCAAGTTTGCAGACGACACCGAGCTGTGTGGGGCTGCTGACACCCTGGAGGGCAGGGATTCCATCCAGAGGGACCTCGACAGGCTGGAGAGGTGGCCCAGGCCAACCTCATGAAGTTCAACAAGACCAAGGGCAAGGTCCTGTGTCTGGGTCGGGGCAATCCCAAGCACCGATACAGGCTGGGCAGGGACTGGCTTGAGAGCAGCCCTGGAGAAAGGGGCTCGGGGGTTCTGGTGGGCGAGAAGCTCAACAGGAGCCGTCAGTGGCACTTGCAGCCCAGAAAGCCAATCGTGTCCTGGGCTGCACCACGAGATGTGTGGCCAGCAGGGCGAGGGAGGGGATTCTGCCCCTCTGCTCCACTCTCGTGAGACCCCACCTGGAGTCCTGCGTCCAGTTGTGGAGCCCACAGCACAAGAGAGATGGGGACGTGCCAGAGCGTGTCCAAAGGGCCACGAGGATGCTCAGAGGGCTGGAGCCCCTCTGCTGTGCAGACAGACTGAGGGAGTTGGGGTTGTTCAGTCTGCAGAAAAGAAGGCTCCGAAGAGACCTTATGGTGGCTTCCAGTATCTCAAGGGGGCTACAAGAAAGCTGGGGAGGGGCTTGTTAGGATGTCAGGCAGTGGTAGGACTCGAGGGAATGGATTGAAGCCGGAGATGGGTCTGTTCAGATGGGACGTGAGGAAGAAGTTCTTCCCCCTGAGGGTGGGGAGACCCTGGCACAGGTTGCCCAGAGCGGGGGTGGCAGCCCCATCCCTGGGAGTTTTTAAGTTGTTAAGTCCAGGCTGGATGGGGCTCTGGGCAGCCTGATCCAGTGGGGGATGTCCCTGCCCATGGCGGGGGGGTTGGAATGAGATGATCTTTAAGGTCCCTTCCAATGCTGACAATTCTGTGATTCTGTGATAACCTGAAATGACAAGGTCTGGCTTTGCGTGGGGTTGTCTTAAATGTGACGCTGTTCTTTCGTTACCAAGCGGCACGAGAGTGGTCGGTGAGGAAGAATCCTGCCTCCTCGCAGCGCCGCTGTCTGCCGTGCGAAGATGCTGAGGCAGCAGTCCTCCTGCACATTGTCTCGTGTTGGCTGCCAGGGGCGTGTTAATTTACATCTTCCCGTTTGCGGATCATCTGGCGGAGTCTGAAACTGCGGAGATTACTCAGAAGTGCTAGGGCTGCAGAAAGCGGCGTGCTTAGCTACGCGCGGAGAGTGGCAGAGCGATAACGGGCAGCCGTGCGCTGGAATTAGCGGCAGCTTCATTTGCATATACCCATGTGTGCACGTCTAAGCGCAGCTATCAGAGGAATATTGCCGAACTCAGACCTTCCGTGCGAAAACTCTAAAGGTTTTAAGAAGCTTAAATCCTTCTAAATGAAAATTATACAAGGAAAAGGGTAGATTTGGCTTGTAGATGGAGATTCAGAATAAAGACTGCTCCGTCTGTGCCTGGTCTTTAACACGGCGCTTTACATGCCTGAATCTTCCTTCCACTGGCTTTATTCCTTTCAAGTTCTTACGCGGTGCCCTCGCCACCTTCTTTCCTGACCTTCCTCCTTAAAGCGCTTCTGCATATAAAAGGATAAGCGGAATGATTCTTGTAGCTCGAGGCTGGGTAGCCTGACGTTGGTACCGAGCCCGATAAAACCGCCGCCGATGTGGCCAAGGGAGCAAAACACCACTAATGCTCATGGGCGCAGTTACGTTAAAATTTTTGTCTGGAAAAGGGAGGTAGGTAATAATGTGAAAGAGAGAACAATGACGTTGGTTTAGTCTCCTTGTGCCAGTGCTCGGTAGCCCAACCTGTGCTGCCAGTCCTGAAGGGAGGATGCTGGGGAGCTGGTGCCTGGCAGGTTGTTTCCTTCAGGACAGAATGTGTATTTTTAGCAGTGATGTGCTGGAGCGAGCTCGCTTGGTCTAGCAATTAAATGAAGAATTTCAGCAGGAACCGACAATAGGAGCGTACACGTGAGGTAAAGGAGACTGAAAGGACTCGAGAGCAGTAATAGGTAATTGGAAAATGAGAATCCCAGTGCTAAGCTGTGTGGTCAATGCAAGGGAAAAATCAGTTTCATGGCTGGAGAGCAATTGCAATCTGTCTGAAGTGTGAGAGGTTCAGGAAAATCCAGGGGTTTGTTTCTTTGGCGTGTGTCAGGTGTATGTGTTCAATTGCTGGAGCTTTGATCACGGACTTGATCTTTGCGTGTACAAAGCCATGGTCGTGGTACAAAAATGTGTTTTCCTGGTGTGCCCGGTTTTAAGAAGCAGAATATTCCTTGCCTGTGTAAAAATGTATTTAAAAAAAATCTTTGCATGAAAGAGCATAACCAGCTGCATTTCTGAGTGAGGTTACATTAGAAAATCTTGAGAGCGCTGCAGAATTCCTCGTGTTTCTGGCTAATTCTTTGTGTTCTCCTTCCCCCCCCACCCCTGCAGGAAGAAAACCTGGGAAACTTGATCCACGAAACAGAGTCTTTCTTTAAAACGAGAGACAAGGAGTACCAAGAAACAATAGGGCAGATCGAGGTAAGGAAGTGGATCATGACAGTAGGAATTGTTTCTACTGGGCAAACACACACCAGGTTCCAGTACCCACAGAGGAAAACTGAATGTCTGCGTATCTAAGAATGCAAAGATGTTTTCCTTTGACATGCCCCTGGGATTTTTCTTAAGTACCGTTCTCTCCGCAGCACTATTGCTGAGTGAGCGCAAATCTGTAGCTGGTGGAGAGACAACCTTCAGAACAAAGAGAAGAAAAATGCACTATCGTTCTTTTTTTTCCCCCCTGTTTGCCTCGCATATCCACTGTTGCACCAGGAAGTGCTTTACAAGACCCCGGAGGTTGCCAGACACGGCAGCTGTAGCTTCCCAAGTCTTTGCCCTGCCTAGAACACGCTTTCATTAATTACTGCGTGTTGACAAACAAGATGCCAAACAGCAGGGAAAAAAAAAAACCTAACGCCTCGGGCTGTTTTAAAGACAATGTTGAGCTCTGATTAAAATACACTTCATAAGCTGACGAATACAGTGACATTATACAACAGTGCGGTTAAATATATATTGTGGGTGTTTTGGCTTTAGCAGCCCCACCGGTATGGCAAATTGAGGGAAGCTGGGAGGAGCTGCTAGCAACTCGCCTTAGGCTGATTATTTTCTCTTGATTTCTTGCAGCTGGAATTGGCCACGGCCAAGAGCGACATGAATCGCCACCTTCATGAATATATGGAAATGTGTAGTATGAAAAGGGGCCTGGATGTACAAATGGAAACCTGTCGCCGGCTTATCAAAGGCTCAGCTGACAGGTAATAAGATATTACCATTCCGCCCGGGGTGCTTCAAGATTTTATTTTGCTCGTTTCCTGCCGAGTTGTTTTAAAGGCAATAGTATCGTTTTGTCCTAAAGCTTCGTCCTTAGATAATCTCGTTGTGTTGGGGGTCAAATATCAGCCTTAAACCCTGTCACAGTGCGTGAGTTCTTACATACAGGAACGCTTTTAAGGATGCAACGTCTGTTGGTGAGACCAGGGATCGCTCACTTGAATGGATGTTTAGTCTTAACATTGCAGACTAGAGCTCTTAAACAAAACTCCAGATTAGATCCTGACTGTGGATTTACATGAAGAACTTGGGATTTAATCTTCTCATCTGTTAAGAGCCCTCTACCACGAGGGATTTTTCTTACCTCTTGCCCACCCCAATGCACACTCTGGCTTAACAGAACAAGATGATCAGCTTTGAGTTTTCATCCTGTGGTTGATCTGCAGGATGTTCACTGGACTTATTTTCCATTTCCCTATCAGTTCTGATAAGTTGAAGTAACCTTTTTCTTTAAGGTTCCTTTTTTTTTTCTTTTTTTTTTTTTCCCCTATGCCATTGATAGTTTGGTTTTGGTTTGTGTTCTTGTTGGTTTTTTTTTTGTATAAACCTTTCTCTGAATTGTTCTGCAGAAATTCTCCATCTCCCAGCTCTGTAGCCAGCAGCGACTCAGGAAACACAGATGAAATTCAGGATGAGTTGGACAGAGAGACGGACGTGGAGCCCATGGTCAGCTGATACGGAGTTGGAGCATTCCAGTGAAAGGGAAGACACAAGAAAGAATAAAAACAATACACTGACGGGGGAAACAAGACTTGAAAGTCCTTGCACAGGGTTTCTAAGGACTCATTCCTACACGCATCCCCACCCCACCCAAGGATTGGTGCTGTAAATTTCTATTGTTCTACAAATCATAAGTGCAGAGTCCTATAAGAAAACACGGTGTTTTAATTGTGCCTTTGCCCCAAGCTGAGCCACTTTGAGCTCCAGTGGAATATTAATAGCAGGTGTTTTTATAAAAAATAATATTATTTTAAAAAAAATATATATCTGGTAGCAGCAGAGAATGGTGCTGCAAAGGCTCTGGGTATTTCAATAAGCTTTATGGTTTTATTGAACTGCTGCACTGATTGGCAAAAGGAACGCTGGCGAAAAAGAGAAGCGAACCCAAGACAATTAGGGTACAATTACCAACGTCGGGCACAAAACGGAATGCCTCCAAATTGAACTGTAAACATTTTAGAATAATAGCGGGTTTAGAGAGAGCTTTTAGGATTAAGCCAGTTATACAATGTTAAAAGGAATTTCTTCATTCCGTCCTTGTGGGTGAAGGAGCCTTTGAGATTTGTCCAAGCTTTCTGCTGGACTCCAGAAGCTCGAGCGGCGGCTCTCAGCTCGGTGGCAAAGCAGGTGGCCAAAGGAGGGTTCGGTGGGGTGGGACTATCACTGAGAAACTACTATGCAAAAAAAAAAAAAAAAAAAAAAAAAAGAGAGGAAAAAAAAAAAGCTCGCCTTATTTATACGGAATGTTTGGTCCCTGCTGGGTTACAGTTATCTCTTGGGGGGAAAGGAAAGCTAAAAACACATTTGCACATGTTAGTTATCTGTAGAGCTTCTTGCGAGGAGGAATGTTGTATTACGATGCCTTTGTTTCCACTGATTGGATTAAGAGGGGAATCAGCCCTTCAGTTGTTTCGTGTTGTCTTTTTTTTCAGGATTTTTTTTTTTTTTTTTTAAACCGTAGCGTTTGCAGATTTTACTTTGCTGACAGGGAGATAACTCCCGTTTTATGCTGCTTTCGAGACGTTCAGAGTGGGATTGTTGACACGAGGCTTGACGCTGGGAGAATTCCAGACCACTGTTCTTCAGAGAAACTGAACATGGGAAAATACTGTAATCCTTTTTAGGGCGTAGTAAAAAGAAGCCCAAACTTAACTGCTGCCCTAGAATTAGGGAAGAGCAGCCATGTGTGAGAAAGCGAGAAGATGCTGTATTTTTTATGCAGGAGAAAGCAGCAGCAAAAGTCAGATGGCTTGGGTGGTAGTCGAGGAAGCTCCAGCATCGTCAAGCTGGTTGTGGTTCTTAATGGGAATTGTAGCACCTCAGCCAGGTAAAAACAGGGTATAAACCTCAGCCAATAATTCTTTGTTTGTTTGTTTAGACTGAGATTGGAAGTGTAGTTAATACTGCCTAAAGGTAACTGTGTAAGACTTGGAGTAAATACCAAATATAATTATATTTTTCGTGCCAGGAAGCTTAGAAACTGCGATGTAGGAGCAGTGCTAGGACTGGACAGGCGGATCGAAGCACCCCCTCAGTGTTACGGAAAGGGAAGCTGGCCAGTCTTTGTAGCTGCCTTTCTTTTTAACCTCTCCGAAGTAGTGATCTCAAACCGGCGGGGTGGCATTGTGAGCATCCCGCCGCCGTAGGTCAGCGTCGCTCTTCCAAAAGGAGCGCGGGCGGGTTTCTGCTCCCGCCGTGGGTGCAGGAACATCCTCTCGGTCCCGGGTCGTGGAGATCCCAGGTCCTGTTGCCTGGAGTTCGGCCGCTCTTCAGATCCACCTCCTGCTTTTAGATTCGAACGGGCGTCCTGTGGGTTTTCGGGGTAGGGAGGAGGACCGGGACGATCCGTTTGGATCTACGGGGTGGAGCCCACGATCCGCAGTTGATGGCTTCTGTCCAAGAAAAATAGATCCAAGGATACTCTTGTTTCCTCCCTGCTGGAAGCACTCGGCGCGGTTATCCGTAGAGTAGCTCCTTGGATGCCCTGGTGCAGGCCAGGGCCTTTTTCAAAGCGTGTAAATGTAGATAACTTTTCTCCGGAAAAGAAACCCGATTCCAAAGTGCTCGTTCTTGTGATTTCTTAGGTGGCCCAAGCGGCAAATGTTTGCCAGGGCTGCAAATTGGTGGGGGGGGGAGTGGGGGGCAAGAGGTGTGATGTTTCTTGAGGGGCCTGGGCCTGCATGTTTTCGATAAATACTCTTTAAGGTCTGAACTTCAGCTGCTAATACGTCGTTTCTCACGAGGTTGAGAAACCATCTGCCAAAGCTGAACGTGTGTAACGCTTTAGTGACTTTGGGGGAGTCAAACGACCTCCTTGCCCGGCGCAGGCCGTCGTCCCGCTCTCTCGGTTCCGAAACGCCTTTTGGTACCGGAGGGACCGAGCAATTCCAACGGCTGGACGCTGCTGCTTTGTTATTTTTCTTTTAAAACTCGGTGGCCGAGCATCGTTTGGAACTTGGAGCTGGGGTCGAGGGTGGGCGAGAGCATCCTCGGTTCAGCAGCGAGGGCCGGCGGAGGAAGCCGAAATTCAGCCGTGCAGACGAGCTGGTTTCCCACAGTTTTATCGCCGAGCCATAATTACGAGGAGGTTGCGTTTGTGGGCAAGTGTAAGGGATGTGGGTCTCTAGTAGAGGGTGTAGAAATCACGTGTGCGATGGTGACGTGTGTGATGGTAAATGGCCATGGTTGTCGGTGTCTGTTCCTTATAACCGTACGTAATCCATTTTTAAAGAAGGTGTTTTCATACTTGGGACTGGGGGTTTATTTTCATTTAGGCTGTGTTAGGACTCGGCGGATCGACCTTTCGGGAGTTCCGAGGGTTGGTCCTTGATAGTTTTTTTTTTCCCTTTGGTTTAGTTTTGAGCGATGCTGCTGGTTTAGCTGACAGTGGTCCTGTTCTGTTTGTGTGTAACTGTAGAAACCAGATCAAAAGCTTGCCAGAAAAAAAAAACAAAAAAAATAATTGTGAAAATGCTGGAAATGATTTTGATGACCTCTTTCTTTTTTCCTTTGTAAAGCTGTAAATACTTTATTTTTATTTTCTATTCTTAATGCGGTGTCATATTGACACTTTTTTAGACTTGCGATCAGAAAAAGAAAAAAAATCCTCCTCATTGTTTCTCGTTTTTTTTAAAAGGGGATTTCGAGGAAGCAAATTTTTTTGCTTGTTAGCAGTGTAATAACGGATCAGATTCCTAAAATGGGTTTGTACAAAAAAAAACGTTTTCAGTTGCTTTTGTGGATGCATGTTGTTCAAAAATGTCCAAAGAATAATGTGGTACAAACATTTTATTTTATTTTTTTTTAAAGACTTAGTAATTATATTAGTTCACACAATGAAAAACCGAAATTCTTTAAAAATAAAGTGGTGGTGGTGGTGGGAAATGTAATGAAACTTATCTAAGCTTAAACGTGTAATGTATTTATAAAAAACACAGTATATATTCTATTTTTATTAGAGGTTTTTAAACAGAACTCTGTTAGCGAATGCAACTATTCCCCTGTCGAGTATCTTCTGCTCTGATGGGACTCCCAATTCTCAAACGGTTTCAAGCCTGGAAATAATCGAACGGATCTGGCTGTGAAGCACTTGCCCATCGCTTCCTCGGAGCGAAAGCGGAGCAGGTTAACAGCTTTTTCTGCCCCTGCAGAGTTAGTGCTGGTTCCCCTGGTTTATTTTCTTAATTCCCCTGCGTGCGGGGCATTCTGGTGTTTGTCCGCACCAGCGTCCATTGGAATTAACTCGATGAAACAAGTAGATGGGAATCGTGCCCGAATTTAAAGCTGCTACTAGGAGAAATTTTGATTTTTGTGTAACTGTTCTGCCAGCAAAACCACACAAAAGCGGGGTCGTTGCTCCCAAGGCTGGCCGAGGAGATGGGTGGGTGCTCGCGGCGCTGCCGTCCCCATGACGAGGCTCTTCCCTTGGGTTTCCCTTGGCTTTTGAAAAATGGTTGTGTCAGAGCACGCGAGGGAGAGAACCGCGACACCGGGAAGTCTCTGCTTGTGTTTCATGTTTGAGAGCGCTTCGTTTTAGAGCTGTTTCAAGCACGATTGATCACAGCAAAATTAAGAAACGACAATTTTTTCACAGTGTAATAATACCCCAATGAGGGTTGTTCTTTCTGGACGTCGAGGGGTTTTTTTTTATTATTCTTTTGCCCTGGTCCAGGACTTGGTTGCAGGTTTTCAAAATCTTTGCCTTTAGTCTTAAGTCGCCCAAATGCTTGATTTGGGGCTTTTAGTAGAATAGAACTTCTGTCGGTTTGAATTTTAAGTGAGAAAAAGAAATTGCCAGTCGAGGCAACACACGGTATCCTGGTGTCAATAATGCTGGTTTTAGAGGTGAACTTCTGAACGCTACCTGCCAAATCCTTAATCCCTTGCGGAGAGGGGAGCTCAGAAGGCTTGAGCACGAGTCTTTGGCAGAGCGGTGAAGAAAGACTTGATTTCTTTCTTTTTGTTTGGTTTTTTTTTGGTGTAGTTCAATGTCTTAAGACCCTTCCGCACTTGCGGGAGCCTGCCAAAGCTTCTCTTTTGAAGAAGCAACAAATTGTGTTTAAGAAGTGGGTGTTTGATGCTTCTAGAAACCGTGATTCCCTCCTAATTTGAGGCACTCCAACGGTGAAGCACTTGCGTAAGCAAAGGTGGTGCTGGTAGGACTGGCTGGCTCCATCTTTGGAAGAAATAATGGTATTAATGCTTAAAACAAACCCTGGGGTGGCTTCAAACCTGTGGTGGAACACCCCAGTACCAACTGTGCCCCAAACCTGGGGGTTGTGGGCTGCCCAAACCCACCATCCCAGCGCGGTTTTCATCTGAATTCCCAACTTTTCTGTTCGAAAGAGAGAGTTGAGGATGATGAACAGCTCGGTCACTAGACACGCTTCTTGTGTAACGTGGTTTCACCAAAAGAGACACGCAATTCAGTCCTTAAAACGCCTGCGGCGAAAGTGTGCGTAGCTGAGTTCTGCCAAAAATGATTATTTATTATTTAACGTGTTTAAGTGGAGGGTATTGATGACTCTTTCCCCATGCTGTGTCACTTCTTGTCAGGTCCTCCTAGGTCATGTAAGAATTTCTTTTATACACATCAAAACAGACTACTGATCGGTGTGGAAATGAACCTGTTTACCGTACCGTTGTAAATATTGTGCTTTCTATTCTGTATATTAGCTTCTTTTCAAGAAAAAAACTGAACTGATGATGCTCTTTGATCTCTGGTGTGAGGAAAGGACGAAGGACAAACCGGCTCCGGAGTCGAGAGATAAATCGATTCCTTCTGTGGAGGCAAATTGGGAATCTGCAAGCAGACCCAATGGTGCAGGCACTTGGTGGCGATGGATTTTGGACCCTCAAAGCCTTCGGAAAATCGAATCCACTTGAACAGAGGCACAGAACACCCGCAGCGAGAGCCAGAAGCATTCGCCCTCCTCCAAGTTTCACCGGATTATCTCCGTTTTCCTTTTTTTAGTGCCAAAACCAACCCCACCGACCCCTTCCAGGTCTGCTTTCTGGCTCCCTGCTATGTGTCCGTCCGTCCGTGCTGGCCCTCTGGGGCTGTTTGTCCTTCGCCGGCCACGGCCACCACCGGCTTCTCTGTAAAAACGGGCGTGTGGGGGCTTCTCGATGAAAACGGGTTACAGTCCTTCTCTGGTTACAAGGAAAAAAAAAAAAGAAAAAAATATTATAAAATAAATACCCAACTCCTGGTTTAATGTCTCTCTGTGTTATTTTTGGGGTCGGAAAACACCTTTTAGGGCAAAAATTTGGATCTGGAGCCCAGCGCAGGGGCGAGCGGGTGATTCCTCCACCCTCCCGTAAAACTTAGCCTCGTTCACCTGCCACTTTCTATCTTTTCAGCCGCCTGCTGACCCCTTGCCCCCATTTTGGTTTAAAATCTTTCTCTTTTTTTTAATTTATTTCCAATTTTTTAGCTCTGAGAGGGGAGCAGCCGCCCTCCGCTCGCGTTTCTCCCGCCGGGGCCGCGACTCGCCGCCGCTTTCCCCAGCGCACACCCGCAGCCGCTTTAACTTTTTCATTTCTTCTCGCCTCTTACTTCTTTCTTTTTCCCCCCCAACTATTTCCAGCCGCTTCCCGCGCTCCGCCCCTTCCCGCGCCCCGCCCCTGCCCACGTGCCGGCGCGCCACCGCCCCCTTGGCCGGGCGCAACCACTGCAGCGGCAGATGGGGGGGGGAAGCCCAGGGGGGGCCACCCCATTCCCGCCCCACGGCGGGGGGGGGGTGCGCCGCGCCCCGCAGCCCTACACGCGGAGAGATGCGGGAACGCTCTGGGAACCAGCCCCTCCTTCCCTCCTCCTTTTTTTTTTTTTTTTTTTCCCTTTCCATTTATTCTTTAACCGCCCCTGGTTTCGCCTTCATTCCCCGCCCCGCGGTGGTTGGGCCGGGATGTGGCGGGCGCTGCGGGGGCTGCGGGGCTGCGGGTGAGTGCAGGGGGGGGCGCCCCTTCCCCAGGGTGGGGGGACACATTCAGACCCCAGACACCTTCCCCAGACCCCCCTGCCGTGGGGGACACACACCCACGGGGGGGGCCCTTTATTGTTTTTATCCGCTTTTGCTTGCCCAGCCCTCCCTGGCTTCTCGCTGCCCACCTGCCCCGCTGCCACTTCCACCCCTTCTTGGCGTTTCGCCCCCCCCCCCCCCCCTTTTTTATTTATTTATTGTTTCCCGAGATGGGTAATTTAATGCTCAAAGCGTTAGAAGGGGGTGGGAAAAGCGCAACCCGAAGCTGCCAAGGTCTTGCTGGAGCCCGCCCGGCTTTTGCCCCCGTGCTCTGGACTTTGGGTTTGCTCCAACCCAATCGATTCGGAGCTTGCCCTGTGCGCTTTCCCTTAGAAATTCCATTTTTCGGCACCTTTCTCATAGCAAGGCGTAGAAATAGTTTTCCGGGGCTGCATCCAGGCTCCGGCGTCATCACCCAAGGGGCTGGAGCGTGGGTTCGGCGTGGCGTTGGGCGGTTAAACACGTGTTACTGGGAGAGTTGGGGTGTGGAAGGAAAGAGGAAACCGGGAGAGGATTTCAGTGTCCATCCTGCTCTTTTCCAAGGCGGAGATGGCAGCACCGCTCAGCCATCGAGGTGACCAACGAACCCATCCTTGAGTTTAAGCCGGGGAGCCCCGAGCGAGCAGCGCTGCAGAAGGTACCGCTGCAATAAGTCGTTGCCGTTTTGGGGTGTTTTTTTTGGATCCTGGTTTGTGCTTGTGGTGCTCCTTCCCTTTGGGGACAGCCGGAGTTGTAACTCCTGTCCCTCCACCTGGGGGACCGAGGGAAGCCTGTCCCTGTTTGAGGGGCTGGCGGGGAGGGTGGAGGGAGAGGGGGGGCAGTTGGCAGGGGGCTGCTTCTGCAGCTCCCAGGGCCGTGGTCTCCTCCTCATCCTTCTCCTCGTCCTCTCCCTTAGGCTCTTGCTGACCTGAAGGGCAAGACCGAAGCCATCCCCTGTGTCATTGGGGGAGAAGAGGTGTGGACGCCAGCGGTGCGGTACCAGCTCTCGGTGAGTTTGGAGGAAAACTTCAATGAGTGAGAGCAGAGCAGGGGGATGTACCCAGCAGGAGGGAGGTCTGTCGGGCTGATAACTGCAGAGGCTTTTCTTCTCTTTGCAGCCGTTCAATCATGCGCACAAGGTGGCCAAGTACTGCTATGCCGACAAGGTGAGCCCACCTCACTACCCTCCCTCTTCCTTTCGTTTTTTTTGGAGTGGGGGGAAGCAGCAGGGTTTTGCCCAGGTTTAGCGCGGCTTGTCCTGCAGAGAGGCTTGTGGTGTGATGCTCTTGGAGATTGCTGATGAGGTGTCTGGAGGAAACACAAATCGTTGCTCAGATTGTGAGCCCGGAGGCTCCAGAATCAGGTGTTGGCTTTCCGAGTCCCAGGGATCCTGGAACAAATTGTTACCGGGAGCTGCAAATCTGGGGCTGTGATGGAAAGGTGACTGCTGTGGTTTATGCCCGGGGTGGATGGCCCCTCGCTTTTCCCTCCGACCTGGTGATGGAGAAGAGTTGGGTTCCTCCTTGCTGCCTTTCCCCTTTTCTTCCACAGGAGCTCATTAACAAAGCCATTAATGCTACCTTGGCGGCGAGGAAGGAATGGGACCTGAAACCTGTCCAGGACCGAGCTCAGATCTTCCTGAAGGCGGCCGACATGCTGAGCGGCCCGAGGCGAGCAGAAGTGTTGGCCAAAACCATGATCGGGCAGGTGAGGGGGATGCGGGATTGACCCCCATGGATAGCTGGGGCGAGCGGGAGGGAGTCTGGGGAGCCTGGGAAGCAGGGTTAGAAGAGCTGCCAAGGTGTTTTTTTGGCAGTGGGGATGTCTGTAATGTTAGAAGCGCCTATAGGTGTACAAGGGGATACAGACTGTTCCCCAGCTCTTTGCTGAGAAATGAGGTGAAGCTCTCATGGGATCAGGATCAACTGACATAGTCGGCTGCAATAATCTGGGTTTCCCTTTCCGAAACGTCCCCTGGCAGCCCCGGCTTTCCCTGGGGAGACACGAAAAGGCAGTGGGAGAACGCGAGGGGATGCGCGGGCTCCTGGCAAAGGTGCAAAGGAGCCGTGGTGGGACAGGGACTTGCAGGAAGCGAGCATGTGGGCTGTGGGAGGGAGACGACCCATGAACCGTGTCCGGCTGCGTCGTGCCATGCCACTGCGGCTGCTGCATTCCCCTCACCCTCACCTAAGTGCTTCTATTAAGTGCCACCTCTCCCGGCAGGGTAAAACAGTCATCCAGGCAGAAATCGATGCTGCTGCGGAGCTGATAGATTTCTTCCGGTTCAACGCCAAGTACGCGCTGGAGCTGGAGAACAGCCAGCCCATGAGCGTGGATGTCAGCACCAACAGCATGGTCTACCGGGGGCTGGAGGTGAGGAGAAGGGTTGGGGCTGTGCCCCTGCTTTGGAGAGCAGCCTGGCGGAGAGGGACCTGGGGGTCCTGGTGGGCAACAGGGTGACCGTGAGCCAGCAGTGTGCTGAGAAGGCCACTGGCATCCTGGGGTGAATTAGAAGGGGAGTGGCTAGTAGGTGGAGAGAGGTTCTCCTGCCCCTCTGCTCTGCCCTGGTGAGGCCACATCTGGAATCTTGCGTCCAGTTCTGGGCCCCTCAGCTCCAGAGGGACAGGGAACTGCTGGAGAGAGCCCAGCGCAGCCACAGGGATGATGGAGGGAGTGGAACGTCTCCCTGGTGAGGAAAGGCTGAAGGAGCTGGGGCTCTTTAGCTTGGAGAAGAGGAGGCTGAGGGGTGACCTCACTCCTGGTTATAAATATGTCAAGGGTGAGTGTCAGGAGGACGGAGCCAGGCTCTGCTCAGGGATGTCCAGTGACAGGACAAGGGGCAATGGGTACAAGCTGGAGCACAGGAGGTTCCACGTAAACATCAGGAAAAACTTTTTCCCTGTGTGGGTGCCGGAGCCCTGGCCCAGGCTGCCCAGGGAGGGTGTGGAGTCTCCTGCTCTGGAGACTTTCAAACCCGCCTGGACACGTTCCTGTGTGACCTGCTCTGGGTGACCCTGCTCTGGCAGGGGGCTGGACTGGACGATCTCTCAAGGTCCCTTCCAACCCCGAACATTCTGTGATTCTGTTGGATTTTTTTTTGCCACGGGCTGCGGTGTCGCGATGAGAGGAGGCACCGCGCTCCCACCGGTCCCTTTCCTCACAGGGTTTCGTGGCAGCCGTCTCCCCCCTTCAACTTCACGGCGATCGGCGGCAACCTGGCAGGGGCTCCGGCGTTGATGGTGAGTGTCGCGGTGGGGTCGGGGGAGAGCCAGGCATGGAGAGGACAGGCCAGAGGAAGGCTGGGAGGGGGATCTGCTCTCTCCGAGGCCGGGGTTTGCCTGACCCGGGATCCTCAACGAGTGAATTTGGCCTCCCTGGTTCCCTGGTGCTGTTCAATAGGACCCCCCTGGGGTCCTGCCTCTGCCGGTGCTCTTGAATTCAATCAGCTGCCTTGCAATTAGACTCAAAGATCTTTAATTACAAAAAGGTAGTTTAGTGGCTGGATTTTCGACCTCTCCACTGCTGGACAGGTGTGACGGAGGAAGTGTTGGAAAAGAAGAACTGCCCCAACCCTGCTCTTTCGGTTTTTTTTCTGAAGCAAAGTGTCTTTTCACTCTAAGCTGGGTTTTAGGTGCAGAGAAGTTCAGGAAGAGACAAGAAATCCAGCAGGGTTTAGTTTTTCTGCACGATGCCTGCTCTGTGAACAGGGCTTCAGTGTGCTGTTGCGACACATAATCGGTTTGTAATTGCTCAGGTTCCTCTTGGGTGACGCTTTTTAGGTACAGCGGGTGCATTAGGGTGAAGGTAGGACAGAGCAGGTCCTGGCCCCGGCGTTGAGCACCGAGACGGGTGACAGGAGATCCTGGCACACGTGAAAGGTGGTCCAAAAAGTCTAAATGTTGGTAGAAAGTGAAGAAATTCTTCACAGAAAGAGTGGTCAGACACTGAAACTGACTGCCCAGGGAGGGGGTTGAGTCGCCATCCCTGGATGTGTTTGAGTGTCGCTGAGATGTGGTGTTGGGTGAGATGGTTTAGGGGTGAACTTGTAGTGTAGGGTTAATGGTTGTAGTGTAGGGTTAATGGTTGTAGTTTAGGGTTAATGGTTGGACTTGATGATCCCAAGGGTCTTCTCCAACCTGAACTGTTCTGTGATTCTATAAACAGCACTTCTGTACTATTGGTAAACAGCACTTCTGTACGTGTCCCACCCCAATGTGCCCGTTGAGCCTGGGGAGTGCCTGCCTTTGCAGGGTAGGGCTTGAGGAGAGGCTGGCAACCTGATGAGTTTTGACCAGGATTAATTAATTGGGGAAAAAAAAAACCCACAAAATTGTCCTGAGCTCTTTCCTAATCAGGCTCAAGGTTTCATCCAGGCACCAAGGAGATGTAAGAGGGAGAACACCAAGCTTTTCTCTTGGGGCCGTCACATTTTAAGGCCACGTTCGAGGCGAAGCATTTGAACCTGTCACTTTTGAAGGGGAGAAGGGAAGAAGAGGGTGAAGCTAACGCAGAGCTGGGGAGTTTTTTTGAGGGAAGGAGCTGCATTCCTCCCACGCTGGGATTCCAGGAAGGTTCTTTGCTTCGGGGTGTTTGGTGATAAACTCATCCCAGAGCGGATGAACCTTGCTGGGGTGGGGTGAGCCCATGCTGGTGGGTCTGGGTGACCTATTTTGGGCCTCCTGTGGTGCACTCAGCTCTCCGTCCTCGAGTATGAGGATCAGTTCCACCCCGAGCTGCTGCAGCCTGGTGAAATCCCCCTGCTTGCCCCAGGCCTGGGGCAAAAATGAGCAGAGTGTCAGCGGGTGACTTGAAAAGCTCAGTGGCAGCTAGTACCTGGAATTAAATTTAGGAGAAAACGGTGCTTAGTAAGTGGATATTAATTAAAAACCCCAGTGTTTTAGTCACCACAGCGTGCTCCCCAGGGGATTAAACATCGCTTTTGCTTAAATAGCTGGAGAGGTCAACGCAGTTAATGCCATTGGAGTGCTGGGAGCGGGGTTTTCCTCGGGACCAGAGCGTTGCTGCACCGGTACCGGGACTGCCGGGCATCTCTCGATTTCCCAGTTACTTGCAAACTATTTCACAGAGCCTGGTTTTGTTTTCTCACCCTTTGGACTGCAAAGGGTTGCGGGGGGGAGGCAGGAAGGAGCTTTGCCCACACGGCGTGTCCAAACCAGGCGCCTGGTTGGAACGAGAATCCAGAACTCCCCTTCCTGCACCCCCTGGGACTGTGACCCCGCGCACGGCGCCCAGCAGCGTGACGGTGACGCCGGGCAGGTCGCGGAGCCGAAAGGGAGGACGGTGGCGCGGAGCCAAAGGGGTGGGGTGGCCCCGCCAGCCTTCTAGCGCCGCGTTTTCCAGCCGATTGCGAGATTAATCCGGGCGTGGGGTTTTATTTCACCGCTGGGTCGTGAGCCAGTTTTCTTGGCGGCACCGTCCTGTTTCCCGAGATGTAAAACAGGTCCGTGTTTCGGTGCTTCTCTTAGGGAAGGCAAAACTCTGCCTCCCTGGCAAGGGAGGGTGTAAAAGGCCGACACAGCGACCCAGGGACATGAAATGGGAGGATTTTTCTGCCTTCACTGAGCAGGGCAATCACAGGGCTTGGGGAGAAGGTGAGTGTGGATCACCCAAAGGTGCAGCTGCTCTGGTCCCCCTCTCTCTGAGCTGTGGGACAGACTTTTGCCAGGGCATCTCATTGTTGGACACCTGTGTTTGGGCTCAAGCCTTCCCGCCTGCTGATTTTCTCCTCTTCCCCCAGGGAAACGTGGTCCTGTGGAAGCCCAGCGACACCGCCCTGCTCTCCAGCTACGCCGTCTACAAGATCCTCCTCGAAGCCGGGCTCCCTCCGAACGTCGTGCAGTTCGTGCCGGCGGATGGGCCCGTCTTTGGAGACACCGTCACGAGCTCCGAGCACTTCTGCGGGCTCAACTTCACCGGCAGCGTGCCGTACGTCGGGGAGGGGAGGGGAGAGGGGCGAGGAGCCGCCGGCTGAGATGCTGCTGGGTGCTTGTCTACTGGTCCTTTGAGCATTGTTGGGTAGAGTAGCAGGCAGACAACTGGCCATCCTCACACAATGTAATCAAAGCAGGGTTTTAAAGCTGATTTTGAAAGTGTCTAACCAGGTCTTCTTGCTGCAGGGAGTATCTATTGCTAAGCTCAAGGCGCAGAGAATAGACATACTTGCCTGTGACACTGCCCTGTCTCCCAGGGATGCTGTGATTTGGCTTCACGAACCGCCCCACGCTGGCAAAACGATGCTCCCTCCACGTAGATTTGCAAACCCGCGCTCTGCCCGTGCGTCGGGACGCGTTAGCGATGACGAGGGTCCCACCCTCCCAACCTGTAACGGGCTGTTAAACCCAGGGACCCCGCTCCACCGACCGGGGCCATGGTCTGATGAGCACCATGCTTTAAAGGTGGGAAGCTCATAAATCGGTATCAGCGGCCGTGCCTCCTGGCGGGAGGTTATTTGCATATTTATTGTTTTGTAGCCGAGGGGTTTGGTCACAGTAAGGGCCGAAAAGAAAGGGAGGAAGGGGAAGAACAGAAACTTCTGCTGGATGCTCGCTCCCGTGGTCTTACCTGTGATGCTGCAGCAGTTTCTTGTTTCTAAAAGCAGGGAGTGGTTGTGTCGCTTGGAGACCCAGGCTGTCTGTCTCAGCCAGCATCTCCTGTGCCTCTTGCAGGGCATCCCACCTTGCAGGGCTTTGCTGGGGTCCCCTTCAGCAAAGCACGTCACCCACACGTGCCTTTTCCAAATGCAAAGGCGAGAGTGCTCTAACCAGCTCCTCTTTCCTCCCTCAAGGACTTTCAAGCGGCTCTGGAAGCAGGTATCCGAAAACCTAGATCGCTACCGCAATTTCCCACGCCTGGCTGGAGGTAACCGCTGCTTCTTACACTTTTGGGGGGGGGACAACCTGCAACGATGAGGGGATTCCTTGCCTTGTGGGCAAGTAAATCGTTCCCCGTTCCCCGAGGAACCGCGGGGCCAAGCGCTGGCCAAGCCCCTGGTGAGGGACCCGGCCGAGGCTGGAGCTTTCACACCTCACTCACCCTTTTTTTTTGCTTTTTCCCAGAGTGCGGCGGAAAGAACTTCCACCTGGTGCACAGCTCGGCCGACGTGGCCAGCGTGGTGAACGGGACCCTGCGCTCGGCCTTCGAGTACGGCGGCCAGAAATGCTCCGCTTGCTCCCGCCTTTACGCCCCGGACTCGCTGTGGCCCCAGATCAAAGAGAAATTGCTCGAGGAGCACGGGAAGATCAAAGTGGGAGACGTGAGCGGAGCTGCCGGGCTGCTGAAGGGCTTTGCGGCTCAGCGGGTGGTTGATGGGATTAGAGACTGCGGTAACTGGCTACTAATTCCTATTGAACCGAGCTTTTTATCCACTGGTTCTCCCCACCACCGCCCCTCCGTCCTCCGTTTCCCCCCCCCTCTCCCCGCCACCACCACCCCCTTCATCTTTTTTTAGTGGTTAGAAATTAACTTGTAGCCAGCGTCTGCGGGAAGTCGCTGAATACTGCAGACTAATTGAAAAAGGGGGGAGCTCGCGCCCTCTCGGAGGTGCGTTTGGAGCGCCAGGGAATGTTATTTGGGGAATTTCAGCTCCTCCTGAGCTTTTTTTTTTTGGCACAGCACGTACTTACTTTACCGCCTTTCTGGCTTCCTGCAGCCCGCCCAGGACTTCGGGACGTTTTTCTCGGCGGTGATTGATGACAAGGTGAGCTCACCCCTCCTGTTTCTACTCGTGCAAGAAGGTAACACCACGAGGATTTCATTAAGTGTTAGGTTAAATGTGTTTTATTGCTTTATTTTATTTGCTTGCAGCAAAGTACACCCGTCAGAGATCAGTTAGAGCTATCAGCCCTCTTTTTGCTCCCTCCTGGAATATTGCATGTCTTAGTCACTGCCTCTCTTGAAAAGTTATTTTCCTGAGAAATTCTCTATATAGCTCAGACATATGGTTCAGAGAGCCCAGGACTCTTTCTCCAGCTCCCATCCCTCCTGAGCTGGCAGAGCAGCAGCATAGCTCTGCCTGCCCAAACCCACATTTTTTCTTTTATTCTTATTCTTATTCTTATTCTTATTCTTATTCTTATTCTTATTCTTATTCTTATTCTTATTCTTATTCTTATTCTTATTCTTATTCTTATTATTTTCTTACTCTTGCTCTTATTCTTTCTTATTCATCATCATCATCCTCCTCCTCCTTCTTCTTCCTCTTCTTCTTCCTCTTCTTCTCCCTCCTCTCCCTCCTTCTCCCTCCTTCTCCCTCCTTCTCCCTCCTTCTCCCTCCTTCTCCCTCCTTCTCCCTCCTCTCCCTCCTCTCCCTCCTCTCCCTCCTCCTCTTCCCCCTCTTCCCCCTCTTCCCCCTCTTCCCCCTCTTCCTCCTCTTCCCCCTCTTCCCCCTCTTCTTCCTCTTCTTCTTCCTCTTCTTCTTCCTCTTCTTCTCCCTCCTCTCCCTCCTTCTCCCTCCTTCTCCCTCCTTCTCCCTCCTTCTCCCTCCTTCTCCCTCCTTCTCCCTCCTCTCCCTCCTCTCCCTCCTCTCCCTCCTCCTCTTCCCCCTCTTCCCCCTCTTCCCCCTCTTCCCCCTCTTCCTCCTCTTCCTCCTCTTCCCCCTCTTCCCCCTCTTCTTCCTCTTCTTCTTCCTCTTCTTCTTCCTCTTCTTCTTCCTCCTCTTATTCTTACTCTTAGTAGTGTTCTTTTTCTTATGTTCTTGTTCTTATTGTCATTCTAATTCTCATTCTTATTCATTATTATTCTTAATCATTATCATCATCATTATCATTCTTCTTTTTCTTCTTCTTCTTATATTTTATTTCTTTTTTTTTTTTTCCTTTCCTCAGTCTTTTGCACGGATAAAGAAATGGATCGAGCACGCCAAGAAGTCGCCCAACCTCACCATCCTGGCAGGAGGGGGCTGCGACGACAGCGTCGGCTACTTCATTGAGCCGTGCATCGTGGAGAGCAAAGACCCGCGGGACCCCATCATGAAAGAGGTGAGAGAGCAGCTCGCGAGGAGGTGGCAGGAGGGATGCCACAAAGGATCCCCATCCCGAGGTGTCTGCTGGGCAGATGAGTTGACCAGCACTGAGATATTCCTTTGTCACAGTATCACAGTATCACAGTGTGCTAGGGATTGGAAGGGACCTCAAAAGATCATCTAGTCCAATCCCCCTGCCAGAGCAGGAACACCTGGGTGATGTTACACAGGAACGCATCCAGGCAGGTCTTGAATGTCTCCAGAGAAGGAGACTCCACAACCTCCCTGGGCAGCCTGTGCCAGGGCTCCGGCATCCTCACTGAGAAGTTTCTTCTCAAATTTAAGTGGAACCTCTTATGTTCCAGTTTCAGCCCATTACCCCTTGTCCTATCATTGGTTGTCACTGAGAAGCGCCTGGCTCCATCCTCGTGACACTCACCCTTGATATATTTGTAAACATTAATGAGGTCACCCCTCAGTTTCCTCTTCTCCAAACTAAAGAGCCCCAGCTCCCTCAGCCTTTCCTCATAAGGGAGATGCTCCACTCCCTTAGTCATCTTAGTTGCTCTGTGAATTTCAGAATTTTAGCTAATCGGGTGCCGAAGCCATCACTGCTTATTTTTGGAGGTTGTCCCTGCCAAGAGCTTTAATTCTTTTTTTTGCCCTACAGGAAATTTTCGGCCCGGTGCTCACGGTGTACGTGTACCCAGAGAAGAGGTACAAAGAGGTGCTGGAGCTGATCGACACCACCACGCCCTATGGCCTCACGGGGGCAGTCTTCGCCCAGGAGAAGTAAGTGCCAAAACCCAACCCCGCACCCCAAAGATGCTTTTCCCCTTCTGGGGTGACCCGTCGAGCTCCTCTTCCCTCCCCAGCCCTGTGCTGCGTGGTGAGGAGGAGACAAAGCCTTTCCTGCAGAGCTTACGCTGCTTTTAGCACCCCCCTCGCAATGAGGAGGGAAGGGGATGCCTCTAACATGGGTTTTGAGCCCCCAAATTCTTTTTTTGATGAGAAACTATCCCAAAGGCGATGTTTGGAGCATATGGGAGGAGGCACCCTCCAACCCAGCAAGTAGGAGGAGGGCTAAGAGCAGTGTAACCACAAAGATGGACCACCCTTAAGTTACTGTCACCTTTATTTTATAGCTATAAAGCTTAGGAAAAAAAACTAAAAGGAAATGAAATTTGAGTTATAGGTATGCATGACCCGTTTCTGTGTGTTGTTAACGCGCAGTCCTGGAAACGTGTGCCAAGAAACACAAACATGGGGGGGGGGGGTTTGCACAGTTTTAGTTACTGTAGAAGGGTAGAGGCGTCCGTTCTTGCCGTCGCATCGGGGTCACGGCCGTTTCCATCCCTCCTCAGGAGAATCATCGAGGAAGCCAGGAGCCTCCTGCGCAACGCGGCCGGCAATTTCTACATCAACGACAAGTCGACGGGCGCCGTGGTGGCTCAGCAGCCCTTCGGAGGCTCCCGCATCTCAGGTGAGATGAGAAAATCCATCGTCTGGAAATGGCACCTAGCTGCATCCCTCTCTGGGCAAGCTTCCCATCTCGTGGTCGGTTTTTTTTCCCCTCTCTAAACCAGGCACCAACGACAAACCTGGGGGTCCCCACTACATCCTGCGCTGGACGTCTCCCCAGGCCGTCAAAGAAACGCACGTGCCCCTGCGGGACTGGCGCTACGCCTACATGCAGTGATGCCTTCTCCCCCGGCCCCCGCCCCGGTGCTGCCGATCCTCGAACGCACAGAGTGGCTTCGCAGCTACAAAAAAAAAAAACAACAAAGCACTTATTAAAACTACTGATCTTTAACCTGCTGAGCTTAGGGTTTATTTTTAAAGAAAAAAAATAAAATCTGTTATTAAATTGATAACTCAGAAAGGAAGAAAGTCCTCCTGGGTTTTCTTTATCATGTAAGCACTCTGAATTAATTAAGGGGTGGTTGCCGAAGCCTACCTGGACCCCTCCCATTTTCCTCCCCTTTTGTCCATCCGGCATGGTTCCCTCTCGATGGGGCTGAGAGCGCTGGGAATAAAGCAGGAGGTGGGTGCGAAGAGTCCCCATCACCTGTAAAAAGTGATGTCCTTCCCCTTGCTGTCCCCAAGGCCCCCTTCACCCCTGGCGGAGCACGAGCTGCACCAGCAGACGTCGCTGGAAGTTAAGGGCTGCCTTCCCGGGAGAAAGCCTGGCTTGCCTTAAACCAGAGGCCAAGGTGGTGGGAGCCCTGAGCCGTATTTTCTCCCCGTTTCGTTCTTCCTCCTGGTTCCTGAGCAAGAGCAAAGCCTCCAAACACACCCAAATGTTTTTGGTGTAGGACCATCTGGCAGAAAGGACGTCGGGCCAGGAGAGGGCAGCTGCAGCGCTGCTTGGAAATGAGATTAAGCGCCTCGTTTCAGCCGTCTGAAGCCGGCAGCCAGGGTTACCTGCGCGTTACCTTGCAGATATTCTCAGGCTGTGCTCAGACAGATGGAGCAGCAACATCTCCCTTGGTCCCCTTATTTCATTACCAGGGGTGAGGCCGGGCTCCCTCCGGTGCTTTCCGTCAGCTATCGGCTGTTTCTGCTGCCCCGAGCCTTGCACACCCTCTGGAAGGAAGCAGAAAGATTTTCAGGGAAGGTATTTCAACAACAGGAACGTTCCTGTGCAAGGTGCTGAGGTGGCTACAGCATCCCTTGCCAGCCCTAGAGGGAATTTCAGTATCAGCAGGAGATGCTGGGGCAGCAACTGGAAGGCTGCAATAATTAGAGCAAGATGCGTTTCCCAGCCTGGTGGGCTCTGCCCAGGACCCTGCTCCTCTCCTGGGAAGCTGCTTGCTGACAAGTGTCCTTTTCTGAGTTAAGCCAAGTTAAGAAGTTAAATTAGTTGTGACCTTTGTGGTTCCTGGTCACCGTGACCTGCCCGGGCTCTGCCTCCCCATCAGGTCTCACCACAACCCGTAGAAGGGACCTTAGGCACAACGCCTTGCATCCTTCCAGGATCATTTCTAATTTAGAAGCCTATACATGTGCAACACCTACAGTGAATAACTGTTCAATTATTATTGTTAAGGCTGTTGTGATAAGCACCAAGTATTGATCTTGGCCGTGCCTGGGCTGGCATTCAGCGTGCAGGGTGTGAACAAGTGAATCCTGGCTTCACTGAGAAAATTTGCAATAAAATAAATTACAAAAACCTTTGTGTTCTTTTGTGAATTATTTCTTCAAACTGGCCAAATAGAGAGCCAGAGCGAGCGTGCTCTCCGGTACCTTTAGTGCACGCGACATGATAAGATGGGAACAGCGAGGCGTTCCCCAAAACTGCTTCTGCCTCCGAACAGCTGAGGCTGTTTGTCCTCGCAGCTCTGCTCAGTTTTGGGACCCGACTGCAGGTGTTCTCCTTCATGCTGCGGCACCCAGCACCAACTAACCCTTGTGTGTATTATTTATTTGAAAAAACCCCCTCATATTATCTCCCCTTCAGCAGATAAGCCAGGTGGCACCACAGCCATGTCCAGGCAGCCAAGTCACCTCCCAGCTTAGGGATAAGACCCCCCCCAAAAAACCCTCCTGCAAACAGCACCCCTGAACCTTTCCAGCTTGGTCCATCAGCTCCTTTAAATCTCATTAAGGGCTCTGCCTCGCACGCCCTCACCGGGTGATCCTGAGAGCCCCGGCCCAGGAGCCGAGCCCTCGTCCGAGCCTCTGCCTTTGGCTCACACGCCTTTTATGACTCAAGGCCAGAGTGTCAAGTGGATTTTTTTTAGCCTTAACTCTGAATTTCATGGCTTTTGTGCCTTTAAATCAGTCCCCTAATGCTATTTAAACAGTTGGCTTTTTGAAGCTGACGATAAACGCTTCGGTAGGTGTTTGGAAGAGGCAAGGGCTTTGGCAGCAGACCTCCGGGCACTCTCCCGCCTGCTCGGATGCTCCTGGACCGCTCCGCCCTCCGCCGGGATGGGGAAAACAAATCTGCAGGGAGGGAGGAATGGGGAAAGGGACCCAGAGAGGGTGGAAGTGCCCAGTAAAGAGAGGCAACAGGTATGGAGCATCTCTAGTAGGGATTCAAGCCCATTCCAATGTGCAGCCAGTGCTTGCCTGGCTCTTAGCATCCTGCATCCCGCATCCCACATCCTTCATCCTGCATCCTTCATCCTTCATCCTGCATCCCTCATCCTACATCCCTCATCCCGCATCCCTCATGCCTCATCCCACATCCCTCACCCCACATCCTGCATCCCACATCCCTCATGCTGCATCCCTCATCCCACATCCCGCATCCCTCATCCTGCATCCCTCATCCCACATCCCGCATCCCTCATCCTGCATCCCTCATCCCACATCCCTCATCCCGCATCCTGCATCCCGCAACTCACGTCCCGCATCCCGAAGCGCTGGGCTCTCCCTCCTCAGAGGGAAGCTGAGCCAGGCTCTCGCTAAGAAGTGGCAGATTTTTCCCCTCCGATAACATCCAGCTCCATCTGCTTCCTGTTAGCAGCCCCAGCTGAGCCTAATTGACAGATCAAACCCTCCGATGTCCCGTGTTAGGAGGAACCGGAGCGAGTCCGATGCTTGGACGGAGCCCAAACATCTTGCTCCCCCTCTCCTCGTCCTGCACCCTGGGCTGCACAGGGGCGCTAACGCGAACCACCCACAGTGGCCAAGGAATGGCCAAGTCTGGGCTTTAAAGCAAAGCAAATCAGGAAAACGAGGCAGCACAGACCTCTTCATCCTTGGGGGGAATAAAATGGGCGAGGTGGAGGATGCTCTGCTGTAGGGAAACCAACACAGCAACAGCCACCTCTTTTCTTTTTTTTTTTTTTTTTTAGCACCCAGCAGGGATGCTTCTGGCTTTCTGAGGAATTTAAAAATTGCCGAGATTGAACAGGAGATGCAGTGATCATGATGGTGCAATTGCTGCCCTAGTTTTAGCCTCACTGAGTTTGCTTCAGCAGGAAAATTTCTCTCTCTAAAGGTTACACACCTGCAATTCCCCACTCTGGGAATGGCTACAATTCAGGACTGGAAAACTCTGGGGCTGCAGCCCAAGGACAAAGGGGATACCCCTGGATTTTGGGGTCCCTTCAAATTGTTGCCCAGGTGGTGAGAGCAGCACATCCCTGGGGTAAGGCTGAGGAGCTGGCCAGGGGAGGCTGCTGCCCCTCCTGCAACCCTCTCCTCAGCAAAGTAGTTTTAGGTGAGCCCTTTAGGGCTCCCTCCTTTCTCAGCATGCCTGATTTTCTCCTAAAAATCCTCTATATATTGTCCTAGGGGTGGGTTTCCTGCCTCGCCAGCATGTCAGGCTGGAAAGTAAGTACTAAGCACAAGCAAGAGGCTGTTTTCACCTTTTACAGGTGCCAACAGGATGGTGGGTTTTTCTGACTGGGGAGGGAATTTTCTTACCTTGTCCCCCAAGAAGACGCCAGAAGAAAATCACTACATGGGTCCTATGGCCCCATGGGTGAGGATGCTATTAATGGGATACATCTCTTGAGGATGCTGCTATTTGCGGGGTTCATCTCCTGGGGATGCTGCTATTTGCGGGGTTCATCTCCTGGGGATGCTGCTATTTTGGGGGTTCATCTCCCCATAAGAAGGAGGCAGCAGCCATGAGGCAGGGTCAGGCAGCAGCTCACAGCACGGGTGTGCTCAGAATCAGTGTTCCCCCTCCCCAAATATCTTCCCATCCCCTCCCCACACAGGGCTTTATGGTCCCAGGGCAACAACAGCCTGGCATCACCTGATTTTTCAGGCACAGCCTTTCTATTTTTGCATCCCTTGGGAAAAAAAAAACAAACAGATGATGAGGAGAAAAGAGACAGAGAGATGATGGGGGGATGGCAAGAGAGCTAAAAAAATAACAACCACGATGCAGGGAAGAGCCAGAAGCCCTGGGCATCCCAAGAAGACGGTTTTCTAGGGGGGAAGGAGAACCCTTGGCCTGATTTTTCTCCCTTTCTGCCTTATATTACTTCTACTTCTTGTCATTTCTTTGCCTCCCCAGTCTCCTCAGCGCTTTGCAGCTTTGGGAGAGCGGAGGAATCCTCGGGGGTCCGGGTAGGAGAGGTTTGCAGTACAAGGACTTAGCGGCAGATGGTGGTCTTTATCCCATTCTCCAGAAAACGGGAGAACTGGGGAAAAACCAGCAGCCCCAGAGCTCCCACCGAGCTGCAAAACTGGGATTGCACATCCACTGGGGCTCGGACTGGGAGCCTGTGGTCCTGGCACTGGGAGGAGCAGCCATGGGGCTGGTTTGGGGTGGGTTTAAACTGGTGGGGAGCAAGGAGAGAGCCGCAGGGTTCAGCCCGAGAGCTGGATTTTTCCCACAGTTGCGATGGGAGAAAAGCAAAACCAAAGCAACACCCGACGGGCAAGAAGGGGAAGAGGGTTTGTCAGCCCCGTTCAACAAACAAACAGCGGCTTTAAGTGCCCGCACTCCCCATCCTCTCCAAAAAACGCTGCAGAATTACGGAGAGTCTTCTAATATTTAACATTTTTTTACTAAAGCCCCAGGTCCTGGAGCCATGAGAATACAGCGGGATGTCAGCTTCCAGCTAAAACAAATAAAGAGGGGATTCGCAGCTCTCGGGCGGACCCGGCAAAGCTGGGAGATGTGTGTGTCCCCCCCTCCTTGGGGTCGGAAAGAAAGCAAATAAAGGGAGTGGGAGGCAGAAAGCCCACCCACACGCACCCTGATCTTTGCATGGCCACGCTGCTCACCAGGCAATTAAAAAATAGTGGGATTTATCTCTCCGGAGAGGGGCACCCTCCTCCCCAGGGCATCTGAGGACACCTTGTTCCCTTTCCCCGGGGGCTTGGGTGCCTCTTCCCCCACGCTCGGAGGCTTGGGTTGGCCTCGGGGCGCATCGGTGGGAGCCCTGCAGCTTTGGCAGAGGGGGTGAGGGTGTATCCAGCCCAGCATTTCTCAGTTTACCCCAGGGAGGGCTCGTCTGGGAGCCTGAATTATTTTGGAGCCAGGCTGCTTGAGAAGAGGAACAGGTGAAGGCGGCCAGCGCGGCCGCCAGCGGAGCCCAGCTCGGCGCCTCTCTCCTCCTCCGGCTCTCCGGGGAAGCCCCCCCAGGAGATAAATTACTCGCTGTTGTCTGACAGCCTCGAGGTTGGCTCGAAAGGCGAATAAATGGGGTTTCTGGCAGCAGCAGGGAATCGCAGCAAAGTTGGCCCAAGGGCGGTTTTTCGGGATTAAGAGCAAAACTTTTGCATCTGCCAAGCAGCTCCCTCGCAGCCGTCCCCCTGCCAGCTGCAGCCTCCGCTGCCTCCAGCCCCCGCTTTGCGTGGTCAAAGCAGCCCCCCCGAGGGATGGGGAGAGGCTGGGGGAAGGATGAGGCACAATTCTCAGCCTCAGCCTTCGTCCCACGGGGCTGGACCCAACAGGGGGGACGGTTCAAGCGCTCCCCGACTCGCTCCGCACCGAGTCCACCCGTCCAAAGGCTGGACCCTGCCAGGGAGAGGTCACCATCCCTTTCCCCTTGGGTGCCCCGTGTCCGGCCACCAAATGCCACAGCATCATCCTCCTCACGTGCTGCTGCGCCGAAGCAAAGCACGAACCTCGTCCCCACGGCCACAGGGATGGACGGTTTTCCTTCGCGTCTCCATTTCTTCACACCCAGAAGCCATCTGCACCCGTAGTCCCTCTCCTGATGGGGGGGGGGGATGTTATTCCCTAAATTTTGCTTCTCTCCTTAAAACCTCCCCCAACCCTGTGCTCACAGCACCAGCCCCTGCAGAGCGATCCACCCTCCCGGCTTCGCGGCGCATCACCCCCTCCCTGGCCCTTCGTTTGGGTGCTTAAAATGTATCGGCAGTACCATCTCAGCTGCTATTTTTCATCCTTCAGCGATAAGGCATCTGCGTGTACACAGCACCCAGAAAATTACTTACAAACAGCAGCTTCCTCCTGCAGATTTCTCCCCCGTGCTCCCCACCCACCCCATACCAATTATTAATATAATCACAGAGGCAGCCCTGCTCCGGCGTTGTTTTCTTTAAGATCTTTCTCCCTCACCCTGCCCTTTGTGGGGGTTTTTTGTGGGTTTGTTTTGGTTTGTTTTACCCCCGCCCCGCGTCGTGATCGCCGATTTGAGATCACAAACCTGACATTTCGGTGCCTGCTTCACAGTGCCAGGCGGGCAAAACTGCCGGGGACAATCGATTTTCCCCGCATCGTCTACCGGTGCCATCCAAAACATTTAATCAAGGCGAGATCAACCCTTCCGGCAGCTCCCCGCTTGCTTTTTTTCCCAGCCTGTGAAAATAACGCAACACCCCGAAAATGAGGGATGCCAGGAGTAGGGGTTGGAGCTGGGTGGGAGCATCCCTGCTCTGGGGAAGGGGAAGGGGTCAGCTTGAAGCAGACCCAGCTGAGGGGGTCTCAGCGGGGAAACCAGTACCCCCTCTGCAGACACACTGGTGTGCACTGGGACTGCTGTGGGACCTCCAGCATCACCTCTGCAGCCCGGTGAGGGTCAAATAATGGAAGCAAAGGGGATCCCAGCCTGGTGCTTAACTAAAAGTACACAGTGGAGTCTGGGGGCTTGTAGGGAACGAGATTAATTAGATTTGGGGCTCCCAGAGAGATTTGCCAGGTCAAAATTTCCCTGAGTTTCAGAGGGTGCAGCCTCATCCTTAGGTGCCGAAGTGACTCTGCCACTGTGCTCGATGAAGTGAATGCATCATACCTGGTTCCTAAAACCCACCTATACCTGGATCCTAAAACCCTTCCTCCAGGGATTCCTGGGCATGGTGGTGTTGCAGTCCCATTTAGGGGATGGGGATATTGAGCCACAGCTTCAGCAGCGAGCTGGGGAATAACTACCCCCCCCACCTGCAAACAACGAAGCAGCAACGGGGCTGCCCAGTGCTCTGCTCCTGCCATTGACCTGTGGATGGTGGTGGGCATGTAAGGGGGCTCTGGGAAGGGGCTAAAACCCCAAAAGCTGGGGCTGAGATCACCGTGCACTGGTGACACCCCTGTTTCTTCTTTATGTATCCCCCAGGCTCGCAGCCCCTGCTCCTCTGCACCCGCACAAGCACCTCGGGGACCCACGGTGGGACAAGCTGTGGGGGGGCTGAGGTGACAGGGCCACGCGGCTTTGGAGAAAACCCACGCGCATCCACCACTCACGGGGGAAGCGCGCGGGCAGGGAGGGGAGCGCCAAAGTGACGCGCGTCCCCCAAGAATGCGTGTCCCCCTCCCTCTCCTCCCAGCCCTAATCCAGGGGTGGCAGCGGGATGGCTGGAGACAGCTGTGCTTGCCCCCCCGCAGCCCTGACATCACCCACCCGCTATGAAGGCGCTTGCCTCAGCCAAGGGGTCCCTCTCCGAGGGTTTGCTGGGTGGGGGGGGGGCAAGAGGTGCCTGCATTTCCCTTAACCCTCTGCTTGCAGACGAGAAGCATCGTCCATCCGCTCGCAGAATGGCTCCGGGTGGAGTTGAGACTCCTGAGGAGAAGTGCTCTCGTGAGTGTGCAAAGCGAGGTCGCTCCCGCGTGCAAACCTGGGACAAAGGCAGGGGGATGCCGCGACCATCCGAGCGCTGCGATCCGTGCGTTGGGACAAAGAAAAGGCCCCACTGTGGAACAGCCCTGATATTTCTCCCCCTCCTCTCCACCCCAGCTGCCCAAGAATCCAGCTGTGAGCTTTGTTTTCTCAGCCTCGTTGCTGGTGCCTCAAAGCAGGGAACAAAAATAGGTGGAAGGAGGGAAGGAAGCTCCAGCTGACTGCACCAGACAGAGACCCAGAACTGTGCCTGCTCCCCTTGCTGCTCTTCTTTGCAGCTCTTACCTCCGTCGTTGCTGCTGCTTAGGGGTTATACATCAATACGGACCAGCAGAAAGAGTCCCAGCGTGGTCTGGCTACACCTAAAAAACATGCTGGTATCGAGGGAGCTGTGCTAGCGTGCTCTCCTTCATCGAACAGCTAATTTCCCAGCTCCCAGTAACTCCTCTGGGTTTGTATATTAACGCCTCTGCAGCTGGTTGTCTTCAACATTTTCCTGCACCCTCCCCGGGTTTGCTAAGAAGGGCTTTTTTAAGCTATACACCATAGGGCAGCTACACATACAGGTACTGGGAACACCACTGGGATAGTCCTGATGTTAAATGGGAAGGCAGTTTCCCACCGCAGGCTGATGGGCACCCTGAATTTGCTGCAACGCATGGTGGAGACAAGGGCTTCCTTCAGCGTTTCCTATGGCTGGACATCACAAAACCTGCTCCCAAGCTGCTGCTAATGGCTCGAGGCTGACCCAAAGAAATGACCCAGTCGGGCATGATGTTGTTTCCCCTCCTCTCCTCTTTCATCCTCCATCCCTGGTTGGTAACCAGTGGGACGACCACAACTGGTCCCAGCTTGCTGCTGGGCTCGCAAGGAGAGGGATAGGATGTCAGCCGGCTGCGCCCTTGAAAACGTGATCCCCTCTGGGCCGATCTGCCTGATGTTTTCACTGGAACCATCAATCAGTGCAGGAGACACGATCATATTTTATAGCCAGAGTCGCTTGTGAAACTCAAGCTCGGCATGGCAGCCCCTGCTCTGCTGGCTTGGAAGAGGAAGGCAAAGCCTGGATGCATCTTTAACCCCTTGTGATGGGTCCTTTGAGCTGCAACCCTGCAGCAGCCTCGGCTGCTCTGCTCGTGCGGTTTCTCCCCTCCTCTGTCCCCAGCACCTGATGCTGCAGATGCAGCATAAGGTATTAACCAGATTGCAACCTCTCCTTATGCTCTCGAGGAGCTCTGGGCAAGCCGGTGACACGCAGGGAAGCACGGATGCACCAAGACTCTCCTTCCCACGACAGCAGCCTGCAGCTACCCATTCCCCCAGACTTGCTAAAACCAGGTGACAGCATAAAACATAAGCAGGTTTGCACATTCTTCTCAACTCCTGCAAGATCCAGCCCTGACTGCAGAGCCTAAGATATTCCTAGAGCATTTGCAGACTTCCAGCTAGAACAGATATCGCACAAGTTGCTCCTCTGTGCACAAAAGCAAGTGAGCTTCTACACTGGAAACGCTGCGCTTTGTGAAATTCCCATCAGCTGCTTTTAAGCTCAAAATGAAGCACCGCTCCGGCCAGATAGCCCAGCTCGGGCTTCAGAAAGTTCATCCCGGTGTCCCAGCTCCCTTTGTTTCCCCTCTCCTTGGGGAGCTTGTTCCTGGCCATCGTCCCACTGTGCGATACTGTTCTCCGGGAATTGCTCTGGTGGCTTCGGTTACGCTTGCCCCGGAACAAAGCGGCTCTCCCCGATGGGAGAGCATCCTCCCCGCCGGGAGAAGAGGAGCCTGGCTATTGAGACGAGGGGCATTCGGGAGGCCCCGAGGACATTTTTACAGCCTGGCCATGCCAGGCTGATGGATTGCTGGTTGGAAATTAGATTTCCAAAGCTGGAAGTGGTCACAAGCTTTGGAGAAACAATGGCTCCCACAGGCAATGAACGCACGCAAGCGGAGGACGCGGTCTCGGTGATTTTGACGGGGTGACTGTCCGTGCTGCACAGACCCGTCCCTCCTTCAGCACAAGGATCCCCACACTCCGTGATGCTCAGGGTACCAAGGTCTCTCGGCACAGCCCTCCCATCCTTCTCAAGGTGCCAAAGGTAAATCCGAGATTTGCAACCCGGGCCCGTGCGGCCGCTCGCAATGAAATCTCACTGGCAAACGTTGGGTTATAAATGAATAAATATGTCGAAGGAAGAAACTGAATGCACACCGAGGAGGCGAGCTGGAAGCGGTTTCCACGCTGTCAAAAATAGGCACTGGCTGATTAAATCAGGACTGATTTCCAAGAAGCTGACTGCGGGACTGTGCGCCCAAGCGTGCCAGGGGCTTGCAAAGTCACGACTTTGTGGTGCGGGGAGCTGAGAGGTGAAGTGATGTTGGGGGGGGAATCAGTTAAAACCATGACATCCACTGACCTACTCGTGACTCAGAACCGAGAACCAAAGGGTATACTTTACACCAACAATAAAATATCATCAACTACGACTGAGCTGCTGCTCTCCACGCCGTCCCACACCTTTCGGGTGCCGCCCTGCTCCCCACCTTGCACAGGGCTAAAGGAGCCAGATTTCTTGTTCCCTCTTGAGGGGCAGAGACTTAATATGGAAGGGGAACAGAGGGAAGAAGGAGGTGAAATCATTGTCCTTTCTTTCTGCTTTGGCTGCTAAAATGAGTATTGCTTGGCTTTCCTTCAGTGTTTTGAGCCCTTCAGGGTACACTGCTGTCCACAGAGCCTCTGAATCCCGACTAGGATGTGATCCGTGTCAAGCAACGCAGCTTGGGATCCACTCCCTAAGCCCATTCCTGGACCAAAACTCCCTGCTGGCTCTGAGCATCCTCAGCCCCAAACGATATGGTAGCAGGGCTGATTTACTACTGCCCGAGCTGCGGGCAAGGCGATAATTCCTCCGCAACACCTGCATTTACGATCTGCTCGGCCGGGCTGCCTCCCCCCACTTGTCAGCTCCTTTTAACCGCAGCTGATAACTTGTCAGAAGCTCTCTGACATTGTTTTTCCCCGAGCCGGGCAATGTGGCGAGCAGCTGCGCGCGGGGAACGTCTCAACTTTCTGCTCCGGCCAGGGAGAGCCCGCCCGTAACCTCCCCATCTCCCGTTTTCATTACGAAGGCTAAGACTTTGGCACCACTTCAGACTCTCCCTCCTGTCCTGGGTTGGGGGGGGAAGCCAGCTGTGATGCCTTCTCACAGCCTGGGAAAATAGTTCAGGGCTCCGCTTTTCCCTGAGAGGCCTGAAATTCAAGTGGCCGGCGCTCTTGCTCCCCCCTCCCTCCTCCTTCCCTTCTTTTTCCCTCCCCTTTTCTCACCCTTGTGTAAAATTAAGGACTTTTCCTCCCTCATTAGGAGAAAGATCAGGCCACCCAGCCCACACCCTTGGTGCCTTATACATCCCACATCTATTTTCCCCAGAAATATTAACTCATTCCTTCCCCAATCCATCATTTTGGGGACAGTATTTCCAACTATTCCAAGATAGCCTTTAAAATTATACTCTCCTTATCCATTTCACTGCAAGTGCACCTGGACGATGAGGTTGAGGGCATTACTGCTGCTGGACAACATGTTTCTACACCTCTTCGGGGTTGCAGCTTCCAGGCAAAGTGCCTACATCTACCAACCTCCAAGACCTCCCATTTAATAACTAAGAATGAGATGCATCGACAGGCTTGAGCAGTATCATGCTGTTCTGCCACAAGAGATGAAAATGCTATTTATTGCTGGTTTATAGTTGAGGAATTGACGTGCAAGAGCCTTTCACATCTTCCCAGTATGGCAGATTAGGGCCAATGGACATGAACCTAATTCCTGCAGCTACCCAGGACTGCAATTTTGGTAAGCGTGTCCCTCTTCTACCACTGAGGAACTCCCCCAGGCCATCACAGGCAGTGATTCCTGAGGCTCAGGTCAACTATTTTCCCAGGAAGGAGCTGAAGGACAGCCAGGGCTGCCATTTTCAAACTGGATTCCCCAGTTTGGCAAAGATTTGGCATCACAACCGGGTAATGGATGCTCGTGTGCGAAACAGGTCAGGCAAATGGACTACGTGCCGAGTAGGGACCTTTGAAACATCTGTCAGCACCTCCAGGCAATGCCCTTCTTTGTGCAAAATAATACTTTAATGCTACTTGGCAAAGAAAGGCTCCAGTTCTCTCCTGAGGTTATTGATACTCCTGCAAAATGCCACCAAGCCAGAGCAGTAATGGTTTACACTCCAGAGAGCAGGAGCACGAGGTGCAGCCAATAGCTGCACAAGCTGCAGTCGATTTCCAATGGAAATTGAGCCTCGCCGTGCAGACGTGGCGTTAATTCCTGCCCGGGGTGCACCTGGTATCAAGAAAGCAGGGTGGCTGCATCCCACCGGTGTGGACAGTTGGTCAGAGGGTGTAGCTTGAGCAATTTGGGAAGAAAACGTGAGTGTTAACAACACACGTTTTACTAAGATGATATACCTCTTCCTCCTCCTGTTTTGTCCTTTTGTGCTCTACAGGGGGGAGGTGGCTGCTCGAGAGGCTGGGGAGTCTCTCCAGGTCTGAATCTTCTCTCCAGCAAGAGCTGCTGGTAGAAGTTTTGGGTGTGCATCTCGGCCGCATGCGACGGATGATTTGGATTAGCGATTTGTCACAACCCCCTCTACTCATCGGGTTTCATCGATGGGAAAGACACACAGATGTAAAATCTCACTTGTATGGCTTTGATTTGAGGTTGGATTGACGACCATAAGGAGCTCGGGTTTTGATTCCAGTTAGACACAGCTGAGAGCCCTTATCCCAGAGCTGCGACCCAACACGATCAATAAATTTGGTGCTGGGGCCAGAAACGGGCAGGAAGATTTTCAGGCCAGGAAATCCAAACTTCAAGACAAAGCCTGAGCTCCTCAGAGAACCTCGTACCAGAATCCACCCCCACTTGCCAACCATCACTCAACCCACATTTGCTTCAAGTTTGACCCCCAAAAATATGGATGTGAGAGGCTCACAGACACCGCAGTGAAGCTGGATTCTCTTCTCTCCCCTGTCTGCAGTCGGGTGAGCTTCAAGGATTTTGGGGGAAATGTGATCTTGTGCTTTTTGCTCCAAAGGAAGGATGCCAGGGCTTCCAAAACACCCGGGTTGGGCTGGATGCCACCTTCTCCCACCTCCTGGCAGGGCTCCCACGGGCAGGTCGGCAGAAGCAGTGCCTGTTTGGGGGGCTGCCGTTCTGCCTGATCACCGCAATAGGAGGAGGCAGCTTTTAGCAGCTGTGAAACGCTGCAGGGATTGGAGAGGTGATGCTCTCGCCAGCTTCCTTCTTCCACCCCTGACACAAGCCATTTATTTATTAACTTGTCCCCTTGATTTCCTTCTGTCTGTCTGATGCTGGGCATAGGCAGAAGGAGGCCAAGACGGTGGGGTCTGGATACCACCAAACCATCCCAGAAAGGCGACAAGACCGAGGGGGCTGGATGCCATCAAACCATCCCAGAAAGGAGGAATCTGCTCATGATTTTGGCACGTTCAACACACAAAAACCCAGCTGACTCACTTTATCCCCTTTTAAGTTCCACAGCTTACCTTCCAGGGAGGTGTGAAGGCCAGAGGGCTGAGCTCAGTTTGGGAGAGGTGTTTTGGAGAAGGTTTACATGGATCTTCATTGCATTTAGTTGCATTTACACCACAGTAGCAGCAGAGATGTAAGCAGCGGCTGATGATCTGAAGCTCATCCCTTGCTCCTGTTAGAGGAAAAGACTTTACACCGGGCACAGGGCGAGTGGATGGTTTTCCCAGAGGGGTCCTCAATAACAGAGGAGACCTTTTCTCTTGCAGCCAGCACTTCTGCCTGAAGACAAGGGAGAAAAGTTGGTTTAGAAAAGGGAAATTGTCAGTCCAGAGAGGCAGAACCAAAGGGTTGCGCTTGTGACTTGCAGAGAGTATCAAAGCAAATGTTGCTGTTCCTCTCACAGGTTTTGGCTGGAAAGGGTTTCCAGCCCAATTGCCCTGAGCACCAGCTCAGGTGAACCATGTAGCTTTTTCCAGCTGGATTTTAGTTGCTGATGTTTAAGAACATCCAGTTGGTCCTTTTGGATTGGGAGGGACATGAGCAGAGGGGCTTAGCTCCCGTGAAGACATCACGAACTACAGGCTCCTACTCGTGGGACCTCAGGGTCCTGCATTCCGCTCTTTTACACCAACTTCATCTCAGGGTGACTCCAATAGCTGCTGCGTGTTTACCTCAGGGAAGGCAGAACTCAAGCCATCGAGCAGCCCTGTCCCTGTGGGTTTGGGTGCAGCTCGGTCTCCCCATCCTGAGCAGCTTTTTCTTTTTTTCCCAGCCCCGTGCACCTGGAGTAGGGAGGATGGAGGAGGACGCGATGGGGAAAATGACAAACAAAGCAGAACAGCACATCTGACGCCCTGTGAATTAATCAGAGAGCAGGGCCAGCGTGCTGGGCAAACAAGACCTGGAATTGCGTCTCTAACCTTGATTAAATTAGAAAGCTCTCCAACTAATACAAATGCCCCTCGGTAAACAAGGGAACGGGGGCTAATGAAGTGGATAAGAAGCAACTTGACAAGTGACGGGGCTGGCGAGGGAGAGGCAGGGAGGGAGGAAGGCAGGGCCAGAGATTTAGACAGGAGAAAAGGGAGGAGGGAGCCACAGAGAGCTAGAAACGAGCATGAAGGGAAAAAAAGGGGAAGACGATTTCCTTCCAGAACTTTTTCCTGAATAGCCAACACACAAAGAAAGCATCTCTTTTCTGTTAAAGAGACGAAGACATAGGAGAGCCAAAAGTCCCCAGCAAAGGCACTGGATTGCAGCAGTAGAGCAGCCCCTTCCCGCTGCACTGGTGCCCTTTTGAAGGAACATGAAAGCCTTGAGGCTGTGATACAGACTCCAAACCAGCACGAGTGTGCTGATGGTAGCTTTAGAGGGCTCAAAACTGGCACCAACAGACTTCACTCGACCGAGACGTCCATTTAAACCTTGCAGCTGCGATGTTTGCACACAAGAGGGTGGTTTTGCTCACCTGCTGGTGTGGGCTCCCTCCTTCCACACACGCCATGGACGGGCTCCTGCCACCCCAGCCCTTGCTCCTTCCCTGAGCAATATGCCTCGTTCAGTTAGGATGAGAATTATGAAAATTAGGTAAACCAGGAATGACCTGACTGAAGGCACTGGAGACACGTCAGTGCCAAGGGATGCGGGAACAGAGCCCACCAAGCCCCTTCTCCTTCCTTTTTGGGAGCATTTAACCTCCACACCCAGACACAAGGAATAATAAAAGTCTTGCTGAGACTTTCATCCCTCCTCACAACTCCCCCGCACCCAGACCAAACCTTATCTGAAGAGGTACCACCCAGCTGCGACGAAACCTCGTAGAAAGCCCCTGACTAGCAACCCAGGTACAGCTGGGAGCGAGAAAAGGAGCAGTCAAGCTGAGGAAGAAAAGGCAAAGGAGTCTGGAATTAGCCTGGGGTAAGTATTTCTCCATGCTGGGTGTGTGGTCCTCCAGAAGGATGAGGAGTTTTCTACAGGCAGTGGGGTTGTGGAAAGGATGGTGCAAGCACACGCCACCAGACACGGGGTGCAGCCAACGCTAAGCAGGCATCCCATAAGCTGGTTCTTTGCCCAGAGACTGGGAAAGGGATTTGGGGTAAGATAAGATAAAGTAGTTTCTTTCTTAACACCCCGTCTAAGCATCAGAAGAGCTGGTGCAGGGAGGCAACGTCCACCGTTGGTTGTAGAACGATGCTGGACTGTATCTGCTCACATTTATCCCTGTTTCCCATCCCTTCTCGCTCATGCATCCTCCACCTCTTCCTGCTGGCTAGTTCAAAAGAGTTGTGCTTTTTTTCCTTTCTTTTTCTTCTTTCTTTCTTCGGTGCATGGCAAACCAGGAGGCAGAGCAAGTTGATTCCCACCCCTCCCCGCCTCCGCTATGCCAGCGAATTTCCAATTTTCAGCTAATATCAAGGTCGTGACAAAAAGTGCAGAGGCCCTGGTAGGACATAATGGCAGAAGAATTGTAAATGTTGCTTTTAGTGAATGCAGAATGAGGAAGGGCCAAGGAGGGGAAATTTTCCATTCAGCGCCGGCCTCTGAAAAGCGAATACGTTTTCTCCTCCAGTGTGTCGCATTAGATTTCCAGAGGTGCTCGGCACCAGGTACATGTCATTAGTAACAGTTTGCGTGGTAATGAATCCTTTTATTTCTCTTCCACACAGCTCATGAATACATAAAGAGGCTGGTTTTAGTCGCATCTGCTTCAGCTGCAGGAGCCTCACATAACTTAATTTTGCATCCTCTTCACTAGGGTGGCAAACCCAGCTGGGGCCAGCCTTAAAGGCACAGGGAGGTTTTTTTAAGAAAAAAAAAAAACAAACAAAAAACCCAAAGTCAAATTTAGACTCGGAGGCGAGGATTTGCTGGGGGATGCCTCGGAGCTTGCTCCGTTCCCTGGTTGTCTTCCTAGAGACGGAGCATCCTTTGTTCGAACACAGAGGAAAGGATGTGCTTGAGCTTGGCCAAGAGTTTCCCCGTTTGGGTGGTTGCATTTTCCTGTGCCAGTGGCTGGGACTAGCCCGTGTGCCTCATGAATCTGGTTAAAAAAACAAACAAACCAACCCTTCCTTGCCCTGGGAGGATGGAGCCGATGCCCGTGACTGCAGGTAGTTGGGTCTTTCCTGAAGTTAAAACCTTGCAGCCAAGAATTGCGGCTGCGATAACACCCTCGTTCTGCAGGCAAGGAAATGTTTGCCAACGTAATTGCTGTGCTTCCCCTTCTGCAGTTTTATCTTTCTTAATTACAATTAATTGCTTTGCAATTTTAATAATAATAATAAAACCAAACCTCTTCCACTTTTAGCTATCTGCAACCACCCACTGGGGCCACGGTGCAAAGCTCCGTTGCAGGAGCTGGCTGGGAGGGAAGAAGGATTCCCCAGCCAAGCAAAAGCATCTGTTGAGCACGGCTGGAGAACAAATAAAGCCCAAACCTCCTCGAGCATCCAGCAAACCCAGCCAAGACCAGACCCGCACAATGTCTCGCTCACCTCCCTCCTGCCATGCCTTGATGTCAACTGGAGCTCAAGAGCGTTCCTTCAAAACTACGTCTCTAACAAGGTACCATCTGCAGTGTGGGTAGACACCGAGCTGGAAATAAAATACTGGGAAGATGTTGGACATTCCAGCTGAGCCGTGGATCTGCAACAGGAGTGAGCTGAAGCCACCAGTGAGCTTAAGCCACCTAAGTTGAAGCTTTGAGAAGAACGTGGCTCTGGGCAGCTTTACATGGTTCCTCACCTAGGCATGGTCCTGCAGGACACCAGCAGCAGGGGGCTTGACCTGAATAATGAAGCAAAACCCATCATTTCGTGGTGTTATCAGACCTCACGGGCTCAGCGGGGCCGGGTTGGATCTCCTCCAGGACCGGCAATGCTCTCGCAAACTTTTCAGTCACAAGCGTAGCTTGAGCTGCTCTCTGGAGCTGCTTGGGAAGTTGCTTTGAAACCGAGAGCTGAGCTCTGCAGAGGTGTCCTCCCTCCCGTGACAAGCCAGAGCTGAGATGTGGGTTGGGTGTGCGAGGCTGGCTGGGTGACAGCAGGGCTGGGGGCTAGTGACCAGTAACTGCTCTCGTCACCATCTGGATCCGGGTGTTGGACCTGCTCTTCCACCGTCCCGATCCCTGGGGACCAGCTGCCCCTCTATTGCTAGAGACACACATCGGCTTTGTTTGGGTTAAAAGGAGAGTGAAAACACACACGTGAAGTATTTTCTTAGTCTAGATTTGAAGCTTGAGCCCAGGACTGGAGACACCCAGCTTTGGTTAAAAGAACAAACTCCCGGTGAAATAAAAACGCAGGACTGTGCAAAGCTGATAAAAGACCAAACCCAAAGCAAAGTGCCTCTTGAACTAATTCAGTTTGTTGTTTTCGTTCTTTTTTTCATTTCTGGGCACAGTCCTTCTGTGTTGCCCTGCAGCAACTCTGCAAAAGCTGGGCTTGGCAAAGCCAGGACGGGTTCTTTGGGACGCCTCTAAATCCAGAGCATCTTCAAAGTCTGGGCATTTAATGTTCTTGTTTCACCTGGACCATTAATAATAGATCAGAATCCGCCCCTTCTTCACATTTCAGGTGGCATGGGAAGGTGACACCGTGGCTGTGAGGCAGTGGAGATTGCCACAAGGAGCTCTGGCTCTGTCGGGTGTTTGGAGCTGAGACCCTACAGACTCAGTTCAGCTGTGACCTCTGCCCAAACCCCAAACCCTACAGGACAGCAAACCTGGTCCATCCCCCTCAGCCCCACGAAATGATGTCCCCAGAGCACCTGGCACACCACTTTTTGTTGCTGGCAGGTAAAACAAGAAGGTTCAATCTCTGTTAAACCGCTTTTGTGTCCCAAATTAATGACAATTTCTCAGCTGAGATTCTTGACAGCATTAAAAGAAAACCAGTCGGTGTTTTTTCCTGCTTTCTGAACTAAACCAAATGTTTGCTATTAAGTATAGAGAGTTGCTAGATTTTCTGGATTAAGGTGGGAAAATTTAAAAGAGAATGTTAATAAAAAATAAAAACTTGGAGGGGGAGGGTGCAATAATTTCCTGGCCAATCTTACTATTATCTTACAGGCTATTCCTGCCATGAGTAACTGGATTTTGAGACTTCACACTAACCAAGCCTCAGCTCCTCCTTATTCATGAGCACCCAAACCACTGAACACCATCATTTTCACGCAGACAACTTACAAGACTTCTGAAATTCAGCTAAATACCCCACTTTGGTAATTAGTCCTGCTGGTCTCAGCCTGCCCAAGCTGGGAGAGCAGGCACAGGGATGCTCACATCTGCCATCTGCAATAACTTTTTTGCCCCCCCCCAAATCATCTGACTTTGCCAACTGATACGAGATTATTTTCCTCACCTGACGCGTAGTTTGGCTGAAAACAGACCACAGAGCGCAAAGTTTCAGTGAGAAACTGTGGCGCTCGTGGTTTCGGGTGTAAAAAAACCCCCGGACTCGAGGTCAGCAAACCTTGAAGCAACGAAGGGTGGGCACACGGGTTTGCAGGGAGAGAGGGCTGGGAAAATCACAGAGAAAAAATTACTCAGTTGCACCCAAAGCCACGACTAAGTGCTGCAGGTGAGAAACCTGCATCCGAGCTCGGCTTCTTGGGTGTTGGTGGTTCTTACTATGGGAGGACTGAGGAAGCAGGACAACCTCCACATGGGAGGTTTCTGAAGAAAGCTCTCCAGGACGCAACCACACACAAGGAGCCGTGGTTCTTCCACCACCAGACCAACTTTCCACTCCTCTTTGGCCTGCAAACAGCCATGCCCAACCTTGGGGCTTAACGACGACAAGACAGATGCTCCCATCAGAGCCCGCAAACCTTTTTTGGAGGACTCTGCTTCCCTCCTCAGCTACAACCTGCACAAACATCGGCTGCCTTCACCATCTAAAGATATTTGGTTGTGTTCTAGGTAATGATTTCACCACAGCGCACACTCATCTGCTAAAATATCCCGATATTATGTAGAGGAATTAAAAAAAAAGGTCCAGTCTGATACGGATCTACCAAAGCAAGGGGTAATATCACTGATTTTCAGGCATGGTTCATTCTCCCAGCCCACTAATGGTCTTTAATTTAGGAGCGCAGGTTAGGCAGGAAGATAAAAGGAGCTGGAGACCAGTTCCAACCTGGCACCCACCCAGTGGGTGTCTGGGGGTGATGGTACGAGCCGCCGGCATCACGATAAATCATGACGGGTTGGCGAAATCTCAGTAGAGGCACCCTCCCTTTAGCTACTCGAGAATGAAATTTTACCCCAAATTAACCATCCTAATGCTTCGGAGCCGGGAAGGTCCAGTTTTCATTCTGGTTCCCGGGGTGTTTTCTCAAAGAGGGGGGAAAAAGAAACGACAGCGGCGCCTTGGCACAAAAATCATTCAACCAGGTTGAAGGAAAGCGGCCGAGAGTTTGGCACCGCTCTTTCTGCTTCGAGCAGGTGTCCCCTCCTTCTCCTCTCCCCACCAAAGTCCACCTACCCCTGCAAACTTCCCCGGCGTTATTCCTCTTTTCTTCGCCCTCCTCCCTCCCCGGGCAAGCGCACAGGTCACAGTTTCTCCGATTCGCCTTGTATCTCCAGCTATAAAAAGAGAACATAATGGAAAAATAATTAAAAAATAAAAGAGAGGAATGAAAAAAAAAACCCAAACCATCATTTTAAGGGAGAAAGGGGAGGGGGACCAGGAGATCTGCGGAGCTAGTAGATAACCAGCAGATGTGATTTTTGCAGATAAGCGTAGTAATTTAGATAAATCTGGAGGCTTTAGAGCCTTTCGCTTGCGTTCCTTTTCTTTCTGTCTGATTTTTTTTTTTCAATTTTATCTCGCAAGTCAAGAGGAGGGGGAGTGAGAAGGAAGGCGAGGGGAGAGGGGGGGGGAAGTTTAATCTTTGGGTAGTTTTTCTTTTCTTTTTTAATGTGTTTTTCCCCAGAAGGTGGGATAATGCGAGCCGCTCTCCCCCCCGCCCCACGCACATACGCTCACACGCACATGCACACAGAAGCTGGGGCTATGTTTTTTAAAAGCAGCGGACAAAAATCAAAATATTTGAAAATGTATTTCATGGTAATTATGTCATATTTCATGGACTGATGCCACTACTGAAAGAGAGCCTGAATGCCTTAATTTGTATAGAAATTGTAATCATTTGTTCATTTCAAGGTGAAAATTGCATTTTTTAATTTAAATTGTATCCTGCGTGATAGTCTATTATCTAGTAAAATTGTCTCCATGTCTGAATGCCTTATATGCAGCTGCAATGCTTGTTACAAATCCAGTTATATTCATAAAAGCTTTGTCGATGTCTCGGGAAATGTGAACAGTTTCTTGTGGGTTTCTTCTCTTTTTTTCTTTCTTTTCTCCCCCTCTTCCCTCCCATTCTTGTCCTCCCTCCCCTTCCGCCTTCGATTTTTTCTTTTCCCCCCTAGTTGAAGTAAACCCGTATCTACTATTAATAATAATTAGCTTGGGTATGTACAAAAGACAATTCTGTGTGGAATAGGGCAAGGGACATGCAGAAAGAATTCAGGATCCCTGATTATTTATTTCAGAACAAGCCACCTTGAGGTTGCGTCTTGCTGGGGAATTGAGGGACAAGAGAAGAGAAAGGACAAGATAAAGGAAAGTGATAAAACGAGGGGTGAGGTTCTGCACAGCAGCTCCTGTACCTAAAAATTGGCCCCAAAGGATGGCACAGGCAGAGAGAGAGACCTGATATAAGAAAGATTTAAGTCGCTTTGGTGTTTCGGAGATTTGGGGCGGTGGTAGAAGAAGGGAGGTCGGACGTCACAGCCCCTGGTTTTGAGAAAATGTTAAAATTTTTTATATACATCACAGGTAACAACAGGATGAGGTGTAATGGTTTTAGTCCAGAGCAGGGTAGATTTAGACTAGATATCAGGAAAAAGTCCTGTAATGATCTCTAAGGTCCCTTCCAGCCCAGGCCATTCTATGATTCTATGGCCATTCTGTGATTCTAATGAGGGTGGTGAAGCAAAAGTTGCCCAGAGAGGTGGTGGAGGCTCCATCCCTGGAGACATTCAAGCTCAGGTTTGATGGGGCTCTGAGTAACCTGATGTCACTACAGGTGTCCCTGCTCCCTGCAGGGACAGGTGACCTCTAAAGGTCTCTTCCAGCCCAACACATTCCGTGATTCTAGACATCCTACCCAAAGCAGCCTGGTGTCCGCTCTGAGCCGTGGGTGTGATTTAGGGATGCTCAAAATGGAAATGGGGTACAAGAAGTTGTCATCCAAGCTCCACCCTCAACAGCAGCAAGAGGCCAGATCTCATCTCCTGCTGTGCTCACCACATATCCAAGCTCCCTCTCTATTTTCTAAGAGGGAATTCAGATAAAAGGAATTGCAGTCGCCTTTCTGGGTGCTCTGTGGTGAGGAATCCTTCTCTTCTGGTCTGGTTTTGCCTGGGAAGGTGGAGATGGATGCTCCTGCACCTCAGTTTCCACTCCTGCTGCAGTCAAAGGGCTGACATCTTGCAGCATCCAGCTTTTTGGGGAAAGCTACCCTCAAAAAATAGTCAGCTTGGAGTAGAAATGCTGGGAATACCAGCCCAAGGATGCACGGTATTAGGGGACGACTGACAGGAATGCTACAGGAATGCAGGATGAGCTGGCTGGCTAGGGTAAGTCAGCACAACCAGTTAAAATTCTGAGCTGGTTTGCACCAGGTGAGAAAGTGGCCTGCCTGGGACAGGATATTAATTATATTAATCCTTAAAAAAAGAAAGAAACCGGCCTCACAAGGAAATCCTTTTTCAGTCATTTAATTCCCTTTCATACACCTCTCCCTGCTCAGAATACCCTGATTTTATGCAGGTCCACAGCCTATTATAATAAACTTCTCTCCACCTATTCTGAAAAGAAATTGCTCATGAAATGCTGTGAAGCTGAAAGCTGCTGAGCCAAATTTGCCGGTACAGTCACCATCTGACAGCACCTACGACCACCGAGACGAGGGACAACGGGTCGCGAGATGGCTCTGACCTTTGAGGCAGGGAAACATCCCACCGAGGATTAAAGTTCGGCAAGGGAAGGGGGTAGCAAAATGCTGCTGGCACGACGGCTCACGCAGGGATGCGTCGGGCTGGGCACGCTTTGCACACCCCTTTAGGCGTCTTCAGATTTCTGCCGTCGTGCCTTCGGCAGCTTCATTTGTCATCTCCCCAGTTCATTGGGTGTAAACAGCTAAAACACAAATCCAAGGGGGACCCTGCGCCCAAGGGGACGTTGGAGGGCAGGAGGAACTGCTCATGGAGGTGATGGAGCTGGGAAGAACACAGAGAGGAACGGTCCTCCCCCAAAAGATGCGTCGATGCGCTCACCGTCCCCTCCGCCCTGCGATCCAACAAGTTGATTTTTCTAGAAACCAAATACCTAAATTAATTTCACTGCGGGCTTAGAGCAGCGCTTGGGTTGGAGGAGAAAGGTTGATATTCTTCCAATGATTCAAGCTCCTGCTGTAAGGAGGATCCAAGGTGCACAGGGTGGATGCTCAATGCTCCCTCCCCTTCAAATAAAAAATAAAATCAAGGCACTGATGTCAACTGGAGCTGAGCTAAAATCATGACCAGGTTTTTAAAAGTCTTGTTTTAAAGAGGTGGGACTGGGGTTCGGAGGGGAAGAGAGGGGCTTGGGTGTATCTTCCGAGTTCCCCTTGGGACTTTGCTAAATTCAGCGTCACCTGCACACTTTTGGGGTCCCTGGGTCACACTTTCAGAACGTTTTTTTCAGCCTCCCCTACAAATCGGAACATTAAAACGCACCAAACTCTCTCAGAGCACTCACATCACACAGGGCTAAGCTTCTCCCCTCCCTTTTCTCTAGTCTTCATCACGCCCCAGTCTTGATTTGGGTAAGTGGTCAGTTGAGACACGGATCAGATTAAAACACATAAAACAACGTGTTCCTGCATAAATGCCCCAACTTTCATCTGTAAAGCAGCTTTTGAAACCATTGCATCACCACGATGCTGGAAAAGGTAACGTGACGGAAAAGATTTAAACAAGTTTTTTCTGCAATGTTTGGATTTTATAAGAAGAATCTTTCCCAAGTTATTTTAACTATTCAGTTCTTAATAAAGAAAAAGGAAGAAAACCTACAGTTTATGGAGTTTTGGCTAAGAAAAAAAAAAAAAAAAAAAAAGGTTTTCAATCTCCAGTTAGAAAGGCAAAAATGTTTTTCTTCCCTTCCAGGTTGTTCTTTTTCCCCTCAAAATGAAAAACAAACAGAAAAGTGGTAACAACCTCAATATCTAAAACACTTTTGTCCAAGTCCCATATTTCCTCTGAGGAAAATACCTGTAACAATGTCCAATGTACATCGATATATAATCGACTTTTACGGGTAATTCAAAAGGAAAATGCCAGTTACCCACCTGCCAAGTGCTTCTGCCTTCCAAAACCACACAGCACTTGAATATAAAAAAAAATATAAATAACATACAAAAATATAAATATATAAATTTTACATATATAAAAATATATCTGCTCTGTGTCACCCAACGCCACGGGCCAGCTCCCCATCCCCAGCCTGCAGGATGCGCCGCGGTTGCAGAACTTAGCGGCCGGCGTCAGATCGACTTGAATTTTGATTTATCAACCAGCTTATCAGCAGATTAAAGCCAACGACAGCTTAGAGCCATAATTGACCGGTGATACTTGTAGCGGGAGCCATATCGGCCCAGGCAGCTCCCTCGTGGGCTCGCTCACGCCCTTGATGTCTTTTCAGAGGGCAACGGCTCGGCTCTGGCAAGGCCTGGGAAATCTCCTGCGCTCCTCAGATAAGCTTCGAGCCGTCAGGAGGGAGGACGAGGAGCTCTGGGAACGGTTGAGGGCAGTGTTGAAACGCTCGCAACCGCGGGGCGATGGAGCCTGAACGTGACCATCGCCGGAGAAAAGTCGTTTCTGGGAGGGCTGGCGAGGAAGCACAAAGCTGTTGCCTTTCAAAAAAAAAAAAATAGAGGGAAGTGGCAAGAAATATTGTTGCCCTGGTTGAGAGCTCCTGGAAAATGACACATCCCCTCTTCTACAAACCCCTCCACATGCAGATGCGCTCCATCGCTGGCTTGGCTGCAATGGCTCTGGGGTGAAAAAATCAAGTGTTACTGGGGAGTGCAGGTCTAAGGTGAGAAAAGGGGCTTTGGTGTGGGTAACATCGGCATGCATCAAATGCCCTAGCACACAGCATCAAAATTTAAGGCTGGGCCGGCCACTAAACCTCGACATATTCTCCCTGTGATTCCCCCCAGCGTGAGGGGATAACAGGGAGAAAGATTGTGAGGTTGGAAAAAAACACTCGAACCAGTCTAGTGGAAAAAAGAACATTAATAATGAAGATATTAAACTATATGCAGATGTTATACAAGTATACAAATAGGCTCAAAGATACAAGAGAATGGGTTAATACAGGACTCACATCTTCCAGGTGACAACAATGGCCCAAGCAGAAGAAAAAAAGGTCCCAGACTGGATTCAGCAGCAGGTGGGAGCACCTGAGCCCAGAACAGAAAAGGGGCCGTTCCAACCCTACCCAGGGAGGCAGAGACAAGATGACCCGCACTGATGAGCAGAGCTCCTCTGTAGCATGAAAAGATGAGGCAGGAACACCAGCAGCACAGGGAGCAATAAGGACCAACCAATAGCAACCCCAGCAGCACCAAAGACACAGGGCTCTTCTCAGGGGTCCTTTTATACTGAGCACATGGGAAGGAACACCATGATTGGTCCATTTGGGTCACCTGGCCCAGCCTCTCCTCCCTCCTTGTGATTACCACCTGGGCCAGGAGCCCCAGAGAACATTGGTCCTGGTGGTCCCCAACCAGGTCACCCAGCTGGGAGGGTGGGGCTACCAGCCCTGCCCTGATGGCTGAAGCCCCTTCTGGTTCTTGCACAAAGACAAACCAAAGACAAACTAAAAAAGGGGTTTTCTGACAGCGTGGTGCCCTTGGCATCAGGCAAGAGTAGTAGTTCCCCATCCTTTGCCCCATTTGGAGACCTGTACTATTTTCCAGGAATCCCCATCAAGCCCCTCAGAACCCCTCAAAGCTTTGAGCCCGTGTGGCTCCCGCATGCCCAGAGCTGCCCCAGCCCTCTGCCCCGCCGCAAACCCACCCTATGGGAGGACAGACAGCCCTTGGCTCCCGAGTCCCTCGTTTTCCCATTTTCCTCCCAAACGTGAGTTATCCAGGAGGGATCCGCTGCCCGGTGTTTCTTTTTCTAGGGGTGGAGGAGGCTTTGCTGTCTTGGTGAGGGAGGCTGATGTTCTCAGCAAAAGAAGCTTTCCTGCACCCCGACGGAAAGGAGAAGCTGTGGCCGGGGTTTTTATACCCCACCTAACACGACGGTGGCTTTGCTGGGCACTAAGAACAGGTTCAGTGCCCAGATGCCGCCCCACGCGCAGGAGCGGCATCTCATGGCGCGGTTGGTGGATCTCGCCTAACGGTGATCTCACCCGCATTTGGGAAGGCTCTTACATCCCGTGGACTGATCCCTCTGCTGAGAGGCAACCAGAAAAAAAACCCCACAAACCCAAACCAACCCAGCAGCTAATTAGGCTGCGTGCGGATATTCATCCAGCATGACTTGGATGAAGATCAACTTATTTTACAGGGAGCCAAAACGTCTTCAGATGGGAACGGCTTTTGAATTCAGTGCTTTGTTTCGAGGCAAAAAACGCTTTATTACCGATTGCCAAAGCCCCGAGCCATGTAGTTTCTCTGCTCCGTAGAGTTTCAAAAATATTTTTCCGCTTGTTGATGCTGCGCTTTGGCCTTTAACGAAAGCCAGGTGCCCGCAGAGCCGGGAGTTAACGCGGCAGCCCGGTCGCACCCCGTGCAGGCTGCCTTCCTCTGCCCGGTCGGCGGCTTGCTGAAAATGAATGCATAAAGAAACGGTTGTGTTGAGAACAGGCCAGGTAATTGTTCTTCCCTTGCGAAAAGTCACAGCGGAATTAAACGTTTTATTTATTTACGCAGCTTTTCCACGTTTTCGTTGACGAACGAAGCGCCCGGTATTGCTTTTTTTTATTCAGCAAAAACATCTGTCGTTTGTGTGCGTGCGCCTGCGAATATTTTTGATTTAGCAGCTTTCCCCCTCGCGCTCGGGGCGAGTTAAGCGAACCACCCCAAAGACACTCTTTTATACTTTTTCTTTTTTTTTTTTTTTTTAATGTATAACAGTTATGCCTGAGTTACAGAGAGACACCTACAGGCAGCAGGTAGTTAAAGCAAATACCAGTTTCTTTTTCTACTAAACTACTCCATATAGCTGAATAAATTATGGCGCGATTATATATATACACACGCACGCAGGCACGCACGCACACACCCTCCCACGCAGGCACGCACATGGAGCAAAATGGCTATGAGTCAAACACAGAAGCAACATATCCGCAGTTACTAGGAATAAGGAATGTCCTATAGTGCTATGTAGATATTCCCCAGGTGGGCATATGGAGGTGTTAGGGACGACGGGTTAGAAGCATTAAATACACAAAGTCTCTGAGCGACAGGAGCCAATCTGCTGAGTTGCTGGACACGGTGAGGAAAGGTCCATTTTTGCGGTCTCAGGACGGCGCCGAGAGGCGAGGGCGCGGGAGGGGCGCGGGGAGGTGAGAGAAATCCGCTCGGCGCTTTCCCCTTTTCCCCCCGAGGATGTCAGCTCTCGTCTGCAGGCGCGGAAGCGACGCCGCCCTGAGAGAACGTCTCCAGAGCATGTCCCTTTTCGCTCGGTGGTTTGCTTGGACGAGGCGCGGGATGATTTTTGGATTTCCAGGCGCCCTCGGAGTCACCGAGAGTGGAGCATCTGCTCCGTCCGCGTCGAGCCACCGCGCGTTCTTCAGGGTCCTGCTGCCCAACGCTGCTGCTCTTCCATGCGCGGCTGTGTTTCACCTCCCTCTGTTCTGTCTCCCCCCTCTCCCCCGTCCCCACCCTACCCCCTGAGTTTGTCTCTTTTCAGCAGAGCTGAGGTTGGCAATCCGTAAAACGAAACAAAATAACGAAACGAAAAGATACTTTTGACTTTCATACATGAACGTACCCTTAAAACAAAACGAAGAAACCAAAAAACTTCCCCCAGATCAAACCCCTCCCGCCCCGAAGATTCTGGAATGTATTTTTGAAAACACATGATAGGCAAATTTCTACAGTTCGTCCCTCCCTCCCCCTCCCACCCTCCCTTTTTTTTTTTTTTTTTAACTAGCACGGCACTCACTGTGTTTTTTAGTATAAAAAAATGTCAACTTTCTATAAACATACAGCACATGACCAAATTTCCAACTAATGTACAAAGTGCGACCACGAGGGAAAGGTCAGAGAATAGCTATTTGCGCTAGCATGGGGCGTTTTTTTCATATTCCTCTAAGAACTCTATTTACAGCAGTGCCCGGGGTGTTTGCAGACTTTCTGGTGAAGGTACTTGGCAAACAGGTTTCTCTTTTTATACTTTTTGCTTTCGCTGAGCTCGGGTGAAGTCCTCCTCGACAACGTGCTTGGTGTGAGGACCGACCTTCCGCTGGTGAGGGATGTGGGGGAGATGTGGGTGCAGGGGCTGGGGAGAACAGGTCACAGCGGGGAGAAGAGAGCTGATGGGCAATTCTCAGGACAAACTGAAACTTTCGTTCTAGTTGAGCGAGCAGCTAGGAGTGTGTTTGGTCAGAAACTTCATGCACAAAGAACAAGGGATTGCCAATGTCCTGGGCAGAAACAACCACCACCTGCAAACTCCAGCAGAAAGGAGGATGTAGATTCGAAGGTGCTCCCAGATCACGTGGTTAAATGGTTGGACTCGATGATCCTAAGGGTCTTTTCCAACCTGAATGAGTCTATGCTTATCGACATTTGGCCTCTTAAATATTATTAAATGCGGCACGAGGGAAAACCGTGCGCTTCGTTGCTTCAACAGTTGGCTCAGAGTGATGCCGAGACACAGGAGTGAATTCGAACACGTGCTTCAGCCATTAATCACAGAATCACCGAGTGTTAGGGGTTGGAAGGGACCTCAAAAGATCATCTAGTCCAGCCCCCAATGTGAGCTGGATGATTGCTCAGTCTGTCACGGCAGTAGCAGGGCTGGCTTCTTAATCCCTATGCTGGTGTCCACCACAGAGACACCTTTGCTCTCGCCCTCGATCCCCCAGTTCAGGTGTGGCTGGAGGTTGTTGTTGTTGGGAATGACATTTAAGCCAGGACTGGAATTCAAAAGAGATTTCTTACTTAGATCAGCTTAGATCAACAACATAAACCAGCATCTTTTGATGCTTTCCAAGATCTCACGCTGGCGCAAAGCAGGGAGCGTGCTTCGGGTAACGCGACCGGTCCAAGGCATTTGGGCTCTTCAGTCACCTCGAGGAAATCGGTGCCTTTGGCCTCACCTATTCATGCAGCTATAGGTGCCGTACATTGCCCTGAGTAAGGATGTGAATAACTGCAAGCTTCAAGTGCTTCAAAAGCTTTGTGATCCAAGGAAAGTCTTTCGCGACTAGAGGGAAGCTTTACGTGTGATAGAGCTGAAGGAGATGAGCTGGGATCTCTGCACAGCGATACAGCCGCTGGATGCAGGAGTTGCTTCACACAGAGCTCCTGCACAGAATCGTGCATGGGAGCATGTGAAAGGCATATTAATGCGCTTTCAGGAATGTAGAGCAGGCTCTGTCAGAGCCGTAAAGCAACGCTGATGAAAGCCAGATGTGGCTCTGAGAGGATGCTGAGCAACGTAAGGAGCTCAACTCCGCTTTGGTCAGAACAGGTACTCGTCCATGTGGCTCAAGAGAAAGCTGCTTGGTGGTCCATGATAAATGACGTTGGGGCAAGGCAGGGGATAGTTCCCCAGAAAATTGTTGTTTCAGCTGCAAAAACAAGGTCAGATTATTTGAGAAGGGTGGAAGAAGCAGCAGCAACAGAAGAGAGCACAAGAGAAGTGTCTCCTTTAACAACCCAGGAGCATATGCTAGACCAGAACTCATCCCACCACGTGGTCCCCCGTTATTGCCAGTGGAAAGAAGCAGACATCCATCATCCTAAAGCAGACATAGAAAATAGCAAGTGTATTATAAGCCCTAACAGTCTGTAGATGACATTTAAGTACTGCCTGTTGCCACTGGACTTTACACATCAGCTACTGGCCAGCACAGAGTCTGTGCATCGGGGTGTTTATCTCAGCGGCAGCTTTCCTTGCCTTCTCCAGGTGAAACTGCAGCACGTCCTTGAAGTGAGCCCTCACAACGCAGGAAGGTGAGAGGCAACAAGTCTACGATGTTAGACAACTGCTTGAGAATCATCATGGATCATCACCACACGCGAAAGGGAAACTGTTTAGAAATCCGTGTGGGTCGTGACTTAGCACCACCCTCTTATTGTCGGCTGCTTTTATCCGAGCGGTGTGATGAGCAGAACTGTGAGCTCATACAAAAGCGAGAGCACTGGCTGCTACTGAGAAGTGGGGGTGATAAATCCAGAGAATAAGATTTGGCTTAGAGAGAGAAAGGCTTCACCACCGAAACGAAAAGCAAAGGGAAGAAACTGAGAGATTGAGTTGTACAGAACAGTACATGAAATGAGAGGGGTGGGGGAAGAGCCGGGAGCTGGCAGGTAAAGGATGAAGAATGCTGTGGCCAAGGTAAATTTTTTCCTGTAGTGTAGATAGGTACCTTTCCTTCCTAGCTGCTGTTAGAAAGGCTCTTCAGGTCATCTCCCCTCTGACTCCACGGCCACATCCATCCCTCAGCAAGAGGCAGTTGTGGGAAAAGCACTTTCAGAAGAAGTCCCAATTTCTTTCGGGTGGCCCTTGCCTTGTAGAAGAACCTGGCTTTGCACACCGAGCCCTCCAAGCAGGCGGCTAACAAACACCTCTGACTCTTCCCTCTCTTGTCTCTGTTCCCATGGCCAGCTTCTCTCCTGCTGAGTGGAAGAAGGGCGACCCACAGCCCTCGCCCTTCTCGACGGGGTGGGCGAGAGCTCCGATGTGGTCGGGTCTGTCAGATGCCCTTCCTCTGTGCGTGCAAGGCCAGCGGTCGCTATCAGGTCTCCTGCTGCTATCAGGTGCCCGTACCTTTGCCGTGACAATCAGGTCTAAAAAAATTGGTCCCGAGGAGGAAAAGTAAATGTTGCTCATGCCTGTGCCCAGAACCTCTAGTCCTCATGCAGCAATTTACATTTACACTTTCCAAAGGTCCCAGGCTGGACAGACTTACGTCCTGCCCCTGCTAAGCAGTGACCTGGCCTGCTTTGGCCCTGCTTTGGGAAGCCATCAGTGAGAACAGAAGGGTAGAGCGGGGTGGGGAAATTTGCTGTCACTTTAATATATGTTTTTTTTTCTGGTTTTGTCTGTCTTTACGGTCTGTTTGTTGGTTTTGTTTTTCTTTTTTTTTTTTTTTTTTAAAACAAGTTCTATATTTGGTCCATAGGTCTTCTGTGGTCCCGAATTATATCACCCTTAATGATCAGCTTGGTTATTCCTTCCTATACAACATTCACCAAATTTACAGCAATGGAAAGAAAAGGAAACAAAACGAAACATTTCTTTTTTTACAAAGAAAAAAAAAAAAAAAGATCAATTTGGCTTCGACTATGCCAACTACCTAGATCAATGGAAAGTCCTTAAGCTTGGGCAAAATGCCATGGCCAGGTAGGTAGAGGGAGGGCATGACCTCGGGGTTAATAAATGCACCCAACCCGTTGTCTCTGGCCACAGGAGGAGTCAGGTCCCAGAGGCCAGGCTTGCCTCTGAGAAGAACGCTCTGGGAGGAGCTGGATACTTGGAGAGCCCTCCTACTCTTTCCCGTCTCCTTCACAGCTCAGATTGGTTCGAGGTGGAAGGGAATTGGGAAGGAGCAGGGTCCGGGTGCAGGTAGATCCCTGGAAGGCTGGTGGTGTTTTCTCCAGTGGTGCCAAGATGCTGGAGTGGGCTGTTGGCACAGTTGGACTCTTCAGTAAGCTTGGCCCGTCTCTACTGGTAGGAGGCCCAGAACGGCTGAATGTTCTCCCAGCTTCATCCTACGCTGCGTGGACAGGCTCACGTTCTTGGCCAAGTAATCGACAGCGGCTGAGGAGGAGGGGAGAGAAAAAGGAGGGGGAGAAAACAGCATGACCTTAGCGTTTAGTGGAAACGAGACATTCGGTGTCAAAGGCTGTGTAACCAACAGACCCCACCGATTGACCAAAGAGAGACCCAACGCAGTGGTGGTCACGAACAAGAGGGTCCTACTACCCTCCTAGCAAAGAGATGATGGTCCTGCCAGAAATACCTAGGTAGGTCTCTATGGATCTACTGGAAAAAAAACAACCTAAAATTCTACTTCTGCCACAGAAAACAGTGTTTCCATTTGCCCAAAGACAAGCCTGAGCAGAAATCTGGCAGGATAAGCCATCCAGCCTCACTTCCCTGTATCATCTCATGGTGGCAAAGCCAACTCCTGCACTCAGTGATGCTGATGTAAATGATCCCAGAGATTTCAGTGGAAGCTCATCAAGTCTGGACAGGGCTTGGATCTGACTCATCCCCTACGTGCCGCTCATCCGTGTGAGCTCTGGTACCTGCCTGCACCCACCCTTCCTAAGAGAAACCGCTCTGCTCATCTCCATCTGGCTGAGAAACCCCAACTCAGCAGCCTCAAATCCTGAGGTGACGCTTGAACCTCTACCCCGGCTCACCCCACAGCCCAATGGTCTGAGGGGGGAGAGGACTGGGGCGGGATGGTGACATTGCTCATTAGCTGAGCTTCAGTCAAAGTCTCTCCCTTTCACTAGCTTTAATGTCTCAAATTAGATTAATAAGGAGCTGGCAGGAGACGTACAATCGGTGCCAATGAGTAAACAAATTTCAGCCATCAACGTCTTGTCAGATGCCTGCCCCAGAGGAGGTCCCTTCCAGACACAAATTCTTATTAGACTTGTCATATCTATTAGAATTCCTTTCACGCTTCTGCGTTCCATCACCGGCATCATTAACACAGCTCCGGCCTTTGGGAACTGCAAGGACCACATTAATCTGGCATCTCTGCTCCTCACCGGCTGGGACAGCACAGGCTGTGTGTGCAAGCTCTGGCAGGCTGGTGCGGTGGAAGAGACCAGGCTCAGCATGGGGTGAGTCAAACCCGGGGCCAAAATGGTTCTGGAAGCAGCAGAAGCTGAAAGGAGCTGAGTTAGAGAAGAGGAGTTGGCACAGTGGCTGGTGTTCCTCAAGGACTGGGGTCCTGGCGTAGCGTGGCTCAAGCGTTGGGCTCTGCCGCGTTGTGTTACGGTGCCTCTAGCTTCAAGGAAGGGTGTGCATGGGGTTAGACCTCAAGCTATGGCTCTTTTCCAGACTTTCTCAGCTTGGTCTCCTGGTATTTCAGGTAACCACGTTAAATAATGTCTTTGAGAGGCTGTAGGGAAAGAGTAAATTCGCTCCTCAGACATGCTGTGTGTGTGGTTGTGCCTCTGCTCTTGGTGTCACCCGTGCTCTGGGTGAATCAGGTGAGTGCTTGGGAGAAGAGGGAGATGAATGGTTGGAGCTGGTTGTCCTAGACAGTATCCAGTGAAATGGAAATCTAATGGGAAATGGAAATCTAATGGGAATCCCATCCTTCTAAGAAAAAACCACTGAACTCCCAATTTTGCTTTTTGTGGCGGTGGTAAGAGTTCAAAGGCACCAGGGTACCCCACCGCCAGAAGTCAAAGACATGGTTTGCTGCTTTAATAGAGCAGAAGCCAAAATAAAACCAGAAACATACCCGAAGGGCTCTGCGTGTTTATTTGCTTATGTGTGAGAGAAAGCATGCCTGGTTTTGTGCTTCTAAAACAGACAATTAGGAGGAGAGAAGTGGGAAGAGGGAGATTCCCTGCAGCCCAGGTCCAAAGCCTGTCAAAACCACAGAGCTCTTATTTAGAAGCTCTGGTTATGTTCGCTGTTATACACAGCCTATCCCCACCATAACCCCTCATTTTTTATATATCGTAGTGTTCACTAAAAAGAGGGGGGTTTTGCCACATCATAGAAGGAAGGAACATATAATTTGAACCGGATATCAATAAATAATGACCTTGTGGAGGTCAGCACACTGATCAGCGCCTGAACGGCATTTGAAAAGAAGCGGTGAAGAATTAAAAAGGAGGAGGAATTAGAAGTATCTGCTAAATACAACATGCGCTGAGAAAGACAGGAAAAAAATGTTGCTCTGTCAAGGTCAACCTCATGTAAGTGATGGCCCTAACTGGACTAATTACCAATGAAAACTGTTTCCTTGCTCAGAGATTATTATAAACGAGGCTCATTATAGGGAAGGTGTGTAATGAAGTGGACTTAAATATTCCCTGCACAACCGCTCACGTCTGTGCACACGTGCAGAATTTGCTGCTCGGTGGAGATCCCGCCTTAGGACAGCCACGGCTGGTGGGTGCCACCAGGCACGGGCTTGGCCGTGGTGTGACTCCAGCTCCCAGCACCAGGAACCGGTGGCACTGTGAATGGTGGGCCATGGTTTCTCACCTACCTGCCTTGTCCCAGCAGGAAAGACACCTTCGTGGCTAAGCTACCTGCACGTCTCCAGGCACGGGGCATACCAGGACTAACTCTGTAGACCACGCAAGACTTGCTGGTGGGCACAGGCCCGTTGGCAGCCTAGACTCTTGTCACTGTTAACTCTGAACCATGCCTAGCAGGCTCTAATCTGGACTTGTAAGTTTAAATGAGTGTCTAGCAGAAAAGAGGGAGCCGTCTGACAGAAATCAGCAAAGGGGGGCAAATAAAACAGCATCAATAAGGCTGCACAAGCAGTTTTTCATCAGCATGCCCAAGTGCAAATTCCTGCAGCAAACCAAGACAAACCCTTCTTTCTCTCTCCTTCTCTTTTGCTGGACTCTCTCTCTCAGAAAACGTAGCTCGTCCTCCTCCTTATTTTATTTTTTACACACATGGGTGTGACTAACGTCTTGCCCAAGGGAATCTTTATTGGAAATACATGGTATTGGAATTTGTTTAAGATTTTTATCAATAGCACGTGTGTCCAGCCTCACATCCAGAAGCGAGGGGAAGGTCAAGGGGTCACAGATCAAACTCCCGAAAAACAAAAAAAGGAGGGGTGGGGGGAAGCTGCTATTGATCCCGTCTGCCGCCACAGCCGGTTCTCATTTAGCTGTAGAAGTTAAAGACATTAAAGGGCTGTGACGGAGAGGGGAATAAAAAGCCACAGCCAAATGGAAGGAAAGGTCACTGAGGACAAGCTATGGGCAAGCGGGAGCGCTCCCGGAGGAAGAGGATGCACCTTTAACCCTCCACGGATCGCTCTCTCACACCACCACACTTATTATTAGTTTAACACCGGCAGGTGAGCCCTTTGCCAGGCTCGCCGGTGTTTTTGTGACCCAACAATTCTGGAGGAGAAACAGACGCTCCCCAGGTCCCTCTGACTTTTGGGTCCGAGGTTTAGGTTCAGGATTGTGATTCCAGCCTCGCTTCAGCTTTTGCAGAACCACAGCCCAGCTGACAGCCATTGGCTTCACGTTTTTAGCAGCAAAATCTCTGAGTGTGGACCCAGCCCTAACCTTGCAGAGGGCAGGGGAGGAAGGGTATGGTTCTGTATCGCTGAGTGATGGCACGACGATCCCGACTTTCCTTCAGCTCAAGCAGCGCGGACACGCTGCAGGGCTTTTGGAGAAGCAGGAGTTGGAGAGGGGGAAGGAGGGGGATCTGAAAGTTGTCTTTTTCTGATGATAGAGATGCTCTACCAAAAATATTTCAATTGGGACTTTTGTATTGAACTACAAGGGTGATGGGGAGACTGTGTGGAGCACTCCCCACCTGCATCTGGTGAGGAGATTCCTTTTTTCTCCCTACGTGGGCAGATCCCTTCCAACTCTTACATTCCCTCCCTCTCTTCTCCTGTTCCCCGTGCAGGGGGAATACAATCAGTGCACTTACTTTGTCCGTACTGTCCATACTGGTAGCCAGCCACTGGGTCCACGCTGTAACTGGTGGTGCTGTAGGTGGGAGGACAGTAGGACTGGGAAGTCGGGAGGCTGTCCACAGACTTGATGGAGTCGCTCCGCTGGCTGCAGCTGGCAGAGATGGAGTTGGTGGTGTCCAAGCCACCGTGAAGGGGAGAGATGGAGAAGTCAGCCTGGGGTTGCGGAGGAACCCCGCTGGGGTTGCTCAGGATGCTCATCACCTGGAGAAACACAGGAGACGGCACGTCAGCATCTGGAGGAGAAAAAGGTTTTGTGCATCTGCCTTCACGCATACCGGGGAGAAAGTCTACATACAGTGGTGATCTATCAATATAATTTATCATATCAATATAGGTTTGGCCAGGCAAATGAAGGCCTGCTTCCACCAAATAACAGCAGGCAGACCCCACAGTTCGCTCCTCTGTGTCTAACGCTTCATTTGAAAGATCTTAATAGGGATAATTGGGAAGTTCCTTCACAGCACGCTCCATCTTTGGTCTTTCTTTGCTGACCTGCCAACAACGTCAGCTGTGCTGCTCAGCACGAATGCTGGAGGAAGGAATAAACTTGCTCGACACACACTACCACGAACAAGCACCCCTCCCTTCCTAAGCACAGCCCTCAGAATGGGAGACACTTAAGACAGGGAGCAAGAATCCATATTTTCAGAAGGGGGTGCTGAAGGCAGCCCCTTTCTTCGGAAGCCTGAGGGAGGTTTGTTTTGCAAAAGTCCCTGACCAAACTAGATGCAAACCATTTCTGGCTTTGATGCAGATTCAGCTTTAGGGGCTGAAACGTCAAAGTCCTCTTTACCCTACAATGTCAAAGGACACGAGGTCCTGGTTCGGATCATTGCAGAGTACTGCTTGGTTTGAAAACGTAATTAAATTTGCACACAAGCGATTTTCCTGCTTTGAGACCTGAAACAGATGAACCTTTTTTTTTTTTTTCCCCCTCTTGTTTTGTGGCAAAAATGCCAGATTTGTTCCTGCGGGTGAGTTTGGGTTAAGCCGCTGCCTTCGCACAAGGACCCCGATCCCACGAGCGCTTTTAATGCAATTGCCTTCTGCAATCAGCAAAATTACCCCCGGGGGCTGCCGAGCGAAGAGTGTAAAGAGTTTGCAGCGGCGAGGGAAGGAAGGGAACTCCTGATGCCTCTTGGTTGATCTCCGTGGGCGTGCCGTGCCGTGTTTGTGCCGGGGGAAAGAGGGGACAGCCGGTCACCTCAGGGGGGGTCAGGCCAAGCGCTCAGATGCCGAGCGGCTGAAAAAAATCTCCGAATTTAGCATAACCTCATTGACATCAATTAAAGTGGCAAATTGGAAATATTTGGAGCCTGGCAAGTGGTAAAATGAGCCCTTTATCCCCCACCGGCGGCCTGGTGAGCTATTGTGTGGAGGATGATGCATTCTCTGGGAAGGACACAAGAGGGGTTGTGCAGAGAGAGCGGCATCTCCCCTTCCTGCTCACCTCAACACCTTCCCCATCCCCTCCTCCCTCACCTTCCCAAGGGAGTGGGGGCTTAAACTGAATGACCAGCTACATGCCGGCCTTTGCTTTCTAAAGCTTCTCCTCCTCCCTGCCGGAAGGACTCAGGAATCCTGCAAAGATGCTTTTCCTTGATGTGATGCCACCTCCCGACTCAGCCGCCCTGAGATCCTTCCCGGGCATTTTTCTGCGGTGAGAATTCAGGACCAAGGGTGGCTGGATCCCTGCAGAGTGGGTGGCGGCAGGGATGTACTGGGTAGGGGGTTAGTTAACAAGTAAAAATCGATCTGGGTTTGCCTGCAGTGTGGTACGGAGACGCAGGAACGAGCTTTGAACAAGCTGAGCAAAAGCAGCGCAGTGGCGGCAGCACAGAGCTCAGGCAGGGTTCGTCTGCCCTCTTCTCCTTCAGGGTTTTCAGCCCGCACTGAGCTTAGAATTTGCCACTGGTGTCCAAAAGTTAAAACTGGCTTAGCTGTCTACACCACGGGGCAGTCGGCACTCCAGACAGAACCTAAATTATCACCTCCAGCGCTCCGGACCCTCCGGGAACAGCTTCTTAATCACAGTGATTAAGCCTCGAGGTATCGAGATGAAGTTGTAACGCTGGGTAACATTTGCCTGTGGAACTCCCTGCCCCATGACAGCCCAAAGACTGAAAGGGGGTGAAGAAAGGAAATTGCATTTAAATATGCAAGACAGAGTGGATTAATACGAGAATAAGGGCTGTCATGCTTTGCTGGGGATGTAACATAAACCTCTCTGCCTCCGAGCTTATGCAGCGGGGAAATCATGGGAGTGAAGCCTGAAGGTAGGTTTTCCAGCTGCAAAGTTATTTGTAACCTTCCACTAAAGCCGGGTCACGAACTCTGATCTGGCTCAGCTACGAATCCCCTCGAATGCCCCTCGATCCCGCCGGCTGCCGGCAGAACTCGTCGCTTCAGCGGGTCGTAGGTGTGACACCCCGTACCTCCTCGCCCTGGCAGATACCGCGCGTACGGCAGCCGCGAGACGTCACCGGGTTTCATTCGCAAGCAGGATCGGATGTTTAAAACAATAAACATCCCTCCTGCCTGCGCGAAAACACGGACTTATGAATAATGAGTTATTTTTGGAAAGTTGCTCCAGCTTGGGGTTTTGCTCTCCTGAGCTGTCCAGGTCCGGCAGTGCTGCCCAAGCTGCTGAGCTCTGCAAGGTGCAGAGAAGAAATCCTGAGCTATAGAATGAAGGGCAACTGGAATCACTCACAGACCAGAGGGTTTTCTAGTGTTGTCCCTCCTGGCCCTCTCCCCTAGAGAGTCAGCTGCTTTATATTACTCAGAGAAAATAAAAGGCTCTTAAAGCAAGCAGAAGTCATATTAACACTTCCACTGAGGCTGTTTTTAAAGAGAAAGGGGGATGTAAAGCAATGTCGGTAAATGAAACCCAGATTCACACTCTCGGAATTCAGAGGAGCCGAGACTGGAGAAGACACTTGCGCAAATCCTGCTAAAGACAGTAACTGGCTTTAATTGGTCAGGATCGGGACTGATTTCTACCCAGCTCTGCTACTGACTCACAAGGGCTTCTGCAAGTCACTTAGGCTAGGACTCAACTAACCTTAGCCATGGGGAGCTAAGTTCCCAGTCTCTGCTAATCCTTTAGAATCCCTCTACAGAGAGACTGACGCTTCTGAAGGACAATCCATCCCATCCTAAGACCCCTTTCTGAAAAAGACGGGCTGAACTTCCCCCTGGAAATGCGTGGTGAGAAACATGAGGATGCCGACGTTTCATCACGACGATGCCGGGGTGGTGAGTGGATCCGTAACCGTAAGGAGGCTGGAGAGGGGAGATGCTGGAAGGTGGCTACGAGATGCACGTCCCTGCTGGGTGCTGCCACGGAGGCTGAGGGCTGGAAATGAACCCTGATGGAGGCTGCGAGGCTCAACTGAACGAGGAGCCCCAAAGATCTCCGTTCCCTCTTCAGCAGCTCCCACCGTGGGAAGCGCCTGCCTTTTCCAGGCACGCTGAGAGCAATTTGAGGCTGAGCTCCACCAAGACTCTGTTTGCACAGGTTTATCAGAGGATGGCATCCGATCTTCCCCACCCCAGGACATAAAGCGTTAGAAATAACGAGAGCGAATGGGAGATCTCTATTCCCTCTTCGCTCTGCAGCCACCCAGCGCGGATAACCCTGCATGAGCCCTCCAGCCTCGGCAGGCCCGCGTTATCTGATTTCTTGTTTTAGCTGGATAAACTCATTTTCCAGGAAACTTTTGAACTTAGGAGAGTCTGGGGCATCTGGAGCAATCCCCTCCTCAAGAATGCAAAGTCCTTTTACCTTTTTCTTTTTGACCTTGCTTTCTTATAATTTATTACTTCTTGGTGCATTATCATCACTAACTAAAAATCAATAGCCACTCCACATCTGTAAGGTTTTATCTGGAGGGAAATCTGCTACCTGTCCATCACGGTGACTGACAGCCTTCCCTTTCCCCTCCCTCTCACCGGTTGTCTCTCCCTTTCCCCATCCCCTTCTCCCTTTGCTGCTCTCCCAAATCAGTCACAGGCGTGGCGTGGGCTTGCACTTCGGGCTAAGTCAACACCAGCCACGGCGCTCGGAGCCTTCGGCCTCGTTTCTACCCTTTCTGGAGGTCATTTGTCATGGGGGAGAAGGGGTGGGGGGGTCTTCATGTGTTGGGGAGACCAAGGTTATTGCACAAAGACCCTCCTGGATGAAAGAGGCAGCCCCCCCTTCTCGCCTCCTGCTGCCGCCTCCCTCCTCACCCTCATCTCTGCAGCTCCCCCTCTGTTTCCTCCTCCCCTCCGCCCCCCCCGGGACGTTTCATCACTCTCTCCCATACTTTAAAAGAAGGGGAGTTAAAAAAATGTAATTAATTCCCTCCATTTCTGAGCTGGCCCTCAGGGCCTCTGGCCGTGGAAACTGTAGCAGGGGAAATGTGCACCCTTTATGATAAACGAAGGCGGCTTTGGGAAGGGAAGTGCAATTAGGGCCTTCGATCTGGGCAATCAGGCCGCCGGATTTTAGGTTTGGGGGCTGGAGCGGGGACGGCTGGCTGCATTGGGGGCGGGCAAGTGCCAGGGAGAGATCCTACTCAGATAGAGCCGCGCATCGGGGAGGGCAGCAGGTAGGGTTTGTGACAAAATCCTTGGCACACCTGGTTGCTGCACCTCCTCGGTCTCTACGGGAAATACAGCCCGGAGAGGCTGTACGTCCTCAGCATCCCTACACCTCTGCCCTGTGTTATCAGTTTGCTTTAGGCTTGCAAAGATACCCAGCCGATAGAGACATCAGGCTCCGGACACAGCGGGTTTTGTATCAGTGATGCTCCATGACCAGGTGTTGTCAGGAGATCAAAACTCAAGCCAACGGAACGATGGGGCAGGCGGGAGCCTGGGGATGGCATTTTCCAGAGTCACCCCCGATTCTGCCATGTCTCCATTTCTGGGCACCCGATTTGACACAGAGCGAAGCGTCTGAAATCAGAGGCTGCCTTAGAAAAACGCTGCGTTGAAAAACTGCTGAGCCCGGTTAAGTTCTGAATAAAGGGAAGGCGTAATGATCTGCAACTGGCTGAAGGGTGTTAACTCCAGAGAGGCTGCCAGGTGGTCCCAAAATGGGATACCGGGCAGAAACGGAAAAGGGAAAACTAGAGGACGGGTCTCCTGGCAGTGGGTAATATTTCTGAGGCTGCGGTACTGCTTTCCTAGGAAGGGGTAGAAATCCTCTCTCTTTGGGAATGTGATCAATTGGAATACTTGATATCACATCAGGCAAAAATTTTCTGTTGTGAAGACTGTTTGTAGGCTGAAACCTCTCTTTTTCAGCTTCTGTGGTGTTAATATTTACACTGTTTCCAAGGGAATGGAAAGTCTGATAAGGGCTTGATGGTCGTGCTGGGAAACATCCTGGATCCTACAGATTTACTACCAACATGGACCAAGCTAATGATTGTCTCTGAGTTCCTCAGTGAGGATTTGGTCTCTCTGCCATTCGTGGTTGATTTGGCTCCTGCTCTGGGTAGCTCATGCTCTGTCCTCCAGGACTGTTCTCAGCTATTTGGTGGGGACCCAGCTTAATCTTTTCCATCTTTTTTTTTGCAGCCTGTTCAGCTAATCTTTTCCTTCTCTCTTGCAGAAGGCCACCCTTCCTTGTATTAACGCTTTTTGATCTCTGTGGATTCATTTTCACTTGGTGGGAAGAGGAAGAGTCGATTATTCTATACATACATTAAATGGAAACAAAAAGAAGAGGTGACTGTAGGACTACTGAAAGCTGAAGAAAGAGTTGGGAGGAGATAAATACAGTTTCCCCAAAGATCTTCACTTGAAAGGAGGATAAATATATGCAAATATGCCCCTAGGTAGGACTAAAATGACTTATGTAGCAATCACTAACACTGCACTCACAAAACCAAGCAATTAATTTTGAATATTTTCTAAATCACTAGATCCAGATGAGCCATCTCCCAATATGCCAAACCAATCCAGTAAGAATACCCATTAAATTCGATTTCGCAATCAGGCCAAGGACCCGGACAGTGCTTCACACTCCTTGCACCCAGAAAATGTCTGATCTGGGTAATTACATTCTCTTCCATCTAACGTCACTTCCAAGTAAATTTTGGAGCCCCAGGGAGCAAACTTCATGTTGGGCTTCCTTAAGGGTAACTTCACTGACTTCAGGCACAGTCCTGATTCGCTCTGGCGTAAATGAGCAGGACACTTAACTCTCTACTTCTGTTTTGTTGTGGGTTAAAGTATAAGAAACCTGATGCTCCACTGACTCATCTAGCCAGGTATTTATCATCCATCCATCAGCATGTCACCAGTGCTAAAGAGAATGGTGTTCTGGATATGAGCTAACACAATCTCCCAAGTCCTTCACGCTGCAGGACTCCAGCGCTGATGGAGCTGCTGCTGTATAGTGGTAATGCCTCATTTTCCTAACCTTCCCCACTCCACTGGAAAATACGTGGCAGTCACCGAAACGCCTTTGCCAAGGCCGTGGGAAGGGTGTCGGAAGCAAAGCTGGGAACAGAACACGATGTGCTCGAGTCCCTTCTGGTGTGTATGGGATGGATTGTTGCAGATCCCTTCAAAGTGGTTAGAAACAGCTGCTTTGGTCCTGTGCTTGAACAGTGGTACTGCCTGGCAGCGAACAATAAACCCAGAAATATCATCAATGCCTTCCAGTGACTTAAAAACATCTGACGGACGTTTCAGCGCCAGAGGGGAGCGGTCTAGGACACAGCGGGTGAAATGGAGATGAGCGTTTGCGTCCTACAATGACCCTGCTCACTTGAACGGATGAAAAACTGCCACACACTCACGATGGAGAGGGCTTGGGGAGGTGCTGGGGATGAGATGGAGCCGCGGATGCAATGGTGAGCTGCAGCGAAGCAAACCAATGCAGGCTGCACAAGGGGAGGATTAGAACAAAAGGCGATGGGAAGTTGTTACCTGATTGTTCAAGGCTATGGTGAGGTTCCACCTGGAGCACTGCATCTTGTTTTGGGCACCCTGCTTCTGTAGAGATGTACAAATTATGGAGAAGGTCTAAAGAAAAGTTTCTAAGCTATACAAAAGAATGGGAAGGTCTTAGCTATAAGGGTAAGAGAAATTTGCTTTAGGTCTGGATGGTCTGGGAAACAGGAGTGGGCTCTTCTTGCAGTGGCAATACCATAAGAAGCACCGCAGGGTTATACATCCAACATGGGCTGTGAAAAATCCTTGTGGTAGAAGTGTAATTTGGAGGGGAAGGGCAGAAGCGGGATGGGAATTACATTAAAAACTGCTTGGTCTAGAAACACAAGCCACTCTCCCCGGCATTAGGGCACCAATCTCCACTATCACTTAGAGAAGAGCAGATGGCAACGTTTGAGTATCAGTCTGGATAACCAGGGAGGGAACAAAAAGACAGGCCAAGGTAGTGGGGGCTTTAAAGTAAAAGGAGAGTGCCAGTTCTACCAGCATCGATTTCACCAACAAGCAAATTCAAGAGACATGGGCTCACCCTTTCCAGAAACGGGAGTGACTCAAGCCAAAACCGTCTCGAAACTGTCAAAGGGTTTCGATTTTCAAGCACTCCTGAGTATCTCCCCTCTGAAAATGGGCAGTCTGTTCTTCACTAACCAGTGACATCGTTATTCATCATGTGTTACCTAAGCATGAAGTGTTTTTTCCTGATTAAGCTGGAACTGCTAAGGCATTTTGAATAGAATAACCAAAAGAGAAGGCCAAAGTTTTTCAAAGGTGCTGGTTGGCAAACTGAGCCATCCCCATCCTCCTTACTTCTAGCCAGTGGACTGCATTAACAGAAGTCACCATAAGCAAATTCTACCCAGATGCATTTTTCCCCATGAATATGTTTCTCTGTGAAGGTCAAATGAAGACCCTGGAAAGGAAAGTCTCTCTTTGTTGAGATATGGGTGACTTTACACCGGGTGGGAATCTTGCTTGTTGCATTTTAGGACTCACAGGGTCACCTGGCATGAGAAAGCAGGAAAATATGGAAAAGAGGAATTCCTAAATATTTCCAGAATGGCCAAAGGACTTTGGTTAGGTTTGGCTTTGGAAATGGGCAGGGCTGGTGTCCTTTCTTCTGCACCTATTTGTCTGTTCTTGGGTAAGCTCAGACATGTTGATGGCAGGTGGGGAACAAAAAGGTTTTGGGGCTTGGTGAGAGATTCAAAATATCAAGAAATAAGCAAACGCACGCCGAGGTTTCCCACTCAGTTAGCCCCAAACCTATTGCTGTGCATCTGCCTGATGTGGATAATGACGGGGAGGGGAGATCACGCAGCACAGCAAAGTCTCAGCAAATTAAAATTGTTTTATAAACTTCTGTTATTCCTCTCCCAAGCAAAGAGGCAAACAAAGACAACCCAAAATTCGCAGAAACGTCTCCCCCTTCCCCTCCTCCCGTTTCCATTTCTCTCCCTCATTTTTATTATTTTATTTTTTTTTTTCCCCCTCTCCATTTCTCCGCTAAGCTGATCCGTGCTCGCTCACTATCACAACCCCCCGCGGACACTGGTAATGGAGTGCGGGTGCTGACTTACTGCTTCGAAACAAGATTTCCTGAGATCCTTTGAGCCCGCTCCATGCCCCCCGCCCCTCGCCTGCTTTTCTCTCTCTGTCTCTCGCTTTTTGGAGAGTGGAGGGGAGCCTCTATAAATGTGAAAGGAGCTGCACTACAAAGAATCCCCCCGAGTGGCATATCCCAGCCCCAGGCGAAGCTGCTCGGTGCACTGATAGTCCTGCGTATCTGCTCTGAGGACTCCTCTTTCTCTTCCCCTCCCTCTTTCTCTGATCAATCAAGGGCTGTAATCAGTTAAGGTCCAGCTTAACTGCAGTGTAAGATACACCAGTTAAGCAAAGCCAATGCCTCCAGGGTTCCCATCGTAAATACGGAGAGGTCATGGGGAGATGAAATAACCCCGATAAGTTCAGCAAGTGCAGGGCGAGCCAGGCTCGCACCAAACACTTAATAACTCCAGCAGGCGAAAGAATGGAAGAAAGGGAAAATCAAAAGCCCTTCCTATTGCCAGCTCCTCTGCCGCCTGTTTGCTTGCTCTCTCAGTTCCCTATTTCCCTGGGAGGGGGAGGCTTGGTACATTTTTTAAGGTGAGGGTTTCTCTTTTCAGCTAATGAGCGAGCAACCCAGACCCTGGTCCTGTCTGGAGGTACCTCAGCTCAGTTTGGATCTTCTGAGGAATTAAAGTCAGGACCACTTTTTCTTCCACTCCTAGGAAAATCACAGCTCCTGAATCCAAGGAAATGCCTTTTGCAGCCCTATATAACCCATGGGCTCTGTCTTCAGACTTCTCTCTGCTGCTAGGGAGCACTGTGGTATTTCCAAAACCAGGGAACTGCTTGCTTTTGCCAAACACAAACACCAAAATCCTCCTGGGATCTGAACTTGGGGACAAGGGACCTGCGTCCACCAAGGTGCGGAGCCCACTGGTGTGGAAGCGCTAGTGTAAACAGACAGGAGAAAATAGAAGAAAGTGGGGACCCTTCCTGAAAATATTGCTTTTAACAGAGGATTACTTATGGCTCAGATGTTCTAGCTCAAGAACCGCTTTCCCTGTTTTGCTCCATAGTAAGTTTTTTTTCCTTTCTCTCCAGAAATGTCCATTCTCAGAGATGGTCCAGGGAGAAATGAGTCCTTTATATTCATTATTTGGAATCACCTTTACACTAAGTTCATGCCCTACTGGATCCAAACATCTTATAGTTTCGTAACGTCCTTCTTGAAGAAGATGCTGGGGACACTTGGACTGTGGAGGGGACTTTTCTGTGCAGGACAAGCTACTGTTCGCTTCCCTTTCCGGAACTCCAGAGCTCATTTCTGCCCCTCGGATGTGAGAAATCTGGCGGGATTCTGTCACTGCCAAATACTACCCCAAATTCTACCTGGTCCTAACCGCAAACTCGTGACTCCAGCTGAACACAACGTGAGGTTTTGGATCCGAACGCCACTGCGTCGGCTCCCGTTTAATTGGACGTTGGCCCACCAGGCATTACAGATAGGGGGAAAAAAAACCATGTAGGATTTATTAAAAATGATGCAGACACACAAAGAGCAGAACAAAATCTTTAACCAGAAGTGATAAGAAAGCCCTAAAGGATTTGAGTTTAGATAAATATCCCTCTTTGAGTCCTCCAGCTCTTTAAAAGCTCTTTGGGCTGGAGTTTTCCTGGGGTGTCATAGGTGCTTACTTAAGCAGGGGATGAGATTAATTCTTCCCCGAGTATTTTGCCATTCCTGCACCTGGGGTCTGTCAAGGAGCAGCGCAAACCCCGGTAAGTTTGCAGCGATTATTTGAGTAGCCATCACAAACAGGGGAAGTCTTTGAGCAATAAAGCATAAAAGTAGAAGCTCCTGGGCTAACACTTCATTAGCTGCACTTCTTTCTTAGTTGTCTAACACAATTTCCTTCTTATTTGTCTAACACGATTTTGGCTACCTCTGAAGGTACTCCAGAATAAAATATCTTTACAATTATAACACAAAGCCACCAAGCTGCGATCACGAGCATCAGAGTAGGTGAAATGCCTGTTTTTAAAAGCTCGCTTTTCTTACAAACATCGCTTACCGCCTTGAACAACGAGATTTTTAAGAGGAAAAAGATACACTGATGAAAGGTAGCTGTCTGCTGGCAAAGCTATGTCTCCACCAAAGGGAAGGGTCTTGCCTCGTTAAAATCAAACCTCTTGCAAATGAAAACAGCCATCCATTTACTAAGTGGGTATGTAAACCAGCACGTAACTTGCTCTCCTGTACAAGTGCAAGCAAAGAACTTTATACGTTAACCCTGCAACTCCTGGTTGAGCTGCAAGTTCTCTTTTAGGAAACGACCTTGGTCAAAAGCTTCCAAAAAAAAGGCACATTCTCTAACTCGCTGAGCAGAATTGTGCCCCTAGCCTGTCGTCCTCGCCGCGAGGCCAAGGGCAAGAGTGAAGGTATCGCAGCCTCGTATTATTCGAGCAGAGTTTTTAAGGCATCTCCTGCGTGCAGAAGTTTAAAAGCGTACAAGCCACTGCTGATCCAGAGATAAATGGTGGAAAAGGGATTAGAGATACTTAGCGGAGGAGAGGGAAGACTCAGGAAGGGCTGATTATTTTAAAGATATGACTATTTAAAGATAATGATTGCATAAATTTAATTAATGCATTTTCATGCTGCAAATGGCCGTTTTGTAATTAATGTATCTGGCCTCGCTAAGCATGGGAGATCACATCTCCCAGCCCCCCCTCCCTTCCCGGTTCCCCCCCTCCGCCTCTCGTTTAATGAAAGACAGAAAGCAGATGACAGAAACAATTTGTCAGCCAGTACGGGTGTCAGATGCCTAATTGGTTGCGCTGAGTTAGTGGAAAGTAAAGGGGGAGAGGGTCGAGGCTGGGGGGGCTCTTCCCTCTTTATCCGAGGCTCCAGGGTGGGTGTCTGCAGCGGTGGGGGGGGAGCGAGGGGGCGAAAGTGTTTCTTGTTAATTGATGGAGATTAGGACACAGATTGGCTGTGGCAGGGACTGGGCAGTGACAAGAAGGGGACAGGAGAGGCTGGTTAACACCCGTGCAAACAAGCTGCCATATCTCACAATACGTTAAGTCCCGGCAGCGCTGACGGCATCGGTGGTCATCACCCGCGCTCCCCTCCAGCCACGACGTGTTTGGTGCAGAGATCAGCAGCCCTGGGCACAGCTCCCCTCTGTTTGCTTTGTGCCCTCCGGCTCAGAGAGAAATCGAGACGTCAGCAGAAAAGTTGGGACCCCGGGGAAGGGTGCTGGGTGCAAGGGGAGGCAGGGCTGAGGCAAGCAGAAGGACGGAAGAACCCTCCAAAAAAACCCACTGGCTGGGTCTTACTTGCCCTAAGCCTTGCCCTGGGTTCAGAGCAAGGTGTCAGGGTTAGCACCTAAGAGATCCTCAGGAAATCTGCACGTCCTATCTCCCCCTGTCTTAAAAGCTGCAAAATTAATCAAAACTGGCGTTAACGTGTGTACCAGCTGGTGCCTGGGCTTTGTGGGTGTTATTTGGGTCACCTGTAATAAAGCCCCAGCCTGATTAATTCTGACCTGGTCACTATGTGGAGAGGAAAACCTCACAAAAATTCATTCATTCGTTGTATGGAAAACCACACAAAAAGTCCCAGGCATCTGGAGCTTTCTGCATGTGGGAGTTGAACCCCTCAAGTCCAGCCCGAGCTGAGCATCCCGACCCTTCAGACACCCCCCGACACAGCACGCGTTACCCAAAGTCGCACCGACGGAAAATCAGAATTGTATCTTATTTCTGCAGCCTTCTTCAAGGATTTCTGCCACCCGCTTTAATGCATTTATGGTCGGCGTTCGGTAGGGCAGGGCTGCCACCTCTCACCTTACGAGTGGAAAAATGAGCCCAATAAAGGCGAAAACTCGAGACGGGGCAGAAGTTTATGGGGGAGCAGGAATTTGAACATCCCAAAGCTGAGGCTGATGTTCTCATTCCAGCCAGCCTTGCAGCAAGTTAAGCACAGAAAGGAGGGGAACTTCAAAACACTTGTGCCAGATGACGCTGTTTAGTTTACCTACAGGTTTTTCTCTGGAAGATACAAGAAAGTTTTACGAAGGTGGGAACGGTTTTATCATCTCTGTTCGCCTGCCACACACCAAAAAGGTGGTGGGTAGAGACACATGGGGAGAAAGAGCTAAGAACAGAAAATGTTGAGCTTCCATGCTGGGCCCTGATCACATTTAAACACGCATTCTGCAGTAATGAAAATACTACTCGGCTTCTGCATCGTATTACAGGTCCCTCCATAAAAGGTTTACAAAGGGTCAACAAGCGATGGGAAAAATAGGCAACATTTTCTTCTAGATGAAAGGAAGCCTTTCAAGCAGCGCAAATGGAAACTAAAAGGCAACGGGCAAGCGATGCAAATGCAAACTTTTGATCGCAAGATCAAAATGAAGGAAACCACTGCGATTTGTTAACGAAACTACGTGGAAAACAAAATACCCAGTTGCAATATTTTTGTCCCTTTGCTTATAGGGACAAATAACCTCTCCAGAGAGTGTTGAACGAAATGAAATGAAACCATTTTTGCTCCTTCCTAAATGTCCCGTCTCCTCATCCGCAGTGATCTCGGTTGTCCTCTCTGCTGCAGATATGCGGCAGGACTTGGTGATTTATAATGAAGCTTTTTCCATCGCTATTTATTTGTGTTGCAATGACACAGAAGTGCTGCAATCAAGGAGCTTGAGACCCTGCACCAGAAAAGAAGTGAAATCTAAAAACCCCCAAACGCTGCATATTTCTGCTGCCATCCCGGGAAAGCAAGCCCAGAAGAAAAAGAAAGGGAGGGAAGGCACCGGATTTCTGAATCTCTTTCTTTGCAAAGTCAAGAGAATGGAAGCCAAGTCTGGTCCAAGTCTAAGAATGAAAAAAGAGCCCAGTGGGCTGCAGATAAAATGGAAGAATGGGAATTGTTCATGAAACCCTTCCAAAAATTCACCATGAACACGCACTGGAGAAATACTCAGCACTTACTCCTTCCATAACCCCAACCCACACACACCCTGGTGGTCCTTCAGACGCACCTTTCTCCTCCTGGTTTATAAAACCTGAGTGTGAATCGTTGAGCGGCGGAGCTCTGGCAGGGAGGAATACGGTCTATTGTGTGTTAAACAAATGCTAAATGATTACCAGCACCATATTGGCCGAGGAAAAAAAGCAGGCTGCGGTGAGTTGTGCCTGTCACGTCACTGCTCCTGCTTGGCAAATAAGTTCTAATGCACAATTGGTATTTATTAGATGACATACAACAACTGTCTCATTAAATCAGGGCTCGAGCGTAGGCCGGAAATCTTAATTTAAAGTGTCACCAGCTATTGAAATCAGATGGTTTAGGTAGGAGCGAAGGGAAAAAAGAAAAATGGGACCTAAAGAAGTAGGAAGCAGTCAGTGGTCCGAGCCCACCTTTCGAAAGGGGTTGTGATTTTTATGCTGGTCTGGGCACTGGTTCGCAAAGAAAAAATATTTGTTCTGCATTTGCTTTCTCTATGTGCACTTTCAGACTCTTCCCACCCCCCCCCAATAAACGGTTGGGCACCTTTCTGTGTGTTTTAAATGCAGCGTCGAAAGCAAAGGTTAATGCTGGAGATTGCATTCCAATTGAAAACGAGGCAACCGGTAAATTTGGTTTGTTTAGAGTGGAAATGCTTGAACTGCTGTGGATGGGTGGCGGGCGCGAGAGTGTGGGGAGAGGGAGGGTGGGAGACGCTCCCCGCGCCCTGGCTCCTCTCCGGACAAAATTAAATTTCAAAGTTTAATGACTTGCGAAGGGCGCTGGATTAAAAAGCCTGGTCCCTGCGCTGCCAAACCCTAAGCAGTGCATCGGAGAGAGAGGAAAAAAAAAACAACCCACCAAACCTGAAACGTCAGGGAAGAGAGCAAGTGAAAAATGTCAGGGCAAATTGCTCTTGACAGTGTTAATATCTGCACCTCATAGCAATAATTACATGTAAATAAATAGTGAAATAGCTCTCAGCTGGAGTCTGTACTCCGAGTGCAGATGCCACTAAGAGCCAGCTGGGGACCTTTCGCTCTCGGACCGACGTTTTCCCCCCCCTTTCTTCCCTCCCTCCCCACGTTTCATCTCTGCCAGAGCAGGGAGAGCAATTGCTAGCCACTGCGGATCTGCTCGCAGCCCTCCCCCCTTCCTCAGGGCATCCTTCCCTCTCTCTCCATCTCGCCCTCCCAGCCAGCCACTGATGTCGGGGAAAAGTCCGTCGCTTTTAGCCCCTCACCAGGGGAAAACAAGCTTCACCAGGTTCACAAATGGCGCGGCCAACTATCTTCCCACCTCTGTGGGCTCCCAAAGATGTCAGGAGGGATGGAGCTATCTGTTTCGAGCACTGGGATATCACGTTCTCATCCCCAAGGTTGTCCATGTTTCAAAAGGATGCTGGAGAACACGCAGCTCGGCTTCAGGATGCAGAAAGATGCTTCGTTTCCACAGGAGATGCATCTCCCACTGCCATCAGGAGCATCCACAGATTTATGAGCCTGAGCCGGTGCCTCTAATCCTTGCCCAAGCACTAAATGAGCATCTACGAACCCACATGGTTCCTTCCAAGAGCCTCGCTGCAAAACTGGTCCAAGCAAAGGAGGGAGAAAAAATCCACCACACCACCAGCATTGCTGGAGAAGGTGGGCTCGAATCAAACGGCACCTTTCCCAGTTCTCCAGGGGTTTGACGGCAGCCTAAGAAATCACAAATTAAGTGGAGAGGGTGAATACTATTTGGCTACTCGGCATCAACTCCAGTGCAAGCCCTCAAATGAAGGCAGCTGGGGTGAAACACGAAGCGACTGAAGCAGCGCTTTGTTTGGCGGAGAGTCAACCTGCGGGACTCCTTGCCGGAGATGCTGAACTGCCCGGGTTCAAGAGGAGACAGGATAAGCACGTGGAAAAGGTCCAATGGGGATCACCGGGCAAATCATCTTTTTTTAAGAAATCCCCTGAGCTGAAAATAGCGAGAGGCCAGCAGTGCACCTTCTTCTTGATCCCCGTGAGGAACCTGCTTATGGGCGTCAAGCGGGGAGGACCACACAGAGCTGGTCCCAGCCACTGGGGTTGTCACCAAGATCTCAGCAGCTCTGAGGGAGAAATTCCTGTCTTCTTGTCACCTTGGCCAAAGGTGGCCAAAGGGCTGCTGGCGTCTGGGTGGGGAGGGCAGAAAGGAGGACTCAGAAGGACTGAAAATACACGTAGAACCGCATAGAAATGCAGAATCGCTGAACATGGAAGGAATTCTCCAAAGAGAGCCTTTGGGTTTGGAAAAGGGCCTTGACAAAGTCTCAGGTTCCTACCTTACATTTAAGCAGGATAAAATCTCTGGCCTTGGAGATAACAACCTTCCCCGTGGTACCGTAAGGAGAAACACAGCCCAGCACGACGAGACGCTCAGATACTGCGACGCGAGTCTTAGATAAAGTTAAGCTCATTATTTTAGCCCTATTCTCTTCCGCTCGGTCAATTTATCTCTCTGTGCCGTCGGTTTAGCTCCCAGCCCTACAAGTCTGGGTCTCATCGGGAGCCGTCGGGCTGTGCTAAGCTCCTGGCAGAGCTGTGATGCTCACACCTGAATGAAGCGTGCCCGGCCCTGCCGCGCTCTCACATTGACACAGCTCATTAGCCACTCCCTAATCAGCATCACTCCGGGGCCAAACTACTAGACCAAAGCGAATAAAACAAAAATAATAAAAAAAATTAAAAAAAAATAAAATAACCTGCCACTGATAAGAGCGACACGTTCCTACTGAACCACAGCCTTGTTGTAAGGGAGAAAAGCTTTGAGGTCTTTCCTTTGGGCTAATGAAATTCACAACAACACCCCGCACTGCACTGAGCAACAAACACAGCTCCATTATTTGGAAAACAAATATGTTCTTTAGAGCTTCCTGGTTGTCAAACACCTTTTTGTTTAGCTCAACAACTAATCCACTTATCGGAGGATAAAGCTGCCAGTGAATCACCAGTATGATAAAAGCATGCACAAAATTAGCAAAAATTTGCCTATGGCTCCTGCACATTTAACAAACACCAGCTAAGAGAAAAATGATTCCTTTTTTTTATTTTTTTTTTTAATAACTGAGATCCCCAGGAGAGATTCTGTCAGATAGCAGCTTTTATTTTGCTCGCAGTTTTTTTTCCCCTCTCCCTCTGTCTTCCCATATAACCCAAGCACCGAGGTTGGGAGATGCTGGGAGCTGATATGAGATCCATGGAAATTGGCAGTATTTGAATAAGCAGGAGATGCAGCCGGGCAAAATTTTAATAAGTTGGGGCTTTTTCAAATTAAAAAAAAAACCAAAACACCTAGTGCTCAGGCATTGGCTGCTTCCATAGGACCTCAGCACTGCTGGAAGCGTTGCTGCTCGTGAGATTGTAACACCTACAGGATGCTGGATTTGTCCTTCCCTACTCCTCAGGGTATTTCGTAGCCCTTTGTGATTTTAGCCTCTCCGTATTTCTGCATGGCAGATCCACGCTAACTCTCCCTGTGGATGGGGGAACCACTGCAGACAAGAATATGTAGTTTGCCAGGGTTGGGCAACCAACTTAGCAGCAGGGGAGAGGAGTCTCATGACTTCCAGGGCTCTGCCAACACGAACACAAACCACCTTCTCTCCCTTCTGCTCTTCCACTGAAACCTTTCACAGGACCTTGCGGAGCATTAACTGGGTAAACGGGGTTGACCTGCTCTCTGAAATTCACTCAGCTACGTAAACCTTGGGAATTTCTCCAGCGTGGGTGTGTGCAGGGCTGTTCTGGTGAGGTCTCTAGCATTTCTTGGCACTGTTGTAAACCAGCAGGTGTGAAAGAGGGAATGAGAAAGAGGGAAAGAGAACTCCTTAGACGTGGAATCTAGTGAAACATTTGTTCCAATAAAGACAAAATAAACGTCTCCATAGTCTGTGGTGTCAGCAAAGAGTGATTCAGTTTTTCTGACTCATTTTCTGAAGTCTCTGCACTCATCATAAAGAGCGTGTAAGATGACTGAGCCCCTAATGGAAGCGAGTTAGTTAAGGGGAATGAATTTGAGTGATATTCTCTCTTTGTTACTTTTAAATCATGACAGCGTGAAAGGGAGAATCACCACAGCGTGACTGTGGTGCCTTCAGGGTGACCAATATCGTGCTACTATAGCTGTTACTGGTCAGGAACCAACACAAGCTGACTGAGCAACAACCAGACCTTGCACCACAGAGAGCTCACAAACCTCATCAGAGCCCACCTCCAAAAGCACAAGCCAGCTCAGACGATGAGGATGCTCCCTTCATCCCAAATCCTTATTTCCCTGGACCTTATCAACCTCACTTGGACATTTGAATCGCTGCAGATTAGCAAGAAGACGCCGTTAGTTCAAAACTGCACCATAGCAGCCAAGCTGGGAGAACTTGGGGCTTTGAAGGTTTCTGGCTGTACTTTCTAAGCACCCATCTTTGCCTAAAAATACTCTCAGCACGACCAGTGCTGGAGATGAAGATCTGCCACTGCTCCAGGCCACGGTCCCATCGCAAGGGCCTGAACAGAGAGAACCTAACGCATTCCAATATCCTCCTCTTTTTCCCCCCTAACTTTGCTGAGGCTTGGACAGGACCACAGCACATGAGGACAGGAGCATTTAGGGGAGCTGGGAATTAATCAAGAGGCACCCACCTGTCAGGCTGGTATCTGGAACTAAACGGAAACACTTGCTAGTGCTTGACCTCTCGCCCTCCAGACAAGCCTGCGGCTCTCGGGTGGTTTGAGAAACCCTCTTGCAGGGACCGCAGCTCTGAGACCCAGGGTGAAATAAAGCAAGGGCAGCGGGCAAGGAGAGACACGGGAGCTGGGTTACGAGCAGTGGGGGAAGGATGGAAGAGGCTGTAGCTGGTGGGATTGATGGAGGAGGCCTGGCAATCTTCTGGCATGGCTGGGAGAAGGTAGGTGAAGAGCTGGCGTAAGGATGTGGACATGATGGAAAAAAAACAGAGCATTCAATGGATTGGCCAACAGGTCGGTGCTGTAGGTAAAAGAGGCTGGATAGTAAAAGACATTGATGGCAAATATCCCCATGACTTTCTATATATCCCCTGGATGGGGTTTGTGTTGGGTGAGATATATTTGATACATCGGTGCGTGCTGATTAGCAGTCCAGCACGTTTCAGTGTTAAATCAGCCTTTCTTGTAGTTAATGGAGGCCAAAACTCCGTCCTGACGACCGTTCAAACAGTGAAACCTAAGGCGATGCTAGCTCTGCTACGCAGCAGAAGAAAGCCCTGCGTGCATGCCAAGGGATTTTGAAATACCAGTCTTAAGGTACAGGATTAAGATCTTAATTTTTAAAGAGATGTGGGGCGTTTGCTCTTTAAAATGCATGAACAGATTCTAAGCTGATGTAAAATGCCTCGGTCACTCTGGTAGCTTTGACCTCAGACCCCGACGATGTGATCAAAAGGTGCCACCCTAGTTCTGACTTTCAATTTTAGGACTTTTGGGGTGTCTGTGTAAACACCTGTGAGAGGTGAAAGGACAAATACTTCAGGAAAACCATCTCTCTCCACCTGCCCCAATACTGAAGAGAGAACAGTACAGAACAAGATCTGGGCCAACACTACAAAAGGGACTGGAGCATCCTACGCCAGCAGCAGCATCCTCCTATACTTTAAAAAATGCAAGTGAGTTTGTCAGCAGGGAAGACTCTGTTTCCAACAGGTACTTGTTACACCTGCTTCCTCCTCATCTAAAATAATATCCCCTCCTTTCCGTGGCAGCAGAAGTTGCTCAAGCATCGACATTACGGAGAGCCTTAAGCCTTGCCTGTGAGAAACCTAAATACTGGGGGCTCAGTTCCAGCAATACACCCTCGATCTATATGGTATAGACAGACTTTATACTAGAAACCTGCTGGAGCTGGAACACAGACCCTAAAATTCTTTGCATGAAAGGTACCACTTTACAAATGGGCATAGAAATGAGATAGGGAAAAGGGAACAGACATGCACTGCAACTGGGCAGAGACTGGGGCTAAGGGAGCAGCTCAGAATGAAGAATTTATTTACTTTCTGAGTTATAACGAGCCTGCAGCCTAGTGATGGGAGGAGAAATACAGAAAGAGGCTGCTACAGACACCAGGAAAACATCTTCTGCAGCTGGTCCCTGCTTCTTCTCCCCCATCACTCCAAGCAGCAATGACTAAAAGCCTCAGGGAGAGCCCAAAGCCTCCAGTGTCGTACAGAAATGTGCATTTCCTTGGACCAAAATCCTGGAGCTACAGATTCTGTAGCGAGCAACGCTTTTATGGAGTCTCATACATAAGCAAGACCAGAAAACAGAGCATGACCCAGCCAAGGATGCAAAAACGTCTGGGACACAGCAAGGAGCTAAACTAAACGCCACAAGGATAGCAGCCCTACCTGGCACTGAAACCACCTTACTCCCTGGGAGAGCAGAAAGCACCGTGAAACCCCTCCATGAAGTAAGGGAAGCAGGCAGAACCACCTCCCCTTTTTGACTGCAGTGTCCACCTCCAGCCTGACTTCTGCATCGCTGACCTGCTCTCACTGATGCTGCTCATTTTTAGGGAGACCCGTGCCCTCCCAAGAAGCAGTTCCCGGGCAGCCTCGGCATCTCCTCCTCCTCGCCGCAGCGTACGAATCCCGTGGCAGGAGTTGGTGCCCACCTGGGGTGGCTCCTGCCCTCTCTGCTGGAGCCAGAGCAGGGCACGGAGATGCTATTAGCAGCACGCGTGGCCCAGAGCTTCATTAGAGCTGGCAGACCCCCGCTCCTGCCGGAGCCGCTGAATCCGGTGTTGGCTTTTAGGGTCGGGAAGACCCCATGTGGCTCCTAATTCGGGGCTGGATTTGCGCTCAGCTGCGCACTCTAATCGCTAATGAAAGGTTTGCCATCATCCTCCAGCAGCTGTTGGTGTCCTACAGGTCGATCCCCAAGCAACACTCTACTGAGCCAGAGCTGCCGATTGGAAAGTTCATTGGATGGGCAGAGTCCAACCCCCTCCCCAACACACCCGGGTATTTATTTCCTCATCAGAAAAAGGTTGCAACATCAGACAATGCCCTGCTTTGCTCTATCTCTTCTTCCCCCCCTCTTGCAGTCAGACCCCAAATATTTCTTGCTTTTTCCCTCCCTTTCGTTCTTTTTTCTTCCTTTCTTTTTTTTCCCTTTCTTTTCTTTTTTTTTTTTTTTTGAACGAAAAAATGTTATTTTGTGCCTCTTGAGCCTTGCCGGCTGGGCTCAGCGTCTGTATCAGCTGGAGGAGCTTATGAGCCTCGTCTCCTCGGATTTAGACTGAAATTTTGATTTTCTGCCGCGCTCAGATAATGTGGAAATCCTGTTCCCCGATATTTACTGTTTATCAGCGCAGCGCAGCGCAGTTCTGGGGGGAAGGGAATCTCTCCCTCCGTGTGTCCCCCCTCGCTCCCCTCCAACCCCCATCCTGCATGCTAATGGAATTCGACTTTGGAGCAGACGTTACAACAAAAGCCTAATTACGGCGAGCGGAGGGGAAGAGGAACTCCCTGGCCAAGCAGCTCAGCGGCGCTGGGATGGACTCCGATCCCTGTCCCCATCACCTGAGCCAGATGGAGCACAGGGATCCCTCACCCTGCCAGGGACCACTAAACCACGTACCCTTCTCTAAGCCTCCTCCTAAGCCAAGTTTTAACACCTCAGGTGGACTCTGAGTCCCTTCCAGCTTTACAAAGTTGAGGATGGGCAAGTGCAGGAGCACAGCCTGCTTTCCCCCCCGGCTCCTCACCTGGATTCAGCCCAATCCAGGTTGACCTGAGCACTTCCCCGTCCCTTTCGTTCACCCTGGAGGGAGCCCGTGTGTTTGGGGACCCTCTGACAGCCTGGCTGCCAGCTCAATCCCCTTCCAAGGTGTGCATCCCACTCCCCCATGTACTGACACGCGCGCCAAGTCCTGCATCCTCCAGCGAGGATTCGCGTTGCCGGGCCCTTGCAAACTCATTCCTGCAAGCAACCCGGAGGCGAGAAGGGAAACAGGGAGGGGGACACCCACGCTTCCTTGCGTGACATGAACTAGGCAAGAAAAATGGAACAATAATAAAAAAATCTGGGGCTCAGCAGCAGGGGAACGGCTCTAAGGACCACTTAAGTGGCCAGCGGTGCATAATGCCTTGCTATTAATGAGGCCTGCTGCCGATCCCTCAAAGGATTGGTTATTGTCAGATAATGTACGGGGTTCTCTCTCTGCCCCCCAGCCCCTCGCCGGGAAGGCAGGCATTTCCCTCTGGTTGGGATTGAGCTGAATAATGTCCCGGACACCTGCAAACGCGCTGGGCTTTCTCCGCATAATTAGAGGCAGCAGTGGGGTGAGGCAGCGGGGTAAGGCAGCCCGTAGAAAAGAGGGAGAGAAAAATGGGAAAAAGGTGTTTTTTTCATAAAATAAAATAAAAAAAAAAGCAGGGGGAAGAAATGGAAAGGGAGACAGGAAACATGATAAAGCTCAGGCAGGCTGTTCTCCGTGCAGCTCGGCTGTTGGCTGGCTCTTCTGGTTTAAAGTGACTCCGCTTCTTATGGAAACGGAGAGGCGGTATTAAAAAAAAAAAAAAAAAAAACCCAAGACACAGAGAGCTTCCTTATCTCATGGAGACAGTTGTCAGGAATCACTTTGACTGAGTCGTTTTGTCTCCATGCTTTTTTTCGCTGTCAAGCAGGCCTCAGGACATGGATCAAAGGAGAGGCGCCGAGCGCTCGCTGAAACTTCTGATCCCTTCTCGGTAGAGACGCGCGAGTGGCAGACAGCTCTCCTCCACATCAAATGGAAGGAGAGAGGAGCGGGAGGAAGAAGGGAAGGGAGAGGGAGAAGAAAAGCTGGGAGAGACACGGGGAGGAGGCTGCGAGGGGCTCTCTCTGCTGCTCCAGATCTCGAGGGGAAGACTGAGCAGCCGCATTCGCTTTCCCTCTTCCGTCTCCCCATCAAGAGCGTCGCCCCACCGGTGTCCCCGCAATAGGGCAGCGGGAGGGAGGTGTGGGGCAGATGTTTCCCCCAAAACTAATGGGTGAGCTCCCATCAGGGGCTGCTTCAACCCAGTTGTGTCCCCACGCAGCAGTGGGTCCCAGAGCGAGCCCAAGCGGGGTCGTGGCGAAAGCTTCCACCAACACGGGCCACTCGGACGCCAGCGGTCCAGCTCTGCGCTGGCTTGGCGGGTGAATTGCTAGCCCAGAACAACCCCCTCGGTGTCAGCCTTGCCTCTTCAATCTCTTAAGCCAGTCCCTGTGATTTTCCTCTATCTGCTCGGGCAAGCAGCTCCCACCCTTTTCCCCTGCGTGGCTCGCGATTCCCTTTCAGGTACTTATTCCCCTGAAATAAGATCCCCCTCATCTCCAAACTGGATAGGCTTAAGGGCTGACTCCAGCTTACTGCGGCGAGCTAAGACCCTCAGCACCTTTGATCAGTTTACTCCTCGCACACCCCAGACCCCGCGAGGATTTCTGATCTTCAGCCCCCGCTGCAAATTGATCTCGGGCACGCCTGTCTGATGGAGGCGGGAAGCAGCATCTTGCTGCACCCGAGCCGTCCACGGCTGCGCGAGGTGGAAACCCCTCAGCGTGGCACTAACCCCATGACCTGATAGCCCCCGTTATTTAGCTGTGGCACACGTGGCTGTAGCTCCTCTCCTTTGCATTTCCTGTGCTCTACAGAAGCCCCTGCACAGCTCTGTAACCCCAAACTGCTAAAGCACATATTGCACAGCCACATACTGCTTCCTCCTCTGCACGCGGTGCTTCCAGAGAGCCGGCGAAGCAAACGCGCTGCAAGAGGATGCAATACCCAGGCTCCCTTCCCTCTCACACAAAAGACAAGCACAGCATCCCTTTAGGGTACATCTCCCCTCCTGAGGCTTCAGGGCTTAACAGCTCTTCTGAGCAGTCCTCCAGGATGCTCCAGAGACCGATCCGGCTCCCAAATGTCCTCCCCGCCTCGAACGTCCCGCTTGCAACCTTCACCCCAAGATACTACAACACATCCGCCGGTGATCCCAGCAGCTGCCTGGCATTGAGATGGGAGTGAACTCAAGTTTCCTGCATCATCGTCACCACGCGTAGATGGTGAAGCAAATAGAAAATAAACCATATTGAATAATGACCCCTTTCAAAATGCACCCATCGGCTCTGGGAAAGCTGGAGGTCATGGCACGTCACTCTAACACGGAGCAACACCTGATCCTGTGCCCATCCTCAGTGTAGTGTTCCCCGAGCTGGGGCAGGCTTGAGGCTCACAAGGACAGTGATGGACTCATGTTTACCTGCAACACACCCTCCTGCTTCCCCTCCCCAGCACAGATCTCTGCTTTTGCATCGCACCCACCCAAGTTAAAACCCTTTCCACAACCTGTCTTTGTGAAAAAAAATAGAGGGGTAGGGTGGGGTCAGTGCTTGATCCATTGCAAAGGACGTTGCCGTAGATTTTTCCTATAGTAGATGGCTTTTCACAGCCAGGGCACAGCTGGAGCACAGCTGCTAGATTTTAACAGGCACACACCCCGCGCGGGCACACACACCGGTGCACGCACGCAGAATATGCATGCAGAACATTGATGCTCTTCTGCACACAAGCGTACGAGATCACACGCGCGTGCCCCTGCCTCTGAATCCTAATTATGCCTTTGTTTTTTTGCATTCCTCCCCTTCAAGCTTCCCCTCTATCTCGCATCCCTCATTCCATTCCCCAGCCATGCTCCCTCGATTCCTCCCGCCGCTCCGCACCAGCTCCCCAGTGCCTGGGTTATTGCAGCTCTCGGAGCGGCGCGGCGAAACGCTCGCCTCCGAATGCCAGAGGTCGCGCGGCAATGCCCGTCGCCAGGCTGGAGGCTGTATTAATTGCTAATCTCTCATTTTCTCTATCTGCCCTGCCTGCCTTGTCTCGAGTTCCCTTATTAATCATAAAGCAGGGCAAATCCCGCATTTGAATTCTCCAAGCCTGTGTCTGCCGGCCAAGTCCTTCTTACCCTCCCTGGTGTGGAGAAGAGACAGGACCCAGAGGAGAGGTGTTTCAGCAGAGGTGTTTTAGCAGAGCTTCTCCTATTTTCTCTGTATTCCCCTTTCCCCCCAATTTTTCTATGGTTGAGTTTACAAACAGGGGCTGATCCTGGGCTCACCAAAGGTAATGACAAAGATCCTGTCAAATTCAAGGCTCAGGAACCAACTGTTTGCTCTGGAATCATTCAGAATTTTAGTATCTGATTAATATACACGATATCCAGAGCGCAAATCGCATAGGAATAAATGCACTTGGAGCACCAGAGTTAGCGCTAAGGTAGTGAGGTGTTGCCTTATTTGTTTCTAATTAGTTTTCAATTGGACCAGAGCACCCAAATCAATCGAGGGATCTCGTGAAACCTCAAGATTGGCAGAAAGTGAACTGGCCTCTCGGATGTGAATTTTCCCCTTCCCACCCTACTCCTTCACTCGCAGAAACAGAGTCAGTCAGAACGGAGCAAATAAAATACGTATCTATTTTCACACGAGAAAAATGTTCCGTTCTCTCCTTTTCCCATTGCTGGGAGCAGAGGCGTCTAACTGACAAGAGCAGATGGGCTTTGTTTGGTTAAATTAAAAAAAAAAATAAAAAGAAAAGGAAAAAAACTTTGGTGGAAAAAATACCAGCTTTCCTGGGACACGTAGGTTAAAAGTTTAGAGAGATGGAGCTGCATTTGACACCGAGAAAACGCCAACGCAGCCTCAGCATCTTCGCCCAGAGAAAACCCTGGAGCTCCCATGCTCCCTTTTCCATGTCCTTGGCCAAAAAAACAACAAAAAAAGGACACGAGTTTTAGCACTCGCTCACCTCCTTCTCCAAAAATCCTCATGGGTTGTGGGGAGGGTGAAGACCATATGGCTAGAAAGGCGCAGGGTGCAAGGGAGGATCGTGACTTGGAAAAGGGACAGCAGCCACTTGGGTTGAGGGGATCTCCATCCTCTAGAGAGATGGGCTTGGGGAGGGGATGAGGAGGAGGCGGCGTGGGGGGAGGAAGAGCAGAGAGCACATGGCCAAAAAAACAGAGTGAAAAAAGGAGGGTGGGAGAAGAGGGAAGGAGCGATGGGAAAAGGAGGTGGAGGAACCCCGGAGGTAAGGTTAAAGAAAACCCCTCGTGTGGGGTGGCACCCAGGAGCGTCTGAGGTTAAAGAATATTAGAAGAACATGTTCCTACACTAAGATAAGCCGGAGAAATGAATCCTTATCCGTCCAAACCCAACCCTTTAAAATTCGAGCGAGAGAAGGGTCTCTTTTCAGGGAAACGGGGAATCCTTAATGCTTCCTCCCTCAGCAACTGTAATGCCAGGATGTTCCCAATCTGCTTTGAGGGATGGAAAGATTAAGAATAATAAAAAAATTGCAATAAAATATGTGTGAACGAGGGGGTAATTGTGGACAAATGCAGCATTCAAATTCATTTTTCAGCTCTTTTACACACCATTTCAATCTTATTTTCTGCTTGTTAATGAGATCTTGTTGGTTGGGGTGGGCACGGCTGCCCAGTATCGCTTGGGTAATTGCACATAATTTTCTCTCTACTAGTGATTTGCATCAGATTTTTTTTTTTTCTAATTCTTTGCTATTTAAACCCCCTTCTCCCTTTCCCCCCTCCCCCCCGAAATCTCACCCTCTCCTCCCCCTCTTTCTTCCCCTCCCCTTCTCCTGGCCCAGCAAGACTCATTTTGAATGCTTATTATAGGCACAGTGTCTCCGACAAAAAAAAAAAAAAAGGAGAAAAAAAAAAAAAAGGGAAAAAAAGAGGGAACCAGACAGAAGGGATCCGTGTCACTGAAGGAAGGAGCGCTGCCTTGCCGGAGCCAGAGCCCGCGATGCCTGCTCCCCTCTCGCCAGCTAACATCGCGTCCTTCCCCATTGTCAGGTTTCCCCCCACCAAAATAAAAAAGAAAAAGAAAAAATAAGGGCTCAGCTGGCTCTTCTCACGCTTTTGCCAGGATCAGCGTGCTCCTGACAGGGATTCAGATTGATCTCTAATCCCACCCCAGCGAGGCTGAGGAAAACGTTACCCCAGCCGGTGCGAGAGAGCGGAGCCTGGGGATGATGTCGGGAAAAACCAAGCTGTGACTGCAAAAATCCCTGAGTTTCAAGTGTAAATTCAAGGACAGAGCCTGACCCATGCCTTGAGTGACCCTCCTGGAACACTACCAAGAAACGGTGATAAACCAGAAATTGTTAAATCTGACTCCAGCCTTCAGATACTGCCGTTACACCGGGAGCAAAGTTGCTCACGGAGGGGAAAGACAAAAAAAAAGGCACTGCAAGCCCTGAGAAAATTAAAGCAACAAATACGAGGTAGTGAACAAGTTTCTCTTGGCTCTTCGTATTTCTGGAATTGCCTTAATCTCTAGGTGAGCCTGTGGGTTTGTTAAAAGATTCAAAGGCCTCAGAAATAACACGATATGAAAGTGTAGGAAACGCCTGACTCGACTGTACCTTAAGATGTTCTTCAGCAACCCAGGGGCCATCTGCAATAAACTAATGATCTTTTGCTTCTGAATAACCCCTCGCAGGACCCCAACGTGCTACAGTGAACGGTCAGAGGCACTTAAGATACAGGTCTGGATTTAAAAGAGCAGCGGAAATTTTAGGAGGCGAAGAGGTGGCTAAAACTCTCTTAAAAAAACCCCAAAGACATGTTAAAAGGCAGAAAAGATGTCTTAGAGATGAAAGCAGCTCAAAGTACAGCGACCCCAGCCTGTGCTGCAGCACACACGTTTCTTGAAGCCCATCAGGACAAGACTGGACTTAATACTGAGTTTACCATTAGATTGAGCTATTTGTCACAAGCCTTGCCACTGCGAGGGGCAATAGCCAGCCAGCACAGGTCTGAGCGTCAAAACTGATGGGTGCAAAGTCTGTTCTCACTGCTGGCATGAAGGGGTGACCTGGCTAAGAATGTCTTGGTGCCTGGCCTTGTCCTTCTTGGGCTTGATAGTTCTCCTCAAATAAAAGGGAAACGATTCCTCTGTGGGATCAAAATGACTTGGAAATATTGACAGTGCATTTATGAAATCCCACCCACGCATGTGCTTGGTTTACGACCAAGAGATGATGAGACAGAAGCTCCGGGGCAAGAAATCACACTCTGTATGATTGCTAACCGGTTACTCACTCTTGGTATTTAACTTTGCTTTGGGTCTCTGTGTCTTTGCTAACTTTTGGCACCGGCATTAATGCCAGCTCAGAGGTAGTTACGAGCCACTGAGTCAGCCCAGCTGAATCTGTGACAGCTGCTGCTGGCCCAAGGGACCTTTGGGGAGCGATGGGGACCTTGGTGCTGCCCAGCACCGAGCTGCTCCCTGATAATCTGTGACCGCTGCAGCCACCGACAGATGCGAGGTGACTCAACTGGCTGCAGATGTTTCTCAAACTGGCAAGATCTCTCTCTTACAAAGGCTGTCCCAGCACGAAAGCGTCACAAATCACCGCTCGGGTTACCCTGAGGTCTCTCACGATGGTCTGGGCAGGAGTGTGACACAAGAGATCATGCTAGGGAGTGGTTTAATCGCATGGGACTACCCTTGAGCTGGTGTTCTGGTAGGAAGCATCACATCCAACATCATCGTGGGATGAAGTAGCTGAACACAAGAATTGCCAGCTGACCTCTCAGTCCTCGGCAGTTTCAGGTCTGGAGTAGAGGCAGAACAGCCTCTGCACTGCACGGGGAGTGCTTTGGGCATCCAGCAGCAGAGCTGGACGGGCACAAGGCTTTGAGTGTTACAGGCTGGAAAACAAGCAAGAAACGTGGCCATTTCCCACGTGAAGCCTGGGTAAAACTTTCAGCGGTGTCTCTGCTCTTTCTGGCAGGAGGGGGAGGACTAAAGTGCACGGGCATGGGGGGGGACACACACTCCAAGCCTGCAGAGGCCAAACGTAATCCCCTTTTTCTGTTATGAGAATGGAAATGCTGTGCTTCTGCTCTAGAATTTCAGCTGCCAGCATCGAGCCCGTCTGGTGGATTCTGGCCGGGACACCCAATCCTGGGGTAACTGGATAGCACGGCAAGCAGCAGCAAACGCTGGGAGCTCTCGGCCAGGCTGGCCCCCACCTCCTTGTCTAAACTGCAAAGAAATCTCCCTCCTGCTGCTGCTGCTAAGGGATGAAACCAGAGAACTGTCTGTTTGCAGCTCAGACAAACTGCCATCATTTTAAGTTCCAATTTTTTTTTATTTTTATGATTTTTTTTAATCTCAGGAACTCTCTCCTTCCCTGTAGTTGACATTTATCCCTGCAGAAAGCAACAAGATACCGCGGATGGCTGGGCAGGAGGATGGGAGGGTCAAGGTGTGATGGGTTTTACTTGCAATGCCGTGGAGCAGCTGAATTGCTCACAGATGAAGTACACAGAGCATCCCATAATGAGACCTCGCGAAAATTTACCCACCCCATTACACAACAGAAGATGCTTCTACGAGTTCTCATTCACGCCGTTAGGAGTATTTCCTTTATCCTTCCACTAGGAACAGCAGAGGGCTTAGAAAGGCAGGAAGGTAGCAAGATAAGTAAATAGAAAGCAGTCCAAAAATGACCTGGGTTAGCCTTTCCGTGCACAAAAGAAATAGAAGAATTTATATGCCGATAACTTGGCCCTCACATGATTAAAAGCATTAGGAAAATGGGAATCTCCCCTTCTTGGGGGCGCAAAGCTCTCTTTTCTTCAGGACTGCCAGATAATGTATCCTCTCTTTCCCATACAAAGGGCTTATTGGCTCAGGACTCTATCTTCCCCTAGCCTGAGCCTGGGGGCAGGGTAATTTGGGATAGGGATAAGCATAGAAAAAGCCTTGGTCTGGTCATTTCAATGAGCCTCTGATTCAGAGAGCGGGACTGGTAAGTAGATGATGAAGCTACAGAAATGGAAATTGCACGACGGGCTTGTCTGTGTGCAGCGCTTATCACGCGGATCTCATCCTTAACTTATTCCGCGGTGCTAAATTGCACTCGTGATAATCTGAATTAAGCACGTGCCCCGGCCCATCGAACCTGCAAGTCTGCCTTTGAATTCCACACTATGTGCTCATCTCCCAAGCCCAGTGCTATTAGAAATCCCTTGTCAGAAAGATGTCTCCTTATTTCCCCCGCAAATTACACCCTTTGAGGCAATATTCAGCCTCGTGCCAGTCACACTTCTACATTTTCCATCTTATGACCATTCAAAAGCCAGAAGTGGGGGTTTTATACCTTTTCAGAGGAGCTGCAAAATTTCCCTCTTTCCATTGACACTTAATGTTTGTTTTCACACTCGAGAGATCACAAGCTATTGGACTTTAAAATCTATATGCTTCTCCGATGTCCCCGTTTATTGGACTCCCCTCTAAACAGTTGTAGCCTTTTCATTTCAGATGCCTGCCTAATTTCTCTCTGTAGTTTCAGATTATTTTGTGCTTCCTGTCCTCAGTGGTGTTACTGGCCACTCTGAAACAATACCTACAGTGCACTTCACATATCTCCACGTGTCCCAAGTGACTGAGAGCAAAAGTAAAACAGATTGGGTCTCCCTCCAGGATGGCCGGCACTGCACGAATGCAAGTCCTTGCCGTTAATTTTCGGCGTGCAAGGTGTGCCTTGTTCCTCTTGAAATCAAATATGCATTCGGAAAAAAGATTACATCAAGTAAACCAGAGAGGAGGTTAGATAGAGATCTAATGAGGTGACAGAAAATTAGAATTCTTATCCCAGGACAGTGACACAGGGTGGGCTGTGTGCTCGGGTGGTGTACATCCTAGCATCTCCACTGACTCTGGTCAGCTGAGAACATAAGTCTCCTCCCATAACAGCAACACAGCACAAGCTCTGCCCTCTCTAGACCTGCTGATCATGGAGGCTTGAACCTCTCTGCAGGGCTGAGGTTTCCTTCCCTGGCACATACAGCACCGAAAAGCTGCGCACACAAACTGCAGCAGTTGGATCCAACCTGGGACAGAGCTCTTGGGTTGGCAGCTGGGCTGAGGTTTGGAGCACAGAGCCCAGTGTCAGGTCAGAGGTGCTCCCTTCGGGGATTCGAAAAATCAGGATTTGAGCACTGAGGGTGCGTTATTTGAGAAATCAAGGGTGTGTTACACGGGGACACCGTGGCTGTTGCCTGGTAAACTCAGAACACACAAACTCCATTCCTACACAGACATACGTGAAACGCATGTTTTCTCCTTTAAAGATTATCTACACCTCTCGGTTAGACCTCGTGGAAAGCATTAGCAGAGTTGTTTGCATGAAATTAGTTTCTCAAAACGAAAGCCCAGATCTACATCCCTGTGTTTTGAGGAAGCTCAGATCCACGGCGCTTTCGTAAGTGTTCGTACCAGACTTGCACAAGCTGACTTCAGCTGATCTCTAAATCAGTTGCCCGCAAATCACGGACTACTTCTAAAGTAAGGTTGCAAAAAGGAACTGTAAAAGAGTCTGAGTGTGCTGTCATTAGGCTAAAAATCCACAATCAAAGGGCCCACACCTGCATTGGAATTTTGCTGGAGGGCTGAGAAGACGGACACCGATGCTCTAGGTCCTGGCATTGGCGATTACAGTGCTCTGAATATGGGAACTAGCAGGATACAAATGTTCTGGCAGCACAGCGCTGAGCTCAGCGTAGAGATACTGCCGATAAACAAATTAACTAATTGCTTTAACTCGGAATTCGTGACAATAACAACAACTCCCTTGTTAACCGTAACACGCGGTGATAGCCTGAAGCTCGCCCTGCGCTCGGAGGATCTGCACCAGCCAAATGCTCTCAGCCAGAGAAAGAGAATGGCAGTGGGTCACATACCTGTGGAGAGAGGCCATTGCTAACGGGATTCATGTGGTTGGCAGGAGCTGCAGCGTTCATGAAACTGTCCGAGTAGCTGGAGAAGCTGTGCCGGGCCCCGTAGGCAGAGCCGGTGTCGGCGGCGGCGGCGGCCGCGGCGAGCCCTCCCTGGTGCATGGTGGAGGGCGGCAGGGGCTGGGGTCTGTGTACGGTGCTTCCCCCGTCTGTGGAGAGAGCATTCAGGGGTGAGTGGTCGTGGGGGGACGGCACAAAGCGTGGACGGATGGCTCGGCTATCCTGATCTCACCACCTCTGCGCCCCGTGGGAACGCAACGCGTTCAACAAAAAACACGGGGCGGCTTATGCGCGGTACAAAATGTGCAGAACTGGGATGAAATATCTGATTTTTTCTCTTAATTTTTCCCCAGACAGAAGCTGTAAATTCGTTTGCTAATTCCAGTTGTAAGCCAGCTGGAATTAGCAACACTCTTTCCACTGAGCCCCCGTACGGAGACATTGCCTGCGTGATGCTCACTTTGCATTGATGTTGTCTCCATCTCAAAGCTATGAGACACGTGGACACAGCAGAAAGGACAGTGAAACAGAGGAGAAAACTGGAATTTCCACTGACTTGAGGGGAAAACCTGGTCATCCCAACTAAAGGAAAACCACGTACGTATCACAAGAGCCTTAGCAGGATGTCATGAATCAGAAAGGGAAGGGACGGAGGGATGATGAAAGGCAAGAGAAGAGGAGCCGTGCGGGCAAAGGGCTGCTCACCTTGGGAAATGGTGGTCGTTGGGTAGGTGGAGTCCGGCAGCTGGTACGGGGGGAGAGTTGGCATCCCCGTCGGCGGGAAGCCCCCCGGCAGCAGGTGGTTGAAAGCCGCGAGCTGGTTTGCTCCCGCCTGTTTGCGCCATCTCGCTCTTCGGTTGCTGAACCACACCTGATGGGGGGAGGGAAGACCATGAGTGACTCTCTCTGAGCTGCTGTCCCATCTCGCCTGGGTTGCTGATGGGCTCAAAATAAGCTCAGGATGCTGCCTGACAGAGACTTTGTGTTGTGTTTTGTGGTTGGTTCTGGTCTCTTCTCACGGGTAATTAGCGATAGAACAGGAGGGAATGGCTTCAAACTGCAGCAGGGCAGGGTTGCACTGGGTGTTAGGAGGAATTTTTTTACAGAAAGAGTAGTCAGAGATTGGCACAGGCTGCCCAGGGAGGGGGTTGAGTCCCCATCCCCGGAGGTGTTGAAAGGTCGTTGAGATGTGGGGCTGGGGGAGATGGTTTTGGGGTGAGCTTTGTAGAGCAGGGTCAGTGGTTGGACTCGATGATCCCAGGGATCTGTTCCAACCTGAATAATTCTATGATTTCCCAGTTTGCTTTCTCCCAAACGACATGAATACTACCACCACACTCCCTCCTGGGTGAAGACACGTGCGTTTTGAATTGTTAAGGATACTATCAAGAGCGTGGGAGGATGCTACCAGCTGTAGGGCAAGATGAAGGGGAATAATTAACTTGTGTATTCCGAGAGAGTCCGTCCCAAATAGATGCATTTCTACCACCTGGCCATTCTGCCTTGTTATCTGACAACTGCGTGAATCATGCTGAAGGGGACCATAATAGCAACACGGCTGCACTGTTAGCAGGGATAAACAGACAGATTAGCATCATGGTTTCTATGTTAGACAAGCTAAATAGATAGAACCAGACCGGAGGGAATACAGAGCTTTCTCAGCTCCTCTGTACTGCAGCAAACCACTGTTGTCTGTGTGCTGAGATGCTCTCCTTGCAAAAGGCACTGCAGCGTGCACTAGAATCGTGCTGCAGCCAATTTAAATCTCTGTGCATTAAAAATAAACCCGGTACTAAAACATGTGCAAAGCCAGGCTCATGTTCCCTGCAGTGCTAGTTTACCTGTGAGACTCAAGGGGTGGATTTTCTAAATGCATTTGTCTGCCCTGATGTGTTTTATCATGAGCAATCTCCCTTCTGCACAAGGGAAAGGGTTCTCAAGCCGTCTCTTGGGCTTGGTTTACTTCGTTTAACCAGAGAGGCTCTCAGGCTCGATCCCTGTTTGGGGTTCAGAAGTATGCGGATAAGCTTTCAAGCCAGATGAGAATGCAGCTGCTGGACTTTGTGAGGCCTAAAGGGCTAGAAAACATGATTAAATTTCACAGCAACATGAAAAAATGGAGCAAAAATCAAGACTGTAAAGCATTCGGGGAGGGGGAAGAAACCCTCCATATCAGGCTTCCAAGCTGCTCAACATCAGATCAGAAGCTGGGGCTGCGAGGGTTTGAGGCACCGCGGTCCAAACTGTCCCCACACCTTGTGAACCAAAGCAAAACTCTTCTCTAGATACAGCAGAACCTTAGTCCGAGGTGCCTTGTGTGATCCAAACTGGACTGGCATGATTTTGCCCAAAAAGCTATGAAATAATAGCTGTGGAGGAAAAGAAACTGAATTCCGTAGAAAAAAAATAATATTTAGATCAATTCCTAATTGTTTGTATTAGAGCATTAATTGCTTAATTAGCCTTTATTTAAAAAAAAGAGAAAAAAAAGAGCGGGTGTCTTTCTCAGGCCTTTAAAATGAGTCCCCTTAAAATGGTCACTTTTTAGTTTGCCTTTTGCTTGTTGGCACCCGTGGGTACGTTACAGCTCGCCGGGCAGGGAGAGGAGACGCGTTTGCAACCCGGAGTCACCCGTTTAACGGAGCACCCGCTCTCAGTCCCTGCGGTGGCGCCCGCTGCAAAAAAACAAGCACCCGCCAAGCTTCGTGCCCAGATTTCTGTGAGGTTCTCTGGATCACGGACTATTATTGCTCTTTCTATGCGTTGCTCGGGTGTTAGGGTGCTGCTCTGATTAAAACCTGCTAATGAGAGCTGCGCGGGACCTGGGGACTCAATCCTGGGGAGTCCTTCACGCTCTTATTTGCATCCATATATAGTGAAAACGATAAAAAAGCCCTTTTTCCTTTCGGAGTAACAGGTCTGAATTAAGCCCCCTGAAACGTATACAGGGCTGATGTCAGGTCCTTGGCACCAAAAAGAGCTTTTTACAGACCTGTTCCTCCTGCCCTGCACTACCGGCTGGAGCGGCGTAACCTCTCGGCACCTTCCAAAAGCGTGACAGAAATAGGTCAGCTCACATCCGATCCGCATTGATCGGCAGAGCCCCTGCAGGTCACAATCTCTGTGTCCATTTTTGGCACCGAAAGTCGCCGGCAAAATCTAGGACGGAGTTAAGGGAGGGAGAAATGAATGAACCTTAAGGGCTGCAGCGCTTTACAACCCTTTTATACAGTCCAGCCCGTGGCACGGTTTCTAAGAGCAGTGAGCAACACTAATCACAGAATGTTTAAATGAAGAAATGGATGAATAAATGAATAAATAACCTTTTGTTGGCGCCGGCCATGCCAAGAGGACAGTCCTGTACTTCTCTCCTGCATGCGTGTGTGTGTAATTCATGCTTTGAATTAGGGATGTGGAACTCGGTTCCTCCTCTTTCACTGTTAAGGTGAATATTTCTGTTAGGTGAGGAGATAAACAAACCTTTTGTCTTTGGGGAAAAAAAAGCCTAGTCCCAGGCTGAAAGAGCTTTCACTCCAAAAAAAGAAAAAAAATCTCAATGCTGAGAAAATCACATAAAATTCAAATACCTGAAGGGAAAACATAACCGAGCAGCTATGAACCCACAAGTTGAAAGGGAAAGAGAAATGGAACCCCAAGAATGTAAAAGCCACTCCAATGATTTCTGACACTTTCCTGACATTGCAAAGGGTGGGAAAGTTCCTTTTCTTTATAACCAAGAGCCAGACGCTGGCAAATCCACTCGGAATTAAGAAGTTCAGAAGAAACACGTGGAGTGAGATGGTCTAGTAGGGGACACGCTTCTCAAACAACATCCCCACAAGTCCTTGGCTCCCCTGTGATGGTTTGCTGGTTGGCTTGGCTAACGGACGATCAAAACACAACCTTGGAAGGTTTCTGTTTTCTTATGTTACACCACATGAGGTTATTGTTGTCCGTGCACCAATACACACCTTGTTCTAAATTAAAATTCACACATAGGTGTACGACTCCTCCCAACTTTCTCCCCCACATCCACTTAAGGGTGTGTACATCATTTATATTTATTTTTTTTAAGGGAAATAAAATGATACTCTGGATCCTTTTACAACCAGGTAGAGTCAACCAGAAAGGCAATTCTTGGGGCGGCTTGCATACTTTGTTCTACAACGTGCACAGGCTTGGAAGACATGAAAGCTAATTTTTCTGATCGAGCTACCACCAGAGAAAGTCAATTCTTGATTTTACTCTGGGTTCCTTCTGTGACTTTGGGAAAACTATTGCTTTCTTTAATTTAACAGCAATGGAAACATGGCTACATTCAACAAACGTTGGTCCTATACAGCCTGCACATCAGAGCGCCTCTAAATCGAGGATAAAAAAATGCATTTTAGTTTATTTCAACCATCAGCCATCTGCAGAAGAGGTTCTCTTTAGCTGCCATGAGGCACCATGCCCAGCACAGCAAGATCTTTGCCATGACTGAAGCATCACAGCAAAACAAATAACAAATGATGATAATAATAGTAAATACACATGCCCCAAATGAGATTCACAACTACATTGCTTAAACATCGTGCTTCCCAACAGAGCCTGGCTGGAGAACCCAGCCACAAACACAATGAAACCTGCCACAAAGAAATTGATAGGATTTATCTTCCCGTGCAGGGGAAGGGACGTTTCATGGCCCAAACAGGTTGATTCTGCCCCTTATTTATAACCCACAGAAAAAAAAAAAAAAAGAAGATACATTCCAGCTAATGACGTTAGCAATTCTTTCCCTTCCCCCGCCTTAAAGGTGGCTCAGGCCTTTATGCTTATAAATCATTTTATTGGTGGTTAAAATATAGAGTCTAGAGCATCTAGCTGTAATGCGAGGCGCACTTCAAAGGGAACCTGCTTTCATTTCACAACAGTTAAGGTTTTATCAGCCACTAAAGATTCCCCCTGCCAGAGGATCCTGTTACACCATGTTAAGCCTGGGGTGAAGGCTACGGCTGCTAAAACCAGAGCGGCGGGAGGAAGAGGAGGAAGAGGAGGAAGTTTTGAAGCTACTTTCCCGCCTGTGGAGACGTTGTTCTAGAGGCTGCTGGGGCTGGATCGTGCAAGGCAAGTTTTAAGCTGGGACAAACGTGTGTGAAGAACCCAACAGCAGAAAAAACCAGCATGTCAGGAACCTGTTTTTTCCTTAAACAGTTCCTTGTGACCGTTGGTCTGTGCGTAGCGAAGAGATGCTGCGCGGTGCAAAAGCTCTGCTGAGGGGAAGCAGATAGACAGGAATGCCCTCATGGAAAATAGCTTGAAAGCAGATAATCAAGCAGGTTCCTCGTGTTCTAGTCACACCCAGGGTCCAGGTAAGATCAGAGTCCCTCACATGCCGCTTGCTCAGTAAATTGCGCTGCCACAAGGTGTTCACCACTGAACATCACTCAACCCATCACCTTCACCAGCCCCTTCCCAGGCAGGAGACAGAGGGACGTCGAGACTAAGAAACCTCTTGGAGTTATCGCTGCCTCACAGAACCAGCTGATTTCATAGAATCATAGAACAGTTTCAGCTGGAAGAGACCTTGAAGATCATCAAGTCCAACCTTTGTCCCAGCTCTATCAACCATGTCCCCCAGTGCAACATCCAGCCATCTCTTAAACACCTCCGGGCATGGTGGCTCAGCCACCTCCCTGGGCAGCCTGTTCCAATGGCTGACAGCCCTTTCAGTAAAGAAATTCTTCCTAATATCCAACCTGAACCTCCCCTGGTGCAATTTAAATCCATTTCCCCTTGTCCTGTCACTCTCCACTAGGGAGAACAGACCAACTCGGAAGGGTCCATCCTCCTGGCCAGGGCAAAGGTTAGTGCTGCCCCTTATTTAACCCGAACGCTTGCACCCAGCCCTGCCACCGGCCAGCCCGAGGTGTCCCAGCCACTTGTTCTCAACCAGCAGAGAAGAGCTGAAGAGACAGCTGCCTGCCAGCATGGGGCTGGACTGAATTATCCCCGCAGCCGCCGAGATATGGGTCAGCTCCCACAATTTGTCAGACAAGGAGAGGAAAGGAAGGTCAAAAAGAGCCTCCTGTGGGAAAGAAAGCCTGTTGTGTTCCTGCTCAGCCTAATCAGGACTTGATGTTGGAGAAAGATAGATGGGATAAATGAGCTCGTAAATGGAAACAGGGGTGGAAAAGCCAAGCCGTGCCTCAGCTCCCCAGCAGAACGGAAGAGATGCGACATGTGTTCGCTTTCACGAGCCCGAGAGCTTGCCAAAACCAGGTGGAATAGAATCATATGGGCATTTATGGCCCAAGAACACAAAAAAAAAAATCCATCAAGGTCAGATGAGGTCCTTCCCCAGGTTGCAGAGAGGTGACTCTGCCAGATCAGGTTCTCTCCGGGTTCTCCTTTGAACCAGGGCAGATCCCTGCAGCGCCTCACCCTGCCCACACTAGTCATCAATGCTGCAGGAAGCAGATGCAGGAGGCTTTTGGAGGGCAATTCTAGCAGCAACAGCCGTGACACCGGGGACAATTATTGCCCCATCCTTCTTGCAGGTGGTGCTGAGAGTCAGCCCGTCCTGACTCAAGCGGGCTGGGGTGTTCCAGTGAGTTCTCTAAGTCCCCACAAGAGTTTAGTGATGATGATGCTTCCCCTGCCAGGGGCTGAGGAGCATCAGAAGCAGACGTCAGGGACACATCAACATCATTGAGGCAACTGAGATAATTCTTGAGAGAACAAGAAGACGAAGCCCAGGAGCGCAGAGATTTTAGGCACTTTTAGGATTTTTATCCACACGTGTAGGGACGTGCATCCTGACACTTCAGTTCAGTGCTAAAACCGAGCCTCTGCCACTCGTGGGTGATACGGTTAAGATAAATATTAAACAAGGTTAGTGGAGCAGAACAAATGACTCTTCACAAATGAGATTATCCAATGAATTTAGCCTATATTTCTCCTGGCATAGCCCTGTTCGTGAAGGTGTTAGCTATTTATAACAACCTACTGAAGGATTTCAACAGACAGGTTGTGGTACGTGGAATTTTTTTTTTGCAGTCCATTTTTTCTCTTTTTAAAACAAACTGTTGTTAGCAATGAAATATTTGGATTATGGCATTGATTACTTTACACTCCGGCTACATTCTTTCTAATCTTTGAATTAATTGTGTTATAAATACTTTCTCAACCATCTCTGCCTTTAAACGATCATCACGGTATGAACACTTCATAACTGCTCATGGATTTCAGACTCCAGGAGGCAGGAAAAACAGGATAGATCTGTTCACTTTCACCCTGAGACATCCTAAGCCCAGGTTTGAACTCTTGGCTTCACAGCTCAGAGCCCAAGCCTGCCCAGCAATGTAGCTTTACCTCTTACTGTAGTATACGTTAATAATATTTACGAACTAAAATAAAATATTGTGGTTGGATGAAACAGCTATTGGGTACCGAATGATTGTTTGCAAATCGTGTTTTCCAGCTCTACATCTTGCACACTGTGCTTCTCAGTGACTATCACTCTTACACTAAAATAAAATTTAAAATAAAACCTCCGCTTTACTTATCTGTTTTATCTCCTTATAAACCCTACATGTGAGGATGAATGGGACTTGTGGGAGCAGAAAGACATTAGGATGAGTTCACTGCTGTCGGAAAGCAGCTGCAAGGTGGTGTATTTTATGAAGTGCTTTCTCTCCACTTGAACTTCTTAGACAGCCAAGTCTTAACGGCGTTGGAGCTGCATTTAAGCATTTTGGAACGGGCTTTGATGTTCACACCTCTCGGAGGTGAACGAGATGCTGGAGAGTAGATTTCCTGCTGCTATTGTTTGGCTCAAGACAGGCTGGGTTTTAAGAGCAAATCAGCAGCACATCGATTCCCACCATCAAGATTTTCTTTGCAAACGAGAAAGCTACAAGCTTTTAAAAAACAGCTTAAGCGTGACGGGAAGCAGCTCAAAGATTAAAACACCCCGGCAAAACCTCCTCCTGATTGTTATAAATATTTTCCACCGTTGACCAAAGAGAATCTGTTTAATTGATGTCCCACAAGAAAGCCTCCCTGGCTGGGGGGATCGAGAGCGGGCGAGAGCCACGCGCGGGCTGGCAGCTCCGCAAGAATCACAGGTTCGGCGTAGAGCACAGAGGCAAAGTTTGTGAGAAATATTTTGATCCACGCCCTCACCGGGTTGCAAATTTTGTGGCCAAGTTTTGTCTCCCTAAAACCTCCGGGAGGCCCTATTTGTTTTTAATAACAATGGGACAGACACTCTGCTGCTATAAATCAGTGCAACTTCACTGACTCTCATTTAGAGCGGCCGGGTGCGTGGCGGCACACACCAGCGCTTCCCCCCGAGGAGCAGGGCATCGCCTTCATTGCTTTGGCCTCTGGGCCCTCTCTCCTTTGTAAGGAAATCAAATCGTTCCCACATTGTTCCGGGGATCCCTTTTCCCAGTTCACGACCACGAGGCTCCCGGTCCCGCTCCTCGGTCCGAAGCGGGCCAAGAAAAGCAGAATAGGACAAACAATCAAAAAAAGTCAGTTCCAGGTTATAGGTAAAATTACCAATTCTTGCATTGAGATAAATGCAAGAATCAGTAATTTTACCTAAAACTTCCGTTTCACTCAACTGAATGGATTCCTCCATGTGCAGAAGGCAGCAAGTTCAAAGGAGCGCTTCCTGACATAAATTCCTCTATTTGTTTCGTTCAGTTTCACCCCCTCACATGTCCAAAACAAGCTGGGCTTGTCAAATCATGCTGCAAGTCCCGAAGTTTATATTCATTCCTGTTGATTTTGACCAAATGCTTTGCCACGAGGACTACAGGATTAGGCTTATTTCCATCTTCACTAAAATATAATATATTTAATGATATAACACTCTCTCCAGCAAGACGCCGTTGGGCTTACATAGCTGGGACTACATCACCTATCAGTGGGACAGTTCTATTTCCAAGGGGGTTGGCTGCTGTAACTCTACTACAAACGCCAAGAGTGCTGATGCTTTTCTAAGCGAATCCTTAGATGTGGACACAGGATGTGCTCACAATTTTGCAAGATGATCTCTGGCTTTGGCAAAGCTCAGGTGAAAAAAGACTTGCTGCTGCAGTTTGGAAAGCTGGAAGTTTACTTTACAGTTTGTTTATTTTCTTTTATGCAACTTGTAGGTGGACCGAGGGCTCATTTGGAGCATATTGGGGCAAGCACGCAACGGGTTACTCTTTTCTTCAAGCCAATTGCATTTCTATGTCTAATGCAGGCTGGAAATAACGACAGCAACGCCTTGCGACATCAAGCGCCAATTCACTGAGCAAACAGAAAATAATGCTACAAGGCTACAACTAACCCCTCTCTCTCATTAAGTCATATTCTTCCGCAGTGAGATCTCCATGAGACACAAGGAGGAAGCGCCTGGACCCTCCTCACCATCACTGCGTTCGGTGGCTTTACCTTGGCCCAGCTGCTTTATTAAAGCTGGCTGGAACAGCTCGCTACCCTCACCCCGACCTCTCCCGGGAGCCGGATGCTGCTTGGCATCGCGCCGCCGCGGTCTCTCGACGTGCCTGGGCACACGCACCCCTCCGGCAGCACCGCCGCGGTTCTCACGGTGCTGGGGGGGCCCTTCTCGCCCTGGGCCGCCTCTCCGGGCACTCCGGTGCGCGAGAGCGCAGCTGGAACGGCGCCGCGCAGGGGCGAACCGTGCCAAGGCGAGCTCTGCCAACGAGGAGCCCCAACGGCCGGCTCCTCCGCGCAGCCTCTCGCCGCCCCCGGCCGCTGCCAAAAAACACGGGGCAGCTGTTGTGTCATAACCTCGTCGCAGCCCTCTTCACAAGAAATGTAAACTAGTCGGACCCTCGGGAAGAAAGAAAACATTCTCAGCTGACCTTTAAGGGGAGGGAGGGGGGGATTGCTGCAGAAGAGCCAGTTTGAACACATCTCAAAGGGTTTGGGAAGCAAAACGCCAGGCAAACAGCATCAGGCTCCGGCAGCTTTGCATGACTCCAGTTAATGCTCGGAGCTGGGGGAGACCTGCTTGTCGCCGTACCATCCCTTCCTGTCACACGTTCATCTTCAAAAAAAAAACACCTCAAGGAGCCGGGGAGACCTTTGGCCATGGGCAAAGAGCACTGGGGTGTCCCCGCTCCCCGCAAGTAACAACAGAGATGTTTGAGAAGTTCCCGAGAAAATCTGTGTATTTTCTGAAAACTAGACTGCAGAGTACTAAATGGGGGTTCTCAGCCTCTCCACACCGAGAGCAAAATTGCTCTGTGAAGAATTTCAAGTAGAATTGAATGGAATTTCTCTTCTGGGGCTCCATTTGGCACATCTGAGCCGCTGCAGAATGTGGCTGTTTACCACAGTTTGAAACTGTGTCGTAAAGCACATATTATGTGAGTAGCCTAGAAATGCAGCAAGATTTCAGAGACAGAATTGCTCTGAGCCTTTTTATTAAACGAAACATCCATTTTCTCCCAGGCAGAAACCACAATGGTATCCATCATAAAAATGATCAATAAAGCACTGGGTTGCGACTCCTGTTGTCTAGTTTAATTTTGTTATTGAAATAATGGTTTCTCAGTGCATGGAATTTCCTGGGCATTAATAACAGACATCAGCATCACCTCACACCCATCCCTTCACATTTCTTATTTATTTCCAGAAAGCACCCACTGCCCAGACCATAGGAGCCAGGATTAACGTACTTGCCAACGATACGGGTGCTTGTACCCAGCTGCCTGGGCTATGACCAGCTGGATCATCCCGCAGGTGATGCTGAGAAGCAAAACCCGGCATCTAGATTTTGGGAACAAATTTTGGCAGATTTCTGGGAAAGCTTTTTGCGATAGTACTTGGGAGCCTGCCACATCTGACTCATAGCACCAGGAAAAACAGAGGTGGGCTGCCCGCGTGGGAACTTAAGCACCGAGGTCTGTTTGAGAAAAAAAAAAAAAACATTTTCAGTGCACAAATTTCCAAGAGATTGGGGATTGTGATGCTGACCTGAGGATGATTTGGGCATACGCACCGCTTTGTTGAATTTATATTCCTTTCTGATGGTATTGTTCAACTAAAAAATGGAAATAAGCCCTGGGGTTTGTTGGTCACTAGCCTTAAAAATCAGCACATCTGGGCAAACAGGTTCACAAATGGGATTGTCTGGGAGAAAGATTAGTTTCAAGACCCCGGACTGATGTACCCGGGGTCTCTTTTGACATTAGCATTGCTCTGAGAAGCTGTTTCTACACCTAGGCAAGAATTTCCTGGCAAAACTATTTTCCTGTGGAAAAAACACTGTGTTGACAAAACTATGGTTTATGAGAAAGGGGTTGTTCTGAAAAACATCCCTTCTCTAGAACTGCCAGGGAAAAAAGTTTCAAAATTATCACAGAATCCTGTTTAGGGTCGTTTTTTGGGAGTTTTCGCCATATAAGAACTTTGACACCATCAGTTGGATAATTGCAAAAACCTGTATAAAAACCTAAAATACATTTGAGATCACAGTCAAAGCTTCCGTTAAATTAGCTAAGTGAGTTGCTTAGCTGTTAGACTTAAATTTTAAGCCCATGAAAGTCTGGCATTCAAGAGCTTGTTTTTTGGAAGGGTGGAAACGGGAGCTCACAGATGGGCAAGAATTTGCTCAGTGCTGGACAATGAGCGTGGACGTGAGTCAAGACATCGCCTTGCACAAAAACAACACAGTGGGAATTTCCACTGGTGGCCTCGCTGGGCATGGCTTTGGCACCATAATCCTGATCCTTCCGAAAATCCACGGCACTCTTCTCCCTGGTTACACTCAACTTGGCATTAAAGTTTTAATGGTTCATACCTTTGGGTGTGTTGGAGCCTGAATGCTGGAATCCTCCATCTCAGCCACACAAACACTGCAGCGACCTCGCAAAAAAAAAAATTGCTCACCCTGCCGTGATCTTCCTAGCAGATGAGAAACCGGAGCTTGGAACTGCTCCCCACCACCACTCAGTCTTGTTGCTCTGCTTGTGGATTTTATTAGCTGTCAACGTGTCAAACTTCCACTTAGCTGGACAGCTGCATGATCAGCCAGACTCTGAGGCTTGCCAATAAAATTTAACAGAGCTATCAGAGATTGTGGTATGGGAATACTCAGGTATCAGAAAGAGCAAATGAGACTTAGGTAAGTTCACCTTTCACGTGGTAAAGCAGAGAGAGGTGATGAGAAAAAAGAAGCAAAGAGATACACAGGCCAACTTATTTTGTTTGGTTTTCCTTGTAGCAGAGGGCTGGAGCAGCTCTGCTGCGAGGACAGGCTGAGGGAGCTGAGGTTGTTCGGCTGGAGAAGAGAAGACTCCGGGGGGACCTTACCCCTGCCTGCAGTGCCTGAAGGGACCTACAGGGAGGCTGGGGAGGGACTTTGCACAAGAGTGGCCAGCAACAGGACAAGGGGAAATGGATTTAAATTGAAGGAGAGTAGGTTTAGATTGGATCTTAGGAAGAAATTCTTCAGTCCGAGGGTGGCAAGACTCTGGAATCGATTGCCCAGAGAGGCTGTGGATCCCTGGAGATGTTCAAGGCCAGGTTGGATGAGGCCTTGAGCACCCTGGGCTGGTTAAGGGCGTCCCTGCCCATGGCAGGGGGTTGGATGAGATGATCTCTAAGGTTCTTCCAACTAAGCCATTCTATGAGCCTGTGATTTTCGTTTGGTGCCTGTAGAGAGGTTATCACAATGGGATTCCAGCACAGGGGTGCTGGGTGTCAGCGGTACAGCCTGACAGCAACACCTGAGCCACAATTCCAAGACCTGGGTGTGATCCAGGGACTGTCCAGTCACGGCTGCAGCAGACAGGTGGCATGGAGACCCAGAAGGTGGATGAAGCAATGTCTAGCCATTGAGGAGCAGCAAAGGGTCGCAAAACATACATCTGCCTCCCATTGTACATGTTAGCATGATAAGCTTTTGGGGACAAGATAGATGGGTAGATGTTGGCATGGCCCTTAACACCCAGAAACCCTGGATCTCAGCTGGTCCCACCGTTATTACAACTTTCCTCAATCCAAGGCACATCTCTAGGCCTTAAAAACTCTGCTGAGAGAGGACTGAGACTATGAGGTGGCAGAAGTTTCCCTTCTGGATAGATACATGTGTAGATGTGTGTGTGGCTCACTTTTTTTTTCTTCCCCTCCACAAAAACTTGATTGACTAATGTTTGCAGATCCTGAGAGCCAGTAAAAGATCTGCTCTGATATCCAGAAAATTTTACAAGGGGCGGCAGGCTTAAAAGTGGTGGGAAGAAGCTGACTCTGCCAGGATGTCGGAATGAGAAAGCCATCAGGAATGTGCCTCGGAGAACAGCTGCTACTAGAGCCCTGGCAGGAACCTCCACGCAAGCTGCCTGGGAGCAAGTAGGGGGATGCGGAGATCACAGTTTGAGACGAGGGAAAGGTTCCCTGTATTTATTTATTTAGCTTTCTCTTTCTCCCTCGTCAGGGCTCGTGCAGACACAGGTTTCTCTCGCCCCATAACAAGGTGTTACCTAAACCGTTCTCCTCCCTTGAAACTCCTTTTTTTTGTTTTTGAGTTTGCCCCAGAACCCTCTATTTTTATTTCCCCCTGAACAACTCATGTCCATCTACGCAACCAAGAGCAATTAGAAACAGAATATGCAAAACAATAACGGGGGGGGGGGAATTCACACTTCCCAACTTTCGGTAGCTCAGTCACCTTAATGAGCTGCTTTCCCAGGCTCCATCTACGAACCTACGCCACTGGCAAATTAACACTTGCACTGTTGAACACCCTGGCGTGGTCTTTTTGGCTAAGATCAAAACTAGAATCAGTTTAAAGTTTGCTAGATTTCCCTCCGCAGCCAAATCCTGAGGGATAGTGGTGTCAGGAAAATCTCAAGAGAAAGCTGGAGGGGGGTGAGAGGAAAAGCTCTTAACCAGGGAATATCTTCAGGTGTGGGGGGAGATGTCCATCCCCAGGCAGCCGGGGGAAACCAGCAAAAACTTCTGGTGGTTTTGGCTTCTGAGCCAGCAGAACAAGTTCATCATCCTGAGAACCACAGAACAAAAAAAAAAAAAAAGCCTGTTTTGATTCAGAGGAGCCGGTTAATTGACTGACTGTCCTTGTCACCAGCCTGGAGTATCGTTTCTCTCCTCTCGGTGCACACACAGAGACCCCGGTTGCTCAGCCTGAAGCCAAACCGCGCCGGCCGCGTGGGGGACGGACTGCTGGGGTCTCCATTTCACTTCTCTAACCCAGCACAATCCCCAAGCCCTCCCCCCTTCCTTCCCTGTCCCCGAGGGACTCTATTATACCCCCCGATCTGTTCACACTCCTTATCCCTCTGCGTGTTTGCACACACTGCTGACCCAGCCTTTATCTGGAAGACATAAGGGTCTCTGTGTGGAGTTCCCACAAGGGCTATTAATCGTGTAGATGTCAGAGTCCCCCGGCTCCAAACCCTCCCCTCCTGCTCCTCCCCTCTTCTCCCCCCCCCCCTCCCCGCCCTTTTTGTGCTCTCTGGAGATCCAGGGGGAGGGAAAAAAAAAAAAAAAAAAATTCACCAAAATTCACACGCGGAACTTGCAAACTTTGCAAAATATGATCTGCTCCCCCGGGCGAAGATGGTGAATGGTGTGACTTCTCCTAAAGCGCCAAACGCAAACACACACGCACACCGCTTCCTTCTAGGCAAAGGGAGGAATTTCCTCCAAGACAAAGCAGAAAGCTCAAGGACTCGCCAGCTTAAGGGAAAGTTTGGCTCCTGGTTCCAACCTGGACGGAAACCCTCCAGCTGGTACCGCTGAAATGGGCCAAATCCATAACGGCGTCTCTGCAAATCCATGAGAACGTGGGAATCACAGAATGTTTGGGATTGGAAGGGACTTTGAAAGATCATCCAGTCCAATCCCCCTGCCAGAGCAGGGTCACCTACAGTAGGTCACACAGGAACGCGTCCAGACCGGGTTTGAATGTCTCCAGAGAAGGAGACTTCACAACAAACTACAGGACTGGATCTGAGTCTCAGATTCATGTGAACCCCAAAGAAGAGGTGCATCCAGGCTACTGCCTCTCACCACCCTCATCCCCAGTCCCACAACCCCTTTTTTCCCCAAGGGAAGCAAGAAGCTGGGCCACCGGGCTGCCCTGCTCCGCTCAGGCTCTCGTCCTTACCTGAACTCGAGCCTCGGTGAGCTTGGTCCTCTGAGCTAACTCCTCCCGTGTGTAGATGTCTGGGTAGTGGGTTCTCTCGAAGGCTTTCTCCAGCTCCTCCAGCTGCTCAGCAGTGAAGGTGGTCCGGCTGCGGCGTTGCTTGCGCTTCAAAGGCAGGTCTGGTTCGGATTCCACGTCGGAGCCTTCATCCAGCCTGTTACCTGGGGTGGGAATGAAGTGGGAGGTGAGTGGCTAAAAGTCACAGGGTGAAAGGCTGTTGGGAGAGAGCTAAGCAGCCCAGCAAAGCAATCTTGGCTCTACCGTGATGGTGTCCATCGGAACAAACACCCTATCCATGTGTGATGCATCCACCACTTTCAGTATTTCTGTAGTTCCCAAGTATTTTTTTTCCCCCCACATCATAAAAAGTCCACCTACAAAATGAGAATCGTTTGCAGGACAGGGGTAGTTCAAAGTCAACTGCTGAAAGAAGTGAAAGAACGTCTAGTTGTTGGCTTATTTCAAGAAATTACTATTTTTGATTAGAAACGACTGTGTTTCAGAATTGCACATTTTACGTGGAAGAAATGTAGAAGCTGAAATGGGTCAATATGTCAATACATAATCATAGAATCTTAAAGGTTGGAAAAGACCTCTAAGATCATCAAGTCCAACTGTCAACCCAACACCACCGTGACCACCAAACCATGTCCCAAAGTGCCACATCTACACATTTTTTGAACACCTCCAGGGATGGTGGATTCACCACTGCTTCACTCCTCTTTCAATAAAGAAATTTTTCCTAATATCCAATCTAACCTCCACTGATGCAACTCGAGCCCGTTTCCTCTCGCCCTGTTGCTAAGATTTTTAAGTCATCGATTTGACTTGTGCAGCCTAATTTCTTCTTGTGCTTTTTCAAGTATCATCGTTTAAGTTTTCAATTATTTTAAACCACTTCAGGAGGAAAAAAAAAGAAAAAAACACTAAGAATTTTTGCAGCTAGGAAAGACCTTTCCAGCTCTTGTCTGGACTACCTACAGGATACAGCTCAACTTCTCTTAACTTTCCAAATTTCAGCAGGAGCTTTGCACAAAGTCAGACTCCTGCAGCATTAAGATGCTGTGACAGCCCTTTACCAACACCTGCTTGCTCCACCCTCCCTTACCCTGGACCTCTGCCTTTCGTTTCTGTCTACCTTGAGCCTTGCACCGCATCGACTCCCTTCTGAGGTCCTTCCCAAGCCCACATAAGCATGGCTGGAAGCAGCAAGCCCAGTTTTGCTCTGGTTTGGGGTGTTTTTTTTGTCTGGAGATGAAGCAGAAGGCACTACACAGATATCCACCAAGCCTACAGTCAGACTCGATGGATTTTCGAGGGGACACACCACCAGCAGCATCAGTTGGGACTCTAGGGTTGGCCACGGAGCAGAGCTTGGAGTCCAAACACACGCAAGGTGCAGGTTATCGGCTCCCTGCCGTGGAGGTGTTGACGTACAGAGGACCTCAGCCAGGCCAAAACTTTGGTTTTGGGACAGTGTAGGATGTGCCACTGACTCATGGCAGCAGAGAAGGAAGGAGATGATCTATGAAACCCTTCAGCTAGGTGAGAGATCTGGCCTCTGTCACCTTTTCCTTCTCTGTCATGAGGAGCCTCGTTACATACGCACTCTGTTTTCCCCTCTCAAGTTGGACTTCTATCTTTCAGAATAATTGCACAGACAGACCGAGAACCAGGATCTCCTTAAACACTGTGCTCACGGAGAAATGCGTTTTCTTTTGAGTGTGTGTTTTTCCCATTTGCTAATTTAGGATTAAAGCAGGATTTACGTCTTGACGATAAAGTCCCCTAAAGTTAGCGATATTGTTTTTCAGTCTTCTGTTTTCGTTCAGCTCCTACGCTTATCACCATCCAAAAATCTGCCTTTTTCTTTTTTGAGAGATGGGAACGGCAGCTGTGACTTCCCCAACAGCTGCTCGAGAGCCGCGGCGGTTCGAGGGGTATGAGGCAGATATCCCATCGGAGCTCGCTTGTTTATACTGAGATCACCACAAAATGCCACCGCGCTCGGCTCGCTGCAGCACAAAAATGCTTTTATGTCTCGGGGTTTCACGGGGAGGATGCGGTGTCAGACCTCAGCTAACGGCACTTGCGCTGGAGTCAGAGAAACTCCGCAGCAGAGGAGTGGGTGGCTTGTTTTGGGGGCAAACCTCTCACCTTGGGAGGTTTTCCCTTCTAGCTCTGGCTTACCAACGCACTGGGTTTTTACAGGTATTCATCTTTTTAAATCAAGATTTACCTTGTTGCTGAAGTCAGTGAGAAGTTCACTGTTGACTCCAGAGGAGCGGCATCTGTCCCATATTTTAAAGAGAGTTTCACTGTACACAGCAGAAATTTGTTACTAAACTAGCTTTTTGGTTATTTCCATTTTCAGGGGGAGGTCCAGGGTCTCAAGTGGCGTAAAAGGAACATCTGCACTTGAAAATAGCAGCCCTCCACATCTGGATCCCAGATGAATTGGGGCAGGTAGAAACACATCTGGACCTTGAAGTACCGTGCTGTGCAAAAGCACATCTGGAAACCTATAGCATACAGTATATTTCTTTAAGTTAATCACTTCAGTCACCTACTATTATTGGTTTAATTTGTTTGTGTCTTTTCTGGAAATACACAATATGACAATAAATAATGGCAGAGGAGTGTTTTGGGCTGGGATGCGAGAGGGCTGGAGCATGGAAGGGGAAGGAAAATATATGAAATTAAATGCCATTTAACTCTACAGCTGAGCATATTTCTGTGTAACAAATACACATTTCTGTGTAGTTAGTACACACGCTTAACAGCAGCTTTCAGCCTGTGAGCTCTTTATGGCAGGAACTGTCATTCGTGGCAGGTTTCACACCTGGTGCAACAAAGCCCCAACTTGTGGTGACAGCAAAACAACTTTTTTGAGATCTAACCCTTGGCCACTTGATAGCAATGCCCTAACATCTACCTGCAGCTCATCCACTTGCCTGGTCCAACTGCTTACACAGTTCACAACTAAACTGGGATGTAGCATCCTCCTGAATGAAGGAAAAGTCTAAAAACCTATAATGTGTTCCATCTCCCGCCCTTCATTCATGATTTTTTGCTGCAAAAGCCTGGAAAGGAAAACAGATGAAGTTTCCTCAAGAGCTTTGTGGTCCTAACTAAGGATCCTTGGTTTGGCTACAAAGTTTTGGGAGAGGAAAAGCGATTCTCGTGAGTAACAATCCGTCCTGTTCACAGCAGCACTGGTAAACGTGCTGGCCCTCATCCTGGCTGCAGGGTTAAAAGGGTGGAGAGCCAAACCTTGCCCCATAAACTGACGTAACACTTTCTATCCTTAAGTCTCCAAACGCCTCCCCACTGGCATTAACTCCATTTCACAGCCGTGACAGGGGTGGCGGAAGTCACCCACCTACGGTCCCCCTTGTGAGTCAGGAGCAAAGCTGGGAAAAGAAGCCACAGCTCCTCGTGCCAAGTCCGAGGCTCCAACAACATGACTACAAAGACAAAACCAAGCGAGCAAGAAAAATCCCAGGGTATGTCTGGAACCAGCTGGCCTTGGTACGAGGCAGCTGCTGCTGTCAGACACAGATTCATTAAATAATATAGAAAGTCTTTCAGCTGAGACAGGCTGCAGTACGAGCCTATTATCTAACGAATCCCCTATTAGCAGGGGACAGTCTCTCTTACCTGCCCTAACTCGAGGATCTAACAAGTTTTTGCCATTCCTAAACAGCTGAAACCCCCTGGACAAACCACTGCTGTAATCTCTGCAAAGTTTCTGTGCAATAAGAAGTTTTATAAAGCTGCAGGAGTAACTCCAGGAGATTCCTTTGCTGGGCAAGTCCAGGGGGATTCACCCAGAACTCAAAGGCTTCATTTTTTTGTCCCACATGTGGAAAATGGATGCATACCAGTGCCAGCAGCATGAGCCCGGGGCCAATCCAAGTTTACAACCTCCAGCACAACGAGGCTACTGCTGTAGAAATAATTATTAGCATAAGCTTGTAACTTTTTACACTTCCTCAGCACAGGCAGCAATGAGCACCCTGCAAATACAAAGGTGGAGAAATATCTAGCAGCAGCTTCTTGTGTGGCTTACCCATCACTAGTTGTGATGAAGGATGGGAAAGAGTTAGCTGTCTGGTATGCAACTCCCCTAGGATCTCATACTGGCTAAAGTTTGACAGAGAAGAACAGAACGGAGAGGTGAACGGAGGGGGAAATCTCACAGCAGGACAAATCAAAGAAAAGGAAAAGCTGAGAGAAAAGTGGGTGTGGACACACACACTGGTTCCACTGTATTTTGGTTTTAAGAATGATTCCAACCTTATTATTTAACGTAACTGCTCCATAGCTCAGAAAGAAAAAAAAAAATGCTCAAATCTGTTTGCTTTGCAACACTTTTAGAAATAAAGGGGTGTTGGCTTCGTTATGGAAATGAAAGTGAGGTTGCCAGGGTGAAAATCCATAAGCTCTTCCCTCTGTTGGATGGGGGGCTATTCAAGTGTACAGGCTCCTTCTTGGGGCAGAGATACAACACAGCTTGTGTAAGGGGGGAGAGACCAAGCGAAGGGACTTGCTGAAGGTTTGCATGGACCAATGTCAAGTCCTCACCTTCAGAGAGGATGAGCTTGGGAAAACGGAATAAACCAAAACGGTTCTTTCTCTCTGTGGAAACTAATGCAGCCGGAGCGCGTGCTCAGATGTGTGCACAGGACGGCACAGGAAAGGTGACAAAAGCCCAGGTTTGTTCTGGGACCTGTTCTAGCACGAGGAAACATGTAAATTATCACCCACCAACTCCCTGAATAATGCTGCCAATTCAGGTTGGGGTACAATTAGCAAGAGCTGGGCAGAACTCTCTGGAGGGGCTTAAAAGGAATAGAAGTGGACTGGACCTTGAGGAAGGGAACAAGGAAAAGCCTCTGTAATTATGGACTGGATGTGTCCTACCTCTCCCCATTCCCTTCGCTCCTCTATTTTCCTGCGTCCCCTCTCTCTGCCTTCCTCCTCTCCACCCCCATTCACTGCTTCTGGGCGCCTCTTAGCCCTGGAGTTAAATTAATCAACAGGATTAGGTGGAATCGGCCACAACAAGACCCTCCAGGCTCAGACTGAGCCCTTGATGCTCTACGAGGACCTGCTGCCTTGTCGTGAAGCACCTTGGTGCCGTCTGGAAGGATTGGCAGACAGGACCAGACATGAAAACGCATTCATTAAAGTGGGGATCGGATTTGGTTAGAGGGTAAAGGGGAGCTGCACGTTGCCTCCTTCAGTATTTCTCATTTCCTCTCTCTCTTTCTCTCTTGCTTCCAGCTGCACCATCCTAAAAATTAAACGTGTGGGAGAAAGGAAGAGGGGGAAGGGAATGGTTTTGTGAACTGCTTGTCCGTAACTGCACCTTTTAGGCTGCAACTGGCATTCACAAACTCCTCCAGACACTATTGGAACAAGGGCGATGCTCCACGAAATCACACCTGCAGGTGACCGGCTGGGAAGCTAACGCAGGCGCAAGGACATTTGAGTCTAACAGCATGAGAGAAGTAAGAAAGTCTCATTTTGAAAGGGCCAGCAAAATCTGAGCACCCCCACATTGCAGCCCCACAGCAGGTCCCCCCTTCTTCACAACACTCTCCATCCACCAGAGCTGTCACGTTCGGTGGTCCCAACCCCTGCATACACGTAGACATGCACATTTTTCCAGTCCCAGGTGTACCCGAACTTCAGGTATATAAAATAAAATCAGGTTACTTTGTGCTGGAGGACAATTAAAGAGTCTCTGGATGAGCTTGAAAAGGGCAGGCTTCACCTGATGCTTTTACTGCCTGACATTGCCTTAACAAATGGAGCCGCGTTGCCATGGGAGGAGGTACCCATCTCACGGGTGAAAATACCTCCTGGTCGTGGGTATCTTGTCATGAAATAATAATATTATACCCAAGATCCTTGCTGTGGATCTCAGCTACAGTACATCTGCAAAGAAGAGGGGGTGGGACCACACGTCTCGCACTTTCTACTCCCTCCAGGGGATGTGGGTTGAACAAGGACCAGCAAGATGCAGCCGTTTATTCACCAAGCATGTCCTCTGTGCCAGACCCTGCTTCAGAAGCAGGAGCTGAAACTCTCCCTGACTTCTTAGCATCTGCCTTTCCCTCTGGCAGAAAGCAAACAAAACCCATCAAAATGCAAACAAGACTGCGAAAAGCCCGAGAGAAGGGCGACACAGTGGCAGCATCGCGGGCGCAGAATTGCATTGCCTCAATTTTTCTTTCCAACACGAAAACCCTTTTCTCTCCTTCCTCGGAAAATGATGAAGTCTTGAGTTCTCAACGAGAGAGAGGTGCACGTGTGTGCAGAATAACCCCCAAACCTATTCGACAGCAGGTGGGACTGCAAAGGGGGATGGAGGTGTTTCAAATCCGCACAGCCCCCCACCTCTCCTCTGTCCAACACATTCCCAGACTCACAAAACCCAATAATGGACGCGGCACATACAATAAAGCTTGGATTTCCCCCACCCCTCCCCTTTCCAACCTGTAAACTCCCCATTCCCCAGCATTTGCTCGTGCCTGCGCGGCTCTATTACAGTTTAACATAGTTTAGAGCGCTGCGGCGTGGAGCAGCGGCAGAAAACGAATCGCATAATAGTTGATATGCGTTTTAATCAAGTAATTCGGTCCAAGCAGAATGATAGCGCCTGTTGGTGGGGTGCCCTTGAATACCAAACAGACCGGGTAGCCGGCCTAGGAAAATGAAAAAGTCATTTACAGCTCAGCTGGGGGCTGCAGTGTTCAGCAAAGCATTAGTGTAGGGGGCCTTAGGAGATAAAGGTTTGGGTATTTTTCTCTCTTTTTTTTGATTCTTTCTTTTTTTTTTCCCTTTTTCTTATCCAGGCACTGAACTGGCCAGCAGTAACCAAAGCACAGACTGAGGTAATGTGGGTTCTACAACCTGGAAATAATACTCACAGGGCAGCTGATGCTCTCGAACAGGGAGGCAGAGACAGTATGTGTCTGTCTGTCTGGGAGGAATATAGAAAAGGTTGGGCGGGGGGAGAGGGGAGAGGTGTTTCACAGATGGATAATTCCCTCATCATGCCAAGATCTCTACTGAATGAGCAAGATTGTGTGTGGAAGGAGGGAGAAAGGAAAGCTGGAGGTTTCGTGGATTAAAAGGGAGCATATGCAAAAAATGTCCCAGCGTGGACACCTCCCCACGCGTCGGGGACAGGACATGGCCAGGCAGTACGATGACCATGGTGAGAACCACACAACCTGCCATGGGACGAGGGATCCGATGATTTCTCCGTGGTTGGATTCCAAATGTTCACCCAGGAGGAGCCCCATGTTCACGTGCTGGGCTTGAAGATTCAAAGCTGGTGCGATGTGTTAGGTTTTACCTGGTTCTGGCTGTCCAAATAGGGAAGTACCCTGAGCACTCACGCAAAACTTGCTTTCCTCTTACCTCTGCCAGAAATTGCCTCCTAACCCATGGATCGGTTTGAGGGTTTTAAGAAATCTCTTCTATGGGAGCACTTCACCTGGCACTTGGCCGTGAAATACATACACGCCTCTAAACAAAAGCGTTTCTCTTTGGTTAGAGTGCCAGTCTGGGATGCACAGAGGTCCAAAATTCACCTGTTTTCCACTATGAAAATCACTATATCTTCTTGAGCAAGACTTAACATTCTGGGCTCACTTCTAGCTGGGTTCATAGGCATAACCACAAGTGGACCTTGTTTTCCTTGGAACAGCAATCCATCACCAAAAGCCTCTTGCCAATACGAGCACTTGCCCTGCGTGAGGACATACCCAACTGCTTGCTCGGCATGCCTCTCTCTACCGATTGCAGCCACTCCAAGTAATTCCGTTCAGGTTGAGAACACACTTTAGCCTTGAAGCTGGAAGCTAAACTGGCTGAGGGCATTTCCACGAAGAAGAAGGGGTCGCCTCCCTATAACCAGATGCTCTTTCTTAATCCGTGCCACGCACATAGACCGAGCAAACTCCTTTGCTGACGTACACCGGCGCAGTTCTGCTGAAAGCCAAGAAGTTGTCCTCGTTTATCTCGGTGGAGGGATCTGGTCCCGGAGGCTCCATCTATTCTGCGTGCAGAAATAGTGAGAGACACCAGGGCCCCAACAAATCCTCACGCAAATCAGAGTCTGGCAGCGGAGCTACCAGCTGCGGTGCCCCCGCGCAAGGACACATGGCCACAAAACCCACAACGTATTCAGTTCCTCGCGAGCGGTGAACAAAACCAAACCATCCCGAACATTTGGAGAAAGATAGGGAGGGAGGGAGGGCGAAAGGGAGCCTACGTCTCCAACAGCCTTTGTTAATTCCCAGCGCTGGCCTGAACATAAACAGATGGAATATCCATCAACTCCGGTCGCCTTTTCTTTTCTTTCAACTTTTTTCTAGTTCTCGCCTCCCTGCCCCCTCCACCCCTAACACTCTTTCTTCTGGCTTTTGTTTGGCCTTTTAAAGAACCCCGAGGTAATGAGGCCTGCCCCAACTCCCCAGCACATCTGTGAAGTCCATAAAAGGCCCCTTTTTCACTTCAATATTCATAGCCGCGTGCTTGCGGCAGGCGCGGGATCCAGCGGAGGAGGGCTGCACGAGAGGGGCTCGCCGGCTCCTCCGCTTGAATCGAAACGATGTCGTTAGGGAGGCATCAATAGCTCTCCCAAAACCAGGCAGCAAAGGGAGACCAGCTGGGGTACAGGGGGAATAAAGAGGCAGGGAGAAGAAAAAGCCCGCTTGAGTTTTCCCTTTTTTTTTTTTTGTTGCTTTCTTCCATTTTCAGCTTCACCTCTCCTGTTCCCTTAAAGCAATTTCTCAAGGGCATAAGGAAGTGGCTGGAGCAGCACAAACACATCCCACCCGATGGCCCAAGCTGCGCAGGAGAACTGGGTATAAGTTCCCAGGACACTGGAAGCTGCTGGTGTTAGAGATGGGAGCTCTGATCTTTGATTTACAAGTTAAAGCAGCAGGTAAACCTGCGACAGATGACCTGGCCTGCTGCGCGAGCAGCCAGGCCCTTTATTCAGGCAAGAAGGACTAGTGTGTATATGGTGCCTGGGGCTGAAAAAACCAGCAGGTAACCAGCCAAATGGAAAAATTAAACATACCTGTTTAACTTGGTGCTCTGATTTGTTTCAGCGCCGTTCCTGGCAGAGGTGCTCAGCACTTGCCTAAACGTCCCCAAGCCAGCAAGGAACCTCGCTCCCCAGGGCTCAGCTCAAGTCCTTGACTCAACCACTCAGGTCATATCATGCCTCAACGAGCCGGAGGCCAAGGAGATGCAAGGAGATGCCCAACTCGCTGTAATCCTGCTCTTTGTGCCCATTTTCCCCCAGCACCAAGCGGGCATAATGGCACAGATGCTGTAGTGAGGGGGTGAACCTCCAGGAGCCCGTTAGACCACTTTGCCTCCCCATTCCCAGCACAACACAATGTCTAACTGCTCCCCACACACGTTACGACCACCCTCTGAGGGTGCCTGGAGCTACAAATACCATAATAGAAAAGACACCGTATTATTCAAACACCTTTGTGAAAAATAACGAGATCCACAGGAGAGACTCTCAGAACTGACTCTGGCCAAACGATGGGCATCTCTGTAAGGGCTATTTTGTCCTCACACCTCAGTTCTCATCTTGAAAATCGTGTGTGCTTCTATGCTGGACTCAATCCCTCACCCTTAATCTATTCCAGTGATTTTTACTCTGTAATTTTCCCAAAGCTGGGTGGAAACACCGTGGCTACATCTCAGACGCTGGCAGTACCTAAGCAAAAGTCATCTTTCTCCAGATCTCGATTCCCTCGGGTGTAACCTGTTCCCCAGCACATCACGTACGCACAGACACGCCACCTCGGCTGCCCGGCGCGGCGCACAAATCCAGGTTTCCCAGTTCCTCGGCTGTGACAACCTCTGCTCCCCCTCGCTTTGTCCCAGCAGGGCTCTGCTCATGTACTTGAAGTCCTGCCACCCCTCCTGTTCCAGTCCTGGGCCCCGCGCGCTCTGCCAGCACATCTCAATCTTGGCCGATAGCTGCCTTGCTATTCTTACGCCGGGGTCCCCGCGTAGCTCTATCATTGCTCCTCCATCCCAATTTGCAACACCCTCTTTTATTTTCACCCTCAGCCCCTCTATAGCTCTGCCAACGGCCCTTAATCTTGTCCTGTAGCTCCTCTGCTGTTCCAGCCATGGGCCTCCCTGGCTGGATACATCAAGTCAAAGACCTTTCAATATAAGACTCTTTCAGGAAAGATAAACAAATTTAACCTCATAAACCTTTCCCAATCCTGAAAAACCAGCCCGTGAGAATGAGGCACCAGAGACCACTTAACCACACATGAGAAACACATTCCTCCCGCTGTTTGCAAGCCCTGCTTCATTTGTCTGAATGTCAGGCCGACCGCCTGAAGCCAAGAGGTGTGCGAGAGCGGGCACGAGCGACCACTTCGCTTCCTTTAGTTTGTCATCTACCATGTCTGTGAAAACAGAGGGATGCAGCAAAAGTCATTAAGGCAGTTGTCCTTGGAGAAAATTTGATTCTTCCCCCCCCTCTTCTGCTTCCTTCCCTTTGCCCCTTTTTATTTACATATATAAACACACAATATATGTACGTGCATCCTCTTTTGCTTCATCGCTACCTCCACTTGCTTTCCTCCTCTCTCTACTGCACTTGAACAGCTCCTCTGTCTTTCTCTCTGTATTTATGCCTCCTTACTTTTCTCCCATCACACACAAACACTCTCAGCTTTACATTAAATCCACGGCGAAAACACTGGAGTACGGGACTGTAAAAAGCTGCGGGTGAAAAGATCTGCAACCAGAACGTGCCCCGTCGTTGAGTTGGCCAACAGCAACTCCGGCTGCCGCTGAAAATGTGTTGAGAAGCTGGACTGTGACATTCGCCTGCAATTGAACCCCTCTGCTTGTCTCTGCTGCTCTCCGCTAGCCGAGCCGGGAGAAGAAAGAGAAGAAAGAAAAGTATAGGGAGGAGAGAATGCAAGTGACAGAAAGAAGGATTGAATGAAGGAGTGAAAAGAAAGAAAGATATCCCTGCGCCGCTTGGTCCTTTATCAGCCCTGTCATCTGGTGCAGGGCCCTGGTCGCATTGTCTCACCTTGGACAAAACAAAAAGGCGGTTTTTTTTTGTGCAGATTCCTTTAGAGCTGCCAGAGCCCGCACCTTAGGGGGTCGCTAAAGGCTGAATGTGCAGCTGACAGCCCCGCGCAGCCCGATGTGATATCAATAAACTCCGACACGTCAACTCTTCAGCACAGCTCATGTGGAAGGTACGGCTTGAATATTAAAACCTCCAGCGGCCGGGAAATAAGCTCGGGGCAGAGAGGGGGGAGGAGGTGGCTCGGAGCAAGACGAGGCCGGCGAGCGAGGGGGCTGCGCTAGCACAAGCTAAGGGCAAGGCACCCGAAAAAAGAGGCGCCTTCACGGATCTGCTACCTGCTGTCTCAGTAACCGTTCGGTGTCTTTTTGCTGTTATTCTTGACTGCCAGCAAGGACAAGAGGCGTACAGCCTCGAGCGACAGATCCTGCCATAGGTCCTGGGTCAGGGATTCTCCTCGAGAACCAAACTGGACAGGAGCCCAACAGCCCAACCAGAGCCTGGCCTCACCTGCCAGATGCTATGTCCTGCCTCCTGCTTGGTGAAGGATTTGCTTCGAGGTGGGCGTAGTGTGCTCACAAGTGAGTTTCTTCAGATGCTGCTGTTTGCTTTCTGATGGGACTCAAAGGCATCCGTCAGCAACAGAGCCTGAGCTGTGCTGGCAACAAAACTCCCAGCTCAGAGCAACAAGCCAGGCAGCAGAAATGCCTGTTTTACTGATGTGAAACTGAAGGCCAGTTGTAATTTTTTTGCCCCTTCTGACTCTGCAACAAGAGTAGAGAAGAGTAGAGAGTAGAGTTGGGACAGCATCATGACAGAAGTACTGGTGAGCCATTAGCACTGGCTACAAAACATTTTCCTCTGCCATCACTAGGTTCCAGAGTGAACATTCCCAGTTGAAATAAAAGTAGCAGCTCACTCCTTGAGAACAGAACTGTGCTAAGCCCAGAACCATGCTAGGCTCTCTGAAGACCACACAAAGTCCACAGCCTCCATTTCCACTGGGACCACAGCTCTGAAATGTTATTTTCGCTGCAAAGGTTAGAACATGCTTTTGCCCAGATTAAAGACTTGGAGTCTCGAATGCCAGTTCCTCTAAAAGGATGAGGGGGAGGCCAGGGTCACTGTCAGAGCAGAGCTGTGCTCAACATGCCCTTTAACCCTGGTGGAGGCAGGACACAACCATCCCATGATGTCACGATCGAGACAAAAGGAAGTTTCAAAGCCTCCTGCCCTGCAGAGCAGGTTTTTCAGGAGGCAGATAGCTACATATGCATCGTATTCTGTGGGTTTTATCCGCCAAGTATTTCTCAGGATACACGACTTCATTCTTTACGCGTTTTGAAATGTAACAAGGGATCTTTCAGGAGCTTGCGATGATCTCTCTCGCTCTTGGATTGTGATCCGATGAGGCAACTGTGCCCTGACAGACGCGCACGGCATAAGCTGAAACCTTTCACACCTACTTCTTGCTTAGGAATTCAAGATGAGGAGCAAAGTCAAAAACATTTCTACCGTCATTAGACCAGAAGGGTGAGTGCAGCAGGGCTCCGCTCTTACCAGATTGAGATGCTGAATACGTGCAGAATAATGTTTTAGCCTGTCAGTCGCAGATGGAGACAGGTATTTCTGCCACTAGATCAGTGTTGGTTAAAACTGGGCAGATTTTGAGTTTGACAGTCAAATCCCCCAGAGGCAGGGAGGTGACAGTGTTTCAGGATAGCCTCAGATAACTTCTGTTCGACTGGACTGATTGTTCTTTTTTTAAATAAAGAATGAAAACATTTTAATCTAAGGTAGCAGAGACGTTTCAGCTGACCCAAAACGAAAAATCTTGCCTTGTTCTCCAACTATTTGAATAGAACAATTTCAAGATGAAGCTGGGATTTAAGACGACTTGAAAACCCCTTGTATCTTTTTTTTATCCCGCTCATATATGTGGGATCTTGTCAGAGGAGCTTGGTTTTGACCACATGCCCTTTGCCAATCACAGGAATCAAGAGAACCAAGAGTTGGTGATGTGTTGCTTGGAGACATGACATCTTCAACATCAAATTTTCAGTTCCCTCATGACTACGACTGTGCAAAAGGGAGAGAGTTTGTGTGCCTGGCTCTCTGGGACCTGCTCAGACCCATTCAGTCTTCTCTGCCTCAAGCTGATTTCTGGCAGACAGGCCAGCAGGGTGGTGGGCACAGGAAACATCTCATGAGCTACATGTATGACTTGCACTAGCAGGTAATAAAAACAGATTCTGAGCAAAATCACCAAATAAAATAAGCACTAATGACTCTCAAATAAAAAAAAAAAAAAGTCAGAAACCCACAGAAACCTGCTTGAAAACCAAGCGGTGAAGTGTCACAAGAAGAAAATTCTCACCCTCAGCTTGAACGGACAGAGCAAGTGCACAAACTGTCACAGGAAAAATATTTTTCCAGCTACCGAAGAGCCCACATGAGAATCGCTCACCCTTCAAGGGGCCTGGTAATACGGAAGTTAGTTCCACACCATGTAGAGTTTTGAAAGCTGAGCACTGTCCATGCAAAAGGCTAACCTCTTTCATCCACCTCCTCTTCCCAACCAAATTTTACAGACCAGAGAAAATTAGCTGGAATGTTTAATGAAGCTTTTGATATTCATACTTCTTCAGCTGGTAAATAATTCCATTCTGCACACTGAGGACATTCAGGGTGCAAGCATGGAGATTTTCCTCTCGGGACAGGGTAAGTTGGCTTAGCTAAATTAAGAAATTACCTCCCCCTGAAATTCGAAACACTTCAAAAATGCAGTTGTCTGAATTGTCCAGATTCTCTGTGTTTCGGTGTGTGAAACAGCATTAAGTGTTATTTGTATTTCTGAAGTTCCTACAGCCCTCAACTGGAGTTAGGCAAGGGGGCTGCACTGTACCAAAGCATAGAAAAACAATGGCAGGAGGACAAGATGTGGGAACTAGATGGTGGAAATTTACTTTATATGTCTTAGCCAATACTGGAAATAAAACTTGAATGTCCTGATTCCCAGGAGACTGTTGGGTCCCCTGGCTGATCCTTTTTAGATTACAATACCCAAAAAAAAAAGAGATCATGACTTGGTCCGATGGTTTGCACCTTGCCAGGTGTGCTGCATAGCTCCTCCCAAACTCCCAACTAAGTGAAACCGCACCTTTCTGTGAGACATCATTCTGCTGAATATCACCTGCAGCTCTAACACATTATTCAAGTAATTGATTAGCCTGCCCTTCTTACTTCAACACTTTCCACCATGCCTAAAGATTCCCATTTCATGCTTCAGAAATCCCAGAAGAGAACGAGCTCCTGGGCTGCAAGAATTTGCCGGACAACCCCGGAACTGCCAGCAGCAGGACCGTGGCAGACCCCTCCAGTAACCAGCCAGCAGAGCACCCACCAGATGCCATCGAGTAAACCCAACCGGCTGGCAAAGATTTTTCAATCACAAGTGCCCCCTGAAAACTGTGTTTCTCCGAAAACCGCATTTCTCTGTTTTAATGGACGCAGAATGGACAAACCGACATCAGAAGGGCTCTCTCTGCAACGCAAAATTCACCACGGGCTGGGCGAGTAACCAGCAGACCCAGACTCGGAGCCCCAGCAAAACTCAAGCCCAAGGGCTGGACCGTTCCTTCCCTGGATGTTAATTTTAACTCTGGCTGTGCCGCGGTTTCAGTGGGGAGAAACCCCCGCCGGGATATTCAAGCATTGGGCTCAAACCCCCCATTCTGGGAGCCCCCGAGCCCCCGTTCTGGGAATGGCAGGGGCTGCCCCGGGTCACGTAGCCACCGTTTCACTCCCCACTGCGAGGGGCCCCGGCGCTGGATATTTGCAACCGGCTTTAGCGTCACAGTGGGAGCTGGAGAGGACTTACCAGCCCTTTGTGATGGATACGCTTTTCGGTCCAATGCTGCCAGCGCTATCGCTATTAGAAATGCCACCAGAATACAGGAGAGATTTTCCACTCCCTTCTCATCCATTATCTTATCTGTCGGTATTGTCCCCGGTTTGGTATTGGGCTCGGGGACAGCTGACACGCACAGACACCGCTCAAGAAGTTCCAGCGAGCCTTGAACCTCGTCGCGCGGGCCGCGGCGGGGTCTTTTCAAGGCGCGCTTTGCACACTGTGTCTCAGCGATCTGCGCGAGATGCTGATACCGCTGGGAAAGAAAAAAAAAAAACCTCTTAAAGGGTGGTACGTGCCCCGCACCTACTTAGTGTTAGGTGGAGGCACCCATCTCAAACCAGCAGAGACTGAGCTCTCCCTTCATACCGACAAACAATCTGCCCCTCCCGTTGGCTATTGAAGATTTCGTGGGAGCGTCGTCGCGGTCGATGCTGGACGGAGCCGTGAAAACACATCCTCCTACCTGCTCCACAAGGGAACACCAATAAAATGCAGCATATAAACATTTCAACAGTCAGGTCGAAGACTTTCAGGCTTAGTTAAGTTCATCACAACTGCCCAGAGCCAGCCTTAGAAAACCTATAGGAACGGCACTGATATTTCTTTAGTAGAAACGCAGTCCGACTTTTATATTATTTTATGTTCTTGAAGAATTTCACTTGAATCGATTTCCTTCCCAGAGGAGAGAAACTTCTCTTCCATAAACTGAAATTTCTATCAAAAATGTGCACAAACTTAGATCAGACACCTATTTTACATACATATATATATATATGTAAAAATCAAGCTGTATTTATAAAAATTAACATTTTTAGGCATGGAAATAATGATATTTAAGATACTAGTCTATCACAACGATACAGTAAACCAATTCCCTATAATTCGATATCGATTTGCAGGAACCCTAACTTCCTTTAAACTTTAAGCCATCCTAAACAGTCAGACTTCAAAGTTTTTGTTGATGGTACACAAGATATTTCCCAAACCTGCACAATGTCACCCTCTGCTGACGCATTCAAATAGAAATTTTTATAACAAAAGAGATAAATGCTCAATTTAATCCAATACCTTGACAGCCCCCAATGCTGGGTACTTCCCGACAGAGACACAGGCTGCTCTATAATTATTTCCTGCACCATCACTTCTGTTGAGTGAAGGGCGATCTTCCCAGTACCAACAGATGACTTGTGCAAAATAAAAAAAAATAAAGGATTGCTTTTTTTTCATTAAAAATAGTTATTCAGTACACACTCTAGGACAACTTGAGCCTGAAAACCTGATCTGGGGAAAAATCTCCCAAGAAAGCAGAGAAATCAATGTCTGAATGACGTTTACGTAAATGAAGAGCGGGGGGAATCAAAATCCACAAACACTTCATGACTTGCCAGAAAAATTCTACTACAATAACTGAAAGTCTAGGAAGAGTTCGAGGCTATCTAAATAAGGTCGTGTGTAACTATTCTGTATCAGACAAGCTTTTCTATTCATGAGACAAGGCCTGAATCTCCTTTGCCAATCTTCATTCCTCCTTGGCTCACTATGCAGACGTGCTCACTTAATTGTTCTACCAGTTTACATTTATAAAGCAGGGATTTAGCACTGGTCTCTTAGCCCTGTGCCCTGTCCTGCTCATAAGTTTTAGTTGGAGGTGGAAATTATACTCAAGTGTTTCCTCCTGGCCCTGACTGGATCCAAATGGCCAGGTAAACTAAAATAAAGCAACACATATGACTTACTAGCAAAGGTACACACCTAAAATAAAAGCATGGTAAAGGCTAACAAATTATGTACCAATAATAGCATACAAACCTTCTTATATGCTTACATATTCTTCTTATATGCTTACATATGCTTATATTCTTATATGCTTACATATTCTTCTTATATGCTTACATATTCTATGTGTGACACCTAAATATACGGGTAGACATGCAGAAGAGAAACAGGGCAACAGGAGGGATAAATACAAATCACAGGTTTGTGAATGAACTTGTGCCTCTGAGGCTCTTTGTAACCCCTAAGTGCCACTGACAGAGGCATTTACAACACTCGTGTCCTGCTGCAGCGTTGAGCCAGTGGGCTCTATGCTGATGTCTCGTAACAGAGAAGTGGGATTTACCCTAATAAATGTTCTGGAGCTCGGGGTTAGAAAGGCTTGCTCCAAGGTAGCTGTCACTTATCAGGTGCGCAGTGAAGGGAAACACACAGGGGACCTCGTGCCTGGTGGGCTGACAAATGGGCAAATTTGCTTCTTAACCTAAAAATCGTTGCTAGATGGAGAAGAGAGAAAGTGGGGATGACTGAAGGCAAGAGGTGTGCTTTCATCACTACGCTAGCACCTCCAAATAAAACAGCAGAAAGGGAAAAAAAAAAAAAAAGAAAGAAAAAATAAAGACTGGAAGTCCTTGGGGATGAGATCATCTGTCACCGCACACCAGCAGAGCTGTTGTGAAATAAATGAGTGGTCTGGATGGTCTGCAAGGGTGACTACAAGGCAGCGGCTTTGATCCACATGTCCGTCTGGACGGAAAACTTGCCTGTGGGCAGACCCTTCCCTCAGCGAGAAGTGCCTCCTTCTGCCCATCATTGCTCTGCCCTCTCCCTACGTCAGAGATAATGAAGTTACCGAGCTCGCTAAGAAGGCAAGGAGGGTTGTTTTGGGTTTTTTTTTCCCCTAACCCTTCAGCTTTCTCTGAAACAAACCCAACAACAACTCAGCTGGTCTTCCTCTATTATTTTTGTTGGAGAGCCTCCTCCAGCCCTTCCTCCCTCCCTATGGATCTGTTGCTAATAAGAGTCGTGTAAGTTTGTTGTACACCTGCCAAATATTCGGATGGGACCAGGAGCCAGCTCAGTTGTTGTTTTTCCTGGGCAAGAGAGCCTGCAAGGACAGGCAGGAGAGGAAAAAAGACCTGAATGTCAGAGCCGGAAGATTCAGCAATAACCGTGGTGGGAGAGGGAATAAAAGGGATGAAGAAGAAGGATGGAGAAGCACGTGAATATTAGCACTGCAGGTAGAAAAGGATCGATCTCTGAGATATGGAAAATGGGTGAAAGAAACGGGAGAGAAGCAGCTGGGGGAGTACGGGGAGCAAGGACAGGCAGTTATAATCGAGGTAGATTACACAGGTCCTTAGGAAGGAAGGGCAGGATTTTGATGTCTCCCTGAAGAGAGAGAGATGCTTGCACGAAGGCTCGAGGAGAGGATGGATTTTAGCAGAATAACTTCAAATAACCAAAAAGCTAGGGAGAAAGAAACTCGACAGCAAGGGGAAAAAAAAAAAAAAAGAAAAAAGAAAAAAGACTTAGTAGGTCATCTCCTGCACATGTCAGTCAGCACAAGGCAGTTCTTGCCAGTAGGAATTTTTCCTCCACAAGTCGATAGTTCAGTTTAAGTCCCGGCGCTTTCTCTGGTGTCCAAATGCCACAAGAGAGGGAAATCCGGGCAGTCCGACTTCACTAACCGCTAAGTCTCAAAATCTTTCTTTTTTTTTTTTTTTCCCCCTTTTTTTTTTTTTTTCCTTCTTTCCCCTGTCCCTATTTCTTTTGATTCAGACAAAACTCCCTCTGAAGTTGAGTGGACCAAATACGAGGGCATTTACTCAAAGCTCAATTCAGATGTCACTGGGGGTAAATCTCCGTAATGCCAGCTGGCGCTTGCTTGAGTGAGCAGTCATTACTCTCTAAGTTGGCCGCCCAGTAAAACCTGAACTGGGCCTGCAGGAGATGTACTGGTAAAAGAGCAAGCCTGATATTGAGGAAAATGGGATTCGGAGCCTCGCAGTCTTTTATTTAATTAAAGACAAACTGTTCAGCATCTGTGTTTGGATCACAGCGCAGTGTCCCCAGGGAAAGGCAGATATTGCGGTAATAAGGCCGGGCGAGCAGTTTTCTCCATAAATTGTACCCAAGAAGACAAGTCAGTTCGTGTCGCAGCATCCCGATCCGGTCCGTTGAGTTGTCTGGAGAGAGCTTTAATCATAATTTACAGAGGCTAAGTGCCTAATGGGGAATCGGTTTAAAAACCACGGGCTGTCGAAATTAGCGGTCCGCTGGTTTAGAATGGTTAAAAATACGTCTCACAGGCTGCTAGGAACTGAGTGAGATGTCCACGATCTTTTTTGCTTTTTTTTTTTTCTCCTTCTCCTCACCCTGCAGGCAGGACCTCGTGGTTATTTCTTAAACAGCACAGGACACATTAAAACAGAACAAAGCGAAAAAGCCCGAACTGAAAACCTCGACGGTAGGAGAGGGGAGGGGGGGGGAAAAAGTTAGCGAAAACTCAATGAAGGCAACAGCCGTTTCTTCCCGCCTCAGGTCTGATTCAATCAGGTCTTTCAAAAGAAACTCCTGTCACCACAAACTGCCTTTTCATGCCAGATTCCTCCGGCTCCCCCTCTCTGCCCCATCCCAGCGACTTCCAACAGCACCGATCAATCTCCGCACCCGCGACACCGCCCTGCTCCCCCCTCCGCTCCCAGCTGCCTCCAGCCACCGCCGTTCCCAAGCAAAAAGGCAGCTTCACCCAGGAAGGTGGTGGAAAAAATGTGGACAAATTTCTGATTTGCAACACTCTGGGAATGGGTTTATTGCCATTGTTTGAGTGCAAATGTATAAATAAAGCAAAACGAAGATTCCAGGGTGAGTCCGATGAAAAGCAGAAAACAAGAAATTTTATGGCCATAAGTGGCGTGGGCTAATGGTGATTTTTGAGGCACTGGACCATGGTAGTTACTTAGCTAAATGATTGCTGTGAAACCGGGCAAGAGGCTTATTTCTTAATTACTGTTACATATTATGTCAAGCTGACACTTCAAGGCGTGCTCGGGCACTGATAAACTTAGCCCAAAAAAAAAGAAAAAAAAAAAAAAAGCAACCAAGCAAACTCCAACCAGAACACCCTCACTATTCTGAGAGGTTGTTTTTAAAGCGTATTACTTGGGGGTCGTGCTTGGCTCTGGGAAAAGGCACGGCTGGCCCCCCAAAAGGGGTGCAGCCCCTTGCAGGGGATGGATCACTGGGTAAGGCACAAAGCTCTCCGGAGTCCTGCCGGGAGGCAAACCCCTCCTTCCTCTGCAGGTATTTGAATGCAGTTTCCCTGGGGCTACCTCTCCGCAGCCGTGCCCTGAGAGCAGTCACTGGCAGTCGCTTCGGATCACTTTGCCCCGGCGTAGCACCATAGGCAAGGTGCGGCACAAGCTGATTCCACTCCTAATTCCCTCCTCCCAGGTCTGTCCATCATCAGTTATATTATACACATGCTTTGATGACGAATGGCCCACATGTAAAAATCTCACTTGGAGGTAGCTCAGATTTACACTTTTTATGCTTACGGTTCCACCGGTTGTAGTTTTGTTACTTTACAAAATAAATATATTTGCACAGAGTTCCCAAGATTCTGTCATCTCCCTTTTTGCCCAGTGCACCAGGTGTACAAATGCTGAACAAGGGTTCTGCACTAAAATCTTATAACCTGAGCACAGGTAGTTTTGTCTGCGTGGTTTCTTCCCAGTCTAACCAGTGCGCTCCAGGAGAAGAGAGAGAAATGACACGCTTGCAATGCCTTGGCTCACCGCTGGCTTGAGAGGGATGTGAAAAACCACTAGAGAATATTGAGCCAGGAAAGATGGACAGAGAAACATTACACTGTCCTGTACAATCCCTATGTTTAATCTGATTTCATCACCCAAATCTACACCTCGATCTCCGTGTGACCCTTCAATTTGCGGCATGTAAAATCCGGATATCAGATTTACAGCTAGGTCAGTTTTTACCCTATGTAAGATGATTGTACTCTACATCTAAAAAAAAAAAAACCCAACCAACCAACCAACCAGTAAACCTCACTGTGCGGGAACACTCGTGGCAAAATTATTATTTAACAACCCAAAATGCATAATTGCAACAAGTAAGCTCTTCCCGAGGTGTTTCACTTACTATTTTGTGAGTAGAAAATGCTTCTCCCTCAAAAAACAAAAACAAAAAAAAACCAGGAAAATGAAAAGTCCTCCAAGACTCCTTCTCAGACTGAGAAATTTCATTCCCTTCGAATTAGTTTCTGTCCTCAAAACTCTTCTGAACAAATGTAATTATTTGTAAATCATGGGGCTTGGTTCACAGCAAGCTGGCCATGCTCCCGAAAATCCATTGGTTGCCCATTGATGTTGGAGAACAAGTAAGGGCACTCTTTCAAAACTTTGGGGGGAAAAAAAAAATAAAAATAGGAATACAAAAAGTCAGGCTTCTTTTCTTTTCCTTTCAGCTCTTTGGAATAATTTGCCTTCAAGAGCCCTGGATTTGCTCCAGTATTTTTGAGGTAGGAAACATGCAGAGGTTTAATTCTTTATTGACTCCATCAGGTTCAGGTTACATGTCGGGGTATAAAATTATAAACAAATGGATGGCATTTACATTTCTGAAGTGTTTCCAGTCCCCTCACCCTCTCGCCCCTCTGAAAGGTACATCAGAAGCGGGGCCGCCCGGGTAAAGGGAGCCAGGTGGCTTCACCCACAAACAAGACATCCTTTCTATCCTCCTCCTCCTAGCAGCGGGTTGCTCTCTCCCTCCCGTCCCTGGCTCGAGTTCAAACCAAAATCCTACGAGTGGGTCTGTCTCGGGTGACCCCCAAGGAAATCAGCCTTGTGTCCCAAACCCAGAGCTCTGAGTAACTACAATTTTGTAATCCCAGTGACACGGAGACTCTACGTCGCCCGGTTTTGTGAGTAAGTCACCCCTAATCGGGATCGAAGAGAAGGAGTCAAAGAAATGAGACAGGAATTCACCCAGTAATTTTTCCTGAAGCTCCCTTTGCTAGTGCCACTGCATTTTTGGGGTGATCACTGATTCAGACCAGCCTGGCAAACAGCCCCAGAGACGTTCTCCCCCTCTACGGAAAAGAATTGCCATCACCCGCTTCACTGTCACATTCGTGACTGGGAAGCGAGGGGCTGGAAATCGTGAAGTCGCACAAGTCTAATCGAGGTTTATGGCCCCCAGAGAGAGAAGGGACAAAGTGACACCGGCACCACAGAGATCACTTTTTGTTCTAAGTAGACAACCCTGCCCAACCCTCCCAGCCCCCCGCAAAGATCAGAGGCTCGAATAGCAAGAACACGGGGGCGGCTGGAGGCAATGCTGGAATCAAAGCCGGCCAAGACCAGTAAAAATCACCGTCAGCCTGAGCTTCACTTCAATATCACCGTTTGTCATTAGTCATCAGAAACACTTCTCACAACAACGTGTAACCTTGATCATGAATTGCTTCGTGATTAATACCAGCGTGCTCTTTGCCCATCCCTGCGTGACGGCGAAGGCAGAGCGGGGTGTAGCAAGGGCTCATTGGAAGATCCCAACTGACAGGTAACTGTAGTGCAAGAAGCAACAAGAGGATTCTGACTGCAACAGGGAAGCTCTCCATGAGGCAGAAACCCAAAATTGGCAACAGCTTTGAGTCTACTAAGCAGACTTTAAAACCCAATAATTATTAAGAGGCATCTCCATGGAGCCTCAACAGGTACAACATCTTCACTGTTTCTGAGACATAGTGAAGAAGAGTTGGGCCAGAGCTGGTTCATATTTACCTACTGAAACAGCAGCTCTTGCAGCACTTAGATGGTTCTTAGACATCCTCCAGCTTCCGGAGATGCTCAGCTAAACCAGAGCAGCCCTGATACGCGTTATCACCGCTTGGTCGTCTCGGTTCGCCGTCACACCAGGCACTGAACGAAGCACAGCGAGAGACTGTCATCAGTCGGACAAGACAGAGGTGGGAACAGAAATGGAGCCACGGAGAGGTGAAGCAATTTAGACAAAGGCAAAGCAACTCAGTGGCAAAGTCTTCAGAGCCACAGGTCAGTTCCATGTTCCTTAGACAAAACAGATGGCGCATACAAAGCGTATCTGTGGACCAACTAACTGGGTAGTGGTGAACTAAAAAATTTTTTTTTTCTAAATCAATACCTAGAGCTAACAGATGAAGTTCCATAGTCGATGCAAGTTGAAGTAGGTCCATGAAATTCCCTGGTTTACAACAGAATGTCTGCCTTAAACCTTGCGTGCAAGCACGACTCTGCCACAACGAGTAGACAAGGAGACCCCGCGCCCTGGGAGACGTTTATTGCTAACTGAGCTAACGATCCCTTTGTCAACCGTTCGCTTTTACAGGAGGTGGTGGTGGAAGCATCTTCTTAATCGTGTCTGTGTTTCATGCAGTGAGGCTACTCACATGTATACAATTAAATATGGACATAAGTAATTGCAGATTCTGGCCATGGGACAATAAGGACCAAATTTCCAGTGGCTGAGCCTAGGCCTCCAAAACTGCATGCCTTAAATTGGGAGATGCGGTTATGAATGATCACGTTTTCGCATGCCCCAGAGCTCTGAAATACACATAAACGTATTTTGCATGCACCAACCTAAGTTCTGAGCAATGAAACCCAGACCAAAAATGCACCGATACGGCGGAGGGGGGGAGTAACTGATCCCTCCTCTGATCCAAATGAGGAATCTCCTACAAAATATCCTGTTTTCCTTGCACGTAATGAACGTGTTTCTAGATCATGAGATTTCTCAGCTGTATTGGTGTGGACAGTTCTTACCAACGCAGCTGGGCAGAGAGGGGAATCATTTCCTAAACGGTCAAAACGCTGCACCAAGAGTTGTAGTGAAAAACGAGAAATGCAGAGCTTGTGGACCCCAAATACCAAAAGCCCCTCCTTAAATCCACAGTCAGCGATCTACTCAATTTACAAAACTCCATGAAGTGAAGCCAGTTGACGTTATTCGAGAATTTCACCCAGCGAGCAGGTTGAGCCTCAGCACAAGGTTGATTTGTGAAGATGGAGGAGGATGTGATGGAGAGGGGAGCTTCATGAAACAAACTCAGTTCCTTCTTTACCTCTGAGCTCCTGTCTAGCCTGTGCTTTCATTTCCTCACCTATAAAAACATCAACCACATCACCCGTCTCCTGGGGTACAGTGACCCAAAATCCCGTAACGATGCGCTGGTGAATGTACAAAACGTGTATTCCAACATAGGTTTTCCAGCTGGCCACTGTGACCTTTTAAAACATTTTTCTTGCTACTACAAAATACAAAATGCCTGTCACTCAGTGGAATAAACCAGCGAACATCTCTTCAGTGCTTGCTTTCAAATGAAAAATAAAAAAACCACCACCCTCCCACAACATTCAGAAGAGATACAAGTGCTCACCCGAGCCTTTAAGTATATATATTTTTTTTTGTTAACTGTGATGTTGCCTGTAGCTCTTTATGGCACTTTTAAAGCATCAAAGCTCAGATTTGTTATATTGAACCTGGAAAGCTTCAAAAAGTTTTTGTAAATTAAAATTTAAAAAAAAAAGAAGATACCAAAAGCTATGAAGTGGTATTTTTCAGATGGGAATGTGCTTTGATTTCGGTGGTTAATGCAAATAATACTCTCTCCTCCTCCTCCTTCCCCCTGCACCCCCAGCAGAGCTTTCAGTGCTGCAGACAGAAGGTGGGGAAAAACAAATATGACATAAATTGTCTTGGTAAACAAGTAAATAGTGTCACTTAACTCTTCCCCCTATGACTCCTTGCTGGAACTCGGAATTAGTTTATGGCAGGGCTCCGTCAAAAGGCCCCCCTCCCTGGCAACAGAGGTGAGACCTCAAAAGCCATTGTCTCTTTAGTTAATTAATTAAGGTAATATTGAGCAGAGCTTTGCTTCTAAGTTCAAGGAACCCAGCTGGGGGCAGCAGCCTCTTGTTTGATGCCATGAATACGAAGGAATGAGCTCCGGGCCCTGCATTAAAATCCAAAATCATTTAAAACACGCCAGGGAGAAGGGGATGGAGGGGGGAAAACTTGGCAGGGGGAGCCCCGTTTACGGAGGTTTACAGCAGGGTCCAGCCTTCCTCAAACAACTACGGGAAGGGAGGGGAGGTCACTTTGCATTTTACACCAGCTAAGTGGTGACCAGCTCTACCTTTTTCTTTCAAGACTAAGACAGGAGGAGGCTCTATTAAGTTTTGCTGAGCTGATTTCTTTCCCTGCACAGCCTCCCTTTGGCCGGGGAATGCTTCTTACCCGTGCCTGGCCCAATCCCTATAAATGTCGCATTGGTCAATTTTGCTTACACGGGGAATCCTCTCACAGACATGGGATGGGATGACTCATTTGGATAAAGTCGCCCACAAACGTAAGCCTTTGCAGGCCTAAGCTGGAAATGTGTTTTATTTCCAAGTAGCATCTAGTTGTTTGCTCTCTGAGCTGATTTGCCTCTAAAGGAAAAAATAATAAAAAAATAGACGAGAAAAATCCAAATCTCCAGGTCCGTATTCAATCTTGGAGTAAAACTCCTGCAGATGCCATGGGAATTTTCCTGTGTAAACCCACCAGGTTTTGAAGCAAAAAAAAAGGCAGTGGATGGGGCTCTGCTTAGTAATTTTTACACAAGGTTCCAGTCTGGGCTTTGCCACTGATACGCCGTGTGAACCTGGGCAAGCTGCTTCACTTGGGTTATCCCCCGGCTCTTTTCTATGCCGCAAGCTGGCTCTGGCTGTGCAAACCTCAGCTCCAGCCCATAAAGAAAATAATATTCATCCATCACACTCGTGATGCCCTACCTCGGTCCCTACCCTAGTGCCGCAGGCTCCCTGGGTGCGAATACAGATCCAATTCTTTCGTTTGTCCTACTAAAACGAATTAACCAGCCGACGGGTGTGGGATTTAATGTCCGGAGACTGCACGACGATCTTTGTGGATTTGAATCTCTCCCTTTTTTCCCCCCCTCCTCATTCCCATATGCTGCGTATTAACGTCTGCCGCTGTGTTAAGTCTGATTTAGTTCGGTATCTTCTCAGGGGAGAGGTTGGCTCTCGCTGGTCCGTGGCTGCCGAGCGCCAGGCCCACCAGTGGCACCGTATAAATAACGGTGATCGTAAAGAGCTGACAACACCTGCTGGTTTGGAATCGGCAACAAGTGATAATCCTGCGAGCAGCTAAATGGGACTTTGGGATCGCGGGTATTGGCCTGGCAAACTGGCTCCTTGGTTTGATTATGCCTTTCTGTTCTCCCATTTCTTTTTTTTTTTGCCTTTGAAATGCCTCGGGGAGCCACTACGGGAACGGGAATGACCCAAAATCTGTTGGTCTTTCATCGCATCAGCTCCTCATCTGTTTCTTTTTTTCCCCTCTCCCTGGCCCCATTTGCGACGCTTCCAGGCAAATGTACCTTATGGAAACCCCGAGGAGAAATAATAAAAATATTCCTGTACTTGAGGGGCTCCAAAGGGTTCCCTGTCTTGCAAAAAAACAGCACACGTGTGCACACTGTCCCTTGGCAAAAAACATCATCGCCACTAAACCGCAGATGAAGATGGGAATTCTCGACCAATACTGAAGACCTGCTTGGGTTTGCGAAGAGTTAAACAGCAGAACTGTCACCAAAACCACACATTGGCCCCCTGTGGTTCCCCACAAACTATTGCCCTGGCTAATGAAACAGGTAATTCTCTATTTGGGACATACTTCTTCTTTCTTTTTCTTTTTGGTTATTTTTGTCTTGTGCTCAGTGTTTCTTCCCCTCCCTGTTGCTGTTTTGGCTTTGGTTTCGGTCCTTTTTTTTTTTTTTTTAATAGATTGGTTTTGCCCTTGTGGCTCCATCTCCGTTCAAGTCACCTCTCCTTTGGAAAGCACTAAGTACAGGTTAGGGGGGTCATAAGTCGCATAACCCCCCCTGAGGGAAGTTTGGCTTTAGCCAGCCATGAAATAGCAACTCTTCCGCTGCAGAGGGGAAGGTGAGGCTGGGAAAAGAGGGGTAATTTTATTATTATTATCATCGCTTGACCTCGCAACCCGGCGCTCGGAGCTGTCTCTCGTTAAGGAGTGTGCAAATAGGCTCTGCCAGCACCAGAGACCAGCTAGATGTCACGGGAGATATCAGCCCCCACAATGTCCTCATGGCCACCGCAGCAGCCAGACTGAGATGCTCCCACCTTGACGGGATCCTCTCGATGTGACAATAGGGGCAGGGGGGACCCACAAACACCCAGGGCTGGGATGTGGTGGTAAGGACCGAAGTGTTTGGGCAGGCTGGGAAATCTCCACACGCAGTTTTACACCCTGCCTGGGCTATTTATTGCATTCCGCACCCCTGGAAGTTATTTAAGGGGACAAAGTGACGAGAAACTCCCTCTTTCCCTATTTTTTCCATTGTCCACGCAACAAAATACCCAAGACGGTAAAGCTGAAACATCATCGACCGCAAACATACATTAAAGACCTTCTCCCCTTCCAAGGCTTTTAAAAACAAAACTTTCCAGACTTAACCTTCGTAAAGGTGGAAAATGTCTTAAAGAAGCAGAGGACGGGAGCTGAGTGCTCATACAGCTCATTGTGATTTTGAGAGAAACCAAAGCCACTCGATATCACCCAAATTCACCTAAACACTGCTCAACCGCATTCCCTTCGGCCACGACATGGAATCCAGAGCTGGGACCAGTCGATGAAAACGAAGAGACCCTCAGCAGGTCTGAGAAATAATTTTTGGACTTTCATGGGCATGCATTGCCAGTTTTGCCACCCCCTGCCCCTCTCCGCAGGATACTCATGGAGTTTCTCCCCACCACCACATCCTGACAGCACAAGGACGACATCCCAGGGAAAAGAGGAAAAAAAAAAATAAAATAAAATAAATCCATCAAAGCCTATTAGTTAAATTGCTCTGTGCAAACCTAATTGACCACGAGGGATCTCCTAGACAAGCAGGCCGTAAATCGCGATTTTAACAGCAGCAGGGGGAAGGAAAGAGAAGGGGGGGGGGGGGGGGGGGGGGAAGGGAGAAGGAAGAAAGTTTGCGATTGCTGGGGATCATTTTAGGCGACTGCCTGGCTGGAGGCTGTGGAGAAAGGAGGGCTGATCTGCAGCATATGGTGCAAAGAGCCGGTGCTGGGGCTGGAAGAATAAAAACCCCGAAGGCCGCAGATCCTAAGGAGCTATTTATTCCTCCCCCTGCAGATGTACATTAATGCAGGAGGAGTAGGGGGAGCAGATCTTTGGGTTGGAGAAAGAGAAACAGCGCTCCTTCCTTTTAACATGCTGTTGTCTGGCTTGATCTTGTCACTCCAAAGGGACCCATTCAGAGGTATTCATGCATCTGCCTCAGGGGGACAATGGGACCTTAGTTTATAAACTGTCTGTCCAGTTGCCTGCGGCCTTTAGTCCTTTTGTTTTCGCTTCTCTTAATAAACTTTTTGGGGGAGTTCATCAATACGCTTGAATAGCTGATGTTCTCATTCTCAGAGAAGGGAATAACAGAAGGTCTCGAAGGTTTTTTTTTTTTTTTTAATAGGGGTGGGGGTGGGTGGGTATTTTTTCCCCTTAAAGGGGAACCGAGGCTTGAAAAGCATCAGAATAAACCCTTAAAAAAAAAAAAAATCTGAATCAACCCCAAACAAAACCTCTATTCAAAAGTGACGGAGAAATGCGCAACATTTAATTGCCCCCCCGCCCCAAGCAATTTTCGTCCTGCCGACAGAATTAAGACGACCTCCGACTAATTTTACAGCTCTCAAAATATTTTGGGTAGGGGGATTGGGAAGGAATTTCGGAGACCAGGCTCATTTCCAGGGGATTTAGGGCTGAAAGCTGCCTCTAACTTTTCCCCCCGGTTTCCCCCGGCAATTGCAGAAATCACAGCCCAGCAGATCTACTTCCCACACACCCTCTCGAATCACTGAGAATGTCCCCAAACCCAAGTCGCTCGCCCGGCCCGGCCCCTCCGGCAGCCCGCGGAGACTCCCCTTCCCCGGCGCCTCCTTTGTAGCCGAGCCCAGAGGAGGGAGCGGAGCGGGGGGGGGGGTGGAATAACGGAGATGCCCCTATTTCTAAGACACAGCCCCCTCCCCGTGCCGGCTCCCTCTCTCCTCCCTTGATTTCTCTTTTAAGGCGTTTATTTTCCTGGCAGCCCCTTTCTCCCGCCCCGCAAAGCCGAGGGAGCCCGGTTGCAGCCCGGCGCGGAGGAGATGCTCGGCAACCCCCCTTCTCCTTCCCCAGGCAGCCCCCCACCAACCGCTCTCCCCAGTGACTCCAGTTCAGCGTTTTAAGGCCCTAATGAGTGTTGACAAGTTTAATGAGTTTGTTTTAAAGAGGAAAAAACTGGTCAAGTCGAGATTTCCGAGTCAAATCCATTAGGGGATCCCATTCAAACCCCCTCCTGACAGCTCAGCCGCTCTCACACTTCACCAGCCAGCCGCGCAGGGCCGGCGAAGTGTGAGAGGAAAGCCGATGCGAAGCGTTGTGGGACCCCCAGCCCCTCTGCCCCACAGCGGGGACAAGCTCTGTCCCACCGCAGACCCCCCGTTCGGGATGCGGCGAGCCCGGCCCCGGCGCTTCTTGCGGGGCCGGAGCCCGGTTTGCCCGGGATGGAGAAACGCTCCCCGGGAAAGCTGCGAGCCTCGGGACTATCCCCTGAAGAGCTCATTTGCCCCGGACGGGGGTAGGAAACCCCCTAAACCTGAGACCGAGAGCACCCGGCGGCCAGAGGAGAGCGTCCAGCCACGCAATAACCTCGCATTTCTATCGGAAATTTCATTAAACGCCCCGCTATCTCCCCCCCGCACTCTCTCCCCTCTCTTTCTGTCTGCCCCCCCAACCTTCATATAAGCAAACAGCCCTGTGAAGCCGAGGTGGAGGTCACGTTAAGTCATGCAGTCTGACTTGGTGAACTTTGAGCCGGGTGATTAGGAGGGGGGTTCTCCTTTTTCAATTTCTCCACTTCCTAGGTCTCTCCATTGTTCCAATTCCAAACAGCTGCTGGTGCTAATCTTTCGGTTATTTGCAATCAGGAGGAAGAAATACCCACACCCTAGAGTGCTCCGATATTAGCCTTGCCAGCGGAGTAAAGAGACCACTGGAGACTGGGGAGATGGAGGAAAACAAAACAGACCCAAGTTATTGAACTCAGTTTGACTCTGAGCCTTTCAGGTACCTCTCAATCCCAAATCCGCACCAGCAGCAAGCCATGGAAATCAGGCTTACAGGTACCACCGCATCACTTAAGGCCAGACCTGACTTATTTTTTTTGTTTTCTTTTTTTCCCCCCAAAGGTTAAACTTCTCCATCCACTCAAATTCTGGCTGGGGCTGGAGAGGAGGGGGAAAAATACCAACGAAAGGCGAGCTAGAAGGAAAATAAAGGACGACAAAAGCCCAGTTGGAGGCAAACCTGGAGAGCTACGCCCAGGAGGATTTTGCTCGAGCTAGCTCTAAAGGATTTTTTTAAAAGCTATTATTAAGAAAGGATGGAGGAACTAAAGGGTTGAAGGAACCTTCAGTTTCTCTCGTGCAAAAGAGACCATCCTACTTACACGGGTGGAGGTCGTGATACACAGGAGCGCTCTGCCCCATGCGGGTGGATGGGAGATCCCAAGAGACCTCCCAACTCATTTGTTCCCCTAATAAATAGGGCAATGGGTGCCGGGTAATGATGGGCACCGACTTATTAATGGGTGCCTGCCTTGAGCCATCCTGTGGGAGAGGAGGGACTTGCCTCTCGTTTCCCAGGCAGCAGAAGCAGCGCTTACGACTCAAACCTTTGCCAAGAGCCTTTAAAAACCGGGCTCCTAAAATTACTGGGGTGGCCCCACACGTGTCCAGGCCGGGAATAAACAGCCGTTTTCTCGGGAGTTTATTAATATGCTACCCTGGCTCTGCCGGGGGGAGCCCATTAGGCCTCGATAGTCTTACACAGCCCCTGCCTGGCCCGCAGCCCTCTCACCAGCAACGCGGAGCCTTTATTGGTTTACTTAGGTGTTAATCCCTTAACAATCAAGTTGTCTGACCATGGAGCCCCGTCTCTATTCTTGTTTACATCTAATTACGGGGCTGAAATGCCACTTCCCTTTCCAACCCTTCTTCCCTCCTCCCTCTCTTTCCCCCCAGCCTCAAGCCTTCAAACCAACTTTCATTTCACCCCTTTTAAGCAGGTAAAGCCCCTTCTCCCGGGGAAGCAATTGAAGATAATTACAGCAGCGGTGGCTCGGCAGCATCTCGGGCGGCTCTGCCGGGAGCAGATGGCTGGGAAAAAGGAAGGCTGGCCGGCAGAGAAAGGGGTCTGGGCACCAAAAAACCTGTCGTTTTCGCCTGCTCCGTGGCACAGCCCACCTTTGGAGATGGCTTAGTCCTTGTCGCCTGCATATCCCGGCGGAGACACTCCATCACGAAGGAGCTCCGGTCCCAAAGATGTGCAGATGAAAGGAAGAGCTCTCCCGTCTCTCGGTGTCACAAGGATCTCTGAGCTTCCCTTAATTCAATTAAACCTCGTAACTCCAGGAAACCAGCGGAGATCCACCCAAGCAAGCCAGTAGCCGGGACTAACAAAGGACCTTTCTTTCCAGAGGGTGTAGGGACCCCGCTGGCCCATGTGTCATCCATACCCGGCGACTCCTGCCTCTTCGGGGTTAACGATTCAGACACCACTGCGAGCTCTGGGACTGCAACTTGGCTTAGATAGCGTCTCAGCCCTGGGGCAATTCCTCTAAATCAATTTTCAAAACAATCAGTTTAGGGGCTTTTAATTAAGCTTTAAACCAGCGGTTAAAAATAGCAGTTTACTTCTTTGGGATGCAAACTAGGCTAGCGTAAAAATAAATCAGAGAGACGGGCCCGCTGCCTTTTGGGATTCAGGGAGACGTAGATTATATACGTCCCAAGATTACGAGGATTTTTTTTTTTCTCCTTTCTTCTAATACTTATTCTCTCTCACAGCAGCTGCTCTTTCGCTGCCAGTCAGTGAACTGTCCGAAGGACCGCAGCGTCCGGGGATGCCGTGCAGCTTTCCCAAAGAAAAGGGACATTTCGGCAAGGAAACCTCGCCACTCTGGTCCTACATCAGCATCCCGCTGAGAGCAGCAGGTTCTCTTCTAATATATTATGAAGGTGGAAAAAAAATAACCTAAAATAAACAATCCAGCAAGGAGGAAAAGCCTAGCCTCTCAGCCCAGAGCTACAAACCGAGCCCGCTCTCCCCTTCGCTCTCCGCAGAGACGAATTTCGCTTAAGAGATGAATTTAGGCTCCTTTTGTGATTTGTAGTTTAAATCGGATCCTCCGGGTTCTTCCCACCTCCCCGCCACCCTCTTCCTTTGTTTAATACTTTTGTGATTACAGCAAAAGGGATGCTCGCAGGGCCCAGCCCGAAACACACGCTCCACACCTTTAAATCCCTTAAGCTGGAGCAGGTTTTTGGCTCCCCCAGCCTCGGCCGGGAAGCAGATGCTTAAACGCAGCTCTTGCACCAAAAGCAGCTCTTTAAAAGGACCGCTGCGTTACGTTGATTAAAGAGTAATTAAGGGCAGTGGGACTCCTTTGGTACCGCCTCTAGGGCTCTCCGTACCCGGAGGATTTCTCCCTAGGTGACCCAGATAAATTACAGATTGGGTTGAAATAACTTTTTGTCCACGACGGGCCGGGATGCGCCTGGACCGCAAATCCCTGCTCAGCAGTGGCTAATGAGGCAGTCATGCAAAACGCAGCCGGTTAAACCTGAAAAGCAGCGGCGAGGGCGGGGGGGGACACACACACAACTTCTCCTCCCTGTCAGACCCAGAGGAGCTTCGCAAGCAGGTTTTCCCCCTCCTCCCCCTAATTCGCGACCCTTCTTGCGGGGCCGAGCCCGGGAAGCAAGCGTGGCTCCTCGGGCAAACGCGCAGCCGAGACCTTGACCCAGTTTATTCCCAATTTGGGGAGAAAATCAGAGTCCGGCAGCCGGGCTTTTGCAGCAGAGAGACTGAGAAAGATTTCCCCATGCCCTGTGCTCCCTCAGCCTTGGGGGGGACCCTCTGTTTTGAATGTACTTCAGCCCGGGGAGGATGCGCAGGTCGGCGGGATGGGGACCCCCGCACCATCCCGGCCGTGCCCCCGGGAAGAAGGAATTAAGATTTTCCTCCTTTTTTTCCTCTCTCAGCCGGAGGAAAGGCACAAACTCCGTATGGAAGGTGGAAACAAGCTTTTTTAAAAAAAAAAATAACCCACACACAACTAAATCTCATCAGTGAGAGAAGACACGCGGGAAGACAAGGGGGAAAAAAGAGAAATAATAAGGGTTCGGATAGCGAGCGGAATGTCTCCCTCATCAACCTGCTTTTCGGTATTGAGGGAGAAAAACCGTTTCCACGGTTAGATTAATTCCCCCAAAACCTCTCTCCTTCCCCTTCCGTGTTACTTTCAAGGACCTGCTGCTGCTTTTTCTCCGCTCCTTCCCTGAGCATCCCCCCCTCCCCGCTCCCGCAAGCGCATTTCCCCCCCTTTAGATCTCAGCGTGTTTGCTCTTGACTTCATCCACTAAGTCAATAGTTTGGAGATGCCCTCATCCTCAGAGGCCCGAGCCCCCGTGTCCCCTCCCTGTTTTCTCCTGCGGATAATGGCAGCCTTTTGTCGTGTAATCAAGCTCCCGAGGGGTTGGGAGACAGATATAGATTCTTGGCATTTGTCGGTGAAAATGAAAGCTGGATTAGGCAGAGACGGCTGCACACTCCATGGTAAAGGACAACAACTATTCCCCCATTGAAAGTCCCATTCTGGTTTGGTTATTTTATCTTTAAAAGTTGTTTGTATTTCTAAAGTGGCTATTGATGCACTTAGAAAGTGTAGCAAGCTGTAAAGCCTCGCTTCAAATGAAAGGCGGACACAAAAAAAGAGGAGGTTAAGGGGAGAAAACAGAGTGAGAAAAAAATACCGTCAGAAAAGGAGGGGGAAGAGAGGAGGAGGGGGTGGCAAAAGAGTTAAAAAGATCAAATTCAGCCTGGGTAAAGTTTAAAATCGGAGAGAAAAGTCACGAAGTCACTGCAGCGCGGAGAAGACCGAGGGCGCGGGGGTTTCAGCTCCGCTTTTTCCCTTCCCTGCCTCGCAGGGAAAAAAATAATTACAATATTTAGGTTTCCCTGCTGACGGGCTGGGGGGAGTGACAGCGAGAGTTTTTTTCTCCGCGGGGGACACTTGACTCTTTGCAAATGAACTCTAAACCCGACCAGCTTTCTGCTCTGCGCTGGTGTTATTTCATTCTTTAGCAATTGATCGCAACCACCACCCTGTTTTTCTCCTTGACGGAGATTTGCCGAGACGTTCTTGCCAAGCAGAAACGGGGAAGATCGTCCACCTCTGCACTATTAACCTGTGGGTATTTCCTCTTGAGAAGGATGGAGCTTTTGACATGTGTATATATATATATATATATATGTATATATATAATCTCCCCCAAAACGTCACTTGGATTTAACCATCTTGGATCCTTTAGATGCGTTTTGATGTGGGGCTGTGCCGCCTCTCCCTCTTTACACACCCTCCCTTCAGTGAATGGGAGGCAGCAAAATATGGGTTACTTAGTTTGTTTGTTTAAAACCCAACATTTGTTAAAACACCCAAACTTTTCTCTTCCTTTTGCTGGAGTTTCAGGAATGGAAATTACAGCTTACCCGCTGCGAGCATATTCAGCCGCACGCACAAGGGAGGGTTTGTGGCTGGAAGGAGATTAAGGGGAAAACTCCAGGAAAAAGAAACAGAGCAACAAGGTACAAACCAAATATCCACATTCTCGGGAAAAAAAAAAAATCATCTTCAAATAGCTCAATTTGCTGCTATTTAGCATCAAACAGGCATCTTCTCGAGAAGTGGGGAGAAAATTTAGGAATAATTTAGTTACTGCACAGCAAAATAACGAATCCCTCTGGAAAACGGTAGCGCGTCTGCATGTGGAGAGATATATATACATATATATATATATACACACCTCGAAAATCACCAGCAGCTCCGACTATATGCCCTCTCTTGGATAATTTACACCATACAAAGGTTGGGGGCTATTAATCCCGTCCCCCCCAGCCCCCATTCCTATTCATGTCAGTGTTTCTTTCTTTTTCCGAGCAATCAAATGTGCCGGGGACAATTGCAGCGAATTTAAACATGACTGTCCCCTGAATATCCCTCGACATCGAAGTGTCCTTTGTACCTTCACCCTCTCCTTTTAAAGACGCTTCTGCATTTAAAAATGCAAAATAATGTAGCCAGTGGATCTTTATTAAAGCGCAAGACGAGGCTCTGTTTGGACTGGGTTTTTTTCACAAGTTAAAAAAAAAAAATTTTTACGAAGTTGTTTAACAGTGGGAAGTTTCACGGACGATTTAAGGACCTTTCTTCTAACTTTAAGCAAGGCGAAAATCTCCCGAGTATTTTTAACTCCACTTGGAAGGGAGCTGCTCAAAAGCAGCTTCTCGTTGAGCAATCCTGTCGAATCAACTTGCCTCCCTCTCCTTTAATTCCCAATAAAAATGCAAATCGATTCGTCCCCATAATGGGAACGAAAAAAAAAATATTAAAGAATTGCGGTCGCTCCGGACTTTCCCCTCCGCTCCAGATTTGGACGCCAATGGAAACAGCAGCGGGGTAGGGGCAGGTTTTCCCCCCTTCCCTTCGAAAATTGGAAAAGAATACTTTTTTTTTTTTTTTTTTTTTTTTTCCCGGACCACACTACCCACCCCCCCGCTTCCTTCCCCTGCGTTTGGAGACCGCAAGTTTCATAACTGGCTTTCCTCTCATACCCCCCCGCTCCGGCTTTTAAAGATGCCACCAGGTCACTTTGATCCGCGGGCTTTAGGGTCTCCGGACAAAGAAGGCAGTGAAGGCTGAAGGCTGCCGGGTGTACCCCCCCTAACTGGCCGTACCCCTCCCGGGAAGGAGCCCCGCCGGCAGCCCTGCCCTCAACCCCGCTCCCCAGGGTCAGGCAGAGTGCTACCTTCCAATTTTAGCAACCAAAAAAAAAGAAAAAAAAAAAAGAAAAACCAAAACATGAGTGAAAACCAAGAAGGGTTTTTTTCCCCCCTCCCTCTTCCAAAGATTCAGCGAGCCCTGAGGCAGGGGACAGCCAACTTGAAGAGGAGAGAGGATGTAAAAATAGTTTGCTCTTCCCCTGCCTCCTCTGAACCGCCCCCTCCTCCCTCGAAACTTCCCTCGGGGTTGCGGAGCATCCCGCCGCGCCGCGTCCCTCCGGGGGGCTGCGGGGCATCCCCCTGCGTGCCCCCAGCCCACCTCCGGCGGGGCAGGGCAGCGGGAAGGAAAGGCAGCTCCCCTCTTAGAGCCCCTTTTTTTTCTACTACCCGTAAAGAGATTTTTTTTTTTTTTACGGTGGCAGGTGGAGGTGCAAGGGGAGCACGCCTCGGGTGGGACGCTGTTGAGGGGAGGGAAACAATTTCTAGCGCGACCTTCTCGCCTCACTTGCCCTCTCTTTAGGAAGACTTGGCTAGTCTTTTTTACGTATTTTTAATTTTTTATTTTTTTTTCTTAAGCAAGCCCTTTTTCCTCGTCTCAAGCCCCAAAACCCTCCAGGGGTCCCAAAGCTGCAGCCAAAATGCGCACAAAATGGATGAGCTAAAATGTCTCCCCAGCTACAGACTTCATGAATGAGCGACCCCCTTTCCCTCTCCCTCCCCATCTCCGGCTATAGATTGATAGATATAGATATATTTCATGAATGAGCAGAGGGTCCTCCCCGCCTCCCCCCCCTCCTCCTTCTCCTTGGCTATCCCTGCAGAGCCTATAAACAGCATCGGCCCCTTTACAACAATTCATCACAGGACCCAGAACCATCCAAGCAAGTAATATGTAGCCTCAGATCTCGCATGTCCCACAAGACAGAGCGCCTGCTAATTAATAGACAGTGATTCCTGCAAGCAGCCCTAGCAGTCTGTAATATGATGAACTTCCTTTGTACCGGTGTCACCACAAATGTTTCTGATAAGGAAAAGCATCCAAGGATCAAAGACTATAAGCTTCTCAATTTCCTCAAGCTGCCTCTACTTTTCCTCACCTACTTTTTCTCTTCCCCCCCCACCCCCCTCCTTCTCCACTTCCCAGCCCCTCTGAGGGGATGCGATCCCCCTTCCAAGGAGACGCAGTTCTCCTTTCTCCCTTCCGACAGGCCTGAGGTGCTCTCAAGTGCAGGGGTCAGTCCCAGACCGTGCCCCCAAAATCCCAAAATATCATCATCACTTGTACTTCTATCAATTCCGCAAAAAAAACCCAAAAAACAAATCCCAAACCAACAAAACCCAAACAATTAAAAAAATAAACCACAACCAACATTAAAAAAAAAACAAAACCCAAACTAAAATCCTCCCATTCTAGTTCTCAGCCTCATGCCTTCTTCACTTGTCCCCAACTCCGGGTGACAAATGTCTTTATAACCAGGCATTAGCTGACATCTAATTTCTTTTGTGGCCAGATCATGCCAAGTGCGAGCGCACAGGCGGGCCCTTCAGAACGGCTCCCATCTCCGGGTCGGGATGAGCTGGGAAGGAGGAAAGGTTTTTTTGGGAGGAGGGAGATGCTGGGGTACTGGAGGGGGGGGGCGGGTATGCAGCAAACCTCCCACCCCCGGAGACGCTGGCAAAGCCGCATCCCCATCCCAGCCTCTCCTGCCTCCGGGAGCTGCACCTGCGCTTCTCAATTCCTTATTTTTTTTTTTTTTTCCCCTGGACAGATAGGGAAGGAAGGGACAAGGAGCCCCCTCAGACCCAATCCCCGCGGGTTCCAGTCCCTCTACCTGAATCTTCGACCCTCCTGGAGCAGCTCCCACCCGGGGAACCTGGGGGTTCCCCAAGATCTTCCCCCCTCCCCAGCTCGTTGCCCTCTGAGATTTCCTCGCCTGGGAGCCTTCCAGCATCTTCCTCCTCTCCCCGCTTCCCGTCCCTCCCCAAAAAAAACCCCAAAAAACCAAAACACCCAACCAAAACAGAGCCCAGAGACTGAAGTTCAGATTAAATTAAAAAAAAAAAAAAAAAAAGCAAAACCTAGTGGTGGAGAGAAAAGTAATGTGGCAGCTGATTGAAATAGCCTCTTTTTTTTTTTTTTTTTTTAAGAATAGTCTCTATAAATATATAATATCTCCAAAGCTCAGGTCTTAAGAGGGTCCCTTATTTGCTTATTTCTTTTGTAGCAAACGTAATTTTCAGAAAGATACTTCCCCCCCGCGCCTTACCCTAATGCTCGAGTAAGTACCTTACAGCTTTAAGGCTAGTGTTATATGTGCTTTAAAATCCTGCCATGTAAATTCCCCTGAAAAATTTGGAAAGCTTCGGGTGGGGGGGGGGGCTCGGGGAGGGTGTGTGTGTGGGGGGGAAGAACTGGGAGAGGGGGAGGGGGAGAAAGGGGAGGTTAATCCGGGTTTAATGCTATGATGCAGTCACAGGACCAGGGCTAGGCTGATTGTGTTATCTCTTCCCAACATTTGGGTCTCCCATATTTCACCCAGCCAAATAGCTGCGAGAAAAAAGTGCGTATGGAGGCACTCCTGACGCCTCAGGAAAATATGTTATTAATATCTAAATAACTTCCCAATACTGTCTCTAAATCTCCCCTTCACCACTCCAGATGATGAATTCGTTTGAAGTGTTCTCCCGTCTCATCTTTTCAGTGTCTCTCTCTCTTTCCCTTTTTTTTATAACCAGGCTTATTTCAAACTGGTAAATATCTAATTCCTTTAACCACACTGCAGACACGTCTCTCCCCTCTTATACACAATTCTCATTTGGAGAGATCCATATATACATGGCTCTATAAAAGAGAATAAGCCCCGACACAGCCTTAAACTACTTCTTTAAATTATTTGGGGGTTAAGAGCGGTTGGGTTTTTTTTCTTTTTTTTTTTGGTGTGGGGGAGATCTGTTTGTTTCTGAACAACCCCTGCACACACCTGGATCACACATTTCCCTCACAGCCTTCCTGCCGCTTAATTCAATCTCTGCCTCCTCTCTCCTACCCCAATTACGAGCGAAACCTCGGATTAGAAATAGACCTTCCAGCTTCCTTCCTCTTCTCCTCTATCACGGCATCCATCTCCCCCGCGCCTCCAAATATCTACTTCCAGCCCTCCTAGTATAATGTGATCTACCATTCACCTTCAAATTATAGATTATAGCGTCTAGAATGTATTTCCTCTTCCTTCCGAGCTGAACCCCGGGCACCTCACCTGCCAGCCAGCGCTCCTGATATCAATATTTGCCTTATAGTTTCCCCGGTCTATAACTGAACCTATTCTTCTCCCCTAAAGAAGTGAAAGAGAGGGGGGGGGAGGGATGATATAGAAAAAGGAAAAAAAAAACCCACAACAAACCACAAACAAACCAACCCCTGGATCACAAACATCTCCCTCATATTATTTCACTTCCTACTGTATAATTGAACCTCTCTCCCAGCATCCTTGTCTTAAGTTTGTTTTTTAAAACGTCTTGTATTAGATTATACTCGTTTATTCCCCCTTCCAACCTTATCTCTCCTCCTCTCTTCTCTCCTTCCCGTCACACTTGATTTAGGAAGGAGTTTATCTTGCAAACATTTGCCTACTTTGTTTATGTAGACCAGGTTCTGCAGCTACTTGTTCCCAAAAGCCACTGTTTGCCTTTGTAATTGTTATCTGTGTTTATTGTTGTACCTCATTTGTCTCAGCTTTTTTTGTGACATGTAAGCTCCGTGTGTGCTCACATCCAGCCCCCCCTTCCTTCTCCCTCTCCCTGCCTTTGCTTTTTTTTTTTTTTTCCCCCTCTTCTTCTCCTTTTTCCTCTTCTCTCTCCCTGAAATATGCACAGAATAACTCAGCCTAAAGCCAATGAATTGCTTGACACTACCCTATCTCTTTTCCTGCCCCCCATTATTAGAGCTGATCCCACTCGCAACACTCACAAATCCCGCCTGGTCTCTGTTTGATTAGATTGCCAACCTTTCGTAATCCCTTGATTTGATGAAGTGTCTATTCCCCCCCCCACACCCCTCCCCACGCACCTCCCTTCTAAACATACATTTACAGAGAAAGCGCTTGTTGGTTTAAAATCGATGCAGATTGTTTGCTGATAAATTGACTCTGTATCCCCTCTCGTGTCCCCCCCCCCCCCAGTTTGAGAAACAAAGCCCCTTTCCACGCTTGGGAAGGGGGTGTCCCCTCTCTTTCTCCCTATCCCTTCCCTCCCCCGAGCCTAATTAATTTTGGCAGGACCTACATCCAGCCCAAACTGCTTCCCCTGCCTCCAGCCCGCCCCCCCTCTAAAAAAAAAACCCGGTACAAGCGGCAGCGACTGCTCCCAAATTAAATTGTTATCATCTCCAAGTGCCTAAATATCCCCCCTGCCCCCGCGCTGGTCACACCTGTACGTTTTTCCAACCTCCACCAAAAATATCCATATCCCCCCCCCCCGTTATCCCCGGCTTTCCCCACCCCACGCTGTCACGGGGCGGGGGCGGGCATCGAAGCAAAACGGAGTGGTTCGAGCAACTCCCGGCGATAAAGCGGAGTTCAGAGAAATAAAACAGGGGAGAAAATGAATGAAAAATCCGTGTTTCAGCCCCCTAGATCTAACCCGACGCATTTTCCCTCCCCCCCTCCGCTGCCCGGTACCCTGCGAGCATCCTCTGCGGGCATCCTGCCCTGCATCTCGGAGTGGATAAAATCGGTTCCCCCCACCCGTGCACGTGGGGTGACACGCCGTGGAAGGGGAAAAGGCGCTGAACTTCCCTCTCCTTCCCCATAGATCGCCTTCCCCATAACCCTACCGACCCCCCCCGCTTCCTTCACCAGCGTCTGGTTGCAATTAATACCCCGCCAGGATGAGGCCCCAAAATGCTGAGCGTCTTCCCCAGCACCCCTTTAGATATGGGGGGTGCACAAATAGTCCTTCCCCCCCCACCCCGACCCTCCTTCCTCCATCCCCACTGAGCACCTCGGTTCCGTGGGGTGCGGGAGAAGAACGCATCGCCCACGCGTGACCCTCCCTAATAAACCCCACCAGCCATAATAAATAACAACAACCAAAAATAATAATAACTCGGTCTTAACAAGGATAAAAAAAAAATAAAATAAAATAAAGTGAAGCCTCATGAATATATGCCCAGGGCTAGCTGGAGTGAGCCGTTTAAAGATGAAAGTGCAAAGAAATAAAGGCTCAATTTAATCTGCCTTAAAACCCTTCAACTTAACGTTTGTGCTGGGAACTCAGAGAGTGAGTACTGATTGGGGATAAATACATTTCTTAGCATGCCTTGGAGCTATTACACCCTTCTCCAACACAGCTCCCTATTCAACAGCCACAGTTTTCATTACCAGCTCTAATAAGTCTTAACATTATTAAATGCCAAGCAGACGATAGAAAGAAACAGGCGCAGGGTGGAAGCTTTCTTTAACACTTAAAAAGAGAGAGCATTTAGGGCTGTCTTCCTCCGGCTCCCCGCAAGGAGAACCCGCAAATAGAGCAAAGGCGTTTGTCAAGAGGAAAAAGGCCAAAACAAAGTTTTTCCCCCCTCTCCCTCCCTCCGTCCGCAACAAAAATAAAAAAATGAGTTTTAAAAAAAAAAAAATCCAACCGAAAAAACCAAAGCAACCCGCACCCACGCAGTGAAAGCAGAGATGAAGAACAAGTGTCAGTGTTTTCATTTCATTGCAAAGCTCCCAGGAAAACTGGTAGGGTGGCGGGGGGGAGAGGTCTCTAAAGAGTGTTATTATTTTCGAGGGAAAGGAGAGGGAAAAAAAAAAAAAAAGAAAAAGTATAGAGAGCACACTCCCCGCTTCTGAGTGCTTTACAAGCCGAATCATCGATTACTTTAATTGGGGCCATTAAAACTTTTCCAGACGTGAAAATATGCATTGTCGGCTGTAAATTTTAATTATTTTTTTTTAATAATGCTTTTTTTTTTTTTTAATTGCACTCGATCTCGCAGCGATCGCGGCGGCGCCGGATCCAACCCGCTGCCAAATCTTCTGCAGCTGCTGCTTCTCCCCACCCCGCTACGCATCCAAACCCCAAATCAAGCCTTTTCGGGTGATTTCTCCGCAAATCTACAAAGTCGGGGAGCGATTGCCGGGGAAGTCAATAAATAAATAAATAAATAAAACACTTAAATCGCGATTTACGTCGAGGGATGGGAGAGGGAGCGGAGATTGCGCGCTCGGAAGCACGGCGGCGCTCCGCGGGCTCCGGCATCAAGGAATTTGCCCAAATTAACCCTCGATTCAAACCGGGCTGGTTCCGTAAAGAAATGGGGGCTCGTGTTTTATTTGTCCGCGATATCGCCCATGAAGGCACAAGAGAACGTTTTGGTTTGCTTATTGACACGCACTTTTCTGCATGTTATTAAAGAATAATAATAATAAAAAAGCCTCCAGCTCCTCCACTCTTTTATTTTGGGGGTGGTGATGGGGAAAACACGCACAGACAAGGGGGAAAAAAAAAACCCAGCAGTTTATTTTTTTTACCCCAAGCGGTGAGGCTCGAATAAAATAAATCTTAAAACCCCAAATCTCTCTTCCCCCCCCCAATAAAATTAAAAACACCCGAAAATGATAGGGGGGGAAGCTTTTCGCCGACACAATAGCTCCGATTTGCAAATGAGCATCGCCTGTTTCCAAATCACAAGCAACATTTTGCAACGTCCAACGGCTATCCTTTTTCCAACAGACGGTCCTATAATATTACAAAACTATCTAACAGCAGGGAGTTTTGAATAATTTATCTCCCTTTCTTCCCTTCCTTGGCCCTTTGTCCAAACTTTTTCTCCTCCTTGCAGAATTTTGAATGAGAATAGACAAGCCCTCCCTCCCCCATCCCTTTACTCCATTTTTAAGGCAGCCTAGGGTTTTCCCCCCTTTTTTCACCCCTTTCTTTTTTTTTTCTCTCTCTCTCTTTTTTTTTTTTTTTCTTTTTCCACTGTTTGCTTTTGTGGTCAGGAATCTTTTGCTTATAAAGCTTCAATAGACTTGAAGGTCTTTGTAAGTGAAGTTCATCTTCAAGGTTGGGAAAAAAAAAAAAAAAAAGAGGATCGGATCCTTAAAGAAACCCCTTTTGTGCACCTTCGTTTAAAAGTCCCAGTTTGGTGGTGACAGGGAGAAGCTTTTTTTTTTCTGCCCCAAATTCCCCCCACTCCAATATTTGCCCACTGACCCGCATTGTCCCAAAATGGGGAAAACTTTGTAGTTAGTGAGAAACTTTGGAAGCGATTCATTCCTGCTTCCCACCCCACGTTGGGGACCCTCTCCGAGAGGAAAATACCTCTTACCCTGCTCCCTCTTGTCCCGACACCGCTGATATAACAAATATCCTCAAACTCCAACTGACTCAACACTGACAGACCCCTCTCATCGCCATTTTGCCATCAGTTTTGAAGAAAAAAAAAAATTGCAGCCCCAAATTTCCTGAAGCCCACCCCCAAGACTTGTACAATTGCTGTTCCTCACCACCACCTCAAAATAGCGCTGAGCTCTGTGACACAGGGAAATTATTTTCCACCTAAACTGATATATCAGCTCCTCCCTCCCATTGCTTAAAACTTCCCCATCTTTGCAAATGCCCTCATTGATAAGCAGCAATTATACCCCTTAAAAATGCCATCTTTCCCTTTTTTTTGGGAGGGGGGGAGCAGGGAAGGGGAAAGCATCCCGCGTATCGCGCTCGCCAAAAATGAAATTAAAAGTGCTGCAATCGTTGAATCGTAGAATGGTTTGGGTTGGAAGGGACCTGTTTCGTGGCCGATTCTGTCCATGCCTCACTTCCCACCCCACATTTGCAACCCAGGACCATTAAAAGTTTAATTTTTCCACGCATGAGAAGAAAGCACCAAGAATAGGAGACAACGGAGGCCCCCTGCTCTCCCTACTACCATCACCCTGGCCTTAAGCTTTTCCTCAGAAAGGCCACATGTAGGTTTTCTAATTTTATTTAGGGGTGCAGATCCCCTCTTTCCCCCGATCCAAGGAACCCCCCGTCTCCCCTCGATGCTTCGCCGGTGGCAGTGGCTCCGCAACAGCCCCAGCGCAGCGCCGATCCCGGCTTCCCTAATTGATATTGATTGGCCAAATCGGTCAACTGTCAGCCAGAGTTTCAGGGGACCACTTAGAGAGCAGGAGAGAAATCTGTTTAACAAATTCATTTAGGAATCAGAGCTGCCTTTTCTTCCCCCCCCCCCCCGGCCATCTCCATTCCTCGCTTTATAAATAAGTGATCCAGAAACACCGACAACTCTTTCTCCTGGGAAAGCATCCTCAGCCTGAGGGGCTGGGTACCACCTTCCCCTCCCAGGGCCCCGCATCACCTCCTGTCATCAGGCATTTTCAAAAAGGACAAATGCAAGAGGCTCTGGAGCCATCCCATCTTACTCTTGGTGGGGAGGGACATGTCCCCTCTCTCAAATGTCCCCTCCAGCCCAGCCCCAGGGCACGTGCGGTCGCCTTTACCTTTGTCGCCCAGGATGCCGTCTATGCTGTGCTTGGCCTTCTTCTCCCCATCTTCCTCCTTCTTGTCGCAGTCCTCCTCTTCCTCTTTCTTCCCGAATTTGATACGTAGCACACGGCTAATCGAACTCACTAAACCTCAGACAGTCAAAGACAAAAAGGCAAGTATAAGCTGCCTGGGATGGCAAGGTGGGAGCCAGCCAGGAAAAACCCGAGCCAGGGTTGCACAACTTGGGCTGGAGGCCTTGCACCCACACGAAGGGCATCCACATCCCTTTTTTTCCCAGGGGTAAACACCTGCCTGGTCCTCTGTGCCCTCCAACACACCCCTGGGTTCACCAAGCTGCCAAGGTGGACATCCAAAGTTGGACGTGCTTATCACTGTCCCCCTGAGACACCCGGCACGAGCAGCACCCGGTTGTGTGCAGCACCCACAGAGCATCACAACCAGTGCAACACCCCGGGGGCCTGCTCCCTCGGGGTTATCTCGTGCTTTGTAACAAGGAAAAGGGCCCCCGATACCTAGCTTTCACCCCAGACCCTACTGGGACCCTCAGCTTGGATTCAGACCTAGGCCTTGCCCAGCTTGGGGAGAGATTTGCCTTGCAGAGAAGTCTCAGCCCCCAATGCCACAACAGAGGGAGACTCTCAGCCAGGACCTACAGAGCTCACACATCCCTCCAGACCCAATATTGGGGTACCGGGGTTCTTGCTTCAAGCAATGGGGATCTCTGGCTGGTGGAAACGCTGTCCTCCTGCAGCCCCCTCCCCAAGCAAAAAGTCCCCACTGGGCAGCTAGGCTCCCCTTTAAGCCTGGCTTTGGGATCTGCCTCTGTGTGTGCTCCACACCAGGACCCCTCCTTTGCTTTCTCAGCGGTTGGAATGAGTTGGGAAAATCGATTTGTTTGTGTTTGTTTTTCCAGCAGACCGCAGCCTGGTGTTTATTTGCTGCTGTGGGTTTGCTTGGGGTGATTTTTCTTTCCCCCCCCCTCCTCCCCTATCAAAGCAAAGGCCGAGAGGATGTCTACAGCCCGTGGAAACATTTTATTTTTTTTTTTTTTTAGTAGCCGTAAACATTTCCCTCCAGCTTCCTGCGGGTCTCGGGGTGTCCTTCTTGCCAAGCTGCCTTCTCACCTGAGGGCACGGTGCTCCGGTCGCAGTGCCCATCCTTCAGGAGCCTGTCTCGGATCTCCCAACTAAACATCCCGGGGTTTTCCCGTTTGTATTCCTCGATTTTCTTCTCCACGTCGGGAGTCGCAACCTGCTTTTGTGATCAAGGGACACCGGTGCGTGCCCGCGTGTGCAGAGAGAGAGGGGGAAGGAGAGAAAAAGCGCTTTTAATTGAAAAGAAAAACCGTTCAGCTCCGTTCAATCCTCCCCCCGGGTGCTAGGTTTGGGGCTGAGAATAGGGATTTAAAGGGGGAAAAGGAGGAAACTAAAGGTGGAGAAAGGCTCTTCTCTCCCAAACGTTGGTCACCCCAAAAGTAGAGTCGCTGGGTGCCAAGAGGGTGGGTTTATCCTAAGCCCCAGAGAGAAGGAAGGACGAAGGGAGGGGTACAGGAGATGGCTTTTTTTGGTGGGGTTATGTACACCCAGCGATTTATTTTCCCCCTAAACATCCCGAATCGCCTCCTCCCCACACACCGGGGCAGAAGGAAATGCTTGAACGCGCGGCACTTGTTGCACATGGGAGGAAAAAAAAAAAAAAATCACGTTAATTTATTCATAGTCTTCAACTCGGCACCGGTTTTTACCCATATGAGCCTGCAAATTGCAGCTTTATTAAAGCTCCTTCCCCTCCTTCCTTCTGTCCCTGCGTATTCACCTGAAAAAACCCACTAAAACTTATATCCCGACAAAGAAATCTGATTTTTTTTTTTTACCCTAGGGAGGGCAGTTTTAGCTCGGTCTCCGCATTGCACTCACCCTGGGCTTGCTTCCTCCGATGGCTCCGGGTCGGATGGAGCCCGTCTCTTGGTACCGACAGAGAATTTTGGAGACGCAACCGTGGGAAACCCGCAACTGCCGGGAGATCACGCAGGGCCGGATCCCGTGGTGAGCCATCTCCACGATTTTATGACGGATGTGGTTGGGCAAGGGTCGACCGTTAATGAACACCCCTCCGAGCTGGTTCACCCTGCCCTGGCCCAGCGGGGTGGAAACTGGAGAGAAATAAAAAACAAAAAACAAAAAACAAAACCACAACCCAACAACGCGGGGAAAAAAAGTTAAAAGAAGGAAAAACCCAGCAAAACGGGGCGCACCCCGCACTTTCAGCTTTTTCTCTCAGTATTTGAAGGTTTAAAAGATGGGAGAAAGCTCTCATCCAGCTTCTGGCCTCGGTGTTTACCCCCGCATCGCTGGAAAGGCTTTCCCCATCGATAAAGGGAAAATAAAAATGCCCATGACCCGCACGCCCATCACCCTGCTCCCCGAGGTTGCCGCTGGGTTTGTGTCTCCAAATGTTTTTGGTTTTTTTTTTTTTTCGGCGTTTCCCACCTACGTTTTAAATCGTACGCGACGTTTTAAATCAAGAAAAATTTAAAACCAGGTGGAAAAGCCCCCACCTCCAAAAAAAAAGCTCTCTCCACGCCTTGCTTCACGTTACGGAGCTCTCTGCTCTCAGACAAACTTTTGGAAATAAAAATACCCTCGAGGGGCTTTTTTGTTGTTGTTGGTTTGGGTTTGGTTGTTTAGGTTTTTTATTTATTATTATTTATTTTGCGGTGTTGATAGGTTTTTGAAAAGCGGTTTAGGGGGGAGTGGGAAGGAAGCGCGGATCCCCCGCGGCCGCGCTGCTTCTTCCCCGACACCTTGCGCGGAGCATCCCCGCCCGGAGCGGGGCACCAGCGGCTCGTTAATCCCCCTCCCCGATTTGTTTAATATCTCACAATGTAGATCTTGCAGATTAATACGATTTCACAGGCTGGAAATTAGAAAAAAAAAAAAAAGAAAGAAAGAAAAAAGGAGGGGAGAGAAGAACTCAGCTGGGTAATTTGCAGAAAGGCTGGAGGGGGGCGAGGGACAGGGAAGGCGAGGGGGGTGATTTTTCTCTTTATACAAAGAAAAGTCGATTCCAGAAATTGCCTCGCGATTTAACAAGAATCATGCACCACTAATTCCAAGTCACTTGGCCAGCACTCCCTGGATATATCATTATCGACAGATAACACTCGAGTGGCCAATTTTACATTCAAGAGGTACTAAAACCGCCGGCCGCTCTCTCTTTTCATTATTCCCAGTCATGTTGTGCAAATATTGTTGTAATCCTTTGATCCTTTCCCTTGCCGTCTGTTTTACTTCATTTGCTACAGAAAAGCACTTCAACAAATCCCCCCAGCTTGTATGTTTTGCAGCCTGCGTGGTTTTCCACAGGTTTGAGTTTCGCCACTTGATCACGGTCAGGATGAAAATTTTCCTGTTTAATAAATGCGGGGAGAGGGGTCCCGCGCTAATTTTGCCGCTTTTTTTTTTTTTTTTTTTTTTTTGTCTGCCTAGAAATAATATCCCCGGAACACAAAGGGGGGGGGGGGGAAAGAAAGCCAGATGACGAGGGAAGTTGATGCGCTGTGAGGTGGGGATGACACTTAGAGAGGTGACAGCTACAAAGTCCCCCCCCTTTCCCCTCGCCAACCCCAGCCAAGGGCATCTCAGCTAAAGGATACACCCGGCTTAAGTTTTTAGTTTTGTTTGGTTTCCCCCTTATTTTTTTTCCCCCAGAAATGTTGAACACGATCAGTTCGGTTCTTTTAGGGGAGATTAAATGGTCAGGACATTTGCGGGTTTTTCTAAACCGATAATAATAAATAAACCCCAAATAGTGAGAGCCATTCCCTCCAAAAAAAACCAAACCCAAAATCTGCGGGGTGCATGAAACTTTAAGTGGGGGGGAGGGGAGGAAAAAAAAAAAAAAAAAAAAAAAAGACAACCGAATGCAAACCCCGATAATTTCGCTACAGCGGGAAGGGAAAAAGCTAAATATCGGCAAGAAGTTGGATGCTGAGGTCGGGAAACACCCGCCCCCCTCCCTCGGCTGCAAAGTTTAGCTGCATCTTCACCCGGAGCAGCCCAACCCGGGGGTTATACCGAGGTGCTGGGGGAAGGAGCGGTATAGAGAGGTGCTTTTCCCAGACCTACCTTCCAAGGGGAAGCCTGTGCGAGGATAGTTTTGCCCCGGAGCCGGACGCATCATCCGAGGCACCGTCCCGGGCAGCGCTGCCATGGTAAAAGGGGAGCGGGGGGGATGCGGGGTGGTGGAACGGGTCCGGTCCGAACTGGGGAAGGGGGGGCACCCCTTGGCCCCGGGAGAGCCGAGGAGGGGTGATTGGGGGGGAAGGGGGGGGCTGCAGGGATGTCTCTCCTCAGAGCCGAAGCGCTTCTCTCTTCCAGCCCCGCGGCTGCAAAAACAAGGGAGAAATCTTTGCTCCAAGGGAAAAAAAATTAAAGTTTTAAAAAATAATAATAATAAGGGGGGTGGGGAAAGGAAGAGGGGGGAGAATCACCCACCAGCTATTCCTCTTAAAGTTTTAGGGCTATGTCACAACCGGCCTGAGCGGGCGCTCCGGAGGAATGTAACCCAGACTGCCGGGAGAAGCAGACACATCCAAAGTTGCCTCGGTGCTGGGCTGGGCTTAGGGCTGGGGAGGAGGAGGAGGAGGAGGGGGGGGGAGCTGAATTCCCCCCCCCCCCTTATTTTGTTGTTGCTTTTTTTTTTTCTTTTTTTTTTTAAGTGGTTGGTGCCTGTCGCTTAAGGGATGCTCGTGATGGGAAGGGGCGGGGGGGGGGGGGGGGGTGGCTGGGAGGAGGAGGAGAAGCGGGGAGGGGGGATGTCAGATGGAGGGCTTGGAAGTTGTTAAAGTTGGGGCCGTGGGGAGGACGAGCGAGCTGTGATAGGCTCCGGCTCCTTTCTTTTATTCCTGGCCGGGGAAGGGGGTACCATGGCGGGGCCGAGGGACCAATAAGAGGCAGCAGCTTCCCAAAGCGCAGGCAAAGCTACGGGCTGGCCTTATTTTTTATTTATTTATTTATTTAAAAATGTTACTATTCATGACTAGGCTTGGCTTCGTTCTGATAGAAAGCTGAGGTTCCCCCCCTTCCCCGGTTGGAAAATGTATTGAGGTAAAAGGAGAGAAGAGAAACTTTAGGAAAGGCGGTTTTGGGGTTTGGGTTGTGGGGGTGGTTTTTTTTGTGTGTGGAGTTTTTTTTTTCCTAGGAAAGTTGGGCACGTCTAGAGAACGGGTCCCAGCAGGGTAAGGCCGGCCCGAGGAGGAGGGGGCTGATCCCGACTCGGGGGTGGAGAGATGGGCAGCATGGATTTAAAATAAAATAAAATATAGAGATTAAATGAAATACTCCCCGCCCGAGCCCGGCACTTCTCACCTTGCAGCCCGCTACCCCGGGGGGGTTGAAGCAGCAGTCGATGGGAGGTGGCTCGTCCTGCCCGCTGCCACCCGGGCCAGGCTGGCAGCATCTTGTCCCCCCTTATTCCCCCCCTCCCCGCCCCGCTATATGGAGCTGAGCGGCCCCACCGCCTCCTTTACCCAGCCCCAGGTAGCTCTCTACACTCCTCCCTCATTAACATCACCTGTTTAATTAAGAGACAGGCTTTGCGCTGCCCTGCTGGTACCGCTTCGTTTCCTTTTTTTTTTTTTTTTCTTTTCTGGAAGGGGGCAAGCTTCTGGGAAAGGTGGGGGGGGATTCCGGTGCTCCCCGCAGTTCTCCCGCGAACTGCCCGCTCGCTCGCTCGTTGACCCGGGACGGGCTGAACAAATAGCGAATGTTTTCCCCCCAAAATAGGAGCGGGGCAGGAATCCTCCTCGCAGCGGGGCATGACGCCAGGGCTCACGAACCCTTTTGTTTGCAGCTGTAAAAGGACTTGCCGTGCAAACCGCTGGAAACTTCTCTTCCCCCTCCCTTAAAAGCATCCTGGGGGGCGGGAGGGGCGGGGGGAATAAAGCAACCAGCGGCACTTCTGACCCGTCTGGACCCAAAATGTGGTCCCTAAATCTCCTCCTTGTCCCCCCTCTCCCCGAGGGCATCGCCACCCCTAATCCCCCTCCCTTCTGCAGTGCTGAGATTTGCTTTGAAATTAAAGCCCCGGCTGGACCCCTCCCGGTACGGCCGCATCTTCGTCGCTCACCCTCTTCCTCTTTTCTCCTGCAAAGTTCAGCCTAAACACACACACCCGCCTCGCTGCGCGGTCCCAGTGTGGTTTTCTTCATGTTTCCACGTCTAAGATTCGCTCAATATCCCCCCTCCCCCAGAAAAACCAACCACATAACAAAAAAAATCCCCAAGAAACACGGGACGGGGGAAAAGAAAAAAAAAAAAGGGCGCAATATTGAAATTCTTTCTAAGGTGTCAAATTGCTCCCAAAGTCTCCTCGTCCCGACGGCAGCCCCGACTTTGGGGCTCCAGCAAACGAAAAGAAAGCCTTTCTGCTCTCCTCCGCCCCAAACCCACCAATTCCCGAAGTTTTAAGCAGAAAAATAACGGGCAGAGTCGAGCGGGACCAGGTCGGAGCCCCTCGCAGCCCCTTCTCACCCGCATTCCTCCAGCGCGGCAGTAATTCAATTATTTGCCTTTCATTTGCTTAGATGGGGAGGTGAGGGGGGGAAGAGCCTGGGAATAAAGTTGAAAATTAAATGTTTCTGCTCTCCCAGCACCGGGGGAAGATTAAACTAAAGAACCCGAGCCCGGGTCCCTGCCTTCCCCGTCCCTCTAGGGTTACCTCGCCGGGAGAAAAATCTCTCACATCAAACACAGCATTTGTTTTCCCTCGCTCCCCCCGCTCCGAATTGGGGTAAGATTTGACACTTTCGGGAGAAAAAACCCCAACAACTTCAACTTTCTCCTCCAGCACTTGCTGTCAGTTCCAGGCTGCCACTAAGCAAAGAGCTACCTTAAATTTATTATTTTTAAAAATATTTTTATTGAAGCGCTGCGGTGACGTGGCAGCAGCCCCTAATTTTTTGGTTTTGGAGGGGATGTGGAGGGACAAGGGGGTGACAGGGGACTGTCACAGCCGGGGTTGGGAACGGGGAGGGGGGACACACACACTCCTGCTGGAAAGCAATTTCACAAATCATTTTTCTAACAATTAAGGAGTGTGCAGGGGTGAAATGGAGATTTCACATGCAGGTCTGGGGGCCGGGGTGGGGGCGAGTGTTACCTGCGAACCCAGCTGAGGAAGGGGGAACCCCTTTTTTAATTTTTAATTTTTTTCCCTTTTTCCCTCTCCCCCCCCAGTGGTCTGCTTCATTACCCATGTTCACAAAAGAGGGACCCCTTCTTTTCTCTCCTGGGAGCAGCGAGCAATAGATTAAAACAAGCATCAATCAGGAAAGGAGCAAGTAACTGCTTAAAGGAGCAGGGGCAGAATTCCTCCTCGCTTTCCCCTTTCCCTGCGATGCATCTCCATGGTTTCCTAAGGTATGTTTCTGGTTGATAAATGCCGTATATCGCTATTCCCTTTGGAGAAACGGCTTGTAAATCAGCGCTGAAAGCCAAGTCATAAGCAGAAGGCACCGAGGGTTGGCTTTCTTATTTATATATTATTGTTTGAGGAGCATCTCTGGCCCCCAGTATCCCTCCCCTGCATCCTCCGGGAGAGGATGGGGCTTTTCAAGTGCGAGGTGTTCCCTGGCTCCTTGGAAGGGGGCTGACACCACCAGGCTGGGGAGAAAAAGGGCTCTACCTCCAATTCTCGACTTGCAAAAGACGCACACAGGTTAGCTAAGCCTGGCCAGAAAAAATCACCAGGGCATGGACGCTGCGCGGAGGCGAGCAGCCCCATCAGCAATTATTATTAATTATGATTTTCCTCAAAAGAAAGTCCTGATTTTTTTTAATTTTTTTTTTTAATTCTTCTCCCCAAGGCATGCCATCCTATTTCTCGAGCGATGCGGATCTAGAAATGAGAAATCTCCTTAGAAGATAAGCCAGATGCATCTCGTCTGATCAACTAAAACCTGAAGAATTTTGTCATGATTGCACACACGCCCCAAGTAGGATGCAACTCCCCCCCCAAATAAAAACCCCAACCCCCCAAAAAACAACACCAACCCCCCCCCCCAAAATCTCCCGAGGGTGAATTATTTAACAAAAAGTTGCTACCTTCTGCAATTACAAGAAGATTACCCATGTGGGAAGGTTTTCTATTTGAGATCCTGGAGTAATAAGCATTATTTTTTTAAGCGATTATCCAATAAATCTCTCTTTAAAGGGCGATAAATCCACCTTGAAAACGGGGGATTTAAAAAAAAATATTTCTGAGGGACTTCCGCATTTTTTAAAACGACCATTGAAAAAATCGTGAGACGAAGAGCAACACATTCAGCCTGAAGTGTTTGTTTTTTCAGAAAACCCAGAAAGGAGAGAAGGAATATTTACAGCAAAGGCAGGCTCAGGAAAAATGGGCTCTTTGGTTAAAAAGGTGGCTGAGAAAGGCAGCTCCTGGTCCAGGACCAGCGAAGCCAAGTCCACCCAACCATACCATCACCAAAAATTTTTTTTTTTTGCTCATTTTCTTTAAAGAGCAGAAGCCACTAAAGGAAACGGATGGGATTTGGGTGCAAATCTTTGGTGCCTGATCCCACTCCAGCCTCTCAGAGCATCCCTGACCTGCTGATGGAGAAGTGTCCTCCCATGCCCCAGATCACAGAAGATCCCAAGTGTCCCAGATCACAGAAGATCCCAAGTGTCCCAGATCCTTGGCCAAGGCAGTCCCTCAAAGGGGGATGCAAGCAAAAATAAAAAAAAGGAACTTCACTGATTGCTAAGACCTGCTGCTGGTGGCAGGTGGGTCAGAAGAAGCAATGATGGGGCAAAGAAGGAAAAGGTAAAATCTTGGCTTGGTTCCCCAGCTCTAGAACGTGGCCCTCAGGCTGCAGGTTGGTCTCTAATTTTCTTCCTTCCTCCAGTTTCTTAGGAGAACAGGGCTCTGCATATTTGCCAGAGATGCTCTTAACTTCATTACTGAAGAAGAAAAAAAGTGCCATGCAATCAGACCATGGAGGTTTTGAAGCCCTAAAGTTTCTGCTTCGGTTTCTAAAGGAAAAGTTTGCACTTTTTTTATTTTCCTTTTGTTTTCGTAAGTACACCACCACCACCATTGACCCTGCAGCTTTGCAAGGAACCGGGTTAGCCATGCTGGCAATGTGCGCATGTAACGGGAATTAATTTTTTTTTTTTTCTCCTCCCCGGGAAGGCAAGACCCAAACCCAAGAACAAAACTCCTCTGGCTCTGCTCCCCGTCAGGACGGCGAACAAAAGGCGGAGTGTCACAACACCACCGGGCTCCTTGGATCTGCCTCTCCACTGGGTCAGGTTTAATTTGCTCAGGGTGCAGTATTAATAGGATGTAAGCTGCGCCCTTGAACAATTACCTTATCAAAGCATAACATCTATGGAATGAGCCAAGTATTTTCATTAAACAAATCAAAATAATAAGGCTGGCAATGGCCTTGTTCCTCCTTTGAACCTCTAAGTGGCTTTAGAGATATTCAACAGTAGCGCACCAACTTCTGTTCCACTGGTAGTCACTGCTCAGTTTTTCTAAAGAAGATTAACTACTCCTTGCTAAAAGGCTCAGTTCTACTTTTGTCAGGGTGCACAGACTAATTGGGTTTTCCCTGCATACAACGGGATTCCTGTACTCCCGCTACCGGTCTCCCTTCCCATTTCATGTGGCTTTTCAAGACAGGGAGAATATTTTCCTCCACATGTTTGACTTGTTCAGTGCTACTCGGTAGAAATAACGTGCTAAAATAACACCTGACCATGCAGGGAGAGAGACCGTGGTGAGAATAAGGGTGCAAGAGGGGGTTCTCTCAACTTTTACCTTCCCAGTGCTTAGCAAATACTTTATTTGTATAGCATTTGGTGGTTGGAGAAGGTGGCAGAGGACACAGCTCGTGCCAGGGGAAAACACTGAGGCTGGGCACCAGGGGACTGACGTGCTTTACAAGGAAAGAGGGGACAGCCTGGGAGCAAGGGGGAGGGTGCATGTCCTGATTTTCGGGTGCCTTTCTCCTCTGAGACACCCTGCTTCAGCCACGCTAAAGATGGATTTGCAAAAGAGAGCACCGCACCTGCCCTCCAATAATTCAAGCTGCCTCCACACTGCCTGTACACCCAAATCCCTCTTTATCTGGCTCATAACTCACCTGTTCCCAGATTAGTCCCACTCCAGAACGTTTCTCACCCCCATAAAGACATCACTCTTCTGTCCTTACGCTGCAGGGTGAGGGAAGTACACCCAGATGCTTGTATCTAACAGCCCAGCCACTCCAAGGGCTTCCACAGCTGCCTGAATTTTCTGGGAGCTGAATCTTCTGTAGCTACAGCCCTTTACGTAGGCAAAGAGGACATCATGCTTGATGAAGCCCTTGGAGAACTAAGTAAACCAGAGCACAGGGCTTGGGTCTCTGAGCCTGGCCCCAAGAGGCTGCCAGCACAGAGGACGGACTGTGACAACAGCAACAAGAAGTCCTGGAAGAAGTCGTGAAGCGCGGAGGGGAGAAAACACAAAGGGTTTGGTTTGGGCTTTCCTGAAGTGTGAGGAATCAGATGGAGGCAAGCTGCATATTTGTCTGGGTGAATTAAAAGCACAATCCTCTCTTCCCAGAGGGAGCAGTTGCTTCATATTTATACATTTAGTCTTACAGGTGTAAAATAGCTTCCCTTTATGCTTATATAATAATTTTTTCATTTGAATTTCAAGGCTTTATTCCCTTCTTTGGATTCAAGTCTCCTACCTGAGCCTGATTCTCCGTATTGCCATTAATTCCTTCATCACAGAAATGAATTCCATTTAATTCTGTATAGCAGTTGTTAAGGTAGATCAAAAAGTGCATTTGCAAAGGTTTCTCCCCCTTCTTCCTTACAGTTTCCAGCTCACCTGTGTCCTGAAAAGACTCGAATTTGAAGCCATGACACTGTTCACCACCAGTTCCTCCCACCACAGAGGAGAAGGGATGGACAGGAAAAACCCTTTTCCTCCTCCCTCACAGCTTACAGCTGGAGTATTTCACTGAGGCTGGGATTAATAAGGTTAATTATCTGCACCAGCTGCAAACACAGCTTCTCTTTTCCACCAAGGTGAGTTGTAATTAGGCAAGACCCAGCCCCAATTCGGCTGCAAAGCTGAGAAACTGGTAGAACCCAGGGTTTCCATGAGGAAGAGGAGGAAGGCAAGGAAAAGGAGAGGAAAAAACTTCCTCAAAACACCCAGTATTTAGCACCACAGACTTGCTCCTGGAGCATCCCTGCACAGCTCACGCTGGTGGCAATGAGAGACCAAGCAGGGCTTCCCTCACCAAACTGGGTGCTTCCCTTTCTGGTGGAGAAGGGCTTTGCTCAAGACAAGAGGAGTTCACACCCAGGCAGTGCTTCAGGACAGCTGGTGAATACAGAAATTGAGTTTTGGGCTTTCTCACACCTGTACAGAGCACGGGAGGTGACTGTGGTACCTTGAAACCATCTTTGCCCCGTAGTGGGTGGAACCACGGCAAGAACAACGTGGGTAACCAACACCTTGAGAGAAATCAGGCAGTGCCAATAACATCAGGCTTATACGTATGCCAGTAATATAAGGTCTTCAGGAAAAATTGCATAATTCTATGAGGCTTGCTTTCTATGAGCATTATTCATTCTAGTCACCCGGAACCACCTTGTTTCAAAATCTTCATTTAAAATTGCTTCAATATAAGACCTGCTTTTTTATTCCCATTTTGGTTTAGGTCAGGGATCTAACTCCAGCATTGTGTAAGCGGAGCTGCTTTGTTGCCAGCTGAAACATTGCACAAATGTGTTGCTACAGCCATAAAAAAAAAGTGAAAATAAGGCAGCTGGAAACCCTCTTCTAATGCTTCATTACAGTATTGAGAGTTAAAAATCCCGCAACACCCCTTCACAACTTAATTATAGCCCACAAACCTCAGCGTTATGCACAGCAAAACAACATTAGGATATTATTTTGCTTGAATAGTTGATAGCAAAGAGTAAAGTACATATCAAGAACTGGAAACCAGGATTCTGCCCAGGCATGGGGAGGGGAATTTGAGGCACTCTTGGCTTTTCTAGTGCTGGAACCTGTCCTACAGGAGAGGGCCCAGCAGAGTTTAAGCTCCACGTGGGGCTGGAGAGGTGCTCAGGGTTTGGGTCGTTTCCTTTGAGGCTCACAAAGAGCATGAGGAGATGAAGAAATCTTCCAGAGAGCACTTAATTTAATTTTCAAGTTTATTTCTGAGTCTAGTGGAGAGTTTAGGAAAAAGCATATGTAAAGGAGCAGAAATGATCAAGCCTTGCAACTCTGGAAAGCTTCACTTTGTTTTTTCTGAGCTGGCTTCTTCAGCCTCAAGGTAGGTGTCATAGAATTGCTTGGCTTTTATTCTTCTCAAAGCTAATAATTTTGTAGTTTTGTAGTTTGTGGTCTCTCTGAATTCAGGCTAGACCTCATATAACGACTCTATCGCAGCTAAAAAGCTTTATGTTCCTTTTGAAAGAAAGTTCTTTCTGTGTTTATTTGTGGTGAGGTTTGTTTGTTTTTTTTTTAATTATTTGGTTTTCCTTGATATTCTGTGTTTGAGCTGGCTGTATGTTGTTCTCCCCTTGTAGGGGTTCCTGAGGTGGTAGGTTGCTGCTGGGTGGGCAGCTCAGGTGAAGCAATATGCTGCAGTAAGTAACCTTACAGTGAGTAAGGTAGTAGTAAGCAAGGTTAGGTGTCTATAGGTTGTTCCAGCGAGAGTTTTTGCTCCGAGTCCTGTGCTGGGAGAAAGAGTTTAGGAGAGGTGTGGATGCAGAGCAAGCTTGAGCTCCCTGGAGATATTTCTTGTATCAGTTATATATTTTTAATATTCAGCTAAAACTCTCTGGGTGCCGTTTGAAACCAATGGAAGCTGTTGTTGCTAAATGTAATTTACTCGTAAGGAGGCTGGTTTGCAAACTTCCATTGAGGAAGTGGGAGAGAGAGTCCTTCTGGTTGAAGGACTTGGCTTTATCCTTAGAACAACTGGTTTAATTCTTCCTTTTGCTATAGATTTCTTTCTTTGACTTTGGTGGGACCTTTCAGTAAAAGTAGGGTAACATTTCTGCTGTCTCTGTGCCGGCTTGGGCACAAGGTCTGTGGGGCGATGGTGGTTTGCAGATCCTCCCAGGAGCTGCTCCTGAGTTTCCAAAGAGTTGTCACCCTGCAGTTTCCCTGCATGAGGTTATTCACCTCTTCCTGAAAGCCGGTTTGAATTCTGGATGCTTCCAGCGCTGAGCAAGAGAGAAACGACGAGCGCAGGGGAAGAAAAGGTTAAAATCCACTGAACAAGCCTCCAATTCCCCTCTTTCATTCCCACCAGGTAGCTTCTAATTACTCCCAGAGGAAAAAGGTCAGGAGGTGGGAGGAGGCTGCCACAATAGGGAGGAAAATGTTTTATTAGCTACTAAGTTGAGGGCTCCCACCCCCTGCCCAGGCGTTACCCTGCACCCCGCTACTCTCTGCAGGCTTAAGACTCTCAGCAATGCCGAGCTATTTCTTGTAGGTGACACCTTTGATGGCCAGGTATTCTTTTTTAAAGTGAAAAAAAAACCAAACCCAAATCCCTCTATTGGTTGGTTTTAAACACCTTGAATGCTAAGCTCAGGAAATACCGCGTGGGGCAGAGCAGCTCTCTCCACTTCGGAGCTGCGCTGGGTTGTGGCGACGTTGTCTCTGTCTCCATCTCTGCCCAGAAGTGCTCGGGACGAGGGATTATTTCCTTCCCGCACAGGCAGTAGAGGCACCACTTCCATAAGATGCTTTCTCCGAGCGCTATTGTAAGACCTCGCTAAATTTGAGATGAAGCTGTTTGCATCCCTAGCACGAGATGCAGCATTTTGTCTTCCTCGTAAAACATATTTTTCTGGTTTTTTTTTTGTCATCCTTTAGTAGTGATTACACCAATTCCAAGTGAGACAAGACATTGGGGGGTGGGGCCAAAAAAATCCCAGTTTAAGAAATGCATAATTTTATTTTTTTTTTGGTCTGAAGGAGATAAGTCTTCAGAAAAACAGAAAGAAATTTGCACGCGGCTCAGCCCCGTAGTGCTTAATCTCATGCAATAATCGCTGCTGCTTGGGTTGGCAGGAGAATAATTAAACAGATATTGAAATTGCAATCGGCTGTCACCGAAATCTAATAGGAACCTTGGGTGATCGACATCGGAACTGCTCTCTGAGGGGAGAGGAGGCGAGGGGAGGTTTCCCCGGATGGCTTTTTCTCACCCCTGGTGCAACAAGCTGGATGTGGCGTTGGGAAAGCAGCCTTGGGGCTTGCAGCGGAGCAAGCTGGACAGTTCGCAGGAGCCATCAACGTGGGATAAAGCTTCTTAAACCATCTAAAGTCTGTCCACGTTGGCGGTTCGCTGGGGTGGAGCTGCTCGTGTTCACAAGCAGCTCCACCCCAGCGAACCGCCAACGTGGAAGATGCTCTTGGCTTAGTTGAGTCTGATGCCAAGATGTCAACTGGGTGCAAAGTCCCCAAGATCTCTTAGAGGCTGGCTTGGAAAGTACTTGGAAAGTGCTTGGAAACACCAAGAGTTATGACATTGTCATATTTGATGTTCAGGCAGCAAAGGATTGAATTGACTCAGGAGAGCGCCTCGGTGAGCAGCTTGAGGAGGGTGTCTTGCCTTAATTTGGTGCTGACTTTTAGCTGTGAATTCTTTTAGTTGAAAGCGGTTCGGGGCCCTGAGATGAAAGACAACCCGCTCGTTAATTCACCGTAAAGTCGGGGGGAAAAAAAATCCCAACAAATCCACTGAAAACCCAAGTAAATAAGGCAGGAGGGCTTTTTTTTTTTTTTTTTCTTTTCCAAGAGTCAATTCTAATTTCCTGAATTTTCATTAGGAAGGAGGGGAGAGGTTTTATCCCTTCCTCTTAATTCCTCCCCATAACCAGTTGTTTTGCTTTAATATTTGACATAGGTGACAAACTGTTGAAAGCAGGTAATTTAATTGTTTTGCTTTCAACGCGCTGAAGCCTTTGAAGAGCGGCCTCTTGCTTGTGGGACCATTAAAGCTGATGGAGATGTCCATCCCTGCCCTGGGAGAAGGGTCGTGCCCACGTAGAAAAGAGCATGGCAATAGTGATACCTGACTTTTTGGACAGCAGCGGTGCAGGATCAGGCCCTCCCGTAACACAAACACGGGAGGAGATTTCGATCGGAATTATTTTGGCCAAAATCCAAAGTAATCCATTGACTTCAGCGCGGTTACTGCGGCTGGACGGATGCCCGGTGTAATGGAAAGCAGGGTTGGGGCCCCCCTCCTACAAGCAGATATTGAACGTTCACAAGTTACTGCTCAGCATTAAGAAAAACAAATTAACAAGCCTCAAAAAAAGGATTCCTTCTCATGGAACAGTAAAATTATTGTGTTTTTCCCCCCTCCTCTTCCTCTTTGTCGCTTAAAACTAAAATTTTTCAGACATTTTTGGGGGGCTTGGGATATATATTTTTTTTTTTGGAAGCCATTACCTGCATAATTTTTTAAGCCCATGGTTATATTAGCCTTGGATGATGCAGTATCTGTAAAAAGACGGGTCTTTTGCTCTAACGCGCCGGCTGCACTTGACTGTTTCCTATTGATAGGAGATAGAGCAGCATGGAAAATAGCCTGCGCGAGGCCAGGTAAAAAGAGGGGAGGTAGCAAGTCTGCTCAGCATATAAAAACCACCCGTCTCCCTTATCATAATCCATAGACCCACTTTCCTACCCTCACCTCCGCTCTTCTGGGGAGCGCTAGAGCTATCTTCCCAGGCTGGAGAGAGCCAGATAGGAGACGAGCCGCACACTTATCGCCCAGCGCAGCGGGCGTAATGGGAACTGAAAATTGCTCTAAAATAAAGTTGCTGGGGGAATTAACTTCTAAAGGGTGGAAATTCTCGGAGGAGAGGGGCGGGGGGGGGGGAGTTGGGATCTGTATGGAATTAAAATCAGCCTAGTGCTTGGTCTTGCTCTGTTCCTGGGGAGTTGAAAGCCTCAGGTTGGCCAAGTTTGGTGCGATGGTTTTTTTGGTTTATTTTTTTTCCTTCCTGAAGAATTAAAACTCTCTGTGCAGTAGCTCTGTTGGATCAAACTCTGGAAACGCACTCCTAGTGAAGGTGGACAAGGTGAGAAGCTATGCTGGTCCCTTCAGAGCATGTCTTTGGGCTGACCTTATTGGGCTGTGTCGATGCAAAAAACACCCAGCTCCTCTCTGTGTCCTCTGTGGTGGTGCAATGAGGCTGCCAGAGCTGAAATCACGGCACAGCTTGAAGCTGAGCCTTCCAAAACCAGCTCCTGGCCCTCGGTGAAACCACACAGACCTTGTGTGGACGCTGGAGACCTCAGCCAGGAGCCCTGCCTTCCCCTTGTGCTGGCTCAGCAGAGCGTTTTGCCTCCATCCCCGGCTCATTCAGCAGCCTCGGGTGCCTCCAGGGTGTCCTCCGAAATTCAGAGGGATTTAAGCTGAGCTTAAAGCAATTTTGATGGAGCAGGGGAGGGAGCTGGTTGGAGGTAGTTAGGTAATTCGTGGCTTCAGGGCATGAAGAAAAGAGTGCTGCTGGGAGGAGATGCTCATGGGGGCAGAGCAGGGCAGTCAGAACAGCCAGCTGTGCCCTGTAAATCCTTTTTTTTTTTCCCCCCCTCCCTAAATTTTTGAATCTAGAAAGTAGGGCTGCTTTGTCATCACTCGGCCTGGCTTTATTGCAATCAGAAGCTGACTTAGTCCAGCGTTTCATCTGCTTTTCTTCCCAAGATCAGGCTTGGAAATCAGTGTAGAAAAGCACCCTGAAGTGCAAGCTTAATTCAGCCCACCTTCCTGGAAAGATGTTTTCCTGACTGGGACGAGCCCTACTGGGTCAAACAACAATGGTTAGCAAAAAGATAATAATAATAAAAAATTTGCATTATATTTACCATATTGTAATCCCAAAGAGGTCTCGGGCTAGAGCTGGTTTCCACACAGGAGTCACCGCGACGCTCCCGTCCCCTCGAGCAGCAGTTGCCCAGCAAAGCCAAAAGACATTGTTAGAACCGATGCATTGAGGGTGGAATAGAAAATAAATCGCTAATAAAAACTCTGGGGGAAGCCGCGTGAATGGGAATAGAGCCTGGCACACGTTTTTATTGACTTCAATGGCATTGCACCGCGTTGTCCCCGCACTTGCTTTTTTTGGTGATAAATTACAGCGCGTTTCTGACAGGGCTTGGAATGATTAAGCTCAGATGTCCTTATTAAGATCTCTCCTTTCCAAAATGTCATGTTGCCTTGATGTTTAAAGGTCTCTGTTGTGCAACAAACATGGCATTGTGGCGAGCAGCAGGCTCGCTGGTGCGGGCAGGCGGGACCCGCGCGGTCCCGCTGGGAAGCGTGTGGAGGGGGAGGATTGGCAGCTCCCCTCTCGCAGCCCAGGCTCTTGACTGCTGGGGTCCCAACCCCACCGACACCCCCAAGAAGAGGGGCAATGGGGTGAGCAGCGTGGTGAAATCCAGCTTTCCGTCTCCTGCGCCGACTCGGCTGCCGGTGCCTTCGAATACGTGCACTGAGCTTCTCGAAGCAGCCCCTCGCTGTCGAGTCTGACTGGACACGGCATCTCCAGCCTGATGTTCTTGCCCTGTCAGGTGTTGCAGCCCGAGGGATGTGTGTGCCAGGAGCTGCAGCTCACACGGGACCTGGGGGTTGCAGCCTTGGGACATGGACCTGGAGCTGCAGCCCATGCAGGACCAACCCGCAGTCTGAGATCTGCGCCCTTGGACTCAGCTCTCCATCAAGGGATGGAGGAATGTTTGAAAGCTTCCTTGAAACTTCCGCCCTTAGGCCAGTCCTAGGACAACTCTAGGCTGCCATATTCTTGCTGTTGGTCATTGGGCAGTGAAGACAGGGCTCCAGCTCAAGCTCCTCTGTCACATTAAGAATATATCAGTGTCCTGGTGCAAGCTGAGCATGTGGGGAAGCATCTGGGTATCAGGATCTCGGTAGCAAACCAAAAGAGCCACGCAGAGAGCAGAGGAGATTTTGTGGCTTCGTTGCCCTCCTGGCCATGGTGCCTGCTTGGGGTTTGGAAGCCCTTAGGGAGAGAGGGGTTGTCCCATGGACAACTAGTGTGTCCCCTTCGTCCTGCAGCTGCTCCCAGCGCCACGGAGAGACGCTCACTTCCCTTCCGTGGAGGGAAGACCTTCACCCTGCTCTGTCTGAATTTTATCAGACCTGCTCCTGGGAGAAAACTGCTCCTCTGCAATTTTTTTTTTTTCCCTGGGGGGGTGGTGGCGGGGAGGGAAAAGCAGAGCTGGTGTGGAGCAGAGCATCACATGCGGGGCGCTGGTCCCCGGGTGGGTGCTCTGCTCTCCCTCCATCAGCAGATCCCTGCTGCCACCCCGTGGCCTCTGCCGGGAAGTTTCGGGGACAGATGTCCCCCTGCCTTGCTCCCAGCCATCCTCATCCTCCCGGGCAGCTCCAGCCTCGACCTGGGTCAACTACGGCCCCAGCACCGAGCTGCAGAGCTCTGGGGGTGGTGGGTGGGTATTAGCTCCATCTTCCCAGGCGCAGGGAGTCCGTAGGGGTGAACAAGGAGATGTTTTGCAGAAACTGGATTTCACCGAGTTCTTGGCATCTTTGGAGCGGGGTCACTTGGGTTTAGAGCTGAACTGTTTGGTGCTCCCATGTCAACCAGCTCCTCCAAGGCTTCCTCTTGCATTTTTTTTTTTGCCCCTGCAGTTTGGAAAACCTGGAAGAAAACAAGGAGGGAAGTAACCTGATGTTTTATTTTCTTTTTTTTTTTTTTCCTTTTTTTTTTCCCCTCTAAAAGTTTAGTCTGATTTGGAGACTTCATTTTCAGTTCCGAGGGCATTTAGGCTGACTACCTGTAGGACTGGGATGCAAACGCTCTTTGGTTAGGTCACGGCAATAAAGACATGTAAATAGTTCAGTGACAAGGTTTTCCCTTCCTCCCCTAAGGATTTTAGTGGTTTGGTTTGAGTCCATTTCTGTGCAATGCTTTGGTTTTGGGGGTTTTTTTTGGGGGGCTGATGATGCTTGAGCACATGTTGACTCCCAGCTTCTCTTTAAAGTAGGTGCTCAAGCATTTTGCTGATTAATATCTTGAATTTCACAGAAGAAATCCTCGGTGCTTTTTTTTGCTTTTAGATTAATGCAACAAGCTAAATACCGCAGCACAGAACAAGGGATGGGAGGGCCAGGGCCTTCCCTGGTCCTGATGCCTCTCCCAGCACCCACCAAAATGAGCTTAGAAGGGTCTCTCCAGGGTTCTGGGTGCTGAGGGTGCAGCAGGTCCACAGACGAGACATGAGCTTGGCTCACATGTGGTGGGAAGTCACTCTCTTCCTGCCCTGGGCTCCTCCAGGGAGAGAAGCTGCTCTTTGACAAGCTTCTTAATTAGCCAGAAAGTTGGGTCATAACCACTGCTGTGTCTCCCCTTGTCATGGTTAGACTCCAGGGTGTGTGAAAAATCGAAGCAGTACAATGAGCGTTTAGAGGAGCTCATGTTAATTTTAGAGAATGAAAGGAGGAATTTTTTTTTTTTCCTTCCCCCCGTTGATAATGATTTTTTCAGTACCCTCAGGAAAGGAAGGGAAAAGGGGTCTCCTTTGAAAAAGCTTTAAGAACGTGTCCCTCTGCAGCGCTGGTACCTCGGGAGGGAGGCGTTTGGCTCCTGGGCTGGTGCGACAGGCTCAGGATGTCTGGGGCTGGTGGAGCTTGGGCTTTGCTTGCTCCATGTCAGGGCACACTGGAGGCAAAGGCATTTTATTTAACCCTTCTTCTTCCCTCGGCAGCCCAGAAGCAGTGTGTTTAAATCGTGAGCAGTGGGTGTCACACAGGATGGTTTGGGCAAGCTTTTGCCTTGGGGTCAAAGTCAACGGTTTCCTGCAGACCCTGGGGAAGCATCTGCTCTGATTCCTGCTTCGATCCCACTGGCTTTAAACTTATTTTTTTCCTCCACCCTGCTGACATTGTACTTGCTTTCCTTGAAGCTTCTTGGCAAACTTGAGGACTCACTTAAGTCTGTTCTGTTCTAGGAGGGAGAACAGTTATGACTATAACAAGGTGGATTCCAAGATAATCAACCAGATTTGACCAGTGGTTTGCTTCTTACCTTTTCCTAAGCCTGTTTTTTTGCTGTGCTTGAATCTGAAGCTCCTTAAGGCTGTACCAAAAGTTTGAGGTCACTGAGACCTTCATGGGATGGGGAGATGGCTCTTCCTGAACTTCGTGGTGTCCTTGATACGTCACCTGGGTATTTGTCATGGATGTGCTTAGGTCCTGGTTGCTCAGACCCTTCCTGCAGTGCCTGATAGACACCCTCCGTAGCTTTAGATATTCATGAAAGCTGTGAGAAAGGGTGGCTTAGGCTAAGGGCTTGGTATTTCATGTGTGAACGGGATCTGTTAGGTTTTCCCCTGGTGCAAGTTGCCTTGCAGACCTGGAGGACGCTGGATTTGATGTAATTAGCAACGATGCAGCCTCAGATCCTTCTTCTCAGACCACACAGCTCCTAGCTTTGATGGGTTAAACCCCACTGAAGTCCTCAGTCCTTTTTGGCCCCCTTGTCTGGGGGACCTGGGCAGTGTGCTTTGTGGCTTCGACTCTTCTCAGACCCTGTGTTTCGGGAATGAAACCTTGATGTCAAGGCTGATGAGGCAGTACTGGGTGCTGAGTGTAGCTGTGGCCTCTAGCAGGAGCCCCAAGCAGAATTTGGGCAAGCATCAGTGTCTCAGGAACTTGCAGCACGTGTAGAAGGGAGATGCTGGAGGTGTCACCCTCTGCAAAGTGAAGAATTGAGTGTCCTGGGACCTTTTTTCCCAGCTTAGCTGCATTACTGTGGGCACAGACAGCTGCGTGAGGGATCAAAGTGCTGTAGGTTGGTTGTAACCCTGCTCTGTGAGCGGACGATTTGGGAAAACAGATTCAGTTCTTGCTCAGGTCTTTTATAGATAAGGAAGGAGGTGAAACACAATGCATGGCCAAGCTTTTATTTGCCTTAGGCCCCAACCCCCTTCTTAAACCACCTTAGCCAAGTTATTTCTTGAGCTTGTGCCTCCTTTAGCTGCTGTAATGTTCAAAGTTTTGTTTATACAACCAGAGCAGTTAAAACAATGGTAGGAGTTGTGCACAGATTTTTTTATTATTATTATTTTTTTTTCTCCAAGGTGTCCAGAAAAATCCGTATTCATTCAAAAAAGAAAAAAAACTACACAGAAGGTTTCAGCAGCAGTGAAAACAGCTCTGCAGTGTTACAGAGCTGAAAGCCCGTGCCAAGCTGCTGAAGGTGAACAGGGCAGGTATAGTGAGGCTGTCTCATTGCATTTCTCAGTTCTTGGCTTCCCCTGCCCTGGGCACGCTGCCATCCCTCTCTGCAACATCAAACTCTTGTTCCCTCTGTCTCCAGAGCCACTGAGCTACTGAGAGCCTGTCCTGCCTGCCCTTGGGTCTCTCTGGGTCAGGATTTGAGTCAAGGTTAGGTTTGATTCGTGGCCAGCTAACAGGATTGCTTAAAGCAAAGTTTGGATACCAAGAGGTGAAAGGTTGCTGCCTTATCTTTGCTTTTTGGATTTTTGCACGTGTGGGGGAATAGCTGGGCTGAAATGTGCTGGAGAGCTTTGCTTTGGGCACAGCAGGGTTCTTCAGTGTCGCAATGAAGGCACCGACATGCAGGAGTCATCAAAACTGACAGCGAAAAAATGCTTAAACTAAGATACTGTTGTTGGTGGAGTTTTTTTTTGTTACACATAATTTTTTAGAGCAAGTGTAAAATAAGGTGGGTGAAGCCAGAAGGCAGCTTTGTGGTGTAGATCCACCAGATACATCAGCTACGGATGAGAGCTGAGGCTCAGAGGAAAGCAAGAAAATCTGGTCTGGTTAGAGGAGATGGAGGCTCATCGCTCCAGCCCTGCAAAAGTCAGACCCAGAAGGTCTTACGTAGACACCAGCTCCTCATTAACCTTCCTAAATGGGGTTGGAGCAGGAAGGGAGCTGCCTTCTGATGGGGCCCTCCTCCTATGGAGACACAACTGCTAAAAATGGGTAGAAAGTCCATTTGGTGCTGCGAAAGCAAGTCACCCCTACATTTTCATCATTCTGTGTACGGTCACCTGGCTTCAGGAGGTCTCAGAGCATGAAAAGGTAGAGGAAGTGCCCTTTAACTTTTTCCAGTTACTTCAAAGGGAGTTTGTAGTAGGTAGGAAAAGGGAATTCATATCAACTAGGTAGACCTTTGCTAGTATTAAGGTACAGGACAAAAAAAAATAATTCAGGGGGTGAAATCTTTTGCCCCAGCTCTCAGTGCTGGTCACAGAGTAGGAAACGTCTCGCTGTGGGTGTTAGGAATGGAAGCAGAATAAATGGCTATTTATCACTCACGCTGTGGACTAAAAGCTCTAATCTGGGCACTTCTCTTCTCTGAAGTCTGGCCCACGTGAGAGCACCCTGCTCAGGAGGGTAGTTTGGAAAGAGAAATGTGAAGAATAGTAATTAAATGGGACTGGCTTCCAAGGGTAAAGCTCCTCTCACATGACGCCTGTGCGTGCATCTCTTCTGCCTGGTCTTGCTTAGAAACCTCGCCTCGGAGTCAGTGCTGTGCGTTCAAACGACGTCTTTGTCATTTCAAATCCTGTTAAGAAATGCCCTCAGCACTGGAGAGAGATGTCAAAGGCTGGAGTTCCATACTCCTTCCCCAGACTGACTTCAAACACTTCTCCTTGATGGTCACAAGATGCTAACTCATCTAAACTCTCCATTCCCACTTGACCTTTTGACAAAAGCCAAATCATGAGTCCCTACAACATGTGTATGTGCTTGCAGACCTTCACCACCAGACCCACAAGTTCTCTAGCACAGGAAACTTGGCAGCTTGTTCTTGTTGCTTTCTGAAAAGGCCCTATTTCAGCAAATTTGATGCATTTGAGATGTTTGACCCAGTGCATCTAGGAGCTGTGTCCTTCAGTGTCTTTCTGTTGCTTTTTAAGATGGGTGCAGTGAGGAAATAACACCGATGTTGGGGGGGAAAAGGCTTGTAGCAAGCCATCTGTGTGGATGTACAGGTAAGGAAGGAGTAAATGAGGGAGGAGACGCAAGGGGATGGGTGGTGGCGGCTGTGATATAAAAGCTGGGATGGAGAAAGGGCAGCTCCTCTGCTGGGACAAGTGGAGCACTGGAAGCTGAACGACGAGGCAAGTCAAGGCGTGAGGAATCTGAGCCAAGATTGAAGTGCCCGGGAGAGAACCAGCTGCCTTGGGGCAGGGGCTGAGGGAAACCAGCGGATGAGCTCCCTTTGCAGTGGGCCAGGAGGTGTCTTGCTGGTGCGTTATCTCCACCACTTGCCAAGACAAGCTTGGGGGTCGGTGTTGCTGGAGATTCAGGGCTTGTCGCCTTGCGCAGCTCCACGAAAGAGCACACCGGCTTTGGAGGAGACCTGGAGAGTCCAGCATCTTCGTACCAGGTGGCCACAAATCACTGCAATGCACAAAGCCCCGAGGGGCTCTGATCTGCCGCGATGCTCAGCATCATCAAAGCACCAGGCAGGCACCGGGGGGCTGACCACCTCCAGAGCTGGGCTTCTGTCTGGGGTGGATGCTTTGCGAGCTTCTTGTTGCCTGTGCTGTCAGGGAAAAACATCTGCAAGGACTTTATCTGCTGGGAACCATCCTCCTCATGTGGCTCCTGCTGCTTGTTGCACCCCACTTGCAGCACCTTTGCAGGATGGAGAAGAGGGGGAATGCAGTGCTGCTGGCCAGTTGTGTTTGTGCTGTGTGTTTCTGCAGCTCAAATCCCACAGGAGAGCCAGTGAAGGGCTCTGTGGTCCTGAATAACTGGAAGTGTATTTATAGCCAGCCCCGGGATGTTTGCTGCTAATAAGATGCACACAGGGCTTCAATCACGTGAGTCAGTGTTGGCATCCGTTGCTCAACCGATCCGTGTTTGTTGTTAGCTGCATGCAAGGGCTTAAACAAGGGAAAAACAAAATAAATAAATAAAAAATCTCTTGGCTGCATCTCGGGAAGAGCTGGTGGTCTAAAGAAGCCCTGGGTGGGGGGAGTCGTGGAGGTGCACTGAGGGAAAGGGACTTGTGCCAGGTGGCAGCAGAGGTTGGTACAGGGCACAGGGGCTGTGTTTGCTGCCTCCCCTTCTCTGCCAGAAACCCACGGAGGTAGCCAAGCGCAGCGCGGAGGTCTCGGAGGCTGCGTCGCCAGGAGGTTCATGTGGATTCAGTTATGGGCGTGAAATAGCGAGGCTGGCAAGAGCCCTCCCGTGCCATTTATCACTGTCTGGCTGGGGGTGCTGGTGTGGGAGATGGGTGAAGCCAGCTGACGGCCTGGCTCGGTAGCTGTAACAGAGGAGTGAATAATGAATGACAAGCAAAATCCCACCTAACACGCAGCCCCCTTCTCCCCCTGCTCACCACACGCATTTCTCCACTCCATCCCCTGCTTAGCACCTGCAACACCTCCAGCCCTGGAAACCAGGAGCTAGGGCTGTTTGTCAGCTGCTGTGAGAAATGCCCTTCATTCCTCCCCAGAGCTCCTGTTCCCAGGCAGAGCCATTTATTTCTCCACTGGAGGATTTTTTTTTGGGGGGGGAGGTAGATCTTTGGTGCCAAGATTATGTCAAAAAGGGAGGTAGGGGAGCAGGCGAATTTGGAAGACAGATGTCTCACCTGCTATGTCATGTTAGTGTCAAGGCACAGGGATCAGCGTGAATGGATATTAAGCTGGGAAACAAAAGGAGGGGGGAGAAAAATAAGGTGCAGACGTAAGAAACAGGCGCTGTCACGCTGTCTGCTTGTTTGATGCAGAAGGCTTGGAGTGGCTCCGTAGCAGCTTATGAACACTGTGTACCAGGCTGCTCTTGGGGTTATTCTTTATTGTGATTTAGTCTGAGGGTCACTTGGAGGCAGGAAGGAGTCTTGTTGCTTCAGGATGGGTGACTCCTGCCAAACATGAATGGTCTGAAAAGGTGACAAGCTGCTGGTGAGCAGTATCCTTTGTATTCATCCAGTCTGGCCAGGAGGAGTGAAGTTCAGGGCTGGCTGAACATGAGAAGCTGAGCTAAACAGTTTGCATTGAAAGTGAGAAGTGGCCAGGGCTGGTGCGTGCATGGATGTTCCTCTGCCTCAGAAGGAGCATCTTCCACCACAGCACATGTCTGAGGGGGTTTATTTGCCTGTCCCTCATGCTCTGGAGCTGACTGAGGAGGTGTTACCTCTCCTTGATCCCTAGCAGGCAATCGGAGGGTGTGCATTTGTGCTTGGAGTAGCATCTTTGGCTTTTGGAGTTGGAGACACCTGGAGGTAGGCAGCTGGATATTGGACCTCCTATTCTGAGATGGAGGTAGGACGCAGACGGCACAGGGAGTTGGTAGATTGAGAAAATCAAACCCTCAAATTCTCTTTCTTAAACTAACCCCTGTGGCTTAAGTAAGGAAAGGACAAAACCCTTAATTTCCCTCTTGCTATCTTGGTGTTCTGCCTCACTCAGTTCTGCCACAGTCGGACAGACTCTGAAGCGTCAGCACGTTCCTTCATGGGCTCTGGGCAGATGAAGCATGTCTACACCTATGTAAGCACCAACTGCAGGGTCCAGAGAACGGCCGTCGCCTTCTGTCAGCACAAGCACCTCTCAAACAGTTCCAACAAGCAGAGCAAATCCATCAAATGTCTACCAATTGGACCAAAATGAAGTTAAAAGACTCGATGGAAGGTGGTGGCAGGGATGCTGTGGTAGCCATTGCTGTTAATCCTGTGCTTTGGGGGTGATGAGGTATGGGGGGAAGATGTTTTGAGCTAGGAAGGCAAGTTTTGGAGAAACCCAGGGCAAGGCTGAGCAGACAGCCTCTGGTTCTTATGAAATACAAGGCTGGTTGACTTGTCGTCTTTTATGAAGCTCTTGTACAATTAATCACCAGTAAACCAGGCTCTAGCCCAAATTATTGTCATCAGTCTCGTGCACGCTGTGTGGAGCAGCCTCTGCTGACGTGGTTGAAGTTCTGCCCTGGAGGACTCTCAGCCAATTTGGAGAATCAAGCTGGTGGAGCTAGAGGTTGGGACAGCCTTGAGGTGCTACAGTGAGAACATCAAACACCAGTTCACAACATCTTGGGCAGGAAACCAGCTGGAGCTGAGCTAGGGCAGTCGAATTAGTCGAAAGTAGCTGGTATACAAAGGTCACACTTTGGCTTTTTCCTCCCTCTGGTCTGTTGCTGGACCATGAAAGCCTCTGAGAAGTTTGTCTCTAATTAGCACACCACGTGTTGAACAAACAGACATTGAGCTCGTGAGGCTCCACTGGCTCGTGTGGTACAGCCTCCAGCTAAGGGGTATAGGAGACAACCATCTGTCAAATGAAACAGTTCCTATTTCAGTCTTGGAGATAAATGTGATGGGCTCCAAGTCGTGGCCAGGGATGCTTGGCCAGCACTCAGACACTGAAATGAAGTCCGTCGTGGTTGGGTGCTATGTTGTCACTCAAAATTCTGTTTAGTCTCGAGGAATCAACAGCAGAAGCTGTCAACAAGGGCCTCGGGTTGTGTGTGAGTTTATTTCACACCCTTGGCACGAAGAGCAGAAGCAGCGGCCACGTTCATATCTGGCCTGCGGAAATAAGCTGATTTATCTGCGTGTTAAGGCGGTCGGATAGGTTAATGAGAGTAACTTGAGTCATTCTTTGGCTCTAATTTCTTTAAGCCATGATTGAGTAACTAAGCACGTGTGCTTAGCTCTGAGTAAGCAGCGTCATTGTGAGCTTAGAGAAGTATTTACAGGACTGGGGCAGAGAATCTGTCTAAAACCCACTGCTGGGATGTGACAGCCCTAATTTGCACCTGGCTCAGGACAAACGAGACCAACGCTCAAACCCTGTGGCGTAGGCACGGACATCGGAATGGACTGCCTAGGGAGGGGGTTGAGTCGCCATCCCTGGGTGTGTTTGAGTGTCGCTGAGATGTGGTGTTGGGGGAGATGGTTTAGGGGTGAACTTGTAGTGTAGGGTTAATGGTTGTAGTGTAGGGTTAATGGTTGTAGTGTAGGGTTAATGGTTGGACTCGATGATCCCAAGGGTCTTCTCCAACATGAACTGTTCTATGATTCGATGATTCAGGTTGTACAATTTGCGCCGCAAGACCCGCTCTTTGAGTAAAACACTTGTTGCTGCGTGAGTTGGAGTTTCTGAAGGAAGTTGTGTGCTGCTGCTCATCCTACGGGATGGCTCGACGAAAGGTTCGTGCTGGTAGATCACGCGTGTCATGAGGGGAGGCCACGTGACGAGGAGAAATGGCTCCACAGGCAAAGGTTGTCCCCTCTCTTGTTACTCAAGGCTATAAAAAAATTGCCCTGACCCAGGTTTTTCCTGGTGTCTGGCTTGGATAAATGGAGCTTACATACACATAAGGGTAAGGAAGAGGAATAATTAACCATCTGAAGCTATTTATAACGACTTTGCTCTTTGTCTGCTCTCCCTGCAGCCATGCATGTGACCCAGCCCCTTGAAGGGGATAGACTTGTTGTTGTGGTGCCTCGGTCATGGTGGATGCTGCTGACACACGACAGAAAGATGTCAAGGAGACCATCAAAGCTGCCTTTTCACAGGGAGCCCTTGTCTGCAGGGAGTCCTGACATGAGATGGATCTGGGGCAGCAGGGGCGGAAGCTTTAAATGGGAATAGATAAATTAGAAAGCCTTCTGGTCATTAGATAAAATGGCCTAGTAGGGGAAAAGAAAAAAACAAAACAAACCCAAAACATGAACACAGGGGCCTTTGCTAGATGATTAGGTGGGCGGTGAGACCAGCACGTGCGTAGGGATGCACATGATGGGGCACAGGGGATAAGAGCCCAAGTCTTGCAGGCAACTGGGGTGAGGCCCATCCCTTGGGGAAAAACTGCTGGGCATAGCCAGCCAAAAAAACCTAAAATTCAATTATACCTCTAAGTGTGGCTTCGTGTGACTCCACAAAACCACATTTTATGACCGTATGGTCCAGACAGGTGCTGGGATCTCTGCTTTTTCCTCCTGCTCTGGGCATCTCCGTGTACTTCTCTCAGAAGTCGGTAACATCCATCTCGAGTCCACCCACATAAGCAGAAAGGTTTATTTCTACACCCTTCTCACCATGCCACAGCTTTCTATTCTCTTTCTGACCCCTTCCCCAGGGCCAGGTCGCTTTGTGCTTTGCTTGAAGTTCGTACTCAGGCAATAAAAGAATTTTCCGCCCTAAAAAAAAAAAATAATAAATGACAAGAATGGAAAGATGTCTTTTTTGGTAGGAGAGCACGAGTTTCCCCACCTCCTTGACACCTGAGTGAGGCTCTTTATTGCCTATGGAGCTGGTGGAGATCTGCAGTCGCAGGGGAAACAAGGAACAGTCTTGGGGGCTGTAAAAAGCCGACAAATCAGCTCGGTGAAGCCGTGTACTCAAATATGTGAGCTGGGGCTGGGCAGATTTATGCCATGCACTGAGGATGCCGGATTCTACTTAGTTTTGCTCCGGTGCTGCAGGAGAACAGCTCTTGCACAGCTTCCTGGCCTTTAAATTGCCAAAATCAGCCATGTGCTGCCACCCTCGCTCAGATCTTGCGTTCACTTGAGGGGTTCGTGATAAATGGCAAGCGAAGAAGCTGTGCTCATGGGCAGGGAGGTTGTCTTCCAGCTTGGGAAAACCCTTCCCGAGGGTGCTTAGGGTACAGGGTGTCATCAGCCTTCTGCAGGAAACCCTTTCCTACTGTTAGGAGCACAGTTGCCTTACTGTGGGGGCAAAGCAGGCTTTTAAATCCTTATTTTATTTTGTCTTATATTTTTTATTTTATATTTTTAATTTTACTTTTTATTTTATATTTTTATTTTACTTTTAATTTTATTTTATATTTTATATTTTATATTTTATATTTTACTTTTATTCTTACTTTATTTTACTTTAAATTTTATTCCATTTTTTAATGAGCGCTCTGCTGCTGTAGCTCCTGTGGAAGCCCTGAGCACCTCTGTGCTTGGAGGCAGACCTCAGCAATGCGAGCAGAAGCCTATGGCTGGCTGACGGATCACTTGGAGCACACCTCAATCAGCCAGCTCCTCAAGCGAGTTACTCCTCGTGAGGCAACGCAGCTGCCGGCTTCCACACGCATCAAACTCTCTTTTGGAACACGTAGCGTAGTTAAATATAATACAGCTAGCATCACTTTCCCAGCTTGGAATGTGCTTTTTCATCTCTTCAAACAATCTCACATTAAAGGCACACCGGGAGGGACTCATCCTCCCCGGGGGAGGATGGGAAGTTCTTGGAGCTATCTCAGATACCAGTTTTCAGAGCCTATAAATAGATGTTTTGGCTCCTCCTGAAATATTTCCTGGACACGAACGATGCTGGAGCGTATCCAGCAGCGATTCTCCATATTTGTCACTGATGGGGGCTTCCAGTTGATGCTACAGCAGAAGCTGCTGGCCCCAAGATCTGCTGGATGTCAAGTTGCGCCTCCCTAATCCTCAGGAAGAGAAGTTTGCCTCTTAAAAGCTTTGGCTTGGTCATAAAGATCGATGTTGGCTGGAGATCTGCTGTGGAGTGGAAGCCTTTTAGAGGTCTGGGGGTCTGGATCTGGCGCTGGAGTCGCTCATGTGATGGTTTGAAGCCTAGGTGGGACACTGGAGAGGACTATTTTAACAAGATGAGGTGACTCTCTCCATATATCCTGCACGTTGAGCTCAGAAGAAAGAAATAGCACAGCAGTCGCCTGACCACGTGCCCCTGAATAACCTGCCGGATTCTTTGACCTAGGGGAAGGGACACAGAGTTCTTTGCTTGGCTCCCACAACTTATGTTCAGCCAGCTCAGAGCACGTGTGTCCCCACACCATATAGGTGTGGCTGCCCTCAGGAAAAGCCAAGAGCACTTCATGCTCTCCTGCTCAAGCTCTTGTGTTGCAAACAAGTTGGGACTGAAGATGGAGGCTATAATAGATGGCTCTACAGCTCTCTGTGTGCCCTTGCCTTCAAGGAAACATGACTGGGCCTCTCCCTATGCTTGATTTAAAACCTTTTTTTTGCAGTGTTGAGAAGAGCTGTTGCCTTCTTCAGGGTTTCTTCTGAAATTAGGAGTGAAGTCTCTTGCATAGACACTTAAGGGACTGGAAGAGGGGCTTGCAGGAGCATCAAAAGGGGCTCATAGGAGCACCAAAAGGGGCTTATAGGAGCATCTCTTCTCTTTCCTGGACCTCTTTAGGCCATGGTCACTGTTCCTCCTGGTTTGCTGGAACAGACCAAGAAGCTCTTTCCATCAGTGCATCCTAGCTGGGGTCAACATGTCCACATAGACTTGGCTAAAGGGTGCTCCTCCCTGCAGCATCTTGTCTGAGGTCTCTTCTGTAGGCTGCCCCGGAGAGTCTCCTCCTTCTCTTCCCCAGTGACCTCCTATGCCCTGGGGACTGCAGGCACCAAGAAATGTCACAAAATGGCATATACCTGCCCTGACAAGCTCTGCTGGAGGCTGCTTCAAGGTTTAATTTCCACTGGAGGTTCCCATCAAGCCAGGAAAGAAGAGCCAACGTGACCTTGCTTTCAAGATTACCAATAACTTGATATCCGGGCCAATTCCTAGCCCTGGCAATAAAAAGAGAAAGGATATGGGGAGAGAGGGCCTTTAGAAATACCCAGACAAGCCTGGCTGGAGTTTTTTTTCCTCCTCCTGCCTTGCCCAACATGTTGTGTGATTCTTGCCCTCAACTCCAACTATCTCAGGTGATACCATCTCTCATTTCGTGTTGCAGAGACTCCCTTGGATTCTCATCTATCTGGCCATGCCTCACCGAGTTAAGCTGCATTTTTTTCTCTAGGCTTCCCATTTCTTGCATTTAACTTTTTTATTCTTCTAGAGAACATCCACAGCAAAATTGGGTCCGATTCTCTCCCTTAAAACAACTTCAGGAAGTGACTGTAAGGGGTTAACTGTCTTCTGCCTCCTTAAAAAATGAAAATACACAGAGAAACGAGTAGTGAGACCCATCGCACCGAGGAGGAGGACTCCTCCTGCATGCTCACTTAACAGCAGCAAGTATTATCTTGTTCCTAAACATGGTTTTGAGTGGGTTGATAGGAAGAATATGCCACTGAGTAAGCACTGAGCCTTGTCAAATAGTGATTTCCAATACAATCTACATGACGGCAGACTAAGGCAAGCTATTGCCTGTGAAAAAGCTTATTAGTATGCCGGGAAGTGCTTTTTTTGACAACTTCTGGGCTGAACGGGGCTCTTGGGAGAGATGAAATCACATAACGCATTGTACATGGGGTCTTGAGGTCCTCTAAATCAGCCTTACCCTGTTAAAGCTGAGGGTCGCATCATAAATTGGCCAAAATTCGTTGAAACAACCGGGTTGGTTTTTGCAGCTCTACTTTGTCTTTTGTACATGAACAGCGTTAAGACATGAACATCTGTCTCCACAGCAGAGTGGAAGAGGGAATAAGAGTCTTGGTGTGACCAAGGGTTTCGGACATAAAAATGACTGTGTGGCTTAGAAGGTTTTTGGCAATATAGTTTTATGGCCCAACCCGACCTTTGAGTATGTCCTTTTGTACCTTTGAGATTTTCCCACAGAAACGTGCGTTCCTTTGCTGCGGCAGTAGTAAACCCTAGAAAAACGCCGACTTAGAGCAAGATGGAAAGAAGAAAACTTCTAAAGGATGCCAGCTGTGAATAAAGCAGGGGAAAATAAGGATGGAAGAGGAAAAAAAAATAAAATTGTGTCCTCTGGCTTCATGCTGCTTAAAGATGGAAATAGTGGAGAGGAGTTGGGGGGTGGAATTTAAAATCGCCTTTTTTTTTTTTTTTTTTTTACTGTTTGCACTCAAGCGAGGAGCCACTAGATGGCAAGAACGCCCTGCCAGCAGTTGGCAGCTGGGCTGCGCTCGGAGGCTGCTCGGAATGATGAATTTGGGGAGATCCGGAGCCAAGTTAGGTGTCTGGATGTCTCTTCCTTTTCAACACATTGCTGTGACATCTAGCTTAGGGCTGTCACGCTTTTTAGCATCTTTCATGTGCCCGTGGGAGAGCTGAGGCAAAGCAGTATTTTAACTTCTCCGCTCGAACCCAAGCAGGCAGAAATCTTCATCTGATGTTGCACTTTGTCATCGTCACTGACAACACAGCTGTTGGGGGGAAGATGCTGAGATCCTGCAGGCTTGCTGCCACTGCTGCAGTGCGTTGAAGCTGCAGAGATGGTCCATGGCTTGGTCAGTGGTCTCAGCAAACTTAAAAACCTCTTTTCATGCTTATTTTTGGGCTGCCTGGTTATTTCTCTTTCCTTCCTTTCCCTATTTTTTTTTTTTTTTCCTTAGGGAAGATCTTCAATTTAAATCAATTTAAATCAATTTAAATCCACCGCTAATGAACCTGGCCCTGGTAAAAGCTTTGGGAGCATCCAGGGCAAGATAGAGGTCAAGAGGATCCCTTGCTCTGCTTTAGGGTCCTGGCCATCTGCAGGAGACCTCCCGACCAAGCTGGGCTGGCTTTATCCACTTAGATAACCTGTTCATAAAGTCTAGTTCCACTGAGGGAGAAAAAGAACATCAGCACGGGTCTCCCAGCCTTGTCTGCTGGCTCCAAAACCTCCATGGCAGAGTGCTTCAACGCAGGGCTGAGCGGTACAAAAGTGCCTGAAGTTTGGTTAAGAAACACCTTGATCTTGGTAGATTTTTATCTGGGATTTTATAAAGATTCCTTGACCTTTGTAGCTTTTTATCTAGGTGTACTCTGGAGACAAGATCTCAAGCCCTTCTGCATGTAGTGACCCACAGCTCCTACCTGCTTCCCTCTGGAGGGGACACTCGTGGCTTCATTTTTTTCAGTGCCCCCTGCCAGAACATGCTCTGCAACAAGTCCTGAGCTGGGTCACTCTTCTGCATCACCCTGTGTCCCTGGGGAAATGTGGAAATGCCCAGAGCTTGCTCTTCCTTTTCAGGACCAGCGAGAGCAATTGAATTTTCAGGCGTCTCCTCTTCAAGGCCCATTCATTTTCCGCCGCTGATGTATGGAAGGGGATGGTGCAAGTTTATGTGTTTATAAACTACTGAAGGCATCTTCGATCAGTGCTCCGCACTTTTTATTGGCCATAAATTCCCTCTGCTGCAACGCTTTATTTCTCCATAAGCAGACATGTGGCTGCTCTTTTTAAAACCCTTAAAACACCATGCTTCTTACCAGGTCTTGGTCTTCAGGAGGTGAGGATCGGTCTCTTTTCCCAAGTAATAAACCATAGGACAAGACAAAATGGCCTCAAGTTGCTCCACAGAACATTTAGATTGGATATTACAGAAAATTTCTTCGCTGGAAGGGTTGTCAAGCATTGGAACAGGCTGCCCAGGGATGTGGTGGAGTCACCATCCCTGGAGGTGTTTAAAAGCTGGGTAGATGTGGTGCTCAGGTACATAGCTTAATGGTTATACTCGATCTGAAAGGTCTTTTCCAGCCTAAACAATTCTATGATTGTTTTAGGGGGCTCCAGGGCTGAGAGGAGGTTGTGGTACTCATGGGGAGCAACCTGGGGGTTTGGCCTTGCACCACACGCAAGAGTTCTGCCCTCGCCTGGCACTCCTCTCTCAGAGGGTGTCCGGGCTTAGCTGCTGGGCATCCAGTTGATGCTAAATTACCTCTGCAAGTAGCAGCTCACCGGTGAGCGCGGAAAAGCCGCAGGTGTGGATTTAGACGACTTCTGCAACTGATCTCTGAAGTCCAGTACTCGCTTTTAATGATTTCTCCGGCAGCTGCTGTCAGAGCTCCCGTTCGAGTGCCTCCTTCTCTCTGTGCCGCGCTCGGGAGCTCATTATCTTGTTGGAGGGTAATGACTGAGCCGAGGCCGTCGGCGGTGGGGGGTCTTGGCAGTGTGTGTGCCTGTGAACTTCTACATCCCTGGAGCATGTCTGCTTCATGCTGTAGAGGCCACAGTTCCCCCTGAACTGATGGACTGCCCAGCAGCTGATGGTGGTTTCTGTGAGACGTAGCCCAGGGCTGTCCTCAGCAGCCGCTGTTCTATTCTTCCTTTTATTATTGCTTTGAGAAGGGGGAAATAGAAAACCTGATGAACACCTCACCTGCCTTCTCTCGATGGCTTTTGGTGGGCATCCATCCATTCCAGGGATGCGGCCAGCAAACCGGGAGCATCGAGGCTGAGCAGCCCATGGGTGCCTTGACCTGAAGGCAGCCCCTGGATGCTCTCTGGAGAGAGTGGAAGCACTTTTGGGGAGCGGGTTGGGACTCATCCTCCACTCTCTAACAGCAGGAAGGAAGGAGAAGGCTGCTGCTCGTGCAGGCTGCAGCCCAGGAGGGGTCAGCACAGCCCAAGGATTGGGAGGGGAGCAGGCAAGGGATGCCCGGACAGGGGACCAGAAGAAAGAAAAACAGCACTCATGGCTCTGCGCCACCATCACTCAGTACCAACCTCAACGGGGGCTGCACTGGTCTTGGGGACCACAGTGGCACCCCTTAGGATGGTTGCATCGAGGAGTCTTGGCTTTTCCAGGGGAGCTCCCGCATCCCTTTGGCTCCATGATAAAATAATTCAGTGATGGGCCAAGATGTTAATTAACAGGAGGGGTGGTACAGAGTCAGTTGGTGATGGGGATGCTCAGCTGCTGGCCCTGCCAAACCTCCCGGCGTATGGGTTTCAAAATGCCGCTGCCTTCTAGCGTCATGGCTGTGACACTGGCTCTGTTAATTGCTAATTGCTGAGGAGTCCTCGGGTGCCTTCGATGAATCCTCTTCTCATGGTGCCGTCTGCCCTAGCCGGTGCTTCCCTCTGCCAAGCTCCAGCAAAGCTTCAAAGGCTTTAGGATGCAAATCTCCATGGCTTGAAGCATTCAGCAGCTGGAGAGGGAGGTCTCCGGTCTGTCTGCAGCCTGTCTGTCCTTCCGCGGGGCGGAGAGGTTGAGCACAAACTGGGGGTCTCTCTCGCCCCTCTCCTGCTGAAATGTGAAGCGAAGCTGCCGAGTCTGGGGCCTGAACAGATGGCTTGGACCTTGTCAAACCTTCACACCGGTGCTGGCTGGTGAGGGCGGGGAAGTGACACCAACCGGTTGCTGATTTGTAATTAATCAGTGAGCTGTGCTGAAAGCAGGAGGCTGCAGCAGATGACGGGGATGGGGATGGGAGGGGGTCGACAAATGCATGGTGCCACCGGGAAGATGCAGATCAGGTGTTTGCAAACCTGGGATTTGCTGTTCCACATCTTCCTCTCGTCCTTGCTGGGTGTTTGCCCAAGAGGACGATTTTCAGGAGCTCAGTCTGAGGCTTAGTTAAAGACTTGAGGTCTGGTTTGGAGCAAAGATCCTCATGCGATGGCCTCCACCCTTGCTGTGGGCTCTGCCAGCAGCACAGTTTTCCTTCTTTTGGTGCAATAAATCCCTGAAGGCCACATCTTGGAATAGGAAATGAGTCGATATCTCCAGACCTGCCCATTCAGATAAAGGCACGGCCATTGCCCAGTGCCTTAGTGGTGGAAGAAACTGGCAGAGGTGGTTCTGCCCATGTCCAGCTTCCTCTGCGGAGCTCTTTCAGCACTTGGTAGACCTCCATGAGATACATGTTAGGCTGTCAGGATGGAGACGGGAATTTCTATCTTTGGAAATATCTCACCCGTTCATTTTCCCCCTCTGATTCCAGTGGTTCACTTGCAAAGAGGGGTAACAACTCTCTGAGACTTGCCCTTGCTACAGGTTTGGGTCATCAGGGATGGAGCCAGGAGTGGATGAAGGGAGGGGGATGTAGCACTGACTGGCTACCCCAACACCCCCTGAGCATCCACCCACTCCTGTTTCACAAGCACTGGGGCTGCAGAGCTACATCCTTCCCCTGCAAAACTTTTCAGGTTAACATGGAGCCAGCTCAGCTTTTCTTCCGCTCCTCAGATTTTGGTTCTGCTGATGTTCCCCAAGAGGCAACTTTGCACCTTCCCCGCAGCAGAGCAAGTTAAAAAATAAAACGGAAGAGTCGGTGCCGAGAAAGCAAAATGAAAAAAAGGCTGTAAAGCAGAAATGACTGGAGTGCTGAGGTGGCTCTGAGCGCGTTTTGCTGCCATTTAAGGGGCAGAAGTGCCCTAATGTGTTTGGACAGTGCTGGTGATGTTCGTGCTTCGGGTAGCTCCAGGTCCCCCTGCTCCTACAGCTCTGCCCTGGCCAAAATTAACTTCTCTTGGTCCACCAGTAACTTTACTGGGGAGCCTGGGTGGTTCCCAGTGTTCCCAGTTTATGCAAGTCCTAGCAGTTCCCAGCAGGGAAGGAGTTAGGGAGTAGCCTCTGAGTCCCCAAGGGATGAGACGAGATTTCCAGGTGAATTTTACTGCACCAAGCTGGGGACCCTCCATCTTTTGGGGCTACTGAAGTGCTAAGCCTCATATCCTCTCCTGCATCTCAGTGGCTGTTTCCCTTGGGATTTGACGGCCTGAATTTGGGCAGACTTTCTTTGGGGCAGTAGCAGACTGCAAAAGTGCCAAATCCCTTTTATTTTTCTCTGCCCCTTGCAGTTGCTTTGTTCTGGAGCCACAAAACCCAAGCAATATCTCCCCAGCTGATGCATTGACACAGTTAATCCTCCAGTCGGGGCTGGGCTCGGTGTCAGAAGTCTGCAGCGATAGCCTGGAGTGACATAGAGAAGGAAGAAGGGCAGCAACCTGGCTGCTCCGCTCTCCTGATCCCGAGCTGGGCTTTGCTCACCACCTGGCTGCAAAATCAGAGCGAGGTGCTACACCTTTCCCGAGGATCCTGGAAGCAAATAGGGCCTAGCTCACCCTCACTCATCCCCTAACTCCTCTCCCTGCATATGCTTACCCCAAATTCACATTTACGGAAGCGGCTCCGGGCTTCTCCCTGCCTGTCCTGGCAAGGAATCGCCCATCTACTGTTTTTCACCCATCCAAATAACCTTTGCGAGGAGCTGGATGCTGCACTGTCTCAGTTTCATTTTTTTTTTAGCTCGCTGACCCTTTTTCTGAGCTGGATGCTCTGGGAAAGTAGAAAACTTGCTCTGCTCCACAGGGAACCAGGGAGTTAGCGGCTCCAAGGACTTAGGATGGTTGCAACCACCATGGCTCACAGCTGGGCTATAGGGTGGCCATTTCCACATTATTCTTATTTATTAGCTTTAAAGCCAGCATTCTGGGGAGCTACGTTTCTTGCTTGATGTGGATTAAGGTATTTGCAGTGGCTGGTGAAGATAGACTGGGTTAAACAGCCCTGTGCCCTCGTGTTGCTGGTGGAAACATCAAGGCAGACAGGACCCTGCTAATGAGCCACCCTGCCCTAACGAGCTTGTGTTTACAGGCTGGGGAAAGGGAAAAAAAAAACCCCACAAACCAAGGAGAAAGTCAGAAAGTACAGCCGTGCGTGCGTCACCGAGACATGATTCTTTTTTATTAAGGGCTGGTTTTATTATGGGTGCTTTTCCCAGCCATCCCGACCTGCTATTTCAGCCCTCTTCTATCATTCCAAACAAGGAAGGGAGGAGTGAAAAGAAAGAAAGAAAGAAAGAAAACAATTAGCTGCAAACAAAATACTTGTAATGGCTGCATTTTAATTACAAATAAAAAGCTCTCCAAATAGGCCCATCATGCAGAAGTAAAAAATTTTGGATGCTTGGCTTGGTGCAGATGCTTTTCTTTGTGCAAATGGCTGTTACGGCTTCATCTCTGTTTATTCGCTTGCGAAGAAAAGGGGGGAGAGCAGCTGTGTAGCAACCCGGGCGATCTCCTCGCAGCACATCTGGTGCTGGCGTGGCCGTATCCTCGCCCGGGCTGGATGTCAGGCTGGGGGTTGGGGGGGCCAAATTTGAGGGGGTTAAAGCCGACGTGGGGAGCATCCAACCGTCCCGATGCATCCACCTCTCTTCTGGGGACAAAGCCTGGGCAGTGCAGTGGGATTGCACCCTGGGGGAGGTGGGATTGCACCCTGGGGGAGGTGGGATTGCACCCTGTGTGGGCGAGGAGGGTAGTAACACAAATTAAATGGGATGAGAGATGCTGGGAGAGCTGCATCCCCCTGGCTCCGGGTACCAAAATTGGGTGCAACAGGCGGGATGCTCCCCCAGGGCTGGTGCCTGGAGATGCAGGGCATCATTTTTCTAAGGAAACACATCCTTCCCAATCTGGACAAGTCCCAGCTTCAGAGCTCATGAAAAATTATTGCAACCTACAGCAGTGTGGAGCAAACCCCCTCTTAAAGTCAACTTGTCTGCAGGAATCTGATATCTAGATGGAGTCCGGGTTTGGTGGTTTGGGTGTCCAGGACTCTCTCCACACGTGCTTCTTTCCCATGTCTGTGAAATTATTTTTAATGAGGAGGTGCCGATTAGTGGGTTGGGGGTGCAGGGTGAGCGGGATCGCTGTTGGGGACGCCAGCATCTTGCATCCATGTGAAACGGGCTAAGGAGGGACCAGGGGGGACAGGTGTGATGATAGCGGGGATGGAGGTGGTTGTGTTGGTGCTGGTCACCCAAATCATCCTCCGTCTTCATTGGTGGCTTGGCTGGGGTGAGATTCACCTGTAATAAATCCTCCGGGATATCCTGCATCCAATCGGATGGAAAAAATGGAGCAGAGGCTTTGCAGCTGTGAATCCATCCCATGGACCGGGGCTTGAAGAAAGTTTCAACCTTAGGTGAAATACAATTAATTCACTGCAAGATCAGGAAGGCTTCCCTTTGACCTTGCTGGCTTCAGGTTGGAAAAGAAGAAAAAGGCAGAATTAATTTTTTTTCCACCCATTTCGATGCAAAATTTTTACCCGTTGCTTGACAGACTTGGATGCTTTAGGTAGCAGTGCCCTTTGGGAGCAAAAACAGTGTCTCTTTGTGATGGAAATGATATTTTGGTCAAGTTTCTTCTTTTTCTGGGGAGGGGAAAAAAGGAAAAGAGGCTCTATTGTCAGTGAACCAAGCGCAAACCTGTTTCCAGCCTGAGGTTTTTCATTCTCCCTGTGAATATTTTGATTTGTTTCTCCACCACATGTTGTAAGAAAGCCCCTTTGTTGGTGTTTCATCCGGCTCTTAGAGAGGGAGGCGTAAACCTGGACGCCTCCCACCGAAACCGAGGGGCTGGCGGTGGCGTGAAACCCGTGTAAACCTTTTTACCGAGGGTTTAAACAACAGCGACATCAAAAAAGCCACCCAAAAGCTGGGAAGCCTCAGCCACGAGCAAAAGGACGGATCGAATTTGCGCGTCACTGAGATTCAGTGAACTGCTATTGTGTTGATTTTTCTAAAGACCCGCAGCCATCAGAGAAATGCAACATAATTACTGCCCTGTTTATCGATGGCAGGCACCGAAAATCCGTCGCCGCAGCGAATTTAACCCCCTCGCCCCCAAACTGAAAGGTTGCTTCCTCCCCCTCTGATGGCTTTTAGCTCTCAAGCCGCACTGGGATGCTGATTCCCCGCAGCATCCAGTCGCTCAGCTCCTTCCCGATGTGGAAGGCATCTCTATTGATTCGTAATTATATGAATTTTCTCTCTTTTTTTCGGCTTCCCAGCTGCTTTCTTAGCAGGTCTTGCAATAAATGCCCCTGCCACATCCTCCAATGTTTTCTTCCTCCCCCCAGGAGAGGAAGAGGAGAAGAGCATCCTAAATGCTGGGAAGGGAAACCCAGGACCTGGCTGAGCTGCTGCAGGCTTGGGTTTTCCATGGAATGGCTGGGATGGAGCCAGTGTCCCTCCCCTCCCAGGACCTTCCCAGAGCCTCGCTGGCTCTTGGCACCGGTCCTAAGCCCTTTATCAGCTGTGGCCAGTCTGAGCGGCTTCAAGCTCGGCTGCGTTGCCGGCTGATGCTGGGGCTGGAGAGTGGGATGGAGGGGGCGAAAAAATCCTCCCGTGCACAGAGCTGAGGGCTTAAACAAACACATACGGAGACGTGGTATGAAAGGGTCCAGGCTGGGGGTGCGGAATGCCTGCCTGGGGGTGAAGGACTCAAGGGGTCTTGGTGCAGGGCGTGATCCCCGGGCTCTGAGCTGGGTCTGAGCAGCAGCTGGAAGCGCGGGGCTGGAAGCATTTTCTGCTACAGGTGTCACATTGGCCTCGCCAGCTAATTTCCTCGCGTCGTATTTGTGCCATGAGCTGTATGTACGGGCCGCCGGTGCGGCTTAGGGGGAGGGTTTCTTAGCACTGGTGCCTCCCAACCAGTAACATCTTCAAAATCCCTCGCTGAGACTGAGATGGACTGAACCTGGCACTTGTGGCAATGGCAGCTGCCTCGGGGATCATGGAATCACAGAATGTTGGGGGTTGGAAGGGACCTGGAAAGATCATCTAGTCCAACCCCTGCCAGAGCAGGGTCACCCAGGGCAGGTCACACAGGAAGGTGTCCAGAGGAGTTCTGAAAGTCTCCAGAGCAGGAGACTCCACACCCTCTCTGGGCAGCCTGGGCCAGGGCTCCGGCACCCACACAGCCAAGAAGTTTTTTCTAATATTTTTGTGGAACCTCTTGCGTTCCAGCTTGTACCCATTGCCCCTTGTCCTGTCACTGGAGATCCCTGAGCAGAGCCTGGCTCCGTCCTCCTGACACTCCCCATTTACACATTTATAAACATGAATGAGGTCACCCCTCAGCCTCCTCTTCTCCAAGCTGAAGAGCCCCAGCTCCCTCAGCCTTTCCTCACCAGGGAGATGTTCCACTCCCTCCATCATCCCTGTGGATCTGCTCAGGGAGGCTCCTGTGGGCCACCTTGTGGGGCTGGTGGCTCCAAACCAGCCATGAAGGTGGAGGGTGCAGCTCACTGCAGGCACGTGAGTCCCTGAAACCTCTCTGCTCTTGTGTCCAGGCTGCTTTTTCCTGGAGCTGGTGCTGGGCACAGCCCTGGGCAGTCTCAACGACCTTTGCAAGCAAAGGCAGGTGGGGAAAGGACTGCAGCTTCTCTTGGCTCCTCCATCCTTGGGTGGCTGATACACTTCGCTGCTCCCACCTGTCCCGGATGGCTCACAGGATGGATCGTCCTCACACTTGGCTCTTGGACGAGGCTGAATGGTCTTCTTGGCCATCCATGAGTGTGGTGTGGTCTGCTCCATCTCCCCTTAGCCTGGCGAGGATGCTTCCAGAGCGATGCTGTCATTTTGTTAGGGACACAGCAAATTAAGCAGAGAGTTAATGAAACACGCTGAGAGGACTCTGAGATCCTGAATTGGGAGGACCTAAGGAAAAGACTGGAGATGGAGCAGTGACCCAACACAAAGTCTGTTGTCCCCAGACTACATGCTCATCCTTTCTCCATGCCCAGGGCTTGTAGAGGAGCGATATAATAATAAATAGGGAAGCAGATATAATAATAAATCTACTTTTATTTAGCTAGACGGTTGCTTCTTGAAAGATAGCATGTCCCCAGGTTGCCTGAAGTGAGAGTTTCCACCCCAGGGTTGGCACCTCTAAGGGACCTGGGGATATTATCAGTAAGGTCCATGAAAGGCAGCTGAGAAGAACCCAACTGCTGCTTTTCACCTTGAAATCACTGCCCGGTAGTTTGTGGTTTTGGTTGAAAACCAGCTGAAAGCCATAAACACAACACTCCTATCCCCCTCCTGCAGCTTGAGGAGTTTTCCCTTCTCCCCGTCTTTGGCTTTTCTGTAAATAAAAATGAGCTTTATTGATTTTATTTCAGTAACGGAGAAATAATTTGCCTTTGGCCTGAGCTTGCAGGATGCTAAACTCCAGCCAGGAACGTGGTTTTGGTTCTTTCTTTCCTTCTTTTTATAGCGTTTCTGATCTGTGTTTATGATGCCAGCGCTGACACATCCTAAACTACAGCGTGGCTATAACCCCCGGAAAAAACTCCCGGCGGGATTGAAATAGTGGCTGGCAAATGTTCCCTCCTCGCTGGAGCTTGTGAATCAAAAACCATCAACGGTTTAAGCAAAGGCTTGCGCCGGGGAGGGAGAACTTATGCTGGAGTCGATGCATATTTTATCACCGCACTTATTCACTTGCAGCCCTTCTCCCTCCGAACGCCGCGCGGGTTTTAATTAAACAGTCATCGGCGAGGCTGTTATTCTAGCTTGGAAGGCCTCCAAATGGCTGTGTTTTTTTCCCCCCAAAACGATCGCAAGGGGATGTGCTCCCATCCCTCCCCCACTCCTTCGCTCCTCGCCAAGGTTTGCCTTCTGCAAATACCACTAATTACGTTTGTCTGGCCGGACGCAGGCTCAGCGATAACATCTTTCATTAGCGCCGACCTCGCGAGGAGCTGCTCGGCATTCGCGATGCCTTGCGGATGCTGCCAAGAAACGTCCCCTTGGCGCCGGGCGAGGAGGTCTGGGTCTTCCAAGTGATGGAGTTGTGTTGAGCCCCAGGTTGTTAAGAGTCTGCTTGTAACCCTGAGGTTCTGCACCTTGGGTGCAGCTCCCCGTCTTCTCAGCTGGGTCGCAAACCAGAGCAGAGACAGGTTGAGGTTGGTGCCTCCAGTGTCTGCTCTACCAAGGGTTGGCTGGTGGCCATGGGTGGGTGGTCAGCTTGGAGGGGTGAAGAAAACGACATGGAGGGGACAGGACATCTGTCATGGGTTTGAGTCTGGTGGGTTGTTTTTCCTTCTAAAAGTGGGAATAGACTTGTGTGAAGCTTCAAGAGCCTCCCTCACCCCCAGGTAGAGTTGGAGCTGCCTCTGGCCAGGGCCAGGCCAAGCAGCACCTCTACCATCAAGGTATTTAAGAGGCGACCCCACTGTTCTATCTCTCGGATTCGTCTGGTTTTGAGCTGTCCTGTCTTTAATGCTGGGGAGTTTTTCTGCTGGAGGTGAGAGGAGCACAAAGGGAGCCCTGAGGAGAAAGAGGAGGAGAAGAGCCCCAGAGGAGAAGGCGATGGAGAAGGCTGCCAGAGCAGGACCTTTCCCTGAAGCCCGTGGTGGTGGGGATGGCAGGGAGGTGATTGCCTGCCCCCTTGCACCGATGAGGGAAGGAGGTAGCTGGGAAGAGGAGAGGGGTGGGGGGGTGAAGGATATTTAAGATCGGGTCGTATTTATTGACGTATTCCTCTCACTATCCGACTTCGTAAATGGTGGTGGTGAATTACCTCCATGTTTTTCTCCCCAAGTCGCTCTGGTTCTTTACCCGTCATCTTATATGGTAGATTATTACCCTCCCTATCCTTAACCTCAAACCCTTGAGCCTGTTTAGTTGAATTATCTCCCTCCACATCCCTGTGGAAATGGGGGTGGGAGTGGGGAGGAGTGAGCTGGAGACCGCGTGGTTTTTCGTCCCAGTCGTCTTGAACCACCGCAACATCTCTCCTTGGCTTTAAACATTTCATGGAAGCTCTCCTGATGGCAACACAACCCATGGCAGTGTAGATGTTGCTGTAGGCAACTCTCTCGACGGTCTAGAAGAAACCATGGCCAAGGGCTGAGAGGTGCCACCTCCCTTATGAGCACCCAGAGAGGCTGCAATGGGTCATTCCCTTCCCCTGGCTTTAAATTCTCACCCAGCTCCTCAACCACTGACACGAGTTTGCTCCCGCCTGTCAGGAACGAGATACTTCATTTGTCAGTTCGCTACGCTTAATATTTCTTTCATGTATCGTGTCGGTTTTAAATGCAAAACATGTCCGGATAAGCTCACTTTTTAGCTTTCCGGGTTTTTTCTGTCTTTTTTTTTTTCCACCCTGCTGTAGCCGACACATTGAAGGTAGCTGTGTTTAACTAATAAAAAAGATTTTAAAATGCTGGTTTTGCGCTTCTCTAATTGACTTCCAATTTCCATTCGCATGCAGCCGGGCACATCGCAAAAAGGGGGGAAAAAAAAGAGCGCCGAGCAAATAAGAAATGCGTCACTCCCCGGTTTTTTATCATAATCAAAAATGTAAAAATTAAGAAACTGAATCAATGTACTTTAAGCTATGTAATTGCCTAAATAAACATGGCAGGGGTAGATAATGGTCTTCCTGATTAGAAGAAAACACTGAATTTTGGTGGAAAAGTTCTATCTGCTTGCAAAGCAGCGCAGTTCAGCGCTTGCACCCTTTGGGAGATGGACCAGGGAGGGGGGCTGAGAGGACAGTGACGGGTCCAGGCGTGGGTGGTGAAGGAGCTCCCTGCTGGAGCCCACGCTTGGTGGCATCCTTCGGGGGTGGAAGAATTGCTTGAAAATTATCTTTCCCAGCTTTCACCAGCCCAGGCGTAGTGTTTTCTCTTCCAGCACCCAGCCCTGACCCAGTGAGAGTCCTGGTTTGCAGCGACCCAAGAGGGTCTCTCCAAATAAACCCCCCGCCCAGCTCAGTTTATTGCAACCTCTAAATATTTGTCATTACTTGAGCTTGCTCGGGGTGGTTTGTAGCTCCATGGAGCTTTATTAGGATGCACCTCCCGACCCTTTTCCCTGTAAATGGTGGCAGCTTTGCCAACCCGAGCAGCTCAAACGAATAATATCCGGGTGTCGCAAGCCGCGCTGGGACGGCTCGATGGTCTCTCTGCTGGTCATCCCGTGGTCTGAAGGTGCTGCCCACCAGCAGGAGCACAGAGGTGGGTCTGGCACAGCTGGGAATCCACAGTCGGTGTTCAGCGGTGGTGGCAGGAGTTGCCACCACAGAGGTTCCTCCTCTGTGCTGGTATTTGGAAGCAAAAACCAAATAAATTAAATAATCGCCCAGTACTGGTTTGCATTTGTCCTTTCCGCTTCGCTTTCCCTTAACTGCAGCCAAAAAAATCATTTCACCATCAAACGGAGGATCCCTCCCTGCATTTTTTTTTTTTTTTTTTTTTTGCTCCAGACCCTGTTGTCCTTCCCTGCAGAACAAGCAGTGCTCAGGCACGGGTTGTCCCCAGCGCTTTTTAATCTCCAAAATGCCTCCCCAAGCAAATCGAGTTAATATTGGAGAGTGCAGGAGAGGGGGGAGAGCCGCCCACCCGCCCGTCCTCGCTCCTCATCGCTCACCCTCACAGCCGGGCAACGAGGAAAAGCTGCCGGGTTTGGAGTTGGCAGCCTGGCACCAAGGAGTTAAAGGGAAGGGGAAATATGAAAGGGAAGCAAAGAAGGGCAGGATCCCAGGAAAGCTGTTCTGGGGATGAAAAAAAAACACCCCAAGCTGTTACTTGGAAGGGCTCCAGCTGCCTGGCTCCCACCCAGCTGGTGCGTCCCCTGCTCCGAGGGGCGTGAAGCCGGGGGTGCTGATGGGGACAAGCAGCTTTTGGAGGTTGCAGATGGGCTGGGCTCCTCCGGTGAAGCAGCCAGAGCCTGGGTTTTGCTGGGGGAGAAGGGGGAATGGTTTGCAACACGCGTGAGCTCACCTTGTCGAGCCTGCTGCTCTGAGCAGCAGCTGTGGAAGCAGCGAAATAAGAAGGAGTTAAATAATAACGATAGTAATAACAAGGTCTTATTAGCTCATAAGCATCCCAGCATAGAGAGATGCTGGGATGCAGGAGGCTGCAGCCCCAGCCCGACATCGGTGGGGTGGTCCTTGGGGTGGGAGGGTCCCAGGGTGAGTGAAAGAGGCTGCACTGGAGCAGCTTTTAGCACAGGGAGAGGGTGCATCACCCACCCTCCGTCAGCAGAAGCAACGTGCTGGGGCTAACGAGCAAACCTGCAGGGCAGGGTTAATTAACAGAGCCTCCCAAGGTCTCCTAACATGGATGAATGCCACTGACCTTCGCAGGAAGCCCTTGAAGGCAGAAGCACGAGACCTTCAGGCAGTGACCGGGAGAAGCAATAAATACTTTTGCAAGCACTTTGAGAGAACATTAACCTAAGTTCTCCTACACCACCAGGAGCAGCAAGGTGTAAAGGGTGATACCGTGGGTTGCTCCAGCACCATCTCTTATCTCCAAGCGCTTCGAGGCGCCTTCACGACTTCATCCTCGTGACCTGCTGCCACCAAGGAGGCAGGTACGGGAGGGCTTTTTCCATCTGGGAGCTGTTTTTGTCCGTCTGGGGCTGTCAGATGACAGATGATGAGCTGTTTCTTTAATGGCTAGAGGGGAAGAAAATGCAATTACCCAAAGTAGGCTTTTGGCAGGACACGGAGACAGCGGAGCGAGGTCGGTGGAACCTGGGGAAAAGGCGATGAAAGACTGACTGCTCACATCCACGGCTTTGCTTTTGGTTGCCTCCTCAGAGACGTTGTTCGTGCAGTAATTAGCGATGTAAAACATGCGTCGGCCTCCTTGTTCCCATTAGGCTTGGTTACGGCTCGAAATGATGCGCAACAGTAGCCCGTGGTTAATTTTACCAAATGTTCGCTTTAATTTCATTTAAGACCAGCTGTCTATAAATCCATAGTGCCTATTTACATCACGTGCGTATAAATATAAATATATATATAATTTTGCGCGGAGGATAAGGTAAGAGGTAACAAGGCACTGGTAGGAAGAGCGCACCCTTTGGCCCCCAGCCCCCAGCCGTCGGGTGATGTGTGTGGTGAAGCCTGAAGGCTCAAGGTTGGCTTGATGCCGACAGGGCTGACCTTTGGGTGATACCTCCCCAGGGCTCAGCCCTCCCTGCTGTGTTCCTCCACCCTCAAATCCCCCGTCTGTTGCGTGTGCAGCTCAATACTAAACACCCGGTGTGTAAAGCAGCTACTTATTGGGCAGGGCACAGCTGGGAGCCTGCAGCAATTATTTGCATATTTATGTCCCTAAGCGCACCTATGTTTAAATACGTCTAAGCAAACAAGTCCACCCAGCTCCCACTTTGCTCTTCCTTGTGTCTTCAAGGCTGGGTTTGTGGGCAATATACCAGGGGAGTTTGTCTCCTTCCTTCCTTGAGGGGACTGGGAGGATGTCTACTTGATGGTAGGTATGGGTCACATCACTCTGGTCACACTGGTCCCGTGCTACGTGGTCCAATGTGGGCTGGTGGCTTCTTCTACCAGCTTTCACCATCTGAGCCACCACCACTGTTGCATAAGATCCCAGCACAGCATCCCTCAAACCGGCGTTTGCACCGTCCCACTCTTGGGCAGCACCAGGACGGCTGGCAGGAGGCTGCCGCGGGGCGACGGGAAGGGCTGCAGCTCCTTGGTCCCGAAGCGGGGTGAGATGTGGTCAGCCAAGAAACGTATGTGGAAGTGTCGGCCGATGCAGTGCACCAGGCTGCCCGCCACGGCGCACTGGAAGCCAGACGGGTCAGGCATGGTGTAAGTGGCACACTCGTACCACAGCTTGGCCTTGGCGCTGCAGCGGTAGACGCTGATGCCCGTGCTGCGGTGGAGGTCGAAGCGGTAGATGAAGCCGTTGGCGCTCACCATCTCGGCCGTCCTGTCCTTGCCACCGCCGGCCAGGCTGACCCTCCAGCTGTCCGAGCGGGCAGCGTAACGCAGCAGCATGTAGCGCAAGGTGCCCCCCGTCACGTAGATCTCCCCGTCGCACACCGTGGCCGCGTGGGCCACGGCGAAGGTGTCGTAGGGCAGCGGGGCTGTGAAGGTCCAGCGGTCCTGCCGGGGGTCGTAGCGCTCCACCGTGTAGAGGCACTCGCCCCCGATGGCGTAGAGGTGGCCATCCAGGGCCACGAGCTTGCAGTGCGGCCGTGCTTGGTTCAGGGGGCAGATCTCCCTCCAGATGTTGGTCAGGGGGTCGTAGCAGAAGACGCGATTGGAGGGTCTTTGCATCCGGCCCGCACCCTCGCAGCCGGCCACCACGAAGAGGTAGTTGAACATGCTGCACATGGCGCACCCCCGGGAGACCACCTCTGGTGGCACGTGGCACAGGTGATGCCAGCAGTCCCCTCTGTCGTCGTAGTAGCAGAGGCGGCTAGTGTGGAGGCCGGGCTCCTGCACGTTGATGTCCGCCACGGCCACGTACATCTTCCCCTTCATCCTCCACTGCAGGATGAGCTCTCGCTCGCCGGCATTGAGGCGGCCATAGATAGAGGGTGTCCTCAACACCTGCAGGTAGTTGTCACTCATCACCTTGTAGGCAGCCTTCTGGAGGTGGCCAAGCTTCCGTGCCTTGGCTGTGCAGAGGACCTCATAGCAGTTCCCCAGGTCCAGGTGTGTGGGTGGTGGCGGTTGGAAGAGGTCAGCCCTGGCTGCCAGCCCTGGTGAGGGGCTTGCAGGGGACATGATAGCTGGTGCTGTGACCCCAAAACCCTCCATGGGCAGCTGGAGGTGGGGGCTGTTGGCAATCTGGAGGATGCTGTCCTTGCGGCCAGGAGATGGTGGCTCAGGGGAGGTCTCCAAGCTCCCTGTAGGTGCTGGAACTATGGAGGAGTTGGTGGGATCTCGTGTTGCGAAAGTTGGATCTGGCTCCTGGGTTACAAAGCTTTGCAGCTCTTCATTGAGCTGCTCTGAGCGGCGGTGCTGGGATGTTCCCAGAGGGATGTAGGGGACAGACTTCTTCTTCAGCACCGACTGGGAGATGGACTGGACATAGTAGTCGTAAACTTTGCCTCTGAGACCGGGAACCGGCTGCCCGGACCCATCCTTCACCCACTGCTTGGTGATGTAGTTCTCTTCCACCTGGATCTTTGCAACAGAGGAGAAAGAGTAGGAGGCATCCGACCCCGCGTTGCTCGCTGTCATTGTTAGACCCAGATCTGAGGTGACACTGAGGGTCTGGATCGTCCCCACACGCCCCTTGGGCTCCCGGCTCACACTTTGGACGGCCAAATCCTGCTCTGAGCTTTGGGTGCATCCGTCACCTGCCATCTGGGCATTAGCAATCCCGGGGAGAAACTCGATGCCTGGGGCAAGCGTGCCCTCCTCCCCGCGGCTCCTCGGGGTTTCGACTGTGTCCCCAGGGTCATAAGAGTTGGGCTCGCTTTGTGGCTCACTTCCTGGATTGATTGTCAGCTTACTCTCGAGATTATTTCCTAGCTCACTTTCCAACTCTCTTCCCAGCTCACTTCCCAGCTTGCTTCCCAGCTCACTTCCCATCTCAATTCCTGACTTGCTTCCCATGTCACTCCCCATCTCACTCTCCCTCCCGGCCACCCCTGCACACCCGTGAACCAGCCCCAGTTCCGAAACCATCTCCCCTCCTTCCTCCTCCTCCTCCTCACCCCTTGGCAGACCTGGATCCCCCGGGGGAGGCGCACGCCACGTCCCAGGGTCGCTCGCTTCTCCATCCCCACCATCCCTCCTCACGGTCCCACCGAACCCCCTCCTCCGCCGCAGACCCCCATCCCCATCGCGGGCGGCGTTTTCCCTTTGCTCTCCTCCCGCGTCAGCCGGCGGGGTTTTGCCCCCGGCGAGCGAGCGGGACTTATAAAACCTGTACGCCAAAGTCAGGAGGAGGAGAGCGGCGGCGGAGAGGACCAGCTTGCCGGCCAGCTGCATGTCGGACTGCCAGGGCAGGGTTACCCGCTGGGGCATTTTTCCATTCCCGGGAATGAGAAGAAGCCGATTAATGATTGCCGAGCGAACCCGGAGCGCGGAGCCGAAGGTTTGGGGCAAGGTGACTTTGAGAGAGCGAAGCTGGCAGGAGGTTTCCGGCCAAGCTTTGCATGTTTGGGATGGGCTGGGCTCCGGGGAAAAGGTGCAGCCCAGAGCTGGCGGCACAGAGCCGGCTTTATTCGCTCGGTAAACAGAGAAGCTCGACGAAAAAATGAAAGGAAGCACAAAAGGGAGGAAAAGTATCTCCTCCGAGCAGCTCGGTTGGTGCTGCCTCCTCCTTTCTTTTGCTGTTTAGAAAGGATGATGTATATGTGATGGAAAGGGAAAAATAAGTTGGTTTGTCCGGGGAAGGTTCCTCGTCGCTGGGTGCAGGCGAGGGGAAGGGAGGGAGAATCAGCCCCGAGCCGGGCAGACCTTTGCTCTGACGCCGAGCAGCTGCTCCGTGTGACTAATTCGGTAGCCTTCGTTTGCGGCACGCTAGCTAACGAAGGGTGACGGGAAATAGCCCGAAAGCTTCTGGGGTCTCTTAGAGGCCAGCTTGGAAGTGGCAGAGAAATTAAGAGCTGGTGAAAAAAGGAGCTGAGGGCTTTGGGAGGCGGGGGGGGGCGGATTGAAATCCGGCACCGATAAGCGTTTTGCAGGAGTTAAACTGCAGCTGGTGGAGACCTGCATCCACCTGCGCGGGGAGAGGAGTGTGCGAAGGAAAGCAAACAAAAGCATTGGGAACAAGGAGAAATTTGGGATGGGAAGGGGCAGGAGAGCTGCGAGTGGCTGTTTCGAAGTGATGAGGTGCTGCGCGTGGGGTGCCCGCAGGGACTGGAGTCGTTGTGGGGAAACTGAGGCACGGAGGATGCCAGACAGTGTCATGCTTGCTTCTTCCTCCCCCTGGAAATATGTTGGGGATGTGTCTGGCCCTGATCTGAATTTCAAAGATTTAAGGGAATTGCTGTCCCCATCGTCCCCGAGGCAGCTGGGTCCCCACGCCTGGACCGCAGTGGGGGGAGTGGGGGAGAGGAGGGAGCCTGGGGAACGGCATCCCTCTGCGACCGCCACTGAGTACGTTGGATTCAAAGGGATAAAATTAATTTCCTTTTCCCCGAGGGCAACGGCTCACATGCTGAGAGACGCATAAAGAAACGAGACAGCAACGACACAGCCAAAATGTGGGGGGGTGGGGGGTGGGTGGCTGCTCCTGTCGGTGTGCAGGGACTCGCTCCCCACTAGCTTGGCCCCGATCCGGGGGGATTTACCAGAGGAATGAAGGAGGCAACGCTAAAACATCTCCTTGTAGGAGATGTGGGTGTGATGGGTCCCAGCTGCATGGGTTGGGGGTGGGTGTGGCAGGAGGAGGTCTTGCTGAGGGTCTTCAGTGGGTGCTCGTGAGCTCATACCCTCCCCAACCACCTCCCGTGCAACAGCTGGTCTTCACCAGCCATTGCAGGAGCTCGGGCACTGCCTTTCGGGATGAGGAGGAGGATGCAAACCTCCTGGGGGGTTGAGGGTTTGTGTGTGTGTGCAAGTTTCCCACCGTTGCCAGCATCTGCAAGTGCTGAGGTGTCCTCCTGCCACAGCCAAGGTACTGAATTTCACCGACGCCTTCATGCGGGGACTGCCATGGTGCCGAAGGGGATCCTCATGAGGTGCAGAACCGTGTACTAAATAGCTTAATATTTATATTTATGCATAAAGAGAGATGATGAAAAGGGATCAGAGGGGTAAACGCCCACTTCGGCCAAAGCAGCATCAGCCAAAGCTCCTCTGGCTGCTCTCCTCCCTCCCGTTTGGCATGGGGACCCAGAATCTGTTACCTGGTGGGGTTGCTTGGTCTGGCCAAAACCTCAGGCCAAGGGGTTTGCCTCCTGCAAACACAGCCAGTCCTGGAGCTGAGGCTGGAGCTGTGGTACCAAGGACGTGCATTGAGGCTGGGCACGTATTTCGGGGCTCGGCTAATTGGCAAAGGTTCCAGCCACCCGTGCATGACCGGGACCTCACACCACTGCATTTTTTTTTTAATGTGCAGGTAGATCTGCAACGATCCTTGTGGTTGGGAACGAGGGCGCATGAATTATGCATGGCCTTGGTGCCTGGTAAGGAGGTGGGGAGGGCAGGGGCAGTGCTGAGCAAAGCTTCTGTTGGCATTCCCAGCCCCGTCGAGCCAGAGCATCCCTGGTTTGGGGGGTTTTTTGATGCCCCCCCACTCTAATATCCCAAAGGGTTGAGGGGCCAGGATGCGCTGCATCCATGAGAGACGCCAGGCTGGGCTGCCAAAACCCCATCTCGAGGTGTGTGCCGGGATGAGTGTGATTATCCTCATCATCAAGGGGTTTTTATGGACCTTGGGAGGGTGAAACATTGGGTGCAGGGTGGGAGGTGAGGGTGGTTTTAGCAGGAAGAGCATCCTGGGTGCTGTTACCTCCACAAACGGCAGCACAGGGGGGTGACCAGAGCCAAGCTTGAGCTGCGGGGGACGATGCTGAGAAGGAGGATCCCCGTGGCAAAAAAATGCAGGTTCGATGTATAAATGTATATTTATCCATGCCTTGAGGTAAAGAGGACGAGGGGAGCAGGGGATGCGGCCGCGGCGTCTCCGAGCAGCAGTGACGTCTCGGCGCTTGTGACTCTAATTGAATGTAATTGCCTCTTCCAAATTTTGCTAAAACCTTTTCAAAGTCCCCTGAAATTAGGGAACATCGATAACGCCGCTCCTTGGGGGGGGTTTTCGGCTCGCGTCATCCCTAAGAAGCGCGATTAATTTTTTACCAGCTAATCATATCTCTTAGGCAGGTTGTCAGCTGCGGATCTGTCATCTCTCATCAATAATGAAACAACCTGAGCAGCTTTTTCCCCCTCCAGCCTCCTGCATTATTCACTGCCAGGTCCTCAAACAACAGGGTGTGTGGGGTAAGGAGGGAGGGGGGTGGGAAACAAGGATTTAATTGATGTCCTTTGTAATTACCTGTAGGAAGGTGGATGGGAACGGGGAGGCAGGGCTGGTAGGTGGAGAGTGAAGGAGAGCGGGCAGGAGGTGAAGGCAGGGTCCAGAATGACATGGATGGAGTGGGTTTTTGCCATCACTTGGATGGCATCTCTTTATGTCCCTTGCATGGGGTCCTCCACCCCCTCTGCTCTGCCCTGGTGAGGCCACATCTGGAATATTGTGTCCAGTTCTGGGCCCCTCAGCTCCAGGGGAACAGGGAACTGCTGGAGAGAGTCCAGCGCAGCCACAGGGATGATGGAGGGAGTGGAACATCTCCCTGGTGAGGAAAAGCTGAAGGAGCTGGGGCTCTGCATCTTGGAGAAGAGGAGCCTGAGGGGTGACCTCATTCATGGTTATAAATATGTCAAGGGGGAGTGTCAGGAGGACGGAGGCAGGCTCTGCTCAGGGATGTCCAGTGACAGGACAAGTGGTAACGGATGCCAGCTGGAGCACAGGAGGTGCCACAAAAACATCAAGGAAAGCTTTTTCCCTGTGATGGTGCTGGAGCCCTGGCCCAGGCTGCCCAGGGAGGGTGTGGAGTCTCCTTCTCTGGAGACTTTTAAAACCCCTCTGGACACATTCCTGTGTGACCTGCCCTGGGTGACCCTGCTCTGGCAGGGGGCTGGACTGGATGATCTTTTGAGGTCCCTTCCAACCCCCAACATTCTGTGATTAGGGGGATTTCAGGCAGCATCCCAGTGCAAAATGAGGAGAGGTTCCCGTGTGTCCTCACACATCGCTTTGGCTGTGCTGGTGAGGAGAAGACCCCCAGGCTATAGCCTGATCCATCACCAGCATCCCTGGGGAAAGAGCTAAGCATCCCGAAATCACACAGAGGATGCAGGACCACGGAGCCCGCCGGTCCTCTCCCTGCCTCTGGGTGAGGAGGTCATGTCTCTCCCGGGATGCACCAAGCAGAGGTGGATGATGGTGGCACAGCTGCTGTAAAGCTCCTCATTTCCATGGTTCCAGGCTAAACCCACCACATTTGCATTTAAATGGAGGTTTGGGTGTCTGTAAATCCTCATTTTTCGAAGCGAGAAGGCCTAATGGTTGTTTAATCATGTTGGGATGAGGCCCCTGGAGCATCTCCAACATCTCCAATCCAGTGAGAAGCATCCACGCCACGGTGCAGGGCTCTCCTGCCTGCTGGGTAGAGTGGGGGTAAACCAGGTTGTGCAGACTTCCCTAAAAAAAAAACAATAACGGGTCCCCTAAAAAATAAAGGTTCCTTTAAAAAAAAATGAGGATTCCCTTTTCACCCAGGGAGATGCAATGGGATGGAGCAGCTGGGGAGGGAGCTTGGAGTCGGGCAGCTGGTCCAAAGGGATCCAGATGCTCAGTTACTTCGGGATGAAAGTGGAGTGGCTGAGCCTCCTCCATCCCAGCCAGCCCAAACCCGTCGCCACGATGCTTCCAGCCCGAATTCGAAATCCATGTGCTTTTTGCATGTGGGAAGAAACTCCTGAGCTGCGGCGTGTTTGTTCAGCTCCTCTGAGCCCAGGGAAGCACTCGCAGCGAGGTTGGCAGCGAAGCATGGTAGGGACTGAATCTGCTTAATAATAATTAATCATAATAGTAATAATAATGCTTAGCACTCGTGCGAGGCTTTGGAAAGATGAAGCACCACACGGCTGCTGGCTAATCCTCCAGGATTAAGAGTTCCCGGAGGAAAAGGCAGGGCAGCACCCTGTCCTCGGGCTCCTCTCTCCTCTGCATCTGCTCCCCAGGGCTGGGTGGGGAGGGAAAGCAGCCGTGCAAACCACCAGCATCCCCCAGCACTGGGCAGGACTGGGGCAAAGCCCACCTGGGTTTCGCAAGAAGCCATCCTGCGGCGGGATTAATGCTGCACAGGGATGTGCCCGGTGGCAGCGGGTACCGCCAGGATCTGGCAGCGCTGGACCGTTACCCGTTTCCATGGCGACGGTTAGCCAAAAGGGATGGGGAGGGTGGCACGGACCGAACGCGGGCGCAGCGCTCTCAACTCAGCTGGTGCCTCCACGCCGGCGCTGCCCGACGGGACGCGTGCTGCCCGCTCATGTGTGAGCGCTGACATTTTGGGTCGGGAGCTGCCTGTCACTAGAGATTGACCGTCCAGCCCGGGACAAGCGTTGCGCACGGCGCCCGTTTTCTGGCAAAGCCCATTTGCCCCGACTGAGGTCTGGATAAGGCCGGTGACCCACAGCTTTGGGGCTCCCAGCGGCGCCGTGCGTGCCGAGTCGGGCTCGTCCCCAACGTCTCTCATGCTGGGGACACGTGCGGCTGAGGGAGCTCAGACCTGGAGCATCTTGGTACGGTGTAAATGGATTTTTCCAAGGGAAAGCTGGTTCTTCATCACATACAGCCCACCCACCCGCCCTCCACCACCACCTCCAAGATCTTGTGAAGCCTCTGGGTACCCCAAGACAGTGCTGTGTACCCCAGCACAAGGCAAAACATTAATCACAGCCTTCTACTGGGGGAGGTTTTTCTTTTTCCTTTTAATTAAATTGTCTGAGGAAGCCAAGACACAGACAGAAAGAGACCGAGACTGTAAATAGTATAGAAAAAAAAAAAAAAGAGCGAGAGAACCGACTGACGGAGGTGTAAATGCCGGGTGGAGCAGTACAGAGGAAGAGGAGGAGGAGGAAAAGGCAGGCGAAGCTTCACGTTAGCTCCAGGATCACTGTTAGGGTGAGCGCCAAAACTAGTCTGAAGCCGCGGTGGCCGGTAAGTGAACCTAGGCAGGAGGAGAAAAGGGATGGGGAGGTTAGGGAGCCACATCCCAGCGCTTGGGCTCAAGGCAGGATGGGGTCACCACCGTTTCTCGGGGGCATCCCCCTCCTAAACTTGCTGTGGAGCTTGTGTGGGGTGGGCAGAAGGTCAGCGATGCCGCGGGGAGCACCCATAGGGCCTCTTTTGGTGCAATGCAAGATGCTCTCTGCACGGTCCTTCCCCCCACCGGGCGAGTTTTGGTTGAAATACTGGTGCCACCACCACTCACCATTGGAGTCCTCTGTTCCTCTGGGGATATTGGGGTTTTCTAATGGGAAAAAAATAGCAGAGAGACAGTTTTACTGGGGAGGGGAAGAGATGACCATGAGGATTTGTGGAGGGCAGGGGTGACCCCTGTGGTGTCGCCGTACCAAAAACGATGAGCCGGGTGTGGGTGTCGGTGGAGCCCAGGGGGTTCTGGGCGGTGCAGCGGTACATGGAGCCATTGAGCTCGGCCGGCACCCGCTCCAGCACCAGCTCCTTGCCATCGTGCTCGGCGCTGCCGTCGAGGAGCCGGCTCCCCACCCGCGTCCAGGTGAAGAGGGGCTCGGGGAAGACTTCGTTCTGTGGGAAGGCAGAAGGGCTGTGAGATGAGCGCAGGGGGTGAAGAACAAACCCTGTCTTGTGTCCGCAGCAAGGACGGCTGAAATGCCCCAGGGGTGCACCGATGTAGGGACCACTGTGCAACCCAAGGCCACCAAGCCAACCCCAGAAAGTGCTGGCGCGGATGCAAGGCTGTCCGTTGGCATGGCATCACCCCACGGCGATGAAGATGGGTGGGGATGCTGACCTGGAAGCCCTGCACCAAGATCCGTACGGTGTCTCCAACGCGGGCTCTTGTCGGGGTCATCGTGATCTTCGGGCCCTTGGGAGCAACTGCAAAGGGAAGGGAATAAAAAGAGGTGTCAGCCCAGCAAGGGGTTCCCAGTGCTGGTGGGTGCCCTTGGCCGGGGTTAATGATGGTTTGATAAATGATCGTGGTGATGGGGTGGCAGGGCGGGTGCCAGCCCAGGGGGACTGATGGTTGGGTGATTGATGGATGGGCTGACGGACTGGTAAGACAGGTAGGCAAGGACACTGCAGGTGGATGAATGGGAAGACTGCGAGATTGACAGATGCCTGTGATGGGATGCATTGGTGTTGAAGGACGTGTTTCCTAACCAAGCCCCTCTTTGCTCAGAAACAGCGGTCACGAAGGGTTAGGTTGGTTCGAAGCCATGGAGATGGGCACCTCCAAAAAGCAACCCCAGGACATAGTGGCCGCGGTGAGTCACACCCAAGTGCTGTCAGTGTGGGAGACAGCCACCAAGCCTGGCTGGCACAAAATGCCAAGCGCAGCCCTGTAAAGAGAAGGGGAACCCCTTTTCCCAGGCCAGACTTGGGGTGTCCTTGCCTGGTGCATTGGAAGGGGGAAGCAGCGATGCAGCCAATCATGGTGGGGTGACACCATGCCAGGTCTGCTCCTTGCTCCCAGTTGGGTGGGGGTTGTGTGGATGGCCCTCCTAGGCTACGGGTGGGATGAGACAGTCCCAGGAGCTTCCTGGTTTTTGCATGGAAGGGGCCTTCTGCAGGCTTGAAGAGGAAAAACGGGCAGGAGGGAGGCTGTGCTTTTGCCAAACATGGGGGTGTCACCCTTTTTATAGTCAAACCTCACCGTGGATGGGACAGGCTGGTGGTGGGGTGCCCAGTGAAGGTGCCTAGGCTGGAGGCATCTTAGAGGACAAGGGGGCTGTGGATTTAGGGGGGGCAGTGTGGGGTGAGCTTTGCTGTTACAGGTGTTGGAGCTTCTGGGGATGAAGCCATCAAAGTCTTGGCCTCATGGGGAGCCCCAGAGAGTGGACACCTAAGCCTGACGAGCTGCAGAAAATGAGAAAATGCAGGACTTAGGTTACTTTTTGGCTGGCTGTATGCTGGGAGAGAGCTTTAACACTCGGTGGGGAGGATCAGATAATGGAAGGCCTTCTATTAGCAAGAGAGCTGCTGCCCTCCTTGTTGACTGCTGACCTCCCGTTGACCTCCTCATGGCTGCCAACCTCCCACTAATTGAGGTGGTTGATGAGCTGAAGAGACGGAGCACCGGTGTCGAGAGGCTTGTGCACACTGAAGCCTGCGCCAAAGGTGGGTGGAAAGCCAACGAGACGAAGCTCTCCAGGAGATGGTGCATCATCGCCAATGCAACGAGCCAAGTGCCCTACTTGGCCAGGAGCAAAGCCCACTGTTCTCCACCTGGCTCGAGGGGAGGAAGGCTGGAAGCAGCCTGCGCAGGAGGGTGCCCTGAAGTTGGGCCAAGCCCAGTGGAGACGTTGGCTTCTTCTTACGGGGAACCAGAAGGAGGTAAGGGAGTCCCAGCCTCACCTGGGGGCAAGTTAACCAGCTAAGGTGGGGCAGAAGTGAGGGGCCCCACTAACTACCCTGTTCACCAGCTCCCATAGCCAATTGCAGACCTTCTGCTTTTCTAGGGTTCTGGGCATACTGGGAGCCAACATGGTGGCCCCGGCCTCAATCCCATCACCCCATTGCAGCTGGGGACCAGCCAGCCCCACTGACTGCTCCTGTGCCGGGGCCAGCCTGATCCCTCCCCAGCAGCCCCCACTGGGAGGGGTTGGGTGGTGATGGCCAACAAGAACGATGTCATCTCTTTGGGTCTCCTGGGACTGGGTATAGATGGATGGACGTGACATCACTGTGGGATGAAGGTGTCCCTCCCGCCCCAACATGACCCCAGCCCAGAGGAGCTCCTCCATCCCATTCCCTCCCAGACTTACACCCCGTAGGAGGTAACATCAGGGGGCCACCAACTTCCTCAGTCAAGGCAAAGACCCACCAAGCACCAGGTTCCTCAACACTCCCCACTCCATCCTCATCCCTACACCCAGTCCTGGCTCCCCCCCAAACCAGCCCCTCATTGCACCCCTAACCTGGGCCTATGTGCAAACACCCATCCCCTTCTCACCAAGGGGGCTTCTCCCAGCCCTCCTGCTCTCTGTGACCCCCCCCACCATGCTCTGCCTCCTCAACAACACACAGTAAACCCCCTTCTCTTGCCTGATGGATACCCCCAAACCCACTGCCCTCAACCCTACTTTTGGGTAACTCCCAACATTGCCTCCTCTTATCATCACGCAGAGCTAACGAGGCACCTTGCTTTGGCCTGAAAACCCCCAAAAGAGAAGAAAAAGTGAAAAAAAGCGCAGCAAAATAAGCCCCCCAAAGTGAAAAATGGGGAAAAAACCAAAAGAATTTGAAAAAAAAAAATTTGCCAAAAATAGCAAAAAAATGAAGGAAAGGGAAAAAAAAGCACAAAAGTACAAATCAGCCAGGAAACCTCCCAAACCCAGCCATGATGGCTGCGCTTACCGAGCGTCACCTCGGACTGCATGGGCATGGAGAGCGCCGGGTGCTTCACCTCGCAGCTGAAGAGCGCCTCGTTGTCGATTTGGGGGTTCAGGGTCCAGGTGAGTGTGGCCCGCGCCTCCACCGTCCCGTCGCTGACGGGCGCGTGCGTGTGGCGGAAGTAGTAGATGGGCTCCGCCACGTGCACCCATCGTGGGAACTCCCGGCTCACCACCGTCTCAGGGATGGTTTCGGTGACGGGACCCCGCTCGGCCGCCAACCCCCGCGGGGGTTCCACCGTGGCCGGGGGTCGCCCGCCTCCAGCTTCCCCTTCGGCCGCCAGCAATTTCGGCACCTTGGTGTCATCCAGGTCACGGTGAAGGAGGTTACGGGGTGCCCAGCTCCCGGCGCCGGCCGGCGGCTCCGGCAGCGGCGTGGCCTCGATGGGTTCCCCGTCCCGCTTGAAGTACACCTGCGTGGGGACAAAAAGGGACGGTGAGACCGGTGGGGACAGCCACCATCCCCCCAGCCATCCCCAGCATCCCATCCCTGTGGTCAGCTCTGGATGGAGCTCCTTCCCAAGGTCCTCATGGAAAGACGCTGCTGGGCAAGATTTGGGTAGCAGGCAGCTATTTGTCTTATTTTGCCTCCAAAAGTAGCATATATAATGTATTTTTTATATATGTATATTTATGTTTGCCTCATTTGTACGAAAATAATCCCCCTGGAACTCACCAGCGGGGCAGGCTTGCCACCAGAGACCACACACACCAGGGTGAAGTTCTGCGCCTGGTAGCGGCTGAACGGTGCTGGCGTGTCGGCGGCCAGCACCGAGATGGATGTTGGAGGAGCTGCCAGGGAGCAGAGCCAGGGTGTGAACATGGCATCCTCAACACCCACCCTCCATCTCCATCTCCATCTCCATCTCCATCTCCATCATCTCCATCTCCATCCTCATCCTTCCTCTCATCCTCATCTTCGCTCCCATCCCCATCTTCATCCCCACTCCCGTCCTCATAGAATCACAGAATCATTAAGGTTGGAAAAACCCTCTAAGATCATCTAGTCCAACCATCTACCCAACACAATGAAGACCACTAAACCATCTCCATACCTGTCTGCATCTCCATCCTCAACCCCATCCCCATCTTCATCTCCATCCCCATTTTCATCCCCATCCCTGCCCTCAGCTTCATCCCTGTCCCCACCCCCATTCCCATCGTCATCCTCATCCCTGTCCCTGACCCCACCCCCATCTCCATCCCAATCTCCATCCCCGTGCCCATCCCTGCCCTCAGCTTCATCCCTGTCCCTACCCCCATTCCCATTCCCATTGTCATCCTCATCCCTGTCCCCAACCCCATCCCCTTCTCCATCCCTATCCCCATCCCTGCCCTCAGCTTTATCCCTGTCCCACCTCCATTCCCATTTCCATCGTCATCCTCATCCCTGTGCCCGACCCCATCACCGTCTTCATCCCCATCCCTCAGCTTCAGTCCTGTCCCCACCCCCATTCCCATTTCCATCCTCATCCCCAGCCCTGTCCCCATCCTCATCCTCACCTCCGGGGATGGGAAAATGAGCCAAATCCCCGCTGTCCCCCCACAACAAGACTCTGCAGACCCTTCCCCTCCGGTCCCACCCAGCCGGGGGCTGCCCTCACCCATCACATTGAGGAACACATTCCCGGAGGCCAGGACCACTTTCTCCCGCGTGGCTCGGTCATAAATCCCCACGTGACACTCGTAGGGGCCGTTGTCCGAAATGCGAACCTCGGGGAGGCTGAGGAGGAGAGACGGGGCTCACCGCTTGCTCCCCGCTCCATCCTGACCCCGTTTTCCCGGGGAGGGGGGACGCAGCGGTCGGCAGCCGGATATCAAGGCGTCGGATGGGGTTGCTTTTTGCCAGCGACAAGGATCAATAAACTATTAATAACTGCAAAGGCTGCAGGAGAGAGCTGTGTAATGCGGTTTAGCAGCTGGAGTTTACCGGCACTGACAGCTCCTCGGGAGGGTAAGTAATTGCATTATCGAAAGGAGAAGCGTGCGGGAGGTAAAGGCACCGCTGAGAGCAAAAACCCGCGATGTGTGGACACTGAGCGCCTGCGAAATGCTGATGCTAAAAGCTCAGCACCGGGTGATCCAGAGCGCTTGGGCGATGCACGGGCTGTAGCAAAGCGTGGTGGACAAAAAAACGTCTAAAGTCCAAAGAGCAAGCAAAGCCAGAGCACACTTCTATAGATGTATTATCTAGATTCTTTATATAGATATAAAAAAAAAACAGGACAGGAAGAAATGTGCGAAGGGATCTGTGCAGCTGGAGGTGGAAATGCTGGTGCTGGCTGCAAAGGAGGCGCTTTGCTGGCTGGCAGCATCCCACCTCCCCGGCCGGCAGCACCTTGCTGCTCACAGCAAGGCGGGATGCTGCCTCAGCAGGTCACAGCATCGCCACTCGCCATCCAGCAGCAAGCCCACCCCACTGGCCATCATCACCACCTCACTGGCCATCATCATCACCCCACTGGCCATCATCATCACCCCACCTCATGGGTAGCATTGTGCCACGTCACTGGCCATCATCATCACCTCACTGGCCATCATCATCACCCCACTGGCCACCACCATCACCCCACCTCACGGGCAGCATCATCCCACCTCCCTGGCCATCATCATCACCCCACTGGCCATCATCATCGCTCCACTGGCCATCATCATCACCCCACTGGCTGTCATCATCACCCCACTGGCCATCATCATCGCTCCACTGGCCTTCATCATCACCCCACTGGCCATCATCATCACCTCACTGGCCATCATCATCACCCCACTGGCCGTCATCATCACCCCACTGGCCACCACTATCACCCCACCTCACGGTCAGCATCATCCCACCTCCCTGGCCAGCAGCTCCCACCACAGCAATAAGGATGGGGACAATTCCCGCCCAGAGACCTGCCAAGACCCCCTGAGTTTCAAACCCTCCGACTTTTTCGGACAAAGCCAGGCGTGCGCCTCGCAGGGCTTCCCCAGCCGAGGGGGCTGGAAATGCGGCGCTGGTTTACCGGATCCTTTCTGAAAGCCCCTGGCTGCCTTCCCACACCTCGTCCTCGCCGCGAGCCCCCCTGCCAGCGCAAACAAGCCCCCGTCAAAGAGAACAGTCACTTGGCAGCTCCTCTGAATGGCCTCAACGGTTTCAACTAAGCCTCCACCATCTGTTCCAGCCTCTAACTACCCACGTACCGCCCTTTGTTAGCAGCACACGGGAGCCGTTTCGGTCCCTGGGGACCCTCTCCATCCCGGTGGCTGCCCCTCGCTGCGAAGGACGAGGCTTTTGGGTTTGCACGTGGATTTGGGGGCGAAATGGTCCTTAACTGGGTCGGTTTGATGTTTCTACGATCGGTAGGGACCAGAGAGAGAGGACCCCCAGCCCTGCAAAACCACAACGCTGCGTCCTTTAAGCGTGCTGGAAATACAGGGGGAAAAAAAAAAAAAATTGCAAAGATATTCACAAAGCAGCGCCTTACTCGACGAGGATGGGTTTTTTAATCAGAGGATGAGGGGGAAAAAAAAATAATAAAACAACCCAAGGGTTGGATATCTCCCGGCTCCGCTCTTCACATCTGAGCGGGCGGCGTTCAAAGCCGGTATGAAAAGAGGCAGCCCCCGCAGCCCTCTGCGCCGCGCAGATAAGAGCCGCGCCGCCCAGGATAACGCGACGTGGGACGGCACCGACGTGACCGGGTCGTTGCAATGATTCCGAAAACATGAAAAATAAAAAAGGGTAAAATGAAAAGGGAGAGAAAAACCTGAGCGGAAGCGGCCAGGAAGCCACTGACCCGTCACCAAACCTTTCCTAATATTGCTCCTCTTCTTCACCAGAGCCCGAAATAAAGCAGGACCCCCCCCAAAAAAAAGAAAAAAAAAAGCATCAAGCCAATGATTCAGAAAACAAGCTCTTTTCGTACCCTCTGAAAAATATCTCCCTTCTCCCCAGGCAAGTTGCTGTTTTCCTCTGAAAAAAAGGCGGCCGCGTGAAAAGACTTTTACCGCCAACATCCCTGGCTCCACGGACGATTTGCCGGCGCCGTGCTGACGATTACCGAGGCTTTTAAGTCCTCGGTCCTAGGGCGGTGAAATTTTCTGCTCGCAAATTCTATTAGTTCTACAATATGCGGTGAAAGGGAGAAAAACGGAGGGTTTTGAGCCAAGGAGAAAAAGAAAAAAAAAAGCAGCTGCTTTGCCTCGCTGGGACGGTGCGAAGTGCCATAACCGGGTGAACGTGGCACGTCCTCGTCCCTTGCTTGAGGGATGCTCGTGATCTCGTGCTCCGTGCACGGGCGATGTTTTATCCTGGTTTAATTCCCTGATTTTCTCGGTGCTCCCTGCTAGAGGAGAGCACCGGCCAAATCCAGCGCCGGGCGAAACCGCTGGGTTTATGGCAGGAAAGCAAGGCTGTTGAGTCAGGGAACGTCTAATCCGCTTGTGGAGTTGCCAGGAACGTCCTCCAAACAATAATTAGTCGTGTCAGAAATTTGTACGACAACCGAGCGAGCAGCTGAGCGGAGCCCGCGCTATGTGGGGAAGCAAGAACCCGAGGAGCGGAGCAGCCTGTGAGCTCCTCCTGAAAATCCCAACCTCTGATCATCTCCTGAACATCCTCTGAGCATCTCCTGACCCTCCCGAACGTGCCTCTGAGCAACCTCTGATCGTCTCCTGAGCATCTCCTGAGCATCCTGAGCATCTCCTGACCTTCCTGAGCATCATCTGAGCATCCTCCCGAGCAGCCCTTGAGCACTGTAAGCAACCTCTGAGTATCCCAAACATCTCCTGACCCTCCTGAGTATCCTCTGAGCATCTCCTGAACATCACCCTGAGCAACTTCTGACCATTGCCTGAGCATCCTGAGCATCTCCTCATGTTCCTGAGCAATGCCTGAGCATCCTCTGAGCATCCTGAGCATCTCTTGAGCAACCCCTGAGCATCCTCTGAGCATCTCCTGAGCAACCCCTGAGCATCCTGAGCATTCCCTGATGTTCCTGAGCATCACCTGCACATTGTCCTGAGCAACCCCTGAGCATCCTCTCAGCATCTCCTCAGCATCTCCTCAGAATCCTGAGCATCTCCTGATGTTCCTAAGCATCATCTGTGCATCTCCTGAGCAACCCCTGAGCAACCCCTGAGCATCCTCTCAGCATCTCCTCAGCATCCTGAGCATCTCCTGATGTTCCTGAGCATCACCTGCACATCGTCCTGAGCAACCCTTGAGCATCCTCTGAGCATCTCCTGAGCAACCCCTGAGCATCTCCTCTCCCTACTTTCCTGCTTCTTCTCCACTCTATGTTCACATTTATTCCCACATGGCCACCGAGCACAATTCCTCTTGTTAATAATAAAAAATAACCCCGAGTGTAGCAGTAAAAACAGCAAAAAAACCCTCACAAATTTCAACCTCTGAAGATTTAGACAGAATTTCACACACGCGGGGGCAAAGTATCGCATCACCTCAAGAAAACGACTCGGTTTTCCCCACCAGACTCAGAATATTTCGTGCCCTAAGGCGGGGAAAAAAAAAAAAAAAGAGCTTTGAAATCCAATTCGCAAATTCTAATTGAAAAAAAAAAAAAAAGAAACGAAGAAGAAAGAAACTGCGAAAAAAGAAACAGCTTCACCCCGGCCTCTTCGCCTTGAATTAAGCCTCCCCCTGATATATATTTTTTATTTTCAGGCTCCAGTTTTGTTTTTATAACACTGGCAATAAAGCAAGTGTGTAATTAGTAATAAAGCTGACACTCCTGCGAGTGATTTCACACTTGGAAGAAAAGCAAAGAGAAGCTTCCACACCACCTGTTATATATATATAAAAATATAAAATTATATATATAATTATATATAAAATTTTATATATATATATTTATATATGTATATATTTATTTATATTTATATTTATATTTATATTTATATATAATTATTTTTTCTTCCAAAATCTCATTTTTCTCTGCCCATTTTCACCCCTGCAAACCTCCACCAATGGCACCTTTTCCCTAGGGACAAGTAGGACCGCGGGGACAGACCGTGGCTACTGGGCGACGGCTCCTTAAGGACCGATAATTTCTTTGCAACGCAACGAATCCCCGCCGAGAGCCAAAGAGGACACGTCGAGGATGACCGCGACGCCTTCAGGCTGCCCCAAAATCGGGAAAAATACCTAAAAATAGGCGTAAAAAAAGCAGCCGCCGTGCCGAAGGAGGTGACACGGAGGCGACCTACCGCACGGTGGACTGGTAGACCAGGTCCTCCCTCTTCCGATAGTTCTCCATGTGCGAGAAATTGGTGGAGAACATGGCATCGAAGGTGAAGATCTTCTGCTTGATGGTGCCACCGTCGGTGACCTGCAAAAAAATCCACCATACGTGAGTCACCCGCGGGCACTTTTGCAAGGCACGAGCAGCTTGGCACCTGCTTTTTAACGAAGCACTTTAAATATTCTTATTTTTAACATTTTTATTTTTAGTATTTTTATTTTTAGTAATTTTATTTTTAACATTTTTATCTTTAACATTTTAATTTTTAATATTATTTTTTAACATTTTATTGTTAATATTTTTTGTTTTTAACATTTTTATTTTTAACATTTTACTCTTAACATTTTTATTTTTAACATTTTTAACTTTAAGATTTTACTCTTAACATTTTTATTTTTAACATTTTTAACTTTAAGATTTTACTCTTAACGTTTTTATTTTTAACATTTTTACTGTAAACATTTTTTAACGCTTATCTGCAATCTGGATATTTTCCAGATTTCTACTTGCAGCGTTCTCCCTTTGCGATATTTTTCTTCGCCGTATCGGAATTCAGGCTCAATAAATAGTCTTTTTTTTTTTTTTTTTATCACGAGCCTGCTGAGATTAAAAGCAAAACCCGCGCGCTCCTGTCCGGTTATCGGGTTGTCAACTCCGATCTCCAGCCGTCTCGTTGGAGTTGTCATTTTTAAGTGAAAAAAAAGCTCTTTTTAGGATCGGCGAAGAATTATTTCTTCCCCGTGTCCCCCGACACCTTCAGATTTATCTCCCCCTCTTGTGACGAGCGAAATTTAGCACAAAATTAAGGAGGAGGAAAGCGAGGCAGAAGGGAGATGGGCATTTTGGGGCTAGAACAGCTCCGATCGATCCATTGGAGGGGTAGAATTGTCATTTTTTACACAGGAGAAGGGGATTTGGGGCATTAAACCCCAAAATCCAGCATCTTTTGGGAGGACACCCCACTCCCCACCCAGCACTTCTCTTCCCACTTGAGCCAAAATTCAACTTTTACTCTAAATTTTCTCTTTTCCCTCTTTTTTTAGGGCCAAAACGAAGGGTCAGGGGGATGGGGTGGGGGGAGAAGCTGTCGCTAAAACCATCCCTTCCAATTTATTCGCCGAGGCTGAGGCTTTTATCGATAAAAAAATACACCCTGGCACAGACGTGGCATAAAGAACCACGAGAAGAATTATTGGAGCTGTAAATCCCCGGCTTTGGGAACGAGGGGAAGTTTTCAAGGACGAATCCCATTTTTCCCAGCTTTTATTTATGCCCTGGAGTGGTTTTGGGGAGAAACTTTGGAACCTCTCCCGGCTCAAGAAGATCTTTGGGTATCGGCTCCAACGGTTTTCCAAAGGATTATTTTGGGGATGCTGCAAGGAGGGATGCTCAGGGCGAGGCGATGCCCACGGACCAGGAGTTTGCAGGCACGGGAGTTCCCCAGCACATCTGGAAAGGTGTGGGCAAAGCAGGAAAAGATCAAGCTAGATCCAAAGATGGGAGTGGAAAAACACAGCTCGAAACATCGCTCACGCCACCACTCGCCCCGGCGGGACCTATCGCATCCCCCTGAAGAAGTTGCCTGGTTGCATCCACAGGGGATTGCAACTAATGGGCTCCTCTGGGAAGGTGAACGTAAAATAGTCTTTCTCTAGGGATTAGCCCTGCTTCCAGCCTTTTATCTGCACCCTGGGGTCCATTTTTGGTTTTTTTTTCTGGGACAGGAGCTACATATAAAGTTGTTGGTGAAGCCATGGGGGTGGCCAAGCCCAATGCTTTGTGCCAGGGGAAAAAAAAAGGAGGATAATTTGGCAGCATATCATAGAATCATAGAATGGGTTGGGTTGGAAGGGACCTTGAAGATCATCTCGTTCCAATCCCCCGGCCATGGGCAGGGACACCTCCCACCAGATCAGGTTGCTCAAAGTTCCATCCAACCTGGTCTTGAAGGCTTCCAGGGAGGGGACATCCACAACTTCTCTGGGCAACCTGTGCCAGGGTCTCACCACCCTCACAGAAAAGAATTTCTTAGAATCGTAGAATTGTCAGGGTTGGAAGAGACCTTAAAGATCATCTCGTTCCAACCCCCCTGCCATGGGCAGGGACATCCTCCACTGGATCAGGCTGCCCAGAGCCCCATCCAGCCTGGCCTTAAACACTCCCAGGGACGGGGCTGCCACCCCCTCTCTGGGCAACCTGTGCCAGGGTCTCCCCACCCTCATGGGGAAGAACTTCTTCCTCACGTCCCATCTGAACTGATCCATCTCTGGCTTCAATCCATTCCCTCGAGTCCTGTCACTGCCCGACATCCTAACAAGCCCCTCCCCAGCTTTCTTGTAGCCCCCTTGAGATACTGGAAGCCACCACAAGGTCTCCTCAGAGCCTTCTTTTCTCCAGACTGAACAGCCCCAACTCCCTCAGTCTGTCTGCACAGCAGAGGGGCTCCAGCACTCTGAGCATCCTCGTGGCCCCTCTCTGGACACACTCCAGCACGTCCACAATTCTTCCATAATTCTTCCTAATATCTAACCTAAATCTCCCCTCTTTCCATCTAAAAACGTTATCCCTTGTCTTGTCCCTGACCAACAAGCCCTCCCCAGCTTTCCGGTACTTTTCAGGTTACAATAAGGTCTCCCTGGAGCCTTCTCTCCTCCAGGCTGAACAATCCCAACTCTCTCAGCCTGTTCTCATTGCACCAGCTCCTAATCATCTTTGTGGCCTCCTCTAGACCATCTCTGACAGGTGCACATCCTGTTGGAGCTGGATGCAGCACCCCAGGTGGGGTCTCCAGCCTGTCCAGGTCCCTCCGGATGCCATCCCTTCCCTCCAGCGTTTCGGTCGCATTGCACAGCTCGGTGCAAGGATGTTAAAGAGCGACAGCCCCATCACCGACCCCTGAGGAACACCGCTCGCCTCCACTCCGACACTAATCTGTCCACCACGACCATCCAGTCAACTCCATATCCACCACGTGCTCCATCCATCAAACCATCTCTCCACTTTACAGAATCACAGAATCACAGAGTGTTAGAGGTTGGAAGGGACCTCAAAGATCATCTAGTCCAACCCCCTGCCAGAGCAGGGTCACCTATGGCAGAGCGCACAGGAACGCGTCCAGGCGGGTTTGAAAGTCTCCAAAGAAGGAGACTCCACACCCTCCCTGGGCAGCCTGGGCCAGGGCTCTGTCACCCTCAGAGTGAGAAAGTTTTTTCTAATATTTTTACGGAACCTCCTGTGCTCCAGCTTGTACCCATTGCCCCTTGTCCTGTCACTGGACATCCCTGAGCAGAGCCTGGCTCCGTCCTCCTGACACTCCCCCTTGACATATTTATAACCAGGAGTGAGGTCACCCCTCAGCCTCCTCTTCTCCAAGCTAAAGAGCCCCAGCTCCTTCAGCCTTTCCTCCTCTGGGAGATGTTCCACTCCCTCCATCATCCCTGTGGCTGCACTGGGCTCTCTCCAGCAGTTCCCTGTCCCTCTGGAGCTGAGGGGCCCAGAACTGGACACAAGATTCCAGATGTGGCCTCACCAGGGCAGAGCAGAGGGGCAGGAGGACCTCTCTCGACCTAAAACAGAGACAAGGATGTCACATGGGACACTTTGCACAAGTCCAGGGAGATGACATCGGTCACATCTGACGGCGATTGCCCCAAATTATTGTGCCCGCACCGACGAGCGGGAGGAAAAGGGGTGTGGGGAATAAAAAAAGCTCGTTTAAGGCACGAGAGCCGAGCTGAGGCAGCCCGAGGCTGCCTGCTGCATTATTTATAAACCCCAGTAAAAACCTTATTCCTGACAAAACCCCGGCGATTGCCGCTGCGCGGGGAGCCATTAACCTCCCGCTCCTTCCCGCTGCTGCAGCCCTCTCCTGCCTCTCCCTCCCCGGCCTCTTATTGTCACCTCATGGGTGACCTGGTGGCTCGCTGTCACCGAAATCCACTGTCCCCATCAATATCACCAGAGCATCTCACGCCGGGATGCTCGCTGAGATCGGCGTCGGGGAGTGATGGATGGAGGGACCACGGGGATGGTGGATTTTGGAGGACAAATGGGTTGTAAAGGGCCAGGAGGTCTCCGCTGCACCTTGGGACTCTCCGGTCCAGACTCCTGCAACCAGCCTCATCCTGAGGCTGAATTTACACCCCTTCTCCAAAAAAAATGCAACATGAGGGAAAAGACCCTAAAGGGGCTGCAATCCCGCGTGTGCACTGGGGTTTGCAGCGATCCGACGTAGCTGCTGGGAGAAATGCATCTCATAAAAAAGCTAAAAAACCCAGCCTTTTTTAGCTTTTTTTCTGCCTCTCTCCTCACTTAAGCATCTGCCTTTGGCTCCACTGATTGAAATCCCTCCTCCCATCCCCAGTTTGCTGGACCACCCTTGCTCGGAGCTGCCCAAAACGCCGCCAGCAGCAAATTTGGCTCCCACACCCACCAAGTTAGTTGATTTATTTGCCCGAACCCAGATGGTTTGACCTCAGAAAGAGCACCGCAACCCATCTCCATCCCCCCAAAAGGCAGCACTGATGTTGGTACCCTCCTCTCCAGCATCGCTAAACCACAAAATCGAAATTGCAAGAGGGGGTGGTGCAATTCTGGAAGGGGCAGCCCGGGTTCCCCCTTGTCTCGCTGGAGCGATGCCCTCGCCCAGCAGTAACAGCTCAATAAACTGTGCTAATGCTTGTGACCTTCTCTCCCTGCCTGAGCATGAGGAATTAAGAGAGTTCCTCGTACTGACATTTAAATTATCATCTCCGAGGCACGGGGACGGCGCGTAGATGAATGGCACGAGTCAGACCTCTCGCAGTTACCAGCCCAAGATCGCTCCATCAGCAGCTTTGCTCAGGTTTTAGAGAATTTCTCTGCTTGAGGGTTGGCTTTTTTTTTTCCCCTAAAAGGGAGCAGGTTTATAAATCAGAGGCACAACCCGCTGTGAGCTGGCTTGGCTTGACAATTTGGAGGTGGGAGGCAAAGCAGCATCCCTGTACCTCCACCCCGGTGGCTTCTCCTGAGCATCCCCAAACCAGCATCTCTAAATCTACCTGAGTTCTGGGTTTTCATAGAATGGTTTGGGTTGGAAAGGACCTTAAAGATCATCTAGTTCTGACCCCGCTGCCATGGGCAGGGACACCTCCCATTAGATCAGGTTGCTCATCCAACCTCCCCCAGCAGCATCACACGATGCAGGAAGAGCTTGTGGCAGCCTCGGTGCATCGGGTGCTGGTCGTTCGGCTCCTCCAGCCCGTCTTCCCCCACCCCTGGAGCTGGCGCTGCTCCTGCGAGCGGTGACTTTATCACTGTCACCAGCAACATTTCCCGCTCGGAGCCACCGCGGGAGACGCCAGCCGGGGCCGTAACGTCTCATTGCTCCTAATGGGCAGTGGCAGAGGAAGCCCCCGCGGGGACCGCGCTTTGTCACCATCGATCCTTGCCAACATCTGTAACGCATCGGGCCCTGCTCGCCGTGGCCACGCGTTTTGGAGCCCTTCAGTGTATTTGCCAGGCAGGGACTGGCTCAGTGAGCCCCTCGATAGAGCAAAACGCTTTGCAGACCCCGCACGGCGAGCTGGGGAGCTTAAAAAAGCAGAGATGCCGCGTGAAGGATGGGGAGGACGGATGGCAGATGGGAGGAGGGGGACCTGTGGGGACGTGGTCCCTCGTCTGCAACGCCGCGTTGATGGGTGCTATGAGGAGAAGCGCTCGTGCATGGGTGCTACGAGGGCAATGCTCGTACACCGTGGGTGCTACAGAGAGTAATGCCCGTGTATCATGGGTGCTACTGAGAGAAAAGCCTGTGAAGCATGGGTGCTACGGAGAGCATCGCCTGCTTGTGATGGGTGCTATGGAGAGCAATGCCCGTGCAAGGATGCTGCAGACAGCAACGCCAGCCCCGGCTCTGAGTTACTCTCCTTCTTGCTAATTAGACTGAGAGCCAAACACTAATTAACCGAGGCAGAGTGACTCCCCCCCCGTCCCCGCGGGCTCCCCTCCAGCCCCAGCAATCAGCGCTGCCCAGCCCCGGGCCGAGCCCCAGGTCCCCGACAGATTAAAGGACGGCGAGCGCGGGAGTTCTCCTCTCCGCCGGGGAATCGCGCTTGGCCCTCACCTGCCACCAAAACCCCTGCAATTCCCCCCCTTTTCTTTTTTTTCTTTTTGCAATTACCATCATCCCAACCGAGCCCTGGGCTGTGTGTACAGGCTGGCTGCTGCCGGCTCCCTGCGTCCCCCACCGCTGCCAGATGTCTGTACCGAGCCAGAACACACACTCAAGAGGATTTTCCCTCCCGCTTCTGTATTATTCTTTCCTTTTTTTTTTTTTTCCTGAGCTCTGCACTGCTGCAAAAAGTCATTTTCTCCCTCCCCAGCCCTTGCTGCGGCGTGGCAGTGACCATACTAATCAGGTGTCGAGCACAAGCCCCCAGACACCTGCGACGGGAGCCAGCCAACAGCTTGACAGCTCCACGTCTTCCCGGACTCATTACAAGCTCGTTTGCAAGGATGCCACCACCTTCGTCTCCTGCAAGGGTTTTTGGCCACTCGCCTGACGCGCAAGGGGTTCAGACCCGTGTTTGCACATGTTCTCAGACAAATCACACCTTCTGGAGACGACTTTACCGCGGAGCGGGGCGGTTGGATATTAATTAACACCTCTGCAGCTGGTGTTTACGCCGTGAAAGAACCCCTTTGCTCATCCCAGGCCGCTTCGAGTCTTCTGCATTTCAAGCAACCTGCAGCAGCAACTCCTGACCCGAGAAAAATGTTGTCCCTTGCTGCCACCCCATCAGCCATGGGACAACCTGGGCAGTTGCTGGATGGATGGGTCTGGGGGGTCCTGGTTTGCAGCCTGCTGCGTCCTGATGGGGTTTTATCTACCTTCCCCGGGGTAAGGAGCCCCTTTAAACCTCACAGCCCTCAGCCTCGGTGTGCAGGGGTTATGCACTCACCCTGATGGGCTGTGGACGCTCTCGACAAGTCATGCACGCACACCAGTGGGTTGCACGCGCATCCCATACCCCGATGGGTGACGCACGCACCAGATGGGTTACGTACAGATCTCATGGATTATGCATGCACCCCGATGGGTTATGCACACTTGGACAGGTTATGCAGGCACCCCAAGGTGTTATGTGTGCACCCCGATGGGTTATGTGTGCACCCTGATGGGTTATGCACCCACTCCATGGGTTATACATCCACCCCATGGGTTATGCATGCTCCCCAGTGGGTTAAGCACCTACCCTATGGTTACACACGCTCCTCACAGGTTACGGGTGCTCCCGATGAGTTGCACGCTCACCCCATGGGTTATGCACCTACGCTGCACCCTCATGGGTTATGCACCCACCCTGATGGGTCACACATGCTCCCAGCGTGTCGTGCGTGCACCCCGTGGGTTATGGGTGCACCCTGCGGGTTATGGGTGCACCCCATGGGTTATGGGTGCACCCCACTGGGCTATGGTTGCACCCCATGGGTTATGCACCCGCTCCACAGGTTATGCACCCACCCCAATGGGTTATGCACCTACCCCTTGGGTTACGCACCCACCCTATGCACACACCCTGATGGGTTATGCACACTCCAGATGGGTTATGCACCCACCCCATGGGTTATACACTCACCCCAATGGGTTATGCACCCACCCCATGGGTTATGCACCCACCCCGTGGGTTATACACCCACCCCATGGGTTATGCACCCACCCCAATGGGTTATGCACCCAACCCATGGGTTATACACCCACCTCGTGGGTTATACACCCACCCCATGGGTTATGCACCCACCCCAATGGGTTATGCACCCAACCCATGGGTTATACACCCACCCCGTGGGTTATACACCCACCCCATGGGTTATGCACCCACCCCAATGGGTTATGCACCCAACCCATGGGTTATACACCCACCCCCAATGGGTTATGCACCCACCCCATGGGTTATACACCCACCCCAATGGGTTATGCACACTAATGCCCTGCACCAAACTGCAGCCATCCAGTTTGCAGAAACTCTCCCCCTCTTCTGCCTTGCTCCCCCTGCTCGATGTGCATTCCTGAAGCAGCTCTGCATCCTTACACTCAACAAGCTCACTCTGCTCTCCGGGCACCAAACCACGAGAAACGGGAGCGTCAGCGAGTCCCCACACTGCCTTGCTCGGTGCCGCACACAGAGCTGCTGTTAGGATGATTTACAAATGGTATAAATATAACTCTGCAGCCCCAGCACCTCCATCCCGGCTCGCCCAAGACCATTCATCACCTCCTGCATGGGCAAGCAAGAAAAGATGGGAGGCAAAGAGGGAGAAAACCCCTAAAACCAGGAGGGAATTCAGGAAATCCTGTGATGCTCTGCAAAAAACCCAACTTTCCAAATGTGGGGAGCTCCCTGGGAAAGGAGAAAAAGGTAAGGGGGAGGTAAAAACCTGGAAGAAAGGGGGATTTGTGGTGCTAAAAATAAAAGCCGGGTTATTTTTTTCCCCTCCCACTCTCTCCGTGGTTTCTCGGAGCGTAATTTGCTCGGCCGCCCCGGCGCGTCATCCTCTCACCGAGGGCTCCAGCATCCCTCCGTGCGGGGAGGGGGGGGATTATGCAAATCCAGCCCCAGCTCACGAGAAAGTGGGTTAATCCAATATTACCGAGTGGAAAAGGGAAGGAAAAACCCGGCGGAGATGGCAGCACCAGCGGAAGGAGCAGCGTGCAAAAAGCCTCCTCCTCAAACTAACAGGGAGACGAAGGCAATTGCAAGCTGGTTTGGGACAGTTTCCAGTCTATATTTTGATATTTCTCTGCTTGCATCCCCTACACATCTAAATACACATATTTATAGCAGACAACAGCCAAGACTCGATGGAAATACTCCCGTACACACTCTGGCAACTGAATATATATCAGTCCGGAGAGCACCTTTTCCTATTTATAAACCTGCCTGGATGCGAAGAAGAGCTTTAAGGCAGAGATGCTCCTTGTTCAGGGAGCAGAAACAAGAAGGTTAAAATCAAGAAAAAATATCCTCTGGTGAAGTGCAGTTGCTTCATTCAACACCACCAGCCCAATTAGCTCTTTCTTCACCTCCTCCACGAGTAAACATGCAAAGAGCTGAGTTTTTTCCCCATCCTGAAAAACTTCTATGTTTTGTCTGATCAAACCCCCATGGGTTTGGCAGCTTGTCCTGAGATGCCCCAGAGAAAGCCAAAAAATACTGCTCTGGGACGTTAAATCTGAGGCTGGACCCAGGCTCGGTGCAGACAGGAGCGATGCTGGTAGCAGGGAAAGCTACAGCCTCCAAATCCCCCCTCCCCAAATCAAACCAGACGCTCTAAGTCGTGCTTTGCAGCCCACACCCGTATGTATTTTTGGGGACAGGGAGGGGAAAGATTTGGGAGGGAGGCTTGGCAAGCCCGGTGTGGAGCCCAATGTTCCTCTCTGAGCCCCGAACACCTTCGATTTTGCACAATTTCCCACGTTGCACGAAACCCACCCCCTTTTTTGTTGCATCATTTCGCACCCACCCAAGCAAATCCTCTTTGCACAGCGCTGCTCACCCGAGCCCCCGGCTCCCAAACCGCGACCGACACCAACCCTTGGTGCAAAACCCCCAACACCAAGCCTACCAACGCTGAAACCACCCGGAAAACCTAACTAAACACCTGGAAAAAGCCTTCGCGGAGCCCTCGGGATGACTGCAAAGTCATTTCACATCTCTCCCCAGCTCAACCCCGAGTTTCCAGCCTGCTTCACCGAATCGATATTCCCATGAGCCGCCTGCTTTTCTCTCCTCCATCCAGCCTCGACCTTCTGTTGTGCAGGAGCCAAGCAGCCGGGTGGCTTCTTGTCCCCGTCCCCAAAGGCTGAGAAGAGTCACCGGCGCCTCTTACCCGGTACCAGACGATCTCCCGCATCTTCCCATCCGTCTTGAAGTTGCATTTCAAGGTGACGGCGTCTCCCACCACCACGGGCGGCAGCGGCTCGATGCTGACCGTCAGGTAGGCTGGAAAAGTTCGGAAAAAGGAGAAAAAAAGAGCCGTGAGCTGCCACAGAAGGATGGAGAAGGGGGATAAAATATTGTTGGCAAACGGTTTTGATAGGTCTGCCACAGCAAGCAAATGTTATCCCACGTAGGGATAACGCCTGGGCAAGCCCATCAGCACCTTGCCGTGACCAATGGTGGCTTCTCCCAACGCAACAAAAGAACAACAAACTGGGGAAAACCCCTCCTGACCCTATTTACCAGCTTATGGCATCAAAATGCAAGGACTGACTCTTTCACTGCTTCTTTCTCCAGCTCTGCAAAACTGCCTGGCTCGCCCCGGTCCATGCACAAAGCCCTGACCCCACCAGCCCTATGTCCCACACACCAACTCCAGCCCACCCTTCCCACGAAGAAATTGGCTTTGACTTTGTCTCCACCATCATCTGCCCCACCTTGGTTCTCTCCCCGTTGCAGACCAAGTCCCCCCGCCCCGTGCGCGCTTCCGAGCCCTCTAAATTACTCATTTCTCACGGGAACGGGTCCAACAGATTCATCAGAGGACGTGCAAAAGCCCGACCCGTGGTTTTACAGCCCAGCCTTGGCCGACAGCCTGCTTCTTCCCCATCTCCCCCATGGCTGGATGCAGGATTTGTCCTTGTAGCAGGGAGAAAAATTGGAGCGCAGGCGGCTCCGTTTGGCCATTTTTCTCCCTGTTTCCCCTCGATTTGCTGCAAAACTAGCACAGGAGCATGGAGCCAGCGTGGGTCAGGAGGGCAGGCAATTGCATTTCTATTTTATTTTCCTCTATTGCCTCCGGCTGCTGGAAGACGCTGGATTGACAGCCCAGCAGATCCGAGCCTTTCTTTAGCATCCTTGTCCTGACCCGCACCCGTTCAGCACCATCTGCAAGCAGGGCAGCCCAAAACAACCCTTAACCTAGTATGAAAATCCTTTTTTTATTTTTATTTTTTAAATTACTGCTTGCATCAGGTGGAAAAGCAGCATAAAAAAAACCCAGAGCACCTGGAAAATGGGAGGGGGCTGGGAATCAGAGCTGCAGAAACCGAGACCCCTTGGCAGGAGATCCCCCGAAAGAGGGGACAGCGATTTTATACGTCCCCCCAGCCGACGATTCGAGGCTCGGCATCACTCGTAAAACAAGTTGCCGGGTGATTTTGTAACACATCTCAGCTATGACCTGCGGGAAAGCACACTGCACATACACACACCTGCTGCAACAGCATGGCACAGTGAGCACAGGGCTCTCCGGTCTATTAAACCCTCTTTTTTGAGGGGGCTTACAAGAGAATCACAGAATCACAGAATGTCAGGGATTGGAAGGGACCTCGAAAGATCATCAAGTCCAATCCCCCTGCCAGAGCAGGAACGCCTCGATAATGCTACACAGGAACGTGTCCGGGTGGGTCTTGAATGTCTCCAGAGAAGGAGACTCCACAACCTCCCTGGGCAGCCTGTTCCAGTGTTCCGTCACCCTCACTGAGAAGAAGTTTCTTCTCGAGTTTAAGCGGAACCTCTTGTGTTCCAGTTTCAGCCCATTACCCCTTGTGCTATCATTGGTTGTCACCGAGAAGAGCCTGGCTCCATCCTCGTGACACTCACCCTTTACATATTTGTAAACATTAATGAGGTCACCCCTCAGTCTTCTCTTCTCCAAACTAAAGAGCCCCAGCTCCCTCAGCCTTTCCTCATAAGGGAGATGCTCCACTCCCTTCATCATCCCAGTTGCCCTGTGCTGGACTCTCTCCAGCAGTTCCCTGTCTTTCTTGAGCTGAGGGGCCCAGAACTGGACACAATATTCCAGATGGGGTCTTTATTTCTGCAATGAGCTGGATGTGAAGAAATGCAGGATAAAAGCAGATTGTACAGGTTTGAGGGGTTTTTTTGGAGGGGGAGTGTTCTGCAGCATTGTACGGCGAGCTCAATGATCTCACCAAGTGGGACTGGGGGTGCAAAATTAAGATGGGGTTCAGCCTTGCACCTCTGCAACCTCAGCTCGAAGCTTCTCTCCTTGCTGACCCAAATCCTCGCCATCAGCCACGCTTGTTGGGGGCCGGCTTCTTTCCAGCCTCGCTCCTCGCCCAGCCTGGGGTTTATTTTAACACGCTAAAGCGGGGATTAATTCCTCGCGGCTGCCACCGCGCCGCGCGGTCCCCTCGAGTTCGGGGCTGCGCAGATCTAGAGAGGCAGCGACGGGAGGAGGAGGAGGAGAAGGAGGAGGGATGCGAGGAAGGTCAAGCGAGGTCTCGCAGCGGGTGCCCCGGATTCTCCCCGCTTTGCTTTTGACATTTCCGAAAAGCGAGACGAGCAACAGGCACGAAAGCGAAGGATGGAGCGGGGAGGGAGGGGGGGATGAGCAAACGTTTCCCAGCGCGGTGGCGTCCGCCCCAAGGAAAATCAGGGACGGAGGCTCCAGACGCGTGGAAAAGCACTGTCTTTTCGCCGGGAAGCCTCCGGGCGAGATGACATCCTCCCTCCTGCCCCCCCCCCCGGCGCGGATCAACGGGGCGATTAAAGAAAGCCGGCGGCAAAACCAACAGGGTGATGAAGACAGAGCGAAGACTGCATTTTCCCTCATGAATCACTGAGAGTTCCTGGCTTCTCCACCTGGTTTGCCATTCCAGGCGTTGGCTTTCAAAAGCTGGAGCATCCCCATCCCCATCCAGGCAGGCGTTTCAGTGGGGCTTACACCATCTCCTGTGGGTCGGCAGCTTTTTTAAGGGCAAAAGGGCCCAGTTTGAGTCCTCCCTCACGCAAACCCCTCGGTGCGAGAAAAGCCCCCTGCAAACGCATCCTCAACTTGCACCTTTTAGATGCCTCCAAAAAAAAAAAGCCAAAATGGGCTGGTTTTTTTTGTTTAGCTTTTGGCCCCTCCATGCTCTGAGATGGCAACGGGGCTGCAGCTCACCTCTACACCTGATAATTTGGACTTGGCTCTGCTGGGAGGGTATTTGGTCGTTAAAAATATCACTTCTCCTGAGCAGAGGCCAAGGCAAAGGTCTGGAGATCTGCGATTTTATCGCTGGAGGGGGAGGACAGGGACTTCTCAGAGGGCTGATGTCAGGAAGGGGAGGGATGGTGAAAACCCACCCACTTGGAGAGCGTCGTCTGTCCGAATTCTGAGCAAAATCACCCCAAAAAGGAGGTAGAAAGCACCAGACAAAGAGATGCACACTCCCTGGAGGAGCCAGCCCCCCAAAATACTACGGGTTTGTGTAAGGGAGGGGGAAAATGAAGCCAGGCGCTGAAAAATCAAGCAGGAATCCAGATGGAGCCGTCCAAAAAACCTGCTGTTCTGCTGCGGTTGACTTGCGAATCTCATCCCTCTCCCCCCCCTTCCTTTCCCTTTCCGACAGCCAAGTGTCACCAGTCCTCAAAATCCCCCGTTTGGTCCTTTTTTTTTTCTTTTGGATTTACTCAAGGAGAAGAAACCAGACAGGCATTGCGGAGTTTGAAGGACTATTGAAATCCGAGCGTCAGGTTTGCACCTCCAAAAAGGAAGAACCCAACCCAACGTCTCCGTCATCATCCCAAAGGCATCTGAACCCCGAGGCTCCTCTCTTTCCCCTTTGCTCTTTTTAAATAAGATGTATTTCAGAGCGAAAGCTGTGCGCCGGGCCACCCTCTGATTAGATTTTCACCTATGGAAATTCAGCCCTCTGATTAGATCGTATCCCTGGGGAGAAAAGAGTATTTTTTTTCGCTGGCGAGCGGTGGGAATTCTTGTGACATCCAGTTTAAGGGGAAAAAAAAAAAAAAAAAAAGAAAAGGGAGGGGGAAGGGAGGGCTAAATGAAATGTCCTTTTAAATCAGGAGTGACACATTAATAAAAGGAGCACATTGTAACATGCTCGGCGCTTTCAATTACAAAATAGCTGCGAGGGAGGAGGCAGGTTTCGACGCGGCCGGATGCTTCTTCCACCGACGCGCTGGCGCAAAGCCCCAATTCTGCCCCGGTTGAGCGTCCCCTTGGGGTTTTTTTTCCATGTGAGAGCATCTCATGGCCCCATGGAAATCTCTTGGGGTGCAGCACGGGTGGCTGAGCCCCCCAAAACAGGCTGATGTCCCCCCTGTCCCATTTCACAGAATCACGGGATGGTTGGGTTGGAAGGGACCTCCAAAGACCACCCAGTAGAACCCCTCCGCCAAAGCAGGGTCACCCGGAGTAGGTCATATTTAGGGGGGTGCCCATGGGTGCCGTTGAAAACCTCGGGGTGCTGGAGCCTTTCAGTGCGTCCCAGTGACCCCTCTGCACCCTCTCCACGTGCCTGGTGCTTTTTCACCTTCCATCAAAATTAAATATTAATTCATTAGTCGTGACCAGCACCGCCCTTCCCTGATTTCCCACATCCCAGTGCTTCCCAAAAAGCCACCCTCGAACCGACGGCGGGCTTTTCCCGCTTGGGGACACGTCCCCAAGCTTCCACCTGTCCCCAACTTTTGCATTTGGGAGCAGCGACGGCGTTTCCAAGGCTCGGAGCGATGGAGTTGGAGCAGAGGGCGTGGGGGGGGTGCGGTTGCCCCCTCGCCGCGTCCCTGACATCCTTCAGCATCCATCTCGGCGGAGGTGATGGGGATATTAACACATCATCATTTTAATCAGTGATTAGCGGGGTTTATACATAATTCACACCAGTTCCTCCGAGCCGGGGCCACCGTTTGGGGCGAAAATACGAGGGGCTGAAAAGAAAAAGAGACCAGGACCCTCCCAAAATTCATCGTTTTCCAAGATGTGCTGCTCCAGGAGGCACTCTGCCAGCTGGGATGCTCAACGGGTCGAATCCCCCCGAAATAAAGAAGAGAAGGAGCCCTCTCCTCTTGCCGGCCGGCGCCGAGGGAGGAACAAGGGTTCGAGGCCACGTGTGGAGCCGCGGGGACGGGGATGTCACCCGCCGCGGCTGAGGAGCATTAAGCAAACGCGCTTTGACTTGCAGCACTTTGCAACATCTTGTTCATTAAAGATTAATCGGCAGCAGTTGCTCCCGTTCCTGCGAGTGCAGCAAATACTTTCTCCCTCCCTCCCCAGCTCCGGCGATGCCTTATTTATGATATTCCGGGATGACGGACAATTCTAACGCGGCGCTGCCCCTCCTTGCTAACCCAGGAGAGCTACAAGGGGCAAGAACCGGCGAAGGATTCGCAGCTGTCCCGATCTGGATTGGCCAAATTTTGCTGAATCTGGAGCTTTTCCTCCTGGAAAGCTGCTGCTGCTGCACTGATTTTTTTTCTTTCTATTTTTTTGGAAACGCAGGTTTAACGACGGCGAGCGGAATGGGATGTGACAGATGGACTCAGCATCCCGCTTTCCAGCATCCCTTTTGCAAAGAGAAAAAAAAATGGGTTTGGGGGAGCCCTTCTGCGTTTCTACAGGCATGAACTGATGACTTTTCCTTCATTTTTCATCGAGAAAACCAAAAGCTGAGCACCAGCAGCCCCAAACCCACCGCCGCCCACCCCAAATATTAGGCAAAACGGGGCTGTTTCGTGAAATAAAACCACGAAACCCAGCCAGGAAGAGCCCTGCTGGCAGCGAGGAAATTGTATTAATACTGTGTAAATAGGATATTAACAGGCCAACCAAACAATTAAGAGCCGGTAATTAAAATTCATCTTCCTTTACACCGCGCTGTATTAAAGTACAAACATTTAATTAGATGCCTCTTACCTCATCCATTTGCATAAGTGGGAGGAAACACTTTGCAGCTGTCCCTCTAATTATTCAGGACCAAACCAGCCCCTAAATCCTTAATTGCTGCCGAGCCAGGGAGAAGACCTATAGAATATACAGGGGGTATGTATAGAATCTATAGGAGAGGGGTGTAGAAGATGCTTTGGTCTGTTTTTTCCTAACTAAATAGGATGCAGTTGAACCTGACGGATCCTACGGATGCATCTTGCGTCTTGTTAGCTCTTTGTAACATAAATCAATATTTTTAATCAATACATTGACTGAACGTGGCCGGCTTGGCCTTTCGACCCCGTTTAAATCAAGATTAACTGAGAAAATCACTTCATTGAGGCTTCTGGGGACAGATAGACCCTAAGGGGTCTGCTTCAGTTAGGATTGCACGATCAAAATGCGTCAAAGCTACAAAAGGATGAAGTTTTGCTGGTCAAATTTGATCATCGTGTCCCAACCCAAAGCTTTTTAAAACGCAGAGCCCAAACCCAACTCCCAACGATTTCAACGCTGGTGCCAAAACCCAGCAGAGATGGAACTTTTGAACACTGTCCACAGTTTTCCTTTTGTCCTTAAACCCTAAACTTCTCCTGGAAAAAAATATCCTAGCCACAAAGCAAAAGAAATAACGCCTGGCTTTGTGTCGTGTTGGTACCCAGCATCCCTCCCACCTTAGCATCATGGGGAGCATCTTCAACACTAAGCAATCTACATAAGGACTTCCCAAAGAGTTGCGTCAATATATCTTAAGCAAAATCAGAATTATGTCAATATATCTTAAGGAAAATCAAATTTCAGGCCAGTTTTGCCCATATCATGAACACAACAGGTCATTCTGACATATACCCATGCCTGTAGCTGAGCCCTGGCACGGCAACGCCGGCGGCTGCAGAGGCAGGAAGAGCCGAGCTCCGAGCGGGTCATGCTGGGCTACAAAAGTGTCCCAAACGCTTCGGCTCGGTGGGGTTTTCCCACACCTCGGCACAACCGTGGCACGGGTAAATGGCCTTGGACAGAAAAAGGGGAGAGTTTGGGTCACTTTGGGAGTGCAAACGCAATGGGTGATTTGGGTCTCCTGCCTCTTCTTGTCTCCTCTTGCCTTGTCTCCTTCAGCTTCATCTCCTTCTGCCTCATCTCCTCCTTCCTCATCTCCTTCAGCTTCATCTCCTTCTGCCTCGTCTCCTTCTCCTGTCTCGTCTCCTTCAGCTTCATCTCCTCCTGCCTCGTCTCCTTCAGCTTCATCTCCTTCTCCTTCCTTGTCTCCTTCTCCTTCCTCGTCTCCATCTCCCCCTTCCAGCACTTCCACCCTTCCCTCTCTCATTTCCTTCTACCAACAACTCCAGCACCAAGCACCAGCTCATAAAACCGACGAAACCACCAGCTTTCTCGTGGCTCGTCGCCACCTTTGGTGCGTGTCTCCCGACAAACAAACCCGTGGTGGATACAGCCGTCCGTATCAGCTACACCGCTTGGGCACGGACTGAAACAAACCCCACTTTAACGTCTTCATCATGTCTTTCCTAAGCAAAGGCTCCTCGGCAAGGCTGTTCCAGCTCACTGGAGCACAAGATGAGAAAGGCCATTTCGAGCTCGGTTATTCTGACTCGCAACGCCAAGTTAGTGCTTGTATTACATCTCCGTCACGGCGTTTACCCGAAACCCTCAGGAAATCAGTCGTTCCAGTAAAAAGATGGAAGTTTTGAAGCAAAACGGCTGGAACAAGCTCGTATCCTGCTACGAACCACCCAGGATGACCTTGGATGCATCGTTTGGATGCTCAGGGGATCCCCCAACCTCAAAATCAGGTGATTTCCCAGAGAGAAACTCAAGAGATGCAACACTGGCGGCATAAATCCCGAAGTCACGACACCAAGGGACGCCCTGACAGACGTCAGCCACCACGATGGCAAAAACAAGAGATAGTGGACAAGAGCTGATTTGAGGGTTGAAAGCAAGAAAAAGGAGGTTTGGAAAGAAGCAACAGGCACTGGGCAACTGGGAACAGTAGGATTTTTGGAGTACCTTACTGGGATGAATGGGAAATACCTTCCATTTGGGTAATATTTCAACACTCCCAAGGCTGAAGGCTGTGGTTGCCCCTAGATGGGCATTTCTCTACAAACACACACATGAAGAGAGACCAGAGACCCAACCAAAACCAACAGCCACTTGGGAAACACCCACTCAGCCCCCAAAACCCCCATAAATCAACTCCCCAGAAGGGCCATCAACACGAAGAAGATGAGTCCCACCACCCCACGCCAATTACCAGCAGGGTTGCGGTGAGAAGCCTTCTCGATATGCCGTATTTTATTAGCTGCTCCCAGACCCTCCCCACGCAGGCTGGGAAGCCGCGTCCATAAATTCTCGCCCGAATATTTATCTCCCGCCGCCGCGCAGCCGCGAAGGACGTTTAGCGGCATTTACTTTAGCGCAGTAAAGTTTTATTTAGAATTCCGGCGCCCCCCTCGCGAGCCTCCGCACGCTGGGCGCGTCGCCGTAAAGCCAACGGCTTACGACGCACGCCTCCGTCTCCTAACCGTGCCGGGGAGGGGAAGGAATATATTTTATTGCCATGTCTTCACACGACTGATATTGCTATTAAAATATAACGCTCTGGAGCGGCGCCGAAGCACCCAGCTGCAGTTTACAGCTGCTAAAATTGGTGGCTGTGACCTGCAACGGGTCGTTGGGTTCAGTTTTTTTGGAAGGGGAGGATGTTTGTCATCATTACGTTGCTCATCGGTCTTGTTCCTTTATCCCTATTTATGGGTTCTTTAAGGAGTTGGCCACCCTGGGTGCTTTTGGGGGGTGTTTTAGAGTCCTAAGTGATGTCTTGTTGCAAGACAGGAGGGAAACCGACTCCGGCAGAACCAAATTCCCCAAAAATCCAGTGGCATCACTGATTTGGAGCGATGCCTTTACCGGCACCTCCCCAGCTGGGCGAGCAGCACCCGCTGCCAAAACAAAGCCCCAAAACACCCCTGGGTCAACCAGGGCATCAGGTGCCCCATTTTTTTTAAAAAAGGGGATCATGCTCTTCATTTGCATGGATGCCTATATGCAAATATCACCCACAGCACAGCCTATTTGAAAAACTCCCCCACATACACACTTTTATTCCTAATTTTATACCCATCGCACCCCAATTTTATTCCCGTCTCACGGGCAAAAATCAACGGGTTTTGGCGACGCGACGTGCGGAAGGTGCCGCCCATCCCCTGGGCATGCTGCACCCCTCTCCCCCCAATGCCCCCCCCAAATTTTCCCTTCCCCAATTACGCAAACCCAGACCCTGCAGGATTTTTTTTGCCCTCTTGCAGATTTCCCCCGCGGCGGTTGGCTTTTCCCTCAAGGTTTCCACCCAAAACTGCTGCCCACCCCCAGCCTCCACTGCAGGGCAATCGCTCCCTCCTGCTAATAAACCCCAGGAGAGATTTGCTTTCTTCTTTTTCTAGCAAACTCTCATTGCAGATCCTAATTAACCCCGAGCCCTGCCAAGAAAACCCCAACCAAACCCATTTCTTTCATGTTTTACCCCATTATCGCTTTACCAGCTCTCCCCCGTGCCGTGCTCTGAACCGCTCCTCTGAGCCTGGTAATTACATGTATTTCTAACTTTAAGGGGGGGTCTCATCTTTCCCCAGCAAACCCCGAGCTCGTCGGACAAGGAATTTCCCTACAACCCCACTTTTGCTAAGCAGGAGCCACCGCCGGCCACCAAATTTAACTCAACACCGCCGGGACGGTGCGGCACCGCCCAAAAAAAATATGCCAGAGAGCGCGATACCTCCTTGACACCCAGGCACGATGCTGGGGACTGGGATGCCCGGGTACTCTGCAACCTCAGCAGCCTCCCCCTGCTACAAATTCAAACCCCCCACTTCGCTTTTTCATTATTTTAAATCAAGCAGCATCACGGCGAGATCTGCTAATCTCCAGCAACTCCGTCCCACCAGGGCAGATGTGGGGTTTAATCCGGAATTAAGCGCGGCAGGAGAAGGAGATCCCATATCATAATCCCGCGCTATAAAGGATTGGAAACCGTTTTTTTCCCCCTAACCCAGACCCCTTTTTTCCAGCAAAAGGCTCAGCTTTCCAGCCTGAAGAGCTTCCCCATCAGCCAGATCCCTCCTGGCATCCCTCCCCATGTTGGCATCAGGGACACGCAACATCTGGATGCTGCCCCCTGAAAATTATTTTGAGTATTATTTTGAAAATTATTTTGGACAAACCTTACCTGGGCGCAAGGGTCTCTCATCTCCAGATGAAAGAGCACAAAACCATCCCGGAGGTGCAATTCAGGAGTAAGAAAAGCAAACTATTTCTACCCAGCCCAATGGTTTAGAGCCCCAAAGCGAAGGTTATGGATGAGATACAGATGTTGAAACTGGGGGAAAAAGAAATGCTGGGCCCCAGCAGAGCCCAATTTCCTTCTTGGGTGAGCTGGGCAGGGACCTGCCCGCAGCAGCTGATGGCTTTGCCACCACTTCACCCTCCATCGGGGCGAGGATTACACCACCAACAGCTAATTATTTGAAGCCACGGCTCGCGGCGTTAATCTAGGCTGGAGCATAATCCCAGTTAGGGCTAATTAGCAGATCTGGAAGCAGCAGGGAGCTGCTCAAAGGATGCTTTCTGGAGCGAGTCCTGCTCCATGCCTCAGTTTCCCCACTTGCAGGGTGGTCATTAGAGATGCTACTCCCCCCAAAAATAAGCCCAGTTTTGAATTTTCCATCTGTAGCCCAACAATCCTCCCTAAAACTTTTCTTCTTCCAGCTTTAGCGGGAGCTACACAGGCTTGGGGTGGGCAGAACGGGCAAAAATAATTAATTCCCCCAAAGAATGAGCACGAGGACTCAGATCACGTTTCCCACCAAGCTGGGTGTCCTGGTGAGGTGCCGGTGGGGTTTTGCTCTGCCAAGGTGGCCCAGGAGAGGCAGGTGACTGTGACCCAGATGATGAATTTGCTTCTTTACTTCTCTATTTGCAGGAAATCCAGTTATCCCATATTTTCGACTGGTGACAAACGAGGCAACCATTGATTCCCCCCCCTCGCTCCCCGGGTGTCTGCCGTGAGCGATCTCTGCTCGCACCATCGATTCCTGAGCCGTGTAACTGGAAAGGGATTATTATTATTAATTTCTTTCCTCTCTCTTTTCCATTTTCCTTCTGAATAACTTCTCCAAAGGCACAACCTGGGGCAGAGGAAGGGGGACAATTAAGCCCGGGGTTGGCCAGAAATCCCAAGTGCCACAAAATCCACTTCAGTTTGCAATTTAGAGCGGGAAGTGCAGCTTTTTACCCCAAAAACGACCTCGGGGAAGCCTGAGGCAGCCAGATCGACACCACCGTTGGGTGCTCAAAAGCAGCAAAACCCACCCTGCTCCTTCCCTCCACGGCTGCAAATCTTTCTGTGCTCATATGGGGCGGCAGCAGGGGTCTTCTACTGGTTGCGTATGGGGCTGAGGTGGACATGGATGGAGGGAGGGATGGAGGGATGAAGGAAAAGATGGAGAGATGATGGGATGGATGGAGGAGAGGTGGAAGGATGAACAAAGGGATGGGTGGAGGAATGGGAGATGGAGGAATGAAGGAAGTGAGAGATGGAAAAATAGAGGGATGAAGGGGTGATGGGATGGATGGAGGGATGGTGGGATGGGATGGAATGGAAAAATGAAGAAAAGGATGGAAAAATGAAGGAAGGGATGGATTGAGAGATGGAGGGATGGAGGGATGAAGGAAGGGATAGATGGAAGAACAGTGGGATGGAGGAGGGGTGATGGGATGGATGGAGGGATGGGATGGAATGGAAAGATGAAGGAAGGGATAGATGGAATAACAGAGGGATGGAGGGATGATGGATGGGTTGGAGGAGTGATAGGAGGGAGGGAAGGACAGAAGGCTGAAGGAAGGGGTAAACGGAGGGATGATGGGATAGATGGAAAGGATAAAGGAAGGGATAGACGGAAGAATTAAAGGGATGGAGGATGGACGGGATGGATGGAGGGGTGATGGAAGGGAGGGAGCGAGGGAGGGAAGGAGCAACAGCGGGATGGGTTGAGGGAAGGACAGGAGAACGAAGGCGGGGTGGTGGGGCAGACAGACAACTGGGCTGACGGGACAGATACCTGCACGCCCCACACGGTAACAGACACAGCCCACAGGGGATTTCCAGGTCCAGGCTTTGGCACTGGCCCCAGGACAGGTCTCCTGGGCACCAGTTTGGCCGAGGCGAGGGGCAGCCTCATCCCAGCCCCCGCCCCGAATCCCTGGCAGGGGCTTTTTGCCCATCTCCCTCGTCACCTCCCTCCTGACTCAGCCTTTTCTCCTCCACCTCCGCTCCCCAGCTCGCCGCACAAAGCAGGATTGCTAATTTGAAGCTCCCCTCTTTCCCCCCGATTCACGCCCCGTGATTAATAATCCCTTTGCTCGCTCAGTAATGCCGCGCCGCTAATAAGATTAAAAAATATCTCCCTCGTACAGCACTGATCCATAACGCTGATTTACCGTTACTTCGCCGCTCGCACAGAGAGGACGCACGTGGCTGTTACCTTAATCCCTATCCATCTCCGCACCGTTGAGAAATAACCGCTAATTAATACCTTTCTGTCTCGCCAACTGCTTCCAGATACGCCCGGCTATCAATATTTGCCGGGATTTTCACTGCTGATCTCCGAGGCCGATACAGCAAACTCCCAGCCCCGTTCGCCGCTTCGCCTCTGCGGAGGGGCTGTTGGCATTTTGGGGTTTTTCTCCCCCAAAACTGTGACACCTCAGAGGTCCTCCCACTCCGGGCTTGACTACCCTGAGACGGAGCAAAGCCAAAAAGTGGGTGGGGGCTTCTCTTTTTGTGGGGATGTGATCGTTTCCATCCACGACCCAATGTGATCTCCCCATGACGCCGCTTTCCTGCATCCATCCTTATTCCAGCACCACGACTCCACATCCCCAAGCCCGTCTGGACACGGAGCATCCTTCAATAAAACCAAACAGCTGCATTTTTTCGCCCTGTTGCATATTTTCCTCCTCTGCCGGGAGACCTCGAACTGACCCTACGGCCAACGTGAGCAGTCGGACGCTTTGGGAGCAACAGCAAGAGCTTGGGAGGGAAGGAAAAAAAAAACCAACCAAAAAACCAACCCAGCAGAGCCTCTGATCTGATGAATGTGGCAGGGGAGGCCGATGCTCTGCTTTTAATAAAACATAACGAAGCGTAGGATCATAAAATATTTCCTTTAATTCAGTGCTCCCGCGAGGGTGGGTAATAGAGGCCGGGTAATGCGGTAGGTTTTCCTCGCGGCTCGCCGGGGGGGAAGAGCACTGCTGGCGTCCTTAAACAGCCCATTTGCAAGCCCCTAAGTGCTCCCCTTCCCTCCCCATCGCATTTTTGGAAGGTAGAAGGGCGGGTTGTGGGCTGTACACGCCCCCGTAGAGGCAAAGCACATCACTTCACCCCATCGCCATGAGCTTTCCGGGGTGGGAAAAGGTCAAAAAGGCAAATTGAGGCGGGATGTTGAACTCTCATCCTCATCCTCAGAGCATGTGCATGTGGCATATATAGATAAAAAAAAAAAAACAAACATATATATATATCTCTCTACAATGCAGCATAAGCGATTAACATTCCCGCGTTAAAAATTTCTCCGCATCTGCTTCGCCCTACACCCGGCACTAAATATAACCATTCAATATGCTCTCTCCCGTCACCAGCGAGATAACGTTGTTTTAAAAAGCCCTTTCCATCTTAAAAAGTCGGGCTTGTTTTCTCGCGGCGGGGAGCTTTCGGCAGATCAGGAGGCGGAGGAGGGAGGTCCACGCAAAACAAACCCCGAGCATCCCTAAGCATCCAAATCCTGCCTCCTCCGAATCATTTCCCACCACGAAGTCACCCGGATATTTCTTCCTGCTCCAAAAGAGGGAAAAAAAATTTTAAAAAAATGAAATAATAAAGGCGCATTGCTAGGAGCAGAAGGAGTTTAATTCGGAAACGGGGTTTGCCTGAGCCTCCTCAGCTCCCACGCTGCTGCTATAATTACAGCGGCGTAAATTCGCTCCCCGTCAGGAGGAAACCCAACAATCTCCAGCCAGTTTGCACACATCAACTCCCTTAGAGAAACAAAAGGGAAAAAAAAAAACAACCCCAGAGCCATAAAAACGCAACAGGACACCAATATAGCTTAAAAAGAGCCACCTCAGCCAGCACTTATGGAAAATATCTCATTATCGGGTTGCAAGGGGAAGACGGCCCGAGCGGAGACGAAGCGCTGGAGGCTTTTCTCCCATGAATGATGCTCTCTCTGGAAGCTGAACCAGCAGCATTATCACCCAGCCTTGCTCCTGTTGATGATACATCTTCTGCGTTCCTTTCTGGAGCAATTATACGGTGCTTCTTCATCAGCAGATCTAGCCCGTTATCCATCCCACGTGGAAAAAAAAAAATCCCCCCTCCCCAGCAGCTTGCTGTATGTATTTCAGGCGAGAAGAAGTTGCCCGAGTCCTCCCACCTCGCTCTGAGTCACCACGTCCTTCCACAACACAACTTGGAAAAAAAAGCAAGAAAAGCAGCCAAATTCAACCACTGGCTCTCGGGATGCTCTCGGTGCCGCAAGTGGGGCGGGCGGGTGGGACGGCAAACCCCTCTTCCAACAGCTTGTGCAGAAAGTAAATCTGCAGGGAACGAGGCTTTTCTGGGCTTCAAAAAGTGAGAAAGATGCTTGACGGAGCAGAAAAAGTATCTCAGATCACGGCACACCAAGAGACTGCCTGAATTCGGGCTGGAAATCCTCCTAAGCCTGACTTAGAGTCAAGCTTTAACCCTGCTCTCCGGAGGTGCAAAGCTGGGATGGACACCTAAGTCACTTGGTCTTTCAAATCGCCTTCCAAGGCCATTTCCAACCAAAGTGAGGTTGTTTTTTAACTTTGGTGGTTTTTTTTTTTTCAGAAGATGCAGCCACCAGGCAACTTGTGAGGAAGGAGTTGCTCCTCTCTACGGAAAGGCTCACTGAGGTACAGGGAGCTCAGCTTGTCCACATCCCTCCACACCTCAAAATTAGGGTGATTCCGGTACTTTTGGTGACACCTGCTGAGCTGAAGCCTTTCTCTTCTCGTCCTGCTGTTATGGTCCATCTCGACCTGCTGTGAGGAGCTGGCGTCTCCCAAAGCCATCGCTCGGCATCCACGACGATGACAACCTCCAGCCAAAATCCCCCCTTCCATCATCTTCCTCTTCCCCAGCATTCCCAGCACCAAGAGCGAAACGCACCGGGTGCCCTTCCCAGCACAAGCACCACCAAAAGCAACGTTGCTACCAGCAAATCCAGAGTTATCCGTGAAACCCATCCTCAAAAAATCCACATTTCCATGGATGGCAGCCCACCTAGAAGCAAAACCAAGTGCCACTCACCACCCGCCCCTGCTCCCACCCTGCATCCCACCCATCGCTCCACTCCCTTGGGGACAACCAAAGCCCCAGCACGGAGCATCTCCGAGTCGTTCCGTCCCGTCCCCATGGCTGCAGATCCCTTTTCAAAGAAGCAAAAGAGACGTAAATCCAGGGGTGAGGTGGGTGTATCCCAGCAGAAGGGGTCTCCAGCTCCCATTTTCCTTGTCCTGGCCGCAGCGCCGGGATTTATCTACGAGCACGGCGAGGCGGAGCGGGGCTGGAATAACCGCCGCTAATCCCCTTCGCCCTCCCCTCCCAAGTATATTGTTGAAGGCATTATATAAACGGGAAATTATACAGAGGTTTTGGGCAGGAGACGAACTAAATCCCTGCCTCCCCTGCTCTGTTTTGCCAAGCCTCTGAGACACCCAGCCCTCCAGCCAAGAAGGATTTTACAGATGGAGATGGACTCCCAGCACCTGAAGGGACGAGCTGGGTGGTCCTGGAGCTTGGGAAGGGTTTGGCACTGCCATGTTTTCATCTCTACAGCCCCCTTCCAGGGCATCGGAACATCCCTCTGCTGGGAAAATGTTTTTTTTTGACTGACATTCCCCAAATCTTCTTGGAGTCGAGGGCTAAACCCCCGCAAAGCCAGCAGGCAAAATCCTCCTGAGGGGGTCTCCAGCAGGCAGGGCTTTGCAGGATTCAGCAAAAACCCTCCTTTTCTCTCCCAACCTCCCTGGCAAAACTATCCCCGTGAAGGAGAATTTTGCTTCTACCTAATGCAAGAGCTGAATTAGCACCGAGGCCGTGCTTGGAGGGAGATAAACCCCAATCTCAGTCAGTTGAGCAAGAAGGACACGGCCCTTCCCCAGCTCCAAACGGGTTTGCGGACCCTAAAAGCTGAATTTTATATCGTAACGCCAGGTAAGGGAACCAGAGGGGTGGGTCACTGTCCCTACAGGTCACTGTGAGCCCCCACCACGGTGCATCCAGGGCCAGAAGTGTTGAAAAAAAGCCCGTGATCGATGGTTTATTTTAGGATGGAGGGGCAGCGGGGGCAGAAAGTGGGAAAGAGATAATGTGGGGAAGGGGGGAGAGATAATGCGAGCGCCAGCCCTTCGTTAAAACCAAGCCCATCAGTACTCCGAGCACCTCGGCAGCGAGCGAACAAAAGGGCAAAGAGAGCAGCCTGGCGAGGGGACAAACCCAGCCCCATCAGCTGCATCCTCCTCGGGATTTACCAGCCGGGAAGTTTGCAAAGCGAGAGCTGAACCTCCCGCCTCCAAAAAAAACAGAGCTCTGGGGGGGCTCCTGCCCTTCATTTTCCTTTCTTCGACAGCGTCTGAGCAAAGAGACTGACTCAGCATCAGGGAAATCAGGGATTTTCTCTGAGAAAATCAGGGAAAAAATCCCAAAGCACCGAGGAAATCCTGTCACCGCCGGGTCCCAAGGGGGTGACGCTTCATCCTCTCTCCCAGGAGGTCCTGGTCATCTCCATCCTCGGCTGGGAGAGGTTTTGGCTCCATCCTCACCTCCCTGGAAGGTTTCTCCCTTGGCAGGAGCCTCAGCAGAATCTTTCCCCCTTTCTCAGCCGCATTCCCAAGCCATTAGAGCCTCCAGATTAAACAAAACCTGCTCTTATCGCGACACCACGGAGAGTTTTTCATGAGCAGATCTTAAAGCACTTGGCGAGAAAGAGCAAGGTGAGAGCCAGTCGAATGCTTCCAGGCAAGGATTTTTGGATAGAAAAGACCGTTTCTGCAATGATGGTCAGGAAAAAAAAAAGCCAGTGGGGCACACGAACCCCTAAAAAATCTCCACAAAGCCCCAAAACATCTCCACAAAGCCCCAAAAATCCTCCAAGGGAAGGGGAGGCTTGTGAGACCAGGGTGAAGGTCACATCTGGATCCCTAGGCTTTTTCTTCTCTTTTTTTTTGGGGGAGGATTGTTGCAGCAAGGGGATTTAGGGGGGGGTACATACCCCAAACCTGAGCTCTGACACATGGGGGAGCTTTGGAAATGCTCAGGGACCAGCCACGATTTAATGCAGGGAAACAAATCCCAGAGTATCTCTGCACCCCGAAGATACTTATTAGCTTGGGAAGGTACAAGGCAAAGGGGAAAATTCCTTGTCTGGGTTAAAGCTTATTTTAAGAGCTCTGGGTTCAAACCAGCAGCTCTAAAAAGCGCAGCCGGTGGGAAGAGAAAAATTGAGCTAATTGGGGCAAGGCAATTAACGGGGTCAGGAGGATTCTCGGAAGGGGCTTCCAGCCTTCCCGAAAATGCAGAATTTATGGAAATTGTAGAAAAGGATTTTAAAAAAAAAAAAAAAAAAAAAAAAAGAGAGGTGACCCTAAGCTGAATGCAAGATTTGCCGGGAAAAAGCATGAGCAGAAAAGGATGGAGAGAGCATGGGATGCTTTTTTCCAGGTCAGTGCCGTGCGTTTGCAGGTGAATTAGAGCAGGTTTTGCTCCCACGTGGCGCTGAGGATGCTCCTCCTTTCCCCTCATCCCTCCCCCAGCAGGCAAATCTCCCATCAAACCCCCTCTTTTCTTTAAATAAGCTCAACAGAGACACGAGCAGGTGGTTCCAGTCACCCCCACGTGCCGTTCTTTTCCTGCAGAAAGCAGCAAAATGAGCTTTTCCAGCCTCGCAAGGAGGAGCCTTCCCGGGGGGCCGCGTCCAAGGTGGGGAAATCCCCCTCCTGGGGAAAAAATCCTCGGTAGGGCATGGAAAAAGGGGAGAAATTCAGCTCGCTGAGAAAAATTATAATTGTAAAGGTTTTTTTTTTTCCAAGCTGGTTCGCATGAGGGTGACAGAAATATCTCACCGCGATCAAAGCTCGACGCATCTAGTCCTCCTTTTCAGGCTCCCAGAGACGCAGCCCTGATTTCCAGTCTCCAAAACAAACCCCAGCAAACGTTTGAGGGGAACGGCTTCCAGGCGATGAGCTGAGCGCATGGGCCAGCCCTCGCTGCGGCCGTGCCAAGATGCCAGCGCCCTGCTCACGGATGGGGCTCCCCAAAACCAGGGGGGGCCATCATCATCTACGGATCCATCATCCTCTACGGCTCCATCATCCTCTGTGGCTCCATCAGCCTCTACTGCTCCATTACCCTCTAAAATTCCTTCATCATCTATGGCTCCAGCATCACCTACGGCTCCATCATGCTCTAAAATTCCATCATCATCTACGGCTCCATCATCCTCTACAGCTCCATCATCCCCTAAAGTTCCATCATCATCTACAGCTTCATCATCTTCTACTGCTCCATTATCCTCTAAAATTCCATCATCATCTACAGCTCCATCACCCTCTAAAATTCCATCACCCCCTATGGCTCCATCATCCTCTACGGCTCCATCATTCCCTAAAAATTCCATCACCATCTACGGCTCCATCACCCCCTAAAATTCCATCATCATCTACAGCTTCATCATCCTCTACGGCTCCATCATTCCCTAAAAATTCCATCATCATCTACGGCTCCATCACCCCCTAAAATTCCATCATCATCTACAGCTTCATCATCCTCTATAGCTCCATCATCCTCTGTGGCTCCATCAGCCTTTACGGCTCCATTATCCTCTAAAATTCCATCATCAGCTACAGCTCCATCCCTACCCATGGTCCAGCCGTTCGCCTCCTCCGCGTGCCCTCATTTTTTTCCATCTTGACAGCTCCTTAACCCACTTAGCCCTGCCCGAGGCAGATTTTTCTGGCCAAGGCAAGGGACTGAGCTTATTGTATGAAAAAAAAAAACAACCAACTCACACAACTGTATTACAAGGGGTGATGCTCCCCAGAGGGATGTATGACACGGGGGAAGGATCCAGCTGACCTACCAGGTCACCCTGTTTCGTTCAGGTAAAAAAAAGGGTTTTTTATTATGATGAAAACCCCTCCTAAAAAACACTCCCACAAAGGCACAAGACGCTTTGCAGGAGGGCAAAAGCTTTCCGAGGGATCTCGGACGTTGTTGCTCCTCCAGGATGCGGCAGTGACGGGGCAGGTGCGATATATAAGATGACCATAAAAAAAGGCACGAAATCCCCCCACCCCCCCAAAAAAAAAATGGCTTTGGTGCCTCGGAGCATGAACGCACTCATAGGGAAGAGCAGCGGGAGTTTGTGCGTTGTCCCCTCGCCTGCCTGTGAAGCGCTGGGATGGGGAGGGGACGGGCACGTCCTCCCCCACCGGCAGCTCCGGCCAAGGATGCGCTGAGCCACGGAGAAGCCACCTGCCCACCCGACTTGGGGAGCAGCCCTCAGCCCCCGCAGCCTCCCGCTGCCCCCGGCATTGGGCTGGGGGCGCCCAGCCCCAAAAAGCAGGTTTTTAGCGATGATTTTTAGCCATTTGCTGAAAAAACAGAGGGCAAACCGGTTTGGGTTTTGGGTTTTTTTTATAGGAGAGCGTTGCTCTGCTGCGGGCTGGGAGATGCTTCAAGAGGGTGATCCTCCAGAAAGCAGCAAAGTCCCAGCGTAACGAGCCAAAAACCCAGCTCGTGGCTGTCCAGAGTCTGTCAGACCTGACCCAGATGAACCCCAGGATCCCCTTTACAACCCACAAAACCCCCCCAAATGCTTCCAGACCCTCTACAAAACAACTTTCACCTCTTTTGTCCCCCCCCCAATGCTCACGACCATCTCGAACACAGATTTATCCATACCCAACCTCACAATCAGCAGCAGAAGAGCAAATGTCTGAGGGGCAGTGATGAAAAAATATTAGGAGGGAAGGAGGGAAAGTAAATAGGAGGAAAGGAGGAAAAAAAGGAGGAAAAAAAACAGGAGGAAAGGAGGAAAAATAGGAGGAAAGGAGGAGAGAAAATAGGAGGAAAGGAGGAGAGAAAATAAGAGGAAAGGAGGAGAGAAAATAGGAGGAAAGGAGGAGAGAAAATAGGAGGAAAGGAGGAAAAAAGGGAGCCGCGTGCCAGGGAAAAGCCGGGGAAGGGGGAGATGTGTTGTTCCTTGAAAATCATCTACCCATGACCTTAAAACCAGGGTGGGCATGGAGAGGCGATCTGGGCAGGGTTGGATTTGGTACAAGTTTCCCCCCCCCCGAATATTTTTTTTATTATGGACCGCACGATGGGATGCTCGGGATGGACATAGCAAAGCGGCGAAAAGGGGGAAAAGAAGGGCAGCTGCTCATCACAGCCCACCAGGGAGGGGAGGGGATGGCAAAAAGGGGTGCAGGAGGTGCACCCCTGCCTTCTCCCCCCACCCCAGTCCAGCCAAATCCAAGGGATCCCACACCCAAGCGATGATTTTGGGGTCGGGGAGAGAACTGGTGGCTCTTTTGTGCCAACCTCTCGAACCTGCAAAAGGCGGCCGCTGCTTCCCCCCCCTTCTCCGCACCCTGCAGCAGCCCACGGCGGCTTCCCAGAGAGGAAAAAGTGCATTATAAATTTTTTTTTTAAAAATAAAATAATAAATAATAATGAAATAAGAGATACGGAGCAAGCTCTGCTCACCCGGCGAAGGCTGCCAGCCCCACGGAGAGCCCCAGGGCTCGCTGGGTTCATTAAAGAGCGGCCACCTGAGCCCCCCAGACGGTGATTTTTTTTTTAGGGGGGGGGGGACAGGCGTGGGGAGAAGGGAGGAAGAGGAGGGAGATTGCCTTCAAACGCCCCAGAAATTCAATGGCACAGCCTCTGGGACTCGGGGAGGGGAAAGTTTCCCGCCCCGTTAATTTTCACCTCCTGGGAGTCCCGTTTTTTTTTTGTTGGGGGGTTTTACCAAAACTGGGGTGTCAAGACTTTAATTTCGGGGCTCAGCCAGCTGCAAACCCCGCGGGACAGCAGAGATTTGGGGGGGTTGCTGCTTCCTACTGGGGTAACCCCCTCCCTTCTTCCCATCTGGAGGGTTTGGGGCACCCCCAAGGGGCAGAGTGGGCTGGGGTGCTCCGACAACCCCCCAAGAAAAAAAAAAAAACAGTACAGGCTGGGACTCGCAGAGAAAAGAAATACAGGGGTTCCCCCCCCGCCAAGCGATGCTGGCTAAGGGGAGAAGGACGAGCACCCCCCCCGCTACCCAGTGACCCCATTAACGCCTCCAAACTGGGTGCCCCATCACCAGCGCCCTATTACGGGGCGGGCTGCCCTCTTGCACCCTCCGCAGTTCCCCCCCTCCTCCAAGCCTGGGACGGGGGGGGCGTGTTGCAGAGCCCGGAGCTGCTTCGGGGGTGCAGGGGAGCACCCCATTATTTCAGCGGGGAGGTGTGTGGGGGGGTCTTTTAACCCCGCGGAGGGGGGTGACACTCACCCAGCGCCAGGTCGAGGAGGTCCCAAAGCAGCAAGAGCAGCAGCCGGAGGGGCGGGGGGGGGGCTCATCGCCCGCATGATGCCCGCGGCGGGGGGCGCAGCCCCATGGGGGTCCCCTACCCCCCGAGCCTGGGCCCCGCCGCGGGGCAGGGGGGCATCCCGCTGCCGGAGGGGCTGGGGGGGGGGGGTGTTCGGTTCGGTTCCCTGCGTGCACCCCCCCCCTCGCCCGCAGCTCCTCCGCCCGACCCGCCGCGCCGCCGCTCCGGAGCCGATTGACGGCAGCGGGAGCGGACGGGAGACCGCCCCCCCCTCTCCCGGTGGCCCCTCCCGCCCCCCCGCGGCTGAGCCCGCCCCGGCCCCGCCCCCGGGAGGGGCTGCAGGAGGAGCGGGGGGGGCGGTGGGACGAGCGCTATAACGGGGAGCGCGCTGGATGGGGGGATGCGGGGGGGAGGATGCGGGGGGAGGAAGGGAGGTGGGGGGGGCGGTGAGCGCGGGGTGTGGGGGGGATGCGCGGTGTATGGGGGGCGCAGGAAGGGGAGGGGGTGGCGTACGGGGGGGATGCGGGCGGGGAGGTGGGATGAAGAGAGGGGAGTGGGTGCTGGCGGGGATGTGGGGCGCGCAGGTGATGTGGGGCACAGGCAGGGGTGTGGGTGCAGGCAGGGATGTGGGGCACAGACATGATGTGGGGTGCGGGCAGGGATGTGGGGTGCAGGCAGGGATGTGAGTGCAGGCAGGGATGTGGGGTGCAGGCAGGGATGTGGGGTGCAGGGGGGGATGTGGGGCACAGGCAGGGACGTGGGGCACAGGCAGGGGCGTGGGATACAGGCAGGGATGTGGGGTGCTGGTGGGTATGTGGGGTGCTGGCAGGGATGTGGGTGCAGGCAGGGATGTGGGGTGCAGGTAGAGATGTGGGGCACAGATATGATGTGGGGTGCAGGCAGATGTGGGATATAAGCAGGGTTGTGGGTGCAGGCAGGGGCATGGGATATAGGCAGGGATGTGGGTACAGGCAGGGATGTAGGGTGCAGTTAGAGATGCGGGGCACAGACATGATGTAGGGTGCAGACTGAAAAGCGGGGCACTGGCAGGGATGTGGGGCACAGGCTGGAGCTCAGGACACCAGCGCGATGAGCCAGGGGCAGCCCCGTCCCAGCAGCTTCCACCTTTCCCCCCTTCCTCCAGCAAAACCCCTCTTCTCCCTGCGCCCCCCAGCTGCCAGATCCAGCCCCGGAGCCCCTCAGCACCCTCAAAACCAGACGTCACCCCAGCTCTGCTTTGCGGGTGACCTCGTTTCCCTTCAACTCCTCAGATTTTATTCATTCCGGGGCACGGGGGCAGACACGAAGGATTATTCCCAAAGAGCCCGGGTAGGAGCGGGACTCCCTGGGCCACGGCAGAAGCATTTAGGGGGGTGGAGGAAGCTTTTTCTTGAGGTCGGAGACTCTTTCGGTTGCTAATCCACCTCGAAAGCTCTTCTTCCTCCCAACATCCCTCTTGGCTTTGAGAAATAAACTTTTTGGCATCGCTTTTGATTCTTCTCCAATCCTGCGTGGTCGCCCTGTCACTCCAACATTGGTCCTTAAACCCGCCCCGAGCCTGGCATTACCCTGTCCCCCCAAAATCCCATGAGATTTCCAGGTGCACAAAGCCAGCCATGCACGAAAAAATAACAAACCAACCCCCCAGCATCCTCTTTCGGGCTTGTATCTGCAAGAAAAAGAAAATAAGGTTTCCCTAGGATGGGGAAAGGCCCCTGCACTGAGACTTTGGCACAACCAGTAACACAATTTTTAAAAAAAAAACCAGTGGGTTACAGCTTGCTTCTTAAATAACCCCTCAAAGCAATCGGGCTCGGCAAGAAAATAATTTAATAAACTCTTAAATAAAATCAATTAGTTGCCAAAATTCCCTTGAGCGAGCTGGATTTTCTCTTCCCTTCGCCCACTGGGAAAAGCCATGCCTCCGCTGAGACGTGGGAGTTTTTTCCATCATCCTTTGCTCTCTTGCTCATCATCCTCCCCCTTTTTTCACTCCCATCCCAAGCGAGCTGGAATATTCTTATTTTTCGTGGGAGCCGTTTGGTTTTTTCCACCCTCGGCTGCAGCAACCCGTGGGTGAGGGGCTGGGAAATGGAGTCGTCTGGAGAAAAAGGTTTAATAACCGCGCTCGGAGAGAACTCTGTGCAAAATAAAAATTAAAATTAAAAAAAAAAAAGATAATTACAATAATCCTACGCCCTTTTCAACCTGATTTTTTGCCCCTTGCAGCTCCGGCTCTGCCTTTTGGCCTCATCATCATCACGAAAGCGATGACCCAGTGGGGAGAATCAATAAATTAAATATCTCCAAAACGTTTGGAGCGGGACATGGGTTTTTTTCCCGTGGCGGAGCAGCTTTGGCAGCCTCTGCGCATTCTGGAGCGGGGAGCGCGCCGCCCATCAGCCCCGTCCCGAGTCATCGAAGGAGACAGTAAAGGATGGAAATCGTTGGATGAAAACTTTTTAATTCCGTGCGAATCCGACGGCTGGTGGTGGCGACTCGGCCAACGGCCCCGGGGGGTCCGGTCTGCCATGAAACGAGCCGAGCTGATGGGGAGGAATCTCCTTTCCCAACCGTGAGTGGCATTATTCTGTGCAATTTTAATAAATCAAGGTTTTTCCGCAGCCTCAGACCATTGGGTTGGGTCGCTTCCTCCAGCCTAAAAAATAAATCCACCTGTATTTTAGGATGGAGCTGTCGCCCTCCTGTCCTTCCCACACTCCCTGGGGATGGATCCAACCTGGAAAACTCGGTCCGAAACCTCATCTCCGACGTCCTCGGGGAGCGGCTGAAATCCAGGGCAAGTCTCCTCCGCCCGTCCTTGGCGACACCGATTTGGTGCACGAAAAAACCTGCTCCAAAAAAATCCCTTCAGCTCCTCAAGCCCGACCTTTCCGAAAGTAGCCCGTGTGCCAATTAGCCAAGAAATAACTCGTCGAGGACGCGCTTCCGAGAGATTCCCAGCGACGTGGTTGATGGCCACCCAGGAGAAAATTAACTTGGGCTCTGTAATCATCAAATAAAACCACCACGACCCGACACGCCGTGTTCAAACCAAAAATATTTTCCTACGGGAGCCCCAGGTTTGGCTTTTTTTGCCGACGAGAAAATCCCACGGCGAAAGGAAAAAAATGCGCTCCCAAAAACGCGGCTTTTTCTTGGCGAAGCGGCTGGGACCAAAACACCTGGTTCAACAAAAAAAGTCCAAAATACCTCAAAAAACTAATCACGTTTGTTTTCAGCGTATCGTTGAAACACCCTCTCTCGCCGGGGAAACAAGACGGAATTCAGGAGATTTTTTTTCTTGATGTTTTCTCCTCCCTTGACAACTTGCTGGTGGGAAACCGCGAGGAGCGAAGGAGCATCGTCACGTTAGCAAAAGGGCTTTTTCATAAAGTGCTTCCTCCTAATTAATAAACTGTAATTAATATGTTCCAGCGTTGACTTGGAAGGGCGGGAGCAAACCCCAGAGGCCCCGAATCCACAGCCTAAATGTGTGTAAATGTGCTTTTACCCCCAAATATCTCAAAATTCAGGTGTTCCTCCATTCTTGCTTCAGCTCCGCTGCACGTCGACCAACTCCCAGGGCTGGGGTTTGGAGCCAGATTTATTCAATTCTTATTTATAATAATGATTATAAATCCATGCCGGTGGCTAAGAAATTGAAAAAGCCCTTATTTCCTTCCTCTCGGCACCAAGTCAGCCAAATATAGTCGCAGGAGAAGGAGAAACATCTCTTCTATACGGGAAAAATTCAGAATAAAAATGTCCCCATCTTCAGCCCCGTCTTTCCCCTGAGCCCATCAGTCAATATTAAATCTGGATTTGCTGGTTTCCGCCAAAATGAAGGTGTGGGGGAGTGACAAAACCCTCATTTTTTTTAAAAACACTGAGGTATTTCGTGGCTGCAACTCACTCAAGGAGGGGTTTGGGGGCTCGAACATCATATTTTTAGGAAAAAACGGGGAGTATTTCAGCCTTTCTCTCCCGCCCCACAAACAGAGGGTTTCAATTTTTCAGCTGGGAAGAACATTTGGTTATAGAAATCCCTTCACTTCTGCCTTAAAAACAAATGAATAGACAGACAAAAAATAAAAAAAAAACCCAAAACTGAAACATTTGAGCTGCCTGTGAGACCAAATATCTCAACATTTTCCCTGCGACCCCATGATTTGCCAGAAACCTTTGCATTTTCTTCCTCGAATAACCCTTCTCCCCCCAGTTTATGCCCAAAATTCCTTGTTTTACTGGAGGGCTGCTCTTCACCCGGCGTCCCCGATACCCCTTTGGCATCCCCGAGTTGGAAAGGGGGGAAAAAAATAATAAAATTTGCTGGAACGCCAGCCTCCATCGGAAATATTTTGATTTTTCATAGGAGGTTCGGTCAGCCCACAGCCCTAAATTCCCTCCAAACACCTCCGGCAAACCATCTCCCATCGCTAAACGAATCCTCCTAGGAGCTAGATAAATATAAAAAAGCACATGCACAGATATATATATATGTAAGACGTTCGAGAGGACATCTTTGCAGCTGTATAAATAGGCTGCTGGCAGCCACGGGGTGGATATAAATAAGACGAAAAGTCGCAGGCGCCCTCTCCGCCGCCGTTTTTCCCCCACGCATCTCGCAGAGTCGCCCTCCAGCCTCCCCCAAACCTCATTTTTTTGCAAGAAGTACCGTGGGTTTGCACATAAACGGCCTCAAAACCCGCTCAGGACCAGCCTCGTGGGGTGGGTTTGAGGTTTTTTTTGGGTCATCTTCGCCAAACTAATCGTCACCAAATAACACCGAATGGAGCTTTTTTCCCCCAAAAAAAATCCCAGCTCATGAACAGCCCAACCAAAGCCCCTCAGCCTTGAAAACAAGTTAAAAAACCCTATTAAGCAACAATTTCAGGCTTTTCTTTCTCTGACGTAAGCAGCCATGCTGGACACTGGATTAATTTTTTTTTTCCCCCTTGCCATGGGATGGGTAGGAAAAAAATCAAATCGATATAACAAAAAGAGCAGGAGGAGGAAGACAAGCAAAGCGCGGCCGTCGCTCGCCTCCCCCTCCGCGTTTGGGATGAGGGGACCTGGGGTGACGCCCCAAAACGTCGAAGGCTTTTGGGACGCCTCGACGCAGCGGTAGCCGACGGATGGGGCACGACGTCCCCATGTCTGTTCCCGTTGGCTCCATCCCTCTAACAGCCCCCCCTCTGAAATTTGGGGTGAAGCATGAGCTGGGTTCACCTTGCAACCACCAAACCTCCAGTAGCTGTGAAAAAAACAACCCCAAAAGGTCTGAGTTTGGCCAAAAGAGCCTGTGAGGATCCTGGCTGCCTCCCTCCTTGGGTAAATAACGGGGGTTTTGTGATGGAACATCCTTCCAGTGAACAAATAATGGGGGGGGGGGTTGCAATGGAGCAGCCCCCCAGCAAAAATAACAGAGGGTTTGCCCCTCCTCGAGCAAAAAAAGGGGGTTTTGCAATGGAGCATCACCTTGGTGAACAAATAAAGGGGAATTGCAATGGAGCATCCTTCCTTGAATAAATAATCAGAGGTTTCCAATGGAGCATCCTTCTGTGGAACCAGTAACAGGGGGGAGGTTTGCAATGGAGCACCTCCCCAGAAAACAGATATTGGGGGGTTTGCAAGGCAGCATCGCTCTGCTGAACAAATAATGGGGAGTTTGCAACGGAGCATCCTCCCAGAAAGCAAATAACGGGGGGAGGTTGCAATGGAGCAGCCCCCCAGCAAAAATAACAGAGGGTTTGCCCCTCCTTGAGAAAAAAAAAGGGGGTTGCAATGGAGCATCACCTTGGTGAACAAATAAAGGGGGAATGGCAACGGAGCATCCTTCCTTGAATAAATATGTAGAGGTTTCCAATGGAGCATCCTTCTGTTGAACCAGTAACGGGGGGGGAGGTTTGCAATGGAGCACCCTCCCCGAAAACAGATATTGGGGGGTTTGCAAGGCAGCATCACTCTGCTGAACGAATAATGGGGGTTTGCAAGGGAGCATCCTCCCAGCAAGCAAATAACTGGGGGAGGTTGCAATAGAGCAGCCCCCCAGCAACAATAACAGTGGGTTTGCCCCTCCTCGAGCAAAGAAAAGGGGGTTTGCAATGGAGCATCACCTTGGTGAACAAATAAAGGGGAATTGCAATGGAGCATCCTTCCTTGAATAATCAATTTCCAATGGAACATCCTTCTGTGGAAGCAGTAATGGAGGGGAGGTTTGCAATGGAGCACCCCCCCCCCCCCGAAAACAGATACTGGGGGGTCTGCAAGGCAGCATCACTCTGCTGAACAAATAATGGGGGTTTGCAAGGAGTACCCCCCTCTCCAGCAAAAAAAATAACAGGGGGTTTGCAAGGCAGCATCCTCCCAGCAAGCAAATAACGGAGGGAGGTTGCAATGGAGCAGCCCCCCAGCAAAAATAAAGGAGGGTTCGCCCCTCCTTGAGCAAAAAAAAGGGGGTTTTGCAATGGAGCATCACCTTGGTGAACAAATAAAGGGGATTCACCAGCAATATTCAATGCAAGGAGTGAAGACTGGGGGGAAATGCCCCCCCCCTACACACGTCCCCCCCGCCTCGGCGAGCTTGTCACCGCCTTTAGCGACTGGAACAAATCCGAAGTGTCGACCGAGACCGCGCTGAGCATTCAGGGAGACAAATGCCGGGCCTGGGAATAAAGATCGGCTGCTCCCGTTTATTTCCATAAGGCAATAATAACCCACGCCTTCGCTTTATGAAGTCGAATTTGTTACGGCGGATGAGCTGTAAAAAATCGCGGAGTTGTAGGGGCGCGGGGGGAGGAAGGAAAAAAATAGAGGCTATAAATAAATTTGTAATTTTAACATGCGTTACCGTGTAACTGAGAGGGTAAAGGATGGAGCCGGCGCGGGGTCGGAGCTACCTACAACCTCCCGTGGGATTTTTTTTGCCGAGCTACGAGCCCCTGGGGATGGATCCGGCTCGAGCCTTGATGGTGGCTTTGGCAGGGGCCAGAAAAAAAGCAGAAAAAGCGGTAAATAATAATTCCCGCTCGCGACAAATTGCCAGAGAGGAGCCAAACAACTGAGCCTCAAGTCTGCATCGATGAGAAAGGTGGATTTGGGATTTAAGCGCAGACATCCGTAATCTGGGAGCTGAGGGATAATTGTGAATTTATTCCCAGTGCACGGTGGGAGATTTCCCTGTATTTTGCTAAAATACATTTTTGGGAGCATCTGCCCCATCTCGGCGTTGCTCACAGGGCTGCAAACGGAGCTCGTGGCCCTATCACTTATTTCTTCCAACATACTATAAAGCCTTTTATAAAACCTTATTTATTCCTTTTTTGCCTTCAGGTAGCAACGATGCCAGGGTCAGCGGAACCCAGCCCCACGCGGTCGCAGGGATTTATTTATTTACTGCTGCCCACCGTTAACCTCTTGCTCGTTGCCAAAAGCTGTCAGGTCTTCTTTGCGTCTGCTCCTCCACGCCCGAGCTCGCTCGTATTTCAGGAGGGATCTTCTCCAACGCAGGCTGGCTCATTAATGGGACAATATAGATATTTTTAAGTGGAAAAATCACTCAATAAAAGGGCTGCGTCCTGCGGGAGAAGGTGGGTTCCCACCCTGCGAGGTTTTTCCGCCCCAAAGCGAGGATGCTGATGGGAGCGGGAGCCTTTCTGCCTCCATCCCCTTTCGACCTCGGCTCCTCCACGGACACCCTAAACCTTGGGGGAAGCCAAGGCTGGGAAGGCAGGGCTCGCCGGGACGCGGCCAAACACGAAGAGACAGGTCCCCTCCAGCCCTCCCTCCTCCCCGTCGCCAGGCGGATACGTCCCCGACCCCGCTGGCAGGGGGGTTCCGTGGGGGCGAGCGGCTTTTCCACACTCCCGTCGCCACGAGAGCAAACAGCGGCCGAAGTCTGCTCCGACAGAGCCGGGGGCACCTGCCCGTTCGCTCTCCTGCACAAGCGACATCGCCCCGGCTGCCACCTCCTCACCCCAAACTTGCTTTGCGTCCCATTTTTCATTTTTTTCCCCCACCCTCCCCAAATTTGCAGTGTCTGGAGGGATCACCCAGGCTGACCTTGGCAAGGAGCTGGGGAAAAATTGTATTTTTGTTGTATTTTCTTCAATAAAATCCCTGCAATTCCTACGTGCCTCTGCTCCAAGTCGCCCTCTGCATTAATGCCACCGGGATGGACCCGCTCCCACCACATCATCCAGACCTTCCTCCTCCTCACCCCCTTCCAGCATCCCTACACTCGCGCGGTTTCACCTCCCCGAGCCCATAAATCTGCAGGTTTGAAGCAACGATAAATTTTTTACGTATTGCCAAGGGAGCTCTTATAATGTCTGTATCACCTTGGGCACGCGAGATGTTCTGCAGAGCGGGAAACATCCATCCATCTCACAAGAGAATGTGTGTTTTCTGCTCTAGATGCTGACTTTAAGCACTGCCCATCACCCGGCGAGAAATGCAGAAAACAGGCAAGACACGCCGAGGCGAACAGGCAAAATTCAGGCATGGGGTAAGTTTTCAGCCAAGTTTTGCATTTATTTCCACTCGTTTGAGGTTCCTTCCCAAAGGTGTAAATGGGATTTGCTTGTTTGTGTGCTTTCCCTCCTCCCAGCAGCAACTTATTTGCTTTCTGCCTCGGAAGAAAGGTGAATTATGCAAGCCCTCCCAGTAGCCGGGTTAGCGAGTGCTACTGCAAGCAGGAGAGGAAAAAAAACAACTCGTTTTCGACACAAATTGAAGGCAAGTAGGTCGATTCCTCGATATCCAGGTAGGCAAGACAAGCCCATGATGGACCTTGTAGCATCACTTCAGTGCACGGCCTGCCTGGCAGGGAGGGGAAGGATTCTTTGGGGCTCAAATTTTCAATTTTTTAATTTTTTTTTGAGATCATGATTTCAGGTTTGGGGCACCAGGAATGACAAGACAAGATGGGTTTCCTTGGGGGAGGTGGATGGAAACAAGCTGTCCGACAACCCCGTGCTGGACGTGCTCAAATGACTCGATGGGACGGCTCGCTGCCTCCCAAAACAAAAGAAAAAATGAAAATACAAATGAATTTTTTATTAGGCAAGCCCGTGGGGACTCAGTGGCTCATTGTAGCTGGGCCAGAATATAGGAATTGCTGCCAGATTTTAGGGGGGAGAGGGAAATAAACCCCAAAAAACCATTCTCCCACCCATCCGCCCATCGCTTTGCCCGGCGCAGAGGCAGAAACATCTGGAGGATGAGCCCGTGAGCACACGGCAGGCGTCGAGAATCCAACGAGATCAACCACGCCCTGATCTCCGAGAACATCCCATCCTCTCCAGTGCTCTCCTTCTTCATTAAAGCCACATCAGGCAACACATTTTGAGCTTAAAAATGACCCTGAGTGCTTTCCCTCCACGCCTGCTCCGACTTACGGGAGCACCCGGGCTGGTTTCGCTCCACAAGGTTTAGCAAAACGGGGATAAAACCCGAGAAAAAAGTAAGATCCTGACTCCTCGAGCACCTCCGCCCATTTTACCTTCAATTTTTTTTTTTTCAACGTGCGCTCCCACGATGGGTTTTCCCTCCCATCGCTGCTTCACCTCCCAGCGTCGCGAGCGAGATGCAGCAATGCGGCTGGTGCACGCCGCTAAAAAATATTTAATAAATATGCAAATCGCTGCCCGCATCTCCTCGGGCAGGCGAGGCAGACGAACGGGCTGTAGTTAAGTATTAAATCCATCCACCGCCGAGTACCTGGAGAAGAGCGGAATGAACCAGAGCTGAAGTTTTTTGCATGGAAACAAAGTAAAGAAACGCATCTCACGGCGGCGGGGAAGCTTTTCTCGTCGCGAAACAAATCCAATACACCGTTACCGGAGCACCCACCGCTCCGAATTTATATGAGCTGGATGAGAAAGCAGATAAACCCGCAGCATATAGTCTCATTACGGACCAGACGCATGAAATTTTCCTTTTTATCAAGTTTTCCCATGGGGTTTTTGCAACATTTCTCAGCCCCTGGCTCCTCTTCCAGGGCTGCCAGAGCTTGATTTCTCATCTTTACCCTATTCTGTATTTCCCAGGGCAATAATATTCTTCCTACCAGGTTGTCCTCTGGGATAAGTAAGTCCAGCCTTCGTGATTGCTCTTCAGAGACAAGTTTTTCCAAGGCAGGCAGACTTTATCAAGGAAGAAATCCCTATTTCTACCCCCAATAAATAAATACAGTCAAAATAAATACAGCACCAAGCAAACCTCAAGGTGGGAATAGGCAGGCGGGTATGTGTCGGTGTCCTGTCACTCTGTGCTCCTGAGCGTGCTCTAGTTTTCCCCAGTTTTTCACCCAAAACTCCCCAAACCCAAGGAAAGTTGTCACGTGTAGAGAATGGGAGCTCAGCTTTGAAGCCAGATCATCAATTTACCGGCTTAACCCGCAAAACATTGAAGCCATTTACCGCTCTTGGCATTTTACACCCTGTAAATCACTAGATTGGGGCAAGGCTTGTAAAAAAAAAATGTTTCCACCAACTCAGCGTAAACGTTGGGCTTTCAAGGCTTGGCAAGCAGGAACCGAATGGCTTTTTATTCCCACTTTCTTTGAAAGCACCGGGTGTTCCCCGTTTGCCAGCTACCTGCTTGCACCCCAAACCCCTGCCAGATGGCTTTTGCCCAGCCGGGCTCCTGCCAGACTGCCCCAACAGGAGCAAACCCCTCAAAAAAATACCCCAAATCCTCTAGAAAAATCACAGGGGCAGCAATGCTTTGCACAGGGATGGAGACACATCAGCATGTCAGGAGCAGCAACAATTTGGGAGAAGCCACGTTTTGCATCACTTGGAGCCTAAAAACGACCTCGGGGGAGAGCCAGACCTTCCAAGAGAGAAGCGACGGCGCCGTCAAGGCAGGAGGGGTTGGGTTGATCGGATGAACAACGTGGCGTCAGCTCAAGCTGTGGTGTTGGCAGCCAAATATTGCAGAAAAAAAATATATAGAGCTGCCTTTAAATGATGCAGAAGAGCAGGCAGGTCCTGGGCATCTCCCTCAGCAAGCAGAGGAACAGGCAGTATTCTTTTTTTTTTTCAGAGTAAAAGCAGAAAAAAGAAGAAAAGATATTTTTCATAATTTTTTTTCAAAAATAATAACAATATAATGTTGGCAAAAGCTCCCCTGTTGGCCTTGGTGATATGGGAGCGGGAGCATCACGTCTCCTGGTGCTTTTGAGCAACCCCAGCAACAACAAACCAAAGCCAACCGCCGCATTTGGCCACGGCGCGGCAAAAACAGAAAGAGCACGACCCAGGGGAAAAGGCAAGAGGAGATGGAAGCCCGTTGCTGAGCTCGAGGCAATCACCAGGAGAGAATTCTGCTTTTTAAGGGTTATTTTCCCCAAGCTTTTCAGAGGAGACCTTGGCCTCGTCGAGCAGTTTTACAGCGAGCACCGTGCTCAGCGCCCATCTCCATTCTGGGCACATCCACAACCTGGCCCGGCACACGACTCTTTTCTTCGGAGACCCGACCTTGGGCTATAACGGGCAGTTCTACGAGGAGGAAAAAGCACCTTGAGGAATGTGCAGAAAACCGACTTTTAGCAAGGAGATGTCTCGCTTTCCATTCGCTTTATTTATGAGCTCTTTGGAGACTTGGCTAGACGTCTGCTCGCAAAGGGGCAGCTCTCGGGGATGCTGCAACATGATGGTGAGCAAAGAGTCACCGGCAACGTCTGATCCAGCTCCTTTCTGCTCCTTTACACCAGCGTTGGGATCCCTTCAAAACCAAACCTTCTCCCGAGAGCATTCCCAGCCAAAGAAATGGGGAGGGGGAGACGCTGCTCCGGCTGGAAACGGCGAACATGAAAGACGGAGCGAAAAGCAAGAGAAGCGGTTGAATTTTAATGATATTTACTTTATTTATAAGGGGGGGGAGGGGAATAAATCTAAAATCAAATCCAAAACCTTGGGCTTTTGCGTCAAAGCGGCTGGCTGCAACCCTGCCAAGGAGAAGGCGGCTGGAAAAAGGCCACGGAAGGAGCTGCCCCTTTTGCATTTCGGCTCCTCGCATGAGTTACGGTGCGATTCCCGAGGACGCCGGGCTTATCACTCCCGATAAGCCTCTTTTTATAGGTCTGGCAGCGAGATGCGAGAAAGCGGTAATTAAATTTTCACGCGGGAGGAGGTTTCTGCAGTGGGAGAAGTCAGCAGAAAACGCCAGGGTGGGCCACCGTCAGGGGGATTGCGATTGTATGTAGGGCAAGGCAATAATACCAGAAAATGCGGTATTTTTTGGCTCCAACAGCAAGTGCAAACCTGGGAGCACCTTCTCGCTCACAATATTAATCCAGCTGCCACCTTTTCACCCGCTAAACACACACAGACAACCCGAGAAGTTCACGCATAGCGCAAACTCAACCTACATACACCAAGGAGAGAGGCTTGGAGCTAGGTAGTAAAGCCAAGGCATGCCTGGAAATCAGCTTGGAGATGTGGGTAAACCCCAAAACAGCCTTGAAAATGGGTCTGTTTAAGTTTTTCAACCCCTCTAGAGAAGCTCAAGTCCATTAAGGACACAGGGGAGCAACGGGACATGATGGCCTAGATGCTCCAAGAAGCCTTCCCTGTAGTAACCCACCAAAGCCGCTATTCAAATGAGCCTCCACCAATAAGTGACGCTGCCAAATTTCCTGGGTGACCTCCCCTGAGTTGCTGTCATGGTTGGTCCAGGTCCAGCTACCCCACATCCCACAGGAAACATCTTTTCCCAAAGCATTAAGATGACAAAGAGTTTGCCAAGCGTGGGGAGGCCAACCTGAGAAGACCAGCATCTCCTTCCAGGATGAAACTCAATGCCCACAACTGCCCTTTAGCTCCAAAGAGGTGAAAAGCAGGGGAGGAGAAGGGGTAATAACCTATTTTAAGGTGGAAGATGCAACGTGATACCCTACTTAGGCAGGTGTTTCATCAACCAGAGGAAAGGACTTGACTCGTGTCTATTTTACAAGGTCTTTTTCTCCATCCTGCTGAGTGTTTGGCTGTCTCGAGGCTCCAGACTTCCAGTCGTTAGAGGCAGTTATCTCTATGCAATTTAATTAAAGTCTAGTGTTTAATGACACAATGCGCTGCTAATTATTTTTCACTGGTTGTCAGGAGGCTTCTTTTTTTTTTTTTTTTGGTGATTGCAAAGCAAAATTTAATTACGGCGAAGAAAGCGCGGGGGTACTGTCTTGAGGGCTTTTGGAAACGGAGAGCCTTGGGTGTGCAAGTGGCACATCCAGCTCTGCTCCACGAGGGTTATGAACAAGAAATATTATCTGAAGCAAACCACCGCCACGTAGGGACAAGAAATGGAGGGACACCACTGGCTTGGTGCGCTCTTCCTTGGCCAACACAATCCTGGAGAACCACGAATAAGCCAATGTGTGGATGCATCCTAAATTTCCACGTCGCTTTGGAGGCACGGCCTATGGAGGTGCCATAACAAGGCAGCACAGGATTCAACACAGGAAAATACCGACTTTTCTCCTTAAAATAGCTTCCCACTCAGCAAGTCGAGCCCCTCTTTCAAGTTGTCATTTGGAGGGGGGACGGGACAATCTGTTTGCATCTCAATCCATGTCTTCTCTCAAGCCAAACGATTCCCCTGTCGGAGCCTTCATCGTTCGCAGGCTCCCAAACACGCTCCCCGGCAATTTCAGCGCTCCGCCGTTTCACCTCGTCAGCAGAAGAGGGATTTGGGAATCCTGTTTTCCCCTCCCTGCCTCCAAGCCTTTGTCTGCCGGGAGATTTCCCCTCTCTAAGCCTCAGTTTCCCTGTAAAGTCGAGATAATGACGCACATTTCTTTTGCAAATTGCTTTGATCTCTACTGTTGAAGGGTGTTCTGCAAGACTTAATTACATGTGTCACCACCAGCCTTCGCCGCGCACATTAAAGTGTCTTAAGCCGCCTCGCAACGCAGAGGAGATCTGCGCCGAGAGAATTAAATGTGCCGTGTGCTCATCGGAGAGCGGAGTTTTGCAGTTCTGAAGAGGGCTGGGGAAGTTCTGCAGCTGATAAGTAGCTCTGAGAAACTCCCCGGCATTTTTCGCATTCATTATTGCGGCTTTTCCCTTCCATATTAAAATATATCTGCTTAAGAGCTGGCAGCGGGTCTAGAAGCGAGAGCTGCTTTTTGCAAAACGCGGGCAGATCCCGTCCGGCTGCGAATAAGCCCAGCTCGGGAAAGTTAACCCTCCCGTTGGAAACTGTTATTTTCCTGAGAGCTTCAAAATGCCTCCACGCTCAAACGGTGCAAGTGGAGCGTGTTGACACCCCATAATTGCAGCTGGGCAACACATGGAGTTTCAATTCCAGGAGAAATTCCGACATCCTGAAATATCATTGCAGAATCGCCCATGGTCACGAGGCGGGGCGGCCCGGCTTTGGAGCAGCACCTCCAGAAAAGTCTGGGTGATGCCACAAAATGTTTTTTGCAGAGCTCTAATATTTTGTCAGAGCAATGCAAGAGCGGCCAAGATGTTAAAAGGGTTGCAAAAGCATAAAATATGCATTAAATACCCCAAAACTTCGGTGACTGAGGGGAGGAACCTGCAACGAGCCAAGCTGGGTGATGCATTTCCCCAGCAACACGAGATGAATATTGCAAAGACATCCAAGATCATTTGCATCCTTCTGCCCACGACTTTCCTCCTCATCAACCATCTGCTACCCTTGAAGGGCTCGTGCTCTTTGGGGAGAGGTTTAGTTTCCAAGGCTGGAAACAATGAGAGGAGCTGGAACGAGAGCAGCAAAAAGTCCAGGAGGAATTTGGAGGTCAAGGATGGAGCCAACCCAACATGCTCCATCCATCCCTTCCCTACGGGCACAGCCACAGTGACGCGCAATTGCAAAGGCAAAGAGAAAAGGAGGAAAAAGGCCCAAAATGCAAAAAAAAATTAAAAAAAGGGTGGGGGGGGAAATGAGGAAGGGAAGAGAGGAGCAAAAGGCTTCCCAGGGAAAAACAACCCATCCCCAGTTCCCACCAGCACAGCAGTGGGCAGGTTAGCGAGCGGCGGCGGCAAAGGCTGAGCAAGAGCCGCCGGTACAATTATTTTGGGGAGAGGAGCGTGGCTTGAGAAACTCGCTGCCATCCTTTGTGGGTCTTTAACGAACCTTTAAACATGCCAAAATAAAAAAAAAAAAACCCACACCACCAAAATAAAACAAAGAGGAAGGGAAGTGAAAAACTCTCATTAAGGCTTTTGGCAGATCTGATTAGCGGTTTTAGAGCCCTAAACAACCATTTAATTGGTAAATCCTTCGGCAGCCAAGGAAAAGAAAGGGCCGGGCACAAAAGCGGACTGTTTTTCCTTGTTGTTGGAGAACTGCTCCCTTCCTCCCCGGGGAGAGGGCAGGGCTGGGCGACGGCATTGCCAGGAAAAATCAAATATCCAGCAGAAACTCCCCTCCTTGTCCTTTAATCTTTCTCTCTCTGACAGCGCTGCATCAAACTTTGAATTTCTCCATCTCGGCCAGCCAAGATGCTTTATATCGTGATAATGAAAAGGGCATCGAGCCATGAGCAAGGGTCTCATCTAAAAGCAGGGGTTTAGTTTTGGGAGGGTAGTTTGGGCTGATGGTATAAAATTGCGGCCACGTCTGCAAACAACCGACCACGCCTCATTTCAAGACTCGTTTCCAGCTCTGAGAAACTTCACAATAAAATAAAATTATAATTAAAAAAACCCCGCACAAACGGAAATGACGGACTCGCAGCCGCGCGGCCACCTCGCCTCCATCCCTCTGCACATCTCCTCTGAAGATTCAGTAACCCAGAGGAAGCAAACTTCTCCAAGGCAGCTGAGCAAATCCCTCGTGCCGTGACTCATCCGCGGAGCCCGATTTAGCTGCTCTCCCCCCGTGCTCACCGAGTACCCCAGAACGCGGCGAGCTCGCCCCAATTCCCTGTGACTCAGGGTCCCTCCACGTTCCCACGCTCCCTTCACAGCTCAGACCTCCAGCATTTGAGCAGTGGCGTGAAAGCAGGGGTTGGGCTGTTGGACCTTGGAAAAGTGGGGTCACAAGGATGCTCCCCACCCCTCTCATCACTGCAAGGGCATCCCAAGCAGAGGGACCCCTTGCAGGGCTGGGCTTGGGCTTTTTATTTCCACAGTTTGCCATTCTCTTTGCTATTTCGGCTTCGTTGCTCCCTCTCCATTCTTCCCAGCCCCAGGCTGTGTCTCAATGCCAGAGAGATGCCGTCACCACCATTAAGACCATCGTTAGGTGGGAGACTGTCCGCACCTGCGTCACCTACAGCTGAGTACCCTCAAACGAAGCATCATCAGGTCATAGAATGGTTTGAGTCGGAAGGAACCTGTAAAGGTCATCTAACCCAACTCCCCTGCCATGAGCAAGGACATCTTCAACTAGAACAGGTTGCCCTGACCGAGCACTGGCACAGGCTGCCCAGGGAGGTTGTGGAATCTCCTTCTCTTGAGACATTCAAAACCCGCCTGGACGCGTTCCTGTGCGCTCTGCTGAAGGTGTTCCTGCTCCGGCAGGGGGGTTGGACTAGATGATCTTTAAGGTCCCTTCCAAACTCTAACATTCTGTGATTCTGTGACCTTGAATGTTCTCAGGAACGGGGGTTCCGCCACCTCACCAGTGTCTCACCACCAGAATCTCCTCCTTCTATCTAGCCTAAATCCACCCTCTTGTAGTTTAAAATCACCACCCCTTGCCCTGTCACGACGGACTTTGTCCCCATCTTTCTCATAGACCCCCTGATAACCATTGAGGCGTTGCTAGAAGTTCTCCCCAGAGCCTTCTCTTCTCCAGGCTGAAGAGCCCCAACTATCTCAGCCTGTCCTCATAACAAAGATGCTCCAGCCCTCTAATCATTTTCATGACCTCCTCTGGACCTGCTCCAGCAGCTCCGTGCCATTCTTGTGCTGAGGACTCCAGAGCTGGACACTGCAGGTGAGGTCTCACCAGAGCCGAGGGGCAGAATCACCTCTCTTGACCTGCTGGCCACGCTTCTTGTGACACAGCCCAGGATGCTATTGGATTTCTGGGCTCCCAACATACATTGCTGGGTCACGTCCAACTTTTCGTCCACCAACACCCCCAAGTCCTTCTCTGCAGGGCTGCTCTCCATCCCTTCATTGCCCAGCCTGTATTGGTACCAGGGGTTGCCCCGACCTAGGTGCAGGACCTTGCATTTGGTCTTGCTGAACCTCATGATGTTCACATGGGCCCACTCCTCAAGCTTGTCACAGTCCCTCTGGAGGACATCCCATTCCTCAGGCACGTCAACACCACCGCTCAGCTCGGTGTCATCTGCAAAGTTGCTGAGCGTGCCCTCAATCCCACTGTCCATGTCATGGATGAAGATATTAAACAGCACTGGTCCCAGCACGGACCCTTGAAGGACACCACTCATCACCGATCTCCATCCGGACATCGAGCTGTTGACCACTACCCTCTGGATGGGATCGGTGTTTCTACTCCTCCACTTGCCCTGAAAGTAATTCCATGCAAACCTCTGTGTATCACTGCCTGCTTTCACAGGAACGCTGCACCAGGGATTAATTTGGCCCCGTGCCTTCACTTCCACCCTTGGCCTTGAACGTCCTTTGAGCTCCTCTTAAAATGAGACTGATTAATAGGGAATTACTCAAAGTCCTTTTAGCCAGTGCCAGTGTTGACACTGAGAAAAGAAGGGCAGGATGACGGTGCCCGAGTCAAACGTTTGCCAAATTAATTCCTCTGCTAGAAATGGTTGAGGATTTTGAGCAATTTTATTTTTTGTTTTTGGTAAATCCATCCCGCGGTGATTCTCTAATTAACTCGGCGCTGCTTGGGTGGGGACACACCGATCTGATTTACGAGGAGGGAAAATGTTTTACGTAAATGTTCTACACGCATCCCAACACGAAGGGGAAGGAAAAAACCCAACGACTGGGAGTGGGAGATCCCCAAAAACTAAGAAACGCTTCGGGCTCACCACTGATTCCTCATCTCTGAACAACTAATTCAAGCACCCGGTGGGTCATTTCTCCATGCTCATAAATCTTCCCATTACTGGCAGTTCCCTGTAACCTCATCTGTGTGATGAAGGCTTTGGGGCTCAACACCCCATCACCCCTCTGGGTTTGTGTCATTCGTCTTCGCTCCTGGCAGAGCCTCATCGCCGAAAAAAAGTTGAAATCCAGAGAGCCCAAACCACAGTTGTTGAGTTAATTAAAAGAGGGACAAGATCCCGTCGCTGGTGACATAATGTCTGTCATCTCCATAGTGCAAACTGGTTGCTTTGCTCTTGCAAAACCCAGAAAAAACCACCAAATTTCTTGCGACTGCCTCTCCTTCTCTCTTGCAAAAACCAGAAAAAACATCAAATTTCTTGCAACCCCCTCTCCTTCTCTCTTGCAGCATCACCATCCTCCCTACCCCCGGCTTTGCTGGGGATGGATCCGAACGGATCATCCCACCCAGGGCAAGTCGACCCTACCCCAACAACAACGCGCCAAATCGGCAGAAATCTCCCCAAAACTCTTGCCGAGGAGCTTCCCACTCGTCGCTGGTGGGTGAATTCGCTCCCACTTTATCCAGCTCTTTGGCGTGCATGGCATTATGTAATCCCACGATATTAAAATTTTTCCAGCCCCCGTAGGATGCCTATAAATAAAAAAAAAAAAAAAAAGAGGGGGGGAATAATCCCGCTGCAACGCGGTGATGGATCCATCCACCCTCCTGCGCCCATGTGTGGATGAAACTCCCTGGGGGAAGAGAAAAAGGGAGTCCACGCTTGGCTTGAATTCAGCACCGAAAAAGAGTCACCCACCCTAAGAATTCACCACTAGGGTAAGGAGCAGCCCCCCCAAAAACTCTGCGAGCTTGGAGGCGGCTGCTCATCAATAAATACCGAGAAAACCCAAATCCGGAATAAATCAAAGCGGGCGTTGGTCCCAAGAAGAGGAGCAGAAGTTTGCTTTTATTTAATTTTGGAGAGGAAGGTGACGGGCTTAATTCATTCTCAATGGTGCAAACCCACCTGGGAGCTGCTGCTCAAGCAGAGGTAAAGTGTGAACCAAAAAGAAGTCGCCCCAAAAAGCCAGAATTTATCTCATGCGAAAAAAAAGTATCTAAAAAAAATGGAAAAAAGCGCAGGAGCTCAACAAAAAAAAAAACCCTCAGAATTTATCACATGCAAAAAAAAGAAAATATTAAAAAAAAAAATGGAAAAAAGCTCAGGAGTTCAATCAAAAAAAACCCTCAGAATTTATCACATGCAAAAAAAAAAGAAAATATTTAAAAAAAAATGGAAAAAAGCTCAGGAGTTCAACCAAAAAAAACCCCTCAGAATTTATCACATGCAAAAAAAAAAAGAAAATATTAAAAAAAAAATGGAAAAAAGCTCAGGAGTTCAACCAAAAAAAACCCCTCAGAATTTATCACATGCAAAAAAAAAAAATTTTAAAAAAAATGGAAAAAAGCTCAGGAGCTCAACCAAAAAAATCCCAGATTTTATCTCTTGCATAAAAAAAAAAAAATCAAAAGTGGAAAAAAGGTCAGGAGCTGGTTATCTTTTCTCCAGGGAGGATTATTTCACCTTCCCCTTGCTGAGTGACCTGCGTTGCTGTAAATGGCTCCAGGCGCTCGTAATCTCTTACGTGCCGCAGGCACCACAAAAAGAATCCAGAGGTTGAGTTTTTTTGTTGTTGGTTTCTTTTTTTTGGTGATGAGCAACACCTATCCCAGGCAGATAACTGCCAAGTTCAGACACTCACGCCCCGCAAACGTGAAAATTGAATTTCACTGATGTGCTCAAAGGGGGAAAAATAAAAAAATCAAAGAAAAAAAGATTGAGATTTCCCCGTCTCTCCAGAGGAAAACTCCTTCCGAAAGCGTCGTTTTTTTTCCGAAAGGCTTTTCTGAAATGTCAGCTTATGTATTTCAAAACCAAATTGAAACCCAAACGCTGCAAAGTGGGGGGGAAAAAAAAAAATGTTTTGGGACAAAAAAGAAAAGAAAAAGATGAAACAAAGCATTTCTGGTCTCTCCGGACCTTTTCCCCCAAACAGGATCCTGCCGAAACCAGCAGCATTTTTGCAATATACAGAGATATTTATTTTTTTTTAATAGATTATAATTCAATCGCAACGTCTCCTCTAAATTTGACATGAGTTGCCCGGGGAACCCAAACGCATCTTTAGGAATCAGCTCCTCCATTTTGCAAATCATAATTCTAACAACGGGCCCAAGTGATGCTTTTTCAAGAAGGGACCTTCCCGCAGCCCCTACGTGACGCGGGGCTGGGGACCAGGCTCCCTCCCTTGATTTTTGGTCTGACCCTGCGCCACCCAGGAGTGGCCCCAGTGCTCTCCACCACCCATAAGCAGAATATTTGGGGCGAGGTGTTCTCTCTCCTGCTGCCAGGTGCCTCTTTCCCAGCCTGTCAGGTGCAAATGAGATCTTCATTGCAACCTTCTCCCCATGAGCATCTTCCAGCGAGGTGTCATTGCCTTGGAAACAGGCGCCATGCTCCTGCAACAGCAGCATTTCTTCTGGTGGGGAGTCCCATGTTCTCCTCAGCTGCCAGTAGGCACAGCTGGAGCAGCTCCACCAGGTCCTACACCCACCCTAGCGCTGACCTTGGTGTCCTCCAAACACGTAGGGACAACCCCAAACTCCTCAAGCTTTGGCCAGCTGGGCTCTTCCATGACCTGGGGTTTGAGGACCGGACACCACCACACCACAGGGTCCTTCATGGGAGGGGAATGATTAAATTTTCCATGACCCAAAGGCAATATTGCTACCAAATATCTCCAGGACATGCCAAGATGTGTGTCTTGGGCGTGCTCCTCATCTTCAACAACTCTGCACACACAACGGAGACACGCAATTGCTTTTGCCGTGCCCTCCTGGTTTCCTACGGGGCCAATTATGTCAGACCAGGAGAGTCCTCCTCTAACACTGATTGCAAAATCAATAGGTGTTTCATTTTAATTGAATTTCTGAGCCGGACAGGAAAGCCAGAGGCATTTCCACCTCTCTTCTTGCACGAGGGCTGTGGCATAGACAAGCAAATGGGCCATCACATCATGGTGAGACAAACCAATGGCTCACGTCAGTCCAGTCTCTGGTGGGCCTGACAGCCCGTAGACTTGAATCATAGAATTGTCAGCGTTGGAAGGGATCTCAAAGACCATCTATTTCCAACCCACCACCATGGGCAGGGACATCCCCCACTCAATCAGGCTGCCCAGAGCCCCATCCAGCCTGGCCTTAAACACTCCCAGGGATGGGGCTGCCACCCCCTCTCTGGGCAACCTGTGCCAGGGTCTCCCCACCCTCATGGGGGGAGAACTTCTTCCAGAACTTCTTGAACTTCTTCAAGGCAAGATGCTTTCATCAACAAGGCGCAAACCTTAACCATTCTAGGATTCTAAGAGCCCAACCAAACCCAACCTCAACTCGAACTCTGTAGTTTCGTTTGGAAGAGCCAAAGATCCACCCTCAGGCTCCTAAAGCAATCAGACAGAGAGATGGGAGAAGAGACAGAGAGACCCCAAAATAAGGTTTAAAAACTCTACTGGACTAGTGATGAGCATGAGTTGGTCCCCATCTCCATCCCAGTTGATCCTGTAAAAGACTATTTGCAGTCCAGGTCCCCAGGGGCACAGATTTTGGGGCATTTCATCTCAATTTCTTGTTCCACCTTTTTCTTTTTAAATTCGACCAACTCAGGTGTTGCTTCAGCCCTTCAAAAAAAAAAAAAAAAAATCAGCTTTTTGCAGCAAACTGGCCCAAAACAGCAAACCCAGTTAGTGGGAGACGCTGGGGAGCCCGCTGCTGCTTTGGGTCACCTCAAAGCACAAATGGCCTCGTTTTCTTGATAATTGGCCCTTTTTTTGGAAGGTATTTTGGAGCTGGAGCCCCCAAGGGACACTGAAGGAAAATGAATCTTGAGCCAGGTCCCCCGGACTAACAAAGTCCCCACGCGCGGAGGCTCCTCGTCCAGTGTCACCCGTCCTCGTGGGCACCCAACGCTGCTGCCAAACCGCTTCAACCTCCCCAAAAATATAATGTAAAGACATTATAATTATAAGTTAATTAAAGCAGATGAGATCAAAGGCACTTTAGACAGATTAATGATACAACGAGTGCCAGAAATTCTCCCCGGTTTATGCAGGAGCCGTGTCGCTGCCGGGTATCTCTTTCATTCCCCGCCCCCACTTTGGTCCCTCCCCTCTTTTTATTCTTTTTTTTTTTTTTTTTCCTTGCCTCTCTTGATGGATGAAGGATTTGAAGTCCTAACAGCTGCGGGGATTTGTGTGGGGAAGAGAGGCGACATTCAAAGGATTATCGAGTGAAAAAATCGACTGGCTTTTAAAAAAAAAAAAAAAAAGGTTAAAAAAAATAAATAAAACGAGAGGGAGAAATTGCAGGCACACGTGGAGAGACGTGTGGATGTATTTATATATATCTATTATATCTATTGGTTTTATATGTATTTAGCTATATGTTTAGTTTCACAGTTTATAGCTATTTTCTAATACATATAAAAATTAATTAATGTAAATGTATAAATACACAAAAAAGAGAGGGGCTAAAAGAAAAACAGCGAGGGCAAGTTCAGGAATAAGCCAACATCCTACAAACTGGGGAGAAATGGGGTAGTTTGAAGGATGTTGAGCGCAGCAACATCCCCCCTCGGTCAAAAAAAAAGGGCATTTTCCAGCTTTCAGTTCCTCAATTCTTGTTTTCTCTCTCTTGGATGAAGATGATGGGTTTCTCCTTCTTTTTCTCCCCGCAGGACGCTCTTTGCGTTGGAGTAGTGTTTGCACCCGGGGACCATGAGGAGAACTAGGAGGGGGGCGATCTCTCTAAACAAAAATCTGGTTTTCTCTGCCATTGCCTCCAAGGACCACATTTCCATGGGGAAAAACAATCTCAAGCCCAGTTTTAAAATAAAAAAAAAAAAAAAGGAAGGAAAAAGTGTCTCTAAACACCCCCTAACAGGCATTCTGAATTAAAATTTTCTGGGCAAGGTGAAAAATTCAGCCTGGGAAAATAAAGTAGAGCTGGGAAAAAAAGTCCAGCACGTCCCCAAATTGCTCCAGAGGGAAAGAAAGACAGAAAAATAAATTCTGTGAAAATAGTCCTACCCTTGTCCCCAAAGGACATCCCTCCGTCGTGGGATGAGTAAGTCCTGGATTTTGGTAATTGCTGTCTCGAAATATCTTCAGGCAGGGGCTGACCAGGCAGCAAACCCCCGATGTCAGGTCAAGTTGTCTTTCACCGAAGTCATTTAAAAGGAGAAAATAGCTTTTACATGCGATTTTAAGTAAAAATAAACTAACAACCTCACTCCAACACACCAGTTAAATTGGCTCGCTGGGAATCTCTTTCCTTTTGGCAGATTGAGTCCTACGACGACTCCTCGAAGCCAATTTACGCGTTTCGGCTGTTTCACACGGCTCCCCCAGCCCCGAAATAACCCGAAATCCATAAAACCGTCGCTTGGAAACCACGGCGGGTTGAATTCTGTCTCGAGGATGCTGAGCAAGAGCTCCTGAAACGGCGGAGGGAGGGGCCGTCGCTGTGAGCGCGCGCCTCCATGGGCATCGCCGTAAATCACTGCGAGCCACTCATTAGCCAACACCCCCCCCCCAAATATTGTGAGGGGACGCGATGTCACCTCCGCACACCCGTCAATCACAGCTACAAAATTGGGACAGTTGATTGACGGCTCAGGGAGGAGAGTGTAAACAGATAAACTGCAAGTAGAGTTTTCTACCCACAAAGTGTTTGGTTGGGTTTCTTTAATATGGGAAAAAAAGTGAATTTAAGACACAGGAAATGGTTTATTTGGTGCAATTCCCCTCCCAAAGCTGCGCCACGTCCTTCTCCACCCAAAAACTAACTGGGTTTTGCAAAGAGTTGGGTTGAGGGACCAAGCTCTCCTCAGGGATGGAGAAACCTTCCAAGCTGCTCTTCTTCAAGTGACTTTTCATCAGGGTAACCATATAAACACCTCAAAAGCATTATTTGGAGATGGGTTGAGGGGTGCACCATGGTCTCCCACCATCAAACCTTTAGATATGCAAAGATGCATCGTCTGTAGGTGCCTGGAGGCAACAGACAGGCTCCAAGGGATGGGTTCAAGCGTCATCCCAACACCTCCTCAACGCCAAGCCCCATCTCCCAGCTCCTAACCCCTGGAAACCATCGCCAGGAGGAAGACTACCCAAAAAAAAGCATGTGTCCAGCTCTGTCTCGCAGGGAAGGACCCATAAAAGCAACAATTGCAAATATTTTTTGCGCTTGCAAACGCATTGAGGGGGGACATCATGTCAACGCGACGCAACCACCTCTTTCCTGTGCAAGGTTGGCTGCTGGCGGACCAGCACCAGCCTGAGGCCCAAAAATTAGCAACCCATGGGATTGACAAAGCCACGGAGATGAGTACATCATGTCCTCACTCTGTAATCACAGCGCAGGTGCTTCGGAAACCAAGAATAAAAAGCAAAATTCCTAGATGTGATGGCTCACTGTCACCAGGAATTAGCTGTGAAATCTTCCAGCAAAGCAGGTCACCTTCACAACACTATTAAATGACATTTTTGTAAGATCAGGATGGAGCAGGTTTGGGATTCAGCTTTCACCTGTCCAAACTTAGACATTTTATTCAAGATACACCCAGTGTGAATAAAAATAGACTTGTTGAACTCGCATCATCCAAACACATCTCTTAGGTAGGACCACCATGCTTCTCGCTGCCCACCTTCACCTCGTATGATGGGACTTCACTTAAATCCCCAGTAAAAGCCAGTCTGGAACCAAAATGAGCCTCCAAAGCCCCAAGTTTTGCCACATCCCATCCTCAAACTCAACCTTGTAGGTACCGGAGGGATTTCCCCTCTTGCCAAAACACCTGGAAGCTTCAAACCGGCGTTTCTCCGGCTTAGAAAAGCTGGAGAGGGGTGGATCCTCCCAGCAAGAGAAAGAAAATAAACCAAACCAAGGAATTAGCAGCTGTCGTGCAGATCATATTTTATATTTGCGTTCAGATAAACGCGGATTTTGGCTCCCTGCCCAGGGCAGCGAAAGCTTTTATCTCCTGAGAAACACCAGGGACCGGGTGAACTTTAAATACAATAAAAAAAGCGCATCACTTCCCACCTCCTCCAGTCGAGCAGCGTTGTTGTTTCTTTCTCTGTAGCTTAAAAATATCACTTTTTCTACCTTTTTTTTATCTTCTTTCCTCCCCTCCCCTCAATTCCTCATGCTAATTTATGGAAATCAAACGGGCGCCTGTTCCCAGCCGGGGGTAATGAAGGAAAGGTACTAAAAGAAGGGGGGAAGCACAGCAAAGGCAGGAGAGGGGACTGTAAATACTAATTGTTCTATCAGAAGGCAGTTTATTCTCTTGTGATAGGGAAGGTTACATTTCATTAAGTCTCCAATAATGGAAAAGGGGCTGCATTGGCTGCAAAGCTGATGAAGAAGCTTTTTTTTCCTCACTGGGGAACTCCAGCAACGCACACGTGGAAGCGTCTCATCCCAAACACGCTGCTTTCGGACCACGACCGTGCCCAAGGACCTCTCAGAAAGAAGGATCGGAGCCAAATCTGGCTGAGAATGAGAAAAAAAGCAACTTTGCCAGCAAATTTGGTGATATAGCCCACAGAGAGCTGGAGATGCTCCAGAGAAGCCCATCGCTGCGTCTCAGTTCGTCACCGCCGCGGGCGACGGTTCCTCCCTTCTCATCCTCCGGGATTTTAGGGTGGGTTTACACCTTTTTTTTTTTTTTTTTAATTCTCTTACAGGTAATTAAATACATGCGGCGTTCCCGCCCCTTTTGATAACATCTCTCAGCTCTGTTCAATTCTCATTGCTCCAATAATCCAGATCTAATTTGCCGGGAGCTCCGGCGCCGGAGTCTTTTCAGCACTTCATTAGGGCGCGTGAGCAGCATTTCATTAGCGCCGCCACCAGCCCCAGCAAACTCCCTTTCGGAAAAAGCCAACAGAGATGTGCAAAACCATCCCAGCCCCAAGGACAGGGCAGATTTTCCAAATGGATTTTTCGGTTGCGTGAGGTGTAAAGTTTCCACTCCCCAGATTTATGTTTTTCTTTTTTTTTTTTTTTTTTTTGTTTTTAAATTATTTAACTTTTTCCCCAATGGATCCAAAAATTAACACTGGGGTGGGTTTTGCTTCTTGAAGCTTTAGGAGCTCTGGACCAAGCAATTATTTCTGGAATTATATATTCCCATGGGCCAATGGACCCCGCTCATAATCTGCTTGCAGCTATTTTCCCCCCAACTCATCTATTTGAGCCGGGCAGAGAAAAATCCGAAAAACATCATTATGAGCATTTTCCTCACCTTTAGGGATGGAGGATAAAGAAAAAGAAAAAAAAATGGATGAGAAACCTTAAGGGAGGAGCTGCCGGGATTTGGGAGCACCAGGGGGGATGGAAAGCAAAGTCAATCCCACGAACAAATTGATCGTTACGGGGGGTTGGGGAGGAAATTAAGGTGGGTTATTCCATGTATAATCCAATTACAGGGGACCCCCCACGTGCCTTCGATGTGGCTGAATTAAGGGCTCAGGAGGGTGCTGGCTGAGACTCCAGGCTCTTACAGCATCTCCTCTGCGCAGGGAAAGGGGCAGGCGAGGCAAGCAGAAAGGGAGATGGAGCGATACGAGGGAGCGGGGAGGGGGGAGCGAGCACGAGAGTTATTTATAGGCTGTGGGTTCGTGCGGGAGGAGAGAACGATGCCAAAAACAGACGGTAAAAATAACCCCCGAGGCAGGTGCCGCTGCCTTGGAGGAGGCTGCCGTCGGCGACAGCTTGGGAGATGCACGAAGTAAGAAGGGAAAGGGGAAAACATAATAATAAATAATTTTTTTTAAAAAAAAAAATAAGATATTTGCATTTCTCTGCATCATCCCTCACATATGTATGGAGAAGCCCTTGTGCCACAACACGGGAGGATGGAATTGGTGGATTTGCCTTCCCGCTCGGGTTGGAGTGGTGCGCCCCTGATTTTGGGGGGTCAAGAGCTCCCCCAAAGGATCCAGCCAAGGATCAGAAAATGGGCACAACCAATTCCCATGGGAAGGGATCCCTCGATCCAACCGCGATTCCCTCCCCATTTCACCCCATGGGTGGAGACCCAAGTCCCCAAAACCGTTTTCCGCAGCCAAGTTTCTGCTCAGGATGGTGTCATTAATAAAAACCACTTTATTAATTTAGCCTCATCCCCACTCTGCAGGCACCAAGAAAGAAAAACACAAAAAAATTTAAACCTGCCACATTATTTTAAGCAAAATGATCCATTTTGCCTGGAATTTTATCACCAAGAGCCCTCCTTGGAGATATTTGTGGAGAAGGGACCAGCCTAGACCCACATGGGTCCTTCCCCATTCCCTACACATGCAGTTGACACAGAGGTGGCTCCTGTTTTTACAGATATGTCTCCATGAAAATATACATCAATGTAAGGAAATACGCCGATATATACCAATACTGAAAAATATATAAATATATCAATATATAGAAATATATCTATATACATGAGTATATCAATATATATGAGTATATCAATATATATACGCGTTTCTCAATATAAAAGTTGTAAAAATAAATACAATAAAAATTAAAAATATATAAATATACACACAGATATAAAAAAATATATCAATAGAAATAGGGAAAGCCACTAGAAGCAGAGGAGGAGATTAATCCCCCCGCACAAGGAGCGTGTGCTCCACTTCCGAAAAGCCGCAGTGGGATAATCAAGGTGAGCGCTGGCAGCGAAGTGACACCTCGACATCTTGTTATTCCTCTCGCAACCTCCTCCCCTCCCCTCTTCCCTTTCTTTTTTTCCCCCCTTCACGCAAAGCCATCCCCTCGCCCTCTTTTCGGAGCAGCTTTCATCAACTTGTCGCCCAGCGACAACAAGCTGGGCTGTGAGTGCGATGCAAGAACGAAGAAAGAAGAGGGGAAGAAAATAAAAATAAAAATCTAAACGCATCCAAAGGCTTGATGCTCCACCCCAACAACACAAAACCTGGGGATTTATCCCTAAACCAGCAGTGGTTTTGGCTGGAGGAGCCAACAAGTGAGCAAAAGCAAGAGGAGAAGCAAGCAAGAAGATGGGATGAGACTTGCACCAGAAAGAAAAAGCCAAGCTGGGCTTTAGCACGTCCTGGGATGGAATTAGTTTTATGTGGAAAAGAAGACAAAATACATTTAAAAAAAAAATCAAACAGCCAAACCAACTTGCTTTTATTTTCTTTTCTGTCAGCCTAGGAAATGCAGGGTGAGGACGGCAGGGATCTCCCTCACGTTGGCTGCGCGGTCCCGCACCTCGGCTGACAAGGGGAGGACAAATGAGAGCATTTAGGCAGTAATTAGGCAGTAATGACCTACTTGGAGGTCTCCGCCCGTGCGGGAAATAACTGGAGCCGAGAGTCGGACGAAGTGAGCTCGAGTGTACTCAGCAATTTATCAGGTTATTGCCAGCTCCGGGGAACTGGCGACCGAGTCATTAACCCCATTATGGGCTTCTGCTTCTCACAGATACCTCTGTCCAATAAAATAAAAACCTCAGATCTTCAGTTCTTCCAGGCTGGGCTCCTTCAGCCTCTCCCAGCAAAGACAAAAACCATCCCCCAGGTGCTAGAGGCTGCCTTTGCAGAGGCAGTGTGCCCAACAAAAGGCCTCCTGAGCCCCAAATTTCCAGTTTTGGAGGATGTTCTTGGCCCCTGGTGAACGTGCCCAACCGCCAGAGCCTTTTGCGATATTTAAAGCTTCCCGTTTCTATATATAGGTGCTTTTACTCAGAGTGAAAGAATTGATTGTACTTTGGGGGTGAAAAAAAAAAACCAACACGTTGTCCAAGTTCTGTATTTATACACTGCTGAGCTCATGCGATTTTAATGAGGGTTTTGGCAAACGGGAGCAAAACTACCTGTTGTCTCCTCCTCAGACCCCTCTCTGCCAGGTACAGAGATCACCCGGCTCTGGGAGAAACCCCTCCAAACCCAACTGGAGATGCTCAACATGGCCCTGGGTGCTGGTGAGGGTGTTGGACGGGATCCCATCCTCCCTCAAAGGAGCTGAAGATAAAATGAGCCAGCCCACACGAGGTTTCTAGTAATTCTGAGCGGGTTTTTCTTGGCAGGGAAGGTGACAAAAGCAAGCGTTTCTGAGCCTGGCACCCACAAAGCTTGCTTTCTGCTCTGAATCCCAGCTCAAATTTGGATTCCTTCCAGTTGACTTGCTCCTCAGAAAGATGCCCGAGGTACACAGGTAGTTTGCGAGCAGTGGGGGGAGCAAACCTTTTGTGAGTCAACTTTTTTGGCCCTCCTGGCATCCAGCTAAAAGAGAAACCCAAGGTGGACTTCACCTTCACCACCTGAGAGAGTCACATCTTGGCCATGACCTTCACGCTCTTAGTAGTCAAACAGGAGAAAGGAGATACATGAGCAAGAAAGCAAAGAAAAAGGACATTAACCCAAGATAACAGCACCCTAAAGGCACTTATTTCTCTCTGCTCATCTTCAAGGAAAGGTGCACAATGTCCTCTGCCACCGATATCTTTGCTGCAGGGACCTGAACCCAGGCAAAGCGCGTCCTCCTCCCAGAACATCCCCTCTCCCGAAGCTTCAGGGCTCGGAGATCACCAGGATCTAACAGAACGTGGTCGTTGGGCAGAGCATCCTTAATTTACTCCCCGTTTACTCTCCGGGGTGGAATCATCTTTGCAGCGTCACCGCGATGGCTTCACCGCGGCGTTAACGCGCTGCGACTTCCCCGGCATCTGCTCCGTCGCGCCCGCGCGTCAACGCGCCCAATCCGGGCTTCGACCTGTCACGGCACCTTAAGTTCAAATAGATCAGTTGCCAAAGAAGAAAGGAAGGAAAAGGTTAAATAACGATCCACAAATAAATATATGTATGTAACCAAGCAGGTTTTGGCTCGGGGAAGCGTTCGACCTCGTTCCCAGAGGTGCATCCTCGTGTCTGGGCGCGATGCTTCGGGATGAGCAAAGCTTTCCATGAGGAAATTGCTCTTTATTTTTTGCAGGATGATGAGCGTTAGGTGCAGAATGAGGTGTGGGAAAAAAAAAATAAAAAGGGGGGAAAAACCCCACAAAACCAGCACCACATAAAAGAAAGAATAAACCAGAAAAGACCCCACCACCTCCCAAATAATGGAGAGCACAGACCCAGCACACGATGGGGCAGGACCTCGGGCAGTACAAGCCTCATGCCGAGTGATTATTCTCCAGAAGTCACATTTGGCTTAAAAATTTATGCATTCTATCCTGAATATAATGTTTCACCGAAGATTCTCACAGCTGTGCAAATCCCACGCACCCGAGACAGGATGAAACCAGTCTCAGACTGGACTTTGCACCCCCTGCTCGTACCCAAGAGCCTCCCAATTTCATTTTCATCTGTTTTCCCCATTTCTTCAGCTTAGGCAGCCAGGAAGGTTGCATATTGAGTGTCACTAATGACCTTGGAACAAGAGGGGAGGAGGTTTGCGTAGCATCCAACGAGCATCTCGGGGGGTATTTGGGTCCTCCTGAAGCCTCCAACTCTCTCAGTGGGTTTATCCCCATGTCACAGACGGTTATTTCTCCCCTTCTTTCCCTTTCCAGATGCCAAATCAGAGGCTGAGCAGAAGAGGGAGATGAGCAAAGTCATCTAGGAGCTGATCAACAAGGGCTGAACACGAGATTAAAGCTCTCGAGCTCAGTTGCATGAGATTTTTTGGGATGCTGGGACTTCTGGGCACAACACAAGCTGATGGATCATTGCATTACCCAATCGCAGTACTTTTTCCATGCTTACAACATCATAGGTTAGATCTCAGGTTAGATATTAGGAAGAATTTCTTTACTGAAGTGGCTGTCAGCCATTGGAACAGGCTGCCCAGGGAGGTGGTTGAGTCACCGTCCCTGGAGGTGTTTAAGAGATGGATGGATGTTACTTTGGGGGACATGGTTTAGTGAGTTGATAGGGCTGAGACAAAGGCTGGACTCGGTCTTCAAGGTCTCTTCCAGCTGAAACTGTTCTATGATTCTATAAAGGAAGTGGTTTCTGCTCGCTAAGCACCAGCAAACCTCTTTCTGTTGGGGAAAAAAGGAGAGGAGAAAGCGGTTTGTGGGCAAAATCCCGGTGGGGGAGGTAAGGTCATGGCCACCTGATTGCCTCAAGCAGAAACGTCCCCAAGTTGGAATGTGAATAAATGGGTTGGGTGTGCAACCAGGCAGCAGCGCTCCCTGCAGCCTCACCGAGACCTTCGTCATTCACAGAATCACAGAATGTTGGGGGTTGGAAGGGACCTCAAAAGAACATCTAGTGCCACCCCCTGCCAGAGCAGGGTCACCCAGGGCAGCCACACAGGAACGCGTCCAGGCGGGTTTGAAAGTCTCCAGAGCAGGAGACTCCACACCCTCTCTGGGCAGCCTGGGTCAGGGCTTCGGCACCCTCAGAGTGAGAAAGTTTTTTCTAATATTTTTGTGGAACCTCCTGTGTTCCAGCTTCCACCCATTGCCCCTTGTCCTGTCAATGGACATCCCTGAGCAGAGCCTGGCTCCGTCCTCCTGACACTCCCCCTTGACATATTTATGAACATTAATGAGGTCACACCTCAGCCTCCTCTTCTCCAAGCTAAAGAGCCCCAGCTCCCTCAGCCTTTCCTCACCAGGGAGATGTTCCACTCCCTCCATCATCCCTGTGGCTGCGCTGGGCTCTCTCCAGCAGTTCCCTGTCCCTCTGGAGCTGAGGGGCCCAGAACTGGGCACAAGATTCCAGATGTGGCCTCACCAGGGCAGAGCAGAGGGGCAGGAGGACCTCTCTTGACCTCCTGGCTACTCCCCTTCTAACACACCCCAGGATGCCCTTGGCCTTCTTGCCCACGAGGGCACACTGCTGGCTCATGGCCATCCTGCTGCCCACCAGCACCCCCAGGTCCCTTTCCCCTGCGCTGCTCTCCAGTAGGACAGTCCCCAGCCTGTACTGGCACGTGGGGTAATTTCATTGCCACCAAGGGAGACAAAAAGGTCACACCGAAGCCACACCGCAGCTTTCGAAGGTCACAGAAGCCCCCATTGTCGAGGACAAGGGGTGGCTCTCGAACCACGAGGCAAACCCAGACGGGTGTTAGAAGACCACAATGATTTTTCGGCTCCCAGGAGTGTGTTTCTGCTCATTCCCAATTTCAATTTCTGCCCATCACCAGCTTCACTTTCCAAAGCAAATCATTTGCGGCTACAAAGCTGCTCCATTTTGACAATTTCAGAACATTAAAAAAAAAAGAAATCATAAAAAAAATCCTATTGCAACCTCTCCGGAACATCTTCAAAGCGTCGCCGCTGTCAGTCAATCACCCTCCCTTACCTCCACAAAGGCACTTGGCAGAAAAAAAAAAAGAAAAAGAGGTTCATCCCAAACCACTGACAAAAATTTATGCTGGGCTTCTCTCTCCCGAATCAAAAGCTTTTTTATGAAAACTGAACCACTTACGAGCCTATATTTAAGGCGAGCTATTTGATGTATCACAGGATGATTTGGCTCTGCAGGCAAACTTCTCCTCGTGACCACAAAGACTAGGAAAAAAAAAAAAAGCCCAATGGCTTAAAAATCCCCCCAAAATTATGTGGGTTTTTTTTCCCTCCTGACCGTGTGCATCTCAGCTCTGGGGATGGGAACCATCAGTCCCCAGAGCCCCAGGGATACAGGTGTAGAAGAAGCTGTGAGCAGAGCCAGCCTAGATCTATTCAATCTCCTTTTTTTTTTTTTTTCCCCGTATGAAAAACTGTGTTAAGCTAAAATTTGTGCAGAATTGGGAACCCTCCGCGCTTGTAATTACTTACTTTAATGTGCTGTTTGACAGCTCTCCTGATTACTGTGGTTTTAAGGCTCTCGTCATCACACGAGCTGCTCAGGCTTCGAGAAGAGAAACGCCGGTTTCCTCCCTTTGTGGTCGTACAGAAAAACTTGGGAACCCAACCAAAAAGGCGCTCGAGCTGGGTGATAACCAGGGAGACCCTCCACGTGCCACGATTCCTCCTCGTTATCTGCACCGAGGCACCGCTAACCCGTTTACCCCGTGAAACGGCGCGTCTGAAGGTACCAGTTAGTTCTTTCCCCTCTTCACCAGATGAGCCAAAGCAGCTCTTCAACCTCATATGTTCAGTGGAACACCCAAACCCTCTCCCCAACCCCAATTTCTCCACCTGTAATGGACAGAAGACCCAGCCGTGGTGCTCACTGCTTGGGTCCAAAGCCTTCAATTCCTTCTTCTTCTCACCAAGTGCTAGAAAAACACCATAAAGATTCCAGATTGGTGGAAGAGTGTGGAAATATCCATTTTTTCCCCCCCCCAAATGCCACAACAACCCTGGCAGGACCATCAAAGGCTTCGTCTACCGCAGTCCCCATTCCCCAACCTCCTATTTACAAGCATCCTCCTATTTACAAGCCTCCTTCGCCTCGGCTGCGCTTTCCCCGCCGATAATGAAAGCGTGTTTACACGGGGAGATTTTAATTCAATGAAACGATGCTGCCGTTCCCCACCACTTATCCTTAAAAGCCACTTAAGCTACAGGAAAGCAAATGATAACAGAGGATCGCGAGTTCCGCGGCACGAGCGCTGATGGAAACGCTCGCGGTCAAGGGCGAGACGAGAAAAGCCGCCTTTGAATTAACTCCCTCTGCAGCTCCATACACACCTGTGCCGAGAAAAACACGAGGCGTTCTGCCGAAATGGGAGAGGAGGGAAGAAAAGAAGTAAATGGGGGGGGAAGAAGCAGGATGGGAATGGCTCTGGCAGCAATTCTGACCTCCCTTCCCCGCAGGTTGGTGCAAGGAGGGGAAATAAAAGCGAGAAAATTGCTTTATGAGGCAGATTTGCAGAAGCAGCTTGAGTAGACGGGGAGAGGCTCCGGGCGCGAGAGGCAGGAGGGTGTCCCAGAGCAGTAAAATCTCACCCGTCCCTGCTTAACCTGTGCTGCTTTTCCCCTCTCACAGCCTAAATTCGGGGGTTGCAGCACCCTCAGGGAGGCAAATCTCCAACCCCAGAGCTGGGAGGCTCGAGCATTGAAAAAGCAGCTCCATCCCCTCCTCTCCTGGGGCTTGGAAGAAGGAAAACGGCACCAAAAAGCCAAGTTGGGGCACGACAGAGAGGAGGTCGACGAAGGACATGGGGATGGTATCGAAAAAGGATGGTTATCCTTTTGGAAAAATGGGGTTTATCTCAAAATAACTCTGTAAATCTGGGGTTTCGACACGTTTGGTGGCAGGTCCCCAGCGTACCCAGTTCCACACCAGCACCCCGCCATCCAGCTCCGCAGCTAACTTAGAGGGGGGGGAAAAAAAAAAGAGAAAAAGCCTGATTTCCCTCAAACCCTCAGGGAGCACATCACGCCATTACCCAGCTTACAAATCCCTCCAAACCACCCCATTAATTACTCTTTTCTCCCCATTTGTAGGAGCGCCGTGACTTTTCCGCCGCACGCCCACGCCGTTAACGTCGCTTCCCGGCGCCCCGCTCGCTCGTTAGCAAAATGAATTAAGCTTTTAGCTGCCGCTCTAAGTGGCGACGCCTGGTTCCTGGCCATCTCTTCTAAACGTTTTTTCTTTTTTTTTTTGCATTTAGGAGGGACCTAAATTTGTAGAAAATGCGTTTATGCTCCTTTGCAGCCCAATTCAAGCTTTTAAAATAAAACATTGGCACTCGCCCTGGGGTGAGCTTTGGGAAATAATTCAACTTTGCTCCACTAAACCTCACACCCAGCCCAAAACAGGGCAAAAAGGGCTCATTTTAATATTTTGAGATGGGCTTACCTCCCAGATAAATGCCCTAATTACAAGGCCTGTTAATTAAACTGTTTCTCAGTGCAGGGCAAAGCAAAACAACACCTGAAAAACCGGGATGCACATCAGGACCACAAAAAAAAGCAGATGTGGGCATCAACTGTGGCCCCCCAGGGGTGTGTCCCCCAACCTGGGTACCGCAGTCAATGCATTTATCCATTTATATTTATATATTATATACCCATATCATATCTTTATATATATTATATAGTTGTATTATATATTTACATGTATTATATATTTATATTACATATTTATATATATTATTTCTATTTATTTTCATTTATCCATCTATATTTATCATTTATCCATCTATAGTTACCTACATTTATTATTTGGAAAAACTCTGCACCAGGCTGGGATTCACGGAGCACCTCAAGCAGACGGTGGGAATCCCCCTCGGTGGGAAAAACCGAGAAGGGCAACCAAAATAAAAAAAACCAACCCATCTTCAAAAAAAAAACCATACAAAGCACAACCCCACCCATGCCAAAAGGCGGCGCAAAAGCAATCTCCCTCCTAAAAATCATCATTTAAGAAAAAAAAAGGATTTAAATCCCGTTAGGGCCATACCGCGCTTCCTTCGGTGCGGGAGGTGAAGAGCTGCAAGACAAGGCTCAAGTTTTTTGTCCATCTCCTCCAGGGTGAACCCACAACCGTGCAATGAAAACATGTCAGGATTAGGTTTAAGAAGAACAAATTTAGTTTTTTCCCATGTTTGGGGCAGAAAAAAAAAGACCAGAAAGAGGAGCAACAAGAGCTCCTGCAGCCTCTCCAGCCCAGGAACCACCACAGGTGCCACCTGCTCCTCATAAACCCCAGGTAAGGTCACACCTGGGGTGAATTAAGTCCAGCCTACGTCTAATTGCAAAAATGATGGGGGAACAGCCAAAATTAAGGGTAAATGGCAAAAAATGAGTTGTTTCTCTTTTGCAAATGCCCATCCGAGGAAGATTTCCAGCTCCCACTGAGGTCAAATCCAGCCCTAAAGCCAAAAATCCAGCCCTGGATCAACTTAGGCTGAGTTTAGCTCCTTGCGCCCTACACCCTCCCTTCGTGCTCCTTCCCTGGGGAAAAGCTCGGCCACCCTTATTGTGTTTTTTTTTATTTTTAAAGGAAATTTAAAAGGGAGACGGGAGCAGCAAGGCAGGACTCGGTGCCGGTGTTTGCGGTGCCCATCAGGGCTCCAAGGATGCAAATTTTAGCATCTGAGGAATCCGAAATTAGAAAAATCTCAGTGTTGTAGAACCCTCCGCACTGGAAAAATCTCGATGTTATGAAAATCTCAGTATTACACAAATTTCAGTATTGTACAAATCTTGGTATTACACAAATACCAGTAGGATCTAAGTATCAGTGTTCTAAAAAGATCAGTATTCGAAAAATACCAGGACTTTAACCATCGGTACTTAAAAAAATATCAGTATCTTTAAAATATCGGCACTACAAAGGGAAGCGGGGAGAAGGAAGAATTTCCTCGCACCCAACGGGTTCTTCTTCGTGTGCTTCAAACCCTGTTGCAAAGCAAAAAAGGAAAAAGACCACCCCATTTCACCTTTTTCGCTCGAGTAAAGGCCAGGGTTTGGCAGAGCTCGCCCCATCCCCAACGCTTTATTAATAGAGATTTTTGGTTTATTTTTTTTTCATTTCCCCAGGCTGGCTCTGACTGGTGTCACCGATCGCGGGGGACGGCAGCAACTAGGTCAGGCTGCGGAACGGGGACGAGCCGTCACCCGGGGACGGGGACTCGCTCCCACGCTCATCGCCCATCTCAGCACCGAGGTGCTTGAACACTTTGCTGGCTGGGTTTGAGTGGGGTTTTTTTTGTGTTTTATTTTTAAATTTATTTATTTTATTTTATTTTATTTTTTATTAATTTATTTTATTTTATTTTAATTATCTTATTTTATTTTATTTTTTATTAATTTCTTTTACTTTATTTTTAATTATTTTATTTTTTATTAATTTATTTTATTTCATATTTTATTAACTTATTTTATTTTATTTTTAATTATTTTATTTTATTTTATTTTTAATTTCTTTATTTATTTTCTTTTATTCCTGGCTTTATGCGCCTTTTGGGACTCCCCAGGCTTGGGTTTTTTTTATTTTTTTTTTTATCTGAGCTGCAGCGGGCGGAAATATAGAGAAAATTTGAAAGCAAAGTGTTAAGCAGGGAAATAAAGCCGGGGTGAGCGGGTGAATCCGGCAGCAGGAGAGGCTCAAAGCTTTATCAGGGAGCGAAAAACAGCTCTAAATAACCCCCAGCTACTAAATACACCCCCAAAAAAGTGCTTTATTCATCCCCCTACAGCAGCCCGTCCTGACACTCTGCTCCGTCTCGGCATATTATAGACCGAAAAATGGCTTTTTCCCCACTCCTCGCGGTTTTTTTCTCTCCCCGGTTACAAGTTGACTTTAAAAAGGGGGAGAAAAAAAAATAGCGCAGGAGTCATTCCCAAATATTATCACCGAGGTTATTTTTTTTCACAGAGGACTGGTCAGCTCATGAGCACAGTGGAAAACCTCGATAACCCCTTTATTTACTTATTTATTTATCTATTTGTTTATTTTATTTATGTACTACCCACAATGGGTTAATTCATCTAAGAAAGGCAAGGGGGAAAAAAAAAAAGAGAGAGAAAAAAAAAATCGAAAAAAAACCATTACATCCCATCCTCACCCAACCCTTTCATTTATTTTTTGATTTATTTAGTTAGTTAGTTAATTGTTATTACCCACAATGGCTTAATCCATCTAAGAAAGGTAAGGGGGGAAGAAAAAAAAAGAGGAAAAAATCAAAGAATCCATTACATCCCATCCTCACCCAACCCTTCTATTTATTTATTTATTTATTCATTTATTCATTTATTTATTTATTATCCACAATGGGTTCATCCATCTAAAAAAGTCAAGGGGGGGAGGAAAAAAAAGAGGAAAAAATCAAACAAAACCATTACGTCCCATCCTCACCCAACCCTTCTATTTATTTATTTATTTATTTATTTACTTACTTACTTATTCATTCATTCATTCATTCATTTATTGCCCACAATGGGTTAATCCATCTAAGAAAGGCAAGGAAAAAAGAAAAAAAAAGAGGAAAAAATCAAATAAAGCCATTACGTCCCATTCTCACCCAAACTTTCCATTTATTTATTTATATATGTATTTATTCATTCATTCATTCATTTATTTATTGCCCACAATGGGTTAATCCATCTAAGAAAGACAAGAAAAAAAAAAAGAGATAAAAAAAATCAAATAAATCAAAATCAAATAAATCAAATAAAAAAATCAAATAAATCAAAATCAAATAAAGCCTCCCATCGTCACCCAACTCTTCTATTTATTTATTTATTTATCTGTCTATCTATTTATTTATTTATTTATTCATCTATTGCCCACAATGGGTTAATCCATCTAAGAAAGGCAAGGAAAAGAAACAAAAGAGGAAAAAAATCAAATAAAGACATTACATCCCATCCTCACCCAAACTTTCCATTTATTTATATATTTATTTATTCAGTCATTCATTTATTGCCCACAATGGGTTAATTCATCTAAGAAAGACAAAAAAAAAAAAAAGAAGAGAGAAAAAAAAAATCAAATAAAGCCATTACATCCCATCCTCGCCCAGCTTGGCCGTGGGATACAAATGGGGGAAAATTGCAAGAAGGCGCGTGACGACCCCGAGTTATTTCCAAGCGATTACGGAGGAATAACAGTTATTACGGGCAAGAACGGGGAAGGTCAAGCGGCCGGATCCCCGCGCAGCGCCAGGCTTTTTGTCACAGGGAAAGGGGGACTCCGCGCCGCTGAAAATAGCCCCTCGGTGAAGAGTAATTTTCTAAAGTCAGCAAGAAAAAAAAAGCCTGTGGGGGAGAACTGCCCAAATTAAGGGATTTTGGGGGGTCGCGGCGCTGGAAATGTGCTCCCACGGGGTGATGCTCTGCTACGGCATCTCTGGGTGTCCCTGGGCGTGTCCCTTAGCTGCCACAATTAAAATAAAATAAATAAAAAATTAAAAATAATTAAAAAATTTTTAAAAATTTAAATAAATCGTCCTTTATTTCGAAACAAATCCTTCTTCCTACATATCAACCATGCAAAGGCGTCAGGTTTTTAATCTTCCTTGGGAGAAATCGCTGAAGAAGCCACCAAGCCCATGGAGGAAGATACCAGGAGGACGAGGACGCGGGAAAAGAGAGACGTGAAATTTGGGAGCCCCGACCCCCCTCCTCGTCAGCGACACTTTATTGCGCGCTCCCACGAGGGACATTAATTTTTATGGTGGAGCACCCTCGTCTCCCTATCGTAGGAATAATTTAATTAACTTGGAGAAATGTAATTAATTTTAATTGTCCGCGATAATTCATTGTTTAACACGATATTAATAATTATTAAAAAAAAAAAAAGAGAGAGAGAAAAAAAAAGTTCCTAATGCCCAGTAACTGCCCTATCACGCGCTAATTAAACCCTCATATAGGAAGCGTTTTAATTTAAAGCGTCGGGAAATTGTTTCTGGTCTCTGGAGCCGGAGTCAGTGACTCAAGATGATGGAAGGAGGCGAGAAGGGAGGTTGGGCTGCGACCCTGAGCCCCAAAATCCACCCGCAGCCGTTGCCTTGGGTGTCGACACACCTCAACCCTTCTTCTTCCCGGGGTTTTTGCCCCTTCGCCGTGAATATCTGCCAGGGGAGGGGGTCACCCCTCTCTCTCCAGCCCCCCGCTGCACCCCAAGGACCACGCTGGGGTGGGAAACGCTCGTTTCCGTGCCCTCCACTCGTCTTCTCACAGCCCCAAGTGTCTGAACACACCATTTCCACCACGGAGCTGCCCGCTGCTGGCAGCCTTCGAAGCTGGGGGTAGGACCCCCCGCCGAAATGTTTTGCCTTCTTGGAGTGGAGGCGGCTTCTGTGAAGGATTCGTCCTCTAATCGCACCATCCGTGCGGCTGCGTCCCCGGGTTTGCTGCATTTCCCACCTCTTTTTTTTTCTTTTTTTCTTCTTTTTTTCTTTTTCTGCCTTGGGAGCTCTGAAACTGCAGGTCCCAACGTCCTCCGCTTCCCAGCTTCTGGAATTCAAAGCTCAGTTCCTCACTGTCCCCACAAGTGTTAATATCCCCACCAGGTCCCGATGTCCCCCCAGGTCCCGATGTCCCCCCAGGTCCCGATGTCCCCCCCCAGGTCCCGATGTCCTCCCAGGTCTCAATGTTCCCCCAGGTCCCGATGTCTTTCCAGTCCAGAACTTGGATGCTCAGACCCCCCCAGGTCCCATCTTCCCCCAGTCCCATCCCCACGTTCCACTAGGTCCCAACGTCCCACCAGATCCCAAAGTCCCACCAAGTCCAAATGTCCCACCAGGTCCCAAAGTCCCACCAGATCCCAACATCCCACCAGGTCCAAATGTCCCACCAGATCCCCATGTCCTTCCAGGTGGCAATGTCCCCCCAGGTCCCGATGTCCCACTGGATCCCAGTGTCCCCCCAGGTCACAATGTCTCCCCAGTCCAGAACTTGAATGCTCAGACCCCCCCCCAGGTCCCAATATCCCCCGCCTCGGTCTCAACTTCCTTCCAGATCTCAATGTCTTTCCAGATCCCAGCGCCCTACCCATGTCCCAACATCCCACCAGGTCCAAATGTCCCCCAAGTCCCAATGTCCTCCCAGGTCCCAATGTCCCACCAGGTCCAAATGTCCTCCCAGATCCCAATGTCCTTCCAGGTCATGATATCCCCCCAGGTCCCGATGTCTCCCCAATCCAGAGCTTGGATGCTCAGAACCCCCCCCCCAGGTCCCAATATCCACGATCCCAGTCCCAACATCCTTCCAGATCCCAACATCCATCCAGGTCCTGACATCCCACCAGGTCCCAACGTCCCACCAGGTACAAATGTCCCATCAGATCCCAATGTCCTTCCAGGTCCCAATGTCTTTCCCAGCCCAGAATTTGGATGCTCAGACTCCTCCAGGTCCCAGTGTCCCCCCACTAGCTTCCAATGTCACCCCCAAGTCTCAATACCCTCCCCAGGTGCCAATGTCCCACAACGCCCCAATATCCCCCCAGCCCACGACTGGGATGCTCAGAACCACAAACCACAAGACTCCCTTTTTGGGGTAATTTAGTGGGAAATACAGAGTGGGTACCAAAGGAGCACCCAATAGGGTGTCGGACCTCATTGAACCAAGTGTCCCCACCAGCCTCATGAACATCCCGGGGTCATGATCCCCTCCTTGTCACAGACCCACAAACCCACAGAGCTGCTCCCCGCAAAGCAAGACCATCACACCCCCGAGCTGTGGAGCCGAAACAGTGACAGAAGGAGCAAAATAGTGACAGGGCAAGGTGATGCCTGATGTCAGCTGGACACACGCTCACTTGCAAAGTGCCCAGTGATTGGAAGTTGGAGGGATTGGGGGGGTTGGAGGGGCTTTGCCGTGCTCAGAAGAGTGAGCGCTCCCCAAAAGCATCAATGACATCCTCACTGGAGGTTCAAAAACATCTCCATCCTCCCTAACCCACCTGGAAAATCTGCATTTTCCCCTAGACGGGTGCGGTTAAGACATCAAAATCCTTCTTTTTTAACTCATTAAGGGCTTGATTCACGAACACGCCTTGCAAAAAGAACCTCGGGGACGGGGAAGACGCGCACATCTCGCGCTTCAGTCGCGGCGCCTTTCGCTAAAAATACCTTCGCCCGCTTTTGACGAGGCGTCTCCCCGCACCTTCAGCAGCCGTCATTAGCAGCTCACTCCTACCTGGATGGCAGCGAACGGCTCCTTTTCCGTGCAGAGGATGTCAAAAAAAAATCTAAAATTTAAAAAATTATATATAATAAAATAAATAAACCAGCGTCGTTTGTCTTCCCCGCCAGCCCCAGAGCTCTACTGCAAAGCACCTGGTTGCTGCTCTCCCGTCTCCCTTTGCAGGTGGGTTTCTGCACAGCTCAGGGAGGAAAAAAAAAAAAAAGAAGGAAAGAGAGAGCTGCCTCTGGGCAAACTAGCAGGGGATGGAGCTGAATGAGGGGAAGAAAACCTCTTAAACCATGTGGGGTGATGGAAAAGCAGGACCTTGGTGTCTCTGCGAGTTCAAAGAGGCTCGTGGGCACCACCCAAGTGTCTGTCTCTGCACACACAGGGAGAAAAAATGAGATTTGATGAACCAGCCCAGTCCTCAGCATCTCCCCCAGCAACCCACCGTCCCACCTTGCAAAACTTCAGGTTGGCCGGTCTCCAGGACAATTTTGGCAGAGCAGATCCTCAAGGGCCTCCTGAAACCTCCGCAGCATCCCCCCCATCCCGCTGGCACCTTGCTGGCAATTAGCGCCAGAAGAAGCAGCAGTCTCGCCTTAATTAGTGTCATTTACTTAAAGCACTCGACCTTGAGGAGGTTTCACGTCGATCTCAGCTCAGGCGTTGGGGGATTTGATCTCCCACGTGCATGTAAACCCCCCTCCCGTCTTGCTACCAAGCCCTACGAAACCAGACTGAGCTCCAAGCGTTGGCTCTCCAAATTAATTAGCGGGGCTCGTTTTGCTTTGGGAGTGAGAGCGAGTGGTTTGCAAAGGGGACTCAGAGCCTTAATTACTCGTTTTCCTCAACCTCGTTGCACTTTGAGGTATTTTGACATCCTTGTTGGGGGTGGAATGAATTGATCATCTCCCTCTCCGGGCATCCAGATGACCTGAGGAAGGTAAAACTAACCAGTCGCTTCCAACCCTGGGGAACTAATCGCTTAAAAGTGGGAATTACTCAATAAACTCTTCAAACCCGCAATAACCCGAGCCGTTAAAAATTAATCGCCGCGTAAACACAGCTAATAAGTCTGAGGTAGGGAGTGGAGAGGGAGAAAGAGTCCCGCATCGCCTGTTTTTCCCTGTTCTTGCCCCAAAAACCTCATCTCAAAGCCCAGCGAAGGACCAATCTCAACCGAGCCAAGGATCAGCAGCTTGGATGCCGAGGAACCGGCTTCATTTCCCGCAGGAGCGAGGCGAAGGGTTTTATTTTCAATCCCTTTCCTCCCATAATACATCTGACACTAATCAGGGTTCCAGCCCCATGGGAATCAATGATTAATGATGTTAAATATAGCAGGAGATTGCGAGGGTAAAATTAGGCGCCATGCATAAAACATCACAGCTCCTCGTTAGATAGTCAAATTAGACTAATGGTTTGATGTTCACGCCGGCTCTGGCCCTGTAATTATGAATGGACCAACCTCCTCCCCAGCTGCACGCGGCTGGGACGCGGGTGCCAAGCAATAACCCGGGCTTGAGCCTTAATGAGAGCCCGGCGACAGTAATTAGTGCACGAGGGTGGGCAAGGATGGGGCTGGAGGTGGGCCTGGGCACCCAGAAGGTCAAGGGTGCGGTGAGGATAACGTCGTCCCATCCAGCAGCTGCTTTGCATCCCGGAGGGTCCGCTGCAGCTCATGGTCCTGTACCGTGATGGGATGGTTGGGGCCAGCATCGCTATGGGTTGGCTTTACCCAGTGGTCTGGCCATAGATCCAATATCCCCAAGGCTCGGGGTGAAGGTTTGCTGCTGCACGTGGCCCCAAATCCCAACGAGGTGGCTGAAGTTAGCATCGCTACAGGTTTGCCGTGGGGTCAACATCCTTGCGGGTTTGCCATGGGGTCACCATCACAACAGGTTGGCTTTGACCAGCATCGTGGCCATGGATCCAATATCCTCGAGGCTTGGCAGGAGGATTTGCTGTAGCACGTGGCCCTGAACCCCAACAAGGTGGTTGATGTCAGCATCGGTACAGGCTTGCCATGGAGTCCCCATCACTACGGGCTGACTTTGACCAACGTCATGGCCTTTGATCCATTATCCTTGAGGCTTGGGAGGAGGGTCTGTTGCACCATATGGCCCCAAAGCCCAATGTGGTGGTTGAGAGCATCGCTATGAGTTTGCCATGGGGTCAGCATCATTATGGGTTGGCTTTGACCAGCAGCGTGGCCATAGATCCAACATTCCCAACACCTGGGATGAGGATTTGCTGTAGCACATGGCCTTGAACCCCAACAAGGTGGCTGGGGTCAGCATCCTTACAGGTTCACCATAGGATCACCATGGCTATGGGTTGGCTTTGACCAGCAGCGTGGCCATGGATCCAACATCTCCAAGGCTCGGGGTGAGGATTTGCTGTAGCACATGGCCCTGAACCCCAACGAGGTCGTCGGGGTCACCATCTTTATGGGTTGGCCATGGGTCAAAATCCTTGTGAGTTGGCTTGACCCAGGAGCAGAGCCATCACTCCAACATCTCCTACCAGCACAGTAAGAGTTTAGTTTGAAAACTGCCCCCCTAAAACATCCCCCAACTCCCAGCCTTGCAGATTTACACCATCATCTTCCACCCTCCTGGTCACTAATTAGCTCCAAGCAATTAAGGAGCCCAAAGCCGGGGAGAGCAGGAGGGGGAACGCAAAGCCATCGACGTGTACAACGAGTTCTTCCAAAACCGGCGCAGAGAACACAAATCTGGCTGTAATTAATCTCATTATCAAGGAATGAGAGAGACGTGGAGCGGTTGTGTGGCTTGAAAGGGTTGTCAAAAATGAGAGTCCGGGAGGGATAAGCCTTTGTGAGAGTTTAAGCTCGGACAGCCACCAGCCTTAAAGCTGGTTTCAAGGGAGATCAGAGCGACAGGGAAATAAAGACGAGAAGAAGCCAGCCTGGAGGAAAAAAAAAAATAAAAAAATCAATAATGTCTTATTCCACGGCCCTTTTTGCTTAAGAAGTGAGACAAAAATAGCCCCAAAAGCCCCAAAGAGCCGCTCGGCACCAGCCAGCGCCTCGTTGCATCCCTGGCAAAGCCTGAGCCAGCGGCCGAGCACGAAGTGGGAGCATCCTCCAGCCCCCAAGGGCCGAATCCTGCCCTGCAAAGCTGCACCAGGACCACATCCTTCCCAAGAGGTATTCTGGGGCAAAAAGACCTTTTTTTGGAGCTGGCACCTGCAGACCAATACCCCCTCAAAAATCATGGTAAACCTGTTAAACAGGAATGTGGGTGTGCTCCCCCTCCCCAGGTGGACCCTCCCCAGTAAATAGCTTTATTTGGGGGGGAATAAAAGGGGAAAATTCCCCCTCCTGGCACTGGGGAGAGAAAAAGGCCCCGAAAGTTGCAGATGGTTATTTTGTGCCGCTTCGGAGATTGTCGATTGTTTGGAGAAGAGGAGATTATAGCCTGTCAGGCAACCTGAAACCGAGCCAGGCGGGATCTTTGGAGTCTTAAACCCCCGAAAACGAGTCAGCAGATTAAAAATGAGCAGTTACCAGGAAAGAAAAAAAAAAAAAAACCCACAACTTTTAAAAAATCACTGTTTTCTCCTGCAGAGAAGGAGGACGCAGCCCCAGACCCAACACTGCCTCTGTCATCCCTGTGCTGGGGAGTTAACGCCAACCTTGACGAGTTTTTGCCTCTTTTGCATCTTCGTTTGCTCCTCTGGCTTTAATTGAGCGGGTCTGGAAGGAGGCACAGCCACGACCTTCAGCCCTGGGTTCAAGTTCCCATTAACCTCTGGCCCAACCGTGGGCTAAGTGGAAGCAGAAGGCAACACCAGGGGATCAAGCCAGGCACGCTTCGCCCCCAAATGTGGGTAGAGCATCACCATTAGCAACGGGAAAAGGACGTGGCAGCTCTCAAATGTGGATTTTTGCCCCCTCCTTGAGCATGATTTGACCTTCCCAGGCTTTCAAATCCTCGCCGAGGAGGTGCTTGCCCTGTTACACCCCGACCCAACCCAACATCCTCCCCTCCCAGCTCTCCATCCTCTCCTGGGGGCTGTTTTTTTGTCTGTCCTCCCTCCACCCTCTTAAACCTTATTTCCCCCTGCAAATAAAAACTCCCACCACGACCCGACGTTGCAGGCAGCATCTTGCTCTGGTGAAGCCGTTCGGAGCTCGGCGCCCGCAGCGGATTGAAACGGTTTTGTCAAGGCAGACGGGAAAGGACGTGTCCACTTGACAGATTGGGGTTTGTGGGATGTGGGTGGGAGGCGGGGGTTGGCTAACAACCTGAAAATCGTCATTTTTTGACAAGGACTTCAAAAAGCTCTGACACAAAGACCGTTTAAGCCTTGTTTCCGCGAGAGGCTCCTGCAAGAGAGCTTCTCCCCTCGCCTCTCGCAATCCTATTAGGATGGTTTAGAGTCCCGTGCCGGGGATGGGATGGCAGCGAGCAGCCCCGCACCCCAAACCCACACCTCGGGGGGTGACAAAGAGCTGTGGTCCCCATTCCACCCTCCTCAATCCTCCCCATGGGCAACCACGATGCGAAAACAAAGCCACGGCCACGTTTCCAGGGGATGGGGACGTCCAGCCCGACGAGGAACGGCAACCGATCGACATTTATCAAGCGCCCGATAACGCCGGGGAGGTTGCAGCTGGGGTAAGCACTCTGCTGCCAGGGTCACCGCTTTAGGAAAATGTAATTCAACAAAAAAATTCAGGACTTATTTGTTTCTTCCTCGTCGGGGGTACCAGGAGCCTCGTTAGCCACAGGTCCCCATTATCAGCCAAGGGAGACTTGGCTTCACTAGATTTAAGACCTCAGACCTGGTGGTTTGGGGTTGTAAGCTCAGCAAATGGAGTTCTCCAGCCTTAACGGTCCCAGTTGTGACCATCCAAGATCACAGTGACCCACAGAGAGTTAAAGAGCAGGAGGTGGTCCCACCTGGGATGCAACCAGCACATCACCCAACACCAGTCATAGAATCGAAGAATCACAGAATCGAAGAATCACAGAATCGTTCAGGTTGGAACAGACCCCTGGGATCATTGAGCCCAACCACTGACCCTGCCTTGCAAAGCTCACCCCAAAACCATCTCCCCCAACCCCACATCTCGATGACCTTTAAACACCTCCAGGCATGGGGACTCAACTCCCTCCCTGGGCAGCCTGTGCCAATCTCCGACTACTCTTTCCACGAAAAATTTTTTCCTAATGTTCCAACTCTTCAGACGAGACCGCCAGGAGCCGGGTTGCATCCCCAGCCCCAGCAATAGCAGAGCTCACCAGAGCCCACGCTGAAGGCACCGGGTTGGCTTCCCCCTTCTTGTTGCCTCTCCCTTCCCCTTCCTCAAACCTCTCCCCATAGCAAAACTCCCCAAAGGCAGCAGCGACTTCTCCGCTCGCCCAACTTCTCCTCTTGGCAACCTTTGGCTGGCAGAGCCCTACTCCCAGGAATAGCAACGCGTGCGGAGGTCCAGCTCCTGCAAACAATGCCGCCTGATTAAGGCAGCTGCCTCATATCCTACCCTGGGAAAGGGGAAAATCTTCCCAGCAGCTCCAGCTCCCATTGAAACAAGCTGTGGAAGCATCTCAGGTCAAACTTTCCCGTTATGCCTGGCATGACCACCGGGGCAGCGGATGGAAAGGTGTTTGTGCAGCGAGCAGGACAACCCTTGGACCCTGCTCAGCACCTCCGCATCACTGTTAAAAAAAATATTAAAAATAAAAAAGCCCATGGTGAGACCTTGCACGAGCTGCCTACGCTCCAGCTATCATGCCACCCTCGCACAGAAGGGACCGAAGCAACCGCTTCATAAAGACATCGTGAATCAGCCTTTACCGTCGCGGCATTATTTTTAGCCGGGGACGCTATTGTGTCGCGCTCGCGCGCGGGAATCAGACCATGAAATTGGCTGGATGCAAGACTCGTCGTGTTTGTCAGCGCGCACGGGCAAACAAGCAGCTGAGCCGTGCCAGGGTGAAATGTTAAAAGCATTTAAGTGCCGTTTAATGGCACCTGATATTAGCAAGCCGGGCGTCGAAAAAGAGGCGGCGTTCTTAAACGGCGGCAGCCGGCCCCAGGAGCCCCGGCCAAGCGTTGCCCTAAAATTAACTTGCCAACCCAAATTCGGAGCCTGGCAGGGCACCTATAGCAGCTGTATAAGGGCTCTAGGGGAGGCAGCGCTGCTCAGCCCCTTGCTCAGCACCCCAGGGCGTTGCAAACAAGCACAGGAGCAGGAAAACCCCTTCTTAAGGAGATTTTTTAGACCACCTTCCCCCAGGTTTGGAATTGCTCCGACACAGTTCAGGAGGCATCATCCAGTTGTGCATGGGCTGGAGACAACACTAAAGCGGGGTGGAATATCCCCCATGGGCGTTCAAGATGGTCACGGAGGCTTCAGCATCTGTAGTTGTTGGCTAAAAATGGAAGAAATCGGGGTCCCTTTCCCCCCTTCCTTCAGGGTTTCAGAGGAAGAGGAGGCACGATCCGAAATCCTGCTTGGAGGGCGTCACCCAGGAGGAAAAACAAACCCATCCAAGAGGGCAATCAGTGCTCTTCTTGCAACCCAAATTGTTAGTTTAGCAAATGGCTTTTAAACAGCCCCGTGTTTTGACATCTCTCGAGTGTTTTGCTTCCCTTCCCCCCAACTCAAGGTGACTGCTTTCAAGCTCCAACCCTCTCCTTCCCGTTTGCTTCGAGGAGCAGCCGGTCAAGGCACCAAAACCGATGGGAATGGGGACAACCTCATTCCTCCCCCCCTTCCCCCGTCTCCATCCCTCCCCAATGGGGCTGTAGCTCTCCCCCAGTTACCTGGCACAGGAGAACCAGAGGAGCAAGCCACCAGCACCTGGGATGGAAACTCATTTCTACCTCTGCACTTAATTAAATTAAGATTAGCTCGGCTGGGGAGGGGTTATTCTTGATGATCAGGTGCTTCTAAAAAGTCACGGGGAGAGATAAAGAACAAGAGCCCCCAGCTGGAGATGCTCCTTCGACTCCAGGGCTCTACTGGGAGCTGGGGTCAGGTCTGGTTTTTCACTTCGTTAAGGTGCAGAGGCAATTAGCAAAATAATTTTTATTCCCCGTGCGGAGGAGGGCTGCAAAAAAAGGGGGAGAAGATTGGAAAAATAGGGATTTAGCATCCTATCTCCACCTGTGATGCTCACAGGGAGGGTCTGTCCGGCAGCTTTACCGAGCCTGACCCCCAAAATTCGAGCTTCGAGCTCTGTTAAGAGCTTATTTCCTCCGCTCTGCTCCTCTCTGCTGCCGTATTTGATGTCTCTCACTCACCAGCTCCCCGGGGGCAGAGCCGGAAGGAAAAGCTTCCGAACAAACACGGATTTCTAGAGGCTTGGCTTTTTTTTTCTGGCTTTTTTTCCCCATCCCCGCTCCCGGGATCGGCTGCTCTCCGCGTCGAAGCCGTGTAAGCCGGGCTTTGATACCGAAAGCCGCAGCCCGGCGGGTCGCTGCCTCCCCTGCTTGCTTCATAAAGCCGCAGACAAAGATACCAGGGGGGATATTTTGCAGCTGAAATTCATCTGCGGTCGCTCCCGGCGATGCCGGCGGGCTCGGGAAGCGCGCTCAGCCCGTTCGGCCCCGGCTTTAGCCCACCCAGCCTGCGCGAAAGAGCTGCAAAACCGCCCGGGGGAGCTCCGGGGAGAGGTGCAAACCCTGGGGATAAGGGTCGGCTTTTAGCAAAACTCCTCCCAGGCTGGCTCCCCAGCTCTGGGCCACCTGAAAAGCAGCCTCTGATTTTGCTGCTTGTGCCCCAAAACTGCTCTTCATGCCCCCAAACTGCTCCTTGTGCCCCAAAACTTCTTTTCATGCCCCAAAATTGCTCCTTGTGCCCTGCAAAGTGCTCTGTGCCCCCAAAGTGCTCCTCATGTCCCCAAACTGCTCTTCGTGCCCCCAAAATGCTCTTTGTGCCCCCAAACTGCTCTTTGTGCCCCAAAACTTTTCATGGCCCCAAGCTGCTCCTTGTGCCCCAAAACTGCTCCTCATGCCCCCAAATTGCTCTTCATGCCCCCAAACTGCTCCTTGTGCCCCAAAACTTCTTTTCATGCCCCCAAACTGCTCCTTGCGCCCCCCAAGCTGCTCCCTGTACCCCCCAAACTGCTCTTCGTGCCCCCAAACTGCTCTTTGTGCCCCAAAACTTTTCATGCTCCCAAGCTGATCTTCGTGCCCCCAAATTGCTCCTTGTGCCCCAAAACTTTTCATGCCCCCAAGCTGCTCCTTGTGCCCCAAAACTGCTCCTCATGCCCCCAAATTGCTCTTCATGCCCCCGAACTGCTCCTTGTGCCCCCAAATTGCTCTTCATGCCCCCAAATTGCTCCTCGTGCCCTGCAAAGTGCTCTTCGTGCCCCCAAAGTACTCCTCGTGCCCCAAAACTTTTCATGCCCCCAAACTGCTCTTTGTGCCCCAAAACTTTTCATGCCCCCAAGCTGCTCCTTGTGCCCCAAAACTGCTCCTTGTGCCCCACTTCTTTTCATGCCCCCAAATTGCTCCTTGTGCCCCCCCAAAGTGCTCTTCGTGCCCCCAAATTGCTCCTCATGCCCCCAAATTGCTCTTCATGCCCCCAAATTGCTCCTTGTGCCTCTCAAAGCTGCTCCATGTGCCCCTCAAATTGTTCTTCGTGCCCCCAAAGTGCTCCTCATGCCCCAAAACTTCTTTTCATGCCCCCAAGCGGCTCCTTGTGCCCCCAAACTGCTCTTTATGTCCCCAAACTTCTCCCTGTGCCCCCAAACTCCTCCCAACGGAGCAGCAACGCGCCTCCACGCGGGGCAACGCTCCCTGTGGCTCGCAAGGAGATAAACCAAAAAAGAAAAAAAAACCAAAAAGCTGGATGTAAAGAGGTTGTGGAAACGTCCCAGACGGGGCAACCGCAAGAAGAGGAACTTTTTGGGTGTCACGAGTGCGTTAAAGCTCCGAGGGCGACCTCGCTGGGGCTGACAGGGTGTTTCCCAAACTTTCCCTTTTTTCCTCCCACTTTCCCAACCCCTTTTGGGTTAAAAACCCCAAATTAACTTGAGCCCCGACCGTGTTTCCCTCCCACGTGGCTCAGCTGAAGGAGATGGGGTATTTTTGGGGGGGGGAGCAGACAGGACCCATCTATTTTGGGAAAGCAAAGAGGGAGGGTAAAGCCAATCCTAAAAAGTAACTTATTTAAAAGTCACTTTGGCTTCTCCCAGAGGCAATTAACCCCCGGACACATCATTCACTCCCAGAAATTTTATTTGGGGAAAGGGTTGAGGTTTGAGGGAGGGAGCGGTGGGGGCAAACACCTTGAGGGGGTCGAGGATCCCCAAAAGGGTGTAAACCAGGGGTGCTGCAGCTTCCCTGCCTGATTTTTATGAGGTTGAGGATGAAGGAGAGGAAAACGCCGTTTGTTCCTACCCAGCAGAGCTCCCATTGCAGGAAAAATAAGGAAAAAAAAAGGATTTTTATTTTTTTTTCCTGGTTAAACTAGTCCATCTGAGCTCTCCTGCCCGATGATGACAATTGCCAGCCTCTCCGTTTTTGCATTACGCCCGTGGGAGATATATATTTATATATATACAGGGGGAGGGAGCGCTGCATAAGCCTTTCCAGTGAAACCACTCTTCAGACATGCTTTTTTTTAAAAAAAAAAAAAGAAATGACACCCAAACCAGCTGATTCCCACGTCAAACCACCCCCAAATCCCCGTTTTCACTGTGGGGAATGTGCGTGTGACGATGTCCGTTGTCGCAGAGCCCGGCCCAAGGCTGGATCCTGAAGGATTTGCACTAAATTTGGTGAATTCTGGAGGAGTAGAGCACACCTGCAGGTTTTACATATAAATATATACATCATATATATATTTATACACATATAAATACACATATATACATATATACATATACACACATATATTGACAAATAGAAATAGAAAATTAAATATATGTACATATATATGTTTGTGTGTGTGTGTATATGTGTGTGTGCATATATATATATATATATAAAGAAATACACAATTATAGATGTATATATACTGGCTCCAGGCTCCTTGCCCAGAGCAGGATGGCGAGGAGGAATGGGATGAAAACCAGACCCAAGATAAATTTATTGCCGTAATTAAAGTCTAATTAGGGCAAAGAGACCCTTGGAAATAAAGAGATGGAGTTGCACTCCCCCCCAGAAAAGCAAAGGGATGGGGAAGGGGGGGAAGTGAAGCCTCTCCTGCCCTGGGGAGGCACACGAAAAGCTAAAAATAATTAAAAATAACTTTAATAGAGAGGATTTTAATAGCAAGGAAGGCTTTGAACCCTGAAATTCCTGCCATGCCCAGCACAAGGGGAAAACATCCAGAGCGTGGCCAGGGCCACAGCCCCTCCAGCCCCACCACCCCCCTCCCGGCTCCCCCCCACCTCGTTTTTTCTGCGGCAGTTTAATTGCTTTCCTCTTTTTAATTGCTCCTTTCAAGGCAGGTCTCTCATCCCAAATCTCAGGCGAGCCCGTCTTCACAACCGTCCTGCCTTTGCAGCTCAAAGCAATTTCTCCTTTGCTCCTCTCCCCCTCAGGCTCCCACGCTGATGATGATGATTATAAATTTATTTCTTTCTTTTTTTCCCCACCCGCATTGCAAGGGCAGGGGTAGAAATCCAGGAGGAATCAAACCGGCTTGATTAAAGGCAACGGAGGGGGATGATGGGCAGGGAGGAAGGCAACTCCTTCGCTCGTGTCTCCCGGGGCAGCAGCAGGGGAGGGGCCATGGAACCCTCCTAGAAACTGCTCAGATTCTGTTTCCACACCCAAATATTGGGGGAAAAAGGAAATTTCTCTTCGCGTGGCTGCGGCATCGCATAACCCAGCTTGTTCCCCCGGGCGACCTCCGCTCGAAGGACGCGGCCGCTCCTCCTGTGCGATGGGACATCCCGTTGGCAGAGCACGTTCTTCAAAGCGAAGGGAGAGGCCACAGAGATGCCATCGATCACAGCCCGGCATCGCCGTCTGCTCTGGAGGCTTCTTTGGGACCTACCGACGTGGCACCCCTAGGACGTGCCACCAGGGCACCCCCCCCGGGGACACAAAACCACAGCATCCCTCGGAGATGCCACCAGGGCAGCTTTGAGATCCACCACCGTGGCATCCCTACGAGATGCCACCAGCACACCGCTGAGCCATGCCACCGCAGCAACCCTTGGAGATGCTACAGGGCACCTTTGAGACACACCATGACGTCCCCAAGAGACGTCACCATGGTGCTTTTGAGACATACCAGCACGACACACCCTGGGGACACACAGCAGCTCTCCAGGGAAGCCAAGGGACCTTTTCCCACAGCAAGAGCCCCTCCAAAAGGCCTATAACCACCCTCTGGGCTGGTGGCCAAGCAATCAGGGACTGACCTGTTGGAGAGCAGCACAGGGGAAAGGGACCTGGGGGTGCTGGTGGGCAGCAGGATGGCCATGAGCCAGCAGTGTGCCCTCGTGGCCAGGGTCAATGGCATCCTGGGGGGGGACTAGAAATGGGGTCAAGAGAGGTCCTGCTGCCCCTCTGCTCTGCCCTGGTGAGGCCACATCTGGAATCTTGTGTCCAGTTCTGGGCCCCTCAGCTCCAGAGGGACAGGGAACTGCTGGAGAGAGTCCAGTGCAGCCACAGGGATGATGGAGGGAGTGGAACATCTCCCTGGTGAGGAAAGGCTGAAGGAGCTGGGGCTCTGCAGCTTGGAGAAGAGGAGCCTGAGGGGTGACCTCACTCCTGGTTATAAATATGTCAAGGGGGAGTGTCAGGAGGACGGAGCCAGGCTCTGCTCAGGGATGTCCAGTGACAGGACAAGGGGCAAAGGGTACAAGCTGGAGCACAGGAGGTTCCACAAAAACACGAGGAGGAACTTCTTGGCTGTGCGGGTGCCGGAGCCCTGGCCCAGGCTGCCCAGAGAGGGTGTGGAGTCTCCTGCTCTGGAGACTTTCAAACCCCGCCTGGACACATTCCTGTGTGACTGCCCTGGGTGACCCTGCTCTGGCAGGGGGTGGCACTGGTTGATCATTCCAGGTCCCTTCCAACCCCGACCATCCTGTGATTCTGTGACGATCCCACCGCAGGACCTGGACCACAGCAGATCCATGACCCTCTGCCCCCCGACACCCCACACCGAGGCGCAAACCATCATCCCAACCTTCAGCCAAGAACTGCAACATCCTTAATCTCCAGGCTGGGGGGAGCCACCTGGCGTCAGTCACCAGCCAGTCCAAACCAGGAGTTTTTCAGCCACTCAGCGGGGTTTTAGGACAGGGGCCGCTCATGAAGCCAACACTCTCCATCCTCTCTGTAACGCAGATGAAGGCTTGAGACTATCGGCCACCGCAGTTTGGACAGGGCTTGGTGACAATCAAAGACGGAGGAGAACGGGGAAGGGCAACTCCAGCTTTGTACGAATGGGCAAAGAAGCTCCCGGGGGTTAAAAAAAGGATGGAGGAAGCTCTCCATGGTCCATACCTGGATTTTGGCCACACGAGCCGAGCAAACGCCGGTCCTCATCCTCCGTGGATCGCTGCAAGGGTGTTGGTGTGGGAGATGCTCCGCGCACGATGCATCGCCCCAGGACAAGGGTCGGGAGCTCTCTCCAATTTAAATCCGTCAGAAAGAAAAAAACACAAATGTCCCCCGAGCAGTTCTAACCCTTCAAGGAGGCAAAAACCCCATAAACCTCAATTTTAGGTCCAAAAAAAATCCCCAAACCAGGTGGGATTGGGGTCACGCTTGGGTTAATAACGGGACTCAAGGCAGCAGCAACAAGCCCTCTTGGCTTCGACAGTTCCCCTCGTTCCGTCTTCATTTTGGGGTATTTTCATTGAAATGAGGAGCCGGTGGGTCCATAGGGGCAGCGTTTGGGGTCCCATAAGTTATTTCTATAATGCCAACTCCACAGTTACATACAGCATCATAATAAATACTTATTTTATTTTTCTTATTTTAGCAGCGCTGTCGCGATCACGCGCCGTGAGACCCCACCACACGCCACAGGGTGAGGAAAGCCCTCAAGGATCAGCGTCTCTCCCACATGCTGACCCCAAATTAAAGAAAAATAAGAGAAAAAACAAAGAAAAATAATAGAAAAGGGCGGGAAAAAAAAGCCTCGAGCTCCTCTACGCCCTTCCCAGGTGCCTTAGTGAGGACGCTCGCGGTCCCAGGGCTGCTCCGGAGACTTCCCCACTTTCCTCGTGCTGTTTCACAGGGGAGAAAACTTGATCAGGGAAGGCTTTAAAGGCAAAAAAAGCGAAATGCAGCCAAACCCATTTGCTGGCTAATTAGGAAAATGCTCAGAAACGGGCACGAGGCAGATAAATCTCCGCTCCCCGGCAGCAGGAGCCACGCCGGCCCATTTCAAGGTTGAGCGGTCAGGAATATCAATCCGATAACCGTAATGCTACAAATGAAAAATCAAATTGAAGCCGGTTAGAGGATCGCGTGATAAATTGATTTAGTCCTCAGACAAGTTTCCACCTCCCCGGCCCCGCGTTTCTCCGCCGCAGATGGAGAGAACTCTGGGTACCAGAGATGCAGGCGAAACATCCTCCTGGTCCGTTTTCCCGTCATCTCAGCTTTTTTTGGAGGGAAAAGGGCATTTTTAGGGCTTCCCGTTGATTTTTCTTGAGGACCGGCAGCTCCAAGCGGGTGTATTAACCCCTTGGATGCAAAGGAAAGGAAAATATTCCCACCTGAAGCCAAATTACAAAACGCTGCCAAGAAACACGTTCATTCCTACAGGATTTATTTCCACGCTCCCAAAATTCCCTCTCCTCTGGAAACCGCGCGTACTCATAAAGACGGGGAGGATTTTTGTACCAAACGTCCTCGATTCACAGTCAAAAAAAAAAAACCCCAGCTATTTCAGCGAAACCCCGTTTCGGCGCAGCCGGCACTCGCCGAGCGCTCCCCATCGCTACTTCTGCCCCAATATATACAGATTCCTTCTTTATACAGGTAATAATATACATCCTATTTATATATATATATATATTTTTATATATATATATAGATATTCACACGCAGACACACACGCCGCCTTCGGCCGTAGAGCTGGCGCCTCCAAAGCCCGCCGGGAGGTCGCCATTCCCACCGTTAAAATTTCTCTCCTCAAGCCGGAGGGGGGGAAAAAATGAGAAAAAAAGCCTCTTTTTTCAGTTTTTTCCCTCCTTAAAAAGAGGGCAGGACCATCCGCCGGCAGCTTTCGGGTGGCTTTCTGAGGTAGGTGTGGATCCCGGGGTGCTATAGCATCAACGGGACCTGCCAGATGAGGAGGGTGCTGTCGGCGTCGCCGCCCCGGCGCGGCGATTCGGCGTTGAAGTTCCGGTAGCCCCGACCCCCCGAAACGATGGCCACCGAGGAGATCTCCTTGCGCGGGGCGTCGCGGGCGCACGGTCGGCTCCGGACCCAGACGTCGGGGTCGTCTGCCATCTCGTAGATGGAGCCGTCCTCCTCGGTGTGCGCCGGCGCGCCGCCAGCCGGCGCTTCCCGCACCGACAGCAGCTGCCCGGGGAGGTGGGAGGTGGATCGGAGGCGATACTGTAACAAAATCCCTTTTTTTCTCATTTCCCGAGGCGGAGGGCCGTCCAGTTCGGAGGGTTTCTCTTCTTCGCCTTCCTCTTCCTCTTCTTGGTCACCCTTCAGCACGTCGGGCGCGAGGGTGCTCGACGCCACCGCCAAGAACTCCACGGGGCCGCCGTGCCCGTTGAGGGACACCATGCCTTTTCCTGCCCCAAAGAAAAATCCAAAAGAGGGTGTTTTTTTTTTTTACAGAATCACAGAATGTTAGAGGTTGGAAGGGACCTCAAAGATCATCCAGTCTAACCCCTCTGCCAGAGCAGGGTCACCTACAGCAGAGCGCACAGGAACGCGTCCAGGCGGGTTTTGAATGTCTCCAGAGCAGGAGACTCCACACCCTCTCTGGGCAGCCTGGGCCAGGGCTCTGGCACCCTCACAGTAAAAGAGTTTTTCCTCATATTTTTATGGAACCTCCTGTGTTCCAGCTTCCACCCATTTCCCCTTCTCCTGTCAATGGACACTGCTGAACAGAGCCTGGCTCCGTCCTCCTGACACTCCCCCTTGACATATTTATGAACATTAATGAGGTCACACCTCAGCCTCCTCTTCTCCAGCTGCAGAGCCCCAGCTCCTTCAGCCTTTCCTCACCAGGGAGATGTTCCACTCCCTCCATCATCCCTGTGGCTGCACTGGACTCTCTCCAGCAGTTCCCTGTCCCTCTGGAGCTGAGGGGCCCAGAACTGGACACAAGATTCCAGATGTGGCCTCACCAGGGCAGAGCAGAGGGGCAGGAGGACCTCTCTCCACCTACTTGCAACTCCCCTTCTAACACACCCCAGGATGCCCTTGGCCTTCTTGCCCACGAGGGCACACTGCTGACTCATGGCCATCCTGCTGCCCACCAGCACCCCCAGGTCCCTTTCCCCTGCGCTGCTCTCCAGCAGGGCAGTCCCCACCCTGTACTGGCACATGGGGTTGTTCTTTCCCAAGTGCAAAACTCTGCATTTCATAGAATCATAGAATGTCAGGGATTGGAAGAGACCTCGAAAGATCATCAAGTCCAATCCCCCTGCCAGAGCAGGAACGCCTCGATAATGCTACATAGGAACGTGTCCAGGCGGGTCTTGAATGTCTCCAGAGAAGGAGACTCCACACCCTCCCTGGGCAGCCTGGGCCAGGGCTCCGTCACCCTCACGGAGAAGAAGTTTCTTCTCGAGTTTAAGCGGAACCTCTCATGTTCCAGTTTCAGCCCATTACCCCTTGTCCTATTGTTGGTTGTCACTTAGAAGAGCCTGGCTCCATCCTCGTGACACTCACCCTTTATATATTTGTAAACATTTGCCCTTGTTGAACCGTGTAAGATTTCTCCCCGCCCAGCCCTCCAGCCTGTCCAGGTCTCTCTGAATGGCTGCACAGCCTGCTGGTGTGCCAACCACTCCTGCCAACTTCGTATCATCAGCAAACTTGCTGACAACATTCTCTAATCCCTCGTCCAGATCATTGATGAATATATTGAACAGCACCGGCCCAAGTACTGACCCCTGAGGGACCCCACCAGACACAGGCATCCAGCCAGACTCAGCCCCATTGATCACAACTCTTTGGCTTCTTCCCTTCAACCAGTTCCCGACCCACCTCACTACTCGGTCATCCAGACCACACTGCCTCAGTTTACCTATGAGGATGCTGTGGGAGACGGTGTCAAAGGCCTTGCTGATATCCAGATTTCCATTAAAAAACACCGCAGCCAAGCAGGGAGGGGGTTTTTCGGGTACTCACCGGTGATTTTGGGGATACCTTCCAGGCGGGGCACGGGCAGCAGCACGATGATGCCCTGGTCGGTGCCCACCCAGAGGGAACCCTGGCAGATGAGGAGGCTGGTGACACGGACGTGTTTTTGACCTGCGAGAAGGGGGAGAGAAATAAAAATTAAAGGAAAAAAGAAGGTGGCGAGGGATAAATTCGCAGCAGCATCTTGCCAGATAACCCATCCCGCACGGATTTCTCACGGAGAACATGCTCCAAAAGCGGCGCCTCGGCACGAAGGTCTCCAGGCCAGGGAAAGCGCCGTGAATATAAATAAATAAAAAGAGAACGGGAGAGGGGAGGAGGAAAAAAAATAAAAAAATAAAAGAAAAAAGTGAGGCTTCTAATGGCAAATGAATATTTTATTGCCAGGACTTAGCGCTGCGCGGCGTCGGACTCGGCGAAGCAATCTATCTGCGGAGATGCAACTCTCCGGTTTCTCCAGGAGGACTTTATTAATGACCTGTCAAGTTAAAAAGGATGAGGGAGCGCAAGTTCAAAAACGCATTAATACCCAACGCTCGCTCGCCCGGCAAGAAAAGGAAGTGATAAATATTTTAACATCCCCTAAAAAAAAAAAAACAAAAAAGAAGGAAAAAGCGACTTACACAAGTATCGTGCTTATAACTAATTACACAATTATGTCACTCGGTGGCTGGAACAAGGAGAGAGACGACCTTGTGAGCCCGGGGTGGGGAAGAGCACGGCTGGGACAAGAAGTTGGGGAAAAAAAAGGGGTTCCCGGGGCAACGCGGGGAGGAAGACGCTGCCGGCGCTGTCTCAGGAGAGATCCCAGAGGTCTGAGCTCAAACCTTCGCACCACGAACCAGCTCCTCGCACGGCCTCTCCGCCAACAAGCCCCCGAAGCAAAGCGACGTGTCTTAATTGCAATTAAGAGCCGGCAGGGAGGAGAAACTGGAGCTCACCCGGGAGGACGAAGGTGGTCCTGGTGGCGATGTTGATCTCCTGGAGATGCTCGAGCGTCTCGGTGTGGAAGAGGCGGATGGAGGAGCCCGAGGAGAAAGCCATCCAGACGCCGCTGCCCGCCTTGATCATGTGCGTCACGCTGGCCTCCGCGTCCGGGTGGGCCTCGAAGGTTTGCTGCCAGAAAGGGGAATTTATAAAAAAAAAAAAAAAGCAAAAACGAAAAGGGAAATCAAAGGGTTGCTCCTTAAAATTGCTGCTTGCTCGGGTTCTCTGCAGGAGCTGCTTTAGGGGAGGGGACCAGAGTGACCTTGTGGTCCCATCCCTCCTCACCAGCTCCGGCTCTGGCAGAGGACACCGAAACCAGACTGTTTCTGAACCCGTCTTGGTTTTTTTAGAATCATAGAATGTCTCAGGTTGGAAGGGACCTCAGAGATCATCCCATCCAACCCCCGGCCATGGGCAGGGACACCCTTAACCAGCCCAGGGTGCTCACGGCCTCATCCAACCTGGCCTTGAACATCCCCAGGGATCCACAGCCTCTCAGGGCAATCGATTCCAGAGTCTGGCCACCCTCGGGCTGAAGAATTTCTTCCTAAGGTCCGATTTAAACCTATTCTTCTTCAATTTAAATCCATTTCCCCTTGTCCTATCCCTGGACAGTCTTGCAAAAAGTCCCTCCCCAGCCTCCCTGCAGGTTCCCTTCAGGCACTGGAAGGCAGTGATAAGGTCCCCCTGGGGTCTTCTCTTCTCCAGGCTGATAACGCAGCCTTTCCCACCCCTCTAGGGTTTTTTATTCTTCAAAAGACTCATTTCCCAGACCGGAGGCACCTGCAAAACCCATCCCAAGGTAGGACGAGACCTCCCTGCTTCTCTCCTACACCAAAAAGCAGCGACTGAGGGTTCGTCTCCCCCCACCAAGAGCTATTTGGGGTCCATCCGCTCCCCAAGCTCCTCAGGGGAGCATCTCCTGTCAGACACAGGATGCAAACTGCAGGAAAACCAGCTTTTTTTTATTATTATTTCCCATCACAATTTGCCCCTGCCACAGATTTCCCCAAAGAAAACCTCGTGTTAGCGGTGAAGGGTTAAGTCACCGGGGGAGAAACCTGCACACGACGCCTCTTGCCTTCATTCCCCCTATGGCTTTGAAACGATTGCTCGCTTTAAAATTTGATTTATGTAAAAACGAGCAGATATTTACCCCTTTCCCAGAGAAGGCTGGCATAGGGCATCCCCTCCAAAAAAAGCCTTGCCCAAAATGAGGGTGGATAAAGACTTGGAGGTGACCTCCCCGTCCCTGCTCCCCACTCCACAGGGGATTTATTCCCCAACAGTTTATTCCCAAATCATCCCATCCAGGCAGACCCAAGACTCCATCAAATACCAGTTACACCATCTCCCAGCATTCTCTCCCACCTCTTATTTCTCTTTTTTCCCCCCCTCTTCCTCCCCCACCACTTTTCTCCTGCAAGAATTCCCACCCGGCTCCTGTCATAAATAAAATCAGAGATGGAAAAACGAATCCAGTCCCTGATGCATTATTCATCCCCGGCACCGCCGTTAGGCTGGATTTACGACAGCTAATACATGCAAACTAAGTTTGAGCACTAAATGTGAAAATTAAAGGTGGGAGCAAAGGGGTTTCTTAAAGAAAAAAAGCAGCTGTTCAGCATCCCCTACTCACGCAGCTGCGGGAAACGCCTCAGTAGCCTCCGTATCGGGTGGGAAGGGCCCAAAAAGCAGCAATAAAAGGTTGGGTTGGGTGTCGGGATGAGGATGTGAACCCTTTGGGGTTCAAATCTGTGTCCCTGCGGGAGGAGGTGGCAGGAGGAGCATGGAGGAGGGGGGTCCTGGCGACGTTCCCTACCTGGGCGCGGAGGCCGGTGGCATCGAGGACGGTGACGTGGTTGGCACAGCTGGCCCAGAGGGTCTCGTCCAGCGTGAGGAGGGCTCGCACGGGGCCGGTACCCACGGCCAGGCGGGCGGGGGGCTCCGCCGGGTCCCACAGCCCCCCTGCAGCAGGGATACGGGGAGGGAGGATGGCAGGGAGAGGGCAAAAAGATGCTCAGCGAGAAGGAAAACGCAGCCGAAACCACCTTAAAGTGGGTGCCGGAGCCCCTCGTGTCACCTCAAGCTGCCCCCGAGAGTCTGAACGCCACGAGGAGAATCGTAAAATCATCGAATCAAGGTTGGAAAAGACCTCGGAGATCATCAAGTCCAACCGTCAAGTCAACACCGTAAGCATCAAACCATGTTCCAAAGGATGAGGGGGAGCTCGCACACCCCAGCTTCAACCCCCCCTGCCAAAGCCACTTCGTCCCCAGTGAAACCAGATTTTTTAGCAGCAAACAAGAGGCCACCTGCACCGCTCCGGCACGTTCCTGGCTGGAAAAGCCAAAAAATTCCCTTTTTTTCAAAAAAATCATGTATTTGTTCTCGAAGCTCCGAGGCTGGAGTGTCTCTGTGAACAGCATCCAGCCTGGATTTGGATGAATTCCTCACCAGTGGTGGCTGAGCAGCTTCAACAGATAATCCCTCGCCTTTTTCTTATTTCCAAACCCATTTTTTTTTAAAATAAACCCATAAGATCCGAGGGACAAAAGAGCCTTTTGGGCGCTCAGACCTTTGCTCCCATCAGCAGGATGTTTGCAACCGAGCCGCCTTTCAACAAATCCTAATTTTCCCAGTTAAAAAAAAATCCCAAAAAACCACCCATGAGCTATTTCAGAAAGCTTTTGCCTTCCCAAAAAGATGGGACAAAGATTAAAAACCTCACCCCACGGCCCTACCAGCAGCTTGCTGCCCTCCACGGGCATTTATGCAACCGAGACAAAATTAAAACCACTTTATTAATTGGTTTGCCTGGTTGCTATGAGGTAAGAAAGGGGATGCACAGCACCCCAAAACATCATTTAAGTGGCTTTGCTGGTTTTGGGTTGACTTGGGTGCTGCTCGCTTCAGGTTCTCAGAGAAAAAGCTTTTTTTATCCAAAAATAGGCCAACGCAACACATTATTTGAGGCTCTTTCCTACCCTCTAGTGATGAAGGAAAGGTATTTAACAGCCCAGGCAAGGAGTCCCTGGGGAGGAAGGCTCCTGACCTGGAACTGGGGAAATTAAACCCAAAATCATGGTAATAAAGGGGCGGGCTTTGGTGTGGATGGGGTTTGGAGGTCAAATCACCAAAAAGATGATTTTTTTGGTTGAAGCCAAAAGCTCCCAAGCCCTTGTGTCAAACCATTCCTGCAGCCACCCCTGGAGCAAACAGCATCAACCCCTCGCTGGGTTTGCTTTCCCCCAAACTGAGCCCCTCTCGCACTCATCAAAATCCCCAAAAATAGCAAGAACCAAAAAGAAAAGAAGAAAGAAAAATGGATTTATCCTCGTTTTTAGCAGCCAGAGGATCTCGCTGGCGTGAAGAACCTCCCGCCCCGTGGTTTTTAAGCGTCCCACCAAAAACAGTCAAGTCAGCAGGGGCGTCCTCACCGTTTCTCCTGGGGTAGGCGGCCACGGTCCCATCCTGCAAGCCCGCGAAGAGGTACTCGGCGCTGTGCCTCAGGCAGAGCACGGGCTGCCGGCCGGGGCTTCTGCAGGTCAGCAGGCACTGCGTGCCCGTGTCCACGCTGCCGTAGACGGCGATGCTGGGGTAAAAAAAGGAAGGTGGAAGAGATGCAGGAGGTGCCCCGGGCCAGGGACAGCTGCGGAAGCCGGGGGGGGCTCACCTGCCGTCGCGTAACCCCAAGCACACGGTGGGATGTGGGGCCGCCGGGGGCTGCTCGGGGCTCGGCCGGGGCTCTCGGGTCCCTGCCGGTTCCTCCTCGCTCGCCTCGGGGATGTACTCCATGCACAGCACCGGCGAAGCCACCGGGAAGGATTTCACCGTCCGCGGGACGGCGCGGTTGAGGGAGAAGATCTCCACCTGGCCCCCCGCGCCTTCCTGGCCTCCCCCGACCTACAGGGAATCGGTAAAACAGGCGTTAGCGGCAGCTGCGGGCGCTGGAGAGGGCCAGCGTGACCCAAACCCGGCAGGTTTTGCCCCTGTTTTGGGGTGGTTTTGCTCACCCAGAGGTAGCCCTGCGGCAGCGAGGTGCTGACGGCGGAGAAGCCCAGCAGCGAGGACTGCACGGGGTTGTGCACCGCGGCGCCGAGCTGCGGGGAGAGACACCCCCAAATCACCCCAAGGCACGCCGGGCATCGCTGCACCCCCCGGAACTTGAGATTCAAGACCCACCACAGCCCCAAGCTTGTCTTGAATTTTCCAGAGTGGATTGTCCCCAATTCCTGCCTTTGCCACCAGCTCAGTCATCCCACCCGCTGTGGGATTTCTGCCTTTCCTCCCCAAAACGATGGGGGTAAAGGAGGAGGAGGTATCAGGAGGGATGGAGAAGAGGTTGGCCCATCGCTCTTACCTGCAGATCGAGAGCCTTGGAGGAGAAGGCGGGCATGTGGCAGGAGAGGATGGGGCACCAGAAAGGAGCTTTGCTCTTCTTGTCTTCGTCGGGACAGAGCCAGCCCGGCTGGTTCTCCTCCCCTGCGGCAAGCAGAGGAGATTTGAGGATGGTCATAGAATCACAGAGTTCAGGTTGGAAAAGACCCTTGGGATCATCAAGTCCAACCATTAACCCTACACTACAACCATTAACCCTACACTACAACCATTAACCCTACACTACAAGTTCACCCCTAAACCATCTCCCCCAACACCACATCTCAGCGACACTCAAACACCTCCAGGGATGGCGACTCAACCCCCTCCCTGGGCAGTCTGTTCCAGGGTCTGACCACTCTTTCCGTGAAGAATTCTTCCTAATGTCCAGTCTAAACTTGCCCTGTTGCAACTTGAACCCATTCCCCCTGGTTCTGTCCCTGATGACCTGTGAGAAGAGACCAGGACCAACCTCTCTGCAATGTCCTTGCAAGTAACTTTAGAGCGTGATGAGGTCCCCCCTCAGCCTCCTCTTCCTCAAACTGAACAGTCCCAGCTCCCTCAGTTGCTCCTCGTAAGGTCTGTTCTCCAGGCCCTTCACCAGCTTTGTTGCCCTTTTCTGCACTCGCTCCAACACCTCGATATCCCTCTTACACTGAGGTGCCCAAAACTGAACACAATACTCAAGGTGTGGCCTCACCAGTGCTGAGCACAGGGGGACAATCACTTCCCTAAGTCAAGTCAAGGCAACCCCCAGCATCCCTCCCCAATGGGAACCCAAACTTAATAATTTGAGGGGCAAGGCTCTCACCTCCGACCCCAAACCCCATGGACCCACAGTCCATCTCACCCCTTTGCTCCAAACTACTGGACGCCACTGCAGCACGTGGCCAAGCGACCGCCTTGAGCCGCGGCCAGAAAAGCCCCCAAAAATCAGACAACGTAGATAGAAAAGGGGGGTAAAAATACACCCTAATGTGTTTCTTCACATTAGGCTTTAATGTGTTTTCATTTCTAACTCGCGGATACAGGATTATCCCCCAGGCATCCCAGATTAAAAAACAAAACAAAAAAAAAAGCAACAACAAAACCACATAAACTGTTCAAAACAAGAGAATCAAAAAATCGTTCCAGCCCCAGGGGGATCCAAGCACTCAAACAGGATTTCAAATGATTTTTTTTTTTTTTCCTGCAGTGCTGGAGTTAAACAGGAACAGGTTCCTCCCTTGCTTTATTCATCCCATGTCTCCAAAAATGGGTGAGCCACATCCTTTCCAGCGCATAAACCCCCCAAAGTATTCTCCCATCACCTTCCTCCAATTTTTTCCCTGTCCCCGTTTCACGCCAGGATGCTCGGAGCGAAGCAAACCCCCCTCCTGCTCCCGAATTTGGCTTTTTCAAAGCAGGGAGTACGGCAAACGCCGCGCCGCAGGGGCTACTCACGCAGCCCTATCTTGGCCAGGTGCAGGCGGTTCACCCAGGAAATCTTGCTCAGGGGGTTTGGAGTGATGAAGACCACCATGACGCTGATGGGGCGGCCGGATCTGCGTAGGAAAAGCATCGCCAGGTCGACCTTCAGCCTCTTCCTCCTCCTCCCCAGAGTGGGAAGAGCCCACCCAAGAGCTGCCAACTCACTTGTCCGGCTTTCCAGGTAGCAGGAGGCGGAGGCGGCACTTGTTGGCGGAGTGGATCTCCTCCTCCTTCACCTTCATCATCCTCTGCAGGGCCAAGCACCAGTCCTGGGCCACCGTCATGTTCAGGTTCTGAGGGTAGGGGGGAAAAGAAAAGTCATAAATCATGGAAAGGCCTCCAAAACAAGCCTGAATCGCCCCCGAATTTCACCCACGGGGCTCAGGAGGACGAGGTGCCCAGCAGCCCCACGTTACCACAAAGCACCCGAGCGTGGTTCCACCCAAATCGTGAGTTTGACGGTGCTCTGGCCCGCAAATACCTGGTAGGTGCCATGCAAAGTGCTGATGAGAAGGGTGATCTGCTCCACCACCGCCAGGTCCTTCTGCAGGTCCTGCAGCTCCTGGAAGAGCCGCGGCGGCCCCAGGTAGACTTTATCTTGGGCGGAGAAACAGGGAAGCAAGGTCCCGTGAGAGGGATGTTCCATCCCACACCCCGCCAAAGCCAGCCCGAGGCCGGGTGGAGGGAGGGGGTTCTGCTCACTGTGCGAAGCCTGCCCGGCCGGCGCGTGCTTCTTGGCGCCGGCATTGTGGATGACGACGTTGTCCTTGTCGTAGGCGCCGCTCTCCTGCCCCACCTCCACCACCTGCACCTGTGGGAGGGCCGTGCTCCACTTCACCACGTATTTGGGCCCCAGTGGCACCAGGCTGCTAATTTCCAGCTGGCCTCTGCCGAGGAGGGGACGGAGAAAAGAGAGAGGATTAAATAAATCCGCCCTCTGCAAACCGCGTGTCGCGAGCCGAGCCCCGTTCGCAACCCCACGCCGCGCCCCCGGGGCATGCCTGCACCCCCAAAACGTGGGGCACACAACCACAGCAGACCACGCTTTGGCACCTACCCTGGGTTCACTGGCCTGGAAAAGGGAGGGGAAAACAAACAAACGAAAAAAAAAAACAATTTAAAGAGGTGTTATGGAGAACTCAAGGAAGGTTTTTTTCCCCCTTGTAACGTCAACCTCCACCAAGCCCTGAGGTCCCAGGCGGTTCCATGACCCTGCAGCACCAGGGGATGGAAGCTTTGCATGGACACATGCCAAAAGTGGGGGGCAAAGCAACCCCAAACCCATGCAGGTTTCCCCTCGGAAACGCGACCGTTTCAAAAGCCCTTGGGGTAGAGCTTGCAAAAAAAAGCTGCCCCAAAAAAATCGAGGTGAAGAGGGGGAAAGGTCAATACGCTGGCACTTTGCAAAGTGATTTCGGCTGTCAGCGACGTACTTGAAGTTGATGTTGGCGCAGACCAGCATGTCGTTGAGCAGGAAAACCTTCCTCTCCTTCGACTTGATGAGCTGCCCCCGGTCGCCGTACACCGTCTCCGTCAGCGTCTCGCAGAGCAGGAGCTGCCGCTGCCCCGAGCTCAGCAGCTGCAAAGGGGATGGAAGCAGGAGGGGCTGGGGGTGGGGAAGCTGCTCAGCTCGGGCCCCCTTTTTGCAAAACCCAAAATTCGGGTCGCTTTGGCTGTATCGCAAGGATTTTCCTCCAACCAGGAGCACGCACGGCCCCGAGTTCTGCAGGGACAGCAACACCACGTGCACGGTGCCAAAACTCTTTGCACCCTGAAGGTCCAACTACCCAGAAAGCAGAGCCCTGAAAGACCCAACGTGGTCCTTTTGCAGCCCCTTTCGGGTCTCTCTTCATCCCCCGGCCCTAAATTCCGATTTCAAGGCTGAGCTCTGCGGGCACTCCACTGCGGTTTTTGCCGCCGCGGCCGTCCCCAGCCCAGGATGTGTCGCAAGAGCTTCATTGAGGGGTATGGTTTATTTTTCCCCGCCAGTGGTTGCAAAATCAGGCAGATGTGACAAAAGCAGCTCGTCTTTGCTTACCCCCAGGGAGGAATTCCCCCGAGTTTGCTTTTTTCAACGTCCTTTTGGAGAGCATGGGGATCCCAGTTTCCCCAAAAAGCCCCGACGCAGAGAGGAAGCTCTGCAAAGCTCCGCCACCCGCCCCAAAACCTGAGGATGAGGAGAGGGCGAGGCTGAAGGACCCACCTTGTTGAGGCTGCTGCGGTCGCTGATGCTCTTGCTGAGCTGCTGGATTTCGGCGACTTGGTCGGCCAAGCGCTTCTGCTCGTTGAGCTTCTCCGCCAAAGTCTCCAGCTCGGTGAGGGCCAGCTGGAGGGACAGGCGGTCCGCGTGACCTTTGGGGGTGTTTTTCAACATGTCCTGGGGTGGAGGGAGAAAAAGGATGAGGGACAAAAGTCACCCAGAGAAAATGAACCCCACTGGGGATCATGGAATCACAGAATCGTTCAGGTTGGAACAGATCCCTGGGATCATCGAGTCCAACCACTAACCCTGATCTATAAAGCTCACCCCAAAACCATCTCCCCCAACACCACATCTCAACGACCTTTCAACACCTCCAGGGTTGGGGACTCAACCCCCTCTCTGGGCAGCCTGTGCCAATCTCTGACTACTCTTTCTGTGAAAAAAATCCTCCTAATGTCCAGTCTAACCCTCTCCCGTTGCAGTTTGAAGGCATTTCCTCTTGTTCTATCACTAATTACCCGTGAGACGAGACCACCACCAACCTCTCTACGACGTCCTTTCAGTTGCAGAGAGTGATGAGGTCTCCCCTCAGCCTCCTCTTCCTCAAACTCAACATCCCCAGCTCCTTCAATCGCTCTTCATAAGATTTATTCTCCAGGCCCTTCCCCAGCACTCTCTGCAGCCCCTTGAGATCTCTCTTGGATTGAGGTGCCCAAAACTGGACACAACACTCAAGGTGTGGCCTCCCCAGTGCCCAGCACAGGGGGACAATCCCCTCCCTGCTCCTGCTGGTCACACTATTTCTAACACAAGCCAGGATGCCGTTGGCCTCTTTGGCCACCTGGGCCCACTGCTGGCTCATCTTCCGCCGCTTGGCGATGACAACCCCCAGGTCCCTTTCTGCCAGACAGCTCTCCAGCCACACTGCCCCAGGCCGTAGCATTGCCAGGGGTTGTTGTGGCCCAAGGCAGGACCTGGCACCTGGCCTTGTTGAAGCTCACACCATTAATGTCGGACAGATCAATCAGATCTGTCCAAGTCTCTCTGTAGGGCCTCCCTACCCTCGTGTGGATGAACGCTTCCACCCAACTTGCTGTCATCTGCAAACTTACTGATGATACGCTTTGTGGCCTTATCGAGATTGATAAAGATGTTAAACAGAAATGGTCCCAACACCAAGCCCTGCGGAACACCACCTGTGACCGGCCGCCAGCTGGATTTATCTCCACTGACCACCACTCTTGGGGCTCACCCATCCAGCCAGACTGGATGGCCAGGATGTGCTATGACTGGAAGAGCTTTCTGCGCCTCTGTCATCAAAACCTTGAGGTGGTCCCCAAAGCTGTGACCCAAGAGCATGTCCCCCGACCACCAAACCCTCTCCCGCAGCACCCAGCCTGCAAAAACAGGGTGCAAAGCAAGGTGGGTGCAGGTACCTGCAGGAGCAGGATGAACTGAGGGAACCTCTGGATGGGCTTCACCATCAGGCCGTAGAGCGTGACGCGGTCGGCGCTGGCCATCTGCCTCTTCTGCAGGGAGGGAAAAAAATTAAAATTAAAACACCAGTGAAAAAACCAAAGAGTTTTCACCCCTTATGGTGGCCGGCAGTGCCACACGTCCACGTTTGGGTCCTGCTGACCTTGAGGAAGTCGAGGAAGGCAGGTTTGGTGAGACAAGCCTTCTTGATGAGGGACATGGCGCTGGTGAAGTTGTTGACGTAGTCGCTGTAGACGTCCAGCACCATCGACTTGGAGAACTGGGGAGAAGGCAGGAGGAGAGCCGCGATGGCGGGGGGCTCTCCCTAAAAGAGCAGGCTCGAAGCATGTGGGTGCTCGTGTTTTTGGAGCGATGCTGAGGATGCTGGCGGTGCCCCAGGTCAGGGCTGCATCCCTTAAGTCCTCCAACCCCCTCCAGAGGGGTTCAAGGAGAGGTTGGAGAGGGGTCCTCCCCAATTTTTCCTTCCTACCGAGGCCACGAAGAGGTCCCCGATCTTCTCAGCCGAGTCCCACTCGGCCACGCGGGAGGCGAGGGCGATCTGGAACATGGAGTGGCACTGCAGGATCTCCTTCAGCCGAAAAAACACCACCTGGCACTTCCTAGCGCTCAGCACCTTCGGCTCCATCTCCATCAGCGGGTTCCTGTAATCCTGCGCGAGACGCCGAGGCGTCGGCATCCTCACATCTGCCCCCCAAAACACCCCCAAAAAAGGGGGGGCCCCCTCACCTGCAGGATGCGTTTCAAGGAGTCCACGTAGCTCCGCTCGCTCTGCACGATGGAGCCCAGGATGTGCCGCCGGACCACCTGTAACGACGCCGGGGCTCAGCTGTGGTGTCCCCCCCATCCCAACTCCGAATAACAGGATTTGGGGGTCGAGAAGCGCCTGGGGGTGTTTCGTCGCGGCACGGCGCGCCGCAGAAGTGCTGACGCGGTGGCACGGCTTTCTGCTGACTCGCCTTTTTGCCGATTGCTCAATCACGGGATCGAGGGGAAGCCGCGCCCACCCTCCCCTCCCCAAAAAAAAACCCTGTCTTGAACCCTCAACCCACCCCACCCCAACCTGCTGTGGGTTCAGCCCCTCGGGCATGGGGCCCAGCTCCGGCGGGGGGGTGCTTCATATCAGAGACGGTGACCTCCAGGAAACCCGTGTCCTCCTCCTCCGAGTCCCCTGGGAGGGAAATTAAAAAAAACAGAACAAAACCAATGCCAAAAACCCCTCAATTTTCGATTTTTTGGGATCTGAAGAAGAGCCCGGAGCTCCACCAGCTGCTCGGCCAGGGATGTGGTTGGGTTTGGAGCAGTGAGCAGAGGTGAACTTCAGAGTCCTCCCAGCATCGCATGTCGTGTCCCCCCCCCCGCCCCAAGCGTCGGCGGCCACTGTCACCGGACACCAGCATGAGTCAGGCTGCAAGTGGGGACAGAGCCAGCTCCCCGCGGGGAGGGGACGAAAAGGGTCCCCCCATCCCCAAAACCCCACCCTGGTTGCAGTAAAAGCTCCCCCTCCCCACGCTGGCCTCATTCCAAGGATGGGGACAAACGGGGAAAACGCAGAGGGGGGGATTAGAAAAGAGTAGCAAAAGCAGCACGCAAGAAGAAAATGAGGAAGGCGAGAGGCGAGCGCTCGGCCCGGCGATCGCTTACCCGAGGCCGAAGCAGCCGAGGAGGAGGAGAGCGAGCGAGCCAAGGCGGCGGCCTCGCCGCGATGCGGGGCCGGTCGCTTCTTCCACATGGCTGCACCGCCCCGCTACGGCCCCCCCCGGCCCCATCCCCGTCACCTATAAATAGCCGGTAACGGGGAGGACCAGCCGGGGCCGGAGGGGAGGGCGCTGCCGGCCGGCTGGTGACCTTTTTCCTTCCCTAATTTTGGCCGGGAGGATTGCCCGCCCTTGGCTGCCACCTCCTCATCCCCCAAGCTCGGTGGCGCAGCGAAGGGATGCTCCAGCGGCACCCCGGCGACGCGATGCTCTGTCCCACCAGCCCAAAAATCAAAGCATTTAAGCCCCGACCCCGGCGAGGACATGCAGCGAGGCTGGGGACACACACGTGGGGATCCCCCCCGGGCAGCCCCGGCTGAACCCCGAGGCCGCCCGTTGGGATCCTACCTCCCCCGTGATGCTCCAGGGAGACCCTCGAGCTCTGGCGGGCGGGCGGCTGCTTTTCCGCCTCCGCCGCCCTCCTCCTCCGCTCCCCATCCCCTACGCGACAGCGGCAGCTTCAGGAAAACGCCCTCCCCCTCCCCAAAAAAGTCAGTATTTCAGGGTAGGTCTTGCTCTGCGCCTCCCAAGGGGGCTGGCGTTGGGGGGTCACGGGCACCGGGTGCTCGGAGCGAAGGAACGAGACGCACCGGGGATGCGAAGAGTGAGAAAAAAAAATCAAGTGAGAGCTTAAAACGCAGAAAATGAATCGGAAAAAGCTGAAAGCCATAAGGATCCAGACCGAACTGATTTTGAAAGTACCCTCAGAAAGGTGGGGTTTTTCTGACTCTCGAAAATAAAACGGAGGGTTCCCTGCTCACCCGGTGCTTCTTTCCGGTGCAGGAACGTCACCTTCCTCATCACCGCGATCTTGGTCTTCTCCAACCCGTCCTTGGTGCCACTTTTGGCCGCTTTCATCAGCTGGGTCATCTGCGTGGAGGGACGAGAGGGGTTGGGAGGCTTGAGGCAGCACCAAGACCCCCTAATTTCAGGTCCAGACAGAGTGATACCATCCCCCTGGGGACACCTCTAAGCACCAAATCCCATATTTCAGGTCCGGATACAGCGATACCATCCCTCGGGGCGACGTCTCCTCCGAGCATCGTCTCCATACGCCCCCGCGCAGCCCGAGAGGGAGGAAGAGGAGGCACGTGGCCAAGGAAGAAGGATGCTCCAGCACCTTCTCTCCCTTCGTGGGGACACGGCCGCAGGCAAGCCAGCGCGGGCGAAGCGGGAGCGTGCAGCGAAAGCGAAGAGGAGGGAGGGAAGGGAGGCACGAGCACATCCGGCCCCTTCCTGCGGCCAGGAGAGCAAAGGGTTGGGAGATGTTGGCCTTCCACACCTCAAATCGCAGCCTTCCCGGTCCAAACCGGACACAAACTGCCAACCCGGATGGTTTGGGGCTGGGAAAGGCTTTGCAAGGAAGTCTCTGCACCTCTCAGGAATCTCCTTCCCCACCCGATTTCCACCCCGTATCGTGGGGCCAAAAAAACCTTCTTCGATCCATCTACTGGCCTCGTCCCAACGTCTCTTGAAAAAAAACAACTACAAAACATCCAAAAAAGAAAACAGTTTGGGCAGCTGGAAGATGGAGACAGATGGACACGAGAGGCAGCTTTGCGGTGCTTAACTCAAGATATTATTACTTTTTCCTCTACCAGGGGATGAAACGGGATGAAATTCAGCCTGCATAAACTCCGGAAAGGTTTGGTTTCTTGTTTTTCCCCCACCCTGGGAAATCTGGGGGACAAAGGGACAAGGGACGGAGAGAGGACAGTACCTTCCAATCGTACTTCTGCTTCAGCTCCTGCATGTCTCTCCCCCCAACTCTTAAAGCCAGGATGTCCCGCTTAGTCCTGGCGTATCTCTCCTTTAGTCTATTCAGGTCTGGAGAAAGCTGAGCCCAAAGCAAACCAGGCGGGAGGAGAAGGCAGAGGAGGCGAGAGAAGGCAGAGAAGAGATCCAGGTAAGCAGCCAAAAAAAAAAAAAAAACCACATACAGAGGAGGAGAAATCATTCCAAAGCAGCGCGGCCCGGGCAGCATCTTCCCTAAAACCTGGCTTTGCTCGAGCGGGGAAGGCAGCAAGCGTGGGGAAAGGCAGCAGCCATGCTCCAGCAATGCCAAAATGCAAACGGAAAGGAGAGGAGGTTGAGGGGAAGAGAAAAAAAATCAAAAGAAAAAAAGGGGAAGGAAGGGAAAAAAAATAAACGAAACCCCCGAAATTTCAGGCTGGCTTTGTGCTGGCTGACACCGGGAACCGCAGCATCCTCTGCTTCGCCATCCGCGGGAGCAGCTGGGCTTGACGCTCCGCTGCCTTTGTACAAGCAAACCCGGGGGAAAAAGAAAATGAAAGGAAAAAAAAAAGAGGGAAAATAATTATAATAATTAAAAGAATAAATTCAAGTGTTACCTTGGGTTGGAATGATGCCCGATGCTTGGCCGGCTCGGCCTCAGCCTTGCTCTCCTCGCCCGAATCTTCGCTGTAGCTCTCGAACTCGCTGGAGCTCCAGCCCAAATCCTCGCCCGCCCGCGGCCCCTCGCCGCGCTGCACCTCCTCGTAGCTCAGCCTCCGCTCTGTCCCTGGGCCTGGCAAGCAAGAAAACAGCTCTTTTTCCTTCCAGGAAGGCAATTTTCCCTCCCCAGGGGATGCTCGGATCTCTCAAAATCTCTGGGAATACATCTGCCTTCATCGCTCCCCAAATCCCAGTGGTTTTCCCCAATTATCCCGACCCTGGGGCGTGCCTCGGTTTACCCAGATGGAAAAAGGGCTCGTGGTCCCCAGGGAGAGGGAACAGGGAGGGTCTGTCCCTACCGTCCTGCTCGGCATCGAGAGTTTCACAGGGGACATCATCGTAGATCACATCGTCCTCCACCGCCGGGAACTCAAAGCGCTCACCTTTGGGAGGGGACAGAGAAAAAGTAACACCCCCAGGGAGTCAGGTCAGCACCCCAGGACAGAGAAATCCTTCCCAAAACTTGGCAGTTTGGGGTTTTTGAGGGGTTTTTTTTCCCAGCATTTTAACCCACCTCGGCAGATGCTCTCTCTTTTCCAGATCTGGGCACTGACAGGGGGTGCTCCACCGGCTTCCCCATTGCTCACCCCCACCGGCAGCCTGGAGGGAAAGGGGGTCAGGGAGCACCCTGGGGTGCAAATCCCCCAGGGTCGGGGGCACCCAAGCCCCTCATTTCCCTCCCTCCTTACCCCCCGTTCCCACTACAGGGGTTCACAAGCACAGAACAAGCCTCACATTTGTGCTTTTCCCCCTGTTCCAGCTCTCTGCTGTTTCACCGACTTGGGGGCATCTGTTTTTTAGGCTTTTTAAGCAGCTCCAGGCAACCCAGATGAGGATGATGCAAACAAACCAAAAATGGCTTTTCTGGCCTCAGTCCGCAGGGCAGGAGGATGTGCCGGCATCTGGGATCATGAGGAGAGGGTCCCCAGCCTCAAGCAGGGGGGGTTCTGCCCCTCTCACGTGCTCCCCCGGGGTGGACAAGCCCTCCTGGCAGCCAAATTTGTGTCTTTTCCCCCCAAATCTGCAGCTGGGGTGAACACGGGCCCCCTCCAAACACCTCTCCCAGAGGGGTTTTTCCCTCGCCTCCTCGGCTGGAGGAAGCCCCCCCAGTTACATCGAAGTCCCCCCACAGATGCCCAGGGCTCCAGGGTGTGCCCAAAAAACTTTGGGCTCTCCTGTTTGCAAGCAATAGCGAGAAGCTGGGGAGAAGCTGGGAGGAAGCTGGGAGGAAGCTGGGGAGGAAGCTGGGGAGGAAGCTGGGGAGGAAGCTGGGGAGGAAGCTGGGGAAACCGAGGCACAGCACCAGGCTGCACACAGAAGGGACAAACTCCAGAGCCGTGCTCTCTCCCTCAAGGAACTCAACTCCCGCCCCCCCCCCAAAAATCCCTGCGAAACCCCCACGTACCCTTCAGGGGTCTCTGGCACGAGCCCGTCTGCAGGGAGGAAAAGCAAAGAGAGGCAGCGTTGGCACCCAGAGTCGCGGCGGTGGCAGCCTGGCCACCCCAAGGGGACACGGTGGGGACTCTGGGGACACTGGGGATCCCCCCCACCTGCGCTCCTCACCTCCGCCGGAGCTGGTAGCTCGCCGCCGGCGAGGGGGTGCCCTGAGGATGGCTTCACCACTCGGCTCGGCCGCCGAGTCCTCTTCCTCCTCCTCTTCCTCCTCCTCCTCCTCTTCCTCGCTGTCCTCAAAGTCGAAGGCTTCGCCGGGGTCTTCCTCCCCGTGGGGCAGGGGACCGGGGGGCTCCGGGGCGAGACGGTCGCCTGCGAGCAGAAACCCCGTCACCGCTGCGCCCCGGGAGGGACGGAGGGGAACCTCCCTCCACAAAAAAACCCGCAAGATACAACCACCCTTGGCCTTTTCACGACCCCCCCAGGTGATGCACCCCCCTTTCTGCCCCCCCAAAACATACCCCCCCCCCACCCCAGAGTCGTGGATTCGACAGTACCTACTGCGGGGCGGGGCGGCAGCTCGGAAGAAGCCATGGCACGGGGGGCCCCGGCGCTCAGTCCGCACCCTTCCCCGAGGTTTTCCTAAGGGAGGAGAAACAGGATGAGAAGGGAGATGGGGCTCCCCCCAAACCCACCTCCAGGGGAGGGGGCGACGGATCCAGCTCCGGCTGCTGCAAAAAAAAACCTCGGGAGGAAGCAGAAAAAAGCTGCTCGCACGGGTAAATCCACCCGGTGCCCGGCAAATTTATCGAGCTTGAGGTTGGGAAGCGCTGAGCATCCTCCCGGCGATCGATGGTTCGTCCGCTCCGGTAACCGGAGACCCCCCGAAAGGTCACCGGGAGGAAGGACGGAGCCACGACCCCCCCCCTCTCTCCAGGCCTGAGGGGGATATAGGGGATACCCAGAGCAGGATGATCCCCCCCCCAAAAAAAATCTGTTTATTTTTGGAGGGCTAAAACCCCTCTGAGCTGCAGCACAGAGCGGGGGCGACTGCCCCGTGGGACGTTGTAGCAAAGCCATATGGCCCCAGGGTCACATACAGAGATAAAAATATATATAAATATATATATACAGGGTGAGAAAGGGGGATGGAGGGAGATGAGGTTTGGGGTCACCTCCCAAACCAGCTTTAACCCCCGATCAAGGAGCACGACGGGCACGAGCTCCCCCCTGCAAAGCACAGAGCTCAAATCCCCCCGGCCAGGAGAAAATTAAAGAACAAACCGAACGCCAAAAGCGACACGAAAATAAACCCTCAGCCACACACGCCCAGCAACGCCACGGAAGGAAATAATAAAAATAAATCACAAAACCTCTTCTCGCCCCGCGCTACCGCCGCCAATATCCTCCTCCAGCCACTTTCGCAACGAGCGTCCACAAAAAATCCCACGAAATCCCACATTCCTGAGGATTTCTCTTTTTTTTTTTTCCTCTCTTTTTTTCCCCTCCCTGAACTCTTTCCCTGGCGAGCGCTTGGCAGCCGAGGCCGCTCTCACATGTCACCTCACATGTCACCTCGTCTCCTGCCCGTCCTGAGCCATTCCCTTCCCCCCAGGGTGGTTTTTTTTCCCCACAAACTCCAGGTTTTATCCCTACGGATGCCACCGCCAATAAATCCATAAATCCACAATAATCCAGGAGATGCGACGGAGCCGAGGACAGCGGGGGGAAAAAAAAAAAAAAAATTTAAAAAAGCACATTTTGGCAGCGATCCCTCCAAAAAAAATATATACATAGAAGGAGAAAATCACAAGAAACAGGGAAAATAACCAGAATAAAGAGATGCTGGTGCTTTTTCCCCAAAAAAACACCAGTTTGCTCACTGGTTTGCTGCGCTCTTCCAGTAAAAATAATGGTTTCCATGTTCAGTCCCAGGGCTGGTCGTTCTTCCCCACCTGCCGCTCAGGAGAATCATCAGATCTCCAAAACAACCCAACCCCCCTCGCTTTGCAACATTAAAAAATAAAATTAGAGCCTTAATTGCATCATTTTTTCCATAGCTGGGATGGAAGAAAAGCCGGCGGGGATGAGTTGCAACCGCCGGGGAGAAGCCCCCAAATATTTTTGGGATAGCAAAAAAAAGAAACGGCACCGAATAAATCTGGAAGGATGCAGAATAACCCCAAAAAGAGGCAGAATAACCCCAAAAAGAGGCAGAATAACCCCAAAAAGAGGCAGAACAACCCCAAAAAGAGGCAGAACAACCCCAAAAGAGGTGGAATAGCCCCAAAAAGAGGCGGAATAGCCCCAAAAACGAGGCGGAATAACCCCCAAAAGGAGGTAGAATAATCCCAAAAGAGGCAGAATAACCCCAAAAATAGGCAGAATAACCCCAAAAATAGGCAGAATAACCCCAAAAATAGGCAGAATAAACCCAAAAGAGGCAGAATAAACCCAAAAAGAGGCAGAACAACCCCCAAAAAGAGGCAGAATAACCCCAAAAAGAGGCAGAACAACCCCCAAAAAGAGCAGAACAACCCCCAAAAAGAGGCAGAACAACCCCCAAAAAGAGGCAGAATAATCCAAGGGGGGAATAATCCCCAAAAGAGGGGGAATAACCCCAAAAAGGAGGCAGAATAATCCCAAAAAGAGGCAGAATAACCCCAAAAGAGGCAGAATAACCCCAAAAAGTAGGTGGAATAATCCCCAAAAGAGGCAGAATAAACCCAAAAAGAGGCAGAATAATCCAAGGGGGGAATAATCCCCAAAAGAGGGGGAATAACCCCAAAAAGGAGGCAGAATAATCCCAAAAAGAGGCAGAATAACCCCAAAAAGAGGCAGAATAACCCCAAAAAGTAGGTGGAATAATCCCCAAAAGAGGCCGAATAAACCCAAAAAGAGGCAGAATAATCCGAGGGGGGAATAATCCCCAAAAGAGGGGGAATAATCCCCAAAAGAGGGGGAATAATCCCCAAAAGGAGGCAGAATAATCCCGAAAAGGACGTGGAACATCCCGAGGAGGACGCAGGGACGAGGAACCGTCCAGGCAGGATACGATACCCTTGGAAATCTGGATTTCAGCCTCATCCCGGGGCTCGCCGGCGGCTCCCTCCTTCCCAGGGAGAGGGAAAAAACCCCAAAATAAATCGAGCCGGCTCGAAATCCCGGCAGAAGAGCAGGGCCAGCTGCTAAAGCCGGCCCCGCGCTTGCCGAAGACGGCAACTATTTGCGGGTTTTATTCGGGTTTGGGGCTTTATTTTTTTTTTTTTTTCTCCTCGTTTATTTTTAGCCGGGCGGAGCGACAGGTCCCAGCTGACGGCGGGAGCTGCCAGCTCTCCCCTTAGAGCGTCCAACCTCCCCGCTCCGCCGCCTCCCTTTGTAATTTTCCTTCAATCTCAGGCTTTGCAATAATTAAAAAAAAATATAAATAATTAAAAAACCCCAACATAGCAGCAGGGATTTACGGCGGGAATCCCCGCTGCTCCCCCTCCCGCCGCGTTAATCCCGCCTCGATAAATAATCTCGGCGCTATTTATAAGGGAATGGGGGCGGGAGGTGTTTTAAAAATAAAAAAAAATTGCCTCTCCCAGAGCTTCCTCCGGCTCCTGATTAATTCTTCCAGACGGTCCTCGAGTATTTCCCCGCCCGGATGATTCTGCGCCGCCTCGGCCACCAGGAAACAAAAATAAATCAGAATTAATTCAGATTATTCCCAGCGGCCGCAGAGCAAAATGGGGATGTTTTCTGCCCCAAATTCCAGCATTTTAAAGAAGAATTCTTAATAAAAGCAAATATTTGTGGCAAAATACGGGGTTTTTCTGTGTCTAAATTGGGGCCGCGTGGCGCGTTATCAGCGTTTTAAGGGCCAAGTGGTTTATTTCTCATTTTTCTGAGGAGTTAATTGCGGAGATTTGAAGGTGTCAGTCAGGGATTGAGGGGTTCGCTGAAGAAAAATTATCCCACCACCTTAAGATTTCCCCAAATTGGGGGGTTTCTTGCAGGGCAGCGTGAGGTGGGGATGAAAAATAGCAAAAAGAAGGGGAACTCCCCCAAAAAAAAGCCAGAAAAAATGATTTTTTTAAACAAAAAAAAATCTTTCATATGGGGTTTTCCAGGGGAAAAAAGTGAGAAGATGGAATTTTTTCTTCCTGAAAAAAAATCAAAAGAATGGGTTCCCCCAAGGGAAAAAAAAAAAAAAAAAAAGCAAAATGATGGATTTTTTCCCCAAAGAAATGGGTTTTCCCCAAAAAAAAAAAAAAAAAGAGAGAGGTTTCAGCCTGAAAAAGCTCCAAGAAAATTCAAAACTCAAGGCAAAGTTGTCATATTTGAAATAAACCCGCCTCCAAATGCACCATTTTATAGGAAAAGCTCGTCCTGAACTTGGTGTTTCCCTTTTTTATCGAGAAACAGCTCTTCTGAGCCAAGATCCCGCAAATATTCCAGCTTAAAAAAACCCAACACTTGGAAAACCAGCCCCGTTTTCCTTTTTATTTTCCTTTTCAACACCGCCGACGAACCGGAAAAAATCCCTCCCTCGTCCAGCTCGCGCCGTGAGAAGTGCCATTGAAGGGGGAAAAAAAAGAAATCAGTAAAAAAAAAAATCAGAATTAGAGCATTTAATTAAAAAAAAAAAAAAAAGAGCCCATTCTGGAAATTCTTGCAGAGAGACCCAAAAAAACCAACAGAAACACTGTCTTAATTGCCGAAAATTCAGTATTTTATCCCAAGTTTCACCTTTGGGTGCTTTGCCAACCGATCGCAAAGTAATAAACTGGGAGGGAAAAATATCACACCCCAACGCAACTGGCGTTTCCCCCTCAAAAATCACCGAAAAAGAGAAAATTGCCATTATTTGCCGTCAAAATTCGCCCGCGGGAAGGCGTCGGCCCCCCTTGAAACTGCAGTTTCTCACCGACATTATACTATATGTGTTACGTATTGTATATTTTGGATTATTATATATTATAATTATGCAATATAATCATATATAACTTTACATTATGTATGTGTATCATTATCCTGTTATATAGTATGTTTTGTAGTATATGTTATATATAATATATAGTTACATATACTATATATTGTTATGTTATGTACTATATATTATTATATATTACATGCTACGTATTATATATTACTGTATTATATATATAATATATTACTTTTTTATAACATATTACTATATTATGTATTTAATATATTATATATATTTACTATATATTATATATAAATAAATATATTACTATATATTATATATTACATATTGTATATTGAATTGTATATTACATTATTTATTACATCATATACATAATGCAATTCTGCCACTGTGTATTTTACATATGCATATGCACATTATATATATATATATATATACATACACCAGATACTACGGGGAAACTACAGGGAGAATATAGGGACACTATAGGGAAAATATAGATCTGTACATTACAGGGAGAATATGGTGAGAATACATAGTAGGGAGGAACCCTGTTGCTAGAGCCAGCCACAGCCCGGCCCTCCACAGCCATACGTGTCCCCTATAGCTGCACAGCCCACCCCCAACAGCCACGCACCCTGGCCCCTATAGCCAACCCCTATAGCCACATCGCCCCACAGACAGCCACACCCCTGGCCCCTATAGCTGACAGCCATAACCACGCCCCCTATAGCCGTACCCCTGGCTCTTATAGGGAGCCATAACCCCATGCCCTGCAGTGATACTCCCATTCCCTATAGACAGCCATACCCATCCCCTATAGCTGTATTCTCATCCCTTATAGACAGGCGTACCCTGGTTCCCAACAGATGTACACCTGCCCCCTACAGCTGTACCTCTGTCCCTTATAGCCTTACTCCACTCCCTATAGACAGCTATAACCCTGTCCCCTATAGCCTTACTCCATCCCCTATAGACAGCCATGTCCCCTATCCCCTATAGCCATATTGCTGTCCCCTATAGCTGTAGCCCAATCCTCTATAGATAGCCATACCCCTGTCCCCTATAGAGATACCCCCATTCCCTATAGGTAGCCGTACCTGTCCCCTATAGCCGTTTCCCCATCTCCTACAGATACCCATACCCTCATCCTCTACAGCTGTACCCCCCGTCCCCTATAGATACCCATAACCCTGTCCCCTATAGCCCTACTCAGTCCCCTATAGCTACCCATAACCCTGTCCCCTATAGCCTTACTCCATCCCCTATAGATACTCATAACCCTGTTCCCTATAGCCCTACTCCATCCCCTATAGCTACCTATAACCCTGTCCCCTATAGCCTTACTCCGTCCCCTATAGATACCCATAACCCTGTCCCCTATAGCCTTACTCCATTCCCTATAGATACTCATAACCCTGGCCCCTATAGCCCTACTCCATCCCCTATAGATACCGATACCCTCGTCCCCTATAGCCGTTCCCCCACCCCCCTAGAGCCATTCCCCGTACCCTATAGCGATGCCGGCCCCCCCATACCCGTTCCGCACCCCCAGCCCGCCCCCCACCCTCCATACCCCCCCTATACCCCCTCCATACCCCCCCTATATCCTCCCTATACCCCCTCCATACCCCCCCTCCCCGCACCGTACCGCACCCCCGGTGCCGCCGCTCCGGCCCCGCCCAGGCCGCGGCTCCTCGGCCCTTTGTGTCCGCATCGGCCGCGCAGGCCCCGCCGGCTCCGACCCCCGGGCCGAGGGGCCGGGGGGTGGGTCCCGGGGGCTGTTCCCGGGGGTGGGTACCCGGGGCTGGGTACCCGGGGCTGCCCCCGCCCCGACACCCGCTCCCGGCCCGCACCGCGGGGCCGACGCTGCAGCGAGGGACGCCGGGAGCGGGCGGGACCAGCGGCACCGCCCCCCGGGGGGCCCCCCCGTGTTACAGCCCCCGTACTGCCCCCTTGTCACCCCCACACACCCCCCGACTGCCCCCCTTGTCACCCCCACACACCCCTCACTGCCCTCTTGTCACCCCCACACACCCCTCACTGCCCCCTTGTCACCCCCACACCCCCCGACTGCCCTCTTGTCACCCCCACACACCCCTTACTGCCCCCTTGTCACCCCCACACAGCCCTCACTGCCCCCTTGTCACCCCCACACCCCCCCGACTGCCCCCTTGTCACCCCCACACACCCCCCGACTGCCCCTTGTCACCCCCACACACCCCCCTTACTGCCCCCTTGTCACCCCCACACACCACCCCTCCTTGTTACCCTCTCACATCGCCCCCCCGTTGCCTCCCCTTGTTGCCCCCTCTTACTGCCCCCCCTTGTTACCCCCCCCAACACCGCCCCCCTTGCCCCCCCATTGCTCCCCACACCCCCCAATTCACCCCCACTGGAACCCATCACCCCCAGCAGAGCCCCCTCCCCAGGGGCTCAGCCCCTGCCCCCTGAACCCCCCCCCGGGGCTGCGGCCTGACCCTCCCCTGGGGATTTATCCGTCAAAATTGGATTTTTCCCCTGGATTTTTGATCCAGTGTCAGCCCACGAGTGCTGGTGCGGCAGTGCCCGTTATTACACCGCTATATTTATTACCCAGTGTATATATTCTATCAGCTGCGTTACGCATCGTTCTGTATTATTCCTCGTTAACGTATATCGTTACTGTGTGTCGCGTTGCTGCGTGTCATTATACATTATATTATCCCATATCATGACACATTTTCCTGTATCGCTACACGTTACGTCGTCCCACGCCATCACTCATCACATTATTCTGTGTCTTATTAGTATATATTATATTAGTATATATTATTTTAATATAATTAGTATATATTATTCTACGTCGTGTGAATACGCATTATTCTGTCTTATTACTATACATTATGTTGTGTTAGTACGTATTATGGGCACGAAAACATATCGTATTAGTGTATCTATTATATATATTATACAGCGTATATCATAGAATCATAGAATCATATGATATATGATATATCATATAGCGTGTGTTATGCTTTATTGTATATCGCATTGCTGCACAGCATCACACATTATTCCACACCGTTACACATTTTTTTATGTCTCTTTATGCATTATATCGTTCTGTCCCATGTATGTAAATGTATTATTACCCACTGCATATTATATAGTACACATTATGCATATTATATAGTATATGTTAGGCATTATTGTATATTATTACACCTCATATTATTCTATGTCATTGCAAATTCTATTATTCTACATCATTATAGATTATCCTATATTTATCGACTATAGAATATTATATATATTCTATATGCTCTATATATAGAATATTCTATATATTCTATGTATTCTATATATATAATGAAATTAAATATTCTATGTTCTATACGGAATATATAGAATATATAGACTATATAGAATATATATAGAATATTCAATTTCATTACAGATTATTCCATCTCACTACAGATACCACATTTCATTCTAGATTATTTCATTCTAGATTACTCTATTTCATTCGAGATTATTCTATTTCATCACAGATTATTCCATTATAGATTATTCTAGTCCATTATACATATTTATAACATAACTACACGATATTCTACATTATCCTATATGACATCCCACCCCACCAGCAGCGGGGAAGGCAGCTCCAACCCCACTTCTCCATCCTCGAGTGCATTTCCCCCACGCCAGCCCCCCCAAACCCCGCCAAAACCACACTCCAAATGAAAAAAAAAGGGACCCCCCGGCCCCCCTCACCTATCGCATCCGCGCCCGGCGACGATTTTCTCCCCACAAAGGAGTTTTCCGCTGGGTGCCTGCCGGCACGCCCCTCGCAAACAAACCCCAGAGCTGCCGGGGCTGTTATCGCGCCCCGAAACCGGCCGAACGAGCCTGGCGAAGAAAAAAGTCATAAAAATTTATATGTATGGAGCTGTATATGTCTATAGATACCTCCAGATGGCCCAACGGCCTTCGGGTAACTCACAAACAGCCGGAAAAAAGAAGAAAATACCCCTTTTACTCCAGGTTCCTGGCCAGAAAACCTCTTTGTGAGAGGACCCCAGCATCAAACTTCATCCCAATTTTTGGAAGACCTTTCTCAGCTCATTTTTTAATTTATTTTTTTTATGGAAGGGGGGAGGTTCTGGGTATCAGCAAAACCATCTCGGCAGGAATTAAAGTGATTGGGGTTTTTTTCTGATTTATTTTTGTTTCCAGCTCGCCTTCTAAGAAGCAGCCCAGCAGCATCGCAGCACTCAGGTCAATCCCGGGGGGGGGGGAAATCTCTATATAGCCCCGCTATACATCCACGGGGACATATAGGGACTGACACCCCCCCTCCGTGATCCCACCGGCGCATCGGCAAAACGGAGAGGGTTGAGCTTGCGTGCACCCAAAATCCCAGCACCTGTCTGCACACGTAATGTTTGCAAACCCCCCCCACGCACCCCAAAGTGGGAAACTCAACAGCACCCATTGGGGTGTCCCCAATCCATCCCACCCCCCCCCAAAAAAAAAAAAAAACCAAAACAAAACTCACCCGGTAAAACGGGGATCAAGGGGAGGTTTGTTGGCCCCGGCGCGGTGCCGGCACTGACTCAGCCGGGGTTGGGTGCCGGCGTCAGCAGGGCTGGGCCACCCCGGGGTGATGGGAGTTGAAACACACACCCCCCCCAAAAAAAAGAAATAAAAAAAGCCTTGCAAATGAAACAAAAAAAAAAAAGATTAAAAATAAAATATCGGTCATCTCCTCGGCTGGGCAAGGAGAGGCCAAGGGTTCCCCCTCAGTTTCCCTCCCCCTCAATATTTTTAGAGGTGTTGGGCTGCGGGATCGCAAATATTCGGGGGGGGGGGGATGTTTTTTTTAAGTCCTTGCTCGGAAGCGATTCCGGGCGCCTCCTTGCTCGCGCCTCCCCGCTTAGCCCCCCCCAAAACCTAGCAATGTGCTTCGGTGCCCCCCACCCAGGGTTGGGGGTCACCCACCCTCCCCGTCTGTAATCCCACCAGGATTCCTTCCTTCTTTAATTATTTTATTTTTTGCACCCTGAATCCAGAATTTTGCCCCCCCCCCTCCCTCCTCCTCGAGGAAAGGCAAAACCCTTCAATAAAGTGGCTGGAGCTCAGGTGGCCTCATCCTGCACCACCCCCTGCAAGAACCACCCAAACCCAGCCCCAAATTCCAACCCCTCCCTGGGCAGATTTACGCCCTCGCCGTAAAGCCGTTGAATTTCTGAGGGAACAGGAACTCAAGCAACCTGGTTTGGTTGGTTTTGTTTTTTTTTTACGGGTGGGAGCGGCGACTTCTTCAAGGAACTCAAAATATTTGGCGTTTCGGTATTTGCAGGAACTTGTGATGCGGGGCAGAGGGGATGTGCTTATCTTTAAATATAACCCCTACATCTGAAAATACAGATATGTATTTATAGCCAGCTGTGTCACCGGCGGGGATGGAGCCGGCCCAGGGATGTCCTGTGCCAGCACCCTCCTGGGAAGGCTTTGGGACACCTTCTCCAAGACGCACCCCAACTTCTACAAGACACATCCCAACTCCAAGATGCGTCTCAGCTTCTCCAAGACATGTTCCAACTTCTCCAAGACACGTCCCAACTTCTCCAAAACTTGTCCAAACTTTCCCAAGACACGTCCCAACTTCCCCAAGACTTGTCCAAACTTCCCCAAGACACGTCCCAACTTCTACAAGACATGTCCCAACTTCTACAAGACTTTTCCCAACTTCTCCAAGACATGTCCCAACTTCCCCAAGACACGTCCCAACTCCTCCAAGACACATCCCAACTTCTCCAAGACATGTCCAAACTTCTCCAAGACACGTCCCAACTTCTCCAAGACTTGTCCCAACTTCTCCAAGACACATCCCAACTCCTCCAAGACAGGTCCCAACTTCTCCAAGACACGTCCCAACTCCTCCAAGACACGTCCCAACTTCTCCAAGACTTTTCCCAACTTCTCCGAGATGCATCCTCACTTCTCCAAGATATGTCCCAACTTCTCCAAGACTTGTCCCAACTTCTCCAAGACTTTTCCTAACTTTTCCAAGACGCATGCCAACTTCTTTATGATGTATCCCAACTCCTCCAAGACGTGTCCCAACCTCTCCAGAGGGTTTTTTGGGGCAGAAAGACCTTGCAGGGAGCCACCAAAATCTGCTGCCCGTGACACCGCGTCCAACCAAGACGCCAGACGTCTTGCTGCAGGGATGCAAGAGAGCGGCCGGGCCGGTTTTGCCGGCTCGTTTCCCAGCGACAAACCCCTCAGAGGTGCATCAAGCCCCCGCAGCGAGTTCTCAAGGCACACATTCTTTTTTTCCCCGCTCACTCCTTATTTTCTTGGCATCTTCTGGCCGTGAAATTCCCACCAAAGCAAAGACCTCAGCTCTGGGAGCCCCATCCTGCTCACAAAAACCCCACCAGCTGGAGGTAAACCAGCCCCTCAATTTCCCCTTGGGAAAATCTCACCTTCACCTCCCCGAGTGTGAGCGACTTCCCCCAAAAAACTCAAAAAAATTATAAAAATATAAAAAATCATGGAAAGGGGGTTTCATTTATGGCAGCGCATCGCAGGCTGCGCCCCAGCACCCACCCAAAGCCGGGACGGGGCACTTTTTGCTCGCAACCCCCCTTTTTTCTCATCATCATGGGAAGTTTTCCCCCCAGGGATACCCCAAAACCCATGGAGGGGAGCAAACCCAGCAGCCAGATGCGGGATTGGAGAAGCCAAGGTCAAGGTCACACCGGGTGAGGCGCTCCCCATCCCTTGGGAACCAGCAGGGAAAACCAGTTTGCCCAGGAAAAACCAGTTTAACCTGCGGCCTGACGCAACCCGCCGGCTTCCCAGCGGGGGGATGGTGAAAAAAATCACATTTTTTAGGGATAACCGGCAGGCTGGCAGCCATTTAATGACATCATGTTGCTCCCGGTACGATGGAAACCCCCTAAATAAACCCAAATCTCTCCCCGTCTCGCTCCGGGAAACGACGCTTTGATTTTTCATTTTGACCAGAATTAGGGGGAAAAAAAGATCGGCGGGACGGGAGGCGGCTGCGCCGAGATGTTCCGCGGCTGATCCAGTAAGTCATAAATTCATTTTTTTTATTCCCTACAAAGCATCATCAAGGTTTTGGGGTTATTTCTCTTATTTTTCTTAAATAATTTCGGGTTCCGCCAGCGGTTCGGCGGGTTTTTTTTTGGCGGTAGTTTTGGGGTTTGGGGGCCCTGGATCGCATAAAGATTCCAAATCCTCCAAAGAATGACCAATTTGTAGAAAAATCACTAATTCATAACCGCTTGCAAACGCATCACGTACGGCGAACGCCTCAAAAATGACGAATTCGTCAGGCGTCATAAATGCATCGCCCGCCGCAAGCCCGTTGTTAAAAATCGGAAAGAAAATGAAAAATTGGCAATGTATAAAAATCGGAAATATATCAAATCGGAAATATTACGACTTGCAATTGCACCATATATTGCAAACACACCCCCTGTCGCACGGGAAAAGCAAAAATGAGGCTGCTAAGGAGGGTTGGGGTAAACGCCTGCGTCGTCTCCCTCCTGTGAAATCTCTTTTTGCAATAATCTTACCCCAGGTTTTAAAAAAAACACAACAAAATAAACGCCGCTGCAATGAGGCGAGTGAGCGCGTCTCCCCTCCTGCAAAAAAATCATATATATGTGTATATATAATTTAGATGTATGAATACAACATACAAAAATAATACATAGCTAAATATAAATATATAAATAAAAATATATATTTATATAAAAGTATAAACATAAATAATATAAAATATAAATAATATAAAAATACATAAAGATATAAATATACATGCATACAGAAATACATAAAAATATATCGAATATATAAAAATATATGAATATTTAAATACATATAATATATAACTAAATATACATAAAATATATAAAATATACATATTAAATCTATAAACATATATAATTTTTTTAAAAAAAATATTTTTTGAGAGTGGAAAAAAATCACTTTGCACTCAAAGCCATATCTGTAACTCCTGGGAGGGAGGGGGGAAACCTCTTTGCAATAAAGGCAGAATCTAAATTTATTTCTTGGGGGGGGGGAAAAAAATCACGAAAGCGACATCTCGGAGGAGACAAAACCCCCTTTGCAACGAGCTGCTCTGGGGGAAAACCCCACGAATTCTCCAGGAAAAAAATAAAAAATTTAAAAATATAAAAAAAAATAAATATACGAGGGCAATTTTCTTTGCTCTTTCTTCGCTCCCCGAGTCTTCCCAGCCTGGAGATGGAGCTGTGGGTGCCGAGCTGGACTCTGCAGCCTCTTCCTCTTCGAATCGAGCTGCTTTTTTTTTTTTTTTTCCTCTTTTTCTTTCCTTCCCCCCCTCCTTTTCCTTTTTTTTTTTTCCTTTTTTTTTCTCCCCCCCCCCCCCCCAGCCCGTACATGTGTTTCTGTTTTGTATCGTTGCATTCGTGCCGCCGCCTCGTATTTACATTCGCGGGGCAGCCGGTGGGTGGGCGCTAAAGGGAGGAAAAAGGAGGGGGGGGAAAGAAGAAGAAAAAAAAAAGAAAAAAAAAAGAAATTACCTCTTTTTTTTTTTTTTTCTTGCAACAGGAACCACCACCAAAAATATTGCAAAGGCCCCGAGTTGGTGCTTTCTTTATGCACCCTTCGCCCTAAAATCAGGTTTGCAATTTTGGGGAGTTGGGGGGGGGGGGGGGGATAAAAAGGGATGGGGGGGGGGAGGAGGAGGAGGGGAAAAGGGGATGGGGGGGGCTAAAAAGGCTTTAAAAAAAAAAAAAAAAAAAAAAAGGCAGCGGATCCACGTGGTTTAATGGGGCCAGACGGAGCCCATTGTTCCCCCGAATAATAAAGGGGAAATTCGATTTAAAACTGGGGGGGGGGGGGGGGGGGGCACACACGGGGCACCCCCCAACCGCGCACGGGGCTGCGAGGGTTTTGTAAACCCCCCCCCCAAAATATCCATAGCCCTTCCCCCCCCCCCCCCAAAATAAGGCTGGAGGAGCACAAGGGGCCCCCCCTGCCCCAAAAGCAGGTGGGGGGGGGAGCAGGAGGGGGTCTGGGGGGGGGGAAAAGTGGGGAGACCCCCCGTGCGCAGCTTTTTGGAGGGGGGCGGGGAGGGTTTTTGTTTCCGGGCCGTTCGCTTGTGAATTCTGCCCCCCCCCCCCGCTTCGCGACTTCCCCTCTAAATCGTCCCTTTGTGTCCCCCCCCATCCACCCCCCAATAGTCTCTTTGCGCCCCCCCCCGGGCACCCCCCGAGCTACAAAACCCCCTTTTTTGCAATTCCCCCCCCCCCCCCCCCCCCGTACAACCCTCCGGTTTGCAACCCCCCCCCCCCGCCGCAAACCGTCCCTTTCCTTTTGGAACCCCCTTTTGTAGCCCCCCCCCCCATTTGTAGCCCCTTTTTGTAGCCCCCCCCCCTTTTGCAAATCGCCCCTTGCCAAGTCCCCTTTGCCCCCCTCTTTTTCCACCCCCCCTCTTTTTCCACCCCCCCTTTGCAAATCGTCCTTTTGCACCTCCCTTTTCTGCCCCCTTTGTGCCCCCTTTGCAGCCCCCTTTGCACCCCTTTATTGCAGCACCCCCCCTTTGCACACCCCCCTTCCCACCCCTTTATTGCAGGATCCCCCTTCCCCACCCCTCCCCTCGCACCCCCTTTTTGCACCCCCCCTTTTTCACCCTCTTTTTGCACCTATTCCTTGCAACCCTCCCTTCTACCCCTTTATTGCACCCCCGTTTGCACCCCCCCTTCCCAATCTCTCCTCCTGCACCCCTTCTTTGCAAACCTCCCCTTTCCATCTCTTTACAGCAGATCCCCCCTTCTGCACCCCCTTTTAGCACCCCCTTTCCGCACCCCTTTTTTGCAGACCCCCTTTTTGCACCCCTTTTCTGCACCCTTTCTTTCCATCCCCCCTTTCCACCCCTTTATTACAGACCCCCCTTTTTGCACCCCTTCTTGGCAACCCCCCTTTCCACCCCCTTACAGCAGACCCCCCCCTTATTGCACCCCCTTTTGCACCCTCTCTTTGCACCCCTTCTTTCCAACCCCCTTTCCACCCCTTTATTTCAGACCCCCCTTATTGCACCCCCTTTTTTCACCCCCTTTCTGCACCCCTTCTTCCCAACCCCCCCTTTCCACCCCTTTATTGCAGACCCTTCCTTTTTGCACCCCCTTTTTCACCCCCTTTCCACCCCTTTATTGCAGACCCCCCTTATTGCACCCCCTTTTTTCACCCCCTTTTTGCACCCTTTCTTTCCAACCCCCCCTTTCCACCCCTTTATTGCAGACCCCCCCTTATTGCACCCCCTTTTTTCACCCCCTTTCTGCACTCCTTCTTTGCAACCCCCCCCTTCCCACCCTTTTTTTGCAGACCCCCCCCCCCCCATGCAAGTGCATCATCCCGGGGGCGCCTCCCCACTCCCTCCCGGGCCCTTTTCCCGGGGGCAGGGGGGTGTCAGTGGGTGTGTTGGGGGGTTCCTGCCGGTGACCCCCCGGTTCCCCCGCAGGCCATGCCCCGGCGGAAGGCGGCGGGGCCGCCCTGGGACGCGGCTCCGGGCATCGCGGCGGGGCCGGGGCGGCGGCGAGCGGGGGCGGCGGCGGGACCGGGCGGGCGGCGGCGGCCGCGACCCCAGCGGGCAGGAGGAGGAGGAGGAGGAGGAGGAGGCAGCAGCGGAGGCAGCAGCGATGAGGAAGCGCCCCGGGAGCGGCGGCCGCGGGACGGCAGCCCCGGCGGGAGGAGAACCGGCCGCACCGGCCCCCCCGGGGGAGGAGGAGGAGGAGGAGGAGGAGGAGGAGGCGGCGGCGGGGGGGGCGGCGAGGGGACAGAGCGTCGTCATCTGCGAGCCCGAGCACAGCAAGGAGCGCATCGTGAGCGGTCGCAACCCCCCCTGCCCTGCACCCCGAAATGTGGCTATGCCCCCACTGCACCCCCCGTTGCATCCCTGCCCTGCACCCCGCCACTGCACCCCAAAATGCAGCTACACCCCCTGTGCACCCCCCCATTGTATCCCTGCCCTGCACCCCCCCGGTGCACCCCGAAATGCAGCTACACCCCCACTGCACCCCCCCCGTTGCATCCCCTCCTGCACCCCTTATTGCCCCCCACTTACACCCCTTTGACACCCCCCCCATATTTGGACCCATTAATGCCCCCCCCGCAGCCCTCTGAGGCAGCCCCCATCCCCCCCGCTGTCCCCCAGCGTCCCCCCACTTCCCAGATGTCCCCCCCCCTGTCCCCAGTGTCCCCGTGTCGCCAACAATCTAGCTGTCTCCCGCATCTCAGATGTCCCCAGTGTCCCCCACGTCCCCTCCTGCCCCCCACATCCATGACGCCCCCATGTCTCGGGTGGTCCAGATGTCCCCCTTGTCCCCAATGTCCCCCCCTCATCCCTCATGTCATGGGATCATTAAGGTCAGAAAAAACCTCCAAGATAATCACGTTGAACCATCCGCCGTGTCCCCATGTCCCTGATGTCCCCAATGTCCCCCGCGTTCCTGATGTCACAGAATCATTAAGGTTGGAAAAGACCTCCAAGATCGTCACATCCCCCACGTCCCACACAACCCTGATGTCTCACATAGTCCAGATGTCTCCAATGTCCCCTTCGTCCCCAATGTCCCCCTGTCCCCAATGTCCTCCTCATCCCTGATGTCCCCCATGTCCCCGATTCCATAGCATCAGTCTCCGAGATCATCCCATCCAACCCTCAACCCCAAGTCCCTACTGTCCCCGTGGCACTGACGGTCCAGATGTCCCCCGCGTCCTTGCTGTCCCCAATGTCCCCGCTGTCCCCGTCCCCGTGGCGCTGACGGGGTGTCCGTGTCCCACAGAAGCTGGAGGGCTCCAGGTGCCGGGGGCAGCTCCTCATCTTCGGAGCCACCAACTGGGACCTGATCGGCCGCAAAGAAGTGCCTAAGCAGCAAGGTGAGCGCCGGCGCCTCGAACTGAAGGGCTTTGAGCCTGATTTTTGTGCATTTATATTTATTTTTCATAAAAATTGCCTATTTTTAGTCATTCTCTCTTTGCTTTTTCATTTTTTCTAAAGCCGGCCGTGAGCTGGGCTCTCCCGCAGCGCGGGATAAACACGTTTTCTCCCGCCTTTAATTCATTTTTGCTGCTTGGTTTCTGCACATAGATATTTAAATTAATGCTGATTAATTAATACTTTTCAGAGAGTGTTTGGGGGTTTTTTTTGGGTTTTGGGGTTTTTTTTGCAGTCACCTGGTGTAGTCTGGGCCAGAACTTGGGGTGAGCCGGATCTCTCGCGAAGCTGATTTTTTGTGCATTTGCATTTAATGAAAACTTTTACTTACGTTTCTGCACTCGTCTATAATTATTATTTTTATTAATCCGTATTTCTTTTGCGGAAGAAGCGTGATCCGGGTCAGAGCCTGGGATGCGCTGGATCTCCCGCGAAACAAAATTCTCTGCTTATCTTTAACGGAAAATGCATTTGTATTTAATGAATTTTCCTCCTTATTTTTGTGCGTTTACAGCTAATAATTACTTTTATTAATTAACCTTTTGGGAGTTGTTTTTTTCTTCCCCCATAACCTGGGCCAGCATTTGGGGGCGTGGGGTGCAAAACAAACGCTCTGGCTCATGTTTTTACGCCGTTACATTTTTACACATTTTTCTTTCTACACGTTTATATTTTTATGCATTTCTAATAATTTTTTTTTAATGAATTAATTGGGGGTCGGGGATTGCAGTTGCATAATCTAAGCCAGAGCTCGGGGCGCGCCGGATCCCCCTGCGAAGCAACAAAAAAAGCCGCGCCGCTTGTATTTTATGCATTTGTATGCATTCATGTATCGTTCTGTGCATTTGTATTTAATTTTTTTATTAATTAATTAATTTGAGGTTGCAGTTGCAGAATCCGGACCAGAGCTCGGGGCGCGTAAAGTGAAATTAAAGCTTTTTTTTTAATTTTTTCTTTATATTTCATTGAATTTTCTGCTTGCTTGTCTGCGCTCAGCCTTAATATATATATTTTTTTAATTAATTTTTTTTTTTTTTTAAATGCAGTTGCATATCGGAACCTGGGCCAGAACCTGTGGGGGCCGCACAGGTACGGGTGCCTCTCAGGGATTCGGGTGCGGAGCGTGGTGTCGGGCCCCTGCGCCGCTCACAGCCTGCTCATCACCGCCGAGGGCAAGCTCTGGAGCTGGGGTGAGCGCCCCCGGGACCCCCCAAACCCCCTCCCGAGGCAGGAGGGAGCCTTAGGCCTCTCGTATTTTTTTCTGAAAAAAAAAAGAACCGGCAAAAAATGGCGATTTTGGGGCAGGTCGCAACGAAAAAGGGCAGCTGGGCCACGGGGACACGAAGCGGGTGGAGGCACCGAAGCTCATCGAGGTGCTGGGGGGTGAAGCCATCGTGCTGGCAGCCTGCGGCCGCAACCACACCCTGGCGCTCACAGGTACCGCGGAGGGGTAAAAAACCCACAAATTGGCCAAAATTGGCCTCGAAATGCCACTTTCCCTTTCTCATCTTTCCTTTTCCCTTCTTTCTCTTTCCCTTTCCCTTTCTCTTTCCCTTCTTTCCCTTCTTTCTCTTTCCTTCTCTTTCCCTTCTTTCTCTTTCCTTCTTTCTCTTTCCCTTTGTTCCCTTTCCCTCTTTCCCTTTCCCTCTTTCCCTCTTTCCCTCTTTCCCTCTTTCCCTCTTTCCCCCTTTCCCTTCCCCTTCCCCTTCCCCTTTCCCTTTCCCTTCCCCTTTCCCTTTCCCTTCCCCTTTCCCTTCCCCTTTCCCTTTCCCTTTCCCTTTCCCTTTCCCTTTCCCTTTCCCTTTCCCTTCCCCTTCTTTCCTTTCCCTTCTTTCCCTTTCCCTTTCCCTTTCCCTTTCCCTTTCCCTTTCCCTTTCCCTTTCCCTTTCCCTTTCCCTTTCCCTTTCCCTTTCCCTTTCCCTTTCCCTTCTTTCCCTTTCCCTTTCCCTTTCCCTTCTTTCCCTTTCCCTTCTTTCCCTTTCCCTTTCCCTTCTTTACCTTCCTTCCCTTCTTTACCTTTCTCTTTCCATTTCTTTCCTTTTTTCTTTCCCTTTCTCTTTCTTTTTTTCTTTTTCCTTTTTTTTTCTCCTTCTCCTTCTCCTTCTCCTTCTCCTTCTCCTTCTCCTTCTCCTTCTCCTTCTCCTTCTCCTTCTCCTTCTCCTTCTCCTTCTCCTTCTCCTTCTCCTTCTCCTTTTCTTTTTTCCCCGCAGAGAGCGGCTCGGTGTTCGCCTTCGGGGAGAACAAAATGGGGCAGCTGGGGCTGGGGAACCAGACAGACGCCGTGCCCAGCCCCACACAGGTATCTCGCCTCGCCAGGCTTCCCCGCGGGGAGGTTGGGGGAAAAAACAGCTGATTTGGGCATTTCTCAATGAAATAAAACCCTCAGGAGAACCCAAACCCCTTCAGGACCCAAGAGCATCCCCCTTAGGGTTTGCCGCTTCGCAAAGAGAACTTGAAAACAAAACCCCAGATTTGGGGATTTGAGGGGTTTCCCTTCAGGAAATTTAATTTTTTTGCCTTTTTTTTTTTTTTTTAATTATTTTAACCCTTTTTTTCCCTCCCCATGCAGATCATGTACAACGGGCAGCCCATCACCAAGCTGGCCTGCGGGGCCGAGTTCAGCATGATCATGGATTGCAAAGGAAACCTCTACTCCTTCGGGTGCCCCGAGTACGGGCAGCTGGGTACGGCGCCGTTTTGGGGCGCGACGCTGCGATTTCGAGCTTTCGGAGGGGTTGCTGGAAGGGAGGGGAGAGCAGGTTCCCTGCCTCAGTTTCCCCCACCTGGGCAACGCCAGCATCCCCCCACCGAGAAGGACGGGGTGGGAGCCGCACCCAAAAAAGGGGTTTGCAGGAGGGAAAGGGGGTTTCTGCGGCGGGCGTGGAAATAACGGGGTGTGAGGAAGGGTCCCCCCCGTGGTTTTAATCCCCGGGGTTCCCCCGCAGGGCATAACTCGGACGGGAAATTCATCGCCCGGGCGCAGCGGATCGAGTACGACTGCGAGCTGGTGCCGCGGCGCGTGGCCATCTTCATCGAGAAGACCAAGGACGGGCAGATCCTGCCCGTCCCCAACGTGGTGGTGCGGGACGTGGCCTGCGGGGCCAACCACACGGTACGGGGAGGGATGGGGAGGGACGGGGGGGGTCCCACATCTCTCCCTCCCGCAGCCCGAGCTTGACCTTCGGGACATGCAGCCTGAATCCGAAAAAGCTTCGCGGCGTGTGGGTACCGGTCGGAGCTCTCGGGGTGCTCGTAAGATGGGAACGTACGGCTGGAGGACGTTTGAAAAATAGTGAAGTTATAAAAGAAAATACACAAATTTAAAGGAACGCGGTTGCTTAGATGGGCTCTGGGATCGTCACGTCTGACTAGTTTGCCCTCGTGTGATGGGGAAAAATATCTCAGCGCTTTGCACGTGAGGACTTGAGAATCAAGAGGGGCCGAGGCTCAGACTTCCAGCTGCCTTAGAGTCACCTTCGTGGCTTCTGCTCAGTCTAGGAGTTGAGTATCTATTTGTCATCCAAGGTTCTGGATTTAAGTGATGTGAAGATCAGCTGAAGTCAAACTAAATATTTCTGGTTTGGGAAAATACTGCTCAAACATCTGCTGGGCTTGACGATCTCGGAGATCTTCTCCAGCCTCAACAATTCCGTGATTTCTGATTCTGTAACGGGGAGCGTTAGGGATAAATCCTCGCAGGGCGCACGGGGATCAGAATTTGCAGCGTTCCTGTAAGGACGAGCAGCCGCAGGGCGAGTTTAAGGATAAAAATCTGCAGCGTTCCTGTTTGGTTTTATGATTTATCCCAGGTTTTTTTTCCAACCTGAATAACTCGGTGATAGTCGCAGGGTGCGTTCAGCGTCGTCAGCGCTCGCCGCAATCGGTGCCGCTGCCTGCCCCGAGCTGCTCGGGTCTCAGCGGAGGGGACGCCACGTGTTCGTTTGTCCCCAGCTCGTCCTGGACTCGCAGAAGCGCGTTTTCTCCTGGGGCTTCGGGGGTTACGGGCGCCTGGGTCACGCCGAGCAGAAGGACGAGATGGTGCCGCGGCTGGTGAAGCTCTTCGACTTCCCGGGGCGCGGCGCGGCGCAGATCTACGCCGGCTACACGTGCTCCTTCGCCGTCAGCGAGACAGGTTCGGGGAGAGGGTTGGGGGCGCTCGGCGCTCGTTACCTTGGGGGAGAGATGGCTTGACGGGCCGTGTCGGGGTTTGCAGGCGGCTTGTTTTTTTGGGGCGCCACCAACACCTCCCGGGAGTCCACCATGTACCCCAAAGCCGTGCAGGACCTCTGCGGCTGGAAGATCCGCAGCCTGGCGTGCGGGTAAGTGCAAACCCGCCCCCTGCCCCCTGATTTCCCGGGGTTTTGGGGTGTGGGTGGAGGGTGAGACATGGGGGTCACCCTGCTTTGCACCCCGGCTGCAGGAAGAGCAGCATCATCGTGGCGGCCGATGAGAGCACCATCAGCTGGGGGCCCTCGCCCACCTTCGGAGAGCTGGTAAGAAGGATTTCCCGGGGACCCCCAAGCCCTTGACCCCCCCCCCCAGCTGTTAGTGGGAGGAATCGGCTGCTTTCTACCCCCCCCGACGTTGATTTCCCCCCCTCTTTCCCTGGGGTGCGCTTGGCAGGGCTACGGGGACCACAAGCCCAAATCCTCGACGGCCGCCCAAGAGGTGAAGACCCTGGATGGGATCTACACAGAGCAGGTGAGTTGGGGGCGGGGGCACAACCCTCACCACCACCCCACCCTCCTTAAATATGTGTGTGGCGACTGAGGCCGTGCACAACTCGTCACACCCATGGAATGCTGGAAGGAGGAGTGTCTGGTGTCCCCCCTTTAAATATTTAGAGTGGCTGAGGCTGTACACAACTTGTCACGCCCATGGGGTGCTGGAAGGAGGGCGCCTGGAGTCCCCCCTTTAAATATTTGTAGCGGCTGAGGCCGTACACAACTCATCACACCCATGGGGTGCTGGAAGGAGGATGCCTGACGTCCTCCCTTTAAATATTTGTAGCGACTGAGACCATACACAACTCCTCACACCCATGGGGTGCTGGAAGGAGAGCACCTGGCGTCCTCCCTTTAAATATTTGTAGCGGCTGAGGCCGTACACAACTCGTCGCACGCATGGGGTGGTGGAAGGAGGGTGCCTGGCATCCCCCCTTTAAATATTTATGGCGGCTGAGGCCGTACACAACTCATCACACCCATGGGGTGCTGGAAGGAGGGCGCCTGGATTCCTCCCTTTAAATATTTACGGAGGCTGAGGCTGTACACAGCTCATCACACCCATGGGGTGCTCAGAACATCCCGGATAAAAGCAGACGGGGGGGGGAAAACGCAGCGGGGAATGAGGCACGTGCCCCCCCCCCCCGACGCCCCGTGCCTCAGTTTCCCTGCCCTCTCCGCAGGTGGCCATGGGCTACGCCCACTCGCTGGTGATCGCCCGCGACGAGACCGACGCCGAGAAGGAGAAGCTCCGCAAGCTGCCCGAGTACAACCCCCGCACCCTCTGAGGGGCTCCCCCTCCCCAAAACCAACCCCGCTTTTCCGAGCCAGCCGCGGCTTCTGACGCCCCGTCCTCCTGGTTCCAAAGCCTCGGGGGAGATTTTTATTTCCCTCCTCCTCCCCTCCCCACACTTTGAGCTCCCCACCTTAGCAGGATCTTATCGGCACATCCAGGCTTTTTTTTTTTTTTATTTTCTCAGAGGGAAGGAGGGGGTTGGTATTTTTTGAATTATTTTCATTTTATTTGTTTTTTTTTTTTCCTGCAGCCCTTTTTCTTTTCCCCTTTCCCAGCCACAAATACCCCCGGACGCAGCCTCGGCGTAAAAATTCGGGAAGAGCAGCTGCAAAAAAAAAACCAAACCGCCTCTTCTATTTCTTCCCCCCCCAATATTTCCTAATTTTTCAGCATTTTTCCCAAATACCCCCCGGCTTTAGGTGCTAGAATTTTGGGGGTTCCCCCTCCCAGAGGGGATCCCAGGCTGATCCCCCTTCCCGGCATCATTTTTCGGGGCTCCCCTCCCCGCTGTCGCAGCCCTCGCCCACCCCGGGGAGATCTCAGGAATGACGAGGGGAGCCCCAAAGCTTTTTTTTTCTCTTGGGATTTCTTTTAATTTTCCCTTTTTTTTTTTTTTGTCTAATTTTTAAATCCCCAAAGCCCTTCTTTTCCCGACGCTGTGCACTGTGCTGGAGAAACGAGGTGCCTTCGCGAGCGGAGCCCAGCTCCGCCTAGAACCTAAGGGTGTGTCACTTCATTTTTTTAATTATTATTTTTATTTTGCAATTCCTAAGGGTTTCTTTTGAATTTTTATTTTTATTTTTTTTTTAAAGTCCTTCCCGCTCTCCGCACCGAGTGCTCGGGGGGGCGGCGTTTCAAGCCCGTTCGGGGAGTTTTGCAGTAAAAACATAAAAAAAGGGGTGGGTTTATTGTTTCTTTTTGTGTTTTTTTTTCCCCAAATACTTTGGGGTTGGGAGTTATTTCGGGGTGTGGTAGAAAATAGCCAGGACGGGGAGAGCAGCTGGGTGGAAAAGTCAAATATTCTGCTTTTTTTAGCAATATTAGTCTGGTTTTTTTGGGGGGGGGGGGGTTGCAAGACGAGCGGGTGCCGCAGCCGTAATAACACGCGGTGGAGGAAAAAATCACCGAAAACTCACTTTTACCCCCTCGGGAAAAAAAAATGATGAGTTTGGTTGATCCAGCAAAAAAATTGCTGGATTGGTGAAACTTCTGCCCCTTCGGCCGCCCTGGCCCAGCCGAGCGAAGGAGGAGGAGGAGGCTGGAGGAAGAAAATCCCCAGAAAAATATAAAATATCCCCCCACCGAGGATTGCGAGCAGGGAGGGTCCTGGGTCGGTGCTGGGAGTGTCTTCACGGGGTTTGTTTTGGGGTTGTTTTTTTATATTTCTTGGAGTAAATGTTTAAATAAACGACGTCCTTGTGTACGCCCCTCGCGCCGCTGTCGTTCTCCATCCCCAAATTTAATTTTTTAAAAAATTTTTAGTATATTTTTTTAAATTTTAAATTTTTTCTTTATAAAAAATTTGTGGATTTGGGGGGGTTTTTAATTTAAAAAAACCGAAGGGAGATGCTTTTTCCTTCTCCCCCAAAGCAAATCCGCAGCCTCGAGAGGGCACCAGCCGGCTGCCAGCCCCAGGTGCCTCCCCCCTCCCCAAATATTTCCTTTTCACACCTATTTTGGGGCATTTTGGGGGCACACGGGGGGTTTCTGCACACGTGGTTTTTACTGGGTGCACCGTTTGTGCAAAGCTGGGTGTGCCCACGTAGCTCTGCGTGTGCACGGTTTGGGGCACGAACGTGGGGGGGTTTGCACACGTGGATTTTTGCACACGTGGATTTTGCACAATTTTTTTTGCACATATTTCTGCACATGCATTTTTGCACGTGCATTTTTTTTGCACGCGGATTTTTGCCCGTGCATTTTTCCACACGTGGATTTTTTTTTGCACGTGCATTTTTGCACCTGCATTTTTTTGCACCCAGATTTTTGCACGTGGATTTTTTCGCACCTCTTCGCACATGTGTTTTTGCCCACGCATTTTTGCGCACGTGGGGTTTTTTTGCACACAGATTTTGGCACGTGGATTTTTTTTTGCCCCTTCTTTTTTTTTTTTTTGCACGTGGATTTTTGCCCACGCGTTTTTGCACACCTGGATTTTTTGTCTTGCACGTGTGACTTTTTGCACGCGTGCATTTTTTGCACCTGGATTTTTGCCCGCGTTGGGGTTTTTGCACGCTCGTCGCCGCAGCAAGGCCGAGGACCGCATAACCCTACGTGCTGGTTTTTTTCCCCCCCCCTCCCCAGTTTAACCATTTTAATGGCCATGCTGGGCTGGCAGTGCCCAACCGCTACCGGGCATCCGCCCCGAGAATGAAAAAAAACCCATCTCCCCATTTCGAATGAAGCTTCAAACCTCGCACCCGAGCGAGGAGAAAGCTGCAGCCCCGTTTTATTTCGGACGCCGGCTGAAGGCACTTGGCGAGGGGGGTGAGGAGAGGGGTTTGGGGCGAGGGACGCGGGGCTGAAGCCACTTCAGGGCACCATGTGCCACCACTTGAAGGCGAAGGGCTTGCGGCGGACGTTGGTGCCGCAGTGGACCTCCCCGGAGAGGACGTGGTAGGAGAAGAAGTCGTCGATGAAGGTGCAGGTGAGGCCCAGGGGCTCCAGCAGCGCCCGCACCCGCTCCTCCAGGCAGCACTGCCCTCCCACCAGCGGTCCGAAAGGTTTGGGGATGCCCAAGTGTTTGCCCAGCACCAGCATGTTCACCTGCGGCGCGGGGACGCGGGTCAGAACGTGAATCCTCGCTGCCCTGGGTTCAGGTCGGGGCAGGGGGAGGAGGGTGGTACCATGTCGGGGAAGAAGGCTTCGGCGCCGGTGGCCACGTCGCCGCAGAAGAGTTGGGGGATGTCGATGATGTCCTGCTCGCTCAGGCCCAACGCCCGCTTCAGGATGTCCCTGTTCCAGCTGATGCAGCTCTGAGGGGACAGGGGTTAGTGGCGGGGGGGTGAGGGAGGGGTGGGAGGACGGAGGGATGGAGAAAAGGGTGGAGGGATGGACAAACGGAAGGACGGACAAAGCGATGGGCAGGGGGAGGGATGTGTGGGTGGATGGAGAGAGGGATGGGGAGATGGACACGGGGATGGGCAGAGAAATGGGTGGAAGGAGGGAGATGCAGAGCAGCGGAAGGATGGACAAAGGTGGGCAAAGGGATGGGTGGGTGGGCGGATGGATGGATGAATGGGTAAGTGGATGGATGGATGGATGGATGGATGAATGCATGGATGGATGGATGGATGGATGGGTGGATGGATGGGCAATGGGAGGAAGGGCTGGTTGGTAGGATGGAGGAGCTGAGGGATGGAAAGGTAGATGGATGGATGGTGGGACAGGGAGGGATGGGTGGATGGAAGGATGGATAGATGGAGGGGTGGGTCGATGGACAGAGGGGCAAAGGAACGGACAAAAGGAGGGAGGGATGGACGGACCCAGGGATGGACAGAGGGAGGACTGGGCGGAGGGATCGGTGGGTGGATGGCAAAACGATGGGGAGATGGGAGCCTCCCGTTCCCCTCCCTCACCTGGACGTAATTATTGAATTTCTGGAGCCCTTCGTTAGCCAGAATCTTGTTTATCGTTGGCTTGGGCACATCCACCAGTCCTGCGGCAGATAAGGGGGCAAGGAATTCCTCCCCCAGCACTTTTGGGACGAGACTCCCAGGCCTGAACCAAGAGCTCCCCCTTTTCAGGGGTCACTGGGGATGAGCTCCATCCCACCTGGGAAATCCCATCTGTGCAGCTTTTTAATTAATTCTGCTTAATCCTTGCTGCCACCAGCGCCTTCCAGCCATTAGCTGGGTTTTGAGGTGTGGAGCGTTCACCCACCCCATTGCATTTTGCAGAAAAAAAGGGAAAATGAACCCATCAAGACCTGTTTTTCATCCTCCCCCTACCCTCAAACATCACCGCCTCGCCGAACCCCTCCTCTTGCTTCTCCTTGAGGAGCTGGTAGCAGGCGCTGGGGCTGGCCAAGAGCAGCCGAAAACCCTGGGCAGGGAGAAAGGGATCATTTGGAGAGGGGGAAGTATGTGAAGTTTGCACCTAATTTATTTTCCCCTACCCCCGGGACTCGTTACCTTCCGATCGGATGCGGGGACGAAGCTGAGGAACTCATCAACATGGCCAACGAAGAGCCAGTCTGAGAACAGCTCCACCGGCGCCTGCACTTGCTGGGCGATGAGAAAATCCTTCACGGCTTTCGCCATCCGTCGGCCGCCAAATCTAGGGGGGTAAAAAGGGGGGAAACGAGGAGTCTGCTGTTTTGGGGGGACCCCAAGGCGATGCTCTGCTTGCAACCAGCCTCAAACAGCGCACAAAAATCCTTCTTGGTCTTTTTTGGGGGTTGGTTTGGTTTTTTCCCTCGTGCTCCCAGCCCATCCAGCGTCTCACCTGGGGAAGCTGCTGCCGATCAGGATGCGGCCCAAGGGGTAGTCCTTGCCCTGCACCGTCACGGGGGGGCTCACCTCCAAATTACCGAAGGAATCGAGGCTGGAAGTGCCTTCCGGCGCTTGCCGGGCCACGTAACCGAAATCGGGGCCCTGGGTGGGAAAAAAAGGATGCCAGTGGTTAAAAGATATCCTGGGCACCCAAAGGGCAGCGCTCCCAAACCACCCTCCGTGCTGGCTCTTCTCTTCTACCCCAGAAAATAAGGAAAAATAAGGGATTGATTCTATTTTTTTAAGGGTTTGCAAAGTTAGCCGCGAGGAAGAAGAGGTTGGGTACCAGGATGCGTTTGACGGGGAAATCCCTCAGCTCCCTGTCGCGGGGGGAATCGAAGACGACGGGGAAGGTCTTGTGGGGAGCTTGCACGTAGCCGAATTCGACTTCGTCCTGGAGAAGGGATGAGGAAGAGGTAGGGGAGCTCCCTCGCACCCCCAGAGCTGCTGCAGCAGCTGAGCATCATCCCGCACCCACCTGGATCCAGCGGTCCTGGCGGTTCTCCGGCAGCGGGCAGACGGTGAGCGGGCACTTGGCTTTCTCAGCCATGGCGCCCACGGCTGCCACGAAATCCTCGTTTTCGTCCACGCTGGGAAGAAAAAAAATAAAAGGGATGCGGGGGCTGATCCGGTGCCAGGCAGAACATGGCCACCTCCCTCCACCGGCACCCACCTGCAGACAAAGACCTCCAGCGGCGCCAGCGTGTTGGGCGTCATGATCCACGGAGCCACGCGGAAAACCACCGTGTCGGTGAAGATGGGAGTCTCCAGCAAGCCCTGGGACGATGCGAGGGCGTGGGGGGACACGGCATTTCGGCTCTGCTCCCCCCTTGTTATAGCTCGACCTGACCACCCTCTCCACAGCCGGTACCTTCTCGGGGCTCTCCAGCAGCGTGACGTGGAAAGCCACCAGCCCCGAAAAGCCGACGTCAGGGAAGGCGAGTCCCTCCACGTAGAAGACGCTCTCCTCCTGGTGCCGGCTGGGTTTGACGGTGTAGGCGAGCTTGGAACCCCCCAAAACGTGCTTGTACTCCTCCAGCGTGGCGCTGTCTGCGGGCACAAGCGCCGTGTGAGCCCCCCCTTAAACAGCCGACCCGGTTTCTGGTCTATTTTTGTGCTAAAACTGTGCCAAAAAAAAGGCGGATTTGATCCCACGGGGTAAAACACACCAACCGATCCCCCGCCGAGGGATGGAGGTTGGGTGCTGCAGGAGCGGTACCCGCTCTGCCGGAAGGATTTTGGTCAACCCCCATAATTTGGGGTGTCTGTCCTCCCCCACCCCAAAAAAAACCCCCACCACCCGGTGTCGCGCACTCACTGCCGCCGTAGAAAACTCCAACTTTGTCGGCGTCGCTGTAGTCCACGTGGAGGATGAGGCGGTGGCCGGTGAAGATGGTGCGGGGACCTCGGGTGCGCAGCACCATCTGCGACATGTCCTTCAGGTCTAGGGCGAGGCGGGGTGGGGAGAAAGGGGCGTAAGGAAGGGAAAATTTGGGGAGAAAAAGAAGAAAACGGGGGGTTTCTCCTATGGGAGGCGGCAGTACCGGCGTAGGAGCGGACGGCGGTGTCGCGGTTATCGGGGAGCTCGGCTTTGGGATCGTCGCGGTCGCAGTTGACCAGCAGGATGGCCCCGTGCCCGTCGGGACCCCACGTCCACGTTGTCTGGGGGGGAGTGGGGGGTGAACAAAGCGGGGCTGGGGTGGGTCAGTGAACCCTCGCCCCCGTCAGAGCTCCCATGAAGCTCCCACCCCCCCTTTATACCTTATCCAGCAGTGTCCTGCTCACGGCGCCGCTGCGGCTGGCGTCGGTGTCCAGCGAGACCTCTGCGGGGAGAGGGGTGCTGGAGGAGAAGGGGGGGCACATCCCCACCACTTTGGGGGTCCCCCCTCCCCTCACTTACCCACGCAGGTGAGGTACAGCATGGATCTGCCCACGGGCACCCCGCCGGCCTCCCCGAAATACGAAATCCTGACCTGCATGACGAGGAGCGGGCGCTCAGCCGGAGGAGAGGATGGATCCTGCCACCCTCCCGGGGCGGGGGGCACCCACCTTCTCGTCACCCACGTCCTTGCTGAGCGTGTCCATGGCCAGCAGCACCTCGGCGCCGCCGGCCAGGGGCCAGCGACACACGCTCGAGGGCAACTTGACGCTCTGCGTCTCATGAACAACATAGAGCTTCACGCCCGGTGTGCCCTGCACATGGAAGGCGACGGCGTCTTTGGGCGCGGATCTGGGGAGCGGGAAGAAGCCCAGTGAGACCCCCCCCAGGTTGGGGGCGCGACGCAAATCTCGCCACGCTCGATTTTGCACAATCGCCACGAGTCCGGCGCCGCGCGACAAATCCTCATACGCCCCGCGACGTGCCGTCGCGTCGAGTCCCGCGACACGCAGCGGATCCCACGGAACGCGATTACGAGCGAACCCCGCACGAGGCAATCGCGGCAAATCCCACCCGAGGCGCTTACGGCAAATCCCGCCGGAGGCAACAAACCCCGCGCAAGGCAACGGCCGCCACCGTCGCGACACGAATCGCGATGAGCCCCGCGACACGTGCTGGCGTCGCTCGGGCGCCTCAAAGCGCGACGCGCCCCGCGACGCGGCACCGGATCCCGCGGCGTTCGCGGTGATAAGTCCGGCGGCGGGTGCCAAATTTCGCAATATCCCGCCACGACGGAGGGCGCCGGCCGCGAAATGCCCCGCAAAAGACGCAACAAAACCCGCAAAACGCGATCCGGCAACACTGCGTCGCGGCAAGAGCCCGGAGCCGCGTTGGGTTGGGTTTATTTTTTTTAATTTGTTTGCCTCGGGCCTCTCAAATATTCATGTTTCACCTCGGGCAGGCTGCGGCTCGCAGCGGCCACGGGCGATGGGCCAAGGAGCGCAAATCAGATCTGTGGGGTGTGGGGGGGAAAAAACCCATCCAAGAGCGGGGGGAGAGGCTGGGATGCTGTCGGCAGCAGTGGGATCGGACGCATTAAATAAAATAAAATAACCCTCCCTGCACCCTGAGCTGCTGCTTGAGCTTTGAGGAAGGAAAAAGCAGAAGCTGCTGCTGAAAAACACTTGAACTTGGCTGAAGCAGCCGAAACACCCGCGCCGGGAGGTGACATCCCGGTCAGCGGCGCTGCGGTGGTTTCGCTTTTCACGTTCCCCCAAAACAAGGAAATACTTAATTTTTGCAGGAGGCTGCAGCAGCCTCCAGCTGGAGAGTGAAGCTCAGCCCAAGGTTTAAAGCTGCCCCGGGGAAAGGAGCTTTTTGCCCCCCAAAACCTGCAAAAATCCCCCCCTCGGAGGGGGGTCACCATCCAGCCACGGAGCATCCCCTTCCCTCCCGGTGCACACCCTGAGCAGCAGCATCACCCCCACCCCACTTTGAGCTATTTTTATCAGCTCGATTAATGGGATAAAAGCAGAAAGAGGGAAAAAAAAAAAAATAAATTGATTTCTTCCGCCGGCGTCGCGGCCGCTTACCCGCAGATGTCGAGGGAGAGCTCGGTGCCCAGCACGCAGACGGTGCTGGTGGGGTGCAGGGTGGAGAGCTGGACGCGGCGCTGCTGGGCCATGCCGGCGGCCGGCCCCCCGGGGCACCCTTGGGTGCTGCGATGGGTGGCACGAGGTTATTTATAAACCCCGGTTGCTGGGAGGGGATTAAGCAAAACCCGGCTTAATCCCACCTCCGGGCTGGGTGTGCGAGGCGGCCGAGCTTCCCGGAGGGGGAGCGCGAATCGGGGTGGGGTGGGGGGGGAAGGAAAAAGCACCCCAAGACACCCACGAGGGTTCTTCTTTTTAAGAAGCGCGGATGCGTGTCGTTTTTTTTTTTCTTAGAACAAAGAGACGTCGACGTGACCAGTCACCCTTAAACCCACGCCGTAAAATATTCAGCGTGACACCAGAGCTGAGCTGGGCATGTGCCAGCGCCGGGCTCCGAGGGGTTTTGTTTCTCCTCCTAAAGGGTTTTTTATTTCCCTAACTGGAAAAATCGGAGCTAATTGGGGGTTTTTTGAGAGGTTGAAGGTGCGAGCTGGGCGATTGCCCCCCTCTCGGGGTGCACGGGCCAGGAGGTCCGTGTGGCACCTGCAGAGGAGACAGCAGACCCCGCCGCGGCTTTAATCTTCTTTGTTTTAATTAAATCTTCATCTGGGCGTGGGAGAGCCCTTTGTGGCTGCAGCTGTCCCCCCACCAACTCCCTGCGCGGTCACGCGCCGTTGGAATTCAGTCTCGCTCCTCAGGGCCGGGGGGAAACTCAGCAGAGCAGCGAGCGCCGGGGAAAAAGAGGTTTCTGGCATTAGAAATCGTCAGTTTGGTAAAAATAAAAGGGGCACCAAGCGGGATGTACAACTCTTTAGTGGAGCATCGCCCCGATTCTCCAGCACCGCTCCCACATGCGGCGTCGCAGCAGTTTGCGCTGGAGGCGTAGCTTCTGTTTTGACACCTCAGAAAGTATTGCTAGACAAGCAAAACATCCCCAAAAAGTGGGTTTTTTTAGCTCCCAGGGTTAGGAGGGCTGAGCGCTGCCTGGGGCAGGGGACCGGTTTCGGTTCCTGGTGGCAGTTCCTGCTCGGTGAGGGCAGCGTGGGCAGGAGAGCCGGGCAGGGGAGGCAGCTCGGCACGGGGAAGTGCCGCGCTTCGCTTGCGGTGAAAAGAGGCAGAGAAAGAGCGGCCGGGGTGGCCACGAAGGGGAAAAAGGAAATTTTTCACCTCAGGGAAGGTGTAAAACGATTCGCGTGAAGAGGGGGGGTCTGCCTCCACCCCAGGCCAGGGCGAAGAGCCCCAGAGGGAGGTGGAGTTTTCGGTTGGTATAAGGAATTTTGGGGAGGGATCATTAGCTGCAAATTGTATTTTCAACCCAGCAGTCGAGGAAGAAAAGATTGGAGATGGGGAGGAGCTGCGGCCTCGGTGTTAAGGCAGCTTTATTGGCGGAAACCCTTTTATTTTGATGCATCTTCTGATGCACCCAATGCACCTTCATCCTCCGGCTGCAGGACCCGAGCCCGTCCTCGGGTGCTTCAGGGCACCATGTGCCACCACTTGAAGGCGAAGGGCTTGCGGCGGACGTTGGTGCCGCAGTGGACGTCGCCCGAGAGGACGTGGTAGGAGAAGAAGTCGTCGATGAAGGTGCAGGTGAGGCCCAGGGGCTCCAGCAGCGCCCGCACCCGCTCCTCCAGGCAGCACTGCCCTCCCACCAGCGGTCCGAAAGGTTTGGGGATGCCCAAGTGTTTGCCCAGCACCAGCATGTTCACCTGTAGCCAGATCGGCAAAAAACAAATCGGTGCTCTCCACCCAAACAGACGTGTTTGCACCAGGTGTGGATGGAAAAGGGAAGGGTCAGAGGGGAGGAGGCGCCGGGGAGGGGTCTCACCATGTCTGGGAAGAGGGCGTCTGCACGGGAGCCCCGAAGGATGAAGAGCTGGGGGATGTCGATGATGTCCTGCTCGCTCAGGCCCAGCTCCTGCTTCAGGAGATCGCGGTTCCAATCGATGCAGCGCTGCAGGGAAAGGGACCTGGAATTGCCACCCCCCGGCCGTCCCAGCCCCCCAGATTCCACACACAGATCCCTACGTGCCCCCTTATATCCCACCCGGATCCTCACCCACTCCGTTGCGTCTCCTCCCACCCCTCTGAGCAACCTCCTGATCCCATCCCCAGCCTGAGCAACCTCTTTCCTCAGGTTTTGACCCCTCCGTGGTCACCTCCCAGCAGGACAACAGGCACCCAAGGGTGCCTGGCTCCTCCATAGTCTCCCTTCCTGCCCGCCTGCACGGTGCGACCCACATCCCAGTTTCTTGCTATTCCCCAGGATCTCTAAAAATTCCATCCCCATGCCCAGAAAACACCCGGCAGTGACTTGGAGGCACGGAGAGCCAACCCAGCCGAACCCGCGGCTTCAGGGACCCACCTGCACGTGCCTGTTGTCGTTCTTCAACGACTCATCCGCCAGGATCTCATCGATGCTTCTCTTCTCGGCTCCCTTCAGTCCTGCTGGGAAATGGGAGCAGAGCAGTCAGGAACACCAGTAAGGGACACCAGTAAGGGATGCCAGTGGTCCCACCAGGGACGCCCGCTCCCTTACCAATAAGCTGCGTGGCTTCGCCATGGCCTTGCCTCTGCTTCTCCTTGAAGAGCTTGTAGCAGGCGTTGGGACTGGCCAAGAGGAGCCGGAAACCCTGCAGGAGAGAGCCTGGGGGTCACGCTTCGCTGTTGGGAGGGGATATTTTATCGCGTCGCCCTGCTGAGAGACATCACCCGGAGCCCAAACCCCACCTGGAGCCCAAACCCCACTCGGTAGGGTGCACAGGATCCCACCCGGGGACTCGCCGCTTTCCAGGAAGCCACCCCAAAAGAAGGTGCCTCACCCAGCCCCACCGGAGAGGACAAGGAACCACAAAAAAGGCTTTTTTTGTTTTTGCATTTCCAGAAGATGCCCCATGCGGTAGCAGGAGCGGCTTTAGGAACCGGTACCTTCCTATCGTAAGCGGGCACGAAGGTGAGGAATTCATCCACGTGGCCCACGTTCAGCCACTCCGAGTAAACCTCCACCGGCGCCTGCACTTTCTGAGCGTAGAGAAAATCCCTGACCACCTTGGACATCCGCCGCCCGGGGGCCCTGGGGAGCAGAGGGAGGAGGAAAAAAAATATAAAATCAGGTGGCCATCACACTCTTCCTCGAGATTTACCCCCATCCTGCCCCCCAAGCGTCGTGCCCAGGGGAGAAGATCCATCTGCACAACTTGTTTTGATAGGAAACATTGAGAGGAGGCTGGAAGTAGTCTGAGCAACATGTAGCTGTTACATATTAGGATATACAAATATATATTAATATATACATCGTATTTTACTATATTATAGTAATATATTATATATTAATATGCAAATATAATGAATTTTGTATTAACGTATATTAGTATATTTATATATATACTAATATATATGCATTTATATATTTATACTAATATATATATATTTATACTAATATATATGCACATCATGTTACTATATCCATCTTGTATCTCTATATTATAGATGTTTATATATATTGTATCTATAGCATCTGGGCATCACCTCCCTCATTCTGCTCGGGCAGCTTTGGGTTTAATTCCCTGCCCTCTTCCTCGTCCTCCTGAATCTTAACCAGCTCCTTAGAGCGCCCTGTGCGGGGGTGAAGTTTTCTTAGACAGCCAGCAAGCAGGCTGGGAAAACATTAATTAAACTTCAGGTAATGAGGGATCATTACGATCCCGGCGAGGCTGGGAAAATGATCATTTACTTCGCCGCCGTAACCGACGCGAGCCCCCCGGCTTGCAGCGGGGCCAGGGTTGGAGCATCCCGTTTGTTATCCCGGATCCATCCCCATCTGGATTTGTCCCCGTTGTTATTTCTCTGGGAAAAATAACCTTCTTTGTGGAGGATTTTGTGGCGGGCGCTGTTGTTACCCCGAGGTTGCCTAGCACTGCCTGCCCGAAGCGAAACAATTTCCACTTATTCAGGATTTTACCCTTTCCTGGATTCCTCTGCTTTTCCTTTTAATAAAAGAAAGGGGGGGAAAAAATAGCCTGGACGCGCACGGTGCCGTAGGACCAGCACAAAAGCACCAGCAGTTTGGGAGAGAGCAAAAATCAGAGCGGTGGCAGGGTTTTGTAAGGCACGAAGGAATAACAACGCAGCTCGCACGTCAAACTGGATGAAAACCGGCCCCCAGATTCCCATTTTGATGGGAACCAGCCCCAAAATTTTCTCTCCAAAGGGTGCGAAGCCTTTCTCGTGCAAGGGGTGGGTTTTGGTGCTTCTGTGCAACAGGAAGAGAGCGCTTGAGCCCCGTGGGCACCTCACCAAGGCAGGGGGCTACCGATCAGGATGCGGCCCAGGGGATACTCCTTGCCTCGCACCGTCACCGGCGGGCTGACATCCAGGTTGCCGAAGGAGTCGAGGCTGGTGACGGCTTTCCTGGGCGGTTCACGGGTTACGTAGCCAAAATCAGGGCCCTGGGGAAGAAGGGGGGAGCGGTGACGGGGACGCCCTGGGAGAGGTATTTGGGGCGTGGGGAGAGAAAAAGGGGAGTTGGCAACGCAACAACGCACCAGGATCTTTTTGAAAGCAAAATCCTTCAAGCCTCTGTTCCTGGGCGAGTCAAAGACGACGGGGAAGGTCTTGTGTGGCGCTTCCACGTAGCCGAACTCCAGCTCATCCTGTTGTGGGAAGAGGAGAAGGAGGAGGAAGAGAAGGAAGAGGAGGAAGGTTCCTGGCAGGGCGACTGATATCTCGGTGAGATGTGCGGCGAGGGTGGAGCAGGAAATGGGGCAAACTTCGCAAAGCCTGGCTGGTGCCCTGAACCCCAAGGGAGGGTTAAACCAGAACAGGTCACCCCCAGTGAGGCAATGTGTGGCCACAAGGGACAAGGAGGACAGAGCTTGGGCACGTCCAGCCGGCACATGCAGTGTCCTCCTGGACCTGTGGGGTCTCTCTTGCCCCCGTGCAAGGTCCCTCTCGCACTGGGACTCGTCTTGCAATGGCCTCTAGGGTCCCTCTTGCAGTGGAGGTCCTCTTGTAGAGCCTCACGGGGTCCCTCTTGCAACAGGGTTCCTCTTGTAATGCCCCCCAGGGTCATCACAGAATGGGTTGGGTTGGAAGGGACCTTAAAGTTCATCTCGTTCCAAGCCCCCCACCATAGGCAGGGACGCCTCCCACTAGACTGGGTTGCTCATCCAGCCTGGCCTCGAACATTTCCAGGGATGAGGCATCCACAGCTCCTCTGGGCAACCTGTGCCAGCATCTCGCCACTCTCAGAGTGAAGAACTTCTTCCTAACGTCTAACCTAAATCTACCCTGCTCCAGTTTAAAACCATTGCCCTTTGTCGTGTCACCACACACCCTTATAAAAGGGTCCCTCTCGTAATGGGGTCCCTCTTGCAAAGGGGCACCTCGTTGGGTCCCCAGACAACTGTCTGTGCTGGTGTCCACCAGCAGCAGCATTTCCCTTTGTTTTAGCTCACGGTTGCCTGGTTCACCTCACGGCTTGTGGGTGCTTCTTCAAGCAACTCAGCTAATCCCTCCCAGGGGTGTCAGCAAAGGGGGTGACACCCTCCAGGCCCCAGGAGAGCAGGCACGTATCAAAAAGCCCTCATTGATGACCTGGATCCAGCGGTCACTGCGGGTTTCCACCTCCGAGCAGATGGTCAGCTTGCAGTTGGCTTTCTTCAGCAGGACCCGGAGCCCTTCAAGAAAGACTTCGTTGGAGTCTGAGCCCCACTGGATGCTGGAGGGAGAGGAAGAAGGGGACACTGTGAGCAGCGATTCATGAGAAAAACCCCCCAATCTTAACCCTGCAGCTCATTCCTCATTCCTAAATGTGCTGGGCGATAGTCCTGCATGAGGTTAGACCCAAGAGAGGGTCCTCCAGCCCTTCTCCTTGGGGTCGCAATGAGCTCAACAGCGCCAAATATTGCCTCCAGTATAACATCCATAAAGCCTGGCTCACCCTACAGCTGCTACACAGCAAAGAAGGGTCAAAGACTCCTCCTCAGAGAGGCCCCCAAGGCAGGAGAGCAGCGGGGTGAGGGCCCTCCTACCTGCAGACAAAAACCTCTAGAGGCTGCTGGGTGTTGGGCGTCATGATCCAGGGCGCCACGCGGAAAACCACCGTATCTGTGAAAATCGGAGTGCCCGGCGAACTCTGTGAGGGGCAAAAAGCAGTTGAAAACCCCACTGTTGGGGGACTTCAGGGGGGATAGGGCAAACCCCACGTACCTTATGGGGGGCCTCCAGCAAGCTGGCACTGAAGGAAACCAACCCGGAGAAGCCCACGTCAGGGAAAGCCAACCCTTCAACGTAGAAGGTGTTTTCTCCGCTGCCGACATGGTCCAGCACGTAGGAGAGCTTGTCCGGCCCCAACACGGGTTTGTAGTGGGTGTGTGAGTCACTCCCTGGAGAAGCACCAAAATATTCAACCCAAGATGGGGTGACCAACCCGTCCACCGGGCTGGAAGGAGGCACCGGCGAGGAGGTGGCTGATGCCAACACGGTTCGCAGAGGAACGGGTGTGCCTCCTTCTTCTCTGGGGAAACACACTTGATCTTCCTCGTACAAAGAGGACTCTGTACCCTCAGGTCCAACCCTTTCAAGGTGCGTGGCTCGAGTTAAGCATCTAATGATATACTTGGCTTCCCTGACCTGATTTTCGGCGGGGAGCTGCCGGGGATCCAGCTGCCGGGGTGTTCAAAGGCGAAACGCGCTGCCTGACGAGATGGGCTGCTTCGGTGGCTGGGTCATTGCCCGCGCCAAAAAGGTGCCGGAAGCCACGCGGGGGTTTATCCGCCCCGTGGGAATATCAACGTGTCAGCAAGCACGCTGAGAAAAGCCTTCTTTAATCCTCTTCCCCTTGATTTTTCCCACATAACACTATCTTTTAGAAAAGCAGAGCTTTGGGGATAAATGAGTGTTTGCAGCCAGCAGAGGTGCCCAGCCCTTAGCCACGGTGAAAAAAAAAAAGGGGGATTTGCCCACCTCGGGATCTGACGCAAAAGGAAGAAAAGAAGGAAGGAAGGAAGAGAGAAATACTCACGAATAGCGTGGAAAACCCGCACTTTATCTGCCTCTGACTCGGGGACGTGCAGGACCACCTGGTACTCGGCAAAGATCGCGCTGGGACCTTGAGTGCGCAGCAGCATGATGGACATGTCCTGAAGGTCTGTGGTGGGGAAAGGGACAGAGACAGGGGACACAGAGAGAAGGGATGGAGGCATCAAAAGAGGGAAACACCCCGGTGAGATCTTTTTGAGGTCCCCTCGTGCTGCAGAGGACACCTTACCTGCAGGGGTCCGTATGTCCACCTGACCGCTGTCTGTCCCCCCCGCGCCAGGGCTGTCGCGGTCGCAGTTGACCAGCAGCACGGCGCCTTGCCCGTCCGGACCCCACGTCCACTTAGCCTGGAGGAGAAGCACCCAAAAGGGATGGGAGCAAAATTTACCCCCATCCCAGGCTCCTCCCGGAGCAGGGAAAACCCCACCGCTACGGCCAAGCCGCACCACGCAGTCAAGGCTGATGGGGAGACAGCAGTGATGCTTTTGAGCCATCGAGTTTCCCAACCTCAGCTTCTAGCCGGGCCAGCAAAGATTATTTTAAACAAATCTTATCTTCTAACAAGCCAGAAAGCATCTGTCGGGCCTCATACGGACAACAGAAACACCATTTCTAGAAATGCACCTCATCTCGACGTACAACCTGCGCTGCTGATCAGGTTGCAACTAATTATCCAGGTGTAAGTGCTTGGGCATATGCAGATTTGTTGCCAGAGGGCTAAATCTCTTGCTGTTTGCCAAACTTGCAGCTGACTCATTTAGAAGCATTTTTCAAGTCCAAAAAGAAAAAAGAAAAAAAATAAAGAAAAGAAAGCAGAGTATTTTCTCCTGTATGATTCTTGAGGCTGGACTGGAGAGGCAGGAAATTTTGGCATGGAATAAGAAAATAAAGCCTTGTCCTCCTTGATTAGTAGGCTGAGAATTTGAATGTTATTTTCTCTAATTCAGACACCAGCAACACCACCCAAGTCCCTCTCCTTTCCAGAGATTTCCGAGGAAGAGACTGCAAAGGGCTGCAGCCTGCCTTGACCCTTCGTACGTCGCCTACGGCAAAACTCGTTACCTTGTCCTTCCCTTTGCTCTTCACTCTGCCATTACGGCCCAAGTCCACGTCCAGGGATATATCTGCAAGATCAAGAGAGAAAAAAAGATGTCACCTGGCAGGGGAACTAGCTCTCTGTGGCATTTTGGACTCATCCTCAGCCTGAGTCACCCAACACCAACCCCGCCTTCACACCCCAAAGTTGCTCCAGACCCAACCTCTCCAACAAAACCCCAACAGAGAAGCCAACTTGACGGCTCTTGCGTGGCTTTCCCCCTTTGATCTTCAGCTGTCTTCTCTTATCTCGGTTCCCCGGGAAGGCATGTACCCACTTCATGACATGTTTTGTGTTTTCACCGGTTTTATATTCCCACTTCATGATGTGTTTTGTGTTTTCACCAGTTTTATATTCCCACTTCATTACAGGTTTTGTGTTTTCACCGGTTTTATATTCCCACTTCACGGCGTATTTTGTGGTTTCACCGATTTTACGTTGACTGACGGCATCTTCTGTGAAGCTCAAATACCGTAGGGGCACAAAAATGTTTTCATCATGTGTGAGTAGACACCTGAATAACTGACGTGACGTTTGAGGACTTGCCCTTACTGAGCTCTTCTTGGTCCATATCTCCGCCTCCAACACAATAAAGTGGAGGTTTCCCAACAACCTGACCTAAACCCGACTTAAATTTGCATTAAGTCTATCTTAACAGAGAAACTTGTCCGAATGGGATCTACGGCGTGTGGAAAACAGGCACGAAAGCAGAGATTGTCCTTCTGGATGCAGATGTGGACATGGGCAAGCTGGAAACAAAGCTCTAAACGCGAGCAAGCGAAGCCCTGTGGACGCTGGTGGCCCCAGTTGGCTCCAGCGAACGCCATCGGTCATGGGACGTGGGAAATCACCAGCCTCTTCAGGTGTAATTTTGGGGAAGCATATGCACGACTTAAGGACACAGGTCTGGCTTGAGAAAATCCCAAATTTAGGGTAATTAATCCATCCAAGTGGAAGGCTCTGCATCCAGACTGGTTGTCTAGACTCCCTTTGTAGTCAGCAGAGGAAAATAGGCATTTCAAGGGAATGATTCATCTCAACTTCTAAAATAGGTCAGGCAGCTACACTTGGGTGCCTGTTCCTCCCCACTGGCTGCAACGGAGGTTGAGGAGGGGGACGCCGGCTGAAGTTAGGCGAGACGGTCTCCTTTGGCCCCTCTTCTGCCAACGCAATGGTCTTGGCAAGCGGAGGAGGATGCTCGGCGTGCGCGTTGGGTGGGGACACAAAGCCCGTGTCTTTTTTGCACCATATAAAGCAGCCTAATAACATTTTAATTGTTTCCCTCTTGCTTGTCGGCATCAGTCAACACCCAACCCTCGCTCTCGCACGCTGCGGCTGGGCAGCCCGCACCCCCCGCTCAGCTGCCGCCCCGTGAACCCAGCCGGATCTCGGTAGGGGTTTGCGTTGCTGTAATACCTACCTACGCAGGTGAGATACAACCAAGCCACCGAAAGCTCGTTGCCTTCCCGTCCGTAGTACGCAATCTTAACCTGCGAAGACATCACCAGATCACCACGCGAGTTCCGTGTCCCGCTGAGTAGGTCTTCCCACTCATCGGGTTGACCAACCAACGCTATACAACAAGCCCTTGAAGGGTTCACCCAAGCCATTCTCCATTAATCATAGTTCAGCTGAAACATTTCTGCCTGCTTCATCACAAAAAACAGGCAGGAAGAGAGCCAAGGTTGCAGGATTTTTGTCAGCTGGCACAAAATTTCTGACAGTGGCTTTTGCAACCACAGCTGTCACATCTTTTGGGCAAAAAATGTGCTGTCCTTCTCCTTACTTTCATTTTTCGTACGCGATAATTACACAATTTGTTTTTGAGCTTTCTCCGTGGAAATAAGTCTGACGCCAGCATTGCTTAGCAATGCTCAAGCCTGCCCATAATCCTCCTTTCTTCCCTAGAAAGCTTGATGGTTCATAAAAAGCAACTCACCTTATTGTCATTGACAGTCCTGCTGGTGACATCAATGGTCACGACAACCTCTATATCTGCATCCAGGGGCCACCTGGAGTTAATCATGGGTTTTGTTGTGGGGCTGTGGATGATGTGGACCGTAACCGCGGAGGTGGCATGGACGTCGAATGACGCGGCACCTTTGGGGGTAGATCTGAAACAGAGAGCAGCGTCGGGTTATAGACCAAGTTGTCCCTCCTGTTCTCCTCTGCGGAGCCAAATACTTGAACCTGGAATTAAAATCCAGCCTTAACTGGATGGAAAGGACTCAGAAACCATTTTCGGGTGATGAAATGTGTCGTCTGAATTTTATACGTATTATCTCTGTGGCGGGATTGAGCAAGCGGAGCTTCCACCAGAGCTTCGGCACGTCCGTCTGTGGTTAAGCCTACGTTGCAAATCACTCAAGTTTGGGCATCCAACCTTCCGCCACGATGCCAAGAAACCCCCCAAAATGTCAGCATCGCAGGAAAAAAACCCAGCAAAGAGCCCAAACAATTTTGGACGTTGACCATCTGGGGAGGTGGTTGTCACAGGGATCATACCCTGACCCAAGAGATGCCCGGACTGGAGAGGTGCCTGAATCCGAGCGCGGAGAATCCGCACCCCACCTGCGTGACATCCCTGGCCTTTGAAGTGCTGCCTACCCGCTCATTACAGCCCCAGCACCTCCGTCCCAGGAGCACGAGTGCTCCGACCTGTCTGCCCTCAGGACCCAGCCTCGAAAGGGGCCGGGGTGGTGAGTTTGAACGGTGAGAATGAAAAAGCAAAACCAAAAAAAACCCAGCCCAAAACGCAGAGGGGATCTACTCCCTGTGTTGTTCTTGGCACGGCACCCCTGGCACCTGCAGCGGCTTGTAAGGGGAGATTAAAGCGTCATCTCGTTCATCACCCCTCGTATTTAACGTTGTAAAACCACCTGCATGCTCTTGCACACCATGACTTCACGAATCCGGGTCTATCTGCCCGGATTTTACAGCTCTCACACCTCAGCATCATCACCGGATTCCCACCGCGAGTCATTTTATTCCTCAAAACAGCCCAAAACCACAGGCAAAGCTTGATGCATCCATCACCGAGTTCCTCCTGGCGAGTGCTCTCCAGGAACAAAATTATCTCTTTTTTTTCAGGTGAAAGAGCATCCGCTGTCTGCTTTTTTGGACCAAAGCTCAAATTTGCTACCAAAGAGCCAAATCAGGCCATTTTGGAGCTCAGGCTCCAGGTTTAAAGAGGACTGATCTTGCTTTGAGTCCAAATCTACTGAAAGAAAAATGGCAAATGATAGGTTTTACATATTCCCCATTTGGCTGAGAGGAAGAGCAATACTCTGTCAGGGCAGCTAAAGCTCAAGCTGAAGCCCCCAGAGAGGGACGGCAGCACATCCTGGCCCAGCTCCAACACAAAAATCCTAATAATTGTCCCGGATGCGATGCCGACTGGCTCACCCTGTAGCCTCTATCATTATAAACCTAATTTATTAAATAATGACAAGGTAAGAGCAAGGTAAATACAGACTCGTATCTGGCCAATAAAGCAACCCCCCTATTTAATGCCGGGACAATCTCTTCCTGACAAATTGCCCACACAAACCCACCAGTGGATTTTTTTCTGCCCGAACCCCGCGTTTTATTCTTTCTCCCATTTCAGCTCGGGCCAAGTTGCTCATCTCGAATTGCTCTTGCCTAATGTTTTCACAGCCAGAAATAGATCCCGCTTAACTGGGGTGTGCATGGGCTTTGCCTGCAAATCGTCACGGCTCGGCTACGCTTCGACGCCTCGCGTTTGCTGGAGCCAACGTCCCTCCTTTGGGCGCAGCTCCCCAGGGGACATCCCTAAAACAGCCCCAGCGGGACGTGTCCTGCACCCCCCGAACAAGAAATCCAAGGATTTCTTGGACAAACTCATGATGAGGGCTCAAAATGAGCTCTATGTTCCTCCCCAGCCCCCAATTTCTCCTCCAAAGAGCGAAACCACTGTTGGGCTTCCCCAAAACCCATCAGCCTCACGGGAAACGCCGAGGATATCCTGACACCGAGCCTTACCGGCGCGTATCGAGGAAGACCTCGGTACCCACCACGCAGACACCGTAGCTGGCGTGGCTGGTGGACATCTGCACGACGTGCCGGCGGGGCATGATGTGCCGGGGAACCGGGGAACGGCGGCCGTACGCGAAGGAACCTGCTGCCTGGGCTTTGTAGGTAAACCAGCGCGACTGGATTAAAAGGCAGAGGAATTTTAACTCCTCCTTCCCTCGATGACGGGGTTTAGCCAGGGGACCCTGCCGTCTCCACCTCCGGCACCCAGCAAGATGCCGCCCCGTGCGGGTGGATGCTGGAGATAAGGCAGAGCGGGGGGAAACGGGCGGCTCCGAGGAGGGGACAGGAGGCAAAGGGGCAGGACAGGGTGGGTGACACCCAGCCCTGCTCCGGGATGCTCAGCAGCAAGCTCTTTCAGGGCTTAGTCTCACGTTTTTATTCCATTCTAGCTCCTTATAAGGACTCCAAAGTTAAATGCATTAAACATCTCAACTCCTCCTTTCGCACAACGTGGTTGTTTAGGGTTATTACAATACACGGTATCATTAAAATAAAGCATTTTCTTTAAAACAGCCCAAATTTTCCATCTAGCCTCTCCGCAGGTGACTCACGGCCTCGGCTACCCCATTAGGGCAATGCCCAAATAAAGCCTGACAAATGGAAATGTTTGTTCAGGTCAGTCCTTCCCATCACAACCAGTCCCGAGGAGAGCGACGGGTAGAAACGGGTGCAGGGAAAACTGGTTATTTGTCAGGCAGGGAAGGGGAAAAAAACCAACCAAACAACAACAAAACAACAGGAGGCTCTCGGTAGAAATTAAAAAGCTCTCGGTGTTTTGCTTTCGCCTTGCGTTTCGGGGGAATTGGGTTTTTCTGGGGGGATGCAGCAAAGCTCTCATGGGAAACAGCCTCATCGCTGGAAGATGTCACCTGCTAGGGACAGTCACCTCTCTCCAGGCCATCCCAGGAGGCTTCACCTGCCTGCGAAGAGGGAAACGGGGTGAGAGTAATCTCTCTGAAGCAGGGAAGGAGGTCTTGGGGTGCAGCTAAGAGAGAAAAGGCAGCACAGGGACAGAGAGCACAAGAACAGCGCCGCTGCCACAAGGTTCGTCCTCGTAGCAAGGGGGACACGGGACGACACGGCCACCTCGGCGATGCAACGGGCAGGAGAGGGTTGGAGCTGGGAGAAGCTCAGTTTTGTGAGCGGCGGGACCCCCACGCAAGCCAAAAAGGTCAAAACAGGCTCAGTGGAGCCAGAAGGGCCAGTCGCCATCGTCGCACCGAGCCGCACGTCCTCAGCCAGAGGAGCAGCAACCCGCGCGTGCCTTCCCCTGCGAGATCAAACCAGCTGCTTCAAACCTCTCCCAGGCAGCCTACATTAAAGGGCTCCTTCCGACTTTAATTGCAGCAGAAATAAAACCAACAGCACCGTGTCTCGGACGCAAGCACGGCTTTAATAAGATCGTGGGAGCCTGCTGGGGTGGCCAGGATGCTCGAGCGGGGATTTCTAGGCGCTCCAGGACGTCGCCTTGCTCGAGACTTTAGATAAAACCCTGTTTCCTGAGACCCAGCATGAGCCGAACTCCTGACGTTCACAGAGGTGTGAGTTTTGTTGGTTCTCAAGCCCTCCTCGGGGAGCACAAGCCTTTGTGCACCCCTAAAACCCTTCAGGCTGGTGCAAAGCGGAGCTGGCACAAGGAGCTCGTTGCACCCTCCGAGGAAGCAGACTGGCTCCAGCGGCAGCATCTCTACGCAAGAGAGCTACGAAGTTGGATTTCCCACTCGTGGCTGCTTGTTGCACTGGTTTGGACTGGACACGGTGCTGAGCTTGCTGCCTGCTGTGATTTTAGCATCGTATCCTGCTCAGCTGGTTTGAGGCCTTGTGCCGGACAGGGAACACACCTTAATCCCCACGGGGTCAGGCTGGTGTGGTCTGTAATCTGGAGGGAGGTGGAGGACGGTGGTTTCGGGCTCCCAGCGAGCATGAGGGCTTCAGCAGAGGGTTTGGGAGCAGGTGCTTCTCCAAACTCACCCGGGATCACACCCATTCAGAAAGGATGGAGACACGGTGCCGAAACCTCATCTTCATTTTGGGGTTGGGTTTTCTTTTCGTTTGGTTTTTTGTTTGGTTTTTTCCATCGAGTTTAGTCACGGCACACTTGGAGCCGCCATGGTCACTGCGGATGCTCGCTCAAGCTCCAAACGCCTCATCTTCTTTGGGTGGTACCTACACTCATCTCTTCTTCCTCCTCCACCTGCTATTAGCACTGACATGCCCGTGCACAGGGAGAATGACGATTTTAAAGTCATCTGGCCCATTCAGAGCTGAGTCTTTCTGCCTAATAACACCTTGTCCCTAGAAGTTGCTATTAAGATCCCCGGTACACAATGGACAGGATCCCACCTCTCCATGCCATGAGCAAGCTTGGTCAGCTTTGGGTTTTTGGGGCTCACTTCATCTTTTTCCCCATATCCAGGCTGTTTCTAGCCACGATGGAGCAAGATCTGACCCCTCCAGTGCTCCCCCACTAATAGCCCAGACCCCTTTGGGGCATTTCTTCTCACCCATCCTGCACTGCCACTCTGTCAAGGAAAGTTTGATAATCTCCCTAAGCTGATAATTACACCTTATTTATTACTCTGCATGCGTAATTGCAGGCAGGAACTTTTAAGAGCCATGTCAGCCTAATTACCTGCAATAGGGCAAGGCATCGAACCAGTTATCAAGTCCCGCTTGGGTTTGCATGAGGGTTTATTTTCTTTAGGTTCGTAGCTGTAACAGCACAGCCAGAGCACCCCAGGCAGGCACCAAGATCTTTCCCAGGGGCCTGCCCTCCTCATCGGACTTGGAAGCCAGGCAGAAGAGCAAGAGGCTGGTCTGGACCAGTAAAAATGGTGTTTAAAGCCAGTAAAACCCAAGAGAGATTGGTTCCCATCCTGGTAAAACATCCATGGCCAGGACTTGTCAGAATTGGCTTTGCAGCTGGGTGGAGAAAGCACCAAAAATCCCCTGCCATCCTTTCTTCTCCCTGAAATAAAGGCACCTGCCTGCTGGGAGACATCATACCCGGCAATTCAAAAGCAAAACACCCCATAAAACTTCTTCCTTCTGGGGTTGGAGCAGGTACCCCTGAGCTCATCCTGCCCACGATCTCCCCTGGCTTTACATTAAGTTTGCTGCCCTATAAATACCTCCCTTGCCGGGGTGAGGCTGGATGCCTCCCCCAGGGAGTGCAATAAAGCCCCGGGTGGGCTCAGCTTTGCCCGAGCCCCTTCATCCTTGTCGGTGGGTTGGTTTCACCTCCTCGAAGCCGCCCATCTCTTCCAAAATAAAGCCAGCACAGGCAGGAACAGGCAGGAACGGGCAGCACCTCATGGCTCGATTAGGACGGGCACCTGTTTGCACCTCCTAAACGTGAAAGGTCAGCTCGAAAGGACGTCACGGGGGGAACATTTCCCTCCTACTCTTTGCAATAAAGCACGTGCCTGCAGCAAGGGAGACGCAAACCCACCTCAAAAATCCCTCATCGAGCACCCACAGAGCTTAAAACCTCCTCGTACTCACCAGCTCGGTCGTCCTTGGGGAGGAGATGCTGGGCGAAGCGCACGTGAAAACCCTCAGGAATCGGCTCGCCTGGGTTATTTGCAAGCTCCGGCGCTGGGATCTGTTCCCAGGTCGTTGAAATTAGGGCAGGCAGAGATCCGTCAGCAGCGGGGAAGTTTATGCAGAGCAGCTTTTTATCTGGCAGATCTGATTTTAAAAAACAAACACAACAAACAAAAACAAACACAACCCAGAGAACTCCTCTGACCAGATTGATCGTAGCCACAAACCCACGAGCCTCCAGACATCTACGTATATATCTATCTCTCTCTATATATAGGTAGATACATATGTCCTGTGACAGTTCACCATGGCATGATCTCTCACCTGATAGCACAGAGCAGAGCCTGCGTCGCAAACAGCACTTTTGCCTCCTCAAAAAATCCCATTCTGGGAGCAGAAACCAAGGTTTATTTAGCAGCTCATGGCGAGGAGTCACCTGGGCTTTCGCTGCAATGGGGACAGCCAGCTCCCCGCGCCCGTCCCACCTCAGCTGCAGCGCAACCGCCCCTCTTCTTCCTCTCCAAAGACGACATTGCAACGGGTGGGTGCTTTGCAAGAAGGATTTAATGTTTTCCCCACTACCTGCAGCTCCAGGAAAACCTCCAGAGGTGGGCAAAGACCCCAAGGAGGACCCCCAAGGCTTGCAAAGAGCCCAGGAGGCTTATGAAGACCTCGGATGGTTTGCAAAGAACCCCGAAGGTTTGCAAAGCCTTGAGGAGGGTTGCAAAGACCCCAAGATGCTTTGAAAAGACCCCAAAAGCCTTCCAAAGTCCCTACACAGCTTGCTAAGGTCAAATCCAGTTTCAAAAAAACCCTTGGGAAGCTTGCAAAGACCCCGTCCTGCTTCCACACCAACCCCCTCAAAGACGTGCAGCAGTGAGGAAATGGGTTCTGCCAGACCCTCAGGCAGTCAGAACCACCCAGAAAAACCCCAGGAGTTCCCAAAAATTGCCAGAGCCACCAGGGTTTCCATCCCATATTTGCTGGCAGGTAAGACTCGCTCCTAAGGGCCCACAGGCAAGTGCCAGGGGCTTTTACCCACACCAGCTAGACCGTAGGGGATATAAATAAATTAATATTTACATAGAGATGTATAAAACAAACCCCATGACCAGCTGAAACGCTCCAGCGTGTTCTGAAAATCACAAGCGACGCGGTGACCTCATGGACTCTCTGTAAAAGGTGGGAGGAATACGAGGTTGGGTTTCTTTTTAAGAGGAAAAAAATAAAACGTTTTCCTTACAGACATCTGAAATACTAAATCCTCAAAAGCAGAGGAATTGGAAAGTGAAAAAAGGTAAAAGAGGAGTTGCTTTTTTTCTCGTTTTCTTCCAGACTGATGGATTTCCACCTCGATTTCCCCAGCCCACAGGTCCCAGGAGAGCGCAGGGTGGTGAGGCCACTCCGATGCCAGCTGCTGGCTCTGCTTTGGGGTAAAAAGAAGAAAAATGTGTCTCGTACAATGCTGAAGAGCAGAGCCTGCTTGTGAAGCAGGTTTTGGTTGCCTTTTTTTTTCTCCTCTTTTTTAAAAATTTCTCTTTCTGCTTCCTCTTTCACCAGCATTTCTTAGTACTGCTGGTTTAAACAGACGGGGGTTAAAGAGATAAATCATGGTGCTTCTCAGAAAAGGAACATTTTCCAGCTGCTCATGTCCTGGGTCACATCAGGGGTCATTTAACCCAAGCCCCTGGCATGTTTTGCACAAAATTGGTGTCACCCTGACCACGACACTCTAAGAAAGGCACAGTCTGGGAGCAAAGCGGTTTATATTTTCTTCTGTTCCTCAGGGAGAACATCTACAGCTTTTACAAAATCTCCCCATCGCCACGAATGTCATTTTTGCCTGTGCAGAAAAGCAGCAAAACTAACTTTTTCACCTTTTTTTTTTGTGCTCAACACAAAGTTCTCGCATTCGTTCATGTCATGGCAAAAAAAAACCACAAACAAAAACAAGTTCTGCTTCAGACAGGAAAATAGATTTGATCTTTATTCCTACACCTCAGCCGTGGAGGGAAGGGAGCACTGAAAGACAAAAGCCTGAGAGGGATATAAAAAGAGGAAACATCAACCTGAACGTTTCTGCTCCTTGCTAATTGCTTGTGGCTTCCGAAATCAAGGACAGAAGTTTGTTTTTTAAACTGAATATTTAGCTGGATGTTAAATACTGCAAGCACCTGCGTGGGCAGCAACTGCTCCTGACGCGCTCTGCCGCGGCGCGGGGTGGCAACAGCAGGTTTGTGGTGAAGAACCAACTCTGATTTCCCCTCATCAGCAACTGGCTTCCCTCTGAAAATAAGTAGAGAAAAAAAAAAAAAGAAATAAAAGGAGCGTCCTCCTCCAGCCTAAGGGCCAGGAAATGGTATTTCTTCATCCCAAGACAAGGCAGAGCTTTTCCCTGGAAAGCAAAAAGAGAGGAGAAGCCCGGGGATGCAAACCCAAGCGAATCGGCTCGGCGTCGGGCTGCTCGTCCCTGTTTGGGGTCGGGGAGCCGGGGACAGCTGGGGGAGCTCCTCGCATGGGGCTGGGAGGCGGCCGGGCCTCAGGCCAGCTGCCCTCCCTCTCCATCCCTTCCCTCCCCTCGGAGATCACTTTCATAGGGCTTTAGAGGGTCCAATCCAACGGCCCCCCTCCCTTCAGACCAGGGCGGCGAATTTGCCATCCCAAACTATTTTTTTTTTCCGAGCTCCGAAAGCCAATTGATTTGCTCCAGGCCCCATCGAGGAGGAGGAGGAGGGAGGCGTGCCAGCGAGGAAGGAGAAGCAGCTGGGTGCTGCCGGAGCGCGGGGGACTCAGTGCCACCCGGAGCGGGTGGGGAAGGGCGAGAGCGCCCGTCATCGAGGCGTCAGGGCTGTCGTGCGGGGAAATGCCGGGGGATCGCACGCTGCGGCTGCAGCACGGGAACCGCATCGAGGCCCTGTGCGTGCTGGGCACCTACATCTCCGCCGATGTCTACGGGTGAGTGGGACACCCCAACGCTCCCCTTTCCTCCTCCTTTCTTCTTACCTTTATCCCTTTTACCCCATCGGAAAATCTCTCCCTCCTCCTTTTACCTTCTTCTCCCTCCAAAACCCCACAGCCCGATTTAACGCAATTTGAGGGCAAAAAACCCTCCCTGGGCTTTGCAAATCTCCACAAACCCCAGGACAACTTCGAGTTTGTGTGATGTGGTGTTTACCCCAACGGGTTCGATGATATTTGCGATCGACAGATCCAACGTCGCCTCGGAAAACTGCAGGAAAACGGTGGGATGAGCAGGAGCCACAGGGGGTGGATCGCAAAGGAGGGGATGCAGCTGGGAGAGAGAGAAAAAAAGAAAACCAACACATGATCTAGTGACCAAGCCACTTCAAGATAATTATTTCCCCAAAGCAATAAGGTTTAAAAGCTCATTTCATGGTTAATTCTGGTCTTGGCCACTTTTGCAAATCTCACCCTTGATATTCAAGCCAGTTATAACTCGTCTGGCATCTCTCCAGGTCAAATCTCTTCCCGGTGGGATTCCCAAAAACCCAGAAAGGAGGAAAGCGAACCCGTTTTCCCATGTATAATTAAATGTAATTTAACAATTTGAGAAACACCCGGGCAGCGGCAAATGAGTGCTCAGATTTCCTCTCCCCCGTTGCCAGCGCAGGCTCCCAGAAACCAAACAAACGATGCTGTAACGGTGATACGGCGCGAGCTCTCCGGTGTCGCGAGCTGGAAGCAGCCCAAAAATAATAACCAGGGAAAGATGAGAAAATTAGAGAAAATGAGCCAGGAGAGGGGAAGGAGATGAGCGGAGGGAAGGAGAAAGGGCATATTGGACTGGGAGGAGTGCACCAACTTCAGGGCTGGATAAAACCACCCCAAAAAGTAGTGTTTCCCATGGTGAAGTGTCTCAGTTGGGTTAGGATGAGCTGTTAAGCACCGGGTTTGCGCCGGTTGGAAAATAAACCCCGGATTCCCCCATTGAAGTGCAAATCCCAGTTCGGCTCCAGCTTGCCGAGCGCTTTGGCTGTGATTATTGCAGATTGTGATCTGCACCGATGGCTACAACATAGACCCGTTTAGCTAAAATAGCATGTTCTGCCCTAAAACTAAAGATGCTCCAAGCGTTCCCAGGCAGGGAAGAAAGGGCAGAAAGGTGCCGGCGGTGAGCGCAGAGACGCCGGCGTGCCCGGTCTTGGCCGTGAAATTAATTGCAGTGAGAACCGGGTGCTTTCGGTGCGAAGCTCCACAAATTCGGCACGTTTTTTGGCAGCGCGGCCCCGCCTGGGGCTGTCTCCTTCGGCGTGAAGCACACGGAGGGGGTGAGCGTGGAGGTGGCATGCCGGGGCCAAGCAGAGGTCGGGTCAGACGCCAGTAGCGGGACGCGGTGGCCACTGGCCAAGGGGACAGTCCTGAGGTTCAGCATGAGCCAGGCCAGCACTGAGGTCAACGATAACAAGGTAAGAAGCGGGGTGCTGGGGTGTGGAACCTCCACGGAAGGGGAGCATCCTTCTCCAACCAGGGATTTGGGGGTTTGCAGATAACCGTCAGCTTTTACGCAGAGGGAGGACAGCCCATCAACCAAGCCGGGGTCTTCCTCACCGGCATCGGTGAGTACAAAGGCTTCTGCAACGCAGAGATCCCTCTTCACCCCGAGCTCCCTCGGAGTGGGGTGCTGTGATGTGGGGGCAGAGCTAGAGCCAAGTTTGCCAAGTCTGGGGGCTCTTACCCCCACTCAGTCTTGCTGTAACCCGGAGATGACGGTGAAATCTGTCCATTCAGGGATCTCTCTGGACGTCGACGCGGATCGGGACGGCGTGGTCGAAAAAAACAGCCCCAACAAGGTAATTCAGCCTCTTCCACTGCACAGAAAGTCCGTGGACTTGCCAGAACCTGAGCTCGCTAAGCCCCAGAGGGTGTTTCAGGCAAGCTGGACCTGGGGTCCCGAAGGACACGGAGCCATCCTGCTCGTCAGCTGCGACAAGGAGAGCACCTTCGCTCCGGCATCGGACTGCGACGATGAAAGGGTGTTCAACAAAGAGGGTAATGCAGCTTCTAGAAAAAAAACCAATCATATAAAGCAAAAGAACTCTCCCTTATTCTCCCTCTAACTTTTTCGGAGGCAAAATTTCACTTGGGAAGCAGCTGCCCATAAGCTGCGCTCCACCGTGCTGCTGAGTAAGCTTCCCACGTGGGAATTTTATTTTTTTTTTTTTACACGCCGTGCAAACTAATTGCGGTCAAGCAGGGGCACGAAGCGCGGCCAGAAAAATAGCAGAGGTGCCACTGGCAGCAGAGCTTGGCCCAGGGATGCTTCGCAGAGGTGAAAGGAGCTCGGGGCAAGGCGTGCTGCTGGCAGCCAGGAATACACCCGCCCCGTTCCTGGAAAACGAAAACCACGCGGAGCCGGTGCCCGTCGGCTTTTTGGAGCCGGGGGCCAGCTGTGGCAGGGCTGGGAGGGAAGAGGGGAAAAAAAAAAAGAAAAAAGAAGAAAGGGGGCATTTGTTTCAAAGCACAAGCCACAAGCTTTGCTACCAGGCTCGCGGGTGGCTTCTGCAGCTTGCAAAGGTGGTAGCGAGGGAAGAGCCGATTTCTCGGTGTGGGAGGGGAAAACCCCAGGAGGGAACACGCCGGCCGGCGCCGCGCGGTGCGATCGCCTCTCATCCGATTATTTCTTGGGTTTTTTGCACCCCAGATATGCTGGACATGTCGCAGATGGTGCTGAGGACCGAAGGGCCACAGCGCCTGCCCCGGGGTTATGAAATCGTTCTCTATATTTCTGTCTCCGACGCTGACAAAGTTGGGGTCTTTCACGTGCAGAGTAAGTCCCTCCTCACCTCCTCCTCTGCCCCTTCCTCCTCGTTTGTGGCACTTTTGAGGCCCTTGCAAGCTCTTTTCTTTCCACCTCTGGCCTCATCCTCTTCACACTCTTTGAATGGCACTTCTGAAACAAATCGTGCCCTTGGCATCCCTTCTCCAAATTTTTTCCAGCATTGAATATTCTCTCTCCTCAATCAGTTGGAAAACTTTGGAGGTGAACGCGTAGAGGCACAGGACTACAAAGCTGTTTATCCAAGGTCATCCAGCAAAAAAGTTGCAAAAATAAAAAATAAAATAGAAAAGCCACGTGTCCTGACACCCAGATGCTTTAGCCATGATGGCAACACGCTCTTCCACATATTTTCCCCTCCTTGATCCTTGCCATGGACACAGGGATTTATTCCCTGGGGCCAAAACTCCTCATCCAGCCCAGAAAGGTGCCATTAAGTAACTTGGTCTCGTCCCTTCATGCAGAGACAGTCTGTCGGCAGGAGGGTTTGTGGCACTGTCACCCCACAGCGGGTCAGAGGGGGCTGCAAGGGCAGAAATCCCATGGAAACATCTTCCCGGTGACTGCTCCACCCACGGAAAGGTCGAGATGATTTTCCTCACCTTTCTCGTGCAGGACTGTGAAATTGCGAGCCCCTTAATTTCCGCTCTAAGGCACTTCTGCCGAGTTGTAGCCACCCACAAAGGCGGAAAAGCTCCAGCACAGAAGGGCTGCACCACCTCCTGAAACGCTGAAACTCTGGGAATTGCTCACCTTCCCCTTTCTCTTCTTGCAGACCCCTTCTTCGGGCAGCGATACGTCCACGTGCTGGGCCAGAGGAAGCTGTACCACACCGTGCAGTACACCGGGGGGGGCTGCCGAGCTCGACTTCTTTGTTGAGGGGCTCCGCTTTCCCGACGACACCTTCTCTGGGCTGGTCCCCATCCACGTCAGCCTCCTGGATACGCTGGCTGAGGTCCGGAGGCGCCGGGGAAGGGCGGCAGATGGGAGGCTGCAACAGCCCAAGGGCTACAGAGAAAGGGATGAGGATTGAGTGGAGAGTTCCCAAATATTTACCCCCAAAACAACATCAGGGGAGGGTATCTGGGAGGGAAATGGAGGTCAACAGGGTGTGGGAAGTCCCCGATTTCTGCTTGCCTCCCCCAGGGGATCCCTCACATGCCAGTCTTCACCGACACGGTGCTGTTCAAGGTGGCACCGTGGATCATGACCCCCAACACTTTGGCACCGGTGACCGTCTTCGTCTGCAGGTAAAGGCCAAACCAGTATCAGCCCCACCGCTTCCCTGGAGGTCACCGAGACGGGCCAGGAAGGTGATGGGCAGGGCAGCTCCCTGTGGGGGAGATCTACCTGGCAGCAGCCTTTCATCCCCTTCCCTCCCGCCATGTGCTTTCCCAGCATGAAGGACAACTACCTCTTCATCAAGGAGATGAAGGACCTGGTGAACAAGGGCAGCTGCGAGCTGAAGGCTTGCTTCGGCTACATCAACCGCGGGGACCGCTGGATGCAGGTACGCGGCGCCAGAGAGGGGGCAAAGCTTTCCCTCCCTGCTCACGTGCCCCAGGCGGGTCTTCCTCCCTTCTCTAGGATGAGATTGAGTTCGGCTACACCCACGGTCCCCAAAAAAGCTTCCCGGTGGTGCTGGACTCTCCGCGAGACACAGGGCTGGAGCAACTGCCCGTCAAGGAGCTGCTGGTAAGAGCAGGACAGTTGCTTGCATTGCCCCCGAGGAGAAAATTGCAAGTTTTTAAAGCTTAGCCTATTTCACCACTCCTGAAACTTGCACTTGGCTCCTTGGAGGCCCCTATGAGTTGCCTGAAAAAATGAGAGTTTAACACTTCTGCATGTGATTGCCGGGAGATACCACCCTGTCCACTTCCAGCTGGGAGGACACCAACAGCCTCGCACACACAGCTCAAACCAAGGATCAGAACTTAACCCGTATCTCAGCCGTCTGGAAAACCTTTTATCCAGAAGGTGCTGGCTGAGAGGAGAAAGGAGGAGCTCACACCTCTGGGAACGAGTCTCCTGCCAGGCTCCAGGAGATTTCTTCACCCCGAGTATCCCAGCAAGGGGCTGTTTTTTCCTTCCCTCCTCCACACCTGTGGACGTTCAGCAGCTCCCAAGCAGGAGAGGAGAGGAGAGCACGAGAAGGTTCCATTCATTTCCTCGGAAGAGAACAAGATGCACCCAGCTGCCCAAAACATCCCCGGGAGGGGGTTTCTTTGCAACGAAAGGTGCCTGGGAAGGCAGCGACCCCGGCCAGGGCATTTTGGGAGAGCCCAGCACGGGGAAAAGATGGCTCGAATGATCCCTTTGAGATATCTCACCATGCAAAAAAGGACAGGACACCTCCAAGAAGCCACCGCATCTCTGTCCCAGACACCCAGCCGGGCTCTGACAGCAGCCTCAACCCATTTGGCGGTAACAGGAGAAGAGGACGGCTTGCCTTTTTTATTTTTCTTTCCAGCTGCGTGTCACTTTGGGGAAGGTTAAGAGCTTTCGAAAGCCTTGAAATACGTCGTTTCTCATGCCTGAAATGAGTACATGCAGTCCCGGCTTCGTCGGGGCCGGGCGGGAACAACGCGCTGATCCGCTCCTTCGCAAATAAGCCGGGCAACCGCCCCGATCTGCCCTCTTTAGGAATTGCTTCGCTTCATATTTAGAGCAGCAATTTCAGCCACGAACACATTATACTCCAATTTCTACTTTGAAGCCTCCCCTAATCCCCGACCCCTCTCTCTCTCCAATCTCATTTTCCAGCTAAGAATGTTTAACCAAACGCAACGCGCGCGGGTCCTCCTCTCGCCCCGGCCAAGCCCTAAGCCCCCGGGACCCCGCGCCAGGGAAAAAGGAGACGAGAAGGAATTAGCCCCTCAAAATCAATCTGGAACTGATAGGACTTGGATGCGACCCGCAAACCGGTGCCTTGACAGTTGAAACCGTCCCGGCTCCGTGATTTATTAAACTGAAATAAGCAGAGAGCAGGTGTTTCGCGCTCGGTCCCGCCCCGCAAGCGCCCAGGGTGAAGATCGGACACCCCTCCCGGGGCTGTTCCTCAGAGGTGACCCCGGAAAACGCGCAAGGGAGCCTCGGGGAAAGGCGACGGCAGCTCCCTGCTTCTGCGAAAAAAAAAGAAAAAATCCCAAAAAATACAAACTCAGTTAAAAGAAGCAAATCACAAACAACTTGTAGATCATAACCACGCGCCTTCCTGTCCTCCTGCTCGTTTTTATCGACCTGTGCGTTGGGTTTACCCCGAAGGAGACCCAACACCAGTAAGCGACTGGGATTTAACGCAAACCCAACAGACACTCGATCTTGTCCCAGGCCCAGACTTGGAGAACAAGGACAGGCTCAAGGCAGGAATTTGTGTCCCACCGCTGCTCTTTTTGCCCCGTTAACACGGCAGCCTCTCCCTTCAGCATCCGACCGCGGCACATCACCGCGGAGGGTTAATCAGCTCTGCACGCGCAACGCCTTAAATCCCAGATCCATTAAGTCCTGAAAATCAGGACTTAAATAGGATTTAAGTGAAGTAACAGCCCTTCGGGTGGTTCTTACACCCGGCGTGGATTTACCCTTCGGGGCTGCAGTTCATCCAGCTTGATGAGAGCTGGCCAGGAACTCGGCTTCGGGGCTACCCCAGCACCCAATTAGCTTAATGCGGACGCTTAAACGTCGGCTGCGCGATAGCGGAGATCTTGCCCCAGCCCAACGCCTCCGCTCTGCCCTGGCACGTGCTGCTTGTTACCGAGCCCAGACGACCCAGAGACCATTATTCTCTTGCCTTTCCTTTAGTTTCTCCCCACCCATGGGCAGCCTTCCCCCTCAATATTATTTTTTACCCACCAGAGCAGGCGTGAGCCCAGCCGGAGGGATAAAAGAAAGGCTCAGAAGCGGAGGGGACTCGGGACAAAGCCGCCGGTGATTTCTCTTTCCCCAGGGCCCCGATTTTGGCTACGTGAGCAGGGAGCCACTATTTGAAGTTCTCACCAGCCTCGACTCCTTCGGCAACCTGGAGGTCAGCCCGCCCGTGACCGCGGCGGGGAAGGAGTATCCCCTGGGGAGGATCCTCATCGGCAGCAGCTTCCTCACGTAAGAGATGGGGAAACCCCCGCAACCGGCAGCAAACGAACCCCTAAATTTCATCAAAACTTGGTTAACAGGCTTAATTAGCCCTTCCCTAACGAGATCCCAACCCCAGGGCTCCACCTCTGCCTTCACATCCGCGTCCTCCTTTCTTCCTTCCACCTCGGTGGCAATTTCTGGGTACCCACATGCCGCCACATGAATATTTAGTCCCTTTTTTTTTTTTGCCCTTCAAGCTCTGGAGGGAGGAGAATGACCAGGATGGTGCGGGATTTCCTCTACGCCCAGCAAGTGCAGGCTCCCGTGGAGCTCTACTCCGACTGGCTGGCCGTGGGCCACGTCGACGAGTTCGTCACTTTTGTGCCCACCTCCGACGCAAAGGTACCCCAAAACGCCGCGTTTCTCTCCCGAGATACTAATCCCATCGGGGAGAGCCTCTAGGGAAACCCCAAAACCCCTTCCCTTGACAGGCCCAGGCTGAACTGAACCCCAGTTCTTTACTTGGGGTCTTACCTCTACCCCCTGAACACCAAAAGGGACTTTCTTAACTAACGAGCAATGAGAATAGAAGAAAAAAAAAGAGGCCATCAAAGAAATTTAAACCTCAATATTCACATGGCCTGGCCAGGGCTCGCAGCTGTTCAGCATCTCCCAGATTTTTTCTCTTTCTCCTGCGTTTTGCTGTCTCTGACACAAGATTTTTACCTCCTGGAGAAACAAAGCCTTGACCTGGATGGTTCCGAAAAGGAACATTTACGCACCCCAGACCCTCCGTGAAGTCCTTTCGCCCTCTCAGAGCTGTGCTAAGCCCCCTCGCTCCACTTTCCCCCCCCGACACTGCAATACCAGCCCCAAAAACAGAAAAAAAAACAATAAAAGCCACCAACCCAACCAGCAGCCACCCTCCTCAGCTGACCCACACCTCCAGCAAAGTCCCTCTGGAGGGTTTATGTACCCACTCAGGGCAGGATTGGACCCGGGTGCAGTTTTCCTCCCTGCCCCAGCATCATTTAACCCCTTGGGGGGTGGGTTCGGTGGGTATTTGCCAACCCCACCACCTGTTTGGATCCAGCCCCTCAGCACCATGTTAACAGAAGCACTAAATAACAGCAACCCGGCCTGCTTTCAAGAGTTTAAATTCACATTTCCCCAAAAGAAGCCCCCGAGGTCCCTCTGGATGAGGCTCCTCGGGTGATCTCTCTCCTTCCCGTCTCGCCGCAGCGGTTTCGGATGCTGATGGCCAGCCCAGCGGCGTGCTACAAGCTCTTTCGGGAGAAGCAGAAGGAGGGTCAGGGCGAAGCCACCATGTTCAAAGGCAAGGAGGGGGCGGCCCCGGGCGCTTTCGGATGAGCTTTTGATGTCGTCACCGACAGCCGGAGCCGGCCCGAGGGCGGCAGCGAGGGGCCGTGGGGACAATTTTTCCCACCTCGTTGCCCTTCACGGCTGGTGAGCGGGACGCCTGCCCGCCTCGAGCCCTATTTTGGGAAAACGAGTGGGACGGGAGGGATAAAGGCCTCTGCGTGGAGGGGATGCTTGCTCAGCGGGACGGAGCATCTCCGTGAGTGCCAGCACGGGAAGGGACAACGCGGGGGGCTTTCGTGTCATCCCATCTATTTTTCTCTCGCCTGTCCTTGCCCCTTTGGGCATCCTTTACCCATGGTTTTGCACGTGGGCCAGCTGCCGTGGGGCTGGGAGAAGGTTTCTGCACCCTCCCCAGGTCCCCTTGGTCGCTGCCTGGACCCAGGCATCCCCAAACACGGGGTGGCCTCCGTGGAGGTGACAGCTGTGAGTTTATGGAGCGGAGCAGCGGAATTTAGCAGATGATGACTCCTGTGGGCAGGGGGACGGATGATAGGATGTTTCCAACGTTCCTTCCAACGGGCAGAGGTTTTCTTCCCACACAGTTTCCCAAGATATTAAGAACTGGGACTCCCAGCAGCCTTAACCCCAAGCTCAGGGAATTTGGGGGATTTTTTCCATCTCTGTACCCCGTCTTCAGCCGCGCTCCTGCCAGCCCTGCTTCATTTTGACAGGGGGTTGCATTTGTAGGGTACTCGGGGGCAGACACGAAACGAGTCACCATCAATAAAGTCCTCTCCAACGACCTCCTGGCGCAGCAGAACCAGTACGCCCAGGTAATAACTGAGATTTCTGGTAATTACCGACATTTCTTGCCGTAACTGCCCCAGGGCAGGGCAAACCCTTAAGGGAGGTGTGGTGTTTTGGCTCTCCTCCTGCCGCGAGCTGGTTTTGGGGGACCGTGGCCACCTCGAAGCTGCTCTTCTCCGTCCCCTGCAGCGCTGCATCGACTGGAACAGGGATATCCTCAAGAAGGAGCTGGGCTTGATGGAGGAGGACATCATCGACCTGCCGGCCCTCTTCAAGCTTGACAAGCAGGGCAAGGCCGTGCCGTACTTCCCCAACATGGTGAGGAGGGTTCCCCGCTCCCTGTGTCCTCTCCAAAAGCCAGTTTATTCAGCAGGGATGAGTCCCCAAAGCTGTCCCCCCCCCGAAAAAAAACACAGAAAAAGAAAATATCTCCAGCCAGGCTCGGGTGAGCCTGGGTCTAACGTAACTTTGTGGCTTCGTGTTGCCTGCGGTGGGGTTAACTGATGTGGTTTTGAGGCAAATAACTCTTCAAAGGGATGAAATTGCAAAGCACGGGGTGTGTTTTAACAATAAAAAAAGGGGAAAACGATGCTGGATTCGGAGGCCCGAGGGAGGGCGGCTGCAAAAAGCCGCGCCGAAGCCGCCTTTTTGGCGCGGGGCTGACGCGAGGAAGGCGGCCGGCGGCTTTCCCTTCGGCTTCGTCGGCCTGTGACGCCGCCGGGTTCCCCTTGTGTCACCCCGCAGATCACCATGATCGTCCTGGCCAAGGACCTGGGCATCCCCAAACCCTTCGGCCCTGTGATGGGGGGGAGGCGAATGCTGCCTGGAGCAACGGACCCGCTCCCTCCTGGAGCCGCTGGGCCTGCGCTGCCGCTTCCTCGAGGAGGTGGCCTCCTACCACGGCAGCCTCGGCGAGGTCCGCTGCGGCATCAACGTGCGGCGGCAGCCCTTCGCCTTCAAGTGGTGGCACGTGACGCCCTAGCGGGGCCTCCCCCCTCCCTCCCTCCTCGCCCCCGGCGGCTTTTCGCGTGTGTGTGGCTTGCGATTCAGTCAATCAATAAATTTGCTGTGAGGAGCTGGGACTGTTCAGTTTGAGGAAGAGGAGGCTGAGGGGGGACCTCATCACGCTCTACAGTTACTGGAAAGGACATTGTAGAGAGGTTGGTGCTGGTCTCTTCTCACAGGTCATCAGGGACAGAACCAGGGGGAATGGGTTCAAGGTGCAACAGGGCAAGTTTAGGCTGGACATCAGGAAGAAATTCTTCACGGAAAGAGTGGTCAGACCCTGGAACAGGCTGCCCAGGGAGGGGGTTGAGTCGCCATCCCTGGGTGTGTTTGAGTGTCGCTGAGATGTGGTGTTGGGGGAGATGGTTTAGGGGTGAACTTGTAGTGTAGGGTTAATGGTTGTAGTGTAGGGTTAATGGTTGTGGTGTAGGGTTAATGGTTGGACTCGATGATCCCAAGGGTCTTCTCCAACCTGAACTGTTCTGTGATTCTGTGATTCTATGAAAAAGGGGGGAAATTAAATGGTAACAGGTGACAGCGTTGGAAGGGGTTGCTGAGGGAGGTGGTGGAGTCCCCATCTCTGGACGTGTTTAAAAAACGGCTGGATGTGGCCCTTCAGGAGATGGTTTGGTGTGAGGGTGGTGTAAGGCTGTGGGTGGGACTTGATGACCTTAAAAGGTCCTTTTCAACTTTTATAATTCTATGATTCTACGACAAGAAAGGCTGAGAGAGTTGGGGTTGTTCAGCCCGGAGACGGCTCCGGGGAAACATTATTTCAGCATTTATAGGGGGCTTATAAGAAAGATATAGAAGGTGTGTAACAGTTTTAAACTAAAAAAGGGTGGATTTAGATTAGATGTAAAGAAGAAACTCTTCCTGGTGAGGCGCTGGAGCGGTTCCCCAGAACGTTGTGGCCGCCGCAGCCCGACGAGTGTTCGAGGACCGGCCGGGGCTCCGAGCGACCTGTTCTGGTGAAAGATGCCCACACCCACGGCAGGAGGGTTGGACCAGATGGTCTTTGAGAGTCTCCTCCAACCCAAATCGTTCTGTGACGCTGTGACTCAGTTGGGAAAGGGAGGCTGAGGCGCCACCTCGTCCCGCCTGGTGTTGCGGCAGGTGGGAAAGCCTGGGCGCCTCCCCTGCGAAAGAGACTTAGCCGGGAGTTAATGGAGGGACATACTGGGCTCCCCTATCCCCAGAAAGAAGGGGATCCCGGCGTCCCGGCCCCGCCATCCCGCCCTCTCCCACAGGCCGCGCCGCGCTCAAGATGGCGCCTCCCTTGAGGCCGCCGCCACTCCCAAGATGGCGGCACCCGAGCCCCTCCCGCCCTCCCCCCCCTCCAGCCCCGTTCCGGGGCCACCACTTCCGCTTCCGGGGCGCGAGAGGGGTCGGAACTGCGCAACGGCCAAGATGGCGGCGGCCGTGGTGGGAGTCTCCTTGAGGCGCGGCGGCGTCCCCGCGGGGCTCCTGCGGCCGGTGAGGGGGCTGCGGGGCGGGCTGCGCCGGGCAGCGGGGCCGGGAGCCTCCGGGGAGGGTGGGGATGAGGGGCTGGAGGGGTCTGAAGGGAGGGGGGGGCGGGGGGAGGCCTGGGGTGATGGGGGGAAGGCGGGAGAGGCTGCGTGAGATGTGGGGGTGAGCGAGGGGGGCGGATCTGGGGGGCAAGAGAGGGCGCAGAGGGAGCTGGGAGGGAGCTGGGGGGCGGGAGGGGTGTAGAGAGTGGCTCTGAGGGAGCTGAGGTGCGAGAGAGGAGGGCTGGGAGAGGTCTCTGGGGAAGAGGATGGGCAGGAGGGGTGGGAGGGAGCTGGGGGGCGGGAGGGGGTGTAGAGAGGGGCTCTGAGGGGGCTGAGGTGCAAGAGGGGAGGGCTGGGAGAGGTCCCTGGGGCAGGAGAATGTGCAGAGAGGGCTGGGAGGGAGCTGGGGGGCAGGAGAGAGGGGTGGGAGGGAGCTGTGGGGCGGGAGGGGGTGCAGAGAGGGGCTCTGAGGGGGCTGAGGTGTAAGAGGGGAGAGTTGGGAGAGATCTCTGGGGAAGAGGATGTGCAGAGAGGGCCAGGAGGGAGCTGGGGGCTGGGAGAGGGTGTAGAGAGGGGCCCTGAGGGAGCTGAGGTGTAAGAGGGAAGGGTTGGGAGAGGTGCCTGGGGCAGGAGGATGTGCAGAGAGGGCCGGGAGGGAGCTGGGGGGCAGGAGGGGTTCTAGGATGCAGTGCAGGGTGGGATGAAGGTTCATAGTGGATGAGATAAGGGGAGAGGTGGGTTTGGGGGGGGTAAGAGAATGGGGTGTGTGGAGATGCTGGGGGCAGGAAGGAGTCTGAAAAGGATTTAGGTGGTGTTAGAGATTGACAGGAGACTGGGGGGTGCAAGAAATCCAGAAGGGGGTTGGGAAGAGATGTGGGGTAACTTGGGGAGAGGAGAGTAGGGGCATGTGGCCTGCAGGGGGAGAAGCTCCTGGGGGAATAGTGGGAGGAGATGGAGTGCTGGAGCAGGGCAGAGACGTGGCTGGGGTGTGCTGGGGCCAGTTTTCAGGGCCGTGGAGAGCACTGCAGGAGCGCTGGTGGCTTTCCTCTTGGTTTTAGGCTTGTCTCCTCTGCCTCGTAGAGGAGGGAGGTGGTTGCCTGGGCCCGCGGGGGCTGCTCCGGCAAACCCTTGGGGGGATTTTCTGAAAACCTGCGGGAGCGCCCAGGCGCCTTCACGTCCAGTGAGGGATCCCGCAGCTCTCGCCCCGAAGCCTGTGGCCCCCTGTCCTGGTTTTTTTGCCTGGCAGGGAGCCCCCTGAGGGCCGTTCCGCTGTCGTTTGCCCGCAGGTGTGTCGGGGAGCGCAGACAGCAGCCGCGGCCGCGCCCCGGGTCAAGAAGTTTGCCATCTACAGGTGGGACCCCGACAAGCCCGGGGACAAGCCCCGCATGCAGACCTACGAGGTGGATTTGAATAAGTGAGTGTCCCCCCGCGGGGAGAGGCTTTGCTGCCGGGCAGGCGCTCTGGGGCCGCCTGCGCACGCAGATTGTTCTTCTCAGTGAGGGTGACGGAGCCCTGGCCCAGGCTGCCCAGGGAGGGTGTGGAGTCTCCTTCTCTGGAAACATCCAAGACCCGCCTGGACACGTTCCTGTGTAGCATTATCGAGGCGTTCCTGCTCTGGCAGGGGGATTGGACTGGATGATCTTTCGAGGTCCCTTCCAATCCCTGACATTCTGCGATTCGGTGATTATCTGACAGGCGACGACGGAGCGGGGTCGAGGAGCGCTCGGGCTCACAGCTCGAGGTGTCGGTCGCCTCGTTAAGCTTCTGGGGCTGGTAAAAGCTCGTCGTAGTTGCCGGAGAGACGGTGCCTCAGCCGTGGTGCGGAGCACCTTGTCCTCAGCACTGTCAGGATCAGTGTTACTTCCTGCTGAAGCAAATCTTAGTGTGATTATGTGGGATTGTTGTCCCCTCCCTCACCTGTCGGGGCTAATCCTGACAAATAAATCCCTACCCTGAGCGCCAGCGGCGCTGCAGCCATCAGCACTTTGTGACTTCTTTGAGGTTTTACCTGTGTCGAAGACTAGAAGGTGTTCCTGGCTTTAAGAAGCTTTATTCCCGTGAAGAATTTTGGGCCACGTTCCAAAAGGAAACTGTTTTTACATATAGCTCGCTGTCCCTGACCTGAGGTTGAAGCTTTATCAACTCTTCTCGTGGTTTTCTTCGCACTCAGTTAATTCTGATTAATTTGGATTAAACTTGTGGCAGCCACCTGCACGCTTTGATATCACTAAGAAAGCTCTTGCTTCTCTGTGCTTCTGCGAAGGGCTGCAGCCTTCCCTGGAGGGCAGAAGCCCTCCCGTGGCCACGCGTGACTCGATTTCCCCGAGCTCCCGCTGTTGCTGTGCCCTTGCCAGAGGAATTCACCCTGAGCCCTTTCTGGAAGCTTCAGATCCGAAACCCCGCCAGCTCCTTGCTTGAGAGGCACGTGACGGAGAGCTCAAATTTTGATGTGAATTGCCCCAGTTAATTTCTGGGTGTTGCCTCGCTGCTGTACGTAAAATTACATCAGGTGCCCGAGACTGTTTGTTTTGCTGTGCGGCGCTGCCTCCTGTGACTAACGAGGACGGGACAGACTTGTTAAAACCTGACCAAAAAGGAGAGGACCGGCAGCAAGGCGCTTGGTTTTCGGTTGGGCTGCCCGAACCCTCTCCAGCTGAGACAAATCTTCTAGACAGCAGCAAGAGAAAGGGCAAAAAAGAGATCTGGCACGTAGGCCGGGGGGGAGCTGCAGAGGTTCACCGACTCTGTTTTCTCTTGCAGATGTGGGCCTATGGTGCTCGATGCTCTGATCAAGATTAAAAACGAGCTGGACTCCACTCTGACCTTCCGCAGGTCGTGTAGGGAAGGTAAGAAGGATTTTTCCAGCCTGCTAAACTCAGGAATATCTCTGAAGACTGTTTGGTGCTCATGGTGTAACCGGCAGAAGACTCGAGGGCAGCCGGCAGCGCGCCGCTCTCCTCTTCCAGCCGCTGCCTGCGAAATCCCGCGGGGAAGCAGGTCGTGAAGCTGAAGCTCGTAGTCGAAGGGCTGAGCTGGGAGCAGTCGGCTCAAACAGCCCCAGTCCTTCCTGTTTCTGTCCTAATCTTGCTCGTCTTGCTGCCCTCCAGCCATGGGCTGCGGAAGAAATCCGGCAGGAGAGGTCGCTCAGCAAAATTGCGGGGGCAGAGGCAGTGAAGGGGGATGAACTGTAGGGACTCCTTTACCTGCTGTGGCCTAATGGTGTAACTGGGAGAGCACTCAGGACTTCTAGGAGTAGCTTCAGGAGTCTTTTTTTTTTTTCCCCCTTTGATAAAGCCAAATGATTGATTGAGGGAAAGGCAACTGGTGGTTTGACACTGCAGGGCTGGTTGTCGGACGGGTACCAATCAGCGTGTCTGTCTGTCTTAACTGCTTTAAAACTTACCTGCCCGGGTGACTTTCCCTGTGGAAAAAAAAACCAACCAACCAACAAACCCAACAGAACTGCTAATTCATGGGTCACGTTGGGATGCAGAGCTTGAAGTGATAGTTATGGGAGTGCAGGGAGGGAGGGTGTCTTTGTGGAATGAGCTTTGATTTAATGAGGTGAGTTTGCAAGTATGAGAAATTTCGGGGCAGTTGCTGCCTAAAGATATTTGGACTTGGATCGGAATGAAACGCACGCTTGAACGCGGCCGGCTCCTGTAGAACCTGCACAGGAGGTGGAGGAATGTCCTACGGTGTGGTTGTTCTCCTCAGCTGATATTTAGCTGGAATTAATTCAGAGATCACAGAAAGGTTTGGGTTGGAGGGGGCCTCAAAGATCATCTCATTCCAACCCCCTGCCATGGGCAGGGGCACCTCCCACTCAACCAGGTTGCTCCAAGCCCCGTCTAACCTGGCCTTGAACGCTTTCAGGGATGGGAATTACCTGGAATACTTTCCTTTGAGAACCCCAAGGCAGGTTTTCAAGCTGGGCTGGTTCAGTCTTGCCCCGTTTCTACCGTGCAGGGATAAAAAAACCCCAAAAACTGATTGCGCATTCCTTTTGCATACTCGTGTCCGCAGCCCCGGTTCCCTCTCCAGTTGACTGGAAAATACTTGTAACCGTTTCTCGAGTGGGAGGAATAACCTTGTCGCGGTGCCAGCCCTGCTCTGGCAGCGAGGGGAAGGCCGGCGCGGCGGGCGCTGAGGCGGACTAGCTCGTCGGCGTACGGAGCGGTGGCATTTCTGTGACTCATAGCAGCTGATATGTGCCAAATCCTCTGAAATTAAAAGTTTTGCCCTTTCAACGTTCGTCTTCTTTCTAATCTGACGTTCTAGGCATCGCTCTCAATTAGACACCCGAGCTCCTGACCCGAGCAGTATCCGTGACACTTCTGCCGTGGGTTTTTTTTTTTTTCCTTATAAACCTTGGCCTTTGCAGGGCTTCATCTGATCCTTCTGTTCCCGGCACATCGTTAGCGGTGTCATTTAATCCATTTGTTAAGCTATTTATATGCTCTTTGTTCTTTGAGTGTCTCTCCTCTCACCTTTGGGAGTTAATGAATGCCCTTTATGGCAGGAGGCGCGGAAAGAAGCTTCTGTCTTGGGCTCTGTGGTGTTTGTGTTGCTGACCTTCAGGGATGCCTTTGACCGTCGCTGCAGGGCAGATGGGGGGGATGCTGGAATCCCGGCGTTAGCCGCTCCGTGCCGATAACGAGCTCGTGCTGCCAACTTGGGAACGAAGCTGGATGTTTTCCCCGCCCCGAGGAGCGCGTAAATCTAATGAGTGATGCGAAAGGGATGAAGTGTCCCGAGCTGCTTGTTTCCTGAGAACGTGTTTAGACTTTAATGAAAGCGACTCCCGAGTTTGCTTTTTATTTAAACAGCAGAATGTTTGGCCCAACGGCAACTTCTGGCGTTTTCCTCGTCACGTACAGAGTTTCTTGAAGACGGCCCTGGGGCTGCGTTTGGGGCCAGAAAGAATCTTCCTCAAAGTAGAATAGGAGAGTAAATATCTAACGCTTTACTCTTTTCTCCCACTCAGGCATCTGTGGCTCTTGCGCTATGAACATTGCTGGCGGGAACACATTGGCCTGTATCAAAAAAATCGACCCCGATCTCAACAAGGTCACTAAAATCTACCCTCTCCCCCACATGTACGTGGTGAAGGACCTCGTTCCGGTGAGTACCCGCCTCTTGCGACGCCGTTCCCGGCAGCACGGAGTTGGGGTTGGGTTGGGAAGGGTGACGTTGGGAGGTGCCGACAAGATCAGGTCTCACAATTCACACGTTCCTCCTCCTGTCGGTATTTTCTGGCTTGGGTGGGTCCGAGCTTCACAGCGGTGACTAAATCTGTCCTCATGTGGAGGAATGTGGTGGGTTGAGGTAGAAAATGCGTCCTGTTGGAGGGGAAATGGTTATTCAATCCCTTCTGCATCGACTGAGCTTAATAAATGTGACCTCTTTGCCTTTTTGCCTCCTAGGACTTGAGCAACTTCTACGCACAGTACAAATCCATCGAGCCTTACCTGAAGAAGAAGGATGAGTCGAAGCAGGGCAAGGAGCAGTACCTGCAGTCCATAGAAGACCGTCAGAAACTGGTTACGGCTTCTTTTCTACCCTTGAAATCCCTTCCAGATAAGAGCAGGGTTAAACGTTAGCGTGCGGTTGCTTTGATGAAAGAGCAAAACCTGACGTGGGTGGAATCTGCTCCCCGAAACACAGCGTCGCGGCGCACCCGCGTTGCTGGGGGGAACGTCTGGTGATGAAATGCGGTCGTAGCAGCCGTGGCCACTCTTGATCTCGTTTCCACTGCCTGCATTGTTTATGTGAGGGCTACAGGCTGGTGATAATATTCCCGTGGAGAAACGTTTCTGCGGTTTCTGGCTGTCTGGCTCGGTGCTGTCGGCCTCATCCAGCTGCGACGTAGAATCCTAGAATGACCCAGGCTGGAAGGGACCTTAGAGATCATCTAATCCAACCCCCTGTCACGGGCAGGGACGCCTTTCAACTAGATCAGGCTGCTCAAAGCTCTGTCCAACCTGGCCCTGAACACCTCCAGGGAGGGGGCAGCCACAACCTCTCTGGGTGATTTATTCCAAAGTCTTGCCACCCTCGGACTGAAGAATTTCTTCCTAAGATCTAATCTAAATCTATTCTCCTTCAACTTAAACCCATTTCCCCTTGTCCTGTCAGTGGATGCTCTTGTACAAAGTCCCTCCCCAGCCTCCCTGTAGGATCCCTTCAGGTACTGGAGGGCAGCTCTTAGGTCCCCCCGAAGTCTTCTCTTTTCAAGACTGGACAACCCCAGCTCCCTCAGCCTGTCCTCGCAGCAGAGCTGCTCCAGCCCCTGGATCATCTTTGTGGCCTCCTCTGAACACGCTGCAACACATCTATGTCCCTCTTAGGGTGGGGACACCAGAACTGGGCACAGTATTCGAGGTGGGGTCTCACAAGAGCAGAGTAAAGGGGGAGAATCCCCTCTCTTGCCCTGCTGGCTGCGCTTCTCCTGATCCATCCCAGGGCAGGGTTGCCCTTCTGGGCTGCAGGAGCGCCCTGCCGGCTCATGTTGAACTTCTCATCTATCAACACCCCCAAATCCTTCTCTTCAGGGCTGCTCTCACCCCACTCTGTGCCCAGTTTGTATGTGCCTGGGACTGGCCCGACCCAGGTGCAGGACCTTGCATTTTGACTTGTTGAAGCTCCTGCAGACATGCTAAGCTGCGCTCTCGTGTTGGGTTCTACGCCCTAAAAACTCACAGCAAAAGCTGAACCCGCAAACACAATTTGTTAGCGCAAGTCTTTGGGTGTCTTGCCTCAGGTGCTGTGTTATTTTGAGGAGATTTCCTGGCAATGTGATGGTGTCGGTGCAGAGTTTCTGTGTAAAGCTCACAGGCATCTGAGGAATCGCTTGACCAGCTGGGCCCTCACAGCTTTTTCTTAAAAAAACCTCATAGCATGGGTAAGTTCTTGCCTGGGCTGCCTCATATTATTAAATCAGGAGTTTCTCTTTTGACTTTGACCTGTCTTGATGGATCCGTCGCCCACTTCACGGTGCGAGACTCCGCCTGTCGACGCTCCATTGTGCAGGTGGCGAAAAAGAGAGGAAGAGGAAGGCAGGTTAAAGGGGAGCTCAGTGAAAACACGTGAGCTGCAGCGTGGTTCTCTACAGCGAGCTGTGAAAGTTTTCCATCCCGTGTGCTTGCCGTGAAGTTAACGGCCGGCGCACAGGCGGATCACGTGCCCGGGATGTCGGCAGCACCACGCGACTGGCGCCGCGACATCCCAACGACCGCGGGATTCTTACGGTCTGAAGGAATCTCTGTCCAAGGGCAACGGTTCTCCTGCGCCGCTTCATCGTGTTATCTGATCCGTCTGCAGGGGCTGGAGGGACTTTCCCTTCACATGGTTCTCATAAAGGCGGCATCCTTGAAACCACGCGGCTTTTTTCTGCTTGAGGGAGCCACTGCAAGAGCTGTCTGAATCTTCCCCACAACCAGTAAACTTCCTTTTTTTTTTTTTTTTTTAAATCTCCTTGCTGAAGTTTCTCTTGCTTTGAGAGCAGCCTGTGTGCTGGAGAGACTTGAAGACAGCGCCAGCTGAAAAACTCCCACCTTTTTCTTTGAATTTGTCTTATTTCTAACTGTAATATTTCAAACGATTAATGATTTAGGGCGAGAAGGTAGCTGACTTAGCCCAGCTTTGGCAAGTCTCTCTGAAAGACTGATATAGTCGACTTCTTACAAGTTCCCAGGAGGTCTGGCATCGGGTATCTTTCAAATCTAAATTTAATGAGACTTCTGTCCCAAAATAATTTCCAGCTACATAAATGAAGTCAGACTGGACTTTGTCTCTTAGCCTGGTGGGTTTGAGCTACTGTGAGACCCTCTTCTTCTCTGAGTTTGTCTTGTGCCTGATGTCCCTTCCATGTAGGTCTAACTCTCTTTTCTTCAGTGCCTGAAATAAAGAGGCTTTCATTTCTGTAAAAATGGTGAACTGGCTAAAGATTCACACCAGTAGTGTTCTGTAAGCACATGCTGACCGATGAGCGCTTCTCCCTTGGGCTCTTGGGCAGACTTTGCTCTTTCTTGAGCTCTGTAACATGGCCTTGGGTTGTTAATTAGTTACATACCTCTTCCTCAGCTGCTTATTGCGACAGGCTGGAAGGAAAAAATGCAGGAAGATCTAACAGTTGTCACATTTTTCTTTGGTTTATTCCTTCCCCCTGCCCACGTTGTCACCAAACCCTCGTTGGGTTGAGTTGGGAGGTTCGCATGTGCCTTGTTTCAGAGGACCTGCTCAGAGCGCGGTGCTGATAACACCGAGGTCATGGGTTCGGTCCCCACGTGTTGCCTGATCTAGTTGAGAGGAGTCCCTGCCCGTGACAGGGAGGTTGGATTAAGTGATCTCTAAGGTCCCTTCCAGCCTGGGCCATTGTGTGATTCCAGCAGCGCTTCTTCAGCGTAAGGTTTCCAGAGCCGCTCTGTCATGGCAAGTCACTGGTGGGGAAAGCAGTGAGGGAAGCACATGCTCTTGTAAATCCCCTTCCTTTAAAAATGAAATAAAATGGCTTCATCGTGGTTTGACTGTGCTCTCTCACCCCTGTGCAGGACGGGCTCTACGAGTGCATCCTGTGCGCCTGCTGCAGCACCAGCTGCCCCAGTTACTGGTGGAACGGGGACAAGTACTTGGGCCCTGCGGTGCTGATGCAGGTAAGGAGGGATCCCCTTTGTCTCAGGGGGGCTGCTGAGGGGCTCCCCGTGGGAGAGCAGCACGAGTGCCGCTCCTCCTGAGCGGGGAGCCTGGCTGGGACAGCGTCAGGCAGCCCACGGCCCGGCCCGGGGTGAGGTGTTGCTTTTCAAACCTCGCGCCGATGGCCAAGGAAGCGCTCGGCGTGTGAAATGCCGCTGCCTTTCAGGCCTATCGCTGGATGATTGACTCCAGAGATGACTACACGGAGGAGCGCCTGGCGCAGCTCCAGGACCCGTTCTCTCTCTACCGTTGTCACACTATCATGAACTGCACGAGGACTTGCCCCAAGGTACGTGTGCGTGTCCCTCCTGGGATCGCTGCCTTGTTTCCAAGCACCCTGTTTGAAACCAGTAGAAAAACACCTGCTCAGGCTTTGCTTTCCCTCAAGCTTGCTTTGGCTTGTTCGCCTTTTTTGAAACGTGGTGAGCGACCGGCAGGCGTTCTTACGATGGCGACGGTGCAAGAGGATGTGGCAAAGTTTGCGTTATGCCATCTCTTCCGTCCGAGCGAGGCCGTGACTTCGAGAACCCGAGGTTCAGGAGCACGACCGCGGGGCGCTGGTCACGTGAAGCGACACGGAGAAATCTCTCCTGCATGGTCCGATCAACAGCTGCGAGCGGTATCGCTGAACCCCCCCCACAGTGCAACCCTCAGCTCCCAGCGGTAGCAGCTGTCCCCGGCGCGGGGAAACGGCGAGTTTCCAGGGCCTGTGGGGAACATTTTTTGCTGACATCCTGCCATCGGGGCATTTCCCAACCCGTCTGGTCTCGCTGGTATTTCTTTGAGCGAGCTTTCCCGAATCAGGTCGTGCCTCCTTCCTCATCTTGCAACGACCTTGCGCCTGTTGTTGGGCAGACGATCGAGTTTTGCTTTCTTGCTAGCGGTGCTGTTTTCTAGCCAGGCTTTGCCTGCACCTGGTGGGGGTGTAATTCTCCTTGAGCCGTGAGATAATACGAAGGCAAATGTTGAAGCGGATCGGAGTTGCGGGGAAGATGAGATGCTTGAGATCCGGGCTGATAACGTTTGGCAGGAGCACCCCGTGCTGGTTTCGTGGTGTGTGTGTTTTTCTAAAGTGATTCGCTGGCTGCGGATAATTCCCCCTTTGTGTAGGGTGCTGGCTCGTGATCTGGTGTCAGTCGTGGTTCAGCTAAAGGTGAACGTTCGACCTGAAGATCCGGCCTCGTGTAGGAATGTACATCGTGCAGGGGAACGGCGCTTGGTCTCGGGTTTTGAGACACGTTTATGGTTAATAACACGTTTCCACTCCCATGCTTTAATCCTGGCTGTTGTCTCCGTCGGCCCTGAAAGGCTGCGTGGGGAGCTCTGCGCCGGGGTCGTTTCCTGTCGGGTCCCCGTCCTGCTGCACTGCTGGAACCACGACGATACAGCGGGACGGTTGTGAGCCCTCCCTGGTTTTGAAATGAAGCGTGCTTGAGCGCCGCAGGATTAGGGGCCTTTGCAACGCGTGTGTCTACATCATAGAGAAACCTTAGGAGAGCTCAGCTGGCTTTGTGTGAGGAGCATTTTCATCTCGAGACTTCAGTGCTCCCCTGGTGTCCTCCAAGACGCAGCTTCTTTATTTCAGACAGAGAGAAAAGCCACATCTCTTGCACCGTCACTATCGAGCTTTTCTGAGGCGGTTTCCTGCCTCTAGAAGCCGTCTCGTAACACCCACAAAAGTGGAATTCAGTCCTGCCTGAGCTTTATTAGAAGCCTCTATCGCCCAGCCGCTCGTTCTGCCCTTTGATCCTCGCGTTGCTGATTAAGACCAGTCCTCCGGAGGCAAAGGAGCGTTTTTCTTCAAGCGGTGGCGAGCGCTGCTGGTTCAGCCTCTGGGTAGCGGAGGGGAGCTCCCGGCGCTGTGGCCCCGCTCCAACCCGCCAGGACCTGGCACCTCTGCAGACCCCGGTGTCCAAACTGCTGCCCTTCAGTTTCCTGCAAGCTCCCAGTGTTTGAAAAGAAGAGCTCTTAGGAGAAAAACAAAAAGGGGGTGCTGACCGCCTCCTCTGCCGGCTGTTTTTACGAGCAGCAACGTATTTATGAATTTACTGCAGCTGAGGGGGGGGCGGGGATGCTCTGATGTGGTTTCCAGAGGAACTGGCTGAAGCTTTTTATTATTTTTTTTTTCTTGTTTAGGGTTTGAACCCTGGCAAAGCAATCGCTGAGATCAAAAAGATGATGGCAACTTACAAAGAGAAGGCGACCGCCGCCTAATGCTCTTCCCGAACTGGAAGCGTAACGCGCAAACGTGCTTTACCCGAGAGTAATTTATACCTGATTTGGTGAGAGGAGGTTCCAGCAGGGAATTTGGCCTTTTTCCCATAGGTTTGCACGTACAATAAACACTGTAAAGAACGAATAAGAGTCGTTACTTTATTAACGATACCGAGCCACCTCTGGTTCTGTCGCAGAAAGCCAAACCTCTCTGCTTTGTGGTTCGCTTCTGAGGCTCTGCTGTGGGGTGAGGATTTGAAAACTGGTGGAGGAAAGAGGGGATGTTGCCACCGCCCTGCTGGGATCCTTATTTTTATTCCAAGTCCTAAAGTCCGTGAGGTGTATTAGAGCAGGCTTGAATTTTTCTCTTTGCTCCTACTAGGAGCGGTTGTTAAGCTCCAGCTCTCTCCCAACTCGGGATGTTTGCGGTAGGTTGTTGCTTGAAGCAGCTGTTTGCAGTCTTAGGGGGGTGGAGGGGAAAGGATTCACTTTCTGTTTTGCTGTTTACTAGATTTTTTTTTGTGTGTTTGCATGCATCTAGATGTAGGAAAAACTAGAAGTGTCACAATGCTGCTTCTGAGACCTGACATGATAACCAGGATGCTGCCAGCGGGCAGCAAATGAAGACTGGGGTGGCTTAAAAGAGTTGTGTACAGCTCTCGAAAGGCTTTACCCCCTGTTTTTTCTGTATTTCTCTCTATCCTGCAGCAAGGGAGCACGTGGCCATCTCACGAAGCCAAAAGGATGTTGCTGTCTTAGTTTGCATTTGCAGAAATCCTTTATTTTCCCGGAGCGAGTTGCTGAGAGCTGATGTGAGACGGACTTTTCCCTCTAGGGCAGAGACACGTGGGTAGGGCTGCTTGCTCTTCCGGGTCCTGTTTTCCGTGTCCCGAGTGAGCTCTTCTTGCCCACGTTGGTGATACCTGGCAGCGGTTTCGCAGCAGTCGGGGCCCTCTGAGCCGAACTGTGGCTGGAGGGACCTGCTCTGGGGCCGTTCTTGCAGTCTGTGCCTCGTTATCGGCTGCAGAATCCCCCTTCCAGCAGCTTTCCGGGAGGGAGCCCTGCTGCTGAGGGGGGAGAAAACGGGGGGCAGAGCCCAGTGTGTTTGCTTGCAAGATGTGGGGGTGCAGAGCCTTTTTTTGGGGCAGAGCCTGATACATTTCTTTGCAAGATTTGGGGCTACAAAGCCCTTTTGGGGGGCTAAAAAGCCCAGTTTGTGAGCAGAGTCCTTTTGGGGGCAGAGCCTGGAACATTTCCTTGCAAGATTCGGGGCTATAAAGCCCCTTTTTGGGAGCAGAACCTGGTGCCTTTCCTTGCAAGATTTGAGGCTATAAAGCACTTTTTGGGGGCAGATTCTGGAGCGTTTCCTTGCAAGATTTGGGGGTACAAATCCTTTATTGGGGCAGAGCCCGGTACATTTCTTTGCAAGATTTGGGACTATAAAGCCCCTTTTTCGGAGCAGAGCCTGGAGCATTTCCTTGCAAGATTTTGGGGCCATAAAACCGCTTTTTGGGAGCAGAGCCGGAAGCGTTTCCTTGCAAGATTTGGGGGTACAAATCCTTTATTGAGTTAGAGCCTGGTGCATTTCTTTGCAAGATGTGGGGCTATAAAACTGCTTTTTGGGAGCAGAGCCTGAAGTGTTTCCCTGCAAGATTTGGGGGTACAAATCCTTTATTGGGGCAGAGCCTGGAATATTTCCTTGCAAGACTTGGGGCTGTAAAGCCCCTTTTTGGGGGCAGAGCCCAGTGCCTTTCCTTGCAAGACGTGGAGTGCAAATCCCATTTTTGGGAGCAGATCCCGGTGCATTTCTCTGCAAGATTTGGGGGTACAAATCCTTTATTGAGTTAGAGCCTGGTGCATTTCTTTGCAAGATTTGGGGCTATAAAACCCCTTTTTGGGGGCAGAGCCTGGAGCATTTCCTTGCAAGATTTGAGGCTATAAAGCCCCTTTTTGGGAGCAGATCCCGGTGCCTTTCCTTGCAAGGTTTGGGGGTACAAATCCTTTATTGGGGCAGAGCCTGGTGCATTTCTTTGCAAGATTTGGGGCTATAAAACTGCTTTTTGGGAGCAGAGCCTGGAGCATTTCCTTGCAAGACTTGAGGCTATAAAGCCCTTTTTTAAGAGCAGAGCCCAGTGCCTTTCCTTGCAAGATTTGGGGGTACAAATCCTTTACTGGGGCAGAGCCCGGTGCATTTCCTTGCAAGATTTGGGGCTATAAAACCCCTTTTTGGGAGCAGAGCCTGGAGTATTTCCTTGCAAGATTTGGGGGTACAAATCCTTTATTGAGTTAGAGCCTGGTGCATTTCTTTGCAAAATGTGGGGCTATAAAACTGCTTTTTCAGAGCAGAGCCTGGAGCATTTCCTTGCAAGATTTGGGGGTACAAATCTTTTATTGAGTTAGAGCCTGGTGCATTTCTTTGCAAGATGTGGGGCTATAAAACCCCTTTTTGGGGGCAGATCCCGGTGCCTTTCCTTGCAAGGTTTGGGGGTACAAATCCTTTATTGGGGCAGAGCCTGGTGCATTTCTTTGCAAGATTTGGGGCTATAAAACTGCTTTTGGAGGGCAGAGCCTGGAGCGTTTCCTTGCAAGATTTGATGTTATAAAGCCCCTTTTTGGGGGCAGAGCCCAGTGCCTTTCCTTGCAAGATGTGGAGTGCAAATCCCATTTTTGGGAGCAGATCCCGGTGCATTTCCTTGCAAGATTTGGGGGTACAAATCCTTTATTGAGTTAGAGCCTGGTGCATTTCTTTGCAAGATGTGGGGCTATAAAACTGCTTTTTGGGAGCAGAGCCTGGAGCATTTCCTTGCAAGACTTGAGGCTATAAAGCCCCTTTTTGGGAGCAGAGCCCAGTGCCTTTCCTTGCAAGATTTGGGGGTACAAATCCTTTACTGGGGCAGAGCCCGGTGCATTTCCTTGCAAGATTTGGGGCTATAAAACCCCTTTTTGGGAGCAGAGCCTGGAGCGTTTCCTTGCAAGATTTGGGGCTATAAAGCCCCTTTTTGGGGGCAGATCCTGGTGCCTTTCCTTGCAAGATTTGGGGGTACAAATCCTTTACTGGGGCAGAGCCTGGAACATTTCCTTGCAAGACTTGAGGCTATAAAGCCCCTTTTTGGGAGCAGAGCCCAGTGCCTTTCCTTGCAAGATTTGGGGGTACAAATCCTTTATTGAGTTAGAGCCTGGTGCATTTCTTTGCAAGATTTGGGGCTATAAAACTGCTTTTTGGGAGCAGAGCCTGGAGCATTTCCTTGCAAGACTTGAGGCTATAAAGCCCCTTTTTGGGGGCAGAGCCCAGTGCCTTTCCTTGCAAGATTTGGGGGTACAAATCCCCTTTTGGGAGCAGATCCCGGTGCATTTCTGTGCACGATCTGGGGGCTATAAACCCCCTTTTTGGGAGCAGATCCCCTTTTGGGGGGTCAACCTTTGGGGCTCCACCCCCCTTTTTGAGGGGTGCGTATTTCTTTGGAAGGGGGGGGGGGTGCCATCCCCTTTCACGGCGGGGTCACACAGTCCCCGGGGGGGTCACACAGTCCCGGGGGGGGTCACACAGTCCCCGGGGGGGGTCACACAGTCCCGGGGGGGTCACACAGAGCTCGGGGTGTTTGTTCTTTCGCTGAGGGGGGGGGGGGTGCGGGAATAAAGAACTACAACTCCCAGCAGGCCCCGCGCGAAGCCGCTTCCGCCGCGGGGCTCCCCCGCGCGCCGGCCCCCGCGTGCCCGCCCGCCATGAGCTCAGGTCGGGGCTGCCCCGCGCGGGGACGGGACGGGACGGGAGGGGAGGGGAGGGCAAGGGAGGGGGAGGGCACCGGCCCCGCTCCCCGCACCCGGCCCCGCAGAACCTTCGGCGGGAGGGTTCGCGCTGGGGGGGGGGGCGTGGGAAAGGAAGGAGGTGGGGGGGGGGGGGGTGTTGCATCGTGCGGGGCTCTGGGGGGTGCGTTTGGCGTGGGGACCCCCGCACCCCCCCAATTCCCCCCGCACCCCCCAACCCCCACAGTCCCCCACAACCCGCCACACCCCCCCCAACCCACACCTCACCACACCCCACAACCCCCCCATAACCCCCCAAACTCACACACTTCCCCCACACCCTCCCCACAACCCTCCCACACACCCCCCAACCCACGCACCCCCCCCCCCCCCATTCCCCCCCAGCGGTGCGGGTGCGGTGGGTGGTGCGGGAAAGGGGGGTGGGCGGCTCCGCTTCGCTTCATTCTGCTTCACTTTGCCTCCGTTTTGATTCGTTTTGATTCGTTTTTGATTCGCTTTGCTGCGTTTTGCCTCGCTTTTGCCTCGTTTTTCTTCGGGTTTGCTTCGTTTTGCTGCGTTTCGCCTCGTTTTTGCTTCGCTTTTGCTTCGTTTTGCTTCGGTTTTGCTGCGTTTTGCTTCGTTTTGCCTCGTGTTTGCTTCGCTTTTGCTTCGTTTTGATTCGGTTTTGCTTCGTTTTGATTCGTTTTGCTGCGTTTTGCCTCGTTTTTGCTTCGCTTTTGCTTCGTTTTTCTTCGGTTTTGCTTCGTTTTGCTTCATTTTGCTGCCTTTTGCTTCGGTTTTGCTTCGTGCTGGGCGCTGGTTTGTCTCCGCTTCGCTTCGCCTCACTCAGCCTCGTTTCACCTTGTTTTGCATCGTTTCGCTTTCTCTGCCTTTATTTCGCTTCACTTCACTTTGTTTCACCTTATTTTGCCTCGTTTTGCCTTGTTTTGCCCTGTTTTGCCTTATTTCACCTCACTTTGCTTTATTTCACTTCAATTTGTTTCACCTTATTTTGCTTCGTTTCGCTTCACTTTGCTTCCTTTCACCTTGTTTCGCCTCGTTTTGCCCCGTTTCACCTCATTTTGCCCCGTTTCGCCTTATTTTGCCCTATTTCATCTCATTTTGCCCTATTTCACCTTATTTCGCTTCATTTCCCTTCGCTTTGCCTTGTTTTGCCCCATTTCGCCTTATTTCGCCTCACTTTGCTTTATTTCACTCCGCTTCGATTTATTTCACCTTATTTCGCTTCACTTTTGCTTTATTTCACCTCCTTTCGCTTTACTTCGCCTCACGTTGCTTCATTCCACCTTGGTTTGCCCTGTTTCGCCTCGTTTTGCCCCATTTCACCTTATTTCGCTTCGCTTTGCTTTATTCCCCTTCAGTTTATTTCGCTTTATTTCGCTTCGCTTTGCTTTATTTCACCTCCTTTTGCCCTACTTCACCTTATTTCGCTTCGCTTTGCTTTATTTCACCTTCGCCCGTTGCCTTTCGAACTTGGCACGGAGCAGTTTATCGCAGGGCGTGAGAGAGGAAGAACATTGTGGCAAGAAAGGGACGAGTGTGACCGCACCGTCACCCCTCGCGGGGGCAATTTTGGGGGGCCCAGGCTTGGCTCCGTGGCCGCCATCCCTGCTCGCAGCCCCTCGGACCCCCTTTGCCCACCTTTTTCTCTGATATAGCAGCACTTGGCATGGTTAAACCTCACCCCTTTCTTTTTTTTTTCATTTATACCCTTAATTTAAGGGTAGCCAAGTTTTTCAGGGAAGCAGGAGATGCTCTGGTCCTGGTTTAACGAGGATGAGGGGCCCTTCTCCCCCTCAGGGAGATGTTTAATCAGGATTTGGGTGGAAAACGTGGAGTTTGGGCACTAACAACCTTTTTTTTTTTGCCCCCCTCACCCGAGCAAGGATGTTTCCCGGAGCCGCCGCGCTGGGCGCGGGGCGAGATCTGGCAAAACTGGGTGGGGGAGAGGTGAGGGCGATGCCCGACCGGAGCGAGGGGAAAATCTCGCCTCGCCGGTGGGGTTTGACCACTGTCGCCTCCTCCCAGGTTGCCCTTCCCTACCCGAAAACCAGTTGGAGGTGGACAGGGAGCCTCACCCAGGAGGTCTTTTATTATTCTCGCCCATCTCAAGGTTTCGGATGCGTGAGAGCGATTCCCCCGGGAGTTCCCGGCAACGGCAGAGCCCAGTTCTCCTCTTCTACAGCCCCGTCTCCTCCTTTGGCTTCTTCCAGCCTTGGGGCTTTCTCCCAGCTGTGCCCTCGCCCCACGGGTGCTGGGTAGAACCAGACCTCCTGGTAGAACACGTCTGCTCCGGCGGCGCGGCGCGTTTCTCCCCGGCTGGCTCATGTGGATGAGTTTATGTTGGCTTGGTGGCAAGGGCGGGAGAATCGGCGCTGTCTCATCCCAACCCCTCGCTGGGTCTGGGCTCGCAGCCGGCCGTCACGTCTCCCATCCCAAACGGGAACCTGAAGGCTGCTCGGAAAGATCTTCGTGAGTTGAATCTTGCCCTGTGTGGCCCAAATGCCATTTTCCTTTCTTCTGCCTCGTCCCGGCTTCCCATCTCCAAGGGCTTGGATTGACTTTGCCAACCGAGCCCAGCCCGTCAACCAGACGGCACCAGACCTTGCTGGCTGGAGCAGTCACCTCCCCGGGGGCACCTTCCTCTTCTTGCGGGCAGCCTCCGACCCGCACGTCAGGATGGAGGGACGGGCGGATGGACGAGTGGACAAACGCTTGGATGGGTGGATGGACGGAGGGGTGGGTGGACGGATGGATGGATGGATGGCTGGCTGGATGGACGGACAGGTGGGTGGTTGCATGGGTGGATGGATGGACAGATGGACAGACGGATGATAATGCTCAAGAAGCCCTGAGCATCCAACAGGGACCACAGGAGCAGAGGGAGATCTTGGGATCTGCTTAATTGAAAGTAGTGGTTGGAAAAGGGCCGTGGCTGCAAAGGGACCTTGTGGAGAAGGTCTCTGGGACCAGCCGGTGACAAAGGCTGCATCTCAGGCTAAAAAACCCCAAGGATAAGGATGGGTGCTGGTGTTGGCACGCGACGGCTGCTTTGCTGGGGGCTGCTCGGTGCCACAAGATGTGCAGGCTCGAGGTTACCAGCTCCGCTTTCTGGTGTCCTGCCCTGCTAGGACCCATGCCTGATGTCAGGGCAGCCCAAGCATCTTTCTCCCCCTTTTTCCCCCCAAACCTTGTGTGCAAACTCAAGCTTATAGCCACTCCTGGCTGTTATCTTCCTCACCACCCCTTAAGCCCCTTTTAGCAGCAGAGAGAGATGAAATCTCTTCCCCGGGGCTCTGCGGATGAATTCAGGGAAAACTCCCCCTTCCCACTCTGGGGAGCTGGAGGAGGGACGGCCAGCTCTGCTGTGTTTGCCCACGAGGTGTGGCCGCTCCGATTCAAACTGGTAGCGCAGCTTCGCTCTGCCCTCCCCTCCGCCGGATCCTTCCCGGACACGTCCGTCCGTCCTTCCGTCCGTCCGTCGGGGCAGGTGATGACGGCCGCACCGATCCCGTCCCAACCCGGGGAGGGCACGCGGGCTCCGCTTGCGCAACCGCCGGGGCGAGGAGCGGGTGAGTCCCGGCGAGAGCCCTTTTCTTCGCTCGCCGTGTCTTGGGGAGCAGCGAGAAAATCCCCGCGGGGAAGAGGTGGTGCGAGAGCCGCGGCTCCGCCCGTTGCGGCCCCTCCAAAAGATTCGCTGCTTTTGAGTTCTCGAGAAAAGTCGCGACGGTTTTTGGTCGCCGCTGCCCGACCGGCTTGGGCGAGGTGCGGAAGGCAAATCGGGTTGTTCCCATGTTTTTCCGCCTCCTGCAGACAGTGCTGGGGAAGAGCCTTTGTTCTGCTGTCGGGAGGGCGGCTCACACTCCTCCTCGCCCTCTTTTCACCTGGAATCAATGATTTTCTCAGGGTTTGACGCCAGCAGCAGAGGGCATCTGAGGTTTCCCCTCCTCCTTGTCTCCAGAGAGAGTTTTTATTTTAATAAACCACCCCTTGGGCTCATCCTGCTTCTTCCTCACCCTGAAACTTATCTCTCGGAGCGGCACCGGCTGCGTTTCCAGGAGCTGCCTACCCCGCTGGGTCGCGTGGCGAGATGGGAGACCCCGGTGATGAGCAAGACCAGGGGATGGTTTGAATTAATTGTTTGTGTCACCTGCAGATGAGCTTTGGGGCTGGACCGGGGAGCGGCAGGAATCCGGCCGGGGTGGCTTTTCCAGCAGGTGCACGGGCTCCCGTGCGGCGCGTAAATCGTTAAGCCGGTCTAAATGCCCTCCTGGAAACCTGAACCCGGCCCAGGCAGGAGATTATCTGCCAGTTCCAAGGGTGGGAACGAGCTCCCAGGTTTGTGCCACGTGTTCTCTCCCCGCTGCCGCTTTCAGATCCCGGAGTTGGGGACGTCACAGCTTCCGATCCAGAGCGGATTTTAGGGGTTCGACTTCGTGCGATGGAAGGTGATGATTAAAAATCCCACCCGGGGTGATTCCTCCCGGCTGAGTGTCAGGGAGACCGGTGCCGAGCCAACGCTGGGCCTCCTTAAAACTAGAAAAAGCAGCTTTTGCGACCGCGTCTTCCGTGCTGGGCGGGCAGGGGGAAACACAGGGAGCAAACAAGCGTGAAAAGCGGCCGGGAGAGCTCTCCTGCGCTTGACCTGGCTCGGCACCAGCCCCGCTCCCTCCCCGCCGGCCGCTAATCCGCTCTTTTCCTGCCAGCTTCCCTCCCAGCGCTCCTGTTGGCATCGCTCGCGGGACCGTCACGTGCCGCGGGAGGGTGACCGGGCGGCGCGAGGCTGACCCGTGCCCGCAGCATCCCCCTGCCCTCCCGGCTCTACCGGCGCCGCTGGCGGAGGGGACGCCGAGTCCGGCCACCTCCTGGGATGTCGTCGCCGCTGCCCGTCACCTAAACAGCCCTTCGGATCGGCTCCCCTGATTTTTGTGGTTTGTTTTCTTTGATTTTGCAGACAGCAGCAGGCTGCTGGGGAGCCGGCGGCCGGGCTACGGGACGCTCCAGCGAGACGCCGAGAAATCCTGCATGGTAAGTCTGAGGGCTTGGCCGCAGGGACAAGAAGGGTCGGCACAAACCCCACGTGTTATCTCCGACACCAGCACGAGACCGTGGTTTTCCAGCCCCAAAGCTTCTTGCTTGTCACCCGCCTGGTGTTGAAGCGTGCCTGTGTCGGTTCAGGCGGTTGATTCATCTGAATTTCGGTTTATTTTATGAGTAAGCGTCCCCGGTAAAGGTGACCTCCTTTCTTCCAGGAGGTCACGGGCTACCAGACCAAGACGTGGCGGGTGGCCCTGTGCCACGCTTGCTCCGTGCTCACGGCGGGGCTGCTCCTCGTCCTCTTCCACTGGAAGCCCAGCCTGGAGGTGCAGGCGAAGTGCAAGCCCTGCGCCCTCGGCCAGGCCGACTGGGTCATCATCAGGGTGAGTCCTCGGAGGGTCCTGAGCTTTGCTGGGCACGTTCCTCGCTGCTGGTCACCCTTCCCCTCCCTGGCTGCGCTTGACCTCTCCTTTCCTCAAGCATCGTGCTGCCCTAGAGCCAAATCATTCCAGGAATAAAAATTTTGTCTGTTATTTGAAGTTTCCCCTGGCTTTGCGTTTCCCTGAAACCCAGCTGGGTGGCCGGGGACTCCCCGCCCACGACACTGTCCCCCCGTTGGAAGGAGCTGGGGAGGGGAACACCCCCACGAAACGCGGGGAGCTCCCCGTTTACCTCTCCTCAGCCCCGTGCCCGTGTTGCAGGACCGATTCGGACAGTGCTTCACCTCCCGCGTGCGCACGGAGGCGTTGGGCGAGGGCAGGTGAGCCGGGTTGGGGGGGGAGTTTTGCGTTTCCTTTTGCCTCCCAGGGGAGGGGGGGAGGCACTGCGCAGCAGGACGAGGAAGGGACCAACCCTTGGTTTTCCACCTCAAGCAGCCTGGAGCATCACCCCGGGGCCAGGCTGGAGGACCGGAGGACCAGCATCGCCATCGGCCTGTCGGACGAGGAGGAGAGCCGCGATACCATCCGGCTGCACGAGAAGGAAGAGGTAACCCTGATTCTCACATCCTCCCTGCAAATCCTCTCCGTGGGCATGTGCTGTCCTCCTCCTTGTCTCCTACTAACACCTGATACTTCCCATCCCTCTGCTCAGAAGAACGTGTTGCGGTACTATCTCTTCGAGGGCATGCGCTACGTCTGGATCGAGCGGCGGCAGGCGTACTGCAAAGTCAGGTATTTCTCTGCCCCCACATCCCTTTCCCCGCCCCCAGCAAACCTCTCTGCATCTCTACTTCTCTCCTTGGCCCCTCAGCTGCCCTCAAAATGGTCCTGACCCGTCTGGAAGTCACCAAACTCCTCAGGAGGTTTTTTACTCTGTGCTGCAAAGCCTTTGGAGACCACCCCCGGGGTGCTGGGTCAGGGGAGCTTTGCTGCTTCTCCCGTCCCGCCCCTTCCAAGTTGTTGATGTCGTGTATTTTTGTGGGACGGGGAAGCCAGGCGAAGTGTTTTGGCAGCTGCCCCGTGCTGGATGCTCCTCACCGTGCCGCGCCGCTCGCGGCTCTCCGAACTGTGCCCCTTTTGTTCCCCTCTCCTTGGCGCCCGCGAGCTGCGGCCGAGGAACAAGATGCTCTCCCTTTCCTAAAGGGTGTTTTTTTCCTTTTTTTTTTTTTTTTTTTGTCACCAAGGACTTGGACGTGGCGTTTGTTCCGCCGGGCTGGGCTCCTGCTGATTTTGACTCCGTTTCTCCGTTTTTCTTTCCCCTCGTCTTTGCCAGCGTCTTGGACGAAGGCTGGACCTGCGCAGATCTCCACCTCTCCCAGCCTGGCCTGGACCAGCAAGACCACAACACCAGGTAGGGATCTCACCAGCTTCGTGGGACACCTGAGCAGTGAAGACGAGGCTTTTCCAGGGGAGCCTGAGCTTTTCTTGCCTTCGGACCCCAAAACACAGGACAGCTGGGTGGGCTGGATTGCCCTGCCTTGGCTTCTCCAAGTTCCCGTGGAGGTCTGGGCAGCGTGAGGGTCCTTTGAGTTGGAAATCGAGCTTGCTTTCATTTCTCTCATGATTTTTTTTTTCTCTCCTTTGCAGGAGGAAGATCTACGGACCGAACCTCATCGAGGTGCCCGTCAAGTCCTACGCGAGGCTGTTGGTGGAGGAGGTGAGCAGCCTCGGGCCACGCTGCGAAGGAGCGGCGTTATCCCAGGGCACATCCTTCCCCTGCTCCCTGCCCCTCACTGCAAGTGCTTTGTGGGCTCTTCCTCACCGGCAGGGAGGAGAGGACTTTAGGAGAGGCAGCTTGGGCAGAGGTTGGGGAAGGTGGAGCTGGTGCAGTGGTGGAGGGGACTCATCCTGCCTCTGAGCTCTGGCAGGAGCATCCCCAGAGAGTCGCAGAGGCAGCTGAGCATCCTCAGGGAGGGTTGGGAAAAAGCCAGCTAGTTCATCTCCAAGTCCCAGGGAAGGGCCAGCATCTCTTCTGCACGATCCGTCGTTCCTCAGGGAGACCTGGAGGTTTCACGGTGGGCTGGAGGAAGCTCTCTCCCCCTGAAAAAAAAATGAAACAGCTGCTCTGTCTCCTAATTCCCTTCCAGGTGCTCAATCCCTTCTACATCTTCCAAGTGTTCAGCATCGTGCTGTGGGTCTGCGATGCCTATTACTACTACGCTGCCTGCATCTTCCTCATCTCCACCATCTCCTTAGGGCTCTCCCTCTACGAGACGAGGAAGGTTGGTGATGGGCTTATTTGGGACAAGCAGCTCTAGCAGAACAGCCCATTTTCTGATGCTCTTTGACCTCTGTGCTGACGTCTGAGCTCTCTCTGAGCCCGGCGGGTTGAGGACAGCCCACACTCCAGCGGTGGGGCAGATTTCCTTGTCCTTCATCCGTGGTCCCGAGCCTTCAAGACGCCCATTTTGCGGACGCTTTGCTGTGCTTTGTTTTTTTTTTCTTGAGTTGCCAACCGCTCCCTCCCTTGCAGCAAAGCACCACGCTGCAAAACATGGCCAAGATGTCGGTCGGAGTCCGCGTCCATCGACGCAACGGAGGTGAGCGTGGCGGCGCGAAGCTTTTGGGATGGCGCCGGGATGATGTTGACTGAGCACAGCCAAGTTTTTGGTTGGGGTATTTTTGTGTTCTTTTTCCAGAGGAGATGGTGGTGAGCTCCGCAGAGCTGGTGCCGGGCGATTGCATCAGCCTCCCCGCAGACGGGACCCTGGTCCCTTGCGACGCGGCGCTGCTGACGGGCGAGTGCATGGTCAACGAGAGCATGCTGACCGGTGAGAGCCCCGGCGCCTCTCGTGGGGGCCCCTTCCCATCCAGGTGGGTTGAATCCTGACCCCCCCAGGGTGATATCTCCCCGCTCTGTGACGTTCCTCGCCACAGGGGAGAGCGTGCCGGTGATGAAGACCCCTCTCCCGGCGGGCAGCCAGGCAGCCAGCACCCTCTATTCCCCCGAGGAGCACCGGCGACACACCTTGTTCTGTGGCACCCAGGTCATCCAGGCCAAGTCCTACGTGGGCAAAGAGGTGCTGGCCGTGGTGACCCGCACAGGTAACGCGTCGGGGGGGAAAAGCCAGGATTCAAGGAAGATCTCGAGGGGCTGGAGTGGGTCCAGAGGAGAGCAGCAAGGCTGGGGAAGCGACTAGAGGCAAAGACCTGTGAGGAGAGGAGACTCGGAGGGATCTTCTCACTCTCTGCAACTCCCTGCGGGGAGGGTGCAGTCAGGGGGGGTCGGGCTCTTCTGCCAGGACGAGAGGGCACGGCCTGAAACTGCATCAGGGGAGGTTTAGGCTGGATCTCAGGAAGCCCTTCCCCACAGAGAGGGTGCTCAGGCACTGGGATGCTCTGCCCAGGGAAGGAGGGGAGTCACCATCCCTGGGGGGTTTTAAGGAGAGGCTGGATGTGGCACTGAGTGCCTTGGTCTGGCCCATGTGGGGGTGCTGGGTCACAGGCTTGATGATCTCCGAGGCCTTTTCCAGCCTCGATAATTCTGTGATTAAGCTGTGTCTCTCAGAGCGGTGACCGCGCTGATCCTTCTGCCCCCGTCCCGCAGGGTTTTGCACGGCCAAAGGGGATCTCATCAGCTCCATCCTCTACCCCAAGCCCGTGAGCTTCAAGTTCTACGAGGACGCTGTGAAGTTTGTCCTGTTCCTCGCCGTCCTGGGTACGTCTGAGCAGCCAAACCCCTCGCAGGTGGTCGAACCCCCCCTTTGTCAGCTTTGCTTTGTAACCGAGCCCGTTCTTCCGCACAGCTTTTATCGGCACGCTCTACAGCATCCTCATCTTGGTTAAAAACCAGGTAGGGGTGCTGGAGCTGGTGAACCCTCGAGCGCAGGCTGACGCCGGGACCGTCCTGCGGGCGGAGATGGGCGAGGGCTCTCGGGGTGCTCACCCCTTTTCCTCCTCACCTGCCAGGTCCCCGTGGGGCAGATCATCATCCGTGCCCTCGACCTCGTCACCGTCATCGTGCCCCCGGCTCTCCCGGCTGCGATGACGGTGGGCACCATCTATGCCCAGAACAGGCTGAAGAAGCAGGGCATCTTCTGCATCAGCCCTCCCCGCATCAACCTCTGCGGGAAGATCCGCCTGGTTTGCTTCGACAAGGTGAGACTCGGGCAACGCCGTGGGACCGGGGTTTCCAGCTCGGGGGCTGGCCCGGACCCACCACGCTCTTCTCCGCAGACGGGCACCCTCACGGAGGAAGGGCTGGATGTCTGGGGGGTGGTGCCCCTGGAGAACAACCACTTCATGCCCATCGTCCACGAGCCCCGGTGCCTCCCCGCTGGGCCCCTGCTCTACTCCCTGGCCACTTGCCACACCACGTCCCTGCTGCGGGGACAGCCCGTCGGGGACCCCGTGGACCTCAAGATGATGGAGTCCACCGGCTGGGTAAGACAAGATACGCAAGCTGCATACCTGGAAAGAGTGGTGGGACGTACCTAGAAGCTGGGGGGTTGAAAACCACCCAAGGGCCCCTCTGGGAAGGATGGAGCTTTGCCATCTCAGCGTCTCCCTTGGTTTCAGCGCCTGGAGATGACGGAGGAGGAGGAGGGTGAGCTTCCCGTCACCCAGCAGTTTGGGACGAAGGTCTTGGCTGTGATGAGACCCCCCCCCAGAGGAAGAACAGCCACGAGACAGGGTAGGTCCTGTGGAGCAAAGCAGTCGGGTCCGCTAAGTCTGCACCCGCAAAGGGTTGTCGCGCTCCGCAGCCCCCGGCGAGGTCGTACCTCCTGGAGAAGTTCCTCCATGGCCACCAACGCCCGCTCCCTCTCCTCCCCAGAAGCACCAGTCGCCCGTGGGGATCCTCCGGCGTTTCCCCTTCTCCTCCTCCTTGCAGAGGATGAGTGTCCTGGCGAAGCTGCCCGGAGAAGCCTCAGCCCACGTCTACGTCAAGGGCGCGCCGGAGATGGTGGCCAGCCTCTGCGGGAAGGAAACGGGTACGTGCCGGGGGGTGTTGCTGGATGAGTCCGGATGAGCGTCCAAAGCCTTTGGGAGCTCAAGCCCTGGCTCCCCTCGCGGGGTCTGTGTGACCCCAGTTTGTTCAGAAAACGCTTTGACCTCCTTTTTTCCGCTCGTGACTGGCAGTGCCCGTGGATTTCTCCCAGATGCTGCGACACTACACCACGGATGGTTTCCGGGTCTTGGGTCTGGCTTGCAAACCCCTGAGCGCAGTGACCACCTTCGAGGAAGCCCTGCAGCTCCCCAGGTTGGTGCCAGCGCCTTTTTTTTCACTGTTGTCCTTGCTTGCTCCGAGTTTTCGCAGGATGCTTTGCTGCCCTGCAGCCTGCAGGGAATTAAACCCTAAACCCCTACTGAAGCGGTTTCTGTCTGCCCTCCCGATGGATTTTTAGCCGTTTGTACCAATTAATCCTCTCTCTGCCGTGCGTTGAAGATGGTGTTGAACGGCTCATTGTATCCCACCAGGGACTCCGTGGAGAGCAGCCTGACCTTCCTGGGCTTCCTCGTCATGAAAAACGTCCTCAAGCCAGAGTCTGCGCCCGTGATTCGCCTCCTGAGGAACGCCAACATCCGCCCCGTCATGGTGACAGGTGACCCTGCCGAGGGGAACCAGGGAGGGGGAGCACGGACGACCCTCGGCGTTGCGCAGAGGGTTTCTTCGCCAGAAATTGGTGGCCTTGAGGGCACCAGCCCTGGGGTGGGCGGCTTGAACAGCAGAACTGCTCACGGTTTCACCGTTGGTATCTTATGAGCACCCCAAATTGTGCATTTAATGGGGGGGACACACACGTAGGAGTCCCCTTAGGGCGTTTTGCAGCAAAAAGGAGATTTTGGGAGCTCTCCCTGGAAACACGGGGAAGCAAAAGGACCCCCCAACGAGGGGGTGCGGCAGGTTTGAGCTGCTCTTCTTGGCTTGAAACCCTGCCAGGGCCGGCTGGCAAGCGCCGCTCGCGGTCGTTCATCTCCACCGCCTCTCCCCGCCAGGAGACAACATGCTGACGGCCGTGAACGTGGCCAAGAGCTGCCGCATGGTGGGGCCGAAGGAGCGGGTGATCTTCGTCAACGCCTCCCCGCCCAGCCACGACAAACCCGCCGCCCTCAGGTTCATCCTCGCCGAGCAGTCGCAGGGCGAAGAGCAGCCGGAGGTGAGCCCCAGTTTGTAGAACCCAACGCGCCGGTCACCTTGCAGGGCTCTCTTTTCCCACCCCAGTTACCCTTGGGGGTGATTCCACCCCTTATTAAATGCCTCCTTAGTAGAAGATAAGCCTAGAACACATCAGGCCGGAGCTGATGCTCCAAACACCCTCGTTGGATGCAAGCAGCGCCGTACTCTGGGCTTGGCACGAAGGGCTCAGTCACTTTTTACCAAAAATCCCGTCATTTATTTGCCTGGAATTGAGGTTTAAGGGAAGCTGCTTTCCCTCCGGGTCGAGGATGCTGGCTCAGATGGTCGCCCCGGGGATCTGAGCGCGAGCCGAAGCCCCACCGCTGACAAAAAAAGGAGTTGTTTTCCTTGGCAGGGTCCGCACCAGCAGGACGGCTGCTTCCTCCAGCCCTGCCACTTCGCGCTCAACGGCAAATCCTTCGCTGTGGTTCATGAGCACTTTGCCGACCTGCTGCCCAAGGTGAGTCCTGCCTCGCCGGGGCTTCATGCTGCAGCCTCGCATCTCCAAAACAAAATGCCCTGAGGGGTTTTTTTTGGTTTGTTTCCTTTTTAATTGCCCTGGCGAGCTGGCAAAGCTCAAAATAAGCCGGGCTCTCCTGGGTGCACGGGGATGCTGCCGGACGACCACGGAGCCTTTCCCTCTTTGCAGATCCTCATCCGAGCCACCGTGTTTGCCCGCATGTCCCCTGACCAGAAGACTCAGCTGGTTTGCAGCCTGCAAGAACTCAAGTAAGCCCTTCCAGCCCTAAGGGATGGAGGACAAGGGGGACAAGAGGAGGGCAAGGGGGTCAGTCCTCCGCCCGGAGACTTCTTCTTGCGTGCGGGAGCGGTCGGCAGCTGCGAAATCGTGTTCTTCTCCCAGATGTGGGGCGATCATAGACGTGGGGGTGCCTTTGAAGACCAAGGGTTGCTTTTTGTCCCCTGTTTGCCCCCTGATCTGGGATCCCTTCTCGCCACAGCTACTGCGTGGGCATGTGCGGGGACGGCGCCAACGACTGCGGGGCTCTCAAGGCGGCCGACGTGGGCATCTCGCTGTCGGAGGCGGAGGCGTCGGTGGCTTCGCCCTTCACCTCCCGCCTGGCCAACATCGAGTGCGTGCCCACCGTCATCCGGTGAGCGGGTAAAAATCAAGTAGGGGGTCTCATGAGTGCCTCTGTCCCCTCTTTGGGACAGCTGGTGGGAAGGGCGCTGTGGGTGGTGGGTGAGTGGCTCTTTTCTCTCCGCAGGGAGGGCAGGTGCTCGCTGGTCACCTCCTTTGGTGTCTTTAAGTACATGGCCCTGTACAGCCTGGTGCAGTTCGTGTCTGTCCTCCTCCTCTACACGGTGAGTCCCATGGTTGCGGCGCTGCTCGGGGGTGCCTTAGGGTCACCGGCGGGGTTGTAACCTCTCCTGTTCTTAGCCTGCCCCCCACCACACGCACAAACACGCTGAGAGCTGGTGGTTTCTCCTTCCCAGATCAACACCAACCTGAGCGATTTCCAATTCCTCTTCTTCGACCTGATCATCACCACCACCGTGGCCGTGCTGATGGGTCGGACGGGTCCTGCCCAGGAGCTGGGAGTGGAGCGTCCCCAAGGGGCGTTGATCAGCGTCCTCGTGCTGGGCAGCCTGCTCCTCCAAACGGCTTTGCTCATCACCGTCCAAGTCCTCAGCTACTTCATCACCGTCTCGCAGAGCTGGTAAGGGACCCGCCTTCGTCTGGGTTTAGCGATGGGAACGGATTGCAACGAAGCCTGGGTGGCTTTGGCTGAGGATACGTCCAGCCGCCTCACGGCGCAGGGCTCCCGTGTGCTCGTGAGGAGCAAAGGGTCGGTGTTTAGACCCTCTCTCTTCACCCAACCTTCTCCCCCGCCGGGCTCAGGTTCGTGCCGCTGAACAGCACGGTGACGGCTCCCCACAACCTGCCCAACTATGAGAACACGGTCATCTTCTGCGTCACGGGCTTCCAGTACCTCATCCTGGCCGTCGCCATGTCCAAGGGGTACCCGTTTCGGGAGCCGCTCTACACCAACGGTGAGGGTGACGCTGGGCACGTGGGCCAAGAGAGGCCTCAAACCTTCAGCCTCTTCCTCAACCCTCTTCCTCCTCGCCCTCAGTGCTGTTCTTGATAGTCCTCATCCTCCTCTTTGGCCTCATGATCTGGTTGACCCTCTACCCGATGGGCTTCCCCAAAACGCTGCTGAAGCTGAAGGGCATCGATGACTTGAATTTCAAGCTGCTGCTGCTGGGCATCGCCGCCCTCAACTTCTTCGCTGCCTTCGTGCTGGAGGTACGTCGGCCCAGGGTGGGCTCTGGGACTCGTGTCGTCCTTTTGGCTCCGTCCGAGCAACCCCTTTCCCAGGAGCTTTGGGCACGGGGGAAGCAGGGCTCGCCTTGGCATCACCTCTGCCCTCTCCTCGGGCTTTGCAGCCCTCCCCAAAAAACCTCTTCTCCCCAAAAACCTGTTCTCCTCCCACCATCCTTCCTGAAGACCGCCCTGGACCACGGCTTGCTGGGCTGCCTGCGCAAGCTGCGCCGAAAGAAAGGCTCCAAGAAGCTTTTCAAGAGGCTGGAGAAGGAGCTGAGCCAGCAGCAGCCGGCCTGGCCGCCCCTGGACGAACCGCTCTTCGCGACGCCCAAGATGTCCATCGCCGTGAGATAGCGCCCGGGCAGCTTCCCTCCCGCAGGCTCCACAGGCGAGCGCCACCCGCCCGCCCTCGGACGTTGTCATTTTATTTATTTATCCCGCTGAACCGAGGGATGCGGCGGGCGGGCTCCCCTGGGGAGACCCTCAGCTGTGAATCCACGCGCGCCGGTCCCGCAGCCGTGGCCCAGAGGAGGAGATGCTGGACAAGCAAAACTTGAGGGAGAAGGAGGTCCAGAAGAAGAGGAGAAACAGGTCCGGCTCAGCTATTCCTCCTCTCCCATGCTGGCCTTGGACCTGTCTCCCCACTCCAGGCACCGGTCCCGTTCCGCAGGGGGACTCTGCCTCTCTTTTCCCCTCCTGCCTGGTCAAAATCAAGAAGGTTTCCAATCTTCTCGTGGCGAGGGCGCCCACCCCAGCCTCGCTGTCTGTGCTCACTGTGAAAACAACCCAAACCCTGCCTCCCCCCGCAGCCCCCCTAGATGTGTAGGAACTGTTTACAAACCGCCCCGTCGTCCCCGGCTTGCCAAGGATGCTGCTCTCGGTCCGCAGCGCGACCGGTCCCCTCTCCGCTTGCGACGCTCCTGCAGAGCCCTTCTGCTTTCGGATGGGACCTTTGTAGCATTAAAAAAAAAAAAAAAAAAAGCTGCAAAACACGACAAAAAACCCTAACCCTGAATCTCTTTTTATTCTTCAACTTCTTCAGTGCACGGAGGTGTAAGTGCCGCTTTTGGTTTTCCCTTAACGGTGCTGTCGCGAGCGTCGTCTAATAAATTAACGCTATTTTCGTGACCGCTTTGCTTTGTGCTGCCCTGCATGGAGGGGGAAGTATCTCGGGGAGGGGAGCAGGGGAAAGAGGTTTTGGGGTCAACCTCATTCTCCACCTGGGCTGGAAGACGCCGTCCTTGACTCTCAAAACCAGAGACGGCGCCTGCTGCGATTTCAAGCAGAGCCTGTAACCCCTGGAGCCTGTTTCCAGCTGGAATTTCCTAGAAAATCGTTGTAATTGCTGGAAAAACCCAGCGGGGCTTCCTCGCCAGGACTGCAAAAACCTGGCTCCTTCAAAGGAGGGAAAGCCGGTCGATGGAGCATCCCAAGAAGGGAAGATCCCCAAGGAGGCAGATGTGCTGCACCCACGCCCACGTCGCCTTCCCAGGGTTTTTTTTCCAGCCTTTCCAGGATTTTTTTCAGCCTTCCCAGGTTTGGGGTTTTTTTCAGCCTTCCCAGGGATTTTTTTTTCAGCCTTCTCCAGGGTTTTTTTCAGCCTCCTCCAAGGCCAGCTCTTGGATCCGAAGGCTGGTTCTCGCAAGGACTCGCCTGCCTGGAAAATCTAAACCCCTCCGAGCGCCGGCGGTGCCTCTCTGCCCTCCGGGAGCTGGGGATTAGATCAGGAAATGAGGCACAAGCAGAGGTAAGAGGTTTCCTGAAACCCTAGCCAAGGCTTGAGCTATTAAACCAGGCTTCCTGAGCTTAAAAAAAAACCAACCCAAACCCCACAGGCAACCTTCAGAGATTTATTTTTTTTTTTGCAATTTTAACAGCAAAAGGGACCCAGGTGTGAGGGACCCTTTTGCACCTCGTTTTCCTCCCTGGTGCCGGGGCGCTTGGCTGGTTTTTGCAGGGTGTTCCTGGCCTCAGCGGGGGTTTTGCAAAGCCTGTTTAATTATTAACAAGCAGCTCCCGCCCTTAGTTAGATGTTAACAGGGCTGGGGACAGGGACGGTGCTGGGGTTGATGGGAGCAAGATGAGTTTGGAGACCTTTGGGTGGTTTTATTCATCCTCCAGGCAGAAAAAAACAAGCTTGATACAAGATGAGAGCACCTGAAAACCCCTTCTGCTTCCCCTCCTAGTCTGAAAGGGTGTTTTCTTCTCGGTTTTGGGGCGGCCAGACCCCCCTCCTGGTTGCAGGACCCTCCTACCTCAGCACAGTGGGATGTGGGATGTGGGCAGGGGGTGCAATCCTTGCACCAGAGGTGAAAAAAATCTCTGCAGAGCTTCCCCCTCCATCCCAACCCTCGAGCACTCTCCGGTTTGAATGCGATTCAAACTTTTTGTTATCCCTGGGTTCCAGGGTGGGGAAGGAGAAGATTTTAGGGGAGCATCCCCAGCCCCGCCGGGATGCAGCCGGCATCCCGCGTCCTCCGGAAAAGCCGCCAGCGAGCAGGAGGAAAAGAGGGGCCCCACGGTCAGCAACGGGGGCTGCAGATCCGCTCCAGCATCCTCAGCCTGGGGTTGGGGGGGAAAAAAAAAAAAAAAAAATTATTTATTGTTTTATTTATTATTTTTGACACCCCCCTTCCATCCTGGGGTAAAGCTTTAGATCTCCCGCAGGTTTTGCAGCATCCTCGGCGGTGGGTCAGGAGGGGTGGTTGGCGTCCCAGGATCTCAAATTTTGTTGTTTTTTTTTTCCTCTCGGTTTTATCAAGGGCAGCCGAGATGCCCCGTCCACACGATGCTTTGGTCTCACCTTCCAGCCCGAACTCCCCCCTGAGCTCGAATCCTCTTCTCTTTTTTTACAAGCGATTTAAAATTCATCCGGCTGGGGAAAAAAAATAATAATAATAAAAAAACCCACCAACACAACCCAACCCAAACCCATCTTTGCCGACCATCGCCGCAACGAGCGCTTCTTTATTTTTTTTCTTTTTAATTATTATCCCTCTTTCCTCCCCCCCAGCAGGCAGCGGTGTGGGAGAAAGGGGCCGGCTCAGGTGTGGCATTAGGACCCAGCGGCTCCCCCATGTTGGAGGTTTTTGGGTGGGTTTTTGGTGGTGGTTTTTTTTTTTTTTTCCCCTATTTTTTTTTTCTTTTCTTTCTTTCTTTTTTTTTTTTTTTTTAACTCTCATTTCGGAGGTTTTTTTTGAAAGCGGAGAGAAGAGACCCAGGCAAGGGCAGAGCGGTAAGGACCAGGCGACAGAGACCCCCCCCTCCCTCCTTCATCCCCCCCTCCCTCCTTCATCCCCCCCCCCCGCAGCTTGCAGGGATGCTGGGGACCCCCCCTTGACCCCCCCAGGAGCCGACGGGGCTGAATTCCATCTTTGGGGTCTTAAAAACTCCTGGGGCTCTTTTTCAACTTTTTAATCTCACGAAAGGAAAAACCCACTTTATTTTTGGGGGGTGCTGAAGTTTGGGGCGGGGGGGGGCACCCCCCATCTTTGCAGCCTGACAGATGTTGTAGTAGAGTTTGTTTTTTTTTTTAACCGCTTCCAAAAGTCTAAAAATACCCTCAGGTCCGAAAGAAACTGTGTGTTTTAATTTTAATTTTTTTTTTTTCCCGTGCTGGAAAGGACTATTTGAATATTTTTATTTTCCTCTCCCCCCCCGGGGAGGGGAGGGGGGGGACACAATACGAAAATGCTCTCGGTGAAAACGGGGCGGGGGGTGAAAAGAGTTTTGGGTTGGTTTAGTTTTGGGGTTTTGGGTTTTTTTTAACCTTTGGTCGGGGGCCAACGAAAATTTGAATCCTTTCATATTCCCTTTGTTCTACCACTCTCTGGCAACTGGAGGGCTTAAAAAAAAAAAAAAAAGAAAAGAAAAAGAAAAGAAAAAGGGAAAGAAAGAAAAAAGGCAAGCTGGGGGAGGGGGGAAGGAGTTGGGGGAAGGTGGGGTTTAGCAGAATGAAAGGGAGAGACTGTGGTGTTCTTTCTGCGGGGTTGATTGTTCCCAGATGTGCAGTTGCAAAAACATCTGGCGCGGTCGGAGTCGCCGGACCCCTGCGCGGAGGGGAGAGGAGCTTTGGCGGGGGGGAACCCTCCTGCAGCATCTCCCCGCTCGCTTGGGTAGGAGGAAGAGCCGAAGAGAGGAGGAAGAGGAGGGTGAAAGAGGTTGGAAGTGGCTCCATCCCCTCCGTTGGGTTTGAGGAGCGGGTGGCCGTGACCCCGGTTGGGTCTGGAGGTGGCGGCGGGCGCCCGGGTGTCCTCGGTCGGGAGGAGAAGGCTTTGGCGTCGCTCTCGGAGCCGGGGGGAAGACGTGACCCGCCTGTCCCCGATCCCCAGCCAAATCCGGCGAAGCTCTGGGCCAAGATCTCCGCGTTTCGCCGGAGACGAGGTTCAGGGAGAATTAGACCTCGAGAGAAGCCCTGGAGACTGCTTTGGGGTAAAAGGAAGAAAAAAAGGGGGTTGGTGGAGTGGGTTAACCCGAAGCCGCTTGGCTTGGGCTCGCCTCCCTCTGGAGGTGGGCATCCCTCTGCCCCGGGGGGGATACGGGCGCCGGGTCGGGGTGATCTGGGGCTGCAAGACGTTGGCTCCGGCATCCCGTGGGATCCCGGCATCTTGGGGAAGCGGTGAAAGTCGGGACGGGCATCTCCAGCCTCTTTCTGCCACCTCGAGGTAGCCCCAAACCCCTCCCTGATTGCCCGGAGCAGCCCCACCCTGGCCAGGACGCATCTGCTTCCCCAACCCCAAGCCGCTAAGGTTTGACAAAACCTCGCGGAGCCCCGCCAAGCCCGGAGCTGCACACTGATCCCCTCATCCCCACGCAATCCCCTTTATCCCAGGATACATTAAACCCAGGTCCGGGGTTTCCTTTGCCGCGGGAAGCAGATGGGGCTTGCAGGACCTGGGTCCCACCAAGGCGCGGCCGTGGGCTGGTGGTGGAGCGTTGCTGGGTGCTTCTTGTGCGCCCACCAAGCTCTGACCGTCAGCCGAGCTTGGTCATCCAACCCCAGCTCAGGTAGCGACCAACTTTCCGGCTTTCCCAAAGCTGGGAAGGGTCTGGAGGTCAGTTAACATCTCCAGTACCTATGAGCCTGGGGATGGAGGAGGAGGAGGATGTGGTGCCTGGAAGGTGCGACTGTGTTGACAGTGCAAGGGCAGGGTTGCTAGAAGATTCAACACTTGGGTGGTGATGAGGACCTGATGGCTAGAAGGTGCTGTGCTTTGGTGGTGGGCAGGACATGGTCTCTAGAAGGTGCTGTGCTTTGGTGGTGGGGCAGGACACGGTCTCTAGAAGGTGCTGTGCTTTGGTGGTGGGCAGGACAGGGTCTCTAGAAGGTGCTGTGCTTTGGTGGTGGGGCAGGACACGATCTCCAGGAGGTGGTGGGGCAGGACATGGTCTCTAGAAGGTGCTGTGCTTTGGTGGTGGGGAGGACACGGTCTCTAGAAGGTGCTGTGCTTTGGTGGTGGGGCAGGACAGGGTCTCTAGAAGGTGCTGTGCTTTGGTGGTGGGGAGGACACGGTCTCTAGAAGGTGCTGTGCTTTGGTGGTGGGCAGGACAGGGTCTCTAGAAGGTGCTGTGCTTTGGTGGTGGGGCAGGACATGGTCTCTAGAAGGTGCTGCCCTTGCCGACAGTGAGGACGTGGTCCCTAGAAGGTGCCACACTTTGGTGGTGGTGTCCTCACAGTCGCCAGAAGGTGCCACACGCTGGTGATGGTGCGGACAGTCCCATCGACCTCCCCCAGCGCGGTCCTAAACCCAGGAGGGACCGTGCGAGGCTGGGGCTGGAGCTGCATTCTCATCCCGCCGTGGCTCAGCCTGGAGACCACCCACTTCAGCAGGGGCGAGATACCAACGGCTTCAACTTATCTGCCCCCGTGCCTCAGTTTCCCCACCCCAGCAGTAGATCCAGGGGGGTCCCTACAGCCGGGCTGTCCCTACAGCCAGGCTTGATTCCCCGCAGCCAAATGCCTTCGGTTGGGTTTTGAAGGAGGTTTGGGGGGAGAATTTCTCTTTTTTTCCCCCCAGTTTCCCCCTCTAGAGCTGTCTTGAACCGAGGGGGCAGGGCAGCCGGGGGCTTTGCCAGCCTGTCTCTGGGACGGGGCCCCCCCAGCTCGGAAAGCGTCGGGGAGCCCGAGGCTGCCAAACCCCAGCGCCAGCATATTTTCTTGAAAGCAGATTCTTTTTATTTTTTTGTATTATTTTTCCCTCCTCAAATCACCCCAATCCCTTCGGGATTTCGAGGATGCTCAAGCAAACACAGCATCCCCCCCTCTGCAAAAAAAAAAACACCCTGAGGAGTAGGGCTGAAGACCCCAGGGAAAGGAGCCCCCAAACCTCCAGCTTGTGGGTGTCTCATCGCGGGGTGGGGGGCTTGTCCAGGCGTCCTCCCCCCCGTGGCGCCGATTCAAGCATCCCGACATTTCTCATCCCCCGGATACTTCAGCGCGTGGTCCTCGCGATTCCCATGGGAAGCACGTGGTCGGGAAGCCCAGCCTGCTTTTTTTGGGGGAGGTTTCTTTTTTTTACTATTTTTTTAAAATTTTAAGCCAGCTCCTGGGGTGGTGGAACGGGGAGTAGGGGGAGGTTTGGGGGGGGGGTCCTCTAACCCCTCTCTGCCTCTCCCATCCAGCCTCCTCCATCCTCCGTCGCTGCCGTCAGGATGAGAGCGGTGGGGCTCTTCTGGCTGTGCCTGCCAGGTGAGTGTCCCCTCGGGGTTCTCAAGGTGAGGTGACACCCCCTTAGAACCCCCCCTCCAAGAGCCAACCACCCCCCCCAAAGATGCTCGGGTGCCCCCAGCATCACTCCATTGTCTGTTCAACCCCAAAATCCACGTGTAGGCTCACGTTTAGGCTTGGAGGGGGAGATATTCTTTGGGGACATCAAGGTGGCATCACGGGGGTGGGCATGAAATGGGTACCTCAGGGCTGGGATGACCTCCAGAAAAATTATATTTGGAAATTTCCACACATGCCCCCGCTCCGGGGCTGGCAAAGGCGGGATGGAAACGAGGAGGGAGGCGACGACAACGGACCCGGGAGCCCGGAGCCAGGAAAACTTTGGGCGAAACCAGCTCGGCACAAAGGCCGAGGAGCAGATGGAAAACATTAGAGGGGCGAGGCCGAGGGAGCCCCGGGGAAATTATGGGGGGGGGAATGGGACGCAGTGTGGGGGGTACCGGGAGGGAAAGATAAATCCCATCCCAGCATCGCTTCCGGCTCCTGCGATGGCTGGACGGAGCGTGGGGCGATGGCGGGATGGGATTTTGGAGGGGGGGGAGAGCCAGGGCATCCCGAATCCCTGGGCTGGGGGTGGCCGTGGCCCTCCTGGTGATGCTCTTGCCCCCCCACCCCCCACCCCAGCAGCGCTCCTGGTCCAAGGCCAGTACAGCAGGTTTGAAGGCATCACCTACCCCGAGCCGGCCCAGTATTCCCAGTACGACCAGCAGGCAGGTTAGAGCGCCTGGGACTGGGAGAGGCTTCACCCACCTCTCCCTTCCCCTTTATTTTCCCTTGATTTTGCCCTTTTTCTGGCTAAATCCATGTCGCTCAGATCCTTCTTTTCACTTCAATGCTCTTTGCTCCATCCTTTTTTTTTCCTCCCCCCCCCCTTAAATTTCCAACCTCCTCCCCCACCTTCCCCTCTGCCCCCTGGGGCACCCCCTCTCCTTTCCCCTTTCCTCGAGCTGCCCATTATTTATTAAGTTTTTATTCAGATTAATAAACCCCGGGGAGGGGGGGGGGGCGGGTGGTGCTGTCATCCTGGGGTGGCTGGAGGGTGTTTTTCCCAAATTCGGGGAGGGGGGTCTTTTTGCCAAGTCCTGGGGGTGGGTTTTTTCACCCCATCCTCAGCCTCTGTTCCATTTTTAATTTTTCCCCTCCTCAGAAATTCAGGATTACTACGACTATAATGGTAAGTGGCTCCTCCGTGGGATGCCGGGGTGGGGAGGGGGGTCAGATTTTTGGGGTGTACCCCCCCCCCCCCCTTTTCCCGGCTCTGCCTCTCTCCTTGCAGACGTCACCCCCCGGGCCCCCGAGGAGCAGTTTCGGTACCAGTCCCAGCAGCAATCCCAGCAAGAAATCGTCCCGGCCCCCACCCCAGGTGGGTCCCAGACACCCCCCACCTTCCTACCCCAGCACTGGAGGGGAGTCCATCCCACTATTGCACCCCGTTTGCTTCCCCCCCCCCCAAAATCACCTTTTACCAGCATCAGGATGCTCCAACCCTAAAACCCAAAGAGCAGCGAGATGCTTTTTCTCCACCCCTAAATTTGCCCACACATCCCCCCCTATTTTATCCTGTGTCCCCCCCCACAGCTGCCGCCCCCGAGACGGAGCCCACGGAGCCAGGACCCCTCGGTGAGTGCTTTTTCCCTTGGGGGGGGAGTTGAGGAAATCTCATCCTTCCTTTTTAGCCCAGCTTGGGATGCAAAAATTGAGCCACTGGGGTGAAAATTGAGGGGGAGGCGGCGGGGGGGAAGGTGTCGCGGGGATGCTAAGCCCATCCCCGGGGTGTCAGGGCCCCCCCAAGGATGTGCCAGCCCCCCCCCAGCAGAAACCAGCTGCCTTTTCCCCTCGCAGACTGCCGGGAGGAGCAATACCCCTGCACCAGGCTCTACTCGGTGCACAAGCCCTGCAAGCAGTGCCTGAACGAGATCTGCTTTTACAGGTGAGCAGGGAAGGGGGGGGGAACTTCCCTGAGCCCTCCCCCTGTTTGGGGGACCCCCCTCGCTTTTGCACTAACCCCCCCCCCCATTTTTTCTCCCACCCCCATCCAGCCTCCGCCGGGTTTACGTGATCAACAAGGAGATCTGCGTCCGCACCGTGTGCGCCCACGAAGAGCTGCTGCGAGGTAAAATTTGGAAGGGGGGTGGAACCCAAATTTGGGGGGGGTGCACCCCAATTTGAAGGGGGTCATTCCCAGCCGCACCCCTTCCTTTTTCCCATGGGGCGGTGGCAAAAACCTCAGCGACCAAACGAAGTCGCTCCACAACTGGAATCCCATTAATCCCATTTTTTTGGGGGGGGGGAGGATGCTGAGCTACCCCCTCGCAGCACCAAATAATCCTTGGGGGGGTTGGTTCTTGCTGCTCCCCCACCAATTTTATTTATTTTCTTGCCCCCCCCATGGATTATTCTTCTCCTGCAGCCGATCTCTGCCGCGACAAGTTCTCCAAGTGCGGGGTGATGGCCACCAGCGGGCTCTGCCAGACCGTGGTCGCCTCCTGCGCCCGCAGCTGCGGCGGGTGCTGAGCTCCAGGGGGGGATGGATATTCCCCCCTCCTCCTCCTCTCCCCACAACACCTCAAAACCCCCCCCCCAGGATCCCAACCCCAGCCCCGCGTACCCATCCTCGCCACGGGGCGAAAGAAACTGTGCATAGAAAAGCATAAAAAAAAAAAAGCCTTTTTTTTTGTGCACATAATAATTAAAAAAAAAAGGGGGGGGTGTTATTATTTTTATTACTTTCCTTATTATATTGTAAAGGGGGGGGTCGGTGCGAGCCACCCCGTTTTCTACGTAGAGTATCCAAGAGATAAAAAGCGTAAGGGTCTCCGCCGCTCCCGACTCGTCTCTTTTTTTTTGCTTTTGGGGGGTTCCTCATTTATCTGTGGGGGGGGTTTCTCATCTTTTGGGGAGGGTTCTCATTTTTTTGGGGGGGTTCACTATTTTTTAGGGGTGGTTTCCAACAATTTGAGCCATTCCGGGCCGTCCTGTGCGCAGGAGGAAGGGCCATGGGTGCGGATTTTTTTTGGGGGGGGGAGCTTGTAAAATATTTGGTTTGAAGGGGCACCAGCACAGCTTAGGGAGGGATCTTATAAAAAAAAAAAACCTATATAGGTGTTGGGGGCAGACTGCTGAGCCTCCTATAGAGAATAATGGAGGTTTGGGGGGTGCTGGCTGGTTCCCCTATAGAAAAGAGTGGGGAGGGGGGGGTGCTGTGGTGTTTACAGGTTGGGTTCCCCTATAGAAAGGAAGGGGGGGTGGTGTTGGGTCACTTACAGGAAATAGTGTGGGCTTGTGGGGGGGTTTCCTGGGTCTCTTATAGGAAATTGTGTAGTGTAGCCCTCATTCATATATATATATATATGTATATAAGTGTGTGTATATATATCTCTCATGTGTACATCATATATGTGCTGCTCTCCTACAGCGGGTACCTCCCTTGCACAGCGTGCAGTTCATCCAGGATACAGTCCTCCTATAGGATTCAGTCCTCTTTAGGAGCCTGTGGCTCCCATGGGGTGTAGCTCCCCTATAGAGCATGCAGCTCCCTTGTGCAGCTCTTGTTTATACGGTGCTGCTCGCTGCTCCACTGCACGACCCATCCAGCCCTTGCAGAGCACACAGCTCCCATAGGGTGTAGCTCCCCTAGAGCATGCCAGGCTCGTGTATAGGGTGCAGCCCCTATAGCATGCAGCTCTCGGCACCCAGCTCACTTCTATAGCCTGCAGCTCTCCTACAGAGCACATCTAGAATGGGCAGCTCTTTATGTTGTGCGTACTCATATATATTGTGCAAGATCGATAGGGTCTGTTCTCATATGGTGCAAGCTCTATAGGGTCTCTTCTCTCATACAGTGCCAGCTCTATAGGGTCTGTACTCTCATACAGTGCCAGCTCTATAGGGTCTATACTCATATATAGTGCAAGCTCTATAGGGTCTATTCTCATATATAGTGCAAGCTCTGTAGGGCCTATTCTCATATGGTACAAGCTCTATAGGGTCTCTACTTGTATACAGTGCCAGCTCTAAAGGGTCTCTACTCTCATACAGTGCCAGCTCTGTAGGGTCTCTACTTGTATACAGTGCAAGCTCTAAAGGGTCTCATATATAGTGGCAGCTCTATAGGGTCTCTACTCGTATACAGTGCCAGCTCTATAGGGTCTATACTCATATATAGTGCAAGCTCTATAGGGCCTATTCTTATATGGTACAAGCTCTATAGAGTCTCTACTTGTATACAGTGCCAGCTCTAAAGGGTCTCATATATAGCGGCAGCTCTATAGGGTCTAGTCTCATACAGTGCCAGCTCTATAGGATCTATACTCATATATAGTGCAAGATCTATAGGGCCTATTCTTATATGGTACAAGCTCTATAGAGTCTCTACTTGTATACAGTGCCAGCTCTAGAGGGTCTCATATATAGCGGCAGCTCTATAGAGTCTAGTCTCATACAGTGCCAGCTCTATAGGATCTATACTCATATATAGTGCAAGCTCTGTAGGGCCTATTCTCATATGGTACAAGCTCTATAGGGTCTTTACTCATATATAGTGGCAGCTCTATGGGGTCTACTCTCGTATGGTGCAAGCTCTATAGGGTCTATACTCTATAGTGACAGCTCTATAGGGTCTAGTCTCATACAGTGCCAGCTCCATGGGGTCTCTACTCATATGTAGTGCCGGCTCTATGGGGTCTACACTCATATGGTGCCAGCTCTATAGGGTCTCTACTCTCATCCAGTGCCAGCTCTACGGGGTCCCTACTCGCACATGGAGCCGGCTCTTGCTTCGGGCCGGTTCGGGGTGCGGGTCCCGGCACGCTCCGCGCTCGCGGCCGGGGGCGGGGCCCCAGAGCCGCTCGCGCTGGCGGGGCGGGGCGCTGCGGGCGCGGGGATTGGCCGGCGCGGGGCGCGAGGCGCTGGGCAGCGCAGGAGGTCAGAGGTCGGGGCCGAGGGAGACACCGGGGCGCACGCGGCCACCGCCGAAGAGCCGCAGCGCGCATGCGCGCTGGGCGGGGCTTATACTAATGAGCTCATCAGTGCGCGCGCGGCAGTTGATCCACACCGCGCGTGCCGCCGCTGCCGCCGCGCGGGCTGTGCGCGCGGTGCGTAACGGTCGTCCGTGAGGTCCCTCCGCGTCAGGGCGGGGCCCGCTCGGACATGGCGCAAGGTCTGTGGGGTCTCGACTCTCTGCAAGCTCTGTAGGGCCTCTGCTCGGCTCTGCAGGGGCTGTGACCGTACATAGCGCTGCGCCTCTTGTCCCTGCCCTCTGCCAGAGCGCTGAGTCTCTTGGCCATGTCCTTTCCCCGAGGGGCAGCGGCCTGTTCTGTGGCAGCCTGACCCGCTGCCGATGCCTGAAGCAGCAGAGGCAGCTTCAAGAAGCAGAAAGGAGAAGGCAATGCCCACCCCGCTCAGCACACCTGCTCCTTCTGCTTGCTGTACGTGCGAACTCACGTTAGGCAGCCCACAGCGCCGTGTGACGGCCACCAGGACAAGGCTGCCCGTTTCTCACGCACGCGGGCCCCACGACACACGCCGGAGCTCTTGGACGCAGCCGTTTGCAGCTCCTCAACTTCCCGACGGGAAAGCCGAGCGCCCGGCGCCTGCCAGGAGTGGCTCTGACGAGGAGCTGCCTCGAGAGCCGGCTGAGCAAAGAGCAGCGTTACACATATCAACATGTTTAGGGATGAGCTTGCCTTGGCCTTGGCCTCCTCCAGTTCCTTTTGCAAGTGGGAATTCTCTTGCTCCGGGTCATTGATCTTGCGTTGAGAAGCTTGGAGCAAATATTGTGCATCAAAGAGCTCTGTGGTCGTATCCTTGAGCTCTTTTATCAGCGGTCCCACTGGACTCTGGAGAAACAAGAAATGTCGTCTTGTTCTGTGTCCCAGCACATGCAGAACTCTCTCAGCCTCTCCTCTTCGGGGAGATGCTCCAGCCCCTCCTCAGCTCCACAGCCTCCTCTGGACCCTCTTGAGCAGGTCCACGGCTTTCTTACCCTGAGAGAATAATAACTTACGCTGAGGGAGTAATAACTTACGCTGAGGGAGTAATGCTCTGCTCGCCTCATGTTCTACTTCGCTGGCCTCACATGCAGAGGCGTCACTCGCCTGTCGTTCTTGCGCAGCCTCTCTTTGCGCATCCCTCAGCTCCCTGCGCGGCGAGAGGTTTTCCCTTTGGAGCTCGGCCGCTTGTTCCCGCAGCCACGGCAATGAGAAGCCACGGCACCAGTGACTGGGCACACTTGAGGCTCTCCTCTGCATTTCTTCGGAGAAGCAGGTAAGCAGAAGCAAGAGGCAAGCTCACAGGGCTGGGGGCGTTGCTAAGTGCCTCCCTGCTCTGCAGGGGGCCTGTCCTAGGCTGGCTGCTCCTAGAGGTCTCCTCTAGGTCAGTGATCTTCTGCTTGAGCTGTGTCCTCCATGGGAAGGGGGGACACCAGTTTGAGACCTCATGGTGGCAGCAGAACTGGAAGGTGGGAAACGGCACTGACACAGAGCCCCCCGCCTCCGCCGGTGGGTCGTAGGTGCGCTCGGTGAAGGACCTGCCAGGCCTCCGTCCCGTGGGTTTGGCTTGGCACCGGCATCCTCCGTGTCGCGATGGCAGCCGCAGCCTGTGCTCTGGCTGCTGCTCTGTGGCGTGCGCCGTTCCCTCCGCTCCCCGGCCTATGTGTGTAACAGGTGGATATAAGCTTGGATGGGTAACAGACACGGCATGCATGGGAGGCAGAATTATCCCCCCATGCAATGAAGAAATGCCTGCTTTCTAATACTAAAACTGAGTGTTGGAGAGTTGTTCGCTGAACGTGGCTGCTGGTGGAACCGACCCACTGCTGCCCCTTCCGGCAGCCAGCACAGGGCTGGAGATGGCGACCGGCCTGGTCAGGGTGTTCTAGGCTGGATTTATGGCTTTTACAACCGCTGTTTAGCTGCTGCTTGCTATTGCCAGTCCCAAGGCCACATTATTTGCTCCCTTTCTTGCCACCCATTGAACTCCAGGGCTTCTTACTGGCTGCTGTCAGGTTTTGTTGTCTGCTGTGCTTTGTCACCGTGTTTTGCTTGGCCTGGGAGACCTGGGATAAAAGCGCTGGCCTTGGGCCAAGGCTGGCGTTTGACCCCACATCGCTGCCATCCCAGGGTTGCATACTGTGGACAGAAGTGTGTAAGATGGGCCTTGGGCAGGAAAGCAAGGCAAAACATGGATTGTGGCTGGCACCCTGGAGGAGGCAATTCGTGTACGGGCCCTTGGCAATCAAGGACTATCAACTGTGTCTTCAAGGACCATCAGCTGTGGCTGTTCCCTGGAGGAGCACATAGATGAGCAGACTCAGTCAAGAAGGACTCCACAAAGAGAGATAGGCTAAAGATTAGACTTTCTACGGGAAGTTTGCAAAAAGACACCTCTTCATCAGCCACGAGGGATCACCAGAAGACCACCAGAGACCTCCAGGGAAGCCTTTCAGAGATCCAGGCTGCACGCATCGTAACTATGTATATATGATAATTAGTTCCTGGAAATAGAATGAATGTGTATGATCTTTCCAGGAAAACTGATGCCTATGTATGGCCAGGCTTCCCGGACGAAGATATGGGAAGGGCTCTACCCACACTTGCTACAAGCGCGCTGATGGCTAAAAAGGCCGATGCGGGATATAACAAGCTGGTTCCGTGCTCCAGTTCCTTCTCTTGTCTTTTGAGGGCTCTATTGGCAATTCATCTTCATCCAGCTTTTACCTTGCAAAACTCCATGGGAGCATCACCCCCCCGTGGGGAGAGGGGACACGAAAAAAGCTATTGTGTATACATACATATACACATATATATATATTTGGGGCTCCTGTCGTGTCCCCCCTCCCCATAAGGGGTGATGCCCTGCCTGTGCTCAGCCCTGGGGGGGCCCATGGGTGTCCCCCCACCCCATCCACTCACCTTCTCGTGGATCCTCTCGAGGGCCTCCTTCCACTCCTCCTGCAGCTGCGTGAGCCACTCGACCTCCGGCTCCCTCCGTGCCCTGGCCAGGGCGCGCTGCAGCTCCCCCTGCTCCTGCCCTGGGGAGGGGGTGCAGGAGGCTTCAAGGGGGGGTCTATAGGGTGCTCGGGGGCAAGAGGGTGCCGGGGGAGCAAGTGGGTGCAGAGGACTGCATAGGGGCAGGAGGGTGCTGGGGGGGGCAGGAGGGTGCTATGTGGGGAGCACAAGAGGCTGCAGGGTGCAAAATACGCGTCGTGGGGAGGGCAAAGGGTGCTGCCCGGGGGTGAAGGACGGTGAATTTGGGGACCCCCACTGCCACCGCCCCCAACCTCACCTCCTGCTGCTGCTGGCATAGGTTGCTCAGCATTGTTCCGCGCAGCCCAAAAATTTGAGCGTGCAGCAGCCCCCATATTTTTGTGTTTACCTTCTCCTGGGGAGGCAACACCCAAGGGGTCACCTGTGGCTTCAAAAAGCCCCCAAAAAGGCTCAGCCGGGGTGGGGCGAAACTAGTGACACCCACCTGCAGCTCCTTGAGCTGCTCCCACGTTAATTCCAGCTCTGCCCTCAGCAACTTATATTTCTCCTTCAGCCATCTCCACGCAGGATATATATGTATGTACGTATGTATATACATACACACACATACTGTATCTCTCCAGTGTGCCACACAAATCCCAAATTTTCCTAATTCTCTTCCAGAAAATACTCCAGGGGGGTCTTCTCCATCACCCTCTCCCCGCTCCCCTCCCATTATTGCTACTTCTTCGCATTTATTCTTTGTTGCTATCATTCATTAATAAGTATTAACGTTATTTATTATTTATTGTTATTTAATTTATGATCAGTTAGGGACCTGGATCGATCCTGATGTCCTAAGCACATCCCCAAAATGCAACCCCCCCCCCCCCCAAATAAAATACACACACACACCCCCCCCCTCGCAGGGCTGCCAGTTTGAGTTTATCCACATATAATGGGGGCGGTGGGGTTTTGGCCTCGGGCAGCCCTGTAGCACCAGTAAAAAAAACCCTCAAATTCCAACAGTAGCAATATAAAAATCTCACTATTTAAAAAAAAAAAACCCAAACCAACAACAAACCAAACCCATCACTCTAAAGGAGGTTTTTTTTGTTAGAAAAAGGGGAAGAATTAGGATCCGGGGAACATCGAGGCTGGAGGGGCATTGTGTGTCGTGGGGGGAATAAATCAGGTGCTGGGGCAAAAAAAAATAAAAAAAGGAATATTTCCATATTTTTTGTTAAAAATGGAATAGAAAAATGGGGGGAAAAAACCCACCCAACCTGGAATCAAAAAACACACCAGTGGCGGCGTAAAAGTGTGTCCTTTTTGTTTTTTTCACTTAAGAAAAGGGAACGAGGAGACGAAAACCAGCTGGGGTGGGGCAGGGAGGTGTTTCTTGGTTTGGAGCAGGCGCTGGGGCCGGCTCCCCCCCCCTTCCTCCTCCTCCTCATCACCCGCGCGCCGAGTTGTGCCGTTCTCTGCGGGGGCTCCCCTAGATGCTGGTGGGGTGACGGCGCAGCTCCTGCCCCTTCAGCTGCGCGATCTGTGAGGGAGAGTGCGGAGAAGGGGTGAGAAGGGGGGACCGAGGGGTCACCTGTGTGTCCCCACCCCCCCCCCTCCCCCGGGGTGTCCCCCTCAGGTCACCTGCTCCTCCAGGCCGCGGACGCGGTGGCGGTGGACGCGCTCGCGGGCTTCCAGCGCCCGCTGGGTTTGGAGGTGGGCGAGGCGCAGGCGGTCGAGCTCCCGCTGCAGCTCTGGCGAAGAGCCCGTGCTCGGGGGGGACAGGGGGTCCTGGGAAGGCAAGGGGTGGGGGGGCGTCATCACGCGGAAGCCTCCAAAAGAGCCTCCAAAAGAGCCCCTCGCTGTCCCCGTGCGAGCGCTGGGGTTAGCCCAGCGGCTTTCCAAAATGGGGAGAGCCCCGAAAAACGTGACGGGTGCCAGCCCAGTGCAAGCACCAGCATCTTCTCTGGACTGGTATGAGCCCCCCAGAGGAGCCCAGCACCCTCCCGGTGACAGCAGCAGCGTCTCCCTAGGCTGAAAACACTCCAAAAATGAGACTGGTGCCAGGCCAGAGCAAGCACCAGCATCCTTCCAAGCCCCGAAAACGAGCCCAGCACCCTCCTCGTACAAGCACCAGCATCTCCCCAACCGAAAAGCTCCCAAGAAAGGAGACTGGTGTCACCCCAGTATGAGCTCCAGCATCTCCCCACAATGGGATGAGTCCCAAATGGAGCCCAGCACCCTCCCAGTACGGGAACCCCTCCAAGCCGGGCTGAGCCGCGTCCCAAGGGGAGCAGGGGCTGCCCAGGGAGGGTGGGCGGGCAGCACCTGCAGGCGCCGGGCACGGTGCTGAGCCTGGTCCAGCGCCCGGCCCAGCCGCAGCGACTCCTCCCGCGCCTCCAGCTTCTCCCGCTCCACCTGCAGCCCAGGAGAGACACGGGACGGGGCGTTACGTAGGAAATAGAGCTCACAGGATACAGAAATTAAACATAAAAGACATAAAACATGTAAAATACAGCAGACAAGTGTATATATTAGAAACCAAATTTATAACATGTTGATGTTTTCATGTACATATATATACACACACACACAGAGATACATTTTCTGCTCACCAAATCCATAAAACCCCATAAACCAGCCATTTTTAGGGCTTTATACATATATATATGGGACTTTCCAGTGTCCCCCCTCCCCACGGGGAGTGATGCTCTGCCAGTGCTCAGCCTGGAGGGGCCCATGGGTGTCCCCCACATCCCCTCACCTTCTCCAGGGCACTCTTCAGGGCCTCCTTCTCCTTCTCCAGGCGCTGGGCGAGGCGCTCGGCCGCCCGCTGCTCCCCCCGTGCCCGGGCCAGGGTGCGCTGCAGCTCCCCCTGCTCCTCCTGCCCCTGCCCCGGGGAGGGGGGGATCAGCCTCAGCACCTCCATGGGGCGAGGGGGGCTAGGGTCCGTAGGGCCGTGCAAGGGATGGGGGGGCACAAGAGGTTGCTGGGGGGGACATGGGGGGTTTGTAGGGGGATGCAAGGCTGGGGAGCGGCGGCGGAAAGAATGCTGCATGGCGGGGAGAAGGTGTTTGGGGGGGGCAATAGGGTGCTGGGGAAGGGGTGAAGAGGGTGCTGGGGGTATATGGGGTGGTCCATAGGGTGGTACAAGGGAATGGGGGCAATGGGTGATGCAAGGCGGGCAATAGGGTGCTGGGGCTATATGGAGGGGTCAGAAGGGTGATGGAAGGGGGTAAAGGACATCGAATTTGGGGACCACCACCCCACCCCAACCTCACCTCTTGCTGCTGCCGGACCTTGGCCTCCAGCTCCTCCTTGCTCCTGCGCAGAGCCTCCTGCTCCTCCCGTGCCTCCGCCAACCCCCGCCGTGCCACCTCCAGCCCCTCCTGGGGAGGTAACATCCACAGTTGACCCGCTAACCCCCCCCAAAAAATGCCCAAACCCCACACTTTGTGGGGGGGTGGGGGCTCGCTCCCACCTGCAGCGCCCGGCGGTCGAGCTCAGTGGCATCCAGGGCACTCTGGAGCTGCAGCAGCCGCTGTTGGACACCATCACCCGTCACCTCGTCCTTCGAGCCGCTCGACGCCCGCTCCATCGCCAGCCGCCACGCGCCGGCGCGCTGCTCGCTCTCGGCGAGCTACGCCAAGAGGCCGGGAGCAAAACCGAACGTGAATCTTACAAATTAAATATGGAATTCCCACATGATTTTGAGGGATTGGCGGCATTACCTGCTTCTGGAGCTGCTCGGCGCGCTCTTGCATCGCCCGCGCCTCCGCTTGCAGCTCGCCCCTGGCCAGCCGGGCACGGTGCAGCTCACCCTCCAGCACCCGCTGCTGCAGCTCCAGGCGGGCGCTCCGGTTCTCCGTCGCCTCCAGTCGCCGTTTGGTGTCCTCCAGCTCAGCTTCGCCGGCTCGCACCGCGCTCACCTTCTCCTGCGAAGCACCCGATGGCTGGATGGAGCAGGGAAGGGGATACGGGGCAGGACGCGGCCCCCCCGCGATGCCCACCTGAGCGGCTCGGCGCTGGCTCTCGGCGATGTGCAGGCTCCGTTCCAGCGCCGTCACCTTGTCCCGCAGCGCCTGGCGCTCCCGTTCGCCCCGGCGCAGGGTTTCCTCTTGCAGCAGCAGCGTGGCCTGGGTGCTGCTCAGCTCCCCGCCGCGACCCCCTGCCGTCACCGCGGCCCCGTTACCCGCCGTACCGGGGCTCAGGGGGTCCGGCGGAGGTTTACTGGGGGTTTACCAAGGTTTATGAGGGACACGAAGGGGCTTTGTGGGTTTTACTGGGGTTTATGGGGGGCTGCACAGGGGAGTTACTGATTTTATGGGGGTTTACAGAGGATGAATAGGGGCTTTTACCAGTTCTACTGGGGTTCGCAGGGGATCAGTGGGGGCTTTTCCAGTACTGCTGGTGTTCAATGGAAAGCATAATGGATTTTACTAGTTTTACTGGGGATCTATGGGGGCTTTTACCAGCTTTACTGGGGTTTACTGGGGACACACAGGGGTTTTACTGGGGTTCGTGGGGTTTGCCCTGGAGGTTTTACTGATTTTATCAGGATTTTGGGGGAAACCCCCCTGAGCGTCCTGGAGTCCCAGGCAGCAGCATCACCCATCCCATGCCTCAGTTTCCCCCAACCACCCCCCACCTGCCAGCGAGCCTCCAGCTTGGGCCAGATCACCCCACAGTCCACAATTTTGGGGGGATACACCCCAAAAACTCTTCACCTTTCTCGCTCTCATCCACCAGCTTCTGGAGCTGCTGTGCCCGAGCGCTGGCATTGTCCCGCTCCTCCTCCACCTCCACCAGCCGCCGGCCCAGGCTGCCCACCTGCACCCGCAGCTCCTCCTGTGGCAAGGAAAAGGGGTGAAAAATGGGCTTTTTGGGGACGACACAGAGGCGAAGGTGGTGGGGGGCGTACCCGCTCCCGTTGTGTGTCCTGTAGCTCCCGCCGGAAATCCCGCAGGGCTGCCCACACCGCCTCGGCCTCGGCCGCCTCGTCAGAATCCAGGGATGAGGCAGATCCCTCTGGGCCCCCACCTGTACGGGGACAGACTGGGTGACACGAGGACAACAGGGCACAATGCCCAAGGGAGGACTGCAAGCCAGAAAGAGATGCGCCGCAGTGGGATGCACCGATGGAGGGGTCCCTGGGGGTGTAAGAGGTGGGGCAATGGGGTACAGGGGACACCAGGGATGCAGGGGCTGGAGTAATGGGGTATTGGGACCCCCAGGGATGCAGGGATTGGAGTAACAGGGTGATGGGGTGCAAGGGATGGAGCACAGGGTGATGGAGATGGACGGGATGAAGTAACAGAGCGATGGGGGCCTCCCAGGGGTAGAGCAATGGGGTATGAGGGACCCCAAGGATGCAAGAGCTGGAGTAATGGAAGACCCCGAGGATGCAGAGGACAGAGCAATGAAGTGATGGGGGTGCAGGGGCTGAAGCAACAGAGTATGGGGACCCCCAGGGATGCAGGGGCTGGCGCCCCACAGCGATGCACATCCCCACATCCCCACAGGATGCATCCTCTTCCCTCTAAGCAAGGGTTGGGGCAGCGGGGGTCCCCAGGAACTCTCACCCTTGCCGGGGGAGCCAGCCCGTGGCCGGCCGATGCCCATGGTACGGCGCAGGGCGGACTGGATGCCCCCCAGGCGGGTTTCGGCAGCCCGGCGCAAGGCCTCGCCGCGGGCTAGCTCGGCTTCCAGCCCCTGCGCCCGGCCCTCGGCCGCGCTCAGGCGCAGGCTCAGCTCGGCTGCTTCGCCCCGCGCCGCCTCCACCTTCAGCTGCAGGTTGCGGGCGTCAGCCAGCAGCTTCTTCTCGTTGCCCCGAGCCTCCTCCAAGCTACGGGCCAGGTCCTTCTCCCGCTGCCGAAATTCGCCTTCTGCCTCCGACAGCCGCCGCTGCAGGTGTTGGAGCTGGAGCGGGGGGGAGAGGGAAAAGGGGTGATGGGGAGAGGTGGGGTGCGGAGTGTGGAGAGATGAGGGGCGAGGGATGGAGCACAGGGTGATGGAGATGCAAGAGAGGGAGCGACAGAGTGATGGGGGACATGCAGGGATGCAGGGGACAGAGCAACAGGGGGACAGGGATGCAGGAGATGGAGTAACGGGGTGATGGATACCCCCAGGGATGGAGCAGGGGAGCATGGGGGACAACAGGCACTGAGCTGTGGGGTGAAGGGATGGGGACAGGGACACCTAGATATGCAGGGTCCCAAGCTGTGGGGTTGAAGGGCACCGAGCAACAGGGCACCGGGAACCCTCAGGGCCACCCTCACCTCCTTCCTGGCGGCCTCCGTGCCAGCCTCGCTCTCCACCACCTTCTGCCTGAGGCCGAAGGCTTCCCGGCGGCTCTCCTCCTCCCGCTGCTCCTCCAGGGCCACGCGCGCCTGCAGCTCGCCCAGCTCCTTGCTCTTCTTGCTCTTCTCACTGTCCAGGTCTTTCACCTGCCCAAGAAGGAGACAGGGGCATCTTGGTGGCACCCCCAAATGCGTGCGTGGTAGGGGGGGGAGAGCCCCCGCCACCCTCCTCCTCCTCACCTGCCGGCGCAGCTCCTGCAGCTCGCGACGGGCGTCGAGGCGGGCGCGCTCCACCTCTCGCAGGGTTGCCCGCAGCTCTGTCACCTCCTGGTCCGCCGCCACCCGCCCGTCCTCCAGCAGCGCCAACTGCTGCTCCTTCTCCTCGCTGGCACGCTTCAGGCTGCAAGAGGGGGGACAAGGGAGTGGCATCACCCCCCACAAGGGCACTGCCTCAGCCCCAAGTATCTCCCCATCCCCAGTGTTGCCCCAAGCATCACCCTGTCCTGAGCCAGCGCCCGTGCTGAGCATCCTGCTCCAAGCTATCCACATCCCCGGGATCTCCCCATCTTGGGGACCTCCACCCAGGTATCACCCCAGCACTGCAGCATCCTACCCTGAGCATTGCCACTCCAAATACCCCCTCTGCCCCCCAGCTTCCCCCTCTAGGGCACGGCCCCATCCCAAGCACCTCTTGCTTTGGGTATCCCACACATCCCAAGCATCCTGCTCCAGGGCATCCCCTCATCCCAGAGCATCCCCAAACTTCCATCCCCTGTGTCCCAAGCCTCACCCTGACCCCAAGCATCACCCTCCAAGGCATCACACACCTGAGCATCCCCTTGTCCTGAGCATCACCCTGATCCCGAGCATCCACCCTATGCATTCTCCGACTCTGAGCATCGCCCCGACCCTGAGCATCACCCTCCAGGGCATCACCCCACCCTCTGCATCACCGAGCATCCTCTTATCTTGAGCATCACCCCAACCCTGAGCATCATCCTTCAAGGCATCACACCACTCTGTGTACCTCCCACCTTGGGCATCCTCTTGTCCTGAGCATCACCCCAACCCCAAGCATCGCCTTTCAGGGCATCTCACCTTCCCCTGCACCTCCCAACTTGAGCATCCCTCCATCCTGAGCATCCTCCTGCCCCTGGACATCGCCCTACTCCCAAGCATTGCCCTCATCCCTGCATCTCCCAATGTGGGCACCATCCCGACCCCCAGCATCACCTCGACCCCTGCATCTCCCAACTCAAGCATCCCCTTATCCCAAGCTCCAGTGGATCGCCCCGACTCTCCCCACCTGATGCGCTCGCTCTCGGCTCGCCGCAGCGCCGCCCGCAGCTCCTCGTTGGAGCGCCGCAGGGCCTCCTTCTCCCTCGCCTCGTCTCCCAAAGCCCGACGAGCCTCCTGCACCTGCCGCCTCTGCGCCTCCTGCCCTTCCCGGCTCTCCCGGGCCTCTCGCTGGGCCTCCAGCAGCTCCCGCCGTCCGGCCGCCCGCGCCTCTGCCACCAGCCGCAGCTGCGCCCGCGCCTCCTCCGCCTATGGACAGGGTTTGGAGGGGACAAGGATATTTAGGGGGTTCAAAAGGGGTCTGGGGGGGGACTGAAGAGGGGTCCGAGGTGGGGCTGCACCTCTCGCAAGGTGCTGTCCAGCTGCTTGCCCAACGCCGCCACTTGGTCGCGGAGGATTTTCACTTCCCGCTCGTGAGCGGCCACTGTCTCCTCCGCCTGTGTCTGCAGGTTGTGCACCTCCGCTGACAGGCTCTGCAAAAAGCGAGGTGGGGGGCACGGCACCCTGAGCCTGCCCCAGCACTGCAGAGGGTCCCGGTGGGGTGGTTGCAACGGGGAGGGTGCAGGGATTGTGATGGGTGCGGTACCCGAGCATCCCTGTCACCGGCGCGGTCACGAGAGAGAGAGAAGGGGCCTGTAGCTGGGGGGCTGCAAGAAGTGGGGGTCCTTTGCGGGGGGCTGCAAGTGCAGGGGCTGTAGTGGGGGGGGTCTCAAAACGGGGGGTGAGCCTCAGGCATTAGGTGTTGCAATGGGGGGACACCCAGGTGTTGGGGGTGTTTGCAGTGATGGGGTGAGGGGTTGCAATAAGGGGGGGTGTGGGGGACACCCAGGCATGGGGGGGTTGCAGTGTGGGGCCACCCAGGCTTAGGGCTTTGAAATGGGCTTGATGTGGGGGGACCTGGGCGTAGGGGTTTGTAATGGAGGGGACACCGTGGGGGACACCGAGGCATGGGGGGTTGCAGTGAGAGGGGACCCAGGCACAAGGGCTCGCAGTGGGGAGACAGGTGTGGCTCCGAGCCATTCCGGGGGGTCCCAGGGCCCCCCCTCACCCACCTGCTCCTTCTCCTGGTGAGTGGAGACTTCTCGCCGACGCTGCTCGAGCTCAGCCGTGGCCTCGTCCAGGCTCCTCTGCAGCCCCCCCAGCGTCTCTGCCAGCGCCGCCCGCTCCTCCTCCCGCAGTGCCAGCGCCTGGCGGGGTGGCCATGGCTCAGCCAGGGTGGGGGACACCAGCGCTGGGACGTGAGGGGACACTGGTGACACCCACCTGCTGCTTCTCGCTCTCGCGCTGCCGCCGCGTCGCCACCAGCTCGGCCGCCAGCTCCTCCTGCTCCCGCGCCAGCCGGCCCCGCTCGGCCTCCAGCTCCTCCTGCCATCCCCCCAAAACACAGAGAACCCCCCCAAAATCAGCACCACATCCCGAGGAGCTGCCCCACGCCCCAAGGATCCGCGCCGTGCCCCGAATTTTGCGCCGAGTCCCAAAACCCAGCGTTGGACAGTAACATGCCACTGTCATACCCCAGAAATCAGCACCGCGCCCCAAAAAGCCCACATGCACCCACCTTCTCACGCTGGAGGCGGTCAAGCTCATGGCGGTGGGTGTCACGGGCACTCTCTAGGGCCACTGTCACCGCCTCAGCCGCCGCCACCGCCTGCTGCCGAGCCTGCAGCTCCTGCTCCTGCTCCTGCCGCACCGCGCCCAGCTCCACTGCGGGAGAACCCCCGGGTCAGTGAGGAGCCCCCCGGGTCAGTGGGGACCCTCCTGGGTCAGTGGGGAGCAGCGTGGCTTAAGTGACATAAGCAGGGACGTGGAAAGGGGTGTGGTGGCCAAGGAGGGTTTGTGGTGAGCCTGTTGCAGGGGAACGGGGATGAGGATGAGGATGGGGATGAAGATGGCGATGAGCATGAGGATGGGGGTGCAAATGATGCTGGAGATAGGAGAGGGATGGGGGTGTTAATAAAGATGAAGACGAGGATGGAGATGGAGATGTGGACAAAGATGAAGATGGGAATGGATGAAGGATGAATGGGAATGAGGATGAAGATGAGCATGAGGATGGAGATGGTAGAGATGGAGATAGATGGAAACAAAGATGTGGGCAAAGATGAAATGGGGATGGGTGAAGATGAAGGCTGGATGGGAATAAGGATGGTGAGGATGAGTGGGGATGAAGATAAGGATGGATGAGGATGAATAGAGAGGATGAGGATGGATGAATATGGAGGATAAGGACAGAGGAGGATGGATGGGGATGAGGGTGCATGGGGAGGGATGTGGCTGGATGGGGATGGAGATGAGAATGAAGATGAGGATGGGGAGGTGCAGGGATGAGGATGAGGATGGGGACTCTTCACCCTCCAGCGCCTCCTTGGCTTGGAGCAGGGTCTGTCCCTCGGCCTCCAGCTGCCGGTTGCGGGTGTCGAGCTGGGCGAGCTGCTGCTGCAGCTGGAAGATGCTGCTCTCCAGCCCCTCCTTCTCCGACCTGCCCGAACACCACCGGCCACGCTGCCGAAACCCAGGGCAGGGGGGAGAGAACCCCCATCGCACCCCCGACCGGCAACCCACCTGAGCGCGGCAGCCTCCTGGGCCCGATCCTGGCTGTGGCGCTGGGCGGTGGCGAGTTGGACGGCCAGGCTGGCCCCCTCCTTGGCCAGGCCCTCGCGGGTCCGGCCGAGCCGCAGCAGCTCGTCCCGCAGCCGCTGCTGCTCCCCCCGCGCCTGCGCCAGCGCCTCGCCCGCCGCCCCCTGTGCCTGCACTGCCTGCGGGGGTGCGGGGCGTCGGGATTGACCCCCCCCCAGGTACCGGGCACCCACTTGGGGCCTCCCAGTTACCCCCTGCATCTTCCCAGTTACACCCTCCATCAGCCCAGTTTTGCCCTACATCCTCCCAGTTGCCCCTCACATCTTTCAAGTCACTCCCTGCATCCTCCCAGTTACCCTGTGCACCCTTCCCATCCCTCCCAGTTGCCCCTTGCACCACCCTAGTTGCTCTCTTCTTCTCCAGTCCTCCCAGTTGCCCTCTACATCCTTATGATCCCTCCAGTCACTCCTTATGTTCTCTTCATCCATCCCAGTAGCCCCATGCACCTGACCCATCCCTCCCAGTCGACTCTGTGCCCCCTTCCCAATTACCCTCTGGACCCTCCCAGTCACCACCTGCACCGTCCCCACCTATGCCAGCTCCTTCGTGCCCTCTCCCAGTTTCCCAGCACCCCCTCTAGTAGCCGCATGCCCCATCCCAGTTGCCCCACACCCCCTCCCAGTCGCCCCACACCCCCTCCCAGTTGCCCCACACCCCCTCCCAGTTGCCCCACACCCCCTCTAGTTGCCCCACACCCCCTCCCAGTCGCCCCACGCCCCCTCCCAGTCGCCCCACACCCCCTCCCAGTCGCCCCACGCCCCCTCCCAGTCGCCCCACACCCCCTCCCAGTTGCCCCACTCACCCACCTGCCCGAGGTGCTGGCGCAGGCGCAGGTGCTGGCCCCGCAGCACCCGCAGCTCGGCCCGCAGCCCCCGGCAGCCCTCCTCGGCCACCCGGCGCGCCCTCTCCAGCCCCCGCCGCTCGGCCGCCCCGGCCCGCTGCCCCTGCTCCAGCCGCCCCCGCAGCAGCGCCAGCTCCTGCACCAGCTCCCGCGTCCGGACGCGGCCGTTCTCCCGCTCCTCTTCCAGCCGGGCCAGGCTGCGGCTCAGCTCCGTCTTCTCGCGGGCCAGCCCGGCCGCCAGCTCGCTGGTCTTGGCCAGCGTGTCACGCAGCCGGGCCTCCTCGGCCGCAGCCACCCGCTGCGCTGCCGCCAGCTCCCCGCAGCTGCCCTGCGCCTACACGTGTGATGAGCTTCGCCCGGGCTCTGCACCAGGGGTTCGACACGGGGTGGGGGCCAGGCAACAGGTTGGGGGGGGGATAGATGGGGCGTGGGGGGGGACCCGCTGCATGGGGGGAAATCTGCCATATGGGGGGGACCTTGCTGCGTATGGGCTGTGCCCAGTGTTTAGAGGTTGCGCCTGTGGCATATGGGGGGGTAAGGAGCGGGGGGAAGGGGTAAGGGTGATGCAGGGGGTGCAAGCGTGATGCAGAGGGGGTAAGGGTGACCCATGGCGGGGTAAGGATGTTGCAAGGGGTGGCAAATGTGATGCACGGGGGTGAGCGTGACCCATGGGGGCTAAAGATGACGCAGGGGGTGGTAAATGTGACGCGCCGGGGGTAAGCGTGATGCAAGGTGGGACAAGGGTGACACATGGGGGGGTAAATGAGATGCAGGGGGGGGATATGGGTGACACAGGGGGCAGCAGCTGCCCCACGGGGTATGCCCACCGCACGGCAGAGGTTGCACCCACTGCTGGTGGGGGTTGCAGGAAGCTGGGAGGGGAGATCGGGCACCCACCTTGGCCAGTGCCTCGGCCAGCGCGTCCCGCTCGCCCCGGGCCACCTCGGCCTCCATGGCCGCCCGGCTCAGCGCCTCCCGCGCCTCCAGCAGCTCCCGCTGCGCCCCGGCCCGCTGCGCCTCCAGCTGCTCCAGCTGCTGCTGGCTGCACACGGGGATGGGGTGAGGTCATGGCACCCACTTGGGGTGGGGGTACAGCACTCACTTGGGAGGGCAGCAGCACCCGCTGAAGTTTGGCACGCCAGCCACCGGAGGGGTGGTAGCACCCACCTTGGGGGGGGACAGATCTTGCAGCTCCCATCCTTGGGGGAGCTTCAGGGGACCCACTTGGGAGGGTTACAGCATCCACTGGGATGTTGCAGCACCCATTGGGTGCCCCTCACCAATTCCAACACCCAGTTTGGGGGATGGGGGGTAGGTGGCAACTCCCACCTTGAGGGTGGGTTTCAGGGGGCTTCAGGGCACCCACTGAGATTTTGCAGCACCCACTTGATGCAGGGGTGCAGCACCCGCGTGAGGAAGCCAAGTCACAGGGGACCCACTGAGGTTTTGCAGGTTGGGGAGAGGGGCTGCTGCAGCACCCACTATCTCCCAGCACCCCAGGGTGGGGGGCAGCACCCTCACACCCCCGTACCCACCCTCCCCTTACCTGCGCTCCAGCTGCAGCCGGGCGGCCTCGGCAGCGCGGGCGGCCTCGTCACGGGCGTCCTCCAGCCCCTCGCCCCGGCGCTGCAGCTGCGCCCGCTCCTGCTGCAGGGCCCCCGCCCGCTGCTGCTCCCCCGCCAGCGCCTCCTCCGCCCGCTGCTGTGCCCTGACGGACGGACAGATGGACACCGGTGGGGAGGCAGACAGACGGACGGGCACGGAGGGGGAGCAGGTGGATGGGGCGATGCTGGGGCGTGGGTGATCTGGGATGGAGGGACGCGCAAGGACGGACGGACGGACAGGGATGGGCAGATGGACAGAGATGGATGTGCAGGGACAGACGGACAGGGCATGGATGGACAGAGATGGATGGACAGGCAGGGCAGGACGTGCAGGGACAGAGAGACAGACAGGAGAAGATGTGCAGGGATAGATGGATAGAGATGAATGTGTAGGGATTGACAGACAGATGGACAAGCATAGTGAAGCAAGGAGGGATAGACAGACAGGCAGGCAGGCAGCTGCACAGGGATTAATTTGCAGGGATGGGTGCATGGACAGACCAACAGACAGGCCAGAACAGCCAAGGATGGACACACAGAGAGGGAAGGGTGCGCAGGGACAGACAGACAAACAGGCCAGGGAGGGGAGTGAACAGATGGACAAGCCAGGAGGAGCGGGGACAGACACACAGAAACACAGGGTGAGAGGTGTGAAGGGACAGACAAAGAGATGGGCCAAGGGCCACAGGGGCTGGTACAGACAGACGGACACACAGGGAAGGATGCAAAGGGATGGACAAGTGAATGTGTTGGGATGGATGGACAGACGGACGGGGCAGGGTGCACAGGGATGGGCAGACATGCAGGAGGACACCAGGAAAGATAAAAAAGGGATGGACAGACAGACAGACTGGCCAGGACACAGGGGGATGGACAGACAGGATGCAAGGACGTCCCCGGGGGAATGCCAGAACTCAGGACAGACGGACAGACAGCCGCCAGGTACCTGCGCAGCCCCTCGGCCTCGTCGCGCAGGCGGGCGACCTCGCGCAGGGCCTCATCCTGCGCCCGCCGGCAGCCCCCGGCCTCGGCGCTCAGCTCCTCCAGCCGCCGCTCCAGCGTCCCCAGCCGCCCCTCGCTGTCCCCCAGCTCCCGCCGCAGCCTCTCGGCCTCCTCCTGGCCGGCCTTCGCCTGGCTCTGGGCGTCCTGAGAGGGGATAAATGGGGTTCGGTCTTCATCCTCCTCCTCCTCCGGCAGCCCCTTCCCCCAGCGCTCACCTGCAGCTGGAGGTGGCGGCGGCGCAGGGCGGCGTGCACGGCGGTGGCAGCAGCGGCAGGGGACGGGGGGGGACGCCGGGGGTGGCTGCTCGGGGTCCTCCGCCAGCACCGCCTGCAAGTGGAGGGGGAGAGCCCCCCGTGGTGTCACCGAGGGGGAAATTGAGGCAGAGGGGAGGGGGAAACTGAGGCAGCAGGAAACAGGAAGGCGAAGGGGGAAACTGAGGCAGAGGGAAGGGAGAAGAGGGAAGGGGGAAACTGAAGCAAGGGGAAGGGGGTAGCAGGTAGGGAAAGGGGGGAACTGAGGCAGGGAGGAGACCCTCCTGGCCACAGGGGCTGGGTGGAGCAGGGAGGGAGCGAGGAGCCCTCAGCACCTGGGCGACATCCTGCAGCGTCTGCCGCAGCAGCTCCACCTCAGAGCGCAGCGCCTCCACCTCCTCCGGCGACGGCTCCTGAGCGCGCGAGGCCTCCTGCGACAGCCCCATGTCCCCAGAAACGGTGTCGGGCACGGCCGGTGGACGATGGGGCACCCCGCCCCAGCACACATCGCGCGTCGTGCGTGCACCATGCACCGCACCACGTCACATCACATCGCGCCGTATCGCGTCATGTCACATGTCACACGCCTCTCCCCAGAGCGCCTCCCCGCACCCCCAGGCTCACCCCGCACCCCATGCACTCACCAGGTTCTGCAGCTGCACCTTCAGCTCCTCCACCGCTCGCTCCTTCTCCCCGTCCTCCAGCCTCAACCGCTCCAGCGCCGCCGCCAGCTCCGCCAGCCTGCGGCCACACACCGGGCAGCGACGCTGGGGACACCCCTCACCCCAAACTCCCCCCACCTCAACATCCCGACCCCATGTGCCGGGTACCTGGCTCCGAGGGCGGCTTTCTCGAGGTCGGCATCCCGCGCCCGTGCCGCCAGCCGCTCCTCCAGCTGCGCCAGGCGCAGGGCCTGCTGCTGCCGCGCTGCGCCCGCCTGGCTCTCGGCCACCCGCAGGTTGGCGGCCAGGTGAAGGCAAGCGGCGTGGGCCGCCCGGCTGGCCCGTGAGGCCTCGTGGCTCAGCTCCGACAGGTCCCTGAGGGCGGGAGACGCGGGGTAGGAGATGGTTTTGGGGGAACCCTAGGATCCCCATCCCCAGAATCCCGGCGACCTCTCGGTGGTGGCTTTCATCTCGCCGAAGTGACGCCTGAAGGCCACCACTTGTCTCCAGAGGGTCAGGAGCCGGCTGTGCTCATTGCTGAAGTAGGTGTTGAAGGACTGTCCCCGCCGTGGGATGGAGTGGCGTCAGTCCCGGCTGCGTGCCCCCCTGCAGCCCCTCATCCCTCTCCCTTTGGTCCCCAAATCTCTGTGTGACACTCGCCATGTCCACACCCATCACCCCCACGGTCCTCCGCAGCCAGCAGCCACCCCACCCCGACTCCCTTCTGCTCTGCACGGAGAGGGACGAGGGGACACGTCCCTTTGCCTCACTACACCCCAAGCCCCCATGCTCCCAAATTCTGCTCCGTGAAATATCCCGCGTGGCCTCGCATCCCTCCCGGTGGTCCTGCATCCCCTCCAAGCATCCCCGCATCCCTCCACCCTGCATCACCCTCCCATCACGTGCCACATCCTATGCACCCCCAAATTATTCTCCATGCGACATCCCCCATGGTCCTACCTGCCTCCCCAGTGGTCCCGCATCCCTCCCCAGTAAGTCCCGCATCCCTCCCAGCAGTCCTTCCTCCCTCCCCAGTGATCTTCCATCCCTCCTCCACATCTTTTCCACCCTTCCCATCCTCGGGGCGTTCCCCCAAACCTCCTCCTCGCGTCTCCACTCTGCCTCCCGCTGCTCCAGCTCGTCCCGCGTGCGCATCCAGTCGGCTGTCAGCTTGCGGATGTCCTCACTCAGCGCCGCGTTGGCCACGTTGGCTTGTTCCAGCTGCTCCCGCAGCATCGAGTTCACCTGCACCAGGCTGCTGCTCCTGGGATGGGGCAGGGGTGTCACCACAGGTTGGGGGCGTCCCACAGCTCACCGGGGAGCCCCGCTCACCTCTGCTGCTCCTCTTCCAGCCGGATCAGGGCGTTCTCTAGGTCGTTGGTGCTCTCCTCCTCCAGCTGCTCACTGCTCACGTCCAGCTGGCTCTGTGGGGGACATCAGCCCTCTTGCCATCACCCCAAATCTGGCGGAGGGGTTTGAGGCAGAGCCCCCTCCCCTTTTCCAAACCAGCCCTCACTGTCAGCCTCTCCTGCTCCAGCTCCGTCGCCTTCTCCAGCAGCTGCTGCTCCACTTCGCCGCATTTCTTCTTATACTGCAACACCTGGGGGAAAGGGACAAGGTGGGTGACGCCAATGGGCAGGGGTCCCCAAAACGTGCCCCCCCGGAAGGATTTACCTTGGCTTGGAGCTTCTGCACCAGCTGGGCTTGCCGCTGCTGGCCCTCCTGGTACGCCTGCAGCTTGCGCTTATACGCGGCTTGTTCCTCCTCCAGCAGCCGCCGCAGTTCGATGTTGTGCTGCGCCAGGCTCCGGGTCTCCGCCACTTCCCGCTCGCCCGTCTCCAGCCGCAGGGTTTGCTCCAGCTGGGAAAAGTTGGAAGAGATGGCAGGACAACCCCCCGGACACCCATCCGGATGCTGAATATCCTCCCCCCAGCACCCACCAAGCACCCTCTGACTTCACTCGCAACACCCTGTCCTGAACAAATCCATCGCTTCGGGGCAGTCCTAGAGCAAACCCCCATATGGTCGAAGCTGAGACCCCCCCAAATTCTGTCTCCAACTCCCGTCTTTGCCTGCACAGGGTGGGGATGAATAAGAAAATTTTGGAGGTGCTTTTAAAAAATAACCCAACTTTGAATCTGAGGGTTCAGCAAAGCCCCATCCTGGCTTGTAGAGGGGGTAAAGGATCCTTGGGCACAGAGGTGGTGATTCTCTTCGGGCTATTTTCCTGATATTTGTGCTTTGTTTAATAAATAACCAGCCAAAAAGAGAGGCCGCCCCCCAAAAACCCTGCATCCCCTCCACTCGGGTCTCTCCAGGATCCACGTTCAACATCTGGCCGCTGCCCCAAAGCCCTTTTTAATTCCCCCGTTGCCACGGTAAAGGGATGCAAAGGTGAAGGATGCCAACGGGGGGGTCCCACTTCCCGAAAAGCACCAGGATAAATAAAATAGGGATGAGGGGGGGGAATGTTTTATGCATCCCTCAGGACAAGTCTCAACAGGCTGGGATGGGTCCGGACACGCCAAGTGCACGGCACCGAAATTCCCATCGCCAGGACTTTGCCAGATGCCGCCACATCTCCCACTATGGGGAACGCAAAGCTTTGCACTGCCTTGACTTTGGGGTTGAAATGGGTGGGTTTGGGTTAAAACTGGTGGGTTTGGGTTAACCCGGCAGCTCACCCGCTCGCTGATGGCGTTGTACTTGATGGCCAACTCATCGCGCTCGGCCCGGCTCTGAGCCAGCAAGTCCTCGACGCGCGACAGCTCCTGCTGCAGGATGCGGTTCTCCTCCTGGAGGGACAGCAGCGAGGCCATGGCCCCCGCAACGGCCGCTGCGGGACGGGCACGGGGCTCAGGGGAGCAGCGGGATGGGGATTCGGCACCGAGATGGGGATCCGGCCCCGGGATGGAACCAAGATGCCCTTCGCAGCGAAGACCTGCTCCTTCAGCTGCAAATTCTTCGCCCCCCTCAACTCAAGATGCGCCAAGTGACGCGGTTGGTGACAGCAAAACCGCTGTGGGCTCGTGCCACCAAGGGCAAAACGGCTGCAGGTTTGAAGCCGCAATCGCAAAACCGCTGCACGTTCACAGTCGCGGCCGCAAAACCGCTGCAGATTTGTGTCTGCGATCCCAAAACCACCGCAGATTCGCAGCTACGATCGCCGAACAGCTGCAAGCTTGTGTTTGCGATTAGGAAGCTGCTGCAGATTTGCAGCTGGAAGAGTAAAACAGCTGCAGATTTGCATTTGCAGGCGTAAAATCGCTGCAAGTTAATCCTTGTGGCCACAAAACGGCTGCAGGTTTGTCTTTGCGGTCACAAAACTGCTGCAAACCTGCTTGCGATCTCAAAACCGCTGCAGATTTACAGCCACGATCGCAAAACCGCTGCAAATCCACATCTGCGATTACGGAGCCGCTGCAGATTCACGGTGGCACGCACAGAGTCTCTGCAAAGCTGTGGTTTGAAGAGCGCGGCAGATTTACTGCTGCGATCGCAAAACCGCTGCGGGTTCGTCGCCGCAACTGCAGAACCGCTGCAGATTTGCAGGCGCCGTCACAAAACTGCCGCAGATTTGCGGTTACGGTCGCAAAAGCGCCGCAAACTCGCGCTCGCGAGCGCGAAGCCGCCGCAGCTCCGCGGTCACACGCACAAAACCGCTGCAGATTTGTCTGTATGACTGCAGGAACGCAGCGGATTTATCGCTGCAACTGCAAAACCACTGCAGGGATGCAGCTACGATCACAAAACCGCTGCAGGGTTGCTGTTAGGATCACAAAACTGCTGCAGAGTTGTTGTTAGGATGAGAAAATCTTTGCAGAGTTGCTGTTACGATCACAAAACCACTGCAGGGTTGCTGTTAGGATCAGCAAATCTCTGCAGAGTTGCAGTTATGATCACAAAACCGCTGCAGGGCTGCTGTTAGGATGAGAAAATCTCTGCAGAGTTGCTGTTACGATCACAAAATCCCTGCAGAGTTGCTGTTAGGGTGAGAAAATCTTTGCAGAGTTGCAGTTATAATCACAAAACTGCTGCAGGGTTGCAGTTACGATCACAAAACCGCTGCAGGGTTGCTGTTACGATCACAAAACTGCTGCAGAGTTGCTGTTAGGATCACAAAACCTCTGCAGAGTTGCTGTTAGGATGAGAAAATCTCTGCAGAGTTGCTGTTAGGATCACAAAACCTCTGCAGAGTTGCAGTTACAATCACAAAACTGCTGCAGAGTTGCTGTTACGATCACAAAACCTCTGCAAAGTTGCTGTTAGGATCACAAAATCTCTGCAGAGTTGCAGTTACGATCACAAAACTGCTGCAGAGTTGTGGCTGCCGTGGCAAAACCCCTGCGAATTCACCCCTGCGATCGCAAACCCAGCGCGAACTTACAGCTGCGGGCGCAAACTTCCAGCCGCGCCTGCGGAACCGCCGCCGGTTCGCCCTTTGCCATCAGGAAAGCGCCGCCCGCGCCGGCGAAGCCCGTCGCCCCAGTGCCATTTGCAACCGCCCGCCCGCCATCCCCGTGGCGGCCGTTCCCGCGAGAGTGGCCGCCAGTTCCCGCCGTGGCGGGGGGTGAGGGGACACACACACAGGCACAAGGACGAGACACGGGGACACCCACCTCGATCACAGCCTCCGTCGTGGGCTCCGCGTCGCTCATGGGCTCCCCGCAGAGCCCTTCGCAGCCCCTCCGGCTGCGGCCTCCTCGCTCAGTAGCCCCTTTGCGGGGATTTTTCTTGAGGAAGGGGGGGCTCCTTCTTGGGCGCCTGCCGAGGGAACGCGGATGCGCCGTGGGGATCAGCCCCAAATCCTCGCCTTCCCCTCCCTGCGTGACGGCGGGGGCCGCGGACCCTCCTCTTCCTGGTCGCCTTGGGGGTCCCCGGTGAGGCCGCGAGCGCCGACCTTTTAGCACCCGGCACCGAATACTCTCCCGGCCAAGCAGAGGCAAGAGGGAAATGAGCAAAATAAAGGGAAATACAAAAAAAAAATAGCGTTGCCCGGTGCTTCCCCGTACCCAAAATGGGTGGAAATGTGCTCACGTTGCTGCGCTGCGCCCCCCTCCCCAGCCTGGGCAGGATGGTGCCGGTTCCCCCCCCCCTCGCCGGGGAAAGGAGCTCCTTGGAGAGAGTAAAGCCGGCCCTTTCTCGTTAAATCCTGGCCCTCATTAAGCTCATTAAAGCCCAGGGGTTTGCTCTGGCAGGAAAAAGCCTTGGGGTGGAGCATGCCAGGGTTGCTACGGGGCCCAAGCGGCATTAACCCCCCCTCGACATGCTGAGGATGCTGCCCCCCTCCTGCGCCGGAGCCTCTGCGGCCACCCTGGGGGTGGCAAATTTTACCCCCGGGGGTAATTAAGACCTTTTTGCCTCCACCCCAGCAGGGAAAACACCAAACCAAGCTCCAAATCCCCCATGGCAGGGGCTGGAGGCATCCCGGCCCCAAAATAAACCCTGAAAGCGACCCCGAGCCACGTTCTGGGGAGGGGAGTGAGGGTCTCGCAGCCGCTCTCTCTTCCCAGCCCCGCGGGGAAGCGCCTTTCTCCTCCCCGGGAGCCGCGGATTAACGGCGAAGGGGAGAGCCTGTGCGGGGGCGAGCAGACGGGACGGGGGATTGAGGGCGTCTCGGGTCCCTCCGGCCAAGCAGGAGCTGCCTCGAGGCTTCCCCCCCCACCCGGCTTTGGGGACAAGAAACCTTTTTTTTTTCCACCCCCGTTTCTTACCTTCCACTCCCCGAGTCCTTCCCACCCGTAAAAATCCCTGCTAAGCAACAAGCGTCTGTTGTGCGTCGCTGCCTGACAGCGTCTCCTCGACACCGGCAAGGAGGGGGAAACCACAAAAGCTCGTCGCACCACAGGGCGGGGGGGGGGTAAAAAAAAATAAAAATAAAAACGCTATTTGGCGTCAAAACCATTTTATTATTCGCTTCGAAGCGTTACATCTCTCGCCTGGGTTTGTGCGCTCGCTGCCAGGCACAGCAAAGCTCTGAAACCGAAACGCTCGGCCTCCGGCTGGAAATAGAAAATCGTAACAATCCAAGGCACCGAGGAAAAAATAAGAAGCAGGACTTTGTACCCCAAAAGGCCTCGATATAAATAGGTAAAGAAAACATTTGGCTAAAGAGGAATCTCAAACCCCAGCTCTGTCAAAGAGATCAACACCATTCTGTCCTTTGCGGCACGCGCCGCTTCATAAAACGTCCGTGGAAAGAAGTAGAAATCCGTCGTCGAAAGAGAGGAGGAAAAAACAAACTTCCCAGGGAAGGAAATTAAGAATTTCAGCATCGAAACGCAGCGGTTCATCAGCTCCTCACCCCCTGCATCGCAGGGGGAAGCGCTCGTTAAAAAAAATCTGGGGCGACGCTCAGCGTCTTGGCAAGACATTTGTCGGGGTTTCGCAGGCGAGCTGCTTCCAGGAGGATGCTCCCCGGCAAGGGGAGGATTTATCCAGCCCAAATACGTGGCGAAGTCTCTGAAGAGGCTCTCTTGCATAAACCTCGAGCGAAAATTACCTTAATTTGGGCAGCGAGTCCTCCTGCGCTCACCCTCTCATCGTTAAGGAGGGGCAACGAAGCTGACGGCTCTTTTTGCCTCTGAGCTTTGCTGCAATCCGGGTAGAAACTAAAAAGCCCCCGACGTGGAGTGTTTTAAGGCACCTATTTATTCGCTTTCTGGCATTTAATTCAGTATTTTGATGCCGGGTGTGGGGGGATTTAAGGGCAGGAGCGGCGCGTCCTGAAGCCCCCGCTTTGGTCCCAAAAGAATCGCGACGATCCCAGCACCCAGCGCAGGGAAAAGCGGACGAGGGGCCCAGATCAGAACTGAACCCAGCCTGCGTTAGCCTGAGTCTGGTTAGAAGATGACCTGGAGAAAAAAAGAAAAGGGGGAAAAAGAGATTTTAGTCACCAAAAGGAGCTGTGACAGCCAGAAATGGGTCCTCTGGGGTCACCCCAAAACTCTCCCCGCCACACGGAGTGGCCCAGAGCAACGGGGGACTCTGCAACGTGCGCTGCCAGAGCTGCTCTGAAATCCCAAACGGGCGTTTGGATGAAGCGATGACCCCACCCCAGCAGGGTTGATTTTTGCAGCAAAATGAGTAGGATTCGGATTCACCCACAAACCCCACAGGGCCTCACCCCGAAGCTTTGGCAAAGTCTCCCCAGAGCTCAGCGGCGGCGGCAGGAGCGGCAGCGGGCTGCGGCCAGGACAAGAGGGAGTCTGTCAGCAGCCAGAAGAGAGAAAAAAAACACCAGGAGTTATTTCTCACCCTTATTCCCAAATTCTCCCTCTGCTTTCCTGAATTTGATGGATAGAAGTTAAGAGCTTTCTGCTCACAGACCTGTGATGGGGGTGCCCGGGAGCTGGGTGGGTGCGGAGAGCGAAGACGGCCGCTCTCCCCCCGGACAAACCGGAGCGGAAGATCTTCCTCCGGGAGGTGGCAGGAGCAAGCTCAGGCCCCCAAGACTCACAGGACGCGGTCTGGCGCTGCCCGTCGCTCCTTCCTTTTTCTTCATGTTCTGAAAGAAGAGAGGGAAACTTGGGTGGCGTCGTGTTTAAAACCAGAGCGTGATTCCTCCCAGCTGCAGCTCGGAGAAAGCCAAACTGCTTTATCCTACAGAAAACAACCGCTGCGCTGCGACGTCCCGCTGCCAGGGCGGCAAAACGCGTCAAATCGAGGGTGTTTTTTTGCCCGAAAATCCCCACCACAAACCCAAAGACCCACTTCCGTAATGAGGAACTGTAACACAACTCCTCTGCAAATCACCACACGCGGCGTTATCACGAAGGGCTCTGCTCTGGGCTTCTCCCCGCACGGGGGATTTCAGGGCAAAGACGCCGCTTCCTCTCGTGCCACCCCACGGCAAAGGTCAGGAGCGGATTCATCCCTCACCGCGATGTTGAGCGTGATGGTTTGCCCCTCCTTGAAGCCCAGATCCAGTTTGGGTCCTTGCTCGGGGTTCTCGGCCTGTTTGGCCAGCTCGCTCTGCTGCCTCACCCACCTGCAAGGATGAAACGAACAGAAAAGGACACGTCAACAACCAGCCCAAGGTTCTCCTGGACAAATCCTGCCCAAGATCAGCCCCCACTGGATGCGATTTGAGACCTTGTCCACCCAAACAACATGTTACGAGCAGAGCTGGTGGAATGATTCCTATGAACAGCTCAAGCCGCACGGATCCTGCACCAGTAGCACATCCCATCCCATCCCATCCCATCCCATCCCATCCCATCCCATCGCCCCTGCAAGCAGTTGGAGCAGCATCCCAGCGCCTCAGGAGCAGCCCCTTACTGGTGGCACGTGATGAGAAGGAAAGGAATTAGAGAATCTGTCTGATTTTTGGACTGGGGAGCCCAGTTTGGGACCCTGTTAATACAGACTGGGAAATATTAGAGAGAGGGAGGGCTGCCTGCACAGCGGCTGAGCAGAGGAACAGGCGTCTCCACCTCTTTACACCACGCTTGCCCGCTGAAGCGCGACAGGAGCTCACAGCTTCCTCTCCCCCACCATTTCTGGGGAACACCTGCAAAGAAAGTCACACTGGGAGGTCACAGGGAGAAGCACGAACTCACTTAAAATGGTCTTGGAGAGCCACATTGAAGTCGAAAGCATCCCCTCGGTCAACAAAGCCGACTCCGATGAAAGCACGGCGGCCTGGGGAAGGAGGAAGAAGCAAGGGCTGGAATCACAAAGCAGAGGAAGGAAAGGGACGGGACACCCCATCCCGCACAGCCTCGCGTGTCCTGCCCCCTCCGGCTGGAACCGGCACTCCGGAGACTGAGCTGTGGGACTGGAGATCTCTTCAGCATGTACAGGCTTAGTAAAACCAGCTTCTAGATTAACACAAGGGAGTCAAAGCAGAGGGCGGCATCGTGGCAACAATCCTGCACAGTCAGGCATCCTCAGGCCCAGCAGCAAGATTAGACAGTTTCAGTTCCTGGTGAAGGACAGAGCGAGGCTGGCACGTGGAAGCGAGGCAATTCGTCCCTTTGTCCCTGTACACAGAGAACATTTAGCACTTGGAAGCAGGAATCCTTTGTAAGGAAGAACAGCGAGGGCACTGGAGACCTTCCAAGGTGAATCCCTCAACCCATCCCCCTGTATGGCGACGCACCGTTCCCGTCTTCAATCCGGATGACAAAATATCTGCTGGAGTCTGTCACGCTCTCCACAGCAATGCCGGGGAACTGCTCCACCGGCGCCTGGGCGAAAAGTTCCCCTGAAAAAGAGAAACAGGAGCGAGTTAACGCTGGGGTGCAGTGCCTCTGCGCCACCTTCCCCCCCCAAGGAGAGGCACGGAGCCGGCGCCTTCCGTGTCCTCCTTACCCGAGGTCTTGTCCTCCAGTTTAATGTAGGCGATCTTGCCCTTGGCCGTGATGCGCAGCCTGCCGCTCCACGCCGGCTGGTCCAGCTGCCACTCCGCAGCTCTGGAGAAAAGAGGAAACAGCGACGGATGTCTGAGCCATCTCTCACAGCCCAGACGACGCCACCAACCCACACCGCGCCGTGGAGCTCGTCCGCTTGACTCTTCTCGTTACTGGCACCAAAGCAGAGCAAGAACTCGCTTGCGGCCGTGCTTGCTGTGGAAGGAAGTAGATTTGTCACAACATCTCTTGTTTGATCCCGAACCAGCTGAGCCCCTGCAGAACCAGGCGTGGGGTCCCGGCGGGGACCAGGCGAGAATTGCACAAGAGGTTTCGCTTCCCTTTCCACGGGATCTCCAGCTCGAAAGCAGTTTCTCAGAAGGGCCGAGCTGCCTCAGCTACGGCCTGGCTCTGCTCAGGGATGGCAGAGGAGCCCCAAAACACGGGGGGCCGGGATGGGGGGCAGAGACACCCCGGGGGGGGGCAGAGACACCGGGGGTTGGGAAGAGACACCTCGGGGGGGGGCAGAGACACCTCGGGGCGGGGGGGCAGAGACACCTCGGGGGGAAGAACAGACACCTGGGGGGGGCAGAGACACCTCAGAGGTAGGAAGAGACACCTCAGGGGGAGGAAGAGACACCTCAGGGGGAGGAAGAGACACCTCGGGGGGAGGAAGAAACACCTCGGGGGGAGGAAGAGACACCTCGGGGGGAGGAAGAGACACCTCGGGGGGGGGCAGAGACACCTCGGGGGGGGGCAGAGACACCTCGGGGGGGGGCAGAGACACCTCGGGGGGGGGGCAGAGACACCTGGGGGGGGGCAGAGACACCTCGGGGGGGCAGGCCCCGCCGCCCCACATCCCGCAGGGTGAGGGGCACAGCCCCCCCGCCGCGGCGAGAGGAGGGCCGGGCGCCCAGAGGGGAGCGGGGGTCCGGGCGCCGCGTTACCCGGGGCGGGGGACAGGGGCAGGGCCCACCTGTAGCCGCGGTTGGAGGCCCGCGGCGGCACCCGGTAGACGTGCACCGCCGGCTTCACGCACAGCACCGCCTCGTACTCCTCCTCCGCCGCCGCCGCCGCCTCCGTGGCCGCCATCGCGGCGGATCCGGGCCCCGGCGCCGCTCCAGCCCCGCGCCCCGCCGGGCCGCCCCGCCCCTCTCCCCGGGCCGGGCGGGGCCGCTCCCGCCGCCGCAGCGCCCCCCCGGCGGCCGGAGGCTCCGCTGCAGGGAGGCGCCGAGCGGGGGGAAACTGGTCCCAGCGAGCGGCTGGAACTGGGAACCAGCGCGGGGGAGCGGGCAGGGGCCGGGGGGGTCCCGCGGCACCTTTCCTCCCCGCTCAGCAGCCCCCAGCAGACACAAATCACGTTTCGCCGCCACCCCCCCCCAATTTCACATTTAAAAAAATTTCAAAAATGAGAATTAGAAGGGAGTCGGCGCCTGTGGGAGCTGCCAGAGCAGCCTGATCCCTCCTCACCTCAGCTGGGGGCGGCTCCGCAGCCTCTGCCCCGCTGCTCCGGCAGGTACCGAGCACAACAGCCCCGCTGGGAGGCCAACGCATCGCAAAAAAAATATAAATAAAATGAATAAAATAACTTTTATCCTCTATGGCAAGAGGCAGCACAGGCAAAGCTCACGTCTGGGTTTGGAAACTGCATCTTCCCTCCGAGCACCGCCGCCTCCCCCCCCTCCTCAAACCACATCTTCCCAGGGAGCCTCAAAACAGGGCAAAATTTCCTTATTTTGGGGTAAATACCGGCACAATTAGAGCCAAACGCTCCCAGGTTTTACCTTCCTGACGGACTTCTAAGCACCTACTCGCGCTGGGAGCTTAAGCTGCCACGGAAACATCCCTCTCGCAGCAGCCCCTGCGAGAGACGAGGGACAAAGGGGGAGAGGAAAAAAAAAAAAGGGTCATTAAAAGTTTAAAGACATTTATTTAAAATACAATTTATAAAACGGTTTTCCTTTCGGCGCACGTTTTTGGGGTGAAAACACACGGTACCGTGTTTATCCTCCGCTTTCCCAGGACGAAGGGGCTTCCCGCAGGAGCGTCGCCGAGCCCTGCCCGCGGGCCCGACGGGTCCTGGTCACCGGGACGGGGGAGCCGGGAGAGTTCGGTGCCAGAGACAGAGATTTCGGTGCCAGAAACAGCGTCAACGTTAACACTGGCCAGGTTACACCCAGAACGGGGTAGATTTGGGGTTTTTTTGGCCATGAAAAGCTATTTTCAGTAATAATTAAGGAAAGGCGCGGTGACTAGTTATTGCTGACGTCCTTCTCCCCTCCCGCTCGCCCCGGGGACTCATCCTGACCCCCAGCCTGGGCTGGGGGGATCGACAGGAGAGCCCCGCAACCCCCCAAAGAAGCGCTGGCGGTTGGGGGCACCCAGGGGACGTCTGCCCGCTCGTCCCCACCTCAGTGCTTCCATCAGCCTCAATGAGCTAATTAACGCTCTAGCGGATTCTTTTTGTACACAGGTAGTTTTATTTTACCGTTTGTTTTTTGTGTGTGTGTGTGTTTTAAGCTGTATTTCCATACATGTCTTTTTTTTGTACGGTCGCTTCCCTTCGCGGCGTCAAGATTCGCTCGTTTACCCTGGAACCTACTGAGCACGAAGCAGCAGGGAAGGCCACGCCCGCACAGAACAATCCGCTGAGAATCAGAAATGTTTTTTTTTTTTTCCAGGTACCATCCCCTCCAAGAAGAGCTTTTAGTGTTCACCAACTCCCTTGACACTAAACAATATTTAGGTCAGCTTCATCCAGGGAGGGGGGGGAAACATCCGCCTTCTCGTGGACCACCAGCCTCCGTGTTTTCTTCCCGAGAGCCAGAGGAGCAAAATCCCTTCCCTGAAGCCGAAGACGGAGGGAGTCCCCCAGTCCAACACCGGTTTGGTTTCCCCACCGCCACCGTCTACGATTTCCAGAGGCGAACGCAGCTCGTACCGTGACCGAGGGATCACCCGGAGCCTCGGCGCCGTTGCGACATGGTGCTTCCCCCATCGCGACGCTGGGCTCTGATTTCACGGACCGGAGCGGCGCCGGCAATTCTCCTCCTCACAACAGAGCCCGAAATCCTTCGCCGCCCGGCGCTCTGTGCCGCAAACGGCCGCCAGGCAGCAGGCGCGTTCAAGGGCTCGGTCTGCATTCCCTTCTCCCCAAATACAAAAAGAAAAAAGGAGAAAAAGAAAAAAAAAAAAAAAAAGAAGAAAAAGATGTAGTTTAAACTTTTCCTCAAAGCCAGCGGGAAAGACCAGCGAAGCTTGAAGAGGTGCAAGACGTAAACCAGGTCGCCGGGCTCCCAAGGCAAGGCCAGGTGTCCGGGAGTCCGCTCCCACGTGCTTGGCAGCAGCAAAAACAGAGGACGAGAAGCGAGAGCTTTTGCCAAACCCGAGCCGTTAAAATCGAACCGCCTTTTCCAACACCGAACTACCTCTCTCAGTTAAAACAAACAGTTAAAAAACCCTTCCCATGCACTCCGTCGAGCTGATATACAGAAAACAAACGAGAGGAGGGGAAAAAAAACCCCAAAAAATCCCCCCCAAAAAAGTAAAGAGATCCTTTGAAACAGAACTCGCTCGTAAAACGATGAGAACAACATGCGCGGCTGGGGAGGCTTCCCGTTTTTGTTTTCTTCTGTGTTTCTTTTTTCCTTAAATGCCAGGTTTCGAGTACAACAAACATTATTGCTGGCGCTAGCTCCAACCCAAGTGGCACACACACGGCTCCCTGCACCCCTCCGAGTCCTTTCTACCCCCCTCCTCGTTGTCCCCTCATTTTTTTTTTTTTTTAAAAAAAAAAAAAAAATCTTTTTATCAACAGCGGCTCCGGGGACAGCCCTTCTGGGTTTGCCGGTCACAGTGGGTGGAGAGGGGAGGTCACAGTGCGTGGGGTTGAAGGTCACAGTGGGCAGAGCAAAAGGGGAATCACAGTGCAAATCAACCGGGGAGTTCCCTTTGCTCCAGTCCGTCTGCCCGTCACGGCGGCGCGCCCCGCGACGGCGCACCCTGCCTTCCGCGGCGGCGGCATCGCCCGCCCGCGTTTATCTGCGTTGCTTGAAGCCTTGCGAGCCATCGGGACCCAGGGGCTGCCTGATCACATTGTTGGGCTGTCGGGTGTCTTCGGGCTGGGAGATCCTCGGCGGCCTGCGAGGAGAAAGGAGAGGAAGAGGGAGGGAGGCGACGTTAAGGCCGGACGCCTTCGCGCATTCGCCTCGTGGGAAGGTGCTGCCGAGGGACGATCGTCACACTTGGAGACGTGACCAAAAAAAATAATTAGAGGGAAAAAAGAAAAAAAAACCAAACTAGCACTTCATTTCTTTCCAAAGGTTAGCCAAGACCCACGCTGCAAATCAAAGGGCGAGCGTGGCGCCTTCGAATAACCCGCGGTCATTTCAGAGCGCTGAAGTTCTGCTCTCCCACCCACACGTGGCAGCTCCCTTAGGTCAAAAAACCTCAGGAACAACGAGCACACGCCCCACCAGGGTAACTTCAGTTGCCCACGCTCCTCTCTGTACTCCCAGCACCCTCCTCCAAGGGTCTCAGATAACCTTTAAGGTCTCATCAGGCACTGGCACCTCGCTTAACCCCCATATATTTGAGATCTGTGACGCTCTGTTCGCTGGCAAAGCGCTCCCGTCTCACCAGCGTTTGCTCTTCGAGGAGGAGGAAGGTGTCTGTGGAGGAAGGTGTCTGTGAGGAGCGCAGGCAAGCGAAGGCTGCCCTCGCCTACGGAGAGCGGGTCCCTCACCTATCGAGAATGGGTTTCTCCTGCTCTTCTTCGGGGCTCGCGCTGCCCAATATTCGTTTCCTGGCTTCCGCGTACTCCGCCTCCCTCTGCGCCAAGGATTTGACGGGGAAGGCCGGTCTGCTGGCGGAGTTGGGATTGCTGAGCACACCGTTGGTCGTCGGCCTCTTCAAGATGCGGATCTGCGGGGGAGGACCTGCGGGAAGGCTGTCGTCCTGAATCACGATCGGCACTTTGGGAGGAGATTTTGACTTTCTACTGTTTAAAAAAACAAAACAAAACGCATCTGGTCGGTGCTTGTTTTCTACAGCGAGCGTGTTTTCCGCTCCGCGTGTGAATTCCTCCCGGTCAGACGTCACTCCCGTGATTAAGAAGGTAGCCTGAAATAATTAAAGACCTCGTTATATTTGTAACCCTAAACTAGAGCAGCAGGTGGGTTTGCAGGAGGTGAGCTCAGGAAGGGACAGAAAACCAGGTCCTGCTGCGTTCGACGTCTTTAAACTCAGCCGAAGGAAAGGGAAGCAGAACACCGGGCAAAACTTTCAGCATTTCCATTTGTGTACCTTGATTCCATTCCCTGCAAGGATTTTTAGGGCTCCTCTCACCAGGACACCCAGCCTTCCACTCCACCCCTTGGAGCCAACCCTGGCCCCTGCCTCACCATTTGAATTTTGAATTGATTTTTTTTCCAGTCCCTTCTCTGTGTGGAAGTCTCAGAGAAGTAACACCATGACTCTAAGAGGCCTGCTAAGAATCAAAGGAGGGGGGGGGGGAACCTAACAACAACAAGAAAAGACTCGTCAGAAACGATCAGCAACATTTCTGCCAGCAGACAATAACACGCACGCCCCCGCCCCAACCCAGAATAAGCAGGAAAAGAAAGTCCTACTGACGCAAGACAGGACACGCCGATTTAGGGCCGTGAGTTGGGATTACCTGACTCACCCATTTCTTCCTTTGAGTGGCTTTTTCTTAACTGGCTTCCCCGTAGCTGTAGCTACATCCAGTCTGGAAGACCCGGCTCTGAAATAAAATCACTCTCAAGAAGCTTTCCGCTACCCTGGTACGGATCGAAAGGGCCATCTAGTGGCACGATTACAGAGACTCCCTGGTTCTGAACTCAAACCCTGCTCAGCTCAAAGCCCTTTCCCTGCTGCTCCCACTCCCCAGGCGTCCAGATGTCCAACAGCACCTCAGGAAAATCAGGTTTTTGGTTGTGGTTTGTTGGTTTTTTTTAACCGAGCCGCACGGCATCGTTACCTTTCCTTCTGCGTGATCTTCAGCTTCTTTTCCAACCGTCTGTCTATTTCCTAGAAAGGAAGGAGATGAAAATAAAAACCTGGAAGCTCGTCTCGGAGCCCGGAGTTGAAGCCTGCCTGCGCCCACGTTTTATCGCGCTCTTCCGTGCGGCCACGCTGCAAAGGGGGCAGAGAGCACGTCTCCACCAGAGGATGACTTGCAAATCGAGAGGCAGAGAAAAGCCACCGCGAATATTCCACCGAAGCCATTAATACACCTACAGCACGCTGGGGAGTTTGGCGAGAGGGCAGCTGCGAGGAGCTCATCTTTCATTCTGAGGGCTTCAGCCGGCACAAAAAGCTCCAGTGGGGTAAAGAGCCACGGGAATACGCAGCAAAGTGTTCCCAGATCCGAGCGGGAACCGGCGCCAAACTTCTCGGGCAGAGAAGCAGCAGCAGCCGACGGGGGCGATCCACATCAGCCTACATGCTCGATTTCACCGGGGCAGCTCAGCCCCGGCGGCCATTCGGAGGACTAGCCGGCAGGTCCACATTCCTGGCGCTCACTGCAATAACCCTCCTTCCCCAAAAAGTCCCTGCCCTGCCCGACGTGCAGCCAAGGACTCGTCGGAGCAGAGCGGAGGCCCCTGTCGAGCTTCTCCTTCCCTTTGCAACACCGCTGCCGAGTCATCAATACGGCGGAAAGACGTATTAATCACCCCCGAGCGCCGGGAGCGCGCGGCTTTAAGCGTGTCAACTTCTGCCCGAGGCTTCCATCCACCTTAACGAAGGTGTCGGCGTTTTGCAATCGGAGCGATTACGCGGGGACACCTTGCTAAACAGAAAAATAAAGCCAGCTTTCAGCCCCAGCCTCTCCTTAAGTAACCCTCCCCAACCTCGTCGGGATCTTTAGATTCTCACGGCAGCCGAGGCGATTAAAAGAGGCTCCGGAACAGCGACGCGCTTTATTTAATCATCGATGAAAAGGGGAAAAAATAAATATACCAGCAAACAGCTACCTGAGAGTGTCCTAGTTTCACAAGCCGGTAACTGGCAATACTGAAGGAAATTCCAAGCTTCTGGCAGGACGCGGCAGCTCCGCTTTTCAGGCTGGTTTGCTTCACCGTGCTGAAAGCTCGCTGCCAGCAGAGCCTACCCTGCTGTCAAAAACCACAGCAGGTGCAACCCAGCAAAGAAACTGGTTTGCACAGCAATTCCCCGCCGCCCCAGTAAGCAGGGAATGAACACAAGTCTCTACAAGATGCCAAACCGCGGCGTTTGCTCTTGGCCCCACAGTAGCCCCCACCTAGAAAGGAACAGTTAAAAACCGTTTGGGGAAGACAAAGGGCGGGTGGGAGATTCAATTTCCTACCAGACTCTGTACTGGGAGGTGATGGGATGGATTTATAAGAACAAAACCATCCAGTGGCTTCAGGTGGCACCGAGGTCCCAGCTAGAGCCTGGTGTTGAGGGCAAACCCAACCGCTGTTTCCTTCCTCTCTAAGAGGACTGGGAGGAAAATCCCCTCTCAGGGCTGCTCAGGACGGAGGAAAACACGGATCAGCTGCCTCCTGCCCGCAAAGAGGGAGGAAAAGCCACAGCCAGGAACAGGCAGCAGGGAAACGGATATCCCAGCAAGGATGGAGATGTCGTAGAAGGGCCAGCGGCAAACAATGGGAGTCAAATTAAGGGGAAGGGGTTACCTCTACCTGCAAAGTGCCAGAAAAACCGACATCCGGCCATAAGAGAGTCCTTAAAACACTTTTTAAAACTCAGATAGTTAGTCGTGCCTCGTCAGGGCCTCCTGGAAGTGGCAGATGGGAAGGAGTGTTCCTTAAATATCTCTTGTATTTAACAATTTAACTCCAATGCGTGGGGGGGGTGACAGGCAGATGGGGCACCTCGACTCGCTTCATGTTCAGCGCCGCGACGACGGAGGCAGCCGCGAGTCAGAACCGCGGCTCTGAACGACTCAACTAGGGCAGGCGAGCCCGACTGCGGGGCATAAAAGTGTGACAAGCCACACGGTGGCCACGTTCTGCTCTCACCTCTCTCCTTCCTGGCAAAGGAGAGCTGGCTTTGACAAAAGCCACTTTTCAACATTCCTGGTGGCTTTGCAGGTCAGTCCTGGGACTACAGTCACGGCCCGTACACGAGACTACAAGATCCTGTAATTGCAAAGCGTCAGCTTGACCTCAGCGTCTGAAAAACATCTGATTAATGTGACTGTCACCTTGGCTCTGGGCACGGCTGGACACCTCTTCCTTCACGCCCTCACACGCGCCAGACTTCCTCCGACTGCATCCTCTGACGCCAGAACCTGCAGCTTCACCTCCGGGAAAAAAAAAAATATCCAAAACCTGCAGCTCTTTCATTTGCTCAATACACACGAACTTATTCCAAGGAACCCTTCAAACCTCAGCATCGCGATGCCCCTCCCCGAAAGAGCCTTTTTATTGTCACAGTTTCAATCCTTCCTACTCCTGGGCACGACCACTTCTTGCAAAATACTCCACATTTGCACCTCTCACCCCTCCACCGCTGGCAGCAGTCGCTGCGTGCACGGTCCTGGTTCACAAGTCACCCCAGCGAGGCCAGAGAGTCGCTCCGCACCCGGGGAGCTCCTCACCAAGGAGCAAAGTGACGAGCAGCTACGACATCCCCCGAGTTCTGACACTGGCAGCTGTTGGGAACACTGCGTCCTCTCCAAAAGAGGCTTCCTCTTAGGAATCCTGGCAGAATAATACAAACCAATCATCCCCACCACATACACACGTATCCCTCTCGGACCATCCAAACGATTGTTCCTCTTACATGAGCCCCACCACTCCTGCTGCCGGGGGGATTCCAGCTGCCTCCAGACACTCACCAAACTCTTGGGCAGAAAGAGGTGTTCGAGGGAATGGCTACGGTAAAAAAGCAGCCCCTCACCTCACCCACCCCTCTCGGTGCGTCAGAAGTTGTGTTTTCTTTTTCGAGACACGGATTGACCTCACCTTTTCCCAGCAAAAGGCACAGCACCGCGAACTCGCGCCGTTTAACACCACCCCCCCGTTTGGGCTCGTTGGAGCACAGAGAGCGCTGCCAGTTCCACCGGGCGGCCCTGCAAAACTGACCCGAGACACGAGCGGGCTCACGCAGCCAACGGTTTGCGACGGGGGTCACGCCACGCGGCCTTACGACCTTATTCTTCATCAAGAAATAATACTAAAAAAAAAATCTCTGCTACAGCTCCGCACCGATCTGTTCGTCTGCTGACGTCACTGCCTTTCCGCTGCTCTGTCACGCTGTCACCGAGCTGTGGGGGTAACGAGATAAAATTAGGAGCTGACTTAGCGGGCAAGTGCGAGAAGCACCACAACAACCCGACGGCAGGAGCTCGCAGGGGAGGCAACGAGACCCGGCATCCGAGACCATCACGCTGCACGTCCCCAGGAGCTGGGCACGTCACGCCGTACAAACACCAGTTATTAATCTGCTCAGGAGGCTCTCCTAGCTTGTATTTCCCAAACAAACTTATTTATATAATCAAACTCTAAGCCTCCTTGACACCCCAGATTAGTAAAGAATCTCAAGGAACTATTTTTAGTGCTATTATGTCTAGATACTAAACGGGACCCAAACAAACAGCAAGAAGACACTGTTCTCTGACATTTAAGCTGCATTTGTAGATGAGGATGTAGTGGAAACTCAACTCCAGCCCCATCACAGTCACCCTTCCTGCTCTTTAAAACCCTGAAAAAACCAGCAACGCATCAAAGGATCAATAAAATTCCTCCCAGAAAGCCGTCGGACACAGACACTGAGACACAAACCCGCCGCTCGGGTTCAACGCTCTTGCTGCCCGTCGGCCCAAACGAGAACCCCAGCAAGGGAGCAGAGAATGTGGTGATGGTGCTGGAGATCTGGAGACAGACACTCCCCCCCGGCACCCCAGAAATATGCCCCGCTCGGTTTCACAGGGGCTCCAAGCACGTTCCCCAGAAAACTGGGTTTTGCAAAGCCGAGAGCGAGGCCCAAGGCAGCCCGAGCCGGCGTCTCGAGAACTTTGTTGGAATAACTGTAACGCGTCGGACACGTACAAAGAATTATCCTTCCCATCCCTGCCAGCAAACACTCTCTAAATAGACTAAATACCAGCAGCTCCAAGCTCTGCCGATACAGGGGAAAGGAATAACAAGATAGCCGCTGGCTATTTTTTATTTCAGGGTTAGTGAATAACCACAACTGAATGTTCGAAGGAAAACAGAGATTTCTACAAATCCCTCAGGCTAGGGAGGCTATTTTTGCCCTCTGCCTCCCAAATTAGGTTACTTTGGCAGAAACTGAGAGGAAACCCTCCGGCCAGAGCGCAGGACAGTCCCCGAGAAAGGAAGCTCTCCCAGGTATTTGATAACGCTTCAAACGCGCAGCTCTAGAAAACCATTAACCACGTTCTTTGATGTATTTACTGGAGATTGCTCCCGAACACAACCTTCCACCCTCGCCTGCTCAAATAACATCTAAAATCAAACCCCAAAAGAGGGAGCTTCGGCTAGAGTTGCCTCCTCCCAGGCCAACCCTAAAAACAAAGCGTTGTCTCCTTATTAAAAGGACCACCAGATATTCTGGCATTTGCTAAAGGACAGGAGATAAACTTCCAAGGCCTGGTTAACGTTGTCTTCTATAGGAAAAAAATATGTTTTAAACACCGGAGGTTACCAAAGCTGTTAATGGATACCCAACAACTTGGAGCTGCAGATATCTGCTTCCCTGAGAAGAACCCCATCAAGTAAGAGCAGAAGTAGATAACCCTAAGGTATCTCCAAGCTGACTCCTCATTAGCTACCTATTCCTTTCCTCTGATTAATTCATCTTCTATTAATTACTGGAACATTCCAATTCCTGAGGCTATTGGGAATCAAGACTGCTCCGTTAATTAATTCTCCAAGTTACTCCACTTCGGTTAAATCCTGGCAGGGGACCGTGCCCATGAAAGCCACAGAGGCTTTTAAGCTGCGCCGGCGTTCACATCTTCCACGGGCAGATAACGCTTCTCGGCAGCGAGGATACTGAGAAACGAGACACGGGAGTATTTTTGGGAACGAGCCCGGCAGGCGCCACACGGCATTCCCGGCACGGCCGCGTCATGGGCCGGAGGGAGGGGGGAAGGAATCGGGGAGGGCTGCAGGTGTGAAGGTGCCTTCTCTACCTACAAACATCATTTTTCTCATCGAACCAGTCGCCCCTGCCTAAGCAGCGCTGAGCAGCAGGAACAGAACCTTTCATTTCCCAATTTCAAGATTTTTTTTTCATCGACCTGCTGCTAAAGCAAATATTTAGCAAGTTTTACAACAAAAATCATTGCGGTCCGTGAAGTCAAAAGTCATCCTCCCAGCCCTGACATCAAAAAAGAGCAGGTTTTCCTCGCGGGTTTCCTCCAGGGTACAGCTCCTGCCCGCCACAACCCCGTTAATTGGTTCTCTGATCACACAAGGAGTTAGCAGACCAGAGGTCACAGCGTTACACCCCAAAATACTTCCCTTTTGATTTCTCTGTACTTCAATTCCAAGCGCCGCCAGCCAAAACCTCAATCCCAGCGAACGTGCTGCCTCTGCTGGAGGGCGAAAGCCCCTGTGGGCAGCCCCTGCTGCCCCTCACACCTTGACCAGTCCAGCGACCACAGAAAGGAGGGAGGTTTGTTGCAAAGCCCACGCGAGCGCGAGGTGACACGAGCGGGCGACAATCCCCGTCCTCACACGAGGGACAAAGTTGAGCCACCAGCGTTTGGCTGCTCACATCCTCCCACACGACCCGCAATCGTGGGGTTTTCCCTTTCTGGTGGCCAGAGTGACATTTACCTACAAGCTACTAATTAAGACACTAAATTCACGGTAGCGAAGGAATAAGCAATCGACGCCACCCAAGGGGGACAACTCGGGGCTGAGGATTACCCAGGACCCCAGACACGGGGCTTCCACCGGGGCTCTGGAGCCCAGCTTCCCACCCAACGTCCAGTTACTGCTTTAACCGAGCAAACAGACCCGGGTGTCACAAACAGACCTCTCGGTTGTGATCTCCCTCTTCCCCAAAGCCAGCTAAGTTACACAAAAGGAAAAATGAGTTAAGTCACGGCAGTGTTTACTAACCCAAATCAAGCCTTTGAAGGCTGGTACTTCAATCCTTACTCGTTAACTCAGACAACTCATTCGCTCTTCACACGCCGGTTTTCCCTCCGTAACTCACGGACCAGCCAAACCTACCAATTTCACAGCCATTAATTAGACAGCAATTAGATAAGGCAGATCTGGAAGCCCCACGGAGTTCTGCTGCGCCCACAGGACTCCTGGCGTGGGGGAAGCAGCCAGAGCAGAGGGCATCTGCTGGGCATACCGTCACTAGGCGGGTGGCACGTACCCCAGGAGCTGCTCCTGTTTCTGACAAGCACTGGGCAATTCTGACGACACAGGAGACTAAAATGCAAACAGAAGCCACATTAAAGACAAAAAAAAAAAAATCCAAAACCCAAACCAAACGACCCGAGGATCTAATTTACTGTCATTTGACTGTCCAAACCACAGGAGAAGATCTGCATCGGGTTTTACTGGGTTTTTCCCTCAACCTAATGAGGTTTTAGCTCTGCCTGTTTTGGAAGGCAGATGTGCAAGAGATAAAGGAGGTGAATCATAACTGGGAGGCCACAGCATCTCTGGTCAGTCCAGAACTGCCTCTCGCCAAGAAGCACCTTAAGATCTAGAGAAGTTCGCAGCCCAACACCCGAAACTACACACACGGGCACACAAAAGGACCAGCACTGAAAATCTGTCCTAAGGAACATCCTCTGGGGGTAACATTCAAAAGTCACAGGCCAAGAAGCAGGCCATGAACATCAGAAGCCAACCATGGATCTCTTGGAAACATCTCTGCTGTTCCCTCAGAGATGTGCTGAGGAGTCTGGAAAACAAAAAAAAAGTAACAATTCAGGTTCTGAACTGTGTAAAGTACGAGGAGAAGAGCACGTGCCTAAAGCTGCTCCTCAGTGTCTCGTGTTGTAACACATACTCCCCAGTACAGACCACAACGTCTCACACCTTTACGTCAGGATGCCAGGGGTCACGCCAGACCCACACCAAGTACGACAAAAGCAGAGGAAGGAACTAAAGGAAACTCCTTAAGTCAAAAAACGCCAACCCTGTGATGCCAGGCCCAGGCCAGCTCATTCGCTTTTCCTGCGCATCGTTCTTCCTCTCACACCTCCAAGAGAAGCCCCGTCTCATTCAGGCAGCCCCCAGGCTCCCCTGCCCGCTGACTGCAGCGGGGTCTGAGGCACAGAGAACAGCACATGCACCTGAAATCTCTTTCAGCTTTTCAGTTGCGCCGCCTGCTCTACAGCAGAGCCCCTTCCTGCCCTCTCTTTCTCTTCTCTGCACCTGCCTACCTCCGGGAGCTTTGATTTCCGTGGCAATACGGAAAAACCCGCTGTCCTCGACTGCACCACTACCAATTCTTCCACAAAAAACGAGGTTAGGCTCTTCTCCATCCCATCTCACTTCGCATTTTGCTTCCCACAGCCGGCAGCAGCAGCAGAGGGTCTCCTTCCTGCCGGGCAGGGTTTGAAAATGACGTTCCTAAGCCACCACGATGCCAGAAGGCAGCTCCTGCCTCTTCTCTTACGCAAGAAGAACTCCTGCCACAGACAGCTCACTTTTTTCGTTGCTCCAACTGCTTTTGCAGACATCCAAAGCCCCGACAACTGCAAAAGCAGCTGCAAGCGTGGCAGCGGCTCCTCGAGAAGTCTCTCTGCTCGGACGCAAAAAACATTTGTGAACGCAAACTCTCAGCAGTTTGCACTGGAAAAGGATGTGAGAAAGGGCAGGTCACAGCAATTTCTTCCTTCTAAGGGCTTTAAAAGAACACCTGAAAGGTATGAACCGAAAGGACAAAGATGAAAGACAACCGATAGCTGGGCTTTGAGTAGCCCGACAATTTTAAACCATTACTCAAGGCCAGAGCTATCACCAGCTTGGGAGACAGAAGCTATGTCCCTTCACGGAACGAGGGCCAGATTTAACTCTGCTGCCCGCAGCGAGGCTTCCCATGACCACGGCCTCGCAGTGTTGGCAAGAGGAGAGGGCGAGCGCTCGGCTGCCGCTGCCAGCCTGCCGCTGGCATCTCTCGCGCCGCTCGGCGAGGGCATTGAGTTACAGGCTCTATTTTGCTACCCTCTTTCTGGCCAGCCGTAACCCAACCTCCTGCCCAGAATTAAATTCGGTCTCCTCTCACCGAGTCATTGTTGTGAAGCCCTTCTGCCCTGCAGAACTTACTCAGAGAGGAGTCTGCCTGGCAGAAGCAGTTTCCTTTCCCTCCTTGTGCTGCTGCGAATACCCTGCAGATCACCCGCCCACACTCCTGCTAAAATAACGACTTTATTTTGCAAGCAAAACATGCTGAAGCGCTCCCGAGTCTCTCAGCATGAGAGACGTGACGAAAACTTCAGCTACCGAGGCAGCTATTAAAAGCAGGCGAGAACTTCAGCTGCACCAGGCCACGCTGAGCCTCCCCGTGTCCCGTCCCAATGGAGAAGCTCGTTCGTTTCCAGCAAGGGGCAAGAAAGGGCTTTCGCTGGGCACCTCCAGCTGCCCCACTACACCCACAGACGCAGCCCACCCGCCTCTCCCCACGGGCCCTGCGAGGGCCGGCGTGGTGCTGGGCGAGCACATCGTGCCAGAGCCCCTCGGCAGAGGGAGCAACCTCCCCACCGCCCTCCCGGCGCCCACCCCGCCGCTCCCCGGCGGCCGAGCTTCATTTCGGCCCGGGCTGCAAGCCGGCCTGCCCTGCCCGGAAGGCCGAGGGGAGAGACGGGCGGGTTTGGAGACCCGAGGAGAAAACGCGAGGGGCAAGCCGGGCCGGGAGCACCTCCCCGCGGCGGCCCCGGGTTGAAGAGGAGGCGAACGGGAGGGGCTGCACCCCCCGCGCCGAGCGAGGCCGCGGCCCCTTTAAGAGGCCTAGCAAGCGCTGCCGCCCCGCCGGCCTGCCCGCGCCGTCTCCTCAAGCTCCGCCGCGCCGCTTCCCCTTCTCCCCTCCCCACGACCAGGCCGCGCCGCCCGCCCCGAGCCGCTTCCCTCACCCCGCTGTCGGCCGCCTCCTCCCAGCTCTCGGCGACCTCCTCATCTTCCATTTTAATTCCCCTCCGCCGCCGCCGCCGCCGCCGCCGCCGCCAGCCCGCGCCCCGCGCATGCGCCCCGCCGCGCGCCCGCGCCTGCGCCCCGCGCGCACAGGGCGGGAAGCGGGCGGGCGCGCGGCGCATGCGCACAGGAGCCGCCACGTGCGGCCGGAGGGCGGCGCGCCGGCGCCCCCGAGCGGGCGGGAGGACCGGGCGGGGCCCACGGGTGTGCGGGACCCCCGCACTGCCACCACCCCCCCCCCGGGGCACAGGCACAGCGTGACACGCGGAATAAAGGCTCTGTAACCCAGAAGGTCATAAAATAGGTGTGTTTGTGTCAGCGCTGGGTGCACGGGGGATTTTTCTCTGAAAAACGTGCACGCCTGAACCGTGCAGCTGCCTTGGTTAAGTGCAGTGACAGTTCCATGTTCTGATGAATGAAAAGTTCAACTTCAAGAGGGACAGGGAACTGCTGGAGAGAGCCCAGCGCAGCCACAGGGGTGATGGAGGGAGTGGAACATCTCCCTGAGGAGGAAAGGCTGGAGGAGCTGGGGCTCTGCAGCTTGGAGAAGAGGAGGCTGAGGGGTGACCTCATTAATGTTTATAAATATGTCAAGGGGGAGTGTCAGGAGGACGGAGCCAGGCTCTGCTCAGGGATGTCCAGTGACAGGACAAGGGGCAATGGGTACAAGCTGGAGCACAGGAGGTTCCATAAAAATATGAGGAAAAACTTCTTCCCTGTGAAGGTGCTGGAGCCCTGGCCCAGGCTGCCCAGAGAGGGTGTGGAGTCTCCTGCTCTGGAGACTTTCAAACCCACCTGGACGCGTTCCTGTGCGCTCTGCTGTAGGTGATCCTGCTCTGGCAGGGGGCTGGACTAGATGATCTTTGAGGTCCCTTCCAACCTCTAACACTCTGTGATTCTGTGATTCCATGTTCTAATGCACGTACCATGACCTGTCCCGAAAAGGCGTCAGTTCCGGGGGTCGGCAGCTCCTCTTGACGCTCGCGCGGTGCCTCCAGGTGGTCTCGGGCAGGGGTCGTCAGGGATGAAGGCCGTGTGTCTTCCTCACGACAAACTTTTTACCCTCATCCCAAAACTGGTTGTTCTCAGCCCTTTTCGCGAGGATTTTTTTAATTTTTAATTTTTTTTTATCTTATTACTCAAGGGGGTTCATCACCAGATGGCCCTTGTTAGTTGCGCTTATCACCAGTGTCCTTGTTAGTTTGTCTTTGTTTCACGTTCTTTGCAACTGGTACCAGGCAAGCTCATCCTCCTTATTCTGAGGCCTTTGATTGCATCTTAACAACCTTGAGAGGATGCCTCCCTCATCCTAAGGGCCTTGGAAGGTTCCTTCCCACTAGATGCCATTCTCCCCCATCAACCGGAGCCTTCCTGAGCCTTCCACCGCGAGCCGCAGCAGCGCATGAAAGCCATGGGAGGCGCGTAGGACTCCACGCTCAAAAGGCTGGGCAGTTTTGGGGGGTTTTCCCTGAATTTAGGGGGGTTTTAGCACATTAATTCATCTGCTCGCGGCAATTTGTCCGTCTAGTCCTTCCAGCGCGTTTATTCGTGCGACTTCTCATCTAAGCCCTCAGGTAGTCTTAAATTTTCTAAGGGGCAGGAGGGGTCAATGCTTCAGCTCCGACCTCAAAAAGCATCTAGATGTCCCCAAAATAAAACCAATTTGTGGGCTTGATCTTGTTGGTAGCCAACAAATTCATCCCACCAACGTATGAGTGATACAAAGGTATCCGGGCTTAAGGTTGCGTTTAATTTTGCTCGCTGCCAAATTAAATGGCCCTAAACCCCCAAATGTTCAGATGAGGAGTTACAGCAACTGCTTTTAAATCCTTAAAACTTTCCCCCAGACACCTCACCCCGAAAGCCGCAGCTTGCCAGCAGATGGCGACCGGCTTCTTAATGAAAATAAAAATAAATAAATGGTGCAACTTAAAAAAAAAACCCACAAAAAAACCCCGTGTGGTTTGTCCCAACTGCTTCTGCATCCTTGGCCAAGCCCAAAGTCTGGGTGAGGGAACCACCAGACACCCTCGCAGCCAGGTTTTGGGGGGCTGGTTATCGAAAGGGGAGCCCCTAGCAGGGTTTTGCAGCATGTCTGGTGCCAGAGGAGGATTTATATGGTGGGATTTCAACTTTTCTCGGTAACCCAGAGAGGTGGGAGACAGCATCTCTCCTCCCCAGGAGCGGTGCAGGGCTCACGGGTGGGAAGAAAAGGTTCAGCGGCCCCGGGCTGTTCCTACCCATCCTCTGGGATGTTTCCAGAAGGAAACATATTTTCAAGCAGCCGGTGCCCAGCGTTGTCGGCTCAATCCGTAGCCTACTTAGCGTCCCAGCGGCGTATTCTCAGCCGTTTCCCTCCATCCTTGCTGGTTTTGCCCTTGCCGTTAAGAAATCCCGTTTCTGGCCACGGGCCCCCCTGTTTTGAAATCGAACGCCCCATAAAAAACACACGGGAGCATCGCAGGCCTTCCGGGAGTGCGATCCTAACGATCGTACGCGCCCGCCCGGGTGAACGCTGGGTTACTCGAGTGCTTGTGGACAAATTCCACGTCTCCTTTCAGGTAATCCCAGCCCCTCTGCAGGGCAGCTGCGGCACCTGCTCTGGCAGGGCACGCGTCCGGGGTGCTGAGCAGCAGCCTCTGCGGCAGACAGAGGTCTCTGAGGACAAAGAGAACGGCTACGTCTGTCTCTGCCCCTTCCCCAGAGGAAAAGTGTCACCTCACAACTCTGCAGGATCACAGCGATGCCGTGAAAAGGCTGAAATCAGAACGTAATAGGCTGATGTCTATTAAGCAGGTGTTCTTTATTGCAGCGCTGGGCACGCCAGGGACAGCTCTACCCAGCGTGTGCATCTGTGAAGGGCAAGTACAGCTTAGAGGCAGTTTAGATACACACATTCATGCAATTTCTGAGAACTCATTAACATGTTGCCACCCACTCCTGCATGTGCAAGAGCCTTTCTGTGGTCCTCAGGGGTCTCCGGTGGTCGTTTTACTTCATCATGATAGTCTTCATCAGGGTGTCCTTTTGATGGGCTCCATCCAACTCACTCCTTGTCTTTGTTAAGAGCCCCCCAGGCTGGCCTAGGCTGGTTCTGCAGATCTTACTGGCCTTTGGGAGTCCTGGGGCATTCCCTCTGTGAAAGTAAGAGCATCCTGTCCTTGGGGAGAAGCTCCACTTGTGCCTCACACCTCTGTTCTCCCGCTGGTTCCGCTTGCTCGAGCATATTAAGTCGCCCACACGGCAGTGAAGCAGTGGTTTTCAGCTGGAGCCATAGTTATAGCCAGAACTGTAGTTTTAATTGGTATGTAAAGACTCAATAAGCCTGGGCAAACACAATCAGTGGGAGAGTGGAGGCGTGAGACAGGTGTTCCACAAGCAGAGATTTTCCCGGAACTTCTCCTGAAGGACGGGATGCTCTTATCTTCAGAGATGGAATGGCCCAGGACTCCCAAATGCCATTAGGATATGCAGAACCAGCCCAGGCCAGCCTTGGAGTCTCTTAACATACAAGATAAGGAGTTACCTGAATGGAGCTCAACAGGACACCTCGATGAAGACTACGATGATGAAGTAACGACCACCAGAGACCCTGACGACCACCGAAAGACTGTATTATGCATGCAGGAGTGGGCGGCAACATGTTAATGAGTTCTCGGAAATTGCAGGAATGTGTATGTCTGAACTGTATAAAGGCTGCACGTCTGCCCTTTCTCGGGCCACACACTAGACAAAGCTATTCTCTGCGTGCCCTGCGCAGCAATAAATACCTGCTTGATGGACATCAAGGCTATTAGGTTCTGATTTCAGCCTTTCACGGCATCACCAGCTGAAACTACAGATCTGGCTAGAACCACGGCTCCGGCTAAAACCAAGGGCTCCGGCTAAAACCAACGGCTCTGGCTAAAACCAAGGGCTCCAGCTAAAACCAACGGCTCCAGCTAAAACCAACAGCTCCGGCTAAAACCAAGGGCTCCAGCTAAAACCAACGGCTCTGGCTAAAACCAAGGGCTCCAGCTAAAACCAACGGCTCCAGCTAAAACCAACAGCTCCGGCTAAAACCAAGGGCTCCAGCAGTACATCTGGATGCAGACCCAGCGTGTCCCCCCATGGGGATGGGTCGCTCGTCACCTCTGCGGCAAAACGGGCACTCGCTGTCCCGCAGCCACGGGGACAGGGCCCGGCTCCTCTCCCCGCCGGACTGTCCCCACCTCACCCCGTGCCCCAGGGGAGGGGCAGGGGCCCAGCGGGGCAGCACCAGGCACAGAGGGGCCCGTTCCTGCGGGCCCGCAGGGTCTGGGAGCCCCAGTTGTGGCTCCCCGGGGAGTGGCTGAGGAGGGGATGTGAGGGAAGGGTGGAGGCATGAGAAGCCCAGGAGGAGGGCTGGTACGAAATTGGGAGGAGTGGTTGACACCCCAGCAGGCTGTGCAGCCATTCAGAGAGCCCTGGACAGGCTGGAGGGCTGGGCGGGGAGAAATCTGATGAAGTTCAACAAGGGCAAGTGTAGAGTTTTGCACCTGGGAAAGAATAACCCCATGTGCCAGCACAGGCTGGGGACTGCCCTGCTGGAGAGCAGCGCAGGGGAAAGGGACCTGGGGGTGCTGGTGGGCAGCAGGATGGCCATGAGCCAGCAATGTGCCCTTGTGGGCAAGAAGGCCAAGGGCATCCTGGGGTGTGTTAGAAGGGGAGTAGCCAGTAGGTCGAGAGAGGTCCTCCTGCCCCTCTGCTCTGCCCTGGTGAGGCCACATCTGGAATCTTGTGTCCAGTTCTGGGCCCCTCAGCTCCAGAGGGACAGGGAACTGCTGGAGAGAGTCCAGCGCAGCCACAGGGATGATGGAGGGAGTGGAACATCTCCCTGGTGAGGAAAGGCTGGAGGAGCTGGGGCTCTTTAGCTTGGAGAAGAGGAGGCTGAGGGGTGACCTCATTCCTGGTTATCAATATGTCAAGGGGGAGTGTCAGGAGGACGGAGCCAGGCTCTGCTCAGGGATGTCCAGTGACAGGACAAGGGGCAATGGGTGGAAGCTGGAACACAGGAGGTTCCATAAAAATATGAGGAAAAACTTTTTTACTGTGCGGGTGCCAGAGCCCTGGCCCAGGCTGCCCAGGGAGGGTGTGGAGTCTCCTGCTCTGGAGACTTTCAAACCCACTTTGGACGTGTTCCTGTGCGCTCTGCTGTAGGTGACCCTGCTCTGGCAGGGGGTTGGACTGGATGATCTTTGAGGTCCCTTCCAACCTCTAACATTCTGTGATTCTGTGAGGGAGCCTCCCTGCCACCTCCTCCTCCTCAGCGCCGCCCTCCCCAGCACGGCGCCCCTGCCCTCCCGCCCCTCCTCCGCCTCTCCCGGCGCGGCCCGACCCTCCCGACATGGCCACGGCCCTGCCCCGTCCCCGCGGGAAAGGCGCCTTGACCTTCCCATCATGGCGGCGCTCCCGCCACGTGACCCGCCAATCCCCGCCCTCTCCCAGGTCATGTGACGCGGGGCGGGGAGGTGTGGGGGGGGGGCCGGTCCGCGCCTGCGCAGTGCGCTCCCCGCCGCGGCCCTGGAGCGGCGGCGGCCCCGGCGGAGGGAAGATGGCGGCGCCGGTTCGAGCCGTCACCCCGGCGGCGCGGCGGCCCCGGCGGCTGCAGCCCTGAGGGGCCTGGCCCAGCCGCGGCCCGGCGGCAGGTGAGCGGCGGCCCCGCCGTGCTTAACGGCTCCCTCCGGGGGGGCGGGGAGGGGCGGGGAGCGGCGGCGGGCAGCGTCCCCTCCCCGGGGAGCGGGGCGGCGGCGGGCCCGGCCCGTCAGGCCCCTCGGGGCGGGACAGGCCTCGCCGGGACGGGAGCACCCGTTTGGGGGCTGGAGGGTGGGGTTGAGCCCCTCTTGTCCCCCCCTGCTGTTTTGGGAGGGGTCCTTGTTGAGGGTAGAGCCCCCCGGGGTGTTTCTTCCCCCCCCCCCAGGGGTGTCTTATCCCCCCCTCCGGGCGTTTTATCCCCCCCCGGGGCGTTTTATTCCCCGCTCCAGGGTGTTTCGTCCCCCCTCCGGGTGTTTTATCCCCCCTCCGGGTGTTTTGTCCCCCCCCCCGGGCGTTTTATCCCCCTCGGGACGTTTTATCCCCCCCCGGGGCGTTTGATCCCCCCTCCCCCGGGGTGTTTGATCCCCCCCCCGGAGTGTTTCCCCCCCCCCCCCCAGGGGTGTTTCATCCCCCCTGAGGGTGTTTTATCCCCCCCCCCGGGGTGTTTTATCCCCCCTCGGGGCGTTTTATTCCCCGCCCCAGGGTGTTTTATCCCCGCCTCGGGGTGTTTTATCCCCGCCTCGGGGTGTTTTGTCCCCCCCTCCGGGGTGTTTCATCCCCCCCCGGGGTGTTTCATCCCCCCTCCGGGTGTTTTATCCCCCCCTGGGGTGTTTTATTCCCCGCCCCCGGGGTGTTTCATCCCCCCAACCCTGTGGCTCCTTGTTCCCGTGATGGGGAGGACGCCCCTTCCCTGCCCTGGGGAGGCCAAGGCGCTGCCGTTTTCCTTTGGGGATGGGCGAAACCTTCCCCCCCCAAAAAAAACCCCACTGAGATTTCCCCAGAAAACGTTGGCGCAGGGCGGGGGTACCAGGGGCTGCCGGCTGGGCGAGGGGCTCTGGGGGGCTGAGGGTGCCCCAAAGGTTCCCATCCCGTTTGTGTGAAGACAAAGGTGAGGCTCAGTCTCGGGTTATTCTCCACGTAACTCCGTGCAGATCCTCTGCTCGCGTCCGTGCCTCGCGTGCCGCTCACCTTGCGCCCGTGTCTTTATTTATTTTGGTCCTGGAAGCGTCGTGTTATAAACGGCTGGTGGGGGCAAGCTTGGCATTCGTCAGCCCAACGGGTGTTGACTCCCCATTGTCTTCGCTGCTCATCTCGCGGTGGTGATTTGGGAATGGCTCTATTTATTACTATTTCTTTTTTTTTTTTTGTCACGACGGGGCTGGGCTGAGCAGACGCTGCAGGGGCTCGATGCGCGGATCTCGCTCGAGAGGATTATCTCACGCTGCCCAAACGTCTCTGGGGTGAAATGTCTCGCTTCCAGGCTGTTTGGGTTTTCAAATCGGGCAGGGCGTTTCTTAGGAGCCGCAAGAGGAGGAGCAGAGCCTCTGTATCTCCCTCTTAATAACCTAAACTCTAATTAATTCTCGGAGGAAGAACAAAAGAGAAGTCGTGCGGACCGAAACGTTTGTCTGCAGCCACGGTGAAATGGGTTCGTTGCGTGGGGGCTGTGTTCTGTCTGCAGGATAACCCAGCTGATCACCAGGGATGGCCTTTGTATTAAAACGCCCTTAATTGTCGCTGGTGAGACTGGCTGGAAGCCTTCCCCTTTTTGCTAAAGGGGGCGTGAATTAAAATAAATTACATTTGAGACCTCAATTTGTAACCTGGGCGTAAACGACGTCTTGACCCTTCCCCAGTGAAGGAGCCTGAGCCGCTGCCTCGCACGTGGCCTCGGGAAGCCCCGGGTCCGCGACGACGCTGCCGCAGCGTCCTGACGAGCCGCTTTCTGTCGTAGCGCCGCGGTTGCAGCCTTCTCAAGAGCCGAATCTCGGAGCTGCGTGTTAATTGAAGAGTTATTTCCTCGTTTCTCTAGCCCCGTGTGTTCGCTCCTGCCACCGTCTGCTTCCTTTTTCCTTGCCCTCCTGCCAGAGAAAGGCCAAACGCCGGCAGATTTCCCGTTGGTTGTGTCCCTCGGGTGTGCCCGGGCTCACTCTTTCCCTGAATTAAGAGAGAACAGGGCAGGGTTCCAGGCTGGTTCTGCCCCTTTTGCAGAAGGAGAATTCAAAGTTGTTCCCGGGGTGGGTTCAGTCGAGCCTTTTGCACCCGTGTGCCTCCAGCAGGAGCAGAGCCGCGTCCGGCGGTTGGTTTTCGCATAGCCAAGATGTTTGTGCGTGTTTTTCCTGCTGCGTTACCTGGGAGTTTAACTGACGGGTGCCTCCGCCCAAGCGGCATTTTTTCCACGGCGCCAAGCGAAGCGCTGGGGTTCGGAAGGCGCCGGGTGGTTTTCCTAGTGCGCCGGTTTACCCTCCTGGGCTTTTAAAGGCGACCTGTGACATTCTCAGTTTTAATTTGAGTCTTTGGGACTCAATTGTCTCTGTCTTTGGCTGCTGGAGAAGCCCTAGGAGAAATCTCGCCTGCAGAACAGGTGTTACTGTCCTGCCTGGGGTTGGTATGAAGATGGGGACGGTTTATTGCTGCTGCTGGACGCGCGTTATCTTTGGCTTGAGGGTTCCAAGTGTTGCTGAGCTCCTGCGTCGGGCGCTTTCTGGCGGGGGGATGTTTGGCGCCGTGGATGGGCGGGATGCGCTCAACTGTCCTGCCCTTAATCTCAGGGAATTTGATGTATTTACTCTTCACCTTTGACAGAAGGAGCGAGGCCGGCCGTAGCTTTGGAGCGGGAGCACGGAGGTGGCCGGTTCTCTGTCCGTTCCCAGCGCACAGCTGATGTGTAAAAGTCCCTTTTTGGGGTTTCCAAGAGGCGCCGGGTTTTGGCGCAGCCGGCTTCGCCCGCTGCCAACTCCAGCCGCTTCCACAGGATGCGAGCGAGCGCTGCTGGAAAAGGCTTCCCACTTTCTGTGTAAACAGAGCTGAGCCGCCCAGGGAAGTTATTTTTCCCTGTGTGTTCAGTCAGGGCAGGCTTTGTTGGGAAACATTGGTTCAGGCTTTGCCCTGACAAATTTTCTTAAGGATGAATGTGACTAAGCTTCAAGGGTTTTTTTTTTTGCCACATACTGGGGATGTCCATGAGGGTTTAGAAAGATGTTAGAGCTCAGATTCAGTCCAAATCCAGATAAACACCTGTGAAAAGAGGACTCTGCTCGCCCTGATAATGTGCTCGGTGGGTGTTTCTCCTTTTGGAGTGTGTTTTCTGACCCAAGCGGGACCGACTGCGGTCGGTGACATCCCCGAGAGAGGCATCAAGGAATCTGGGCCGGGGCTGCCATTCCCAGCTAATGCAGCTTTTTGATGGAGTTGAGAAATTCAGGTCAAAATCCCTTTTGAACTCGCTCGTGTCTTAGATGAAAGGAGAGCGGGGTGACACATCGGCGTCGAAAATCGGGGCTTGCGTTGGGCAAGATGCGGAAAACGCGGATCTTGCCTTGAGGAGCTTGCTATTTCCAGAACTGCAAATGTTCTCCTCGAGCTTTAGCTAATTCGCATCGGACCGTGCTGCGCACTCTGTTCGCTTCCCCATTTCTATGGCAATTTAAAAAATATTTGTCTTTGCGAGCTCAACACCTACTGAAACGTCTGTGACTTAAAACGTTCGCTCTCCCCCCTTAATATAGTTCAGGCAAGGGTGATCTGCAGCTCAGATATGCTCATCTCTTTATACGTTTCGGACTGAAACACTTGTCTGGCTTATTTTGTTCTCGTTTATTTGAGCAGATTTTATTCTAGTGTGGGCTCTCGAAGTCGAGCGACTTGGGTTTGTTTTGGGGCTTCTCGTTTAGGGTAATACCGATGAGCTCCCTTCCGTCGTTGGCGTTGTCAGAGCTCGGATCGGTGGCGACGCCGCTTTGAGATGTGTTTAAGGTCTCCACAGCGAGTTCTGGTTGGTGAAAAGATGCTTTTCCTTGAGCTGGTTGTGAAGGGACGACGTGAGGAGGTGTCCTGCTGCTGAGCTGCCTCGTAAAAGTGCGTAAAAGCCGCAAAGTGTTACCAAAAATACATGATCGCCTTGGCCAAATCTGTATTTTGCAATATATGTTCTGCCTGAGAGAAGCTCCTGGTGAAGCAGCAGAAATTGTTGCTCTCGCTGTTGCTGGCTCTAAGATCTGTCTGGTGGTGCCCGGTCAAAGACCGTCTCTGGCTCCCTGAGCGATTTTCTGGACGAAAAGCAGCTCAGAAATACAAAAATCTTGCTGGTAAGTCGGGACAGCTGCGGGAAGAAAGTGTCCATCCCAAAACTTTGCACTGGGGAATCCATGAGGTGCAGGAATGGTTACGGCAGGGTTTTATCACTGCCGTGAGACGAGTAATTTATCTGCATTTCAACAAAGGATCTGGAAGCCCTGAGGGGCGGTTATCCCCCCCGGTGAGCTTCCAGGGAGGGGGCTGAGTGCCTGCGGGGTATCAAACCTATTCAAAAAATCATAATTCTGCTGAAGTCCAACATTTTCACTCAACCTCCGCTTGTTTCTCGTCACTGCTCTCGGATGTACGTCGGATCCTTTTGCCGGCACAAAGACGCCCGCGCGGAACACCTTAAAACGAGGGAACCGAATAGCAGCTGCTTCTGTACCATTGTTGTCGCTTCCATTCTGGAATTATTTCATTCCATTCCTCCTCCGAGCCGCCTCCTTTCTTCTCTCCCGTCGAACGCGAGCTCTTCCTGCGTTTGTTTTGCTTTTCCCTGTCGCAGCCGCTGCAAACCTCCGGCGCCTTCGGGTGTCGGAGCAGCCGGTGACCCGTCCCACGGACAGAGACGGGTGTCGCGGCTCGGACGGGGACACGTGGGACGCTTCGGCTCCCTCTGAACCTGATTTTCAGACGTCACGGAATCCCCGGGCTTTGTGGTGCGTGGTCATACGTGGTTTACCCCTTGGGGCGGCAGGAGGGCTCTCGTTTGGGGTGTTATGTCTTGATTAAGAGGTAGGGGTGAGCTTGAAATCAGCACAATATTCCCAGGATTTTTCTTCGTTTTTTAACGTAATGTGGGTTTGACTGCTGATGTTTTGCAATCTCTCTCTCAGTATTTGACACTTAGTGTTTTTAAGCCTCGCTGAACAACTTGGCTTGAGAGGCAGCGTATAGGGTAGAAGTATAACCCTTTCTTCTCCTCCACCCCTAACTTGCGGTGCTTTTCTTTCACCTTCTGCGCTACTTTTTGTCATTAGCTGGGGGGGGGAATTCACTAAAAAAAGAGGGCAAGTTCTCAAAACGAGTGGAAACATCCTCACCCAGCCCGCTGGCTGGGTCAGACTCCAGCTCTCGTGAAACTGATTTTCAGTTTAATTTCTGGGTTGTGTTTTCCCGTTGCTCGTGAGCTCGGCACTGAGGTGGTGTTACCGGTGCCGCTGGCAGCCCCGTTTCTGTGTCCCTGAACCCCGTTTCTATGTCCCTGAACCCCATTTCTATGTCCCTGGACCCCATTTCCATATCCCTTAACCCCATTTCTTTATCCTTTAAAGCCTTGGTGTTGGAGGGCACGCGGAGCAGTCCTTCCTGTTTTATAATAACAGGGTTGCCGTTGCCTCCACCCTCCGGGCTGTTTTGCACGCTCCTCTTGCCGAAGAGGAAAGTATTTGTCCTTCCCTTCCCATCGGCTTTACCTCCCGAAAGGTCTGAAGGAATCCTCCGTTGCTCACTCGAATTCCTGTCGCTGCTTGGGATGTTTTCCCACCGAGATGCCGGTTTAGGGGAGAAATTTGCTGAGCACTGGGAAGAGAGCTCTCCCAGCGCTCGCCGCCAACCGACGGCGAAGAAGAGAGACGCTGCCTGAACTGCTGCCGGCTGAGCCGAACGACAGCCACGTCGGGTTTCGAGCGACGAGAAGACGCGCCGCCTTGAAGTCGGTCCCGCCGTGCAACCGCCGTTTGGCTCTCGGCCGCGCTCTGGCGATGCCCTTTGCTGACGCTCGTGGGCCCGTGGGTGCCGTTATTCTCTCTGCAGCGCGACAGAGGGGTGCGTAGCCTTGTCTTTGCAGGGATCGACGGGTGTTTGCTCTCCCTTCTGCCAAAAAACCTACTGGTGAGCTCAGGCATGTTCTGAATTTATACACTTGAGCCCCCTCCATGGGTGCTGAGGCGAGCGCTTGAGCTCTGTGGTTGCTTTTCATAAACCTTCCCCTTTCCCATCGCCCTCTGATGTTTCGATGAACGTGTCTTGGTTTCCAGCTCCAAAATAAACCCGAGCTCTCGGTGCCGTCTGCGTATTCATCTGAACTCGGAGGAGACGGTGGCCTCATTTTGGCAATGCAGGTCAGGGAGCCAGAAACCTTCGGGTTTGTCATCCCAGTGCTGGGAAGAGTTTGATTGACCTCAGCTTCTTGATGCTTTTGTCCCTTTACCTACAAAACGGGGTTACTTGCCGCCGTGGCTCTGGGACCCTCACTGACACCGTGGTTTTGTCATGAGCAAAGACATTTACGATTACGTCAGGCAGGTACATGGTCTGTGGCCAGAGGGTTTTCTGGCCGGGTCTGTCTCTGTCAATGTGAGCTCTGTTGGTTTTTTTCTATTTTGTTTTGGTTTTCCACCGCTGAGAGAGAGAAGGTATTTTGGCCAGTCGCTGTTTAGCAAACAGATCTGCCTCTGAATTCTCTTTGGTGTGACCCAGCCCTGCTCCTGGGCGATATTTGCGAGATGGTTAACGCCACAGTTGGCAGCTTTTATCAAAGACTTTGTGCTGGGGATTACACAAACCAGCCTGGAGGTGGCATAGAAAAATTATTTGACGGGATCGGGTGAGTGGACGTCGCAAAAACAGGCTTTTGGTGTGCGAGACGTGTTACCACCAAGCAGCTCATCTGCTGGGAGCGAAGATGAGGAGAGGAGAGCGTCGTTTGCGGCCCTCCTGCGCTGATAATGCCTGTGTAAGGTGGTGTTGAAGATCTTCCTCCCCTGCTTGCTAGCAAAGATAAAAACATTGCATCAGCGACCTGCTGCGAAGTCAGCAGTCCGTCTGAAAGCTGCGGGTATCGATTTCAAATAAACCTTGGCTACCAAGCCTGCGCTAATACATCGCTTTTCCCAGCGTGTCCTCCTTTTTCTGTACTCTCAAAGGCAGCACCCTTGAGCTCGTCTCCAGACGAAACGTCGCGGGGCTGCTCGTGACCCGTATTCCTTAGGCAACGGAGGGCATGGCGCGGGTTTAGGCTGCAGAATGCTTTCGGTTATTGCGAAAACGAAATTCTTCCCCGCCCCTCCTGCTTCACGTGGACGCGCTGAGCCAAAGACGGTGTCGCAGCGGGGAACCGGAGGCTTGAATGCGAGTCCTTGCGTGACGGGTTGCCCGCTGGTAAACCCTGACCTTGACCTAGCGTTTCCTTAATTTCCCCGAGTGCTCAAACTTCGTTCTTGGTTCCCGCAGCGAAATGTTCAGCCTGAATTCGGCAGCGGTGTTGGAAACTTCAGTTTGGGCTGGCTGTCCTGCTTAAAGCGACGAGAGATTTTCCGATTTACGCCAACGGCGTTGCGGCGTGGGTATTGACGCTGTTTCAGCCTCTTGAAGTGCTGGTAGTTTATGAAGACTTGAGGAGCCGCGTGTGTCTGTCTCTCGATGTGCTTTTGGATTTGTCTTTTTTTTAAAGAAGGCGTTGCACGGTTTGCTTTCCCTCTCACACTAATTCCTGCTCCCGCCTCCCCTTTTTGCCTGATTTAACTGAAGGATAAAGATCTCAAAAATCCTCAGTCCCCCCCCCCCGAGTTTCACACAGAATCACACAACGGGAATAGGGAAAAGACCCCTCTGAAGGCAAGAAACCTCCAAATCCACGAGACCGGAGGAGGAAAAAGGTCCGACCGCCCCGTCCGATCGCTGCAGAGGCTCGCCCGCAAGCGTCGCGGTGGTAGGAAGTGACGTTTTTACTGCTGTTTTTTACTGCCTGTTTCGCTGGCTGAGCCGGAGGAGGTGGATGCGATCCAGGGCTTTCCCAGCCACGGAAGTCATGCGCCGGGTCGGACGCTGACACTTGCCACGGGAGGTTTCCTGGTGGCGGCGTCGATTCAACACGTGGGCCCCTCGGGGCCAGTGGTTTGGTGCGAATGGGGCTGAGAGCTGCCGTTCGGGTTCATCGGGTGACGCCGTGCAGAGAAGAATCATAGACTGGCTTAGGTAGGAAAGGACCTCAGAGATCATCTCATCCAACCCCTGCCATGGGCAGGGACGCCCTTGACCAGCCCAGGTTGCTCACGGCCTCATCCAACCTGGCCTTGAACATCTCCAGGGATCCACAACCTCTCTGGGTGACCTATTCCAGAGTCTGGCCACCCTCGGACTGAAGAATTTCTTCCTAAGGTCCAATTTAAACCTATTCTTCAATTTAAATCCATTTCCCCTTTTCCTGTCGCTGGACACTCTTGGGAAAAGTCCCTCCCCAGCCTTTGTGGAGGTTCCCTTCAGGTAGCAGAGGCAGTGGTAAGGTCCCCCCAAGGTCTTGTCTTCTCCAACATTGATTGTATGTTTTTTAAATGTACAGTATAAAAACATTTTGAGGTTATACGTTCTTAAAACGTGATCCCAGCCGCACCGAAGAAACAGCTAAAGCAACCTGTCAGAAAATCAGGGATTAAGTCACCGGCTGTGTTTGGGAACCTCCTAGCTGTGTGAGCAAACCCTTCTCCAGGATATTTTCATGCTTTGCATGTAATTCTTCTGCCTGAGGAGGTTTTCTGGGCTCCTTGGATGTAGAAATGGGCATTGGGCTGTACGGAAATGTAAATACTCTTATTTCCAAGTTGTGTTTTCGGAGGTTTTATTTTCATACAATCAAAACTAGACTTTGCTTTTAGATCAGCAGCGTTTTGCTCGCGGTTCAGCCGTAAATTTGCCTGAAACCTGTATACAGGTCAACCAGTTTTAGGGGCCTGAGTAGCTTTAAGCGATGCCTGCAGAAAGTTACGGAGCGCTGGGTCCTTTTTACAGGCTCTCCTCAGGATAATTCATTTCCCTGCAGCTTCCCGAGTGCTGCCCGTGAGCTCCAGACCTGCTGCACCGCGTTAATGAAGGAGGGAGGTGATAGTTATCTCAAGGATCTGCTGCTGCGAGTTATCGAGCAGGAATTCTTGTGATAAATCACCGTGAGCAGGTACCGAAAATCCCGTCGGATCTTTTTACTCGGGCAGCCACTGTGCAAAAACGGTTTGTCCTCAGCCAGCACGTGTTACCGTAGGAGGAGCTGTCTTGGAAAATCCTCTCTTTCCAAGCCTCAGAGCCTTTTATTTGCTTGTTTGGGGATCGTTTTCCGGCCCCGCCTGCGCTTTTGCGATGAATCGCGATCGTCGGTCTCGCTAGAAAAAGCTCAGGCGAGAATAATCTTAATTAACGGCCGGCACGGAGCCGGCAGAGGGAGTGCGTGAGCCCCAAATCCTGCTTATTCCCAGCCCTACGAAAAATTCAGGGTGATCTCAGTGCAGGGCGTGAATCGTAAGAGAAAATTTCGATACAATCCGGCCAATTATTGCACCCGAGCGAGAGCGGTTTTGAAAACTCAGGTTGAATTTGGGGCCGGGTTGCTGGAACGATCCTCTCTGCGAGGGCCGATGCGCAGGTTTGCCCGTTTTCGGCTTGGCTGGCGGTAACGGGATGTGAATGAGGTGTTGCCGAGATTTCTGAGTTGGAGATTTGAATTTTTTCATCAGGAAAACCCAAAGAGCGTCGTACCCTGCCCGTAGGCGCCTGGCTCAGCTGCATCCGAGGAAAAACGTGTTTAATTTCATTGACTTTAATCGCCCCGCGCTCTGCGGGGATGGCTGCTGCGCGGCCGTCGCGCCTTTGCTTTTTTGGCCTGGTTCTTGATTCGTCGTTGGTTTATTTAAGCTTTCAGGCCAATTTTCCTCCTGTTTATTCTATGAGCAAATTCCAAGGACGGAGTTCTGCTGCGCGCGCCCTGAAGCGCGGCGTCATCAAATTCTGCTCTTCCCTTTTGCTCTGTACATAAAACGTGCGCTACCTTGGTTTGTATTCCTCTAATAAATCCAGAATAAACCTCAAATCATCTTCCTCGTTTTCAGGGCTTTAATTTTGTAGAAAGATAGATCAGGCTGAATTTATTTTTAGGTTGCCGCGCTGTTTGCACAATAAATCTTGCTGCGTAACGTTCCATTACTACTCCTTTTTTTTTTTTTTTTTTTCCCCTGAAAGCTTAGAATAAAAACGAGCAGCGATCTGGTATAGCCGAGAGTCGGCTTGTCGTTGGGGTTGAGGGGATTTTATAATAGCTCTCTAACCCTTTTTATTACAGTAATACAAATTTAAATTCAGTTGTAATTACGCTGTTTCATTGCAATATGGGGCAGGCGCTGTAAAACGAAGTCAGGTAGTTTTGAATTTGTCTCTGGCGTTGCTGTAAAAATCCAGGTTTACCAGGCAAAACACGCGGCAGGGAGGTCGCGCGGGGAGAGAGAGATTTGAATTTTCAGACTCGCAGATGGAACGTAGGAAACCTTTATTTTCGTGGGTGAAGCTGGGTCGTATGTGAAAGGAAAAAAAAACCAATTTCCTGTTGGAAGGCAGCTAAAGGAGGAAAAAAGGCAGAGAAGAAGCCGTGCTTCCAAGAGCTTGTAATCGCCTGCTTTGCAGGGGTGAGGAGCCGAGCGCGGGGCAGGCGTCCCCGCGGTCTCGCCGGTTCCTCCCGGCGCGATGCTCCCGCGGCAGCGCGGGCAGGGTGTCGCTCAGCGCTCGCTTTCCCGGAGGCTTGCTGCTCTTTTTTACACTCAAATCTGCTTTTTTTTTCCCCTTTTCCCATCACTGAACCTGCCTTGCAGTCCGTTTTCAGACGCCCCGGCTCTGACCGATGCACCTTTTGGAAATGTCGTCGGTGACGGGGTCTATCCCTGCCCTGGACTCCGGGGCTCCCGCAGACCTTTAGCTGCCTGTGCCGTTGCTTCCATAAACCAGCGAGCCTCCACCTGGGAAACGGTGTTTTATTTTATCTCTGGCATCACTAGAAAGGGGCTCGGGGCTCCCGTAGAGCAACCGACAGCAACAAAATCCCCACTGGGGCCAGGGGGAAGCTGCCGTCAAAACCTTCAAGGTATGAACAAGAAAACAACATAGGAAAATAATCCCGATGCAGATAGCATTATTTCATTTATTTTTTAAGGAAAGCAGACTAAGGTTTGTTATTAATATGTCTGTCTGACGGAATGGGCTTGATTTCTTTGTTTTTTTGAAGACAATAAGACTAAAAGTGTCTCCCTAAGTGCTCCCCTGCTGTGCCGATGGGGCTGTTGATGCGCAGAATAAGAAGTAAGAAGAGTCTGGAGGGGGGTTAGAGGCAGTTGCTGTCTTCCACCCCTCAATTAACGCCGTAGCTCCTGATTGCCAAGCGCAATTAACCGTTCTGTTCTGCAGAGTCCCACACCTTTCTTATTTTTATTTTTTTTACCCCCCCCGGGTGAGAGCATAGCTTCTGCAATTCTACTTGGAGCGAGAAGTTTTTTGTTCCTGTGGCATGTGAAAATGAGCGTTCCCTTACGCGTAACGTGCTCTGACTCAGTGCTATTGCACAGCCTCTTATTTTCATTCAAGGACTTTCCCTTGGAGGCTTTTCTTTCTTTTTCCCTCCCCCTAAAATCTGTTGACTTTCCAGAAAGATATTAAAAAAAAAAAAAAAAAAAAGCGCCAGGTCAAAACCCCTGCGGGTTCAAGCACTTCTTAAAACAGCTGAGAGTCGAGGAGGAGGGAGCTCGGGATGGGAACCACTGACGCCACCCACGCCTGTGAACTGGGGTCCGTGGCACCAGGAGAGATGCCTCCAGGTAGGAAAATCCTGGGTCAAGAGGGGTTTTGCAGGAGCTGCCCGATGTTTCCGCCAGCCTTCGAGAGGAACTCAAACCCGGCTGGGTTTTTCTGGCCTGCGTTTCCTATTTTTCATCCGTTCGTTTCCCCTGCAGCGGGTGGTTACTCGAGCAGAATAAATAGCAGGTCCTGGAATAATTTCAGGAGGGGACAGAGGGGAGGGGAAAAAAAAAAAAATCGTAGAGCTCTGAGAGGAGGAAAAGAGTTCTAAAACGTTTTGCCAACTGGCAGGGAGGCAGCTTTTGGGAAGGGCTGAGCCAATCTGATCAGTGCTGGCAGAGCTCCGCTTCGATTGCCCTTCTAGCGTTTCTTGAACGTGTTATTTTAAGCAGCTGCGATTCCTCCTCGGTGGAGCTCCGGGCTCATTTCTGAACGCTGTGAAACGCTTCTGCTGCTGGAATATTTCCGGGACCGGGAGGGCTGTAGGGTGCAAAATCCAATGTGATGCTTCGCGGGGCTCGTGTTGGCCTTCGAGCAGAACGGGGCTCCTGGAGCCGTCCCGGCGAGTTAATTGAATTGCCTGTGCTTTTGGACAAGAGGCAACTGTTTAAATCCCTTCGCTGCGGCTTTTTGAGCCCTCGGAGGTTGATTTTAGCCCGTGGACAAAGCAAATCCCAGCTTGGTGCCGGCAGAGGGTGAAGATGGGTGAGAAGGCACCATCGGCATCCCCCCTAAACGGGATGGAAAGACCCCGTTCTGCTCTTCAAATACTCAGCAAAAACATTGGGATCTGCTGAATAATTGGTAATGGGAGCTGGCTGGGATGCTTTAACTCTCTTTTACCAACTGGCTGCGTTTCTTTTTCCTTTTCTGATGCTGGAGCAGGGCTACAGGACGGGGCTTTTGCTGCTTTGCAACCTGGGGATGGTTATTCCCAGCCCGCTGTTCCCGGGCCATAAGAGCAAAATGTGCAGGTCAAGCTCGAAGGGTTGTTTTGACGACGACTGCGTTCTGGGAGTTGAGTTTATTGCTGGTCTTGTTTTCCTTAAGAAAAATAACCCGGCGTGGGTGTGAAGACGGGGAGGCTGGTTAATTCTTAGGCTCGAAACGTTTAGAGAGCGAGGATCCCAGCAAAGTAGACGTGTTTGAATATTTATAACGTTAAGTGGTCTGATAGGACCGAACAAAACGCCGCACAGCTTCTCTACCCCCAGATCTACGCCAGCCTGAGCTGTTTGAGGCGTCGAGGGGCTTCCCTGCTCCTCCTGCCCGTTTCAAATGGGCCTTTGAGCCGCTTTTCGAAGCCTCGAACCGTTTTGCGCTTGTGATGAACTTGGCTGCGTTGTCTTGTTCCCCAGCCTGCTCCAGAGGATCGAAATGGGGATTTGATAGTTGGGGGGGAAAAAAAAAATCCCCTTTGCTAGCTGGGCGTTCATTTCTTCACGTCTCAGCCGACTTCCTCCAGCAGGTTTTGGAAATTATTTCAAGGGTAAATAAAAGCTGTTGGGAAACACGCGTGATCTTCGCTCCTCAACCTTCACGCAACAGATGTCGTGTGCGAACCTGTCGAGCCGAGGCTTATGTTCGCCGTTGTCACCCCCAGGTCCCGTTGTACCTGCTCTGGATGCAAATGCACTTGCGTTTGGTTTTTCTAGCTCGTTTTTTTAGGGCGTGAGACACCTCCTGCTCCTCCTGGTTGGGGGTGCAAGCCCTGAGACGGGGACGGACCCGTCTTCCTCCGACCTGCCCGGCTCGAGCGAGGTTGGAGTCCCGGCAGCCTTTGGCTCCCGGCCCTGTCGAGATGGAAATCGGCGCTTGCGCTTCGTGACGATAGAGATGCTTTTGCTTGGAAGAGCCCCAACCCTCTGGATTTATCTTTTTTTTAATTATATTTTTTCAGTCCAGCTCTGCTTTTTCTCTTTTCTTTTTTCTTTTTTTTTTATTTTCCATTTCTTAATCTTTGGGACTTTGTGTGTTATCTGCTGCGTAATGCGGTTTGCTGGCAGCGGCGGCAGCGCTCGTGTCAGAGCGTTTGGGTTTCCAGCCTTTCTCTGTCACAACATTGACTCTGAGAAGGATTTCTGACGCGGGAAAAACGTGCTGAGCATCTGCTGGGATGCTAACTGTGAGTTTCATTTTGACGTGGTTTCTCGCGAAGATTGACAGCCCTGCGGGTTTCTCTGAAGCTGCTTCATCGGGGAGCCTGACAAAAGTGAAGAGTAATGCTGTCGAGCGTAATTTTTCTGAGCATAAATTAGTTGTCATGGCAAGCTATTCGCTCCACGTCGTCGCCGTCTGTTATTCCCGTGGCTCTTCGGCTCAGTATAGGCTGGGATGGGAAAACCCTGGGTTTAGCTGGGAAAGGCGGTGGAGTTTGCGTCGCTGGAGGCTGGTAACAGCTGATTTTATTCCTGATAGCAAGGTAGCTTAAATTCCTTCTAGCCATATTTTCTGCCATATGAAGAGTCTGGTAAAAATGAGATACCGTCGACTTGTATTTAAGTATGTTGGGCAAAAAGCCATGTCTTTTCTTCGCTTTCGAGGAGCAGGTTTGCTTCCTGGGCTCGCTGCAGGTGGGGTTTGTCCCATGGGTCGTGGTGATCCCCCTCCCATCGTCCCAATCCACCAGGGATGACTGGGCAGCCTCCGCCTCGCGGTGTCAGGAGAAACACACTGAGCTGCGCAAGAGCCGTGAGTTTGGGTCCTTCGTTACAACCTGCTGCGCTAGGAAAGGACGAAAAGGGAGTTTGTGGTGGTGGTTTTGGGAAAAGAAGGCCCCTGTGTCGTCCTCTTGTTGGTGTAACCACGGAGCAGTTGCATCCTTTGCTCTTCCCTCAGTGGCACTGGAAGGGGAAGCTGTCACCACTGTCCCCAAAACAGGTCGGCTGCTTCCTGGAAAAGAGAGGCCAGGGGTTCGGTTTGCAGCCCCGGGCGTGGGTTTCACTCCGTGCCGTGCCAACCGGCCAAACTGGGCGCAGCCGCTCGTTAAGGTGGATTTATTTTGTGGCATATTCCTGTCATCAGTACGTTACCTTATACTTAAGATGTTCTGAGTAGCCAGAGATACAATATTCGATATTCCAACCTTTCATCAGCAGTAAATCCTGCGAGGTTTTTGCTTTCCTCACCCACTGCCAGCGAGAACCATGTGCAAATATTTGACAAATACCTGGACAAATATATAGACCTTTGGTCTAAGGTACGTGGCTTGCAGTTGCGTTTCTGATGCCGTTCGTTTTCGTTGTGCCCTCACTGTTGTCTTTTATTTTTTCTCTCCCTGGAAGGTGTGAAGTGGAATGCCATGGCCAGTTCCTCGGACAGTGAAGATGACGGTTTCATGGCCGTGGATCCAGAGGACGCCGCGGTCGAAGGGACGATGGAGCAAGACGAGGAGCCACACGCTGAGCTGGAGGTCGAGGAGACCAGGCATAACAGATCGATGTTGGAGCTCCCCGAAGAGGTTTTGGAATATATCCTCTCCTTCCTTTCGCCCTATCAGGAACACAAAACTGCCGCCCTTGTCTGCAAACAGTGGTATCGACTAATCAAAGGTACAAACAGCCGTAGCGAGAGCGCATTTTTTATTATTTTTTTTTTTAATGTGGGAACACGGGCTCGTATTCCAGCCGCTCTTTGCTATGTTTTAGCCTCACCTGTTGTTTTCCCCTCAAACTCAGAAATTCAACTTCTGCAAAACGCCAAACAAGCAGCTGCAGCCGTCGGGGCGCGTGTGTTGGTAATGATGGCGCAGAGTTGAGCCCCTCGGCCTCTTTTGTAGTTTAAAAGAGTGAAACCCCCAAACCCCCGCGACAGAGCCGCTCGCTCACATCACTTCTGAGCGCTCCCCGTGCGGTGCCGTCGACCTTCCTCTCCACCACGCAGCAGCCCCGTCACCGGCGCCCTGTGTCTAACCTGGCTGCGCTTGTGCTTCGTTTGCGCCTTGCTCAGTAGTTAACATCCCCGAAGGTTACGCTTTTGCCTGGAAACAAAACCCTATCTGGTCCTTACAGCTCTGCTGCAGATAAGTGGTGTATAAAATCTACATTAATAGAGATCTACATATTCAAACTTCCTGGAAGAGCAGCCCCGAGGTGCGGATGCTTCCCTTTGCCTCCGTGCGGCGTTAATTCTGAAGCCTTGTGGGGATATTTTAGTGCTAGATACAGTGATACCACAAATAGGTAGGTACAGTTCGAGCAGGGGTACAGACAAAGCTGCCTGCTTCGGTGTTCTCTTAAAATACCGGATGATTTCTGTTGCTGTTGGAGGCAGTGGTTCAGTTGCAAGCTGCACTAAAAAACAACCAGCTTAAGAGGAGACCACAGTTAAATCAGAAGGAAATGAGGCGCGCTGCCGCACGAGGGTAACTCGTTTCTTCTGGAAAACGCAGGGCAGGTGTCGGGTGAGAAGCGCCTTTGGCAGGCACGCGGGGCGATTTCTCATCGCGGACTTCTCCGCAGATGCGGAAGCATCGCTCCCGTTCCAGGCGTTTTCTGCCTTGCCCGGAGTTTAACGGGCTGGAGGTTAAAAAAAGATGCAGCTACTTTAGAAGTGAGTGTTGCACAAAATTAACTTTTTTTTTTTTTTTTTTTGTGTAATTTTGGGGCGGCAGCGGCCCTGTTGAAAGGTTGTTGTTGTGTGGGGTTGTTTTTTTTTAACGTCTCCGCAGCCCTCGAGTCACTGCTCGGGCGCGCTTTCTCACGCGTGCTTAAGAGATGTGAAGGATGCAGCTGGAATGAGCAAACACCTGGTGATTCACCCCAAAAGAGACTGTGGGAAACACCCCTGGAGGGGAGGGGAGGGATGAGCAGCCCGAGGCTCAGTGCTCGAGCGAGTTGTCCGAATCCCAGGGGATGAGCGGTGCTGGGCAGCATTTTTGTGGCAATGAAAACAACAACAACGAAAAAAGGGGAGCGTAATTGCCAACCCTCACACTGTGAAGCAAAGAGGTCACTCGAGGTAAACGCTTGGTTTGTTTTCTTCTGGTTGATTTTTCCTGTTTGTCAGGATACATCTGCTATGAAACCCTAGAGTTTGGGTTACGTTTCCCGCATGACTCTTGGGGACCAGCTGCTCGAGGACCCCAGGCTTCATTTTCTTCTTTAAAAAGCTTCCTGCTTTATGTCCCAGAGGGTGGTTTCTTGTGGGGGGGGGTGTTCCTGGCACGGGGCTTTCAGTAAGCAAATCCTTGAGGGGAAAAAAAATCTTGGCAGGTGGTGGCACCCTCGGTGCCGTAGCATAGCGGATGCCATCGGGTGTCTGCTGAGCCGCTGCCGCCGTCGTAAATCTTCACCGGAGCCTTTTCTTTCCACGGGGAGCAGGCTCCAGCCCCTCTCGGCACAAACGCAGACACGTGTGCTCCCTGCACAGAATTAATTGTGGCTCTGGGGCTGCTTCGCTCCGCGGAGGAGCTGCTGTCGGCTGGATCCGCTCCCTCGCAGGGCTTCGGAGGAATATTTTCACTGGAGACGCGCTGGCTTTTGTCACTGACGTCTCCTCTCGTATCTGTTTTAGATTCCCGTGCAGTAGCTGCGTGCGCTCTCTTAAAAAATCGTGATTGCGTGTTATTTGTTCTTAAAGGAGTGTTAAGGGAAGGGTGGCCGCTCCTCTGGGGGCGTGATGGGGGGGGCAGCAGGCTCACGTGGCAGTGGAGAAGGCTGAAAACCAGCTCTGCAGAGGCATCCCAGGTGCTCACCTCTCAGGAAGGCTTCGCTTTACCAAGCTAGATACCAAAATGGAGTGAATCGGTTCACTGAACTGATTTTCCACGTTCGCGGAGTCCCTTTTCCTTATTCTCTTTAATCCTCCGAATTCCCACCGGCATATTTATAATCTAACTATGGGGTTTCTTTGTAATCGCCGTCGTGCTTCCTTGTGCAGCTGCGCAGATGCGGTTCGTTCCTAGCGTGCCCCAAACGTTGCTGACATCTTGTGTTTTTCCCCCCCTAGGTGTGGCCCATCAGTGTTATCACGGCTTTATCAAAGCGGTGCAAGAAGGAAATATTCAGTGGGAGAGTCGCACTTACCCCTACCCTGGCACCCCCATCACGCAACGCTTCTCACACAGTAAGTAGCTGCCGGGTAAAGCTCTGCTCGTCCGTATTTCCAACACGGAACTGCAACCCGAGGGGTTTGTGCCGCGTCACTCCCAGTCCCTCCTGGCACCGCGGCCGAGTTTCAGCCGCTCGGCGAAACGCTCGGCTCTGCCAGCGCAAGCACTGTGCAGGAGAGCAGGGATGCAGTAGCTGCTCGTTGTGGTTATTGGCTCCTAGGAAAGGTTGATGGAGTAAGGGTGGGGTTTTTGGCTCTCTGGTTTTCACAGAATGTCTTAAGTCAGAAGGGACCTTAGAGATCATCCCATCCAACCCCCTGCCATGGGCAGGGACGCCCTGAACCAGCCCAGGTTGCTCACGGCCTCATCCAACCGGGCCTTGAACATCTCCGGGGATCCACAGCCTCTCTGGGTGACCTATTCCAGAGTCTGGCCACCCTCGGACTGAAGAATTTCTTCCTAAGGTCCAAGCTAAACCCCTTCTCCTTCAATTTAAATCCATTTCCCCTTGTCCTGTTGCCGGCCACTCTTGTGCAAAGTCCCTCCCCAGCCTCCCTGTAGGTCCCTTCAGGCACTGCAGGCAGGGATAAGGTCCCCCCGGAGCCTTCTCTTCTCCAGCTGAACAACCCCAGCTCCCTCAGCCTGCCCTCGCAGCAGAGCTGCTCCAGCCCCTGGATCATCTTTGTGGCCTCCTCTGGACTCTCTCCAACAGATCCATGTCCCTCTTACGGTGGGGACACCAGAACTGGACACAGTGTTTAAGGTGAGGTCACGCAAATTTTACATGTGGGCTTGTCCCCGCAGCTCGTCATCGAGTCCAGGCTTTGTTTCCCCTTCAGTAGAAACCTCACTCAGTGGTGACTCAGGTCCAGTGGCTGTCAAAGCCGGTGAGTTTCCCTACCTGCTGCACTCGGGGATGTTCAACTGTCCCATTGAGGGAAAAAGACTTAAATAAAGCTTGATGTTCGTCCTGCAATGACGGGGAGCTGCCCCAGCCTGCTCTGCCAGGCGACGCAGTCAAGTATGACAAAAATTCAGTCCCTGTGGCTTCGTTGCTGGGTCTGAACCCTCCCGGAGGCAGTTCTCCCAGGCAGCAAACTTCATTTCTCTGGAGGTAAACAAACACCGTGTAAGCCTTGTGATTCCGAGAGCCGAGCGGGCGTCACGTTTTCGTATTCCCAAGTAATAATTTATGAAGCAGCCAAAGCGCCGCCTCCTGCCAAGACAAGTCCAGGAGAGGCTGCAGGAAGCTCTGGTGAAGCCCTCGTGCCCTTCAAAGATTTCTTGCTCCTCCTGAAGCGCCACCACCGTGCGTAGCTCGTGTTAGTAAAGGGCTTATTAGTGATTTGCAGATATGCACATGTGCTCCCCTTGGTTTTTGCAGCCTCTTTGCAACTGGGGGGCTTTAAGGATAGCTGGAAATTACCTGACAAAGGCCCTAATTTTGCTCTGGAGACTGCTGTATGCTCTTTAATTCATTCTGCTGCCCACCTCCGAGCCTGCTGCTGTTGCAGTTGGTCCGAAATGAGTTGTTGTCTCTCTAAAGCCACTGCCCTCGGAGCACGTAATCTGTATTAGCCTCGCTGTTTGACGGTGTCCTGGCTCCGGTCAGCCCTCAGTTGCTACAGAAGTGTTATTAATGCACTTTGTGCACAGAAAGCTAATCTGGATTAACTCGTTTGCTGACTTAAACTGATTATTTACTATTTTTTTAAGCGGTTCTCCAGATCTGCCGTATCTGCCTTCCCTACAACAAAGCGTTGTGGGCGGATTCCGATATTAAACCGAAAGCTGCAAATCGTTAAAAGCAAAAATTCGAACCCAGTCGCTCAACCTATGACCCACAAAGCAGAGGATTGCGGTGAGCCGAGGTGAAGTAAGCGCAGGAGGTTTGGGGAGCGAGGGAGGGCTCGCAAAGCCCTTTTTTAGGGGTGGATGACTCGCCAGGCTTTGTGGGAAGACGTCATCTCCCAGGCACGAGTCATCTGAAGTCAGGAGGCAGCGGTAGCTGGCACCAAAGTGGCTGAGGGCTAACTCCCTTGTAAGATTTATTAGAAATATCCCAGAAGCGCGCGTAAAAGGCCAAGCGAGAGAATTTGAAGCGGTTCGAGGTCACTACGTCTTCTATCAATTCCGGAAGGAGCAATAGAAAAAAAACCTGTTTGATAAGGAATAATTTAAGGGAAGTTTCTGTCGTCTCACGCGGAGGGAGCGTTAGGCGAGGTCTTTGATCAGGCAACTGGTAGCAAACTTTATGGATGGGCTGTCGGGTTTTCAAAAGAATTCGACTGAGGCTGCATCATAAAATACCAGCGGTGCCGTTTTTTTAGATACGAACGTACAGGAAGGAACACTTCGTGTGTGGGTATATAGAACATTCTCCAGCAGGTACGATGGTTGCGGTAGTCATCTAATTCTTTTTGAGCCCTAAACTTAGGAGCCTACAAATGTCGTAGCCGGGCGATGACTCACGTTAAACAACCGGCCGCGGTCGGAAAGCGATGTCAGAAGGCCCAGGAATGCGGGAACGGAAAAGCAGCGGAGGAATGCCGGCCGTTGTGCCAGAAATATTGATCCTTTGATGGCAGAGTGACTCATGTTAAATACTGGGGCTTTATTTATTTATTTTTTCCCCTTGTCGTCTAGGGAGCGTGGCACTCAGGGGGATGACTAATGACAGCTATTTCGTGGGGTTTGACCCTGAGAGGCAAGGGAGAGGTAAAAGCTGGAACGTTGTTTGTTTTACAGGCTGGGCTGCTTCTCTACCAGAGCTACGGCTCCTCGGGTCACCCCACTTTGCCCCGAGTCCCTGCGCTGCGAGAAACAGGGAAATAATATTTCAGAGAATGAGCTAGGTGTGGGATTTTGTTAGTTTTTTTCTTCCCTTTCCCTAGTGGGGAAGGCAACCTTTGAACGTGGATGGGTTCCTTTATCTGGTGTGCTTGAAGTTGGAGAAGTCGGTGCCCTCTGATTATCGCGAAGGACACGTGCTTCTGCGTTCGGTTTTCCCCTCTCAGTTGATCTTTATTTCAGTTCCCTTGCGCTCCGGGTGAAAACCTCTGACGCTTCGCTGTGCGGCGCAGAGGGGAACCGAAACACGCTCACGACACGTCGGCTCCGCGGCCCGTTGGGGTGTTGTGATCTTCAGACATCAGAAATATTTATTCTCTTCAGTTACAAAGACAGGCCAGCTCTGAGGGAGCGAAACTCTGGGGAACGCTGAATTTTACTGGGATTTAAAAAAAAAAAACCAAAAAACACCAAACCTAAAAATCTCTCCAGTGTATTTCACCCAAAAAAGAGCCAAAGGCACCCTACTCCCCTGATTTATTCTACACCTGCTCTAAACTGGAGTTTTCACTTGTGCTTTTTTTTCTTCCCCCCGTTTTTATTTTTTTTCCCCTCAAACTGATCTGTGTTCCTCAGCTTCAGAAGTTTTTGAAGGGCTTACTAAGAAGTAGGAAAGCACAGTTTAAATTCTTTCGGTCCAGGATTAAAACACAGGCCGGGCAGACGTCCCAGTGCCTGCCTGGCTGGGCTGCGTTTTTCCGTCCAAATAGAGGAGAAGAATCCTGCCACCTCCCCTCAAAAATCATAAACCAGAGCGCGCTTGTGCGAAAGCCGAGGGTTTGGCCTGGGGAGGAGGCGAGAGGCTCTCGACCTGTCGTGGTTGAGGTAGTGATCACATTTCGAAGGAAGCTAAATTTGTCCAAGAAAGGTTAATTAGAAAACCGGCAGCGTCGCTGTGCACCAGGTTTTAATTGCGCGGAGTTGGCGGGTGAAGCGCTGGCCGGTGCCTTCTTGGCTGGAGATGACCTTGGAGCCTGCAAAGGGTCTGACGTGTAAAGGTGATGACAGGGTTGAATTTCAAGGAGTAGCAGGTAAAGCTGTAAGAACACTCTTAACCTTTCCCTCCTCCTCCACCCCACCGCTATTGCTTTATCCCGAACCCCAGGCAGAGCTCTGAATCCGCGTACCGGGGCGGGTACCTGGGGGTTCTGTCGGTTTGGCAGGGGTTGGCTTGAGATGAAGATGGTTCTGTTGCGTATGAGGACGTCGCGTGGGTGCACAGGGAGAAGAGCCGGGTGGTCTCGCCCTACGAGCTCATCCCCTGGCTCCGCTCGCCCCGTTCCCACTGTGTGCTCAGCAAGAGCACCCTGGACCTGGCGCTTTTTAAAATCCAAGGGCACGAACCCGCTGGCTTTTCAACACGGGGTTGGTGTGACCAGCCCTGGGTGGGGGGACAGGACCTTCAGCAAAGGCCACCAGGCGTCATCACGTGCCCCTCGAGCCAGATGGTGTCTGTGGGCGCTCGGACGCACGGGTTTGCGGCGCTGGGGTTCGTTCGGAGCGGTGGGATGAGTCTCGCGCCTCCCGCCTGCAGCTCGGAGGGTTGGAAACCGGGGATGTGCTTGTGCTGGCCTAGAGCAAAGCTGGAAGCGGGGATGACTCCTCATGGGCATTCTGCTCTGAATCCTTTTCTCTCGCTACCAGAAATAGGTTTTCAGCCTTTCACTCCAGGTGCTCCTTTGTAGGCTTTTTTCTTCTCTCTTCTTGCTGCTGTCTCAAGAAAAAAAAAAAAAGCCTGTGTGTCAGTACAAGCTCTGGAGGAGTCCTGTGTCGCGTGAGGTCAGCTCACCTGAGTCTATTTTTGTTTTTTAACCGGTGCACAACACGTGGTGGAGAAAGAGGGAGGGAACAGCACAGCTTGCACCCTTGCCCTGCATCTGCCTCTGCTCTTGGCTTCAGCGTGGAATAAATATTGGTGTTATTTTATCAGCGGCGCTGTCCTGGCGTGCTTTATCCCTCAGCTTACGCTCCCCTCCTGCTGGTTCTTTACGACAGCACGTGGTCCTCAACCTGGAGATGCTCCACAGAGGGGCTCCTGTGGAATCGCAAGTACTTCTCGCCTCAGTCTTGTACCCCAGCCCAGATGCTGCCCCGCGCCGTGGGCTGCCCGCCTCGGCTTGGGCTTTTCCTCTTGCTTTTTGTCTCGGGCGATGTATCGCTTGTCATCGTGAGGGCAATGACTCTTGCTCCCTCCCAGCCTCGGCTGGTACCTTTCAGCATTCCTGGAGCATAAACTACCGTGCACTGTTGCATGGGTGCATGGATTTGGTTTATTTTAATTTTGTGGGGTTTTTTCCCCCCCAGGCTAGATGATAAATGCTTGAGGAATAACTGGGGAGGCCTTCTTCACATTGGGAGTGTTGATAGTAGATTTTTGTGACTTTTTTTGAGGGCGCTGGTGTGTGAAACACTTTGGTTCTGAGCAGAATTCAGGCAGCGAGTCCTCTTTGGGTGGCTGCGGAAGAATCTGCGGCTTGATCACCCAGCCCAGGAGCCGAAGTCGCCTTCCCCTCTCGGTGCTTGGCTTGGAGACTTCAGAGCTGGTGTGAGTTTGTCCATCAAAGCTGCCACCGAAGGATGAGCTCGCTCTTCCAGCATCGCCACTGGGCGTTCGTTCCCCTTCCCGGGAGTTAGGCAAGACGTGGAAGAGACGCCGCAGCCTTGCAGGGGTCTTGAGAAGGCCAAAGGCAAAGGGTCGTCGTAGGAAGTCAACGGGGCTTGTTGCGTTTGAGGAGGGAAACGCAGAAATTGGGAAATCCTCTTTGTGAGTGCAGGGGTTTAACTTCCTGAACACGTTTGAATCTTGCTCATCCTCCAAGGAAGATAAGCTGAGGAAGCTGTCTCTGCTCTATCTTATGTTTAATTTCCTTCTTGTCAGAGGTGCCTGGGTACCACGGGACAGACACTTGCAGATTTATTCAGTTTTTTGGCTGCAGAGTTTGATTTGGGGCCAAAAGCTCTTTTATTTCCCAGGGTGTCTTGGAGGGGCTGTCAAATGTCGCCTTCCCTCCCCGTTCCCTGTCTCGCCGCCTCATCCTTCCTCACGAGGAGCAGAGGGAGTGCTCCCGTAAGGCGCGTGTGTCTCAGTGGTGCTTTTCTACGATGAGATAAGGTGAAATGCTGCCAGGTTGGCAAAAAGAGAATTAACAGACCGGGCCTAAGTACACCGGCCAGTTCCGCAGTCTAATTTGCCAACCCTATAAACCCTACGAACCCGCTTAGAGAAGGTAAGTGCACTGAGTGCGTTAATCGTGGCTAATCTAATTAACTACAAGCTTCTAAGGCAGCTTTCTTTGCACTTTCAGGAGCAGCTCTGCTTGAGGGGATAATCGTCTCGGAAGGTTCTTGCTGGGGTTTTACACCGATGGGGGATACCCCTAAGCTGGCCCGTGGTTTTATCGACGTCGGGGCAGCCCGTCTGAAACGCGGGCGGAAAAGAAAACGCTCTGTCTCTCTTTCACCCCCAAGAAGGTCAGAAAAGTGGTTAATCTGGGTGTTTGCTTTTTTTTCCCCTCCTAGGTGCGTGTTACTATGACGCCAACCAGTCGATGTACGTGTTCGGCGGCTGCACGCAGAGCAGCTGCAACGCCGCCTTCAACGACCTCTGGAGACTTGACCTGAATAGCAAAGAGTGGATCCGGCCCCTGGCGTCAGGTGAGCGGTGACAGATGTGTGTGCAGCTCCCCCCGCCGCTCGGTCAACTCTTACCTCATCCCCGGGGCTGCCTGGTCTGATTCTTCATTTCCCTCGTGTGTTTTTAGTGTTATCTGGATGTTTTTTTGGGGGGTTGCTGCAGAACGTGCGTGTTCTCGTGCTCCGGGGTGTTTCTCAGTTTGGATCAGCTGCTCGGTGCCGGTTCATCGGATGAGTGACTCTTACCTGCGGTCACAAGAACCTGTATCAATAAGAGTTGTTGTCCCAGAGCTGAAATATTTTTTTAATAACATCAATAGCTGCCACTTCAGGTATTTTGAGGAGTGGAGGAGACGTGCCCGTGCGGGCTACCCACGGCAGCCGGGAGAGCGTGGGAAAACAGGTACGGTCCTGCCGTTCCCCACGCTCTGAGCAGGGCAGGAAAATGCCACAGATGATTTCCCACACTGGTTCTCCTGCTCCAGATTGTCACAGGCGACGCGCTTGTTTTCCGTGTATTTCTGAATTTGACTAAAATAGCTTTGACAAAAGCAGAACTGGGGGAAGCTCTCGGCTGGGGAGGAGGGAGTCAGCGTTACGCTAGCTGCTCCAGCAAAAGCTTGACGTTTAAAGAGTAGGAAGAAGAAAATGAGCGCAGCATCCACCAGGCACCCCTTGCTGACTTGTCTGCCTGGGTGTAGGCTCTGACCCTGTTTCGCGTGCTCTGAGTATCGTGGGTTACTCAGTTGTGGGTTAAAGTCACTTTTTCTTGTCTGATGCTTTTTCTGACGTGAAGTCCTCCAAACTCCAGCTGTTTCTGCGTAGTGCTTTTATCTGGGAATCGGACATTGGAAACGTTAATGCGTAACTTGATGCTCGATGACCGCTCACTGCATACGGAGCTACACAACTCTTAATATTTCAGTTTGATTTTTTGCGTGTGCGCATGCACCGAAGGATACACACGGGTGAGAATGAAGCAGCCGTGGGCTCGAAACAGGAAGAAAACAACCGCCAGCCTACACGCTGTGGAAACCAGCTCTTGCTCCTTCCTCCTTCCCCTCTGCTCATGGGTGGAGAAGAGGGCAGGGGTAGCACAAACAGGATGCCGGGTGCCGCAGACCTCTGCTCTGACCCGGGACATCTATTCTTGCAGCCCGGCGAGTTCTTCCGTCGCGTTGAATGCGGGGCGCGACTCGCCGTGGAGTTAAGGAGCCCGGCCGCCGGCACCGGGCTCCGCTCAGTCACTCTCTCGGTATTTCACAAAGTTGAATTCCCACTGCCTTACTAACAAATCACACTTTTTGAAAGAACGGGTCCTGTGGGAATATGTGTCAGAGTTAAGTCCCATGGGAAGATCCCCCGAGGAAATATTTCTGCATGCTGTCATGAGCGCGTGGAGCGAGATGGGATCGCAACTGAAACTTCAGGCAGTCTCGGCGAACAGAGAGCGCTCTTGTTCCTCCGTCTTCAGAGGAGATGAGTCACGCCGCGCTTGTGCCGGTGGTGGTTTCTTACACATAGCTGCTTTTTTTTTTTTTTTTTCCCCTTTTATTTTTTTTTGTAGGTGCCCTTAACCAGAGGGTTGGCACCCGCTGCCTGGGAAAGAATAGTGACTGGAGGGGGCAAAAGCGGAGAGCTTTGAAATTTGCCGGTCGGCTATAAAGAAGGCAGGAGCCTTTTTTTTTTTTCTCTAAAACCAAAAGAAAGAGCTACTGTTGATTGATTAATGCTCTGTGTGCAGTCTAATTGATGTGGAGGTTGAGGAGGGATTCCCACACCTGGCCTTACGGACTCTGTAGGGGTAGGTCTTGCTCCAGAAAAAGACGACGCTTTTCCTCGAGGCCAGTTCTCGCTCAGAGAGGTTTGGTCACGCTCTGCTCGTGCCCTCGTTACGAGTGGGCATCTTATCTAATGAGACCTGGGTAGGGCTGCCCAAAGGGACCAGGAGTGTGGTGCCAGGGCCTCTCTAAATGCCTTGGACACAGCTCAGGTGAGCTGAAACAACTTTGCCTTCTCTGAAGAGCTCTTTCAGGAGAAAACACCCTTTGTTGTTGTTGTTGTTGTTGTTTGCTCGTACCTGTTTTGGTTTGGGTTTTCTGACTTGCAGGCGTTGGATGTCATCAGAGGCGGGTAATTCATCTCCAACCTGAGCTGCTGCACTTCATCTAGGAGTAAATATTTAGCCTTCAAAGAAATAATTGGCCTGCCTTTCTTTAGTCTTGGAGACGGAGGAGGGAGATAATTGCTTCAAAAAACCCTAATTTTTGAGGTTTCAAAGTATTTTTTTGCTTAGATCTGAAACAATGGCGTTGACTTTCTACTTACTAGGCTGGAGCAGAACAAGAGAGTTGACGCCTGGCTTTTATGTAGCGCTTTTTAGTGACGGGGCTTAGTGCTCTACAAAGGAGGGTGTAAGGCAGCGGGCTCTCTATTTTCAGAATGCCTCTAAACTCTCCGCCCTCGAGCTCTTTTGGCCCCTTCGGAGCTACTTTCCACCTCCTCCACTCCCACAGTCTTGCTGGAGCAGGAGGGGAGTGATAATTAAGGGCCGGGGTTGTGTGGGAAGCCAGCGATGTTATCCCCGGGTAGGTGGTCCCCTGGTGCCTTTCTCTTTCCCTGGGACGCTTTCTTTGCCTGCATTTGCATAATTAATCCGGGCACTTCTTTGACTTGTAGCCTATCTGCCCAGAGGAGAAACCTGGTGGAAGACTGGAGGTGGTTTGCGCTGGAGTCTGTTTATCCAGCTTGGAGGCAAGGGTTAGTCTCAACTCCTCTCTCTCAAGCCGCGGCACGCAGCGAGGGCGCGGGCAGGAGGACTTCGGCGGCCGTAGTCCTGTTTTCCGCGCTGCGAAACGCCCGCGGTGAGATCCCTTCCGTCTCCGCGCGGCGAAAACTGACGGCAGGTCCCGAGAGAAGCTGCCTCAGCCATCAGCGCTCGACCCAGGCCCTTCGCTGTCATCTGCGTCTCCCGTTCGTGTCATCCTTGGTGGCGGGGTGAGATTTACGGGCAGGCTCGAGAGCGCGTCCCCGGGCAGTGGCCCTTCTGGCCTGCCCTGTCACTGCAGTCCGTGCGTTTCTGCAGACTTTCTCCCTTCCTGTGTTTGTTCGGTTTTATATTCCTCGGGAGCCCTGCACTTGGCCTCTCTCTGCCGGAACCATGCACTAAGCTTGGAAATAATTTTTCTTTCCAGTCGGTGAGAAAAACAGCAGTAGTTTTGCCCCTGCTCCCAGGGGCTTATGGGACAGAGATGGAAAACTCTTTTTACTGAGCCTTTTACTGTGCTTATCAAGTAAGGAATTGCAATATAAAGACCTTTGCAGGGAGAGGAGCGCTAGTGGCTGCACATCCTCCTGCTGTTTCTGCTTTATCATCCTCTGCCAAGCGCGATCCCCCCCCGCCCTTTTGCCGCCGTCTTCCCTACAGCTACCCGGGAAGGCAAGAGAGCTGGAAAGACCCCCCGCTCCCCGCTTGACGCAGCGTGTTTTCCCACTGCCGAGCCGCGATATCCCGCTCCAATATCAGGGCAGTTCAGGAGACTTGAAGCTCCACTTTCCCCTGGTGGCTGCCGAAAGGCTCTTGCCGTGCGGTCACCCTTCCACGCGGCAGAGAGGGTAACGCTCCCCAGGACTCGTTTCCTCACGGTTTTGTCTCCCTGCAGCCGTGCCGTGTTTGCTTTCGCTGGGGAGGTGGGAAATCTGCTCATCGCTTCCTCATGATTTATATAACTTACACCTGAAGGGAACCTACAGGGAGGCTGGGGAGGGACTTTTTATAAGAGCATCCACTGATAGGACAAGGGGAGATGGATTTGAATTGAAGGAGAGTAGGTTTAGATGGATCTTAGAAAGAAATTCTTCAGTCCGAGGGTGGCAAGACTCTGGAATAGATCGCCCAGAGAGGCTGTGGGTCCCTGGAGATGTTCAAGGCCAGGCTGGATGAGGCCTTGAGCAACCTGGGCTGGTTAAGGGTGTCCCTGCCCATGGCAGGAGGTTGGATGAGATGATCTCTGAGGTCCCTTCCAACCTAAGACATTCTGTGATATTACAATTCTATGATTTTGAGATCAGGACAAGCTTGGAGGCAAAACTCATTCATGAGGTGCTCTGATCCTCTCTGTCTGTGTTCACAGCATCAAGCAGCCACATCAGAGCAGCTGATTTTCCTTGCTTTAGCTCGAAAACAAGACCTTCAGCCTGAAGTTTGCACTTAAAACCTCGTGGGCCTGTGCAAAAAAAAAAAAAAAAAGCCTCTCCCATGGGTTCCTCTTGGCTCTGTTCTTCCCCCAGGTCCCCTCCGTGCTTTGAGTGGGAGTTTGAGGATCGGGTTTCCTCTTGTGAGCCGAGGGCAAGGTGCCTTTGATGGTGTTGTGTCAACACAGCCCAAAGGAGTGCCCAAAGGAGGTCGGAGAGACTCTGCTGTCACCTGCCCCAGGTGCTTGTATCAGATGTGGCCCCCGCGTGCGGTGGAGGCTCTCTTGGCTGGAAGAGAAGCCGCCTGCCCGTTAGTCGCGGAGCAGTTTGCCCTTGACAAAGCCGCAAGCAAGAGGCAAAAAACAACTCCCTGTTTTCATCACCTTCTAGAAAACAGCAGCAAGTCTGCAAAACAGTTGGTGAAGTTTCATAATGCTGGTCCCGATCCGGGGTGAGCTTCTTTGTGTGGGGCCTGCTGGGCGACGGGGGCTTCGTGGAGCTGGAAGGAGAGCTGAGCCGCAGCGAAGGACCGCACGGCCCAGGGAAGGGACAGGGTCCTGCAGCTGATACCCAGCCCTCTGCATCCAGGAATTGACCTTACGCCTTCACGCGTGGTGGAAATAACTTGCAGGACTCACGCCTGGGTTTGAAACTCGCTGTGTGGGAAGATCTCCTGAGATCGTGCAGGTTGTTCTGCCCTTGGTTGTGTTTTGAACCTTCTTTTTTTTAGTGGAGAGATGAGACCCGTTACTGAAATACTCTGTCCTGACCCCGTGTTGCAATTCCTCTGTTCCCCTTGCAGAGCGACTCGCCTCACGGTAACGCAGCGAGCGATCTAAGGCACGTCCTTGCTTTTTTTTTTTCAATAAAAACCAAACCCAAAACATCTGACCTGACCACGCAACAGCGTTTCCGCGTCTGTGGATGCTGCCGGTCCCTGAGACGCCGTTTGTGAGGCGTTTCTTAGCAAAGCAAACGCGTTCCCGCCTACGCGGGGAAAGAAACCGGCAGAAGCAGGTTTGGGAAAGAAACTTCCAAAATGTAGCCCGATTCATTTCCACCTACAGCCCTCGAGGGGAGGGCTGCACGACCGGGCTTTGTGCGCCCGCGTGGTTCCGAACTCGGCGCCGTGTCGAACGGCCCTTTCTTAATTGAGGGCACGCCTAACTTTTTATTAAAACCTTGGCAGCACCTTGAGCACGCTGAAGCCTTGTCGTAGCTGCTAGCCTCCTGAGAGTGAAAAGGAGAGAAAAGCTGACACCTGGCACAGAATCACGTCTCTAATTACGACCGCGGTGACGGGCTGCAGGTGTCTGGTGCTTCAAAGTAGAGCAGGTTGATGAAACGCGTGGAAATCCCTCGCAGTGTGAACGCTGTCTCTCTGCCGTATGCGGAAGACAGGAAGGCTTCTCGCCGGCTCTTTTCCTGATCTGATTTGTTTCTTCCTCGTTGCCCTTCGAGTTTAGCAGCGGTAGGGCGTGTTTCTGCCGCCGCGGAGCTAAAAACTTGTCCGTGGTGTCGTCGAAAAATCCCCGGCTTCCCCACCGCGAGCAAAATGCTCTCGGAGCCCTCAAGCCCGGAGTGACTTGACCCCAGTGGAAACTCTGCGTTCGCTCTGGCGAGTCTGCTGCCTGGCAGGAGCTTGCTCACCACACAGGTAATTTCTGCCCTTCTGAAACAAAAACTGGAGTTTCTGGGCTTTGTTTGTTGCAGCGCAGGTTGCTTGAGATTGCTTTTTCCAATTTAACTATATTGAGGTTTTTTTCTGCCCCTCTTTGGGCTCGCAGGTCTACGAGGAGGTTAGTAACCAGGAGCAAAGTGGTGGTAGCCTTTGACGGCTGCGTCGTCCATCCCGTTCTGAATTTAAGCTGGAGATAAACAGGCAAAGTGCATATTTTGAAGGAGAATCCTTGTAACTAGAGAAATATAGCGATAAATACAGAAGGGCTGCAGAGCCCAGCACGCCGAGCTCGTCCTGTTGCAGGTACGCGGGGCAGTGACCTGCTCCCAGGTGCAAAGTGCATCTGTGCAACACCTGAAACAGTTTATATTGAAAAACACGACATTGCCAGGTTTGGCACGTTTGGAAACGGCAAGGTATGTCCTGCTCTCCTAGAAGAGCAACACCCTTGAATACAGAGTTGAAACTTCATTGCTGCCCTTCCAGAGTGAACCCAGAGCTCGTCTGGCAGGCTCTGAGCTGCGGCTCCGCGGAACTTGGGTGTTTCTCGGTGCCTTTTGGTCCCTCGCAAGGCAGACGGGATGCTAATTTGTTCCTTTCTTCGCTTGGGCAGTCTTGGAAAATGCCTCTGATGAAATTTGGGTTATGAAGTATGAGATAGTTCAAGGGCGAGAGATGGAAAAATCAGCAGGTGAAGGGTTGGGGGATTTTTTGTGGGGGTTTTTTTTGGTTTTGTTTTTTTGTTTGGGGGTGTTTTTGTTTTCAAAAAACGCGGCACCTTGTTGGTAAAACGCTGCTTGTGCGTGGTTTCCAGGAGATTAATCCATCGCAGTTTGGGATCAATGGGATTGCTCTGCGGCGGTGATTAGATGCCTAATCTGAGCGGATTTAGATTTACAGCACACATCTAGCCTCCCTTGGATTTGCCAGGCCCTCTCCTTCTCTGTACTCGTGGCCTCTCTGGTCGTTTGCGTTTAACCTCTGAAAGCTTTTGCTTGTCTGCCGAGTCGTGCTCGCCCAGCAAGCATCCTGATATCTGCAGAGGTGATGAAGTCACTCATAACTTCATTCCCCTCCTACAGCCTGAGGGTTGGGGGCAGAGTCTGTTTGGCAGTTAAACTAAGGAGTGCCTGGTCCTCACCTTGTCACGCCGCGCTGCTGCTGCTGCCGTCGCCTCTCCGGCACGGCAGGAATGCGGCGCCGGAGGCACGCGGGAATCGCTTTGAAGAAGCCAACGCGCCCGCACACGGAGGTGGGAACGGGCCCAGGACTCGGGGCTTGAGTCTAACGAGCTGTCACGGCGGTGCTGAGACTTGGTAAAGATGATTCTACAGCAGTGGGCTGAAGCAAAAAGTGGTTTCTCTCTTCCTCTCCCCACTCTCGGTGCGTCGTGATAGCTGGAAGTTCAGCAAATTTTTATCTGAGGGGAAAAACAGTCCCTGCTGTGGGAGTTGTGCTCTTCGGAGCGATTCGTCAGCAGGTCGGCGAGGCACGACTCCGACCGCGGCGCTTCCGCGGGGAAGGATGCTTTGCCCCTTGGATGCCCTCCTGTCCTGCCTCGGACAGTTTGGCCTGAGGTGGTAGGGAGATGTTGGAGGGAGGAACACAGAGGGGAAAAAGCAACAGAGGAGGCTGGGAGAGAAGTGGCTCAAAGGGAAACGGATGTTTTAAGTGATGATCTGGTTTTGCTCTTGCCTCAGCACAGCTCTGGCGACCTGCGGTTCCCATTAAGGCAAGAACTGAGCGGCTGTTGGTGCAGGAATGGAGCAGGCAGGAGGAGGTCCCGTGCGTCCGTTCATCCTTGAGCCCATGGGTACGGTTTAGTCGGGAGGATGCTGGATCTCTCTCCTTGAGATCTCTGATGTGGAGGACCTGGGGCATCATGTAAGGGAAAGAGGGCAGCTGGTTTTTCTTTCCCTTCCTTGTTGCCCTTTGCAGCTCGCTGGCTGCCACCTCCTGTTGCTCGTGTTCCAAAGGAGGCACGAGCTGGTCAGGAGAGCTGCCAGGAGTTTTTTTCAGTAGCTCAAATTAGGAGCTGGCCAGCTTGCCCTGGTAAAACCAGCAAGGCTGCGCACGTAATAGAGCAAGAGACTCGATAAGGAGTGGTGTTGGAAACACTCTTGCCTCCTGAGTGATGAGAGGCAGAGGGGATTTATCCAGGATTTTAGACCTGCCTGTACGGCACCCATCTCTAGAAGCTTTCTTGTGTCTCCCTGTGTGGAGCAGCCCTTCTTAGGATGCTATCGGTGTGGATCGAGCAGAACGACACGAAAAAGAGCTTGTTGATTTAACCTTGTCGGGTTTAGCTCCTCAGAGTGAAACTCCCCGAGTCCAGATCCCTCCAGAGATTAACGAAGGAATTTTTTCCACTCTTGCCTCTATCAGCCTCCGGGACGGATGCGGAGAACTTTTAGCCTCCCTCGGTCAGCGTTTGCAGGGCGCAAAGGTAGCTTGGAGCAGGGCTGGCTGTCGAGGGCTGGCGGGCACACGCCCTTTCCCTGTCTCAGGTGGGATGTGCTCATTTTAACCGTGACCCCCCCAGGCCATCTGAAAATATTGGTGACGAGAGCGTGCTACACCAAAATTGGGGAAAACTATTTGCGGCCCCGTTGGTAAATAAGAAGCCCCCGAACTGCAAAAATAGGTTCCTGGGGTTGGGAGTCCCTGTACAGACAAATAAGTAGTTGTGCTCCCGTGATGGTGTTGAGCATCCGGTAGCTCCCCATGAGTTTGGAAATTTCTTGGAGGTCTCTCACGTGTGAGATTTGGGTACCTGCTGTTGAAACGATAAGTAGGAGTCTCTCTCTTTCCTCCAACTCGGAAGGCTGGTGCTCAGAGAACAATTTGCTTTTTAATGGTCTCAAAGTGCAGGCCTGTGATCTCTCAGACTGGTGCTTCCCTAAGCAGAAGTTACAGTTGATATTGCTGGAGCTTTTTTTTTTTTAAACTCTCTGAGGATTTTCCTTCCTTTTGGGCATCTGCCTTTTTCCTGACACTTGATTTCACAGAGAATTTAATTTCTTGGGGATATCTGCTCGTCTGAGCTTGGCCCACTTGAGCCAAGGTACTTGCAAGCCGTCGGAAAGCTGTGAGAGCAGCCAGAGCATCTGCAAAACCTTCTCTTTTATTTCCTTTTTCGGGAAAGAAGGCCTAAAACTATGTCATCGGGCGCCCGTGCCACGCACAGGGGTTGCTTACATTGGTGTTGTCTCGGATGTAATTAATGGATTGCACCAGAGGGGAAGCTGATGGCCCGAACCCACTCCTGCCGGAGGCTGGAGCCGTCGTCCCAGCCGCTGCCCCCGGCGCGGGAGGTACCGGGCTGCGATGGGACGCTCTGGCCACGAGCTGCCCCGTCGTCACACACCAAGTTCTTTTCTAATCTCGGGTCTGTCTCCGAGCCTTCCCTCCTCGGTGGGAGCGTTCGGGGGCCGCTCTGTTTCGGGGTCAGCGAAACAAAACCCCGCTCGCCCGCGGCTGGATAAGTCTCGTCGGCTGAGAAAGGAGCTTGGTGGAGCCTTGGGGAAGGTCCCGCTCGGAGGTTTCGGGCAGGCTGTGCTGACATCTATCGGCAAGAGCTCCTTCCAAGGCAGCCCAGCCAGCCGGCGCGCGTCCCGAACTCCAGATCGAGGACGCAATCTTCGCTTTGCACACACACCCTGGCCAGCACGATAAGACTCGTCAAACCCTCACGCTGCGCAGCCTGATTTTTTTACACCTTTCACGAAAAGCATCTGCTCTGAAGTCTCCTTAAGTCTGGCAGGCATGCGGAATGACGAAGCGCTAGCTCATGCTTGTCTGCAGTCCAAAAGGTGCGCGTTTGTTCCCGACATGAAATATTCAGCGAGTTTGGCGTTAAGCGCCGGATTTACTGGAACGAAGGAGGATAGCGCGCTCCTTGCGTGAAGGAAGCGTAGTGCAGGGAACTGGTGGCTTGAGAATGGAAAATAAGGGAGAGGACGGCAAGTGAGGGAAGAGCTGGGTAAAAAGACCTAAAGAGCCAGACTGGGTGTCCCTTCGTGTGCTGTACTGGGGCTTTCAGTGGCGGATTTTCAGTAAGTGCCTGTGTTTTCTTTGCAGCAAATTTTGAGAGGAGCGTAGCCAGGCTCTTCCCAGCTCTGAGCTTTTTTGCACTGACTCGAGTAGACTCCTCTGCCCACAGGATGCTCTTTAAAGGATGGTTGAGGTTTTTTTTTCAGCCCTGTGGTAGGTACGACCTCACCAAATTACACAGCGGCCGTTTCCTGGGACACTGGTAATTTGGGGCTTCTCTGACTCGTCTGCGCTGCCTCTGCCGCCTCCCTCCCGCTGCGGCAAACGAAGCAGGAGCGTGACTCGAGCGAAAAATGTGGAGCTCAGCAGAGCCAGGGCACGCTCCTCCGCTAGCCCGCACATACCTCGGTCCCTTCCCTGCAATTAGCCGGTTATTACGGCGCGGTGTAGCCTGATACAGCAATTTCCATCGCTCCGTTTGCCTCCTGGAGGGAAGGCGAAGGCGCGGGAGCCGATCAACCCTTTCTCTGCGAGCGCCGAGCTCTTTAATTAGCAGCAGAGCTGTTTTGTGTAGGATGGGCAGACTGTTAACTCGAATCACTTGGAAGTCTACAGGGTACGGTATCGCTTAAAGAGGGGGGAAGGTGAGAAAAACCCCCAAGTTTAAAGCAGAGAGAGGTGGATCGCTGGCTGCCGTTCCGATTCCACCCACCTAGAGGGAAAGGCGGCTTTTGCAACCGTGGCGCCCGTCACCGCGGGGCCAGGTTTGCATTTCCCAAAACCGGGATGAGGCAACTGCAAAGGGGGAACGCGGGGTGACCTCGGACTCGTCGCCTTGGGGGCATGCGGCCGGTGAGAAGCGCTCAGAGAGACCCCCAACAACCCCTCTCCTGCAGCGCGGAGGCGCCTGTGCCGCGGCAATCCTCGTCCGCAGCCCTCAAGAGACGAGGGGGGCAAAGCCCCGGGGGGTTCTGGCACTCCCGTCTCCCTGCTGTTTGCACAACTTGCTGCGTAAGGACATTTTTGCCGAGCATTAGCAGCGAGTGACTCAGTAATCCTGTTGCACAGGGTTCAGAGGGCACTGCCTCTCCTTTGCAACAGCTTTATCGGGCTCCGGGTGGCGGCACGGAAGAGTTTCCCGGGGTTAAAGAAGTGGCTGTGACATTGCAAAAGCTTGGAGGTGACTTACCCGCCACGGCAGGGATTTTTGCCTCCGCCTTGTAAAGATTGCAAGAAACCTGACTTTTGGGTTCACACCGTGGGTTTGACCGGGCTTGTTCCTGTGTCATTGGAGGGTGGGAATTCAACGCCGAACTTTTGCTGTGTGTCAAAAACGTCGGGGAGGCTGCTGTGGTTTGGTTACATACCTCCAAAATTTGCAAAAAAACCCTGCTGCCGCTGCCTGAGAGATACTCCCCGGGCAGCAGATGTATGTGCCTGCAAAGGGTTTGTCTCCCTGTTGAGGAGGCAAATCGGATCTTGTTCAATTTGTCTTGAAACTCTTGCAAAGCTGAGTTCCTAGCAAGGAATGTATTTTCTTTTAAGCCAGACTTGAGGGAACGCTAAATCGCGTGTGGCTTTGGTAAGGGGAAAATGATACTTTCCTGGTTCTTAAGAGTTTTAAGGTTTAGGCAGGACCAGTCAAAGCTGGTCTGGAAAACATTTGTCGTTCCGGTGCCCTGTTTGGAAAGTCTCGGGGATAAAACTGGGTTAATGTCAGATGCAGGTGACCAGCAAATCCTAAATCGGTGTTTGACTTGAGGAAATTGCCAGGGAGGGGTCCGCTCCTCTCACTGGAGCCCTCCTTTGGTATCTCCCAAATCCGACGCTGGGATTACCGGGATGCTCGTCCCCTGCCCATCACGCCAAATTCCAGACCGCTGCCTCCCGGCTCGTCGTCTTCCCTTTGTGAAACCTCACAAACTGCTGGCGGGGGAAAAGCTTTCAGGCCAAACTGCAGACTGCTGCGGAAAAAACACCCAGCTGGCCTGGGAAGCAGGGGGATTTGTCATTCCTTTCGTCCTCTGGTTTCCCTTCCTGTCGAAGGGGAAAGATTTGGGGATTTCGTGCCGCCGTGCAGGTTTGGGATGGGCGCTCAGGTGACGGAGCGTAGTCGAGGTTATCCCTCGGCCGGGGTGCGATGGCGATGCTGGGGTGGATGAGGTTAGGACTCGTGATTTGACATCTTTGAGCCTCTGCCAGCCTAAAAGCCAGGCTCATAAATCCAGCCGGAGCATGAGGCCGGCTGTCGCCGGTCCGTCGGGGCAGCAGGGCACGTCTCGCCCTGTGCCAAGCCGTCGGGAGGGGCAGGAGCTCTCGGTTTCACCTGCTGCCCCCCCCTGCCAAGACGTGCCCAGCTCAAATCAGCAACAGGGCAGGTGGTTCTTGCCACGAGGAGAGGTCTGAGATGAGGCTTCTGTAAAGCAGAGCGTGGTTTTAGCCTGATTTCTGCTGCGATACCTGATAGCTGGGTCAGGGTTGATTTCCCTTTTCAAATTGGATTTTTTACCGCTTCTTTTTGACTCGTCCCGAGGCAACAGGAGCTCCTCGGGGTGAGATCCCACAAAGCTTTTTTGATTCTGCAGACGGGTTACACCGAAACGCTCTGACTTTGCAGAAGCACAAACCGTTTGGGAAACGCCGGTCGCCGGCAAATACTGCTTTTCGTACCTGACTGTGCAGGTTCAGCATCTCCCTCTGGCTTTTTCGTTGGGATTGTGATGCTCTCCCCTGATACCGAACCCACCGAACGAAGCGCATCCTTGTGACGGGACACGATTTGTTGAACACGTGTAATTTGTTCACGGGGAGAGGCCGGCTTTGGCAGGCAGCCGCTGTGTTTCCAGCCTGGCTGGAGCAGAGCTGTGGCCTTGCCTCCTTTTTTTTTATTCCTGTTGCTGGTGCAGGTAGCGGCTCTTAGCCCCGAGCCTTTGCCCGGGACGGTTTCCTACGCCTTTGGTGTGCAGATTGCGGGCGGCTTTTGAACCTGGGAGCTTGGCTTCCCCTGCGCATCGAAATCCACCGGTTGCTGGACGAGCTCGCTTTAATTTCTTCGGCTTTGAAATTGGAAACGCGGCTGTGGGCTTGGTTTTGTTTATCCTGGCGTTTCACACAAATCGAATCGGCTGACGGTGTCGTAGGGAGAAGAGGTTTGTCTCTTGCTGGAGCTAAGGCAGCTTGAGGAATCCATCAGATCCAGCAATAATGGCCTCGGCTGTTTTTTGTCTCATCCATCTCCACAAATCTGGTGTAATAAAATTCCCCAAAATTTTATCCGCTTGATGCAACCTCAGAACTCTTTCCACGTCTTACCTTTCCCCCCAACACGGTTCAAACCTTTGGCTCTGCTCCGGAGCATCTCGTTTGCAATATTTTCCCCAAACGATATCGATCTGAACCGATCCTTTCATCTGGGTAATCCCATCAAAGCATCCCTGCATTGGGCACCGCGTGATATGATTTTTATTTTGATTCGATTTGATTTTTTTCCTCCCCATCTCTTTCATTTCAAGCTTCGCTTAGTTTTCATTTCTGGAGTTGCTTGGGGCTGCGCCTGCTGTAGGTAAAAGGCTGGTCTGGAAATTCGTGTTACGTGTGCCCTTACAGCCAGGCTTTGCTTTTGTGCTCGCTGAGCTCTGCGCATGCTGCTCCGGTCGCATTAGAGGGCTGAATAAATGGGCTTTAAAAAATGCTTATGAGGACAGATCCTAAACAGATACCATCCAGAGCTCGTGTCAGAAGCGATCAGAGGCTGGCATTTCGCTTCCAAACATCCGTGGAAGCCAGAGATCTTTTGTTTTTTGAGAAGTCCGTCCCTGCTTTGCAAGCCAGGAAAATCTATCAGCTGGAAAGAAAAACAAAATAGCTCGGACCAGCTTTTAGCTGCTCATCCCGGCCGAATAAACCGCGTCAGCTGTAAAGAGATGTTGCCTTCTATGTTTAGGAGTAGTTAATTGTGCTGCGCCCTCTGCGCGCTTGAATTTTCATCCCCGAGGAAAGATCATCCGATACGGGGCTGGGTGGTGTTATCAGGGTGTGGAGCTTGGAAACCCAGCCAGGAAGAGCCCTCTCGGACCGAGGGAGCCGTCGAAACCGGCTCAATTAGCTAACGAGGTTCTGCGAGCACTTCAGGCCGTGGCGAGGAACAGAAGCCGCTTCATTCGCAAGCGTCGTCCCGGAGAGGAAGGAGCCCTCCCGCGTCAAGTGCCTTTGAAACGCCGCTCGGCACATCCTCCACCGAGCCCAGACTCGGAGCAGGTCCTTCCGGGGCCCCACGTAATTGAGCTGTGTCCCTTTGATGTCCCTGCTGCCCTCCCCGTGCTCCTCCGCATATTTGAGACCTGAAGTCACAAAGGCTGCCGGTCGCCTTCCCCTGGGCAGGGCGAGCGTCCTGCTTTCCTTCTTTCTCCCTCGAGATGCTCCTGCCCTTCCCAGGGACGGCGGCGGCAGCACCCGGCAGCTCTCCCCTGCTTTAGAGACACGCGGCGTTCGTTCTCCAGTTTCAGCCCCTCCACGTGTTTCGAGTCGCACACGAGGCCACCGAAGCGCCCAGCGAGCTGGTGGCGCCTCTCTCGCAGCCCTGGGTGTCCCCTCTGCCTGCTTGCAAGAGGCTTTGAGACTTCTGGACTGGTGAAAATTCAGATGTTTCCTGCGTCGCGGAGCGAAACTCCGCGCGTTTGCGCCCGTACGACATCCGATACCGGGCAAAGCTTCCTGAAAAAAAATGGAGCCAGCCTCTGCCCTGGGCTGTTGATCTGTTGTTGACTCATTTGGGAACTGTCTCCTAGTGTCTGAGGCTGGGGTTGACCTTCAGGTTACAGCAGCAGGAGGGTGGATTTTCTCACTGCACCGTCCCAGACCTTTCCAAGCGAGGTAGTTGCTCATTTCTCCATCCTGGAGGTGACTCTTTCTGTTTAAAAATAACCCAAATTCAACCCAGAACCTTTCACCCAGGCCGCCCTCGGTGGAGAAGCCCAGCCAGCCGATGCTCTGCAAGTCAAGCGGAAACGTTTCTGGCGGTCTAGCTCGCGATGCCGGGCTTGGGAGAGCAACCTTACGCTCTGCCGGGGAAATATTTAAGCTGGAAACCCGCTGGTGTGGATTAATGAATTGCACGCAGCCACGCAACGAGCCAGGAAAATGAATTTGGGAACAAAGAGTAACCAAATGTGACCCTCTCCTGGCACGCTGCGCCCTTGGGCGTAGCTCTGGCTGTGCTCTGTGTGTACCCCAGCACAAGGACTGTTTCCTGCACGGCTTTATTCCTCTTTTTTCCCCCCCTATAACCTGAGAGCAGCAGCAAAATGTGATCGATCCCTGGAGAAGGGCTCAGGGACGCCACAGCCATCCTCTCTGCGCCTGGCCGGGGCTCGCTTTTCGGCCAAGCTCTCGCCACCCACCACCTGGAACCCATCGCAACCGAATTGCCTTTCTCAGCCGCAGCGTCTGAAAATAGCCCCTCTGGTTTCTTTTTTTAAAAACAGTCGCCGTCCCGCGTGTCGTTACCTGCTAAAAACGTTTCTCCCGGTCCTATCAGGACGTCGGAGGAGGGAGGTCGGTTTGGTGCCTCGGCCTTTTTGGAAAGGGTGACGGTGCTTCCGCGGCCACGTGAGCTTGCCCTTGAGCTGCCCCCACCCCGGGTTCCTGCAGCCGGGCACGCGCATCCGTGGTTTTCGGGTGATGTATTTAGGATTATTTTGAAAGCGTGACCGCAGAGGTGGAGGAATCTGCCTGATGCCACCAACAGCCGCGGGAAGGATGCTCGGATGCGTCGGAGAGGCTTTAGCTTTTCCTGAGAAGCTTTTCAGCACGTAATACGTCGCCCAGGTAGCGACACGGCACCTCCAGCTGCTGGAGCCGGCAGGATTTGTACTTTTGCGGCCGATTCCCTGCCATAAATTCAAAGGGATCCCACCCTTTGATAGCTGCCTGGTCTTGCTCAGGAGGTCTTTGGGCCCACGGAGAGCCTTTTGAACCCAAGCAAAAAGCCTCTTTAATAACTTTCAGAGGGTCTTTTGATTCTGCGGACTCAAGGAGCGACTGTTAATTCACATAACGAAGTATTTAGGGTTTAATCGCGCCGCTCGGTCAAAAAAAATGGGGTTCGGTGCGCGCCGCCGCTCGTGAGTACCCAACCGCTCTGCCACGAGCGACTCCGGATGCGTTAGAATTGGTATTTGTCCTCCCTCCTTCCTTGGGGAGAAGTTACAAGGTATTTGGAGGTAATTATTGCTTTTATTCAGCGCTAAAGCAGTAATTTCAAGGGATGCATTCGAAAGCTAGCAATTTCCTGCCAGTGAGTGACAGATGTTTTGCCATACATGGGATGCGCTTTCAGGCTCCTACTAATTACGACGAAGCAAATTGGCGGTAGTTTTCTTCCCAGGCTCCCGACTCTAATTTTGCCTTCTTTTCTGCATTTTTTCGGTTTTTTCAAAGGTGAAGCCTCCGCGTTGTCACGGTAAAACCGACGCGGAGTGCAGCGCTTCCTAAATTCGCTCTTCTCTGTCCCTGCCCAGGTTCATACCCCTCGCCCAAGGCTGGGGCCACGCTGGTGGTCTACAAAGACTTGCTCGTGCTTTTCGGTGGGTGGACGCGGCCGAGCCCTTACCCTCTGCACCAGCCAGAGCGGTTCTTCGATGAAATCCATACGTACTCGCCCTCCAAAAACTGGTAAGAGCACATCTGGATTTGGAGCCCAGGCTTCGAGCCCCTGGAAACATCTGTGAGGCAGCTGGAGGAATGCCGCAGGGCGGCTCTCCGAGCCCACCTGGGAAGCCACGCACGGCCCTGGTTCCCTAGGGGTGTCTAATCCTGTCTGCGATGCTCTTGCTGAAATAATAAAAAAAAAAAGCCAAAAGAAACCCCAAGAGCACGCTGGAGGGATGGGCACGCTGCTGTCTTGGCTGCTGGTTGCTTCTGTAGGGCTCTCAACTCGTCCCCAAAATGTGCCGGGCTCCCCAAGTCGGGCGGGAAACGCGGGTGTGAAGGTTTTAAACGTGGAATTGATTTGGGTGCGAGGTCTTTGAGGAAAGCAGGAGGTACAAACCTTAACTCCCAGAGGTCTGGTTTTAGTGCTGGTCCAAAACTCACAGCTCCTGTGGCCCTCCACGGGTGATGTGCTAAAGCAAATATCTGCACCGGTTTAATAAGATCTTGGCCTTTACAGCTCCTGGACTCTTCATCAAGAATCCAGCAGTGACCGCGGCAAAGGCAGGAATTCTCCTTTTCCCTTCAAACACCGTTTGGCTGGGTTTAGACCAAGCTTTTCTCACTGGTGCTTGAGTGTGAGAAAGAAGCGAGTGCTGTATCAAAGCGGCGATAGTTCTCGCTCCTCTTTCATTGAGAACTTTCCATCATCACCAAAAGTGTCAACTACCCAATGCACTTTTGGGCAGTGTCGTTAGGACGCTGTAATTAAACCGCGCTGGAAATAATTCAGGGTGAATTTAATTGAAAGGGGCGATATTTCTAACCTGGCCGTACGGCTTTGTCATGCTTTAAAAATGTTCAGCACATTAATATTTCTAATTAGTTTCGTTATTATTTGGATCTTTTTCCCTGAGGTTTTCCTCTGTTACGTGCTCTTGAGGACTTTGCTGGCCCCTGGGATTTTAATTTTCGCCGTTCATCCAGCGCTTTCCTTTCCAGCACGACGTATGTGAATGTCTTCCTCCCTCTTTCCCTAGGTGGAACTGCATCGTGACCACCCACGGCCCCCCTCCCATGGCAGGACACTCCTCCTGCGTCATCGAGGACAAGATGATTGTCTTTGGGGGTTCGCTAGGGTCTCGACAAATGTAAGTCTGGGGTGGGGGCGTCCAAGTCTTACGAGCGAGGAGCGTGTCGTGGTGCTCCCGGGGTAGCTCCCTGCGTTTCGGGAGGAAATCTCCACGGGGTTTGGGGGGCTGCCTGCTGCCTTAGCACACCCTTTGCCTCTCGCGGTGAATCCCCTCGAGGAAAACCTGATTCTGCCATAAAACGCCATCCTCCGCTCGCGTTTCAAACTCCCAGAGGGCTTGGTTGTATCATCCACACTTGCTGTCTCACCCTTGCAGGAGCAATGACGTCTGGGTGCTGGATCTGGAGCAGTGGGCTTGGTCCAAGCCCAACATCTCTGGGCCCAGCCCTCACCCCCGAGGTGGCCAGTCTCAGGTGAGCTCTCCTGCCCTAGCTCAGCACCAGCACCCGCTGCCAAAGATAAACCAGACGCAGATTAATTCCCAGCTTCCGGGCAGCTCTCGACAAGTTGCCTGAAAGCCAGAGCCCCATTTCCAAGTTATCTTTGCAGCCTTTACCCGACGGGCCCTTGTTTTCCTTCGCCATCTGTTCCGTGAGGGTGCACTTTTCATCTCGCTATCGCTCGGGCAGGTACCGCGCCGTGCCTTGCGCGTGACTCAGAACCCTAACGAGCGTTTCTAGAAAACAAATTGCTGTTTTAACCCAGCCGCTGTTCCCCGTGGCGTTTCAGATCAATGAAGCGTTATCACAAGTGGGTTTGGCTCTGGGCCCTTTTGATTTCTCCGCTCTCCCCGTTCTCCGCTCGAGCGACGACGCCGGGTTGTACCCACGGGTCTGGCAGCGCCTTTTTGGTTGCCTGCCCGGGGCAGGGTGCTCGTCGGAGTCACCCGGCTTGGTGCAGGCGTTTCTGTCCCAGCCAGCATTCCTGGCAGCCCCTCATGGTCCCCAGATTGGATGGTCAGTGGTTCCCAGCATGCGGTTGTTCTCAGCCTCGCTGAGAAAAGATCTGATGGATCATGCTCGGACTGGAAAAGGAGCCTTTGTGAGACGCCCACCTCCAGCATCTGACAAATACAGCTGCAAGCACAGGCCCTCCCAGGCAATCTGTCCACTCTTATTTGAAGAGGGGCATTGAGTCCCCAGCGCTTTGGCCCAGCTTCAGGAAGGGCATTTGCTCTCCTCTATAAGAAGAGTTACTTTGCGAGCTGTTTGGGACCAGGCAGCGGGGTGAACCCCGCATCCCGCTTCGCCTCAGGCCCAGTAAAACCGGCTCTCCATCCCGGCTCCGCTCCTCATCCCAGGGCAGACAAAACTCGGCAGCGTCTGAGAAGCCGTAACCTGGCTCTGCCTTCACTTGGAGGCCTTGCTGGAAGCGTCGGGGACGGCTTCGCGTCCTTTCCCGTCTGAAACGCTCTGTTCTTTGTCTCCCTCCAGATCGTGATAGACAACGAAACCATTTTAATCCTCGGTGGCTGTGGTGGTCCCAATGCAGTGAGTATCCCCGGGGGGAGCGCGGGCGTGAACTTGCACGCATCTCGCTGTAACAGAGCCCTGGGTGCTGGATTGGGGAGGGGGGAGCTCTGCGTGTTACCCAGGTGGCATTTTATCCTGCAAATCTGGGCGCCCACATGGTAGATTTTCCAGAGAAGCTCTCTTAGCTATTGCTGGAGCTACTTTAATTAAGCAAAAAGCACCCCAGGCGCTATCCGAGCAGCTTGCTGAGGTTAATTGAACCTCGGAAGAATTAGCCTTGATTTTATACTGAGGTAGGAGATGGAGATGAAGGGATTTGTCCATGGCTGCAGTAGGGTGTAGTCACTCCTGGGTGGTCACATCCCGATCTGGGTCACCGTTCCTCTGTCTGCAGCAGCAAAGCACCGCTCCTGCCTCTGACGGGCCATTCTCAGCAGCAGCCCAGGCTCTTAAATCTCAACCCGGGCTGCTAAATCCCTCTCGCGCTTTTCTTCGCAGCTGTTTAAAGACGCCTGGTTACTGCACATGCACGCGAACCCCTGGACGTGGCAGCCGCTCAAGGTGGAGAACGAAGACCACGGAGCTCCGGAGCTCTGGTGCCATCCTGCCTGCAGGGTATGGCCGTGCTGGGGTCTCTGCTCCCTTGTACATAGCTGTTGACCTTTATCGCCCGCCCAGAACACTCCGTCTCCCCGTATTTTTTTGCTCGAGATGGGGTCACCCCGTCGTTGGTAACCTGTTACCTCCCCTTCTCCCCTTCCAGGTGGGACAGTGCGTCGTGGTCTTCAGCCAAGCTCCCAGTGGGAGGGCCCCGCTGAGCCCCAGCTTGAACTCTCGCCCCTCTCCCATCAGCGCCACGCCGCCCGCCCTGGTCCCCGAAACGCGGGAATACCGCTCACAGTCACCCGTCAGGAACACGGACGAAGCTCCCTGCGTCAACGGCCGCTGGGGCACCTTGCGACCCAGAACACAGAGGCAGACACCCTCGGGATCGCTGGAAGGCAGCTTGTCCCCGGCCAGAGGGGACAGTTCCCCCATACTCAACGGTGGGAGTTTGTCACCTGGAGCCGTGGCAGCCGGCGGCGCCTCCTTGGACAGCCCCGTGCAGGTCGTGTCGCCCAGCACCCCTTCGGCGGCCGAAGGATACGACCTCAAAGTCGGGCTCGCCCTGCCGCCGCGCCGGGGATCGTTGCCGGAGCAGAAAGACCTACGGTTGGGATCCATCGACCTGAGCTGGGAACAGAAACCGGCTTCCATCCTCTGCCAGATGGACGGCGTGGAGGGCAGGACGGTCGGCGCGAGCGTGAGGAACCCCCCCCGAGCAAACCAATGGCATCCACACCCCTCCCCACGTCGCCAGCTCCCTCCCGGGGGCCGTCTCCCCCAGCGCGCTCCGGAGAAGCTTGGAGGCCGTCAAAGCCCTCTCTTCCAAAAGCTCCTCGGCTTCTGCGGCCTTGAGCCCTCCCCTCGCTTCTTCCCCGGGCTCCCCGGGCGCCGAGACGGGCTCCGCGGCGCGGCCGGGCTCGACGCAAGGCGACGGCCATTCCTTACCTCCCATCGCCCGTCGCCTGGGCCACCACCCTCCCCAATCCCTCAACGTGGGGAAGCCTTTGTACCAGAGCATGAACTGCAAACCCATGCAGATGTACGTGCTGGACATAAAAGACACCAAGGAGAAGGGACGAGTCAAATGGAAAGTTTTCAACAGCAGTTCGGTGGTGGGGCCGCCCGAAACCAGTTTACACACGGTGGTGCAAGGCCGAGGGGAGTTAATCATATTCGGTGGCCTCATGGACAAGAAACAGAACGTGAAATACTATCCCAAAACAAATGCCTTGTACTTCGTGCGAGCGAAAAGATAATGCGGCCCGAGCCCTTCGCCGCCGTCACCTCCTCCCCTCCCTCCCCGGGGCTCTCCCCTCTCTCCTTTCCAAGCCCTTAACTCTGTCACGCAGGCGTCCAAACTGTGAATTAGGGAGCAAGACACCAATAAAGTCCAAGCAAAACCTCCAGCGCTTCCCTGCCGCTTCCCAGTAAGATCCCAGTTAAACGAATCGTGTTTACAGGCGGGGAAGGACCCGCGCTGCTGCCCTCCGAGCTGAGGTGGAGAAATCTGCCGGCCCGGAGCCTCCTGAGGTTGGTTTTTATTTTCGAGAGGCTTCGTATCTCTCCAAAACTCCTCGCAGAATGTGAGCAAAAGTGGGTTTTTTTCCAAACAAACCGCACACCGGCAGGCAGGAGGCTGTTAGCTTGCACACAATATTTTTTCTCAATGCTTGACTCCGTAAAGAAAACGACAGCAATACCCCACCAGGAACCTGCAAACTTTTGCTCGACACAAAAATGATGCCTTTTCTTTTGGTTTTTTTTTTTAGCCTCTCACCCCTCCAGCCTGCCACTTGCATTCCTGTCCTCCGTCCAGGACCGTAAGAAGGAAGAAAGGACAGGTTTTTTTTGCGTGAATATGCCAAAAATATTAAAAAATAGTTGGGGGTTAGTGTCCTCCCATCCCTGCCCTGTGCTGAGTCAAGCTGGATCAGGCTTCGACATGAGCTCTGATCCCTCCCGATCAGCGAATAAACCTCACCGCTTCCTCTCGAAATCCAATTTAGGTGAGAAATCTGTCTGCCGACTCCTTTCTAGACTTGAAGGTTTTGTTTCGCTCAACCGCCCAAACCCATTCAAGGCTGAACCAGCACTTCGTAGCCTCGGACCAAGCTGATTCTTTTTTTTTTTATTTAATTCCTTTTTTTTTGCAGCCAAAAAGATGACTGTTGGTAAATTTGAGGGCGTGAGCAGCCGCCGCGTCAGCGACCGCGCCTCGTCTTTGCACGTGCCTCCTTCCGCAAAGATTCCAACCGATTAAACCCCGACGGGATTGAACCCGTGCGTCCTCCCGGAACAACCTCCCTTTCCTTTTCCCCGCCACGAGCTGATGGAGGGAGTGGGGAAAACCACGTTTTTTTTGGTCAACAACCCAAAAAGTAGGGAACCCTCCCCAAAACCGGCAGTGCCATGACGTGGCCCCTTCTATATTTTCTTTTTCTTCCTTCCTCCATCCCCACTGAGCTTTTTGCCGGTCAGAGCCTTAAATCGCCCCCCAGCCGCGTGGGGATGGGGAGGGTTTGGCTTCATCTGCGGCATTAATAAATAAACCTGTAAATAAATCCCTCGCTAAATCCCACCCCCGCCCCAAAACCGTCTTTGATTTGTCCTCCAAGAAGGCAAAATTAAAATATTTTTTTTTTTTTTTTACCCCCCAAAACCTCAGGAGCACCGAGGGGGATCCGTCAAATCTTTCTTCTCCGTGGGGAAGGAGGTGTGCGGGGCTTCGGCGTCGATTCCTTCCTCCCTTTGCATGTAAACCCTCACCCCAAAATTAAAAAAAAAAGTCAAAAACGGGATGGCCAGCAGCTCGCCCTTTGAGTCGACAAATTCAGAGCATCCCTCGAGGAGCTTTTTTTTCCCAGTCTCCATCCTCAACCGCTCCCACAATCCCCCCAACCGGCCCCAAAACCCCAACTGGGGTGAAAAAAAAAAAACCAACCCCAACTGGCCCCAACCCCGCCGAGCGGCCGGGGCCCGTCGCTGTCCCCAAAAGGTGAGAAATTCATCCCAAATTTTGACACGTGCACACCCACCCCCCCCCGCCGTGAGCCGCTGGTGCTGTGAGCGAGGTGTGTGTCCCCCTCCCCGCGACTCAGGTGTCCCCCCCCCCTCAAGTTGTCACCCCGGGCTCGGCCGAGCGTAGGAATGAAAAGCGATTTTCGGTGGTATTTAAAATCTTGTGTACATTTTTCTTTTCTTTTTTTTTTTTGGGGGGGGGGGGGTGTTAATGGGTTCCCCCCCCCCCCTCCCCATCCCGATGAATTTTTAGCAGTTTAACAAATAAAAAAAAGGAAAAGAAACGGCTGGTTTGTTCCTTTCGGGGAGGGGGTGTGAAGCTGTGGAGAGAAACCCCCCCCCCAAAGGTTTGGGGGTAATGGGGGGAGGGTGGGATTTGGGGTCCTTTTTGGGTTAAAAAAGGGAATATTTCTGCCAGGAGCAATAGGGCGGGAAAAGGGGGTGCACAGGGTTCGGGGGGGAGCTGCAAAAGGGGGAGAAATTGAGGGTTTGGGCACCCCAAAGTCTCCCGAGGGTGGAGGTGGGGGGCGGGGACCCCCGAATCTCACCGGTACCGGGGGAGGGGGTGTCCCCAAAGGGCCCACAGGGCCGGGAACCCCCACAGGCCCCCCCACCCGCGGGGTCGGGGTCTCTCCCCCTTCTGCGCATGCGCGCTGCCGTGGGCGGGGTTATCCCTGTAGCCACGCCCCCTCGCGTGACGTCACGCGGAACGGGCCGCAGGTGAGGCGCGGGCCGCGCCTTAAAGGGACGGCGCCCGCGGGGGGGTGGGGGGAGCGTTGAGTCGCCTTTGGGGGGTTTTGGGGTGCAGCGAGCGTGGAGGGGGGCAAGGGGCCTGTGGGGGGCTGCTGAGACCCTGGGGGGGGAGCAGAGGAGCCACAGGGGGGCACAGGGACCTGAGAGAGGGGTCAGGGGCCACCTGGGGGGGTGCAGAGAACGAGGGGGGGGGGGGCACAAAGGCCCCATGGGGGGTAACAGAGGCCCCATAGGGGGGTGCAGAGGCCCCATGGGGGGTGCTGGGAACGGGGAGGGGTGCAGGGACCCCATGGGGAGGTGCAGGGGTCCGGGGAGTTAACAGAGACCCCATGTGGGGGTGCAGGGACACCAAAGTGTGACACTGAGACCTGCGAGAGGCCCCCATGGGAGGGGGGTTAGTGACCCTTTGAGGGGGTGAGGGATGCGGGGGGGGTTTGGGGAGCACATGGGGGGGATGTTGGTATCCTGGGGGGGGGTGTTTGGACCCCTGGGGGGGGGGTCGAGGACCCCAACGGGGAAAGAGAGGCCCTAGGGGGGCTGGCAAGAGCCCCGTGGTGGGGTTTGGGACCCCGTGGGAGGATGCTGAGTCGCTGGGGGGGGGTGAAGGGATGCTGTGGGGGGTCAGAAGGGGACCCCTGTGTCCCCAAGCTGTGGGGTGCAGTGACCCCATGGGGGAAGAAGGGGGTTGTCTCCCCTGTACCCCCAGGTCTGGGGGGGCCGCATGGCGGCACGGGAGGGATCGGTGCTGGAGCCGGGCTGGCTCCTCTCCCCCGATGGCCGCCCCTACCTGGACTCCATCCTTCGGAAGAACCAGCGGAGACTGTTCGGTGAGCCTCCCTCCGCACCCCCCCCTTAAAAAAAGGGGTGCCAGCACCCCAAAAAACCTGACCCACACCTCTCCACACACCAGCTCTGCTGGAGCGCCCGGTGCTGCCCCCCGCCTTGGCCGCCCCCACCGTCACCTACAAACTCTTCCTCTCCGGCAAGAGCGGCGTCGGCAAGACGGCTTTGGTGGCCGCGCTGGCGGGGACCCTCGTGCCCCACGTCCACCATGACACCCTGGGTACGTCACGCAAGGGGGGACACAGCGCTCCCCTGATGTCACCTGAGGGGTGACCGTCTGTGTGTGTGTGTGTCCCCAGGCATAGAGGTCACCACGGTGTACTGGCCGGCGAAGCCGCGGGCCAGCGGCCGCCCCGTCATGTTCCAGCTCGATTTTTGGGATTGTGGGGACGGAGCCTTGAAAAAATTCGAATATCTCATGCCCGTGAGTCGATGGGGGACACAAATTCAGAGCAAGTGGGGACACACACGCAGGGACCCCCTCCCCATGATGGTGGTCACCCCGCCTTGGCCAGGCTTGTAAGGAGGAAGCGGACGCCATCCTGTTCCTCTTCTCCTTCACCGACCGCTCGTCCTTCGAGGACCTGCCGGCCCAGATGAGCCGGGTCATCGGCCCCGACGAAGAAAAGCTCCTTAGGGTGGTCGTTGGCACCAAGTATCCTTCTCTGGGCGGCCCTCAGGGGGTCTGCATCCCCCCACAGATGGGTTTGTACCCTCATGGTTTGCACCACTTGACATCTCAGTAGGCTGAGAATGTGAACACTTCGTTACACGGATGGATTCGCAGCTCCTGCTTATTTTTCTAGGGTTTGGGGGGAATTTTTTAGGGAGTCGGTGCCTCCCTTGATCATGCGGGTCCCCCCACAAGTGGGTTTGCACCCTGTGTTTCACACTGCTCAGTGTCTCACCAGGCTGAGAACGTGCACACTTCATTACACCGATGGATCAACCGCTCCCGCTTATTTTTACGGGGTTTGGGGGGGATTTTTCAGAGTGTTGGTGTTTCCCTTGACCATGTGCCCCCCCCTCCCCAAACTCAGATTCGACCTGTCCCCGCAGGCGGATGTGACAGAGGCCGATGTGACGGCTTTCGAGGAGGCGTCGGGGCTCCTGGTGCTGCGGGCGGGCAACAAGCCAGGGATGCGGGGCGGGCGTGGGGACCTGGCCCGGGTGGCCCCCCTCCTTGATGCCCTGGTCGAGGGCCTTTGGCGGCGGGATCAAATCGCTGCCGGCGTTGCCCCGGGGGGCAAGGAGTCCCCCCCTACCTGAACCCCATCTTGCAGGGCAGGTTTTGGGGGGCGGGGAGGGGGTCTCTGTGGCACTGGGGGCCCCTCACCGTGGCCCCTGGCCTCCCCCTCTCCCCATTAAACAGCGCTGCCTGGCCCTGGTGTGTGCCCTGAGTCATCCGATTTGGGGTGCTGGGGATTTGGGGGGGCAGTGGGATCATGGAGGGGGGTACTGGAGATTTGGGGTGCTGGGGATTTGGGGGGCAGTGGGATCATGGGGGGGGTACTGGAGATTTGGGGTGCTGGGGATTTGGGGGGCAGTGGGATCATGGGGGGGTACTGGAGATTTGGGGTGCTGGGGGATGTGGGGTGCTGCAGGATTTGGAGTGCTGGGTGGTGTTTGTGCTGGGGGTGCTGGAGATGCTGCGGGATTTGGGGGGCTGCAGGATTTGGGGGGGCTATAGATGATGTGGGATTTGGGGTGTCGAGGGGTGCTGGAGGTTTGGAGGGATTTGGTGTGATGGGGGACACTGGGAATTTGGGATGCTGCGAGTCCTGAGGGATTTGGGGTGACGGGGAGGAGGGCGCTGGGGGATTTGGGTTGGGGGGTGCCGTGCTGGAGGGTTTGGGGTGCTGTGAGCGAAGCAAGATTTGGGGTGCTGGGAGATTTGGGGTGCTGGGGCCCGATGCATGTCCCCCCCCCCCAGCCCGAATCCAGACATTCCCCCCTCCCAGCGGAAACCCCGCAGTATTTTTAGGCCGGAAAAAGCCGATTTCTGGTCCGGCCTTTTTCCGGACGCGGGAAAGGAGCGGGGGGGGGGGCGCCGGGCCGCGCCCCCCCCCAAACCAGCCACCCCCGCCCGCCCTGTTACTCCCCGCCCCCTCCTCCCAGTAACTTACTGGTGGGCGGGGGGGGAGGGACCGGTAGTAGCCGCTTGGCCACGCCCCCCTTCAGCCATTGGCTGCCGCCCCCCCGCCTTTCCCACGCCGCTTCATGAATGAAAAGGGGGGGGCGGGGGGGGGGGGGATATGTTTGACCCCTTCGAGGGGGTGCACACGGGGTGGGGGAGACTAATGGGGACCCAACCCCTCCAAAATAACCCCTCTCTCAACCCTCCTCTCTTCCCCTCCGCGAGGTCGGGCCCTCCCCAGTGCCTTACTGGTGGATACTGGGAGAGGCTGCTGCCCCTTTAAGAGCGGGCGTGGCCGCGTGACGTCAGCGGGGCATGAATGAACAGGAGCGGGGAGCTCAGCGCCACACGCCCCGCAGCGCTCGCGCCGCCGGTTGCGGGGTGCACCCAGGGACCCCCCCCCCCCAAAAACCCACCTCCCGCCATGGCGGGCACCCCCCCCGGCCTTCACCCTCCTCTTCCTCACCGCCCTCACCCCCCTGGCAGCCGAGGAAGGTGAGCTCCACGCTTATTTTTTGGGGGGGAGCACCCCAAAAAACACTTTTTTTGGGGGGGAGCACCCCGAAAAAGCACTTTTTGGGTTGCTGGGGGTAGGGGAGGGTGAGTGCTGGGTGCGCACCCAAAGGGGTGCGGCGGGTTTGGGGTAAGTTTGGGAGGTTTCGGGGAGGCTGAGAGGTTGGGATGGGGGGGCTGGAGGAGCCGTGTGTGTCCCCGAGTAATGGAGGAAGGGGGGAACCCCCCCCAAAAAAAATAAGGGGTGCCCATGGGTGCGGCGGTGAATTACCGGCTGCCGGGGCGCGTTGTTTTTTTTTTGGGGGGAGCGAATAATTGGGGTGAGCGGAGTTAAAAAAGTGGGGGGAAAAAGTTTAAAGGGAGTGGGGGGGGAGGTAAAAGGGAGGGAGGGAGCGAAAAGGGAGAAAAAATTAAAATAAAAGGAAGAAAAAGTTAAAGTAGGAGGAAAAAAAGTTGAAATCTGGGAGTTCGGGGCAACTTTTCCCACGCTGAGCATCCGGCTCCCACCCCGGTGCGACTGCGGCTGGGTGTCCCCCCCAAAAAAAGTCCGGCGGGGTGGAGGGGATTACCCTCTCCCCTAAAAAAAAACCCAAAAAAAAAGATAAAAAAGGGAGAAAATCCTCCGAAATAGGTGCATTTTGCTGGGGTTGGGCCGGGCAGGATCCGGCCGGGGGAGCTGCGAAACAATGTCAGGAAAACCCCAAAAAGTGCTGGGAAAAACAAGGAGCCTCCCGGCAGCCTCCGCCGGCCGAGGTTTGGGCTCAGTCTGGGGGAGTTTGGGCCCCCCCTACACCCCAAAAAAAGTGGGTTTTTACAATATACATTTAATTGTTTTAAAAAATGAGATTTCTTAAAAGCTCCGAAGGGTTTAACCAAATGCAAAGAAATCAGAGGATTGGGAGGTGCTTTTGGGTGGGAAATACTCCCCTAAAAAGATAAAAGAGGGGTAAAAAACCCTAAAACGTAACTTTTTTCAAGCACGGGGAGGGGAGAAAGGTGGAGGGGGGGTGCCCCTGCAGCCAGGACCCCCAAGCACCCCGACACGGCTGCGGGATTTGGGGCACATTCCCCGAGTGCCGATTCCTGAGAGGGATCCTGGGGGCTTTTGGGGGGGAAAAAAAGTGTTGGGAAGAGGGGGGTGGGCTGCTCCCCGTCGTTTGGAAAAGGTGAAATGTGGTGGGATGGGGAGGTTGGGGGGTGCTGGATGCCCCCCGCTGGGTGCTGCACAGCCCAGCTTGAGGTTTGGGGTGCAGATGTGGAGGGCGGCTGTGGTGAACGTGGTGGTGATGATGAAGGTGGCGATGGCGATGAAGGTGGTGATGGCGGCAGTGGTGCCGATGCGGAGGGGGACAGTGACGGCAGTGGTGTAGGGGCTGCAGATGGGGGTGGGGATGGTGGAGGTGACGATGGCCACGGTGGTGGCACTGGAGGTGTCGGTGGCTGTGGTAATGGCCGTGTTGATGGATGGTGATGGCCACGATGATGGGTTGACAGATGGTGATGGCCATGTCGGTCGTGGCGCTGGAGGTGGCGATGGCCCTGCTGGTGGTGGCAGCACTGGTGGTGACAATGGCCATGGTGGTGGAGGTGCTGACAGCTGTGGTGGTGGCCGTGGCCGCTGATGGCACTGGAGATGTCTCTGTCGGTGACGATGACGATCGGGGGTGCAGGCGGTGATGGCACCGCAGGTGGCAACGGCCCCGGTGGCCCCAGGCATGGGCGTGCCCTTGGGTGCTGCGCCCCTTGACTCAACAGCCCCACGTTCCTCCCCTGACTCACCCCCACTGCGGCCCCTGGGGAGGGGGGGACACAGGGTGTGGGGAGGGAACTCCCTGCAGAGAACCCCCCAACTCATCTCACGCGCCAGCCCCCCCGTCGGCTTTCCGCTCTCCGGAGGCACGCGGGGGGAATTCCAGCCGCAGGAAAGCCGGGATATCCGCCCCGGCATCCTTCCTGACCCTGGGCACGGTGCGGGGGGGGACGGAGCCACTCATGTGTGTCCCCAACCATCTTTTTGGGGTTCCCCCCTCTTCAGATTTTACCCTCTTGGGGCACATCACGAGCTCGCCCGTTCTCAGCAGAAGAGTTTTGGGGTGGCGGGATGGGGGGGGACACACACGCATCAGTTGCCGAAACTCCCCCTCCCCGGCGGCGGCCTGAACCCGGGCGTCCGGGCGCATTCCTGGGGGGTGATTCACCGAGCTGGGGGGGGGGGGGGGCACCCCTCGGCGCTTCCCTCCCGGCCCTTCTCGGCGGCCTCCTCTTCCTCTACCGGGATCCGGCCACCGCCCTCGCCGGCATGTCCCGGCAGGTCTGCCCGGGCTCGGCCCTGCCTCGGTTTCCCCTCTTCTTGGGAGGGGTTGGGTGTTGGTTCCTGGGGGTCTTCTGCTAGGGGTGCCAAGGGAATGTGTTGGACCTGGGGACATCTGTGGGTCCAGAGGACATCCGTGGGTCCTGGGAGTGTTTGCAGGTCCAAGGAACGCCCGTGGGTCCAAGGGGTGTATTGGTGGCACCTGCAGGTCCTGGGAATGTCGCTGGATCCCAGGGATGTCTGTGGGTCCTGGGGAGTGTTCACTGGTCCTGAGGAACATCCATGGGTCCAAGGGGTGGCACCTGCAGGTCCCGAGAACACTCATGGGTCCTGGAAGACATTCGTGGATCCTGGGGGACGCCCATGGGTCCAAGGGACATCTGTGGGTCCCAGGCATCTATAAGTGGCACTTGCAGTTCCTGAGGACGTCTGTGGGTCCTGGGGGACATCTATGGGTCCCAGAGACATCCATGGGTCCTGGGGGTGTATTGGTGGTACCTGCAGGTCCTGGAGCCATCCATGGGTCTCAGGGACATCTGTGGGTCCAAGGGGTGTACACCTGGGTCACGAGGACATCTCTGGATCCTGGGGGACATCCATGAGCCCAGGGGCATCTGTGGATCCTGAGGGCTTCTGTGGGTCCAGGGGACATCCAGGAGACCCAGGGGCATCTGTGGGTCCTGCAGGACGCCCACGGCTCCCAGGGACACCCGTGGATCCAAGGGCTGTATTGGTGGCACCTGCAGGTCCTGGGGCCATCTCTAGGTCCCGGTGGCATCTCCCAGGCTTTGCGCTTGCCCCACTGACAGCCCTCTCCTCCCGCAGTGGTCCTGCTGGACTTCGCCAAGGCGCAAGGGGAGCTGGGCTGGCTCACCCAGCCCTACGGCAAAGGGGTGAGCACCCGGGGACCCCACGTTCAGCCCACACCAGGGATGGGGATGGGGACCTCCCTGGGGATGGAAATGGGGACCTCCATAGGGGTGGGAGTAGGAACACCCATGGGGATGGGGACAGGGACCTCCATGGGGATGAGGACACTCATGGGGGAGCTCTATGGGGCTCCTTGGGACCTGAGTGGAGATGGGGACACCCACTGGGTTGGGGACATCCGTGGAGATTGGGTTGGGGATGTCCATGGGCAGGGGGAGCTCCATGGGGTTGGGGATATCCATGAGGGTTGGGGAACTCCATGGGGCTGGAGACACTGATGGAGATGGGGACATCGGTTGGGATGGGGACCTCCATGGGGACAGGAACACCCATGATTATAGAGACAGGGACATCCACGGGGACGTGAACAAGTGCATCCCTGAGCACCAGGGGCACCACCCACCCTGCCTCAGTTTCCCCCTGCCATAGCCCCCATTTCTCTCTCTCTCTCTCTCTCGGGACGGGCAGTGGGACCTTCTGCAGAACATGCTGAACGACTCCTCGATCTACATCTACTCGGTGTGCAACGTGCTGGAGGGCGAGCAGGAGAACTGGCTCCGCACCAACTGGATCTACCGCGGCGTGGCCCAACGCATCTTCATCGAGCTCCAGTTCACCGTCCGCGACTGCAACAGCTTCCCCACCGCCGGCGGCGGCAACTGCAAGGAGACCTTCAACCTCTACTACGCCGAATCCGACGTCGATTACGGCACCAACTTCCAGAAACGCCAGTTCAAGAAGATCGACACCATCGCCCCGGATGAAATCACCGTCCAGGAGGATTTCGTCTCCCGCAACGTCAAGCTCAACGTCGAGGTGCGCTCGGTGGGGCCCCTCCGCCGGAAAGGCTTCTACTTGGCCTTTCAGGACTTGGGAGCCTGCGTGGCTTTGCTCTCCGTGCGGATTTACTACAAGCGCTGCCCGGCCGTGGTGCAGGGGATGGCCCGTTTCCCCGCCACGGTGGCCGGCGTCGAGTCGCAGACCTTGGCCGAGGTGCGGGGCACGTGCGTGGAGGAGGCGGTGGCCGAGCGAGCCCCGGCGCTGCACTGCAACGCCGACGGCGAGTGGCTGGTGCCCATCGGCGAGTGCCTGTGCCGGGCCGGCTACCAGAAAGCGGGAGAGACTTGCCAAGGTAAGGCTTGGGGGGGGTGGGGAGTCTTGGGGCTGAGGACACACCAACTCGGTGCATGCCGGGGGGTAAAAAAGACAGGAGGGGGAGGTGTTGGAGAAACGAGGTCTTGAAATTCCCCCGTCCGGGATCCTCTGCTTCGAGCATCACTTGTGCGGCGAGTGCGGCGGGGCTCAGCCGGGTGGGCTTGCAGGGTAGGGGGGTTCCCCCCCCCGGTAATAATGGAAGTGGCAAAAATAAGGTGAAATAACACTAAAATTGTCATCCTGGTCAAATTGGCATCCCGGTTTGGAGAAATGAGAAATAATAGGAGTGACAAAAATAAGGTGAAATACCCTAAAATCCCCACTCCGGGTGTGGAAAAATGAGGGCTTGGCCCCAAATTGGATCCTCAGCCTGGGGCGTCACTAGTGCAGCGAGTGCGGCAGGGCTCTGCTGGGAGCTGGCTGGTCTTGGAGAGGGGGGTTGTCTGCAGTAATAAAAAAAAAAAGTAAAAATAAGGTGAAATGCCCTAAAATCCCCACTCTGGGTGCTCAGGGGTGGGAGTGGGGAGGTGATATGCCCCCCCAGACCCTCCTGGCTGAGGGTGCTGTGGGTGGGACGGAGGGATTTGGGCTCTCACCGGTTCACTCTGTGTGTGTTCCCCATCCCCCAGCTTGTCCCCCCGGCTCCTTCAAGGCCACAGCGTCCCTGGGGGGCTGCCAGCCCTGCCCCCCCCAACACCCTGCCCTCCCCGGCCGCCGCCTCCTCCTGCCCCTGCCAGGACGGCTTCTTCCGCGCCCCCCATGACCCTCCCGAGGACCCCTGCACCCGTAAGTCACCTTTTGTTGCTTTTAGGTGTGGAGGGAAACTGAGGCACGGTGTCACCATCCTCTGACCCCTCCCTTCTCTGCTCTCTGTGTCCCCCTCCCCGGTCCGCCAGGTCCCCCCTCGCCCCCGCAAGGCGTGACAGCCGTGGGGCTGGGGGCCGCCGTGCAGCTCCGCTGGTCCCCCCCTGCTGACACGGGAGGCCGTGGGGACGTCACCTACAGCGTCACCTGCGAGCAGTGCTGGCCCGAGAGTGGAGAGTGCCGCCCCTGCGACGGGGGGGGTCCGCTACTCGCAGCCCCCCCGGGGGCTGACGGCGACGGGGGTCACCGTCACCGACCTGGAGCCACACGTCAACTACACCTTCACCGTTGAAGCCCGGAACGGGGTGTCACCCCAGAGCCACCACCGGAGCGTGGCCACCGCCACCATCAGCGTCAACCAGACGGGTGAGTGGCCGCCAGCATCTCCCACACCTTCCCTGTCACCCATGGGGACACCTCCATGACGTCCCTTGTCCCCCGCGGCAGAGCCCCCCCGGGTGACATCGGTCAGCTTGGACGGACGGACGGCCACCAGCTTGGTCCTCTCCTGGACGGTGCCGCTGCGGCAGCAGAGTCGGGTCTGGAAGTACGAGGTCACCTACAGCAAGAAGGTCTGTCCCATGTCATGGCTTCAGCCCAACTGCCCCCAAATCCATCACCTCCATTTATGTCACCTCCATCCTTGCCCACATCCGTGACACCTCCACCCATGTCATCCCTCCATCCACATCACCTCCATCCTTGCTCTGATCCGCGTCACCACTCCATCCGCGTCACCTCTCCATCCATGTCACCTTCATCCTCACCCCCACCTGTGTCACCCCTCCTTTCTCCTTCCATGTCACCTCTCCATTCATGTCACCTTCGCCCGTATCACCCCTCCATCCACATCACCTTGCCCACATCCACGCCATCCATCCGTGTCAACCCCCGTCCGTGTTGTCTCTGTCCTTGCTCCCATCCATGTCACCCCCACCCACGTCACCCCCACCCGTGTCCCCAGGTGGACGAGAACAGCTACTCAGTGCTGCGCTGTGAGGGCACCTCCGTCACCCTCCCCAAGCTGTCCCCTGCCACCACCTACGTGGTGCGGGTCCAGGCGCTCACCCCGGACGGCCACGGCGCCTTCAGCCCCCAGCACGAGTTTGAGACCCTGCCTGAGGGTGAGGACCGAGGGTGGGCGCAGGATTTGGGGGTGGGCAGGGGGAGTTCGGGGGGTGCCTGGTTCACTCACCCTGAATTGTCCCCGCAGGCACCGAGGCCATGGCATCTGCCGCCGTCATCAGCGGCTCCGTCACTGGTGTCCTCTTTGTCCTTATCCTCTTGGCCACTCTCCTCTATGTTCTCCGGAGGTAAGGAGATTAAAAAACCCAACACAACCTCCCCTCAAACCCTAAAGACCGGTTTTCCTCCACCAAAAATGGGCGAGGGGGGATTTTTCGGGGAACCAAACGCTGCTGTTCCACAGGAGGAGGAGATCGCGGCCGCGCCAGTCTGCCGAGGACGTCTACTTCTCCAAGTCAGGTGAGCAGTGGGGTGGTGGGCTCAACAGGGGTGGGTGAGGGGTGACGTGGGTGCTGACCACCCCCATGGCACCCCACAGACCAGCTGAAGCCCCTCAAGACCTACGTTGACCCACACACCTATGAAGACCCCAACCAAGCCATGCTCAAGTTCACCACCGAGATCCCTCCGTCCTCCATCACCCGCCAGAAGGTCATCGGCGCTGGTAGGTCCTCAGGTGGCTTCGTCACCCTCCAAACACCCCAAAAGTGAACCAGGGTGGGTGGGTTAAGCATGTCCCCCCCCCTTTCCTCTGAGCAGGTGAATTTGGAGAGGTCTACAAGGGCACCCTGAAGCGTGGCAAGAAGGAGGTGCCGGTGGCCATCAAGACCTTGAAGGTGGGCTACACGGAGAAGCAACGGGTGGACTTCTTGAGCGAAGCCGCCATCATGGGCCAGTTCTGCCACCACAACATCATCCGCCTGGAAGGAGTCGTCTCCAAGTGTGAGTCCCGTCTCCACCCACCCCCAAAAAAACCCCAATTTCCCTGCAAAACACCCCCAAAACCCCACTATATAAAAATAGGGTGTTTTGAGCAACAATGGGTGGGGGAGTTTGGGGCTTTTTTTGACTTGTTTTGGGTCTCTTTTTTTTTTTCTGTACAGGCAAACCCTTCATGATCATCACAGAGTACATGGAGAATGGCGCGTTGGATAAATTCCTGCGGGTAGGTGAAACCCGGTGACAACGTGCCCCCCCCGAGCAAGGATTCTTGGGTGGTGGACCTACCAAAACCCATCATGGGAGGTGGGCCAAGAGGTGTGATTCGAGGCCGGATTTTCCTCTTTTTCCCTAGGAAAAAGAGGGGGAGTTTGGTGTCATCCAGCTCGTGGGGATGTTGAGGGGCATCGCGGCCGGCATGAAATACTTGGCCAACATGAATTACGTCCATCGGGACCTGGCCGCCCGGAACATCTTGGTCAACAGCAACCTGGTGTGCAAAGTGTCCGATTTTGGGCTCTCGAGGGTGTTGGAAGACGACCCTGAAGCCACCTACACCACCAGCGTAAGTGCCACCGCGGTTGCCCATGGGTTTGGTGACTCTTTTGGGGCGGTGCGGCGTTGACCCCGCTGTCGCCGTAGGGCGGGAAGATCCCCATCCGCTGGACGGCCCCCGAAGCCATCTCCTACCGCAAGTTCACCTCGGCCAGCGACGTCTGGAGCTACGGCATCGTCATGTGGGAGGTGATGTCCTACGGCGAGCGCCCCTATTGGGACCTCTCCAACCACGAGGTGAGCGCCCCTCTCCTCCGCCGCCCGAAAGGGCTGCTCACGCTTCGCAAGGAGCGCCGCCCGACCTCCTCCTCCTCCTCCTCCTTCTCCTCCTCCTCGCAGGTGATGAAGGCCATCAACGAGGGCTTCCGCCTCCCCGCCCCGCTGGACTGCCCCTCCGCCATCTACCAGCTGATGATGCAGTGCTGGCAGCAGGACCGCGCCCGGCGCCCCAAGTTCCCCGACGTCGTCAGCATCCTCGACAAGCTCATCCGCGCCCCCGAGGCGCTGCGCGCCCTGGCCGACTTCGACCCGCGGTGAGACACCGAACGGGGGGCACCCACATCAAAATCAAAAAACAACGACAACAACAAAAAAAGGGGGGGGCGATTCACCCTCGCACCCTGAAAACGTTTCGGGCGTCATTTCCTGTGAGACCCAGGAATTCTTCCGCGTCTCTGCGTCCTCGCCGCGCTTTTTTTGTGTCTTTGCCATTTTTTTTATCTTTTTTTTGGGGCATTTCTGCTTTGCCTGTTGTGCCTCAGCCTTTCCGGGCTGGTTTTGCACCTCCTCGCGTGGCTCTTTGCCTCTTTGACGCGCTTTTCATGTCTTCTTTTTTTTTTTTTGAGCTTTTGTGTCCTCCCCTCGCTTCTTGCGTCTTTGCCGCTTCGGGCTTTTTTAGTGCTTTTTGGCATCTGGGCTTTTGGAATGGATTTTGCTATTTCCTACTCTTGCAATTTTTTTTAACTGAGTTCTTTATTCCCGCACTCTTTTCTGCTTCTCCGCATTTCAGCTTTTTAGGTTTTTTTTTCCCCCTTCAGCGTTTTCCCCTCATTTCTTGCTTTTTTAGCATTCTTGCCTCATTTTTTCTTGCATTTCTACTTTCCTCCTTCCATCTTACGTCTCCGTGTTCTTTTTTTCACAGCTGGGCACTGCTGCATCGCGTCTTACTCTTTTCTTTTTGCACTATTTGCACCTTTTTTCCCAACTCCTCCTTTTTCTGTATCTTTTTTTTGCATCCTTCCCTTTCTGCATCGTTTTTTTTGCCTCTTCCAATTTTTGCATCGTTTTCCCATCCTCGCATTCCTCCGTTACCTTTTCCCACCCTTCCGTTCTGGCGTCATTTTTGGCGCCCGTCCATTTCTGCGTCAGTTTTGTTGCATCCTCCCATTTTTGTGCTGCTTTTCGCATCTTCCATTTTTCGTGTCGCTTTTTTCCATCCTTCCACTCCCGCGTCATCTTTTGCACCTTTCCGTTGTCGCGTCGCCTTTTGCACCCTCCAAGTCTTGCGCCGTTCTTTTCCGCCCTCCAATCCTCGCGTCGTCTTTTGCATCTTTCCCCTCCTGCACCGTTTTTTGCATCCCTTTTCCCATTCTTTTTTGTGTCCTTCCATTTCTGCCTCGTTTTTGCATTTTCCTTTTTCCATCCTATTTTTTTTCGCACCCTTCCATTTCCACGTCATTTCTTGCATCATTTCATCTCTGCGTTCTTGCATTTCTCGTGTTCTCTTTCGCATCCTTCCCTTTTCACGTTTTGGGGCTTTTTTTCTTGCATTTTTTCCGTTCCCACCCCGGTTTTTTTTGCACCCTCCCGTTCCGGGGTCCGTGTTCCGGCGCTGACGGACCCGTGTCCCCCCTACCAGGGTCTCCATCCGGCTGCCCAGCACCAGCGGCCCCCCCGGCGTCCCCCCCTTCGGCTCTGTCCCCGAGTGGCTGGAGTCCATCCGCATGCCCCAGTACACCCAGCACTTCATGGCCTCGGGCTACAGCACCATCGAGAAGGTCCTACAGATGACCAGCGAGTGAGTCCCCGTGCTGTCCCCACGGTGTCCCCTTGGTTGTCTCCGTGGTGGCCCCTTGATGCTCTCCTACTGTCCCCATGGCGTCCCCAAACTGCCCCCTTGGTATCCTCATGCTGTCCCTGTGGTGTCCCTATGCTGTCCTCATGGTACTCTTATGCAGTCTCCATGGTGTCCCCAGGATGTCCCCTTGGTACCCTCCTGGTGTCCCCATGATACCCTCACGCAATCTTCATGGTGTCCCCAGGATGTCCCCTTGGTACCCTCCTGGTGTCCCTGTGGTACCCTTATGCAGTCTTCATGGTGTCCCCAGGATGTCCCCTTGGTACCCTCCTGGTGTCCCCATGATACCTTCACGCAGTCTTCATGGTGTCCCCAGAATGTCCCCTTGGTATCCTCCTGGTGTCCCCGTGGTATCTCCATGGTGTTCCTTTGATATCCTCGTACTGTATCCATGGTGTCCCCGTGATGTCCTCATTCCATTCCCACACCGTCCCCACACTGTCCCCATGGCATCTCCGTGGTGTCCCCATAATGCCACCACAGCGTCCTCGTACTGTACCCATGGTGTCCCCGTGATGTTCCCACAGTGTGCCCACACTGTCCCCGTGGTATCTCCATGCTGTCCCTTAACCATCCCCTTGGTGACCCCATACCGTTCCCGTGTTGTCCCATTGGTGTCCTCTTCATGTCTTCTTGGTGTCTCTACGCTGTCCCTATGGTGTCTCCTTGGTGTGCCTGTACTGTCCCCTTGGTATCCCCATGGAGTCCCCTTGGTGTCCCCACGCTGTCCCTTTGGTATCCCCATGGTGTCCCCTTGGTGAGCCTGTACTGTCCCCTTGGTATCCCCACGCTGTCCCCATGGTGTCCCCTTGGTGTACCGGTACTGTCCCCATGGAGTCCCCTTGATGTCCCAATACCATCCCCTTGGTGTCCCTACGCTATCCCTTTGGTATCCCCACACTGTCCCCATGGTGTCCCCTTGGTGTCCAAATACCATCCCCTTTGTGTCCCCATCCCATCCCCTCGGTGTCCCCATCCCATCCCCTCGGTGTCCCCATCCCATCCCCTCGGTGTCCCCATGCTGTCCCCTTGGTGTCCCCATCCCATCCCCTCAGCGTCCCCACACCATTCCCTCAAACCCCTTACCTGTGTCGGGATGGGGATGAGCCGCGTCCCCTGAGTGGGGACACCACCCCCCTGACCTGCTGGCATTTTCTCCCCCCCTCCCTGTCCCCAAATTTCTCCTCCCCAGGGACATCCAGAAGATCGGCGTCCGGCTCCCGGGCCACCAGAAGCGCATCGCCTACAGCCTGCTGGGGCTGCAGGAGCAGCTCGGCGCCGGGGGGGGCCCCGCGTGACCCCCCGAGAGGACTTGAAACGCCACCAAATGAAGACACCCCCCCTCCTCCTCCTCCTCCCTGAGGGGCTTATTTATTATTTCTATTATTATTAAGGGTTTTTTTAGTATTATTATTATTATTATTGTCATCCCCGGGGTTGGGGATGAAACGGATGTCACCTCCATCCTCCCCCCTCCCCTAAAAAAAATAATGAAAATTAAGTTTCAAGCTCGTTTCTGGGCTGCAGGGGAGGGGGATTTGGGGGGGTTTCTTTTTATTTTTATTTTCTTTCCCCTCCCACATTTCAAGAAAGCAAACGAAAACCAGGGCTCAGCCCCCAAACCGGTTTGGTTTTGCTTTTTTCTCCCTATTTATTCCTCTCCCCCCTCCCTCCACCCCCAGGTTTTGGGGTCTGGGTTTCTTGTTTGTTTGGGTTTTTTCCCCCCTTAACGCTGATCTGGCGGCGTTACCTTTTATTTTTTAACCTAATTTATTCTATTTTTGTATATTTATTGCGAGGAAGCGAAAGGTCACGTCAGATTCGGGAGAGCAAAAAGGGGGAAAATTAAAAAAACGCAAGCTCAGATCCCTCTTCCCCCCCCCCCCCCCCCCCTTTTTTTTTATGGATTCTTGGAAATTTGGGGGATTTTTGTGGGGTTTTGATGTGAATAAAAATGTGCCTTTTTTTTGTTTTCTATGATATCGTCGTTTCCCGCTTGCAGAAGTTGCAGGAATTTGGGGGGCAAAAAGGAAACCAGGGGCTTTCCCCCCTGGTTTTAAGGGCTTTTAAAGGTTTTTATAAGTAATTTTTAAGGGTTTTAAGGCTTTTCAAGGGAGTTTACGCATTTTTTAAGGGGTTTCTTTTAAGGATTTTTTTAAAAAGAGGGTTTAAGGGGGGTTTAAGTGTTTTTTAAGAGAGTTTAAAGGCTTTTAAAGAAGGTTTAAGGGAGGCATTAAGGGCTTTTAATGGTTATCAGGGTTTCTAAGTTGAGTTTAGGAGCTTTTTAAGGATTTTATTTTTTAAGACGGTGTTTTAAGGAGTTTTAGTTATTTTTTTTAAGGGGTTTTAATGGGGTTTAAGGTGGTTTTAGGGAGTTATCAGCACTTTTGCTGGGGTTTAGGAGGCCTTAAAGATTTTTTAAGGGGAAGTTAAGAGGTTTTAAAGGGGGTTACGGAGGTTTAAAGGTTTTTTAAGGTGTTTTAAGATTTTGTAAGGGGGTTTAAGGGAGGTTTTAAGGGGCTGTCAAGGGCTTTAAGGGTTTTTAAGGGGTTGCACCCGGCTCAAGGAGCGTTTCCCATCCGTGGCCTCTTTCCCTCTGCATAAACCCACGAGGAATTTGCCTTTTTCCTCCCCAAAAGCCAACCCCAAGCCGCAGCGGCGGCAGCGGGGCCGCCAGCCCGGTGCCTGCAAATAACCGGGTGGAAAAAAATGTTGTGTTTCGTTTTTTCTGTCTAAAACCATAAAAATGAAGGGCCGAGGGGGGTGGATGGTTGAGGGGGGGACCTGCATCTCCCTGCTCAAGCCGCCGTTCTTGTGTTTTTCACCCTCTCCCGGGGCGTTCGGGTCCGTGGCTGCCCCTGCACGTGTCACGAGTTTGCCGGTCCCAGCTTCGGTGGCGGCTCAAAGTCCAGCAGCACCCGGGGAGGGGCCGGTAGGGTGGGGGGGACACACAGGACACCGGATTCGGGTGCCTGGTGGCAGCCGGCAGCACCTTATCTCTGTTTGCCTACGGCGGGGCCGGAAAAGGGCGATGGGGAAACTGAGGCACGGGGTAAGCGGAGCCTTTTGTGTGTGTGTGTGTCCCCCAGCCACGCTGCCAGCCCGGCACCTGGCAAACTCCTGTTCTAATCACCAGGAGCAGGCGTGGGGCGACGGCCAGGGGTGGGGGCATCACCCATGGGTGCTGTGAGTGCCCCACGGAACATCCTCCCTAAGGGATGTGGGGGTCCCATCACCCTACGAGCACCCTCACCCCACCGAGCACCCTCCACGGCCAACGTGGGTGCCACAAACCCCTTCCCCGTGGTCCCATCACCCCGCTGAGACCCCTCCATGTGGGATGTGGGTGCTGTGGTCCCATCACCCCGCTGAGACCCCTCCATGGGGGACATGGGTGCTGTGGTCCCATCACCCCACTGACCTTCCTTCCCAAGGGATGTGGGTGCTGCAGTCCCATCACCCTATGAGCACCCTCACCCTGTTGGCCACCTCCACGGGTGCTCTGATCCCCCTCCCACGGTGCCCCCCACCCCTCCCAGCCCCCACGCAGGCGCTGCAGCCCGTCCCTGCTCCCGGCAGCCTCGCCCCAGCACCCATCCCAGCGCCTCTCCCATCGCCTGCCCCACTTTTGGGGTGTCTCCTTGGCGCTGACCCCGCTTCACCTCTCCTCCGGCTGCGCCCGGGCATGCCCGCCTCACCCAACCTGCCCCACCGTGTTTAATTAGCCCGGCGGGCTTAATTACGTCTTCGTTAGCGTCCGCTGCACCCTCTTTTCCCCTAAAATATGCTACGCTCCAGTTGGGGGGGGGGGGGCACCAAAGAGTTCAGCCCTCCCCACTCCCCCCAGGATCTTGGGGTCGCAAAGCACCCGCCACCCTTATTAATCAAAAGCTAATTATGTGCTGGTAATTATAAGGGGGGGGGGGAGTGTCGATGGCGGGGAGGCTCCCAGAGACCAGGGCACTTGCATGTGCCGGGGCTGGGTGCGGTTTGGGGGGGATTTTGGGGGGGGTCTTGAGTGCTGGTGTGGGGGATGCCCAAAATGAACCCCGTGAGAGGAGGAGGAGAAGGAAGGAGAGGAAGAGTTGATGGCTTCATGTGTTTAATGCACGCTCCCACGGAGAACTCCCAGCCTGGGTTCCCCTGGCGGGGGGGGTGGGTTAGGACCCTGCTCCCCCTTCTTTTTTCCCATGGGTGACATCCCTGGGGACAGTCCCTCGTGGTCCCCAAAATCCATCACTTGGGGTTGGCGAGCTCCTCAATCACTCTCCGCAGCTGCAAGGGGCCAGGAGCAGGTGGGACGGGGGTTCTCGTCCCCCTTCCTTGTCCCCCACTCCCTGTGCCCCCCGTTTTGTGCCCCCCCTTTTGTGTCCCCTCCTCACCTCCACCCGGCTGACGGCTCCCACCAGCTCCCCGCAGCGGGTGACGAAGATGCGCTGCAGCTTCAGCAGCTCAAAGAGGTGATGGGCCTTGGGGGGGTGACAATGGGGACACATGGGGACAAAGCCAGCCCTACCGTGTCCCCTCACTGTGACGATGAACTGCGGGGGTGGTTTCAGGGGCTCCCAGCCCCATCAGGACGTGTGTGTGTGTCCCCTCTGCCCCAACCCAAACCTGGTGCAGGGAGGTCCATGGTGAGAGCTGGAGCATGATGGGCTCGATGGCACAATTGTCCCCAAGTGTCCCTGCGGCGGCCAGCTTGGGGAAGATGATGTGTTAATTTTTGGGTGGCAAAACAGCTTTCTTGGGTGTGGTCACCCCCCTCATTTACCTTCTCTCCTGGGGGTGCCTGGGGATGCTTGTGGCTCTGGAGGAAGGTGACCAGCTGGGCTCTCCTGACAGTGCCCACCAGTGCAGGTGACCCTGGAAGATGGGGACAAGCCTGGTGATGTCCCCTCCTGATCGTGGTGACATCCCCAGCCTACACCCCCCAGCCCACCTGCGCTCTCCACCACAGGATATTCAGCATCAGAGGAGGCATCCAGGGCCACCAGCACCTCCTTGAAGCCATCACCCTTGGCCAAGGCCACCACGTGGCGCTCCATGAACTCCTCCACCACCACCTGGTAGGAGCTGGTGAACCAGAAAACCCTCAAATTTCCATCGTTTCACAGCGAATCACCCGAAAACATGGTGTGGTGTTCGAGGGGAGCTTACGCCATGTGCCGGCTGCGGATGGGCGGGAGGTAGGGCAGCTTCTTGACGATGATGGTGCCGTCGTAGAAGGACGGTTGGTTCTTCTGGGTGATGGCGTTGGCCACCAGCACAGCCAGGATGACAGGGAGGACGTGGCTCAGGTGACCGGTGGCCTCGCACACCAGCAGGGCCGTGGAGATGGCGTGGGTCACCGAGCCCGAAAAGGCGGCCGCGCCTGTCGTGGAGAACCAGGGGGAAAGCAGGTGGGGGTGTCAGTGGGTGTCCCCCACCTGTGGGTGTCACCCCCCTCTCCACCGACTCACCGGCCAGGGCGTAGCCACCGGGGACGATGAGGCGTGGGGCCCCCTCCAAACTGAGCCCCTCGGGGAAGAGCAGGGCCACGGTCTCCCCCACCAGGCGCCCAATGGCGGCTCCTAAATGGGGGAGAGGGAAGGGGAAAAAGGTGGGGACACCCCAGGAGGGACCCCCCCCAGTGGTGCAGTTGGAAGGGACCACCCGTATCCTGCCCCCGAATGAATGTGACCCCCCTGCCCAGGGCTCAATACACCCCCTGTACACAATCCACCACAGAATGTGCCCCCCCAGGCTGGGCACGACCCCTGTACCCCCAGCTCCAAGGGCTGGATGTACTCCCTGTACCCCTCCAGGCCTGGCTGTCCCCTCTGTGCCCCAGGGCTGGCTGTCCCCTCTGTGCCCTCCAGGGCTGGCTGTCCCCCTGTGCCCCCCAGGGCTGGCTGTCCCCCTGTGCCCCTCCAGGGCTGGGTGTCCCCCTGTGCTCCCCCCTTGGTGGAAGCCCAGACTCACCGTAGATGAAGATGGGCATGAAGTAGCCGGCGGGCAGGGGCAGGGTGGTGGCCAGGATCAGCATCCAGAACTGGGGGGGGGGTCCACCCGAGACACAGGGAGGTGTCATCCCCATCGGGGACACCCCTTTGGGGGGACACACAGAGTGATTCAGAGAGAGGGGCACGGCTACCTTCATCACGACGAAGAAGGCCAAGGTGCCAAAGATGGTGGCGTTGGGGTGGTCCCAGTCCTGCCAGAGCCCCCGGGGGTCCGTTCTGGGGATGTCACCTGCAGAGGAGGCATTGGCGACCAGCACCCCCCACGTGCGGTTGTCGAAGAGGGACGTGAGATATTCCTTCATGGTGAGCTGGAAGGACAGACAGACAGCCTGAGCGCTCACTGGGATGTCTTGGGGAGCTCCTGGGGACCATCCCGTGTGTGTGTGTGCCCCTCCCACTCACCCTGGATGCCATCAGCTGCCCCAGCCCTGGGGGGAAGGTGATGGAGGCGAGGACCAGCACCACCAGCACCGAGTACACCGGCTTGCTGCAGCGGGGGGAGAGGCGAGGGTGGGCACAGGGACAGACGGACAGACGGACGGATGTGTGGGGTGGGGCTCATGGATACCCAGGATTGGGGAGGGGGGACAGGGTGGGGGGGAGTGTGGGCACCTGAGGTGCGTCGGGGAGACACACGGACGTGTAGGGCACATGGGATGGACACACGGACACCGAGAGTGCATGGTGGGGACAGGTGGATATTCAGGGTGCTTGGGGGGGACACAGGGATGCTGAGGGCACATGGAGGGGGGGCATATGGACACGCAGGGTGTGTGGGGTGGACACGCAGACACCAAGGGTGCACGGTGGGGACACGTGGACTTGCAGGTCATGTGGCGGGGGGGGCATAGGGATGCTGAGGGTGCACCCAGGGCACGTGGGATGGACACACGGACACTCAGGGTGTGTGGGATGGACACACGGACACTCAGGGTGTGTGGGATGGACACGCGGACACGCAGGATGCATGGACACACGAGGTGCAGCCACACGGCTGTGTGGGGCACAGACACACAGACAGGCGGCCGGTACGGACTCGGTGGCCAGCAGCTTGGCGGTGAGCCGGTTCTTCGTGACGGCTGCCAGCAGCCAGCGCTGGCAGAAGAGGTAGGCACAGGCCACGATCCCGCAGATGACCCTGGGGATGAGAGGGCAGGCGGGGGTCCCGGCGGGGGGGACAGGTCTTGGGGTGGGAGGGGAGGACACATCAGGACCCTCCTTACCCCAAAATCACAAAAAAGAAAGTTTCCAGGAGGTCAAAAGGGAAATCAATCCTGAGGTCACTCTTAAAAATGGCAGCAATCGTTTCTGGAAGTGGGGAGAGAGGGATGAGCGAGTGGTTTTGGGGGTGGGTACCCCGAAAACGCTACAAGCCAGGAGGGGTTAAGAGGAAAGAGGGGTTTGGGGGGCCCCGCCTTGCCTTGCTCACTGTTGAAGACGGCGAGGAGGCGAAACATGAAGGCGCCGCAGGTGGCGGCGAAGAAACCGCGCCAGTAATCCCGCACGGCGAAGTGGGAGGACATCACCTCGATGCTGAGAAGCACCCCTGGAAGAACGAGGGGTGGCTTTAGGGGGCACGGATTTGGGAGTCCCTCGGGCGGGATGATGACAGGTGGTGCTCACCGCTGATGGGAGCCCCGAAAACTGTGGCCACCCCGACGGCTTGTGCTGCCACCAGCATCTCGTTCTGCTTGAACTTGTTCTGTGCAGGATTGGGGAGGGTGTAAAATAAAATTCCACCTAATTTAGGGTGGGGGAAATGCTTCCTCCTCCTTTAATTTTAAACCTTTAAACCCCACCTCGTACTCCCTTGTGACTGAGGTCCGCATCTTCCCCAAATACGCCGCGGCCATGGCAGAGAGGTGGACAAAGGGACCCTGGGGTGGGGGGGACATGGTGCTGAGCGTGTCCCCCCCAATCCAGCACTGACCAAAACCACCGGCGATGCCGGGAACGGGTGTGGTGGGGGGGAGTTGAGGAGATCCCTCACCAGTTTGCCGAGGAAGACGGTGCTGCCGCAGGCCAGGGTGCAAGTCAAGCCCACCACCTTGGCTCCGAAATTTTGGATGGCCAAGTAGTCCTCCAGCACCACACCAGTCAGGATGACTTTCAGCTCCGGGATGCCAGAGCCTGGAGGAGGAGAGATCCAAATTTTGGCTGGGGTGTGAGTAGTTTTGGGGTGCTGGGGAGGTTGGGATGCAGGCGGCTCACCTCCCGAGTACGGGGTGATGCTTTGGGAGAAGCCGGTGGAGAAGGCAGCCAGTGCCGTGGGGTACATGACCCACGAGAGGTACTTGAGCACCAAGACATCGCCGACCTCTTGGTAAAGCCACCGGTGGGCTGGAGAAGAAGTGTCAGGAGGGGAGATGCCCCCCCTGCCACCCTCCCCGAAAGATTCCTCCCCTCCCCATCCTTGATGAACCCCCCGTTTACCCTCGTAGAGCCTGGCGATGAGGAGATCCATCATGAAGCTGATGGTGGCCATGAGGACCCCCAGGATGAAGAGGAAATACCAATCCTCCCCGACGCGGAAAAGCTGCCGCTTCACCCACTCCAGGCACCCTGCCAGAGGGGGGGAAAGGAGGGGACGACGGGGCGCTGACCTCCCCCAAAACCACCCCTGCAACCCCAAAGCCCCCCGCCTTGTGTGTGGGGATCTCACCTTGGATCTTCCTCCGGGTTTTGGGGTAGGGTCTCCAGCTCTGCTCCGACACCAGCACCTTCTCCTCCTCCTCCTTCTCCCCCCTTGGCCCCCCAGGGACGGGGGGCTCCATCCTGGGGACGTTTTAAGGGACAGGACCCCCCCCCTTCTTTTTTTCCTCAGCACCCCCTCACCCGTCCTCCCACCTCGGCCTCCGCCGTTGGACTGAGTTTGCAAACGAGCTCATTAAAAACGACCTTGACGAAGCCGAGGGACCCGCTCGGGCCGGAGCGAGCCGGGTTTCCCCCCCCCCGCCTCGTCACCTCCAAGCTCCCAATCCCTGAGCCTGGGAGTATTTAATAAGGATTTTAATTAATTATCGTTGTTATTCCTCAGTAATAGGCAGGAACGCCGGCATCGCATTCCACGGCGTCGAGGCAGGGAGGGGGGGGACGGCGAGGGGAAAAATTTCCACCGTCTCCGGCGCAAGATCTAAATTTAGCCCGTTTTACAAGAGGTTTGGCGGGCGGCCGGGAGCCTTAACGAGGCTTTAAAAAGCTCGTCAAGCTGCCCCCCCTTGAAATAACCAGCCTCGCTTCGGCTTCAGAGGAGGACGAGGAAGAAGGGGTGGTTTTTTTTTTTCTCTTCCACCCCAGCGGGAGCCGGAGGTTGGAGTTTGGGCTGGGGAAGGGGTGAAGGAAGGTGAAATCCTCGGCCGCTTTCTGATCCGAGCGCGGTGTTTATTAGTCAGCGTCGCCCACCGGCACCATGGAGCTTTTCGGGAGCTTCGGCCGGCCCCGCGGCGAGACCTTGGGGTTCCCAGGTGAGTTTTTTTGGGGGGGAGAAGGAATAAAAGGCGAGACTGGTGATGAGAGATTGGTGATGCCTTCTCTTCTCCCACGACGGCACATCCTTGTACCGGATGGTTTGGGTGAGAGTCAGAGCTGTGGGAGAGGTGTTTGCAGGGAAAACCCCACCAAAATGTGGCCAGGACCCTGAGAGGCCATTTGGGGGGGGGGGATACCCCCGCTGAACCGTGGCTGTGACCCCCCCGGTCTGCTCTGGCAGCTCGTCCTGGCAACACGGGCACGGTGAAGACCCTGGGCAACACTTACCAGTTCACGGTGGACGTCAGTGACTTCGCCCCCGAGGACATCATCGTCACCACCTCCAACAACCAGATCGAGGTGCACGCCGAGAAGGTAGGGGCTCCCTCCCTTCCCCGCTCACCCCCAAAGTGGGGAGGACTCCCCCAAATCCCCCCCCCCCAACTCCCCAACAGCCCTGGATGTAACCCCAGCGGGGTTTAACTCACCATTTTCTAGCCTTTTCGCCCCATATTTCACGGGGGCGAAGCCCAGGAGACCCGGCAGATTTGTGCCCTGTAACCACCCTTCTCCCGGAGCGGGGTGGCAACAACAAAAACGCATTTTGTGTCCCCCCCCCGCTCCACTTACACCACCTACATCCTGAAGGGAAAGAAATATTGAGACCCTGCACCCCAAAACCGCGCCGTTTTAGCCCATTTATGGTTTTTTTCCCCCTCCCTGGCAGCTGGCGGCCGACGGCACCGTCATGAACACCTTCACCCACAAATGCCAGCTGCCCGAAGACGTGGACCCCACGTCGGTGTCGTCCTCGCTGGGGGACGACGGCACGTTGACCATCCGCGCCCAGCGCCAGCCCGCCAAGCACACGGAGCACGTCCAGCAAACCTTCCGGACTGAGATCAAGATCTGAGCGGGGTTGGGGTGGGGGTGTCCCTTTCCCCCCTCTCCCCGCTCCTTACTTATTCGGGTGATTGGAAGGAGGAGGTGGGACGCGGGGTAGGGAACGCGAGGTCGGACGCATGCCGAGGGGGACCAGCGAGGACAGACGTGATCCCCTCGTCCCGACGGAGAAACTCCGGAGGGGAGTCCCGGCTCGGGCGGTTTTTAGGCGGCGAGGATGGATGGGGAAGATTCGTCGTTCCCAGAGCCCCGCCAGGAGCGAGGTTCCCTTCCCCGACCCTCCACCGAAGCTTGTCTCTGTATATACAGCTTGTGGTAAATTATTGAGAACACCTGACTGCTGCCGCCTCCGTCTTTTTCATGTTTTCTTGATGCTTTCTCCCCCCGAAAGGCTGCGGGTTCAGCCCCAAGGGGTGTCTCCGTAAAGGGTACCGCGAGTAATTCCCCCTTCCCGACAAAAACACAGATGAGGAGCCGCCCCAGCTCCCCTCCAGTGCCCGTGGCCCCGTTTATTTCCAGCCTGGCGTGACTCATTTCTTCCCCGTCACTGCTCTATTTCTGCGCCTTTCCCTCAGCTGTTCGGCCGCCAGCCCACCTGGAAGGTCACCAACTCCTCCTCACCCGCACCCATCACCCCCAGGGAAGCCCTGAGCTGGGACAACGGTCCCATCCCAGCCGTCAGACCCGGGGGATTCTTTTTCAGGGAACCCCAAAAGCTCCCCAAGCTCCATCTCGCCGTGTGTACACACAACAGCGAGGCGAGTGGTTGTTGATAGTTGCCACACGTCGTGTTGTTGCTCCAGCTCCAAGGTCACCTCGTCCCTGCTCGTCCCGTGACGACTTGTGACTTGTTTTAATCCACACACACGGGGCTCTTCCAGCACCACCCCTGGAGGTGCTAAAAACCCCACCTAGGCGTGGCTCTTCTTCAAAAAAAACGCACAGACATGGACACGCTTTGGTGGTCGCGGTGGTATCAGGTTGACGGTTGGCCTCGATGTCCTTAGAGGTCTTTTCCAACCTTAATGATTCCATCTCCTCGTGCGGTTTGGCCGTCCATTGTCACTCAGCAGAGGGGAGGAAGAGCATTTAAAACTTATTAAAAGAAAGCTTTTAAAGGCTTATAAAAGCCACCAGCTCGGGTTAGGGAGATGGCAGACACGGAGACAGGGAGGAGCGGCGATGCCTTGTGGTGGATCCTCCACGAAGAGAGGTGTCCGGTCTGTCCCAAAATGCCACCCCTGGGTGCCCAGGACACCCCAGCACCCGGGAACCCCCCCGCCGTGGTCACAGGTTGCCATCTAGTGGTGGCCTCACCCATCAGCCTCCAGCAAAAGGAGGAAGAGGACCACAAAAAAAACCCAAGCACAATCCTTTTCGACCCAAAAGCTGGTTGGGTTTGCAAGGGGGAAATATTTCGGAGCTGGAGAGTGGGTGAAGGGACAACTCGGAGCACCAGTGCCAAACCAACCCGAGGCATCTTGCTTCGTTTTGGGTAGGCAGGCTGGGAAATCCAGCTTTGGCGGGGGGAAAGGAGCAGGATTACGACATTTTTGGGGCTGCCCACTCTCCGGCCGGCCACCTGCGCCCGCCCAAACCCACCGGCACCTTGCAACACCCACCAGCAAATGTCCGCCCTCCAAGGCAGGCAGGGCTCCTTGTGTTATCCCCGCGATGAAGGAGATAAATAATGCTTAAACATTAAAATTTGCTGAGACTTGGTGCCACTAATTATTTAATCGTACTAAGGGAAGGTAAATGCAGTATCTGAGGGTGAGGTGGCCATCCTGGAAGTCGTCAAGAAGACCGGGGGAACAATTCTCAATGGAAAATTGGCCGTCCTTGGGGAAGTAACATCCCGGACAGCACGTAAATCGCGTCTCCCTGCTGTTCGCACATTTAGAGGTGGGTTTGGGTTGTTGGACAGGCAGCCAAGCAACCCCGTCCTCGGGCATTTTAGTGCCCAAAATCCCACCCACGGGGCAGGAGACCCCGGCTCGAGTGAAACCACGTGTAGTTGTACTAAGGATTGTGTAACTGCGTGTAAATTCCTAACCGGCCAGACGCCGGCCTTCGGAAATTTGTCACCGATCAGATCGTGTATGAAAAATCACGGCAGGAAACGTCGCGGGGCGCCGGTTCGATCCCCGCACCCCGAACCGGCACCGACGGAGGTGAATCTCTACAGCTACCCCAAAGGAGGTTGGAGGGCGGTGGGGCCGGTCTGTCCAACCCAGCTCCCAGCGACAGGACGGGGCAAACGCCCCCGAGTCACTCCGGGGCAGGTGTCGGGGGGACGTTTGGGGACATGAAGTTGTCGGTGAAGCGGAGATGGGTGGGACTGGGCCGCGGCGGAGCCGCCGCCCCTGGAAGGGCCTAAAAAACGAGCAGACATGAGAATCCGGGACAGGGCGCTGGGTTAATGACCGGCCTTGGGGACCTTTTTAACAACTTTTAATTAATTTTGTCACGGGACGCTCCCGCGCATGCGCGGCCCCGGCGGGCGGGGGGGGGGGGGGGGAAGGAGGCGACGCCGCTTCCGCCCGGTTCCAAGATGGCGGCGCCCTTTGTCCCGCCGCTGTCACGGTGAGCGCGGCCGGCGGCCAGGCCCGGCCCCCCCGGCACGGCAGGTAACGGCGGGGGGGGCACCCGGAGGGGGGGTACGGAGACCCTGGGGGGGCCCGCGGGGGCGGGGAGGGGAGGGGAAGGGGCTGCGGCCTAGCGCGCTGCCGGGGGAGTGTCCCCCCCCTCCCGAAGGAGCGGCCGTGGGGGCGGATGCGGAGGGGGCGCTGCGGGGGGTTCCCGTCGCCCCCTGAGCGAGCCCGGAGGGGGTTGCCGAGGCAGTTCGGCCCCTTGGAGTTTCTGTGTCCCCCGCCCAAACTCCTTGTTCGCCGCCTCGGGCCGTCGTGAGGGGAGCGGGGAGGGGGGGGGACGGGACACGAGTGTCCCCACACGAGGTCAGGAGCGAGGCCCTGTCTGTGTGTGTCTGTATGTCTGCCTGTGTCTCTATAGCTGTGTCTCTGTATCTGTGTCTCTATATCTGTCTGTGTCTGTCTGTGTGCCTATATCTGTCTGTTTCTGTCTGTGTGTCTGTATGTCTGTCTGTCTGTGTGTGTCTCTGTATCTGTCTGTGTCTGTCTGTGTGTGTCTCCGTGTCTGTCTGTGTGTCTCCATGTCTCTCTGTTTCTGTCTGTGTGTCTCTGTGTCTGTTTCTGTCTGTCTGTCTGTGTCTCTATGTTTGTCTGTCTGTGTGTTTGTCTGTGTCTCTATGTCTGTCTGTGTCTTTCTCTGTGTTTGTCTGTGTCTCTATGTCTGTCTCTGTGTCTCTATGTCTGTCTCTGTCTCTGTGTCTGTCTCTGTGTCTCTATGTCTGTGTGTGTTTGTCTGTCTGTGTGTGTCTCTGTCTGTCTGTCTGTCTGTGTCTCTATGTCTATTTCTGTTTGTCTGTCTGTGTCTCTGTCGCTGTCTCTGTGTCTGTCTCTGTGTCTGTGTCTCTATGTCTGTGTGTGTTTGTCTGTCTGTCTGTGTCTCTGTGTCTGTTTCTGTCTGTCTGTGTCTCTATGTTTGTCTGTCTGTCTCTGTGTGTCTCTGTCTCTGTGTCTGTGCCCCCCCACCCCCCGGGGTCACGGCGGGACACCGACTCCCCAGAACCGTCCCCGCTACGGCCACGATGTCGCCAGCGGAAGAGCCAAGAAAACTTGGGAGGTGTCGTGTGAAAAAATCAGGATTTTTGTCCTCTCCTGGCCCATCCCGGCCGTACGTGTGGTGTTTTGGGTGCGGGCAATGGGCGGCGTGGACGAGCTGCTGCCTCTCTACAAGCAGCCGAAAGGCAGCCCTGGTGAGACGGGGGTCGGCCTCTTCTCCCTGGGGAATAGCGACGGGACGAGAGGGAACGGGTTCAGGTTGCGCCAGGGGAAGTTTAGAGTGGATATTAGGAAAAACTTCTTCACCGAAAGGGTGGGGAAGCGTTGGAAGGGGTTGCTGAGGGAGGTGGTGGAGTCCCCATCCCTGAATTTGGTTAAAAACCAGCTGGATGTGGCCCTTCAGGAGATGGTTTGGCGTGAGGGTGGTGCAGGGCTGGGGGTTGGACTTGGTGATCTCGAGGTCCTTTCCGACCCTGATGTTTCTGTGATTCTATTCTCGTTCTGCGGAGGTCGGGCAGCGTCCTGGGGACAGGTTTTTGTGGCGAGGAGGTGACAGTTTTGCTGTTTGCCGCCACCAAAACAGACGGTTTTCATGGCAGAGCTCGAGGTCCCACACCCTGGAACTGAACAACCGAGGGTTCCGCGGGGCGCCCGGTCCCTGGGGGGGTTCCAGGGCGTCTCTGCTCATCTCTCTCCTCTCATCTTGCTCCTTTTAGCTCCTTTTCGCCGCTTTTTTCCTTGCCTGTCATCGCTCCTGGTTGGTTTTTCCCCCCTCTTGTGGCTGAATGCCCGCTCGCCTTCCAGTTCCGCTGCCAGCCACCAGCTCCAGAGCCCTTCTCTGTTTCACAATTTATCTCATTCCCACAGGGTCTCAGAACGTTAGGGGCTGGCAGGGATCTCTGAAGATCTTCTAGTCCAAACCCTACATCTGTAGCTCGAATGTCCTGGTCGGACCAGCTCTTAACTTCATTTTTTTATCTGAAAACGTTGCAGAATCAGTTACTGGAAATGAGGACAGGCTGCTGCTCGCAGGCACTGGGAGGATTAGGGCCGCTTTGTTCCCCAAGAAGGGACGCGACGTCAGGCAGAAAGGAAACCCCCTCTTCCTTTTTGTCTTCTCAGCGTTAGAACAGACGGGCGGATGGTGACAGCGTTGAAAGGCAACCTTTAAACCACTATTTTTTTTCTATTTTATCGACAATTTAGGTTTTTTCTGCTAGGCAGCTGCTCGGGTGGCAGGTGTGAGGAGAAGTTAAAGTTGTTAGGAAGGGAGAGAGCTCAATGGAACTCACCTGGGAAGCCCCCCAGGATCGCAGCCACTGTGCTTGTCTCCGTGAGTGGGCACGTCAGGTGTGACAAATTCTCATAATGAAGCTTTTCTGTGGTAACTGGGTAAGGAGAGGCTCGAGGGCCGCGTCGGAGAGAGGTCAGGAGGGAGGATGGCGCTCGCGGGTTCCTGGAGGCGGGTTCTGGGTCGGAGACATTGGATCTCGGCACCTTTGATGCGCAGGGGTTGGGATTTAAACAAAACGGGGCCTTTCGTCCCGGTTCTCCCAGGATGGCTGCGTAGGGGCCGGCACCAGGAAGGGGGAAAAGCTCCAGGGAGAGCCGTGACCACCTCGCCGCAGCCCCCGACCACCAGATGTCTCGGCTCCTCGTGGCGTCGGGGTGAACTCGGGCACCGATCCCGGCTTGTCTCGGGTTTTTCGGGCGAGGAGCTCATGACCGTGCTGGGTGTGGGTCAAGGGGAGCTGGTTTCCCAAGCAGTCGGGTGGAGCAGCGGCGCCTAATTTGGCTTTTGCCCTCCCTGGATCCATCCCTGGTTTGGCTCATCCCGTTTGGTCAGGGAAGGAGACAGATTTTGGACACAAACAGAACCAGGGTGGCGTTTTGAGTGCACTGCAGAGTGGGTGAGAGGTTTTTTTATCCAGAAATTTAGGATTTTTAAGGCTTGGAGTCGGGGGTTTCAGCGTGCAAAGGTGATCTTGGCTGCTGAGGGATGTTGCTCCAGCATGATGTTAAGCTGCAGAACCGACAGGGGTTTTCAGGAGGGGTTGAGTTTCCTGGGATTTTGCTTCCTGGGCAAAGCTCGGGTGTGAAGCTGAGGCGAGTCTGATCAGGGAGCAATAAAAATCATCGTTCGTGTGCAAAGTGCCTCCTACAAATTGCCAAAAATAGCCCCTGAGAACATCAAACCCCTGTGATTTCTCAGGCCCTGCTGTGCGGAGCTTTCTGAGTGCGGAAGGCGGCAGCACTTGTCCTGCTGGGAAAATCCTCCCCGACGTTCTTCCTTTGCGAACCTCCCAGGGTCACACGTGTGCAGGGGTTGAGATTTTGATACAAACACTGATTTTTTTATTAATTTTTTTTTTTTTTGGCTCTTGAGGGATGTATTTTGGGACAACCTGTGGGCGTTCGATTAAACGGCACCTGGCATTTTGTGGAGTTTGGGGCAAGTTGGCAGCGAGTGAATTGCAGAGAGTGTCTTTTGGGAGCGAAACTTTCTCTCTCCGCGTGCGATCCGATGCTGTCGGAGGTGTCCGACCTTCTCGTGCCCCGCCGGGAAGGACTTTTGGGAGCTGAATCAATCCGTGGGCGGAAGATCTTCGGCCGAGCGCGCTGCCGGCGCCCGCAGCCGACGGGAGGAGGCTCCCTCTGCCCGCCACGCGCTGGTGCGCGCTCCGGCGGATCCGGAAGAAGGGACGTGCTGGCGGCTGCCTGGGAGCCACCTGGTTTTTTGGATCCAGACCCGTTGCCTTTCTCCTCTCTGCACTGTTTTGAAGAACTGGTGGAGTGGAAAAAGAACTCCTAGGGGCTGGAAACCTTCAGAGAGACGCTGAGCGTCGACACCGAGACTTTCCTCGGCCGGGACTGTTCTTCTTCCAGCACCCAGAGCTTTAGGGATTTCCTGGCCTGGCAGGTTGAGCTGTGGGCAGTCCCCCTTTGCTTTTTCCTCCTTCCTTGCTCGTTGCTTGCCCAACGAGCGATGAAACGATCCCTTTGGCCCAAGCAGGAATTGGGTTTTGGGAGACAAAGCTGAGCGGAAGCCTTTTGTTCCTGACCTTGCGTCCTGTGGATGCAGCCCGAGAGAAAACCCAACACGTGGCAGCAGGTCAAGCTTACGGTGCCCCTCAACCTTTGCTGACGAGGACCTGCTTGGAAAACGGGCTTCTGGCGTGTGTCCGGGAGTTCGCAGCGTTCCTCAGCCAAAGTCGTGCTTCGAGTGAGGAGAATTCCTCCCAAACCTGAAATAAAATTTAAAAGATATATCAAAAATCCCCCGGTATCATGATGCGAGCACCCAAAAGGAGCAGGAGCTCGAAGGTTTTGATGAACGCTGCGGCTGAAGGGGCGACGGTGCTCGTGTCTGTGGAGGCAGCAGGATTCCTGCTTGCAGCTGGGGCGGGCTGAAGGGCAAGAAATATATTTTAAATGTCATTAGAAGGGCAGAAATCGTATCGACTGTCCAACTGGCTCGCTCTCCAGCCCTGTGTTGGCATTTCGGCTGTTGGAGGAGAGGTTTTGGGGGTGGTTTTGCTGGGGGAGGCAGGTGCCTGTGGCGAGGAGCCGAAATCAGGGATTTTCGCCGTGTTTTTTAATGGCTTTGTGGTTGATCCGCGGTTTTGCCACCCGTCCCGCTTCATGGCCCTTCCTAACACAGCGTCGGCCTTTCGGTACCTGCCTCACCACCCTGCTCCTGGTGGGCTTTGTGTTTTTTTTCCCTCCCTGCAGCCATGGATTTCCCCCAGCACAGCCAACAAGTCCTGGAGCAGCTGAACCAGCAGCGGCAGCTGGGTTTGCTCTGCGACTGCACCTTCGTGGTGGACGGCATCAACTTCAAGGCCCACAAAGCCGTGCTGGCGGCCTGCAGCGAGTATTTCAGGATGCTTTTCGTCGACCAGAAGGACGTGGTGCACCTGGACATCAGCAATGCGGCGGGTAAGGTCGCCATGTCCCTCCGAGCTGCTTAAAGGCGGCTCTTTGGTGCCCGGGCTTTGAGGGTTTGACCCTTCAGCCCGTTCCTTCCCACACTTCGCACTCTTTGAAATTGCGTGGCCGAGAGCTTATTTCTGGTCGCTTTGCCTTTTGCAGGCCTGGGCCAGGTTTTGGAGTTCATGTACACGGCTAAGCTGAGCCTAAACCCTGACAACGTGGAAGACGTGCTGGCCGTGGCGGGTTTCCTCCAGATGCAGGAGATCGTCAGCGCTTGCAACGCCCTCAAGTCCCTCCCTGCGCCAGCCGAAAGCCCCGCCGAGAGCCAGCAGCCCCCTGCTGAGATTGGTACGTAGCCCCCGCGTTTCCCTTCGCCCGAGGAGGCTCCAGATCGCCCCCCCAAAGCAGCCACACGCTCAGGAGACCGACCAAATGCACGCCCTGGATACGTCTGGCTGGGACATGATCCCGCAGCAGCCGAGGAACTGATGCTTCCTTGAATCCGCACGGGATTTGGGAATCCTACTTGCAGCCCCCGGCAAAAACTGCAGTGCTTTGCCTTTTCCCTCACAGGGGCCGACAAGGCGGCCATTGAGGACAAGACGGCAGCGGCGGAGGAAGCCGTGGGTCGTCCTGACAGAATAAAACCAGTTCCTCCTGACCCAGAGGGGAAGGATGAGACGCCCGCGGCCGCAGTCACGCAGCCCGAGACGCAGCCGGGGAGCCAGGAAGGTGAGCTGTGAGGGGTGTGACACCCGAAATCCCGCTCTTGTCTTTCCCGGCGCACCCGACTCCGCCACGTGGAGCCTGTGTGTCTCCTCCAGACCCATTTTTGTCCGTAGGGGCAGACGCTGCCGTCCCGGAGGGCCCCGACACCAAACTTCCCAGCCCTCCACAGCCGGTGGAAGGCACAGGCAGCAGCGGCAGCCCCAGGGCGAAGGGCAGTGTCACGCAGGGCAGCGAAACCAGAGGTGAGCTGGCAAGCAAGGCGGGTTGGTGAGGGCTTTGCCTTCTACCTGTTCCCTGCAGCGGGACTGGAATGAAGCCAGGCGAGGATTTTGAACTCTTTTTTTCCCCCGTGCAGTTAATTTTGTTAGCGTGAGGTTTTGCAGAGCCTACAGGAGCATCTTCCCGTGGGGCAGAGCTGGGAGAGGTTGGGAAATGCTCCTCTGGCTTTGGGATTTTAGTGCTGACAACCTGCAAATCCAATCTGACTCCAGGCAGAGGTCTTGGTGGTACAGCAGAGCGCTGGGATTTCCCCTTAAACTCCCTCTTAGAGTCAGGAAATACAGGTGGATTTTGTGTCTGTGATGCTGCTCTCGACCTTCAGCGTCCCCGTTTTCTAACCGCCTGCAGAGATGAAGTTGGAAGGGAAGGAGGAAGAGGGGCAGATGACGGTGGAGGACGAAGAGGAGGTGAAAATCCCTGAGGAAGAGCAGCCCCGCTTAGAAAACGGAGAAAACGCGGAGGATAACGAGTCGGGAAGCACCGACTCTGGGCAGGAAAACTCGGGCGAACCCCGTCTGCTGCGTTCGGGCACTTACAGCGACAGGACCGAGTCCAAGGCCTACGGCTCCGTCACCCACAAGTGCGAGGTGAGACCGGCCGCTGCCCCGAGCGGGGCCTCGGGTCCCTCGGGGGGCACCAGGTGTCACCAGCTGCGCCTCTCTCCGTCCCTAGGACTGCGGGAAGGAGTTCACGCACACCGGGAACTTCAAGCGGCACATCCGGATCCACACGGGCGAGAAACCCTTCTCCTGCAGGGAGTGTAACAAAGCCTTCTCCGACCCGGCTGCCTGCAAAGCCCACGAGAAGACGCACAGGTACGGCAGCGCCGAGCGGGGGGCGGGGAAGGTTTGTACTGAGGGTGTGAGCGTTGGAGCGAGAGGCTGGCGCTGCGACGGACACTGCTCTGCTCCTCGCACCGGTGCGGAGGGGTTGGGGGCTCGTTTGGACAGAATCAGCCACAAAAAGTCACTGGCAGTGCCTGAAAAACGTGACTTTTGCCACAAAACAGCAGATCCTCATGATATCCACTGGTTTGGTGGGGTGGGCCGGGAGGAGATTTCTCTCTGTCCCTGTCTTTCTGTTTTTGCTGTCGCTTCAAGACCTCTTGTGAGATCCAGACGGGTCTGGCTGGGGCGGTGGAGCTCGGATTTGAGGCGGAGAGAGCTCGACACGCCAGTGTTTCCCCTCTTGCCACGCCGTGACAGCTCTGTGTCCCCCGCAGCCCGCTGAAGCCCTACGGCTGCGAGGAGTGCGGGAAGAGCTACCGCCTCATCAGCCTGCTGAACCTCCACAAGAAACGGCACACGGGGGAGGCGAAATACCGCTGCGATGACTGCGGCAAGCTCTTCACCACCTCCGGCAACCTCAAACGGCACCAGCTGGTCCACAGCGGCGAGAAACCCTACCAGTGCGACTACTGCGGGCGCTCCTTCTCCGACCCCACCTCCAAAATGCGGCACCTGGAGACCCACGACACTGACAAGGAGCACAAGTGTCCCCACTGCGACAAGAAATTCAACCAGGTGAGCGGTGGGAAGGGCAGCGAAAAGCCGGCACCGTGGGTCGGGAAACCAGAGGGAGCTGGGGGGTGAGCGGGAGGGACTCTCCGCATCCGTCTCTCCGTCCCCAGGTGGGGAACTTGAAGGCTCACTTGAAGATCCACATCGCGGACGGGCCCCTGAAGTGCCGGGAGTGCGGCAAACAGTTCACCACTTCAGGTAGCCTGGGGCTGGCAGGGGGCGCGAGCGCTGAGCAACAGAGGTTTGGTCGCCTTGGGGGGGCGGTGAGGGGGGACAGGGACCGCTCTGGGGTGGCGCAAGGGTTTCACCCTGGGGACAAGAGGCTTTAAACCTCTTCGACGCGGTGCCAGTGCATGAATTTCTCCCCCTCTGCGGGGCCAGGCTGGGATTGCAGCCCGGGAAAACACCCTTGAACCAGCGTTTGGGGGGAATGTCATTATAAGGAATATACTTTGTCATTATAAGGAATATGAAATAATTCCCAAATGATGTTTAAAAAAACAGCGATAAAGCTTTCAACTTTTTAAATATTTGACAGACTCACTCCAAAACTAAGATCTAGAAAGTAAAACAAACAAAACCCTGATGAAAACAATGGCGCAATCCTTTTTTTCCTCCATTTCTTCTCTGAAGAGAAGGTTTCACATATAAAGTCTCTCCTTCCCGTTAGAAATCACTGAAGTCGCTCTGGCTGTCCCCAGCGCCCGCTCCTCACCTCCAAGGTGCTCTGTAAAGAGCGACGGGCTTTTCTGAGGGAGTTGCAGGGGTGCTGGGAAGGAGGGAGGGAGGGTGCTGCCCCCTCCTAGCTAAACCTCGTCTGCTCTCAGGGAACCTGAAGCGGCACCTCCGCATCCACAGCGGCGAGAAACCCTACGTCTGCGTCCACTGCCAGCGCCAATTCGCCGACCCCGGCGCCCTGCAGCGCCACGTCCGCATCCACACCGGTAGGGAATTTTTTTGGGGGGGAGGGGAGAGGGAGGAACCCCGGGTTTGTTAATTTTCTCATCTCTCTGGCAGGAGAGAAGCCGTGCCAGTGCTTGATCTGCGGGAAAGCCTTCACCCAGGCGAGCTCCCTCATCGCCCACGTGCGGCAGCACACGGGGGAGAAACCCTACGTCTGCGAGCGCTGCGGGAAGAGGTGAGGGGGTCACCTCGGGGATTTTTAAGGGGGCACCTCCACCTACCCTCCACGGCCGGGTGCCATTTCATGGCACCCGGCCGTGGAGGGTGGGTGGAGGTGCCAGAGCGTCGTGGCTTGTGCCACCTCCAGGTTCGTGCAGTCAAGCCAACTGGCCAACCACATCCGCCACCACGATAACATCCGACCCCACAAATGCACCGTCTGCAACAAAGCCTTCGTCAACGTGGGCGACCTCTCCAAACATATCATCATCCACACCGGTGGGTACCCTTGTGATATCCTCCCCTCCAAGATCTTTAACTGCCCCCCTCAAGTCTTCAAGCAACCCTGAATTCCTCGTCTCGTCCCCAGGGGAGAAGCCGTTCCTGTGCGACAAGTGCGGCCGGGGTTTCAACCGGGTGGATAACCTGCGTTCCCACGTGAAGACGGTGCATCAGGGCAAGGCCGGCATCAAAATCCTTGAGCCAGAGGAAGGAGACGAGGTCAACATCGTCACGGTGGCTTCCGACGACATGGTGACGCTGGCCACCGAGGCGCTGGCCGCCACCGCTGTCACGCAGCTCACGGGTGAGCTGGGCGAGGGTCCCAAAAGCTGTCCCAGAAGGGGAGGGTTGTGCAGGGGGTGTAGCTCGGCGGCCCTAGAGTCATCCTGACGGAGCTTGGAGGTTTATCCGTGGGGTGCAGCGCTCTTTTTGCCATGGCCTGAGGTGGAGAAATCATGGAAGGGACTTCTTTAAAGGTCATCCAGTCCAAGCCCCTGCAGTGAGCAGGGACATCTCTCACTAGATGAGGTTGCTCAGGGCCCCATCGAGCCTGACCTTGAATGTCTCCAGGGATGGAGCCTCCACCACCTCTCTGGGCAACCTCTGCCGGTGTTTTGCCACCCTGAGAGTGAACAACTTCCTAATATCTAATCTAAATCTCCCCTGCTCCCATTTAAACCGTTGCCCCTCCTCCTGTCACTACTGGCCCTTGTGAGCAGCCCCTCCCTGGCTTTCCTGTAGCCCCTTCAGGCACTGGGAGGCTGCTGTAAGATCTCCCCAGAGCCTTCTCTTCTCCAGGCTGAAGAGCCCCGACTCTCAGCCTGTCTTCATAGCAGAGGTGCTCCAGCCCCCTGATCATTTTTGTGGCCTCTTCTGGACCTGCTCCAAGAGCTCCACATCCTTGTGTTGGGGGCTCCAGAGCTGGGCACAGAACCGCAGGTGAGGTCTCGCCAGAGCAGAGCAGAGGGGCAGGATCACCTCTCGATCCGCTGGCCACGCTGCTTTGGATGCAGCCCAGGCTGTGAGTGCATTTCTGGGCCGTGAGCGTGCATCGCGGGCTCGCATCCAGCTTTTTCGCTGCACCTCCCCAGCCCTTCTCCCTGGAGCTGCTCTCCCTCCCTTCACCTCCCAGCCCAGTGATGAGGAATGTCAGGGCCTGGCTGGAGACTCCTCCTGGCCCCAGTGTCCTGCTCCAGCCGGGATCTCCTCGTACCCTCCCTCACCATTGTCTTCCCTCGCAGTTGTCCCCGTCGCGGCCGCGGTGACAGCGGACGAAACCGAAGCACTTAAAGCCGAGATCACCAAAGCGGTGAAGCAAGTGCAAGAAGCAGGTGAGAAGGGGATGGGCGAAAAGAAAGGGCGGGGAGGGGCGGCCGGTTCCTGCTCCCACCCCAATGCATGTCCCATTCCCCCTTTTGTTTAATTTATTTTCCCTTTCCAGACCCCAACACTCAGATCCTCTACGCCTGCGATTCCTGCGGGGAAAAATTCCTGGACGCCACGAGCCTGGCGCAGCACGTCCGCATCCACACGGCGCAGGCGCTCGTCATGTTCCAGGCCGACACGGACTTTTACCAGCAGTACGGAGCCGCCGCCGCCTGGCAGGCGGAGCAGGTCCTGCCCGCGGGCGAGCTGCTCTTCCGAACCCGCGACGGACCCCCAGAACCTCCCCCCGCGGCCCCCCTGGCCCCTGCAGAGGGGCAGCCCCCCGCCGAGTGATTTTCCTTCACCCACCCCCACGCCTTTTATTTAAAAAGACACAGCTGCTTGGAAATTATGTAAAAAGTGTATTTCTGGAAGGAGAAGAGATGGAATAAATCGCGATATTTTCTAAGGGTTGTTTCATGCCACGGACAAGGGTTGTGGCGCCGCCAGCGTAAGGGTGGGGGGATGTCACCCGTGTCCGCAGCCCCTTGACTTGGCGGAGCTGGAGGGAGGGGGTGTCACTGAAACATTTAATCACTGGGGAGGGCAAAATTGATTGCAAATGAGATAAATTAAGTGATAAAGGGAAAAAAAGAAGGTGGGGGGGATTTTGCTGGTCGTGCTTTGGGTTAAATGGGTGGTTTGGGGGGCCTGTGTGTCCCCATCCTCAAAAAAATGTCCGTGTGTCGGTCTGTGGCTGGAGCTGGGATCAGACCTGACCCCCCCAACCCCCAGTGCAGGGACTGGGCAGGGAGAAAGGGGATCACAGACAGACGGACGGACATGCAGAGGGACCCATGGGTGGGAAAGGCCCAGCGGGACACAGGGACAGTGCAGAGACAGGCAGAGGGACACACGGACAGTTGGACATCCAGACTGATGGACACATGCTGCCTGGTGACAGCCAGCTCTTCCTCTGGGCATAATTGCCCCAAAAATGGCCTTTTTGCCCCAAAGGCTCCACTCAGAACACCCACAAATTCCCATCCCATCCCCCCTCAAACGCCTGCCCCAGGATCAGGCCCTTGGTGCCCTCCCCAGGCCGTGTCCATGTGTCTGTCCCCACGTCTGCCCCCTTTGCCCTGTGCGGAAGGTGGTTCAGACCCAGCCCTGGCTCCGGAGGACACACGGACGTGGGACGGACACACGGACGGCTGCGACTTCACCGGCCGGACAGGCAGCGCCGGACACACGGACAGTTGGACACACAGCTGGACACACGGACAGATGGCAGACACCCGCCTGCTCCAGCTCCTGCCTGAAATGTCCCAAAAATGGCCTTTGGGCCAGAAAGGCCCCACTCCAAAAATGCTCCATTTCATGCCCCCGCCCCACTCCTGCCCTGCCCCCCTCACAGCCCCACGTTGGGCCCGATCCTGACTCCGGGTACATGGAGGGGCTCGGACAGACGGACACTGGGAGTGGGACAAGGGCCCGATCCTGCTCTGCAGGGGGTGGGCGGGGGCGTGAGGGGGGTGTGGCAGGGGTGGGGGCGGGGGCGTGAAATGGAGCATTTTTTGACTGGGGCCTTCCCCACAGAAAAGCCATTTTTTTTGGGACATTTATGCCAGAGGGTGCAGGAAATGTGGGTCACCCCACGGGTGTGTCTCTAGCCACACGTCCACGTGTCCGGCTGCACGTCCAGCTGGACACACGGACACGGGTATGTCCGGCCGGACAGTTGTACGTGCGAGCGGACAGATGCCCTCGCAGCCAGACACACGTCTCTTTGAGCTTCCAGCATAAATGCCCCAAAAAAAAAAAATGGCCTTTTTGTGAGGAAGGTCCCACTCCAAAAAATGCTCAATTTCACGCCCCTGCCCCGCCCCTGCCTCGCCCTCGTTACACCTCCCTCACACCGCCACGTTGGGCCCGATCCTGACTCCGGGCACACGGACGGGCTCGGACAGACGGACACTGGACTTCGGTGGAAGGGCCCGATCCTGCCCTGCAGGGGGTGGGGCAGGGGCGTGAGGGGGGTGGGGCAGGGGTGGGGTGGGGGCGTGAAATGGAGCATTTTTGGCGCAAGACCTTACCTGCCAAAAAAAAAAAAAAAAAAAAAAGGCCATTTTTGGGGCATTTATGCTGGAGGCTCGAGGAGATGTGTGTTTGGCCAGGTGGGCGTCTGTCTGGTCGCACGTACAACTGTCCAGCCGGACGTACCCGTGTCCAGCCGGACACAGGGACATGTGGCCGGGGACACGCCCACAGGGTGACCCACATCTCCTGCACCCACCAGCATAAATACCCCAAAAACGGCTTTTTTTTGTGGATAAGGTCTCGCTCCAAAAATCACCAGTTTCACGCCCCCCTCACGCCCCCGCCCCGCCCCTCTCACACCCCTGCCCCACCCCCAACATTGGACCCGATCCTGGCTCCGGCCATGGCTGAAGTTGGACAGACGGACACTGGACTTCGGTGGAAGGGCCCGATCCTGCCCTGCAGGGGGTGGGGCGGGGGCGTGAGGGGGGCGGGGCAGGGGCGGGGCGGGGGCGTGAAATGGAGCATTTTTGGAGCGAGGCCTTTGGGGAACAAGTCCATTTTTAGGGCTTTTATGTGAGAGGGTGGAAGAAATGTGTGTCTGTCCGGCCGCACGTACAACTGTTGGACCAGATGTGCAACTGGACACAAATGCGGACGGACGGACACACGGACAGCTGGACGGACGGACACACGCTGCCCTGTTACACACCGCTCCTCCACCTCTCGCCATAAATGCCCCCAAAACGGCCTTTTTTCCCAAAGGCCTTGCTCCAAAAAGGCTCCATTTCACGCCCCCGCCCCGCCCCTGCCCCGCCCCCCTCATGCCCCCGCCCCACCCCCTGCAGGGCAGGATCGGGCCCTTCCACCCAAGCCCAGTGTCCGTCTGTCCGACCTCAGCCATGGCCGGAGCCAGGATCGGGTCCAATGTTGGGGGTGTGAGGGGGGTGGGGCAGGGCTGGGGCGTGAAATGGAGCATTTTTGGAGTGGGGCCTTTCTGGCCCAAAGGCCATTTTGGGGCATTTCAGGTAGGAGCTGGAGCAGGCGGGTGTCTGCCATCTGTCCGTGTGTCCGGCGCTGCCTGTCCGGCCGGTGAAGTCGCAGCCGTCCGTGTGTTCGTCCCACATCTGTGTGTCCGGAGGCAGGGCTGGCTCTGAACCACCTTCCCCACAGGGCAAAGGGGGCAGACATGGGACAGACACACGGACACGGCACCAAGGGCCTGATCCTGGGGCAGGGGTGTTAAATTGATTTTTTTTGAGTGAAGCCTTTAGGGCAAAAAAGCCATTTTTCGGGCCATTTATGGCACGAGGACGAGGAGGTGGCTGTCACCAGGCAGCGTGTGTCCGTCTGTCCGTACAACGCTCCGGCTGGCTCCGCAACATCCGTGTGTCCACCTGTGCCCCATCCCTGTGACCCCCTGCCCAGCACCTGCACTGGAAGGGGGGGGGGGTCACACCCAGTCCCGGCTCCAGACACACGGACAGACGGACACACGGACAGATTTTCGGGGGGGCGAAGGGGAGCAGATGCCGGCTCTGCTCTCCCGTCCGCGTGTCCGTCCCCACCCCGGGTCCCCGAATCCCCCCCCCCCATGGGTTTGTGCCCCTCGCCCTGCACCCCCTGCGTGTCCCACGTGTGTCCCCACATGTTGGGGACACCGCTGCAGCCGGAGGGCATCACCTGGGGACAGACACACGGACAGCTCCCCCCCAGTAGCAGGTGTTGGGGTCCCCGGCCGAGACCCCCAGATCCCCCAGGGGGAGGCCAAGCCCCCGCCACGCTCCTGGGGTGCCGGCAGCGCCTTTTTATCCTTTTTTTAACCCAACTCGAGCCCTGCGGCGCCTCCAGCGGGGCCAGGGGCCCCCTTCCCTCACCCCAACACCCTCCCCGGCTGCTCTGCCGGGGGGTCCAGCCCCCCCATTTTCCCCTAAACCCCATTTTTTTCCAGTCTCTTCTTCACTTCAACCCGTTTCCACCACGGGCGGGGAGGACGCGACGGCTTCGGCGGCTCCTGGCGCAGCTCCCGGGTGGGAAAAAACCATCAAAAAGCGCGAAATCCGGCTCTTCCTAAACCCCCAAAATTCGGGGAATTTTTTTTTGCAGGGAGCTGACGCGCATCGAAATTAAAAGCAGAGGAGGGGGGAAAAAGCAACTTGAGTTCTGACCAAATACACCAGCGAAGGGCAAACAAACGATCGGTTTACTCCACCAAAATGAACTTTTTGGGGACAAAAGGCGGGTGACGGCTCCCCCCCCCCCCCACCCCCAGCAAGGGACGAGAGGCGGGCGCCGAGGTGTTTTGTATTTTTTAATAAAGTCTGTAATCCAATGGACACACGAAACAAAACTGCGCTGCGAGAAAAAAAACAAAACAAACAAACAAACAAACAAAAAAAAACCAGTTCCATAAATTAATAAGTGTTAAGGGAGGGCGGGGGGGGTTCCGCAGTCTTTGTACAAGTGTATAACACTTCCACGGCTCGGGAGGCGAGGGGAGGGCAGGGGGGGGGGGCACGTTTAAATGAAGCGCACTTACAAATGAGTGACAATACAAAGTCTGAGTATGAAAATAAGATTTTTTTTTTTTCCTCTGAAAACACATTTTTGGCACAGATTAAAAAAAAATGTATGTCGTGGGGATTTGAATTCTTTTTTTTTTTTTTTCCTTTTTTTTTTTTTTTTTTTTAAAGTCAGTATTATATATATTTATATATATTATATATATATTTATATATACACACACCCACTGAGTTCTGCATATCCCACCGGGAAGGAAAATAGCTCTCCCTTTTGTAATTTTTTTTTTTTTTCCTGTTTTGTATTTTCTATTTTCTTTTTTTTTTTTTTTTTTTTTTTTCAGTGTAAACTGTACATCCCAGATGAAGAGAAGACGGCTGCAGCGGGGAAAAGGGGGGTGGGCAGGTGGAGGAAGAGGAAGGTTCACATCCAGAAAAAAAAAAAACAAAACCAACAAAAAACACCCCGAAAAAAAAAAGAAGGAAAAAATAAAACCACAATAAAATAATAAAAAATGAACGTGAAATGATCCTTGACCCACAGATTTCGGCGGAAGTCCCCAGGTCCTGCGTTTTTAGTCCACGGCGCGCGGTTAACGTGTGTCAAGACATCCAGAGCGTCACAGCGTGTCCCCAACTGTGCAAAGGTCCGAGTCACTAATTTTAGTGCAAAGGCAGTTCAAGGTTCTTTTTCTTTTTTTTTCTTTTTGTTTTGTTAAAAAAAATAAGCCCTCCTTTCTCTTTTTCTTCTTTTTTTCTTCTTTTTTTTTTTCCCCCAGAAGGAGGCACAGAAGCCCCCGCCCGGGCCGCCCGCTGAGTGCATCCGGCGTGTCCGTGAGCCCGAGCGACATGTAAACATCCGAGGCGGCGCGGCGGCCGCCCAGCGACAGTTTGATCGAGGCCGGTCGGGGCAGGAGGCTGGTAGTCTGGCAGCATTTTTATTTTTTTTTTTCCTCATTTCTTTACTTTATCTCTCTATTTATTTTAATTTTTTTGTGTGTGTGTGGTTTTCGTGGGCTTTTTTTTTTTTTTTTTCTTTTTTTTTTTGCTGCAGGGCCTTGGAAAGAGGGAAAAAAAAAAAAAAAGAAAAAAAAAAAAACCAAACCGAAATAAAAATAATACAAATTAAAAAGTCAGTAACCGGGTAAACAGCTCATACCGACGCGATGACAATCATCAGGTGAGGAGAGATGTTGGAGATGCTGGCGAGGAGGTCCGGGGCGAGGCGGGAAAGGTGGCTTTCCGAGAACTCGCAGGGTGGGAAGATCTGCAGAACGTAGGCAGGCTGCGGGGAGAGGGGGAGAAACGCCGGTGAGAGGCGCAGAGGGGGGCGTGGGCCGGCCTCGACCGCGCCGAAACGGGACGTTCGGGTGGGTTTTGGGGTGCTGGAATGCTCACGGGGGGGCACGCTCGTATAAAAAAGGAGAGGCAGGCGTGGGGACCAAGGTTTCTCCGTGTTGTGTCTGGTTTTAGCGGAAAATGCCCCCCAAAATGTCATTAATTGCGGTTTCAGCAGTTGCTGGGGGTTCCGAGCCCTCGTTCTGGGCTGTTCACACCCAGGTTTGAATCTGACTGGCCGGAACAAACGCTCCGTGTCACCGAACCCCGAACGTTTCGTATTTAGAGCAGCCGAGCGCGAGAGAACAGCGCGTGTGTCCTGGGAAAACTGGGCGAGAAACCAGGACTCTGCTTCCAGCAGAGGAAAAAAATGAGATCTGGGTCGGTGTCAGCCCAAGACGTGGGGCTGGGAACGAACCAGGCACAAACCCGGGGTCACTGTTTCAGCTCCGCAGTTCTCCTTCTGAAGGTTTAATAATAAACCCGCTGAGCTGCAGGTCGCCCCATCCCCACGTTGGGTTCCCCCGCGGCGCTCGGGGGCTGTCCCCGCCCGTACCTGGTTAGAGCCGGGGTTGGGGACGTTGATGATGCCTGCGGCTTGCTTGGCCTGCAGGTAGCTGATGAAGGCGGCCTTGAGCGACTCCGTCTGGCTGACCACGTCCTCCTGGTCTCGGCCGCAGGGCAAGGCCAGCAGCAGGCAGTAATCGCTCTCCACCTGGGAGGAGGAGGACAGGGGCTGAGGGGAACGTTCGGTGGGGACAGGCCCCCTCCCCACACAGCGTGAAACGTGCTCTTTGAATCCCTTACAAGTTAGAAAAGGCTCGCTGGAAGCTCGGCCAGCCCAGGGGATGGTGAAAAGGACCCAAAACTAGCAAGGCCACCCCAATGCCACCTTACTCAGACGTGCTGGAGCCAGCAGGAACGAGGGACGGGTGACTCCAAAGCTTTCCCAAGACCCTTTTCTACAAATTCAGAGCAACGCCTACAGCTCGTGACTCACAATCTGGACTTCACGCTCTCCGGGATGCAGCCATCACCAGAACCCCCAAACGACGTGACACGAACAACAAGTGACCAAGTTTCTGGGTTTTTTCACTACCCGGCCGGCGAGAACAGCCCGACTTGGACCCGGCGGAGACTCACTGTCCCCAAAAGGGCACTCACCATCATCCTGCGCGCGACACCCTCCAGCTGCGACGCCTCCAGCCGCATGCGCTGAGCGATGCGCAGGGGCGGTCCTCCCTCCGGCGCCGGCAGCGACCGGTGAGCCAAGACGTTGTTACCGGAGACGAAGTGGAGCTGAACGGCTGCCGTGTCGTTTTTTTAGAGCCAGAAGGCCCTGCCAGACAATCGGGTATTTCTGGAAGGAGAGGGAGGAGAAACATTAAACCCAAATCAAGGAGAGGGGGCATCTCAAATCTCTCACGAGCAGCTTGCTTGCTTTGATACCTCCACAGGCAACTCAGACACGAGTGATTTGCTTTAAGGACTCGGTACAGATACAACATCTTATCACCCCTCACACGTGCCGGTCCAGGCTTGGGGTAGATCCTGCTAAATCAGTAATTTCGTCCTTTTTCTAGGCTAAGGAGCCTGGGTGGTTCCCTTCACCCTGACATCAGAGCTCTTCCCTCCGGCTCAGCCTCCCACGCGGCGCGAGGCAGAGCAGGGCTCGTCCCCAACACCGATTTCTCTTGTACAAACGGAACTGGGAAAGGGCAGCAGCGGGAGAGCTGCTCACGGTCATACGGGAAATCCTTGGGCTGAACGCGGCCCTCGATTCCTCACCAGTGCCTGCTCCTCACTACCTCCCTCCTCTTCCTCAGTCTCTAGGCTTTGGGAATGCTGCGGGTTTTTTCCTTTTCTTTAAATTAAATACATCACCTTACCATGGGGTCTAGGAAACACCACGTGAACGCCAACACGGCAAAAATTCACTGTGGATAGAAACAGCCCCAAATGCAGAGAGGCGACCGATCGCCTTCTCCGTGTCCGAAGCACGAGGTCAGATTCTGGTGCCGCAGAGGGGACAAGCTCCAGCAGAACTTGATCTATTTCTCCGCAGGTGAGGAGCACGAGGTTACTCAGCCAAGAGAAGCCGACAGGGGAGCACTTACCGTCAGGAGCTGAACCATATCCACGGGTCTCTGCGAGACGGGGTGAGGAGACGGCTCTTGTTTGAGAGCGGACTGGGGCTCGGGGCGATTGAGGGGCAGCCCCGGCGGCGCTCCAGGCCCCGACGTCGTGGGGATGAACATGGATTGCTTGGGAACCGCCGGAGGTTGGTGAGGCGACGGAAGCTCCTGCTTCATCGAAATGGCAACGGGCGAAGGGTAGGAGGTCTGGCCCGTGTCCGCCTGTGCCCTCTGCAGGTGGACGTGCGGGTCGATCTGCGCCGCGTGCCTATTTACAGTGGGGTGGTGGCTCTGCTCGGGTCCTGCTGCCGGCGGGCCCTTGGGGTCCTGGGGGATCTGAGGAGTCTTGCTGCGCACGGGCTGGCTGGCGTGCGAGTGTTCGCCCTCCGGGAGACCCTGGGCAGGAGGCGGTGGGGAGAAAGGAAAGATTTTTTTTTAGGCTGCGGGCACATCAGAACTTGTTAATTCAACGATAAGGCTGCAGAGAGACCATCAGATCCTGTCAGTGGAGAAACCTGTCTCCATGTCGCAGCGGTGGTGCCTGGGCCAGGTTCCCCCTTTTCATGGACAACCCCCCCCAAGCCAAGAGCTGAAACTGCAACCCCTGCATCCTGCCCCCGGCTCGTCCCTGGCCACACCACCCGCCCAAGAATCTCCAACCCACACGTCACCTCGATGCCAACAACTCTGCCCCTGAAACCTCTACTTCTAGAAATGCACAGGCAGCTCTGCAACTTTTGGTTCTAGTCCTAGCAGTTAAAAATCCAGGTTATTTTAGCTTCCTCTAACACCAAGTAGCATTCAAACCCCGTTTTCCCAAACAAAACCAACTCCTCCTAAGTAGGAGCTTGGAGATGATCCACAAAGAGCTCAGCTCAGCTCCCGTCGGCCACGTGATTAGCTCGAAGCACTCCAGATTTCAAGGTAGGAGGAGACAAAAAGGTTTTATTTCTCACCTGGGACGGGGTCATGCTCCGGGAAGGCAGCCCGATGGCCGAGGCGCCCGGGAACTGCGGGTGCCCGAGCTGTGCCGCCGTGTGGTAATTCCTCATGTCGCCGTACACGGACCGGTAATCGTGGAAGGAGCTGCCTGCGGGATGCATGATCTGCACCCCGTGCGGCACCACCACCGGCTGCGTCAGGGGCAGTCCGGGCAGCTGGCTGCCCGAGGGGACGCTGAGGAGCCGGGGCTCGCTGTGAGGAGAATGCGCCATCTTGCCTTCAGAGGATTTGGGCGTCTCTTTGCCGGGCTGGGGAGTCTTACTGACAGGGGGAGTTTTCCCGGCCCCTTCGGGCGTTCGGGATTGTCTCGTTTCCGAGTGGTGCTCGCCCACGGCGGCCATGTGCGGGTGCATGATCATCCTCACATCCCGCGGGACGTTGTACTGGTCGAGCCTGATGCTCGTGGCGTGCATGCGGTAATCCGGCTGCATCACCAGCACGTCGGACTGCACCGGGGCCGGCCCCCGGCACACCGTGGTGTGGTGGTAGTGCATCTCCTCCTCGGGGGGATGCTGAGAAGACAGAGGCGGCATCACGATGTCCCGTATGGGAGCGGGCTGGGGCGTGCTGGACCGCTGAGGTTTGATCTCTATCTGGGGTTGCAGAGCGGCGCGGGGGGAGTGGAGCGCTTCGGGGCGGATGCCGTAAGGGATGCCGGAGAGAGGAGGGGTGTTCATCCTCACCTCGCCCTGGGACAGGTGGCCCAGGGACACGGTCTGCGTCACGCTGTGAGGGGGCATGATGACAGACTGCTCGGGGTGCATGCTGGAGATGTACTGGGGAACGGGAATTCCCGGCGCCAGCATGACCGGAGTACTGCTCGACAAGGCCGGAGACGAGGTGCTGCCGGGGTGACAAGCCCGGGGGAACGGCGACGGCGAGTGCCCGCTGGTGCGCGGCGAGTGCGGTTCCTGTTTGGTGACCCCCAGGTGGGAAATGGCCCGGTCGGTCGGGGTGCTGGGTCCCGAGCTGACGTGGTTTGCTTCTGAATGCATCTTCCCAGAGAGGGAAGGGTGGTGAGGACTAACTCCAGGACTCAGGTTGGAGGGTTGCAGAGTCTTGGTCTCCACTTTCAGAGCAGCCGGATCAGAGAGTTTCTTGTTCACGACCATCTGGTTATGGACGAGCACGGGCGGAGTGTTTACGGTCTGCGTGAGGACTTTACCGGGTTGGGACGCCGGAGTCTGGACAGAAAGGTGGGACGACTCGGACTTGTCCAGCGCGGTGCGTTCTTGTTTAACGGAAGAGATGACGGGCGACGTGTTGTAAGGTTGCGTTCCTAGTACCAAAGAAGAATGGGTGGAAACAGTCCCGTAGCCCGACGAGGCCTGGGAGCCTTTCGGTGTGGGCTGAGATGGTGTGATAGGTTCCTGTTTAATCTGAGACTTGGATACAGACTGCTGAAACTCGATGTCGACGGCGCTGGCTGGGGGAATCTGGCTGATCTTGGCGCTGATGCGCTGAGGGCCTTCCGTCTTCTGCCCCGAGTAGCTCAGGAGCACGACGCCTTCCGAGGTGTTCACCCGCAGCCCCGGGCTGGACCCGGTCTCTACAGGTCTCTCCTCGATAATGGACATCGATCCCGGGTGAAACCTACTGTTATCGTTCGTGCTCGACCTCTGCTTAAATTTTGGCGAGGGGGGCGTTGACGAGACAGGTCTGGGTCTGGGGAGCTTGCTTCACCAAGGTGATCCTCGGAGCCTCCTCCAGATCCACGCTGTGGGGCATCCTGCTTATAACAGAAGTGGCTTTGGGAGCGATCACGGTGCTCACCTTTTCCTTCTCGCTCAACACCGGCGCTTCGGCCGCCGGCGGGTCCAAGGCGTTGGCGACGGGAACCGCCGGTTTCTCCTCCGAAACCGGCTTGATGGCCTCGACGGCGGGGTGGAGGGGCGTCTCCTCCAAACAAGGTGCGCTCACCGGCTCGGCGTGCGTCGTCGTCACGTGCGTGGAGGTGATGCTCGTCGCCGAGACGTACTTGGGCTCCATCAGTATCTTCCTCAAAGTGCTGGAGTTCGTATCGATATCCGATGCCTTCGTGTCCGGTGGGAGAGCCGGGGGGCGGGGGCGTGGAACGGGCACGGGGCTCCTCGTGCCTCACCATCCACTCTGGCACCTTGGTAGCGCCGGGGTGAAGGGGGACGATGGCAGCGGGCACCGGGGCGGGCAGCTTGGCCGCCGCCGGAGGGACGGCAGCCAGAGCCGTGCTCGGGACGCTTGGCGGAGTGACCGGCGCGTTCTCCATGGGCGACCGGATCTTGAACCCGCTCTGACTCCCCTCATCGAGGGGAACCGGCGGGGCAGCCAGGTCCAGGGGAACAGGAGCGGGCGCTTTCGGGGAGGTGCTCCTCTCGGCGATGGCTTCGTGTGTGGCCACAATGACATCAGTGGCTGCAGCCTTGCTGGCCTCAGGAGTGCTCAGCTCTGCTGGCGCCTGAGCCGCAGTTTTAATTTGCTTTTCCTCCTTCAAGGCTTCTTCAGGTTTTGCCTTTAACTCGCTGTCAGCAGGCGACTTGCTCTGCATCCTCTCCGGCTCGAAGGCGTTGACTTCAGCGGCGTCGCCCTTTCTGCCCGTGCTCCGTTTGCGTCGCTGCCGCGTGGTTTTCTGGCGGCCCTTTTCCTTCCGAGCAACTTCGGCCTCCTGCAAGGTCTCAGCCTCCTGAGCAGAGTTGGAAGATTCGCTGAAGCTGACTTCAGCCTCCTTGGTCTCCGTCTCCAGTGCCGACGGGGCAGAGCTGGGAACCGGCTGCACCGCAGGCTCGACGGCAGCTTCGGTTTCTAGGATATTATTCACTGCCTGATCAGTCTCGGGCTCCATCTCCTCCCGAGGCGACGGGAGCACCAAGGGCTCCGTGGGGATTTCAGCCTCTGATTCAGCGGGATACGTCGGGGGCGCGGGAAAGCTTTCCGTCTCCCCCGAAATATCGTTGATGATGGAGCCGATGGCCGCCGCCAGCTCCGTTTCACTAGCCTGATGCGCGGGGGGTTTGTCTCCCTCCTCCTCCTGATGAACCTCGGGCACGTCTGCCGCCGGCTCTTTGTAGGCAGCAATCGACGGGGGAGTTTCGGTGAGCTTTGCGATGTTCTCCACGGCCTGCTCGAGTTCGATCTGTTTTGCTAACTGGGCGGCTTCAGGGGATTGCTTTGGTTCCCGCAGCACCTCTTTTTCCATCTCCGGGAAGGAATCTTCGACCTCGTTCTTAGAAAAATGGGGCTGCAAGATGTCGTCTTTGGCAGGACTCTTCATTTTGGCCGGCGACACCGCCACCGGCTCTGCCTCCTCCTCAGTCGGCCGCAGGGCGCCCTTCACTTCGTCCACGTTGAGGCGTATTTCGACACTCTTGAGACACACGGATGCTTTATCTACAACGGTTTTGGTATTTTTATACCTCCCCCTTTTGGATTTCGTAACCTTCTCCGGCACCGGCTTCTTCTCAATGATCTCAACCATGGGGATTTCAACCTGGTTTTTCTCCACATCCAGCTCCTTCCTATCACGTTTCTGCTCACACGCTGGCGGTTCTTTCTCGGCGGCTTTTGCTTTATTGCTGCTGTCGATGATGCTCAGTTCCTGACCGCTTTTTTCAGCAGCATCTTCAGATTCGGCCGAGGTATCAGCTTTCGGCTCGTTCTTCCCTTTCTTCCCCTGTTGGCCGGGAGCAGCCGACGAGTGGCCATGTGTTAGCTTCTGGGACCGAGGAGACCTCCAACCCTCTGCAGGCTTAGGAGCTTCCACGGCATCTTTAGCTTCAGCCTCCTCTGCCTCTTGCTGTACGGGTTCTGCCTTTATTGGAGAGATGTCCTCCTCCGGTTTACGGCGGGTTTTCGGAGGTCTTCCCCTCCTCGGGGTCGTGGGAACCGTCGTCACGGTTTCCTGCGGTTCCTTCTCCCCTCTCTTCCTGGTGGATCTAGTGACCTCCACAGAGTCCTTCACTGGAGAAGGGCCTTCGTTGTCCCCCGTTGTAGCATAGACCGACCTCACGTTCCTGCGCCTCGTCCGGCCTATTGGCAAGCTCGGCTCCACGTTTTCCGGCTCTGCGGCAGAACTGGGGGATTTAGCAGCGTTCCTCGACACCTTCTCTGCCTCCACTTTCAACTCGGCAAGCTTCTGCATCTCCCCACGAGGAGAGCTCGACCTTTTGAGCTTTTCACGGTCAATTCTTTCACTTTTCCTCGTGACGGGCTTTTCCGTGACGTTAGCCACAGCCGCCTGCACGGGAGTCTTGGAGCGTTTACTCTTGTAGGACTTTTTATCTTTCACAACAACCGGAGGTTCAACTTCCATGTCATTGTCGGAAACGGGCGGCAAGGCCTCAGCGGCCACCTCCACCTTCTGACCCGCGCTGGCATCAGCACTGGCAGGAGGCGGAGGATTTTCTTCTTTAGGTTCAGCAACCTCCTCGGATTTCTGAATCAGCTTGGGCGGAGGCGGCGAAACCAACTGGGCACCCTCAGGTTCCGGATCCGCGCTGATGTCAGCTTGGGAAAACGAAGGTCTGGGAGTAGGAGGTTTGGTATCCAAGTACGAAGGATGCTCTGTTGCCACAACATCCTCCTCCGGTGCCAGGGTTGTAGTGACAACTTCTTTACCAGCCTCTACGACCGGCAGCGCTTCGGTTTGCTCGGGCGGTTCGACTTTGACAGGAGCAGCAAGTTCAGGGAAAGGTTTTTGCTCTTCTGCTGCGGACGCAGATTCAGGTGGTTTTTCTTCTTTTACAGAAACTGTTTCCACCGCTACCTTCTCGCTCGTTGCCTTCTCGGAAGCGACCGGTGCTGGTTCCTGCGGCAGGGCAGCGACCGAAGAGGGACCAACTGCTGAGGAAGCTTTGTGTTCTGGTTCTTTACTATCAGGAACCGTTTCTGGTGTTTTGGGCCGGTTTTCTTTATCTTCCTGCTTTTCCACCTCTTTCGGTTTCTGATCTTTCTCCTTTTCCTTCTGCTGCATCCGCGTGAGTTCAATAAACCTACTGTGGAAGAGAACCACCGGTTCTTGCACCAAATCAGCCGCGCTGTTAGTCCCGTCGGAGGAAGACTGTCTCCCGTACAATCGACCAGAAATGAAGTCGAGATCGTCGTCTTTTCTCTCCAAATGCTGCAGGCGCTTGGAGTCCTGTTCAAAGATTGAACTATGCAAAAACCGAGAAGCAAACAGTTCCTGTCTCTCTTGTTCCTCCTCTTTATGGTCTTCCTTCTTATCATCCAGCTTTCCACCCTCTGAATCAGTCCTGATTTTTTTCTTCTTCATATACCAAGAAGGAATAGGTCTCGGGGCCGAGTCAACCTTCTCTTTGTCTTTATTGTTTCTAAAACTAGCGAATCTCGAATCCCAATCTAGAAAGGACCAGTTTTCTTCTCTGGAGGAAGAGAGAGATTTAGCTCTTTCAAGCAAGGCCTTTGTGTCCGGCGTGATTGTCTTGTCCAACGCAAAAGAGTAGAACTTGTTTCTTTCTAAGGAACTCGACAGTCGTTCCTCCCTCTCACGTAACTTCTCTTCTCTGTCCCTTAATAAAAAAGACAATCTGGAACTCTCTAACAAGGACGAAGCTTTCGGCGAATGCGGTTTGTTTTCACCGTCGTCGTCCGAATCCGAAGGCACCTCCCCGGGTTCCAGGTCGCGGACGGAGCGTTTGCGGATGCTGTCTCTCTTGACGATGCTGCTCGGAAAGCTGATATCGACTCGACCGGGCTCCTGCTTCACTTGCGTTTCCCACCTACTCGAGTCATCTTCAGAGCTCAGCACGGACAGTTTTATTTTAGCCATCTCTGCCATCTGCTCCCTCCTGCTGGAATCGTAAGGATTAAATTTCAGCGAGTCCTCCCTCACAGTCATGTTGGAGTACGAAAGACCCTTTTCTTCTATTTTAGGCGACTCTTTGGTTTCCTTTAACGGCATCAGCCTCGGAGAATCGAGCGTGTCGTCATCTTCATGGAAAGGGAAGTGTCTGATGCTAGGGGAACAGGACGTCCTCTCGGAGTCCTCACTCACCTGACGAGAACTTCTGTAGTTCCTTTCTCGTTTAGTGCTAATTTCGAAGTCAAACTGGTCGGTCTTTTTCCGTTTGCTTGGCGGAGAGTCATCGGTGACGTCTTGCGGAGGTTTTCCCACCTCGTGGACCAAGCTTCGCCTTTCATATTCATCCACGTCCTTCTTCGGACTGCCGAACTTCTCCGACTTCGCTATCTCCATTTCCAGCTGCTGCTTTAACCTGCGGCTTTGCTCCATTTGCTTCCTGTAACTTTGCGTGTGGTCGATGTCGATGCCGATTTTCTCCTCCGTGTCGGCTGACTGAGGTTTCTCTTGGCCGAGTTTATGGTCAGGCGTGTCTTCAGGAAGAGCCGTGTAATTCTTCCTTGCGTCCTCTCTCTCCGTTCCTTGCTCGTCCAGTAGCTGTACCTGTTTGTGCTGGGGTTTTACTGGATTTGATTTTTTAGAAGAGGGCTCCTGAACTTCCACCGGTTCATCAGCCGCCTCCATCAGCCTCGCCTGCAGATCCAGGGTGGGACGCATGCCAATCCCACCGACGTTAAGAGTCTCCTGAATTTCTTTGGGACTCGTGACAGGAATAAGTCTTTCCAGTTTGAGTTTTTTAGATTCCCTTTTGAGCATCTCCTTCCTCAGGGGCTTTCTCTCCAACTCTCCTTCCCTTAACACTGTCGCCTCTCTAGACGAAGCCGTTGCGTCGAGCTGCTTTTTCAAAGCCACACGTGCGTCTTCCTCATCTTGGCTGCTTCTTTTTACTTCCAGTTTTTGCCTGTCGGGCTTCAGATTTGCATCGGCGAAGCGTCTTTTACGAGCCTCCAACTTGTCTAAATCGACAGCGTTGGCCCCCTCAGAAGTTTGCTCTGTTTTCAAGTGCTTTTTGGGTTTCAGTTTCCCCTCCTTATCCACCACTTCTACGTGACTGGCAAGGGCTTTCTCTTTTTGTACCTTGGCTCTGACAGGTTCCAGTTTAGACTGATCAGACTTGGTTTGCTCGGCTTGAGACGTCTGCATTTTCTGCTCGAGAAGCGGGGACTTCAGCGTGTCATTATCAAGCTTCGCTCTCAGTTTCTCCAGAGCCGGCTGATCAAGAACTTTCCCTTCATTCTCTTTTACTCGGGTCAACACGACGCAGGGCATGAGCTCCAGGCGGTTCTTGGCCGTCCCTTCTTTGTCACCTCTCTCTTTACTCTGTTTACTGTTGCCCTTCAGCTTTTCAGGGCTGGGCTCTCTCTCGTTCTCCTGATCCGTTTCAGAAGACTGAGAGCTGGGCGAATGGATTTTTGCTTTTCTCTTCTGCTTATCGGCTTTCTCCTTTTCTAGTTTTTCCGGCTTTTCCTTTCTCACCAAGCGTTTTTCCTTGTCGACCCGCTCCTGCTCGAAAGCGCGCTCTTTCTCCGCTTTCTCGTTTTTTGCGTAACGTTCGACGCGGGCTTTGTCGAGCTTGTCGTATCGTGGAGGGGACAGAGAGCTGCAGCTGCCGCTGCGATCCGACGACCTGCTGTAAATCCTCCTCTCCGAATCGCTCTGCAGCCTTTCCGACTGCGAGGGAGACGCGCCGGGGCTCTGCGGACGCCGCGAGTGCGTCGGGCTCTGGCTCCGTTCAATCGGTCTCCGTTCGTGGTCTCGGTCCCGATCGGATTCGAACCGTTCCCTCTCCCTCTCTCTCTCCCGCTGCCTGTAGCTGTACTCCCTGATGTCCTGCTCGTAGGGGTCGCCCCTGTAATCCCGGTACTCGCGCGGGTCGTCGTAGTAGCGTGGGTCGTAGTAGTCTCCTTGGTAGGGATCCCACTCTGCGTAAAATTCTCTGCCTCGAGCTGGGTACTCTCGACGAGGATCTTCAGGATACGTCCCCGGAGTCCGAACAGTCTCGTAGTAGGTACGATCAGGGGCGTATTCGTAAGATCCTCTTCTTTCATCCCTGCTAAATATAAGAATAAACATGTAAGTTTTCCTTCTCAGCCAACGGACTGTGGTACCACGCTCTTGGCTAGGCAGGGGGACCACTTTACGATAAGTTCTTTATACGCGCACCAAGGCGACCGTACGTGGCTGCACTACAGAGATGTCACAACGATAAAGCGGTGCACAACGGATCAAATGCTTCGTGAATTTACTGAGCACCGAATGCAGTGAACTGCTCTTTCCCTGGGCAGCCCTGCCAAGCATCTTTTCAGTGCCCTCGCTGCTTCATTTTGGCCAAATTCAGGTATTACATTAAATTAAGGTAAAACCTACGCAGCACCTGTGCACCCCCACACAGTTTGCCGTGGGGAAGACCACCCCACCTCAAGAACCTGAAACCTACCTCTGAAAACACGACTGAAATCAAAATTCAATGCTGGAACCTCTCCGTCACGAAGCAGTTAAGTGGTAACAAGATTTCTTTAAAAATCCTAAACCCTGCAAGTGATCGTTCAATTCTGAGATTACCTCTTCCACAGAACGTGACGTGTTGACGCTGCTTATTTACAGCAAGACCAAGTCAACAAAAATAAATCAGCCTGTTTATGAGATCAGGTGAATTCACGGGAAGCATTCGGCAAAATAAGCCAAGTGATTAGTGTTATTATCCCGATACCTCCAAAGAGCAAAAATAACCCAATTTTACAACTGAACGTGCCTCTTTAGCAGAGAGGTGCCACAGAGCTGGTGCTCCAATCCTCCACCAGCAGCAATGTTTTGCACACTCTATTTCACACACATTTATCTGGCTTCAGAGCTTGTGTTTTCTGTGAAAAGCTGACAGCTCCTCCATTTTACGAAATGTACAAAACCAAACAAAGAACCAAAACACAGGAGACGAAAACCTCATTCTGCAAGCAAAGCGGGATGTGGTGAAAGGCAGCTGTGAAGTTAAAAAAAATTAATCATGTTTTCTGTGGTTTGTTTTTTAACAAAGTCTTAAGTCCTACTTAAGACTGGCCTGAGAGAACCTGGTTAGCACAGATCTGGGCGTCATCGCAAGGGACTGCGAACTGCCCGGAGGAGGATGCAGAACGACAGGACTCACCGCAGAGCTCGCTCCCTCGCTCGGCAATTCCTTATTCCTAGGGAACTCGTAATGACCGTGTGAGCGTAACGACAGAAAAGGGAAAACGAGACTAACGTGTACCCAAAGCATCACGTTGCTCCAGAAATTAGCATTCTACCCAGAATCATTTCAGGGCAAAGACCAGCCCAGCTGACTCAGGCGCGTTAAAAGACATCCGATAACGCGCTTCTCTTTCCGGAATTCAGTGTGCTTCAGAGGAAATTACTACTGACTGCTCGCTGGCACATCGCAGCATCTGGCAAGGAGTGGGGAACACAGGCATTTATTTCCATTATGCAAACGCCGACTGCCAATTTCCAAACCCTCCTCGCTTTCAGATCTGGCAGTTTTGCAGACAGGTTTAGACCAATCTATTGTGCTGAAAAAAAATAAACCAAAAAACAACCCTGCAGTGAATGTATCCAGCTCACCGGTACAATCGGTGCCACGCTGGGCTTATTCACAGGTAAGGCAGAGCTGCAGGGGGTTATCAGGCTGCGCGTACACCTGTTAACACACACACGCGTCTCTGAGGGAGCAGGAAGGCGCTGCGTTACGAAAATGCTGCTCTTTGCATTCTTAAGAAATGGTAAATGACTCATAACTGTGTCCTGGTGACCCACCGCGGTAACCGGATACTAAATCCACAGGTCACGGAGGCAGCCACAACCTCCACCCACGTGTGAATTTTGGTAATCGACTGCATTTCAGATGTGTGATATCCTGCCTGCTTTAATCTGCACGGTTTAAGCCTGAGCACCTAAATTTGTTTAAAAAAAAAATACACCGAGAAGGTAAAAGATATTAAAAGTACGCTAAAATCTTGTTAACTGGCCTTGAAAGTGAAGGATGAAGTTCAGAGGAAGAGAAACAAGTGTTTGTTCAATAATTACGGTCTGAAGGGAGTTTAATTGCACTTCAGACGAGGCTGCAAAAGCACAAGACTGTAACAAAGATCTGACACATGCCTTCTCTCCGCCAGCATTTCATAAAAGTCTCTGATATCTTGACCCGTTTTCTCCATGGAATGATAGAACGCCAGCTGACTTTCTCGATTTGCAAAGTCCACCTGCAAAAGAAAAAGTAAATCACGTTCAGTGAGGGGAACACGCCGTGTGGATAACATTTCACTGCCTGCTGCAGCAGGAGGACGGGAGCAGAACTGAAAATGGGGATATTGAACAAAAAAATAGTCAACCCTTTCGCAGGACCGGCCCTCGGCACCCCCACGAATAAAGACCTTTCTCTCTTAACTCGGCCGCGTGGAGGTACGTAACTCCCTCCCTCCCGGGGTGTGTGGTTGCAGCTGCCAGACCTGAGGTCGCTGTTCAGTTAAACCAGCAGGAAAAACACACGTGATTATCGTGGCCTTGACGTTTTGAATAGTACAACTCCAATTACAGTTCCAAAGTCCCTTTAATCTCGAGGCAGCGCTACAGCAGGTCACTGTCATTAATCTATTTCGGAGTCAGTTATCTGCCCAGGGTTGCGCAGCGAGGCAAGAGCGGGGACGGGAGGGGAACCAAGCCTCCCGAATCACAGCTCCCTGTCGTAACTACTCAAAAAGCTGTTTTCTAGCCCTGGGTGACAATATCAAGAAGCTAACGGCACAGCTGAAGCAAAAAATTCAGGATTAAACCAAATTTAACTAAACGTATGCCACAGAGTGCCGTATTTTTAACATTCTAACTCATCTTTTTGAAAAAAGAAGATAAATCGTATAACCACAGCAGTGGTTATACAAGGCATTAAGGGTGTTGCTTATTCCAAAGTTGCTAAGTAGCAAGACCCACAAACACAAGATACGAAACTTTTACCCAGCCCCACATTTTACTGCTTCTAAAGGCTGCTTGTATTCAACCTCTGCACTGGGAAACCAGCGTACGCCTGACTCCTGACCCCAACGGGTGGGAAGTTCCTGAGTTAGTAACACACCAGGTGAGAGATCGTGCTTGAGATCATTCCCCGCTCTTTAGGAGAGAAGAAAGGAGGAGGAGGAAGATAATTCAGAGGGTTGGCCGACACCCCGCGTCCCCGATCAGCGGAACCGATGGGACAGTTGGAACAGGTATCGCCACATTCACCCAAATCCAAGACACCCCTGTAAATGTCAAGCGCTGCTCGACGGCGAAGTACTTTCTGTGCTTTTTTTTGGAGTAGGTTTTTTTTTTCAATTGTCTTTTTTTAAAAATCTGTGGCAAAGCAGGAGCTGCCGGCGCGAGGGCAGGTTGCGCGCTCGGGTTGTCGTACACCACGGCGTCAGCGCGCGAGCCGCCACGGAGCGGCCAAGAGGCTGGAGGTGAGCAGGGAGCAGCCGAAAGGCAGCGCCGTGTCATCCCGACAGGAACTCGCGCCGTCCCATTTCGCTTCCCTAACACGAAACCGGACACAAGTTTGCCTTGGATTCGGGTAAACGAGGCAGTGACACGGACACCAACACTCAGGAGCTCAGAGAGACAAGTTCAGTGAAACGAACGGCAGAATACTGGAAAAGGCTTGCGAGGTAACGGTTCGAGACACCCTAACGTCTTGGTAAGCCGAGCATAAAAAAATGAGTTTAAGCCTTCGATGTCTGGGACAGACGCGTCCCGCTAAGTATTCCTTCTGTCTGGCAGTCTGCAAATGCCAGCTTTTAAGGGGTGAGGCCTAAATATAATTTGTTTCTCTCTTTTTTTTTTGCTCTGTTTGTTTTGGAGGTCATTCTGCACACCTTAATTTTATTCCCACCGATTTTCCTCCCCTTGGTCTCTTTTACAGCTGCTTGTGCATATTCAATCTCATTGTAGAGAACCAGGGCCATGCCTTTTAAGCGGTCAAACACCACCTGTAAAAAACAAAAAAACAAAACAAAAACCAAATAAGAGCCTCATCCACAGGACTTAACGTCAGTCCCAACAAAATCCTAAGTCATGAGGATACCGGTAAGGAAGTAATTTTTAGCAAGGTAAATTTCCAGGCTTTTCTGATGAGGCGTATTGTAATGAAGAGACAATAAAAGGACACGGGACTGCTTTGAATTGTGGATATTGTGGCTTGAGGTATATTATGCCTTTATTTTGTTTTTCTGTATTTTACTTTCAATTCATTTCTTTTTTTCTTTGGTGACTGAGTTTCACAGTTTCTCTTTGTTTACTTGTAGGTTTGGTTTTTTTATTAAAAATTTCCAATGCGCTTCAGGGGGGAAAAAAGGTAAAGGGAACATTTAATTCCAAAATGGCAAGTTTTTTGTTATCACAGTCTGCAGTACCACTCGCCGGTTGCTAAACGCCCAATTTCCAAATATCAGCTTCCTTTAGCAACGTAATCTCATTATTCAAGCAACAACAGCTACAATAAAGAAGGTCAAAGCTGCAACACGAACCCCCAAAAACCCTTTTAAGGAGGCAAGACCCTGATCCTGTGAAGATTTACACGCGTTGCTTAACTTTTAAGCACACTCATGTCCAGCAGAACCACACGGGACAACTCACGTGCTTAAGTTTAAGCACGCGCATAAATCTCGAGCACCGACCCTCGGCGGGGCAGGCGGCGCCCTCCCATGTGGGGTACGGGTACGTTGCACTTTCATGGACTTTCTTCTTTCACATACTTTTGTCAGCGTGACTACCCTCACCACATTTAATAAATCATTTTTCGGTCTGTTGCAAGAATATATACTTGCGTCTAATTATGTAATTAGCATGCAGGAGTGTAACTACGTAATTAGACTGCTCTTCCTCCAATGTCAGCCTCCTGAAGACGTTTTGTTGGGGAGAGACTGTACCGCACAACAGCAACAAACGGTTTCCAACACTCATTATCTCGGCTCATTCAAAATACTTCTTTTTCTTTCTTTCTTTTTTTTTTGGGGGGGGGGCTGTGGTTTTCAAACCACCAGAAGCGACTGCTCTACAGATCGCATCATCAGCATGCGAAGCTATGGAGCCCTGCCGGCCAAATTCCACCCCAGAGAGAATTTCTCTACCCCAGCGATAAAGCCCTGGACAGTGGGGGTCGAAAGGACAGGATGGGAAGAAAGGAAGACAGTAACGACTTCAAACCACACGCCATAGCTTCCCACCTACCTTTACCACAGGCCCGTAGCGGCAGAAATGTCGAGTTAAATACTGATCCGTAACGTTTGTAGAAAGACCATCTAACCACACGCAGTTTGTAGGCATGCTCTTCCCAAACCCCAGCTGAACACAAAAGGGCAAAACTTCCATCAGTACAATTCACAAGCGTTAAACCCACCGAACGGAGCGCGCCTAATTAAAGGGTTGTCGGAAGAAAGCTAGTCATTTGTGGGGGTTTTCTAAAATTAGCATCTCGCGCAGGTGCAAGACAAAAAAAAAAAATCGAATGGCAATTAATGGAAATAAATTCTGCATGCTTAAACAAACGCAGTGTTTGGCAACATTTGATTCTTCGACACTGCGAATGCATCCGCATCGTGGCGGGTTGACAGCTCGGGGGACTGAGGGCCCCCCTTCGGCATCGGTACCGGCACGGCTTCCCCGGCACAGCCTCGTCCGATGCCGACCTTCGAGGTTGGGGAATGTCAGTCTCCAAAGCTACTCAATCCTGAGGCTCCAAGGAAAATGCTAATTAATTATCACCAATTATTGTGGTGGCTGAAAGCATCCTGCTCTGGTCTGATCTATGTGTTAAAAGCCATCTTACTTCCATCAACTCTGGCTGCAAAATACTCTACGATGGTGGCAATGAAAGTAACAGGGGGAAGGATACAGCCCACGGAAGGAAGGACGTCTTTACCTTGAGCCGGTTATTTCCAAGATATTCCCCATCCATCTTCTTAATTGCTTTACACACGCTTGCAATATCACAGTACTGCAGGAAGGCATACTGAGGAACGCCGTTCACCTTTTTGATGTCGATATCCTGGGGAAAACCACAAAACAGGACAAGTGGCAGTCAGCAACAGGCAGAAAAGGACAGTGTCGGTTAGATCCCAGTGGATTTTCCTGAGAGATACACACACAGCACAGCAAGAACTCTTCAATATTTTCTTCCGAGAGAGGATTTAAACAAAAGTAGCCAGTTAAAAACTTCACTGTTCTGCTGTATCTCACTCAACAGCAAGCTCAAAGCCTTGGTGACCAGGAAAGTTCTTCATAATGCAGATTAAAAACCCTGCAGAAGCCTCACCTGATCAACAAACAGTAGCTTCAGTTTCTAAATATTTTGTCAAGAAGACACAACTCGGAATCAAATAAATACAGATTAAATTTTCGCTCCCAAAGGCTCAAGAGAAAACGACCTGCTCTGATCCTCGTCTCCGCACCATGAGGCAAGCAGGGTTTCTTTTCCAAATAAAATCACCCATCCTGCTCCTAGAAGCAGAGAGAGATGCTGGACTCATCTCTTGAACCATCCTGGCACTGATATGGCAAAGGCAAAAAAGATCCTCAACTTCTACCACTGCTGGTATTTGATCCCAGACCTGTACGGGCCCATTCAAAAGCACGCGCGGTCACAAGGAAGCCTAATAGCGGCAGATTTTAATTGATTTCAAAAAACCCAACAAGCCTGGAGCTGACATTTGGTTAACATTCAAGCTCAGCGCTAGCACTGGCACACGTACCGAAAGCCTCTGAACAAATTCGTGGTATTATGATTCATTCCGAGCTGAAAATAGAAGGTGGAGTGTTTCGGTTTATTTGTTTAAAATAGCACGAGCTCCCCTCGTGAGCCACACGCCAACACCGACACGCGGATTTAAGCGCAAACGTTCCAACGTCCAGGACAGCCTAATTTCATGGTTAATAAATTTAGGGACAAGGCAGCAGTTGGATATGGTCTCACCCAAGAGCTCTTTATCTGGGGAAGCAGAAGTAAACAGGGAGATTTACACAACTATTAGACTTCTATAGCCCTGGCCTAATGATTTAAGTGGAATACTAATAGAAGACTGCAATTCCAAGAGTCTGGAGTAGCACTACTGCGACCGTGGCAAATTATACTTGACCGCTCACCCCGGGCAAGCAATTCCTTCTGACAGGCAAATAAAATATCATTATTTTGCTCGTTATCTGCCGGAAAGGTTATAAAGCTGCTCCCTTTTCCACCTGAGCTTTTCCGTTTTCACGGCAATTGTGCAAGGCAGCACTGCTGCCAAATCCTCCCCGATAAACAACGCTGACAGGACAGCACTATTTCACAGAAAAGCCAATTTACAAGACAGTGCACTACTACCGATAAGCATCTTTATCAGGACAGCTCCGCTGGCGTAACATTAGAAAAGGGTTTAAGCCGCAGACGCTGCGTGAATTCGTAAATCGGCGCTGACGTCAAGGATACAGCGAAGGCTGGATGCACACGAGAGCTGCCAGACATCATAAAAATGTAAATTCTCCACTTGTCCACATGCTATAGGGAAGCACGCCTCTCCTTTTTGGGGGGGAAGCACATGTGGGGTTCCTGGTGTGTGTGACCAACGCCACAAGGGTTACAGGAATACCTCAGAGCAGAAGGAGTAAGGCACAGGGTGTTTGTGAGCAACCACAGCTACCAGTGAGCACACAAACCGTCAGCACCGGAGCCTCGATTCCACTCATTCAACTGCCTGTGGATAGCTACTTTGCTTTTCTGGATGATTTCTCTTAAATGCAATGTCGACAAGACATTAGGAAGTGGCATGAGGAGAGGGGAGAGAGATGACTGCTGTTCTGTCTTGTTCAGAGACACCTGCTCAGCTGAAAGCCTCACCCGGGTGATCCCCAACCCGCCCTCGGCGCCTCTCCCGCCCCGTTGTCAGGGCACAGACCCCGAGAGCCGACGGTTCCCTCCGCACGCAGCAACTGAACCCTTTGTTTCAGGAATCAGCAGAAAACTGAGCCTTGGCAGAGTTGTACTGATGGAGCGCAAAGATAATGCCAGGCGTGGTTACACCCCAGCCACGTAGTTTGGCTTTTCCACAGCCCAGGACACGTTCCTGGTAAACAGTCTCGACTGCTAAGTTATCTCTCGTCACCCGTGCGCTAAGATCCTACTCAAAACACACAGAAAAGCCTTCAGGTGTATTTCCAGCAAGAGGAATGACTCAGATTATTGTAGAAAGACTGAATTACCCGTCATCGACACTACGATTTACCACTGCTCGTAGCGTTTTACGGTCTGCACAGAACAAACGGGCACCGACACCCTACCCAGCAGAGAGAATTCACGTACCACGATTCCACCGAAGCGCTGGAAGATGTTGCGAAGGTCGTGGTAGGTGGTTGTTTTCTCCAGGTTGCCGATGAAGAGAGTTCGTGTTGCTTTCGGGTGAAATTCATCTATCCTTTCATCCAACGGACGAAATTCATTCTCGCTTTCTGTTTCTAGAAGCAAAAGAGAGCAGGAAATCTGTGACGCTCCGAGGTGTTTTTCATGTGGGTTCGGTTCCTGTCGATGTGTTTGTTCAGAGGAGCAGACAGGGTCTGAACAGAGCAACCCAGCCTCTCTGACAAGAACACACAGCGCCGCACTTGTGAACTGTTATTTACGTGCCCTCTGAAATCTCTGCAGCACAGCACGGGGGGTGCTGAGGAATTTGAGCATCCTCGGGTCAAAGGTAGCTGCAGACTCCAAATGCTTCTCTAGAAATTTACTCTGAGCAATACCAATGCTCGAATGCGTGACTTCAAATAAGGCTTTCCTGTGCTCGGGAACAGCACATAAAAGAAACCGGTTTTTAAGCGAGGAACTGAAGTACAGGCTGAAAAGTGAACCACGTGCTCAGTGCTGTGGTTCACACTGGTTGGTCATTTGGGCTACGCTGCCTTGGCCACAAAAATGCAGCCGTCGTCAGCTTTTTTAATTAAAAGCAGAACAACAAGGCTGTGAGGACTCGGTGCTCTGCTTACACCACCCCCTGGCTTCTGCTCCGCAGAGGCATGGGAGATGAGACGGTTCCTTCCAGCAGGTCCTGCTGTTTCAGAGGATGGTGGGTTTCCTTCTCTGAGGTTTCAGGCTGGAACCCTCTCCCTGTTTGACCTAAGAGCATCCACCCTTTTTGCTCTGGAATTTATTCTGGGAAATTTCTCAGTTTCTTTAAATTAACGTTTCTGCAGAAAGGCAGTTGTAGTATTTCCTACTCCTACGCTGCCTCGTTACAACACGACTGGATATGCCCAGAGTGCTCACGCATCCATTGCAAGAGGGCAGGGGCCTTACCTGGTCCTATCCAGGCCGTGACTTCGATCTGCATGCCAAAGAAAAGCTTTCCTTTCGAGGCATTTAGTGCTTTTTCCTGGTCCTCCTGCTGTCGGAAGAACACCAGGCCATACCGTTCCTCAGAAGCCCCGTGAATCTGCACCGACGTCACCTTCCCGTACTTCTTGAATTCGTGGAAAAGTCCATCTTTAAGGCTTGTATCTAAAGCAACAAATGAACATCAGGACTGTAAAAACATAGTTTTACCAATTTAAGAGCACTGCAAAACACACAAAACCTGATCTTCCTTTTGACATGTTCTTTCACCCACTTCAGCCTGAATCTCGGCATTCACAGCCGTGACTTTTTGATTTTGGTTGTTCATTTTGCCAACGTCAAAAGCTTCTGGCTGATCTTTCTCTTTACCTTGAATTTTAAGCCCAAGAAACTACACACACAAATATTTACATGGCTAAAGCTGGCAGCCTATGGTTTTTACTCCTAATAGCTATCCAGTTCAGGATGAAGAAGAACCAAACAGGGTTACTTTATGAATTATCCCACACAGATAATGCACAGAGCAGTTTTCCAAAGCCGGCAGGAGGCACCTGGGACGGAGATCCAAGTCACCGAGCACTCGGTTCAGTCCATGCAGAGAGATCACCAGGCAGGTAGATCAGATTTTCGCAAAATCTGACTCACCGCCACACAACCCGCCCGGGATCCGCGGGGGTATTTATCTCGGCACGCCGTCACTTCAAGGAACGTGACAGAACTAAAATCTATAGGCTGTGAGGTAATACATGTTATTTGAACGCAGCCGGCGTCTTTGAACCGTTTCACTAATGACCCCACGCCAGGCTGTTCTGCGGGATCTCTCCTGCGCTCGGCAGAGGGAACAGAGAGCGACCACGCGCGCTCCTCGGCGAGCGGTTTCTTGAATTATTTACCAAGCAATATTCAAGGCCATTACGAATGTGCTCATGGATGTCTGACAGCACTTTACACTGCAACATTTTTTTGTATTAAAAATGAAATTGAAGCAGGGCAAGAATAAATGGTCCAAGTTGCAAGTGAAAAAATTTAAGATGGTCTTCCCCAGGGAAACCCACACAACTGCTTCAAAGCACGAGCTCCAGTAGCTGTAAGTGCGCAAAGCCCAGGGACCGGAGCGAGAAACCCGCAGGATTCCTCACAGATGGTCACTAATTAAGCAATTTTCCCACCATCACATACGAACCGAGGCAGAAGCAGAGAGAGCGAATCCCATCCTCGGAGGCAGCACAGGGCTGCCGCGCCGAAGACACAATAAAGGTTATTTAACCAGTCCGTCCCTAACCCGCTTCCCAGTCCTTTTCTCCCCGATTCACTTCCCTGCGTGAATTTACCTGTTGAGCGCACTGGAAGATTTTGAACCTTGATCCCAAAACTTTTCCGGGGTTCATCTTTCTCCAGAGATGGAAGCAGCTGGGACGCAGGTGCAGGGACGGCTGTCGACTGAACGGACCGTGCCGGGGACTCGTCGCTCGAGCTGCTGCTGGAGTCGCTGCTACAAACGACACAAGGGAAAGGACAGGTAAGCGCGTGAGGATGCAAAGTGACCAGAGCACGTGGGTATTTTTCTTTAAAAAGGAAAATGTCAGAGGTTTTGCTCATCCACAAGCCACTCGCTCTCTCACCTCCCACAGAAAATCCCATTTCCGTAACGTAGCCTGGTTACACGCAGGAATTTAAGAGTCATTCTACAAATATTCTCCTACGAAGGCCTCAGAGGAGACAGTCAGGGCAACGGAATATGGGTAAAACGTCAGACAGATCCTGTTATGCACCGTGACAATGGTGGAAATTCAATTAAGTGTAATGCAATGTTGTATCAGCTTAGGAGCTGGGCAGGAATGCTGGAGAAAAAATACAGTGAGGTCTGCAGAAGCCTAAAAATGCCTCCCCAGCACTCTCAGGTACAACAAAGGAACGTTCTCATACTCTTAAGGCACCACTGTCAACGCCCGGGTCGGTCCAAGAGTCCTCCTTATTGCCTACCGCACAGCTTTAAAAAGGGAGCCGCAACTCCGATGAGACGGAAACCTCGCGCGAGGAAAGCGCGGCAGGTTTGTGCTCGAGAATAACCAAGGCACCACGTGAACCAGCAAACGCTCGTTTACAAGCTCGGCCTCCGCAGCCAACCTCAGGGTGTGAAGAGTTCGGTCCCGAGAACGTCTTTTCTAAACAATAATCACGGCAGAACGGGATTTGCGTATCAGATCACGCAGGGAGTCAATCTAGTCCGCCGACTCTTGACAGTGCAGATCGTTAAGATGCTTCGCAGGAGAGTAAGAAATACAGAGAATAATGTTATTAAAGCTTGCCCAGTGGGGACACGTCATCCTCTTCAGTGGCTGGTTTCTTCCCTGAGGCATGAGGGCTTATAACACGGCTAAAAATAATTTTGTCTGACATAACCCCGGAGACTCTCGCTCTCCATTACACGATCAGCCTTCTAAAAAATTCGGCTGGAATTTCAACTCGGAGGCTGGAGTGGGGAGATCTGCCACGTATAAAAATAACCCCGTCAGTTTTAAGTTGGTTGCTCTCAATTTAATTTTTTGTGTTCCTCACCACATTCTATCAGAAAAATGATAAATAACTTTATCTTTTTCTTACCTTCAATTATTTCATGGGCTTCTTATAGTCCCTCTTTACATTAAACCAGTTAACTTTTTCTAGTCTTTTCTCAGGGAAACAGTCTCAGGCTCATAATCATTTTAATAATTTGATTTGCACAACCTCTTCTACTACACCCCTTTTTTTGCGGGTGTACTGTTTGTATAACGCCGGGGTAACAGCGACAGAGTGATTTTTCTTAAAACATTCCAAAAAACTGGTGTAACAAGACTGTAACAGGAGCTGGGGCACGTTACTGAAAGCCCCTGGGATCCGACTGCGTTGTATCTGGAGGCGGTGAAGTGAGGGCAATCTCTGTCCCAGAACGCTTCCAAACAATCGACGGAGGATATAAAACCACGTCGGACCAAAAACAAACCAAAAAAGAAAGGGTCAAAAATGCAGAAGTAATAACAAACACAAGAAGCTCTCCTCCCAGCCTCACCCCCTCACCACAATCCTCTCGGCCAGCTGAAGGCGATCACACCTCGGTGCCTTTCCCACACACTCGCTCTCCTCTTCCTCCTCCTCCTCCAGCCCCGGCAGAGGAAGTCCAGTGTCGCTTTGGGAGTGGAGAGAAAATAAAGCCGTGCCAGCAAAAGAGTGAAAAATCGAGTTCTTCTGAGGTGGGCGCTGCCACATGCTGGTCAAGGGGCACCCACCCTGAAACGCCGGGTCACCTCGAGTCCTCGTTCAACCAAAGTTGTTCAGGTGTCACCTCGAGTCCTCGCTCAACCAATTTGTTTTCATGTCACCTTGAGTCCTGGTTCAACCAAAGTTGTTCTCATGTCACCTCTAGTCCTCGTTCAACCAAAGTTGTTCTCGTGTCACCTCGAGTCCTGGTTCAACCAAAGTTGTTCTTGTGTCACCTCGAGTCCTGGTTCAACCAAAGTTGTTCTCGTGTCACCTCGAGTCCTTGTTCAACCAAAGCTGTTCTCGTGTCACCTCAAGCCCTCGTTCAACCAAAGTTGTTCTCGTGTCACCTCGAGTCCTCGTTCAACCAAAGTTGTTCTCGTGTCACCTCGAGTCCTCGTTCAACCAAAGTTGTTCTTGTGTCACCTCGAGTCCTGGTTCAACCAAAGCTGTTCTCGTGTCACCTCGAGCCCTCGTTCCACCAAAGCTGTTCTCGGCAGCACTCTGGGAAAAGGACAAACCCAGCCTCACCGGGAACGGGCCTTGGTAGTCTCAAGGGGTAACGCCAGCGATTTCCTGCTACTACAAAGCTAATTGGCAAAAGAATAGAGGAGCTTCTCTTAACACACAAATCCAGTCGGAGAACGCGCGTGCGGAGAATCTGAAAATAACTCTGAGGGCGAGAGCAGCACAGCGGTGAGCGCCACCGCCCCGGGGAGGGCTGCAACGGGATTTCAGGGCTGCAGCAAACCCCGGCCCCGCAGTTTGTCTTTCCCCTTCTTCTGCCTCCATGCTCACGCTCATGATCGATGAGCAACGCATTTCACGTCTTCTCCTTTGCTATGTCTTTTAAATAAGAGGCACCGCTGAACCTGTATTTAAGCGGTGCTTTAAAATGGGAACAGGCTATTTTTAGGTTGGGATGTTTTGTTTTGGGTTGGGTTCTTGTGGAGTTTTTTTTGTTTTCTTTTTGTTGTTTTGGTTTTTGGTTGTTTTGTGGTATTTTTTTTTTTAATGAGGATATTTAAAATAAGAAACATACTGTTAAAAATCACAGCACTCCACTGGGAGAAAGGGTAATCTCTGGGTAACACCGTAAGACATCCAAGCAGCGAAGCAGCAGTCTAGCGGGGTGATAAATTCTACAAGTTCGAATTCCACGCAGCTTTGGGAAACAAGGATCATGCTGATAATCCTCACTTCCCCAGGGAGTTCTACGGATACGTGTCTCTAAGCAAATCAAGACTTTCGGCAACATAGCACGGTGAAAAATAATAATTAAAAAAAAAATAAAAATCATTATTTCCTGGATGGTTTTAGAAAGAAAAAAAAACAGTAGCAAGAACAATTCCTCTTTCTTTAGGGAAAGCCTTGTAAGCTTTCCAGTTGAAGAAAAGTTAACATAATAATTCAAAAGTAAGTCAGAGGTTTTATGTTCTGTGAATAGAATGATGGAAGAGTTAATTATAGTTGCTGTGTCATCCAGTTATAGCACACAGTCGAATCAAAATAAAGCATCTGACAGTGAATTATGTGTAGTCTCAGGCAGAAAAACAGAACTCCTTTTCAACTACCCCGCCTTTAAAAACACACAAAACTAAAGCACCTAAGTTGCGCAGGGATATGCTCCCAGAATACTGAAACGAGAATATGGCTTTTCCCTGGGAGTAATCTGGAAAACAAGCGTCCTTTGCCAACTCGTGGAAAACAAGTTATTCAAAATTCTCCTTGCAAAAGTTCGTTCACGAGGCTTTTAGAAAAACAAGCTGGGGAAATTTTAACCAGGGGCTGTAACGGACAGATTAAAACAACAGCTCTGACAACCTCCTGCTCAAAAGCATTTCAAGTAATCAATAGGTCTCGGGGCAGGCCAAAAACAGCATCAAGAAAATGGGTTTGTAACTTCATTTCGCCCTGCCGCTAACAGTATGAAACCCGCGATGATTTTTTCCAGAAGCGGAGCGTGCTCTGGCACCCAGCCTTTTCCCAACACGGGAAAACCTGCTCTTCGACATCCGTGTAAACTCAGCGGAGCAGAATGCCAGCACGCAGAAAAACTAATCTCCTGAGCTGTCACAACACACGCGTTGCACCGAGAGGGAGCCCGAGCTGGGAATTTGCTTTTTTAAACATCTCGGGCTTCCAGCCCCAGTGGCCTCTTTGGTGGTTCGCAGGCTTTTTCTGCTGACGTACGTTGGTTTTATGAAGAACTTGAAAGTTTTAACCAGGAAGGATTTCAGATGCTCTTTTGTCCGGCCCAGACGGCTTCTGCAACCGGCCTCGCTTCCAGCTTGTATCACAGCGACGTACAAGAACAGATTTTTGATTTTACTTTCAGCAAAATCAGATGGAAAACCTGAGCTGTAAAGGAGATTGTTCGTCTTTTAAAAAGCAGGCGGACGTGAACTCCTCTTACTCATGCATTTCACCACACGCACAGTTTACGAGCCCTTTTAAAACACTAATCTGCCTTCTGCAATCACCTACAAGTATATAAGGATGCGCGTGTTCTTACTCACAGTATTTATCTATGTATCTCTTTGCTATTAATCAAGTTAAAATCTATTCGTAATCCAAGTTTTATCCACACAGGCCAAGTCCCAACGACTCAACGTGTAAGAACCTAGCGGTGGGGCTCGGATCACAAGGAAGAGCTCGGTTTCGTTACGCTGCAGCTAATTTAGCCCACGGAATATTCCTCTCCTCATTTCTAACTGCAGAGATGACATTTCAAATCCCGGCGCACGCATCCTACATAACCAGTCCTCATTTCCCCGGAAACAGCTCGTTCTCAAGTAATTGCGTTCCGCAGTTCTAGTAACTAACTACGAGCTTACGCGCCATCTATGTAAGAAAAATGAAAGCGCTTGGGCGAAGAGCACAAAGCGAGCCCTTCTCTTTGTTCCCCGGCAAAGAGGAGATAAAAGAGAGGCTCCAAACGGGTCGATGTAACAGGATACCCGCTGCTTTTCGTCAATGGCAGCGGCGCTGAACCAGGGGATCTCACAACCTGCCCTACCCTTCCGCGAGTTTAAAATGTGGGACGATTGTCACTTCTGCCAATTGATTTGAGAACGGTGAGTCAGCTGCGCGGCCGGTGACTACCCTCATTACGGCGAGCAGGAAGCGCCGCGGCCTTCGTGGAAAATAAAGCAGAACGAAGGATTAACAGGCACCGCAGGCGACGGGGCTGTCAAGCTTCAGGTGTAGTAAAAAAAAAAAAAAAAATCAAAATAAAAAAAGCCAAACAAAAACAAGCTTCGATTGTTGGAGCGAGTTAAAAAAAAGGAGGCACCTAAAATCAATCAAAATCCTCATTGTTCAAGAGAACACGTGCCAAATTTCAGCAGGGAGAGAAGTAAAAATGTCATTTTTTCTCTTTGAGAGTTGCCTTCAAAAAATTGTTTCACCAGAACTGGTAAATGATCCAGGATTCCATTTACAGAAATACGCAGAGCCTTTTTCTTTTTTTTTTTTTCCCCTTGCCAAAATTAACTGAAATCAGGAACTCTGCCTAGATCAGCCATGATTCAATATCCTGTCAAAATAATCTCTTAAGTAAAGATTATCTCCTAGCGAGATCTATCTGGGACACCCTCCCGCAGCAGCAGCAGCCGCCCCGGCTGACGGCAGGTTATTCTCACGGCTGATGGCAGCAGCAGATTCCCGAGCCGGGTCAGGAAATCCAAAGTTAACGTACAGTCATCTCCAAACGGAAGCAATAGGAACCCTTTTATTTATTTTTTTGTATCCCTCATCCCTCCCTTGCCAGATCCAAGCTAAGTCACCGCAGATGATCTCTAAGCAAAAACCACCAGCTGCGAGAGGCCGTTGGCGACAGGTTTGGGGGAGCAGCTCTATCCAGAAGACACAAATCGTTCTGATGTTTTTCCGTGCCAGCGACAGGCTTCGGGAACAAACCGGCAGGGAGATTTCTCAGACCTGGGAAAACAGCATCCAGGTATCCCGAACACACCAACGGGTTGTTTGGGGGACAAAAAAAAAAAAAAAAATTAAAAAGACCTGATTATTGCCAGTCAACGTCCAGCAAAAAAATACGACGCTGCTTAAACAGGTAACTCTTTAAAAATGCATCATGGTCAGTTCTAGCTACGGATTAAAGGATCTTTGCGTGTGAAACACTTCTCTTCTGGGTGAAAAATTAGATACTGAAATAATATAGGCACGGGTCTATTACAGGCTGCTATTTCTGTCCTACTGTTAACTACTCCATGAATCAAAAGGTATTTAACCAGAATTTCCCCCATTCTCTCTGCACAGGTGCAAGTCGGAAAACGCACACCAAATCCCACGTACTGTCCTAAGAACGGGGAGTAACCCATTCCCACCAAACTCGAGACACCACCAGGTTAGTCCAGGAATCCAAACGGCTGCTCGGCCCCCTTCGAGGAGGAAGAACCACGACGAAAACTGGAGAGGGCTGGGCACAGGGTCAGCAACTCTTTGTCGAAGCCGATTCCAGCGCTGACCTAAATCCGCGAGCGAGCAGTTGGTTTGTACACACGGCGCGTCCTGCATAATACCAGCCCACAGCAGTGTGGAAGTAAAAAAAAAAAACAAACAAAAAACCCCACACACGTTTCTCACATCTGTGGAAATAAATACGGGCTGTTTCTTTTCCTAGTTGAAAGGAGTTGTTGAACCTGAAGTTAAAGACACCAAAAAACCCAGTCAAACACCTGAAGGTTGTTTATACGAGAAGATCAAGAGGTAAGGAGTCGTTACCCTGTTTTGCCGAGGAGAGGCGAGCAGCTCACGGGGCTCAGCCCACACGCACGCACCACTGAGCGCCTGAACCCGGCTCTGCCACCTCACAGCAAAGCTTTATCTTTCCAGTCAGCGTAGCAGCAGCCTCCGGCTGCTCGGCGTGAAGAAGGTGGAGAAAGCCAGGCGGGGAGCAGCGAGCTGCACCTCGTGTTCTCTCGCTGTAATTACCCCGTGCCCGGCAGCCCGGCCTCCAGCACCTTTGGAGCTGCTGGAGCAAAGCACGCCGGGACGCAACTGCACCACATTCTTGGCACCTTTTCAAGCCGCTGAGAACTTGCCACCCAAGGAACTTTGGTTTGTACGTGTCACACACTCCCAAGTATTTAACAACACAGCCACGGTAAAACAACCTGCTGAGGAGGGGGAAAAAAAAAAAAAAGATCTACTGCACAGAAGCAGAAAACAGTCACCAAAAGCACACAACAAATAATAATAATAAAAAAAAGCATTTACTCCTCTGAAGAAAGATCATTAAATATTGCAGACAAATGAAAGATCATTAAATATTGCAGACGAATGAAAGATCATTAAATATTGCAGACGACTGAAATCAGAACACCCTCTTTCCCCTAAACTCCTTCTGTCTTACCACACCCAGAAAGGAGACTTAAGAAATCTCTTGCTGGGCTGGAATCCTGAATCGAAAGGAATGAAATTAGATGTTTAAAGGCCATGGGAAAGCAACACAACCACGACAACTCCACGTCTTTCAGCTGCCCAAATAACAGAGGTTGGCTGCAGTCCTTTTTTCAGGTTTCGACTAGTAAGCTTTTTAAGATACCATCTCCAGATAGGATTTATATTTAACCCACGCCAAGTGACTGGCTTATTAACATCACATTTTAATTTTGGTGACAGGTCATATGAATATATGTACTTCAGTCATTTTATCACGATGTCTGACACCAGATCTTTGATGAGAACCAGGAGGCTGAAATGAATCATGGAAAAGACGAAGATGTTGCTCAGAAGGACAGAGAACTAGTCCCACCCCCAGAACCACCTCTCCCCGGGAGCCAGGTGCTCCGGGCGTTTCAAGACAGCCGTGGGCTCCATTTAATTCTTCCCTACAAGTAAATAATTCATTACGATCGCTAAAAATATGTGTATTTATATTAATCCCTGTCTGGCTGATGCAGACAGTGCCCAACCCACAGGCGGTGTTACCACCTTGCTCCTCAACCTTGCTCCTCTGTGCTCAGGTCCGAACTCCGGACGGCCAAGAATAAAAAAAACACTAACCTAGAAGAGAAAAAACCGTCCTGGTTACACACACATTAGGCTATCTACACAGCAAACAGTCGACTCAGCAATCACAAAGGCTTACTACTGCTAGCAAGACGCTACTCGAGCCCTGCGCTAGGCGGTAACTCAGCCGTAGATGGGTTTGGAGTTGAGCTTGGTGCAGCTGCCTGTCCCCCCTAGTCGCTGCCTTCTCCACACGCGGACACTCCCGGGGAACAGTGGGACCACTCTCGCTCAAAACTGAAACCCCGGGAAGGCAGAGGAAATGCTTTCTCAGCAAACGGCCACGGTGACGGAGCGCAGTGCTGGGAAAGATTAAAGTCATCGAGGCCTTGAGGGTGAAGTACAAAGCCAGCTCTTCGGCGCAGCTTTCCCACAATTAAACTTCCACCGATGCAAAGAGGGAAGAAAGAGGGTGGGTGTGAGAATGCGTGAGCCCAAAGAGCCTCGATTTTTTCATATTACCTTCATCGAGGGGAGCCTTGGGTCAAGAACCAGCCTCTGTGAGAAGTCCCGCTGCAGCCACCCCCAACTCCCACCTCCTCTGACCACGTTGCACTTCAGAAATGTCATTTCAAGCATCGCCGGGGCTCGTCCGCAGAAGAGCCATCGCTCAAGGCTGCCGGCACCGATAAGCCTGAGATCGCCACGGTTTTGAAAAGAAAACGGCGGGGCAGAGTTCAGCGCTACGGCGGGGGAACAGCTTGTTCAGTCTACAAGAAAAATTGCTTTCAACCCTTTGGTCAAAAATTAACGTAATACTGTTAAAGTAAACAGCTTTTGCCAGCTATCTGCAGACAATCTAAATTAATATTTTGCAACTGTCACCTCAGAGCGTATGAAATCTTTTTTTTTTAAAAAAAATATTTTCGTTCTGAGACTCACGGGAGGTAGGTATGTCTTAACATCCCTGCATTGCAGATGAAAAAATAAGGTACAAAGCCACGGGCTTCGCCCAAGGTCATCCAATGAATCACCAAGGGAGCAGGCTGAGGAACTTGATCTCCTGGCTCACAGGAGCCCAAATCTTTTCAAAATACCAGGAAAGCAACATTTCAAGGCAGTTTCCTAAACAACAACTGCAGCGCTGCTTTCATGAAGGAATCTACCATGCATCTTAAAAAAAAAACACCACCAAAAAACCCCCAAACCAACAAAAGCCTGCTCCAAGTATTGTCTATAAGCCAGGAGAGTGAAATGCCATTTAAACCACTACCGCGTCCAAGTACGTTACTACATCTTTACTTGAGGAATAAAAAGCAACTTATTGTACCTCAAAAACACTGTCAAATGGTTTTCTGGGAATAAACGCTTCTCAATGCGATTTTAAAACCATTTGGCCTTAACAATACCGACTGAACACTGGACCTTTTTCAGAAGGAAAACTTCTGAAAAGGAAGAAAAGCTTCTGAAAAAGCTAACCCCAAAAAAAGGACCAGTTCTGGTTCATCCCCAGGTTATTTGAGCCTTGCAAAGGTACAAACGCTTTTATAACAGCAAGCTGCTGGTAGATCACGGCAAACGAATCCGTGTGTTTTAGAAAAACATCGCACATTGGGGTTTTTTTTTTAAAAAGGCAGTATTTTTATGCCCTACAGCTCTGGTGTGTCCGCCCCATCGACTGCACTCTCTTCACCTTGGTCGTCCCTGCCCGCGCGGGCAGCGAGACCCCGACCCTTCGCTCCGCCCGGCCAAAAGGCGGGTGGGTGAGATCATCGCCTCCCGCGTCAAGGCACTGGTTTTTAGCGTTACACAAAACGCCGTTTGTTGAAATCCCCCGATCCGGAGCGGGTTTGAAATGGCGCGTCCCTCTCTCCTAAACAAATAGAATTGTTCTTCGGACGGGGTTTGGAAGGCGTGCCAAGACACACAGCCCATAAACAATGCCTCTTAAGTAAAATTGGGAACATGCGAAGCTTAATATAGAAATTCCATTTATGGTAGATAATGGCAGTGGAAGTTCAGTACTTCTAAAAATGGTCACCGTTGTCCAAAGAGTGAAATCCAACAGAAAACGGACAGTACGACCCTAGATTCTCCATCAGAAACACGTATGTTTATTAAGGGTGGTTTTGGAACGGAGTTTCTGTTGCTTTACGTCTTCGACAGCCTTTTAGAGAAATGCCAAGGAGAAGAAAAAAAATTTTTAATACCCCTTTTTTAGACCAACTACAGCAACTGGAAGATGCACTTTGTCAAACCAGAACTGTGGCTGTTATTCTCACGTAAAGGACTACTTAAAATGGAAGGCCTAGGGGGGGAAAAAAAAAAGTAATTTCTGTGATCTCAGGCAGCATACATTATAAAAGAGAAGACATTTGATGAGTTGTATGCTAAGGATTAATTTGCCATTTAAAAATGCAGAGAACAGATGGATCTCTTGGCTAGGGTTATATTTGGGAATTACTTCATTTTCTGCCCACATGCAAATAAAAATACAACTAAAAGTAGAACTTTCTGTGAAATTTCACATGGGTAAAAAACACTTCAGTCACGAAAACAAATTAAAAAAGCAATCTTTGCATCAAACAGGTAAAGTGCCATATCCTAGTGAACGTATACCAGGTTGGTGGGGAAAACATGGCTTTACATTTGTCAGGCAGCTATATCGAGTAACAGCAGCCTTCAAAACTAAAAAAAACCCAACCCACACCACAAAACCAGTATCACATGACAGGGTGATTTTTGTGTTTGTCTCTAACTTCTGAAAAGGCACCCTGCTGTAATTGAACTCAGCGGTTTTCGTTACGACTTAGCGATCAAACCTCCCCGCAGCCCAGGGACTCCCCAGAACCCTGGGACGGTTCCATCGCACAATTGAGGGAAGAAAATATCTAGGGAGAAAATGCAAAAGCAGAGGGAATCGCAGAAGAAAAATGCCCTATGGACCGACTGCCTTTCCCCGCCTGGCCTCCGGAGCACGCAGCAGCAGCAGGAGGAGCGGCTCAGCCGGCACCGGTTGGAGGTGACGGGACAGGAGAGAAGTCAGTTCTCCGAGGAATTCCCACACACAAAGCCTACGTGCCTGCCTGTGCGCTTGCCTTGCGGGATTTAGCGCTTGGGGAGAGCAGACTTTAACCGCCCCAAAGCACAGGAGCGCAGCGAGACAGAGGTTGTACGCCACACGTACAGCATTCGGCACGCATCTTCCTTTTTTCACACGTGATTTCTCGAAGTTACAGGGGAAACTCCATGTTAAAAAGCAAAACCACCACAAACTTCTTCTGAAGCGACTGTCAGATAGCATCTCTTTGTTTCTCCTCTAACAACGCACCAAGCCCTTCCTCGCTTCCCTGTGCCTCAAAACAAACAAACAAACAGCAAAGTTATGAGCCAGCATTTCCCCAGCAAAGCCCCGACCGGCACAGGACACCTTAGGTTGACTCCTGGACTCTGAAACTGGGATAGCTGCAGCTCCACACACGTTTGGAAAGCGAAGAGGAACAGAAAATTTGTACTAACCCGACAGCTTCCTTTCTGTGACTATTCATCCTTCACGACCCAGACAACAGGACATACCGAGCCGTAAACAAACGCTGAAGGGAGGAGGGACTAAGTTCAAAGCAACTGTGTAAATCTTACATAATTTGAGGGTTTGAGATCTTGCAGCAACCTCTTACCAAACGAGGTGTCAGATGATCCAAGGAGGTCAAACCTGCAGCAGCCACAGTAAGTGGGGCACCTCGCATCTCTCCATCAGCCCGGCCTGGCACCCTTTGTCCGTGGGGACACGGTGCAGTTCGTTTTTGGGAAATCACGTTTGGGAGAACAAGGGTCTTTCTTTCACACGTTACGGCGCTGGGAACGCTTCCTACTCACAAATGGATGGGAGATAATAAAATACGTGAGCGCCCTTATTGCCAGGATCTGCTGAAAACGTGCCAAAATTATTCCCCTTTCTAAAGGGGCTTGATGAGGCTTCCGTATTTTTCCCCAGGTATAAAACCAATGAAGATTTACGGGCATCTATGGCCATTTTTCAGACGAATGATGTTTTTCAAAGGGAAGTATTTGAAAGGCTCCACGTTTCACTTCTCCAAATGGGAGAGGGCTCGTGGTTAAGACAGGATGTTTGTTTCTGCCAAGGTTTCATGGGTTTTATTAATACGGCATCGACACGGTGCACGTCTCCCTCTTCCTCCTTTTGGAAACTCAGCTTTTGCTTCCCTTCAAGATTTTTAAAAATTAGGAGTAAGGTCTGGCACATAAAAATTGTTTCTCCTCTCTGCAACATCGCAGCCCTCACTTCTCTCCCAGTCCGTGATTTTCCACTCCTAAGTGTGGAACGTTACCAGCGGCCGTAACTATCTGGAGAGGGGGACCTCATCGCCCGCTGAGAAGCTTTCACGCTGAGAACCTTGATGCCATCATTAGTGGTTCTGGCCCTTGCGAGGTCGTGGACGGAATACGCTTGATGCCTGGACACTAAGGGCAAACACATCACACAGTTACTTCCACGGGCAAAGATGGAGGGATGATATTCTTCTTTTTTTTTCCTCCAGTAAAGTTTATTTACTATTAATTCACATCGCTGTGACCTTAGTTTAAGCACAGCAACCAACCTGCAGTTGGTTTTAAGGTTACTGCCCAGGTCTCACCGATACGACGTGAAAAGAGCTGCTCTCCCAGCCCTTCGGCTTCAAGGGGAAGGTTCTCGCCCCAAAGGTACGACAGTGCCCGCAGCCACGCCTCTGGCAGAACCAGAAACACCCTCTTTGGGGAAAAACCCCCAAATTGCTGTATTTGCAAGTCCGACCTCTAAGACGTGAAGGGACGCTCTCGTCTACGCTTTAATGGAAACACGTATGACTGAACGCAGGCGGCGGCTGGATTTTTTTCCTTTGATCATTGTAATGACTGGTATTTTTTCAGGAAGCGTTCAATGCAGCCTTCCTCTCCTGCTATTCATCCCCCCACGTGAATATTCATTAGGAATTATTAAGCTGCCCATTACTCCCAAGGGCTTTATGACGGGAATCCTCTCCCCCACCTTTCGGTGTCTGTAATGTACGCGTCTCCTCCGAGCTGTCTAGACTCCCTTCACCAGCAGCACAGACAAGCAGGCGCTTCTAGACCCTGATCCCTCTCATCTCTCTCAGCCACGATTCGCAGTCGAGTTGGATTTCTCTCAAGAAGGGATGGAATCTGGACCATTCACAACGAGGGAGGCACCAACACAGCCCATCGCGCGACACGGTTTCCCTGTTTTGTTTGGCTTTTCGGAGGTTTGGTTTCCCCTCGCAGCAGGAAGAGAGCAGGAGGCAGGTTTCTTCCTGCCTTCGGGATCCCTCAGACTAAAGCCTGGCTTCTGAGAAGTAGCACGGGCAGCTTCAACTTCCCTGACCTCAGCTAATTCTTTCCTTCCCTCAGCCTACTCAAGATGATTAAGCAAAATACTTGGAAGGAAATCAAAGCCTTAAAAACGCAATTAGAAGTGACCATTCTGTTAATACGCGCGCGCACAACCCCGAAGTCAAACCCCGTGCACCGACGGCACCAGACCTTCCCCGGGCTGCAGCGTGCCCGTGGGAAGAAAATCAATTTTGAGCAGCTCCGACGGCTTTAATGAACGGCCCCAAATCAGCAAAACTCCTGAGGACAACGTCTGCCTGGACGCTGGCAGGAGCGATGCCTTCCACGCGGCTCGGGTTTTTCCCACCGTTTTTAAAAAGGGCCATTAGGGCGACCTGAAATTGCCAAACCGGCTCCTGCAGACCTGCAGCTGTCCACAGGTGACTCAGAAATGTTATTTTTAAAAAGAGGATAAGGCAAGTTCACACAAGGGTCTGGATGTAGCTGCTAGAAATCCTATTTGTAACAGCGACGCTGATCTAATTGCAAGAAGCCTTTACAGTGTTAAATAAAAAATAAGATCATTTAACACAATACAAAACAGTGAAGCTGTTCGAGACGACCAAAATAGTTATTGTTGTAAATAAAAGAGCTATTTTTCTGTATCAATCCCCAACACGACGTGTTTTTTAAGTTTCCCTTCCTGAAATTAGTTCGGACAAAAAGACAGAAATCTTTCTCTCTGTTTCAAATGCAGTTTGAAAAACCACCAGCAGTTAAGCTCCTGGGCCCGGCAACAAGCAAAGACTGACAGACCAGATTTAGATAAACACCTACTTGTGCGAATTCAGGAAGAGGCTTAATTGCTTTGTCACCGAGAGGCCTCCTGTGGGGGAGAAGGGGAGGGGGGCGACAACTGCACCAAACGTCCCCTCTTTCGGGGGCAACTCATGCAAACAAAACCGTGTACGGAATAAAAAAAAAAAACCCACCTGACGCTAACGTTTAAAAGATTTTAATGTATATTGATGTAAAACACGAGGGGGTGGGCTCATTTTATGTCGCAACTTGCTTCCCATCACGGGCGTGTTTGTTAGAAGCGGGGACGGGCCCCAAAATCGCCGCAAAGTGGCATTTTTGGGGCCGATTCTCCTGGCGGTGCTCAATTCTAGAGCGCTGAAGGAAGGTTTGAAAACCATAAAAAAGAGGGATTTAAACCTCTACGGGGTTGAGCCGGAGAGCGGGGTCCGGCTGAGGTAACCCCTCTTACACAGGCGCAGCCGTATGAGGGAAAAAAAAAAAACCCTCACGCCAGATTGAAACCCGCTCCCGCGTGAAGCTGGGGGGATATTTTTATTCTAATTTTTATTTTTTTTTTTTCCCCAGGAAGCGGAGGTATTTTTCCCCGCCGGTTCGCAGGGGGGAGGAGGGACGGGGCGGCCCCGCCCTGAGGGCGGCGCGGCGGGCCCGGCCGGCTCCCGCCGGTTCAGACCGGTTCTGCGGCGCAAACAAGCCGCCCCCCCCCCCCCCCTCCCCAGCCCCGTTCCCTCAGAGCCCCCGGCCGGGCCGCCAGCACCGCCGCTGGGCCGGGCTGCAGGCGAGCCCGGAGCGGCGGGTTTTATAAGAGATTTTAAAAAAAAAATAGTAAAAAAAAAATAAATAAAAAATCGTATTACGCAAGCACATTTTTCATAGGTGAGGTAACGCCGGCCGAGCTGACCCACAAACCGAGTCCTCGCCCGGCTGCGAGACCTCCCATCCTCTTTCTGTAAATATATATTTTGATTTTTTTTCTACAGGAGAATCTGTTTATGTGTAAAAATGTGCATATGTACAGGTAGTCTTTTATTTCCAGGCAAAGGTTTGCTTCCCGTGTTTTAATCCCTTCAGCTCAAAAATACCTCCCCCTCTCTCCTCTGTGACATGTTCTGCCTGTGCTCGATTTCAAGAAACTCGATACACTCCCAAGGGAATGAAAAAAAAAAAAAATGTTGAAGAGGATGGTCTCGGTTATATTTAGATGAGAAGCAGCACAGGCTGACATGAACAGAAAACACGGGAAAGAACAAAGTGAAAATGCTCGGCAGTTGGTAACAAAAACCTGAGAATATCCGAGCTGGATTTTTTTAATTTTCCTTTCCCTAATCCACGTTTCCTCGCGCGGAAAGAACATCAAAGCAGCACGGGGCTGTATGTGAACAAAAGGTAAAGATGAGGTGTTTCACCTGACTCCGAGAGGATTTACTGTTGCTTTTGCAGTAATTGAAAAGGAGCCTTCCTGCTCTATGCAATTTTTATTGGTTTTTTAATTTTTTTTTAACACCTAGTCTACTTCTTTCCCCCATCCCAACAGGCGAACAGCTCATCAACCCTGTCGTCCTGTCGGAAGAGATTAAAAATACCCAGGTAGTCTCTACAGCGCAAAATTAATGGGGAATTATTTAACATCAGCAGAGGCCGTCTCACGGATTCTGAAATAAAGACGCAACAGCTACATTTAACCTCATTCTCCTGGATTTTTCAGCTGTCCCCAGCAGAGGCATCTCTCAACCTACTCAAAAACCCTAAATCCCATTCTAAGGCAGTGATTCATCGCTTGCTGGCAGACAAACGGAGCGGGAACGAGGAGACAAGACAATGGCAGGGAAAGGTTTACATCATGTCATGAAACTAAACTCACTTTTTTCTCTTTTTTTTCTACTTTCACTTCAGTTGTTTCAACGGGCTAAGAAAGTCCCCGACAGAACAAAACACACTCCAGCCTCCACGGGAAGTTGCAGGGAACCTGTTTTTTTTTCCCATGATTAAAATTCTCTTGGCAGTATTTCCCATCAGTTTACTTCAATATTAAGACACATCAAATAACACGTAGGTATTCCTTTCCAACTGTAATTCATTGCTCCAAAACAAATTTCACCAGAGAAATCTAAAATGAAAAAACCATTCTCTAACTTACTTGATGAAAGTCTCACCCGCTTCTCATTAGAGCTTTAGGCACAGCTATTACAATGATTGAAAAAAATCCATTTTCAGACGTCTGTACGTCCAACTTCTTAAATCCACACTACTTAAATCCACTAGAAATCACGACGCGCTCCTAAATCCCGCTGAAAAGAAAGCCACTTTGGCTTCTAAGTTGCTTTTTTAATTCTAGAGCAAGATCTATTTTACATTGCAAGCCATAGGAAATTCTTCATCCAACTGATAAATCCTCCAGCATCCCTGACACCAGACAACCGAGCGAGCACTCTTTAAAAAAAACACAGGGGAAGGCAGAAGGAAACCTCAGGTCACTGCTCTGCAAATTCACACGCGCGTAAGCACCCGCCGTTCACACTTCCGCACGCTGGACATCACCTATAGGAAACCCAACGCTTCTGCCAGGATTCTGTAAACAAGTTCGAATCCCGTCGCACCAGGGTACCTCGCCACGTGCCCAGCTTTTAAGAGCGCAGCGTCCCACTGCTCCGTGCCATGTGGTTCAGCACATCGCCGCAGCAAAGCTTTAAAAATAATCACTAACACATGGAACAGTACGAAACCTGTCGAGCCATCTGACATTACAAAACGGAGTACAAAAGCACAGGAATTTTTTATTTATTTTTTTTTAGCGCTCGACAAGCAGCCTAGAAAAGATCATTTTCCACAAAATAAAAAAGGAGGGGAGGGGAATCTTTTCCAGGAGGTTGGGCAAGGCACGAACAAAATCTGGTTCCCTTCCATGCATGGTTCGGCTTCTTCCATGACACAGTGCAGAAAATATGTTTGCTAATATATCATTTGTGGTGCACGTTCCAGTCTACAAAACAGAGAAATTCAGGCTTCCGGTGGAGGAAAATTCAAGTATAATTTTCAAGATTTTTACCAAGGCGATTAAAAACCCCAACGACCCTTTTCCGTCAGACAGGTGGGGAATGAGCAACCTCATGCGAAGACACTTGGAAACCCAAACGCTTCCTCAAATCCACATGGGTGAAGCCACCTGAGAAAGCAGCTCAGGGTCCCCAGCTCCCCAGGGGGCACCACAGACACCAAAACCCATGAACACCCTGCTTCAGGGCTGATTTTTACCACTTTCTTTTGGGTGTCATCTAAACGACTCCACAGCTCCTGTCACAAATACCCTCTGAAGCCAACTGAATTCTAGATGTATTTTAAGCAAAGCTCAGCTGATATCCAGTGCAACCAACTCCGAACCTTTACGAAATCAAGGCTTTTTTCATTTACTTAAACCATTCTGCGGATCATCTTCCCTCACGTTACTGCCCAAGAAAACAACGTCTGTTGAATCCAAGTCGTATTTACTTCGCACAGCTCTTGGAAAAGCAAGAGGAACCAAGCCCAAACTTCTCCTTGGTCACCTTTCTGGTTGTTTTTCACTTGACGGATGCTGCCACGCACCAATGTGTTTAACACCCACGAGTTTCCTCAGGCTCCAGCGTTTGTCCCCAAACACTCACAGGAGTGAACACAACTGGTTTCGCCTTTACTACCCCGGCAGCTGAGAAACAGAACAGGACTCGAGTGACAAACTTCTTCGAGACGTGCAATTTCAGAAGAATTCAGTGTCATAAAGACCTTAATCATTTCACAGCGTCACCAAATGGGCCATTTCCACTTACAACAAAGCCCGAAGAGGTTCCTCAGTTTGGCTGAAATCCCTGAGAAATACTACAAGAATTGCAAGAAGTAATTCTTCAGACAATAACAAACCATCCTTAGTCGTTCCACTCTAGAAATGAAAAATATTTAGGGAATTGGGTAAATTAATCTGGGAATGACACAGCCCGAACGTACTACCCAGGGTATGAAGGTGCAAGTAAGTTTCTGCCTGTTCTGGGTACAAGGGGCTTTGTTAAAAACAAAACAGAAAAGTCCATCTGTGCTTTAAAAGGCTTCAAGACCAGGGGGGTTTTGTTTTACAAAGTAAAGATACGGTTAAGTGTTTATTAATATATAATTCATTGCTTTGAAACATGTAAAATTTCTTTCTGATCCTTCAGAATGGTGTATACTACCCAGATTCCATTACTTGCTCTATTCAAATTGAATTTACTCTATTAAGAAAAAAATGTTTTATTTCCCTTTCCTCCCAGAGTATCATCTAGTTTTTCCATTACTACAACTAGAAACTGCCAAGAAAATGAAATGCTAAAAGCACAGCAGACGCTGCTTATCTTCTGATTACATCTTAAAACTATTCCAGTGGGCTCGTACTCAGTGCAGAGCAATATTTCACCCCGGCTCGACATCCCAACAATGACATTTTATAAATATCACCAGTTTCTTGGACTCCTTTCTATCCGTTCTGCAACGAGCAAAGGAGCACCAGAAGACAGATTTTTTTCCTACTTGGGATTGATTTTTTTTTTTAAAACCTTAAATGTAAACCAGTCCTCCCTTCAATTCATTTTCTCTCTTTTTTTTTTTGGGAGACCTCTGGAAGTCTCACTGAATTGTTTAGGCAGTACAAAGTGTGAAAATCTTTGACAAAGGGTTGTCTTTATCTAAGCATTACGATCTGGTTGAGAGAAAGGTGTTAGAAACAAACAAACAAGCCTTGAAAGCAGCCTAAAAGTGTCTCAGATATTCTGGAGGTGCCTCTCTTTCTCTCTCCACATGCTCTCCAGCCAAGATAGGGCTTGGATTCCTAAATCCAGGATGAGAGAACAGTTAACTACAAGTAGGAAATAAATCTTTCCATAGTTCTTTAGACATTTGGGGGGGCTGGAAGGGGAATCAGAAGAGAAGAAACCAAGCTCCTCATCTTCACATCTCCAGATTCTCCCTGTGTGAACCCACCTAACCCTTCCAGAAGGTCCAGTGCTCAAGCAGGTAAGATTTTGAGACACTGATTACCTTGATTAGCATTACCAGTGGTAAAATTCCATTCCCAGTGATAACTGAACACTAAGTATTTATTATGCTGATATACTTATTTGTTTAATGAATATTTTCAGGTTTGAAAAAGAACATGTATGCAAGGGAAACGTTTCCAACTCCACAAATCCTTCTCAAGAGCAGAGCTCTGCACCAAGCAGAGTAAAACCTGCAGAGCTGCAACAGTAGCTTCTTGGTTTTCACTCTCAGGATGAACGTAAAGTCTAAACATCTAAGAGGCATTTCAATGTGAATTGTCAAATTATTAAAAGGAATCCAGCGATTAGCTCTAACATTGCACTTTTTTTTCCCCCATCTGTAGTTTATAAAGCCACGGGCATACAGATCAACCGTGGCTACTGCAGAACCAAGGACACAGGCATATCGCTAAGAAATGCATACTCGGATTTTTCTTTTTTTAATTCCTCCATGACTACAATTTTTGCTGCGAGGCAACAGAGGGAAAAAAGAAACACAAAAGCAAAAAACCCAGAAAGGCAACGTATCAACCTTTTAGATGTTAACAGCGACAGGGAATGAGAGGAAACTGAACACTGCCACTCCTCATTTCCCAGCATACATTATAACACGTCCTGTAAAAAGCAGCTGACCTTAAAATTTCCTTATTCCCTCGCTCAAGCAAACAAGAGCTGCCCCATTCTCCCAGCACGCAGGCCGTGGCCGGAGCTGTGGCAAAGGCTCGCGTCCGCACATCCCGCCTTGCTGAGCGAGCGTACATCCACCGCGGAAAACAACCGACATCGGCGACAGCGCTCCCCTCGGATCCGTTTGGTGCCACCTCAGCCTTTTCACGTTTCCCGTCGGTCTACTTTTACAGCAACAGGTAAACACTTTGCCACCGACCGCCTCACGTTTTCACAGCCCGCGCTCGCAACTCCTCGCCACACCTCGGGGAAACACCGCGCGGAGCCACGAGGGCTTCGGGTGGGACCTTACCTGTCGCTGCTGGTACTGCTGCTGCTGCTGATGGAGTCGCTGCTGGAAGATCGGCTCCGGGACCCGCTGCCGCTGGGCGAGCGTGTGGGCCTGGCCGCCTGGCTGGCCAGCCTCTGCGGGGACTGCGTCCTGGACTGGGACGAGTGCGGCGACCGACTCCGGCTGTGCTGGTAATTCCTCTCGGGCCTTCTGCCTCGTACCTCCCGCGTAATATCATCCCTGTAGATATCCCTGTGTACCACGCTGGGCAATGTAAACTGCTCCCGGGCCCTAGGTTCGTAACGGGGGTCGTGAGCATCAAAACGGTTTGGACTTCGACTCCGAGAAGTATAATAGAGCCCGTGTTGTAAAGTCCGCTCTCGAGGATCTCTATAGTAATCCTGATCGTAATGTCTCGTCCGATCAAATCCTCCCGTCCCCCGCTCATGGTGTCCATAGGCACTATGTTCATAAGCACGCTCCCTGTTATCTGAAGCCCTGCATTTAGGAAGGGGGAAAAATACTTCATCAGAAAGGGGCAAGCACAACTAAAAGCAAATCATGCAAACATTCACGTCAGCGCGGAACTTATTGTTTTTTTTCGCGGCTGCTTCTCCACTAAACAGCAATAACCTATCAAGCAAACGCTGACAAACTTAAAAACATTTTACTTGATTCCAAACTTGTATACGATCAAGCTGAGCAATCATTTTGTTTTAATCACAGGATTGGGCTTTCATGGCCAGCACCTTGTCTGCACAGGAAAATAAATACTGCTTCCCAGTGCAGCACTCTCATTTAAGTTGGGTTTGTTTTGGTTTTTTTTCCCTTTTTCTTTTAAACTCAGTAAAACAGAAAAACCTCATGTTTGCAGACATCATAATTAACTCCCCCCCCCAATCCATTTTTGCTTAAGAGCTTCAAATTTTTTTTCTGGAATTTGGTAATTACTGAAGCTCTTCTCATTATCCTTCTGCAAAAATGGCATCGCAAATCAAGCCATAGCCATGAAAGCCTCCGTGCAAAGCATGACCCAGAGGTAAGAAGCTGCTTTCAAAAGGGGTAGCATAACCCATAGAGAAGACCCGGAAAATTAGGGGGTTTCTTTTCTTGTTGCTGTTCCTTCATCCTCTAAGAGGGAACTTGGCTTTTATCAGACTGCTACACTCGATTCTCATCGAAGCTGAATAAACTAAAGAAATATCTTGATTGCTAAATAATGTGCAAGGACGCAGGCCCCCAAAAGTTACTAATACCCTACACGAGGAGCACAAATTAAATTGTTTAGTGGGTGTTTTGATTTGTTGAGACTGCTGCTGTTACTGCAGTTGCAGAACTGGTACCTGCACAAGCACACTGCTTTCAAGTAGCTAAGGTCCATTCTGCTTCAGGATTTCAAACATTTTGTATGTCAATCGGGAAGGGCTCAACGTGCTAAGAAAGTTAATGCGATCTCTCAAATAAAAGAGAGCGCAAAACTGACAGATCAAGTGAAAAGAACATTACAAACAGTTTAGTAGTCTAATTTAGACAAGCGTGGGGACGGCATGTCTAAGTTACGTCCGTAAAATGAACGGTAAAAAATGATTACGTTGAATGTTTAAAAAACACTAGCAAAATTCTAAGTATGTCAGGGTAGCCAAAAGTTAATTTAAAAATGTAATTATCCGTCTTATGAAGGACATTTCAACCTATTTTTTTTCAGCCCTCTCTCAGCTTCTTCCTTCAGAATCAATTACTCGTCACTTCAGTCCCCTGAATCCTAATAACCCAATTCCACCTTGCGCTTCCTCCTCCTCTCCCGCATCACAGGTCTGTCTTCTATTTAAAATGGCAGAAATATTTCAGGTAGCTTTTATAAACTGAAAGTGGGATTTGAATCTTTTTCGATTAGCATCTCTGGAAGTTCCTTCCATTCCTTCTCCAATGAATCATTACATCCTTAATCCTCTAAATATATTCATCCTCTGCTGTTACAATTATAACTCATTTTCAGGCTTTCTACGGAGCTAGCTCCTGTTTCACCTGCATTTTTTCTCTCAAATTCTACGTAGCAAACTACCTAACAAGTGCAACAACATCAATGACATATATACTTGCTTGAAATTCATTGTTGCCTTTTTATTTTTATTATCTCTTGCTCGCAACAACGGCCTTTTGAAAGCTATTTCAGGCCCTGGCACAGAAACACATCTCTCTTTTTTCTCCCCCCTTTTGAAGGACCAAGATCAACAATTTTATAAACGATTGCACTTAGCATCCTACAAAGTGTTAATCGGTGAAAGCTGATTTAAAGAGGGCAGAGAAAAAGCAGTATTTTCTAGAAGGTTACTGCTATATAGCTGACATAAAAGAACAAAGTCCTTAGCCATAAAAAAGACACAGAAGACAGACAGAGGAGCTAGCAGAGCTGAAAATCTAATGGCTACAGCGCTTTTTTGATTTATCTATTAGTACTAAGTACTACTGGAGTTAGTGGAAAGAGAGGGTTTGACTTGGGTTAGGAGAGGGGCTAATATACACAGGGCAGGACATACCAACCTTTTCCAAGTGTGGAAACACGACCTATATTCCCAATTAAATCTAGGGAGAGATTTGTGAACATAACTTCCCCAATTTTGGCCCCTCTTACAGGGGTAATCCACCTTCTTAATGGGCAAGGGTGTCAAATGATATTTTAGTTGAACCAACAAGAAAAAAATTTTTAAAAAAAAAAAAATCTCAGTGACAAGACAAAAAAAAAATTCCACTGGAAGGAAGCAGTCCCAGACTGAAACCGTAACTCTGAAACCCCCAGACTTCTTTCTTGAGACAGTAGGCACTTAAATAGATCCATTATTTTAATTTCCAGCCCTACGTCTGAATCAAGCAGCTGGTAGAAGATCACCCAATGCACGAGGGCGCTCATCGCTGCTGGCCAGCAGGCATCCTCTAGCCGCCTTTGTAACCATCCAGCCCAGTCACTTTTCACTGGCGTATCCACAAACTGGTATTAGCACCACGTCCTTAAAACTAAAGTATGGTTAATGTGGAGCAGCAAAGAGCTTTTTAAGAGACTAGATAGTAATCCACTCCCCATGGCTACTGGCGTCTTGACTGTACACCATCCAGTAAATTCAAGGCCGTAGTTCTTATCCCAGCATTAAAAAAAACACACTATAATTTCCAAAATTTAGTCATGTCCATCATCTCTTTTTGCCAATACCATCAGAAAGAATAATCCCAATAACTTGGAAAGGATGTAGATCCAAAATGGAAACATCACAAGCTGCCTTCGGTCTTCTCCACCATCCAAGCGTTATTTCCATGGCTAAGTGTTGTCTGTAGAATCCAAGGGGCTGCTTCATTAACGTCTACTAGAAATTTTGTGGTGACAATCCAATTAACATACCAACTGCGTACAGTGAGAACTGAGAACTAGGCATCAAGCTTTCACAGAATTTTAGGTTCTAGTATTCCGAAGATACTCCACAGAGAACTTCACCACATGTTGTAGAGTAAGATAGCTCCATCTGGCAGCAGGGATACATCCGAGCAAGGCCTTAATATTATCCAAGAAATGGAACCGTTACGTCTAGCACAGAGTAACTCCAATATCGATGCTGGCCAAAGGAAATCTTCCATCTTAAAACCACCTTATTTCAAGTGTAGATATCCAACCAGCTGCAGAAAACATCCTCTATGGATCCACAAGGTACCAGCCACTGGGATAGAAATAACTTCCGTTTCCAACCCAAAATAGGAAACATAGATAATTCCCAAAATTTTAAATCCATCTGGGGGCCCTAGATACGAGTTTGTGTTTCTCACCATATCAAATACAAAATACCTGCCTAGAGAAACCTTGGAACTTACCCATCAAGTCTCCGCTCATAACGTCCTTCCCGTGCATGAAGCGATGGTGGGGGGCCGTAAGTGGGCCCCCCACCACCTCCTCTGAACCCAGAAACCTCTCTACTACGAGATGCTATGGAAACTGTATCATCCAATCCCCGAGCAGCACTGGGAATGGTTCCTGGTTCATTATAATCCGTCCGTAGGTCTCTATCTCCCATTTTGTTGACAGAGTTGTGTGCTTTCTGCGCACTTTTGATGTCCACAAAATCCACAAACGCTGCCACTCCGCCTTCCGACCCCCTCTTAGGGAGGATTTTGACACTTTCGACACGTCCATATCTGGAAGAAAAGCAAAGCAGAGCACACACATTAGTGCCGGGAGAAAAAGACCACGTTTCATTTCATTTCATTTGCCTCCTGCAAAACCAACATCGGCTTTGAGCCGCTCGCCCTTCCCATACGGCAGGAAAATCAATCTCCAAGCACGGCACAGGTTGGAAGACACATTTTCAAGAGGGGAAAAGCCATGTGTAGAAGGGAAAAAAGCCACTTAAACTTTCCATCGTTAGATTTACAACTCCTCTCTTTCAGTCGGCCTACCATGAGATCACCCTCTTCATAATAACACAGCAAGGGCAGCTGAAGAAATAGAAAGGTATTTGCAATTAGAGCCGCCCTTCTCAGTTTTAATTTGACGAGCAAGACGTAATTAAAACAAAACTGTGTCACAACAAGTAAAAATAAAGACATCTCGACAATTTTCTCTAACAAAAAAAAATGACCTTGACACAGCAATTCCACTACTCCCATCAATATTTAATCCATTCAGTGCTCAAACAAGAGTGTTTTGTGCCGATCCTCGTTCCTGATCTCAGACCCATTTATTTACACCAGTCCCGCAGGACGTTTTCACCGCGCGGCCGACATAGCACCCCCAGAGCGGGGCGCCTCCGGGGTTCAACTTTACACCCCCCCACCACGGGCCAAGCCGCCCAGCAGGCGGGCTGAGGGACGCCAACGGGCACAGGACACCGCCTGGCTTAATGCATGTTAAGTAATTGCAATACAGGCACTTACGGATGAGTAAAGGTCTAAGTTTAAAAAAAAAAATAACTTAAAAACATGTTTGTGCACAGAAGAAAACACCATGTAAAAATGCTTTTAAATAACCTGCACCAACTCATCGCAGAAAGGATAACATGGGAAGTGCGAACACGGCAATGTTCTAAAAGAGCCAAGAACTGCAGGTCGCCTTTTGGTTGCTCATTTCTCTCAGCCAAGAGATTTTGAGTAAGATAGGTAAGGGCTTTTAACTGCAGTTGTTAATCCATGACAAAAAAAAAGAGGCAAAAAGCATATTTTTGAAGGTACTGACAAACGGGAAAGGGATACACAAATATTATCAAAAGGTATCTGGAAACTCTATGAAGAATTACCGCAAAAACGTTCTCTGTTCTCAAAGGCAGCACAACGCGGCAAACAGATCTTCCACAGGAGAAGCTGTTTTCAGCTACACACGTAGGAAAACGCTAACGCAAACGCCTGTCTGAGGAGCAAACGCTGTCGGCACCCGCATCGGACTCTGGTTTACGCGTGGCTTTCCATACGCCGTACAATTTCATCATCGCTGCTGGATGACTAATCCTTAACTACGATTTGAAAACCTGCCTCGCTCACTGCTGGCTCCTCATTCCAACCTGACCCACTATGTTCTATACATTATCTGCTTTGGGTTTAGATCTCTCTTTTTTTTCTCTGGTTTATACTCCACCCAACGCAACGCACCGGCCACTAACGAATACGCGTGCAAACAAAGAGCATCTTCGGCGTGAAAAGGCAAGGTCGCACGCAGGACGCATCCTTGCCTCTAAGCTGTCCAGGGCAGAGCTTGTCACCGTTGTGCTCCTGGGTGACATTAATTCTGGGGAGTTTCCTCACCTGCAATCTCAAGCTGATGCACTAGGTATTTTTTTTTCTTCTAATTAAAAGGTGTAAGGAGCAAATAATAGCAAATGGTACTGCTGGAAAGATACTTCTCGGAGTTTGCAACTCTTCTGAAGCTGGAGATGGTTATTTTGCCTTGAAGGTAATTAGAAAGAGCAGGAAAGTAGAGGGTACGGTTAATAAAATCTGCGTAAGGAAAAAAACAGCCTAACTGGATGTGGCACACATGAATTGGGAAGAAACAGGGAAAGGAAAAAGCGGGGAGGAAAATAGGGAAGAGCCTATTTGAAAAAAACATGTTTGTGCCACGAACGAACACGACAAAAAAAGTATGAAAAATAACGTGGTACCCTGGTTAAAATCACCCTTTAACCTGCGCGTCAGTGACAGTTCTCTGCAGACAACACGTAAAACAACAGGGCAGCAAGCGCTGACTCTCACACCCAAGAGTTTTTCTTCTAAACAACACACAAGTGACTGGTTGGAGCACGTACTCTCCTTTTGCTCACTGTTTACATGTTCGGTTTCTGGCAACACGAGCCCGTATTTTGACTACAATCTTTGAGGGAAGGGGAAACAGCATCTTAGAACTACTCAGAGAACCTAAAATCCGAACTGACCTTCTGACTGCAGTCACTGCAGCCCACGTCATGTGAAGTTACATCAGAAATGGGCTCTGAAAGACTTCCCGCTCACCATCCTGATAACTCCTTTTATTTCCCGATTCTGCAATCGTAACACGTACGTGGTGTTATAACACGCGCACACACAGGCCTCAATTATTTCTCTTTTGCTGCGGAAGATCCAGAATGCGTTAAAATGTTCAAATATTGGAACCGATGCTGCCCAGAAAGCACGGAAGATACAGAACATCGCTCCCCACAAACCTACAAAACCACGCAGCAAGCACACGACTCCTGCAGCCAGAGCTTAATTCTTACATTGAGAAAACCGTACTTTGGTCGCCATTGATTAAAATCTTTTTCATTTTTATTTTTTCTCCTACGTTGCAACTGGATGGGGGTGGCTACTACCGTATTCCACTGCAGCCACGGTCCTAAATCATCCCGCTCGGAGACGGCACGCTTAATCCGTCTGTTATCCAGATACATAAATATAGGCTGCGTTTTGGTGTCCTGCACCGTAGCCGTGACGAGCCCCGGGGATAATCTGTGACAATCGTCTTTGCTGCAAGCGAGGGAGGCAGGCAGGGGGAGGAGAAAGGGAGCAGAAGGAGGGGGGGGATGAAAGCAAACCGAGAAGGAGAGGGCCCCGAGTATTCAAGGACAGCTGCTGGGAGAGGAAGGTTTGCATTTTCCTTGCCCCAACGTGGTCCTGTGATTACACACATCCTTCGGTCCCCCACCGAGAAGATTAATCTGTCTAGTGATCCGGCCCAGCCCCACCCGTTGGCGTCTCTCCGAGCTGCTCCCGTCTTGGCAGATGCTGCTGGGAGGAGGACCGCAGCGAGGGGAGAGGAGGGGAGATCTGCAGTGCTGCATCACCAGGCGGGTTTACTGCAGCAGAATAATACATTACGAGAAAAAAAAAAAAAAAAAAAAAACAACACACCACACGATACTTTCTGGAGGGCCGGGGGGAGGAGAGGCAGCGGTAACGCCGCGTTTCGTTGCGCGGATCGCGCGTTAAGGCAAGATGGAGGCGACCACGCTGCGAGGAGCGACCTTTGTCCGGACGCTGAGGGCTGGGAAGAGGGGACAAAGGACAAGGGGAGGAACCGCCGCGACCTTTGGTAACGTTCGCAGAGCAGCTCCCTTCAACCTTCGCCTCGTACCGTGATACCTGTGCGTCAGCCTTTTCCAAGAAGGCTGCGTTTCACAATCGCTGGCAGACCGAACAGAAAACAAAGAGGCGCGTTCGCTCGGCTCCGGAGCCGCACACCCTAACGAAAACAAGGCTTTTTAGCGCCTCTTCCCATCCGCAACTCGTGCCGATTAATCGTTAGCTCCACACTGTAACCACGGCAGCCAAGGTTGTATTTTCGGAGGGGTTTACAGTTCAAAAAGCAGCAGAGGAGGATGGGCGAGAGCTGTTATGTCACCGAGCCCCTCCGCCAGCGCAGCGCGATCGCAGCACCCAGCTGTAAACACAAATCTAGCAGCCCTTGCAGAAAAAAAAAAAAAACTTGCTCGATAATCACCGCTCGAACAAAGCCACGCTAATCCAGCTTTTCAGACAAAGAAAAGGAATTCATAATTTAAGCATTATCGGTTTATTCGCTGTAGATCAAAGCACCTCTATCATCAAGCAGCTGAAATGTCTCTGGGCTCTTGGCATGGCTGCTCGGCATGTTTCTCTCGCTCTCCAGCCCTTCCTCCTCCCCAGCTCTTCCTCCCGGACTGGCAGACAACGCAGCCAGGTTGGGAAACGCAGCCTCTGCCAAGGCGAGGCCGGGCTGGATCCTCCTCCCTGGGGGAGGAGGTGTCACCCCAACACAGCCGAAGTCAGCCCTCGCCCCACAACCTCCCCTGCACGGGGGTATCAGCACCCTCGCCTCCACATTCTCACGGACCATCTCACCACGGGTGCTCACCTCAAACGTTCCTTTTTCTGCACAGTCTGCTATTCCCAGGCAGAAGCCTTTTAAACAAAGGATGGACACGACCAGGACGGACAGCAGATGTTTAGCAGGCAAATGTTACCATTTAGCTGCAGTATTTTATGAACGGATTAGGATCTTTACAGGACAATAGGAGGTGGGTTGAAATCAGCGACATTCGCTTGTTTAATTTAACCTCAGGCTCACTTTAAATCATATCACCTCCCTACTCCTCATGTTGAGCTTCCCCTAAGCTTGGGAAGACCTTTTAGATCATCTTCATTACTGCAGAATTTTGCAGGTCAGCTACAAAAAAAGCTTGAGCCTATTTTTATTTAGAAGCTGGCACAACGCTACACTCCAGATACTACTAAATGCGAGACATGCTCGCAGGATCAAAAATAACGCAGGAGGTTTTTGTGCTTGTTCCTGCACCGCTCATTAAGAGCATGATTTGACACGACGTCCCGATACAGCAGGACATCTGAATATTTAAGATTCACTTGGATTCGCTCTGACTAAAGCCAACTATCTTCAACCATCTGAAAAGCACGGGCGGTTTCTCCATGCCAAACTCCAACTCCTTCCACCTCCATCATTACATAACCCAGGCAAGCCCCAGCCTGCATTATTCAGTAAAATGCTCGCACAGCTTGAAGCTTTCCTTGGCCAATCGCGTTGCTCTTGCTTTGTTGTTATTTCATAACAAAATAATGTGACCTGAAATAATTCTTATCCAGATGTCTGTGCCTCTTCTCCTCATTCGTAACTCCAAGCACCCCATGCTAGGGGCTACTCTAGCCCTGTGTTTCCCCCTGCGCAGAGCAGATCTGCTCCAGAGAGAGGGAAAGGAGACGTGTGAATACTAAAGCTGCCGTCACCGGTTCCATGGGGGGGTTTGCCAGGCTGCCCAAGCCTGCTGACCTCCACTCACATCAGTTCTGAGGCCTTCTGCTATCACAGACATGAATTTCACAGCAACGGCATCTACTTCCCACCCGTATCATACGCGAAATTACACGCCAGAAGAGCAGCGAATCCGGCTGCGCCGCAGCAACAGGTATCCTGAAGAAACCCTGCTCCGTTACAAACCAGCTCGGCACGAGTATCACCAACTCGCGACACGGACCACACGGTGAGCGACTCCCGCCCGCCCCACCAACAGACGCAGGGGTTAATATTCACCACTCTCAAAGGTCCCAAGCCAGCAACGCAAAGGGACTTGAGTCTTTTCCCAGGCATTTGCAAAGAATAAGACGCTGGTAATTCATCACAAGGGCATTAATGCAAGAATAGAAACAAACAGAATTCTGGAGTCCTGGAAAACTACACTTAAAATCCGCTTCAACAAATGTGGCAAACTGTCACCCGACAAGCCATGACCGCTTGGCTTTGCAGGACCAGCACCCAACTCCAAGGAATTTGTCAAACGATATCTCAAATGCTTAACGACAAAAATGGCAACGCACACAGGGCCAGCAGCCTTCGCCAGCAGCTGCGCTTAAGGGAGGCCAAAAGCAGTTGTTTACTACGACTGACTCGATAAGGTGGCTCATTACCGAGGGCCCGATCCAAAACCGGCCGAAGGCAGGAGCTGCATTCCCGAGGGCACCAGACCACGCTCTGCTCAGAGCCAGCACACCGGGACACCAGGTATCCCCCACATCCACACACTTCGGTTTTATCCTGAAAACTGAAAACTGGCTGTTTGGGATTGCGGTGAAAATACTGATACAGAGACTTGGACATGCCCCTCTGAAAAACCAACAGCACCACTTCGTAACACTCCTCCCAACACCTGATCTTCCCCCAGTTTTCTAAAGAAATAAAGAGATTTAAGTGACAAAACCCTCTATGACAAGGGTACCAGCACAAGGGCTGTTCGCAATGGAGCACTTGGGCAGCCCTGACAACCCTTCCAGTCAAAAACACCCCTGGAGCAACCTGAGGCCGTTTCCTCTTGCCCCGTCACTTGTTACGTGGAAGAAGAGATCAACTCCCACCTCACTGCCACCTCCTTTCGGGGAGTTGTAGAGAGCGAGAAGGTCTCCCCTCAGCGCCCTTCCCTCCAGGCTGAACAACCCCAAACTGACCCAGCACTGAGCCCTGGGGAACACCACTCGGGACCAGCCCCCCACGGCACTGAGCTCCACGCACTGGAATCACTCTTTGGGCCTGGCCATTCCACCAGTTTTTCACCCAGCGAAGGGTACGCCCATCCAAGCCACGAGCAGCCGGTTTCTCCAGGAGGTTGCTGTGGGAAATGGTGTCAAAGGCTTGAGTAAAGTCCAGTCGAGTCCTTCATCCACTCAGCGGGTCACCTTGTCACAGAAGGAGATCAGGTTAGTCAAGCAGGACCTGCCTTTCATAAACCCACGCTGACTGGGCCCGATCACCCGGTTGTCCTGTACGTGCCACATGATGGCACTCACGATGATCTGCTTCACAGCCTTCCCTGGCACTGGTCTCCTTCCCCACCAGCTTGTCTTTCGGCGCATGGGGACAGCCTGCTCCCGCGCTTTGAGGATTTTCTTCTTGAAGAACATCCAGCCTTCCTGGACTCCTGTGCCTCTCAGGACTGCCTCCCAAGCGATTCCATCTATCGAGCCCCACAACGGGCCAAAGTTTCCCCTCCAGAAGTCCAAAGCAGCAGTTCTACTGACCCCTCTCCTTACTTCTCCAACAATCGAAAACCCGTACGCACGCAACCCTGCCGTCACTATCGCTGAGCTCCAGACAACCAAGACACTCCCCAACACGCAGGGCTGCCCCACCGCCCTTTCTTGGTGTCCAGCGATCAAGTCGTCCAGTCGCGCCAGTCATCCCACCAGGGTTCCATGGCAGCCACCATCCACCACGGTTATCCAGCTGCACAGTGGCTTCCAGCTCCTCCCGTTTGTTGCCCGTGCTGCAGGCGTTGGTGTAGATGAATTGCTCTTTCTGTAACGAGAAGCTGTCGTTAGCAGCCGGGGTAGCGTTCTGGATGATCGTGACTCGGAAAGCTCGTCACTGAGCAATAAATCCACACAACGCAAAAGCCTTTAGCTTCCCAAAGCCAGGCAAAATAAAGGCTCCTCGAAGCACAAGGAGCGCTAGTTTTCAAGCCATACTGGGAACAGACCTTGTGACAGCAATGATTCAGAAACATGCCCTAATTACCAAGCTCCCATAATTTTCTAGATTGCTATCTGAGATGCTTTAAAACCTGTTCAGAGCGAGCTTTATTGGCTCTGTGACCTTCGGGGGGAGAAAAACAACGTTCTTCAGGGCATTCTCTGCAGCTCTCCTCCTAGCAATAAAGATCTTCTGGGAAACCTCAAAATTCAGGAGCAGAAACCATCAACCAGGTTAGAGCGCTCAGTCAGACCGCTGACATGACCAGGGCGAGTCCTCGACACGTTATTCCTAACTCTCCCCTCCTGCCCCACTGCCCAGATTACCCGAACCCAGACCACTCTCGGACTCTGCAGCTCCCTTTAGCCCCCAGCAGCGCTCAACGGGAAATCTCCCAACTCCGACTACAAACGGGGGTTTTGTTAATGAGATACAGCACGTGTTCCTGCCACGCACTGAAAACAGCCAGGGCTTTGTCTGCGCTCGTAATCCCTCCCTAAGAGATGACAAAGTAGGAAATTAAAAAGCCAGCATAGGCACATTCACTGATACTTCTGATACCTCTGTTATTTAAGAGCAACATGCTCGACAGATCAGATAGTCTGGCAGATAACGCTGTGCTGAAATAAGCGCTCGATTCTTACTTTACAGCTCAGCTGAATGCTCCATTTTAAGACACAGAGTTAGAGCGATTCCTAATTAAGACATCTGATTTACGTCTTTATCGCAAAGTCAGCGTTTGGATACTGCTGAGGCTTAATATGCAACTGAAATTATTACATACTACCAGAGAGGGAAGAAATGGGATATTTAAAAGCTGTTTATTCACGATTGCTATTGTTGGTAGCAACTAGTTCTTCCAACAGGCAACAGAGCAGGAAATCTTCCTGCAACCTCCACGACAAAAAATTCTGCCACACAGAAGCTGCTCATTAGGTGAAACCAGAATACAGATACACCCGTTCCCTAAGACATGGATCAGTTCCGCTGCAACACCCTCACAACGAGAAACAACATCTGAAAGGAGCCCTAGCAACAGCTCAACCTGAGGGGGAGATGAAGCCGTGCTTTGGGCACTGGATTTCACGAAGCTGTAGGAATAAAAAAAAGCGCCTTGGCTCGTCCTCAGCAATACCGAGCCGGGCTGCGTTTCATGTCCTCGCCCAAGTCAGCAGTTCCGCCGCCTGCAACGTCAGGCGAACCCAGCGTTGCATCAGACCGTCCGCAGGCAGGAGGCAAATCCTGACCCAACCGTCACGAAGGGCTGAACGCAAAATTACCGAGTTAAAGCTGCCGAAAGACACGAGTTTCACACTCACGCGGCCACCTCAGCCAGCGAGGAGGTAGGAGCTCTGTTGTTAAGGAACTTCTCCGAGCTGTCACTTCAGTACAATTCAGGAAAAACACGCAAGCGTCTGCAGCAGGGCTTCGTGGTACATACATTATTAAAAAATAGAAAAAAAAAATTTAAAAAGAAATCAAAGTGGGTTTGCAAGCAGAAGTAATGAAGACCCATTTCTTATGGCTGCATGTCTTGAGGTCGAATTCTCCGGCGTCCAATAACTGCCAGTTCCCACTGCAGCTTTTCCCACGGTCAGGAACACCTCTCTCCCATGTGGGTTCTTTAATGTCTAATAAGGGTTGCACTCTCGCTGCAGCTTTTCTCTCCATGGGGCCACTAATCAGGCCTCCCTCTCCTCTATTAAAACCGCTTGTTTTCACAAAACTCAAAGGAACGTTGTATCTCTGAGGCTTCAAGTTTAACTGGAACTGGCCAGTGGGTTCGATATCGATTAGGGACGATAGCTATGCAAGGCGAGATCGCATCCGTCTTGCTCTCCAAGCAGATCAGGATGAACACGACTACTCGCAGACACCTGAAAATGTTGCAGAAATTAGTCAAAGCCCGGCTTGCTCAGCTGTGTTGTATCAAGTACGACGCGCTGTGATTCTTTATCCTCCAACCTACACAGATGCACGGGATCACGTTACTACACGCCAGACATACAGCCGCTGAATTCCATCTCCAGGGCATTTTTTCTTCCAGTTTAAAGCATAATCTGCAGATTTGCTTCAAAAACACCGGTGGCGATAGGCTACATTAAATGCTTTCTGCACAGGAATTGCTCAAGCCTGTTCTTTTGTGTGACTGATTTCAGGATTTGTTTGGATTCGATTTTAAGAATGGGCCGCATCGCAACTGGAGAGGAATCTCTTGATTAATCAAGTTTTTCATTCTTACGTGAAAGGGTAATTCCCCATCTCAGTTTTGCTTCTCCAAGCCCTGCTTTGCATGTATTCGGCAGCAGATGGAGGAAAATGCAGAGTCATAACATTATGGTCTCCCTGCCATGCTGCAAAGTACTTTAAATATGTATCATCTTAAGGCTTCCCAAGTCTTGATGCTCGCTGGTTCATCCTTCTCCAGTAAAACACAAACTTTGCAACCTCATCCCCAAGGTTTTGTGCATTTTCGAAAAAACAGCATTTCAGAAGACAATAAAAGTTCATCTGTCTGCAGTCTCTCAGGCCATCCTAAGCAAGGGGATTGCTCTTCCCCCTCAAACCACAACTCGGTTTGAACAAGAAGTGACCAGCTTCAATTGAGCCCACGGATTCAACAACTTGGAATTCATTCCTGACGGAAAGCAGCCACGGATCGAAGGACTCGCAGTCAAGTCACCAAGCCCAAAAGCTCATCTACTCCTAAGAGGTTACGATCACAAAACCAAGGAGAGCAAAAATCTTCCATCAACCTGAAAAAAAGTCAGTTCCCAGCCAGCCCAGCCTCCCTCACAAGGCGCTGTCCTGAAGCTGGCCGGCCGCTCCCGCACCGCCACACCGGCCCCGTCACCCAGGGACACGCGTGCAAACGGCAGCTCCTTGGTTCATGACTCACCGCTCCCATCGCCTCGGAGAAAGTGATTGTGCCTGTGACTAAACCAACTGGCAGCACAACCCTCGGCGCGAGCCACGCGTCAGCCCAAGGAAACTCCTATTCCCTGCTGACGAGGGCCCAGCAGAGCCGGGCACACTCATGGGCATCTCGTCTGCAGTGACTACCTGCGCTCCGGGCGCTTTCTCCATAAGCGGGGGCTTGAAACTTTCCACCACGGAGCTCCTCAGCCAGCCAGGTTTCAAACGTTTCCCTTCTGATGCAACTCAAAGTCAAGGTTTTACAAAGCCGAGCTGAGAACAGGCTAACCGGAATTTCACCACAATGACGGGCGAGGTTTCTCACCTCAGTTTTATGAGCTGACCTAAAGGAGGCCTCACTACGTCAAGGAATTCAGCAGACCCTTGTCTCGAGGTGTACAGGTACCACCAGAGCAACGGGGCTCCTCCCGTGGTTCAAGGCACACCGTACCACCCGCAACGCAACCGGGTACGTCACCGTAACCGCCAGGAAAGAAGCTTCCTAATTTTTATGCCATTTCGGTGATCAGCTTCACCTCCAAACACTCATTTTCAAAAATAAACCTGACACGAGCTACGCAAGCACATGAATTGCCAGCACAACCGAGGGGCTGCAATCTCTGAATGGATGCAGAGGAAGAGATGCTTCCTGAGCTCAGCTGCTGCCAAAAAGCAGCGTATCTCGCCACACCCGCCACCAGCGCATCACCCACAACATCAGCGTCGAAGCCATTTTTATTTTTTTAAGGCGGCAAAGCTACTCTGCTACTTATACTTCCAACGAGTTGGGTTAGAGTTAAGCAAAAGACCAAAGGGTTTTTTAGACTTTGATTACAATGAGGTTTCTGTGCAGATCGTTAGCTGTCTGGATGCGTATTTAGCTGCCGTTCCAAGAGCAGCGTCGCGCACACACACAAGTGCAGATCCCCTGAAATTAAATCGGATGTTGATTACATATACAAGGGAGATACTTATCCATCCCCAGCTTTTATCCTCCTGGCTGTTAGGATGCTAATGAGGCCGGAAGACTTCTTTCCTCCCAATACACGACTACTTTAAACGCACAACTTGGCAATTTATTTTTTCTTATTTTGCCCTATTAACTGTTACAGGTCACCCACAGCTGCCACAGTGAGCCTAAAGAGGGAACGTTTAAATAAGCCTCTGTGCGCTTTTTGGCAGCCGTCACCGTTAATGAGGACGGGAGGCATTCACACCAGTGGCAAGAGCAGATGGACCACAGCTCGGCGCTTTGTGCCGCGCGGAAGCGGCGAGCATCTCGCCGAAGACACGTACGACACAGTTGGGGGAATCTGTGACAGGGACGTTAAGTTACTCTCAATGACTCCCATGGATACGACCAGCTCGGGTTTGTACCTGGAAAAACAATTAAAGCGATTCACCACTTGGTAGAAAAACAAAAATAATTTACCATCTGGCGGTAGTCTTTTTTACTGAGCTACAGAGATCATTTCAAACCCAGCTTTGATTTGGTACTTGACTACGTTTGTGACAAGAACTTGGTTTGAACCCAGCTCCGATTTCCTGCCTCATCAGGGGATAACAGAAGACCTGCAATGTCCTATTTGGAGAGAGGGATATCGAGAGGAACACACGCAGGTTAGCGCTGTCTCCGTCTGTACCGACGGCCATCGGTATCCAACAGCCAGCGGCGCGGATCATCTAGGCACACTCCTTCCACAGATGTTGGGACTTGGGGCTTTTCAGTGTTGAGATGAGGGCACGTTCAGGGCACTCCGACCCGATCTGGAAGCTCGAGTTTCAGATCTGGGTGTGCTTTTAAAAAAAAAAATAAAAGTGCTTTCAGTTTTAAGTCGCTCGGCTTAATTAAAAAGGGGAAGAGAAAGGAAGCAAAAAAGGTCCCTTTTGCTCTTAAAAGATGTCTGAGTCTTTAAACAGAAATTGGTCATTAAGACAGGCTGCTGCTCTTCTCTCGCTATTAGTCTGTCTGAGTGGAAAATTGATGTTTCTTTCACATCCGAATTCTGCTGCGTTCTCACCCAAGTCACCGTGAATTTTTGGACCTCGGACAAGGCGTGAATATACACAATATAGCACGGAGCCAGCCCCGTGCAACGCTACAGGACGCACTTCCAAAAAACCTGTCTTGAGAAGGACGTTGTTTCAAAAGAATTCAGAACCGCTGCCTTCATCTTCAATCTATCCTGCTAAGAGACCAGACTGCAGCAGGCCCTGGACTGTGTCCTGGTGTATTTACGAGACGTCTGAAACAATGTTTGTTCTTTTACTTTTGGCCTTATCTCCACGCCGCAGGATTTTACAGATTGCACGGGACGATTGCGGAGCGTTAGGAGGTTAAACAATAACTATGGAAATGCAGAACCCAAAGCAGTCGCTGTGTTTTATCCATCGTAGAGAAGTCCTCACCACATCTGAACATATCACTGCAGAACAGCGTCGGGGACGTTTCTCAGGCTCGAGGAGACCAGGCAGACAAAAAGGCGAAACCTCAGCACGTACAACCACCAGGTGGGAACCACCGCTGACTTGTTAGCTTGGGCAATGGAGGAAAAAAAAGAAAAGTAGCTTTTTTGTCTGATTTTCATTAACTGTTCGAGTAGTCTTCAGAACACTAGAAATACTCCTGCGAAGGTAAGCCGGGAGGCTGGTTGTACACTGTGAATTTCCATCTTCAGGCTCATATTCCTCCCACGAGATTTCTAAATCGGCATGCCGAAGATGTAGCTAAACTCAAAATCTTATTACGGAGAGTAATCATATTTTCTAGTTTATTCCTCAGTTCATTGTTTAGGAATGTTTGCCCTTGCAGTCTTTGGTTTCAGGGCGTTCTCAGACCTCAGCAAGTTCACTGAACTTAATGAAAAACACAAGCAAAGTATCTCACCAGTGCTTATTTTTGGGAGCTACCAAAACCAGAAACGCATCCACCCCACCAGCAGCTTAACTTACACGCTTGTTGCCAGGAGCCCTCCCAAAACCTTCGGCAGCCTAAAAGCAGCCGAGAAGGGTGACCCGCACCTTTATCCCTTCCCAAACACCTTCAGAAGACTTGATCTGGACTTCTCAGGTGTGTCTTCGTGTGCAGAAGGCAGCTCCTCCTCTCCCTCACAAGCTGACAACAGCGTGAAACCACCTCAGCAGCACCACAGCCTCGTGGTTGCGACACACCGGCTCATGAAAACAAAACTCCCCAGGAGCCCCAGGTTCATTCTGACTCATCGACTCGTGCAAAATCTGCAACCTGACCTCTACTCATTTGGATATTTACTTCCTTTTCTATGAAAAGCCAGCCAGCGCCTCTTCGCCCTCAGAGAAGACGAGGACCTAATTTTGGACACACCTTAAGACGGCAATAAGGTCATTTGCTGGAGACCTTGCCACGACTTTCTGCCCTAGGAGAAGCAAGGCGGGTGGGGGGAAAAGTCAACAAGGCTATCACAAAACTAATTTAAGCCTCTTCTCATCCCCTGTTCTAGCTTGATAAATGGATTTAATATCTCCGTAAGCCTCACAACGGCTGGTAAGTTCTGGACACGCGAGTCTGCTTTCTTGCAGTCTGCAATAAAGGGCGCTGGGATTACTTGATCGTTTTACCAAAGGAATTTAGAGCGAGGACAAGAAATACCAAAAGCCAACGTCACATCGGAGCGGGGGTCAGCAACAACAGAAGCTGCTCTCATCAAACCACAAACAAACACAGCGAGGACCTTTGAAGAAACTTCAGAGAAGAAACAATGCCAGAAAGGCTCCGCATATGACAGGATTCTGTAACCGAGTGACACCAACTTATCTTTCTAACACAGCTCAGCGTACAAATACTCTTAATAGGAGGCTTAGTCCAAATCTACGCTCTTTGCAACTTTTCATTAAGTTTCTTTGAAACAATTATACAGGCATTTCCTCAGCCAGCGTGGCGTCAACAAGCTGCCACCTCAAGCGCGCGCGAAGAGCAGAACCTGGAGCAGGAGCAGACCGAGGATTCACCAACGTCGAGGAGCCGTCCTCCGTGTGACTCAACCTCGGGGGAAGAAGTAGGTGGCTGCAGACAAGTGCTGCTGGGTAACACCCCCGGGACACCGCGGGGGTGACGCCGGTGCTGCTCTATGGTGCTCACGAATCGGTATTTGGAACAGAATTATTAAAGGAGAACTAGCGGGAAGCACGGACGCGAGCCACCGCCACAGCCAGCACCGCCATCCCCACGAGTGGGCCACCCAGCTGGTGACCCCACACCCGGCGCCAGGCTGACTCGCCTTAGGAACTGACCGAGACTCCAGGGGGCAGGGCTCGTCTCCTGTCTTCCACACCCTTCTTCCCCTTCTTGTGCTGGGCAGCTAATTTAATCCCCTTGCCCTAATCCCCCCAACCAAATGTCCTCCCGCGATCTCCTCGGAGCTGCACAACCGGGATTACTTTACTGGAGATACTGGTAAAACGCAGCACAAACAAGTCCTGATGCTGCCCAACGTTCTAGACGTTGCTTCAACAAAGCACAGGCACAAATTTTACCTTCCCCCTCCCTTCAAAGGCTTTGAACTAAACAGGCTAGCAGCTCATCTGTGACAACACCTTCACTTAAACATGGTACAAATCAAAAAAGAAAACAGGAATCGTTCATTCTGTATTTTCCCGAAATAAAAATACACCTGGGCAGTGATCTCTATCTGCAAAGCTGATTTGGGATGCAGACACATGGATGGTTGTACTAAGGGATATCCAAGAACTGTCACTCGATTATACTGGAAAACCCGGAGCACCACGACTTCCGACCAAAGCCCGTTCCCGCGGAAAGGCACCGCAAGACCTGCCGGTGTCAGACGTGGGAAAAAGACACAGCAAAGGTGCCATCCCAGAGGCCAGCGCCCTACACAGACAGTTGGCTTGCCGGGGACTCGAAGCCAGCAGCACCCCTCACCCAGACCAAAATCCCTCTGCTCCGCCTCCGCGCTCAGCAGTGACCTACAGCCGGAGCAAAAAGCTGGAGATTTCACTCTCCCAGGCTGAACTGACACTCCCAGGCATCAAGACGAAACATTTTCTTGTAAACTGACCAAACGCTTTCTAGAAGTTATTGAAAACAACCACGGGCTCGCTGGGCTGCCAGTAATTTTTCTGCAGAGCAATTCCTCAGAGTAGCTGCGTTCAAAACGCAAACCACCACTCCAGAGGGTACGTCACGCGGCACCTCGAAAACACAAATTGCCCAAGTCGGACGAAGCACATTTTCAAAAAAAAAAAAACCAAAAAAAAACCCCCACCCTTAACAGTTATTTGTCTTCCCTGACGCAGCTCTGATCCGCAAGGAGCACATTTGTTTCCTGAAATCCAGGGCTTCTCGTGGCCTCGGTTGCCACTGCGAATGTCTCAATTCTCCCACCGAATCGGAGATGGCATACCGAAGTCACATGGCTCGTCATTAAGAGGCTCCTACTCCTCTTTGCCCTTTAAAACACCAAGAAAGGGACAAAGCCATGTTCTTTCAGATAACTGGAGGAAAACACAGGGAAAGGGAAAAAAAAAAAATAAAAATATGGAAGGCCAGCACTTGTGCTGGGGACAACTGTTACTATATTTAGTCGCCTTGTTCTGCAAGCTGCCGAGCATCTGCTTCAATGATGGTGAATGACTTTTTTCCCCGCTAGTCAAGACAGCATTAATTAGGTGAACCCAAATGATCGCTACCACTGCTTCCCCGAGCACCGAGCTCTCGCCCCCCCGGATCCTAACGCAGATTCGCTGCTTATCCCACGCTAACAGCGGACCTCCAGCCCTGGCACCGACTGCTTTTGTATTCGGGAAAGCCTTAATAATTCAGCTGAAAGAAAATACAGCACATCAGAAAGATGCTTTTTTTTTAAAAGGAAGTATCTGTATAGAAGTGCAGAAAGCCCAGAACAACTTCAACTTGTTAAAATGCCCGTAAAAATCATCTTTTTGCAAACCCCTTTAATATCACAACAACAGATTTTGAAAGGGGCTTTTAAGGAAAAAATATAACACCGCTCACATCAGCCAGAGCTTCTTGAGACTGGTTTCAATATTCTCCAATTCGAGAGGAGAATTTGTAATAAGGGAGTGTCATTTCAATTCACGCTAAACGAAACCAATCAGGAGTGTTTTGAGGGTGGGGGGGAAAAAAAAATAAACACAATTTCTGCAAAACGTCTCCTTCATCTTAATTTGTCCCTTAAAAGAGTTACCTGTGAGCCTGCAAAGTTCCCACAGCAAGTGGTTAATTAAGGGAGGGAGGAGAAGCAGTAAAACCCTCACCCTGAACACACTTGTTGGGTTTTAAGCTTTAGGAGCCTTCCCTTGAATTTTCGCTCCTTTAGAAACAAAATGGTCGTGTTTCCTCAAACTTGCCCCTAGCAGAGACTGTGCAACAGCCAGCCCGCCTGCGTCTGCGTGGAAACGACAGCATTTCCTAAGCCAAGGGGGAAAACAAGCACTCCCGTGGGTCGCACAGGGGCGTCGGGGGTAACACGCTACGCCCCAGCTGGGATTTTAGGCGCCGTCTCCCCGAATTCTTCTCCTGCCGCCGCGGCTCGGCCTCCCCGCACGCTCCTCGCCCTCCCGGCAGGCTGGGGGATGGGTGGGAACTGGGTTTCGCCAAGCCCAGCTCCGTCCAGCACAGACTTTCTCTCCGAACTAAACCGTCCTTTCCAAGCGGAGCGGATAAAACCTCCCGCATCCCACCTCCCCGCTCCGGCGGGCGCCTTCCCCACGGATCTACCCCCACCGCCAGCCCGGTGTAACCGGCCCTTCCCCCCCGGCGAGACGGAGCATACAAAGGAAGCCCAGCTCCATTGTCCACCTCCACAGCGAGGCCCGAGCCCGGCTCGACAGCGAGAGATTCCCCTTCCACAGGCACAAATATTTCGGCGATTCCATCCCCAAAAGGGCTGCGGAGGAGACGCTGTCGTTCCTCGCCCCCGCTGCGATGCTCCCCGCACCCAAACCTTCGGAAGAGCCTTTTAACAGTGTTTATTTGCGTTGAGACAAGCAAAAACCCGATTTAGAAAGAAAAAAAAAATCGATTTTGAACGGACAGAGAGAAATTGCAGAAGGTTCGCCCGGCTGCGAACCTCCGAGTGAAACTCAAAAAGGTAAAAACAAGCAAAAAAAAAAAAAAAGGTAATTAACAATTCAGCGCCTGCCATTTTTTTTCCCATCCATCTCTAAGCAACAGTACCATAGCAACTTTTTTTTTCCTGCTTCAAGGCATCTCACAAAAGGAGGAGGACTGGACAAAATAAGCCCCAGGAATGTCAGATTTCCACCGCCGACTATTTCTTCAGCTGGAATTAAACCAACAGCGCTGGGAAAGAGTTTCATTCCCCCCCCCAAAAAAAAAAAAACAAAACCAAAACACAACAGCAAAAAAAACCCGTATTTTGTTCACTGGGTGACGGAACCAGGACTGAGGGAGACAAGACAAAACCACCTCGGACCCAGAGTCCGGGCTCAGAGGCAGAAGAAATCTTCCTTTCCCCCCCTCCCGGTGTCACCGCATCTATTTTTCCCATGGTGACTCATTATTAAGGACGCGCCGCCGTTTTTCCAACGCAGGAAGATTAAAGGAAGCTTCAAAATCTTTTGTTTTGTTTTTTTTTTTAAGGGTTGTTTTTTTTTTTTGGAGGGTGGGATTAAAACCACCTCGCTCAGCAGCCACCCGGGGGGTCGTTATCTTCTTCCCACCCCCCCCCCCGTAAAATAAAAATAAAAATCTTCCAGCGTGGGGAGCCGGGCACCAACTTTGTGAGAGCATTTCCCGAGGAAAAAGGTGTCGCTGGGGCGGCGGGGGAGAAGCCTCGTCCGTGAAGAAGTGAAGGGAGGAGGGAAAAAACACAACCATGCAAACAGCTCCTACTTCCTTATGGGCAGGATTAATAAACGCCAAAGAAAAAAAAAAATTGGTGTCCAGAGCGCTTCCCGCGCGGAGAGAGCCGGTGTTTTCTTCGCGGGTTTGTAGGATTTTTATTTTATCTATTTTTTTAAGAGTCACGGTTTCGCAGCTGCAGGATCTCCGGTTCCCACCGTTCGCCGCACGGACCCTCGGGGGGAGGACGCGGCATCTCAGGCTCCAGATGGAGGAAAATACAGTAAAAAAAAAAAAAAAAAAGTGGAGGTGGAATAAAAAGAGAAAACTCCAAGCGCCGAGTAATTAAAAAAAACACCAAAAACCAACCAGCACTAGAGACGCAAGATGGCCAGGCTGCCTGCGCGCACCCCCTCGGCACGAAATCCACTCCGTGCGGAAAGCCGAGCTCCGACACGCCGACCCTCGGGCTTTCTGCCGTTTATTTTTAGTCCTTCGTACGCTTCTCCTCCGCTCCCGGGCTCCGGCGGCTCAGCGCGGCCGGGCCGTGGCGCGGGGCTCTCAGCGCCGGCTCCCCCCGCCCCGCAGGCCGCGGCAACGTTCCTCCCCAAAACCCCGGTTTTTTTAATGTTTTCACGCGCGGTGGCTTTATTTCTTTTTTTCCCTCCAGCCGAGGGAAGAGCCTCCCCGGGGGAAGGGCGGGGAGAGCGGCCCGAAGGCGCGGGAAGGACCGGCCGAGACCCCCCCGTGTGTGCGTGTGTGTGTGTGTTCCCCCGCCCGGCCCGGCCCGGCCCCTCTCCGCACTCACCGCTTGAAGTGCTCGATGATCTTCTCCTCACGCACGTTCTCCGGCAAGTTGCCCACCCAGAGGTGCCTGGTTTCCCGGACCATGCTGCGCGGCGCGGGGCGAGCCCGCCGCCCCTGCCCCGGCTCCCGGCCGCTGCCGCCTGTCCCCGCGCAGCGCTGCCGGCCGCCGCTCGCCGCCCGCCGCCGCCTCCTCCTCCTCCTCCTCCTCCTGGCCGCCCTCCGCCTCTTCCGCCGCGGGGCCCTGCCGCCCTCAGCGCCGCCGGCTGCCTCCCCCCGCGGCGGCGGCGGCGGACGACACCATCCCCTCCGGGGGGGGCCCCCTGGCTGGCGGGCCGGCTGGCGGGCGGCGGGCTCCCCCTCCGCCGCGGGTTTTCTTCCTCCCTGTCTCCCCCCGTCGCGGCCCTGGCTCGCTCGCTCCCGCTTCCTCCTCCTCCTCCTCCTCCGTCAGCGGCAGCGCGGCGCCCCCCCCCCCCCGCCTCCTCCTCCTCCTCCTTCCCCCCCCCTCCGCGCTCCCGCTTCTCTGGCGGCTCCGCTGGCTCTTCCCCCCCACCCCTTCCCCCTCCCTTTCGCTTCCTCGCGCCTCTCGCAGCGCCACGCGAGGGCCCCCGCGCAGGCGCACTGCGCCCTGGGGCGCGCGCCCCGCGGGCCCGCCGGCGGGGGCGGAGCGCGAGCCCCTCTCGCCCCGCCCACGTGCGCCGGGAGAGGGCGGGGGGGGGGACGGACGGGCGGGAGTGCGCGTGCGCGGGGGCGCGAGGCGCTGAGCTTGGGGGGGGGGGCGGAAAAATGACGGGGGGGCGGCGATAAAAGGGGGCGATATGGTAAAAATCGGGGTGCTACGGCAAGGATCAAAGGGGGAAAAATAAAAGGGTTGCCCTGCAGAAATTGAAAAAAACCACAGAGCGGGGCGTTGCGAGATGCGGGGGTGCTGCAACCAAACGGGGGGGCCGCGCCGAAATGGAAAGGGGGGTGCGTCGCTAAATAAATAAACTAATTTATTTATTAATTAATAAGGGGCTTTGCGAAAGGAGGGGGTGCTGTGCCGAAAATAGTCGCGGGTCTGCAAAAAATAAGTGGGGGTGCGCTGCAAACTGGGGCGCCAGGGGGAGAAGGTGGATGGGGGCGCCCTGCAAACCAATGGGGCGCTGCGCGAAAATTCAAGGGGGGGCTGTGCGGCAGAGAAGGGGCAGTGCTGTGCAAAAAAAAATAAATAAATAAAGGGGGGTTGAAACACGAGTGAAAAAATAATGAAAAAGAGGGTGCAACAGCAGAGGGGCTTCTCCCAGCTGGGGGGTCCTTCCTGGGCATCGCAGCCCCTTTCTTGCAAACCCCCCCCCTCCATCCTGAAGGAAAACCCCGGGATTTTAAGCAAAGGATGGAAGCTGGGGCGGGAGCCTGCGACTCGTTTTGTCTGCCCTGGCTCCGAAGTGCGGAGCCAGAGGTGATCTGAGTGTGGCAGGAGGGCACCGGCACCCCTGGCTCCCCAAAATACAGCGACAAAACGGAGCGGGGGGGGGTCACGTCGCCCCGAGAACCAGGTGAGAGAAACTCCCACCATCGGGAGATTCAGCTGCGAGTCGTTGCCCTTTCCTCCCACCTCGGATTCCACAGAGCTCTTTAATTCACTGTTTTCCTCAGCCAAAGCCTCCTGATGGCATTTTTCCATCGACTAAATCCACGGTTTATTTTATCTGTCGGGGCGAGCGGCGCTTGGCTTTGCCGCCTTTGCCGCTCAGTCCAGCCAGCGCCTGCCCGGGGCCACCGTAACCTTCTGGCAACGAGTCCACCTCGACAACTGGTCAAAGTCATTAGGCTACAGGTGGCTTAACAAACATGCAAATCTCTTGATTTAATCAGGCCTCTGACGCACATCGACTTCAACCTCGGCAGACCCGAGCCTTATCCCCGTTCTCTATCACTGCCGGGTGGCTGAGAGCCCGTCCCTGTGCCTCAGTTTCTCCGGTGACGACGGGTGTTACGCTGCTCCCCCAACCCGCGATCTGCTGATTAATACGCAAACCCCTACAACTCTCTGCACGCAAACCCATCTATTACTGAAAACACGACGGAGGCGCATGTGCACGAGAAAACGCGCTGCCAGGCTCCACCAGCTTTTTCCACTGCAGGTTCCTTCTCTGTGGAAATGAGCTTCACTCGCTGTTTTAACCGGCGAGGAGCCCACGGCGCAGACGCCTCGTGTCCGTAACCTCTAATGGGCTCTACGGGCACCCGCTTGGGAAAGGTGAAACCGAAACCACGCATCAAGCGGCTTTGGGGTGCCCAATTCTCCCCTCTCCGATGGGGCGTGCTGGCTGTGCCGATCGTTCCCCTCTTTCCCTGTCTGACACGGGAGATCCAACGCCGGCTCCTGGGAGATCCGCGCCGGCTCCCGGGTCCTCTGAAGAAGCCTCGCGCAGGGTCACGGCTGTCCCAAGGCCACCTGGCAGGCAGGCTGGCAGGGAGGGACGTCCGCGGACTGCAAACAAAGCCATCGACTCGGTTGACAAGCGATGATCGAAACACTCGAAGGGCTCTGTTTGCGTGAGAGCCAGCTGGAGGAGGAGCACAAAGCCCAGCCGAAGCTCCGGATCATCCCCAAGACTTTGCGGGTGCGACCCTTCCCAGAGGGACAAAGAGCTGAGGAAGAGGAGCCTCCAGCTCCTCTCCGTCACCCGATGGCCCTTCAGCCTTCAGGGCAGGGTCTGGCGCACCGCACGGCGTAATTTCAAATTACTCACACCCGCACGATGGGTGTAGCCGAGAACCCACCTATCTCGGGGCATCTCGGCCAACCCTGCCGTTAAAAACATTTGGATGTTTCTTATCAGCACTTGGAGAGGATTAAAACGCCAGGGCACGTATTAATGAGGGAGCAGGTCAGAAACCCACCACAGCTCAAACGCCACGGTCGCGGCGAGGAAAGCGAAGCGAGGACAGGACAGATCAAAAGGGAGCCATTAAAGGCGTGAGAAAAATGGTGCTGCCATATAAGGAGCTAATAAAGTTAGCAGCTCTGCAGTTTGGAGGAAGAAAAAAAAATAGGGCAGGGGAATCAGCAAACATCCTTGGGGTCCACACAAACAGCCAGAGAGAGCCTCACTCTGAGGAGGAAACATCAATAAACAGCAGAGAGTGCTGGAAAGGGCGAGTTCGTGCATTTTGAACACGGTGTCTTACCCCAGCGGTGCAGCTCGCTGCCACGTGTCGCCGGGGCTGCTTTGCCAAACATTTAAAAAAGCAAAGATTAGATACCGGACAAGGACAGCAACCAGAGCTGTATTTGCTAAGGCTGTAACTTCCTATCCATGGGTTCTGGCTCAGCAACAGCCCTGCCTTGTGCGCTCGAGGCAGGGAAGGGAGGCGTCACGCCTCACCCTGTACCTGGGGACACCGGCCGGCTCCATCGACCGGGGACTCGCGTAGATCAGAGCGGTCGAATTAGCGGCACGCGGTGCTTATCCCCACCGGTGTCCGGCATGCAGCCACCTCGCTCTGTTTTTCCACAGAAAAGCAGCCGGTTACCCAAGCGAGAGCCCTCAGACACCACCAGAAACACTCGGAGCGTTCCTTTGTTCGAGCTGGCCGGCTCCAGCCACCATCTTGTCATTATAAACTGTATTTATGTGCCTCTCCTGCTCGCTGGCTATATTTATTAAAATGACAGCGTGGCAGCCGAATATCAAATTGCCAGCTAGGCTTTTATCTCATTTTTAAGCCAGCCTGAATTACTGGCCTGATTTTATTGCTTACCCATTACGTTTACGCAGAGGATGATTTTCTCCGAGAAGGAATCGGTGCCGTTTGATATTTGGGCTCATCTGTTGTGAAGACAGAAGCTCTCGGCTTACACGCTGGTAACGCTTTGAACGTGAAGCCTCGTGCTGGATCCTAAGCAACACAAAGCATCGGATTTGTATTAATAAAACGATTGATTTTAGCTCTTTCCTCTCTGAGGGTCAGCGTTCCAAATCATCACGACCTTTTTGAAAGCCGCTATTTAGCAATTTATTTCCCAACGCCGCTAGACTTGGCGGTGGCGTTCCGATCCGCGCGGCACCGGCGGTGGGAGCTGCCCCAAAACGCCACCCCTGTCGCCTTCGGCGGCACAGGAGCCCCCTGGAATTTGGTTTACACTGAACCCGTTTGTATAAATATCAAAGCACGCTCCTGTTTTCAAAATAAACCCAAGCATTTTCTTCAGCACTTCAGCACGACAGCCGAGCCAAGCAACCGAAACTCCACGCGCCGTCGCAGCACTGCAAAAGCGCTCGCTCTTGCTTTGGGTGTAGCAGGTGTTTTAGAATTAATACCGATTTTTTCTCCCATTGTGAGGGAAAAACTAGAAAATTCACAACGCCGGCTTCTGCCCTGCTTCCCCTTGCCCCCCCAACTTCTGTGGGACCACGTACCGAAGAGCTGTACTGGTTCACCTCGTGTTTTCCCAAACACAGGGCGTTTCATCAGCCAGACACGCGTCGTCAGTCTTCCAGGCTGCCAAATACTACGTTTTAGGGGAAAACCAAAGAAAACAAAACCAAGAAAAAGCCACCCCCGTGTGATTTGTTACCAGAAGGCGACAAGTGCAAAGGATATAAATCCCTTACGAGTGGATAGATCGCCCCGTCCTGTACTTCACCATTTTTAACACCCGATTGTATCACTGCCCCTACACAGAGGCCCAGGAAACGTCAGGGGAAATTGAGCTGGAGATGTTGCAGGACGAGGTTCTAACACAAAACCCACTCCCCAAACGCGGGCGCTGAAGGCTGCTCTTCCCCACTGGATTGCTTGGCACGCCCAGCACAAAATAAATACCGAGCCAGCCACCACCATGCAAGCTTTTGTCTCACCAAACACCATTTTGATACCGGAACAACCTGACGGGGGTTTTAAACAGGCCAGACCGAAGGCGCGTTCGCGCCTTTACCGCTCTTCCACTTCAGAGAGAAGCACAGAAGAAAAATACTCGTGCATCCAGACGCGTCGCACTCAAAAACCTCTCCAGCAACGGGGCTCAGGAGAACGGTTTCTCCGCTGGCTCTGGCTTGTTTTCCCTCTGCAGATCTCACGGTGCAGCTTTTCAACTCTTCGGGATAACAGGAAAGCTTGAAAGACTGCGGGTTCCCCCCCCCTTATGGAGGAGGAGCGGAGGTTTCTATCGCTCGCTCGCTTTTTTGACACCGGAAATTCAGGTTTTGTTTAGCTTGGAAATCTCATGGATGTAGTTCTAGGAACTCTTCAGTCCAACGCAGAGGGTGGTAAAAGTTCAGCGCTCGCAAGGTAAATCCTCACTCATTTGTCCCGAACTGCCAAAAGGGAAAGTCATCCCGAGTCGTGCCAACCCGAAAAATGTGGAAACCTCCCTCCCTGGACAGCTTCTTGATCCACCGCGCCAGCGAAGGCCTCTCTCCAATGACGGCGTATCTCCAAACCAACGCGAGAATAAAATTTACATCCCTGTCCGCACTGGTTTACTGGAGTATAGATGAGGCTTTCACCACAGGAGCTCCAGACAATTTCTCTGCACACCACACAGCGCCCTTCCCCAGCCCTTCACCACAGGGAGCACGGTACAAAACCTGGCCCGAACGCCTCGTTCTTGCCCTCCGCTCAATTTTTTTTTGCCAGAAAAACATAAAGTCTTGTCTGTGCCCCAAATCCCTGCAGCCCGACAGGGAAATCGCAGCATTTCTCACAAGGTGTTGCTCCAGTTTAGCAGGGCAGGGCCTCTCCCCTGGTCAATATTCTCATTACGGGAGGCTAACGAGAAGGCACCCGACCCTCCTCGCGCGCTAACGATTGCCAGGACTCGGCGCCTTGAAATCACGTCTGACCTTGGAGAGAGCAGCACCAGGTGCTTTTTATTACCTTTTGCAACACAACAAAAGGAACTGCACCCAGTAAGGAAACGTTTTCCTCCTGCCCGGCAAGCGAGCGGGGCTTTGAGAGATCGAGGAATAAACCGGCAGCATCTCGTGAGTCCACAGAGGGAAAAAAAATAATAAAAATAGTTCAAGGGGACCCTGATCTTCACCATCACAGTTTAAGATGTTGCAACACTCCCTCTGATGTTTGCCCGAGCAAAATTATAGGAGTAACCTACTACCGTGTGTAGGGCTGCGCGCTCGTAGGGAAAGGGGCCCCACGGTTTTACTCCCTGGAGGCAACTGTTCTCCCCACCCCTTTTGTGTGTGTTTTGTTGTGTGGTTTTTTTTGTTTGTTTTAAAACGTGCCACGCATCAGCACGCTGCTGAGAACTGCATTGTACGTTTTCTGCCTATGCAGCAGTTGGAGAGCACGCAACTCCGGGAGGTTTTTCTGAAAGGGGGAGGGAGCCGTCCTTCGCTATCCCGCTTTAATTGCACGGCTCGCTCTTCGGCGTGGCCACAGCCAAGGGAAAAAAATACCACCAAGGTTTAAAACGGCGCCATTTTTAGCATCCGAAAGGGCCGTCAGACTCGGTCTTCTCAGGAGGTACAGTGGAGCTTTAGAGTCAAAGCTCACACGCAAGGAAAAAAAAAAAATATAAACCAACAGGGTTTCTTCTCTGGCATCGGAAGCGACCTCAGAAGAAGCTCATCTGTGCCTGCTCGCGGCTGTGAGGGGCTCCGCGGTTCCCCACCTGCCAGCGCAGAGGTACCAGCCCTGAGAGAGGCAAACGGGAGAGCAGCGTGCGGAAAGCCGGACCGTCCGTCCTTGCACCTGCCGGCAGCAGCTCGACGGAGCCTCGGTGGCACCGCTCCGGGGGAGCCGCGACCCGCGCACGCCGCCAGCCCGGGCAAACAAAGCTCGCAGTTACCATCTCGCACGCGCATGCGCCGCGCAGGCAGGGCTGGCGAAGGCAGCTTCCTGTAAAAATACGGATGACTAATCCGCAGCAGGTTTGGGTTTGTCTGAAAGGACACAAGGCAGAGCTTTTTTCCAGAAGCGCCGGCCTTTGCTGTTGTGAAATAGCAGAGCGGTGGAGAAGGGGGAAGCCCCGGGACCTGCTCAGGCTCTCCGGGCAGAAGTAACCACGGCGGGGTGGGGGGTTTCTGCGGCCCCCGTACGCTCGCGCAGCCGGGGCGCCCCCGGCCTCGCCGCCCCGCTTCGAGCCTCGACGCTCGTGCTCCTCGGCAAGGCCAGATCCCGCCGGGCAGCGGGCTCGCGGATCCCTGCGCGTTTACGCTTACAAAGAAGGGATCTGCAGCAGGGCAGGTTACGCAAACAATCCCGTGTTGCCCTAGGAAGGAGAAAAATAAGGCGTGAGACACCTTTCACGCGTAATACCTGGCTCGGGGAAAGGACACGGTGGGAAAAAAGCAGCATCTGCACGAGCTCGGCCGGGCCCCGTCCCTCGAGCAAGGTCGCTGGGGCTCGCGGGGAGACACGTCAGCGCGAGCGGCCGGCTTTAACGCAAAGCTGCGGCCAGAGCACGGCGCTGAAGGAGGTCACTCTGCAAAAAAAGGTAATGAATTAAAAAAAAAAAAAGAAAAGAATCTCTTAGCAGATGTTTCCTGAGGAGCAGGCAAGCCCACAGCTTCGCTCTGGGAACAGAGCAGGCGGAGAAACAACAGCGCGGTTCCCGGGACGCGGCGAAACACTCGGCGTCTGCAGAGAACACGGAAGGGATTTAGGTTACGGCTTTTAGCCAGCCCCGCTCAGCAGCCTCCCCCCTGCCTCCCTCCCCGCTTCGCAGCCCTGAGCCCCGCAAACCCGTCGTCTTTCTGAGCGCTCGGGACCGGAGGTTTGCCGCCGGCGTGGTTCTTGGCGGTGGCACGGTTTAAAATACTTACCCGCCTCGCAGCCAAGGGCTGTGAAATCTTAAATTTGTTTGAGTGTTTTGCAAATGATTTGGAAAGCCTTCCCGAGGAAGGTGCTGTAGGACTGTAAATCCTCCCCACTCTTAATAAAACGGAGCTATTGTTCCAGCTCGCTCATCAAGACTTGTCTCCAGCTGGGCAGTTTTGAAACGCAATTCAAAACACACACACACACACAAAAAAAAGGAACACGAGGAAGCTTCAACCCACACAGAAAAAAAAATAAAAATCCCTGAGTGAGCTTGTTCTTTAAGGGGAGAGAAAATTAAAAAATAACATAAATTAATAATACCCCCCGCTATTTAAAATGCATTCCAAGAGGGAGCGTGTTGGGGCGGGGGGAAGCCTCCCGGGAAAGGTCACTCCCGCCATGGGCGCCCGCGCGTGCGAGCGACCCCGCTGCGGCCATCCATCTCCGTCAGCAGGCATCGCCGCTTTTCATTTATTTAGCGAAGGGGGAGGGAAAAAAAAAAAAATAATGAAAAAGAAAAAAACCCAACCCAACAACCACAACCCGCGCAGACACCTCCCAGCACCCTTTGCAAGGCTGGGGAAACCTAGCGAGGGGGAGAGGCTTGGGAAGAGGGTTTTAGGCAGGGAGGGAGAGGTGGTGCATCCTCCTCCTCCTCCTCCTCCTCGTCGCCAACCGCGCCTGCCCGGCGCTGCGGCAAAGGCTCCGCAGCGGGTGCTCCCCCCCCGCGCCGTAGAACCTTCTGGAATAAGCAGCGAGGCAGGGGAGAGAAACCTTTATACCTGCAGAGAGGGGAGGGAAAAAAAAAGAGAGCACGGGATAGAGCGCATGAAAGGGAGAGGAGTGCACAAGGGTGGGGTGCATGGCGGGGACGGGGGGAAAAAATAAATATATATATATATATATAAAATTAAGCTCAGAAGTGGCTTTGGCAGCCCTGGCTCGGCGGGGTTTTGCAGCCTGCTTGGCTTTAAATAAAACGCCCCAACACAAAGCACGGGGGGGGAAAAAAATATAATAAAAAAAATGGTGGCGCTCGGAGCGCGCAACGGCGGGATAAAGGAGCTGATCCCTCCTCCCGGATCTCCAGCGGAGCTCTGCCATCTCGCTTCGACTAATTTGTCCTCTCTTTTTTGTTGCGATGAATTGCCTGATCCGGACTATTTGATTGCATTTGCCGTTACTGGGGGTTGGGTTTGCGTGCGGGTTTTTTTCTCCCCCTCCTCCTTTCTGGTTCTCTTTTATTGTTGTTTTTCTGGGCGTATTTTTTCCTCATTTAAAAAAAAAAAAAAAAGACCAACCAACAATCCTCCCCAAACCTCCCCAGGAAAATCTACGTCTCTGTGGAACAAATAAAACATTCAGGCACAAATCATGGACTGTTAAAAAGAGATGAGTTGCTTTTTGGGCTTTTTCTTCTTTTTTTATGGCATTTTTTTTTTCTCCTGCTTTTAGGATATGTTGTAGTAGAAAGCCAATGGAGGAAAGCAAAGGTAATATATATAAAAATATATAAAATGAAACATATATGGGCCAAAATTACAGTGATTATATGTAATTAAATCAGAGGTGTGGGGGTTTAGTTTGTTTTCTGTAATCAATCCGTGGAAAAAAAAAGGAGATACAGATACATAAAAATACATAGCAAATATATAGAAATATTTCTATGTATGTAGAAATAAAAGAGCAACTGTATGGGCCTAAATCTGTAATCGTAGGGGGGAAAAATCAGTATTTTAGGCATGTGGTTTCTTAACAAAGAAGTGGCAACGTTATAAAGCAGCTGGTGACAACACCGGGGTGCGGGGAAAAAGGCAACACTGAAAAAAAAATAGTTTAAAAAAAAAAAGCATACGTGCTACCTTGGCTGCAGCCTCCAACGAGCGCTTGGATGTTACAGGGTGGGGTTTGTTTTTTTTTTTACTTTTTTTATGGCATTACCACGTCTGATCACACCAAGTATCTGCTTTTAATTAACCAAATGGCGGCCAGGCGGCAGCTTCTTCCTCACGCCACTGCGGCTCTGAAGATAAATCAATCCTCGGGTATTCTGGGTTTGTTCGGTGGTGTGAGTTTGTGGTTTGGGTTTTTTTTGTTTGTTTTTTTTTTTAAAGCGCGCTTGGGTATTTTCCACGCCGTGAGGAGAGCGGGAAGGTGACGGCTTGAACCGCTGCGAAGGAAAAAAAGCGGCGAAAAGAGAAAAGAATTAGGCGTAAAACTACCCACCTTGGGGGGCGAGTGTGGGAAGAGCAATTCTGCGTCAAAAAATCTTCAGGCTACGAGGAAAAGGAAACACAAAAACTCGTTTCAGGGCGAACCGCACCGTGAGGGGACTGAGGGGACGGCGGTGCCGGCGGGAGGGGGGACGAGGTGGAAACGCGCATTTCTGGGTATTTTCACCTCCTTCTGCAAAGGCGGCGGGGAGAGGGGGGAGAAGGTCAGGTTTCAGCCGCAAAGCGCTTTCGCTGCCCGCCTGGAGGGGATCCGCAGGTCAGGAGGAGCCCCCTCCGCCGCCCCGGGCACGGCCGGAGCCCCCCGCTCCGCCGCCGCCCCAGCCCCGTCCCTCTCCGCGCTGCCCCGCCGGCGCCATTTTGTCGCGTCGGAGGCGCTGGCCGTGGGCCCCGCCGCGCGGCCATTTTGTGAAGCGAGCGCTGAGGGGCCGCTCCCGCAGAGGCGGCGGCGCTGCCGAGCCGGGCCCTGAGGGCAGCGCCCTCCCCCTTCCCCCGTGTCCGCACAACGGCCTCACTTCCCTGCTTTATTTCTATTTTTTCTACACTAAACGTGGCGCCCTTAAAGTGCCGGGTTGGAGGGCGGTCGCCTCGGCAAGGTTCAGCCTCGGACGAAGCAATCCGATAAAGGAGATTAAAGTGTATCCCCCTCGGAGGGAAAGTTTAGCCACACGGAGAATTAAGGGATATATTTATTTTTAGGAGCTATTTCCCCCTCCTTCCTCTCCCTCCCAGTCTTTTTTTTTTTTTTTTCCCCTGTGGTAAATCACCGCAGTCAATGAGCTGCCTTGAGGGACAGGATCACCTCTGGCAAGAAACACTTCTTTTTTCTTTTTAACCCCTCACCTGTGGGCTCCAGTGGAAATAAAGACGTAACATCAACTGCCTGAAGAGAGATCTGTGTGAAAACTGGGTTTTTTTGGGGGAAACAGGGCTGCGGGATGCTGTAACCGCTGCTGCTACGAGCAAGGAAAATACAAAATATTAAAGTCCCTCTTGCAAGCGTGTGCCGTGCATCTATTTTAGAAATAGGCTGGGTCAGTTTTAGGTTTTTTCTTTCTTTTTCTTTTTTTTTTTTCTTTTAAAAATAACCTAGTGTATCACTTCCAGCTCCTGTAACCAGCTGCATCGATTCCACCCCGCGTTCACACCGCGTGCGTTAAAAATAAATCGCAGCACTAGGTGTTTCACTTGGGGAAAAAAAGGGTAGTATTGCATTTTTATATAGATCTATATGCATGTAGAGATAATCTATATATGTATCTCCCGCCTCTGCTGCATAATGAAGATGGAAAAATCCGTGGCTTGGGCTGTTCCCAGAGTAATCCGTGCTGGGTGCCTCCCCCCCCTCCCTTCGCCAGCGGGATGAGACAATTTAACAATTAAATTTCATTTAACAATTAACAAACGTGAGGGTTTTAGGTTGCGGCGAAGACGCGAAAGCGCAGAGAGAGGGTCGAACGCCCTGCGGGGAAGGACAACGCCGCGGCTGGAACAGGACTGCGATCAACCCCATGTCGACCAAAGGAAAAACGCATATTTTTTTTTCTTCCGGCTTTCTCCACCCCATTATGAAAAAAAACCCAAACCTAAAACACCATCAGCACTAAGCACCCAACTGTTCTTGCCTCAGTTTCCCCTCTTGCAGTGTTTTATCCCCCCCGAGCACCTCGACGGGGCGATGGCAGAGCGAAGGCATGACAAGAATCCGCCTCGGCTCTCCCTCTCTACTTTTCGCATTTCTCATGGGGGGATGCCAAGAAAAGGCATTTTTTTCCCAGCCTGTTTCCCTTCACCGACTGGTTTTCCTCGTGCCACACCAAAATCTTCACCTCGAAAACCTGCAAAAAGACCTTATTTGTTATAAATTAACACTTTGACCACTGGTTTAAAAAATACTACAGCTGTGCCTGCCAGCTCCTTCTTTAATTATATTTTTTTTGAATTTTTTGAGTTGTAAGGAAGATAACCTGGTGGTTTTTTATGAGATACACCATTGTATTTCTGGCAGGCTACGGCATCCATCGCTTTCGCTGGGAAAGCCTGAGGAAATTTTATCCCCCCCGGGGGGCCTCGCCCAGCCTGAAGTGAAGAAATATTTGCATTTGCTTCTCCTTGGAGGGCGGCCAGGTCCCTCCCCGCTCCCCTGGGCCTGCCGAGAGGGATGGCGAGGAAAGACGGGCTGATGGCGGCGGCCGAGGGAAGGGCCGGCGCGGTTCGGGGGCGCGATCCTCCCGCCCTTCTCGGAGACCTCGGACGGGTCTTACGCCCGGGTGGTCTCGGAGCAGAGGGGCTCGACAAGGCTTTGGGGGCTCCCAGGGCTTCGTGTCGCTTTGTGTTTTGGGGTTTTTTTCCACTGACCCGGGTGCGAGGAGCCCGAGGCTGGGCTGAGCCGGCGCGGCCAATGTGGGTTTGCTCGGCTGTGGGCTGGGACCCAGCTCCTGGAGCCTCACCCCCGTGAAATCTCCTCCTCGGCCAGCGCTGGAAATTCCTCGAAATCATCACAAAATCCTCAGAGAACCGTCACAGATCCTCTTCCCAGGGGGAAAATGCGGGGCTGTGGTTTTCACCAGCGCCGCTCCCTGCACCTCAGCTCCCATTCTCCCCTTACCCGAGAAGAAAACGTCTTAAAATCAGACTTTTATCCTCTTACCTCCACATCCACCCGTCCCTGTCCCTTGCCATCCTCCGCTCTGGGGGCAAACCCGCCCGGTGTGACCGCTGGGCGCCCCTTCGCTGCACCTTGCCCTTCTCCTTGCCTGCCAGCATCTCCTCCAAGGATTCATGGAGATAAAAAATCCACCTTCCCCTGCCCTACCTCTGGCCAAAAACCCCCACAGTCCCACTGTGACCAGCCCATCCCGGCTCCCTCTGTGGGGCAAACCCCAACCGCGAGCTCTGCACCCACATTTTAAGCCAAAACACCGCTCGGCATCTGCATTTCCATCCTGCCTCACTTGGAAAAACACCCCTATTGCCCCCAAACGGGCAAACCCTTCACCCTCTGGGGCTACCCTTCCCCACCTTTTTACTTTTTTAACCTTTCTGGTGTTTTTTTTTTCTCCCCAAAGGGCCAGAAGCTTTGGAAAGTGGGAGCTGATTTCAAGCACGGGACTTCCCTGGGCGCAGGACACGGGGCCCGGCCCCAACTCCACCTCCTGATGTGACCGACCACAACTCGCCATTAACATCCCCTTTATAATAAGTTTATAACGAGTTACGACCCGACGGACGGGGCCGTAGACACACGTTAACGAACGCTGAGTAATAAACACGCTTTGTAGAGTCGGCAGGAAATAGCTGTGGCGTTGATGTGATTAATTAACCTCCCGCGCAGACACTAATTAACCCTTTCGCTCAGAAATACAGCAACATACAACACGTCCTAGAAGCTCAGAGGCTGCCGGCTCCGTTAATTTCATTTTTTTCTAGCAGCTCCTTTTTTTTCCCCCCCCCATCAGGAAAGCATTAAACATCATCTCAGCTGCTCTTGCTATTTTTCTGCTCTCGATTCGCGGCTTGTTAGAAAGAAACAACCAAACCCTCTTTCTCCGGCTGGTTTGCGACGCCCTCGCGAGCAAAACCGCTGAGCCCCGGCTGCGCGGATGTCGGGCGCGCAGAGAAACGGTCTCAATTTCTCCTGGTTTGGGGCTCGCACCGAGAGATCAAACAGAATTATCTTGGACAACGAGCAAAAAAACGGGGCTGTTGGTCTTTCCCGGCATCGCAGCGCTGTGAGATAAGAGGAGAAATTTTCTGCTCGACGGGAGGAATTTGTGCTCCAGCTGCCCTCTGCCGGCTCCGAGATTTGCCGGAGACCGAGCGCGGGCTGCCCACAAAAAACTAAAATACACCGAACACCCGAACACCGACACCACGGGTCGCAAAATCCGGAATCTGGCCCCAAAAAACGACCCCGCGTTCTCCACTGGGGGGGGCAGCGGCATCTGCCCCATCGCTGCGCCCCGAAATCAGCCGCGTCGTCACCCCAAGCCACCCGACTCTTGCCGTGCCCCTAAAACCTGAGAAGCGGCTTTTCTGTCTTATTTTCAAACTCGGCATTTTATGGGTCTGGAATGAAAGGAATGAGGTTTTTTAAAACTCGGGGTTTTATTTAACCGTGAGTAACCAAATCAGTGCCCGCTCTCTGCGTCACCACCGAGAGGAACGTTTCAAGTGAAACCCCACGGAAGCTCGAGAAGAAAGAACAAAGAAACCAAACCGGCCTTAGAAAAGGAGTTTAAAAAAAAATATATCGTACAAAGAAATAAGCGAATGAAACCTCAGCTCCTCTGCCGAGGGTTTTTATGTTCGTACCCAGCGCAGAGCCAGGACGCTACGTCTGCTCTTCAGTGCCCGGCCAGCCCAGCGGGTCGGGGTCCTGGCTGCGTTTCGGTGACAAAAACCTCTTTGAGCAGCCGGGCCCGGCCACGGGGGGGCAGCCCAGTGGGTGCACCCGCTCTTGGGCGCTGGGAGACGGAGGCCGACCCGCGGGGTTTCAGCAGGACGACTCGTTCCGCCGGCGGACGTGGCAGGATTTGCAGAGGAGGCGCTCGCCCAGCGGGTAGCACCCCTTCTCCGTCGGCTCCGGCGACAGGGGCGTCCGGCAGCTCTGCGGGGAAAGGGAGGACGCGCTTTAGGGTTCCCTGCCTCCCTTCGTTCCTGCTTGACCCACCAGCACTCAGAAAAAAAGCGACAAATGCCGTCAAAAAGCCAAGTGCATTGTCCTTTTCACCCGATTTACTTATTTTTCCCCCCTCCTCATCACGCTTAGGATAAGCTGCTGGCTAAAGAAATTAACGCCGGCGGCCGGCCGTGCTTTGCAAAGGCTCGGTGCCAAACCCCTCGGCTTTTCGGGGACCCTCCGGGGCCGCACCTCGCAGCGGTAGCAGCTCTCATGAAAACTGCGTCCCAGGCACTCGATCTTGTAGGTGTCCTCGTCCTCGCCGGGGACGATGGGGCGCGCGCAGGCGCCGCAAACCGCCGCGTATTTCCTGCCGGGAGCGACACGGGAGCGGCGTGAGGGTGCCGAACCCCCACCCCCTCCCCACACCAGAAGAGCTGCTCCCCCGTTTCCGCGCTCCCCGACCTGTAGAAGTCGGCCACGCAGTACGCCTCGCCCCGCTCGTCCACGGCGAAGCTCTCGGCGCCGATGGCGCGGCCGCAGGAGACGCAGGAGAAGCAGCCGGGGTGGTAGCCCTTGCCCAGGGCGCGGACGATGCGCTCCGCGATCAGCCCCCGGCACTTGGCGCATTTCTCCAGCGTGGCCTGGGGGTTGGGGGGGGACACCGCCACGCGCCGTGAGACACCGGCTGCCCCTCGACAAGGGACCTGTCCCCGAGGGGGCCGGTTGACCTTCCCCGGGGAAGGATGGGTACCTGGTAGCAGGCGTCGCACGCGGGGCGCCCGTCTTTCTGGTAGTAGCGCTGGCCGGCCAGGAGCCGGTGGCAGGTGCGGCAGGTGAAGCAGCCGGCGTGGTACTGCTTGCGCATCGCCTCCACCGTCGGCTCCCGGGGACCCAGCGCTTTGTGGCAGAAGGCGCAGATGTCTGCGGGGAGAAGGGAGGCTCGGTGCCGCGTGCCTCGGTTTCCCCAACTGGGGGGATGAGCCCAAATCCACCCCTTCCCCGCCTCACCTCGGGAGCAATCTCTCTCCGGGTACCCGTTCGCCTTCTGCTGCTGCTCCTGGCAAAATTTGGGCGGCCTCACTTCAGCAGGAAAGGCGGAAGGGGCCTGGCGAGCGGGGAGGAAAGCAAAGGTGTGATATATTGATGCCCCGACGGGTGGGGAAACTGAGGCACGGGGAGGTTCGCCTCCCGTCGTCCTCACCTGAAGGGTGGCAGGTGCCTCCAGGTCCAGCTGCTGCAGCGCCGGACCCAGCGCCTCCGCGGACAAGGGCTGAGGAGCGTCGCAGAGGACGAGGACCGGTGGGGATGAAGGCACAGGGGCCGCTGGGCGAGTTTCTGCAGCCAAAGCCAGGGCTTAAAGGGACAATAACGCCTGATAACGCCTCGTCGTGATAACGCCCCAACAGCTTCGCGGCGGCGCTCACGGAGCTGCCCCAAAAGCAAACGCCGTCCCCGCTGGGGCGGACAAACGGCACCGATAAGCGCCCGGCGACGAAGAGCAAACACAGCCCTTCCCCAGCAGCCGGATCCATCCCGGGGGGGCACAGGGGAATAACCCCCCCCCCCCAAAAAAACCCCAAACCTCCCCAATGGCACATGTGTCCTTCAGCAAAGTGTCCCAGCACCACCATCATCCTCCTCCTCCCGGCGCCGCTCGCGGCCCCCAGGGACACCCCTCACCTCCGACGGGCGGCGCGGGGGGCGGCGGCGGGGGGGTGCGGGGGGCCGTGGCCCCGTCCAGCTCCGGCTCCCTTCGGGTTTTCTGCCCAGCAGCCGCCTCCCGCCGCGGCGGCACCAGGGTGATGAAGACCGAGGAGGCGATCCTCTTCTCCGCTTTCCCTGGCAGCATCGCCGGAGACGCCGAAGGGCCGGGCCTGGGTTCGGTTTTGGAGAAAAACGAGGCGAAAAAGGGAGAGTCAAAACCCGCGGGCGCGTGCACCGGCAGCTCTCGCAGCCGCGCCGTCCTTCAGCCTCAACCCTTCTGCCTCCTCAGCCTCCCGGAAAGGGAGAAGGAGCGAGTGGCCCCGTCCCACGTCACGGCAATAACCGATCTCGTGCCTGGGAGGACACCGGGTAAAGGCTCCCTGCGAAGCAGCTGCCGAAATTGCCCTTTCTCATGCCTCTGCGGCCAAACCCCGCCCTTGTGCAAGGGTGTTTAACCCCCTGTGTTTCCTCTTATTGCCCTCACCTGGGATTAAACTCCACAGGTGGCAGGAAAAACTCTCTTTTCCTCTTAAAAACCAGGGTTGCAGCCACATCTGCTTTCACAAACTCTTTTTTTGGAGGTGTTTTGGGGCTCCCTGTTGACCCGTTTCCCCACTAATCACTCCCAGCTCTGGGCGTTTCCCCCCGTCCCACCTCCTTTATTTTTGCGGGTGGGGAAACCAAGGCACAGCACGTCACCAAAACGGCCCCTTGAGCATGGCGGGCAGGATGCGCCCCACTCCGCTAAACCCCGCTCGGGCAGGAAAAGGGCTGTTTGTTCAGCTTCCCAACGGGAAAAGCAGCCGGGGCGAAGCTTCCCCTTCCCGAACGGGGCAGTTTGGGGGAGGCAGCGAGACAAGATCCGTCCCCGCGACAAACCAGCGACCCGAGAAATACCTGTGTGACGAGCTGCCCGGTCTCATGACCTCGAAATCACGGACGTCGGTGCATCCTTTTGGGGAGGGTGCGATGGGGAAGAAGCTTCGGGCCGTGCACGCCGGTGCCTTCAGCCTCTGACTCAAGCGGAGGAACGGATTAAAAAAAGGATAAAAAAACCCCCAAACCCCAAGAAAACCCCGAGCGGCTTCGCCTCCCTCCTGCCCTCCCTCCCTCCCTCCCCGCCGGCCAAACCCCAAACGGGCTCCGGCGTCGGCCCGGCCGCTCGAATCCTCACCCCAGTCGAGCTGCAGAAAAGTAGAGGACGGGGTGGGAGAAAAGTAATAATGGTGAAAAAAACCCCAACTCGAATAAATAAATAAATAACCCCCCCCAGCGCTGCGCAGAGCTAATGAGAACCATGTGCTCCCGCGCTCCTCTTTGTGCCGGGGCTGGCGGGATCCCCGCGGCCCCCCCGGGTCCCTCCCCGCAAGCGGGGCCGTCGGGGTGGTCGAGGCTGGAGGGGTGCGTTAATGGGGTTCGCCCCCCATCCTTTTTTTTTTTATGGGGTGCCCCCCCATAACATAGCTGCGTCCTGTTTTGGGGCGGCCGAGGCCATGTTGGAAAGGGCCCCCCCCGGTTCTCCGTGAGCGTCGCCCCGAAATCCCCTGGGGGGGAGCCCAGGGGGGACCAACGGGGCCACTTAGGGGGCACCCCCACATGCCCCCCCCAAGTTGGGGTAGGTCACAACTGTCCTGCAACTGCCCCCCAACTCTGCCCCTCTCTTGGGGAGTGCTTTGAGGGTCCCCAGGGGAAAAGGGCCGGGTGGGGGGGACAGCCCTTGATGTCCCCGTGTCCCTTATGGGGGGGGGTGGCCTTGCAGCCCCCCCCCAACCCCGTCTCCCCCCCGGGGGTGCCCTGTCCTCTGTGTGACGCTGGCCCCACTGTGCCACCCCCCCCGCCTGGGAGCCCCCCAACCCGTCCCCGGGGGTGTCCCCAATCCCCCACCTGGGGAGCCCCCTGTCCCCTCCCTGGGGGGGCTCTTGGTCCCCCTGTCCCCATCCCAGGACGGCTCTGAGCTCCTCATCCCATTACCTGGGGGGGGCCCGTGTCCCATCTTGGGGTGTCCCCTGTCCCCTCCCTGGGGGTGTCCCCAAATCCCACACCTGGGGGGCCCCGCCCCTCCCCTCCCTGCTCTCCTCCACCCGGGGGGTCCTACCTTGAGAGTGGGGGATCCCTTACCGGGGCGGGGGGAGGTCCCACCTGCCCGGGGGTGCCCCTGCAGCCCCCCGCCCCCTGGGAGATGGGGGGTCCCCGTCCCTGTCCCCCCACCTGCGCTGCGGGTCCCTCCGTGCGCTCGGCGAGGGGGGGCAGAGCCGCCCGGCATCACCGCCCCTTCCTCCCTCCTCCTCCTCCTCCTTCCTTCCTCCCTCCTCCCCCCTGCCTGCCCCACTGCCCCGAGGGGGGGTTCACACGTTCTTGGGGTGCCCCACAGGCCACGGGGGGTGCCCTATACGTCCTCAGGTGCTCCATGGGGCCCCTCCCGACTGCCCCCTGCACCCCCGGGGGGGCTCCGTGGGACCCCGAGGTGCCTCACAGACCCAAGGGTGGCCCAGGTACACGCAGCCCCCCCCAACCGCCCCACGCACCGTGTCCCCATCCGCCCCCGGACCCCCCCCTTTGCCCCAGGTACCCTCAAGGGTGCCCCATGGCCCCATGGTGCCCCCCCCTTACAGCCCTGGATGCTCCCAACACCCCAAAAGTGCTCCACGGACCACCCCATGTGCCCCCCCCGACGCCCCACACACCCCCCGGTGGACCCTGCGTCCCCGCACGCCCCCAGGGTGCCCCACTCCCCCCCCAGCCCCTCTCCTGCTTCCTCCCTCCCTGGGCCAGGGGAGTTCCCCCAACTGTACCCCCTGTGCAGGGCCTGTCGCCCCACGGCACGGCCGGCTGCGGCCAGGAGGGGAAACTGAGGCACGGGAGGCCAGCTGGAGGGTCAGCCCCTCCGTGCCTCAGTTTCCCTTCCTAGGGAGGAACCTCCCAACCCACCTCCTCCAAAAAGCTGCACCGCGGCCATCCCCAGCACGCTGGGACCCGGCTCGCTCTGCCCATGGATTTTGCTAGAAAAAAACCTTTATTTTTCTGAGATTTATAAACCTCCGGAGGCTCCTGCACCGCAACAGCGTGGCCCCGAGGACAGGGCCACCCATCAGCATCCCGCGGCCCCGGCGGGACAAACCCCGGCACCACCGCGACCTCACGGCGTCCCCCCAAAAAAACAGGGGCTGCGTGAGCCTCCCCCCCGCTCCACGGGATGGGGTCGAGCCCCTCCGGGGGGCCCTTCTTCTGTCATCCCCACAGGGGATCCGCAACGAGGAGGATTCCGGGAGCAACTGTATTTCGAGGAGCCGGACGAAGCCCCCCTGAGTTTCCGAAGCCCGCGGCTCATCAGGACGTCGCCCTACGATCCGATCCCGATGCCGACCCCGAGCGCCTCTCCGGCGGGGACGGCTGGACGGAATCCTGCGGGGAGAGAGGGAAGGGGAGAAGCAGAGAGGCCCCTCACCGCGGCCTCGGGGCTGCCAGCTGAGCCCCTCACCCCGGCGTCGAGGCATCGAGGTGTCCCCTGCCGGCTCACCTGCCGCCGGCACGCCTCCAGCGTCACGCCGCCGGCGCAGAGCAGGCACCAGAGCTCTCCCAGCAGCGACACGAGGACGTGGAAGAGGTCGGTCCAGCGGCCCACGGCGAGGAGGAGGATGAAGAGGCCGCCCATGCGCACCAGCACCGTCCGGTAAACCGCCCGCCCGGCCGGCTCCTCTGCGGGGACACCGCGTGTTTCGGGGGTGCCGTGGGGGGGGACGACTTGGTGGGTACCCCCCGAGACACCCCACACAGCCCCTGTGCAGCCCCAGGGTGCCCCACGTGCCTACAGGACGCACCCTATGGCCCCACACAGCCCCAGGACACCCCATACACCCCCTTAAGGCCCCAGGATGCCCCACGCTGTCCCTACACACCCCCAGGATACCCCAGATACTCCTATAAAGCCCCAGGAGGCCCCACATATCCCGACAGAACCCCAGGACACCCCCTGTGGCCCCATATAGCCCCAGGGTGCTCCACGCAGCCCCAAGGGGTCCCCTGTGTTCCCACACAGCCCCAGAATACCCCCAGTACCCCCATACACCCCCAGGATGCCCTCTGTGCTCCCATATAGCCCTAGGATGTCCCATACTGCCCCATTTGCCCACAGGATGCCCCATATACCCCCCTAAACACCCCCAGGGTACGCCCTGTTGCCCCAAATACCCCACAGAATGCCCATACAGCCCCTTAGACACCCCAGGATGTCCCATACACCCCCTATACACCCCCAAGATGCCCCCCGTGCCTCCAAAACAGCCCCAGGGTGACCTCTGTACTCCCATACGCCCCCCAGGATGCCCCCTATATTCCCCCCTGGGCACCCCAACATGCCCCGACACAGCCCCAGGCCGCCCCATCCTGGGACGTACCCTCCGAACACCCCCATAACTGGGGGTTCGCTCCCCTCCTCACCTTGCATGTAGACGACCAGCAGCGCGTAGCAGATGGTGAGCGGCGTCCAGAAGCGCGCGGCCTCCGCCGCCGAGAGGAAATCCCGGTTGATGAGCGCCACGGCCGCCAGGTCGGCCACGGCGAAGGTGACGGCCGACGCGTTCCGCAGCAGCCGGGGGATGCCGTGACCGGAGGCCAGGAGGAAGATGCAGACGCCGCAGTACTGCGCCCGGCTGTGCAGCTCGTAGAGGGTGCAGACATGCCGGGCCAGGCGCCGGGCGTAGGTGGCCAGTAGCCCCGCCAGCCCCGCCGCCAGCGCCAGGTTGCAGGTGGCGTGGGGAGCCCCTTCCAGCAAGAAGCCGAGGGCGCAGGACACGCCGCAGCCCAGCGAGTACTGGCACAGCAGGTAGAACTGGCTGTTGTGGGAGCCCTGCGAGAGCGGGGAGCCGGTTGCAAGGGGCTGCGGCATCCCCACAACCGCCCCAGGCATCGCAGGGCCGCGAAATCATTAGTGTGCATTTGAGACGGGGTTTTCTCCGTGCTGGCCACCCTCCTCCTCCTTCGTGTTGGAAAGCTGCAAAGCGATCCCCTCACAAATCTCTGAGGGGATGTGTGGTTTCATGACCCCTCCCTGCCGTGCCTCAGTTTCCCCTGTCCCAGCTCACCTTGCCGAGGGAGAGGAGGGTGGAGACGGCGCGCAGGGAGAACTCCAGCACCACCAGCGCGGCCACGCGTGAGCCCACCAGCGCCAGCACGGCCGTGAGCACCACGAGGTGCAGCTGCTCCAGCACCCACCGCCGTGCCCGGATCCCCTCCTGCTCCTCTCGCCTCGCGGGGTCGCTGGGGACAGAGTGGGGGACACACACACACACACTGAGCCGGGCGGGACATCCCCTTCCTCCTCCGCCACCCCAAACCGGGGTGATGGCCTCGGAGATGCCCCATCCTGTACTTTGTACCCATGGGTTCTGAAAGCTGCTCCCCCGCAGTGGGTCCCAAAAGCAGCTCCCCAAAACAAACCCGGGCGGGTGCTTACTTCACGCACTGGATGTAGAGATAAACCTTCAGGAGGCTGCAGAGCACTGACACGGCGCACGCACCCACCAGCCCTGCGGGGGAAAAGGCAGCAGCACGTCACCGGCATCTCCTGGGGCTCGTCCCCGAGCGTCCCGAGAGGGTCTCACCTTGCAGGAACGTGTCGAGCAGCGCCCAGCCCCACGCCAGCCCGGGCAGCGCCGGCAGCCAGGACCCCAGGGAAAACATTTTTCAGTGGAGAGGAGCCACGGCGTCAGCCAGGCCCGGGCTCCAAGGTCCGCGGGGCGGAGGCTGGGAGCAGCCCCCCCCAGCTGGTAAATCATTGCCGGGGTGTAAGTGAAGGCAGCTGGAGCCCTGGCTGGGGGAGCTGAGCTCCAGCTGCTCCGTGGTGGAGAAAATCGCGGTGATGAGGGGGCTGCGGTGATGGGCAGCACCTGGTGGGGCTCGGGGATCACCGTCACCTTTGAGCCCTCCCACCCCGGCATCACCGTGACCCTCCCCAGCCTGACATGTCACGGTGTTCCCAGGCACGGCCCCCTCCCTGCCATCCCAAAGACCTCGAAATGACATTAAAAAAAATTAGAAAAAACCCAACAACCCTTTTATTAACGGCCGTGGCAGGGCGAGGATCCCGTTCTACGGCCCCGGGGGCTGCTGGTGCTGCACCATCTTCCGGAGCTCGTCCCAAAAGAAGAGGCTGAGCACAGTGTGGGGGCCGAGGCGGAGGTAGACGGCGCCGATGCCCTTGTACAAGCCCAGCAGCCCCTCTTTGCTGGAGATTTGCAGGATGCAATCCAAAAAACCCCGGTAGAGCTTGCCCTGGGGAGAGAGGATCCGGCTGCGCACCCCTGCCCGACGCGATCCCGGGATGAGCCGGGTCTCCCCTCGCCCCCGTTTCCCTGCATGGCCTTACCGCCCCGTCGGTGTCCACCGGCTGGTTGTAGAGCCGGGTGCTGATCACGTCGAAGGGCGTCATCGTCACCGCCACGGCCACGCCGCTCACCATGCCCCCCGCCAGCACCGCGGCCCAGCTGCCCTCCCCGAACCACTGCGGGAAGCGCCAGCTGTCAGCAATTCCCCTCCCCAATAAAAAAATATTAAAAAAGGAAGGGGAGCGGGGAGAGGGGAACTGGCACGCGTCCCCCCTCACCTGGCGCTGGCAGATCCAGTCCCTGGCGGAGGTGAAGGTGGCGAGTTGGGCGGCCGAGCCCACGGCCACGCGGGGCACAGCGCCCGACACTCCCCGCCACAGCCCCGCCACGCCGTGCTGCTTGTAGATGCTCTTGAAAGCTCCAGAGATGTTCTGGGGGGAAAAGAGGGAATTCAGGGAAAATAAACGGGAACGGTGCATCCCACCCCGGCAAATTTTCCCACCTCAGCGGACAAAACCCCATTGCCCGTCGGTGCCACGAAACCGCCGTGGCTCTGGCCGGGTGACGCGGGTCCTGAGGGGCGTCCAGATCTGGTGTCACCACTCCGCGTCCCTGTCACCTCCCTGTCCTCGTGCCGTTATTTATAGCATCTATATGGGGCCGAGCTGCCAAACAGCAGCTTTAAATACCCGCCGGCCGAAATAGCATTGTCCCCGGCACAGGCACTGACACGGTGCCACCCAACAGCGTGTGTCCCCCTCCCTGACACCCCCAGCTCACCTCATGGTTGTGCTGGTGGCCCACAGCCACCGTGGCCAGTGTCTGGGCTTGGAGGTGGGTCTTGACCTGAGGTGGGGGAGATCAACACCAGGTCACGAACCTGCCCCCCAAGTCGTCCCCCCCCCAAGCACAGGCTTGGTTCCCTCCCCCACCTCTCCTTGGAAAATTTTGGGGGTGTTTCGAGCCCCTCCAGCAGATGTGGGGTGCCCAGATGTGTTGCCAAGCAGCACCTGCAGACTTTGAACCCCTTTTCCACCTCCTCTCCCGCCCTGGGGGCCGCCACAAACGCCTCCTGCAGCCCCCCCCTCCCCACTTTTGAGCTCTGGATCCTCAAAAGCAGGGCAGCCCCTCTTAAAAAAGGGGGCGGGGAAACAACTCAATTTTCTTATGAGGGATTCTGGGAAGGGAGGGATTTAGGGGAGAAAAGGGGAGGGGGCTGGGAAAAAGGGTGCCCAAAGCAGCCCCGCGTCTTGGGGGGGGACGAAGCAGAGCAGGGGCAGGAGCGATGCGCAAGGGCTGCACAAGCCCATTTGCAGGAGGCAGCCGAGCTCCACGCTGGCCAAAGCTTTTAAGCGCGGGGGGTGTGTGTGTGTTTCCCCGAAACGCCCCCCCGCTTTCCACCCCCAGCCCCCCCCAAAGCGAGGGCTGCCGGGGCCGAGCGGCCACTCACCAGGTACGCGGGGCTGCCCACGAAGGCTCCCACCGCCCCGGCCACGGCCCCGGCGGCCACGGTCCCGCCGGGCTGGGCGGTCCAGCCGGCGTCCTCGGCCAGGGAGTAGCAGTAGAAGCGCACCCCGTTCATCAGCCCCTGGTAGAGCAGCCCGGCCGCCAGCCCCTTCTGCAGCCCCCGCAGCCCGTCGGCGCGACACACGGCGCCCACCGCCCGCAGCACCCCCCGGTAGGGCCGCGGGTACGTGCCCGGGGGCTGCAGCTCGCCCTGGAGCTGCAGCCGCGTCTTGACCACCTCCAGCGGGTTGGTGAGCACGCAGGCCAGGCAGCCGGCCGCGGCCCCCAGCACCAGATCGACGGCCGGCGGGACCCCCCCCGCGGGGGAACCCCCGGCGACGCGGGCGCTGTTTTGGGGGGGGAAAGGGAATTCGTGCAGGGAGGCGGGGGGCGCCCCGGGGAAGGGGGCGAGGGCCCCGGCACCCGCCGCCATCAGCACCTGCCGCGGGGGCGGCCCCAGGCTCCACCTCCCCCCCCCGCCCAACCGTTGCGGGGGGGGAAAAACCGGGGGGAGCGAGCGCCGCCTCCTGCGAACCAACCCCCCCCCCCAATGCGAAGCCGCCCCCGGGGTGGGGAAGGGAGAGGGGGCAAAGGTCCGGCCTGGGGCAGCGTCACCTCCGAGTCCCCCCCAGCAGCGGCGCAGCCGGAGCCTCACGTGACGCGGTGGCGCCCGGCGCCAACAGGGAAAAAAAGGGCCGTTTCTGCGAAGGGAAAAAAAAAAAAGAAAAAGGTGCGATAAAATTCAGATCCAGGCCAAGGGAAGGCGGTTTTAGCGGGGAGCACATCAGCCACCGCCCCTCCCTCAGCCCGGGGGGCAGCGGGAGGACGGAGCCGCTCGTTGCGCCCGTTGCTGCGGGTCGGGGGGTTCGGGGGGGGTCTCGCCCTCCTCCCCCCGCACCGGCGCCTCCCGGGGTCACGGAAATGCTTTGAAATCGGAGCTTCCCGCGCCGAAATGCTGCAGGGAGGAGGGAGGTGTCACTGCCTGCCCCCCCCCGCCCTGGATTCCCGTTTTCAGGACCCCCGGGTTCACATTCTGGCTGCTTTGGTGTTTGCTGGAGCTGGGGGAAGCCCCCACAATTCCGGCTTGCCCACCCCTGTGGCTGCCCCAGCCCCGATATCCCTCCCCAAACCCCCAGTTTTGATCCCAAAAGGTGAGGGAGGGGTGACAGGGAAGGTGGGTGACACTGGCAAGGGTTGGGCTGCCCCTATGGGTGTTTATTCCTTGTCTACATTGGAAATTTCTTCCAGATCCAGGGATAAATGGGGTCGGAGCATCATGTCAGGTTATTCACAGCCAGAGCCATGAACGTGTCCTCTCGAAGGGTTGATGCCAGTGGGGTCTGGCAAGGAACCAGGGAGGCACATCCTTCTATCCAGCTTAAACCTCTCCTTTTCCCTGCCCGGGAGCGAAGCTGCAGCTCCGGGATCACGGGGGGAGGGTGAAGGGCAGCCCCTGCCCCAGGAACGTGTCGCAGGGCCAAAGCTGAGTTACCAACGAATATTTATTCGGGGAGGGGGAAAGGAAGCCGATGTATGTACAGATACATTCAGTCACGTACGTTTCCTCCTAGAAAAAGGCCCCATGAACATATATTACACAGGAGAAAGTCTCCGGGTTATTCTTCTTAGTATTATTTAAAAGCTGGGGTTTTGCCCCAAAGGGCTCGCTCTACAAGGCAAGCGGTGACAGGTCCTTGCTGGCCTGGGTGCAGCGAGCCGAGAAGATGAGGACACATTTGGTGGCAGCCGTGACAACGTCCCTTAAGACCATCAGACTCGATCTCTTCTCACCCCCGGCACGCGGGGCCAGCGTCCAAACCTCGAACCGGCTTCTGAAATTCTCCTAAAACCGCACGGGGTGGATTTAAGGCCAAATTTTTGGCCCTGGTCCTTCCTCCTCGGCCTCAGATCTCGTCGACAGGCTGGGGAGTGTTCTGCGATGGCTGGAGGCCCCGGGTGAGAAGGAGGCGCCGAAGCGGTGTCGTACTTGGTGATTGTATTAGCAACAGGAGAAAACATGCACGGTAGCGATTTAGTGTTCCCGTCTTGCCACCTCCCCTCCCTGACCCTGTTCTAAAATGAACAACTCCTCGGTCCCGCTCCTCGCAGCGACAGGGGGATGCTCGTCCCCAGCCCACCCTGCTCCCACCCTCTTTCTCACTACTACTCTGTGAAAAGGCAAATTATTTTGCCCCGTGGCAGCCAGACGAGGGGCTCCTGTCCCAGGAAAGTGGCCTCCAGTGTGGTGAAGCCTCCCAAAATGCGCCGGACGTCCCCAACTCGGTGGGGACAGAGTGCGGGGTCCCGGCCTGCAGACATGTTCCTGGTGGGGACCGAGCGATGGCAGGAGGGTTCGGGGGCAGCCCGAGACAGGCCCTGCTCTCCAAAAGCGGGTCCCTGTCAGCCATCCTTCCTCCTGCCCCGGCCGGGGTTAACACCACGGGTCCCGCTCCGCTCGGCCGCGGCAGAGGCTGTCGCTGCGCTGCCAGGCACTGTTGATGAGGCTCTGAGCGTCCTCGCATTTCTTCTTGATGGCGGCGTCCAGAATGGCCTTGTGCAGGAGGTCGACCTGAAACAGACACGGGGAGCAGTGAGGAGGGGAACAAACGAGAGCAGCTTCTCCCGCCTGTTATAAAACCACCTCAAAAAGAGACGTGAAAGGCACCTGTGACAGGGCTGACCCAGGTTATTTCCCCCCTCCCCAGCCCGTGGTGCTCAGGGCCTGGCTTGCTGAGGGACTCAATCCCACGTCCTGCAGTCAGACAGACATGGAGGAGCTCTCTGGTTCTCCTGCCCTTCGCGGGAAAGCAGGGTTTACCCTGCAGGGAGAGCTTCACCCACAGCCTCCTCAGAGGGCCCGTTCGCCCCTCCTCGCCGGAGGAAGGGCACGACGCAGCCTCGCATGCTCACCTGGTAGATGTTCCTCCATGCGACGTTCAGGGCCGAGAGGAACCTCTCCAGCTCTGTAGTGCAACTAAAATAGAGGACCCAGGGGGGCAGGAGCTGCTTGCTGTCCTGAGCAAACTCCTAAACACCAAGAGAGAGGCCGGCTGTTAGCACCTCTGTCCCTCCCCAGCCCCGGACCGCCCAGTCCCGAAGCACGGCGCTCACCAGGATACAGTACTCCTTGCCCGCCTCCGTGGAGACGGCGGCGATCTCCGTGAGCTCCACGGTGCCCAGCGAGCGGAAGAAGCTTGTCTGACAGTCCTCGTGGCAGGTGAAAGCCTTCTCGTCCGTCAGCACGAGGCAGCAGGGGACGCAAGGCGTAGGGGCGACGCCTTGGGGGATCACCTGCACAGGGTGGGAAGTTGGGGGGGGTTAAAATCTGGCGTGAGGGCACCCCATCTCCATAGGGCGTCCCGTGGGGAAGCCCTCCTGGCTCGAGAGAAAACTGCCTGCTCCGTCCTGGGCAGACATATCTCGCTCCCATCAGCAGCTCCCCGCTGGCTGGGCTGTGCCCCGAAGGGGCTCTGCGAGAAGGAGGGGGGGGTCGATGCACCTGTCACCCGGCTCACCCCTTTGGAGACAGCCTGGCAGAGGTATTGCATCCAGTCCGCCATGTCCTCCTCGTTCTCGGCGCTCAGCTCCAGGGAGGGCCGGTCCGTGAGGATCACCTGGAAGGAGTGGGGCCGGTCGGTGGTGTTGGAGCGCCGGCATCCCCCGCACTGCTCGCCGCTGGGAGAGAGGGGGGAGGATGGAAATCAGCAGGATGGACTGGCCTGGGAACAGCTTCTGTCTGACACTGCGCTGTGTGTCACCCCGCTTGCCCCAGAAGCACTCGTGGCCTGTCTGTGACAGCCCCTGTGGCTGCTCCAAGGACAGACTCTGTCCCTGCACGAGGTGGCAGAGCTGGAGCTGAGCACAGTGGGTTTGTGGAGATCGCCCACTGTCGCTCTTGGAGGGGATACATGAGCCCTTCAGAGGCCAACTCCCCATCAAAGGGTGGGCTTGGCCTGCAAAAACCAGGAGGAAACGAGCCGATTCCCAGCTACGTGTGTCGATTCCCAGCTACGTGTGTGGAGGCCGAAGCAAATGGGCACCTGTAGCCAGCAGGGAGTCCCGCGACACAAACTGGGTCGTGATCTTGCCCCAAAACACGTCCCTGAACATCTCAAGGAGTTCCTGATCCCTCAATCCCCACCGAATCCGAGCGCTTCATCCTGCCAGACACTTACCCCATGTTGATGGAGAGCAGAGGGGTGACGTCTGTGCGGTCTGGGTACTGGTACAAGATCCCGTTGCTGCCGTTTGGGAGGATGAGAGAGGTGGGTAAGTGGAGTCAGCTTGGCTCTGGCAACCGCACGAGCACCCTCTGCCTTCGGTCCCCGCGGCCGCTCCTGCCCTGCCCTCCACCCACACAGCCCCGCAGCGCCACTGGCCAGTTGTGACTGGGTGGCTTTAGCCTCCCAGGCGACAAGATGTGTCCCCTTCACCTCCCGAAGCAGCTCCTGGGAAGCAAACTGGTCCCAGTGCCTTTTCCAACGAGCCCTGGCTGACCACAGTCCTGACCCAGAGCCCTGGTGCCCACCTGAGCACCACAAAGCAGGGCTTCCACTGCTCCTTGCCCAGGTAGGAGGTCCCCGCCTTGTAGTGCAGGATGCCGTCCTTGGTGACCGCGTTCTCGGCAGAGGTGTAGCTGTTGGCGGGTCCCAGCGCCTCGTCCATGGGGTCCTCCCAGTGAACGAGGCCGTAGAAGCGCACCAGCACGTTGCAGGCCTGAGAGTTGGGTGGAGAAGTCAGCAGGAGGGAGTCTCCCCTGAGCCAGCGCCACGCCTAGCGATGGCCGCGCTACCCACACTCACCTCGCACTTGGACTCCTGGGCCACAAACTTTGCGAGTGCCAGTTTCTCCATGGTGGCGTCCGTGAGGATACTGGGGTACGGGGGTTCCCGGCACCCTTTGATCATGGCTGACTTCAAGGAGACCAAGAAGAACCTGAGAGGGAGATGGAGACCTCTGCTGAGGCCACAGCAAACAGCCCCTCATCTCCCTCACACGCTCTCAGGCCAAAGGGGCTTCCCTTCAACGCGAGCCTCGGCTCTTCCACACCAAAAGGTCCTGAAATCAACCTATGGACCAAAGGTGACGGGGGTCACAAAGTCTGAGCTCCAGGAAGGGTACCGGCAAGACTGGAGACAGACACCCATCCGAACATAGATCCCAGTATGAGCACCCTAACAAGGTCACCTCCCTGAGCTGACAGCACACAGAAAGACTCAGGGACATGCCTCGAAGCTCAAGACCTTGTCCCTGCTCATCCCAAGGGACACAAAGGACACATAGTCTGCGCTGCCCAGGGCCCCAAGGCTGCCAGCCTGAGGGACACGGTGACTGCTGGCTATATCCAGGGAAGATACTTTGGGCTTATCCATGCTCAGGGCATCTCCAGCTGGGTTCAGCTGGTGGCATCAAATCAACCCCCAAACCCCCTTTGGTTGCAGGACGTGGTCGTGAAGGGCTGTCACAGGTCTCTCTTGCATTCCCCAGGTCACGCCAGGAGGCCAAGGAGCTGCCAGAGGTCCCACACCCCACGAGGAAAGAGCCCCAGTTTGTCGCCTGGTCCCTGCTTACTCGGTGAGCGCCACGTCGGCGGTGTCGAGCAGGAACTGCTTCCTCCGGTTGGTGCACACCAGAGTCACCGTCTGCTGGTCCAGCCCGACCTGTGCCACACAGGACAGGTTAAGGAAGCTGGCAGAGTTAAGGGGGACAAGCGGCAACGAAGCAGGGCTGAACCTGGCTCCCGGTGCCGGGGGAGAAGGGCAGCGCTCACTTTGCTGCCCGTACAAATAGAGGAGCAAGCTGGGCACCTGCAGTGGTGGGAATCACTTCTAACTCAAAGATTCACTGGCCAAAATGCTCCCCATGGACAGAACACCCCATAAAAACACCCCATCATGATGCTCCTGACACCCCTGCAGACAGGGAGGTGAGGACCAACCCCCAAACTCCCCTCCTGCTCCCCCTGCTAAGAGGGCTGACCCGACCCAGGCCACACTCACCGAAATGTAGTCCAGCTCGTTGTAGGAAACGGCCTCCTCCACCATGTACGGCTTCTCCGCTGCCCCTGGCACAGACACAAAGAGCTGCGTGAAGTGGGGGAAGGACCCTCGTGCTGGTTCTCAGGGGACAACTCAACCTTAGCTCCCTACGGTGACTGCCACTGTGCTGGGGACACGAGGGAACCGGCAGGAGCTGGCAGTGAAGCTGCTGGGAGCTGCAATGCCCTAATTCCTGGACAAGCTATGGATCAAGCGAGCCTCCCCCCATGTGGGTGAGCACAGAGGCTGTCAGGAGAGGATACCTTTCCGGATCAGGTACACGTAGCAATCTGTCAGCAGGACGTAGATCAGCTGCAGGTTCCCCTCCATGTGCCCGGTGCTCATTCGGATCATCTGTGCAGAAAGAGAAGAGCTCTCAGCCCGCGGGCAGCGCAGGCACGGAGCCCGTCCTTCACGGGAGATCGACGGTGACCACCTTACCCTGAACAACTGTTCCTCGTTCTCCCGAAAGACATGGATCATCAGCAGGAGGAGATGGTTGTTATCCACTCTGTGAAGAGAGACAGTAGATGATGGACACAGACTGGGTAACTCTACGAAGGGCAGTCCCCCTCCTTGTTGAGCTTGTCCATGATTTGGGCACCAGTTGCCCCCACCCCGCCCCTCCAAGACTTTCTCCTGAACCCTTGTGGTTCATTTTCATCCTGGATAAGGATGGGCTTTGCTGCCCAAACTGACGACAAAAGGAAAAGTGCCAGCTTGAGCTCAGGATTATTTGGAAGACGCTGAGCAAACTCTGCCTCACCTGAACTCGGAGGGATGGGTCAGCTCCGAAGGGCTGCCCTGTCCTTCCTCCACACCAGAGTCCTCGGCGCTGCTCAGGGAAGGGCTGGGCTGCTCCTTCTTTGGCTCGCCGAGAGCCTGGGGGTTGGCGGTTTCTGTCTGACCAGTCTGAGGTTCATCACTCACCCCTGCACACTCCTCTACTGCCCCAACTGCTTCTCCCCCCTTGCTTGCTTCTTCTTCAGGAGCCTCAGGGCTACCAGAAACATGTGGCGGTTGGCCAGGCCCTGGAGTGTCATGGTGGCCACCACCTGGTGCAGCAGCGTTTGGACTCTCGATGGTAAAGCGGTAGAAGTCCATGGGGGCTGAAATCCCCTCACTAAAGTCGCCAGAGGACGATCCGTCTGGGGTCTCCCCTGGCGTGCCAGTCCGAAAGGACTGCCCGGAGCGCTCGAGGGGGGCGTTCCAGCCGCCGGGGTCCAGCTGCCCATTGAGCCTGTCCATCACCTTGCTCAGTGGCTGTCCCACGCTCTCCATGGACGTGTCCTTCATCTCGGGGATGCGCAAAGCCAGCTGGCTGAGGGTGGAGCGCTTGCGACCCTCCTCCTGCCCGCCCGGGCTCAGCTCACCGGCCGGGGCAGCGGGACCGTCGTCTCTCTGGGAGTCCTCTCTGTCGCTCAGCCCGTTGACGCCGCTGTCTCCACTGGCCTGCTGCGACTCGGGCACTACGGGCGCAGGGTTGGTCACTGGCTCCTCGGGCTTTGCTTTCTTCTTCTTGCCTGTTTTCTTCTTCTTGGCTAACCTGCACAGTGAGAGACCAACAGAAATGTCGCTCACCTGTGCCTGCTTAGACTTGTGTGACAGGGAAGAAGGGTCCCACTCTTTCCCAACAACCTTCCTTTGAACTTCCCGTTGCACAGAAATCCTTATATTGAGACCATCGCACAATGCGCAGCCCCCATCTCCATGACGCCCGTCACAAGAAAAGCAAAGTAGAGACACTGCTTCCTACCAACCCATAAAAAGAAAAGAGGCATCAGCTGCTGAACACAGCATCTCGGGCTTCCTTGGGCTGCAAAGGGGATCACAAATGGAAGAGGAGCTAAAGTGACGTGGGAGAAACGCCTGTCTGAGAGCAAGATGCGGGGAAGAGTGAAGGTTTCAAGAGGAGGTGGCAATGCTGTGTCCCTGCCTGCCAGGAGAGTGAGATGCAGGCTGGAGCCTTCTCCAGGCGACTGGCACACTGGGATGTGGCTGCGGGAGCGTTTGGGCCTCCCATGGCACCCAAACTGCTGCCAGGTCACTTCCTGGGGAAGCGAGCACGGTGTTCCCCACATGTCTGCCAGAGAGCAGGATGAGATGTAAGCCAGCTCCTCTGCTCCTCTCAGGAAAAACAGGGTGCAAGAATGAACCAGCTGGGCTGGTTCGGGGATGACCCCATCCCTGGGTGCGAGCAGACAGAGCCTTGAGCTCTCTGTCTGGGTTAAGGGCTCCGAGGCACGCCTGGGGATCTCCTGTGCAGGAGTCAAACACAGGCCAGCAGGTCTGCGGAGGCATCGCCCTTGATGGCTTTAGCCACAACTCACTGACAAACAAGATGAAGGACGGGAGAGGAGATCTGAGACCTAGAGCTGCCGCAAACCTGCCACCAGCTGGAGAAAGCTTCAAATAAAAGCCCACAGCTGCTTCTGAGCTCTCTGACATCGACTGTTGGGCAAAGGTGTGGCCACTGAGCCAGCCTGTAGCTCTACAGAGCCAAGGGACCAGCTCTGTTGATGCCTACAGAGCATCAGTTGGTGTCTGGAGGTATAAAACCATCTTCTCATCCATCGGGCTAGAAGGGGTGGCACATCACCAACCTCTGGTGACGATGCTCAGATGCATATTTCCAGGCCAGGCAGCTCTGTCCTTACCTGATGACCTCCAGCTCCGCGCAGCTCTCAGACTGGTCCGTTCCTTCGGGGGTAGCTTCTGCCTTCTCCTGAGAAGCTGTGTGCACCGGCGTGGTCTCGATGGAGGACGGCGTGTCGGCTTTCTCCTCATTGAAAGGGTTGTGGCGCTGCGTCGGGCTCTTTGTGGAGGCTTTGCCGCCGTTGGCCTCGGAGGCGGTGGAGCGCGGGCAGCTGAGCGTGTCCGTGAGGTCTCCATCTGCAAGGGCAAAGGAGGGAAAAGCGGGATGAACGTCAGCTCAGGCAACCAGATTGAATCGAGCAAAAGCTGCACACCGGGGGCTCGGGGCACTACGTGGTCACCGCGTTGCTCACAAGTGACACCATCCCAGGCACCGGCAGAGCGCCGTCGGACCAGCTTAGCTTCAGAGATCGCTGCGGGCAGCAGGCTCTTTGCGAGGAGGGACAGAGAGGCCAGCACGCGACGCGGCATCGCTCTGCGTTTCGCGGCTGCTGCGATTTAGAGAACGCTTGGAAATAACAGCTCGAGTCACCCAGAGGCCGGCAGCTGGATTAAAAAGTAGAGGAAACTCCTCGGGAAGGAACTCAAGGGGTCTTGCTCCTTAGCGAGGCGACAGCGAGCTAACGAGGCTGCTGCCCCGCATCGCTGCTTCTCCCCTGTCACAGGGCCGGAGGAAGATGCTGCTTGCTCGGAAGGGCAGAAACGGAGGCAGCCTACGGAGCCGGCTGCTTTTCTCCACTTGTGTGGGGCACACACGGGGGGCTCAAGTGTCGAGGGGCGGCCACACAGCATTCAGCAGGGTCCGAGGAGAGCAGGCTGCACAGACAGGCTTGGCCCGTGTTAGTCTCCAGAGGGAAAAGGAGCAGTGGTGAAGGGCTACGGGAGTCATGCTCGGAGTTATCCATCCACAAAACCGCAGTTAAAGGAAGGTTACGTGTGAACTTCTCTTCTCCTTCGTTCCCAAAGCCAGTTGGGAACCTCTTGCTAAGCAGGGAGACCCCTTCTGAAGGAAACTGAAGCCCCTGGCAGCCTGATTCGGGGGCGTGAGTTTTGAGTAGGAAACCGCAACTTCTCATAAAAAAGTGTCTCATCGAGGCAGTTTTGCGAAGGCCAATTTCAAACGGCTGCTTTGTTCCTGCTGAAACGTCCACCCCGCGGCGCGGAGGGTGCGAACTCCACCGAGGCGAGTAAATCGGGTGGGTTTTTAATGGCGACATTAAAGGGAAAATAAAATGTTTAAAAGCCGTCTCAACCTGCGTCACCAGAACGAACATCACTTCTTTAGCCTGAACCCTGCTGGTTCTGTCGAGACAAAACAGTCTCTGTCTGTAACACAGAATTTTACCCCAAAAATGCATTTGCTGACAATGGGGAACTGCCCCAACTTTCTCAACCTCTCGCTCCGTGCACAAACAGCAAGGAACGCCGCAGTGAGCTAACCCGGAGGGGTGGTTATGATGAAAAATTTGCTATGGTCGAGGTTTGCTCAGCACCCAGTGACCTCAGCGCATCGGGTGAGAAAGAAAATGAGAGGGAGTGTGTTAGAGCCCCAGACCCATCCCCATGGAATTCAGGCAGAATTTCCCCAAATACTCAGGTGGTACCAGCCACGGCTCCACCCAGGTTCTGGCTGTGAAGGACAGAGCGTGGGTGTATTTCCTCCAGGGGTAAAGCAGAGAGGTCTCCTACTCCCGCGACACGCGAAGGATACGCAGTGGAGGAAGGAGAACAAGTTCCTCTAAAACGGGCACGTGCTTTTGACCATAAAGGTCAGACATAGCTGACAAGTTGGTTTTAAAAGTGGTAAAATAAAAAATAAATAATAAAAAAAAGAAGTGTAGTGACCCAAACTGAGCAGAGTCACGTGCTGGATGTTTGACACAGGACAGCAGAGCTCAAGGAAAACAAAACCTCCCAAATTAATCCCGGCAAAAGGCCCAAAATTAAAGAAAGCAGAATTAATTCAGCTGTTTTCCAGGGCTTTCGGGAAGTCAATGCAGGTGGATCAGTTTTTCGGTCAGCACTCTGCGTGCTTTACCCCAAAGAGGAAATCTACGGCCTAAGGCCACCCAGCACGCCAGGCTCGCTTCCACCGGCCGCTGGTCCCCACCCGCGGCTTCGCGGCGGGGCTGATGTTGCAGCTTTTCTTTTGTAACGTGGTATAAAGGGTCTTTTATCGACACAGGTCGTAACGTATCGAGCAGCCGCAGAACCGGGCTCGAAATTCCAGCCTCGTGCCCGGGGCGGACGCATCTAGAAGACACAGAGGCATGGTCAGACAGGAGAAATCCCCTCCACACCAGAACATGCGGCCAGGAGTCGGGGAAAGCTTTTGCATGTTGTCTCACAGATGAGACCCACAACCTCCCACCTCGGGGGATCTTTTTTTGCTCCTTTTCTGCCTCTGCCGAATTCCATCAAGATGTGGCGGCCGCTTGTTAAAGAAACGAACTGGGGAGCATGCAGCAAGCTTCGGGTGGCAGCAAGGCAGAGAGGAAAACAAAATGCTGTAACAGATGAGTATGTCCCACCTTCCCAGTCTCTGCTGGGCATGGCCTGCATTGCTGGAAAGACATCTCCAAAATCATAATCTACAAAAACGAGGGATAAAAACTCAGGGTTAGAAATACAAGTAGTGGGGAGGGAAGGGGGGACAGGGGAGAGTGTGAAGGGGATTTGGGGCGGGGAGGTGGGGAAGGAGGGAAACAAAACAATCTTCCCCCAATATCTGAAAGGCGTGGGAAAAGAGTTGGGGAACATGGGTGCAAATGGAAACCAGCTGCAGTGATGGTTGTTCCTGCTGGATGTTTGTGCTGTGGGGGCTATGATGGGACCAGCGAGGGATGAAGGCCCCGTTACGCAAGGTGCGGCAAAGCTAAAACAGAAAAAAGGGCAGTGGTGTCAGCGATCCCCTTTGCGAACCAATTTAATCACTCTGTGCCTCAGTTTCCCCACCTGACACTTACCTCTGACAGGTACTGTCACTAACGCTTGCAAAGCCAGGGGGTCTGATTAAAGGGCAAAACTTGTCCTCTGGTCCTAAAATCCCCTGCTCCACCCTAGGTAGCGAGATGCTCTTGTTGAAGTGACGAGCAACAAACCCCTCGACGCGCAGGGAAACTGAGAGACAGATCACAACCACTGCCCCGACACATGGACTAGCTTGTGATGATGCCAAACCCAAAATCTAGCTTCAAAATCTCCTGGACCTCTACTCCAAACCCTTTGTCTCTTGAGCATTAAGCTTCCGTTCACCAGACAGGCTGGAGAGTGTAGCCAAACCCAAGTGACACACTTTGCCCGGTCAAGGGGACAGGTGGGAGCTGTGCTGTCACCCACACCTGTTCTGCTAAGGGAGGAACAGGAGCATGAGCCCAGGGGGTGCAGCAAGTGCCGAAACAGCTGCTCAAGCCCAGCCTCCAGTGACAGAGAAGCCTCTCCTTGCGACTTTTACTGCTGGGCTCCTCGTGCCGTCTCCGACTCGCCTACGATGCTGCGGCTCTGGCATAAGCAAGTCCCCAGCAGCAAACCCTTTCAGGCTTACAGCATGAGTGCAGATGTTGTGGGTGAGGCCAAAACAGCGCCGTGCTTCAAAGCCCTTTGCTGAAACGATGTGAATGCCTGCCCTGGGCCGCTCCTTCTCTGCATCTCTAACGCCTGCAGATTCTATCTTGCACATAAAAGGCAATTTGCAGACTTGTCTCCGAGGGAACCCGTCTGTATGCAGCTTCAGTCCTGAGCTCACTGCATCCATCTGACAGCACGCATCACCCCCATCTATATTCCAGAATTCCCTGATCTTGTTTTGTTCAAACTGACATCAAAAAAAGGGAACAGGGCCAGGTTTTGGGTTAGGAACAGCAGCAGCAGAGCTGCTCCTTCACGTGAACATGCTTCACGCAGGGTAAGAGCTCCCAGCTGCAGCCTGGAGCAGGCATAACGTACACGTCTTCTCAGTTCCTCAAGAGTAACACTCAGCCCTCTCCGAGAGGGATAAGAGGATGAGTATGACAACTTATCAGGCTACACAAGTTCAGATGCACAAAGAGGAAAAAACAGCACCTCTGAGACCACTGGCTGCTGCTCCCTCAGCCTGCAAAATCAGCATCTGAAAAAGGTCCTCTGCAGCCCTGCGTACCTGGAAGCCAGACCCAGGTGTGGGCATGGCTTTCACCCTCTGGGGAGGTTTCTCCAGTTCTTGCTGAAACACAGCCCGAAGGATGGGAACGTGGCCTGAGGTGACGAGCAGGGAAAGCCCTTCTCTCCCGCTCCAAGGCAAAGGGGATGTCCACAGCTTCGACCCCAGCACATCCCAAGGCTGGAGGGCAGAGACTCCCAGCCTAACCCCTGGGTATCTTGCTTTGGTCCCTTCCAGCCCATCACTCAGTGTCTCGTCCGGTGCAGCGGCTCTGCTTGAAGGAGATGTGGGAGCGCACAGCCCCGACCCCCCCATTTCCCAAAAACCACTGACCTTCACTGGACGGAGCGATGGCGCTGTCGTCCCATTCCAGGTTGGTGGAGGTGACCGAGTTGAAGGAGTTGAGGGACAGGCTGTCCGAGCCGTGCACGGAGCTGGGCAGGCGATCCTCAAAGTCCAGCAGGTACTGAGGTTTGTAGTAATCTGGCATGTAGGGAGCCAGGTCCAGGTAAGGAGCATCCTGCAGAGAAGAGAGCGCGAGGTGACTCAGGCTCTGAGTCACGGCACAGTTATTAGCACAGCTGAAACGACGGCCGTGTCCTTGAACGTCCTCTGACTGTCCATTTCTGCCGCCTTTCGGGGAAAACCCAGCAGCTCCACTGCGACACCAAGGGTTAGCTGGTGGCTTTGTGTTTACCTGGAGGGACGCCAGCATTTCGTACCACACTTGCGGAGCTCAATGCCTTTATTCCCAGCAATGCCCAGAGCTGGTTTCCCCACACCTGCCTCCTCCTTTTTCTGAACTGCAATAACTGAGCAACAGGAATAAATCCCATTGCCGGAACCCCAAAGACCTCGGCCTAGAGCCTTTCCTAAAAGGTGGCAGCTTCACGTTTTCAGCTGAAGGCCAACAAGAAGGTACATCCTGGACCAAGTGGTGGGACCCGACACCCAGGACTCCTCCTGCTCCACACACCCACGCTCTCAGAGCCAAGAGAAACTGGTAAAACACTCACCAGATCCAAGTCAAAGCGGATGAACTCCAGCCCGGACACCAGCGTTAAGAACAAGGTCAGATGATCGTGACTGCAAACCAGGGCGTTCCTGCAGCACAGACAAAACAGAAGAGTTTCAGAGATGTGGGAAAGAGAAGAAACAGCTACAAGTGCCCTTCTCTTTTCTTGGTGGCGTGTTTCTGAGCTGCCCAGAGCTGTGAGCCTGCTGTCTGCTCGTAAGAGAAACGGCAGAGCTAAAGGGCAGACACACGTGGCTCAGAGCAGTCGGGCATCCACTACGTGCTGTCCGCAAATCGAGCTAGAAGCAGGTTTCCAGGCGTCCACCAGAGCTGGGTCCCTGGACAAGAGCTCAGCAGCTGCTTGGAAAACTTGGAAGAATATAAATACACATCTGGGCCTGGGAGTAAACGCAGTAAGTAGGAGAGATGCTTGCAGGCCCGCTTATATAGGGCAGTGTCCACGAATGGGACCTTTAAGTGCAAAACCTCTACCCACAAGGAAAAATCAGACCCAGATCAACTGCTTGTTCTCCACTGGCAAAACAGGGCTCTGCCCAAACGAGAGGAAGCTGGGATACTCACTTGACATAGTACTTGTGCAGCAGGCTTAGATTCTCCTGGAACAGCCTCAAATAGCTCTCCAAGGAGTTTTCATTGAGGGCTAAGTACAGCCATGCCCGGCCTGAAAAGAAAGCAGCAGAAAGATTTATCTGCGGGGAAACGCCTGAGAATCAAAGCAAGCCTGGAAATAATCACAAATTAGTTAAAATACATGAGATCATTCATTCGCATTCGTATAATTTCAGGGGAGCAACTGACCGTTGGGTAAATCTGTGGGGAAAAACGTTGGTGGGAGATGAAGGGGCAGGTCTGTGATTCAGAGCAGGAATAAGAGTAAGAGACTGTGTGGTGGCCGGCTGAGAAGCAGACACACGACCACGTCTCCCCAGCGAGATGAGAGCCCTGCTCACACTGCCCCAGCAGGGATCAGGAGGTGGAGGGAGAATCGCTCTAAATCACTGCAGGTGGAATTCCGGGATAGGGAGATGTGACGGTGGAGCCTGTGCTCAGCTCCGCTCTCACCAGTACAGGGCTTGGGAGATGGAGGGTCTTGGGAGAACCAGGCAGAGAGGAGGTCTCTGGGTACAGTCCTGCGTCAAAAGCGGCCTCCATGGTGCCAAACACCCACTACAGACAACACCCAGAAGGAGAGAAGCAGCATTGGGCAAAAGACAGCTACAGCGAGATGTTCTCGGGTGAGGGAGGTGATAGCTCTCATCTGAGAGGAACTCTTCCTCAGAGCATGGCCCAGCAGATCGCTTTGGTTTCATGGCAGCAGAAGCAGGGCTACATCTCCAATCCAACACCTGATGCTGAGGCACGGGGCAATTTTTTCTAGAGCCATCGTGGCAGGGCTCCCACCTTCTCAGCCAAGACGAGCTGGACTCAGTGGAGAGCTGCCTGCTGGCTGCCCCAGCCCTCAAACACAAGGCCAGCACAACCTACTCGGTTCTCTGGCCAGATGTCCCCAAAACAAGGTTTCCCTCAGAGCCGGGGTAGCGTTTGTGAATACTCACTGCGTCCCAAGTTGGTGGCCACATGTTGAAGCACTTCGATCTGTTTGACGGCTTCTCGGCGGGTGAAGTGAACGACCAGCACCCAGTAGCCCGAGGAAAGATCTTGCAGGCTGGAAAAAGAAAGAAGGTCAGAGGAAGGTGAAGCAATAGCTTCATTATCTCCACCCCGAGATGGTTTCCCCGTGCTGAGGCTGCACTCTAGGCAAAGCACGGTGAAGGGCAGCCCAGCAGCAGGTTCCCCCTTACCCGTAGAGCAGAGCATGGTCCAGGTGTTCGCAGAGCCGCTGCAGGACCTTGTCATGGTTTCTGATGGCTGGCGTCTCGTCTTCGCAGGCAGCAAAGTAGCTCTGCAGCTGCAAAAAGAAGAGATGGGATGGCTGAAAAGCCCTTCCACAGCCCACCGAGAAGGCAGAGGGAGATGCCTACATGCTCACAGCCAGCATTAAACAGCTTTTTTTTAATCTCTCATCTTGCTAAACCTTGATGCAGGTTACTCACAGGGCGTAGCGATCGGCTTTAAGAGTACCCTAAAGGCAACAACTCATAAGGAGAACCTCACCCAAAAAGACTTGTCCACGTTTCAGAGACAGGCTGGCAGCGTGGCCGTGGCTGCACAAACACCTTCCCTGTTCAAGGAGCAGGCAGGCTGGGCCGCACAGCCTCCTGCTTCACAGCCAGCACTGCAGCGGTGGCTCCTCTGCAGTGGTGCAGCCACTGCAAAGCTGTTCAGAACTGACATAAATTGGAGCTCTGGGCTCCTTTTCTGGCTCTGCCACGGACGAGTTCCCTCCCTGCATCTCAGGGCCTTGTCACGGGAAACACTGAGTGGGGAGAGACATTGCTTCCAGCTATAAAAGATGTTCCGGGTCCACGGAGCCTTGTTCTTGTGGGACGCACACTCTGGGCTAAAGCCGTGTGAAATCTCAGCGCAGCTTCAGCATCCCGGGAAGAGACAGAGGTTTTCTTGTTACAGCAACCGCCCGCGATGCTGGGTGGGTACCGACGCCAGGCAGCTGAGAGCTGCCCCAGGCTTTCAAACCCAGGCTGCTGCGGATGGGCTTGGCTGCACAGCCGCGGGGATTCGGAGGGTACAGAGGGCAGCACGGATATGGACAGAGGCAGTTCAATTAATCCTGAGCTGTTTGTCTCTGCTGGGGCAAGGCTATGTGGCTAGGACGCTCTCTCCAAAATCAGGACAGCTTGACTCATCTGTGGTCAACCCGTTCGCAGCGGCAAAGCCAGCTCCGAAGCCAGCGCTGGCCCCGTGCCCTGCTGAGAGTAGCCCCTGGAGGCTCGACGCAGCGGAAATTGCTTTTCTGCTTCTGCAAAACCTGCTAGAAATCACAGAAATCCCTCTGCACCCAAATCCTGTATCCCATCCTAGCTGACCCGCTGGCCTCCTCCTGGCCCTAGAGCTTAGGGATCTATTTAGGTCCCTGTCTCACAGAAACTTGGCATTCAGACAGAGAGATTACTCACCCAGGAGGTAATCTCAGCTGTATGTGCCCCGTTTATTTGCTCCAGCTGGTGACAAGCAAGCACGGTTCAGCTGTGCCACGACGATGCGTCACCTGTACGCACGTTATTTTAGCGACCCGATACGTTTTTGCCAAACCTCCAGTTAGAAGGTAGATTTAGTAAAACTAAAAACTTGACAGTATTGCGCTCATCAAGTCTGACCTGTACCCCAAAACTGGTTTATCCTCCTAAATTATTATTAAAGCCAGAAAAGCTCCTTAAGAAAATCATCCGGTCTTGATGTCAAAGTTATCAAGGGGGACAGAGAACACCTCACAGGCCTTGGGGAACTGTTCCCAACAACTGACTTAAAAATATGAATATATCTAGCTCCTCCTGGCTTGAAGGCCTTCCACCTCCCTAGAGCTCTTAGCTAAGATGGGAGAGCCAGGCGTGTTCCTGCACGGAGCAGGTCCCAGCCCTTACGTGGGAAGGATCTGCTGAGCTGGAAGAACTGCAGCCAGATTCCCTCATCCGATCGCACGGCACAGCTCAGCCTGTCCCTGTCCCATCTACTCCAGAAGGCAAATGCCCCGAGAAGGAAACAGGCAATAACGTTTTGTTTGCGGAGCACCCGTGGGTGCTCTGACGATGCCCAGGTGAGACCCAAAGTGTTTCAGCTCAGCAGCTCTTTCCAGAGGAAGCTGTCCCACAAGGTCAACGCCATTAACAGGCAGCCCAGACCCAAGCAGCAAGAAAAACACCCTAAAATCCACTATCCAAGAACTGTTTCAGGAGCTACCTGCAGTCAGTGTTTTACGCTTGCTCCTGCAGTGAGGACACTAGAGGAAAAAACACAGTAATAGTTTCGAGACGTAACCCTCCGGCAATGGATAGATGGAGCAGATGTTCTCCAAGAGCTGCGTGGAGCTCACTAAAATATCCCCTTTTTGGGGAAGCCGAGGCAGGAAGCAAAGCCCCTGCCACATGGGACGTGAGCCAGGATTTGAAGGCAGAAATTCCCAGCTTGTCCCAACCAGGCTGTTGGTCTGCAAAGAGCTGGGGGACCCTCGGAGCAAGGTTCCTGTCCTGGGTGTCTCCACAGGCTCGAGGAAATGCACAAGTGGGGGCAGCCAGAGGAAAACAAAACTAACCAGCCCCTAACATTAGTTTACCACTAAAACCAAGGAGCCACTCAGGCAGCTCCGCACACGCAGCTCCGGGAGGTCACTTCAGTGGGAATTTGGAGCCTGCCTGTGCCACCGCGTCGGAGGAATTCCCCACGACAGAGAGACTCCAAGCCTGGGCAGCAAAAGAGATGAGCAAATAAGAAGCATTTCCTCTTTTTCCTTTCCTTCCTTCTTCAAAAATAACGTAGATCTTTGTAACAGCAATTCCTACAGCCAGTTCTCAGCTCCCAACCCTCTCGGCTGTTGCACGGACTCATCTGCTCCCATCATCAGAGGATGCAAACGGCAGTTGTCTCACCTCAACATCTCCAAACATCAAGAAGCACCAAAGAATTTCTGAAAAACAGATTTCTCTTCCCTAGAGAAGCCACATCTTCCCCCCAAAAAGGGATCTAGGTTTTGAAGGGCTCGTTGTGCGTTACATGAAAGCTCGGTGTTACTTTTAGCTGCTCTGCAAGGACTGCGCAGCCTCCCGCCCCGCGCAAACCAGCTGCCCCTGCGCTGCACCCCTTTCCTGCTGGAAAACCCAGCCCCAGAGCGATGTCTGGGGCTGACCTAGCCCAAAAGGCTCAGGCCTGCTCCTCTGCGCCATCAGGAGCCAGAGGATGAGCTGGTGCGACTGCGCCAGCCCTGCACACGTGGGAGCCCACGACTGGGAAACGGGCGCTCAGCAGTTTCGGATTTAGCCGCTCCGAGTCACGGCGTTTGAGGAGCTGTGGGTCACAGGGAAGCGCGCTGAGGGGCTCGCTCCTACCCACAGGCACAAAGACGTGCCACCACGTTCCCCAGACAGTGCCGTGTCAAGGGACGGTGCCACTTCCAACATCCCTTCAAAACAAACGTGGCCAACGGCTTCCAGCCCCAAGCAAAGGACACGCTGGAGCACAAGGAGCCCCAAAAAGAGATCAGCCAGGCGAATCCTTGCTGACTACCACGTGTCCAGGGAGGAAACAAGGCAGAACAAGCTTTGGGATAGAGTCCTCCCAGGCGGAGACATCCCTACAGCGAGGGTGGGGAAAGGCTGAGACTTGCAAAAGCTGGTGGGGAGGAGTTGTTGGCTTGGGAAGAAGAACGAAGACGCACGTGGAGGAAAGGTACGGTGAAACAGCTTTCCCTGTTGGGGAAGAAAATCCAGTTGCATCATTTCCCAAGAGCCCGCTGGCCTGCTCCGAGATCCACCTGGCCGAAAATCCACAGGAATTATGACCACGAGCATCTTGGGGCAGAGGCACAGACCACGGACGGACCCTGCTGGTGCAGCGCAGGCAGGACTGAGGTGGCACCACTCTGAGCAACCAGTATTTATAGGGAGCGTTTACCTCTCTCCAGTCAATGGTTATTAATCACAAACAAACAATTTGAAACCAACCTCTCTCTAATGACGGTGCGGCAGACAGACCTGTTTGGGAGGCGGTGACCAAACTTTATGAAGCATCCACAAAGCAGCTCCCTGACATACCTGCGCAGTGAAGTCGGGGAAAATAAGAAAAGAGGAGAGCAACCAGGTTAAAAACCACGAACCCAACGCAACACTGGTCACCTCTGGGTTTTCTGGTGAGGTGTTCTTCCCCTCATCTCCTCTGTGCTCCAAAACAAGAAGGAAGGGTTGAAGGCTGGCTCGGATGAAGGACTCGTGGGGCACGGCGAGTGCCTCGAGCCCTGACCCAGGGCTATTTATAGACATTCCTGTGGCCAAAATAAGCGGCGTCAGCACGCAGAAGGCATCCCCACCATCCAACCGGGACCACTCCGTGGCCCCAGCCGGGTCCGAGCACCGGTGCTGTGACAGCGTGGGACAAAACCTGCTTCTGTGAACTGGTCACAAAAGCCCAAACACTCGAGTTAAACGCGCTTGAGAAGTAAGTGGAGCAGGAAGGCATTTGTCCAAAGGGAACAGAGAACTGGTTCGCACGGAGGCGAACGCGGGGTTTGTGCTCCTCACAATCACACCTCACCCCGACTGAGGAGAAGGAGGATTTAATTGCTGTTTATCAATTACAAGTTGATTTTTTTTTTTTCAGCGACACACCACACCCTGTATTCCTTGCACAATTTTATAGGCTACTAATTGCACCGGTTGGCAATGAGTACGAAGCTCTCCAGGCCCATTTGCAGAGCTCCTGTGTCACAAGAGATGCCAAAAGAAAAAATGAGGCAAGTCCGTTCTCTAAACGTAGCTGTTCTTGTGGCTTTCCTTTGAAACCTCTACCAGTGTTTCTAAAACCGTACTGGAACATTGAAATACAGTCTCCTGACCTGTTCACAGCTGGCCACAACCCAGTCGAGTCGCCACCTCCTCTCTGTAAACCTGGCCTCAAGTGTTGCACCAGCAGCTTTCTGACACCAAGTTCATTTCTCTTCTGCCTGGTATTTCCCTGGCAGGACAAGCACCGCAAAAGAAAAGCAAACAGCCCAGCTGGGAACCCTTTACATTCCTCCAGCTCCCTAAGCACGGCACGCTCGCTGCGCGGGAAAGGCCAGAGGTGCTTCGAAACGCGCTTTCCCACCCGCAGCACACAGGCTGGAGAGGAGTTTTCATCAGCTGCAGGAATGCAAAAATAAAAGCCATACCTGCTGTATTGCCCAGGCAGAATAACCCCGTGCAGCAAAAGCAAACCCATCGGCTCTCCTGCGAACACAGCTTGATTAGAAAACACATGCAAACACATGATTAAAAAAAGGTAGATTCAGAAGCCAGCTCTGGGTCTTGGCACTCAGTCTGGGGCCGCAGCTGGAGCTGAGCACCCTCAGGACCGAGCTGGGAGCACCAGGAGAAGGTAAGAGGTGACTGACCTTGTCCCATGGAACGGCAGCTCAGCCCTGAGGGAAGAGGCAATGGGAAGGGACAGGACAGACACACAAGAACTGGCAATTTTACACCTGCTCAGGGCAGTGCAGACCGTCAGCGGTGGATGGATAAAGAGGGGGTTGAACTGCGCTGCCTGGAAAACTCGCAGTCTTCCGTACCACCCATAAAAGCAGGCTCAATTCCAAGGCAGAGGTGGTGTTCTCTCTTGCACACTTGTATAACACAAAGCCCTAAAGCTTCAGCTCTAGCAGGACGTTTTGAAGGTCGCGTACGTGATCCAACTCAACATTTCTTACAAGTTTCCAAACCAGCACCGGCCTCAGCACCCATCCCGGAATCGGTGCGCCTCGCCTCGGTCTCATGGCTTTCCCGATGAAATACGTCGGCAAACTCAGCACATCGAAAGCCCTGCAAACAACGCTGGAGCAGCCTGGAGAGAAACGGAGTGTGCAGAGACAGAAGCCTGAAACAGGCAAAGCTGAAACCCACCGCAAAGGTGCTCCCTGGCTGGAAACACAGAGCTTGGAAGCATTTGCAATCCAGTGCCAGCAAGGTGGTCACCTCCTGGGATGCATCCGTTCGTCGGCTTTTCCAGGGCTTTCCTTCATTATTTCTAAGCAGCAAACCTTCCAGCAGGTTGGACCCACACATGGCTCAGCCAAGAACTGTTTTTTTCCAGCGGTGACACTTGTTTGCAAGTCGCAGGGAGCACCCCGTTCCTCTGTCACGACAAGCATAGGGAGTGGGGACAGGCACAGAGCTGGAACAGGATCCCGGTGCCCGCTGAAGGCAGACCGAAAGGTCACACACGCAGTAAAACAGAAGAAACAGATTTCACAGGAAGCAAAAAAACCAAGTCTGGTCGGTAAACACACTGAAAAACAAGGCAGCACGGGGTGCTTGTGACCTGCACGTCTCAGTAACTGCTCTCCCAGACAGTTGCTGCTCACTCACAGCCTGGGCATTTGCTGCTTTGAGTCTCTCCCATCGACCAAGTCCTCTGGCCCACAGTTATTTTGGTTACTCCTCTTGGATGTGGGTATCAGAAGCAGGGAAAGCTGAAATCACTCAACAGTCGCTGAAGTTGTGCAATCAGAGGCAGAGAGGCTCGGAGGTGTTGCTTCAGCTCCTTGCACAAAACCCACTGCCAAACTTCAGCCTCCTAAACCAACTCTTTCCCACCAAAATGCTTTGTGTTTGCGATAGGAGAACAAGTGGGATTTTTTTTTTCTGCCCAAAAGGCAATCACAGCCTTGCCCACCAGCAGACCCAGAGCTGATTTGCAGAAATGCCTTCCCTGGGTAAACAGACAAACATCAGTTTAAGTGCCTGCAGAATCCAATCCCCTTGCAACCATGGACAAAAAACCTCGTATCACCACCAGACCTGTGCCAGGATGAGGCAATGAGAATTTCTAAAGAGAGAAACCTTGAAATAGCCAAGCAACCCACAAAATATGCAGCTGTGCTCTCAGAGCCACAGCAAACGGCTTCATTTGCTCGTCAAATGGTGGTAAAGCCCTGAAAGGACCAACAAAACAAGCCGTGTCCGAGTTTTGAATTGCTATCGCTGTGTAAATAAACGCACCGAAGCAGAGGTGAGCGTGTTCCCTACCTGATTTCAGGAGGGATGCTCCGCTCCAGCCCTACCTGCTCCTCTACAGGACGCTGGGACACTAAGCCATCCCCAAATCTGCCCTCCCTTGCCGCGTAGAAGCAGAGATGTTGCAAAGACAGAGCTCAGGGGAGGCCTGGCCAAGGCATTTCAACGGTACGGGGCTAAAAAAGCAATCCGGAGACAGGCAGAAGAGGCACAGCATTAATTCACTGGGTGGGAAGTGGAAACCTTCCCAAAGTCACGCAGAAACGGAGCAGAGCCAGAGCTTTTGGCAAGAACTCCTGCAACCTCGGCAAAAAGCATCGCTCCACCTGATTGACATGCACCACGGATCAGCTGCTCCAGAGTTCATGGGAACCGGTGTCCTACAAAACCGTTAGCAAAGTCTGCAAAACAGAGAAAAGCCCCAAAACCTTGGATTCTGATCTTTTTCCTGACTTTACGTTTAGCTCCTGGAATTGCCAACGACGAGTATCGCCTAAGGACTTCTCATTTTGTCCATCGAATCACAGACAAGAAAGCAATAAATCTCTCCCTAACCCAGTGCAATATTCAGGAGGGCACAGAAAACCAAAGTGAGAATACAAAACGTCTACTCTACCACCTTCAGCACGGACCAGGTCACCTGTGACAGCTTCTAGCTACCAGGAGATGGTTGGCCAAGGACGGATGCGGAGCTGCTGGCATTTCTACCGTGCGTATCGCAGCAAGAGTTCAGCTGGGAGGCACGAGGAGGCAACTCTCATCCGACCACTGCCACGTGCAGCAACATCTCCCAGAAGCAAAAGCACTTGAGTGAACAAGGAGAGGATGGGAAAGGATGTACAGAAAGGGGTGAATGCACACTGAGTTGTAACACGCCTGTCTCCAGTCTTCTGTCTCAATAAAGCCTTGATTCTTTAAGAAAATTAAATAAATAAGGGTTAGGCATTGACTTGTACAGCAATCTGTGCTGGAGTGTTGCCCTATTCGCAGAAAGTGGGGGTGAGGGAGCACTGGATGGGCAAGGGGAAAAGCAACTGTCACGCGACAGAAACAACGAGCTCCGCAGCATCACACTGTCCACGTAATCAGAGCAGAAAGTGTTGCCCTCTGGATTAATCTCTGTCTCCCAGGGAGGAGAGAGAGGACAAGCTGCAAGTGGGAAGTAACATCGTGCTCACAATTCCCTTGATGTGTGCTAGAACTGAAGCAGGGACCCAGCTCACCAGCGCTGAGCCTTCCCAACCTCTCCTGAAGCCACTAAGAGCAGAAGCCTCCAGCTGGAGAGGACAATTTTGTCGAAACTAGATGGTTGGCCTCTCTCTTTGCAGTCTAGGCCTGATCTCACACCTCTGCAGGCAACAGCAAAGCCACCACTGATCTCCAAGACATGGCGGATACCCCCACGCACGGTCCAGATCTGGCACTGGGGTATCACACAGAGAAACCCCCAGGCTCGTAACTCCCCTCTCCAAGCAGGTTTGCGACCCCACCTTTCCCAGCTTGCTCCATCCCTTGTATCTTTCTAGGAAAACAAGAGAGAGGCAGTCCTGTTCTTGGAGGCTTGAGGGATTTGCTTGGAATTGAAGCACGTTTTTACCCACTGCTTGTGCTCTGACCTCCCACTCCTCAAGTTCAAAAGCACCTTGGAGAAACTGAAGTCACAGCCAGGCAAACTCACAGCCACAGGTATCCCTGGCACAAACTCTGCCCAGGGCTGTGCCACTGCTCATCATGCTCCCCACCTGAGGCAGAGGGAAGCTGACAAGTGCCTGGATGGTTTTCCCCGGGCCACTCAGTGACCATAAAGCATTTCTCCTGCTGCTGCTACTCAAAGCCTGATGAGTGCAACCAGGTACCTCAGCCTTCAGTGGTGCTTTGTGCCAGTTTACCCAGTCTCCAGGTGTAGTTTAGTCCTGGCTGGCTTCTAAAATAACATCCACGGGCTGCTGAAAGTCCACAAACTCCTCTTTGGGTCTGCAGTTGAGGAAAGAAAGCCTACCATCACCTGGCCAAAAAGAGTGGAGCCCGTCACCGCGAACATATCCAAGTAAGGAGCAAGGAACCTACCTAGCTAGGAAGCTTTTGAAATCGGAGGCAAGACACTTGGAAAACTCCTCCACGCCCCATGACACAACCCCAGCGACGAGGAGTTAGTCAAGACAGCCCCAGAGGTGGGGAGAGGAGGACAAGCGAGAGCAGGATTTCCCAGCGCACAGCCGGGGTGTGGGGAGGGTGTACCCGCTCCCCTCACCTACCACTGTACTCTTGCCACCAACACAAAGGGGAAAAAGAAAAAAGAAAAAAAAATATCAGGGACCTGAAGGCTGAAGCCAGACAGGGAAGCACTGGGAAAACTTGGTGGCTCCACAGCTGAAGGGGAACAACATCCCCAAGGAAGGAGAACTGAATCCCAGAGGTAAAAAGCAGGGGTGTACCAGCACTGGACTTTCTTCCTGCAGTTGAATTTGGTTTCGCTGGGATACTATAAATAAGTTTCACATAGGTTCCTACATTTCCCTGGGCTTTCTTGCTCTGAACAGGAAAGCAAAAGAAAAATCCTCAAATCCCTTTTCACCATTGGACCAAGACAGGAGGTGGCAGAGACCGAGGCAGGTCAAGCCAAAGGTGTGTTGGCAGAACCGTAGTTGAGGAGTCCTGTTCAAGTACAATAATAATTCAAATAACCACCATGTTGGTTTTATAGCATTTCCCACAGAGATCCCCAAGGATTTTCTGAATGCAAATAAATTATGTGCAACAAAGCCTGCGTGGGAAGTAGCGTATCCTTACACATAGGTGGAAACTGAGGCAGTTGCGCTGCAGAGCGCTGTAACAGAGCTTGGAGCAGGCTGAACGTCCACTGATTTCCAGGTTGGCAAAAGATTATCCTTAATTTTTAAAGGACAGAAAGGTGAGAGACCAGAGGGCAGGGTCAGCAGTGGAAGAAAAGAGAAAGGTTGGGAGAGGTTTGCACATCCATGCTACGTCCCAGAACCAATGTCAGGCCATCCCTTCCTTAACAGTGCTAGGAATTCACTTGTGATGGTCTTCCTAAGGCAAGTTCTCACGGATAAATCTGTATCAGGACACACTGCAGGCCACAGGAAGACTCCTACTCCATAAAGCAGCGGAAACCAAATAACTGGAGAAACATCGGTGAGTCCAGAAAGCCTCCTTTCCCCCACAAAATGAGACTAAAACCAGAACGAGCCTTCCTTTACCTCCTCAAGCACAGCTGGAGCTCACAGGTGGACCAGGCAGGACCCATGGCCCAAGCCAAAGCTCCCAGCATGTCCTTGCAACTCAATCCTGTGACCACCTCAGACTCCTGTGTCCCAGTCCCCTTCGTGCAACCAAGCAGAAGGTCCCACCAAGTGGCTGGGCTTTAAGAAACGCTCTCACCAGCAGCAGGTACTGAGGGGCAAGGAGAACTGAGGGGTCAGCAAAAGGACACGGTGAGAGACGAGGCACGACAGGACTTGTCTTCAGAGCCCCCGTTTGCAGGGCTCAGACCAGGGCACAACCAGCCCACGTCTGCCTGGAGGGAGGGACCTCTGATTTCACACATCCAGATCCCCCCAGGGAAAAGCCTCAGGAAAAGAGACTCCTCCTCTGCAGGATCCCCCCAGCCCTGTCCACAGGAGAAAGAAACCCCCAGAAAAGGGGGAACCCCAGTGGGTCCCCAGGGACACCCCCAAACCCACACAGAGGCAGCTCTAGAGGCATCCCTCACCTCTGACGGAGGAGGGCAGCGTGCCCTTGACCCTATCCATGGCCCAGAGTGCCCCGTATCCCTGGGGGTGTGTAGCGGGTCCCTACGGCCTGTCCCCCCCAGCCCCACCTCACACAGGGGGGTCCCTGGGGACTGTCACTCAGCCCCACATCTCTGGCCGAGCCCTGTGCCTGGGGGTGTCCCCGGCCAGGAGCAGTCCCCGGGCCCACGGCCCCAGCACAGGCTCCCCCAGGCCCGGCCCCAGCCCCGCAGCCCCCGCACAGGGACCTCCCCGCCCCACAGCCCTGCCAGAGGCGGGGGTCTCCAGGCCCACCCCGGCCGCACAGCCGGGCCCCGGCCGCCCACCTTCTTGACGGAGAGGGAGATGTTCTCCAGGATGCGGTCCTTCACCTCCGCCGGCTCCATGGCGCCGCCGCCGCCGCCTCCTCCAGCCGCTGCCGCCGCTCGCCGCCGCGCCCGCCCGGCGGAGGCCGAGTGCCGTCCCGCCCGCCGGGCCCGCTCGCCGCCCCGCCGCCCCCCGCCGGCCGGCTCCGTCCTGCCGGCTGCCCCGGCCCGGCCCCGGCCCGGCCCGCCAGCTGCGGGGTGGCGGCCTCGGCCGCCGCTCAGCGCTCCATGGCCGCGCCGGGGCCCCCCCCCGCGGCGGGCGCGGAGGCGAACGGGGCCCCGCGGGGAGGGAGGGAGGGAGCGGAGCGGGGCCGCACTCGTGACGGGAGCCGCGCTCCGCCAGGAACTGAGGTCAGGAGGGAGGGAGGGGAACGGCGCTGCCCGCCCCCGGCACCCGGCACCGCCCCGCCGGGACCCGCCGCCTCCCGCCCCGAATGGCGCCTGCGGGTCCGGCCGTGAGGGGAGATGGCGCCGAGGGGACCCTTCGTGAGGGGAGATGGCTCTAAGGGGACCCCCCGTGAGAGGAGGTGGCGCCGAGGGGACCCCTCGCGAGGGGAGGTGGCTCTAAGGGGACCACTCGCAAGGGGAGATGGCTCTAAGGGGACACCTCGTGAGGGGAGATGGCTCTGAGGGGACCCCTCGCGAGGGGAGATGGCGCCGGGTGCCTCAGAGCCCTGGGCTCGGTGAGGAGACCCCTCCTGAGGGGACTCGGGAGAGGAGTGGAGAAGGTTCTGGGGACAAGGCTGGGAGATCGCGCCGGGTCCCTCCATGCAGGGACACGAGAGGAGAAGTCCTTGGGTGCAGAAAGGGCCCACAAGCGGAGATGGCATTGGGTCCCCCACAGCCCCCCGAGGGGACAATGGCGTTGGCCTGCTGAGAGGACTCGCAATGGGCCGCTTTGGGGACACCGGGAGAGGCGGCTGCTGCACCCCCAGCCCTCCCAGCCCATGGCTTTGCTGCACTTCAGGGACCGCCCTTGAAGGAAAAAGAAAGATTCAGCGTCGTGAGGGGCAAACGGGGGGATCTGTGTGGCTCCCACCTCCGAGGGCTTCAGCAACCCCCGAGGTGAGCAGCGAACGCCTCGGCCTCTCTGCCAAGGTCCCTGTGGCTGCTGGAGCCAGAAACGGGACCGATCGCTCAAGCCCAAACCCGCATCTGTGGGAAAAAGATCCTAAAAAACCCAAACCCAAACCCCACTCGTCCATCCCAGGACAGAGCTCAGAGTTGGCGCAAAGGCTTAATGTGTATGTGTAAGGAAATAAAAGATAGAATGAATGATAAACCTTCCTCCTGCAGTACAGGTTTTCCCCCGGCCCTGCTGCCGGGGCTGTCCCTCAGGGCTGGATTATTGCCCTTGCAACATTCCACCCCGATACCTGAAAATGGAACCGAAAGTGAAGGCAATTCAAAAAAGGAAAAGCCAGCAGCCCTCGGGAGTGCGTTTGCTGCGCCATTCCCACCCCTTCCTCTGCGAAGAACCTGCTGGCAGGGTTGAGCAACGACTTGGACGGAACAAAAGGCTGCTCTTTCCCTGCGGTGGCAGGAACAGCCCAGCCCGTTTAACAGCTTTGGAAACTCGAGGGGAGACTCCCGGGGAACGGAAGAAAATCCAGCTCGTGAGTGCTTGGGTTAAAACCCAGCCCACCCCTCTTCTTTCCTCAGCTCCCCACCAGTGTCTGGAGGAGCAGAAACGTTGCGTTGAGTGAGATCCCGACAAGGCTCAGAGCTTGTCTCGGCACCAGGGGAGGAAGGTAAAACCTCTCCTGCTGAACTGGGGGAGATGAGAGGGGAACAGCCCCGCTGAAACACACACACAACTGCTCTGTGGCAGCCCTGAGCACGTAACATTTAAGCCTGACCCTTAATGAGTCACTGCCGAACTGAAGTTGGCCTCTTCTGGAAAAGCCCAACAGATCCAACACACAGTTTTATTCTTTACAGTTGAGTTTAGGATTTAAAGCGTGCTTGGTGTATAACGAAACCGAGCTGCACGGCACCAGCCAGTAGCATCTGTTTGCATTCTTCATTCTGGAGGCACTGGGTATGGTGTGTGCACCCATATAATCCCATCACATGGCAGCCTTCCTGGTCTCTCACAGCTTTCCTGGATGTTCTGAACGCCCCAAGTCTCTGTTTTACTCCAAGCAGGAGCTGGTTGTAATCCATTAAAGCACCCACCAGACAGTTAAGGAGTTGCATGGGAAATCCCCTGCTCCTCCCAGCATTTAAAGACGGTTCCCGGTCTCCCTGGAAAAGCTCAGGAAGAACCATCCCACTTCTGCCACATAATCTGCTTCCTACCCTCTTCCCAAGAGGATTTTTGACTCTTACAGCTCAACGTTGGCCTGAAGAACATGTACCCACAAAGAGAGGAGCCATCAGGCGCTTGTCAGGAAAGGAAGCAGGGGATGAGTCACCGCGGCGCGTCTCCTCTCCCGCAGCAAAGTGCATTAAGCGCAAGGTACCTTCCTCCCAAGACACATCGAGCTTATCACGCAGGGCAGGCATAGGGCGCTTCAGTAAGGCTGCCAGTGATGCGGAAGGAAATTAAAGAGGCACAAAGAAACATTTCAGGAGGCAGCAGTATAGAGTTAGGCAAGAAAAAATTGAGTACTGGGGGAAAAAACATGGAAGAAACTTGAGGCAACCAACTGATGTGCAGCCCTGTGAGCACACCTGCACCTCCACAGCAGGCACAAGTGTTTCGACTTTAAAAACGCTTCCCATTTTCACTCGTTAACAAAGGGACTCAAAGCTAAACACACCTTTGGCAGCGGCCATTGCGAAAGATTTCAACCCCCAACCGCTCGCGTCCTTGCCTGGGTGACTCAATGTTTTTATTGGCAATCATGACGGCACCTTGTAATTAGTGAGCTTGGTTGTCAGAGACAATTGTGTCATAGTGAAGTGATTACGCTTCCGACAGGGTCCTTCACCCCCAGTTTACCCCCGAGGGAAGATGAGGCAGAGCAGACTGTCGCTGTGAGGCTGGAGTGAATCAAGAGCCAGGCGGGCCAGCAGCATTTCCCAAACCCCATTCCGGTGACAAACCTGCCCCAAAAGCAGTTCACTTGGCAAAGCAACACCAGGCACGTTCTAAAGCCACGAGACTGCGGAGGAGGGAGGCAGGGAACCTCCGTGAGCGCACTGCGGAGTTCACAAGCGACGGCTCAGTCCTCTGGCTTGTGCTGACCGTTCTCTGAACCTTCCTGGTGCAGGAAGCGACGTGGTGCGACGCTCGGCTCTCTGCATCCAGCTCCTGCTCTTAACGCAGCCTCTGCACCCACCTGACTGCTCAAAAAAACCTTCTCCTGTCATTTTTAAATCCTACGTAGGGTCTGAAGCTCTCTTGGGCATATAAGGGGCTGCAGGTTGAAAAGTTCAACCTGGGACAATCCCAAACGTGAACACAACCACAACAGAGCAGTTAATCTGCACTTGCATCCAGCTGCAAAAGAAAACCATCTCCATAAGGCAGAATGGACAAGGCCAAAGTATTCAAAATAGTTTTAAACCAGAGCATTTAGTCCTTAAGTCGCCCCCCAGCAGAACAAATCCCAACCAACGTTTCTGGCCAATGTACGAATGGAGAATGAACAGCCCACACATCAAACCTTCCCCTTTCCCACCTCAAGGCCAGAATTCCAAGCATAGCTTTGCCCTCCTAATTAATGGCCGCCTTAGTGACATAACTTAGCTCTAACAGTGACACCAGCATCACATGCAGAGCTCTGAGCACGTGAGGAGGAAACCACCATCCGAGAAGCGCTTTGTCACAGCAACTGATTCAGCACACTTCGCGTTTTTGAGACTCTGCTCATCTGGTACGAACACTGACCGCTCTGGGTAGCTCAGATTTGTAATGGTCAAAAACTCAGCCCTTGCCTCAAGGAAAAGAAATTACTGCTCCAAGAGACAAATGCTGCCACTTTGGGTCAGCTGTGCCACAGTTTCAGAGCAGAATCCTCTACCCTCCCTTCCCAAAACTTGTTCTGTTACATGACACCAAGAGAACGGGAGTTCAGAATCAGAAAAATTGGCATTTATATCAAAACTGTCATGAGCTTTCCAGAGATGCCAGTTTTTCTGATGTCCCCAGGAGATTAGTTTCCAGCTCGAGAAAAATAAAACCAACCTTTTCTTAATCTTGGAAGTGAGGTATTTAGCGAGGAGACCCAAGGAACACCTCATTCATTTTTCCAGCGCCCGGTGCTGCGGCCAAGTGCTACACGTTTTGTGTCGGACCCGAACGCTCCTCCCCGTCCGAGTCCTGCCTGACAGATTCCACATCCCATCCCTCTGGAAGGGGAATACATGATTTTCTCATGCCTGTTCTCATGCCAACTGAAATATTTTTAGCCATGCATTTCTACTTGTTATGTTCAAAACAACATTTACGTTAAGGAAATTCTATTTGCTTTGGAAAAAAAGCCAGAGAAGGGATTTGAGTGCAACGATGCTGATCTCAGAAATACAGACAGACCAAGCAAGCAACATTATCATAAAGTGTTTATTCATTTTTTTTTTAAATATCAAATTTTTTTTTTTACACATCGATTTTATTGATAAACAGTCCCCCAATATTAAAAAAAAATAAAATAAAAAAAAGAATCAAGTGTGTATTACTTTGGGCAGAACCACATCCCATTCTCCGATGACACGACCATTCCTCCCTTCAGCCGCCTGCGGGGACAACTGCCCACAAGAGTGAATGACACAAATGCAACCAGCTTTAGGATTCCTGAGTATTGATTCCCTCAAGTTCCTTAAGTGAGTCTGTAAAACTCTTTAAGCTAAAAAGCATCAGTCAAAGAGTAACCCAAAGCGCTACGCATTTGGATCACGGACTACACCTCATCTACACAGTGCAGGAAGAAATCGCTTGAACGCTTCAGAAGGGAACGACATACACGAAACCGACCCCATTTCCCAAGCTGACTTCCAAGAGAGGCAAGCGAAAATACCTCCGGATTTCTCCTCTTTGAATTCACCTTAAGAGTTCTGGGGAGCTGTTTGGCAAGGAGTCCAAGTCTGGTGAAGAAACCTCTAGGATCTGGTCCTCCTTTGATTTGGAAATGGCAGAGTGCTTTAAAGAAAACTTCTCTGCAAGTTAAGCATTCAGCAAGTACACTTAAATATTGCTACTTGTGAGGAGTCAGCAGGAGGGAGAGACAAAGACAAGAGGAAAGGAACATCTCTAGGAGGTACAAGGTTAACAGTCCCGGAAATGTAGAAATCTGACCACACGTAGCAACAAGGCAGACTGTCACGATAACGCGGCGCAGCTTGGCTCCGTTCGGCACCAGGTAACCATGCCAGGGACTGTCACCAGGAAATATTTCCTCCTTTTGTCAGAATTATCTGTACAAATTTTCAGGTGCCCATATTTTGCTAATCACCAGCTCTAAACTCACCTAGAGCCTCGTGTACAGAAACAGCAAGAGGCCTGGCAAATGCCTCCAGTATCTCTAAGGAAGAGAATAAATCTTGGAAGCCAACAGCAACGTACGGGACCGGGGAACACCAGGCTCCAGGGAACACCCCGAAACCAGCTCGACAGACCCGCCCGGGTCCCCAGAGGCGCTGGCATCCTTACGAAGCAGCTTCTGAGCGTTGCTTTATTTTCTACAGATGGACTTTTCAGAGTCAAATCGTTTTGCTAAGCTGATGTGCCCTTAGTACATCTGAGCAGTGATGAATGAGGAGAGGGAAGAGAGTGAAGAGAATTATTTCAGGCCAGGGTGCGTGGCTCTGTGGAAATCTGAGCAGCTTTTGGTGTTAACTTGATGCCCTGCTCTCGCCAACAAGCCGCAGCAGTCTGGCATCCCCGTGCAAATAGAAGTGTTCCCACTTTGCGGGCCAGGTAAGCACAGAGACCACTGAAGGGACTGCTGAAGGCCGAGCAAAGCACGTCTGCACACAGCAGGGGACACACACACGTGACAGCAGAAGACAACTTTCAGACAACATTCGCTAGATGCACGTTCTGTTACTTTTCATTTAAACCTTAAATACTCACCACTGCCCCGATTTTCTCCAACATAAATCTTGCTCCTAAAAAAATTACTCTCTAGTTTAGCAGCACGTAGCCATTCACTCAAACGAAGGCTCTGAAATGAAGAGATTTAAATCACCAGGCTTGGACCAGCTTGATCAGGTATTTATTGACAAGCGTTTATCAGTTGGGGGCCAGGCTTTGCTTCTAGCAGTTCAGAGAAAGTTACCCAGGAAATTTTTGCGCTATCGATAAATGCTTCAGGACAGCTTTGGCTGAAGGGCGGGTTTCAAAAAATTGTATTTGACAATAAAACCGAGCGTTGAAGCAAATTGGCCGATGCTCTAAAGCTTTTATAGCATAAATTCCATATATGCAGTCTATGTAAATGTGGCCATAAAACTAGAGCTTTTAACCAGTTTGGTGCAAAGCAGCAGTATTTCACCTAGCTACGAGCAAATGCTTCTAAAACCAAAAAGTGTAGATACGAAAAGGGGATCACACTGAACGCTAACAACGGATGCTTCAGGAAGCTGGCAGTGGACGAACCCGCGGGCTAAGGGCACAAATTCAGCTCCCGCGCATCCAAGAACTTGCAGCTGGTATCTGCGTATGAGAGGGGGGCTCGCTGCCCCCAGGACCACCTCCCCGAGAGCCCGGGTGTGAATCGGGAGCCAGTTTGGCTGTTTAGACTGAGGATGCTCTGGATCTGAGCACTGGGAGCCCCATTCTTGTTGCTGCTTTTGACAGCGAACCAGATGCAGGTTGGAACGGGTCTAAGATACCATACTGACCGATCTGTGATTCTGTGTTTCCTAAGGCTTCTAAAGAGGGAACCAATGACACTATACTCCTGTACCAGCCCAAGTGCCAGCCTCAACAGGGGGCTTTCGCTGATTTGAGGTGCTCATTGCCAGGAGATTATTTATTAAAAATACTAACTTCAGTGGGGGTAACTCTTACCACCTGCCTGGTAAAGACCATAAAGCTGCAGTCTTGCCTCAGCCACTCATTGCCCTGGGTTTGGCTGGGAAGGGGCTAATTTGTACAAGAACTGGGGAGGGTGCACAGCCAAGAGCTGAACCAAACTAGCCGGGTGAATACTCGATGCCAGACTGACACCGTGCTCAGTCTGTAAAGGGGGAGCTGGCCGGGAGGGGGGAGGCTTAGCTCGGAGCCTGCGGTGTGGCCTGGGCGTCGGGTTCCGCTTGGCGAGCGGTTCGTTGTACCTCACTTGCTTTCTATGTCAATTGTTTGTATTGTCACTGCTGCCGTTTCTTCTCTGTTTTGTACTGTTGAATTATCCTTGTCTCAACCCACGAGATTTTACTTATCGTTCCCTTCTGATCATCATAGAATCATGGAGTCATAGAACACCAGGGTGGAAGGGACCTCAAGGAATACCTAGTCCGACCCTTTAAGATAAAGAATAGAGTTTAAATGATTCTCCTCCCCAACTCGCCGTGGCAGAGAGGAGCGGGTGAGCGGCCGCATGGTCGGCTCAAACCACAATGCTCGTTTTGAACAAGAGCCTCAAGTGAATTACTCGATGCTGCTCCAGCAAGAGGTTCCCAAACAGCTGAGCGACGCTTCCAACGTACACACGGAGCAATGCCTGCTGTCGGCATCGCTGAACGTGTCTGGGAGCCTCGGGCCCAGCTGGTATGTTCCCAGCTCACGCAAAACTCCATTCAACAGACAGAGGAATTCCTTAAAGGTCTCCATTAGTCTAAAGGATCTCCTGGTTGCCCAAGCGTCTTAAGGAAAATCTGACGACCGCCACTCACCGACAGCAGGAACTGCCACAAGTTCACAGATGAAACCGAATTTGTGTTGTTTTTAAATGCCACCCCGCACGAAAAAAAGCCTGGTGTACACGTAGGCAAATCTGTTAAGCAGCAGGGACGACAAAACACCAGGAACACAGGCCTGAGACAATGTTAACAACAAATGAAAGCCACAAACAAAAACACGTTTCCAGCCACTGCTGAGCCATCGCTTCAGGTTTAGCTCAGAGCAGAAAGTTCAAGACGAACACGTGACACAAAAAGCCACTTCTGAGATTTGCAAGCGGGACCAAGTGCCTACTTAAAATTTGGTATCGCGTTTAAGCCACGCTTCCCTTCCCCTTCCCAGCCCCAAGAGAGTTTTGGGGCTCTGCAGAGCATCACAGAGTAGTTCATCCCCTCAAAAAAAGCACCTGGAAAGAGCTTCCTACAGCGCAGCCTTGGTGAGACCTCGTGGTGCAGGTGCTCACCAGGGACTTCCCAGAAGGCCACGATGGTTGTAACGCAGAAGCCGCGTCAGTGCATTTGTTTCATAAACCCTATCGGGGAGCCCTCGCTCTTTAAGAGGTATTAAATAAGTACCCTGGGCTTTCCCCAGTTCGCCTTTCTACAGCCGAGAGGCCGATCATCCCCAAACACCCAGAAAAACTAGTGCAAAGCAGATTTCTTCATTCTTCCCGCCGCACCCCGGCTCGGTGTGGAGAGAATGCATCCACTGAAACAGTTCATTCTTCCCCGGGCAGAGGGGGATTAAAAGCCGTAACACAGGGTCGGTTTGTTAAACAGTTTCCTCGTTAAGGTTTTGCCTTAAAGTGGTTGAGCTTTTTTTGTTCTTTTGGATGGGGGAAACATGATGTGGGCAAGGCCAGGGGGAAGAAAAAAAAAACAAACCACTCCTTCCCCCACTCCGTCCTCTACAATTAATACCAGCACGTCTTCAAGTAAGTTAAAACATCTCTGAAGTTTTGGTAGCACCAAATTCTATCCCTTCCCTTCTCCTATCCCCATGTTGTAAACGAACACACTGGCCCGAAAGCATCGAAGGATTTGGCAGAAAACGGGCATCAGCCTCCCCCTCGCGCACACGAAAACACGCGCTCCCCAACCCCCCCCTGCCCCCCCTCAAACTCCTCCTGCACAGCGTGACACGTCTGCGGGCATCTACGTACCTTCGGTAGCTGCCGTAACAGTTTCATCAGCCTCGGGGGTGGACACTGGGTTACAAAGCGCGGGAGAGCTACAACAGATCCACAGAGTCCGGTGGGACAAGCGCTGTTCGGCGTCTGCGCCGTACCGAAACCCAGCGGGCGGCTCCTGCCCGGTGCGCGCACGGTTCACCTCGCGATCTGCTTCGCGCCGGACAGGGCGGTTGATCTTAAATGGCTTCTGCTTTTTTATTCGTAACATTGGAGCTTATTCTAAAATTGTACATTTAAATAAAAACATCGATTTTAATCCAGTATGCGTAATTAAAAGCTATCCTGTCCACACAATGCTAGGATGTTTTCTTTCTTTTAAAAGGCCAAATCGAGCAAGTGAAAACAGAAGAGACAAGTTACTTTGGCTGCAAATAATTAAAAAATCTGGCTCAACATTCTGCTTGTACATTATGGTGTATAATTAGATACGTCCTTTAAAATAAAAGACACCCCAGTCAGCTACCTCTTCAGTAATTACGTTGGAACAACGATACTCTTGGCTAGCAAAATGAGAAGAGCAAGATCTGCGTTTCCATCTGCTTGTTCCAAAGCCTCAAGAGCTTCCCGTGTGGTAAAACCAGCGCCGAGGATTCGATCGACATCAGCCGCAGGGAAAGTGGGCGGTGGAGAAGCACCCGACGTAAGTCCGGTACAGCCAGCTGGCGGGCTCAGCTGGGGTTCCTCACACCCCTCCAACGGCCACGGACCTTCAGGAGCAGAACTGCTGCTTCTCCCGGGTGCTCCTGTCACCAGGCTCCGAGGATCCCGAGGTGCATCCTCATCCAAAGCAGGTGTAGAGGAAACAGGCGTGTTTTGCTCCGAAGTTGGACTGGTTGGACTCCGACAACCTTCTGCCAGAACCTCCACCTGCTCAGAGCTCTGCTGCTGGTCAGGTGTTGCTGCAGAATTCACCACGACCGAATCGCTCTTACCTGAAAGCTTCTGAATTGAGAAAGCACCTTCTCCAAGAGCTGACTGCACGTCACTGATGGAGCCAGTGCCGACGTGTTCTGTGCCAAGATCACCAAGCGGTTTCCCCTCTGCCCTTGCACCCTCAGACCTCACCTTGGAGAAGGAACAACTCTGCTCCTGCCTGGCTGGATCTGAGCCTTTCTGCTCATCTTCAGAAAGCCCCTTCTGCTGTGCCAGTGGCTCTTTGTGAACCGTTTCCAGCTGAGAGACTTCTTCCGAGGCAAAGATTTTCCATTCTCCTTTCCGACTGATAATCAAGAGTTTGTGAAGCTCTTTCAAGGCCGACGCTAGAGAGAAACATGGCTCTTCTGAAGGTCTTCCTGGATCCATGTCCAGCTGATGGATGCTGGAGCCGGAAGAGCTGCCTTCAGCTCCCAAATTAGACAACTCATTGTACTTGGCAGCAATTTCACTAGTGCCTTTAGACTGCAGGACGTCACCAGTGGAAAGCAGATCACTCGGAGAGGACGCAGACTTCAGCGACTCCACCTCCATGGAGAAGGTGTCTGAGTTCAGGTGAGATACACGCCTGCTCTCAGCCTGCCACTCCTGCCCTCCTGCCGCGCTGTGGGCTTCAGCTACACACTGCTCAACGACATCTATTTCCATGAAGGCTTCCGTACGTGTACAGCTACAGGAGGCTGACGTCTGGACACTCCCTTTTGCACAGGCAAGACCTGCTTTCTCCTGTCCATCCCCTCTCGTTTCCACAGGAGGGTTTTCTGGCCAGCTGGCTTCTTCCACAACAGGTTTCTCAATGCCAGCACCATGGCAAGGAGGTTCTGGGTCAGTTGTCTCAATTTGCTCCTCCTGATGTTCCTTTTCTGGTTCGTTACCCGTCTGACGCTCTATGGGAAGCTCACGTTCTGCAGACAGACAGACATCTTTATTTTGCTCGTGTTTGTCAGCAGTGTCAGCCAAACTATTTTCTTTTGTCACTTCCACAGGGTGTTCCTGACCACAGTCGTCGTCTTTAGCATTACATTCCTTTAGACTGTCAGCAGTAAATGTTTCTTTGAGCGTCTTCTGTGAAAGGCAAGCTGGATTGCAACAGGTTACCTCCCCTGTCTGGGGAGAAGGGTCGTTATTTGCCACGGAAGCGTTATTGGAAAGATGCTGCAGTAAGAGAGGATGCTCTTCTTCTGGGGTTATCTGGCATTCAGTTGAAGACTCAAAAGACTTGACGGCTCTAGGACCAATGGGCTCTGCGAGGCTGGATTCGGATGAGCAGATCGAAGCAGGGGCAGAGACAGAACGATCAAGTAATTGATTTGTGGGATTACAGATCTTGGAATTTAGTCCTGAAGATTGGACTGGATTTTGAAACCCATCAGAAGCTGGTAATGAGGGCATTTCCAGTGAGGTAGTTTCTTTGTCACTATTCTCTAACAGAAGACAGAAAGAAAGAAGCAGTTAGGGCACAGGAGAACCACTGAAGCCGTGAAAATTTATCAACCGATGGCTATAAATACCTGGTCTGTGGCCCACTCCAGCTGCAGTAAACACACACTACATGCATCAAGGCTTCTGACGTTCTGTTTGGATTAGGAAACAAACACACCAAACTCGTGTTAGCATCCAGAGCACACCACATGCACGGTTACAGTCCTCGCAGCTCCCGTCCCGCCTGTCCGCGTACGAGCAGCAGGAGCTCCTCGTGTCCTCTGCCTTGGGAATTCATTACACCATCAAAAATAACTCCGCTGGAGAACAGCAGAAAGGCTGTTCTGTACTACCTACGCTGTGGAGCGGTCCGGAGGTGAAGCTACACACTCGATAGTATACACAGCACAAGGTATGCGTCTAGCCCGTACTGGTTTGTCCTCCGTACGGCTCAAGTTATCCAGGAGCCACATTTCAGGGAAATTAGAATTAAGAAGGCACCACAATTCTCGGCCTGTGCTCCCAGCAGCTGTTGCCTTGTGATGGCTCGTGGCATCGCAGGGAGAAGGTGAGAGAATATTGGCCAGGGAAGGTGAGCAAGTATCAGCTTTCTGCAAAAGGGAAGCGTAAAGATCCTGAGGTGAAAGGCAGAAATCTCCCCAAGGAACTGCTGCCCAAGGCTGGGAAGAGCAAAACAAAGGAAGAGACAGCCAGAAGTCAAACCCACACGGTTTCGTCTTCCACAAGGAGAACAGATGAACTGCAGATCACTATCAGGAGCACCAAACACTGGCTCTAGTTACTGAAGAGATTAAATAAGTGAATTTATCTTGCTAATAGTCTAATCTCGCTAACGTGTCAGCTCTCATGCTCCTGTTAAATCTCTAACATGACCTTTGCTGTAAGAGCGTCTGTTCTTCCATCAAAGCCCTGCTCCGTCCCATGTCAGATATCCAGATTTCGTGTGGCATCATTTGTTGTGTTAGTTCCCTTTTCCTGCCCAGAGACCCCAAAACTCAGTGGTCTTACTCTTTTACCTTCAGCCTGTCTCTCTTTACAGATACCCAGGTGTACTGGGGGCCAGCAAGCTTTGCTCACATGTACAGCTGGAGATTTCCTTTAAGTTCCAAAACACGGAAGAAATTTGCCTTTTTCACCTCAGCTATTTGTTTCTTTTATTCTCCATTAAACAAAAGCGATGCATTATGCGCTGCAATACTGTGTCTCTGATCGATACGCTGTGGTACAAAATACAGCAGCCGTCGCAAGAGCAATCCCTTCTTAACGCAGCTGCAACAACTTGGCAGCGCAAGAGTATTAAAAAGCTCACAGTAAAACGTACCAGGACGCCACTACCATCTCGGCTGCCTTTCTAAAAGCGTCGTGTCAGCAAGTCAGCTGACAGAAATCATGGGGCTCACTAAAGTGGGCTTCAGGGGATTAAATAAAGCTCAAGAATAATCCAGGTGCATTCAAAACCAACAACTTTAATAGCCTATGGATGTGCACAGCGGTTTCTCTTGGACTGTCTAACGAGAATGCAGTAAAAAAATTCCAGCTGTTATGAAACAACACAAGCCTGGTGGTGAGCTGAGCTTCCTCGGTTCTGCATTATGTTCTCTCTTTCTCCATTTTCTTGGTTTTCCTGGTACCACCCAGCAGCAGCTAACAGTTTTGGAAGGAAGGAAGAGGGTGTACATTAATGTTCTGACACCTTAGGATACAGCCTGTGGGCCTGAGGCTTGTAACACGTCTGAAGACTTACGCACGGTCAAGCTAAACGAGAAGCACCTTAGTTTTGTGCGCGGGTGCTCTACAAGCAGTAAGTGAATACACCGAACGGAGTTCCTGTCCTCATAAATCTTTTCCATTCCTCCAGCGCCGAGCATCAATGGGAAACGACAGACTGCTGATCAGCCCCAACAAAGCCACGTGGCCTCTAGAACCGCACTGGTACATAAGCAGCTTTGCTTTAAGTCATTTTAGGCACTTTTCATTTTAAAGCCCTCGACAAAAATGCTCTTATTGTAAAGATTCATATGTTTGGGGGGTTTTATCTGACCCGTTCAGCAAAGACCTGAGTCCAACCAACTATGATGCCTGCAAAGTCTCATCTGAGACAGAGAGACATTGCAAGAAACAACCCAGGCTTCAGCAGGCTCAAAATTTTAGCAGGAATAGAACTAATATTTACATCTCTATATCTTCTCTGCCAGGTTACGTGAAGAGACATGAGCCCAAGCTACTGAATGTGACCTTTACCGATGTCAAAACCTGACAGGGGCAAGGTCAAATCTATGTTTGTGTTTCTCTACTTGCTGCAAGTTAATAAGCATTCAAATTCAGCTTCAGAAGTCGAACGCGCAAACCCCTTCTTGCCGGTTCATTAAAGCCAGGTCTTAACTAAATCTTGCAGCTACCAAGAAATGTTCCATAGCCCAGTCAGCCCACACTCGTGAGGCCTGGGGATTCCAGAGGCACGGGGAACAAAACTATGGGGAGGGTGAAAATTCTCCTTGCAGATCACACGTAAGGCTGATGGTACACAGTAGGATGTGAACTAAGCTGCTGCTTTTTGCAATGTGGAGCAACAATAAACTTCACTGAGAGAAGCAATGCACCTTCCAAGGGCACAAGCACCCTTCTAAGGAAAAAAACGCTGAAATAGTACTATTTCTAAAAATTGTCATGAAGTTCTGTCCAGAGATTTGTACTCAGTGCTACAGCTTCACTATTTTTATACGCTGCAGCTATTCAGAACAGGATTTGCGGAAGCTTCCACAAAGCTGCGCTTACGTGAGGTTGCTAAAATATCCCACGACCAGACCACGTCCCTGACCGGGCACCACAGCTCAGGTAACTGGTTTTCTCTGGCACCCGTTCACCTCCACACTTTCAAAGGCCAAGAAACCAAAGCGGGTAGGGAGTTGCAAGAAGAGCGCAAATTAAACAGCAAGCACCCCCAAACGCCTTCATGCAGAGAGATGCTGCTGTACAGAAAGGGAGAAGTGCAGTTAGAGGCCACGAGCAAGAATAAAGCCCCTTTCTCTCCACTGTTTCCTTGCTGACGCTGCATCAGGCCGTATCTCCTAGGAGCTGAGAAGGGGGACTGCTGGCAGACATCCTGATACACACCAAGGAAACTACTACAGAATAATATTTTAACTAGGCTCCTCCCGGTACCTGCTTCCTCTACGGACTTCTGTATTGCTTCTGCTAGTTCCTGGTCTGCAATCTCCTCTGGCCGTACGTCTTCCCGTCCGGCGCCATAAGCCAGCCGGGCACACTCCGGGAGCTCGCCCTCCGGGAGGAAAGTGGTCTGCGACCCAGTCGTGCCGATCACTAGTACATTCTTCTTGAGATCAATGGAACACTGTGAAAGAGCATCGAGACATCAGGGGCCTGCCTAGGAGCCACTCAGTTCTCAAAAAAGGAGGAGAAATGAGGTTAAACCAATCCATTCCCAATGGGAACGGCTCACAGCAGCTAAGTGTGGGCCAAGAACGTCAGCTGTGAGCAGAGGGCCCTGTATGACTCGACTCATAATAAATCATCTCATCGTAAAGCTCTGAGCATCTCTGATCAGAGCAAAAAAACTTCAGGGAGCAGCCGGACACCCTGCAGCTCATCCATGAAGTATGCAGCATACGTACTGTCAGAAGTGGCTGCAAGACAGTCCACCATCAACTCTGCCCACAAAAATCTCAACACATTCACAGGCAAAGGCATTTATGCTGCACTTAGTACTTAACCTGAAAGAGCCAGTAACTGTTTCGGAAGCGGTTTTCATACCTGATGCCTCTTCAGCATGTCCAGTCCTAGAAGCATGTCCATGGGCTGCTCTTCAAGGATTGAGAACGAGCACGCCAGGAAATCCCCTTCGATCTGGACCTGAGCTGAAACACAAAGGAAAGAAATTATCACCTTGCAACGCTACAGCGCAACAAATGTACTTTCTGCTCTTCCATCTCCTGTGAAAGGTCTGCACAAACCCAGTGGGCAAATCCAAGACCAGAGCTCTGACGTCTTGGTTTGGTCACAGAAAGTCTAGCCCTGCGCAAGCCCCAGGGACTGCCAGGCCAGCCTCGGTCTCAAGAAGTTAATTGTGTTAAAAGCTGACCTGCTCTGGAACTTTCAGCACTGCTTATCTAACCCTCCGGGCTAGAGGAGCCACGTACAGCTCATTAGAGCACAAGCCTACAAAGCAACAACAGTGAAGAGAATCGATTTTTTTCAGACAGTAAGAACGATTTCTCTCATCCAGAAAAGCTGCACAAGAGCACAGCCAGACCCTCTGCACTGAGGAATATGAAACACTCTGCTGTACTGGAACCCTTCTTGAGCCACTCGTACTGTCCGACCGTCCCACCCCAAACAGGAAGGATCGTCCTGTTTCGCATCAGCCTCGTTTTTCGCACCCTGAGCGAACGCATCCTCTGAGCTGAGGACTCCCTCACCCAAAAGTGTGACAGCAATTCCATTGAAGAAAAGCATTAAACGAGACAGAAGCCGGAGAACTGCACCCGAGACAAACCAACGCACCGCAGATGCACCTTTCTTTTACTCGGTGGTAGCTTCTAACAATTATAGCATTAAACCAGATGTTCCTCGGTGGCAAGATTGCAGGAAATGCAGTCGAACGGCCACTAAAGCTGCCCCGAGAATGCCAGGACTTACCTAAGTGCACTCTGCCAATGATTTTCTGCGTCCCTACACCTTTAGCAATGCCAGCCCACCGCCGATCCACCAGCCTCATGATGTTGCACCTTTCAGCACAAGCTTGGCTCATGATGGTCATCTGGGCACCTAACCAGCAACAGAATTCCCATTAAATCCTGCCTGCTCATCACAAATTGTAATTCTTTCCTGGAAAGGCTTAAGATCTTGCATTCAGCAGCCGGGAAAAACAACCCGCAAGCATCAGGGCAGTGCATTAGGGGCATAAAGACTCCCAGTGAATCCCACTGAGCTGAACTGACTGCATAAACCCAGCTCAGCACTGGCAGTAAAGTATATATTGCTGTAGAGCTGGAAAAACCCCAAGTATTTTCCCTTTAAGGCTGCAGATGGGAAGCATCGCGTTAAAGGCATGCAAAATCCCCCCATCTGTAAAATGAGATAGGACACACGTGTGGCAGTGACCTTTCTGGCATCATAGCCTCAGAAATCCTCACGGCAGCCTCGATCTGGGGTGTTTAAGCACTCGCACTTCCCACAGGTTTGCTCTGTTTGCCTTACGCAATGCCCAGGCTGCTCCCAGGTTTTAATTAAGCACTTCAGAATCTTAGAATGTGGTTCTTCATCACGGAATTTTAGGGCAAAACTTCTGGAACGTTTACAGGTCCCCTCAGTGAGGGAGAGAGCAGAAAAAGAGATGAAAACGGAGGCAACGCACCTGAGTCAACAAAGGCTTTCACTGGGTGTCCGTTGACTTTGCAGTTAATGTACAGCATCACCACCTGCCCAAAACTCTCGGGAGCCTCTTCCATTGCTATCGTCATGTTTTCTTCAATGTTTTGTTGCCTGAATTTAACGGAGAAGAGAGAGAAAAGTCAGACCTTCTGTGGGAAATTCCAGGAGTTGACAAAGAATGAGCGAATTTGGGAGCTGAGCAAGAAAAGAGTCAAACTCTGGGCTTATCTTGCACCAGGCTCGAGTATCCGGCCAAGACGAGGCAGATGTGGAGGACTGCGATCACATACTCGGGTAAGGCAACCAAGCCTTTGAATCAAATTTTGGCCTCGTTGCCCTCCCACCTCCCTTTCTGCACACACGACTCGGTCACACCATGTCAACAGTATAAACCGGCCCCTTGGCAACGTCTCAGCTGAGAGGAGACACTGACTTCAGCTGCTGGGCGGATCGACAGGTCCCACTCATTCTCCTTTCCCCATGAGCAGGGACACCTCTTTCGGTAGGAAACTGTACCTCCACTACTTTGCGGATGACACTTGAGTGAATGAATTAATTGTTTACGTAGCTTGATTAATTCTGGCTAGCTTTAGAATATTCAGCACTAACGCCGTAAGTGTACTTATCAAAGGCAATTCCGAATCCGTTACACCCGTCACTTTAATACATCACCTACCTTTTCGACTTTGCAAAACTGTTTCAGTGAAAGTCCTTGGGGGACTCTGACAGGCGAGTTGGCTATAATCCTTGAAACACAAACTGTTGACTCAGCCTGGGACCAAGACTGGATCTTGGTGCACCCAGACTCCTCTCTGAGCAGGCGCTTAGACAGCGAGAGGGTCCTTTCTGAACCCTTTCAAATTCCCTCCGCCACGGGTCAGACTCTCACCTTTCCGTTTAACGCGACACCTTCCATCGGCCAAACCCTATAAGCATCCCTCCAGTTTACAGACCTGGCAATCCCACCCGCTGCAGCCCACCTTACAAACAGCAGGTTTAAACCACAACACAAATTGTTTTGTTAGCTAAACACGGGCTTCTTGGCAGGAGGGGGCTAGAAATGATCCTGGCTTAATCCAGAGACAGCGGGTCACTCCCCAGCAGCCACGAAGCCTGCTCCTCCCCTACACCTTGCCTAACTCATGCTCCAGCTCCTGATGACCTCTTGTTTGCAATAGAAACCTGTCACCACAGAGTTAACCCAAAGAACTCATGAGTGGAAAAACCTGCGTGTTTATTAGTCACTCTAAAATAAAGCGCTGAGGGCGCACAATGAAGATGTTGCCAGTAGCTACAACGCTGGAATCCCACACAGCAGCTGAACACTAAAATCCTCCAACGTTTCCCTGGCATTTTTCCTTTTCCAGACAGAGGGAGGTGAGCAAAACAGCAGCGAGAACATCACCATGAGCACAAGCCCTTGGTCCAAGCCTACAGAAAAAACGCTCTTCAAGAAGCTCATCACAGCGAGCTTGGAAGCAACGGGTATCCGCAGTGACTGCATCCAAAATAACTTTCTCTCTCAAAAAGGGCATCCAATTTTGATGCTGTTTCAGTTTTCTTCCTCAGCAGGGGAATGGGAAAAACCTGGGGCTCTTCTCTTACCCATCTCCGGAGCGCTGGAAGCCTTCCTACAATGTGGGTACACGTGGTTTCTTGGTGGGGGAAGAAAACAGTTAATGGCATTCAAGACCTGGCTCGCTTGGGAGCTAAGGCCAGTCTGTCCTGCTTCATACAGTCATGAAACAGAGAGCCCCACGTTGTCCTGTCTTTCATTATTTAAGCTTAAACTGGATACGCAGTGCTTAACCTTCAGTTTCGGTTCTCTTGTCACATCTATTACTCTGTTTTCTCCGTGTTTGACGCTCCCTGCACTTGAAGGACAGGGACATGGCTCAAAAAACACGACGCCTGCAGTACCTTCCACAGAACACAGCTAATCAAGCAAAGAGTTCAGAGAAACTAAGCGGGGTGTGAAATCTGGGGACTGCTAGAAGCCCAAACTGCTCCCTAACAGCTGCGCAGCCTCAGGCACATCACCTTTATCTGTCCCCTCATCGACAGAAGGAGGAAAACGTTCCTGTGCCTCCGAGCAATGCTTTGCTATCTACAGATTTATATTCTTCTGCATCGCTAAGTGAAGCATTTATCTGGCACCAACACCTTGTCAGTCCTAATCCAAGAATGTCTCTCATCACAAACGAATTTTGGTTATGACCAACGATGAGCCCGTAGCACAAAGACATTTCTTCATTGGGGAAAATAACCACGGGTCGTGTTCTGACTCGAGGATTTATCACTCAATTTAAGAAATCAAGGCTCAGCCCAATGCAATTACATTTGGAAGACAGCAAGAGGGAGCGAGCGCTGATGAGCACAACATATTTCTACAGAACGCCTCTTGTGACAGGGGCGATGTTCAGAGTCTGGAATTAGACAAAACAATTAGCAGGATGTGAAACCAAATCTCCAAGGCAGCTGGCAGAAATGATGCCATGTTGCTGCACAGAGAGCTCAGCTCAGAGACCAGCACAGGCCCAGCTCTCCAGTTCAAAACATGCCTGAGACACCCAAAAGGGTGTCACCTAAGCGCTTTCCACAAGTGCTTTCTGCTGCAGAGTGGACCAGCAGCGGTGCTGCCCCCTCAGCTGGGTACATCGAAAGGATGGGGTGTGCCCACACATCCCAAATCTCCACCTTCCCACGTGCAAAGGTGGCTCAGAGCATCACCCTGCGAGCAAATGTGTGTCTTAAGACAGGATCTAAACACGCTCCTTGTGTCCTCCAAGGAAAAAGCACCATGGATGGAAGCACCCTGTGGAAAAAAAGCACCGCAAAGACCTCCAGAGCCTGCCAGCGACTTGGGTTTGATACCTTATGTCTTCCTCGATCTTGGCCTGTGCCTCGAGATCAAATGGGTCGGCTGAATAGAGCCGGATCCTCTCCTGCTCCCGCCGGGCTCGGTCCTGCTGTTGCTCCAGCAACACCCTGGTGAATTTCTCTGCAGTAACAAGGAGATACAGAAATGCTTTTTACTGGAAATTACTCTTACAAATCAAGCTTTGGCACAGCCAACTCCTCTTCTTATGCCAGCATGCACTCAGGGGGAGACTCATCAGCACACACTAAAAAGGCTTCCTCTGAAGGCAGCACGGATGGACCTCAAAGGATCGGCAGCAAACTTTGAAACTCACAGAGATGAAAAGCGACTGGACAAAGCTCTTTCTCCTTGTGTCTGCTACCCAAACTTAGCACAATCGAACTCAATTTCTCTGGGCAAACATTTTTACATGGAATAAAAATGGAAAAAAACCCGCAAAGACAACAAACAACACTTAAAGAGCTGCCATTAAAACAGGAATTCATTCTTCTGCTGCAGCAAGAATTGCCTACACAATACTCCAAAACCACCCGGCTGCAAAACCAGCAGATAAACGAGACCAGCAGCAGAAGGCAGGACTGCAGAACTTGCACAATTCCAACGAGGAGATCAAGCGCACGTGGATTTTGAAAAAGCTTCAGACAGAGAGAGAGAAGTGAGATTTCACAGCTCTCGGTAAGAAGGCCCATCTACAAGAACAGATTGCAAAATCTATCGCGTTTTACACTCAGCAATCCCCAGTAAAATAACAGCCTGCAGATCCAGGAAAGAGCAAACGCAAAATTGCAAGGCATAAAAATGCTAAGGACAAACCTTACTTTAAACCCAGGCAACACAGGCAAAGACAGAGAGGTTACAAGCCCTGGAGGTGAATGCCTGCCACGGCAATCAAGAGATCCTCGGCGGGTCGCCTGCCTCACAAAGTCCAGCCACATGTTTTAAGATCACACTTTTTAGATCCCCACTGTTTGGACGGCCTCTGGCTATTTTTCTACTGCTTGGATGTGATCATGCCCATTCCCAAAAGGACCTGGCGATAAATTAAGTTCTGCAAACACAGAAGGTTGTGGGTTTGCTTCCAGAAACGCAGTTCCCATGAAAAAGTTCTCCGGCTCAAAGGCTGTCAGATGTTTGGAAAGGCATTGGAGTGGATTTTTGGTTTTTAAATTAGGCTTCTGTAGAGCAGGTGCCTTCTAAAGTGCTTGCTGTGCGTCCAGCACGGTCACATGGCAGCCAGAGCTGAACTGCATCTGTGCCCAAACACCGAGAGCAGCAGTACGGAACAAGAGCATTCCCAGATCTAACCACTTCCTTCCGACAGCCCACTGCTGCGATTTGGGGCTAAAAATGCACCTCTGATTTAAAATTTAATGTGCACAGCAAGACAAGGCAGGTCAGCAGATGAACCAGCTCTGGGCATCCTCAGCTTAACCTCTTGTTGTCCGTGCCAAGAGCAGCACACCTCCTCAGGGCGATGGGAAAAACTACGGATGCAGCGCCTGCAAGAAGCGTGAAGAAGCTTGAGAGCACTAAGGACGTGGTTTTCTCTGGATATGAACTAAAGTCAGGATTAAAAAATTAAATAGGCTGACTGCATCCATGCAAGTTCCTTTCCAGTTTCATTCAACAGAGAGAACTCCCTAGGGTGTGATATCATAAGTGGAAAAAAAGAAGTCTCTTGCTAGAAGCTCCTTCTCTTCATTCACTTCCTCAAACTCAACAGGATTTATTTCCAAACCAAACACCTTGCAGAGGTTTAGAAGCACGTCTGCTGATGCCCAAAACCTTACTCTGGTTTCATACTGAAAGGACACTGGAGGTCAAAGCTTTTGTCACAGGAAAAACAGCACCAGGCTTCAACTGCACCCAAAACGTGTGAACAGTCCCAACACTAACAGAAACTTAAGCATTTATGACTATTTCTATCAAAAGAGCTCCCTAAAGACATTATTTGCTTGTTCCTTTTAACGTTTGCTTCTGCAGCGGCTCACCACGAAGGGCAAGGTTGATTTCACAGCGCGCGGCTCTCTGCTGAGGTCTCGGGGGGCTCTGGTACGCAGCAAATGCAACACCAATACTAAAAATGTGCGTTCGGAGAGTCTTAGCACCAAAATCGGAGGCCAGGCCACTTGTGCTCCCAGAAACTCCAACTATCAGTGCATCTGGTATTTCCAAGTAGGGGACAGAGGATATCAAAGAAGCCAAGCAGGAGAAATGTGCCCAACTTGCCAGAAAGAGTCTTGTTAGAAGGAGAGGTGAACTCGGCCTTGAGGACTCCCAGCTGGCACCTTTTATCAGCATCATCAATGAGCTGGTGGCGACCAACCCAGCTAGTTAAAAACCCGCGGCTGCCTTTTCTTAGAACTGAGCTCAAACAGATTGAAAACCACCTCCCGCAGATGCAAAAAACTCAACTTACCGAGGTCTCCGCTGAGCAACGCCTCCGCCAAGGGCGGGTTGCGCTCCTTCAGCAGCGACAGCTCGTGGGGATTCGCGAGCAACATGTCCCGGAGCAGCGCCGGATTGTCCAAACCCTGAGGGAACGAAGGCGCGTCGGGAGGCGACGGGCGAAGCCGCTGTGCTGGCGGCTGCTGCTGCTGCTGCGTGGACGTCCCAGGAACCGCGATGCTGCTGAAGTCTATCCTCGGCAGGCCTCGAGGAGGGGAAAAAAAAAATAAATAGGAAGCGTCAGTGCACCACGTTTACAATTCTGCTTGAAAAACCCAGCGGAAAAACAGCGGGAAGGACGAGCTGCTCTTAATGCTACAGTATTAGACCGGATTCTGCGAACAGCAATTCGTGTCAGACGCACGGGCACGGACTCGGGTTACTGGGTTAGGAATGTAAGCACGTATTTATGTAACTGGTCTAGCCTCCTAGCTGGCCCATTTTTTTATCCCCTGAAATGCACTTACTGAAGCGCAGGCTAGGTATTTCCAGCTTCGCAAACGCGAGTACCACACGGAGGGATCGCAAGGCTAAACCCAGTGTCTCTGAATCCCTCGGATTAAAAAAAAAAAATGCAGAGGGGAAAAAGAAAAAAAGTCTAATTTCTGCAGACCTGCATTGCAGGTACTCATCCTCACAGCTGAGACAGGAGGGTGAAGTCCTCAAGCAACGCTCCCACGCCCTTCTCAGCCAGCAGAACTTTCTTTTCCAGTGGTATTTTGTAAGAGGGATTTGCTAGGAACTGCTGCAGAAGGCAGGACAGAGGAGCAGGGCTCCGCTCAGCTGTTATCAGGAGTCTTTTGCATGCATCCACAGTTGCGTAACTGGGTTTAAGATGCAGCTTCTCTGGGTATTTGCCACCGTACAGATTCAGAGCGTGCATCCCAACAGCCTTTCGACGTGTCTGCGCTGCAGCTGCACAGGCTGCAGAACCTCGCGCCTCCGCACCGAGACAGCGGGGAACCAGCGGTCGCATGAAAATTCACACGCTTTTACAAAATACTGCTGTTCTGAACCAGCTACCTTCCGCACTTTTTGTTTGCATTTCCCCAGAAGAACAGTAAAACAGTATTCCCTTCCTTGGGATACAAAAAAAAAACCCCCAAGCCCTTTAGGTAATTTTAAAAGCCCCCCACTTGATCCCTAGCATCCCTCCTTGCCAAGTGCTTTGCGTAGAGAGGGACTAAAGGAGATTGACAGGAGGCGGAGCTGGTGTTTGATAAATAAGGAGATCTTTGCATGCTCAGAGCAAAAGTTTGCCCCAAACCTTTCTCACCTGGGAATCGGATGGAGGGCCGTGGCTCTACGGTCTCCTTCTGTCGCAAAATCACCACGTCCCCATCTTTCAAGCCATAGGAGGCCAAAGATCTGTTGTTGTCAGTGAGAGGCCGCTCCGCATAGACAATCTGTTCGTGGAGAGAGCGCAATGGAAAACACCACACGTGACCAAGCAGGTGACATCTTGGGGGGGTTTTTAATTATTTTTTTTTCAGGAAAGCATTCCAGTAAATGCTCTGGACCCCGCTCAAGCTTCAGAAGGGAAGGTGTGCAATTCTCACCAGGCACCTCTGCCTCGGGCACAGAAAGACCTCAACACGTCAGCGGTTGAACAACGACACAGAGTTGGTCTTGGCGAAACCCAGCAGCTCGCAGAAGGGCTGGCCTCTTAATTAAAGGCCAGGATTATTAAAGGAAAGCAAGCCTTGCACCAGGGCTCTCTGCCACGCGCTTCCAAAATCCGATCTCTACGATTGCACAAGTCACAGCCGTCTTGTACAGCGTTACCTCCCCCACGTCAGCACCCGCTGACCAAGGACCGACCGCACACGCGCAGGATCTGGGTAGATCCGGGGGTGATCCAGTCCAGTATCTATGATCCCTGCCTTTTCCCACAACACAGTTCTCCAGAATAACCAGTTTTACAGGGAGCTCGGTGCTTAGCTCAGTGACTTCCCATTCACTTCAGTGACGTAACTCGACCCAGACTCAAAGGTTCAGCACCCAAAGACACCGCTCCCGAGACTGCAATCACTCTGTGACAGGGAATTAACTTCTTTTGGACTATAGGACGTAAAGGTACCTCATTTTCTATTAAGATAATCTGATTTAACGAGAGATCCGTAGATTAAACAGAAAAACATACCAAGATAAAAATGAATAATCACCATGGGAACATTTCTATTCCCATTAGATCCATAATACCTACGGACACACGGGAAAGCAAGAAAAATGAAATAAAGATGTGAAAAGTTCCCAGAAAGAGTATCTGTTAAACACCGAGGTTTCTGTGTCTTCATCAGAGCACAACGAGACTGGGCAGATCGGTTCAACAGGCTCCTACCCCTGGGCAGGAGGCCAAAGCAAGAAGAGCTGGAGAAGAGAACTCGGCCGAAACCCCTCTGGCACGCTGTGGAATTTCACGTTTCGCACCCCGTTTAGCCGGACCGCATCTCTCCGGGTCTGGAAAAGGCTGGTTCAGCAACAACAGGTTTGGCACAGGTCGGGACTGGCAGAGCCGCGTGGGAGAAGCTTTCACAGCGCTCGTGTGGATGGGCTACGGCTCTACCCGACGCTATCGCAAGTAGCGCATCCGCAAAAAATGATCAAAAAAACCCCTCACCCCAATTACTACGAGTCTTAAAAGTCGGGAATAAGCCACGGACTCTCATTGCTTTGCTCCAGCAACTCGGAAATGTTACACAGGTTCTCACTAACACACTCTAACAGCAGAGATCCACCGGCCGCAGCGGTGCTGAAGGCAAGACAGAAAAAACCAAAAAAATCACAGGGATCACATGCAACAGCAATGGGAGTCACCATAATTAGAGACACACAAGCAATGAGAAACAAGCACGAGCTTCCTACCTTCTCATTAACGACACACTTCACAGCCTCAGCAGTATTGCACCAGGCTAGGTCCCTTCCAAAGCCAACCCGGGGCTGTTTGCAAGCTATATTAAGGTGCACAGTCTCTACTCTGATAGTTTGCAAGACTAATCCTGCATAATTAAGGTTAGCTGGTGACGGGAAGAGTCCCGATGCGTCCTCTCACGTTTCCAGTCGTGTCCCTCCCGGCCTGACTCCGTAACGCTGCTGCCCGCAGAGAAAGGAAGCCTGTAGGAAATCCCAGCTACACACACAAACCTTAAATGGCAGCTTCCCTGCACAGACACTCCGGAAAAGACAAGTTAATCAGTTTAAGCAAGGTTTTACGTCTGTCATCTTGCTGGGATTGGATTTAGGAGAATTCGGCCTTAACACCTCAGACAACGAATTAAGCGCCCGGCACTCACGCTACAGCCATCAGTAGCGCGGCTTAACGTGCTTCTGACCCACCCTGCTCTGCTGTTACACAAACTGATCTCAGTTTGCTGTGTTTTGACCACCTGGTTTGTAGTGTGTTTTTGCAGGCTGGCCAGGCTGAACACGGGCTCTTCTGGAGGTGACCTGGGCAGGGACTCACACAGCGGTACCCCATGACGGTTGGGTTTTGTGCGACGCCGTAGGGTAGGAGCAAGGAATCCTGATCAAGAGCACCAGACACCACCAGCAACCATAAATCAACCCAAAGCCAGAGCCTGGTACATCTTCCTGTGCAAGGCCAAGGGCAGGAGATGTGCGACGTGCAATGAAAGAGAAACGAAGGAAATAACGGTGCTGCCAGAAGGACTCGGTTCTGCCGAGAGCCCACCCGTCACCTCTCCAGAAAAGGCGCCGCCCTGATGCAGAGAGGAAAATGCCGTGAGCCAAATTATCTCTCCTCTCCTCCCAGCTCCTCTTATCACCACAGCCCCACAGCAGAATCCCCCTTATCTCAGGCAACCCTCCTGTCTTGAGGCCACAGCCACCTCTCGGAAACCTCGCAGCCCCCACCTCAAACCGCAGCACCCAGAATTAATCGCACAAACCAGCAGAGAACAAGACCGGGATTAACCCTCCTCCACACACGGCCGTGGGTCGCTCTGCCCTACGCAAGCCCGACTGTTAAATTCACCCTCTCTTTCGTGCCGACGTGACATCTTCGATGTGACGTACACATTGGGCATTGAAAAACAGCAGGAAACCACCAAGTTTGGCAAAAGTAATACTATCCATTTGTGGAAGATGGTTTAAGCACGCAAAATCCTTCTACGCAGCGAGCTGCTTCACTGACAGCTTGTACTTTTATAACTTTCTCCCCACGGAGTTCCTCAAAACACTTTGCAAACACTGGGCAGAAACGGTAGAGAAAGGAACAAAAAAGACCTGGTTAGGAAACGTGAAAAGAAGCGAAGCGAGATGATGCAGAAATGGCAGATGGGTGAGCAGAAGGAAAGCAGAGGTGGCTGCAAAAAGCACAGCGCGGATCCCTGCTATCTGCGGCTGAGAGAAACGCAGAACTCCGCAGCAAAGGAAGGGAACTCCCGGCAAATGCAAGCAGAAAAGTCCGTGACCCCTCATTATCTCAAAATAGACCCAGAGCTGGCAGGTTACTGTGACGCAAAGGGGACAAAGCTGACAACGAGGAGTTTACACTCCACGCGCCGGGAGATATCAAAGCCACCGAGTGCTCACAGAGTCCCACGCGGAGCGGTTGTCCCCGATACCGGCTGTGAATTTGGGCGCCTCACTGGTGGCTGCGACACACGTGGGGGGTTTGCTGGAGCACAGCAGAGAGGAACCTTTACACGAGGTGGTTTCTCTCTACCTACCAAAAACTGAGTTTCTCCCTCCAGAAAGAAAATCCACCTCACCTCGACTTTCTCGCTCTGCTTTGGAGATCACTTCCCTCTCAAAATCAATCTCTCATTCCAAAATAAAAGGCTCATCAAAGCAAAAGGCTGCAGGCAAAGCATCGGGAACCTGCTCGGCGAGGGAACACGTCCACCCCAACGGCTGCCGGTTCAGCAGTTTTTCCATCTCTGACTAGCATTGACTTGACTGGAAAAAACACTTTATTAATTTACACTCGGGACGCACAAGCGAATCGCCACAAAACTCCACAAACTCTGCCAGGTGCGGCCAGCGCCCTGAAGAAAGGAGCTGACATGGCCCCGTCCAGCAATGCGTCGCCCCGCTGGTAAACAGGCAGGAACTGCCAAAGGGGAAAAAAAAAAAAGCAAGACTGAACCCAAAACAATGAGTAAAGCCAGACGGACAAGAGCCGCCCCCACGCCACAGCCTGCCTCATGTCTTGGCACGCTCGAGGCAAACAAGCCCTGAATTTGGGCTGGAGGGGGATCTTTGCTGGGGGAAACCAGGTAGATCCCCGCACCTGTATGAAAATAAAGGAGAAAAAAGCCTCAATTTGCCCTTTCTAGCCCAGACGCAGGCAGGTATTTAACATGACATATAAACCCCTTGCCGAACACTTCAACCTCCTTCCCTGGGGTTTGAGGAGGCCACCGGCCACCAACTTCCCCGCTCTCCGACTCCCATCCCTCTCAATCCAAATTTTTCACTAAAACGCCAAATTCCTCTGAAAACTCAACGGAAAAAACCATTTTCTCCTCCCTCGTGGCTCCACAGCGGGAGGAGACCAAGCCTGTCCCAGGGGGACCCTGGCGAGACATGGGCTCCTCAGGGACCCGGAGCCCCCTCCCGATGGGAAGAGAAGGATTTTGAGGGGAAAAGAGTCGGTTTTCCCCCCAAACCCTTAAAGTCAGCGCGGGGAGATACACCTTCCCCCCCAAATAACCCCCGACCTCCGGGATCCGGCGGGGCGGAGGCCCGGGGGCTGAAGAGGGGACGCAGAGCCCGGGAGGGGACACACACAGCCCTTCCCAGCCCAGGAAGCCCAACCCTGAGGGCGTGTGAGGGGGGTAACGGCCGGTCCCTCCCTCCCCCGGTCCTCAGGCGGGGCGGGAGAGGGCGGAGGGGGGGGCCCGTCCTCGGGCAGGGCCTGACCTGGCTCTCGGCCGCCGGGATACCGGACTCCAGCTCGCAGAGAGCCCGGAAGTTTTGCAGTTCGAAGTCGGCGTCCACCTGGAGGGAGAAGGTGAGCTCGCTGCGGTCGCGGCGCAGGCAGAACACGGTGAGCAGCATGGCCGCCCCGCCGCCGCCGCCGGCCCCGCCAACTGCCGCCGCCGCCGTCAAGCGCCGCCGTCGCAAAGCGCCCGCCCCGCCAGGTCACGGGCCGACTGTCAATCAGGGGCGCTCGGCCAATCAGGGGGCGCCGGGCGTGGAGGGGCGGCTCCCTCTCGCCGAGGGGACGCCGGGGGCGGGGCCTGGGCCCCAAGGGGGGGGGCCTGCGCCCCGGCCCCCCAAAGCCGCCCCCCCCGCCCCGTCCCCACCCCCCGGGTCCCTTCAGCGCCTCCGACCCCGCGGCCCCCGGGTGGGGATGGGGGAAACGCCAGCGCCTTCTTCCTCAGCTTCTGCCCCCAAACCGCCCCCGCGCACCCCAAAAGCTCCGTCCCCCACCCCCTCTGGCTCCTCTGCTTCGCCCCCGGGTTTTGGGATCATGTCTTCCGGCTGCTTTTTCCTCCCCAGACCCCTCAGCTGCATTCTGGGGTGCTCCAAGGCCCCCTGGGGAGCCTTCAGGGGTGCCCCTGAACCCAGCCGTTTGCTTCTGGGAGCAGAGCAGGGCTTCCGAGGTGCCCTCAGCCTTCCTCAGCGTGCCTTTGGTGACACCCCACACCCCCCCGGGCGCTTTCGAGGTGCCTCAAATCCCTCCTCACACCCCAGACCCCCCCTTTCGCCTTTTGCCGCACTCTGGCCTCAGCCCAGTCCCTCACAGCCCACCCCAGAGAACACCCTGAGCTGGCGAGAAAGCCCCACGCAGTGAATTCACTTATTTCAATCCAGGGCGAGAGGAACGAGACTTTATTTTCAAAAAGGGGAGTTAACCTCGAATCAAAACCATTCCAACAGTGCAGCGAGACAAACACCAGAGGCATCACCATTCCAAGCTCGCAGACACTCCGGCGATAGATTCCCCCCCCGAATTTCATTTTCTTTCCTGTGAATTGCCCCACGCGTCCAAATAAAAAAGGCCAACCGCAAATCCACAGCGTGTCTGGCACCTACCAGTCCTCACCCGAGGGTCCCTGCCTGTGCCAGGGAAAAGGCTCTTCCTCCCGCAGGGAGCTCAGTCGGATTTCTCCTTCTCCTTCATGTGCAGGAAGACGATGCTGAACATGAAGAGGCCGACCATCATGGAGAAGGCGCCGGCGTAGTAGGGGTACGCCGAGGGGATGAACCGTTCGTACTGCGTGTGCTGGAGGGGACGCACGGACACCTGGGAAGGGAAACGCCGTGAGTCGGGCAGCCCCGGCACCCTTCCCTCCACGGGGATAATCCCACCGCGTTTACCTGGGTAGAGGAGTAGAGGTGGGTGTAACCCAGGCGGTTGTAATCCACTTTAAACTGGAACACTCCATAGACGTCCGGCAGCTTGAACCGCACGCTGTATTTGCCGCCTGAGAACGAGAGAGCGGCGACGTTCAGGTCTCACCGCGACGACGTGGCGTGAACACCCCTGCAGCGGGGGGAACCTACCGTTCCTCTTCAGGAAGGTCCGCACGAAGGGATCGATGCGGACGAACTCCAGCTGAATATCGTCTCCGTCGAAGGGGACCCACTTGCCGTCAGAAAGCTTCTCGATCACGATGCTGTACTCCTGGGACGGACCCGCAACACACAAAGTGAACGAGCCAGGCCCAAAACCAAACCTTGATCCATTCCGCGTTCAGATTTTGCCCTGCTTCCTCTCCTCCGGGCTCCGAGCCGGCAGCCTTACCACAAGGTCGGTGACGGTGTAGGCGTTGGGAGGCGCGAGTTCCCCCACGCGGTGGTGGGACACGGCTCCGACGCGCAGCACACCCTCCTCCTTGAACACCCAGCGGGACAAGGCAACAGCCAGCTCGTAATTCCCCGTCTGCGAGTACCTGCGGATGAAGGGAGGCTGAGAAGGCACTTCAAGAAAACACCCCATAAGCCAAAACCAAACCACGAATAGAAGTGAAAGCCTCAAAAAGCTAGCTGGGGTTAAAGAAGGGAATTGCTTCCCAAGGCACTTAGTTCCACAAGGCCAAAGAAACGTGTCACCCCTGGTTTAATTCAACCTTCCTGCTGTTTCCCATAACACGGATATTTGTTGCCTGTTTCCCAGGACTTTCCTCACCGCACTGCTCCCCAGATCTCCCTCAGCCGGGGACGCCAGGCAGCCGCCGTACCTCTTGGAGCCGGGGGTAGCTTTCTGCACGGCGGAATTGAAGAAGGCGTCGCTAAAGAAATCCAAGGAGCCGCTGAAAACAACGCGGGCGTTGTTCCGGGCTTGGAGTCCTGCGATCAGAAGGGTGTTCTTCCCCACCGCGTGCGGGTACTGAAAAGGGAACGTGTTCAGAAGGGCGTTTATTCGGGATGATCGAAGGAGAGTTAATCTCCGGTTTGCTGCGGGGTGGAACAGGCTGACTGCAGCCAGCACAGCCTGCAGTTAAGCAGACACCGAGATGCTCAGAATAGCCAGTAACGGGATTCCCAGCGTTTTGCTCCCGCCCTCTCCAACCGGAATGAACCCGGGAGATAAACTTTGATCTAGGCTGGCCGTTCTTCCAAAGCTTCCCTCACGCCGGATGTTTTCCCACCAACAAAAAAGAGGAAGATTCCCAGGGCAATGTTGGGAAGTGAACAGCCTGACCCTTCCAAAACTGATCAGGAGATGAAACTCTTGAGGATTTTTTCCCCCAGGTGATTAAATTTGAGGGACTTGACCATAGAAGTGCAGCCGAAAAGAGGAGAAAAAGTAATGGAGCGTACCTGAGTAATGGGCTTATCTGGGAAGAAGGAGTAAGAGGTCGAAGAGCCAGTCAGGATGTCCAGCACCAGCGGGTTGTCGGGATCAGCCACCATCCTTGTGGGGAGAGGCACGGTGAGCAGTTTGAAGACACCCCCAGGATCCCCACGTCCAGAGGAATACGCAGCCGCGCCAACTCCCAAGCTCGCACACACCAAGAAATGAAATATTTCCTCAAGGTACGCAGCCAAGCTTTGCTAATTTATGTTAAGAAGCATTCCTAACTCAACAAGTAGGCCGCTTCAGCAATTTTTCTTTTTATCCTTACCCAAAAATCAAGCGGGATTGCTCACGCTCCCCTTGCAGCAACACCAGAACTTTCGCTCTGCTTCCCCAGTCACCACCATGTCACCCCCTTCCCCGTGCCGCAGGGCGCTCACCCTACTCCTCGGAAAAGGATGGGGTTCAGTGCCGCCTTCCCCACGATGGTGGGGGCCTTCAGGAGATTCTCGGTGTCCGCCACGATGAGCGTGTGCTGGGAGAAACGAGAGAGATCGGCGTGAACACACCGCAGGAGGGGGCGGGTCGGCGTTTGTTGGGTTCTAACAGCAAGGAAGGAACAGCTTCTCTGGTGATTTGGAGGTTTAACTTTGGTTTTACAGACAAAGAAAACTGAGCAGCTCTTGGATGAAGTTACAATTCAATTAAAAAGCATTTTTTGGTTTAATTATGATCAAATTAAATTAGTACTGATACACAAGGAAACGTAAACCACCTTTGGATAAAGGTAGCAATATCTACAGTATTTTATTTCCCCATATTAAGCAACTTTCATTCTTAAAATAGGACAACATCCACGCACTGCTTCGACTGTTTAACTGAAATAAAACCCAGCAAAATGTATTTAGTTCAGACTTAAACATAGGCTTTAATAAGCCCTGTTTGACACTAGAAGGGGAAGAAAAACCATAGAAATGTGCCTAATTCCATACTCACCTCTGGGACCAAAAATCTTCCTTCCCACACCCACTGCGCTCAGTGTCTGACGCGTTTTACCCACAGGTCAAATTCCCCCCACCCCTCAGAACGGTTCAAAACCGCCGTGAACAGCGCGGTGTGACTGCCCAGGGTACGGCGACAACTGGAACCTCCTCAAGGTAGGAGAAAGATCAACCCCAAAAAATTCATAAAGAAGGATTTGAGGGCAGAGATCCTGACTGCACACAGTTTCGCGGGGTTACGTCACGCCGTCGAGCAGAACTATTTATGGCTTTCTTGGGAGGAAGCCGAGAAAATGGAGAATGGATGGAAGCAAAAAGGGAAAGCGAGGACAAGACGACTCACCCCCACATCTTTACACCTAAGTTGTCATTAACAAAACTCAAAGGGCGCAGGTAAATTGATTTACCTGCCCAGGGTCAGATATATCGTAGTTGTGGTGGTCGATGACAGCTGTCCTCTCCTCATCAAACTCGATCCCGCACTCGCTGCCCAGCTCTCGCAGAGGGTCACCTGGAAGGACAAAAGGGATTCTCTGCTCTGTGATATATTCTGGATGCGACGCCGGTCCCAGCGCTCAAAATAAAAAAGCAAACTCAGCATCAAATCATGCATTCGGCACCCCACGAGCCAAACCCCAGGAGCAACACAAGCTCCCCCAGCTAAATTCCCACTCAAAATGCCAATAAAGGGGTATCTATCCCCCATTTCCTTATAGCACAAGCCTTGAGGTTCACAAGAAACTGTGTCTTCTTGCCAGCTTTGTTGCAGGAACTCAGAGAAGGATGAAGGAACTGTTTGCTCCTGCAGAGCATAAGCAACATAGGTGCCTGCGGCAAGAATTTGCTCTGCACTTACCGATGTCTGAGCTAGCGGCGACAAGGACGCTGCCGCCGCCGTCGATGAAAGCAGTAATAGTCTCCACATTGATGTTTCCACCAAAATCTGAAAGCACACACCAGAAACTCATTACTAGTTCTCAGAAATAATACCACAGCAGACTTAAACCACAGCAAAACATCAAATGATTTTTATTGTGGCTGAAAGAACCACTGTGAAAGGTCTGGAAGCAGCCAGCTTGCTACCAGGTGCAAGACACAAAGGATAACATCTGAAGTGCAAGAATTAATTAAAATTCACAAAACAGTTGGAAAACTCCTTCCAAAAACGCCACCAGAGTTTTCCCCTCCTGTGTTTACCTTCTATGGACGGCGAGAAGATGATCAAGTTGTCATACAGAAATTCTCCATATTTTATCAGCGACAGGCCAGCGTCATCCGCCGTCCGGAAAGTGAGATCGAAGCCCCTGTCTGCAGCCACAAGGCAAAACTGACAACTGTCACAGCTCACAAAATCGACAGATGGAGCAGTAAAGCAGCATCACGATGCTGGGTTTTATTGTCCCAATGAACAGCAGTGTTCTGGAAAAAGTGGCTTAGGGGCTTTCTAGGAGCACCACCAGGGTGTTCCTGTGTATGACCAAGGGGGATCAACCCCCCGAAGAGCCCCTTTGTTGGCTCCCATTGTGCCCTGTTGGCACCCACAGAGTGGGGACCAACACTGCAGGAGACACGAAACACAGGCACAGCTGGGGAAACAACCCTCACAGTCTTCCTCAGCCCGCCCAGGGGACTCCAAACACTCTGTTTGCCCCCAGGGAGCCCCAAGATAACCCCCTCACCCTCTGTGTCCTCCCTCAGCCCGCCCAGGGGACCCCAAACACTCCGTTCGCCCCCAGGGAGCCCCAAACAACCCCCTCACCCTCTGTGTCCTCCCTCAGCCCGGCCGGGGACCGCAGCCGCCCACCCTCAGCCCTAGGGAACCCCAACCTCCTCCTTCAGTCTGACCAGGAGACTCCACCCGCCCCCTCTCGCTCCCAGAGGGCCCCAATCTCCTCCCTCAGCCCGGCCGGGGGACCCCAAACACTCCCTGGCCCCCGTCTCCTCCCTCAGCCCGGCCGGGGGACCCCAAACACCCCCTGGCCCCCGTCTCCTCCCTCAGCCCGGCCTGGGGACCCCGGCCGCCCCCCCCGAGCCTTACCCGCCAGGCTGCGGAAGAAGAGAGAGTGCGTGTCCCGCAGGTTGCCGTTCTCCAGCAGCACCAGGGTGCGGGGCGCGCCCCCCGCCCCGACGGCCGCCGCCGCCGCCGCCAGCAGCCACCACAGCCCCAGCGCGGCCGCCGCCATCCCGCTCGCCGGCGCCAACCTGCCCCGGAAGGGGGCGGGCGAGGCCGGCCAATCGGCGCCAGGCGCCGCGCCACCCAATCAGCGGCGGACAGCTCCTCGCCGCCGGCCAATCAGCGAGCCAACGCCGCCGCGACCCCTACGCGGCCACCGTAGCGCCGCTGAGGGTTCGCTCCCTCAGTTAGAGCTGATAACACCAAGGTCGCGGGTTCGATCCCCGTTGGGTCCGCACGGGTTGCCTGATCTAGTTGAGAGGCGTCCCTGCCCATGGCAGGGAGGTTGGATTAAATGATCTCTAAGGTCCTTTCCAGCCTCGACCATTCTGTGATTCTATGAAAGGCCTCAGAAAAAGACCTCGGAACGGCGCTGTCTCGCTGGTTTATTGCAGCAGAGGAAGGGGAAAAGGGGGGGTACAGGGCGCGAGAGAACATGGTGACTGCAATGCCCCTCACCCGTGTGCAGAGCAAGAGCGTTTTGGTGCAAAACCACAGAGACTCGGGCTCTTCTTGCCTTGCAGCTGCAGAGTCAGAGGGGGCGGCTGCCGGGGCTGGATTTGCCCTTTTTGCGCTTGGTGGTGGCCGGCGAGTCAAAGGCGAGGGCCTGGAGGCGGAAGGGCCGGGGCAGGGGCGCGGCCAAGGGGCCGCTGCGAGCCCCCGCTGGCCCCCAGGCAGCTGCGAGGGGAGAGAGAGGGGCGGCGCTGGTCGGCCGGCCTCACAGGGCGCCAAAACAACCGCCCCGTCCTGGGAAATACCCTTGTCGAGGGGTGTTTCCCTCCACTTGTCGTGGAGGGAGCCGAACCAAATATGGGGTCCCTCAAAAAAAAAAAAAAAAGGAAAACAAAGGTGGACAAGGGGAAAGGGATTTTTTTTTACCTTGGTTCTCTGGAGGGTTGGGGTGGAGGATCTGGCTCGTTCGCCTGGGTCGGAAGTAGTTGCTGGCGATGGTCTCGCTGTCGCTCCTGTTGAGCACCAGCTTGTAGCGGTCTTCCTTGGGCTGGAAGCGGAAAACGCCATCAGTGGCGCCAGAGTCTGCACCAGCCCAAGGGTTACGGCTCAAAACATGGCAAAAAGCAGTAAAATACTGTAGAGAAGGGAGGAGAGGCGTACCGTTTGCTCTCTGCTCTCGGCTGAAGGGGTCTTTTGGGCGGGTTTGGGCTGCGGCAGGTCTGGAACTGCTGTGGGAAGAGCCAGCATTAAAGGATGGTTCTCTCCAAAACAATTAACGCCGTCCTGACTGCGCTCCCCGATCCCCAACGCCACTGCCGTGACCGCGCTCACAGAGACTCCCAAAGGATCCACCCTGTGCTTCATGTGATATGTTATTCAAATTTTCCAGACAAACTTTCTGTACATGAAAGATTTGACGAGCGGGCGCAGCCCGAACGCGACCTGCCGAGCCCAGGTGCAGCCACACGCCGGCGGCACCGCTGAGACACCCCTCTCACCTGCGGGCAGGCGGGTTTTTTGAATGACAGGCTCTGGAATTTTCCAGCAACCGGTTTCCTCGTCCCAGACGGATTCGCATTTGATCTTCTCCAGGTTGCTGTAGTTGCAGTCCCGGCGGATGAGAGGCTGCACCCGGTCCAGCAGCTGCTGGAAGAGCAGCAGGTCTCGCTCAAGGCGGCGGATGGTGCCGAGGTAATCGATCTTTTCCAGCTCAAACTCCGACTGCAGATCTTTGATTTCGGTCTCGGCGGCCCGCAGCTGGGACGTAAAAACTAAGTAAGTTGTTGGGATTATAAAACGGAAGGACTGATGGTTTCTCAAGAGGACAGGGACTCCTCAGGCAGAAGGGTGGTAAAACCACCCGCAAAAGCTTCAAATATTTGGGAAGATTTCTAACATATAGTTAAGAATTGGGATGAGATTCGCGCAGAGAGGTTACTCCATGCCCGTTTTAATGACATTTCTCCAAAGCGCGGAGTCTTCGCGTGGACCCGTGGCAGGTACGTCCTCCTATAGGCCCCTCACAGCAGTTGCTGGGCAGATTTCAGAGAAAGTGCTGGGCGTTTCCCCTGTCTAGGGAACACCCAGGAAGTTGGCTGGTGGCCAGCGGGAGGGCGAAATGGCTTTGATTGACCTCACATTTATTGGCATAGTTGGCAGGATGGTATCGATGGAGAGAGCTACGGTGGCACGGCAGCACCCACAAGAACCGAGGTGTAGGAGGAGTTAAGGAAAACTCATGGGGCCAACCAGGTGCTTATGAGCAAGCAGTTAACCCTCAGGATCTTGAAAAGGAATTTCTCTGTGTAGAGTTAGAAAATCGTAGTTTAAGATTGAAACTGAAGCAAGAAAGGGAGCGGACACGTCTGTTGGAAGAGAGAATTGAATTAAAGCTGGCACAAGTGAAAAGACCCCTCGTTATTTCCTCCGAACCACAGGGTGGAAACCTGCGGATCCCCCTGGTTTGGGACGCCAGGCTTCGCGTATTTTTAAGTGACGATGAAGTGTCCGGTTTCTGGGGTCTGGCAGTGTTTCTGACTGATGGACCGGCAGGTGATCAGTCGGTAACGTCCTGCGTGGTGTTTTGGGCTGGGGATATTGACCCCAGAGAAAGAGGGGAGCCTGTTATTAAAGGAGTTATCTGAGTTAAGTGAGGGAATTCAAAAGACCCCTGCCCAAGACCACCAGGAGGCACTGCGAAGGCATCAAGAGGAGGAGCTGCTGACCCTTGGAGCCGAGTGCCTTTTCGGGATAGCTCATGGGTATGTGCAGGCGTCTAATGAATACGGAACTTTTACTGCACATAACCAAGGTTGCTGCATCGTTCAGGCGTGCACGTTTTCAGAGGAAAATATTCTCCCGTGCACCCAGCACTGAATAAACTTTATAACCTTCTGGGTTACAGAGTTATTCCGCATGTCAGTGGGACTCCTGGAAGGGAATGGGATGAGTCAGGATGCCCCGAGGGTAACAGCTTCCCCTGTTCCCTTCGAGAGGACAATTAACCCACTCGCGCCTCTGTGGTGGGGAGCGGCTGCATTTTAATCACACGTGTGGGTTTTATCGAGAATGGGTGCACTCCTTACAGGACCTTAAGTTGATGTTAATGCGTCCAGTGCTGACGAACTCTCAGAAGTTTGTAACTTCAATGAAAAAGGTGCAATACATCTTTAATAACCTAAATACAGTGAGTTCTTAATGTGTGGATTTAGGACCGCACAGAGATTTTTTGGAAGCTTACCTGATTCTGCCTCCTTAGAAAACTGATCTTGAAGCACGCTTAAAATTTAAGAGCATTGATTTTTATTTTATTTTTTCCCCCCCTGAAAACTTTTCACAGTGTAATTTCCTCCTGGAGCCCAGGCGTGCTCTCTGGGGTGACGGGGAGCGGAGGAAGCTGTGCAGTGACGGTGCAGGTCAGCAGAGGGAGTCGCATCCTCTCCCGTCACCTGTGCTGCTGCACAAGGAGAGCGGCCTCTGTCATGGGCGGGCTTTGGGGTTTCAACAACTTAATTCACCACCCTGAGGGCTGCTGCATCTGATATTTCATAAAAATACAGGCCAACAAGCTTGAAGGCACTAGCACAGGCACGCGTGTGATGCAGCTGGAGTCATTCTCTAAACACGCTGCCCTAGAACACCTCCTGGACCTAAAACCCACCACAACAGGTATGCAGAGGAGGAAAGAGATGCTCCCTAAATCTTCAGCAGGGAGCTGCTCACCTTCTTCTGCATCTTCTCCAGAAGCTTGCTCTTGGCTCGAACCTCCTCCTGGATGGAGTCGTAGACGTTCAGCAGAACCCACTCGCTGCTGTCCTCGTTCGATTGCTGCAGCGCGCTCACCAGCTGCATCCTCCGCTCGTCCGCGTATTTTTTCCGGCGTTTATGCTTTTCTTGGAGGTCCTTGTTTTCGGCCTGCTCCCCTCCCACCACCTGTCGCTCCAGCATCTGCAGCCTGGAAAAAGCAAACGTTTCTCTTAGCTCAGCATTACTGTGTAGGTGTGGAGGATCCGCATCCTTACCTGAACTTTTGGGAAGACATGGTACAGAAAATAGTGATTTCTGACCAGATCTGCCCTGAGCAATCATGGCAAATTCTACTTTTATTAACAGTTTCTGTCATAGGTACTCCTGCGGACCCAAGGCAAAGGTTGTGTTACTCTGAGCACCTCTGGTGACAAATACCATCTGGAAATCTGTATCTATGCTCACAGGTTTCTTTTTAAAAACCCCGTTTTGCAAAATTTGTATTTCTTATTGAAATATATACTGAATGTATTCTTTCAATCCTTATTTCATGTTTTGAAAGACTCAAAACAAGCGTACAAGGTGACAGAAGTTTTAAATGGTGGATATGGCAGTGGTACGGCTGGAAGCCACAATACAATTTTTTGGAGGGCAGTATCAGCCAGGGCTGATGACTTGGGCAATCTTCAGTGCTGGTGCAGACCCATAGTTGAATTTGAGCTCCCCTTGTGCCCACGCCGCATGGCCCCGTACGCTCCGACACGGAAATAAAGCCGTGCTCCAGAGCTGTTGGCTTTGTCTGCCCGGACACCTGCAGCCGAGCAGATCGCTCAAGTCTCAAACCGGAGAAAAACCCACCGCTGAGAAAATGAAGAGGCTGTTAACAGCCTCTTCATTATCTTCAAAGCCAGCCAAAAGAGCTCATTCTCCACCAGAGATGACCTGTATCCCGTCGTACCGCACTTGCCGAGTTAGCCCTCGGTTTCGTTTGCTTGATGTGTGGTGGAATCCTCGCTCTGCTGAGCGAGTATCCGAGATCTCACAGGCGCCCTGATGGGTAAAGCTTTCAACAGGAGGCTTTGAAAATCCCCGTGCCTGCAGAACCAAATCCTCCTGCCTAATCTGCAGACAACTTTGCTTTTAACAATGTAATCAGAAGAGTGTCTTCCCTGTGTTTGTCACAAAGAGGAGCACCACAATAGGATTATTAAGATTACAGTAGAAACGAATGGTTTCTTTGGAGACCTCTCCGTTAATAGATGGAATTGCCCACAAATTGCAGGCACTGCTATTCTAGATTTCTTAATAGCTCTTTTTTCAGCCAGGAGTGGCCCAACAGAGCGAGCATGTGCCACAGGAGCTCACAGTAAAGCTGAAAGACCAGTTAAAAACACAGAATTTTTCAGAATCACACTCCATCATCCACAATGTATCTTACGTTGAGCATTTCTAATTTTAGTGGTATTCCACACGATGAAGTAAAAGAGAATTGGCAGAATGTGCTTCAAGTGGCTATTTCGGCAACAGCCCGGGAAGCCCTCACATCCCAGCCCTGTGCTCCAGGCCCGGGGTTGAACACTGCCCCTAAAATGCAATTATTGGGATATTTTGACGTGAGTTCTGGCTGACGCCTTGCAAACACCATCAGATGCCTGAGTGCCCTTCCAGAACCATTTTTAAGAGGAAAAGGAGGCCGCCTCCATAACCTGCTGGGCACTTAAACTGTCAGTGACTGCCAGACTCAACTGCATAAATTTCTCATAAATTATACCTGCAAAAAAAGGCAGAGATGGAAGAGACATCCCTGCCAACAGATCTAGGCAGGATTTGTTATCAGGAAGGCACACTTTTTTGCACGCACGTCTGCCGACACACACGTCCCCAGATTTTTCTCTCATAATTCTGGCACTTGGCATCACTGAACGCTGCAGCTAAGAGCTATTTATCTGCCCAGATAGGACAAAGTTAATTTGGGGGTAAAGAACACGCGTCTGTCTAGTTTTTGCACTGCGCCGAACTAACAGTTGAAGCTTGCCAGTTTTAATACTGGGGAAGAACAGGGCTGCTTTGTGCCTGTGTGTGCTGTGAGCAGTGCCCAGGAGTGGGCGGTTTGCAGGAGCGGCGGCGGGCACTGACCTGGCGAGCACCTGCTGCTGGTCTGCGGGCAGCGAAATCCCCTCTGCAGTGACAGTCACCTGTGCTCCTGCGTTCCCTCTGTCCCCCCCGCCAGCTGGGTCCTGAGGGCAAAAGGAAATCAAAGGCCATGGCTTTGAAAAGATGCAGCGTAAGTACTGGGATAGGTGAAGCAGGATGCTACCCACTTGGGTTTATTCAACCCAGAGGGGAAAAGTAGCCCAAAGGGTACCTGGGCTGGTGTTGGTTCTTCTGCTGCAGCAACCCTCAAAGGTTTCTCGTCAGTAGTTTCAGCCCTCATGGCAGCTGAAAGGAGGAAATACCCACAATGTCAGCAACAAGCTCTGTAAAATTAGAGCATAAATCCGTGAAAACATCACACAAGGCTAAAAGCTATGTGTCTGGAAGGAAAAGGTCTGTTATTTATGCTTGTGAGTAAAAGCCATCAAAGACCCAGAGGGAACATCAGATAAGCAATGCGGATTTTAAAGGGTTGGGAGAGCCTGTGTCCTCATGTTCGCGCACAAATAATCAGTTTCAGAGACCAGGGGGTGCGTATTTTTAACCAGAGGCAGGGAGTGGGGGAAACAAACCTCTCACCTTAGAAAGCGATAACATCAAAACCGAAGAATATAGGTTCAAGAATTAGTATTGGGCAATAAGTGCTGTAAAGGACATTGCAAAACATGCTCCGAGGCACTGCGGAAGCATAACTGAAAAGCTGTAACGTAGAGGAGAGCTGGCAACAATTCGTAGGTGTGTGTGAGAGGAATATCCACCCTCCAGCAAAGCGATGGTGTTGATAATTCACTGGGAGACCAAGGGCTTCATCACATTTGCATGCAATGGGGGAAACTGCTGCAGCCCCCTTGTCTTGGGCACGTTGGTTGTGCACAGGCAATCAGGTCAGGACAGAGCGACGCCTGCCCAGACCAGTCACCTCCACACCTCCAACTCTGCTCAAGGGAAATGCTGCCCCAAGGCAGAAGAAACTCACAAAAATCGAATTTTGTCACCTCAAGGCTTACAGGGTGGGGCCAGGCTTGTCCTGACAGGGAAAAGGGGATCAGGGAAATAGGGAAGAAGACAAAGCTGAGACAGAGAGTCTCACGGGTGGCCCTGGAGAGCCAGAGTTACCACTCCTGCTGTCGAAAAGGGAGAGCAGGGACTGCTGTTGCTGCCAGGCAGCATTCACTGCAGTAGCAGTCGCTGCCCCTTTAAAGGTGACAGTGGCTGCCACAGTTGTGACTTTACAAAAAGTCTGTGTCTGCTCAGGCCTAAAGCACCAGGGAATGCTCAGCCTGCGCCACGCGCCCTCCGCCAGTCTCGTCCGCACCTGCTTCCTTCCTGAGCCTCTCCTCGAGGGCAGACAGCTTGACATTGTAGAGGTTCCTCAGGCTATCGATGTCCTCTTCGAGGCGGGTGCGGGACGCCTGCTCCGCTTCGTAGCTGGCCTTTAGTTGGGCCAGCCTCTCCTCATACTCCTGAAAGGCCCAGCAGACAGAGAGCCTGACACAGCAGCCCCGTGGCTGTACACGAGGTCAATCTAGGTCCGTTCTAAGTAACATCTTATGTCCACCCCAATAAACCTTTTACCATCCTGTATTCTTTGACTTTTTCTGTGATTTAAGTCGACACAGTGTTGATGGAGTGTGACCAGTTATGCCTAGAAACTGCTCACTTGGGCAGATGTGGTGCCCCGGAAGGAGCTTTGTAAAGAGCAAGGAGAGAGTTTCATTTCCTTCTGGCTCCACATCCCCTCTTTATCTTCATCCTTGTACAATTCCTAACATCTTTGACTACTGCCTGCCTCCCACCTACTTCTCTTCTGACAGGAGGAATCTAAGTTTCCCATGTAGTTACTTCAAAAATTTGTCTTGGGATCCATTCCAATTTATCTCCAGAGAGGTGGGAACAATACTGAGAAAAAGTGGCTTTGGAAATAAAGCCTCCATCAACACTTCTGTCCATAGGAGAAGCCCAAGGAGTGAAAAAACAGGAAGAGAAGTTTTCTGAAAAGGTTGAACCACACAGTACCACAACATTTTTGAAATTATTATTATAAAACCTCACAAGCCTCGGCCAAAGACACTGCAGGATACCCCTCCTGACTTACTTCCCTGATCAGCTGCTTCTCTGCTTCAAGATCTAAGTGGGGTTGGAGAAGGGGAGCTGGTTCCACTGCCAGGTGAGCGGTCTCAGCAGGTAGAAGCCCTGCAAAGGAAAGCAGAAATCAAAAACGCTCACAATTACTGGGTGGGATTGTCTGTAGAATGCCTGGAAACAGAACAAAGAAGCCAGCTGCCAGCAAAGAACATCGCAATCCACACGCTGCTTTAAGCTGCGCTCGTGTGCCAGCGCCTGCGCTGCCAAAACACTCACTGGCCTGCGGCCCCATCGGTGTGGGGAGAGAAGGAGTCAGCACCAAGCAGAGGGGCAGAGGTTTAAGCTTCAGGTATATGAAAGCAAATACAAATCCAATCTCTTCCATGGAGTAACAGGAGCCTTGTTTCCAGGGCTGTGCTAACAGATTTGGAAGGTGGGAAAGAGATGAAAGGTGCAAGGAAATTGCCTTCTCTCTCCACGGCTGTTTCTGAAACATGGCAGCAAGGGAGAGATAAATCACCCCACAGCCTTATTCCTCTGCTGAAATTTGCCCTTTTTTTAAGGGGTAAATCTCAAAAGGTGATCAGCTCCCTGCAGACTGTTCTGAGCGAGGCCAGGCTGAATCCTCACAGAGAGGACAGCGCTGCTCACCGTAAGCAGTGCCAGCAGCAGGGCAACACTTTTCTTGTAGTGCCAAAAATCCACAGTGTGGGAGAACAAGGGCCGAACACTAATTTCAAAAACATCTCTCACTATATGTTTAATATTTTACATTATCGTTTCTTTCGCAGCTCATTTTTGCTCTGCCAGGCGAAACCTCTCTTCTGTGACTGTCCAAATTTTAGCCAGAAGGACCACGAAGCAACAAGGATTTGAATCACAGCAGCATTTTCTAACAGATTTTGTCATTACTGAAAATACTGGATAATTGAGACAGTCTTTATCAGTGGAATAAGGTCAGTTTGGCAACAGTGAAGGAAAAGCCCATTACTGGAATGGAGAACTCTTCCTCCAACAGGTAAGGGAAAGGCCGAGAGGAAATCCAGTGAGCACTTTGTGTGTAAACCCCTCTATTTTTCTACCAAAGACAAAACATTTCTGGAGCACTAAGGGCTCTCCTACCTGACAAGTCACTCAGATTCATCTGTCCAGCTAGAATAGCCTTCAGCTTCTTAATCTCCTCCTGATATTCCCTCAGCAGAGCATCCTTGGGGTCCTCGTTGATACAGGGCTTGTTCCTGATGTTTTTCGCCCGATTAGCATAGCGCAAAGTACTGAGGCTTTCGTCGTAGTTGTTATCAGCCGGAGATAAGCACGCAACCATCAGGGTCTTGGTGTTCCCTCCGAGGGAGTCTTGCAGCAGCCTGGTCAGCTTGGAGTCTCGGTAGGGAATGTGCTTACACCGGCCGTCGACCAGGGCCGAGATGACGTTGCCCAGGGCTGAGAGGGAGAGGTTGATTTTGGTGGCCTCTTTGAGCCGCTCCCCCGTGGCTCCGGTTTTTGACTGCCTCTCGCTTCCTGCCAGATCCACTAAATTGAGTTTCGCGGCCCTGAGGTAGTCCTGCCCTCGCTCATCTGCAAGAAAATAATCCCACATTAGGATCTTCTCGGGAGTCAAGAACGAGGACTCTCTTGGCAGAACTCTCCAGTTCAAGCCCTGTTCTTTGTCTGTATTTGGGCCTTGACTTCCTGAAGTAAATAAATACCTACTTAATCTTTGAACTACACGGCTTAGCGCTTTCCTGAACGAGATCCTGCACAGTAAGAATTCATGCCCGTTCTTACTCATTCAGTGAGCTCTGACCACACACACACACTCCACATATTTCCCCAGAATTTCACACAAAGCCCTCTGTAAGTAACAAGGTCAGACCGTGGATTTATACAGTATTTTTCTCCTCCTCAGGTTGTTTCATGAAGGCAAACCATGTCTGACCATTGGAGAGAAGGGAGGAAGCAAGAAATGAGGAGTTAATGGGCAGCAACTGGAGCAAGGCAAGATGGAGAGCACAGGTAAAGGAGAAGGCTCCCTGACACCTGTGTGACGTGGAGAGGCAGGCAGGAAGGTTACACCTCTACAGACTGCCGCAGAAAGGCTGGAGTAGCCTCTATGTTGAGAAACAGTTCTTCCACAAACTCCCAAATCGCAGATCTTCTCAGGACTGGAATCCAACCCGCCTTAATCAATGGACACATTCAAGGTGTTCCTTGCTGTGCTTCAAAAGAAAAAGCACATCCTATCAGATACCATCAAGGTCCACCAGCTGGCTCAGGTGTTGGAGAAGCCCGACAGATCTCCCCTCTCGCCCAGAGAGCCGTACAACTGCGCCGTGACTCAGCCCACAGGCATGCTCGGCGGCATCTGTTCCTCCTTAACTCATGACATTCTCCGTGAGAAAATAAAATGAAGGAACACAGGGGAGAAACGGGGAAACTGCAAGAAATTGGGGCTGCGCTCAAGCTGAACCACCCGGACAAGGAGATGGATCTCGGTGAGTGAGGAGTCAGAGCCTGTGAGCTGGGGCCGTTCCCATCGTAACGCTTTAAGGCAAGAGAAGGTGTGAGCTGAAGCTAACAGCTAGCTCCCCAGCTACAGACACGCACCTCAGGCTTAGGATACCTGCTTCCTGACTTCATTTCGGGGCCAGATCAACACGATGACACAAATCCCCTGCAACTAAGAGAGAGCGTGTTCAGTCGCTTCAGGAACCCTCAGTTTCTTTGCTACTCAACTTTCCCAGCCTCACACAGAGCTGGACACACGCTCCCAAATCACAGACCACTGTCCTAAGCTTGCAATCGCACTCTTGGACATGCGTGTCTCAATCATCCCTCATGATTAGAACCCAAGTTCAGGGAAAGAGCGCTCCAAAGAAAAAGAACATCAGAGTTTTAAGTGAGTCCGCCCTTTTCCAGACAGACTTCTACAAAACCTAGCCTTCAACTTAATCAGAGTTAAGCTTTATGGCTGCGGACAATACTTAAGCATAAGCAATGAATAATATCACGCATGGGAGAAAGTTAAGTTCATGGGTAAACAAAGAAATATCTAAAATCTATCGCCACAGGATATTTCCCCAGTTACAGCAACAGATTGTTAACTGTGGAACTTAACATCTGCTGCAGAGCAAACTTGTTGTTCATTCCAGAGCTTTCTGGTCTGTCAAGACATGGGACAGTTGGGAAAAAAACGGAGCTTATATAGAGCACCCTCTCACGACCCTTTCTCAGAGACGAAGTGAGTGGGCAGTCACAAAAAGTAGATTTTCTAGCTTTTTCCCTCCTTACCCCAGTTTATATAAACACTGACAGGCAATTAAGAAGTTGTTTTGGTTCCTGCCAGTCCTTTTACCCAGGGAGGCTGTTTGTTTCAGTCGGGGAGCTTAGCAGTTTAGTTTCCACGGTGTAACAAGGTCCCCAGGCTCTTGCTAGAATGTCTGCGGCAGCTCAAAAGCCTTCCCGTCCAACTCCCACACAGCCCATCAGCCAGTGATGGGGGCACAAGCACTGGCCAGATCTACATCTTTCTCATTAACTGATCAATCCCTAAACACAGTGTAAAGGCATAAAGCATCTGCTACTCTAAAAATGGTAAAAATACTGACGGCGACTTGCACATTTCACACACCTGAAGCCAGAGTGCCCGGTGTTTGCTGTAATTGTAGAATCATCGAATGTGTTGGGTTGGAAGGGACCTTTAATCCTGTCCCTGAATCTAAACTATTAGTTCAAAGAGTCCCTTTAGTCTACATAATCATGAAGAGATCCTTTCAAATACCTACTGCCTGTAAATCGCTGGCTAAACAGGAAAATAAGTTTGAACTTTTCCATGCACCTCTTCACGAAGCCTCAAGACGACAACATAAATATCAACTTCATTAACTCTTTCAACTAATGACTACCCGAGTAGAACCATCCAGTTACTGGGACTGTGCCAGAACCCTCAACTTTCTCCTCAAATATTCCAGCTGTCTTCCATTTAACTGCCAGAACTGCAAGTTTCCCCAACTGCCACCCTGTTCCATGTAACAAGTTTTCAAAGCTTTAAATCAGAGGAATGGTTGCAGGGTAGATTAAGAGCCTTGCACCCATCTGGACCACCAAAGAGAAGTATAAATACTTCTTTTTACTCTATAGGATTAAAGTAGTGGTTTTACGGACCCACATAAATGCAAGAATTATCATCCACCAGCTGTGCTAATTGAGAAATCCCCCAAATCCCACCACCACCGTTTTGGATGGAAGAAAACAAGGTACTGTCACCACCACCCACAATCACAATTTAGGAAGACGTTGTGTTAACTTTTCCCCACGACTGAAAGAGCTGAGGAAAAGGAAGCCAAGCTGTTCAGAGCCTCACCCATGGTCAAGAACTAGTCGGAGTACAGGAGACAAATTCCTTTCTTAATCCCAGAGAGCACCTCTGCGTTCAGACCCAGCGAGGCAGCTTAATCAGCTACAGAAACGCCAGTGGAAATGAGATGCTCAAGAAAGGAAAATTAGGCACTAAAACGTTAAGGGATTCTTTTATTCCATCTTTAAAAGAGGTGACCTGTGACTGAGCTCAGTGAAAGAATCGTTGGGTGAAACGGTCTGACTTGCACTGTCGGGAGGTCAGACAAGACAGGTAGGGATGGGAGTCTCTCCAGGCCACACAACACGTGAACTCCAAGCCTTTGTGTAAGACACTTCTCTCCCAAAGAGGAAATCGAGGAAAAAAAAAAGACTTTGACTACTCATCCATTTCACACTGTGCACAATGTCCGCATTAGGGCACAATCCTGAATTCTACTGGACCCAAGATCATTTAGGCTGTGGGGTGGCTGGCCAGACTGCGCAGCTTCTGCACTCTGCTGGGATGAGACCTAACGCGGGACTCCCAGCTACCTACCCACGGTGTAGATTTCCACATTGACAGTAAAGATGGAGTGGGAGCGGGAAGAGTCCTTATTCATGAGGGTGTAACCCACGGCTCGGTTTCTCCAGCCCGTCTCCATGATCCGCTCGCACTGAGCCACGCTATGCACGGTGTGCAGAGACAGCCCCTTCACGTACACTCCTTTCTCCGGGTGTTCCTTCAGCTGCAAACGGGGACAACATAAGACAGGTCAGGACACGGTGTGCCGAGGCTGCGGGAAGGCATGTTGGAAACCGTCCGGAAGCTTGAGGGGCTACACGAGTTTCGCACAAGGAGAAACTAAACCGCAGGATGGCAAAAAGATCCCTGACTGCCACCAAAAAAGCCTGAGTATTGCTGAAGGAGGAATAAAACCACACGATAGGGAACCACCTTCGTGGCTCTGCAGGGCAAAAGAGAATTAAAATTACCTCCTCTATTATTAAGCTGCATATTTTTAAAAAAGGAACTGAAATGTTTTTCACCTATTATGGCAAAGGCTCCGATATCTCTTCAGTCATAGGGAGCTTTTTAAAACCAAAGCACAGGTTCGACAGTCACGGATATTGTTCCCAGTGCTTTGCTGAACCCCTCCGCTCCGAGAGGGCGTCTTGATCTCCCTGACAAAATTCCCAAAGTCACACCACGCACGGGCGGACCAGAATACTTTTCCTCCAGATTAGTTCATTTTTAAGATGCTCTAAAATACGTAACAGTCAAGAGATCCCTGCACTCCCCCACCAGCCCCCTCCACAATGAGAATTTTAAACAAGCCAAATCCATCTTCAACAGCAACATTACGCCCCACACCTGCTGAGTTCATAACCAAAACTCTATCTTTAGCATTTCAGCTGGGAAACCAAGGTATGGTTGTCATGAGCTGCTGTCACAGAGCGATGGATACCACATTTGGCAGTGTGACTTCCAAAAAAGAGCCTTAGATACTTTAGCGCTGCACGTGCCACAAGAAGCAATGTAAAATAGAGCGTTTGGTGTTCAAACCTCCACGCAGAACAGAGCAGAAGTGGCTAGAAACAAAACGAGGCAGGATTTTAGCCTTGTTCTAAAGCAGCGACTGCCCCGGATGAATCAGAATCACAGCCGGACTGTTGAGACACCGTGACTTCTGCCTGTGCTACAGGAGAGCCCCACAGCTGGCCCAGCTGTATCTGAAGGTGCTGCAGGTCCCTGAGGAACATCCGACTGAGGACGTGGCCACTTAGCTCCAAGACAGACTGACGGGAGGGATTTTCCTCACAGAGCTCCATAAAACCTGCTCTTCACAGGGTTTCATGCCACATGAGGTGATTGTGGGCTTCAGAGTCGCCAAAGGAACACACTGAAACGGAATTTTGGAGAAGAACTGGGGTGCACAGAAGGAAGCAGTGGGTCAGCCTGGGCTTTGGGTCTCCGCAGGACAGGACTCCCTTAATTACTCGGGCGGAGGCAGCAACAGGCAGAGGCTGTCACCGGTGTGACCGTGTTACCCTGGAAACTGCTCTGCCCAACTCCTGCCCTCCCAGCAGTCGTCATGGAAACCGGTGTCACTGCTGATGTGGAACAAAAGATGGGAAACAGCAGCAACAGCGAGTCCCTTTCGCCTACCCTCCCTCTTGACACACACAGGTGGAGCAGGGAAGGTTTTGCCGCCCTTCAAGCCAGGAGCCTGTTAAAACACCAAAGAAAAATCTGCCCCGTGAGGCAGTTTGGGTCTGTCACCGTCCCAGCGTGGCTGTGCAGCAGATGGGGCTGGTGCCTCGTTTTTCCACATCAGGGCAGCTCCACAGAGAAGTAAATTAGGACAAGAGACATGCAGCTCCCTCCAGGAATACGTGAAAAAAAGATCCATAAAGCGACCAAGAGGTAAATTCTAATAAAGACCAACTCCTTTGTTAGGATTTTGGGAATGCTCACTCTCCTGCATGCCTGGAAACCACCCACCTTCCTCGTGCATTCCCATGGGGAGTAACATCTGCTGTGTCCCCTCAAAAAAGAGACATTAGGGTTTATTTTGTTTAAGACACATGAGATCACCCACAGCTACACTGGATCAGATTAAACTTTTATAAGAATCCAGAGGCTGCCGTGAGATGAAGAGGATTAGGAAGAAATTGCCCCACAAGCACTTTATTTGATCCTTGTCCAATAATGATTTTCACGTAGCTTCTGCCAAGCTCCTGGCTGCTATCAAGTGGGACACACAGGACATGTCTCTGCCTGGATCCTGTTCTTCTGCAGCTAAACTTCCACTTAAGTCCCTCAAAATCTCCTCTTGGATTCCACATTCATCTCTATAACTTCACATTCTAACATTCAGCCTCTGCCATTGTTGCACTTATGCAAGACATTCATGGTAACACTTATCTGAGCAAATTAAGAGATATTGATTCTGCCTCACCTCCAACTTCTGCTTCGTATCAGCTCCCAGAAGGTCTCGTATGTCTTCATTGTAAATCTCCAGGTAGGAAGCTCTCAGCAAGAACTTGGCATTTTCAGCACACTACACAAAACGGAAATGAGTTTCAGGTAAGATTCTCAAAACAAAAGCAAGTAGCCAATGCACGTAGAACCCCTTCGCCAGGTGGGCGCCTGCCTCCTGGCAGCACTTCATCAAATCTCTCCTGACGTCCCCACGTGTAACCCCTCAACCCCTCAAGCTATAGGGGCTTTTGGCCCTTAGACCTCTCCAGCACGAGCCCATAAAGCCAGTGGAGAAGAGGGTGCAGCTCATCTGACTAAACTCGGGCCTCAACTTTAGGACGAGCGTACCCAAAAGCCCGTCCCCGCTCTTGCTTCCGTGCGCCGTCGGCACTCACTCCTCGGGGCACGACACAAACCCCACCTTTGTCGGTATCACAACACCTCATGACGGGAGCTCTTTCCCAGCCTTCTGCACCCACCTGTACGCTCTCAAAAATGTGCTCAAAGGCCCTGGGGATTATGCCTCTCTGCGCAGAGGGGTTCGCGACTCCCTGCATGGTGAATGACTTCCCGCTGCCAGTCTGGCCGTAAGCAAATATGGTGCCGTTGTAGCCTTCGGTGACGCCCTGGGAACGGAGGAAAACCAAATAAAACAGCCATTATCTTCACCTCTTGCACAGATGGAAATATATTGGTCAGATTCAACCCCACCTTGTGAAAGGCATTGTAAAGGAAGAGCTGGAATTACACATCAAACAACTGCTTGATCTTCCACGTGCCAGTGTGACAGCTTAAAAAAGCATTCCGCTAGCAAAAACTTGATGTTTTTCTCTCAGAAATGGAAAACTTGAAAAAGTGCAGGTGTTAAAAAGCGGAAGGGCATTTGACACTGCCTAGAAGAACAGAATATTTTTGCCATAGGGCAGAAAAGTCTTATGAAATCCAGAGAGACGATAGGAATGCTGGTTGACTGGAGGGTGGCCAAAGGAACAGTCTCTAGCTTTTCTCTTGGAAAGCTGGCAGAAGCAAGGCCTCACTTTCATTTTTTCCTATTTCAGAGAATCATGGTAGGAACAGGAAGTATTTAGATTTCTTAAGGTTTAATTAAAAAGAAAAATAAATAAGCTATTAGAATAATAATCCATTATAGAAAGAAAAATAAATCTACTATAGAAAGAAAAATAATCTATTATAATCACCTACTGTTTCAGATCCCACTTGTTCTCCCTATCAGGAACTTCCATCTTAAAATTGTCACTGGCCATTTCATCCCTGTTTCTTCTTCCAACAGTAATTGGGGTTTTTAGGGGTTGTTTGTTCTTTTTTTTCAGTACCTGGTTCCTTTCTCACCCTAGAGGTTTACCACGCTGCTGTGGTAACAGACAACCAACCTATCCCCTCTCATTTTGCTTGTCTAAAACAGGCTGAGATTCCCTTTCTTCTCTAAAGTTTCTCGCTTGACAGTAAAAACATCCTTAAAATCTTCAGGAGTCTCGTTTGTCCCCCTCCTCCTCCCACCACGTCCCACTGCGGTTTCTCCCCAGCTGCCACCTCCGGGGCCTCCTCAGGGGGGTTCATCTTTCACATAAGCATCCACCTAAGACAATTAAATGCAATTCTACCCTCCCTGCCCCACCGGCTGCTAAACCAATCTTTTTTTCCTTGCCAATTTCCCAGCCTACCGCTGGGACGCTGTTTTGCCCTCCTCTGCACCCCAGGCTTGCAGCTAAACCTCTCGAAGCAGCAGACGGGGCTGTTTCTGTCCGTGAACCCGTCCGGCTCAGGGATCACCTGCCCACGCCAACCTCCCGAGCCCGCTCGTCGCCTGCACCCAGCTCGCTCGGGGCACCGCTCACCTCCACCAGCGGGTAGGCCACCTCGTTGTAGATCTGCTCGGTGCCGTGCTCCTGGCAGTACGCCCCGTCGAAGGTGAACTGCTTCGGGGGCTCGCCGGCGGCGCCGGGGCGTTGGAGGGAGCACTGGCCCCGCGCGCTCTCCACGCTGACCACCGCCCTGCAGCCCAGGGCCTTCTCGCGCTCGCTCATGGGCCGGCACCGCACCACCACCTTCACCGCCTCCGAGGCCATCGCTCAGCCCCGCGGGGCTGGCGGCCATCGGGGCCTGGGCAGGGCCGGGGCGAGCCTGACCCCGCGGCCTGTGCCCTGCCCTGGGGCCAAACCCTCGCCCGCTTGCTGGAAGGACCCCCCTGGGGAGAAGAGTTGGAGGGGCTGCGAACAGCGCAGGGAGAAGGGGAGACTGAGGGGGAGAAAAGCTGGGGAGGGGTGAAGGGAGACGGGGAGGTGGGAACGGGCCTGAGGGGGAGCAGGTGCAGGCCGGGGGGGACCTGAGGGGAGGCTTCGGGCGGGAAAGCCTGAGGTAACTTCAGGGAGCCGGGACCAGCCCAAGCGGGTCAGGGCGACGGAAAACCTGAGGTGAACCCGCCGGGTAAGCCGGGAGGAGCGGCGGGAGTGCCGGGGCAAGGCGGGAGGAGCGGCGGGGCGAGGCGGGGGCAGCGGGCGAGCCCCGGCCGGGCCGGGGGCAGGCGGGGAGCGCCGGGCGGCACAGGGCGCATGCGCGCAGCGGCCCGTTACCGGGGCGACGGGACCGCGCGGCCACAGGCCCCGCCCCCTCCCCCGCCACGTGACGGCGGGGCCGTGCAAGGCGCGGGAATAGGGAGCGCGCGGGGGTGTGAGCACGTGGGTGTGAGCAGGGTGTGAGCACGTGGGTGATGGCAGCCCCGCAGGTGCAGGGGCAGGAGAGCACGAGCGCGGGTTCCGCAGGTGCACGAGCGCGGGGGGTGCACGCAGGCGAGAGTGCGCGTGAGCACACGAGCGTGCGTGCTCAGAGCCTGCGTGTGAGCACACGAGCGTGCGCACACGGTGGGGGAGGAGGGCAGGAATAAAAGGCCGCCCGCAGGCTTCTCCTGGGTCGCACCAGAGCCATTTATTGCCGGACGCAGCGTACAGCGCGCGGAGAAGGGGACACAAATAAGGCATTCGGAGAGTTAAAGCTGAGTGGGGATTTGGGGGGGCGAGGGGGGGAAGCAGGACCCAAGCCGGGGAGGGGGGAGCGGCGGCCAGGCCTAACCCCGCTCATGCTGCACCCCAACGGGGGCGGTAGGGGCCCAGGCGGCCTCCCCCCAGGCACTGGCTCCCCCAGCAGCGTCCCGCTCCTCGTAGCCGGGGTCTCGCTCCTCGTAGCAGGGGTTGCGGCGGCCGGGGGCGAGGCGGCAGAAGCAGCCCCCGGGCCCCCCCAAGTAGTGAGCCAGGAGGGCGGCCACGCTGGAGAACTCGGCGTTGGAGTGCTGCCGGCGTCGGGGGGGGAAAATAGAGAGAGGAAAGGTGAGACTCACACCTTGTCTTGTCCTTGGTGGGGTGCCCGAGTGCTGCGTGCCTGTGCACCCCTGAAGGTAACACACCCGTGCACCGAATACCTACGGGCCCGTGCAAGGGATGCAGTTGTGCACCAAACAACAGTGCCTCCATGCACCAAAGGCACCCATGCAAGTGTACATCCACACACCCAGTGTACAGGCACACCAGTAAACCCAGCATCCGTGGACCAGTACACCCACGACTCAAAAGCACCACTGCACCCAGAGCACCAACACGCCCGTGACTCAGGCTCGCACCAATGCGCCCACAAATCATTGTGCTTTTGCACCAACACCCTCGTGCACCCGCACAAGGATGGACTGAGGCAACTGCAAAGCCGATGCCTCTCTGCACCCACGAAGCAAATGCATTTGTACACCAGTGACCATGAAGTAAATGCTCCCGTGCACCCCAGTGTCACATGCACGTTTGCACCAGTGCCCCCCCACCGCAAATGCACATACACCGCAGAGTGCCTGTGGACGGATGCCCCAAATGCATGTACACACCAGGGCACTGATGCACCAATGTGCCCATGCAGAGATATCCCAAATGCACTTACACACCTGTGCATCCACGTGCAGACACACCAATGCACCCACACACCGGTACCCCCAAACACAGTTACACCCACCACATCCCTGCACAGAGACACCAGATGCACTTAAACCCCAAGCTCATCCACGCAAAGACACAACGACACATTAATTGCATGTACGCACCAGTACATCCGTGCACCGACGCATCCTGATGCAGGGATGCCTGAAATGCTCTTGCACCCCAGTGCACCCCCACACCAAATGTACACGGGGTGCACCCATGCATCCATGTCCCAAATGCAGCTGCACCCCAGCACTGCTGCAACCCTGAAGCGCCAACGCCTGTGCCCCCACACGCTACCCGTGTGTGCCCCCTGCCCCGCACCCCCCCCTCACCTCCACACAGACGCGTCCCTGGTGGGTCCTGACGAGGCCGTAGGGGACGACACCACAGGGTGCCCGCACCCACAGGCACCAGCGCTTGGCCACGTTGGGCTCGGGGCGCAGGAGGAAGGCGCCGGGGACGTCCCGCCGCAGCAGTGCAATCCCACTGGCCCTGGGGGACAAAGGACAGCGGGTGGCCATGGAAAGGGGACATGCACGACGCAGAAGGGACGTGGTGAGGAGCTCATGTGCTCACCTGGCGATGCCGGCGAAGGCCCACACGCTCTCGGCGAGGACGCTCTCGTTCTCAGGGAGGAAGGCCAAGCTCCTCGCCCCTTTGCTCTCCCATCCTGCCGCCACTGCTGGAGCCCATTAAATCCCCTCTCAGCCCTCCAAAAACCCCACAAAATTGAAACTAATCGTGCACATCCCCCTTCCTTCCATGCCTCGGTTTCCCCTCCGGTCACTCACCGGTGTCACGGGGCGGCGGGTGGAGCTGACTCTCGCCCCCCCAGTCCCGGTAAGCCCCCGAGCGCAGGACTTTGCTGCGGATGGCTTTTTTGCGTACCAGAACCGGGGAGCAATAGGGGTTCCCGGGGCGCCAGGCACCGGCTCTGCCCTCCGCCTCCAGCCGCCGCTCCTGGGAGGGGGGCAAGGGGCTGTGAGAGGGGGATTTTGGGAAACGGTGTCCAAAACAGCACGCGCAAAAAGGCTGGGCAGAAAGCGCCACGAAAAGAAACGCCACGCGAAATGCCGTGCGAAAATGCCACGTGCAACGCTGTGCAAAGAAACGCTCCACAAAGGATGAAGTGCAAGAGGAATGTCGTGCGAGACTGTGATACGGAATGCCACCACGTAAAACGTGCCGTGCAGAAAAAACCACTGTGAAAAAAAAAAAAAAAAATGCCGTGCAAAAGTGAGATGCAAAAGAACACCGTGCGAAACGGCATTGTGAAAAATGCCACGCCGAAAGTGCTGGACAAAAGGCCATGCAAAAAATGCTGCGCAGAAATCATGGTGCAAAACGCCACGCAAAAAAATACTGAGCAAGAAATGCCACGCAATAAAAATACCGTGCCAAACGCTGTGCAAAAATGACCGGCAAAAGAGCAGTGCAAAAAGACTGTGCAAAAATACCGTGCAAAAACTGCCACGTAAGAAACCCTGGGACAAAAATAATCCATCAAAATCACTACGCAAAAGATGCCGTGCCACAAAAAGCCGGGCAAACCTGCTTTGCAAAAGATGCCGTGGCAAAACCACCGTGCAAAACGCCGTGCAAAAAAAATGCCGTGCAAAACGCTGTGTGAAGCAACACGTGCAAAAATTATTTGCGAAGAAACCACCGTGTAAAACGCCACGCAAAAAAAAAGCACAAAAAAAAGCTCTGCAAAATGCCTCGTGCCAGAAAACACTATGCAAAAATCACCACGCAAAAAACGCCGTGCAAAATCCCCTGCAAAGAACGACGTGCGAAAACTCTTTGCACAAACTGCTGTGCCAAGCCACAGCGAAAAGAAAAAAAAAGCCACGCAAAAAATGCTATTGAAAAAAATGCCGTACAAGAAAAGGTCATGAGAAATGCCGTGCAAAAAAACTGCCCTGCAAAATGCCATTCGAAAAAGGCTGTGCAAGAAAAGGCTGCGCCAAACGCTGTGCATGAACCGCTGTGGAAAGAAACGCTGCATGAAGAGGTTGTGCAAGGAAACGACGCGCAAGGCGACGTGCAAAAACGCGCTGTGCAAAACGTGGTGAAAGAAAAGGCTGCAAGAGATCCGCCAGGTAAAAACGCAGTGCGGAAAATGCCATGCGTGTACCGCTCCGCCAAGAACCGCCACGTGAGATAAAGGCCACGCAAGCAAAGCCGTGCGAGGCAGCGTGCGAAAATGTCCCGTGCGAAACGCCGTGCGAGGAAAGCCCGTGCAAAACCCCCACGTGTGGAAACACCGTGCGAAGGCCCGTGGAGGGGCACCCGGCACCTACCCCCGCGCCCAGGGCGCCGAGGGTGGCGGGAGCGCGGCGGAAAGAGACGAGGGCGTTGACGTTGCGCGACACCTCCTCGGGGTTGAGGGGCTCCCGCAGCACCCCGGCCCCCGGGGCCTCCCCCTCGGCCGCCTGCTCCTCGGGGTGCTCCAGGAGGTAACACAGCTGGAAGGAGCGACAGAGCAAGAGGTGCAGGGTCTGGACCTGGGGGAGGCAAAAAGAAGCTGTGTGGAAATATTAAAAATAATAATATTAATGGGGATGGGGGTGAGGGGTTGGTTTTGGGGGAGGTGGGGAGCATGGACCTCGTCTGGGAGCCCCACGAAGAGGTGGCAGAAGACGGGGCTGGCGGGGCTGCGGGGGTTGCGGGCCACGAAGGCGAACTGGCCGTCGGCGTGACGCCACGTGCTGTACAGGATCCGGCGGAGAGCGTGCGCCATCAGCAGCGTCTGTGGGGACAAGATGGGGGGTGTGTCACCGGGGCTGAGCACCCCTGGACCCGCCCCGGGGTGCAATCATTGCCGGGGTCCCCGCTGTCTGCAACCGGCTGCGCGTTTGCAGGGTTGCAACGTTATTTGCAAATGTGAGGCAGGTTCCCGAGTGAAAAACAATGCTCAGAGAGGTGCAGCCCTGCAAAGCAGCCCCCCTGAATCTCCCCTCGCCCCATTTCCACCAGCACCCCCCTGCCCCAGCATCCCTACCTCCCCATCGGCGTCGTAGACCTTCAGCCCCTGCAAGCTGAACCTCAGCACCACCGACCTCCTCCTGGGGCAGTCCTGGCCAGGGGAGATGCAATGTTGGGGGGCTGCCTGGGCTCTGTCACCTGGGGGGGGCCACACCCCCAAACTATTTGGGGTCCCCCCCTCATTTCCCAGCAGTAGGGGTGGTATCCAACCTTCAGCACCCGCAGTTGCTCCTCCAGCTGCCCCGCTTGCTGCTGCAGGTCCAAGTTCTCCACCACAAAGGAGCCCACGTACTTGAGGTTGCGGGGGAGCAAAAACCCACCGGTATCAGCAACAATCCCCCCCCACGATGCTGCAATTGCCCCCCCTGCGGGGCAACTAGTCCACCCCAAAATGATGGGTTGGGGTTCATGGGGCTGCACCTGCACCCACACATCACCTCAGGGTCCCCCCCGCTGTGGGTAAATCACCTCCGCTGGCCTGGTGATGGCCCGGGCTCGCTGCTGGGGGGGCACAGGGTCCAGCCCCCTCCCGTTGGCTGATTTCTTCTTCATGGCAGCGGGGTTTTGGGGTGAAGGCCAGATCACGACGGGGTTAAGAGGCTCTGGTGCTGCATTGGAATTATCTGGAGCCACCCAGGGCGCTGGGAAGCCCAGATCCAGCCGCCTGGTCCCTTCTAGGAGGGAAAGGACAGACACAACCTGCCCCCACTGTCCCCCCATTTCCAACCCTGTAGGGGGCCCCCAAATCCTCACCCCAGTGCAGGTGGCCCCAAGTGCTGACCCCGATGTAAGGGTCCCTTGGTCCCGACCCCCATCCAAGGGTCCCCAAGTGCTGACCCCAGCCCCAAGGTCCCTGCACCCCAAATCCAACACCAGGGTCCCCCCTCCTCATCCCAACCCGAGCACGAGGGTTCCCCCTGTGACCCCAGGTGCTGTGCAAGGGTCCCCATGTCCCAGCCCCCTCACCCCAAGCACAATATGAAGGTTTCCTGTGTCCTGTCCCCAAGTGCCACACAAGAGTCCCACGTCCCTGCCCCAAGCAGGGTGTGGCTAAGTCCCCACGTGCTGACCCCCAAAGCAGTGGGAAGGTCCCCAAATGAAACCCAAGCAGCCCCCGCGTCCCAAGTGTGCAGTCCGGACCCCACGCGAGGTGCGTGCAGCCCCACAGCCCGAACTCCAGTGAGATTTCTAGGGTCCCCCCAACACTGCCCACCCTCCTCCAGTGCTCCGCCCTGCTCCCCACCATCACCCAGCAGCATCGAGACCCCCACGGCTTGTCCTGCAGGGGCGATCCCCGAAACACCAGTGACGGGGGCAGCGGGTTTGGGGGCATTTTTTCAGTCTGGGGGTGCTTTTTTCGATCAGAGCACCCACCGACAGACAAGCCCAGCCCCTCTCTGGCCACTCGAAGGGGTTTTGCCCTCGGGCGGGCTGAGACCGGTGCAACTCGTGTCACCGAGGCCACGACGCAGTCGCCTGGGTGCAAACACAGGGGGAAGGGGGGGTCCGGCTGCCCCAAACACATCCTAACGGCACGGGGGGGGGGGTCTCCACAGTGCCCCCATCCCCTTTACAAGCTCCGGGTTGCCCCTCTCCTTTCCGGCACAATTTGGGGGGTCTTCCTCCCTTACCCCCCCCCCCCAGCCAATCCGCGGGCAGGCAGCCCCCAAGCCCCGCCCCCCTTTTCCCACGCTCCATTTCTCAATGGAGCCCCCTCCTTAGCCCACCCTGGAGGTCCCCAAGGAAAGGATGCTGCCCCCAAAATTTGGGGGAGCGGGGCCATGTGTGCAACCCTCAGCATCCCCGGGGACACCTCCCACCCCTCCCCATCCCACCCGGCCCCCCACGCCAGCTCACGGGCAGTTGGCTCGGATGGCTCCGGAGAAACGCAGACAAAAAATTCTCCCCGTCGGCAGCTCTCGGCTTTCGCTGGTTGATTTTCCTTCCCCAGGGGGGGCTCCAGCAGCTCCCGCCGTGGCGCAGGGATGCTCGACCCGGGGGCGTCAGGCCCTCGCCGCCAGCCAGGCCCTGGCGAGCCCGAGCCCACGCCGGGCACCGGCCAAGCACCAAACTCTCATTTTCCTGCCTCCGATCTGCCCGCGATGAATCACCGCAATTTACCTCCCCGGTTTTCCTCCGTTTCTTGGAAGCGCCGACGGGCGAGCAGAAACGCTCCGGCTTTTTGGAAAACACGGCTGCAACTGATTTTTTTTTCTTTTTTTTTTCCTCTCCTACGGCGTGCCCAGCGGAGAAGCGATTTCTAAACCCCGACACGCGCACACGCTGTCGCTCGCTCACCGCCCCCTACCCTGATGCTCCGACCCCTTTTCATCCCAATTTCTGAATTCCCCGGGGAGTTTTGCCCACCGCTGGCCGCTGGAAAAAAAGATAAAAGAAGGACAGCTCTGACTTGGCAGCCACGCAAACCCTGCCCCTCGGCTCCTCAAAATCCTCCGTCCCAGCCTAATTCATGAGGTTGAAGTGAAAGCTTCCCCCAGCCCAAGGGATGGGCTCGGCTCCTGGAAAGGGAAAAGCAACAGTTTGGGGAGGAGATGGGGGGGAGGGTCTGAGCCCTCAGGGACGCACCCCAGAATCCGCGTCTCACGCCCGGAGGTGCCAGGGAAAGGGTCCGAACGGCAGCGCGCAAACCTTGGGTCGCCGCCAGCGCCGGCTGCTTCGAGACGCCGCGAGATGCCCCGGCAGAGCCCGCCGGAAGAGTCGATAGCATAGAAACGGGGGAAAAAAGGAAGGAAAAAAAAACAACCCTCAAACACAGGACAGATGGGGCTGAAGAAATAACATAACGGAGCCTGGTCTGGCCAGGAAGCAGAGACTGGAGAAGAGCGAGCGGCAACAGCACCACGGGATGAAGATTCTCCCGTTCCGTCCTGGTTGCTGCTCCTGGGAACCGAGGCTCCGTCTGTCAGATTCACCACAACCAGACCTGCAGCTCATTCTTTTTTGCCAGAAAGCACCTGATCAGCAATTAAAACCACAACCAAACACTCTGGTGATGACCAACGGGTGGTTTTAGCTTCTCATCTGAGAATGTCCCACAGCAAAATCAAGCTGCACTCATGTGCAAAAAATCAGCGTTACCCAGAGCCGTGTTTTACCAACCATCCCGCGGGATGTCCCACGGTGGTGTGGGAAGGTTACTGGGAAGAGGGAGGGGGTGTTGTGCCCCACAGCCGGCCGAGGACATCCCGTCCCCATAAATATCCTGGTGGTGGGAGAAGCTGTTTCCCAGTTTCGGCTCGCTGTAGCACCTGCCTGGAGGAAAACGCCAGCAAAACCCACTGTTTTGGTGCAAGCAGCCCTAGGAAAGAGCCATTGATGTTTCCAATTGCTTTACATCCCTGCAGATGCCTCTTTGATGGGGCTTCCACTCTCCCAGTTCCCTGTCAGCTGCGGTTTTTGTTAACCTGCTGTTTGCACCCTTGTTACAGGGCTGGGAACAACTCAGGGCATTTCTGTAAGAAAGTTTTAAACAGAGGTAGCACACAGGGACGGGAATGGAAAAGAATAGATTTGATAAAAGGTTGGTTTCTCCCTTTCTGCGTTTTATTCCCAGATGCGCTTCTGCTCCTCGCGGCAGGGAACAAGCACAGCTCTTCCCAAAAGCACGTACAGGGAAAGGACTGTCAGGTCACACTCGAATCGCTGGCGCTGCCCCGGCCAAGGGAGAGCCGGCGGCACGGGGGAGCGTCCTTCGAACATGGGCGCTGCTCCGGCAGGCAGGGCAAGAGGGGGAAATGTTTCAGCTCGTCCTTTTTCTCCCCACTGTTGGGGGGCAGAGGGAGAAAAGGAGCAGCAAGAGGTTCACACAGAGCTTTTTCCTTGCTCACCTTTGTCTCCAGAGAAATCAGGGAAGAAAAAGGCCACGAGTTGGTCCAACTACAGAGCTCGGTGGGGGCTCAGGCTAAAACAGCCCCAGTTTTTCAGGCTGGCAATGAACTTTTAACAAAGATTTGCCTCTGCAGTGCTCCACGGTGACTGTAATTCCCTCCTCTCTGCCTTTCCAGGAGGAGAAAGCTGTGGCGGGGAAGAGAAAGGACACACAAAGCGGGCCTGGAATCTAGTTTCATTTTATTTTAGCAAACTGCATGTTTTTTTCACTTATCAACATCTCTACATTAGCAATTTTATAGCTCTCCAACTTTTCTTAAAAAAAAAGGGTAAACGAGAGGTGACAAAACTCAGGCTCTTCATCTCTTAAAAACGTCTGAAAGTTGGATTCAAGAATCATAGAATGGCCTAGGCTGGAAGGGACCTTAGAGGACTTGGATATATTTTGGTTTTTCCGAAGGTAACGGATGTGGCGTGGAAACACTAAATTCAAATCACCCGCCGAACCGAGAACTACCCCCTTGGAGCCCCTTGGGCGTTGGGCCAGCGGGTGACGCTGCGAGCCTCCGGTGATCGAGGAGCTGACTCACCGTCCAAACAAACCTCGCTGGCCCGAAGGAGCCGACCGCGCGCGCTGTCTCCTCGGCCCGAGCGGAAAGAAGCACCTCCAGGACTCAGTGCAAGCGTCGTATTTACACCGCTCCTTTGCAGAAGCGTTAAGGACCTCATCATGCAGGGATGTGGGGGGGGGAGATCTAGGGAGGACTCTTCCGCTGTCGCGCCTTCTCGTTAAGAATCACATTCCCCCAAACCATCCTGTTCCAGCCGTCTAAAGATATAAAGATCTCTGAAGAATTTCTTTTTGAAAAGCCGACCCTCCCACCCGCCCCCCCAAACCCAAGAGGAACACCGTAAAACGTACAGGTTATACATGTCTTAGAAAAGTCCTAAAATTATTGCAGAAACTAAAGATGACTTGGTTTCAGGGGAGGGGCAGGCACGAGGCACAGCATCGAGATCTAACAAATGCCCGGGTTGGTTTGATTTAGTTTTTCAGCTTTTTTCCCCATCATTCAAGAAAAAAAAAAATACAAAAAAAATAAAGAAGTGTTTAAGCATCAGAACTAAAATACAAATGCACGTTGACTTATAAAACAAGATTGTGGATTTGACCATGGGATTCCCTGACAGTGGAAAGATTTTACTTTTTTGCCCGGAGAGATTTCCTCATGGTGGATTTGCCCTTGCCGGAGGGTTTCACTTCCTTCCTCCCGCTGGCTGCTGGTTTCTTGGAAGAGCTGCCACCAGAGGGTTTCTTGATGGCTGCGGCTGCTGGTTTGGCTTTCTTAGCGGGGGTTTTAACCTTGGGAGGGGGCTTTGCTTTCCCCTGGCGAGCTGCAGGGGTTTTCCTTGGCTTGGGTTTGGACTCTCTTCGTTTCATCGGAGGGGCCCTGCTCCGTGACTTGGGGGGCGGTCTCTTCTGCATCCTGTCAGAGAGAGACAGCGCAAGATTCTCAGCAGAGGCGCAAACGCCACCCAGAGCAGAGCTGCTGCTGTTGATTTGCAAGAACCAAGCAGATCTTGGCATCACCGTTCTTTACCGCGGATGTTCCTCTAAGCAGCAGCACACTTCATTAGCTAAATCCCAAAGAGCAAGAATTTCTCTGGTGGATCTTGCCAGGCTAAGCACTTCTTGCTCCCCACAGCGCTCTGCCAGCGCGGTTTCGAGCTCCTTTGCCCGGCATATAAACATATAAATAATGACAATGTGTCCAAGTCAATCGTCAGGACAATTACGAGACCTAAGCGCTCGCTCTCTAAATGGAATCCGAGTGCTTAACGAACAACATTTATCTTAAATCCACATTCTGTGGCAGGCAGGTTTTATATCTGGCTACAGAACCGCAAATAATACTGCAGGGAAAAGTTTTCCTAAGGAAACACTTAAGGAATACAAAGAAGTCCCATGCGAAACGCTTTTGTAAAGCACAGAAGGTGACTTCTGGAGAATAAAAGCAACACAAAGAACAAACACAGGCTCTCTTCTCATCTGTGGAAAAAAAAGAGGTGAGCTCTAAACCATGGAACAGGGGAGATGAGTATCTCCAGAGCAAGGCATAATTAGAAATAACTTTTCCGACACCTCTGGGCAACAGCCCTGTGGATAAATAACCACAGAGGGACAAACCCATGCACTCTACAGCTGTGACAGACCCTTTGATTTCATCCAAAGGAGCCCATTTATCTCTCATGCTGCCATACCTCTTCTTTGGTGGTGGCTCTTCCTCCTCAGACTCTTCCTCTTCAGATTCTTCTTCTTCCTCAGACTCCTCCTCGTCGTCCTCATCCGATTCCTCAGAGTCCTCATCCTGCTGCTTCTCTGGGTAGAGCACATCTGGGCTACAAGAGGGTTCTTGTCAGAGCGCGACTGACTTCTAAGGACACGACTCCAGGGTCTCGGGTAACCCTGGCTCTCGCCAGGCACCACTGCCCACCCTCCTGTAAGGCTACAGCTCTGAGCCCAACCCAGAAATACCCCCAAGATTTCTGTGTTTGCTGCTGAAACCAACACGGTTTGGTCTCTGCCGTGGCAGAAGTCACCAGGAAGGCCTCAGCCCTAAGCTGCCTCTCCTCTGGCTCTCTTTCCTCGTCACTCCGCCCACACCAACGTGGGAAGGTGAACGACAACAAAGGGACAAGATCAGACTTCAGGGATGCCGAACGCAGGCTGAAGCCACGGAGGACTCGGTATGTACGCAATAAAAGAAGGTGGGGAGCAGAGACTTTAATGACCACGCTGCCATCTGGCTCTTCATGGGACAATAAGTCACCATCCCTGGGCTCCACGCGGCCCAGCACAATACGCGCTCACAGCAGAAGAAAGTCTCACAGCAGCTAATCTAGGTCATCTTCCCTCCTCTCCCCTCTCCTCCACATCGGCTTTAAGAAAGGCAAACAGCTGGGTCCTGCTCCTTAGAAGCATCCCTGCATTGCCACTATCATTGCACTACCTGCTCATGTAAATTTGTTTTAGGATGGAACATTTAAATAAGCCTCATCCTGCAAAAAAATCCAAAAAGTATCATCGCAGAATACCTGAGAACATTGGGCCTGGTATTTTTCTTGCCCTTAACAGCTTCCCCTGCTAATGACTCATGGCCAGACACCCAAGTAATGTCATTATCTAGAGCATGGGTGACATTATGAGGCTCTTCAAGTACTAAACCCTCCATAAACTTCCCTGTAAACAGGAGGTTGGCCTACGAACTCCAGCACTGCGCTCCGGCTGGGCTACGCCAGGCTCCTCCTGAACACCGGTTTGCAGCCAAGCTCTTTACCTGGGATAATAAGGGAAGCAAAGCTGAAAGGTTCCACTGAAGCCCTTTCCAGAAATCTGCTCCATCCAGCCATTCTTCTCACATTTCTGCAGGGTTCTCTTCAGTAGGTGCACTGCAGGGAGGAAAAAAAGAAAAAAGGAGAAAGGTTGTGTTACTATCTTTATCCACTTGTCTAACCTCACTGCTCTCCTCAGTGCCCTCCAGAATGAAAGACGAAGAGTCAGGGTGAAATCTCCTTTGCCCAGGACACCTGCAGAGGAACGCAAAGGTACTCAAGGCCCGAGACTCGTGAAGACATCACCACGGGCTTCTTTCTGCACCCCACAAAGAGCAGTCGCTGTGCGTGGGAACGAGCTAGACGACTGCGTTTGGAAGTTTTAGTGCGTCTTTAATTTAAAGGGCAATCCTCTCAAAGTTAATTTTCCAGCAAGATACAAGACCCAAGTGTTTGCTCCTGAACACAAAGCAAGCGTGGTTTTACATTCTCCAAAGGAGAAAGTCAAGAACAGGAACAGTGCATGGGTTTCGATGTCACCATCAAGGGATCCTCCTTCGTAAAAGCATTCGACAGTGCCATGGAACTACTCCTGTCCAAATTTAACCCAAGTCTCAGCTCTCTTCAGCTTCTTCTCCAAAGTATTTATTAAAACAAGTTTGGTTTTGCCCTCCTTGTGTTCTGAATTTTGTATGTGGTTTGTGTTGGGTTTTTGTTTGGTGTTTTTTTTCTTTTTAGGGAAAATATGTAGTCCAGAAACATGACAAACGCACTTTTTATTCCAGTCTTCTGTTCCATTGTGTGCTCTGTAAGAATCGTAACCAGAACTGTGCAAGTATAGGGGAGCTTTGTCTCTGGCAAAGGACTGAAGTTGTTTAGTCAGTTCAAAACCATTTTCAGCTCACATTAGAGGGACCATTTACATACTTAGCTCCCTCCAAATCAAGGGAAAAAAGGAACACCTGCCCTCAAGCGTATTTCAGAGAGGTTCACTTGAGGAATGGAAAGGGAAAAGAAACACTCTGGCTGAATCGTCACCTGAACCTGTTCTGCAGGATTAACGCAAAGGGATTCACTCAACACTCCTGAAACGGGCTTTTATCGAGAACTGACATTTCACAGCGAGAGAATCATTTGGGACAATGTCATACCCTCACTGGCTTACAGGCTGCCCCTGCCAAGATGCTGCATTTTGAACGGAACTGGAGGAGCTGGCACAGTTGAGTTGACCGTATCCCTGAAAATCACAGGTGGTACAAGACCACCTTCGGTCAAGAACTCTTCAAATAATCCCACACTTTTACAAACAGGGGCAACAGATAAAGTGTAAGGCTATTCTCACTCTGGATACCAAAGATCAACAGCAGCACATGAAGGATTTGACACTGGGAACCAAAGAACAATAGTGAAAGATTTGACTCCAGCCAAGCCCAGTTATGAGCGTGGGGGATAAAACGGGGAGCGCGGAGCACCAGCTCTGCAGCGTGTACCCGCCTGCTTTCACATCTCACCAGATCTTCCTCCGGTTGCTCTTAAAACAGAGCAGAGATCATCAAAATTCCTTTTATGTAATGGAAGGAGAAAGAAAAACAACAGATTGCAAGCTGAAATTTCCTTCTCCGACTTGCAGGACTGACAAGCACTGGAGGCTGGCTAAACACAGCCCTCGGAGGACAAGGGCAATCTCCAATGGTCCTGAAAAGAAAACTGCTCAAGGGAACACCTGGAAACTCTCTTCCCTGGCCCAAAATTACAAAGTCGTGCTTGACATCAGTCTGCAATCAGCAGAAGGGCCTCAGGCAACTCATTTAGCCTGCGCTGCTCAGTGTGTCGGTGAGCCCTGCAGCAAACCGGGCTGACACCGTGCTTCAGCTCCAGGTGGAGAGTGCGGGATCAGCGACGTCCTGAGGGACGGCACCACCGCAGGAACAAACCGATCAACTCTCCAGTCCACCTCCGGTAGAGGCTGCTCGAGCTGGTCCTGCTTCAAATGACCTCCAGCCTTGGTTAAACAACTGCATCGGGGCTCAGGCCAAGTAATGCGAATAAGCCAAGAGAAAATTTGCTTTAACGTGTCTGTTAGTATTGCTTCTGTTAATGCAGAAGTCGAAACAGACATTAGCGTCATTCCTGGGAACAAAGACACCAAATCTCTTTCCAAATACAACAGGATGAGTTTCTCTCCTCACTTGCTTGACCTTTTAAAACACGGAGCCAAAGTAGTACCTCAAATAAAACGCGAAGAGGGGTGCTTGTGAATATTTTTTAAAGTTAGACTACGCAACTTCTCTAAATAAAAAGCAACCAAGATCTGCATTTATGCCGAGCTGTAGCCTTTCAAAACATAGACACAGAGGAAATCAGCTTGGTGATTTAAGAACAACAAATTACTTGAATGCTGCTCCCTCTTCCTGGGAAGGTGCTATAGACAAGAGAAACATGCATTATGTCTCAGAAACTCGCCTTTGTCAGGCTTGAAAGGAACTAACAGGAACTAAAAACACTGAGCATCTCCACAGCACAATGAGCTGAGCGGCTCCCAGTTCCTCAGCAAGTTCAACAGAACAGTTCAGCTGCACAGACACATCTGCAGCTGCAGGACTCTCTCTTGACACATGGAAGCAAAGCATTATGTGGATCAGTACTTTACCCTGGAAGTTGGAGTTGGTCCCTGGGTGGTTTTCCAGGATATATTTCTTCAGCGCTGTGGTGGAGCAGGTCTTCGGTTCGTTCATGGCCGCGATAGCAGACAGGATGGCGTCTTCCATCAGAGTCCCACCCAGCAGGGGCTTCTCCCCTGATTTCTTCAGCTATTTTCCAAGGAGGAAGAGAAAAGCATCAAGACAACATTCTCCCAAACCAGGTCAGGACAAGCTCCTCTGCACCAGGTGGGTCGGCGCTCCTGCATTAGCACAGACACATTTAATATTAAAACACTGCACAGGGAACGCTGCTCCCCCAGCTTCAACTGGGAGGACAGGTCTAATCAGTCAACTGGCCTGGAGGGCTTTTTATCCGTAACACATTGTCCCAGTCCCCAAACACGCTGCAAACGTTTGACAATCTAAGGGGCTTCTCACTCGGGGAAGGAAATGGATCAGATCCTCCTCCATCTCACAGACCAAACGTACCCGAGAAACTTCTGTGGCGCAGACACGAAAAGAAGACAACGTTGCAGACATCTGGGGTACCCACTGCGCTCACAATTAGTGAGGGAAAGGAAAGCTTACCCCGCCGGCTCCCCTACTGTGCTAGTGAGTCAGAGCCGAAGCAGCGCGTGGAGCACGCTAAGAAGCGGGGATGGCAGGGGGGTCTGGCTCCAGAAATGTAGACAAGAGGAGGATAAGAGTCCTAGTGCTTCATAGTTTGACAACTCCCGAATGTGACAGGCTGCTGAAGAAAGGTGCCACCAATAAAACTGGGAGGCAGGACAGCGTGCCAATTTATACCCAAGGCTTATGGTCAGTACAGTCAAAAACAAGATGAACTCTGGCTCTGACCTGGAACGTCCCGGATGCTCCCTTCCCTGTGATCTGCTCTAACTGGCCCTTCTCTACAGCTCTCTGCAGGGCATTCTTCAACAGCTGGGGTCTGAAATACAGGAGGATAAAGCTTTACTGACACGCACCGACAGCTTAAAAAACAAACAGAGAAACAACGCTTTATGCAGAGTGTGAGCGGAGCAGTACTTACGAGCGGCGTCTGCCTACATACAGACATTTTAAATGGAGATCTGTCAGCAAGTGCTGATTACACGAGCAGAACAACGTACGCCAGCGGAAACTGAACTGCGACGCTTTCTCGGTGTCAGCGCGCATCCAGAAACACGCCAGCTTCACTTGGAAGGATTTACTCATTTTGAAAAGCACAGTTGGACTCGGTGGGCAATGAGTCAGCCAGCTCGCAGACAAACAAGGGGCTGAGTACAAGCCCCTGGAAGAGGTGACGCACAGGGTTCTCCTAGGTTTGCTTCCTCCCCAAGCCTTGACCCACTCCATACGGGAAAACTTAAAGATTATCGCAAGCGTGCGCCAGCTAGAGGATCCAGAACCAAGCAGGACAAGATCCCAAGGAGAGATCTTCACATCCCCACGGCTAAAGGGATCTGGGTTTGGTTAAGGACAGAAGTGCGTAAAGCAACGCTCCCGTTGGCATCAGGATCAAAGTTTGGGCGTGGAGGGATGCAGGGGAAAAAAAAAAAAAGCACAGCTTGTCCTGAAGCTTTCTCCCAGGCTCTACAAGGCAGAGCGGTACTGAACTGCCCTGAAGCGAGGGGAGGCCGGAGGAAGTCTGTGCCTCGCCCTGCCCTGCTTGCAGAAAGGTCCTCCCGCACCTACCTTATATCTACTTTGAGTTTGGGGTAATACTGAGACACGTATTTCTTGATCAGGCTGTAAGAAGCTTCCTTGGGCTCACAAAGGCGGGTGAAGGCCAGCGGCAGGATATCTTCCAGCTTGACTTGCTGCTCTGCAGTCGAAGCGGAAGTGCTTTTCTGAAACACACACACTTTTACACGTCAGTGGGGGCTAAAACTTGGGGGTTTCTGAACCAGCAATACACAGGTGGGGAGAAGTGTCCCTGACACTGGCCACAGATCTGGAAAATCAAGTTCTATAACGCAGCTCTTTAAATTACCAATTTTAAAAGTTTAGCAGCTTAAGGAAAAATGAGCAGTTTTGGCTGGAATTTTCACAGAAGTCTTAGGAAAGTTTTACAAATACAAACTGCTGAGTACTTAAAAACATCCGTATTTGTAACGGTTTCCTTCCTCTATCTGTATTTTCCTCTGCTACCCTTCCATGAGACAGGTGAAAATGATACAGACATGAAACGTAAAACCCATCAAGGGTAAGACCTGTTGACACAGATCAAGTATTCCCAAAAATGAAGAGCTAAACAGGAGGGTACTTATTATTTTTTTTCAGATGACAACGAAATCTTGATTGAAGCTAAGGCTCCCCTCTGAATTTTCCTCCATCCCTTCGTTACCATGAAGGAATGATCAGGGGAAAAAAAATAAATCTGTTTTTTATACAGAAAAAACCGTGGGGAATCGTGTTGAAGTTTAATGGTTTTGATCCTGAACAGCAGCTTTTTGCAAAGTCAGATGAGCGAGGGTGCCGCTCACACAGGCAGCTGCTCGACTGCTAGCCGAATTCATCGAACACAAAATGCAAGCTCTTCGTTTTACAGAGAAAGTAACCAGGAACAAAGACACCGATACGCTGCAAAGAAGAAAAGTGATGTGTTAGCAGTTATCAGGTGCCTCACTCAAACTTCTCACGGAGCCAGTGAGCTCTATTTCAAAAGAAGTTACACCCCAATTAGTTTCCTCCGGTGCCCTAGTACCAAGTGTGTCAGTGCTTCCCTCGGTTTTAGGGGTTTTTTTGTCCCCCGTAGCCAAGAGAGAAGCACAAAGGCATGAGAATCTCCTCCAGTTCACCCATTTAAGCTGCAAGGGGATGGGCAATTCCAGCTAAGCGTTTCCTAAGTGCCGCGTTACAAACGTGCTTCATACACGCAGCGCAGCAGGGAGTGGAGAACAGCGGTGCTGGAATTCTTCCTCCCTCTGCCCTCGTAGCTGATGGAAAAATGTTCCCCTGACAGCCCTGAAGACCGAGTTCTTCCATGTATCCATGCAACAGATAAAACAGAAACAGCAGCAGCATAAAGCTCTCTTACAATACCTGAGAGGCATCTCTCTCTACCAGGTAAAGACAGAAGAGGAGCTTCATGGTTATTCGGTTTTCTGCCTCTGAACCAAAGCCTGAGGGTTTAATGTAAACATTTTAAACCTAAGGTTTTGATTATTCTATTTGGTTTTCATTTCTCATATTAGCTTTCTGATTCTGCTTTTAGTGGAACGGGCATTTTAATTAGCGTACGTGGGAAGGAAAAAGTACAGCAAAGAGGAGAATATTGTTTGGGTTGAGAGCAGGCTGCGTTTCGCAAGATCCACATGTACTGGTGCAAGATTCTTCAGAGTGCTGTTTAAAATGATCCATCTTACCTTTCTGTCTCTGGCTTTTGGAACAGTTTTTCCTGCATTAGACACCACCACAAAGCTCCCAGAAGCTCCCTTTCCTTTCACCTAGTTCAAAAGAAAGTCCGTTGCAGTCTTTTATACAGCAACTCGGAGTAACACCAACCCGACAGAGACTAACCGACATCGTTACGCAAATTTTGAACGTGCCGTCACCCTGGCGATGGGCTCTTCTGGCAGGGGCCTGATTTGAACCCACTGACAATGTCACTGCGATCAGAAACCACAGCCAGATATCAATATCGTACTCTGCTGTCCTGACCGGGAGACCCAAACAGATACCACAGGCATAAATTGCAGCTGCAATGCTATATACGACACAAAACCAAGAAACAGTCACAAACCGCACAAACGACAACCGTGCAAAGTATCTGACTGACTGAGCAATGCTGAAATTCTGTTGGTGTCTAACGAAGTGGAGACAGAGGCTCATTAACCTCCATGAGGGAGAACACGACCACCCCAGCGACCTGCTAGCAGGGTTTAGGAAACTCCAACGTAATTCAGAAATGCCAGCTCCAGGGCTGCTCCCCAAAGCAACTCTTACCTGCCTAATGATTCCTCTCTCCAGCTCCCTTTTCAACGCTTGCTTTAGAAGGTAACCTCTTCTCTCGAGCTCCAGGGAAGGGTATTTATGGATGATGTATTTACGTATTGCAACGACCGACGCACCACTCTTTTGAAAGCACGCCTGAAACAGAAGTAAAAAGTGGGTAGAACCCATCGGTGCTGCAATCACCTCACTGTGGGTCTGGCAGAACGGAGATCAAGCTGATGCCTGTGAGCCAGCACACCAGCCCAGGGTGTCAGGGCCAGCCTCTTCCCCACAACGGCTCAAGAGTATAAAACAACTAACAAAATACTTTACTTTCCCCTTGAGAGCGGCTGAAGGGCAGACAATGCCAAAGCAGCACAGCAAGCGCATATCAACTACTCCCATACTCTGGAGCACGAGTAATGCCATAACCACTACACGCCCCTGCAACTGCAGGCACCTTTCGGAACACCAACACCGCCCAACTGGTAAGTCACCGTCCTAACGTCGGGCAGAGTAATCATTAAGTTGGAACAAGTCACCAATTTCTTGTTTGTTTTTTTTTTGTTAAGATGGAGGGTTGACATTAGTAAACTAGGAGAAAACCTAAGCTGTAGTTCGTATTTTGAAGATACAGCAGCTTGAAAGGCCATCTGCTAATTAAGGCTGGGGGAGTCGAGGCCTCCTGCGAAGGCAACGCATCAACCAAGCCTCAAGCAGAGAGCAACAGCGCAGCTACGACAGCACAGGTCTCTTCTTACGACCAAGACCAGCACCACTCTGGAATGCCAGCTTACAGTATTTCCATCTGTTCTGAATTAGAATAAGTTACTGCTGAAAGAAGCATCTATCAAATGGATTAATGAAGCTAAATCAAGTTAAACATGGCTAGAAGGCACACCAAATTAAATGATGACAACAATCAACCAGGTTATGTCATCCTAGCTGTTCCTAATAACCTAATTAGGGAGGGAAACAAATACAGGGCCCCTCATCATCATCATGGACTCATATTCCGGCTCCAAGGGCTTCCAGGCAGGAGCACACACTCTTACTCCCATCCGTACTGCTGGCAAGCTCAAACTGTCGATTGGAGGTGCACAAACGATTCTGCTTTGAGACAGATGAACAAAAGAAACATTTGTCTCCCGCTTACCCTGATGGCCTCGGTTAAAATTGCGTCCATTTTGGGACGTGAGGTGGCAGCCATCTGAGTTTGCTTCTGTGCTCTGGCTAGCTGGCTAGCAGAAAGAGTAGCCCATGCAGGAATGGTCTTTTTCACCTTCTTCTCCTTTTCCTTTGATTGATCCTTCTCGCTTAGATAAAATACAAAGCGATAGTAAGGACAAGGGACACCGTAAAACAAGCCAACAAGGAGAACAACAACAACGGCCAGAACACCTGACGTTGAAAATAATGTAAAAAATATTTTGATGTTTCTACTAGGAAAAAAAAAGAGACCTTATCTTGCTATTCAGTCTCACACGTTCTAGAGCAGCAGCTACACTTGACCGGTAGCTTCTTCCTGAGAAATATGAGCACTTTTTTAAGGGTCTCATCCTATTTTCCCAATCTCTCCCACCATCTTTTCTGCCTCTAGAACCCGCCTTCAGAATCCTACTCAAATCCCTGAATTCAGCTCTACGCAAGCCTTACTCCTTTTTGGTTTCTTCCGAGGACTTTGTTTCCCCCTTCACTTCGTTCTCAGGTTCCTTTGGCTGTTCTGCTTCAGTGGATGCAGCAGGCAGAGTTTCATTCTCTTGCTCTTCTCCGACAGAGGCAGATTCCTCAGAGGTGACTTCCGCATCTAAAAGATGTGAAAACATATCAAGTTACTGCATAAAACCAGTCTCTATTCTTCAGGAAGACAGAGGTTAAAAAACCAACAAAAAACCCAAAAAAACTTAAGAACACATCCCAAAAATTACTTTCCACCACATGATTTCTTCTAATTTAAACAGATTACTTAAATTTAACTTAAAAAGTGAACAGAACTACTGAAAAGAGCTTCAACAAGGTGCAATCAGCTGTCAAATGCCAGAATAACTTCAAACAACATCACACAGCATTTTCCCAATGAACTAATGCCCCCAGTCTTCCCTTAACTCCAGAAGTTGCTGCTGCAATTATCCATCATCAGAGAAGGTGGGGAAGGGAGGAGAAAAATCAGTAAGATTTTAGTCCCAGAGTTGAGGTTTATGTTTTGTACTCAGAAAGGTGCAAAAACATACCTCTCTGCAGGAAATTTAGACAGATACATGCAAGCAGCTTTGTTTACAACCAGCTTGTCTTCAAACTGCTGGTTTTACACCACACGCTGCGGCACCTGAAGGATTTTAATCATTCAATCACATTCTTCCAGACCTGGCAAAGCTTTAGGTTGCACGTGCACTGGCAGAAGCACTCGTGCATCAGCAGGACCAAATCCAGTCAGAAACCAACTTCCCAAGCGAATTAACTCTGCTGTATTTAGCTGAGAACAGCTCACAGGCCGGGCTGCCTGCTAGGTAAGATGCATACGAACTGCCATTACCCACTTTTTTGGGCAAGGAGCTGCCTACCGTCACCGCCCCATGCAGCACACAAGTTTCCCATCTCTGAGAAGGAGCTTAAAGCACTCCTGCTGCATTCCCATGTGTAGCTGTCCCATGAAGGCACCACACATTTAAAATACACAGGGTATGAACACCTCGTTTTGTACGTAATTTATTTATTTGTGACACCAAAGAGGACAAAGTCAGTGAAACTACCTCACAGTGATACTGAAATGACACATTTTGGGAAACTGAGGTGAAGTCGCTAAGACTGGACGCATCAATGCTGGACTAGATGTTATGACACGTTGTGGTAAAATCCTTTTGCTCAGGAAAATAAAGGAAAAAAAAAAAAAGAAACACTGTTTTTCCTCTCATTAGTTCCATCTTTTGATCTCAAGCCACATTCCTGACCCTCCTGAAACTTCAGAATTTCCACCTTTATTCTAAAGGTTGTGCAAGCTTAAAAGGGACTATACTTAGTTCTATTCCTGTCTGGAGTGTCGGGGCTCTGCCACGGGGTATGAAGGACAATACAAATGGGTTCATACTGAAAGGACTGCCTGTAAAATACAACTTCCCAAAAATCCAAGAAAAGCCTGTGAAGAGAAGGTAATATTAGTAATATTTTAATCATGGCAAAAGGTTTCTTCAGGCCTGTAAGAAAACAAGCTTGTGTTTGGCTAGCCATTAACGATCCTCTACAGAACTATTACCGTACCTGCTTTGACCTCTTCGCCTTCAGCGGGTTTGCTTTTGGGAGGAGTTTCCCGGGAAGAAGAATTAACCGAGCGGCGGATCGGCATCGTGTCGTCTTCCACTTTCTATAAGAAGTGTACAGAGATCAGTACAGACACGGGAAAGAACCAGAAGGTTTTTGAAACGGGATTAAAGTAAATCAAAGCAGCGAAGGTAGAAATATTCTGGTTACATTTGGATTTTTCAAGGTTTTAGAAGACAGTAACCCTCAAACCAGCTTCTTTGAAGCATACTAGGAGAGGATAGTTTCGCATTTTACAGTTAGAAAAGAAATAATTTATTTTCGATTTCAAATTAAGCAAGCATCTGAGGATTTGGACAAATACAACATCTCAGGGAAAGCAGGGGAAGGGAAGGAAAGTGCTTACAGGGTTTACTAGACTCCCAACCGAGTTTCCTACAAGCAGGGAAGCAAGAGTACCGAGTAACCTTCAGCAGGACTGGAAGTCAAGGACTGATCCAAGGGCAAGCTTGGAGAACGGGCCAGCCCCTACCTCACTTAACTTGTCCGTGTGGATCAGCTGAGCTCCCGTTAAGAGTGGAAGTGCCTTATGATGCACGGGTTCAGCTTCAGACAGATCAGTCGCCATTTAAATTAATTTCTAGCCCCAAGTGCAGGTAACACTGTGGAGCCCCAGGTTTTAACCCCAAGGACTTTTCCTAATGGTTTTCACAGTGCAGTGAGGAGTCAACCTAAAGTACAGAAAAGATGTGGTGTGAAAATTAACAAAACATAAACATCTACGTCCATGTATCTAACAAACGAAAGGTTAAAAGGAACAGAAGGATAAATGACTTACAGCTTATGACTAACACAACTGACAGTCAACACTTGCATTCAACAAAGGTGCTAAAAACATGTATGCAAACTTGAGCGCTGCGGATGTGGCAGAAATGGAAAAGGCGTAAGCCAGACCTGCAGCCTGCTCCATTAAAACATATCTGAAAGAACAAAAAGGCTCTTTAAATTAACGGAAAGCGTTAACAAAAAGCAGACATTGCACTGTGCCTCAGGTAAGGCGTTGAGGTAGCTGGTCAGTCATTGACTTCGGGTAAAAGCGAGAGGTGACACATTGATCCAGCTCCTACCAGCCTAAGGAATTAAACCATTGGCCCATTCGGTAGAAAATAGGTATGACTGGGACCCAAACTAACCCCCCCCGCAACTCGTAGAAACAAAGGGGTCCTCGAACAAGCAAATAACCATCAAAACAGCAGTCTCCGTACCTTCTGCAAAAAAAGATAAAATAATTTTAAGCTTTACAAAACTCTCCTCCCAGACACATGCACCATCACGGGGAATGAGTGAGTTAAGCTTAGTTTAACCCTCACCCAGTCTCATCCCTTACTGCCATGACACTTCTATGGCCTTTCTGACCTGCTGACCACCTGCCTGCCTCAGCCTCTGCTCAGGAGACGTATTCCACTGTTTCCATTGCGAAATAGAGGCTTTACTTGCTCTTTCATTTCCTCTTCTCAGCAAATGCAAAGCCTCACCTCTAGCAAACGAGGGCTGGACCCAGTGTCCCCCATTTTCTCTCCATCCAAAGACCTGGGCTGGACCAGTTCTCCCCCCGTCCTCTCATCATTCAAAGACCCAGCTCCAGGCTGCACCCTTCCCTTCCTTACAGAGAAACAGTCAAACGCTCCCAGTTCCCACCTATTTTGGATGTTTTATTTTGCTCAGATGAGAAGTCACTCACCATAAATTTTCACTTGTAATAGGTATTTCCCCAGCCTGAGCATCTTCATGAACGGAGACCTACCATCATCCCTGGCATCGCTTTCAAAGCAACTTTCACCACAGTTTCAGCACGCTGCACCGCATTCTCCACCGGAGGGGCGGATGTGCCGTGCCACACCGGCACCACCCCAACCACTGTATTCTTGCCCCAAAACACAGCCCCTCAAAAATACAGCAGTGGGGACTCTTAATCGATTGATGAGTTCTCCCTACCTCAGTTACTTCCCCAGGCAAACTAAAACTCAGCTCATCCACACAGAGCACTTGGGTTAAACCTCCAAGCTGTGCAAGTAGTTTCCACTCAGCAAACGGTGGCGGCAAAAGAAGAGCAGAGAGAAACGCGAGTGTTGAAGGTTAGGCCTGGGCTGGTCACTAAACGTCGACAGATGCTCTCTGACCCCCTCGCCCTCCCCACATGGGAAGGAAAAGGGAATGAGGCAGAGAGACTTATGGATTAGAAAACTAAAACAGCTTTAATAAAACAATTAAAAAAGAGCAAGGAAATAATAAAGAACCATGTACAAATATATACAAATCTGACATGGAACCTGACTCTCCCCTGACAGCAATCACCACGGATCCTGCAGAGCAGGTGGCACTGGGGAAATCCCACGCTCGGGGGCAGAGGGGAGCTGGATTCGGGAACTCGGGACCAGGACCAAAGGCAGAAGATTGGACAGAGTCCTCAGACACCCACCACTGAAGAAGGAAAAGGGGATCCGGATCCCTCAGGTTTATACTGAATATGATGAATACGGAATGGAGCACTCTTGTTGGTCACCTGTCCTGTCTGTTACTCACCAGAGGTGTCACCTTTTACTTCCTTGTGACCCCTTTTACTTCCCAGCACCCCCAGCGTGGCACACGAGATCCAGCAGTGGCCCTGGTCACGACAGGAAGAAGTATCAGCAAGAGCCTTTCTGCATCCCAATGCCAGGCAGTAACTGTAAAAATCAGGCGTTACCACTGCTAGCAGCAGGCACTGTCTGCGAAAACATGCTGCTGACTCCAGGAAGTGCTGTCTCTTAGAAGGGACTGAGCTGAGAAGTAAAAAAAGTACTGAGCAGAACTGGTTCTGTTTAGCCCAAACCAGAACAGTGTGTTAAGATACGACGGTTCACAAGCAGTGGTGATGCAAGAGGCTACATCACTTCACCTAAAAGATCTCCTCCCCAAATAATAAACTGATTAATTAATAAACTAACTCAATTTCTGTTGCAGGTGCACCTACAGCACAACTGACCAAGAGATTTTCGTTTCAGGAGAACCACAGGTGCATTTCCACAGGAGATGCTCTAAAAGACATCCATCTTGCTGGCCGCCTTCAAAACGCAGAGCTTCTCACAGCTAAAGGCAGCCAACGTGTGTCTGCACCATCTACGACTTCTCCTGTGACACCGAACAGTCACTCTGAAAAATGGCAGTGAACTGGTCCTGCCTCAGCACCAGTAAACGTTAACTGAGTGAACAGTGCAGGATGTTCTCTTCTGAAACAAAACAGAAAAATCAAAACCCCCTAGTGTCAAAACCAAAATAAACGACATGAATGAAACTTTCTCCTGCAATTTTGGGATGTGAAAAAAATACCGATGACCAATTAGAACATACAAACTACAGCCCAGCACATTATTCTTTCTTTGCCTATTTTATAGGACCTTCTTCCCTCAAGCGTGGAAAATGAGAGGGAAAAATAAAAGTTCCACCAGGCTTCAGCTCAGCACCAATTTTTTTTTCCAGCAAGCATAGCCTGATGCCCTCAAAAAGAAGGCCAACATTTCGAAGGGAATCCTGTGATAACCAAATACAGACCCATCCTTGGGGAAACTGGTTGGGGGCTACAAAAGATGCTTTCCCTGGGATTACAAACACACATATACAAGTAGAAACTCTGTGATCTGTGCGGTCCATGCATGAAAACACAGTACTCCCAACTTTGATTTATAATTCCCCAAGTTTTAAAAAAAATCCCTTTGTTTAGATCACAGCATAAACTACTTCTGTCTTCCGGCTCTCAAGCGTGAAACTTTACACTGCACAACCCACAACTTCAGTGCCAACAATACATGTAAACAAGCCCTCATCCAGGGGGAATTTGGGGTGCCCCAAACAGGAGCTCCTTGATTTCTTCCTCATTCCCATGCCTGGGTCATCTCCTGCTCAGAGGGAATCAAAGGGGCAGGAGGATAATGACTGATTGACTTCAAAAGCCCCGATATTCAAGGGGCAGAAGTCACCAGCACCACCTTGTGAAAGTCTCGCAGCTCAAGGGCTGCTCCTGCTCAGCCTATTTCTTTCCTCAGAGGGATCAAAAGCAGTTTTCTGGATGGGGTGTGAAATGTCAACAACAAACAGGCCTGAATTCAGCTGCTCAAAAAGAAAAAGGCTAGAAAGTTTCACAACAGCAACATTAAAAAACTCTCATTCGCCTCCAACTAAAATGGTTGATTTATTTAATGGAAAAATCAAGTCACCCAGACCAACTCTTAGCTGGACACCTTATTTCACACACGGGATACCAAGCCATCTTTCAGAGAGTACCAGGACTGCAAGCATCACTCTTAATAATAAATAACTAGAAAGTTAATAGTTCTGTTTTGCATCAGCACAGATGTCAAACAAACATTGTGCTTGGAAAGCGGGAAGAAGCCATAAACTGAGGTTTTCAAGGTGGTTGTTGGGTAACTCTCACGTATCTGAGGGACTGTCAGAAAAAAATAAACAATCACATCAGCAACAAAACAAACACAAGGATACCAAGGTGTGCAAAAAGTTGCTTGAAAGTACAGATGGTAACTACTCACACAGCTACTCACACTCCTTTTTCTACAGATCATTTGAACTGCAGGTTCACCGGTTCCTCAACTCTCACAAACTAGTCATTTCGAAGCTGGTAAGCAACAAAGAGCCCAAACTTTCTGGATTTCTAGATGAGCAGGAATGGTTGATAGCATCCAACCTCTCAGCTCAGGGAGGGGTCACTAATGGAAGATCCAGTCAAAGGCAGATGCAGCTTTCATGAGCTACTATGAAAAAATACAATTTCCTCCTGAGCTATCACAGCACACCATTAGGAAAAGAAAAAAAATAAAATAAAGGCGAGACTGACTCCTTGAATTTCTGCTGGCCGTAAAACTTTCCATCTTATCTCAGATTTCAATCTCACTCAAGGGAAAATATTTCAGGATAAAATCAGGTCTCGGATACGGCAAGCCAACTGTCAGGCTGGTGGAAATACCAGGTCACGAGGGCTCAGGATAGGGTGCACAGGCTGGGCAGACTGAAAACAAAGATGCAACGGAAAAATGAGAAAGCAGATCCAATCCTGTGCCCTTAAGGGTATCCTCTTACTGTTACACAACACGTACACCGGTGATTGATGTACTCTTAGACATGACTTGGTATATTGTACACGATGCGGGTCTAGAAATCAGGTCAAAAAGGGCTAGAAAAAAGTTTTTATATCCTTGTATGTTTGAAGCCAGGGTGTCAAGGGATATAAACCTGCCCATCTTACAAGCGATGCAAGCAAGAATGACTGTTTATTATCAGAAAGGCTTAAAATGCAAAGTAACTGGATTCCAAGAACAGGTTATTAATTACTGTGCAACCATCTACTAGTTTCTAAAGCTGAATTGAGCAGAAGAGGATTTGAACATCTCGGAAGCTGCTGTAAAAAAGCACAGGGAAAGTTAACGTTTTCATAAAGCAAAAATGGAAATCCAAACCAAACGTGCCAAAATATTACCTTCTGAAGCGCAAGCTGGCCAACTCTTTCAAGACTTCTGGCCCTCTGTAATCCTCAAATGTTCTTCCCTAAAAACCAAGCTCAGGTAGAAGACACCTTACCAAAACCCTTAATGTCTACAGTATCACAGAATATATCATCCTGTAACAGCTTTGCTACAAATTTGCATTTTACAAAAAGTACCCATTAAAAGTTCTCAGCTGATCACCAGCCACAGCATGCTTCACACGGATGTTCTCGCATTTACTGATCTCCCTTTTGTTTTTGCAGTTCACTGAGCTGCCTGTTGTCTTGCTTAAGTCAGGCCAGCAGTATTTAGTCATTTAAAGCAGCCTAAAAACGTGCAGAGGAATAAAACCTCTTACTGGACACAGAACACCAGTTAGTCCCCACTTCTGCTCCTCATGTGGCAACTTGCTGGGAGCTTCACTCCCATTTCACACCTGGCTGAGCATTACATCACCACCGGCACTCCCATCGCTTTTGCTGCCACTCAACAAGTTTGGAGTTAACTTTGTCCTGACCCCTTCAGCCGCATCGATCTCCCGGGGGTGTAGGGGGTCCTAATTAAGCAAACTTTTCCATCGCGGTGCTCCCTGATTAAGCTACAAGAGCTGTGTTTGCAACTCTCTTACACTTGAGTCCCAAGAGATGGGGCTCAGATAGCCTGTAACCCTCGCTGCTACACACAGTTACAAACCATCTTGTTTCAATTAAAGAACAGAGGTCCAACACAAAGATCGAGGGCTCACCACTTGCCAGGCAAGAAATTCTTTGGCTTGACGAGTGGTACAGTTTCTATTTCCATCCACTATACAGTGTTCAGGAGGGGAACAACAAATCTCAAGTATATCAGGGTTCAGGGGAGCTCAGTTCCTACTTCTAGTATCCAAACACACGCGTTCCTATACATGGAGACCCCAGGGTGAGGTTTTTTTTCCTAATTCTAAAGATGGATTTTCACTTCAGGGTAGCACTGAACTTGGACCTGTGACTCCAAATGCCACAAGCACAACCTGACTTACACCCTGCCTCTCCTGTTGACTTCTGCAGAACAAAGTGAAGGTTAAATACTTCCCTTCTGCACACACAGGTGCTGCTTTCACCATAAAAAACCCCAAACACCATACCACCCCCCCCCAACACATTACCACAGTGAAGCGGATGCTGTGCCTGCCCTCCTGGGATTGAGCTCAGCGCCTCAGCTCTGCTAGGATACAGTACTGATAACTCTAAGTCAGCTCCATCTCAACAGATGTTTATTAAAATACAACAACCCATGCCTCACCTCCACTGTTCTGCACCACCAGGAATGCCAGCTCAATATAAAAACCACTAGAGGTTTCAGATTCTTTCTCCACAAATCTTTGACCTATACAGAAGACAGGAAGAGCAGATCGTTTCCGTGGCCTGGATCACCTTCTCCTATACCCAGGAGTTCTTCTTCACAAACATACAGCCAGAGCCAGGTAGTGGCAACTTAAATTATACCTAGAAACTCACAGGAACTTCAGCTAGGGGATTAATACAAAGCAGAATTTCTGCTTGCAGAGCTGTCTAAAAATAATCCCTCTCTGTTCTGATGCTCAGGATTGTGACAACTTCCGTGGAACGAGAGTTTTTGAACAATTTTTGGCCAGCGTGGTCCTTGATCCGGATTCTCCACGCTCTGCCACTGACACAAGCAGCGAAGGAATGAAACAGCCTACATTGGAGCACACAGGGTTCAGTGTCAAGTTCAGAACAGGTTGAGGTCACAAACTTAAAACTACTCCAACGTAAAAAACCGCTGCTGAAAGCTTCATAGCCCTGGATGAAATATCTTAATTCCCAGATCCAGCATTATGAATTTTGACAAACCACTGGCGCTTGAATGAAAATGTAGGCTGCTAACATTACACACCAGGGTATGAACCTTTTCTAGGCAACACCCTTCTTGCTTAGATGGACTGAATTTAAAAGCACTACACAAACCCTCCTGCAAAACTATTACTTATTCAGCCATCACTTATTATTCTACAAAACCATACATAATACAAGCCATAATTTCCATTCAGTCTACACAAAATCTACTCACGCCTCACATTACGAGTCCATCAATGTAAAACTTCTTTTATTCTCCCTCATGGAAGTTAAAATCCTCAGAGAGCCCTGGGTCACTTGTAACAGAACACTGACAAAAGATTCACACATCAGTTTCTGTTGAAAGGGAAAACACAAGAGGAAAAGATATTCTGAAGAAAAAAATAATTCAAGCAGCTTCTACCTGAGGAAAGTGCACGATGCATTGAAGCACTAATTAATTAGGAGGCACATGCAGGGAAAGAGGAGAAAGGCTGCAGAAGCCAGTACATGTTTTCAAGGCCTATACCCCAGCTTCTTCCCCCCAACAGAAATTATGTGTATTTTTTAGCTCCCCTTACCCATCCCTTACTTTCAAGGATTCCCACTCCATCCACCAATCCCTCTAAGTCCATCCTGAGGAAGGTAAGTCCTCTCCTGCCCAGTCAAAACACCTCCACTCTTTAGCTGAAGTCAGCAGCGGCACCTTCCTTCCCTCTCACCCCCCCCCACGCATGCTGTCCTCACATGGAGGAGCTCAATAGTGTGATGTTGTTTATAAACACGAGCACTTCTGAACCCTCCTAGTCTCAATAAGATAGCTGCTTGCCAAAGACTGCTGGCCAACTATTCCTTGAAGATGCTAAAAATACTATTTATGGTAAAACCAACCAACCAAACAAAAAAGTCACATGCTTGGGAACTAGAGTACTACTATTACTCAAAAGGTCTGATAAGAACTGACAAGTGACACGCTTGTTAACCCAGAAATAATTCACCGGCTGAGTAAGACTCCTGAAAAGAGTAACCTGTGAAATACCACAGATCTGAGCAAACTTTCAGTCTCTGCTACACTCTAAAAAGAGCAAACACACCCACAACCCCACATTATCTAACTTTTCTTCTCCTGCAGCGCAGGCTGAGCCGTCTCCCATGATCTGCAGACACCGGTGACTGCGAAAATCATTAGAATACAGGCAGGAAGGATTTGTTCCAAACAGCATCCCCAGTCTGGAGCTATCCTTGGGCACCATAAGCCGGTGGAGCCCCTCCGGCCTAGCAAGAGCTACACCAGTTTACATCAGCTGAGATTTTGGTATGCTTCTCCCATCTCTCCTCTGTAAGGTTTTAACCCAAAAATATCACAGCCCAGAGTGGCAACAGTAGTAACAAGCTCAGTACAGAACTGCTGAACCCAGAATTGAAGTCCCTCTGTGGAACAGTCCTGTCCCAGAGTGGCATTTAATAGCCTTCTCTATGGAGAAGCACAGAGAGCAACTAACATTCTTCAACCAGGCTGTGACCACCACAAGATCTCAGGGAGAAACTCAGAAGTGCCTGGTAGTCTCACACTTAGGCCTGTATCCACCTCTGGCAGCACCGAGAGGGATTAAGAGCTTCATTTTCTGGAAGCAGAGCCAAACTGAACTCTCGGGCTCGGAGCTCTTCCTCAAGTGGCGAAGCTTCTCCGGCCTCTGGCGAAATGAGTTTGTGGAGGGGAAAAAAAACAACCAACCAAAACAAAAAAACCAACCCACAACCAAACGCAGGAAGGCCGTTCGCGGGAGCTAAGGCACTTCCTAAGTTTATAAATAGCGATTATTTATCGTGCCGCACCTCCATCGGCCCCTCCCGCCGCTGACCTTCCCTCCCGCCACCCAGGGCGCCGGTGTTTACCGGGTGTCAGCGGGACGGGCGAGGCGGTTTGGCCGCCCGCCCCTCCTTTGTGAGGGACGAGGAGGCCTGGGCAGGGGAGAGAAATGAAGGTTCGGGGGGGTGCCCGCGCCCCGCCAGGCCCTGCCGGCACCCGAGGCCCGGGGCCGCCTCCGAGGGCCTGGACAGGAGCGAGCCCGGCGCAGCGCGGGCCTCACCGGGCACGGCTTGGCAGAGGCGGGGCGGAGCAGGCCGCGCTGCCCACCGCGACAACACCCCCTGCCCGCGCAGCCTGTCGCGACCCGTCACGACAAAAGGCCCCCTCACACCCCCTCCTCCCCCGCGGCCTGTCAGGGCCGGGGCGCGGCGCTGAGGGGAGCTCCCGCGCCCCTCCAGGCTGCCCCCGCGCACCGCCCCGCGGCCTACCGGGCCCGCTCCGGCACCCTCCCCGCCGCCTCCTTCCCCTTCCCCGCGGCAGCGCCGGGGGCGCTGTGGGGGCGGGCGGAACTCACCGGCAGGCGCGGCGGACACAAAGCGGCCCCTCTAATGGCGGCGGCGGGGGAACCGGGCGGGGGGGGGGGGGGCCGAGGCTGGGGGGGGGCGGGGGGGGGGGGGGCCGGGGCAAAGGGGCGGGGGGCGGGAGCGCGGCGGGGGGGGGTGTGGCCGCGGCGCGCGGCGGGGAGGTGGGCGGGGCGCGGCGGCGCCGCCGGCCAATGGGAAGCCGCGGGCATTTTTCGAACGCCACCTCCCCCCCCCCCCCCCCCCCGGCTTTCCCCATCCCCGTCCGCCTCCACGTCGCGCGGGGCGAGCGCGCGCAGCCCTTCCCGCCTCCGCGGCGGGCGGTGCGGCCCCGCGCATGCGCCCTCCCCTCCTCGCCGCTCTGAGGCGTTTCCCGCCTTCGCCCCGCTGAGGGGACGGAGCCGCCGCGGTGCATCCTTACCCCGGCCCCGCCGCTCCCCTCGCAGAACCCGGGCCTGGCCCTGCCTCCCCGCTCCACCCTCTTCCCCACGTTTGCGGTTCCTCCGCTGCCTGCCCGCGCCCGGCCCCACCTTCTCCCTCTTTCCCCCCTCACGGCCACCCCCTGTCGCTCTCCTCACCGGTGTAACCTAACGCCTGCCTCAGCTGCCAGTCCCATCCAGAGATGGAAGTTTGGTGTCGGAACACGCTGCCAAGCTCTCCCTAGCGTCAGGGATCCTTTTTCTGGCTCAGGCAGCTGCTTTACCTGTGTCTCAGCTGCTCCAGGGCCAGTGGAGCAGAAGCCTGACCCAACCCTGTATTTTCACTGCCCTGGTTATTTCAGGTCTTTGCAGAATATGCTGAGAAGTGATAAACTCCTCCTGCCCTCTTGCTCCAATGGTGGTTGGTTTTTTTTTTGGCCAGGCCTGGGGGTGGGTTTATTCCCTCCTCTCCCAATTCCTCTACTTCCCCTTCACTTGATGCAGAACTCCTCAATTTAATTCACTGCCTAATGTGATTTTATTTTCTGCCCTAAGTGTGCTTTGTACAAGCTGTCTCAACACACCGCTGTACTTCGCAGCTGCAGGCTCTTGCCCGGGCTGCTTCTCAGCTTTGTTCTGTGCACACAATCCTTGCTCGTGTGCTGCCAGCCTCTTTCTCCATCCTATTTTTAGGATTTGGAGGCCGTACGGGCACCAACACATTAATTTGGCCGCTTACATCCCTCCTGTGGGTGGGAAGCCCCTTTGTGAGCACTTTTTAGAAGCACTTAGGCCACTCAGAAGCGCTGCGGAGGCGTCTTGTTTCTGCGACAGTGCCTTGAGTTTCCTACAGTTTTTTCCAACTTTTTTTTTCCCCCTTAGGTGGCTTCCACAACAGCGTGTTACACCTCAGAGCATCTCCTGCCGCAGCCAACCTGATGTGATGGAGGCCTGGCCTCGTTCGGTGTCTTCAGATTACGTCTGTGATACTTCGCTTTCGTACCGCCCGCGCCTGGAAGCGCCTCAGCCAGATGGCTCCGCTTTGCTAAACATTCCTGCCTTCCTTGTGAGTGTGAAATGACAGCCCTGCAGACGCAGAAGAATGTGGTCTTTGGCCTTTCTCCCCTTGCAGCGCCTTTCTGGCAGGAGGGGAGGGATTAGGGGATGGAGGAGAGGGGAGCGAGAGGGAACGTGCTCCTTTACTGCTGGCTTTTAAGACACAACAGGGAAAAGTTGGAATCACCCCAGCTGCCCTCCCCTTGCTCACCGCAAGCCTTTATGCAAAACCCGAGCACCTGTGTTGGCTGAGCCATGGATCTGTGCTCAGATACAAGCAGAGGAACAAGTTTTTGTTGTCTCCTTCTCTGTTTTATCTCAAAATCCATTCCAGAGCGGAGCTGCAGGGCCCTGTGCATTCCTTAACAGCTACGTGCCTGCCCGACCGTGGAAACAACACACTGGGGGAAGGCAGTTGCATTCCACTGGGGACAAACCCCACTGCTCCATCTCCTCTGCCTTGTTTTCTGGGTGGGCTCGTGTCATTTGTGTCCCTGTCCCCTCAGTCCCGCACACTCTGCCTCACAGCAACAGGAGTGAAGCTGTGACCCAGCACAGGGGGAAGTAACAGTGGCAGGACAGGGAAATTCATCGCCAGGTGGTCTTTCTTCAGAGAGGGGCTGCTGGCAGAGTTGAATTGTGATTGTGTAGAGCACTGTCATCATCATAAAATACTTTTAATAAGCACTTTTAATAAGCGCTTAACACTTTCAATACCTTTCCTGCCCTCCCAGGTAGGAATCCAAGTAGTGTGTGGATTTTTTTCCCCTAATATCATTCCATTTGATTACATCTTTCTACAGCCCTAGAGCTTTCACGAATCTGCCTACGGCTTTGGGGTTTGACTGGACACGCAGCTTGCAGGTTAACCCAGGTCATTTACACACATTGCTGCTGTTTCCAGGGAGGAGCTGTAAAATTTGCACATCAAGACATTTACCGTTTCCACCTGGTATCCAGAGCAATGCCACGTGTTCTTGTCAGGAACCCGAAGCCTGCTGTGCTTCCGTTTCAAATACATCTGGTCACAGCAACTCCGTTCCAGGGGCTACTCTATTAACTTCCTTACCTTACGCCAACTCAGAATTTTCCCCATTTTGCCACATTTTTTATTTAAAGGGAATGCTTTTCTTATTTAGTAAGCACTGCTCCTGTGTTGTTTGCCAGCTACCTGCCACCGTGGTACAAAACACAAAGTGATAATTGAGGTGACTCTTACTTCTTTCCTTACCTCGGTCGCGCTGTGCACCTTATCCGTTGAAATCAGCTTCTGCCGATAAGTTCTCCATCCCGCTGGCTGGGTGAGGGCAGCACCTTTGTTGCCAAACTCTGTTTTCATATTGGCCTGGGGCTCCTGATGTCAGCTCCGACTATATTCAGGCCTTGCCTCTGGTGTTTTTGGTGAGTTTCTTTTCCACTTTTCCCTCAACTTTTGCATTTGTTTTTACAGAGCCTTTTATGTGTTTTTAGCCCAAGTCTCTGCCCGGCTCAGGGAGATTTTGAGCCTTTTTCCATTTTGCCCAGGGCCTAATCAGCAGCAGGCCAGGGAACTCCTTTCTGTCGCCTCATTCTTTCATCCTTAAAGCTTCATATTCTGCTGCTGCCGCTTCAGCTTTAAAAAACAAATCTCATATTCCACGAGAATCTTCTTGCCGTTAGCTCTGGTTATCCCTGAACGTGCAGCTGAAGGGGGTTCTTTTGGTTGGATGGGATTGCTTGAGCGCAACCCTGGCTCTTCTGCCCTGATGTTTCCAGAAGTCACTGCTGGTTTCAGCTCGACCTGGTGGATTTGCACAGAGAGAGGTGTCAAGTACAACCATCACAGAACCCAGACATTTAATTAATGAGTGTCTTTCCCTTTCCACTTGTAGAGCCACAAACAAACTTGCAGGGCCATTTCCCCTGCGGCACACAGAAGTGTTAAACAATGAAGGACTTACCTGTTAGCAGTGTCACTCTTCTTGCAGTCACACACACAATTCTTGTCTTTATGCCTGAGCTGCTTCTTACATCTGGATTATTTTTTTTCCTGCTTACATCTCTGGTAGAAATATAGACTTTTAGAAGAGATGAGTTGATGTCCTTTAACCGTACGACCCTGCGATCAGCAGCACGTCTGACTCCGGCTTCTGCGCCGTTCCTGCAGTCCTAAGTGCCAGCGAGTCTTGCTGGGGAGACAGAAAACCTTCGGGCTGAGCAGGAATTCAATTTGGGCGATGGCTCTTGCTTGAAATGTATGGCCAGCACTAGTGCTGCCCTGCTCACCTCTCTGTGGGAAAACTTGTCAGTTGGCTTCTCTTCAGGATGTGTCAGCCACAGCTCACACTCCAGCTCACAATATCCACCTTGTGATGCTGGAGGAGGCCTGAAGAGTCAGATGCGCTTCCTTGGAGGGTGGGTAAAACACTCGACTCCCTGTTTTGCAGGTGTGTGAAATTCCTCAGGGTGGATGAGAACATCCAAAGCAGGGCTGTGCAGCAGGAAGACTGAGATGCGCGCTGTGCCCATCACCATAAATTCATGCAGTGGTGGTGCTGCAACCCTGCAGAGCACCAAAGTGGCCGAGTGTCCACTCCCTTCTCTGGCCAGCCGCTCCTGGTGACATACGCCATTTCCCAGCACACTCCCACCCAAAAGGGAGGTGGCTGGGACTGACAGATTATTCACTTTAGGCTGTCGCTAATGGCACAGAGCATTTGCACCAGGCATTATTTCAGAACAGCTCATGCTGCAGCACCAAAATGACCGATTTTCCTTCCTGCAACAGAAGACCGAGCGTGCGAGAGGCAGCCTTCACCGTTCCCTTCACTTGCTCAGTAACACAAAGATTTCCTAACTGAAAGCCTTCCCTAAGTCCCCTCTCCTCTTTTGAATTTGCAACCACAGCACAACCACCCCTGCAGCTGGGACGGCAACTGCACACTTGGCCAAATTCCCCTTTGGAAAGCACTGAATGGAGCGGGAGCTGGTTGTCTTTCTGTTGCTGTTTCAGCGCAATTTAGCAGCTGGAAACGAAAAACTGGTGTCACATGGCCACAGCCTTCCACAGATCACGGCTGGGCATCCCTACAGCAACGTTCCAGTAAGCAGGAGTTATTTCAGCAGACCACAGATCCATGGTGGTTACCTGCTGGTAGGAAGCAGAGCCCCTTGGAAAACACAAGGGTAGGGAACTTGGAGCTATGTTTCCTCAGATATTGGCAGGGATTTAGTCACACTACTGCAAGCCGAGAGGATTAATCAATCTCTTGCTGCAGTTTCTTGCCCATCACTGTGGTCTTCCTGCAGCGGCTCCTTACGGGTTCTCTCTCTGCAGAGCTCCTTGTCCCCAGGCTCCATCCTATGGTCACTGCAGCTGGCACATGGCTCCTGGGCCACAAACTTGGGAGTTTCTATCAGCGTGTGGCATCTCGCACAAGCCTCTGGGTTGGCACCTTGTTAAAAGAAAGCAGCGCTGAAGAGCTCGCACTCCTGCTGACACTGCTTGGCTGGAAGTGCCGCTCAGCTGGCCTAGGGTAAGGATAGCAGCAGAGGGCCAACATCTTCCAAAGAGCAGAAAGGCCAAGCTCTCCCTGCCAGACCAGCTGCGTAAAGCAGGAGCTCAGAGGACTTGCCAGCCTGAACATCTGATGGCATCATCCCCACGTAGCGCACAGCCGTCCTGATCCACTCCCACCACCACGTACCAACCCACAACCGGCAGCCAACTCGCCTAAAGGTGTTGGACCTAAGGGCATGAGTGCTCCAGGGGATCGGATTTTGAGCTTACTACCCCCAAATCTAAACCCTCTTGTGTCTGCGAAATGAAAGTGAGCAGTGCCAGGGGCAGGGCTGCAACAGCTCTGTCCTGCAGCAAACGCTTCTGACAAGAAAACCAGCCTCAGGTCCCTTCGTCTGTAAAAATGACTCGTGCTGAACAAAACACAGCGGAACGATCACAGCCACCCTTCTGGCAATGAGATGCACCTGCAATTGGTTTTAAACATTTTCAGGATGCTCTACTAGATAACGGGACTTTTTAGAGGCCCTGTTCTTCCTTTATCAGAAAAAAAAGGTTGGAACCAAAAGCTCCGTGGGTCACAGGAATGCAGCAACGACAAGCTAAGTTACCGCTGGCTTAAACCCGCTTTGTGCAGCTGAAGACCATCTCTGTAGCGAAATTCCCTTCCCCTGAGCCTCTCCTGCCTCACTGCCTCTTTGGCTACCAGCTCCTGCACCATGGAGGGCTGAGCCTGGGCAAAAGGTTCTTCCACACCCCAAGGTCTGCTCCTGGACCCGAGGCGTCTTGAGAAAATAAGGTTAAAACCTGAACACGTTAACACAAGCAGACAGAGCCCAACGCCTGGTATCGGCGTATTCCCTGACTTCGTTCACAGGGATGGCTCATCTGTTTCCGGAAACACTTTGCTAGAAAGAAGCCAGCCTTCAGCAGACACCTGGCCTGGAAATTTGCTCTTTGACTGCTTCAGGTTTGGGGACATTTTCAGCAAACACCAAGGATTTAAGTGATGCGTCTGCTCCTCCTTTGACAGTGTGCACAGCCTCAGTGCAAGAAGGGCTCCCAGCACTGAAATGGCTTCTAAGGCAGGTCTTTCCTGCTGAGCTGCATTAACACCCCACCATGTTCATGAGCCTGCCCAGAAGATGTGTTTAAATAGCTCCTAGGACCAACACTGAGAGGAAAAAACACCCAATGCTCAAAACATTTAGTATTCTTGGTGGAAATTTGCTGTCCTCCCTGCTCGGGCTTCGCTATAATCTTAGGCAGGAGTAACCACTGCTCACCTCTCCTCCCTTAGGTAAAACAAGGCTCCCACAAACCACATTCTCACCAGAACCCCTTTTTATTAATTATCCCCCTTTTCCATTTCATGTATCTCTTGTATTTTTTTTTTTTTAATGCCCTCCAGAAGACGACACATTGCAAAGATCTTCTGGGACCACGGGCCGCATCCTGAGGAGCCACAACAGCGTGTAAAACCTGTGCTGATCTAGGAGGTGACAGAAAAACCACCAGATCTCAGTACGGTCACAAGTAAGCACACTGCAAACAGCACGAGGGGAGCAGAGGCAGCAGTTTCATTCCAAGACTGGTGCCTGATATGTTCCCTGGAGCAACATCTGTGGGAAGCCGGAACAAACTCCTGGCTGGAGACCTCACGGTCTCATACGTGAACTGCTCACAGCACTCAACGCGCAGCTTAACTGAGCTGGCTTCAGAAAACGCAAAGCTACCAACCATGCTGCAAAGGTGCCTTTCTAGAGCCTCTGCGTAATTCGGAAAAACACCTCAATACACCTTAAAACTTCAGAAAACTCCCTTCTTGGTGTTTGCAGGGCACAGGGCAAGTTCTCACCCCCTGAAACACCGAAGGCTCAAACAAGCAGCGGAAAGACTTTCTCATCTCTCCTCTACCCACATGCTCACCCTTCCCATTCCCTCCAGCCAGTTTTCCAACTCATTCAGCCAAAAGATTCAAGCTCCCAACAAATTTCCCTGACCTGACACACTGTGGCTGTTCAAAGGCCCTAGAGCAACTTCTTCCTTTTCGATTCAAGTCCACTGATAAATAACTCACAGTCCTCACGCAGCTCCGTGGCCTCACACTCGCGTTCCCAGCAGGATCTGACACCGCCCATCCTCAGAGAGGAAATTCATCAGGTGCACACACCGACTTGGCAAATATTTGGCTCCATTTACATACAAACTCACATCCCTTTAATTCAACTATTGAACTGCTACAAACCGTCACGTACCCGCTCACGATCCGGCTCAGAAATCATTTTTGCAAGAAGAGCACCTACACGACCTTCTGCGGAGGCACCTTGGGACCCATCGGGCCCGGGGGCGGTTCCGTGCAGACGAGCCTTTCGGAGATGTCGAGAGCGCCCGTCGCCAAACCGCTGGGCCCACCTGGGAGGCCGGGAGGGGAAACGGCTGATACAAGCAGATACGTACAGATGCATATAGTAAGGGTGAAAATATTTTCTCTTTTTTTTTCTTTCTTTTTTTTTTAACAAAACAGAGAAAAGTGTTTTATTGTTACCAAAAAAAAAAGCAAAAAAAAACAACCCACCAAACAATGCTCTAGTGTTTTAGGCCATGGATTCTCTAGGTCAGATTCATGGCGTGGAACTCATTAACGGGGAAAGCGTCTCGTGGACATCTCCCCTCCAGCCACAACCAGGCACCCTCCTCCCTTCCCCTTGGTGATCAAATAACATCCTTATGCAAGTACAGCAATTGTTTACACGTAAAAGATTAGGAAAGTATTTAATGTATTTGTAGCCTTTTTTTTTCCTTGCTTTTCCTATTTTTTTTGTTTTGTTTTTGTTTTTTAAAAAAGAAGTGACTTAGCAGCTGGAAAGTAAAAGACAGCATCATGTGAGCAGCTAGTGCTGCACAGACCACCAGCAAATGCTCCACAGGTTACTCGCGGTCCACGGACCACAGTTCACAAACTGTATCTGAGGGCTTCACAAACTTTGCAGTGTATCATGGCAGATGCTTCTTCACAGTGAGAGCCAGCAGAGGTCATCTTTGGTTGTTGAAGAGAGACAACACAAGAGACTTTACGTACTCAGCAGCAGGAGCTCAGTCTGGAGGACTGCGCCGTGTCGGGGTGCAGTCGAGGTCCCTCTGGGCGCACAGAAAACACCCGCCTCCGACTGCACGGCAAAGCCGCCGCTGTTCACCCGTACCCGGGCTGCGCTCAGCCTTCAGACGCCGTCACAGCGCGGGCAGAGCCGAGACGAGCAGCGCAGCGCGTGTTCCACCTCTCCGCTTGCGCAGGGCGCGTTCGTTTTCACCCGTCCGAGCCTTCGGGTTCCTTTAGTGCAGCGAGGCAACCGGCGGGCGCGAAGGGCAGCGGCGGCACAAGCTGGGCAGCAACGCCACGGCGAAGGGCTCTCGGTTCTCTGCTCGAGCACCCGCAGCCACCAGGGTCCTAAATCCCCCAGGACGAGGCCACCGAGGCAAGTCACACAAGAGACACCGTGGCTGGAAACACCGAGTGGGGATCGGGCAACCAGCTGCCTCTGTGGTCACCTCCCGGCCTCGCCGCGACACGGTGGGAACCCAACGCAGCCCCGTGGTACGGCAGCCCAGCCCGCTGCTCGTCGGCCAGTAAGTTCTCTCTGCAGAAAGGGTCTCCCAAGCAGCAACCCCCTTTTTTTTTTTTTTCCAAAAGCTTTTTTTTTTTTAAAATAAAAACAACAATTGCTCTCACCCCTCTTTTTTTTGGTAGACACACATACGTACGCACACGCTAAGTACAGAATTTGGAACCGAGGATCCACGCAACGGAAAGGGAGCCAGCACCGCTCAGAGGTGGTGCACACATTCAGCAGCTGTCAAAGGAGAAGTCGTTTTACTTTCTTTTAAACTTGCAATGTTTGTCTTTATTTTGTTCTTTTATATTTTGAAAGTGAAAAGAAATAGTATCGAGTCAATTTCTTTTTTTTTTCTGTTTTTTTTTTTTCTGTTTTGTTTTTTTAAATATTTGTTCTATGTATTTACAAGCCTTAAAGTTGCTTCTAAAGGTTCTGAAAGTATCACTAGTACTTTTTCCCCAGGGTAGCACTGTTTGAACGAGTTATTTTCAGAGCGCTCTGGTCCGCGGCGGTTTTCTCAAATGCATTTCCTTCTGTTCCAAGGTTATGTACGTTTTGATAACTATTTTCTTTTTAAATTTCTGAAGCAAGCTGAGAGGCAGGCAGAAAACTCTGATGACAATTAAAAAAAAATTGATCTCTTCCTCATCTAGCTTACCCCAACCCCCTTGAAAGTTTTGTCTATTTATCATGCTTTGAAACAAAACTGAGGTGCATATGAAGGGGAGGGAAATTTATTTCTCTGCTTTTGTTCTATTATACAATTTGTTTACAGAAACTGCAAATTAAAAAATTACACTGGCATTTGCAGTCCTTAAAATAATAAATTAAAAGTTTTCACTTTTTTTTTTTTGCTAAACAGATCTGTTTCGCTTTGTGTTTTTGTGAGTCCTTGTTTAAAAAGAAAAGAAAAAACAAAAGATTAAAACAGAAAATATTTTCTATAAATAATACATGTATTTTGGTTTAGTGCTCCCGCCCTCAGGTTTGAAGTTTACTTTTTTTTTTTTCAAGTACCTTTTTTCCTCCATGATCACCTTTGTGTTTATCTATTTTTACCTCTCCCACTCGTGCGTGTGTGGGGGAAAGGGGGGGGTCTGCGCGAGAATTGGCCTTGCTGCACTGTGATTGGCGAAGACGTGAAACTTTTTAAAAAAATACTTAAATTGTTTTTGTTTTTTTTTTTTCCTCTCTGTATTTTAAATTTTAATTATCCTCCGACTCCTCTTCGGCCTCCCGTAGCCACGTGAAGAATGCCGTGACAGATTTGAGCGCTACTCCTTTCCCGTTCTGCTCCGCCGGGTCCTTGCTGCTTTCCCACTTGTAGAAGGCATCCTCCGATATTACCTCCTCGTCGTACAGGCAATCGAAAAACATCCGCAACAAATCTGCAATAATGGAATAACGGCAGAGAACAGCTGTTAGCGCTGCGCGGTTTCGGTCGGCGGACAAAGCCGTCGTTCCAGATGAGGGGATTAACGTGACCTTTAACGCAAGAGAGGCAGATACAAGGAAAAGGAAGGTCTGTTACTGAGTTATTGCTTCCTGGCTGGTTACACACAGCTGAGAGGGACAACAGGTCCCTCTGATGCCCGGGGGTAACGAGACAACAGGTCCCTCTGATGCCCTGGGGTAACAAGAGACAACAGGTCCCTGTGATGCCCTGGGGTAACAAGAGACAACAGGTCCCTCTGATGCCCTGGGGTAACAAGAGCTCCACCAAAAAAAGGAAAAGCAGCCGTGGGAACGTATTGTCTAGGGATCGGCCGGCAAGCAGAACCCACAGCAGCCCGTCCTCCTCTCGCTGGACTGCGCAAGCCTGGCTCCTCTCCAATGCCCAATTTTTTGTGGCTCAACGGGAGGACTAATGGACAACTGACGCCTTAAAGCTGAGGACAATCGAGTCGGGTGTGTCTGGGCATTCTCTGATTTTGTCCTGCAGACTTCCTGGGAATCCCCACTGCTTTGGCAACTTGTCCAACATGTTTTTTGCAGGGGCTCTGGGACAAGACTCATCAGTTGCCCAACTCATTTTATTCCCTCCAAGTCCACAGTGGTCTGGGGTGCGGTAATGGAATTACAACACCCGGTGCTCTCACATGTCCAGGTATTGTAAGCTCAACTGATTATTTTCTTACTCCTCTTCCCCCCACTCTTTATTAACAGAGATTTGTCCTTCCTTCTGTGTGGCTGCTTACAGGAGTCACCAAGAGAAGAGCTGACCTCTCGCCAAGCATTTGGGGACCTGCACTGCCCTAAAAGCAGGAATCTGGACAAGCAGAAGCCACGACACGCTGTTTTCTCTCATCTGCTCCGTACGAAGGTGAGGAGAAGCGCATCCTCTCCCAGTCCCTACCACTAGACTTTACTCTCGCAGAAACAACCTTATACTGTCAGGGCTCAAACCCCCAGCATGCAGGCAACACTTACTAGGAGGCTGATCAAGTTTTACTATTGATGCTTGTAGTGCATAAAGTGCTTGTAGTTCCTTCTCCGTGTCCGAGTCTAGGTACTTGAGTAAGATGGGCACTCTCTGTTTGATAACAGCGTTGTCCACACGGAAGCTAGAAGAGTCCGCTGAGGGGAAGAGAAGAAAACAGAGTCAGCAGCTTTCGTACACTGCAGGAGGGGTGGATCTTTCATCACCTTTGCTTGTCCAAACAGAAATCACAGATACAGGTTAACACGGAGCAAAAAGAGGATGAGAAACAACAGGAAGTATTTCTGATCAACGGCTTCTTCCGAAAGCCTTGTTTTTTCTGGTTTCCCAAATTCAGCCAGTACCTGCAGGGATCCTGGCCCTAACCTGCTGACACATGCAGAAGAATTCCAACCTTGCAAGTGCAAATCGTTGTGTTTCCGCAGGCAACTGGATGTCCAAAGCACATACCATGGCTAGGGCTAAAATTTCAGCTATATACCAGGTTTTTAGAAAATTGTATCTTTTTCTTTTCTTTCTAAAAACACTAAGGCTGAAACAAAATCATAGGCTGCATATGACAGGGGAAATCAGGAACACATAAAAATATGCACCAGAAGTCCACCAGAACCATGGATAAATTATTCAGCAGCTTTTAAGTAGATTGAGCAACACAATTACATCATCTTTTGAAAACAAAAGCAAAAAAACTCTCAACTGGAGGCAAAGCCCAAATGCAAACCAGAAGATGATATTCCTGAAACACATCAGGGAACCCTGAAACATCTGTAATCAAGTCCTGTGTCGTTCCACCATTAACACTAGGTGGCATCAGGAAGGTTCTGTTCTCAGGCAGAAGAACGGAGCTGGGCTGTTTCTTTCCTCGCAACAAGACGAAGTTCAGACCCTTCTCTCCACCAAGTGCGACCCTTACAGCTAAGAGCAGGACCGGGCGCGTCACAAGCGCTGTTTTTTTGCCTTTAGCTGCCAGTGCTAAAGGTAAAGAAGCCAAAGTGAACAGACCAGGTGTTTCTGGCTGCAGCACTTCATCTGAGCTGCCCCAAGGGTCTGAGGCTCACACAGCTCACCTGGGGACCCACCTTTCCTCTGCTTCCAGCCCACTGCCCTACAAGTCATCCACACAAACCACCTTTCCAAAATTACAACTTCCTACACAGAGCTATCAAGAAGAGAGAGATGCAGGCTGGCTCCTCTTTTGCAGCCCACGCTTCCAGCTCGCACGTGGCAATCCACGATTGCAGAGAGCCCACACGTACTTACTGACACAAGAGTGGAAATGTTAATTATCTTAATAACATCTAGTGCGTTTCCACCTTCGCCAGAAGAATCAATGAACGACTCAAGAGTCGTCGGAAAGGTCTCCTCACACGAGGTCACCGGGACACGCCACGGCCTCGAGGTTGCTGTAACTGGCGAAGTGCCCGGCTGCCGCATGGGAACAGGCACTCTGCTCTCCAGCCCTAGAGTTTAGCACCAAAGTCTTGGTGTGTGATAAAAAAAAAGCCTCGGGGGACACAAAAGTGATATAACCCTGAAAAATATGAAAGAATTCGTTCCACATTCGGTTTGCACAGTGTTTACTCACCTATAATAGCTGCTTTACAAACTGCTGTCATTAAAGCTCTAAGGAATGTAGGTGAACTCATCTGGCTTTCATCTAGATTAGCCTGAAATCAAGAGCAAACGGACCAGTTAAAAACACGCCACCGTGGGGGAGCAACCGCTTCCGAACTCCACCGCTGAATGTGGCAGCAAGTTCGAGTTCAGCAAAAGCTGCTGCGGCGGAAACCCAGTTGACCCCTCTGCGAGGGCTCGGCCTCGCCATCTGCTTCGCAAAACCAGCTCAGGCACGTCGACACGCAACAGCAGCTCTCGTGCGCTCCGCACACCCGTTAACTACTCCCACAACGAGTCATTTGGCTTCAGAAACAAACCAACCTGACAACGCTTGGCTTCGGCAATGCCCTTATCTATTTTCTAAGAGGTTTAGGCTTTTTCAACAGATTTTACAACGTGCTCCTTGGGTGGAGTTTTGTTGGCTTGGCAGCAGTTATTCAGAGAATGGCTGTGTAACTTGTCCGAGGCTACAAAGGCCCGGCGGGTGTCCCCAGATTGGCAGCGCTGCTCTCATTCTGCTCGTGACTTCTCAGAGGGCAGCAGAAAACTGACATTTCTAACGCGCTGCTCCCGCAACTGAAATAACTGAAACGAAGCTGACCAAGATTCAGCTGTGAGCACAGACCTAAATGAATCAGGTTGGATACGATTTCAGACACCAGACTAAATATCCGGCTTAAAGGCTGCAGCCAGAGACAGAGGGCAAAAGATCAGTGGGTTGACAGGGTTTTTTTTTGCCTTTTGCTATATTTTTTCTTACAGTGCCTAGTCCAACACACCAGGAGAGGTACACTGCCCTCAGGGACTGCCCATGACATTTTTGCAGCATGGCAAGGGGAAATCTGCATAGGTCATGCTGCAAAAAGCAATGAGCAGCTTTTATCGGGTAGTTTGAAACGAAAGAATGTAGCGGTGTACTCCATCTAAAATGTAGTAAGTAGCTAGAAGCCATGTATTCCGTGTCAAAAAGTCTACAGTATTTAAAAAGCAGTTACACAGTTGCATGCTAATACTGCTAGAATTCTTTCTTCTAAAGCTTACTATGAAATAATGGACTGATTATATTTTAGATTTTAATTCTCTGGAAGTGTTGATTGCACAGACCTAATCCTCTTAGTGCCCTATGCCCAGGGAGGAGCCTGCAGATGAGAAATTATTTGCAAAAGCAGTTAACGAACGGTGCGCAGGGAGGGTGGAAATACTCTTTGTACCTCTACCCAGTCAAAGATTTGTTCATCGTTCGCCTTGTCCTCAACAATGAGTTTCTCTAGCTGCTTGCTCAGCTCTTCCGCAGAGAGTTCTTTCTCTGAAAGTGCTTCTGAGGAACTGGAACAGTCGGACTCCGTGAAGTCCAACTTCTGCAACATCAGAAGGGATGATAAGAATTAGTTAAAACACTTCCCTCTGCTGAACTACACCAAACTGAGGCAGAGAGCTACGCTTCACCCTGCTTCCTGTCATCTTTCAGCTGCGGAGTCATCATTACAACCATTTATATGCTTTTTCCATCCCAAAGATCCGAAAGCATTTTACAAACACATGGCAACGACATTATCCAGGCACCTCGGAGCAGCTCCAGCCCCGTGCAAAACGGAGCGCGTGTTGCTCAACTAAACCGACGGGCAGCTGCAACACAATGACCGGAGCCGACATTCGCTCCGTGAAATTGCAGCTAACGCCCCAATTCATTGCAAAATGTGACAGAGGATCTATGGCGACCTCACCAAGCCCCGGGCCTTGCTAACCCATTTCATTTTGTGCAGCGCAGCGCTCCCTAAGTGCTAGAAGAGAGCAGTGGATCACGTGGAGCTCCAAAGGGAGACCTCCAGCTTCTTCCTTAGGAGCACCACCAGCAAGAGCTGCAAGGTGCCCTCACCAGTCCTGGCTCCTCTCAGTTGTGAGACCCCCCCCAGATCATAACGCAGGGTGGGATGCGTGAATAATCGCTATCATTTATTCTGGCCCTTCTGCGGATGGTGTCTCCCTGCTGCAAAACTCATTCTTGAGTTCGTTCCCCCCGGCTGGACAGACAGACCTCCCAGAGGAAGCCGCTGACGGGAGACGCGTGCCTGGGACTGGAGGGAACAAGCCTGCATGAGAGAGACCCTTCACCCCATGTCCCACACGCCAACTACACAGAGGAGTGGGATGGGAGAGGACGACCCCGGGGGACGTGGGTGTGAAAACTGGCGTGCCAAAATCGTGAAGCAGGTGCTTGTTCTGAACTCACTTGTTCCATGAGAAAGGTATGTACATCCTCCCCTTCGGGTAAGTAGTCCTTCCAACTGAGGCCAGACTCCCTCCATAAGGCTCCCACTTTCTTATGGCTCTAGAACACAAACAGTTTGTTCATTTTAAAGAGTGGAGAGACAGCCGGGGGAGCTTACACGAGCCGGAGTGGTGCAGCTGTGTCAGGAGAAATAAAGAAACCGCTCAGCCACCAAACAAGATGCCTCACAACGAAGTGAAAACGTCCGGAAACCCCGTGCAAGAGAAATCATATATGCAATCCTGTCACAGGTAGACACATCTTGTCAAGTGGTCAGACGCCACGGTGATGGGTAAGAAACAAGGCACAACGTGACCCGTGGGGTTCGCAACGACTTCAGCCCGAGATTACCTACGGAAAGTGACAGAGCTGAACGAGGCGCAGGTTCCCCCGGCCGTGACAGAGCTGCCAGTGAGATGACTTAGACTCTTCTCCTGACTCTGTCATCAACTTACTCCGTGATTCATCCTCCCCCTGCCTTGACATTAAGGCACCCACAAATTAAATTAGCTACTTCTGCAAAACAATTATTCACGTGGCTGTTTTCTGCGCACAGATCAAGCCTCGAATTCAGATCCGTAATTCCCAGTTCACTCTTCAGTTCCTAGAATTCCTTGAGAATCGGCGCCTTTGCGGTACATTTCAAGCTTCCACGTCCTCTAACGTCACGCCGACCTCTCGGTATCCTGCCTAAGACGGCACGTACACGATTCTGACGAGAATAAAACCCCTGGTAACAACGAGCTCTCTTCACCCAAACGCTTTGCCAAAACTTTTACCTTACTGCACCCGCACGAGGGAGATTGCTGCGTAGCCTAAGTTAAGCCCTGATAAAAGCAGCCCGATTTGCAGTTTACAAAGCAATTGCCATTTTAATTTAACAACGCAGATCATTAAGGGCTAATTGTTCCTGCTATGATTCATCAGGATTTGGATTAGATAACTGATACTACACTGAAATACCCGAGTCCACATATCGGCCTGGATGAGATCAAATTCGAAAGCTGTGGCAGAAACAGGAACCCAAAGCTTCAACCCCCAGAGCACAGCAGCTTTTCTTTCACAGATTGAAAAAATAAGTGGAAGCCGACTGTCTAAAGTACAAGACTAAAATAAATAAAAAGTCACTATTTGCACTGCCAGACTGAAAGGTTCCTGCAACACTCAACCTTATTTGAATGCATGCTTTAAAAAAAAAAAAAAGAGGCAAGCGAGGGATTTTACAGGGTTGAAAATCAACGCTATCCGAAGTGCAGTATTTAGCTGGATTAAAAAAAAAGACAAAAAATGGAGACAGAGCTATAGGGAAACCACCAGACTGGTTGGACACACAACTGTGAAATGTGTAAGAGAGCTCTAAAAGTCACAGGGTGAAAAGGTGTCACTACCCCTAGTGATGGGTGAATCTTAAAGAGTCGGCAGGTTTAGTCTGGATAAGCACCCAGAAGTCCGAGAGGCCGTCTGAAGCTTATCCGAACCCTCAGAACCTCTCCGGTCTGCAAGAACAGCTCTCTCGCAAGATTTCCGGCACTTGCTGCTTCTGGTGAGCCCAGAAATACCTTGAGAATGTCCCACTTGCGGTATTTCAACACTCTAGCTTCTGGAAGAAGCCAGGTGCAAAGGTACCTGCAAAAGGGAAAAGTGATGAGAAAAAAAAAAATAACCAAAAAAAAAAGTTAACTTGTTGGAACCTCGTAAGGTTTGGGGACGAAGAAGCAGGTTTCCTACGTTATCTGGACTGGCTGGCCCCATCCCTAAATATTTTCATGTGGGAAACGTGGAAGCTTTATGCACAAACACGTACTCGCCGCATCCAGCTCTTAAGTACGAGCGGGACGCCCGGACACTTACCATTTGTTTGCATAGAAGGTGCAAGATTTCAGCAAGCAAGACGCCGGCTCTTCCCACAGGAAGCAAAGGTTTGCTAAATTCTCTGGAATGAAAATAAACCCACAATCACACGTTATTTTTCCCTTGGAAGGCAAGGCAAGGGGTAGGGATCAGAACGAGGCAGGAAATCACCTTTAAATTCTGGCAGGGGTAAAGGGTTTGATCCAGCTAGTGCTGCTCATGAAACACACCTCAGTGGGGCAGTGCACCCGGTGCAACAGGGCTTATTAGAAAATTTATTCGTGTGTTACGTCAAATCCACTCATTTTGGTGGGACGCTGCATTCAGGGAGCAAGACCCTTTTTTGGGAAAAGGCTACTATTTCCTTAATTCCCTACTTGGAGGAAAAGGGAACCATTCTAGTTAACCCCTAAGTACATCAGGACACACACAAAATGCAGAAACTCTGGTCCTGGAAGCAGTTCCCAGCCTCACGGGGAAGGTTTTATGCCCGTTTAAGGCACTGCCCAGGTGGCAGCTCCGAGACAAAAACTCCTGCACAACACCTCGCTCTCCTCAAATCCGATTCTCAGAGCCTCAGCGTGCTCTCAAACGACTCTGACAGGCCAACACTGGGGTATTTTCCAGCTCAGCCGAAACAAACAGGATTGAAGAAGATTTATGGATAAAACTTGCACTCCTGCCCGGCGACTACAGAGCAGCGAACTCCCCTCCCACCGCAACACTGGGTCCGTGCCACGGGCATTTCATCCACCCGTACGAGAAGCCGAAACGCTGCTCGTCTTTTACCCACTGATGGGAACCACGCTGTGAAAATGCCAGAGTGTGTGGCCGGGTGGAGAGCTCAGCTCCCCCACCGCTGGAACAGAACAGCTTTACTTACTGTATAAGTTCTCTCATAGAGATTCCTCCTTCTTTTAACATGGGGGTCACCAACTCAGCTAGGTACAACCAAATATGGGGGATATCTATGGCCATATCGTCCGCCATCTCCAAGGTATCTGAAAAACTTTAAAAAAAAAGAAAAAAGAAGAATGTCAGACGTTAAGGACAATTTAACTTGAGGCTTTTCCTGCAAAGCAAACCTGCACTTAAAAAAACTTTTTGTTACAGGAAAGAGGAGTGAAGAGAACCGAAAAGGTAACGAAAAACCCTATTGTCATTTTATGCTTTCAGTGCTTCTAAACTGCCAGGAGCGAATTTCTTTTAAGTGCTAACGTGGGGAGTGTGTGGCAAAGGCATCACCTTCCATAAACCCGGCAGACACACCCAGTAAAGCCCCATTTACAACGTAAATTCTTATACCCCAGTAACAAATCGTTTGTTAATTAGTAAACCTGTGGAAGTTCAAAAAAAAAAAAAAAGGTCTAGAAATGCAAACCATCTAATAAATGGAGCCTTCTTAAAAATATCCAAATGTTTACAGACGGGGGATTAATAATAAGAGAAGTCCGAACGCAAGGCAAGCAGCAACATTTCTGTGAGGACATAAAACAGCACACAAAGGAGCTCAGTGCAGAAGAGCGGAGGTTTCCATCCAGAGCAGAAAACGCGACAGGACGATTACAAAGTCGCTCCCCGACAAAACAGTTTCCAGAACCGCTCAAAACTCTTCTTTCCGATAAAAGCCTTGCAGGTGGCTTCACCTCCTATGCCTGGTGCAAACGGATCTCTTTTCTGGCTCTCCTGCCAGTTTCCATCATGATTCATTTCTCCCCGAAAACCTTGAATATTCTGGGGTTTGTGCTTCAAACGCAGACAGCATCTCCCTTGCTTGGTTCCTTCCAGCCTCTGCTACCAAGCTTTGTCCAAGTGTTTCTACCAGAAATTGGTTTCTGCTGTATCTCTCCAGACCTGTACCGCAACCCCCTAATTACACAGTAATTTGCCTTGCGCGAGTAAGTGCCGTGGTTTTCCGTGGCATCCTCACGTCCCTGCTGAACACCACTTGCCTTTTCATCACCTCCAGGAGCCACTCACTTTGTTTATGCCACGTTCAGCCCGCACATCCCACTACTTCCTCAAGATCCCTCTTATTTGGCATCACAACCACTCGGCCACACTCCCAACGGCTTTAATCGCAACCCGTTACGGAAATGCATCGCTTCAACGAGTTCGTTTCGACCATCAGCAGCTGTGTGGACACAGACAAGTGTAATCCCTGCAGGTAGATACATTTTTTTCACCGCTGTTCCATATGGGTTTGAACCCCATGTATTCTCCTTCTCAGCCCCTCGAGGACACGTCCGCTCCTCAGAGTTGAGCTGTCCCTGGAAATGGAATCCTACGGGCGAAGCCTCTTTCACCGGGGAGGGAGTGTCTGCGGTGCTGTGGGTGCACTTGAGGCTACACGGCCTCCAGGCTGTCAAGGGAAGATTTCTGATTTCTTCCTCTTTTAATCATATTCAGTGATTTCCCAAAAGGTAAACACTGATAAATGCACCACAAAAACGGAAATTAAACACGCACATTTAAACAGACACCTACATATTTGCTTAGAAATACTTCTGTAAATGGGAAAGCATTTACACTCAAGCTTTTGAAATACTTAAAAATATACAATAATTATATTACTTCTAAATACAGCCAGGTGAAAACAGGACGCGTGGAGAAGGCAGGATACCAAAGCAAGGTGGGCAATCCCTCCTCACCAACACAAAAAAGAATACAAACCCCTTGAAGAAATCCTGCTTGCTCAGCTTTCCCGACTGCACCAACTGATGTAATAACTGGCCCATGTGATCCCTGGTGATCTGACTCCTCTCGAGCGTCGACTCCACTCCCACTCGCACAAAAACAGGCAGCAGGTTCTGGGCGCTCAGCTCCTCCACGCACTGCATCGCTTCCTGTTCCAGAGACACAGGCCATCAGCGAGAACATCGAAAAACGGGGTCGTTTTCTACTACAAGATAGTTTTTTGAGCACACGTTGTAGCACCTGGTACACAGGATGGGGATTTTTTTGATGGTGAATCAACAGACTGCTAGTTTTGGGGTTTGGAGTTGTTTTTTTCTGGAAATGAGTGTTTAGTGAAGCTGCCAGACAAAGGTGCTGAGCTAGGCTATGGGACCTCATCACAAATCACCACTGAGACAGAAACTGTAGAATACTGCTAGTGATAATAATATTTTTACTATGCAGGAAACAATTCTTTAAAATACACCATCAGGCTCCAGTTGGACCGCCCAGCGCAGGGACAGGAATTGTCTTCTCGATGTCACCACAACACCTCTTAATCCATCAAACATCAAGGCAAGTCAAAAAGGGGACATCAGGGTGAACTCACCCCTGATCTGATCTGGCAGAGAACTGCCTGTGTTACAAACCCACGTCACACAAAGAAGCAGAAAGCAGGTGGGGAGCATTTGGAGGAAAACGTCCCCCTTCTAAAGCATCTACTTTCTGGCATGTGCATTTTGTAACCTAAGCAAGTAGAACGCTGTCACACAGAGACTTCCGGAGAAGCGCTCAATGTCACACGTCAAAAATCCCCACTGTCATCAGCAAAGATCTTCCGCTGACCTTCAGGCAGGTCCAGCCCGGCGGATCTCACTGGGCTTCCCGACTGAAAGCATTTGCATTTTGTCTCGGGTTCTGCCTTCAGTTCCCGAGAACTGGTAGCCCCAGACGGATGTCGGCGGGTCCCAGCCCGCAGGCTCGGGTCAGAGCTCTTCCGTCAGCCGTGCCCGGCGGATCCCAGTCCCTGGGACGGGGGGTGAACGGCCCTGCTGTCACCAGACACGCAGCTCAGCAGTTTGGATTTAGGGTCGGGTTAAATACCAAAGACTAAGCTCAAGAGAAACAGCGATTCCTCTGCTGTATGGTACATTAACACACCCATCTGCAGCCTCATTAATGCTGAATTATTAAGCTGAATTAGAGAGCAGCTTTGTTGCACACCGTGTTGGAAGAGCACTCAGAAACTGCCATTATTGCCTGGCCCCCTAACGCAAGCGTGCTGCCTCAATCTGAGGGACTTTTTTAACCAGAGCTGCACTTGTCTAATGTAATTCAATTCTGCTTCCACCCAGCCATAAAAACACGTCAGTGTGTTCACAAGCAGAGGAACCGAAGCAGCCCTTAGCCCCAGAGATCTGGGTGTTCGGCTTTGAAGTCTATTGTAAGAAGAAAAAGGACCGGAGATTCACTCAGCAGCTCCGCTGTCCCCGACATCTCAGCCAGGCCAGCAAGCTGGGGGACACCACGGATCAAAGCTCAGGGTTCTTTTAATCCCCAAACCAGGATCTAACAACTTCTCCTGATAACTAGGTGAGAATCCAAACCAACCCATCCTAATATTCCTCTTGCCGATTTTAACTGGAAGCCCGAGGAAGCGCGAGCAGCAACTCTGCTCTTAGGGTGCCACACCAGGAACTGCCCAGTGCTGCCACTGCAAACTTGGCAGGTTCTTAAAATTTATTTCAGCAGAAGATCAAACCAATCAGCTCTGCAGCAAGCGTAACACGTCTTACCAACTCCCTGGACAAGCTAAAAATCCATTTACAAGGGAAACAAAATTTCAACCTTTAACTAGGAAGTGAGGACAGCTGCTCAGTAATTTCCAGTGTTTATTAAAAACACTCTGGGGTAGTTTGTTCAATATTTATTATTGCTTTATCTGCCTCCACATCAGCACAGCACATGCTTTGATAACCGAATGAAAACCTCAGTTTATTTTCCCACTAGCTTTTCTGTTTCCAAAATCGCTGTCATTATGGAGCTGCTCAGTGATTCATGACAGACACACGTACATCTTGCTGCTTAAAACACACAAGCTGGGCTGTCTCTCCCAGCACTAGCAGGGCAGAAAACAAGTTTGGGAGAGGACTGTCCAAAAACACACTCATGGAGCTGCTGCTGCTGCTGCGCAAACTTTGAAAGGCTCCACCATCTGTTACCTTGTTGGAGCTGGGTGCTTACAAAACCGCTGTTCTGAAGAGTTCTGCTCAATGCAGCAGAAAGGGCTGTGGCACTTAAGTGAGGTTTCCATTTTGCTTACCTTAAAATCATTAATATGCAAGAACTCATCAATGATAGATTTGCATTTTCTCTCGATTTCCTCGTCCGATAGCGAAGGCTTTTCTTGCGCTGGAGCTGGAGGAGCTTCTGGCTTGGCTGGCAGAAATATAAGAAAAAAAAAAAAAACACGTTTTGGAAAAGGAACATCAGCATCATTTTCAGAGGCGACATTCTGAAAACAAGTCACCGGAGCAGAGCGTCCCATCGTCAGACACGGGCCCCTGCATGAACATCTGATATTTGTGTAAATCAACTTTCTTGTAGAAACACAGTTGGCAGCGACACAGGGTGTGAGACCTCCAAAGCTCTCTATCGACATCAAATAATCAAACTTTGAGCTGCTACAGCATTTAAAACACGCCGACTGCAGCGGGAAGCAACCCGAAGCAACCTCCTGACCACATCCCCAAAACCTCCGTTCCCCCAAAATCCTTTCTGAAGTCCCAAAGCTTTAAGACGACCGTGTGCCTTGTCGTGGGAGTCAAGAGGGATTCCTCTCGGTGGCAGCTTCTAGATGTTTCCCGGCAAAAGGGCAGACCACGGTGCTTATCGCAAAGGTTCTACCTACGGGGAACACTGCCCTTGCGTGTCCTCAGTATTTCCTCACCAGCACGTCAGCTCCAGCCGGCAGGAGCTAAAAGCAGGAGCTGGAGGACTGTCGGGGTGACAAGCCACCCCAGCGGGCACTAACGCTCGGCTGCGCCCAGACCTGCTCAGAAGGAGGGCTGGCAACAGCGCCGCGATAAAGATACCGTGCACGGTTTGTGCCCTGGGAAATACTTGCAAAGGGGAGCTACGGCCTTCTTGGGGGCTGAAAAAGCGTTTCTGCACAACTGACACTGGTTTTGGGGACTTGGAGCCCAGAAACCAGCAGCAATAGGACATGAGCAGGCAAGACAAGGCCACAGAGCAGAGCCCTGCCAGCACCTGCAGCTTTTCCACCATGAACCCTAAGGAGGAGAGGAGCCAACACCACGGCCTGTCTGAATCCCTTGTGTTAGGAACCTTTGGGAGGCAGATCACAGCTGTCACAGCTCGATGACAATCACCGTGAGCCAAATACTCACACGGCTGCACAGAAATCTGTAATTTTTTCTCATCTATTTTTCCCCTTATGACTTTTCATGCATTCAGGAGCACGGAGGAGCCGCTTACCGGATTCCTTGGCTTTGTTCTTCTCGGCCTCTGTGCTGTTTCTGTCCACCTCCATGCCGCCTGTTAACTGCTTCACCGTCTCCAGCATCTCCCTCCGCTGCTCCTCTTGTGCCTGATTGTCGAGCAGCAGCTCTTTACTGCTGCTGCCCCGTAGGAAGGTGTTGGGACGGGAGAGGGAAGGCGGGAGAGGTTTGTCGTTCTTCTCCCTGCCCGTGCTCCCGCGACTGCAGAACAAAACCACACGTGCTTCATGGTTACGGCACGAGCAACCCCTGCTCGCGGCGCCGGTCACGTTAGAAAAGATACCGGGTAGCTTTGCAGTGAGAAAAACCCACAATCCAAACCCAGCAGGACTGTTGTCTCAATTTTTTTTTCTTTTTTTTTTACAGTTGTAGCTGCACAGAATACAATCAAAATGAACTCAAGTCTCAGAGATGCCCAAACACAAATATCCACAGAGCAGCCAGGCAGAGCCAACACTTCCCAGAGAGCACATGGAAAAGCAATGAAATTCTTACAGCACCCGCTTCATATGCAGAACGGTGGATTTTTATAATGTGAAGGCACTGGCTTATTGTAAAATAGCACGAGCAGTGTATTTTATTGAAAAACAGCTTCCCAATACTGAAGGCTACAACCAATAGGTGACAAGGATCTGTCCTGTTACTGCCTGTGTTAACGAGTAAGATGGGCAAAACGATACCAAAAATGGAATAATTTCCAGGTAAGCCAGAGTTTTAGGTGAAATAGGAGGCAAAAACATCAGGGACAAACCCAAGAAAACAGCCCGGCAGCTCATGCTTACTGGAATGAAGAACCAGTGACATTTTAAATGAACTGTACATTTATAAACCGTGTCTGGAGTTAATAAATTATTGAGGGTTAATACATGTTTCATGCTACGAGCTGGAGCGGTTGCAGCCCTGATGAAACGGGGGTTTGAGAGCGCTGCCCAGGGTTACGCACGCATCGCGTGACGCGGGAGCACAGGGGAGCTCGGTCACACCCGACGGGAAGGGTCAGGCACAGCTGGAGTGTTTTAAGAGCCCTGCGAAATTTCTCCAAGGTTTTAGGCACAAATAAACCTACTGACCCCGCTGAATCCACGACCACTGAATCCAACCTCCACACCTGTGTATTACAACCCTTCACCTGAAGAGTTTTTAACCTGTTATCAACTACAAGCAAGCGTATCCTTTAGATAAAGGGTGACTAAACTGTGGAAAAGTAAAACATTCACTGCAATGGCTTTAAAAATTAATGCTACCTGTCTCTCCTATGAAATTATAAAAGATGTATGTGTTTTAAGTGGGCTCCAAGTACACAGCGCAGGGGGAAAGACGCAGCCTTTCCCGGAAACACAATGAAATTCTCTTCTTTCTTTGTGCTGGTAACTAGGAGCAGCAAGCGAGAAGCGCAGGCGTACAGACAGCGGAGGGGAACCGCGGCTTACCTAGTTAAGGCCCTGCGAGAATCTAATTCTGAAGATGCGGATGAGGCAGATACAGATGGGACTGGAGGCTGCAGTGCAGAAAATCTGTTCAAATTAGTGGCACTTGGTCGTAAGGTGTCTAGGAAGTTGGAAAGACAGAGAAGAGCGACAGCAAGGTCAGTAGCCGCTGACACCTTGGCATCACAAAGTCCTTTAATAGGTGGTTTTGTGATTCTGTGATTCTGTTTTGAAGTGATGGGGAGAGAACCGAAGGGAAAGGGCTGGTCCTGCCCCGCTTTAACCCACCGAGGTGAGCGTCCCCACCCAAAGCCGCTCTCGGCAAAGCCCCGACTTACCCATCTCGCTCGCCTTTGCTCCCCCACTGCTGCCCTTTCCCCAGCTGCCCAACTGGGCTTTAGGCACAAGCTGAATCTTCTCATCTATTGTGGGCTGTAAAACACATCAAGAGATACCATTACAAGGGCAAATCTATACCTTAATTACAAATGAGGTATTGTTTGGCAACAATCCCTCTCTTGTGAACATCAAAGTGTGTTTTAACACGTTTGTGGAAGACAGAGCCAGATGTGGAGGATGCAGCACGAGCTGCCTCTTCCGAAGTGTCAGTGAAACACGTTCACAATGACCAGGAGCTTCTTTGGATTGGGAACTCTGAAGCTCAGGAAGGAGGAAAAAGCACAAGTAAGTACTTGAAAGCTGTTCAGTTTGTCTGTGACGAGTCAAATGGTTCTGCCGTTTGCTCTGCCCACCCGTCACGGCTTTGGGGGAAATCCGCGGGGTAAAAAACAGGATTCAGAGGGCAACGAACGACAACAGGTTGCAGAACTTGGAGGGGAAAAAGTTGTGTCTGGCAAGAAGAGAACACTGATTTTACAATGCTCTGTAGGTGAATTTATCAACGAGGAGGTTGTGACCCCGCAGATCTCTTTGTGCGAGCTCCTCTCTCCTTGCAACAATGCGGCTATTGTGGAACCAGCTCTGTTCGTACTCTTACTTGTCCTAAACAGAGTAGAAGGACTTTTCCCAGAAGAGCAGTAAACCCAAACAAAAGCAGGCTGGATCCCTCCTGTTAATTAAGTTTTGGAGTCTGTTTTACGACTTTCACAAGGAACAAACCAAGTTTGATCTGCACAAGGGCTACAGTCTGACCAGGTTCTGCTTTACAGCTTCCCAAGCATCCAGGCATTAAGTGAAATTCAGGGAGAGTGATGTTAATTGGTACAAGGGAATGTCTAGGAATCCCTCTGATTTATATGAAAGACGGGAGTTCCGGGTGAGAAATGTCAAAGCTGTTCTGAAGATCACTAAAAAAGGAGAAATTTCCAACTTGTCAGACCTGCAGCCCAAGATAAACGTCCCCAAACCACCACTTGAATGGTAAAATCAGAGGAAGATGCTCATCTGGAAGATGGGTGTGAAAGTTTATCACATACTGAGGGATGCAACTGCACCACAGAGAAGACCGGGATCGCTTAAAAGCGGACACGGCTCTTCTCATGTCACTTGAGCCTTTCCAGCCTGGAGGGCTGCCACCTGTGACACGTCAGGAACGTTTCGTTTTCAGAAGGTGGCATCCTCATTCCACCAAGCAGTGTCAGAACGGGGCCCCGAGAACTTGAGAAAAGGATTTCTAGCAGAGCAGTGGCTGAGACCCCTTCTGCAACAGCCGTGCCCTGTGCTGCGCCACCATCGCACACCACCCCCTGACTTGCACTCTTTTCTCATTTAATAAAATGCAGATTTTTTCCAACTACGGGAACTTCTGGGTCTCTAAAACGATGCTGTGAACCTGAGAATGTGCACGCCCTTCCCTGGGAACAAACAAAGCAGGAATGCTCAGAAGACATCAGAGTCTTCCTTTGTGCCTTGTTGCAGGGTATTAATTTGCACAGCATTAGCTGCAGGGATTTAAAATGTCCCCAAACCACGTTTTGACCCGAAAACTGCTGCTCTTTCCTGACACATCCAGTCGGGAAAAGCACTTCTGTTGCTGTGAACGAGCCTTGCGCTGGCACCTACCTTGGTGATTTTAAGGAACTTGGTGGGGTCCAGCACTCTGCTGTTCTTTGCCCCCTGCACAGTGTTCCAACCGCCTTCATCGACCCGCTGGACACCTGCCAGACGACAAACACAACCACCCTCAGCTCAGCCCCCCGGGAGAAGGCAGGCGACCGACTCCAACTTCAACAGGAGGCACAAAAGACGACAGACAGCACGCTTCTGCTACGCCTCGGCACAACTCTGTGCAGAACCCCTGTCATTTGGAGTGTTTCTTTAGTCTAAGAAGACATTACTAGCTCGCCTGACTTCATGATTATAAAGCAGCCTCGATAGAGAAGATCTCACTGTCTTCAAGGGCTGGTTTTGGTAGTGCTGCTTCCTGGGTACATTTCTCAGCGTGTGTTCTTGCGGTCTGGACACGGCTGCGCACACCGGGCCTTCGCAAGCTCACAAAAGGAGTGGCCAAGGCGCCCTTGCGGCACAGATTTCAGCCCTGCTAGGCTAGTCTGGACACAGAACAGGCACTCCCAGGCTCCTCACCTTCTGCTCAAGTCACTTTTAGAACAACTAAAACAAACCCTACGTGTGTTTTCATTAGACCCCGTTTTTATGGCGCGTTCATTTAACAATCCTTAGTATTAAAGAATCCCAGAGACGACTTTCTCCCTTCCCTGCTCTATCCCAGTCGTTCTGAATTCATCTTCAGGTAGCGGCAGCCTCAAGGGTCGGGAGCAATTAAAGGTAACGCCAAGGCACTTTCTCCTGCTGAGTCAACACCTCACAACTTTAACAGCTAAAGACAACATGGTTACTCTCAAAATTAGATGCTATTCTCTTGAAATTGGATGCTGCTGCACACAAGAATGGATGGCAAATCTGGCTCCTGCGTAGTAACTTGTTTAAACAGATTTCTGGAAGCCTGTCGCAAAATCAAGTGCTATTTGGCCTCTGATTGTTTATTACTACCCAAGGAATTTGCCTCCCAAAAATCCACACAGCCAATCCACGCCAAGTCTGGTCCTTCTCCAGCCTCAGCCATAATCAGGCCCCAATTCCCTTAGGTCATTACACTTTGGGGAAAAACCAGATTTTTCTTCTTTTATGTGGAATTCCCTCTACGGCCACTGGATGCGAAATGAGTGAGAAAAGCAGCAAACTTGGCTTTTACTTTACCTGGTCTCCTCTTCTCTTTGGTCATGAGCTGTTGGACTTTCCTCTGTTCTTCTTGCTCTTCAATCTTGGCTTCTTTATGAATCTGCTCGATGGTCTTGGGGCCCTGGTCTGCTCTCCGTGACACCCAGTTGCACTAGGAAAGAAGCAAAACGCTCGCTCAGAGGTATTTCCAGGAAAAGCGCCGTAAATTCTGAACACCGTGAACGAGGCCTCATCCTTCCACCCTTGTAACATCTCGGAGGGGCTGCTCCCCGAGGGACTGGGGAAGATCTTGCAGTGCTGGGGCACGATGCTGCCGTGTTATCCCTCCACCACTGGCCAAACCTATAAACTCTGGTATAAATTTTGGTGTAAGGTAGAGGCTGCAGGGAAGGTTTTCATGCCTTTGGAGAAGCGTGACTGAATTCCAGATGTTCTAACCCCCAGCCTCCCCAGGTTCAGAGGGAAGAGGAGCACAGAGGGACGCTGCTGGCACTCCCTGTCCATTTATTACTGACACTGTTTGCTGGAGCCCTTCCTCCAAGCTCGAGGATTAAAAAGAAACCCTGAAAATAAAGGGGCAAGAAGCAACTGCATTTTATCTGGAGACAGTGCTTTGCCACTCCAGGGACTGTGATGGCTGAGACAGGAATCCTGCAGAGAGAGGTGGAGCTGTCTCTCCGCAAAACGTTTCCACCGCTTGATGTGTCCGTTCAACCCCAGCTGCGCGGACCCATCTGCCCCCAGAAGAACCAGACTGCCTCTCCATCTCGCTGCAGCCTCACTACAACTTTCGGGGTAATTACCTTTGTGTACCCTGCAGCCAGGACGGCGACTTCAGCCTCCACAAAGCCCCAAACCAGCTTCAAAGCGGTTCTTTGAGGTAAAACCCGCTCGGGGCTTCAGACAAGCGCTGTCTGGCGGCTAAAGCCATCGGCGCCTCCGCGGGTGGAATCCCAGGCGCTGGGGAACGTTTGCGCAAGCTGCAGTCGCACCTTCAGCCGCACGGCGGAGGGACACCCTCCACCCACCAGCTCCAGCTTTAACATCGTGGCTACGTTCAGATCGGGTGGTGGTTACACCCCGGGCAGGGCCCTGCCTGCACTTGCCCGCACCAGGTGATTCATTTCTGAAGCTTCGCGAGGACTCACTGTTGCACGTTCTGACGGAGCACGGGCTCCGCTTGCTTTCGCCCGCACGACCAGCAGACCCGCGCTGCCAGGAAAAAGGGCCCTCCCGGTTTTTACAGCCGCAGGATCCGGCGCCCCTCGCTCTGCGGGGCGCAGCTCGGAGCGCTTCGGTCCCAGCGGCACAAGCGAGCGCTGGCAGGGAACGGTTACACCCAGGGGGCACAGAAACGGAGGCGGGCCCAGGGGATGCTGTGGGGTAAAAAACACCCAAAAGCTCCCCTGTGAGACGAGCTCAGGCACTTCTGCTGCACTGGGGCTGGAGGAGCGGCACGAGAAGCCTGCGTGGGCACGTGTCTCATGTTAAGCAAAACCGAAACACCCTACGTGAGCGGTTTGTGCGTCCAATCAATCCTGGCCTTCGTTAGGGCAAACCGGAGATTTCTCTTTGGGTTAAGGGGAGCACATCTCCCTCTAACACCCCACCTCTGTCAATCCCTGCTCTCACGTAAGGATTCTTCCAGCCTGAGCACGAAGGGGATCACGCGCTTGAGTTGGCACCTACCAGCCTTAGGTCTATTACATCCTGAAGCATGAACCGAATCCTTGACGACGTTTTCCTCTCTTTCACGATCTTCTCCATCTGATTAAAATACTGGTCCATGCGAGGCTGCACGAGAGAAATCACTGTCATCATCAGCGCCTCTTGGAAGAAAACAACCACCCTCCCTCAGGCGAGGAGCCGGTGGGTTTGGCATTGCAGCGCTTCTGCGCCAGAAACACACCCGGGGACCCCGAGCCGCTCCCCGGAGAAGTGAGTGTCAGGTCTCGTACGCTCCCCCCCAGCTGGATTTGAGCGTGCATGACATGGGATGTGCAGGGAATGAGACACAGGTCGGCAGGAACCTCCTTCATTTAGCCCGTTTTCTCTGCCTTTTCCAACGAATTAACCCACGGCCTCTGCGCGCACTTAATGAACTCGCCATCCTTTAAAAACAGAAAAATCAATGTGGTTTTCCTCATGGTGTGGCTCCTGGCTAGCCGCCACCGAAAAGGGGAGTCCTGCTCTGCCTCTGAGCTCCTCCTTCTTGCATCAACGCGTGTGCTCACCTCAGCCCAAAAAAAACTGGCTCAGGAGATGAAAACTGACCCTGCGCGACACCGTTTCGATGCTTCACCTCCCTGAACTCTCTCAGCTGGGGTCAGGCGACAGAAGCGGGGGCAGAAGCGCCGCTTCTCTTGGCAAGCAGCTGATTTAGAGGCTTAGCCGTGGTGTAAAATCCCACAAGCTCCTTTTCCTCCGAAAAGTCGTGGTGTGAGGGAACCCAAATCAGTTTGCACCAAGACATGAAACGGTATCATTAGAGGAGCCTCCATTAGGTCTAAATTTTACTCACCAGGCTCCGAAAAGCTTTTTTCCCCAAAATGGGGGCACTGGATGTTTCAAGAAAAAAAAAAATCAAGGTAGTTTTACAAAATGTTTTCCACTACTTTCACTAAGAACTAGCTAAAACCGTCACCAAACACAAAAACCCTCTTAAAATTTGGTTCTGGCCTTGCCTTGGAAAGTTTCAGCTCTGAGAGCAAATGTTTCCAAAGCTAGGAATGGCAGGGAAAATATTTGAAATGGCCTTTGTCCAGAAGCTTTAATTATACCTATCACTAACACTTCAGCCTCAATAAAAACAAGTAATAAAACGTCTACCCCACTAACAGAAAGCAAATCAAGGATTCTCACGCAATCTCGACAGAAATAACAAATCACAAAGACAGGGCACGGGCAGCTCCTCACCACGGGCAACGTGACACCTGCGCTAACACGGCGCCAGGTCGCAGAAGCGTCCGTGCGCCCAAACGCTGGCTGTTACGGCACTTCCACGCCCACAAAGACCAAACCAGCACCCGGGACTCATCCAGCGTGACCTCAGCTACCACCTACAAATCAGCCCCCGGTTTTCGTCCCAAGGCACGTGGGGAAATCCAATCCCAGCTTCCGGCGCCTTCAAACCTGCAGCGATAACGCTCCGGCCATCGCGGTACCGGCGCGGGGTACCCAGCCAGGAGGGTCAGTGAGAAATGAGGCTGGTTTGGGTCAATGCTCCACAAAAGAGTTCAAAAAACTGTTTCCCCGTAGGGACCAGGATCGCTCCGCCACGATCGCTGCAATCCAGGGAACTCCCTTCCCCGAGCAGCTGAAAACAATCAGCTCAGTTTGTTTCCTGAGCCGAGTCCGACTGATTTCTGGCAAAACCCTCGACCGCTTGTTTTCACCCCAAGCCGGGTTTTCGTGAAGGAGCGGCAGATCGTCCGTGCCAAGAGCAGCTCCTGGGGCGCGTCGTGCCCTGCGCTACGTACACGTTGGTTGGAAAATCGTGAGGATGCTGGAGCGTTGCAGTTGCAAAAGTGCTGCCGCGTTCCAGCGTCACTGGAGACGACGAGGACACAAAAGAAACGCATCCACCGAGGGTCAGGTTGGTGGGGGTTTGGGCTTTTAGATTTAACGACGCGTTCGGTGGTAGATTTTGTAGGTCAGACAAGTCTTCAGTGGTAAGGAAACTACTCGAAATCTTAATGTTTTGGAAAGTACAAGACAAGAGGTACATTCTGCTTGGAAAAAGTAAATGCTGAGCATTTCCAGGCCGTGCGCTTGGATGAAATATTTGGAACCAACTAACAAGCGGGAGACGATCGCTGACAATTACACCGGCATAATTAGGAAAGGGCAGAGGGGAGAGAGCGAGGCCAGGCCATGACGAAACATCCACAGAGGAGCGGATGATTTCCTCATGCCGTGCAGAAATTTCTGAAGAAAAAAAACCAAACCCCAACAAATTCTCTAATAAAAACACCCCACACCCATTTTTTCTTCCACGCCTGCCCTGAAAGCCTCAGCTCCCACTCCCGGTCCTGCCCTACCTTTGCTTTCTCAAAGTCCAGGTCCTTGCCAATGGTCGTCAGCAGGCGGCAAAGGCACTCGAGGGACTCCTCATCGTGGTTTTTCAGCAGCTTTACCACGCAGTCATGCATGATAGCCTCCGTCAGCATTTTTAGTTTGAAAAGCTCGCCAATGAATTTTATATTCCCGATGGATCTCCGTCGGGCTTTGTCCTTGGCCTCTTCCAGCTCGTCGTGGAGCCGCGTCTTCTCCTCTGGCTGTAAAACAGAAAAACAGCTCTAAAACACCCCAGGTTCCCAGAACGCAGCGTTCTTCAAAAGATCCAGTTTTACCTTAATAGTTATCATTGTCCCCGTTTACTCTTTTTCTCCTAGAAACCAAAAAGAAGCTGGTACAAACCTGCTCATCAAGGTAAATGTTTTTTTATTACGCTCAGCCGGTGACAGAATGAAACCCTCAACTCCAAAACTCCCCCCCCAACCCACTGCCATCTTCAAAGGAGATCGCTTCCAGAGGGAGCTCCGAGAACTTATGGGCAAAAACGCCACTTACAGTGGTAGCAGCTTCAAGTTCTTTCTGCTTCTTTTCAAAGACGTCGTCGTCAGCCTTGTCCTTTTCAAACTCCTTCTGGCAGCGATTTAACAGCAACTTGCGGAAGTTCACTGTGCTCCCAGGTTTGTCTGCCATGGGCACTTTCAGCTGGAGGAGAAGGAAGAAAGAAAAACCTCAGCAGAAATATGGCAGAAAATACAGCAGAAAACCCGACGTACGAGTGAGGTTTTCCGTAAGCCATCCGCTGCATTTTATTATGCCCTTCGTATCCAGCCCCGCGAGCCTGCAAGACTACGACAACTAAGCATCACGTCACGATTTCCAGCCGAGTTTTACTTTTCGTACGTAAAGTCACCCTCAAAACTCGGCCAACGCCACCTCCGCCCGCAGACAGACTACATTTCCATTCACAGGTCCTTTAAAATGACACGTCGCTTAAAATCACTCTTGATATGCGCCGAAGATTTGGGAGCCGTGCTCCTTCGCTGCGTGGCATGAAGGAGCGGGGTGAGAAAGAGGCTGTTTTGTCCCAAATTCACCATCTGAAATCCAGCACCTCCGGCTCCCCTTTGCAACGAGGGAGAAATTGGACTTTTCCAACGGGACTCATCGCGTCTCACGACCGGGCAGAGCGAAGCGTCCGCACCTCCAAGCGACATCTCTCCGAGCAAAGCCCTCTGCCCGTGGGCACGGCCAACCAATGGAGAAGAAGAAACCCGTCACGCAAATTATTTTTATTTCCACTCAGAAACATAACATTTAACTCTGCTCTTGCCAATCAGTTTGTGGGGGTAACGTGCACAACATTCACCCGTGCAGAGGAATCGGTCGTTTGGTTTTGGCAGTTCTTACCGTCACGAGACACCTGCACATGTTGGCATACGCCACCGAGAAGCTCGGCTCGTCGATAGCCTTCTCGAAGACCAGGTCGATGACTCCTTTCAGCCTCTCTTCCGTATCTACCGTCAGGTCTGTCACCTGCTTCATCAGCTGGTTGAACATCTGCGGCGTCAGCTTGTTCAAGATGCTTCGTACCTTGCGGAACAGCTCCTGAACGACAGAAAAACCAAGTTTAAGCACAAACAGGTGGCGTTCAGGAACGAGCTGGGATGCGTCTTGAAGGCGAACGGAGAAGACCCCCTGCGGGAACATCTAGGACGTTGGGTCAGGAGTTCTGTGCAGACACACGTCGGTGCTCGGTCCAGCTCCAGCCCTCGCTCAGCTACTGGCTACCACAGACCACAGCTGTGGGGCAGGATTTTTGGAAACACCCGAGTGCTTTTATCAAACCCGACAGAGGCGCAGAGCCCTGTTGTGACCCAACCGAAATGCTCTTCTTGATATCAATTCACAGGGAGCAGCCTCCTCCTTCGACCAGACATAATCGACTCCTCCTGTATTTACGTTAAGGTGCCTTTTTTTTTTTTGCCCTACCCAGAACGATAATTAAGTCAACGACGCTGCCATCAGCCCCCGAGAACAGAACGTCGGTGTCCTCTGAAACTATTCCAGCTTATCCTACAAATTACAAGCTTGACCACCAGGCAAATACCTCTGCCCAGAGCAGCTGCGCCACGGAAAGGAGGGGGACAAAGGCACAGAGAAAGCTTCAGCATCGGCGCTGTGGGGCTGGGCAGGACGGACTGAGAAACTTTTTCAGATGAACCGCAGTCTTGCTGAGGTTCAGGGCAGAAACGGAGTCTAAAAATGGATGAAAAGCAAGTTCTGTGCTGGAAGTCCGAGGCTGTTTGCTTTAAAACGGCAACAGAAATATTCTAGTAGAACAGCAATACGAAAATAATCCTGGAAGAGAGGTAGTAGGTTGTCTGGTGTTCCCTATTTAGACTCGCTTAATATACAGGATTGCATTTAAACTCCAGGCCAAGAATAAACACATGAAAAAAAACCAAAATCAAGGCAGGGGAAAGCTGTGACTGAACTGGAATTCACTGCCCCTTTTCCCCGTCTTACCCAACGGCAAAGGCAAACCCCCATCCTCCCCGTTAGGGCTGGACCTCTGCCAAGCGCTCGCCAACGCTCTCACCTGCGTTTTGACATTTTCCGGGTCCTCGGTCTGGCTCTCTCTCTTCAGGCTCGGCTTCCAGGCGTTCTCCGCCTTCTTCAGGTGCACGTCCTCCTTCACGCACACGGTGATGATCTTGCGGGGCTCTCTCCTCTGGCCTGGCTGAGACCTCCTCGGCCCAACATTCAACAACTAGGACAAAAACACGCCTTGTTATATCCCCTTTTCCACTCGCACCTCGGCAAAACGCTCCAGGGCGCGCGCCAACACCCGCTGACGGCAACGCCGACCGTCGGCAGCTCCTCCTGGGCCTGCGAGGGCTCCCTCCGGCCCAACACACCGGGTCAGGCGGCGGGAACGTGAAGACACCAGCTTTTCCCAGCACGGACACGGGACTCGCGTTGGCGACGCTCCAAAGGCTGCTTAAGCGCTGCAGAACCCAACCCGGCTGACAAAACAGCCTCCTGAAAGCCAGAAACTGCCAGAAATATCCCAGCAAAGGTGTATTTAAGGACTACGCCAAGTCCTTACGCAGCGTCCCAAGAAATTCCATGAGGGTAAATCAGCAGCTCTGCCAAAACTGTTAAGTTTTACTGAGGATTGCTTCAAACGGAGCCATTTTGAGACAGGAATGATATAAAACACACGGAACGGAGCTTCGGGGCAGCTCTTGCAACGGAGAAATACGGATCCTAACAGACGCGGGTCAAACCTTTTGTAGTTTCACAGCAGAAAAGGCAAAGCCGTACTTCGTTTGAAACGGCATCGAGCGCCTCTCTGCAATCCTGTGTTACGTGATGCTCCTCCCAACCAAACCAGGCATAAAAACTGCCAAAATCTGAGCTGTACGAATGGTGGAGCACGAGACATCCCCAAACCCCCCCTTTGTCAGCTGGGAGGTGGACTGAGGGCACCAAATGCTGCCGGCAGGTTACTCTTGCCCCGCGCTCCTTCGTATTTCTGAACTCATTTGTTAGAAATGTCTGACCTCAATGTAAAAATTAGAGCAGCAACAAAACTCCATTACCAAACCCCGTTGCTTTCCAGAGAAGTAATTCATCTCTCGGTGTGGCAGCCTCCACAGGAAAGATGGGCCTTCGCAAACGTTTCTGTGCTCGACAAAGGAGTTCACCGAGCATCAGAGGCAAAACCGTCTCAACTATTCGAACAGCTTCCTTCAGTGCAGGAGGCAAGTGCTCTTAGCTGCTGCTTTTTAGGTCATGTATCGGCACCTAAACTTGTTTTTGCACTATGAAAAACCAAAACCCCCCTCAAGGAAGGAGTTTGTGGCTGCGATTTGAACCGTTTCACTTTGACGACGTAAACGCGTGTCGTCGACAAAAGCGACCGGCTGCTGGAGTTCTCGTTCGGGCTTGGTCACGGGACAACAGCGACACAGCAAGGTGCTGTCAAAAGACACGGACCTCAGGCCGGGACGTGTTTGGAGCACCGGGGCGATGCCCAGGGCAGGGCTCTGTGCTGCCCCACGCTCAGAGCCTGAGGGCACGGGCGGGAATAACCCGTCACATCACTCAAAGCTTTTTTTGGGCGCAAACCCTAATTGTAACGCGACCGCACGAGTCGATCGCTCCCGACAAATCAACAGTGGAATGGGGAAGCAAGAACAGGGAGACTCCGTGATGCTTTGGTGGGTCAGGCACCTCCCTAAGCAGCCGTCACCCATCCCTACGACCCCTCGTCGCTCCCACCCAGAGCCCTTGAGAGACACCAGTGTCAGGTTAATGGTTGGACTGGATGATCCTCAAGATCTTTCCAATCCAGGCAATTCTGTGACCAGTACGATGCAGCCAAGTCTGCTTTGCAGCCCTGTGTTGAGACACCCACCTTCGCTTTTCCACAATTTCACATGATTTTGCTGCTGTGGTTCTAACCACACCACAAAGATGTGGTCGTGGAAAGAAGGAACTTCCCTCCGGCTGAAAAACCAGACAATAACGCAACAGAAAACCGCCCGGTTTCAGCCCCGCGCGCTAAACCTCATCACACACCTCCACGCCCGCGGAAAGCTTGGTCACCAGAGCCGTGCCCTCAAAACCACAACGTTCAGGCTTGTTTTGCCCAGGAACAGGGGCAAAGCCAACGAGACATGGCCGCCCCGTGTCTCTCGAGCAGCTCCAGCCTCTCCGGGCTGCGAGGTGGGAGGACGGGGCCGCGGAGGCTCGGCGCTGCCTCGGGGACGGGTCCAGGCAAAGCCAAAGCAGCGGCTCTCGGAGCAAACCGAAAAGGAACCGCTGCCCTGGAGGAGGCGACTGTTTTCTCTGGCGAAAGCGACGGTTGCGCATCTCCCGCACGTCAGCGAGTCACACACCACAGCCTCCTCAAATCTGGTTGCCTTCGAGACCAGATCTTCTAGTGCATTAATAAAACAAAGGCTTTCTTTAAGACTGTATTTTTTTAATATCTGCGAACAAACTTGGTTCAAGCCGCTGGATTGGGTTTTAAATGCAGTGATCAGAAGCCTCCTTTGAACGTCTAATAAAATAATATATGGACCAAACTTTTAACGGAAAAAACCCGGGTTTGTTTTAGTTCCAAATCTACAAAGCTGGAAGTTAAAGAGGCACTTGAGCTCGTGCTCAGCCTCCTGTTTGTCACCCAGTGTAAGCGGTAACAGCGGCTCTGCAGCACCTCTGATCACAAGGCTACGGCCTGCACTGAAACAGTGTTTCCCACCAAGGGCACGGAGAAGCGCTCCTCTGAATTACCCGTCGTCTGGATGAAGACGGAGGGGAAAAAGGGAAGCGGAAAGGAACGGGGACCAGCCGCTCGCGACCGAGCCAAAACGTCACCGCGGCACAGCACGACCTCACGGCGCGCTTCCCCTCTCGGGTCACAAACCACGGTCTCTGAAAACTAAAGAACCGGCCGCTCCCTCTACCACAGGCTTCACAGGCAGGAGGGGAGGTGAGATGCTGGGAGCGACGTGACCCAGGGAAGCTCAAGAACCAAGAGGACTCGAGTTTCCGTCACCTCTCAGGGAGGGTAAAAGCAGACGCGTCCCGCCTTGGTGCGCGGGGACGGATCGGTCCCCTCCAACCCTATTTCCCCGCGTCTGCGTCTCGTTACCTGCTGCATTCATCTGTGTCAAAAAGGTTTATTAGCTGTGTTTCCTTCCCATACAACTACACCCCTTGTGTCGTTTGATGCGCCGGGTGTTAGTTCTACAAACAGTCAGACAAGGCGTTTCAGCGAAAAGAAGGAAACAAAGACAAAAGCCAAGGAAGCAAAACAAAAGATTCTGAACGTGCCGGAAGCTTGTTAGCGCTGGGCTTGCTCGACGTTACCTCGAGGGCGAGGAAGAGGCGGTGGGGTTTAATGGTTTATGGGCATGGCCTGTGCAGAGATGGAATGACCGAGCGAACAGACAGCGCACGCGGGTTCTCGCCATGCTTCACGAGAAGACAGCGTCCCACTTGGCTCGGGGCTGAAAACCCTCTCGTCCCACCACCGCCCCTGTCACGGGGCTGCTCACGGCGCGTCACCTTCCGCCCCTCCTCGAGCGAAACGCAAAGGCAGGCTCTGCTCCGCAAAGGCGCCAATGTAAGATGTATGTTATGTGCCGAATGCTCCAAATGAACGGGGTAAGCGGGACTTACCTTTTCTCCCCCTTTCCACAGGTCTGCAAAGTGCAGACCCCTCGCAGATCCCGCTCAGGCCAACGTCCCAGCATGCCCTCAGCTGGTGATGTCCCACCCACCACTGAAGACTGCCTAGAGGGGTACAATGCAAGTCTGGTTTCGTGTCTTTTTTTTTTTTTTTTTAACAAATTTTATTCTTTTATTATTATTATTTTCAATTTTTTTTTTTAAGTTTTCTTGTCGAATGCTGTTGCACCTTTTTGTAAAGTTTCCTGCCAGTCGTTCCTTTACCAACAGCGGGCGTTAGAGGGGAGTCAAAAAAAAAAAAAAAAAAAAAGAGACAACTCTACAAAAAGGTGCAAAGACTGGGGGAGGGGGAAAGGGGGATTTGGCTTACCCCTAGTGGCAGGTTCCTCAAGGGTGGGTGAGGCGAGACCAAGAGAGGGCATGCTGGGGAACCGCACCGAGCCAGGGAAGGCAATCCAGGGTTGCTCTGCACTTTGCAGGCCTGCGGAGAGAGAAAGAGCGACAGGGGACGACGTTACGCAGGCGCCGAGAGGCCGGGGACGCTCAGCGCACGGGAGAGAAGGCGCCGGAGTACGACCGGCAAGGCCTAAACACAGGAAGCGACGTCGACCTCAAACAGCGTCGAGGTTACGGGACCGGGTGGTGCTCGCAGAGAAGCTGTGGCACCGAGGTTATTCCAACACCGAGGTTATTCCAACGGCCGCCCTCAAATGAGAAATATCACATCGACTCAAAAGCGCCGGGTTTGACTCCGAGCCTCCTGGAAACCTGCACACTTGGAAGTCAAGGTTATTCAGCGAACCAGCAGTTTTGACAGTTAAACGATGCCACCAGATGTATCCGGATGGATACGCTGGACGTATCTCAATAGACAGATGAAAAAAAAAAATCAATGACTGCACCTCACAGTGGGAGGCTCCATCCTCCAGCGGCGGTTGGCGGGGCAGAGTCTTGGAAGAGACTTCAGCTGAAAAGTGAAAATCCTGAACGGAATTGGTTCTGGTTTAGCTCAAACCAGGACAACCGTGCTGGGGGGCACCCGTGCCCCAAGAACGAGCGATGGCAAAGGCAAGGAGTTAAAATTCAGAGAAAGACTTCAGAGTTTGCGCAAGCCAGACATGGGGAAAGGAAGAGAGAGCGGAAGAAAAGCAGAGGGAAAGGCAGGAAAACAAGGAACAACGTGACCAAAGCAAAGCAACATCTCGAAGCGTAGAGAAAGCAAGAACATGCACGGGCGCTGGGTATGTTGTTTTTGTTGTTAGTAAAATCTGTTTTCTCTATCAGCACATTTTACAGAACAGACTCCCAGGACGACACGCACTGACGCCGGGTTGCTGTACGAGAAATCTGCGTTCACACACGTGCGACTGCCAGGTCCTCAGCGCGGAAACGTGTTTCCACACCTCTCGCACGGGGAAACGGGGATCAGATCCGCTTCAGACCGATACGTACCAGCTCAAAAACACCCGCACCCGTTCTCTAACTTGCCTAAATTTTGACAGCCAAGCAAACATCCCCCTTGCATTGATCCTGACAAAACCAGAACCGCCGGAGCGTCGGAAGAGGCCCAAAAGCGTGAGGACGGACTTGGTCGGTGTTAAGGCCGGTTTTTAAAGTAGCAAGTTGGGGTAAACTCACACTTCCAGACACGTTTCTTCCACCGGGGGTTTGCCTCCCAAAATCAGCAAAGGCTGGCGTGAAGTCTGGTCCTCGAGGCAGTATCCGAGGGTCCAGAGTTCTCAGTGGCAATTTCGGCTGGTTGACCTGCGTGGTGGAGCAGAACAAAGAGAGGGTCCGTTCAGCGGGCGCTGCAGCCGCCCCAGGTCACGCGGGCGGGTCTCCAGACAACCCGAACGGCCGCATCTGACACCCAAATTAGCGCTTGTAACAAGCTGGGCAGGTTTTAAGCATCCGTGCGCACACCAAAAATACGCATTTAATTTGAAACGCCTCTTCTGCAGGCGCCTACCGAGGAAATACGTGGAGCGTAGAGACGTTTCAAGGCTGAGCGTGACTTAGGGAGGGTGAAATAACGGCGACACGGGCCCATCGCCCGCAGAATGAGCGTGACAGGCCGGGTTCAGGATCACAAAACTGCCGCCTTCCCATCTTTTGTGTTAACAAGACGGATGGTCGAGCGAGCAAAGGCAGCTCAAAGGCAGCCAGGGCGTGGGTAAACGAGCAGGTGGATGGAATCGTTTTGGGAACAAAGTGGCGTTTTACGATTTGTCTGGCTGTGGAACTCGGGGTGGAAACGTTCCTGCACGCGAGGATCACCCGCATCCTGATCTGTGCTCAAATCTTAAGAGCGAGTCTGCAGCGGTTACAGCAAAACCAACGAACTGCCCAGCTCTGACGGAGATGGGGATAAGGTCTCCGTGTCAGCCCTTCAGAAATAACGAGTGTTTCAACGAGCGCAGACGCGCAGCTGAGACAATCACATCTGGGGAGAAACCACCAAACTTCTCGAGAGTCGAGGTTTTAAAGATCTTTTATATTAGATCAGCTCAGGAATAGTGGCACGACTGTCTCGGATCAAAAAAATAAAACAGAGTCTGCCCAAAAGCTTGCCTGTGCTTCCTACCCCTAGAACTGATCTAACAAAAGTTGCTGCCTCTCTGCTCAGGCTTCCTTTACTTACATCCTGAGGTCTGCATGACCACATCACCTTGAATTTTAACAAGAACCCAGTGTAACTTAATCCAGACAGAAGCCGTTAAAAACGTTTTTAAATCATTTGTGCACATCCATGAGGCACCAACACCTCTGTCTGAACAATTCTGTGATGTGACATCGGGCCAAATATTTCCCCGTCCCGACAAAAGCCTGCATCGAAACGGTCCGGGAACGAAGCCTGCGTTAGGGAATCTTCATTTACAATTATTCGTATTAAAACCGAAATAAATTAATAAATCAAACTGCACGCACCTGTTTTATCGGCTCTCCTCTCACCTTGTCGAGAACCACGTCGCTTATGGGAGGCAGCCCTTCGGGTTTCTGGATGCAGGCAGGCATGAACTGGAAATCCAGCAGGAACTCCCTGTCGTACTGCTTCTTGCCCTCCGGGTCCAGGGGCTTCCACTGCTCTATAAGGAGAGGAGGTGCCTGAGATTCGTAGGAAACAAAAACCTCCGCCCTCCGAGACGTGTCTCCGGTAAATCCAAAGGGAAGAGATTGCTCCAGCTGCCTGGGAAGTTTGAATTTCACTTTATTTCGACGTGGAAGGCAGCGAGGAGAGGATCACACACTGCATTAAAGGAACGTAAAACAGAGGGGAGCGTACGGGCAGCCCCGGCAGCGAGCGCCCGCAGAACTCATCGCTAATTCCACTTTCAAGCCATGTCAGCTCATTTCAACTCTGACTTTCACTCATCTTTGTGGTACGGTGAACTGGGGACGATTCCCAGTTTCTGGGTGAAAATCTAAAAGGCAAAGCAGCTGGCTTTGTGTAAAAGGGAGTGAGAAACGCTGAGCTGAGAGCAAAAATACCCTTGGAAAAATACCCTTGGAAAACGGGAACGCTCCAAGTCTGGAGATAGCAGCGGGAACCACAAGAAAACACAAACCCACAACTTTTCCCCCATTTTTTCAGAGAGCTTTCCAGGCAGGAGCACCGCTGCATGGAAGATCTCGCCCGACGCCAACCGAAACACAAACCTACGGCCGCTTCAGCGCAAGGAACACCAGCACCCGGCAGCCTCGAGCCAGGGTTCTCTTTGCCGGTCGAAGTTAGGAAAGCGACTCGCTCGGCAGCCAGGCCGACTAGTCAGGCTCCTACAAGGGCAGCGTGGGTTTTGTCTGAAGGAAAATATCTGTACGAGGCGCCGCCTTCGTGTTTCACCGATGCCAGACGGCGTCGCTTTGCATTCAGCCGGCCGTTCAGGTTCGCTCTTAAGGTATCTACTAGTTCTTTATTTCAGTTCCCCATCACCAGCTTTAAGTCTCCCTGTTCTACTCATCCTCATCCCTACGGAGGCCCTGAACAGGAACTTATTCCAACAACGGATTTTAGTAACTGGGGATGAAAACACACAAGAGTAATTACAATTTTTAGCCCTTGATGCAGCTTTGTTTCTCCAGAGCTTTGGGATAACGGGTTGCAGAGAAGGGTTCGGCCGGCTAGCTGCCTCCCAGCCAGAATCCCCAGGCAGCTGCTCATCCGCTGTGCCACGCCGCCCTCCGTTTATCACGGAACATCACTGACAGCAACAGGAAACAGTTTATATGTACAGTTGCCTCGTCTTGGAAAGATCTTAACAAGCTGTTTTAACACGGAAAGCGGCTGGGCAGCATCACGGGCAGGATCCCCAGTGAGGGGAGAGAGAAGGATCAAACACACGATTCCTCCTGCGGTCGGCTAAAAGGCAAAAATCTCCCTTTTTGAGAAAGCGGGGCTGAAATCGAGGATTCCCGCGGGAAGCGCTGCAGCAGGCAGGTCCGCCGCGCGCTGCCTTCCGAGGGATTGATCCAACCCCTCCAGCCGAGCGAAAGGACGCCCAGAGCCGACTGCGGCGAGTGGTTCGGAGAGACAGGGGATGAATTATGGATCACCTTCAAGATGCGCTTAACTAATGACCTGGTAGGCTAGCCTAAGCGTGTGGGAAACCATCAGGAGGCCTCGTTTCCTCCTAACGAGCCGATAGCACCCCATGAATAAAAGAAAAGCAACTCGGGTCTTTGCCAGAACAAAGCAGCAACGCAATGAGCACCGCAGTGCAATCACGTCACGGTGGTGCTCCTCCTCGATACCTTGCCCAGGCTCTCGGGGTCCTTCCTTATTTTGTTTTATACTCTTTAATTTCTGAGCTCTTAAGAAAACGACTGCTTTATTTTAAGGGAGCTTCACCTGAATAAGAAACAGCTTAAAAATTGGTAACAACGGAGAACTAAGTCGGTCTCAAGGTCGCTCTTAATGAGGTGAATTAACAGAGGTTCAAGTCCACCAATTAAATATCTTAAAAAAGAACAAACCACCCCTTAGGTAGGCTTTATCCTGCACTAACCAGCAACAAAAGGGCCGTATCCTGTGAGCCCACACTTGAATTATTTTTTTCAAAGAACCTCATGCTCGCAGTTCAACAGCAGAGCCTGGACTGAAAACCAAAAAGCGTTCCTTTTCCTCGCCTTGCTCCTCTAGAAAACTGAAGATCCATGACGAGCCAGGAAATTAAATCCATATAAACACATATTAAAGAAAAAACAAACCCCAGCGAGCGGGCACAAGTCTGAAACAGGAGTTACCTGGTTTGTACTGGTACGCCGGCCCTTCGCTGGAGCTCTCGGCGAAGCCCGAATTCGCGTCGGTTCCCTCTCCCTCCGAAACGCTCTCGGCGCCGTTCCGCACGGGTTCCGCTTCCTGCTCCCCGTTCTCTTCCACAGGTTTCGTCTTTTTAAGCTCGGAGGGATCTCTCTCCGCTTGGATCCCATGGCTCATCTTCTCCTGCTCAGATTCAAGTACTTTGTCACCTGGAAGTTCCTCTTCTGCTTTAGGCTGCAGCACAGATGGGAACACAGAGGTTACGCTGGAAACCCACCCAGACGCACGGAGCCGCTCCTCGCCCGGTGTTCTTTGCAGGAACATGCACGCATCCCAACCAGCGATACGGAACGACATGTGAGGCAACCAGATCACTTATCGGTTCATTCCCAGAGATGACCCACCACCCGTTAATGGTGCAGCTGGAAAGTCTTGGCATTGCCCACGAAATCCCCAGGAGCTACTGGGATGGAGGAACCGCTAAGCTGGGAGCGATCCCGGCCAGGACAGATAACGGCGCTTTTCTCCTCTCCGGCAGCTCACCAGCCTCCTTAAAGGGGATCCCTCCGTTAAATGTACGCTGCCAAATGGAGCAGAGCCCCATAAAATAGATGATGTGACACACTGCCACGATTTCAGCATCTCGGTTTCAGCAAAAAGCACTAACAGTATCCCCGGCTGTTCATTTTAGAGGTCCCCAAGGATGTTCCGCATCTGGAGGAAGCGTTAGGAAACCGTTTCTCCCAGGAGAAACCCCAACGCATCGCAGCATCCAACAACGGGAAAACCTCACGGCGGGTCTGCCGCAAGAGGTTCTCGATCCCTTCGCCTCCCTGTCACACCCTAAGATGCTTTCTGAGGATCTTCCAAGGGAATACCCTGAAAAATTAGCATTGGTGAAAACGCTGAGTGATCCAGGAGACAAGATCCCTCCAATAAATGAGGAAGAAAACGCACAGAGCATAAACTTGCTGGTGCAGTCCCAGCAACGTCCTTGGCTCGCTGGTTTGCCAGCCAGCACAGGGATGCTTTTAATTCCCTCGGATTACCCAACCAGCAGCTTTTCTGCTGCGGGTAGACCAGCGCCACACCTCGCACTGAGCATTTTAAGCATTGATTTCCCCCCAAACGGAGGGGAAGGCGCTTCAGTCCCATCCGTAACACGCTACTGAGCCTGCCTGCTCCTTGGAGGGAGAAACCACGAGCGCCCGCTTATACAGAGGATGCTGGAGCGGCCACCAGCCTCAAGATCTGCCCTTCCAGGGCCTGTTTTTAGAGCGGGCAGGTTCAGCGCTGTCTGTGGGAAGGGCAAGTTGTGGAGGAAAGAGCAGAGGAATCATAATTCAAGAAAATAATGTGAGGAAGCAATGCTGCTCTGCGTCCTACGCTGATGTCAGTTCTCATGCATGCGCAGGGCAGGCTGAATTCTCACATTTTTAGTCTCTTGCCCCTCTCGACGACGTGTTCTAACTCCAGTTTCACCCTAATCTTAAACAAAGAGCTTCCTCCTGCGATATCCCTACTGGAATGGCAGTGAGGGGGATTTTCCTTACTTGTCTAGTTACCTTTGAGGTGGTTTTACCCCAAAACTGCAACATCTTCCTTTCGCAGCTTCTCCCGTCAGCTCCTCAGCAAAACCAACTTTCGCCCGTGACATCACAAAGCAGCAACAGGACCTGCCCCACGTCCCGTGGTGGCCCAGGAGCCGAATGTGGGAACCCCTTCATCTGAATAAAGCAAGACAGTGGTTCCCCCTTACCTCTGCTTCCGCCTCTATCGCCTCCTCGGCGGTTTGGGTCCGGTCTTTTGGTTTCTTCCACGTCTTTGGTGCAGGTACGGCTGTAGGGGCTGCAACGGAAGGGTACACCCGTTAAAACATGAAATCCCACGGAGCGAATCCGGCCGCGGACGATGGCGCTTCCCTCCGGCGTGATGGTTTGACACGAGAGCGAAGCAGTCGCAGCCTCGCGGAGGGCTGGAGAGAAGCCCTTTTTCACAGAATCACAGAATGTCAGGGATTGGAAGGGACCTCGAAATATCATCAAGTCCAATCCCCCTGCCAGAGCAGGAACACCTCGATAATGCTACACAGGAACGTGTCCAGGCAGGTCTTGGATGTCTCCAGAGAAGGAGACTCCACAACCTCCCTGGGCAGCCTGGGCCAGGGCTCCGTCACCCTCACTGAGAAGAAGTTTCTTCTCGAGTTTAAGCGGAACCTCTTATGTTCCAGTTTCAGCCCATCACCCCTTGTCCTATCAGTGGTTGTCACCGAGAAGAGCCTGGCTCCATCCTCGTGACACTCACCCTTTACATATTTGTAAACATTAATGAGGTCACCCCTCAGTCTCCTCTTCTCCAAACTAAAGAGCCCCAGCTCCCTCAGTCTTTTCTCATAAGGGAGATGCTCCACTCCCTCCATCATCCCAGTTGCCCTGTGCCCTGTCCCGCTACTAACGCAGACATTGCTGGGACATTAAAACCCGGTGATCGTTTAACAAGTTGCTCACTCACGCTCAGAACAGCACCTGTGGTGCAAGGAGTTTATTACCAACAGCGAAAGGATCACACGGTGCAGAAAAATCCCCCCAATCTTCAGAAGTGGAATTTTTTGGAAGATCGAGTGCTGGCTAGGAGCCAGGTCTGTTTTCCTGTCCTCCCAAACTAAGCATTTTAGGTGCACACTAGGAACAGAATTCATTCTCAAACGGAGGTGCATTTTTGCCAGCATTTGCACGTTTCCAGAGCTGGTTCTCAGCCCGCCCCGATGCGTGAGGGGGTGCTTTCTGCTGGAGAAGGGACATCGGCAGCCCCGGTGTCCGGCTGCCGAACCAACACCGTGAGCCCTCCTTTGTGTCAAAAACTGAGGGAGGTAACAGGAGCAACGAAACCCATCGACGTTAGGGCTGGAAAGAGCAACAAAATCCTTGTTTCTGGAGGTAACACCACCACAGGGAGATCTGCTCGGCAGACCCTTCGCTACCCCAACCCGTCTCTCCAGCTCCGTCACGTCTCTCTGCGGGGAAAGCCCAGCCCGGTGAAGCCACAACCCGCCCCGGGAGACAGAGACGGCGGCTCCCTCTCTGATGTGGCTGCCAGCTGCTGAGCAGAAATTAATACCAGCTCTTACAGCTTTTAGCCAATGTGCCATTAAAATCCAAGGGCTCATCATCGCCTTCCAGCTTGTGGGAAAGAAAATATATTCCAGTTGGCTACGGCAGTAAATCCAGAAAAAGGTGGTACCTGATTTATGGTTCCAGCTCTCTGGCTTTGGGTGCTGGAGATATTTCTCCGTGATATTTCCAATTACTGCCCCGAGCGGCTCGTGACAGCCTCCACAGCTAAGAAACCCAGGGGCTCGCCGTCACTTGGGCTACTTTATATTGAAATACGCCTCATAAATTAGCTCTGCAAGAAACAGCCCTTTGGATTCAATGCGTATGAAGCTCTTTTGGCGCCCTACGCTCCTCGGAGTTCTGCCTGGGACAGACATCAATCTCTTATTTTGCTCTTTGCTTCTCGTAACGGCCATGATAGAAAGATTCCATCAAAGGCAGGCACGCAGAGCATGTCCTGAAGGCTTCGAGTTTCTGGTAGCGCCGCCTTCTTTAGAAATTCTACTCCACCACCACCATTTCTCCTGGTTTGCTCCCCAAGAAGTGTGCTGGGCCCTCACCGCAGCCAGCAAAGCTACCGAGGAAAAACCAGAATTTAATAACAAAAGCATCTGCGTGAACCCGAGCAATGTTTTTTTTAGTGAGGATGGCAGGCTGAGCGCCGAGTTCCTCTCTTGAATATTATCTGTATTTTTTAACTTGTAATGAAGATGAGGAGGAATGAATTAATTTAAAAGCTGCGTGCTCTCGCCCTCTGCAGATAAAGAGCTCTGCCCACCCTGAAAACCTCAAGGTAATCACTGCGTTATGCCGGCTGGTACAGCTGAAGACATTGAGAGTAGACAGAATATATAAATATAGCTTAAAACAGAAAGGAAAACCCAGCATACTCCAATTTCTGCAAAATGGGGAGACTGCCACGCTGGTGCTCCTGCAGGGATGCTCTGAGCTTGGAAATCTGGGGGAGACCTAATGCCAGCGGAGAAGAAAAAGCAGAGGCTCCCCTGCATCCCAAAAGGGCCAGTTCTGCTCAGCTTCTGTCTCTTCCTGGAAAATTGAATTTCTTGGGCTGTAAAAAAGAGCTGCTGGAGAATAAAGATACCCAAGGGAAAGGCTCCGCACTCGGAACATCCTTGTTTCTGTCTCTACATCGAGCTTGACGGAGTAAAACCCGCGAGAGTTGTTTCCGTGCCTGTCGGACGGAAGGTGCAGCCTGTAACGCGCTTGAGGAACCAGCAAATCACTTCGTTCTCCCCCGAAAAGGTGCTGCCGCCATCCCAAACCACGGGACACGCCCGCGGGGCCCCCCAGCACTGCGCAGCCACGTCGGGGGGAGGTGGCTTCACGCCTCCTTCAGAGGCCCAACACGTCCAGGCGGGTCAGGCTGTAACTGTGAGAAGGACCCTCCGGGGCACGGGCTGCAGCAACGCGATGTTCTTCAGAGCTCCTGGGTCTGAGCGGTCTCCCCGTGCAGCCAGAGCAGCTGCCCTCAGAGGGAATCAAGCCGTGCGATCGGTGGCCAAACCGGTCTGTGACAAGCGCGCGTCTCCGCCGAAAACCCCACCGAAATACCGTTAGAAGTCACCGCGCTCACGCTTACCACCACGTGTCTGACAAGCTTCCCTCATCCCAATTTCTACCAGGTCATAAAAGAAGCCTCTTGGCCCTTAGTACACGAACAAAAAAATAATCCTACAGCCCTTTCTCCTTGCTCCTGAAGCTCAACATCTGGATTTTCCGGCGTGCGGCAGAGACACGCCGATCCCTCGTTGGGCGTAGCCGGACGCCTGAATTCGCAGTCGCCCCCGGAGGATGTTATTTCCAGCTCTCCTCCTCTCTCCAAGGAAGAACTGGGAAATTATTGCCCCCCAAAAAAGGTTGGCAGAGAAACACAACACGGTTACACATCATTAAAGAAGCACGAAAAACTGACCCGGAGAGCATTTTGCTTTCCTGGAGGTCCTGAGCTTTTACTAATAATCCGAGTTTCAAGTGATCTTTTACGCGAGTCGAGAAATATTTGTGTCTCTGTTGCCAAAGCCAACGTATTGGCTAACGCGTGCTGGCCAGCCTAACGACGGTACAGCATTAAAATTAATCTTCTGCATAATTATAAGCTCAAAATGCTGCAAGTAATTTTTTTTTTTTTTAATTTAAACGACGGGACATTACAAAGCAAGCAGTAATATTGCAAGCTGGAACCTGGCTGCGTAAAACCTTATTTACACAAAGAGTCCCGTTTCTCTACTTTGTAAGGAAATTAATTTGTGTTATGAAGCAGCTCAGAATGAAAGAACAAGTGCCAGAGCAGTGAAATGACCCGAGTGAAATAAAAATAGAAGAAGATTAAGGGGGAAAAACCCAACCCTGTGGTTGGTAGAGTGAAAGGATCTTTCTGATCTTCTCTAGATATTGGATTTTATTTAAGATCCAGCATATTGACCTGGCGCAGCGTTACACAAACATGGAACAAGGCCAGTCTCAGCTTTTCATTTAATTTAGTCCACAACAGAGAACAGCCCTGGATGCTACCGATGCCGTTACACAGCTACCGCGTGCTTATGAAAGAAGAAACTAAAAAAACAAACCCTATTTTAAATGTCATTTTAAAAAAGCCAAAAACCAATTCACAAGCGGCTGCTCTTCCTCTGTTTCTTACCCAAAACTCACCCAATTCAAAGGATGTATTTAACTAAACAACCTCAGCTCACAGCCAGGACTGCAAAGCAAGTCTTTGATTGATTTCAACCCTTTTCCAGTTTCATTTCCAGGAAATCCCCCCCCAAAAAAGCAGCAGTTTTCTGCAGAAGACCCAGCAGCCTGTATGAACCCATTAACGCAAAACCAGAGACGTGGCAGGACGCTGAAACCAAGGGCAGAGAGCACCGCTCCGAGTCACAGCCTGGGTTTTCAAAGGCAGCTACAGAAATGTCGGTTTGTAGTAACTCGTAATGAGCCCTTACGCCTCCAGAACTAAAGCACCTCGTTTTCTGGACATTTCCACAACAGTGAAACGAGAGGAGCCGAGCGAGAAGCGGAAACGTCGCTCAGGTGTCACCTCTGCGGAGGAAAGGCAGGCGCGCCGCTAACCGAGGCTGCGCGGACCGAGGGGTGCGACGCTCCGGTCGCTCGGAGGAGCGTTAACAGTCCGTTTCCTTTCCCCACGGCTGGTACCACCGGGACACGTTCTTAGAGTTGGGGAAAGACAAACAAAACCACAAACCACCGACCCCACTGCTTTCCAGGAGGTTCACCCAGAGGCCTCCAAGGTCCGAGCGTTCCCGTGGGTTTAGGCGCAGGCTGAGAAATCCGGAGGAACAGGTCCTCGAACCGACCGGTCACCTCGGCCGGCACCTCCTCCAAATTGCCCCGGTGAGCGAGCGCTGCCCCGCGCCACCGCGAAAGCCAAACGCCGGCAGCTACCGGGAACCCAGCCAGCCCTGGGACGCACGTTCCAGTCTGCCACCTGCTTTGTGAACAAACTGCGACGGTTTTTTTGGCCCTGCAACCCGCAGCAACGGTCGGGCGGCACAAACAGATTTTTTCAGGGGGCAGATAAAAATGGAAACCTCCAAAGACCCCTTTCCTTCATCCTCTGGTTCACCGCACGCGACCACGGTGCCCAACGCTTACCTGGGACAGGACTCTTGCTCGAGTTCAAGCTCTGAGCCTCCGTGCTCTCCTCCAGTTGCCCATCTGCCTCCGTCTCTTCCTTCTTTTCAGGATCTTTCACCTCTTCATTGAGAGCAGTTCTTGTGCTCTCCTCTCCTTCTAAATCTCCCTGAACAACAGGGAGGGCACTAGGAGATGGGAGAGGAGGTGGAGAAGGAGTCGTAGTGGTGACGGCGACAGCAGCAGCAGAAACGGGAGGAGAAGGCGGCGGTGGGGTGGGAGGTGGGGTGGGAGGAGGCGAGGGAGCAGCGCGAGGAGCGCTGGAAGGCGGCGGCGGCGGCGCGCTCTCCGCTTCTGCCGAAGGTGCCTCTGGTGCCTCCACCTCAACAGTCAATGGCGCAACTTCTGTCTGGGCTACATCGGCTACGGGCTCCGCCGCAGTCGCTTTTTCGCTAACTCCGTTCACTTCGTTAATTAGATTAGTACTAGCAGTCACTGGGGTATCACTAGATGCTACGCTACTGGGCTCCTGGCACGCCTCGGCGTCCCCCTCTTCCGCCGGCGAAGGGTCCGACGCGTCCGCGCAGGGCGCGGCGTTAGGTATAGGCGCAGCCTCCTCTTTCGGGGAAGAGAGTTCACATTTTTCCTCCGATTCAGCTGCGAACGTGGATTTACTCGAAACGGCGACGACGACAGCAGCAGCAGAAGAAACGACCGCGACGGGCGCGGCCGGGGTGGGCGATGGAGCAAGAGGAAGTTCGGGGGGGGTTTCCACTGAGGTGGCCTCGGTCGTCTGGCCAGCTTGATCTTTTTTCTCCCCAGCAGGTTCTGCTCTGAGGACCGGAGATGAAGGTTTTAATACTGGATCTGGTTTTGGCTTCTCTTCTGGGAAAGAAAGAAAGGAAAAAAAAGGCAACGTTACGAAGAGCAAGTTAACCCCGTTTTCCTTCGCTGCATCCAACCCCGCCTGCGTTCTGCCCGCTGTTGGAGAAGCTCAAGGAAGATATCGGAGGCACCTGATGCCAACCTTGCCTCTCAAGGAAAAGTCCAGGCAGCCTGCAAATCTGAAAATGCATCTGCTGCTTCTGGTTTTTTTAAGTTTTACAGTAAAAACTCATTCTCACCAGAAAAGGAATGTAAGTGTGCTACAAAACGGGGACTTTTTGCAGGAACTGCTGCTGAAAATACATCGTTTTTCTTTACAGAAATCACAGGAAGACAAAGATGCTTTGCTTGGATGTGCCTCCAGGGAGCCTGGGGTTTTAACACCAGCACCTGGGCAAACTCAGGTTCCAAAATGCAGGCAGAGACACCGGTGAGAGCACCGGCTCCGCCACGGTTCCCTCTCTTTGTAGAACAGGGAGACGACTCCCCGACTGACACTGGGCTCCTCTCCTACGGCTGCCACGTGCCACCCCACTACTAACACGCGAGATGCACCTCGTTTAGTTTTCCACTTGTTATTTCTCAGCTCCACATCAGACGAGAGGACAGAATCCCCACTTATTTTTGTTCAAAATTTCAGCAGAGATACCTTTTCCCAAAGAAAGCAAAACCAAAAAGGGACTGAAGCCGCCACCAAAGAACAGGAGCCTTTCCTCTCCATCTCTGTGGGCTAAGGGGACCGAGCAGGGTGGGAAAAGCACAGTAAAAAAAGGCACATGTATCGATCCGAACCCCAAAATATCGTGCACGGAAGTCCCTGTACTTCTGCGATCAGCAACGGGCTTTGCAGCCCCAGCCCTGCTGCAACAATCGCGCAGCTCCCAGAGGTTTGCTGCAATGCCGCCCAACTTATTCCCACTTCTTTTGAACAAAGCACGAGCCGAGACCTTTCGGGATTTCTGGATCTCGTAGGATCTCTGCTACAGCCTCTCCCGCCTCCGATTTGACAAGGCGTAGACTGGAAGATCCTGCTCAGGAAAGCTCCTCGGTGCTACAGCTCTGCAAGACGGATGAGACGGGCACTGCCCAGAGTCAACGTCCAGATGGCAGAGGTCCAGCCCCAAATCACTGTGACGAGGAGATCGGCTTTATCTGTCCTCGGGGAGCGAGCTCTGCTCCGCTCCATCCATGCAAAACGCCCTGAGGCTTCCTGAGCAACGGGGAACTCCTTTGGGACGCTGCCACGACAGCGAAAACTAATTCCGGTAAAGCCAGAAGCACGAACCTCCCTGTTCAGATCAGGAGATCGAAGGCCACAACCAAACCTGAATCACCAAAATTCAGGCAGAACCAAAGAGGTGCAGCTTTGCTTGGTCTTGCCCAGCTCTGTCAGCTTTCCTTTTATTCAACAGAGCTGAAGAGAAAAGGGGTTTTGAAGGAGAATCCATCCGAAACTACTCGGAACATCAGGTCCCATATTTGGGTTTAGCTGGAGCGACAAAGAACTTTGCTTCCAGCCGTTGGCAGCGTCAGAGCGCGGCCCACGGCCAAAGCAGTAGTTTATCAACTTCACGGGGCTCTGGAAGAGGATGACAAATGAGGGAAAAGGATGGGAGGAAGTATCCCAACAGCTGATTTTGATTCTGAAGGCTCCGTGGAAGAAAAAGGACCCGGGAACTGGTTTAGAAAAGAAAATGCGTCACCTCCGATTTCTGGAACGTCTTTGCAGACTACTCCTGGAGCGTTCCTGACATTTACAGCTCGCTATAAACAACTGCCTGGATAGTCTCTCCCTTGAATCAAAGGAGAATGCTCAAAAATAAAGGGGAAAAAAAAAAAAAGCAGCATTTGAAGTGTCTAGGAAAACATTCTGAGAGATAAAAACCACGGCAAAAATACACAACTGCATTTTAAAACTCGCGCTTCCTTCAAGTCACACCTCATCTGGCCAATACCTCGGTCACTGATCCCGGCGGAGCGTGTAAATTCCAGGAGAAAACTAATTTGAGGAGGGGGATGGATTTCAGAAGAACGATGAGCAGATTTCCCTAATGAGAAGTAAATCTGTACCTGAACGACCATCACGGAGGACAAAACTCCAAGTCCTGGCAAAGGAACTTTCACCCCTGCCACTCTTACAGAACGAGCCACGTGAAGCAACGCGCGGCTGGGGCAGGGAAACCAACGACTGACGTGAGTCGTCCCGACCGAATCGGATCCCTCTGCCCGAACGCACCAAGCTCACTCCTCGCGTTGGATTTGGAAAGTATCGACTGGAAGCGCTGGGCCGCCGAGGAGGAAAGCTTCCTCCGTCAGTAGATTTTTTTTTTAATTTCCAGATAAATACAAATCTTGCAAAATTACTCTTAATTAGAAATACTTTTACGAACTCAGCAGGGCAGATGCTTGCTCTCTCCTCCATGCAAAGCCACCGAAGCCAGCGAGGGAGCTGGGTTACCGGGTGGTGGCGACGGCAAAGACTGCCCAGAGCCGTGGCTGGAGCAGGTTTTACTGGACACGGGGATTTGTTCCTGCTTCGCAGTGTTTATCTGAAAATAATCGCTGGGCTTGCTGCCATTTTTCCATCTTTTGTCCCGGCGCAAACATTCGCGGGGCTTTTTTGGAGCGCGCGTTACCGACTCATCGCGTCAGCGGAGGGGCTCCGAGGTTCCCAACCTTCTGGCGCTGCTGTTTTCTGCAAAGCCTGCTTGACATCCCCCTGCCCGATCCGTCGCAGGACTGGGAAAGAGGTGTCGAGAAAAGTAAAAAATAAAAGCAGGGATGCTACTCCAAACACCCCGCTGGAGCTGTGCAAGCTGCGTGAAGGTGGACGGCTCTGATTTCACGCACAATTTCAGCCCACGACGGCTTCTGCCCCAGCCTGACCTGCAGCCAGGTCCCTGCCAGCTCCATCGGCGTGACCCAAACTCTCCAGCAACTCACCCGTTTTCTGCAGCCCGGCTGCCACGTACACACCAGGGGCACCTACAGGTCACCAGCCTGCTGCTTGCCCCCCCAAATCCACCACTTTTCAAGGTGTTGCAGTAGCAGCTCCTGCATCCCTCCAAATGAACGTGAACTTTGAAGCCTGGAAAGCCAGAAGCTGCTTTAAAAAGAGCAAACGCCACCTGCTCGTCAGCTCCACACCGAGCTTCTAGCCCGGGCACAAAGGGCACGAGGGCGAATCCGGTCCACGGGGACGGACACGGTTGCGGAGAGGTCTTAAGAGAAGCAACGATACTGCTTTTAAGAAAAACTCTCTATGACTATTTTTATCCTGGAACAAAGAAAAAGAAAAAAAAAAAGGGGAAAAAAAAAAAAGCAGCAACACCAGGCACAAAGTGAAAAATTATTTCGATACCGTGGCATGCGTTTCTGGACAGACGTGCCCTCCCGAAAGTCGCTCGCTAGGTTCATAGAAACAATTTTAATGGTGTCTAAAGTTCCGTCACCTTCAACTCGCGCTGTCCCGTGACCGGCGCCCCCGCTGCTCCCCCGCGCCCCCGGGCCGCAGCCCAACGCGAACGCTGTTATTTCAGGGCTCGCTCGCTCTCTGCGGCGCTTACATAAATGTGCTCTTTAGCAGTTTTTGGACTGGAACAAATGTTTGAATCTTTCTGGGATGGAACGCAGATAAACACAGGAAGGCTCATCAGTGTTAAAGCCCAGCTCAAGCCCTGATTTAGATTTAAACCAGCACACTCAGACCTGTGTAAGTAACTAATTGCAGATCACTTACTTCCAGTTTACTTACAGTTGCCTGTGCAGGGCTTACACCCGGAAAGGAGGCTGTGGCCGGTCTCCTCTCCCAAGCAACGAGCGGCAAAGGGGGACACAGCCTCAAGTTGCTCCAGGGGAGGTTTAGATCAGATATGAGGAATTAAACCCACTCACAACTTGTTCAGGTGACAGCAATGTCTCAGCCGAGCACAAAGATCTAGACTAAGCCCCCAGTCCACCCTTTTGTCCCACTTCAAGTGGGAGATGGCACCAGACCAGCTCCAAAAGGTCCCTTTCTCGAGCATTTCTAGACACGGCAGAAGCTGAGAGATGTATCTATGCAACAGTTTGCCCTGAGGGAAAAGCCTGAAGTCTGCTCTAGGGCTGTAAAAGAGCAACATTTTCAATTCTAGAATCCAACACGGATCAGCCTCACGGATACGTCCCTTTCCTCTCAAGTCGCTCTTCCAATCTACCACTCCTGCAGCATCAGAGGCAGCTGCTGCTTCTCCTCTTTGCTAGAGCTTCTCTGGGGCTTAGCTTTCCTCTAGAAATGTTCGGGGGGAAAAAAAAAAAAATCTCGGCAGCGTCCAAGTTCACAGGCAACGCTCAGGAGCGAAAGATGCCACCTCTTGACTTCGGGGAGACGTCGCTCCAGCCCCGAGCCCGCAAACGGCCAGCAGCACGGGATTAATTACAGCTCTGGAACGGCTTGCAGGTGGCTAAAAAAGGGACTCGGCACGCTCCGTCTTCCCTCCCGGGACACTTTTCTTTGACCAGTTCAGGAAAAAAACCTCCTCTCAAGTGTATATTCTTAGATATGAGAAGAAGATGGGATCCCTTTAAGAAGCTTTTTCCACCCAAGCCCATTTTTACTGAAGTCAGCAAAATTTGCTACGCTGTTTATGACGCACTTTGCACGCTATGGGGTTTTTTCCCCCCCTCCTAATTAATATTGCCCACGTCCTGTCGGACTGGATGCACGAGTAGCTCCGGAGGAGCCGTACGATGTTCTGGTTACGTGCCATCATTACGGCTAATTGCCCAAATGATACAAAAACTCCCAGGTACGAGCATTTTCTGACAACACACTTGTTTCTGAAGGATGGGCGAGAGGAGGTTTACACTTCCAGGTACTCTGAAACAACGTTTAGGACATATAAGCCTGAATACAATTATTTTTAAGCGGTTTCACGTTGGAAAATTTCAATTAATTCCCTTAGCAACACATTGTGAAAATGTTCCAAAGTCCCTCCCCTCCTATTTCTGCTGACTGCTTGTCTCCGTGCCAAAAATATTCAACCTAAAACAAGAAAGGAGGAGGGGGGGGAAAAAAAAAAAGACTAAAAATAATCAGGAAGGAAATATCCATCAACAAACCTTGCTTCGGGTTGCTAGTCGCGGTGACAGGGGTGCTGGCAGCGAGATGGGTGTTCTCCACAGTCCCATAAACCACAGGGCTGGGCTCGGGGACCTGGCTGGGCAGCTGCTGGGATGGGAAGTACAAAAAAAGGGTGAGAATGAGCATGTGAACAGGAAAAAACAGCGACGTGGAGCGCGAGCGAGCGAGCAGGGAGAGGAGAACAGGGTGGGATAGAAGAGGCAAAACCAAAGGCAGGGAAAATAGAGGAGAGGAGACACATGGACCGGTTGAATGCATTTGAAGAAGCGCACGGGGAAGGGCAGGAGGAAAAGGCAGCAGGAAAAGGGGAAAGAGACGGTTACTGCTGACAGCAGGGAGAAAGGGGCAGCGCGGCACAGCTGGGAACGTTCGCGCCTCATTCGCCCAACGCCTCCTGCGAGAGCAGTAGAAATGTTCCTCCGGGTGGCCTGCAGCACGGCCCACAAACCCCAAACCACGCCTGGAGCTCTCTGTGATCGAAGTTTGCCTCCTGCACTCGACTCCCTTCTCAGCTGATCAGTTATTTCCAACACCTCTGGTATTTTCAGCGTCCCGCTCGGAACGCAGAAATCCCATCTCCACTTGGGGCCAGCGGCTTCTGCAGGAGCTCTAAGGTGCTTCAGCCATTAAGTCGCCGCTGTGGAGCTGCTGGGGAGAGCCCACCTAAAGCACGTTTTGGCGACTGCCAGAAGACACAAAAAGCACAGAAAGGGCTAAAACCAGGCAGCTCAAGTCTTGGCAGCAATGCTCATCTTCTGGACATGCCCAGGATTTTTTTTTTTTTATGTTAAGCACTTAATCTCCGGAGAAAAGTCGATGCTTTAGGCTTGTGTTGTCAAAGTTTTGGTTAAAAAACTAAAGGGGGGAAAAAATACTAACATCCCCCTCCTTATTCTTATTCTTATTCTTATTCTTATTCTTATTCTTATTCTTATTCTTATTCTTATTCTTATTCTTATTCTTATTCTTATTCGGCTTCTTTTTCAAACGTAGAGTTTGGGATGGGTCTACAGTGGCAGCCTCCAGGCACTCACTGAGCATGTCTGTCCCTCTGCGCTTGTGTCACCTCAGTAACGAGAGAACAGACTCGGATACCGGCCGGTCAATAAAAAACAAGTGTCGCTAGAATCCAGAATCGAGCACGCTCCTAAAATACCACTGGGCTGGGAGTGCCTTGGGTTAGATTTCAAGAGGCAGGTATTTTCTCCTGAAGCTCACGTGGACTGTTCACAGATTTTAGCAGCCGGGGAAAGGGAAGATAAAAAAGCCCCAGCACGTTTCAAGCGAAGTTACCGCCAAATATTCCAAGTTTACTGATTTTAGACTGTTCAAATTGGTAACATCCACCGTCGCTCGAATCCAGCCACTGAGCGCAGTTATTAAGGCGTCGTCTAATTTCACGGGAGATACCACACTTCCTCCAAAGGAATGGATCAGAGATGCCGTTGGGACAATAACTTGGAATTTCCTGGCTTAAGTGGGCTTAAATTTTCAGTTATGTTACACTAACGACCTTTTTTCTGGTAAGCGCTGTTTCAGAGCTCTTCTGTGATCAACCAAAGTGGTTCCAAGTACCTAATCAAAACGACGGCTGGATATTAAACCACGAAGCATTTGCATACCTGCCTTAGAGTAGATGATTGGACATCGCTGCTGTGCTCTGCACTGAAATCACAGCTCATAAAAATTCCTGCTTATTAACCTCCTCTTGAAAAACATTGATTTCGTCCCGTTTGACTTAATCGTAGGATCTTAAAATAGATTTCAGAGTGCAAAACTGAGCCGGTAAGTGCCTGGATTAGCCGCACCACGCAGGAACACAACCCGAAACCCCGCCTGGGTTCAACTCTTCCCCACTTCTGACAGGGAAAGTCACCAAGTAACGGAAAGAAGAGCTCGCTCCATCGTTTTACATCACTATTACCGCACGGAAAACGCTTGGAAAGAAGTTCAAATGGTTTGATATGGAACCAGCTCTTGGCTCTCTCCCCTTCCAGCTGGAGTTGTGAGTCGGCAGATCTCTCTCCAGCAGAAAAACAGCTTTTCCCTGTCGAGCCCCGCAGACCTTCCTGCGAGTTGGGAATTGCTCGAGCACGGCGCCTCGCTGTTGCTCGCCCGCGACGGAGACCAGGAGGAGAAAGCAGAGGAGCCAAAGCTCACGGTGATGCCTTCACAGGACAAGAGGATTTGATGGAACCAGGGGAACGGCCCAAGCCCTGTCGCGTTGGTCTCGGTGGAGGGGAGATCTGCAGGCCGGGCTCTTGTTTCACCTCGGTGGTCCCAGTTCCGCTTTTCCTGGCTCAGCTGTAACGTCAAGCTCCAGCACGAATGTTTCGAGGCTTTCGCCTCAGCACAGGACAGTCAGCACAAAAACTACCCAGACACAGAGGGGAAAGCAAGGTTTAAAGCTCAGAAAAGCAGTTTCACCTAAAAGCTAGCAAAACCTGGTGATCTTGAATAAGGAAGAACTTGGAACGCGAAGAAATTGTGCCCCAGCCTGAGCCAGGCTCTGATCGAGCAGCGGACACCAACCTCCAGTAAAACCCGGTCACCTTCCAGGGCTTGGGCCAAACCAGTTTCTTCTCCAGTTCCTCAAAAACTTCTAAATTTTCGCACCATCTCCCCCAAAAGAGAAGGAGAACTAAGACGACGTATGAAGCAACCAGCAGCTGGGAGGAGCACAGCAGCTGCCCTGGGTCCATCCCTGATGCTCTGAGGGGGATCCAGGTGACATCACCTCTTCCTGCTGCACGTGGCGAGGAGCGGGCAGAAGAGAGAAACTGTTTCCAAACGGGGGAATGCAGCCAGTTCCAGCCCCAGCAGTTCATGTCATGGTGGACTCTGGCTCACGTCAGGACTGCTGGGGGGTGAGTCTGAGAGTATTCTCCTGGCCCTGGGTCAAAAAGGACTAGAACAGACCCGGATTTCCCATCGGTTTGATTTCCAGACACGACACATCAACTTCTCAGGTGAACACTGAGACTCAGGAAGGGTCCAACTCCAAGGTGTGCGACAAGAGGAGACTTAGGAGCTATGGAAAATGTCAGTGTGGGATATTCAGGCTTTTTCCTACATCAGAAAAATGCATTTTTAAGGTTGAACCTAGAGAGGCCAAATCTGTGACACATTTATCACAGTTCAGCGATACCGAGCTACAGTCAGTGTGCTTACCCTAAAACAAGGCTACTGAGGCAGAATGACATCAGTAGGGAGGGTGATGCAGTGAAGATATCCAAGGGATGACGCACAATCCGGACTTCCCTCGGCTACACACGACTCTCACAGAAACACCCCGCGTCTCACAAATACATCAGCTCCTCCTCTAACGCTTACAGGTCTTTAAAAGCTGTAAAATCTACTGCTGACACAAAACCGGGGATGGGGAACTTGTTGCAGCGCTGCGGCTCCACGTTTTACAAGCTCCAGCCTGGTAAAAATTGGGAGGGGGAAAAAAAACCCCCTAAAATCCTTGAAGACCGTGGACAATTTAGGACAATCCAGGCGTCGGAGGTGATGGGTGGTGTGGATGAGGAGACAGGAATCGGCTCTAACGCACAGCAAAGCAAAGCAGCCGGCACGGGGAGAAGGTTACGCGGCCGCTTCTTTACCTGAGGTGGAGTCGGTGTGGAAGTGGGTCTCACGATGGGAGGCGTCGGGTTCCTGCTGCCCCCTCCAGACATTATTTCTTCCGTTATGTCTTTGCCTCCCTGGTTTGGATCCCGGATTCGGATCTACGGTATCAAACACAGAAATGATTCAACCGAGTTTTCCTGCCGCACGCTGTCCTTGGGGCTCCTGGGGAGGGGAGCACGGACAGGACAGGAGAGCACCGCGCTCGGGAGGAGATGCTCTGGGTCGAGCCGACGCTCTGCAGGAACACTGGAATGTGGTTTGTTTCCATAACTCGCAATTCCTGGCATGTCACTGCTTAATCTCGAAACATAATTTAATCAAAACGCTCATCAGGCCTAAGTACGTGCACCCCAGTGGATGACCCTGTGAATTCAGAGTACGGTCTCCGCCTCTGGAAAATCAGTTTACTGCAAGTTAGAAAATTCAGCAGACAGTTGAGCTACAGAACAAAGCTTGCCAGTTAGTGGAAAGTGCAAGAATTAAAACAAAAAAAACCCAAAACAACAAAGGGCTACGTTTCACCCTGAATGAAATTCAGTTCCTTGCCAACCCAGCTGCGGGCAAAGGGGGAAAGCAACTCAGCTCTTTTTGTTTTTCCCTTTCATACCGGGCAAAGTCACACCAACAAACCAGGGAATCAATAAAAATACTGAGTGCAGGGAAGGGTAACCACGAGAATAAGCTAAAGTCCTACGAAAACTCCTCAGCATTTAGGAAACAAATTTGGTGGGGTTTTTTTTTGAGTCTCTTCATAGCCCCAGAACGGGAAGGAAAAAAATCTTTTCCAAAATGGAGCACTCCAGAACGCTCACTTGAATCCTCAGCCGACACCTGAGCCAATCCCTGTCACTGGGGAGCAGTCGGGCTGTCGGGGTTAACTGGAAATGCAGAATTTCATCTTCATTATAAGAATGGAAGCTCCCCATGAACCCGAGGACAGTGCTACCACCTGTCCGTCCACCTTCTCAAGAGCTCCTGGCTGAACGCTGCACAAATCACACGCGGAGTCCCCGCTGCTGCAATCGGGGCCACGATCCCTGCGAGGGCAGGGGGCTCGCTGGAAGCCGCGGGGCTTTTTTCCACTGGCACCACGTATATAAAGTCACTGACTGCAGAAAGGTTTTGTCATTTGTTGACTTCAGCGTCGTGCGACCTTCGGGTTACGAAGACAAATAAACACCCACGCAACATTCAGGATGCTGACAAGATGTAGTCGCCTTCTTTTTGACGGAGTTTTTCTGCTAAAGCATTTAATTAACCACAGCAATAACGACTTAAGACTTGGCACAAATTCCCACCCTCTTCTCCTCCTGACAAGCAGTCAACGACACTAGAATACGTTTTCCCTGCCTGAAAATTTGCAGCATTCAAATACTTAACTAATGGCACATGCGGGTGTACGCACATAAATACGTTTCATTTTTCTTTAATTTCTCTCATTTCTTCAGTTGCGACACCAATAGCACGTCCAGGAAGAAGCATTTAAAAAACCTTTTGCTTTTCCGCTTCAGAGCGCTTGGCTTCGTTGGCATCCAACTGTCCCGACCACGGCTGAGCGTTCCTGAGCATCTTTGCATTTCAAATGGCATCAATGACGCGGCCGCGTCACGGTTTGGACGCTGAAAAGAGACTCCTCAGGACTAAGGAGGACGTTGAAGAGGTGACAAAAGGGTTGCATCACCCTTTGCTGACAGCAGCTACAGAAAAGGCCTTTCCTGCAAGCCCAGCTAACACACTGTTCAGCTCTTCCAGTTTCCCAAGTCAAGCGTCATCTTAGATCATCTTCAAAAAACCAAAAGACGCCGATATTCTGCATTTTGAGACGTGTACGCGTCCCATCTGTCTTCTCCCAGAAAACAGTTCTCTCAATGCTTTCAAACCACTCTAACAGAGATAGTGATGTAAAGTAATCTCCTTTTCAGCCGTTCAGAAACAATTCATTCACAGCCTCAAATCCGCCCCAACTTCCTCTGTTTAAGTTCACCCGGTGCGTCTTTGCTACTCCCCACCCCCAGCCACCTACAAGCGGGTTTAAATCCCGTTAACCGGTCTCTCAAATTGTGACCAGTGAATCAGGAAGATTCCACACCTCTACCCCCTTTCATAACGTCACGTGTTCAGGTTCTTTCAAGCCTCCAAGTAAGTCCACAACTTACCATTTTTCTATCTTTTCCAAGGCATAATACTGAACAATTTTTTTTGTGGGGGGGTCTGTTTGAACCAATTTCCAACATTCTCCCAAAATTATTCGAGTTTGTTTGTTCCCACACGGCTCTTTGGTAAAACTCTAAGCAGCTGAGGATCCCGGGCTGGGGCTGCTTTCACTTATGTTCGTTACAAAACCAGCAAAAATATTCTCCTTTTTGATTGGTCACAAACTTGGAGCAGGAAATCCCCACAGAAAACTGAATACAAGACACCAACGCGGCATCGTGCGACGCTTAAATTACGCCTACGTGGAAAGGTAAGACTTAAGCTCTCTGTGACGATAAAGCTCAGTTTTAAGCTTAAGAGCATTATTTGTTTCCTTCAACCTTAGAAGCAGGATGATTCTCAGCAGGGATATATCAGTCAATGACCAAAACTTACCGTTTTTTTCTCTCTTTTAGCTGGTGGAGGCTGCTGCTGCTGTGTAGGCACTATGATGGGTGCTGACTGGTAGACTGGCTGACTTGGGTAGAAAGGTGTTCCTGAGAGGACAAGACAGAAACAAGGCAGTGAAAAATACAGCTCACCTGGTGATGAACCAAATCCAAGCACAAGAGGTAAAACCAGTCCTCTCCTCCTCGCTCTCTTCAAAACCCAGAACTTGTAACACCCAGCCGGTGACCAGCCTGTGCTTTGCTCTTCCTTGCTCTTCCTTGCCTCCTCTAAATCAAAGTTGCTGCACCGTAAAGGCAAGCAATTAAGTCACTACTTCAATTCTTATTTTTTTTTTGTCCCTCCGTGAACAGCAAATCGCAAGCATCCATCTCTGTGAGGCCGACGAAATCACCAAGGCATGAAAAGTCCGTCCTCGGACTCCTCTGACTGACGAACAGGTGGATTTGTGGTTGGGGCTTGGGGTTTGTTTTTTTTTTTTTTCCTTTGTAGTGAAATTCAGTCAAACCATTACAAAGAATAGGCAAGGTCAACTGCAACCTATTTTGAAGCCCAGCCAGAAAATTTAATTACAAGCAACGTTCTCCTCACGCTGCCAACACACACAAAAAAAAGCACGACCACGGTTAATGTTGCAAAATTACACCACACTGATTGCATTCATAATATCCAATACAGCCTCATTACGTTTTTCTTTATGGAACACGACTGGCTCAAAAGGACCGAGTGCTTTAAAGAAGTGCCAGACATAAATAAAGGCCGTGCAGCAGAGCTGTCTTCTGTCTGTGGATCAGAGAGGAGGTGAACTTGTAGGACAGTGCTGGGTTTTTTTCCTTCTAGGCACGGATGCTGGGCGGATCTGCCTGCTTGCACCTGCGTCTGGAGCAACCCAATTTATTCTTCAGCTGAACTAACCGCTCGACGGGAACGAAGATCTCAGAACGGGAGGTCACCACCATCTCGAGCAAACGGTGAAATCCAAGAAAGCAAACGAACCCAGCCCGGTACAACCCGATCTGCAACTTCAGAGGACGCATTCCTCACGCTGAGGACTGGAAAGCAAAAAGTGGGAGCTCGGCGTGCTCAGAACAAGAACCCTGGCTCTGCCGAAACAGCCAGCCGGGAGCTGAAAGCGGAGAGCATCACACGCAGCCGCTAAAAGCTCAGCCCGCTGTGTTCACTCTCGGATGCTGCAATTAAGGTGGACCTAAATGACTTAAACTTCTCATTTTGAGCTTCATGGTAGCCAGCGTGCCTTCAGATCCGGCCTCAGGGCACAAAAGTCTCCACCAGCATCCCCACGGCTTGGGCAGCAAGAACACTTCTGACCCTCTCCTTAAAAACAGCGACGAAGCTTCCAACTCTTGGACTAACCCTTCGGCCAAGCTGGCCAGATGCACAACATGAGCTTGGAGAACATCAGAGGACAGGAGCAAGCCTGGGAGCCCCGTGACACATTAATTACCTCCATTTCTACTTTCCTAGAAACCAGATCTAATTGGACAGCCCGTAACGTGAGCCCTGCCCAAGAGCGAGCTACAGCCTGACTCAAGCAAGGACTCCACCTTCAGCAAATACACTTCAAAAAAAAATAAAGAGCGAATCCTGAAAAGCAAGAGTAACTTCTGGGAAGGAACATAACTTTGGTGGTGACCAGCCAGGCGCATTTTTCAGTGTGATGCTCTTTGCCCTGCACCCTGCCTTTTGATCCTTCCCAGGGTGGTGGCACCCGAGCTTTACTCTCCCTCACTCCCATTCATCGCTTCAAGGTCTTTCCCAGCACAGAAACTCGCCGACGGGAAAGAGAGCGACAAACCGCCCTGCTGGGACAGAGAACGGGGCGCCGTCCGTCTTCACAACTTCTCTCTGCTGCGGCATTTTCCTTTATCACCTTCTTCTTGATGTGTCCATCAAACCGCGATGGCTTCCACGTTGCGCAGCCGCGCTGGCGACCAAGCCCCGAGGTCTAAGGGCAAGGCCACGGCGTTATCTACCTGCATTGTCAGTTTAGTTGTTTCCCAACGCCCGGCGAGAGACCAAACATTTCCATCCCTGTAGAAATAGCAAGGAAGCGACGGGAGGGAAAGGTGGACGAGTACAGGCAAATCTGCAATCACCCTCTTCCTCAAATAAACCTTCTCTGTTTGGAAACTGCTCCGTGACGGAGGGCTCCAGCTTCGCCCGCTGATGCTCCGCAGACGCAGGGACCTAAAACCAAGCTGGGACTGAAAGATCACACGCCCTCCGGTAAGAAACCGGGTGCGTTCAGGAGTGGAAAGGAACCAGAAGGGGAACCTTTTCCAAATTACAGAAGCAAAGACTGAGAAGCGGTACCTAAGCGAGCAGAAAGTAAGAAAGCAGACCTGCAACTGCAGGGAAAAATGAGGAATACTCTGTAGTTTCCTCATTTAGAAGATCAGATTGAAAGAGCCACTGCAGTATTTCTTCTTTTCTCATTTTCCTAGGATAAGCAAATAGGAACTAGCTGCCCTATAATTGCTCTTTCTCCTTTTCCTCAGAAATTGTATACCCAGGTTTGAAGGTTTCACGGCAACTTTTCACAGTAGTCCCATGAGCCCTCTATACATCAAATAAATAAAAAGGGAAAAAAGGAAAGAAGAAGAAGAAAAAAAAAAAAGTCCAGACCTTTTAAAAACTATAAGTAGGGCAGCAACTGGGGCTTTTCTCGCCTTTAAAAGGAATCTGTGCAGAGCAACCATGTAATTCTGCCAACGGTACAGGGCTGTCATTGTTCAGCCGGGAAGGTAATCGTTCCCTTCCAACACTCCGAAGTACCAGCAGCTAAAGCCGCCTGGAAAGTTGATGGTATCTCTGCCCCCAACAGATTACAGAACGCGCGTGGGTAGGTGGCAACCGGACTGAACAACAGGCTGCAAATTTGACATTGAGAGCTGAAAATGCTTAAAAAAACCCCAAACAAACCAACAAACCCATCAACAGGGTGACAACAAGAATCGCCCCGTTGGGTTTCTAAAATGTTCCCATAAATGAGCAAAGGAAGGTAAATAAAAGAAGTGAGCTGGGTGACTGCAAGACACCTAATTCTCCTTCAACTACAGCTTGCAGGAACTGATTTGTCTTAAATATTAAAATACCAACCCTGCAGAAAGCCTCAGAGGGGACTGTGATGTCAGCCCCATACGTATGGCACACAGCAACACACTGGAAATTATTAAGAAAGGAGATTATTAATCAAAGGGATGATTTGCCAAGAGAAGAGGTGCCACGGGACGCTGAAGGACAGGCACCCGCTGTGACACGGGGTCTGCGAACCGCGACCCGAGCGAGAGGCAGCTGTGAGGTCCTGGAGGAACCAAGGGCCGGGGAGACGCAGACGGAGCGATGCCCAGCACTGGCCACGCGGCCTCCGAATTTTCAGGTGCAGTTTTGAAGCTCAGTGCCTGGAGGAGTCAACGGAACAGACTGAACACCGTGCTCCAGGCCGCTGGGCGATCTCCCAACCCTTTTGGCTGGAGAAAAGGTAGAGCTGCCCATTAAAAGGGCAAATTTCAGCCTGCGCACGGGTTACAAACCCTTTGACTGGACCGACTGGGTCTTGGCGGCGTGAGCCCGGCGAGTGACACCACACGGCTGGTGCTTCTCCCTCGCCGAGCGCTGAACAAGGACCGCGGGGACACGAAAACTCGAATTGTGTGAACGTATTCGGGGCACAGCTCAGTGGAAACCAGGGCTGCCAGATGTCTTCACAATACCTTAATAAATAACAACGATGGAGCGGGGAATAACAAATAGCCACCATTCTTGTTCACATGTGATTATGGGTAGCTCCGAGCTGCGGCCTTTCCTAAAGCGCTCAGGCAAACAATGCTCTGTTATTGTGAATTTTTCAGGAGTGAATAATAAGGGCTGTGACACAACCAAATTGAGCAGCTATTTGAAGTTCAAACAAATGCTAATCCATTTCGCTATTATAAATCTCCAGCCTGACAACAGAAAAACACACCCAGAAAACGCTTTAGAAGAAACTTCCAAGCGGAACTTACCGTAGGCATTGGGGAATTCTCCAGGACCGGGTCCTGGATAAAAGGGTCCTGGTCCCGGCGGCTGAACTGGGTACTGCTGGGGGGGCCCGACATAGGGAGGGCCGCTGTGACGATACTGGGAGGGGGAAAAAAAAACCAACAAAACCCATCAGGAGGAGTTGGGAGACATCCTGCTGTTGCACAAAGAACCTGTAAACCCAGCCCCCCTAAATCAAGGCAGACCTGATTATCCAAGTGATTAATTACAGGTCCATAAATGTTACTGTCCAAAAACGCGGAGAGGCAAGTGGTGTCAGCTGAAGAGAAGCCCGGGAGGACAGGAGAGCTGAAGTGGAAAAAGTCCCTCCCCTGATTTCAGCACTGCTCTGTTTTCATGATGCCCACATATAACTGCAGCTCTATTAAGCCAATTTAGACACATTTACAGCACTAAACATTTTCCAAGAGCTCAGTCTCACCCTGCTGCTAAGGAGGACCTCAAAAACTAGAAGGCAACTTATCCCCACTGCCTCCACGCGCTCAAGAGCAAACACTTCACACAGAAGAAAGGCAGAGGCTAAATAAGCCGAATTCCACCCCCCTCAAACCCTGCGGCAGGTCTTGAGAAAATCCAGACGGAGCCGGCGTCGGCTTCACGGTTCCTTGGGGGCCTGGAGAAATGTTTTTACCTGCGGGATACAGTACTGGGGGCCCTGAGGCATCGGGTAGGGCATCGGCAGGTGATTAACCATCATGATGTGCTGGTTGGTTTGATAGACCGCCGTCGGCGTCTGGGCACCAGGACGGATGGAGGGGCTGCTGTTCTGGATGGTGGCTCGCGGAGGCTGTATCTGAGGCCTCTGAAAAAACTGCGGGCAGGGAAGGGAGAGAGGAAGGAGAGAAAACAAAGAACCGGTCAGACCTTCCGGGAAGGAATTTGAAATACGGCTCCAATCGCACAGTTACGAAACTACTTTTCAAAGGGTTGCCACGCATTCAGAAAACCGCAGGGCGATTTCGGTTCGCCTGGAAAACGCGAGAGCGTGCCCCAGTCTTGGGTTTTACAAGGAAGAAAAAAAAGGTAAGAAACTTTAAGCTCCAATAACTATTCATTTGTATCTACTGAATTCTCCAGCTCAGCTTTCAGAGCGAGCGTTAGAAAAAACGATTTTTGTTAAATATATTTTTTATAAGGTGGGTCGACGGCCAAAAAAGCCACCTTTATAAACACCCTAGGGAAATAAAAGATCAAGGCAGCTGTTCCAATAGACCTCCAGAACAGCTAAAAAGCCCGATTTTTACCAAGGCCATGCCCAGCCTTCAGCCAAACCGAGCCAGGCGACTCGTCTCGCCCTCCGCTTTCGGAAAAGTGGCAACCTCTTCCAGGGTGGCACCAGACTCTTCTACCACGCTCGCATGAAGTGACGCCCCACGCAGACGGACCAGGTCCAGGAAACCCAGCGGCCCACCGGAACACGCTCCGTCCTCAACCCTTACGCGCCGGGAAAGGCATCAGCGTCGGCGGGACGGAGCGCTGGCGGCACCGGAGGAGCTCGCTCCGGAGTCGGTGCGGTCTTGAAACTCGGTCGGGTAAGATAATGCATCAGACATTAACGCATTCACGACCGGAGTAACGAGATGAGTGATAGAGACACTTATGCCATGCAGAACCAGGAGTGAAAATTACCTGTATAGGTCTGAATCCTCCCTTCAATAACGAAGCAAGAAAGCAGCGGGAAACAGAAAGAAAGCCAATGGAACAGCTTACAGATCAATAGGAAGGAATAGGATATAACATGCACCCTAAATGCACACAATTCCATTCATCTTTCTACCCCGCTTTGACTCATCTCTGACAGACACAGCAAGGAAAAAAAAAGGTCCTGAGCTGCTACCAAGGACTCTTCTACCAGAATCCCAAGGTAGGGGTCAGCAATTCTTCTAGAAAAGTTTTATATGGAAGTACAAAAGTTTCAAACAAGGAAAAAAAAAAACAACAACCAACCAAATCATGATTAACTGCAGGAAATATGATACTACAGAAAGACTTTGTTTACTCTGTTCCTAAAACATCAAACGTTTTTCCTTTCTGGTCTCTTTCAGCGATACAGAGACAGCAGACAAAGCAGAAACCCTTGCTCAAATCATGGGTTTGGTCTCCGCTTCTGCGCCAAGACTGAAAGGATAAGAAATGCCACGTACTTAACCACTGGGCAAAAAAATAATAGTAATTAGGTCATCACACATCACATCGAAGACTGCAGATGGATGAAGTGCATTGATGTAAAATAGTCTGTGAGTAACTAAATCATGAGCGGTGAGAAGAAAAGAGAGTGGTAACCAGGAAGGAATGAAGGGATGAGCTGGGCTTATCTGCCTCGGCCTTCGGGAGGAACGGGGTAGGGTGGAGGGAAGCCTCGACACTCGACAGGACAGTGAGTTTAAAACGGTCATTGCGGTGCTGCTGAGGACTTTGCAACACCCAACTTGTTCCCCACAGCCAAAGGAAAAGCCACGGATGACTCAGAAATCCAGAATCCAGTAAGATGAGCACAACAATCCAGATACCGTGAAGATGAGCCTGGACGAAGAACTGCGAGCGGCACACTCTATGCATGACCCCAGCCAGAAGGCAGCTGCTCGGGCAGAAACGTTTGGTAGCGAGGGTGTAGAAAGAAAACCAGAAGAGCAACATATTACCCCGCATTGAGATAAACCCTGTGGCTGTCTAGACACGGGGAAACAGCACGAGTGTTGCACGAACCAAGGGCAGATGCTGAATTTCTGGTGAGAATAACAAGAGCCTGCAAGTTTTCAATACCCAAACACACCAGAAAGTGCAAAAGTCCTTTCCTCTTTCCCTGCAAATCACCAAATAATTACCGCTCCTAAGCTGGTAGCGGGTTACAGCAGGGGTCTCCCCAGAGTAGGATGGGGGGGAAAGCCGAGAGCCACCACAATTCTGCGTCCACGCAGAGTGAAAACGGGCTGGAGGTTGAAGCGAGACCCGTCTCTCCTGGCAGTAAGTGCATCCCCAGGGCAGGACAGCAAAGCCTTGAGAGCAAGAGACAGGCGTCCTCCCCTGGCGCGAGCCACGGGCGTGAACCCTGCTCCTCGAGTTTCTGCTGCCCCTACAAAACCTGCTAATAACGTCACCGAAACCACCGAGGCAAAACTCACAGTGGCAACTCCTGATTTATGGACAGCTTTTCCTTTCTGTCATCGGCAACTGCTGCCTTAAAGATCCCGAGGTGTGACCTGTCGGGGCAACGCGCCGAAGAAGCTCCGTCTCTCTAATCCCTGAAGGAATTAAAGCACCCGAACGGGTTGTGTGTTCCAGAGGTTTGTGCTTCCATCAAGCAGCAAACGTCACAATGGCAGTGCAGCAGAAGGAGGACCTCCAGCGATGAAACGATGTTAAAAAAAAACACCCCAAGCTCTCAAAAACACTCTTATACTGCCCTCACCATCACCGAGGTAGCTCCAACCCGGAGATGGAGAAAAAAAGAGGAGGATTTCATTACCACAAGAAGATGGACACGGCGAGAAGAAAAGCAGATCTGTTCTTTTCAGCAACGAGACCATCGGAAGCTTTTGGAAGTTCCAATCAAGGATCTCTCTGGCAAAGTCTGAACCGCTTCCACTCTGCTTCCTGAAAGCAAAACTAAAATTCTCAGGAAAATCTAGTTTGCTCAGGGCACCGTCCATCCGATCTGTGGGTTGGTTTTACCGTTCAAAACAAGTATCATCTGGTTGGCAAACTGCTTTATGCTCCATCCTTGCTTCTGTCCCTCCAAAGCTAAGCTTGGCAATACCCAAAGTCATTCTTTGAAATGTTTGGACTATTCTGACTCGATTCGCTAAAAAATTCATCTCGCAAGGTCAAACAGGTGCCTGCACGGGAAATGTTTTCAAGTAATGCTAATGATATCCCCCGGGAGAACGCCAGGAGATGAAAATCCAAGATATTTTGTCTCTATTCCTTCTACTAAGTGCAGGTTTTGGAGTGGAGCACATCGAGGACCTGCTTGGGACCAGAACGAAGGCACTCCGGGTCACAGCAAGGCTTCCGGCAGACATCCTGTGTTACACCAACCCTTCCGTGACTATTTCCTTCCAAAATTAAGTCCTGCTGCATCTAGTGGTGGTCAAATTAGTGTGAAACACGCTCCACGGTTGTTCAGCAACTGGTGAGGACCCCAGCCGTGGTCCTCAAGTCACAGTCCCACCCGTTATCTGTTACCTCCCTCCGATGCACTTAGAGAAAAGCACAACTAAAACCCTCTCAGGTGTCACTTCTGACGGCTGCCTCAGGTTCAACTCGTTTAGCCTGCTCATTTAATAAGCTCTCATCATCTCAGCAGCCCCTCATTTACCTGCTCAAGGAAATCTTTCTGGAAAACCACAAAAAAGCCGAATTGCGCACACGCTCCAGACAGGGCTCCCCCAGTTACTGCCCAATCCAGCAGCAGTAACTCTCTACCTCAACTGGAACTAATTTCCGTGGTTTATCTACAGATCGCCCTGCCCGGGTGGTTTCACCTGCTGAGCTCCCACTTTATACAGATCAAACCTTCTCCTTGGCACTGAAGTGTCGGGGCTGCAGCCCCACAACGCGGGATCACGTCTTGCTCCCACCACGCCGCTCCCCCTTGCTCAGCATCCCCGTGCTAACCCCAGTTTCTAGCTTTGTACTCACTAGTTTCCTGCAGACACGCACCTGCTAATTGTGCCAGCGTCATTAACACTAATATTAAGGAAATCCACTACTAACCTTCTGTGCTACCCCTCTCAGCACTCCCCTGCTGTTTACTACTCAGTCACTCCTTACATATACACGTCCTGATACCCTTTTATTAACCATCATCTTCTCCTCCTTAATTCTCTTCCCAGGTGACCCTGTGCCAAAAGTCTGATGAAGGTCAGCCAGAGAAGAAACTGCCGTCAAGAAAAATCAATGATCAAAGAAAGAACCGGCCTCCTTCCGAAAAACTACCAGTGCATTTTAATTGATTTTCTATTTACTCTGTGTAATTCTAAGCCATCAATTCCGGTGAAATGTCTGTGGAGCACTCCTGCCCTACGCCAAAAGCTTTGCTGAAAAATAAAATTGTGGTAAGAGGACTGAAAACAATCCCCGCAAAGCTCAGCTCATGAAACACAACGTGCACAGGCACCCGTCTATTTGTTTTCCTAGATCACTGAATGTCTTAGGTTGGAAAGGACCTCAGAGATCATCTCATCCAACCCCTGCCATGGGCAGGGACTCCCTGAACCAGCCCAGGTTGCTCCAGGCCTCCTCCAGCCTGGCCCTGAACATCTCCAGGGATCCACAGCCTCTCTGGGCAATCGATTCCAGACTCTTGCCACCCTCGGACTGAAGAATTTCTTTCTAAGATCCAACCAAAACCCATTCTCCTTCAGTTTAAATCTGATCAAGTTAAAATCGGCTCAAGGCTGGCAGCTGCGAAGGGTCCACGAAGCCCCGCAGGAGGTTGCGGAGAAAAGAAGCAAAAGGAAAGTTCAACAAGTTGTCGCCAACACTACAGAATCGCATCGCACCCCTCGCTTCGGTGAAGCTTCTCACGCTCCCAGGCAGCCCCACCGTTGGCTTTTTAGTCTGTCCGGTCACACCGAGAAGGCCGGCAGGACAACCTCAGCCCGACCTGGGAGAGGAGGAGAAGGCACCTCCCGCTCAATGCAGCGGGAAGCGCGTCCGCTCGCAGACAGGGGCTGGCACATCGTATTCGATCTGTCAGACTTTGAGACGGGGGATCGGCCGAGGAGCTGCAGCAGAAGACACCAAGACCTGGCGGCAGAAGCAGGAGGTGCAGCAGCAGACACCAAGACCTGGCGGCAGAAAGGCCGCAGGTGCAGGGCTCGCTCCCCCGGCGGCCGCCAGCCGTGCAGCCCTCGGGGCACAACACAAGAACCCGTTTCCCCCCTGTCTCAGACTTTCCCAGTTTTACTGTTTACTAAATGATAAAAAATACACCTTTTTGTGTCAACCACGGGATTTAAAACTGGTGGCTCCTTCCCACGCTCATGGATGAGGACCGAGAAGGGGCCGTGGCGGCCGTTTCCAACCGCTTCCCCAACTCGAGATGCTCCAAGAGGGGTAAGTTTTGAGTCCGCGCAGGGAGAGAATTCCCAACCCCTCCCAGTCACAAGGCTCTTTAACAACAGCGCAGGGCCAAACCCAGCTTTCTGTTGTATAAGCTGTACCCAAAAGAACTCGAGTAACCCCAAGCTAAAACTGGAACAAACTGCACCAGCAACCTCAAACTAAATTAGTCTGCCATAACCAGTAAACTAATCTCAAATACAATTCTAAGTCAGAAAGGGAACTATGACATTTCAGCTTACACTGGTTCTTAGTTCTGTTTTTAATTACACTGGCCTCTTCTGAGCATCCATTTCAAAAATAACCCATATGCTCCCAAAGTCACTTCTTTAAATTAAGGGTTATTCTACATTTTGGACTTGAGATTAGAAGAAAACGGCTATTTTTAACCATGCTTCACAAGGCTCAGAAGCAACAAAGTGATTCGAGAGCCTCCCTTCAAAGAAAAAAGCAGGATGCTCGTGCACAAAGTGGGCAACAGCAGCAAAGGCAGGCAGGGCAGTAGCTAAGTCTGCTACAGCCCTTCGAGAAAAACCCGAGCGACGGTGGGTTTAAAAACACCGTCACAAAACATTTCACAGGGCTCTCGTTTGAGACTTTTTGTTGGTTTCTCACCAGCACGAACGAGGGATTGCTGATGCGCGTGTAGTTTTTAATGGGAACCACTGCAGCTAGTTCCATCTGACTCCAGCCACAACTAGCGGAGCCTCCTAAATCCCTCCGGAATATTTTCTCTCAGAGGGGCTTTGATTACATTTTCCATCGTTATCAGCTGCCTTGGGGCTACCTGGGCGGGACATTCCCATCGTACAACCCATCGCCAGACTGCAGAGCGGCCAGCCCGCCTCAGGTGCTTCCATCATGTTGATCTGAGTACGTGAAAGATCTAATAATTGCAGGAAATACCATTAAAGAACAATCCATCCTTTGACTGAGAAAGACACGGAATCGATACCAGGCGTATGTTAATAAAATCTCACTGGGATCTTGCAAACCTCATTTCTGAGCAGCGCACGCTATGTTGTTGCAAAAATTATTACCACCGCTCCGGTCGACTGACTTATTTCTTACTTTTTAGGTTACAAAATCTCGGTCTTGAAGCCTTACGTTATGCAATTTATGCGTATTAAAAGTTTCCCACGTGAGAGTAATGACTGATGTTGGTCTCCAGCGTCTAAGTCTTGAGTTCGGGATGAACTCCCCTCGGCAGCCGTGACCCTCCTGCTCGGGGCGGTGACAAAAATCCCTCTCTCCATCCCCAACCCGCAGCCCGGGTAGAGACTTTGGGATAATAAAAAATAAACAGCTCATCGATAGCTCAGGTTTCTCTGTGCCTGTCCTGATCCAGCACATGACAGATACACTGGAGTGTTTTTCTAATGGTGACAGCTTCTCCCAGATAATTACAAGCAGACTTGGAATGTAACGGAGTCAAAAATCTAACTGCAACGCAGTGAAACATGGAGAGAGAAAAATTGGGAAAAAGCTTGGAAATGACACGTTTTAACCTGCAGGCAGAGTCATAACTGGGTCCAAAAGAAAGTTTTAGATCAAGTTGTGACAGGGGGGAGGTAGAGTCACACCAGCAAAGCCAGCAAGCCCTGAAATCGTTTTGTCTGAGGCTGGTCCGAAATCTCATGGTCCTAAATCTGCTCACAGGGCGCTCGGTCATCTCAACAAGAACATTAAATGGCTCGCACTGAATATATAATTTGCCTTCCTAACAACCTGGGAAAGAACTTCCAGCCATGCATTTTCAGTGTCAGGCAATATAAACACAGACTTGGAGTTAAGGTCAAGAACAAAAGTATCTAAACAAGAGACTAATTCCGTCGTTGCCTCCGCTGCCCAGTCATCCTGCAAACATTCCTCCGCCGCCGCCTGTCAGCGCGATCCCTCGCCACGCACAAAAATCACTCCTCTCCCTCACATGACATTCGCCTGCGAGCAAACAAGTGCAACCACCTCATCATCCTACTTTTTAAGCCTTTTTTTCCTTTTGTCCTGCTCTGGAAGGCTGCCTGCCTCCGCGCTGCTCCGCGAGGCAGAAGGAACGAAGCCCATCAGCTCTTCTGGTGAACACACTTACCTGCTCTCCCGAGACAGCGCTTCCCCAGGAGTGCTCATCTCTCAGTATGAAACTGCTCAGACTGACAAGAGTGAAGTGAGAACGAAATAATCCTCCTGGAACAAGCCCTCCATGACTTAACTCCCTGTCCTGACATCACTGCAGTTAACAGGATTTTTTTTTTTCCTCCTGTTAACTTGGTGGAAACAAACCAGTTCCTGCCAAGCCAAGAGGAGGAGGAGCGACACGGACACAACTGAATCTGGGAGAGCTCTCCCGCACTCGCCATGCCTCTCCTCCTCTTTTCTGGCCATCAGTGCCACCTCCGTCCCCTCAAAAGCTACAGGAAGAAGTGAAATCAGTCCCCAGGGAAAAAGGGACTTGGGAAAGATGAATGTAAGAGTTGACAAAAAAAGACAACTTCAGACACCTTGACTAAGAGCGAAGGGAGCCGTGCACCTGTCCTGACGCTGCAGGGGTCCTCTGGGTATTTCTGCCATCCTAATTAGCACTGGCCAGGAGTTTAGTGAGCCAGAGCTATTCCTGATTTTCATTCTTCTTAATTAAGCGGTTCCTTACGAAGTTCAAGTCATGCAACAGAAGCACTACCAAGATTCCTACAGGTCTGGCTTTCACGGGGCGAGTAAAACCAACACCAAGCAACGCGATGGTAACAGATAACCACGAGCATCACACAAGAAACATCCGACTTGGCAAGCCCTCCGAGCTTGAAAAACAGGATTTTCTCAGGGATGTGAATACCCGCTCCTCGCTGACATCTTCAGCTCAGGCAACTTCACTCATGGCCCGGTTTGGGAAATAGCGCGGCTCGAAAAGGCAAGAGAATCTCACCGATACCTGTCAAGGATCTCTACAGGTTCTCCTTTCGTAGGGAAACGGCGTTAAGCGGGGCGGTTAATGAGCGCGGCGACACCGGTCGAGAATTAGAAGCGTTACTCTGCGTGGCAGGCAGCTTGTTAGCGGGGTTATGCACGTGCTAGTATCTACTAACGGGGCCGGTTTCCGAAGCCTTGGCCGTGAGTTAGTGGGTGAATCGCTTCCAACCACCCGCCTCCCCCAGGCAATTAGTTTAGGGTGATAACGAAGGGGCAGGGTACTGTACCTGGTGATGGGCAGGTCGAGGCCCCGCTGCAAACTGAGGAAAGGCGGGAGAAACAAACACAAAAGGAAAGGCACAAAGAGTCAGAAACACCACAACGAAACCAAAATGTCACACTCTATGCAAAATGAACCCACAAGGAAAGAAAAAAAAAAAACCAAACCAAACAACAAAACAAACGGAAAGAAAACCAACAACAACTGAAAACAAAACCAGAGAACAGTCAAAAGCTTTGCTGCAGGACAGTGACAGACAGGTACCGAGATATCACGACTGAACATCGCTTACGGGGGGAAGTGTGCCGCTCGAGAGCCGCAGGACCAACAGCCAAAGCTGCTCGTTATTTTAAAGGCACTCTAGAGAGTACAAATGCAGGCATTCCTTATCCTGCCTGGGAACAACCAAATAAACCCCAACTAACAACATAACCCCCAAAAAAAACCCAAACCAAAGCAGCAGCAGAGATCTGAAACTCTTTTAAGGTGGAGGTAAAACGGTTAAAAGCAGCCGGACTCTGAGCCGTTCCAAAGATTTGGTGGGAGCGGAGGGTGGAGACTGGTGGCTGGAGAGCCGGGAGGAGCCAGGCAGGCACAGCGAGTGTCCTGCCGGCCGGGGGACCACGGGGAGGTCCCTGCGAGGCAAAGAGCAGCAATTCTTTGCACGTACACACGGTGCAATTTCCTTTCCAGCTCCTTTTTCGTTTTCCCCTGTAACAATCGCGACACAACCCTCGGGTTTGTCACCCCCCACCTGAAAGCGAAGGAGACGGGTTAAGCCGTGGCATCCCCAGGAGAGCTCGGGTGGAGGCTCCCGGTTCCCAGCCCTGAGCTCAGGTTACTAAATCACTGCCCACCCACTCGGGTTACACACGGAGGAAAGGAATCAGAACTGAACACGCTCCGTAAACATTAAAAGCATTTTCCGAGAAGTAACTGACTGTTAAAACAGAAATAAAAATGAATGCAAGAAATGGAAAATAGAAATAAAGATGACAAGGTGTCCTCTCCCAGAAGCTGAGTTAGGCATTTACAGCCTTCACTCTTCAGGGCGCTGAGCAGAGCTCCACGGTGAGAGCAGACAGATCCATTGGTAATAGCTCCAATAATTAAACGGAGCAAACGACACCAGATCCTGTCGCGGCTTTTCACCCACCGCACGCCTCTGCCCGCTGCTGGTTGTGCCAGAGCCCCAGGCAGGGTGCACCTCCGCTAAGTCACACTACGTGGGCTCGGTAGAAGAGTGATCAAAACTGGCGACTAATTACTGATTTTCTTCCTATTTCAGTAAGAAAAAGTGGACCAGGGTTCACTTGTAGCGCTACCTCCCAGCTCTTTTAATGCCATCAAACACGAGAAACCAAGTATAAACATTCGCTGGCCCAGCTGATTTTCTCCTTTACAAACATTTGAATTGCCTACACTGGAGATTTCCAAGAACTAGCCTACTACTAATAATGGCGTTTATATATTCCCTCTACCTTCACCTCGTTGCCACACTCAGATGAGAAGTCACAGAAACCTTCAGAAACAAGAAAACACGCACACACGGGCTATTTCTAGCACAGAAAGAATGAGCTGCGCTGATTCACCGCACGGAGAGTTTTCCCACCCTTGAAACTTTCCCCTGAGCCTTACGTTAAAGGGAAAAAAGCAAAGCCACGATTATCTCGTAAGACTAAAGAGCTACAATTTCTGTTTTCACGGCGACGGCCGGAGAGATGCTCTCCCAAGAGTCCCGGCATCCTCCCAGGGCTCGGGGTGCGAAGAGGACAGCGGCTCTGCCGGCGGCTCCTACGGCGACGCGAAACGGGCGCCCGGATGCCTCTCGGGAGGTGAAAGCGCTTCAAGTCCTTATTTTCCTAAAGGAAGAACTCCTCAAAAGCAGTTCCAGCGTCTCGCATTCGAGAAAAGGGAACACAGAGCTTACCCCGGGAGGGCTGACACAAGCCTTTCTGGCGGGGCTACGCACTCCTCCACGTTAAACACCAATGATAAAACATTAATCGAGGAGAGAATGATGGGGTGCAAAAAAAATTGCGTCGCTTAATTTCGGGGCCGAAGTACCTCTCTTATCACTGTTCCACAGGAAAGATTCATTCTCGCCGTGTTTAAAACGAGAGCTGGAAGCTTACATCTCAAAAAGCTAAAGTATGGTGAAAAGTCATATGCATTATAAGGAGACATAAAAAAAAAAAAAAAGAGAGAAATAAAACAAAACCTCAAAGTTAGTAAAAAATACCCTAATCTATTTTGCACTGGTCACCACTGGCTATTGATTTTATTTTATTTTTTTAAATTTTTTTAAAAAAATAATTCAGGTTGATCGGATTTATTCCTATTAGTAGCTGTAAGCAACAGAACAAACTGTAGTCACTGCTGGCTCGGATTAAAACAAGACACTTTGGGTTGGTTTTTTTCTCTGTCCGATGAAGGCAGAAGACAGAAAACTTTCTGAAACCCGGGTCCAACACTTGAGCCGCCCACACTCCTTAGGGTCCTGCTGCTGCTGGGGAGCTGGCGAGCCTCGAGCCTCTCTGGACGGCTCGAACAACCCCCTCCGATCACATTTGGGGTTGGTTGGTGGGGCTTTTTTTTTTGGCAGACCTGCTAGAACAGGACAGTTTGAGTTCAAATCACCTGGCGCTCGGGGCCGGCATCGGTAAGAGCCAACCGGATAATTTTCAGCAGCGCTGAGCGACTCTGATTTCCTTTGCTTTCCCCCAGCTGGAGCCGCCCTTCGCAACCCTCGCTAGCGGAGCGACGCTACGATGCTTAACGGGGAGAAAACGTGATGCCGGTTGGATTGCAAAGGCAGCCGTCCCGGAGGGAACAGAAAAGCCTGAACCGTGCAATCGCCAACGGCCCTGGGATGCGGGAACGGGACGGAGGAAGCTCCGGCCGCTGGAGAAAAGGCGGCGTTAGGATCGACAGCCTGCCTAACCCCCCCAGCCGCATGGGCTGCGGGACGGACGGAACTGCGCTACGGAAGCCCGGGGATGGCGAAGACATCCTGCCGCCTTCCTCGTCCCCTCTTCCCCCTCCCCTCCCCACCAAAAAAAAAAAAAGAAAAAAAAAAAAATGGGATGGGATGGAATGGGAGCGGCTTTTAGTAATGGGGGTGGAAACGGTCACTAGCAGAGCGGATGGCAATGACTGCACACAGGAGAGTTCAAAAAAAATAGAGAGAAAAATGGCTGACAACCGCAGACGAAGTCTTCCTCGATGCCTCCTCAACAACGGGGCCAAAACCTTACAATTTGACAAATCCTCCGGCCAAATTTCCTGCAGGCGTTATCTGTTGAGCAGCAAAACCCAAAACCGCCCCGGGCTCTGTCCTGCGCCAGGGTCAGACCCTCCCCGCTGCGACTCTCGACTTTGGACCTCGCGTCGCCCACTTAACCCGGCAGAAACTGCCACGGGAGAGCTCATGCTTTTGGCAAAGAAGCAAAATCAGCGCGTTTCTGTAGATCAGCCAACAACAAAAAAAAAAAAGATGTGGTAAAAAAAAAATAATAATAATAAAAAATTAATAATCGGAAAGAAAGAAAGGAAGAAATAAAAACGGGGCCATCGGCACAATCGCCTGCAAGAAGGAGTACAGTTTGTTATATTGCTTACAATGCAGTATTTTATCCAGCCTCTTCCAGCCAGGGACCTGTAAACCGGACTCTGTTCCAAAACCTTCCTCCTCTTCCAGTTGTCTGTGCAATGTATTGGCACTGTTCTGCTGGGCTGTCAAAAAAACTGGTTTAGAGATGCAGCTCTTCAGTCAGGTTTTTGCTCCAGTTCTAACCACACCAAGTTATTTGCGCTTTTCAACAATTAAAGAGAAAGAGGATGATCATACTTACTGAGAAAAGAGGGGTTTTACCCTCGGTATCCTGCATTACCGATCGGGGCGGGGGGCTAAGGAGGTGGGGAGGGATCCGGTTACGAATTCGCGGTCGTCCACGTCACAGAAACTTCATCGTAACTGGTGTTAATTGGCTCGTTCATCAACGAGGGCCTCAGAACTAACCCTCCTGCGAAGCCCCTGGAGGCAAAAACCTCCAGCAGCGGGGCAAGCTGCCCTGAGCCTGTGTGTACGGGTGGATGTACCTGTTACACGGACAAACAGAAGATTTCTGTCTCGGAGGCTTTCGGTCACCGCGCTTCGGCGGCGTTCGTCTTACTCTAAAAAGAGAAGAGCGCTGGGAACGGCGCGGTGGTTTTACAGGGAGCCTCAACGTGTTACAGTGCCGACGTGGATTTGCAAGAGGTGCAAGGATTGCTGCTCCCTTGGCCAGCTGAGGTTTGAGCCACGGTGAGGGGACATTAGTGCCTCCAGAAGCATCTGACGCCCTAGCAGGGTCTCCTAGTGCCTACGAGCAGAGGTTCCCCAAAAAGAACCCGGTTTGGGGAACCAAAGTCCTACAGGAGCAGAGCGGCGTCACGGTACGCACACGCAAAAAAAAAATTACGGAGGACAAGCAAGCCTCAAGTTGGATGAAAAAGGGGCTTACCACAAAAAAAGATCTGGGTACACAGAAGCTTCACGTACGTTAAACGCCTGAGCACCTCCGGGGTGCTGGGCAGGGAAGGGTCAGAACTGATCCAGTGGCACCGATTCGGAAGGGATGCCCCGAGGCCACTGGAGACTGAGCGCTGCTGGGGAGAGTCGCTTTTGTTTACTGAGCTCTGGTCTATCACTTTACCAAATACCTCCTTAAAGAAAAATAAAAAAATGAAGAGAAAGGTTCCGGTAATGAATCTAAACTCTAAAACGAAGTGAGCCTGAAAGCAACCGTGCTAAAAATAAACTGTGTTATTTGAGCGGAGATGAGAACCCTCCATCGCTTCTTTTCTGATAAGCCACTTTAAAAGGAACATTATCCTACCAGGACAACGTCTGAAAAATTCAATCGAGATTTGCCATTTCGAACGCGCTTCCAGTTTGGTAAAACCACACTTTCCAGGGAACCGGCCAAGGGCTGCGGACACACACGTACACACAGAGAAACGCACCAACAAGGAAGAAAGAAGGTGAGATAACGCCAACGCGGGCTGCCTTACCGGCGAGCGGGTCTGAGGCTGGGTGTTCATTGTTTGAGGGGCTTGAGGGTACACCAGCGTGGTTGGAGCTGCATTCTGTCCTGAGGGGTAAGGAGCCTGCCGGGGAACAAGAAAAGTAAATGAATAAACGAGCGTATCGAACGATTCATCCCAAAGAGATGGGAACGGGACACGTTATCCGACGGGCCGCTGACGGAGACAACGGCGACGGAGAAAAGCACCTCTGCCATGGAGCCAACCGGCTCGTCAACGCTACGCAAGGACTCTCCAAAAGCCTCCTCTGAACGGGTTTCCAATAAAAGCTGGAACCGCAGGTATCACTGAGAAACCCTCCAAAATAAGACAGACGACGAGACACGAGCTCAAACGCACTCAGCACAAGGCGCTGCTGCTGCAAAGCCTTTGTGACACTTCGGAACCGCCGGGAATCCACACAGGAGCTGTGTGAAGTTCTCATAGAATTCCACTGATTTCAACGGGCTGGAACAATTTGTACCACCAGATGTTCTCCCTCCTGTTATTTGCCCAAAGTAACAATAAACCCGAGCTGGAAAGTTACGTCGATTCTCCATTTTAACGAGACGTTTAGAAATGACTTCTTAAAGCACCTTTTTCCTTTTTTTTTTGGAACAACAATTGTAACTCACTTTTGGGTTGTTTTTTTTTAAATAGTTTATTGCTGTAACGGCACGAAACCCAGCCACTAGCCTGTGACAGCCTTTGCTTTGAAGAGGAATCAGCCCCAATCCTACGCACTGCCCTGGAGCTCCTGCACAGCTCCATCATAGACCACTTCTCCAGCTCCTCAGCTCTTGTCCCTTCACCATCTGTCCCCCACGGTGCCAGGTCTGCATCACTTAACAGAAGCCCCAGCCCCTACTCACCTCCTGGCTATGAAATATTTGATTTACTTGATGAATAAAGGAGTTTATCAGTTCTCGGGTCTCCTCTGGAGAAGGTCCAGGCTCTATTTGCAGATTGTGGCAGAGGATACGCTTAAAAACACGGCGATAACTCTCTGTACACAGATTTACGACACATTCACACCACACGAATCTCTCCTCGTCTTTGTATTTTGTGGCCCTTGCGTGAAAGTTCAAGAGCAGGTCTAACGGATGAAGAGAACCGTTACGGTTCGTAACGTGGTCCTGAGAGAACCCGTCTCGCCGCACCAGCCCTCGGGCACATTTCAGGGTATCTTTGGTTTGAACTGTGCCCCACTGGATTTGAATAATTAAGTTTTCAAACAAGAAAACCGCGCTGCAGTTGGAAAGCCAAACCAGTTGGTATTAAAGAAAGAGAAATGAAACTGGGGAAACTTCAGCTATCAAAAGATGCGATCCAGAACCAAGCCTGAAGCTCTGTTTCAGGAGCGGTGTAAAAAAACACCTGCTGTTTCTAGAAAGAAACCGAGTCCTGAAAACTGCAAAACTTCCAAATCTGAATTTAGCAAACTATGCCAGGTACAATCAGACACGTCCCGGCTTTCAAGAAAGAGCCAACCAGTCCATCCAAGATGGAAGAGGTATGTTCGTAAGGGAAAGAAAGCAATTTAAGAGCTTTTCTTACCAAATAAAACGGGCGTAACAGGATGTCGCTGCACACATTTACTGCTCACCTCCCAGGCTGAGTCCCACGGCTGAGTCACAGACCGTACCCACAGCTCAGCCTCTTCAGCCCCTTCAATATGAGCAAGTGTAGGATGGCTTCGGAGCAAAAACGGGTCTTGTTTTGGAAGAGCACCCAGCACCTCTGACGGCTGAAAGGCACCTACCACCACCAGCACACGCTGAGCAGCGTCCCTGCCCTTGCAGAGCACCCAAGGGACAAGTCGGGGTCTCTGTGCTCTTCTTTTTTTCATCTTTTGCATCCCTAGACATAAAATCACCCCCTAATCTGCTGCAGATCGAAATGCAATGAAGGATAAATGAAAACACAGTTTAGAGACAATCTGATCAAAGAATTTTCCAGTCTCAGGGGGGAAAAAAGAAAAAAAAGCCAAACCAAAACACGGTAACAGGGGGAGAGGGGATTGAGCACAGTCCAACACAGTCCCAGCCTCAGCACCTACTGCTGGCAACACCTCCTGTTCCTGCAGTGGGACCACTCTCAAATCGATCACTAAAGAGCAGAACTTACACAGGAATACACAAACACTCAAGGAGAGCTTCCCTGCTGCACAGGAGAGCCAGGCAGGACGTTCTGTTATCTTCCACCCCTGATTTTCACAAATTCCTTCTGGGTCAGAGAGATGATGAAAACGTACGGCTCCAAGTACACGACAAGATCTTTGCTGTGACTGAGGACTGCAGTGGTTTATACCAATGCAGCAGGCAAGACTCCGGTTCAAGAGCAATTAAATGTTTTAATTGGCTCCTGTTATGGAAGCAGCAACCTCTGGCAGGTGAGCAGGGCAGGTTTCCAGGGCCCCTCCTCTCCAGGAGCTCGTTTGGAGTAAATCCTCTCTCCAGCCAGCGCTTCCCTCCCTTCTTACCACTGGCAAAATCTCGAATCCGTGTTCACAACCAATTTGCAGGCAGCCTTCTAATTTTACGGGGTTTTTTTGAGATGTCAGACGCAGCATCAAATATTTCCCCCTTCTATTTGACAAGTGTGATTCCGCTCGAGCTGCTCGTGTCGATGCTGCATAACAAACAAAACGAGCGATCGCAGCGTGGCGCAGAACGACCGAGCGCTGACGAGACGCGGGGAAGCTCTGCTCCCTCGTTGTCCACAACCAGAAGCTGTCCTGCAGCGTCTTGCCGCTCGCTTTCTGCACTTGGGATCTCTGCTCGACGCAAGATAAAGGTTTCTCCTCTTCCGTGCCAGCCTACGTGCCTTGCAGAGGGTGCTGCTGCTCCCCTTCATGGCGAGCGGGTGACCGTGCCGCGAAACATCCTCAGCACTCACATGTAAAGGGGCCAGTTGACCATCAGCTCCTTGTGCCTCCAGCTCCGCAGCTCGAGAGAACAGACCCGATCCCTGACGGTCCCAACTGCTGCTCCCACGGCATCTCGGCAAAAAGGGAAGGAAATGTCCGCTGTTCTCCCCCTTCTCCAGGCCCATGAAAACACGTTTTTTTCAGGCTTAACTTCGGTGCAACAGAACCAGGCTGAAGGCAGAGGTAACTTCCATGCTGCCCGCAAAGTCCTTGCCCACCTCCAAACCAGCCTGAGCCTTCCTTCAATCATCCGAGCGAAAAATAATATAAAAGAGAAAGGAAGCGCGGCTCTCACTGAGCCTAAAAACTGGGGAGTTTTAGCAGGAAGAGCGTAAAGCAGGCACTCTTCACCGCGGTGCCAAAGACAGCCACCTCCCCGGTAACAGATGTCACTTCTGACACTAGCAGGGCCGAGAGGCAAACGCGAGACGACGCAGCCTAGTGTTAAATTCGCTTTAGTATCTAAACCCTATCAGAATAAATAGAGCATTAAGTTATAAATGAAGGAAAAAAAAAAAACAAAAAAAACCATACGAAGACGTAAATAGCAGCCGCTGGAGGGTTTCTGCTATTCAGCTGGCATCAACACAAGGGAATTTGGGAGGACCAGGGCTCTTCCCAAGCCAGATGAGCGCTCTGGGTGCCGGGTTCTCAACAGCAGCCTTGAGGAAGGTCTGTGATACAGAGCCCACTGGAGACAACAAACATCACCTAAATCAACACGTTTCACAATTATTACACAACAACAAATGCTTCAAACCAGATGGAGATGTAGCTTAGTTGGTACTCGCTTTAAAACCGTAATGGAAAGGAGGGGGGGCAAAAAAAAAGGTGAGGAAAAAACATGTTTTATATTTCTGCAGGTACTAAGTTCACACGTAAGTACATGGTGGCCTCAGAAACCTCCCAAAACAACTGCCAGAATAAATCACAGCACTCTGCTGCTTTTCAGACAAGTCAGCTGATTAGGAGTATTGCATCTATTCATCTGTCAAAAGGACTTTTTTTTCTGTGCCCGAGCATCTAAATAGGTACACAAAGTAACTACGGTCACGTGCAGTCACGCGGGAAACGCGTGGCTTCCACGCACCGTGGCTGCAACACCCAGGATGAGGTGAGCACATGAAGAGAGCAGAGAGGAAAACGCTCCAAAAATTCCCTAAAAAGAAAACAATGGAATGTAAGGAAGCAAATATTCTGCATAAAAATTCCGGTTCAGAGGCATCAGAACACTGGCACTGAAACCCCGGAAGTTCAAATAATCGCAGCACCCCAAGCGGGGACAGAGGGGCCGGCTGCTGAGCTGCTCCACTTTGAAGTCAGAGCAATTTGCTTCCCTTAAAGCTTTCACCGTAGTGATTTTCTATTTCAGACGTGGTTCTTCACGGGGGGACGGCAATACCAGTCCCGTGTTTACGTTCTCCCGTGATTTGCTGGGGAAAACCCTTTCTGTCCCCTTTCCCCTGCAGCTTCCACCTTGGGCTGCTGACTGCGCTAAGGAAAACAAAAATAAAAAAATAACCAGGCTGCCAGCAAAACAAACAAAAAAAAAGTTATTCTTAGCTCAGCTCCCCAGCTGGTTAACAAACACTGAGCCCGCTGCGTAACACGACTCCCCGGGTACTGACTGTACTGGGAATAAACAGGCAAAGTACACACATCAGGTTCCGAAAAAGCTGACTCACGCAGCTCGCTGCCTCCCGCAGCCGGTGGAAATTTTTTTTTTGGACCAAACCTTTCAAATCTCCCCCCCGGCAGAAAGGTGTGGCTTGCCGAGCTCTCTGCCCTCGGCTGCGCCGCCGGGTCTGGCGTGGGAAGGGGTTAAGCCCCGTTGCCGCTTCTTGAATCCTCTCTCGACTCAGGGAAGAGCTTCGCTGCTGCGTCTATATTTACCGAAGTTACATACGAGGAGGAGCGATGGTCTCGTAGCTCCAACACATGACCGTGACTCAGGAGCTCGCCGCTCCGGCACCATCGCTGTCGCCGTGACCTTGGGCGAGAAAACCTCGGGACTTCCAGTTACTTCCCAGTAACACCAACGCAGCAGCGACCGCGCTCTGCTCCAGGACGAGCTGGAACTCCGTTGAACGCCAGCAAAAAAAAAAAAAGCTTTAATCGCTTTGGGAGGAACGTGACGGCGTAAGCAAAACATTTTATAACAATAGTGAGCACGCCGGGGCCGCGGGCAGCCCTCAGCTCTCCCGAAGCAACCCCAAAGGCCGCTCTTCCCGCGTGGCCACAACAGAAAGAGCAAATTCAATTCTTCCACGTGAATCAAAAAAGGCGACACCTTGGCTGTCGCAGTTTATAGAGTGTTCAAGCGCTCGGATCGCTACAGCCACGAGCGGAGAGGAGCCAGCTAAAAGCTTACTCCAAGTGTCACCCCGAGGACTTTCAGAAAGATTTTTAAATGGTTTACGTTGAGACGCAAGGAAGGCACATCGGGTGGAAATGGGATAAAACTGTCGCAAACTCCATTTCTGACCCCAAAAGACCCCAAGCGAAACCACACGGATTTTGCTGGATGGAAATGAGTTTCTGCACGACGGTCACCTCTTGCCAAGACGCTCACTGACCCAGCCAAATGCTAAATATTAAGTCCACACCAGGCACTTTATACGGAGGAGTCCTGTCCCTGAATTTATTAATTCATATTTACACAAGCTCCCTGACACGAATTGCAGCCGCCCCTGGAGCAAGGGACAGAAGAGAGCACCACAAGATCATTCCTGGGTGTTTCCCTTTTATCCCCATTTTTAACAACCAGACTCAGTTTTCCTTCCAGCCGCTGAACCGTTTTCCTCGAGGAAAACCACAACAGGGGACGCGAGACGGGCTGTGCTGATGCATCAGCCCTCGAGCCTGCTCTTGGAGCCTCTCACAAAGCTTTCCCCTGGGTCACTGGCCTGGGTGGCTGGAGTTTGACCTCGGCCGCAGGTGAAGAAATCCCTTGGAGCTGCACAAACCGTCACTCGGTCCCCAGACGTGGAAGGATGGTGCCAGCAAGGATGCGGCTTTTCATTCTGAATCATCGTTTATTCTTTGAGTTGGGTTTGCTCTGCCCTCCCACAGCCTGCAACCGAAGCACCGTGCCGGAACGACCGCAGCGCCCAGTAAGCAGAAATCTCTCGGCTCTTAACGAGGGGATTAGAATTTAAAACCCGTTTCTTCATTTCTACCCAACAAACTCGCCCGCAGGCGAGCGCGCGCACCGGAACAGCCGTTCCTCAGACTGCCCCTCCTGCAAAAGCAGCACCTTTGTCAGTCCTCAAGCTTCGGTTTCTGAACAGCTTCAGGTCTACAGAAGGTGTGAGCCAGCACCAAACTCACGGCGTCGCCACAAGCGGTTCTCCTGCCTCCCCCAAACGCAACCTGTGCTCCTTCAGCAGCGGTGACAGCGAAAACATTTAAAACTTCCCAACACTGATGGTTACAGCAACACTATTTTTTAATCTGATAGGAAAAGCGGTGTTATTGCAAGGCAGAGGGAACAGCCACAGCCAGAGCACCCACGAACAGCCCAGAATCTCTTACCACGACAGCCCACAAGACACTTCGCTGCTGAAAAGCTGTTTTTCCAACCCAGGTGCTGACTTAGAAACACCGGTAGCATCAAGGGAAAGGGATGAAGAGGTTCCTGCTCTCCGTGTCTCCCTTATCGTCCTCCCAGGGGCTGCAGCACCTGCGGCAGAGATGACTGACCGGGAGAGGAAGCAGCTTTTGACCTAAAATTCGTACGCTGGCAATGGAAAAAACAAAATACATCTTAACTAAGTGACCGAACTCCCAGCGGTGGCATCTCTGGAGATACCCAGGATTCAGCTGCCTCACCGTGGAGTCAGCAGCCTGGGGGAAGAGCACAGATTGCAAAGAATTGCATCTTTTAACCCACCTGTGCTCATAAACCAACACCGTTAGAAGCCAAAACCAGCCCCACGAGACCTTTACGACATCTTTCCGTCCCTCCAGTTTCCACTTTGCTCAGGGTTATGCTGCCGAGCTGCCGACACCCACCTTGGCGACAAACGTGTAAAGAAAACCACAGCGCCAACATCACCCCAGCAGCCCTCCCGGTGGCTGCAGGTACAAGCAATAAAGTCCTGCGGGGAAGGAGAATTAAGTGCCAAAGAGCTCAGAGAAGACCTGCAGGAACGACTCGTGCTTGACACGGCAAAAAGAATTCCTGTGGAGCGGCACCAAGGGCACTACAACACCTCGAAACCTGCCGCCACCACCTCGGGTTGGGTCCTGCATCTGAACACAAAACGTGACATTGCTCACCCCCTGCAGTTCTTCTGAGCGTATTTGATTTTTATTCCTATTTCGGTAACTGGATCATTCAAATCTATCTTCTATTTATTTATTTTTCCCCCCCTGGTGTGCCCTGCAGTCAGCAGAGCAGGGTAGGGGCAGACGGCGAAGCTGCTGTTTGCAGCGACTTGTAGCACACGAATCATTTGAGTCTGCAGCACAGGTGGTGGCTACCTTCAATATACAGAACCAGCTCATCTGCAAATATTACAAGTGATAATGATGGAGAAGCCTGAATTATTAAAATTATTCATTTCAGGGTTTTCTACACAGCACCCTCTCAAATAACGCATAAAAGCACATTCTCACACTATTCCTGTGAACTGCCCCAGCTTTACAAACAGCACAACGGCGACTAAACCAAGGCTTGTAGTTTGGATTTTCTTATTTACAGCGATACTTTAAAGGCATATTGTGAAACACCCTCTCGGATTAAATGCAAGTCCTCATTCACAGCTGCGTGTTAAAACACGCAGGGGTTTTTGGTACGCATCGCACGGAGAATTTCAAATTTTTTACGCAGCTCATTTGCAAATGATCCAGCATCACTGAAATCAGTTTGTCCTCATCACCGCGCCCTGTAAAACAAAACCACAGGGCAGTTCTACTCTGCCCACTCTCTATAAGCCAGTGCTGCTACTCTAAGACATCAGCAACTTGAACACACTCAGTTTTTCCTGCATATATTGGTATCTACTACTTGGAATATTCAAAGCTCCATTAAAATCAATGATGCAAGTATTAGAGTTCTTCTGTGACACTGAACGGGTGCGGCAGATTAAAGGTTTCTACTTTAAAAAATAATTTAATGCAGTTACAGTACAAACACCCTGCTCCCCACAAAGGGACCAGCTACAAAGTCTTTGCCCATCGGATTTCCCGAGAACCTTCGAGGTTTGGAAGGAAGCAAAGAGTAAACAGGAACTGTGATCAACCCAGCCTGTAAAAAGGATCCAAATTCCCTGACCCAAGAGGAACCGCTTCTCTCCCAAACGCGGCTCGACCGCCGTTGTCACCTTTATTCCCCCTCGGCGGTTTGTCTCGGGGTCTCTCACGTGTCACGACCTGTCCCATCACATTCCTCACGACCTTCCCCATGGCTTGGGATGATTTAGCGTCGTGCGCTCCAGCGGGCCAAGGCGGCGAGCTCAACGGGGGAACGGAGTCAAGCCCAAGCAACAACCGCGGAGCTACGGGCGCTTCTCCTACTTGGACACCAACAATGAGATTCCCACCGAGGGAAGGCAGCGACGGAAACGCGGCTTCCTCTTCCGTAGACAAAGGGAGTTTGTGCAGAGGACAACAGAGACACAAGATCCACGCTCTTTCCTTCCTGCTGAAGACGCCAGGGTTACTGTTCCTGTAGCGATGTTACGAAGGAGGAGGATGAAAAGGCAAAGCAAGGCAGAAAGTGTCCTTGTTCGATGCGCTACCTCCCCCAAGTTCAGCCTTACCCCTTGTTTTTAACGTGATAATTGCAATTATTTCCTCAGCAGCTGCACTGCTGAATGCCACCGCCCCTTAACACGGTGCAAAAGCAAACGTAACACACAGCTTCGGAGGGGGAAGAACAACCGTTCTGCTTTTTAAAGACAAAAACACACCAAAAAAAGACAGGGCGCTCAAGCTGATAAGCTCGTGCCCAATTTCAGACCGCGGCGATGTGGTGTGCTGAAGGTGCAGAGAGAAATATTTAAAAGCGCGTCATTTTGAGATCCCGGCGGGGACAAACGTCCTGTTACCGGTTGTCCTGCTCCTGAAGAGGCTCGTTTATTAAATCCACCGATGCTGGACCTGCCCACGTTCAAAACTGTTGTTAACGACAGCAGGAGGGCAAGGATAACGCCACCGGAGATTATCATTTCATAACACCTGTAAACACTTGTGTGGATTTACTCGGCTTCTTACTGAAATGACAGTCCCTGCCTTGACTGCAGCACACGGCTCAAGCCTGGGGGTTGCCTGCTAACGACCAATACATAATTAAGTGAATGGCTGTTTTTCGTAATAAAAGTACTCGAAAAATATAGTCCGGTGTATCACCTGCGGGGGTCGGAGGGAGAAATTCCAGCACCTCCAAGGCTGGAAGCAGAGCTGTGAACGTCCGCAGACAGACCCATGAATTTACAAAGGTTCTTTCACTTGTCCTGTAAAATTTTGCCCCAGTTTATCCAGAAAATGGAACTTTGGAGGATGAATACTTGCGCTCAGGAACACAACCTGCAGTCAGCTGAGCCCCCTGGGCCACGCTACTGTCAAAAGAGCAGCAGCGAGTTTGAGCTTCTCCTCCAAGACCCAACTAAAAGCTCCAAAAATCTGCCATCTTCTGTCTGTCTCAAAGGACGTTTCCATCCCTGGGAGATACTCAAAAGCCAAGTGGGCATGGCCCCGAGCAACCCACTCTAGGGGACCCTGCTCTGAGCAGGCACTTGGGACTACACGATCTCCAGCCGTCTTCCAATCTTTTACAAGTCTATAGCATCAATCGGATCCAATGTTCTGATCTGACTGCGTTACAGAATCACAGAATGTCAGGGATTGGAAGGGACCTCGAAATATCAAGTCCAATCCCCCTGCCAGAGCAGGAACGCCTCGATAATGCTACACAGGAACGTGTCCAGGCGGGTCTTGGATGTCTCCAGAGAAGGAGACTCCACAACCTCTCTGGGCAGCCTGTGCCAGGGCTCCGTCACCCTCACTGAGAAGAAGTTTCTTCTCGAGTTTAAGCGGAACCTCTTATGTTCCAGTTTCAGCCCATTACCCCTTGTCCTGTCAGTGGTTGTCACCGAGAAGAGCCTGGCTCCATCCTCGTGACACTCACCCTTTACGTATTTGTAAACATTAATGAGGTCACCCCTCAGTCTCCTCTTCTCCGAACTAAAGAGCCCCAGCTCCCTCAGTCTTTTCTCATAAGGGAGATGCTCCACTCCCTCCATCATCCCAGTTGCCCTGTGCTGGACTCTCTCCAGCAGTTCCCTGTCTTTCTTGAACTGAGGGGCCCAGAACTGGACACAATATTCCAGACGGGGACCAAAGCCCCAAATGCCATCACGTGCAACTTTGTGCAAATTCGGTCAATTTAAGGCAACCAGACTAATTCCTGGTTTCTAATAGCACCGTGAAGAGGGGTCTACGGAGAAGACAGGCACAGCTCTTCCAGGCTACAAGGAGCCACAAGCGGAATTACTCCTCCAGACCATCAAACCCTGTTGTGCTCCTTGGCACGAGAGGAAAGCAGCCGCGGCACCAGCTCCCGCGGGAGAACCTGCGACTTTTAGGGATTTCAAACCTCCGCTCTGCGGGGCAGGTCCTCCCTGCTGACAGAATAAACAGCTCCAGAGGCGACTCTTCAGTTACGCAGTCTGACACAGCAGCCAGCGGTGGATGCCAGGAACTCAAGGGCTCTTTCTCCCCAGTTTTATCTAGTTGCAGAGGTATTTTAAGCCCTCGACGCTTAAAAAATGCGGATCGTATAAAGCTCTGACTTTCGTGCTGACTCTGGTGGCTCATTGGGACACGCTGCCTCCTGCAACACATTGTGTTTGTTGAAAAACGGTGTGTTTTCTGGAGCGTGCAAGAAAACATCCATTGCATTGCATGGAACAGAAGGTATTAGTACAGAGGGAACACCAGAATAGAAATTATTAAACACAAGAAAATGGCAAGTTGCCTGGCTTTATTTTGTCGTCTTGTGTTACGAACAAAAATGTGGCTCAACAAGTGCTAAAGTCTGGAAAGTACAAAACCAAAGCACAGAAAACCTGCACGGAAACTCCAGCAGAAAGGGATTTCCAGAGTTTTAAAACAGCTACAGAGGACTGGAATTTCCTACTAAAAATGCTGTTTCGATTTAAAGGAAAAAAAATAGAGTTACTGGCAATGTTAAAACTGCTTTTGATTCACACTAGTACCCCAAGGCAGAAGAAAACTCTTCCGCTAGCTCATGCATCCAGGCTGTGTTGTGTGGCCAAGACACCTACTGCGAGAGCTTTCTTATTCAAAATAATTCGGTTTACACCAGGGTGGATGGGCCAGGGAAGACTCTGAGCCAGGCTGGGGTTACTCCTGAAAGAAAAAGCTCAGGCAGCGGTAGAAAAAAAGCCACATGAACACACCAGAAGTATTAAACACACCTCCTAGAGCAGTAATCCACTGCGAAACCAGACTTGGCATTTGTGTTGCAATCTCTCCTTTGCATGGGGACCTGATAAAATTGTAACTGATTTTTCTTTCTTTCCTTTCCTTGACAGAAACAAAAAAAAAAGAGTCAAAGGCAGTTTTCATTCCTTAAGTGCCCAAATATTAAAACTAATTCATTCACCCTATCTACGCCGTGCTTTTTGGAAGTTAAACGCTTTCCAAGGTTAAATAATTATTCAAGTTATTGGTGTTAATTGGCATTTGAAGCTTCACTGTGCCTCCCAGACCCCCCTTCCCGCAGCTCTTACGCCCAGACGCCCCCTCCAAATTAGAAGACACCCATGAAGTTGAGCACCCCTACACAAAAGCACCCCGAAGCCCAAACGGCACCGACAGGCAGGCGCTGAGACGCAGACATTTACGTTTCCAGCACAGATTTGCCCAGATTTCAAACTTAGGAACCAAAATTAATGAAGTACGTTCTACGAGCAAATATTCCCAGCGCTATTAACCCAATCAAAAACCTACTAATCCTATTACAAAACAGAGTTCACTTCCAGCAGGTCTTTAAGACAAAAGGCCAAAAGCAGATTACGCTTCTCCTGGATTTATCAGCTATTAAATAACTCGCATTTTCAAACCTCCACCCGCAGTCGTGTGTTCCTGCGAGCTCAGGATCAGTCGCCTGCGTTAAAAAGACGTGTCGGGGAGAAGCCCGACCCGCACGTACAGAAGGATGCACAAGAGGAAAAGTGAGAAAGACAAGAGTTCAAATTCTTGAGTGCTCAGGACAAAAAAAAGAAAAAAAAAAGGAAAAAAAAAGATGTTAACACGTCTCTGGAAGGCAGGTTCCTTGCCAGCAAAGCACCACCCTGAGAATCCAGCAAAAGACACTTTCCAAACGCAGAAAGGGATGGACAAGGTGTTTGTGCAAATAAGACGACTCACTTGGGGAGCCCCTTGCGCTCCATGGCCCGTGGAAGTTTATTTTCTGACCTTTTATGGGTTGCTTCCTCCTTGCAAAGTACACAGGGACACAGGTAACGAGGAATAACCTCTGAAACGAGGAGCAAACAGCCACCGTAACGCTCACTACGTGCCGGGGCACCTCGCTTGTCACAGGGCACGAATGGTCGAGGTTCCGACTGAACGACGTGCCAATCCCTTAATAAACATCCCTTCGATAAAAGCATCTAAAATCTAAATCGGGCTGTGAATGATGGGAGGGAAGTATTGAATAAATATCGTGGTTTTACCAGGATTTTGGCTCCCACAGAAAGGATCCGAGATAATAGAAGAGGGGCTTGGGGACTGCCTATAACCACGCCACGGCTGGCACGCAGACAAGCTGCCCGGCACGGAATCCCAGACCTTAAGGTACCAAAGGACATCTCGCTGCTGTTACAAACGCTAATTTAGCAACGGTGACATTTCTGAGGACCAGAACGAGACCACAAAACTCTTTTCACTTCAGGCGGAGAAGCAGATGGTGACAAGTTTCAGCTAGTACAGTCTGTTTTGGATTTAAACCAGCCGCCTAAAAGTCAAAGTCGAGATCCTGAGAATCCAGCTCTCCTGTTTTCTGCGGGTCCACCTCCACGCTGTCAGGAATGGGCGAGGGAATATTACACACACCTGTCAGTAACTACAGTAGCTTCAGAGTAAGGTCTCAATAGATGCCACAGGTCCAACTCCACCGTTTCAGCCCGAGCGGCAGCTGCGGGCACAAAGTGCTGCTCTCTCGGCGCACAGCATGTTCTTAACGAGAGCTAAAGCTTTCCCTGATTACCGAGGAAATTCCTGGGCATTCGTTCCAAGCGCGGTTGGTCGGCGCTTACAAACTGTGGTCCCGGACTAAACGAATCCCTCGGCACGCACATCAGAGCCCACAGCTCTAAAGCCGAGCCGGGGAAAGCCAAGAGTCTTTTCCAAACCATTTCCCTCTTGCGTTGTTTCATCTCACACGCCAGAACCCGCTGCACTTGTTCCTTGAGATCCTTCAAAACACTCCGAGGTCATGAGGAGGGACGAAACTGTTTTCTCCTGATGCTCCAAGCTTCACACGCTGCCTCCTGCTTGTGGTGCAACTGGAGGAGCCCTCTCCTTCCCTCCCGGTCGCTCGCTGGGCTTCCCTCAAAGCGCTTTGCTGCTGGCTCCTTCCAAGCACCAGTCTGGCTGTTTGGGAAGAGCTCCGCTTTCTCGTTATTCCCCTCTTAACGCGGCTGCACCATAAATTACTGCGACATGCAGCCAGGGCAGGGGCAGCTTTACAGCTGCGTTGTGTTACCTACCTTTGTGAATGCTCTTTGCTCGCACTGCTTGTGCTGGATGATCTCGCATCCCTCACGGGACAAGAGCGCTCAGGGAAGGAGCGGCCCTCCGGTGCCCTACCTGATCTCAGGATGACTTGTTCTGGCAGCCACGTCCAAGGAGAAACTTCTCTACTCCTTTTTCAAGGAGTTTTCCTTTCCTCTACACACTTTCTTGGCGAATTGTCCTAAACCAGGCTCTTCCGAAGTCCGCAAGCCAAGAGAGGAGGCAGAGGAGATGTGCCCCTCCTCTCCCAGTCGGTACGAGGGGCCCTTTCAGGCAAAGAGCAACAGAAATATGAAATTTTATGTATGTGGGGCCACCACATCTGGCCGTAACATCACTGCGGCAACATGTGCTGCGCATTCGCCCAACGCCGGCGGAGTTCAACGCATTCCAGAGAGCAGCAGCATGATTTCAAGGCCCTGGAATTTGGGAAGCAGAAACGCTGTCTCTTGCTGCAGAAACAGGGGCGTGGGACGGTTTCACATCGCTGCCAAGCTCTTCTCGTTTTGCTGCAGGAACTGATTCTAAAGGGCAGCAAAGTGCCAGAGGCCGGTCATTACGAAAGACTCGGGAGGAAGTCGACCAGCGAGCCCTTCTCTTGTTTTGGCTGTGTCACATGGGAAAGGTAGAAGAGTAAGTGAAAAAGTCATCAAACCACAGCGCCGCACGGCCATCTGGTTCTGGTTATTTAAATGAAGTTAAAGGAAAGCCGGCTATGAAGGTACAACACACATCTGCACCTGACTTTTCTCAACACACAAGACACTAAATACCCCATACACCTCCTGATCTGTGGCTCCCAGTGTCTCCCTTACAAACCCGATGCTGGCACCTCCTCATGGAGGAGCTTGCAGACCTGCGAAGCGGTCCAGCTTCCCGTGCCCAGAGCTTCTGTAAGGGCTGGCAGCTCCTTTTATCCCTCCCCAGCATTTTACGCTATCACCTCATCTCCCATCGCTCCAGCCTCACTGGAGCAGGCAGGTTTAGAGCTGCCAGCACGGCGAGGGGACAGCTTGGGGAACCGCGGCACTTAGGAACGCTCCGTTCTCCTTCGCAGCGCGGTTCCCACAAGGTCCCCACTTGAGGAAACGGGGAAGGGATGCCGAGGCCCAGGAGGAGGGATGCTGAGACGTCTACCAGAGAGAAGCAGGAGCTGACCTCTTTGCCGAGTCCTGCGCTGACACCTGGCACTCCGTGCAATCTGTGACCACCAAGCAAGTAACACATGCTCTACCACCAGCAAAAGTATTTTTAGACCTAAGTGATACCTGAAGCCCCAAACCATGCACAACTATTTTCATTCACTACTCCCTAAACCACAGTCCCTGCCTTGAAAAGATGTGGCTTCATGAGTATTCATGAAGTGGCAGCTCTGGTGGAGAAATCAACGACCCCTTAATCAAATTCTAATTCAAACCAAGTGGTCTCTTCCTTAATTCCTCCATCATATCAAGAACACACGTGCCCCTCGCCGGGCACAAACACACCACGCCAGGTTAGACACGACCAGACAGACACGAACACAACATTTCTTCAACGTTCAATCATGGACATCGCGTGGGTTATGAAGATCCAGAGTAGTTTGTGAAGGGTTAGATCGTCGCTGAAGAAATCGGTAAGAAACGGTTCAGCAGAACAGCACGTCAGCTCGGGGCCCTTTAGCTCAAAAGGGAAACAGCCGCATTTAAGGGGTGCAAGAATCAGATAAAAAAAAAATAATTACAGCATGGCAAAACTTTCAGGCGATGAGAGATTTAAAGGGTTTTGATGGTTTACCTAAAAGAAAGCAAATAAAGGAACCCACGACAGAAGTTCACAGAACTGCGAGCGGTCTGGAAATCGGAAACTTCCACTCGCCTCGTTTCTCAATGCGAGCACAAGCGGGCGTTCAAGGAAACCCACAGGAGAAAACCGAGAGGTGCAATGAAAAGGCAATATTTTCCTCCAACGCCCCGCTCAGCCGGGGAGTTTCTTACCATAATATGAAACTGAAACTCAACACCTGACAGGGGTCGAAGTGAGATATACGTAAGAACATTCTAGTGTTCAAAATCAAACCGAAACGCTTAAGTTTACCCAAACCTCGACTGGTTCAGGGGTATGGAAAGCTTCCTCTGGGGACAGGTCATTTTCTAACTGCTTATGTCAAGAATCTTGAACCCCTTTTAAGCCTCACTGGTGTAAATGGCCCAAGTGTAGGCACTTGAGATTCTTCACCATCACCTCCAGCTGTAAATGGGAGGGTCAACTGATAGATTCCACATCGGTAGCTGGTCAGAGGCCAGCAAGTGCTGTGAAGGAACAGAAATCACTATTTTTGCTGCTTTGGTATTGAACCCCAGCTTTGCAGGAATCCCTCGAGGAAAGCTCCCCACGCCTCACTCCTCCACCGTCCCACAAGTGCGCAACGACCAGCACTTCTCCTGGCTCATAACCTCAGATCTTGCTTTTTCTTCCTCTTGCTGAGCACGCGAGGGCCGGCCCTGTGCCGTCACAGAGCAAATATCCTCCCCTCGAGGATCCTCAGCTGACACAGAGGACGGAAGGTCAAACCGCTCCTACCAGCGGCATCGGAGTGACACAATCCGACGCGCGTTTCCAAGATGGTAAGAGCCAGCAGAGCAGGAAACGAGCGTTTTCCCGGCTGGCTGGAAGGGTGATTTGGCACAGAGACCGCTCTCTACGTATGCAATGACTCAACAGGAAAATATTAAGGGAAGAAAAAAAAACCCCTTGATTAGAATATTTCTTAAGAGGCTGCCTAGAACGTTCTCTTTCTTCCCCTCTTATCTGCCACGTGATTAGCTTCCCTCTGCTGATGAGGTTTACCAGGAACGAGTTTCTTGATACATGACACAAGCCAGACAACGTTTTAAGGTTTACTCTGCGACCCTGCTACGTTCTCCCTCTGTTATGTGAGGCTCAGTCTTCAAAACAGGGACTTGAATTCCAACTACCACGCAGCAAGAGCACAAGAAACAGCTCTGATACCACCAACACCTGCAGAACTACCTGTGATGTTGAACAGATACTTCAGCCTCTAATTTCCCACTCCAGCATTAGCACATCTGCAAACAAGCACAAGTTTCCAGGTTTCTCACCAAGTTTTCTCCCGGACGTGTAACATTAAGGTGAAGCGCTGATTAAACGACCTCACTTGTTTTCACGCACTGGAAAGGTCGGCTGCAGTCTGATATTTCACCCCAGTTAAAGAGCCTGGCAGGAGGGACTCAGAAATTTGCCCTCTCCCAGCGTCGCGACACGCTCGAGGCTCTCGCCACCACCCCGCCACGACGCACGGTTGTGCCCAGCCCATCCTTGGCTCATCATCCTGCTTCTGCTTGTCCGGAGCGAAACCATACTCAACAGCCGCCCTGCTCACATCTTCCTACTTTATTTCATTTATTCCACCAAGTATAAATTAAAGGAGAGCACACGGAACATAAGGCTTTCCCCTATCTCAAACCTCAGTGCTTTTTATGCATCCCACTTCCATTCATTTTGTACCTTTTATCTCCCCTCTTTCTGCACCCCGCTACCTACCTCTTGCCCCTTCCTTTAAGATAAGCTCCTCCACTCTCACACCAACGCTGTAGAACAGTCGTCTAATAAAGACTACAAAAAGGTCAATTTATTCCACGTCTCTTACTAAACGCTATTTCTCCATCCTTATTTTAACTCCTATTTATCTCTTCTCCTGTACTTTTTTTTTTTCCTTTGTAATCAGTCCTTTGTCTCACTTCTTTTATTAGCTTTCATTTCTGTAATTCGTTTTACCGTCCCGCTTCTTCGGAGAATCACAGAACTGCAGCACCCTGCACAAAACATCTGAAACAGAAAAACCCCAACAGAGAGAGGACAGTGGGCGCTTTGAGGGTGTTAAAAATGGAAGTCGGGCCGTGCCCCACAGCAGCCCAACCCAACAGCGAAGCACGTTCCTCATCAATGAGTATTCCCGACCCTTTTTCAAACCGCTTTTAGTTTCTGTTACGGAACCAACAACGAGTTGATGCCTAATAAACCCGCGTGCTACCTATAAGCCACCACGAGGTTTGAGCCGCATAAAGACATTATTCATCGATCGCATTTTACACCTTGGCTGCAGAGGAGACGACTTTGTCAATTTTTGAACAGAAAAGCTGAGAACGGGACAAGAGGAAAAGAGGGAGGCTGGGACCTCTCTGCTCCAGTGCCAGGTCTTACCTGTGAAAGCCCAGGGGACGACGCATGTCCCGGTGGCGTTGCAGCAAGATTTGGGTGTCCCTTATTTATTTCATGTGCAGCGTAAGGGGATGGGGCAGGAGGACCCGGTTGTCTTGCTACTTGTGTTACCTGTGTGGAGATAAACTGTTAGTAAAACACAATATTAGTAATCCAATTCGTACAGAGACTGTAATTTTCTTCTCAACAAAGCAGCTAGCAGCATCATCATATAGACAAATACATATATATATACACACAGAGAGAGTTGGGCAGGGAAAAATTTTATTAAATACAACCAGGGCAAGTGTAGAGTCTTGCACCTGCAAAAGAAAAGCCCCACATGCCAGTACAGGCTGGGGACTGCCCTGCTGGAGAGCAGCACAGGGGAAAGGGACCTGCGGGTGCTGGTGGGCGGCAGGATGGCCATGAGCCAGCAGTGTGCCCTCGTGGGCAAGAAGGCCAAGGGCATCCTGGGGTGTGTTAGAAGGGGGGTGGCTGGTAGGTCGAGAGAGGTCCTCCTGCCCCTCTGCTCTGCCCTGGTGAGGCCACATCTGGAATATTGTGTCCAGTTCCGGGCCCCTCAGCTCCAGAGGGACAGGGAACTGCTGGAGAGAGCCCAGCGCAGCCACAGGGGTGATGGAGGGAGTGGAACATCTCCCTGGTGAGGAAAGGCTGAAGGAGCTGGGGCTCTGCAGCTTGGAGAAGAGGAGGCTGAGGGGTGACCTCATTAATGTTCATAAATATGTCAAGGGGGAGTGTCAGGAGGACGGAGCCAGGCTCTGCTCAGGGATGTCCAGTGACAGGACAAGGGGCAGCGGGCACAAGCTGAGGCTCAGAAGGTTCCACCTCAACATGAGGAGAAACTTCTTGGCTGTGAGGGTGCCGGAGCCCTGGCACAGGGTGTGGAGTCTCCTGCTCTGGAGACTTTCAAACCCGCCTGGACGCGTTCCTGTGGGGCTGCCCTGGGTGACCCTGCTCTGGCAGGGGTTGGACTGGGTGATCTCTAGAGGTCCCTTCCAACCCCAACATTCTGTGATTCTGTTATCGAAGTGAAATGCTGTACAAGTGATACGATTCAGGATGATGGGGAAGGATCAGGAAGAAGAGCACCAGCTGGAGCCGCTGGTGGAAACGGGTAGGGACGGGGGGAGTTTTACTGCTGGGGTCTTGCTGTGCACGATCCCTTTGACTTCAGGCCTGGGATCTTCCAATCTTTCCACTACAAGCCATATTGAACAATACTGTGATTTTATGAGGGGATACACGTTACCAGTGACCCAAAAAAAGGGAAGGAAGGAGGAAATTTGCATACTCCTCTCCAAAAAGAAAGAAAAAAAGAGGACTGCACAGAGACCCTGTTATTTGAAGGGCTTGCCAGGAGCAAAGAAAGAAACACCAAGGCAATCCTGGCATACACTTATATCTGTTCTCAGTTCCTATAAAAAACATACTAATGTAAAATACCTTCATGGCACATATACTTGCTCTCCTGTATTAGCTCCATGGCGGAAGTGTTTTAATTATACTTTATATAGTTATTGTAGCAAAAATAAAAAATAAAAAGGAAAAAAAAAAAAGGAGAGACTCGCAAGAAAAAAGAAAAAAAAACCCCAAAGAAAGAATCCCAGAGCCACTGGCTGACACTCCCCCAGCAATTCAACACAACTGAAGTTTTGCAGAGTTGGTTTAAGCTCATGGTATGGAAATGCAGCACTCCCCAGGATCGGAAAAGGCAGCAGAAGGAAATTCCTGGCTCTTGATCTTTAAGAGTATTAGCAGCAAGCTCTGAGAGAGCAAAAGGCACCGAGTTCAGGACTAACTCCTTTTTCCAAGTGATTTTATCGCACTCCAAGTATCGACGCTGGTCGTTACGTTACCTAAACCACTAACACAGCTGCACCAGCAATAAGAACGATAACGTGCGATTTCTCGAGGCTCGGAAACGGTCCCAGAATTGTTCGCTGCAGGAAGATTTACAGCACCCTTGTGCTCATCAGAGAAAAGGGTGAGTCAAGTCAGAGAAGCTCAGCCTCTGTCCCCAGCCGGATCACTCCCCGCCCCACGGGGGAAAATCACCTCCTGGTTTTGGCCGAACTCGATCGGCAGGTGTGTGCACGCAGCCTCCGCCGGCTGAGAGCATCACAAAACTTTCCACGTCCCATCCCTGAGAAAACCAAAGCCTCCTCCAGGATCCTAAGAGAACCCTGCCAGACTCGGCACGTCAATCGCGCAGGAGTCGGCGCTGAGAAGCGACCGCACGTGACGATGGGTATCACGGAACGCCGTCAAGGGGAGGGGGAAGGAAGCCAAGGCAACGTGAAATACCAGGAAACCGTTCACGTTAACGGCCCCACTGGCGGATCGAGCGCACGCTCGTCGTCAAGGTGTCTCCCCGCGGAGAAAAAGAGGTTACTCTGCAATAGCTGTGGTACTTCAAGCACTGCCACGCTAATCCATCCAAAACCCTCGGAGCTCCAACAGCACCCGAGTCCACGCAGATGTGTGCCCAGGGGACAGGGCACCAGTAGCACCCCAGGGCTCAGCAGCCCCTTCCGAAGTGGAAACACGCGCAAAGCCCAGGCTGGGGGTTCAGGCAAGGCTGCAAGGAACGTCCTTCTGAGTCTGGGCACGGAGCGCAGGAGCCCAACAGAGAGGGAAGGTGCGCAGCGCCGTCACCGATGCTCCACGGGACGCCCTCGTGCACGGGGCAGATCCGGACATACTAAAATTTGCTTGGAAGCCTAATTAAGGCAACAGGAGAGACATAAAACCGCAGCAGCTCGATACCTTGGCAACAGCACACCTGGACAGTGTCAGGTGGGAATCTAAGACTGACCTGACAGGACTTGTGGAGATTAGTGGACCCACAAAAAGAAAAAAAAGCCGGCTGAAGCACAAGCAGAGTGCCCTTCTCACCAGCTACTGCAATGTTGGTATTTCCACACCTGGCTCCTACCACAAATTACTTACAAATGAACTGAAAGGTAAGATAGAGATCTGAATGTTAACATGTGATAAAAGAAGACAAACTTGCTGAATTGGTGTGGTCAGTAATTTAAAAAAAAATAAGAAATCAACCAGGGCAAGACTACACGAGCTCCTCACTTCTACCCTGCGACGCCCGCCCCCGCAGGGCACGAGGTTTGGTTTTTCCGTTTATCAAACGGGATTCTGCAGAATGTAAACTTGGTCTGCGATTACTATGGAAGCAAATATCCTTCTTACGTCTAGAGATTAAATTACTCTCCTAAAAATGGAAGCACAAAATTACATATTAATTTGCTAGGGCATCACTCTGCTTTTTCCTTAACAGAGCAGCAAGAGACTAACTTTAGTTTTCCAGGAGCCTTAAGCCTGTGTTTTAAAGGAAATAAATGAAATATAAAAATTGAAACTCGGGCTGGAATTCTTTCTTTTCATTTCGAGCTTAAATCTTTTGCCTTTAGCATCTTTCACAAATTCTGGATTGTTCTTTCCCCTCCAATTACTTCATCTGAGGTACTTAGTTGTGTCCACGAAACGTTCAGGTTAGACCAGGACGGATGGAGCCACAAACAGCCCTCGATGATGGGGGCTGCCGGGAGTTTATTGCCAAGAACTGCTCTTCCTCTAAACGAAGACCTCCCCAAAAGGAGGGTTTGGACTTGGATGGAGCCTCTTTCCTTCCAGCATTCAATTTATTGGCTAGGGTTGGTGCAAAGAGCTTCGAAGCCGCGTTGCCATCATCTCAGAACTGAGCATCCCTCTTGCCCCCTTTGCCACCTCCGCTGGGCAGGGGAGCGACTCGGCCTCCTGACCCTGATCCTTCCCCCCAGCGCAGGGTGGCTGGAGGAGCTAATCCTCCCTGATCTCTTCTCTACAGGATTCTCTGCCACCATGGGAGGATCCTTTCAAAGGGCAGAAAGGCGGATCACAGTCCTTCTGCCGGGGGTGAGTTCAGAGCTGGGGGCAGCAAAGCCACCAAACACCCCTGCAGAGAAGCGAATGACGGCATCAAGCCTGAGTTGATGAAAATTTGGGGCAAGTAGGTTCTTCAGCACCTTCCTTTCCCATTATCTTCCTTACTTCTTCTGCCACTGACTTGGGCAACCTGACACGAGGCCGTACCTAAGCCAAAGGGACACAGTAAGACTGGAATTAACACAGAAAACTGAGCCCAGCGAAGGATCTAGCCATGCTACAGAAACTCCGCTCAAGGCCACACCCAACCAACCTCCAAAGTGTTTCTCTCCCAACAGGTCCATCAAATTAACTCTCGATTCCTCATCAGTTCATGTCCAAGACTCAACGTCGTTCCTTCACGTATAAAAGTTTATCCCAAAGTATTTTTTCGGTCTAAGCTTTAGCACTTGAGATCCCGGCACGTTACCGAGGCAGTTAACGAACCCTCACCACAACCTGCCAAAACAGGTTATTTGCGCGAGCGGGGGACGCACACGAGCACAGTCATTCTTCCACCCGATTCCCAACTCCTGCCTCACGCTCAATCTGAAGAGCACATCTGCTTCTGATCATTCCTCAACATTAATTTCATTTTCAAGAGAAATCAGCCCCCGTCACTCGGGGTGCAGGCTCGCAGGGCAGCCTCTGGTACCCAAGGTCATCTTTCACGCAGTTCCCTTTCTGCTAGAAGTCAACATCTTCCCCTCCAACTCCGAGCCATAAAGCTTCTTTGAAATATTTTACAACTGAAACAGGATGCCGTTCTTCCTCCACTCCACTCCCAGACCCCACAGGTTTGGGGTCTTCCAGCAGGAATTTCATTCATTTCTTGCAGCATAAAGAACTTGGTAACGCCACGCGAGGAGCTTCTTCCACAACGAAATCCAAATCCTTACGTCCAAAAATAGCCGTTACGACATGGTGTTCTCCTTTATTGACGAGGGGAAATTATTACAAGGTTAGTTCATTGAAACAATTAGTTCCAACTGTGATTCACTTCAAAATAATTCTACTGCTGGATTTAATTACTGAAAAAACATCAACCCCAACCCAGCAAATAGCAGTATTTTCTACTCGGTACCACAGATGATCTACGATGAGGTTGGGTGGTTTTTAATACCAGTATGATTCCACTGAGAAAGAGGCTCTACCAAAGTTTTGTTGGGGATTTTGAGCATCTCCAAGCTCTTGGATAAACTTCATTTCACCGGACACGTCCCATTTGGCCTCCTCCTCCCCCCTCTATCTCCACCCTACGGGAAAACGCGTTCCCCTGATTTTATTTCAGGGGAGATTATTGGGGCTCATAGTGAAAGCCACATGATTTTCCATTCCCGTTTTTGGCAAGCTGCACGTAGTTCTGGAAAAAAAAACAACAATAAAGAGCTCAGGAATGCGCAGCTGAGGTCCCGATAAATGCACGTGGAAAGTTCCGGGACGGATAATGGAATTCTTTTTTCATCTTTAACTGAAAATAGTGGTTTCATCCATAGGTTGCCCCAAATGTCGAAAGACCACAGAGCTCTCCCTAAATCAGCCGCCCTCCGCCAAAACACGTGTTGGGGAACCGCGACGTGTGGTCCGTGGGGAACCCGCGGAGGTGAAGAAGCAGTTCCTGGGTGCTGGAGAGGGGGCTCCCCACCCCGCCGTACTACCTGACTTCTGTAAAATCTAGATACAGATAAAAACCACAGTCGAAAAAACCACCCATTTGTCGCAAACCCAGACCTGAAATACGCGACGCTGCTACTCGTGTAACCCAGCGCAGGGACCTACGATGAACGAACTTGTCAAGAACCTCTGATCACGTGCCTCTTCCATCCGAGTTCATTTTTCCCTAGGACTTACTCTAAACTCGCAATCTGCCAAGGACTTCGAACAGAAGCTCAACAGGAACCTAGCTGAGAAATTTCTTTCCCTAAAACATGAAATTTTCTTTCAAACTTGTGTTCTCTTAAAGCCTAAAACCAAGATACTCCCAACCCTGGCTTCTATTCCTGTAACATATCAAGAAGTGATATTTTTCCACACTCAAAAAGCTATTTCAGATCTTTCTTCACAGTTACTTTTATATTTTACATTAATTTGAATCTTTACAGTCATACTTTCCCACAGGCATCTCAACTATGTCTTTGGAGGAAAGAAACGGAAAAAAAATAACCTTCTTTTTTCCTCCAAAAAAGAATTCAGATCTTTTTAAAGAACTTTTTAAGCGTCGTATGGGGTACATAAAGGATAATACAAACCGAATTATTTATCACAACTGTTTGTACTTTTATGTTCCTTGGGGTTTGCTTGATTGCACGGGTACGTGTGAAGATACGCGCCGACTGCCCAGAAAGCCAACCGTGTCCCGGGACGCATGAAGAGGAGTGGGGCCAGCAGGTCGAGAGAGGGGATTCTCCTCTTTTGGGAGACCCCACCTCGAATCCTGAGTCCAGTTCTGGTGTCCCCACCGTAAAAGGGACACGGATCTGTTGGAGAGAGTCCAGAGGAGGCCACAAAGCTGACCCAGGGGCTGGAGCAGCTCTGCTGCGAGGACAGGCTGTGGGAGCTGGGGTTGTTCAGCTGGAGAAGAGGAGACTCCGGGAGAACCTTCTAAGTGTCTTCCAAGACTTGAAGGGAACCTCCAGGAAGGCTGGGGAGGGATGTGTCCACCAGCAGGACAAGAGGAAATGGATTTAAGTTAAAGGAAAATAGATTTAGGTTGGATGTTAGGAAGAAATTCTTCAGTCTGAGGGTGGCCAGACTCTGGAATCGATTGGCCAGAGAGGCTGTGGCTGCCTGGAGATGTTCAAGGCCAGGTTGGATGAACCTGGAGCAACCTGGGCTGGTTCAGGACATCCCTGCCCATGGCAGGGGTTGGATGGAATGATCTCTGAGGTCCCTTCCGACCTAAGACATTCTGTGATGCTATGATTTGTATGTACATGATACTGAGGACAGAGCCAGGAAAAAAGAAAGAACACATTGAAAATCAGCTTGCAGCTCGACGCGCTGCTGTCAAAGCCACAAACCTCGTGATCTTAAAAAACTGGTTGGAGCTCTACCCCAACCGCTCCCACTGCCCTCGACAGAAACACAGCGCGCGCTGCCCACTCGACCACCCGCGGCCAAACCCGAGTCTCTCCACTCCAACAGCTCCTACCCAAGCACCGGCCTTTCCCGACCGGCACCGCCAGCACTTCTGCGCCCGATCCTGCGCAGAGCTGGGCTTCATGCCGTTTGACGGAGGTCTCTCCAGTAGGAGAGGCCATCAACAACTCAAAAAAAAAAAAAAAAAAAAAGCCCAAAACAGGAAGGGGCCAAAGATGCTTCAGACTCGGACTCTGCACGTGGAGGAGTCGGAGTCGATAACCCCCTCGGCAGTTATTTGCACAAACAGGGGGAAGGAGAAAACCTTGTTCAGCAGCTTATGTTTTTCTATAAGCAGTTTATGTTACTGCATAAAATACACTGAACTTCTCCCATCTCCAGCTTTTCTTCCTGTTTTCCGAATAATTAAAAAGAGCAGCTTAAAAGCAGGGTGTTTTGGCATTAAAAATATTTACGCTATCCCACCAGAAAAGCAAAATATTCCTTTCCCAGGGCTGTGCTGATTTAGCAAAGCTTATAAATAACCCTGGGCTTCCAGCTATTGCCATTTGAGGGGAAAAGAAAAAAAAAAAAAAAGAGATGAATAGAAGGAAAACTTTATCATGTGTTCACAAATAAATGTCGCTCAGTTTCTAAGCTAAATTTCCTCGATAAGGAGGCTTTAGAAGCAACCATGGAGGAGAGCGAGCCAAAAGCACCTACCCCAAATACTCAATCTATAACGAAAACACTTCTTCCTCCATGTAACGGAATGTTTCATGTGAAAAATAATTCTTCCTCGACTGTTTTTCCAATAAGAAACTCTTAAAAACATGCAGCCGCTAATGCACTCCAACAAGCCAGGGTCTGAGAGGCAGGAGGCTGGAAAGAGGGACCCAACAGACTGAAAACACGGCCAGTAACATTTTCACTCAGGCAAAAACTCTGTTAGGAGACCCCATTCTTCTATTTGCTAAATAAAACCGTAGACACTTCAGAAAAACAGGAAGAGACACGCAAGTCCCCAAGATTTCCTCTTTTGCTACTCACGTGCGACAAAAAAGGGTCTTCACGCAGCATCGCTTATTTTAGGAGGCAAACAAAAGCTGCGTTTTTTCAAGTGTACTGGTTTGGTTTTTTTTAATGGCACGCTTTTTAAAAAGTATGCAACCCCCTTACTGAAAAGGGGTCCCTTCCGAAAGCAGCGCGGCCCCGGCCGGATACTCACAGTGCTGTAGACAGCGGAGACGGTCGGCGTGAAGATCCGATCCTCGAGGGGCTGCTGAACGGGACCTCGGGGGATTCTGCAACACAGCGAGTTAAGGAAAGCAAAACCCAAGGGAGGGGCGCGGTCGGGGCGAGGCTCCCGGCCGGCGCGTCGTCCATCGACGCCCGCGGTCACCTTCCACGCTCGGGCAGACGCACAAACATCCCAGGGGCGCTCAGGGACGAGCGGGCGGCCGCCACCCTTCCAGGTCGCGCGGAAGGGGAGCGGGAGAGCGCCTTCGCCGGGCAGGGGCCGCCCGCAGATAAACGGAGCGAGAGAAACCGAAAGCCAACGGGTTGCCCCGAACAATCCACAAAACCTTTGGCCAGTCGAGAGAATCCTCCACCTCTTTTTTTTTCAAAAAAAAAGAGTATGGGATAAAAAAAACCCAACCCACAAGCCCTTCGCATTCAGGGAGACAAACGCTGCTGATCAGCAGGGCATTTTCGGACAAAGGCAGCGGCTGTTTTGCTAACCACGCAGGAACCGTGCTGGAATTGTTTCCTTGTTCGCCTCTCTTCAACCAGTGACTCCTTTCCTCATCCACCCACCAAAATCGCTTCTAAAAGGGGCCGGCGGAGAGATTTACGCGGTCCTGACGATCCGCTGCAGGGTTATTTAAAGGCAAATTGCACCGGAGCTCTCAAATTGGAAAGGTATTGTGGGAATCCGGAAGGAAAAAAAAAAAATAAGGGGAAAAAGACTCTACACAGCAAACAAATAAACTCAAATTGGTTTTGCTTGCAAAATAAAACAAGGGATCCAGATATTTAAAAGAAAAAAAGCTTCCTGACTTAGGTAATGCCTTGTGCCTCTAGGGTCAGCATATGTCTACACAACACCCCATGCCCACTGTCATCAAAAAAGTCAGGCTTAACTTGCTGGAAGATTTTCCACTAAAAGTTATATTCAGATTTCACCTTTTTGCTGTTTACATTTCACACGTCGCAGCCTCCTGGAAGGCAAGACCAGCCTGACCGATCACGTTCCTTGCACGCAAGCCAGCAACGCAGACCTCGCGTGTTACTTCACAAAAAAATAAATCATGAAAACGCTTCTTGAGTTTTGTTCAAACGAGGAAAAAAATCCCCCCGACTGAGATCAATTTTGATCCTAGATTGAGTTTCTTTCGAGAGCCCTCCCTTCGCGCTACAGGTTAGAGCTCCAACAAAACGCCGCTGCCCAAACTTTTGCGGCAAAAACACCGCGGCAGCAGGAGAGCTCGACGGCGACTCGATGGCGAGCCGAGCTCCGCGATCCCACCAACTCCCCTTCCTTCGAGCGCACAGAACGCTCACGCCGAGGTACAGACCGCTCGGGCGGGACCTGTTCCACATCCGTCGGCCGTTTGCAGCGCGTCCCAGCCGCATCTCCGGCTCCGACACGGGTGCTAAGGCAGAGCAGAAACAAATTCACAGCATCGCGCTCTTGTGGTCCCAAACCCGGCACCCAGAAGGTCGGCCCCGAGCGAGCGGGCTGTGAAATTGTTCCCCAAACTTCCCACTCGGTTGTGCATCCTCCGCTCGAAGGCCAGACACGATAAAAACCCGGCATTATGGGATTACCACTGACCTTCAGAACACCTTTGCACTAAGAAACGTCCCCATGAAAGCCCGGCAGGTGTCACACGGGGCAGCTGCAGCCAGCTCTGCGCTGAGAGATCCCAGAGGAGGATCCAGCACCACTGGTTCCCCAGACAGAGCTCACTCAGCTTTTTTTTTTTTATTTATCAAACGAGCACAAGATAAATTCGCAGGCTCTAAGGCTTGTCCGCAATTTGCAAACCGGCCTTCGACCCGCAGACTCGCCCGCTGGCGGGTAAACGCTATCGCTCGATAACACAAAGGGGTTCGCCACGACAAAATCTCACCTCAAAAATCCCAACCGTGGCAAAAGGACGGGATGACGTACCAGCGACTCCAGCGGAGCCGAGGCGCCGTCGCCAGCCGTCACCCCGAGGATCCGACGGTTGTGCCCGAATTTTGGAAAACGCCGACAGGGCGCCAAAATTTGGGCGAGGAGGATGAGAAACACGCTGCAAGGTAGAACGAAAACACAAATTTTCTGTGCGTCGCCGCCGCAACACCCTGCGCTCGCACCCGCAGCCACCGGCTGAGAAAGAGGGACGGGGCAGAGGTGGGGCTTTCAGCTGCCTCCCCCTCTGCCACAGCCGAGATTTCCAATCTCGAGGCGGTTTTGACAATTAATTGGAGCAATCGCGGCTTCTAAAGGGACCGTTCCTGAGTTTCGAAAAATGGTTTCATCCTCGAGAAGGTTGGGATTTATTTTCTTATTTTAGAACTTATATAAGCCAGGAGGAAATAATCTCCTTTGAGCAGAGTAACCTCTCTTTTTGCACCCAGGAAGAGGTGCCTAAAGGAAAGAGCAGCTTAGCTGGGTTTTCAGAGTTGGGGGGTGCCGTTTGAGATCACTGCCGGAAAGTGTCGATTCCCACCTGATTAAAAAGAAACCTTTTAAGTCCTTTTCGCCGAACACCTTAACCTGGACGCAAGACCCACAGGCACACAAACACCTTAAGCCTTAATGCGACAGAACGGTTGCAGAAAGCAATTCTTCCTTTTCTTCCGGCATCTACGGACTGACTCTGCAGAGAGCTGGGCTGGTGGAACCGTTACTGCTCCCCTGCAAGGCTGCTGCAGCTTGTTTCTGCCCCCCCGGGGGGAAGAGATTCCCTTCCTCCCCCTCACATCTGTCCAAGGAGCTCACCCCGGGCTAAAGTTGCCGTTACTTCAGGAGAAGCGAGTCAGGGCGACTGCAGAAGCTCATCAGCAGACTCGGGCTAACGAGGCTCTTCTTCCCAGCAGCGCGAGCTGCGGCAGGGGAGGCTGCCCCGCGGGACGCCGATGGGTCAGGGCAGGCAGGTGGGAAGCGAAACCTCGCCCAGCAGCGCCGTCTCACCCGCGGGCAGAGCAGAGCGTCCTCCGGCGCCCTCCGCCTCGGTCACCACGCGGCGATTTCGGCACCACCGGGAGCTGCTCAACCCCTGCTGCGAAGCAAACCGCTCGCCCGCTGCCCTCCCGCTGCCCCCAGCGCACGCTGCTGAAGAGCTAAAGTCTAACCCAGCCTGGCTCTACTGCAGCGCTTAATTAACCGCAGCGCAAAGAAAACGAGGATACGCTGAATAATTCAGGCAGCTCTTTCAGGTTACTATTCCGGCACGGTTAGACCCAATTCAGGAGGATCCTGTGCCCTCCCTCCTCCTCCTCTATCCTCCCACACCACCCTCTTCAGCTGCACCTTCTCCAGTTTGTGCAGCCACGCTCGGAAATGACCCGCGAGGGTGGGAAGGGGAGGTGGGGGCAAATGAAAAAGCGAAGCTACACCCAAACCTCACGCCGTTTTCAGAGATCCTTCCATTACCGCAGGGAGAGAAGCCAGAGCAGGCAACGAAGCAGAAGCAAAGGAGCAAGGGGAACCTCTTAAATCACCGTGAGCTTAGTCAAGTGGAAGCAAGTCTCCACTTCTCAGGCTTGTGTCGAACTCTCCACAGCTCTCCCTCCTCCAGGAGCATCACGCCAAAAACCAGGAGAAGGAGGGCAGCTGGCGGGTAGCACCGACTGCATTCTCTCCACTGCCATTTAGGGCTCGTTAACTCACGAAATCGATCTGTATTTTTATAAAAATCCACATTAAGTGAGATACTTCGGGCAGATTAATAAAAGCGGGCACAGATGCAACGGGAGTTCCACCTAGTCCCATCTGGTTGCAGCAGCGATTACAAGCTGGGGAATTTCAGGAGCTATTAAAGACCCAGTGGGAGAAGGCAAGCAAAGATAGTAACGCCGGCTGGAAACGAAACCGAATTTTGCTTGAAACCAGAAGTCTCCCCTAAAAGGAGGAGGATATCTTATAAATAGAAAGCCATAGCCACGCTCTGAGGAGAGAGAGAATATGTGACTCTGTAAAGCGATATAAAAAAAACCCAAACCAGCCCAGAGCTGCCTGTCAGATGCTGGAGCATTCGGAGGTTCTGACAAACGCAGAGTTAAATAAAAGTCAGGAAGAATTTCTAGCAGAAATCTCCTCCTTGTACCGCACTCCCCTGCTTGCTCTGATCATGCTACGAAACCGAAACAGCGCAAGATTTGTGTGTGCTTTCACAGCAACGAGCAACCCGAAGACGTGCAGTGAAACAGGCTCCGACGGCAGGAATTCGTGCGGGTTCTTCTGCTCCGAGACTGGAAGGGGAAAGGAAACCCACCGTTCCCTTTTCCCCGCAAACGGACGCATTCTCCCCTCTAACAGCGCTGCTCTCCTGAGCTCACGTTCAGCAAGTAGCAACCGTTTTACCCCGAGCACGCACCGACGGCCTCTTTCTTCACTTCCACTGGTGGTAAAGAGAAAGCACCTTCCCCCACGAATAAAAATACCTGCGGGTACCCAAGGGGGGGTGTGCAACCGCGTTACGCAAAACGTGTTCCCGAACGAATGACTTTTATCCCTGCACAGAAACGGAGCGAGTCTCCCACCAGCTCTGCCCGGGGTTATGTAATCCCGATGCGTGTCCCTGCTCTCACCGAAATTCTGTATTAAACGACTGAAAAAAAAAAAGAAAAAAGATAAAACCATCAAGCGAGATTACAGAAGGGCAAACAACCACATCAAATTTAGGCACTCCTTTCAGCGTTTTGGTGCAAGGAGTTTTTAAAAACGCTCCGAGCAGGGAGGCATTTGATGGCAGGGAGCTGCTAAAAGGACGCGTTTCTCCTCCGCAGCCTCTCCTCTATCGAACATGCAATTAAAACGCGGGAGGCGAACACCCTCCCAGCAGAAGCACCTCCTTTAGCAGGTTCAGAAGCCACAAGGTCTCGCTTCAGCTCTTAAAAGCGAAGAGCTCACACCACCCCCAGCAGCTTGCCCAAACTTCCCCAGCATCACCGCATCCCTCACGGCTCTGCCGCCCTCCGGGCGAAGCCTTTTCTTGGGCGAGCTCCATCCTACCTGGCAGGGAGCTCCGGAGCCGACTCAAGCCCTGGGTCTTCTCCCCGCGTCCTCCGGCAGAGAAACCCACGGCCACATCCCTGCCACGCGGGGACGACTTCTCAGCTCCTGCCTGCCTCTCGCCCTGCGAGCAGCTCTCGCAGCGCTTCTGGTCTTAAAGAGGCAGTGCAAGGGGGGGTTAGCGATGCCTCCCTGGGCTCTGGTACCCAAGCGATTCCACGCAGCGGAGAAGGAAGGGGAGGGAGCACCGTGTTCCTCCCAGCAAGTTTACACAGGATCAAAATCCAACCAGGCTTATGAAGGAAGCGTAAGGTCAAAAGAGAAACTCACCTACAGGACGCTGTGGTTTAGAAATCCGCACTGCAACGCACGGAGAGGTCGGAAAGCTTCAACGCTTCCCTGCTGGAAGGAGAATTAAATCGCGCACGAGCTCCTCGGCAAGAAATTTTGCGACCCGTTTCCCTCGGCTTTCCGCTCGCTACTCCCAAACGCCGCAACTCGCGCCACCACGAACCCGCTTCTTTAGCGAGCACTTGGTGAACTGATTTTTCCTTTCAAAATAAATTCCTCTTTTTTTTGACAGGCCACGTTTCAGAAGCCAGGGGACGGAAAGTTGATAAAACAAACTAACCACACAACAAAAAAACACACGCGAAACCAACCCAGACCTAAACGCCACCAAGTGACACGTCACAGGGGGAGAAAATAAATGTCTAAGATCAAAATAGTGCCATCCACTCTCTCCATGTTGAAATACTTACTACAATCAAACAAACTTCATCCAAAGGAAAAAAAAACCACCCCAAAAAAAGACAAGTTACAAAGGAAACAACTCCAGGCTTAGGAAAAGGCAGGATTAACGCTGCCCGTGCGACCACGATTCAATCCCCTTGTGTCTGCGCAGAATCAAGCCCTTAATTCCAGAGGCACACGCTGGTTTTCCCCGGTGTCCCCGTCGTTTCCACTTTTTCAACTGTCTTACAGGAATCCAGCACCTTCTACCCTTCACAGCTAAGCAGCTCTTGCTAAGACGAGACGAGAGAGAATTAATATCACACCAAGGGAGACCCAACGCAACTCAAGGACTTGGGAAAAATGTTTAAAGGCCTCAGAAGTCGCTAATAAAATGCCAACCCGCCGCTCAGACCCCTTGCACCCTTCCCCAGCCTCCATCCTGCGGCACAGCCCAGCCCCCAGCGTGCAGCCCACGTGCCCAGCGCCTCCCCTCCTCGCAGAGATCTCGTGTTTTAGGGTGGGTTTGGGATTGTTGGTTGTTTTTTTTTTTTGTTCACGCTGGGTTTGGGGTTTTTTTGCTAGGAGGTTTCTTACAAGGGCACCTTTCGGCTGACCCTCGGCATTAAAACACGGGGCTTGCTTTAGTTTTCTTAGATGGATGCAACCGGTCTTGCGCAACGCGATGAGATGTCAAAACAAAGTATGAATCAGAGCCCTGACTGTATCACAGGTCAAAACCGAACGGGGAATTGTTGTTTCAGTGGTTGGTGCTTACTGTTCTTATGGCAGGGAAATAATAAATAGAACTTTTTGCCGGCATGAGCACTCAGGAATACGATCAACGTTAAGAGCTGCAGGTGAAGAACTCCTTTAAAGGCCACGTCAGCTCTACCCCAATACTTAATTCTGATATCAAGGCTACATTTCTGGCTAGCCAAATGCTTTAAAAATAAAAGAACATGATAAAGGGTGTTTGTAAAGCGGCAAAAATGGGGTTTATGGTGTAAAATTACCAAACCGTGTAACAGACACACTACACCATCACGCCCCTACTCCTGCAGATACCTGCAAACCACACTTGCAGATTCACCGCCTTCTCTAGTCGCTTACACCCTGAAGGACCTCATGGCAAAAGCCATTACGAAGCTCGTTTCAACACTTTATGGCCTAATATAAAGCTCCTTACTGCTACACGTGTAGCCAATGTTCACGACCGAATCGCCATTTGTCAGGCACACGCGTTTTAAGTGGATCAATGAAGTGTTTGTGTCAACTGCCTTTTTAAATCCTTCGCGGTCTTGCGCGTATTAAACGGCAACACCAAATTCTCTTTAAGTTCTCATTTATGGGCTATTTTACACTTGTAACAGGTATTTCTCTTTTGCTTTTGTACCAGAAATGCACCTACGTAAATACTGCTGAGGTTTCGTACGGTCTCAGCGGCTCCTTTACGAGCTGCAACTGCCTCGTGCGAAATCACCGACTGCAGGACTCTTGCCTTGCTCCCTGTTGGAACTGTTTGACAATAACCGAACGCGATAAGGCTCGTCCAGCCCGCTGCCAACTCCGTGCTCCTCCTTGAAGCAGCATCTCCCAAGCTCTGTCCAGACCCAAATATTACAAGCAGTGAGGCTTTCACTACTTACCCCAGCTTACACCACACTCTAAACAACTACTCTCCTCACAATCAAAACTTTTCGGGAGATTCACCTCAAGCTTTTTACCTAATTCTGTGTTATTAGTCACAGCACTGGCTTTCAAATAATCCCAAACACTTCCTCTCCCTTCTGCCGGCCGCGTCGTGCCGCCTGACTGAATAGGCACAGGGCTGCAGCGAGAGCTTGCCAAAGAAAGGGGCACACAAACCCTGACGAGCCTCGACGGCTGCCGGAAGACAACCCTTCCGAGGCTCCTCTGAGAATCGCAGCTTGAAAGGCAAACGTGGCCTGGAAAGCTCCGTTTCCCTTCCCTTCCCCAAGCAGCGCCGCTGCTGGGATCCAGCACCCTCCAGCCCTTCGCGTTTCTCCTCCTTCCCCTTCCCGAGGGAGCCTCCGACGAGCGCGCGGCCCCGCGTCCGCGGACGCCGGTGCAACCGTTCCCAGTTCCGATCGCAACTTCGGGGCGGGACGCGACACCCGGCGCACGCCCCAGCGCTTCTTCCCGACTAAACGCGCGAGAGAGCTGCACTGCAGCAGCCGCGCTCAGAGCGCGCGTGCTATTTATACCCGAGCGCATCTCCAAAGCCTCCGAAGCACTTACGTGGGGTTTTTTTTACACATCCGTTCCACAAAACGGCTATTTCCCAAGTCCTTCTTCCTATGTACATCCACCCCGCGACTGGTTTTTGCTCCTTTCTCACCTCTTGCACACGCAGGGAACGTAGCGCGCTGCGTTCTTTGCATCGGCGCCTTCACAGCCCATTTAATGCCAAGGCAGGAATTCGTGGTACCGCTTCCCATGTGGCTACTCATTAATGGAGACAAATTAGATCAGGCTTTTCATCCATCTATGATGCAAACCAGACATCACCGCTGTGTACTACAGCACTTTGCTACTTATCACCATCATTTCCTTTCAGTCTTCGGTCCACGTAAGACACGTCTCATGGCCAAACCAACCGGGAATGCCGAAAGAAAGCTGAGGGGTTAGAGGGGAAGAGAACAACAGAAAAAAAAGCCACCTCTTTGTTGTAAATGAACTGTATTTCCAGCATCTCAAGTCATTCTGCGATGCTCTCAAATCAAACCCAGCAATATTAAAGAGCACCAGCTGCAGGCAGCTGCAATAGTTACACCTGCAGACAAGCACCTAATTATCTCGAGCTCATTACTTTCGGGCTCAGTTTTGCATCTCTAAATTAAAAAAGAACTGGAGACAGCTCGCCAGCACGTAAATCATCCGCAGACCTCGCCTCACCCTGATGCGTTTCATTCAGCCCGCGAGCCGTCAGGAGTGAGTTATCAGGGGAGCTGTCAGCCAAGCTACCAGAGCAGCGCGAAGGCGACAAAACCCCCATCAATTATTCTGCCCGATACAAACGCATTTCTAAGGGCAACCTGATTTCGTTACTTCGTCTCTGTCTTTTTCAACTGCAACCCCGGCATCGGCACGAATCATCTATTTTCAGCTTAGACCTGGAAAGGTTGTTCAGGGTGGAAGAAACCGTGTCTAAACCTTGCTAATCCTGCTGGGATTTTCCTCGAAGCACGGCGTTGGTGGGTGGGAGGGACGGGTCCAGACGCGACGGACCGACTATTTCTGGAACGGGGAACGTTGTCCGACGCGTATTTTGAACCGCAGCATCTCCGAGGAGCGGGTTTTCAAAGCACAGCCTGAATAAGGTTAAATCCAAGTTTGGATCAAGCTGCAAAATATTAATAATTAAAAAAAAAAAAAAAGCCACAAAGGCACCCTGGGTCACGTCTGCACCAGCTCAGGTAACGGGTAACGCAAGGTGAACAATGTGCCAGAAAAGCATCTCCCGCTCAGCTACAGCCAACCCCGCACCAGCTGACTTGCTTCAGCTTCATAGTCCACTCTCCTCCATAAAAATGCAGCCACTTGCATATTTTTTAAATTCCTACTTTAACGTGGACTCTCAGAGACGGAAAAGTCGATAGATTTCATCAGCTCCCTTCAGCTGGAAAGACACGGTATTACCTCTCCACAGAGGCAACGGCATCGCGGGGAATATGCCTACGTCGCCTCAAAATCCCATTTAATTTTAGGAGGGTTATTTATGATTGTACTTGTCCACGTTAATGAAAACTCCCATTATGCTCCCGAAAACTGGCGACACTCAAGAATCTGAAACAGCCCCATTAGTCTCCAACGGTCCTGCCCTGCTCGGCCACTGCTCCTACTGCTCAGAGATTTCTGATGGTCCTCTGGCCACAACCCCGAGCGAGGGACCTTGAAAAACGCCCGAAATATTAAAGTGGGTGAAAAGGCTGAAGAGGGGAAGCTCTGGTGACCAGCACAAAAACTGGCTGAGCCCTGGAGGGTCTGCTTTCAGTTACAGAGGACCCCCGTGGGCCGATATCGCAAGGAGAGATGCCAGGTGAAGCCTGAGCCCCAAAACACACCAAAGGAACGAGCAGCAGAGGTGCGGTACACGGGCACTGTGCGCACCCAGGCCGCTTGGGACAGCCGGGCATCGAAAACAAACGCCAGCGCAGGGTGATGGCAGGGAGCTGGGCTCACGCCACACCACCCCGGGCCAACTCTCTCTTAACATGACATGAAATGGCTACAGATAAAACCTGCCAGGGCTGTGGGGCTGCGCTGCTCTCATCAACTCTTCACCTTTCCTTGGCTTTCTGCTCAAGTACGGACAGCGAGGCGTGGGAGAGATCTGAGTTTCGGCGATGCTGCTCTTTCTACCTGCACAGTGAAGGCAAAACTGGATTTTTGTTTGTCATCTTCAGACGTTCTACACCAAGACATCATTTCTGATTTCTCAAAACACGTGCAAGCTGATCAATACGTGCAGTCCCAGCAGTCAGGCTGTGTTTGTAAGCATCCTACGATGTGTACACGCACCTTTATAGATGGTTCATACGTGTATAAAAACAGGGAGAAGAGAGCCTGCATCTCCCCGGTAGTAGTTCAGCAGGAGCCACATGTCCTCAGCCACCATCCACGTGTGGCAGATAAATCATGGCAGATGTGAAGATGCATGTCACCCTGCCACCAAAAACAGGGCTACGAGCTTGAAGAACCCATTCCCAGGAGGCCGGGTAACTGCCAAAGGTGTGCGGGTCAAGAAACCACCGAGGTTACCAGAGGAATAACAACATGACAAAGAGTAGGGAAAACACAGATTCTGAACCATCCCCTCCCTGCGACGCAGCAGTTCTGCACCTGAACTCTCAATGCTCGCTTCCCAACGCTCAGTTCCTCCTCTCTCAGACTTTTCATTTCGCCTTTTAAAAAAAAAAAAAAATCCAAATCCAGCACTCGGTTCCTTCCAGGGGAGGAACCGATTCGGAAAGAAAGCAGCAAGTCACGCGGCTGGATGCTCTCGGAGCTATTCCTGGCCGGTCCCTAACCTGAAAGGGAGGCCAGGCAAGACTCTGCTCTCAAGGCTCCTTGGGGCAAGGGAAGTCACAGAGAGCATCTACAACAAGTCAGGTGGCATCCAAGGAAAATGAGTGTCACAGACGAGTAACCCATCCAAAGAGAGGGCGCCTGCGGGCAGCAGGACACGACGCAAGCAGAGCTGGCATTAAGCCGCCATCCAGCAGCGGCGCTGCCGAAGAGGAGGTGGTCCTGGCCCCTCTCTGCCACTCGCCCCATTTAAACCAAACTTTTCTTCCTGACTTCATTTGCCACCCAGCCAGGCCCACAGCTGTGTCGGCCTAAAGGACAGGACCAAGCAGGAACAGAGACATGGGGAGGTTTCATCACGGATTTCTCTTCTATCGCTTCCCTAAGCACATCCTCTGCGTATGACGTAAGCTGCAGGGATGTATTAACCCCAGAAAAACCACTAAAACAGGGTAAGCAATGGGCTTTTAGTTGACCAGAGATAGCGATATTTCTCCCAGAATCATTCTCATGGCTTGGCAGCAGCTGCTAAATCACCTTTTGCGCTCCAAGACGATCCAAACATCTGCACATTCTCACCAAGCCAGGCGGTTTCCCACCCCCAGTGCTGGAGGGTCAGCAGTTTGTGGATCAGCTACTCTGGACACTAACACAACCCAAGGACACGATTCCAACAGGAGAAGCCTTCCTGATTTCTGACTGATGAGCTCTTGCAGACATTCTCACACCCTGTAGTAACCAGCATTTTAGGGGCAGTTCACAAGTCTAAGCAGTTCAGCTGCTTCTTCTAAATAGAAGATTTTATGCAGCTATTACACCTCTGCTATCGCCCAGACAGAGCTCTGAAGTTTCCCTGTCGCACAAATCCTTATTTCTGTGGCCCTGACAAAAACAAAACCTTGAGCATCAGCCAGCTGCGAACCTGCAGAACAAGAGCACACCTTGCCTAGCTCAGCCCTTCCAACAGGAAAAAAATCTCACCTGTCCAAGTAAAATATCAGCTTCTGCAGCAGCAAAATCGATTGTGCAAGTGACTGAAGCCAGTGGCTCTTGCTATTTTCCACGGCTCTTAAAAATGCACATCTCGCACTTCCACTGCGCAAGGGACAAAATCCTGGATCAGAACCAGCAAGAGCAGGGAAAATCCCAAGTCCTATATATATCCAGCAAGTCCTGCATCAGTTCATGTCCGGGAGGGAAAGAAAGGGAGACTTCAAAGGTGCTGCAGTTTTCAATCTAAAAGATGATTTACCCCTCGCACTCCACCTCCCTTGAAACGTCGCTTAGAAACCTTCGGGCAGCGCTGTTAATTAAAGGGGCAAAAGGGAGTAATTCCAGGTCACAGAGCAGAGCCAGCATAGCTGGGAAAAAGGAAAAAGCCAAAAGCCTTTCTCCCTGAGGGCTCTGCTTGCCCCTGCCACAGGCACCCGGTTCTTACGGGTCAGGTTTCGCGGGACCCCTAAAAACCAACCCTGCTGCTGGTGAGCCACCCCAAGGCCACCCACACGCTTTGGCCACCTCCCTTCGGGAAAGACCAACGATCACGAGACTCTGGCAACGCAGCTCAGCCAAGTGATTCAACTTTTTTTTTTTTTCCCCCTTTGGCTGGGTGAAGTCTTCGGTGGATTCCGTGAACTGATTTAATCACCAAATCCGTGGTCGTTACATCCCACACAAGGAAACCAGCATGGCGACACAGCCCAGTGACAGCACACCCCCCCTTCCAGCTGCAGCTCCTTAATCCTTACACAAAACCACATCCATTCAAGCACCTGCCTTCACCCAAGGCACCCAAAAATCAACATTTTGAAGCAGAGGTCGGCACATTTGTCGGCTGAGGCAGAATACTCCGTCTTGCTTGGTGGCTTTTCCTTCTTCTGCATTCAAGCAGAGGAACGGGGCATGGCATGAAGTTCAGCCACGTACACGCCACGCTCTTCGATGCTTCCTCACCTGTTCCCACACCTCTGCCAAAGCGCTGCAGCCTACGTCGGAGCCAGGCCTCACAGCCCCGAGGGGCCAAAAGGAATTTTGCAAGCTCTGAGAAGGAAAGCAAACCAAGCAATGGGCACACTCACACCAGCTGAAGTCACAAGTAGCTCCGTGATCCTCTACGATGATTTTTGTCCTTCACGGGAGACAGCAGGGAGGTAAAACTTAGGAGGACGGCAGCTCTGTTCCTGAGAGGGATGGAGCCTGTTGGGTGGAGATCAGCGAGGGCTCCTTCACAGAGCAAACAGGCAAGAATGAACGCAGACACCTGCAAGGACCACGTGAGCTTCAAGGCAACAGGAGCCAGCCAGCCCTGGGACGGACAGACAAAACCTGTCCATGCATTTACCAAAAAAAGAAAAGAAAAAAGAAAACAAGCGGGAAAAGTGACACTTGATCCAATCCAAGAGGTTTCTTGCAGCTTCCCCTGAGCACCGTGAGACGTGTTCTCTGTGCTACTACCCGATTTCAAGTCTTGTAATTCTTTAATTAGTAATTCATTTCAGCGCCAGTAGTTCATTAACACACTGAATCTTTCAGGAGACGTTTTACACACCACCTTCAACAGGCCAGCTCTCGCCTCCCTTCTGGAAACAGGCTCTGGAGAGGACAATCTTCCCTTCATGAGCCGTTTCCTGTGGTGCACAACCCCATTCCCTGCTACCGTGCAGGTGCAAATCCTGCAACTACACCCCTACAGATACCTCCAGTATCATTTTTTTAAAAACAACCACCACCACCTAGCTGCTACAGCCAAGCCAAACCGCAACGGTGCTTTAGAATCAGGCTGTTCCTTCGCAGACCCTTGGCCGAAACCATGCCTGCATGAACACCCCGTGCCACACAACCCGAGCAGGGCCGCGGGGCTGCTTTGCCGCAGTGGCGCAGGGACGGATGTGGAAGGGGATGCAGCCGCATTTTGAGAACTTGAACATGAGACGAGGTTACGCGCAGGCCAAGGTGCATTTCTACGTTATCTGCCAAGCTGCAGGGTCTGCGCCGAGGGATTTCAAATCGTCCGCCCTCCGTTTAGGGAGTAAGTGCTCTGCGAAGGGAGATGAGTAGCGCTGGGGACACGAAGTGAGGAGGGACCAGGGACGAGGCCGAGCTGATGCTCTGCTCCCTGTCTCACCCAGCGTGCTGGAGAGCACGGCGCTTGGGCGAGAGTGGTAACAAGTGGAGCAGTGAGCGCTGATTTACACACGTGGCATCTTCTTAACGGACATGACAAACGAAAGGCAACAGCCGGCACTGGAAGAAAGTAAAATCAAAGCATCTACCATGGAAATCTACGCAGAGGGGTCTCGAAATGCAACACGTGAGCCACTCCCAGGTGGCACAAGGAACTGAGGGCACATGTCTCGACACAGGCAGTTGGTTCCTGCTGTCTTCAGATGAGAAGGGAGAAGGCGGCCACCTGTGCTCAACTGAATGAAGCTCCTGACAAAAAATTCCTGAAGGTTTTACCTTAAAGGACTTTGACACGGAAGGCTGAAGTCTTCTGTCTCATGCCTGCAGAGGTAAGCTAGGAGCTGACTCTCATTTAGCCTTTCTCTGTACGAGACCTCTGCTTGCGCTCAGCATCAACGGCACCTAACCTGCAGCTGCTAACAATCTCTCCGACATAAGCATATACGGGACGTGCCTGTGGAATAAACAGAGGTGACCAAACGACAAGACTTTTTAAAATAACCCCTCACGACAGAGGTACGGGGCTGCCACCCAGGCAGCTCCCTCTCTTTCCTGGGGCACAGACGACTTCGCACAAAGGTCCTCAAAGAAGGATGCGCTGCTGGTACCAAAGGACGCCAGGTCTAGAACTCCCTGTTAAGAAAGCTCCAGCTCATGCTACTTTGGTGCATGAAGTTATCTGGCACAGAATGAGAAAGAATAATTTAGCAGCAGCTTGTGAAATTGGCTGCGCTCCGCTCTGAACTGATGCAGGATACAGCGTATGATCTTGGATGGCGGGGCCACGTCTTCATTAGCTGAAGAGGCCCCTCGAGGCGGGAACCAGTTTCGAGGCCGAGGATCCAGCGGTGCCGACGGGCAGCTCCCCAGCGCTCAGGCACCGCGCGGCTCCCGGCCAAGCTCCGCCGGCACAGCGGGACGGTTACGCCGGGAGCTTCCTCGTCAGAGCTGCAGGAACCAGGGACAAAGATCCCCGGCCGGGTGCAGGCAGAGGAAGAGTTTTCCAGTGTTTGTCCTCCTCGTAGCAAGGAACCACATCAATCCCTGGAGCGGTGCGTGCACATGGATATACAGATTATCTTTACGAACCTCCACACCACAGACTATCTGTTTTCTGGGGAGATATTAAAGCCTCTTTAATTCAGGAACAATTAAAGCATCCCCATGTTGCACAGTGAAAATACGGAGCGATGTCTGTTTTTAAGCAGATCTAACTTTAAACAATTTTTCATGGACGCCTGAAGCACCGCATGTGGCTTTCAAACAGTTTTCTCATCTCTATCTGCATAAAGAGCTCCCGTTCCATAATCTTCCATAATACTTTAAGATGAAAAGTATCCCGCCCTTCCCGTTCCTCCCCGGTCATTTCACTCCTCGTCCTTCTCTATTTTTATAGTGAATGAAAAGATTACAACGCACCGAGATTTTTTTTCTTGGCAAATAAATGTCATTGGATGGCCCAAGAACTGAAAACTGTAATAACCACTTACACAACCAAGTGGTTTTAACACAAGCCAAGAGTTTCCGAGGTCAGCTCTTACCTGCGCAGCACAAACAGAGCCTTTCTTTTTCAAGTGAGGAAAAGCGATGCTGAATCAAAGAGCAGCATAAAGAAAACGCATTTCAAGTGCAGTTACGCTACCGGCAAACTAAATTTTAATTTCCCCAGATACTTTGGGAATATATTGCTTAAATGTTATAACAGAAAAGGCAGTTGAGGAGCATTTATAAGCTTTGCATCCGAGTCTGACAAAGTCTTATCCAGACTTTAAAACATATAACAAGAGGGATGGGTTTATAACTTTTCCATCTTTTAACTAAAACCAAGAACTCCTTTAAAAAAAAAAAAAACAAATGGAGGCTAAGCACGAATGTCTGCAGCACTCGGGTACCAATTCTGCCAGCACAGGTTTTACCACCCATATTCTTCATTTAACATCCAACCCTGGGCCTGTTTTCTACCATCAGCTGATGGTTCCTGCGACGGGTGCCAAGGACGGGCACAGCCAAACTCGCCCCCCCCGCACATCCTGACCCAAATGAATCACCCCATCTTCAGCAACCGCTGAGCAGAATGCAAAAAAAAAAAAACCCAAGCCACCTTAAAGCTAGGCAAACCTCACATCTCTTCCAAAGCGCTTCGGCTAAGTCCGTGCTTCAAAAAGGAGGTTTTAAGGACCTGTACACCAGAGTTTTGCAAAATTTAAGATTCTCCAGATAACTGAGTTTTCCTCAGGGGGAAAAAAAAAAAAAAAAAAAAAAAAAAAGAGAGAAAGCAGATCTTGCAGCATCCAAAAGCACCCAAGTACAGCCCAACTAACAGAGACCACTGCAGCTAATTAAAACATGCCGATGTCAAAGCCGAGTTAAGCTGCTCACAACTTTTCACATGCGTTCATAAACCCATTAACTGACGACACAGCCAGGGATAGAATAATTTATAGAAAAAACACATGCAATTTCAAGATTCACTTAATTATGGCCACGTCCAAGTGCTTCTAAAACACGCTAGTTGTGGATTTCTAGACGGTTTCTTAGGCCCCCTGCACTGGGTCAGTTTGCTGGAGAAGCTGCTTCTCTCATTAAGTGAAATATTAAGCATGATGTCTTTTCTTATTTTAAATATAATCAGAAGCGATTGCACACGCACCGTGCGCTGTATTCCTCCGTATTTCAAGAGCACGCTGCCAAGAGAGTCTTTCGCAAGGTCAGCTCTTTCATCAGTCGTCTTTACCGTACGAGCACGGTCCTTCTCCCATCTCACTCCACCTACTACTCATCTTTATCATCCACCGATCCCAACCACCAGCGCTCCTGAAGGGGAAACCCAGCTGGAAATCCCCAACAGGATCTCTGGACCTTGCATTCTGATTCATTTAATTCACCTGTTACAGCCTGAAGCACTCAGCCTCGCCTACCTACAAAGGCTTCTTCTCCTTGTCGTTTAAACAGACGCTTACGTTTGAGCTGACTTACGCCAAACACGCTTTGAGATGCTTCCCAATGCGTCGAGGTGAAGAGCTGCAAGGCCTTTGATACAAATGAGAAACTAAAAACTCCTGCTAGGGACAAGGGAGGATCTGCAGACAGACAACGAGCTGAAAAGGTGTTTTCCCAAGCAGAAGTGGTTACTCAGCTAGGTGGGTAGGACGTAATATTCACAGCGGTCGCCCCCTCCAGCCAGCCTGCGACCCTGCGCACCATCTCGCTGCTGCTGGTAGCTACTACTACTCCTGGCTTCTACTGCTGGTCACTACTATTGACCGGTGAGTGGAGGAAAGGAGCGAGCAGAGCTCTCGGGGCCGTCCAGGGAGGCAGGCGCTCCGGGATGGAAAAGAACGAGCCCCCTTTAGGACCCTCTGAGCGGTGACGGCAATCTGAGACGTGGAAACACGCACAGCCAGGCCGTTCCCTGCGTGACAGGCGCAGAGACTGGCCAAGAGGAAAAAGAAACATTAAGGCTACAGAACAGAGCTCGAGCGAAAAAAGAAAAAAAAAAAAGTTAACATATCACCATGAGGCTTCTATTAACTCTTACCGCAAAGCATTGATTTCATTACGGATACACTCTGATTTCCACTGTTTTAATTTCACGTTACTCTGCCAGGCATTTACTTGATCTGCTACATTCTAAGGAGTCACCAAAACACACGCTGAACGCTCAGCTTTGGCGCATTTGTACTGCTATCAGGCCTACCCTACTCTTGCTGCAGAAGGAGGGACTCTCGTATTTGTAAAATAATAAGAATAATCACATTTTTCCCTTCAGTGGCGTTAATCCCCTTGGCTGCAGACGTCATCAGAAGAGCGCCTGATTCCAGAACAGAGCTGCTGGTTCATGACGTCTTTTAAGGGCGTAGGAACCGGTTCGTGCGCTCAGAAGCGCAGACCTGGCACTCAGTTGTTACGTGCGCCCGTCTCTGACCCCAGATGATTCACACGAGAGCCAAAGCCTCACCCGGGGCTGCAGCACAGGGCTGGGGGACACCTCCTCCGCTATTTTAAGTCCACCCCCACAGCACAGGGACCAACAGTATCCCCCCAACTTCATTTTGTACTTTTTCCAGGTGTAGCCAAGCTGTGGGCACATCCCTACAACTTCCCAGTGACCAAGCGGGAGGAATAAGGCGTTTCTTAACTTCCCCAAACCACTGCAGCAAGAACCATGAGCGGTCTGAAAGACAAGCTGAGCGAGCAGCTGAGTTTGTTCTGTTTAAATCGCAGCTGCCACCCTTTCTCCTCCTCCGTCGTGGACCAAGCGACACAAGCCGGGTTGAAGCCCAGCAGGCAAGCCCCTGCTTTGCCCAGCTCACCCGTCTCCGTGCCGGCAGGGAGCATCCCCGGGTCAGCCTTCACACCCTACCGTGAAGACACGCTGCCCACCTCTGGAGCCCGACGATTTATAACATCGCTCGGCCTCTAAGGGTGAAGCACGTACATGGATTTGGGTGCAACCACGTGGAGAGCCGCAACGCCTTGCTGCCTGAATTCAAAGGCTCAGCTCTGAGCCCGGTGCTTACATACTTTGCACGGTGAATAACGAGGGAGGAGCTAACGATGCCGCTGCTCATCCACGCCAGCCAGCGGGGAAGCGCTCCGGAGGGCTGTCTGCCCGAGGTCCTGCCTTCCCCTCGCGTTCCTGGGGCCTCCCCGATGGCTGAATGAACCGGCTCACAACAGCCTGCGACGGCTTCCGGGACTCGCGCTCTCAATAACTCCTTTGAGCCGGCACAGCTGACTCGCTCTTTCTTCAGAGAGATGCAGATGATGGCAGAGCATAAGAAATGGGCATTTATGACATTTGGGGAGACGGAAAAGAAACTGGGGGTTCTTATCCTTCTGAAACCCAACAGCTACTCGGTAAAAGGAGCAAACGGCAGTGCCAGGCGCTCCTCATAGACCTGAGTTTTGGTTCCCCTGCCCCATTCCCTGCACTGAGCCTGGCACAGGGCCACACAAACCATTCACACCCCTACAGAATCAATCTCCAGGCACCCATTTCCAAGAAGGCACAAATTTTCAAAGGGAAAATAAACCGAACCCACAACATAAAAGAGGGCAGACACCTGAGACAGAAGGGTTTCCATGAAGAGCAGTACTACAAGAATTACTAAGAGGGCTGAAAAAGCAAGGAAGTTTATATTTATTTCCCAGCAGAAGAGCTGGAGCTGAAAAGAGATACGCAGCAGGGGAAAGTAAAGAAGAGGATAGGAGGACCTTAAAAAGGATAGTTGATGAAATTCTTTCAAACATCTGAAAACCAACAGGAGCTACGCCAGCCCTTGGGTGCGAACCCGGCCACTCTCAGCACAAGCTCCCCCCCGATAAACCAGAGGGAGCAGCTCATTCTGTCATTTTCTGACTCATCTCCTGCATTCTGTACTCGAGCCATGTCAGGGAAACAGAAAAGCTTTCTCCAATATCAGCCCAAATAGGAAGGCGACTATTGACCCAGCTTTAGCAGCTGCAGGCGGTTTTTTATCACCGCATAAGTCAAATACACACATTTAATACGCCGGATTCCTCTGCTCGGGAGGCGCTCCATGGGCGCTTCTGCCAGTTGAGCTCAGCCAGTGTTAACACACGTGCAACTGGATTTTATGTTTTTGGAGTAGGAAAAGCTTAAAGGAGCTAAAACGGGGATTGTCCTTTCCCTTGTCTGATGGAGCCATCCCTGGTACAGTTTAGAGGGTCAAGACACGACACAAGTTTGGTCGAGACCCCTCCTAATTTGGCTACATCAACCCTGCTCCGGCCACCCCGGGGCTGCTTCCCGACAACGCTCCCAACCACGCATCAGCCAAGCTGAGAGTCCTGCCCCGACGGTTGCGCGTTAGAAAAACGTCTCGTTGCTCAAAACTAATCAAAACCGAGTCCGAGCGACGGCGTTTTTAAATCCGGAAGCGCAGCCGCGTCTGCCCCAGCACAACACATGCCTGTGGAAATCGCCACAAATATGCGGCGCTCAGACATCAAAGACAGGAAAAGCAGAGCAGTAAAAAGGGCACCCGAGGTCAAAATGCACACCAGGGCTCCTCGACCCCAGATCTTTATGACAACAACTCTTGCAGAAAGGCTTGCCGAGGAAGATGGCAGATTTCCCTCCCAACAGAAGGAAAGCCAAGCTCCGAAAAGCTGCGTTGCAGCCGCCGTAAGGAAGCGATCGGGTGGATTTTAGCCACAAGCGATGCTGAAGCGCGCCGCGGTTTCGGCAGCTCTGGGGGCAGAGGGGATTAGAAGAGCACAGCTCGCTCTCAGCGGGGCTAAGTGTGCAAAAATCCAGCAGGTCTGGAGCAATCCCAAGGTCCAAACCCTCTGCCAGCCAACGGAGAGGCAGCGCGGCAGCTACAGGATTTCGCTCACTGAAGACACCAAGAGAACGACTCGGGTTTTACTTTGTCGGGGAAGTTTGGGCATAAATTAGGAGAAAATAAAACAGCAGAAAGGACAATTGGAGTGGTGTCTCACAGACACATTCCCTAAGTTTTAAGTAAAGCGAAGGCCCCTGAGCCTTCAAATTCATTTCCCCTTCGATCAGCAAGAGCCTACATTTATTAGCCTTCTAGACACGCGGCACGGCTCATCTCTTTGTACAGGAAATTGGAAGGAATTCAGACAAGCCTTTATTTCAAGTTCAGACTCCCTCTATGGGGCTATGCTGCCACACCGTGATTTCACCCCAGGCAGTTACTTACAAAGCTCAGTCCCCCTCAAAAAAAAAACCTAGAACCAGACCCTCCGACAAGCCCAACACAATTAAAGAAAACGCTTAACGAAGGCGTGAGGAGTGTTTGTGTCACACGGCCAACCAGTCGTGAAGTTTTCCCTGGCTTAAAACAACCCCTCCTGCGTAATTAATGAAAATATTAGATAATTTTTTTGGTCATACGATGAAGAAAGCGTTTCAAACAAAGCTAAATTTGAGATGACGGAGAGCTTCCTCCCCAGGAGCAACAACATGAACCAGATCCATGTTTTATTGAGCAGCCTCCAAATATTTCAAGGCCTGTTTTTATTCCTCCTAACGGGGTGGTGCCAAGAGGTAGGAGACATGAGGAGAAGCACAGACTCCTATTTCGCACGTGTAGGCACACATTGATTTAGAAAACGCTCCCAAAACATTGCAGGAAAGCGTCACCGAAAAACACACGCTCAAAATAATCGAGTATATACTGCCATCAGGCAGACCCAGAGAGGTGGCAAAGAAACGCCGACCTCGGCACATTCTCCTACCTTACGTCCTCGTGCCGCTGTGGCTATCCGAAGCTGGTTTAATTTATTAAAAGACTGTGGATCTTAAAGCCTTCAAGTCCTTAAAAAGAAGGGAAAAAACCCAAAAAAGCAGCGCAGGAACACCAGGTACTTTCTCAAAGTTAGGCAATGGCTCTTTCCACAAGCTGGAAGTGATGAACAGTCGTGTCTGGGGCGACTTTTTCCAGCTTGAAATTCTGTGCTCAGCATCCATCTATTAAAAAGTTTAAGTCACCCTCCTCTGGAGGGGAAATAAAAAAGAAGAAAAAAGTTGTGCTCTGGTGACAAGTATTTCTCCTGCCACTCGCTCAAGCCTCTCCGTGGGTCTGAACGTCATTTTTCTCCCTGCCTGTCACGTATTTGCTACAAGCGTTACGTTATCCTTTAAAAGGTGCAGAAATACAGTCTCACTTCCCTGAATGCCACGATTTACGCTCTAGTCGAGGAGATGCCAGCTGAAGAAGCAGCAGCTCTACAGGGTACCGAAAATTGCATTTGAGTGCCAAAAAGCCAACTGCTTCTGGAAAAAAAAACGAGGTGCCCTGAGGTGCTCTGAAGTCTGGGACAGACTTTGTGGTCATCTCTCAATTGCAACATCTCACCCGCACAATCATATCCATCGCGGCCCCGTTCTCCCACTTCCTTTCACCCACCAGCACATTTGATTTTTGGGTTGCACCCCTGCAACCAACCGTGTGCACTTGGTGATACGGAACGACCATTCTACGTTGCTCCTTCCTCCCGGCAGCATCCACACGTATCTGTGCACACCATGTCCATCAGCCACTTCCTAACTTTTTATTTCCAGGAATTAATTGCCATAGTGACGTTTCAGAAGGGTTGGGGAGCACCTACAGGTAGTTTTCAGATTTACTAACACAGAACCGGAGAAGGAGCTTTCCCTTCCGTCCTCTCTACCTATGGGCAGGAGGAAACTTGTTTGCACACCCAAAAACCAAGCCAGTCGAAGGTGATGCTGAAGAGTTTGTAACTGTTGAACAACACTCTCCCACTCTACGCCACCACTTAGCAGAAACAGCTGTTTTAATAAGAGCTTACATCTTTAGCTGGCTAACGCAGTGACAAAATCAAACAGGACAACATGGAGACTAATCCAGCCGGGGCGGGGGAAAGCCATTAAGTATTCCCAGGCACTGGAACAAGCCACGGAGTCTCCGCGTGCACACAGCCCGCGCAGGCGTTAACGCTCCGCGACCACGCACGGGATTTGCCGGGATCTGTTTACACGATCCACTTTCCCCTGCTGAAGGCACGAAAGAAAATAATTCGGCGGCGAACGTTAAAGAGGCGACGGGTCCTCTCTCCAGCTTTTCGCAACTTTGCCCGCGAACCGAGCAAACAAAACGAATTCCGAAATATCAGCGCTGCCCCTGAAATGTATTAACAATGAGAGCGAGGGCTGCTGAAAGAGAAAGGGGGGACTGAAAGTATTAACAAAAGCCCACAGCACACTGGCTGTGGCTAAAGCTCGAGCCTGAAAGACTTCTTTGTCTTTCTGGTCAATGCAAGCCTATTCAACGGCCCGATATATAGCAGAAAGAAAGTGAGGGTGGGAGGAAGAAGAGTCCTGTCTCTTTAGGGGACGTCTCCTCAGCTGCCAAGCTGTGAGGCAGAGAGAGCGGGGACTCTCACATGAACACAGAGCTGCTTTCCGAGCGGCCCGGGCATTGTCTGTTAACAAACGGCGACTGAAAGGACGGGCTCTGCTCGCGCCCAACCTTCCTCGACCGAGGGACACACATCCCAGGAACTGGACATGTAGTTCCCAAAGAGCCTCCAAGTGCAACATAAATAGTAAGCTATAGAAAATAAACACCCAGTTTCTGAAAGTCCGCTTGCTTTTCTGCGATCCCTTCGTCCCAACAATGAGCTATTGTTCCGCTCCCGGTCCTGAGGAAATGTTTGTGTTCCTTCTCCGGGTCCTTTACATTTAGGGACCTGCTCCTCATTTCGAGATAATCACCCGACACGCTACAAAGCACGCGAGCCTTTCACAGGTCAAGAGAAAATAAATTTAACATTGACTTCACCAAATAAACCCAACATGGCCCTCCTCGTTACCTTAGTGCCACCATAAAAACTCAGCACGGCTCAGCAGTTCACCAAAATACCCAAAAAATATCAAAGAAGGAGGCTCCCAGATGGTGCCGGTGTGCCATTTAACCCGGACACGCAGGACCGCCAGTCTGAAATGCCGCGTGACGAAGGCGAGCGCTATCCCAAAGGGACTGACACTCGCTGTGGGTATTTTCTTCTCCCAGATGCTGAGAGAGAAGTACCCACAAGCCTGGCCACAGCACCAGAAGCGCACCCTCACACGTCCACCAGGCTGGACCCTCCATAGAGATCAAGACGTGGCCATCACGTACCCTCTTGTGAACCACGTGTCCCATGGAACAGAAAAATTCCGCTGTGAAAACCAAGTGCGGCGAGTAACATACGCGTAGGCTTGCTCCTCCTCGCTCCCGAACCGGGCACTCGCCGGGTGCTGGAGCCAAGGAGCAAGGTTTGAACTCTCCTCGCTCCTCAAGTCTTGGCAACTGCAGAGCCAAGGTTTTGATGCTGGCAGGACTGCTGCAAAGAGGGTTCTGCAGAAAGCCTCACAAATAACCATACAGACATCTGAGCGAGAAAACAAACAACTAAGTGAGTATTTGCACCTCTTTAGCATTTATTCTTCTAAGCCCAGGATGCAAGGGCACAGCACGGCCATCGCCAAGCAGAGCTGCTATAGAAGAGGGAGCTCTCACGCGCTTCGCAGGCCGGGCACGCGCGGGTTCGCTCAAGGGAACGTCGAGCGCACAGGCTCCATGTCGCTACAGCAGCCCTGCTTTAGAAAACCACACGAAAGGCAAAGTTGGTAAAATCCCATCTTTTTTTGCACCACCAGACACGCTAACCTGTATCGCCGCACTTAAGCGCTTCATTTTCGGGGACTCCACATCTCTTTTTGGAGTTGGCCAAGAAATTTCTTTTGATAAAGGAGCAAACTAATTTATTTGCCTTCAAAGCAAGGGCTTAACTTGCAATCACACCAATAACTTCTGCAAAACCAGTTTGTAAAGATAAAAACTTCCCCCCCTACCCCGTGCCGTAGCTGAACCAAAAAGGAGTAAAACCCTGCCATAACCACGGTTTTAATTAAATTTGATTGATAGCCCATTACATAAGTATGCACAAAGCCACGGTTCGCACAGGATGCCACTTCCTTTCAGGTTTTTCAATGCAGAAAGGCCTCTCTCGTTTTCAACCGTTACGATAAAGATCTTTTTTAGAAGCGCCGATCGGGTGCCCTGTCGGGAAATGGTGGAAGGCCTCGGGAAAACGAGCCAGTTGTGCAAAAAAAGTCACCGTTCTTCAGGCACCCCCGGCAGGAGGGAGAGCCCGCTCCAACGGGGTTCCCGAGCCCGCTGCGCCCGGAGCCGCGGCCGAACACACGCCTCGTGCCACAAAGAGGCATTTAAACCCACACGTGCGCTCCCACCGCCCTCCCTTCCTCGACCGCAGGAAGGTTTTTTCACCTCCTTTGTTTCTTCACAGGTGGGGACCGGCACTGGCAAGCAGGAGGCTCCGAAAGCAGCGAAGAGGAACTTAAAAAACAAAGCCCCTCACATCGTCAGCAGCGGAGAAGTGGGATTTTACAGCACGTCCTTGTGTCACATCTTTCCCCCCTCCCCATGTTTTTTAATGCCAGGGCACTACACGCTCTCAGGTCCAACTGTTCAATTAGCAAATCACCCTCAAAGGCAAAAAAAAGAACCAAAAGAAAAAAAAAAAAAGGCAGAAAGAGCAACAAAAGGAAGTTACCCCACAGAAATCCAGGTGATTCTTTGTGTGCCTGAAACTCAAGTGAAAGCAGCGGCTGCTGTAATGGGCGAGCTCGAGAGCAAAGTCTAAAGAAACATGGAAATGGAGAAGAAAAAAGAAACACAGTTCGTAAAACAACAATTTCTGACTCGGGCTTCAGTTTGCAACTTTGGCATTCTAAGCAGAGATGGTCCATAAAGAGCAAATTCTCTTTTACCTTCCTAACTCTTAAGTTCGAGACTGCTGTGCTGATGATTAGGAACAAGCCCCAGCAGGGTAAGTTTTATTTATTTACGTTCCAACACAGCACGCATCAAGCAGCAACTTAAATGAAAACTCTTTACTCCGAAGTTTTAACGTTACCACCACAGACAGGAGAACGTCAGTAACACCGGCGTGGCAGTGCACTCTGCTTTCAGGTAAGTCAAGATGTAAATATTTGTTCCACTTAATTCTGCTTTGTGCAGTCCAGAAGGACTGATCAAAGGTAACACACGGTTTGAGATGCAATTATGAAATGCCAGCATTTAGAAGTCAAACAATCTATAAAAAGAGATACTCAATAAAACAACTAAGAAGAAGGGAAAGAAAAAAAAAAGACAAACCAGAAGTTCTCACACACACTAGTACATGGTGCACAAGAGTCGAGATGCTGCTTATACCTGAATATTCAGGTGGAAAAAATTAAGACCTGAAAAGCTGGACAAAGAACCTCATTACGTTCATTAAGGGCAGTAAAAGAGCTCCAAGTGGAGCTGCCACAGCCCAGGCAGATTTAAGTCCCAACTGCCGGGCTCTTGGTCACTCGTAGCATGAACCTCGACACCCCAGCGTGGAAACAGGCTTGGGGGGACAAGCAACACGACTGAAAGATGCGTCACCCAAACAAGCCTCTTCCAAGTGCTGAAGCCAGCTCTGAGATTGGGACAATCTTAAAATACCCTTCTGTCCCCTGACATCACACAAAATGACCACAAGAACCTTGCTTTTCCTCTGGATGGGGAAACGAGAGCCTGCCCTTGATCCTACCTGCTTCTAACGCTTCTAACAGACGGTATCTGAGGCCTCTCACCTCGGGTGGGTTGTGTCTCACGAGCAACTCCACACCATCGACCGCTACCGTGCTCTGGTTGAGCTGATACAACCCAGAAACCAAACCCAAAACCTGGGAGGGGGCATCCTGCGCACAGCAAAGACAAGCCCTGGAAATAACGCACCGAACAGTCGTAACTCCAGCTCATGGTTATGTATCTCCTTGCCTGAAGGCACCACGAGATGAGCTTCGTGCAGGTTTGGGCCTTTTTCTGCCCACGCCGACACCAAAGGTTTCTCAGGGGAAGCTGGTGTCCTCATGAGACACAGCCGGAACGACAACCCTGGGGAGGACCGGCCAGGTACACACATGGCTGATTTTTACTTCTCAGGCAATCACTTCTCAGTCCCTGGAAACACTATTTTGTTGCAATTTCCCTCTTCTAAAGAGGAATTTAGCAAGTCGGGTGCTCTGACCCTCTGCGGCCAGGCTGTGCCAAGCAATTAAGGTTTAAAACACCCCAGCCTCATTCACCTCCCAAGCAGGCGACCTCACGTCCCCCCACCCGACCCCTTTGCAGTCAGGCTCCTCCTGAAGAGCAGCGAACAGCCTCGGCCCTTTCCACGTACCCCTCGTGGTCCACAGCTCTCTCTTGAGCTTTAATCCAGAGAAAAGTTACTGTTTTCCTGAGCTGAAGACAGAAAGTCAGCGCAAAGGAGCAGTCTTGTTCTCACCTTTAGGCAAGGGAAAACACGGAGCCAGACACCAGCTACAACACACACCCCTCGCAAGACGGCAAAGGCCGGCTTTCCAGCGCTTGGCAGCCGGAGCTAAGGCGTCCGTGTTCACAGATAACCCTTCCCCGAGGCACTCGGTCGAAGCCAGCACGTGCGGAACGCTCAAGAGCTCACGCTACGATACCCAGGAGGGTAGCACCTGAGCGGTACGTCGAGCCGACGCTCCGTGAGCTCCTGAGAGGATTTGGCCAGCAAGCTTCCCAGGCTTCGAGGGCAGCAGCAAACCTCAGGGCTTGCAACACCCCACCGTCAGCCCTTCAAGCACGAAAGACTTTCTGACAGCACAACTGCTAAAGCACCTGCTTACAGGCACGCTTCATCCACATCCTGAAGGTATTTCATACCTTTTTTCCTCCAAGACATCCCAGAGCTAAAAGGAAATTAAGTGTTCCGTGACTCTCCAGGCTCCTTCCCAACATAATTCCAAATATTTCTTGCATACAGAAGGAACTGCAGTCCCGCCATCAATACCACCACGATGTTACCAACTACGCACCGGAGCTGTATTTCGGGCAGCAGCCCTCAGGGCTGGCTGGAATTCCTCTCCTCCGAATCGCCAAGTTTTGGCACAACGCGTTTAACGAGGGCCGTCTGAAGGGGAAGAAGCAGCAAGTACAAAACCGGAGAAGATCCACTTTGTCAAGTGGCGTTTTTTGATCAGGCTGCCTTCAGAGCGATGGTACAGACGACTCGGGGAGTGGCACATACCGATCCCGATCTAAAAATAACTGGATTACAGGAGTGACAGTCAATTCTAACTCCATTATTCAAATCTTGATTAAATCTAACGTCGAGTGTATTTCTTAATCAAGCCGCCTCAAGTGACTACTTGAAGGCTAATCTCCCAAAGCCTTTTTTCAGCGTAGAGAAGCTTCTTCTACAGCCTTAACACACCAAGGAGCAGGTAGAACATGAAAATGATTATCCACAAAGCTCATTCTTTCCAAAAATATTTGGCAAAGCACTGGATTGGTTTTTTTTTGGTCTGTTTCACATACACATGATGTAAAATGAGGTTAAAACGAAGTCTCATAATGCCCTTCAGTATCTAAAAATGAACTAAGCTCCGAGGGAAGAAAGCATCTTGAACGAGGTACTTCTCAGCATGGTGCAGTAAGAAAAAAAGTCCTTTGGATACTGTCAACCACGTTTATTTTTGCAATTAGCTACAACAGAACGGAAAAAAAAAAATCCATTACCTGAAAGGGAGAGATACCTTAACACCGCTTTCTTCTGCAAAGTTCTTCTAGACCAGCCTGTGGCTACCCAGCACTTGCTAAGTGTTAAAAAAACATATTTACGCAAGAAACCGCTCAGCAGGGAAACGGAACGCTAGCTCCCAAGACCCCCCAAGCACACGCGTTTGAGGCGACTCCGCACGCTGCAAAACTCCTTTTCAGCGAGGATGAATGCAAAGACACTACCAAAAAAAAAAAACCGCTTCAGCTGCTGCTCGCTGAGCACATTTCTGTCCCAGCTGATAACCACCACCACTGCCTCAAAGCTAACCACACCCCCACCAGGTCTGTCAGGTTAAAAACCATCTCAGTCCTCCCTAACCCGCTTGGGTTACCACATTTTATCAAAAAAAGGCCACCAAGCAAAGTAATTGTGGCCACAGCCAGGGAAGGTGGAAGACGGTCATCCCACCCGGGCAGAGGGCTGGAGCTGGTCAGATGCATCACGTCCAGTGAACGCTGCAGAGTGAAGAAACTGCTTCGATCAAGAAAGATGAAAGTAGGGGGGGAAAAAGCAGGCAGCCTTAAAAGGAGATAAGCATTCAAAGAGAAACATCACATCCACGAAAGTCCCAAGGAAGAGCTGGGGTGACACAGGCAAATCCAGTGTGAGGCAACGTCAGAGCCAGAGCTTGTGACCATCAGCGTGTTTTTCCTTAGTGCATTTTGAAGGGGAAAAAAAGTAATAGTAGTAGTCTTACGCTGAACAAGACTAAGACTAAGCAAATATCTTGGTAAATGCTGCAAAAATATACAAAGCAAGGCTGCAAGCAAGCTGGCTGACAGAGATCACAGAGGAGCAATCAAGAGGAGACAGTCACAGGAGAACAGGGCTCTGATCTCTTCTCTGGCCAAGCAACACACGGCAGCCGGCTCCTTTCTGGAGTTACTTTGGCTTTTGGTCTATTCCAAAACTACCAGGTACGGTTCTCTGGCTGTCCTACAGACCTCTGGTTGCATCAGGTGCCCGCACACTTCTAGTCTGGCAGAAAAAAAAACAGTATTTTTAACAAAATGCCACAGATGTTTTGCCACGAGGCAGCAGAACTAAAGCCAGGCCCATCTACCTTCCACGTTCTGTAATTCAGCTGCTGACAGAACATCTACTGCAAAATACTTCTGTATTTCAATCACTGAGCCTAAAACAATTCACACCACAACATCCAAAACACACAGGCTGAACCACACATCAAAGAAAACAAATATCCCCGAATTTAGCGTGCTTCTGTCCCCCGATTCGCAGCTGAAACAGCAGTTTCTGGCCTGACACCAGCTGTGCGCACGCTCGCAGGGAGGCTCTGACCTGCTTGGCCACCGTTCGTGCGCTGCTTCGAGGTAACCTGATAAACACGCTTCGGCGCCTGGGTTGTGAAGCCGTCGGCGTGCCTGGGGAGGACGGCTTACACCGGGCAACACGCAGAGCTGGTGGAGTCACTCCTCTATTCCCAGCAGCCTCGCCAGCAAGCAAAGATTGGGACTGTTTGCTTTGTCGGTTTGGTGGTTTGGGGTTTGTTTTTTTTTCCTTCCTTCAGAACAGTTACTGAACACACATGCAGTTATTTCTACACTGAGTTGATCCTGCAAACACATAGCCAGTTAAGAACACTAAAAGTCCAAACAGAGAAAGCGGAGAAGGCCAGATGACATAACTAAAAAGACACTCGGAGGAAGGCAGACCAGGAGGAAACGTATCTCATTGCAGGGAAAGGTTACCGACTGCTTACCCAGCCTCTAGTCAGCTTACAGCCTGGAACAAACTTCCATGTGGGTGTTACAGTCTACCCTCCCCTCGTGCTGAATTCACAAAGTAAAATCGTGCGTCTCCAGCTTCCCTTTAGCACCAGCAATTATCTGCACCCGGGGGCACGCTGTTACACGACTGGAAAAAAAAGTTCCCAATACCGACACAAGCGCTACGGTGCTCGTTCACGGCAATTCTCACCCGAGAGTCTACATTTCTGTAATGTACTACAACACAGCTGACTTATTTTTATCTTCCTATGCACGCCGTTAACACAGAACTCCCCCAGCTCACTTACCTCAAACTTTGTACCCTAAACCCACAAATAATCACCAAATAGCTTACGAGGCTACAACCCACGCACGCCTCTCCTCCACAGGGACAGCCGCCGCTTGCATCCCTGGGGCTTCGGGACCCTGCAGCAGCAACCGCGTATTCCCACGGCAGGTTTTCCATCTGTGCGATAAGCAGGAATATCAAACAGCCCAGTACTTTACTGTCTCATTCACTCAGCTACGTTTCCTACCGTGTCTCTAATACAACACGCTGTGACTTCATGGGAAAATGTAATGCTCTGCTGGTGAATCTGTCAGGAAGCATCGCGGTGACAGCAGCGTTGTCACCCAGACTGATGGTCCTTCCATCAGCTGAGCCACGAATTCCAGAGGTGCGCTTCTCCAGAGCGCTAACGCTCACCTCTGCTCCCAATTTTGTAACGCCTCACGATTTCCCTCCCCGCCATACTCTTTATTCCAGTGGTTTATCAAAATGAAATGAAATCGTAAGTACCCTCTTGCCACATGCGGAGCTTATGACTTCTCCCGAGTTAAAATCCCATGTCGTACAAAATGAAATCTGGAGAAAGCAGGCACCTAGGGAAGACAGAGCAATGCATCTTACATCGCTGCACAAAAAACCATAGTTCATACAGGGATATAGGTTGGACAGGAGCTCTGGGTCTCCTCGGTCCAATCCTCCACATGTTCAATTTTTCCTCGTAAGGACTCTCAATCGCACACTTTACGCACATCTCTGCAGGGTGCCTCAAGAAAAAGAGTAATAGCAACAATATATTTATCCCAGCTGAGCCTGAAGATGAGCAGTAAACTAGCCTCGGAGCATTACTCAGTTAAAGAAATGCCAGTTTTACTTCCATTTGCTCTGAATTTGGGCCACAAATGCAGAGGCAGAACACAGAGGGAAGGCTGCACGTGGCCATCCAGGAAGATTTCCAAGCACACACCTCTCTCTTTTTTTGCACAGAGCCGCCTCTGAAGCAGCACTCCACCGCTGAACCAATGTGCAGGCAGAAGTCAGCAAAGATGTACCTGATGCACTATCCCAGATGGGAAAGAAATGGGAATTTCAGGCTCCATCCCTGCCTTCTGGTTGCAGGAGATTGTCTGCATCGCCGGGACACTCTGAGCACCACAGCAGGCAGGACCACTCCTTTTCTGACTAGCATAAACCCCCAATTTTCCTGATTTCAAAGGGAAACTGCAATATCACTGTATTTGTGGCGGGTCTTTAAAGATTATGAACTTCAGCACCTACGAACATCACTCAACCACTTGGCTTCCATCACCCCCACGGCAATGAGTGACATCTCCTGCTAAAACATGAGTAAGGATGCACCGAGGACCGCACGGGTTATCGCTGCTATTTTAGCAGCCTTTGCTCAAAATTAACTGTAATCAAGACAAACACCAAGATATGGTGAGAGGAGAAAGGGAGGACTGAGAAAAGGATTTACTCCAGTTCAAAAGCACCAAACATTGTCTACAACACTGATGTTTTGCTATGCTTCAGAACAGGAATGGACTGAAGGAGACATCTGAAGTTATTATCCTCAGCACAGAATGTTTCTGATATTGTTGGGGGTTGTAGCACAGGCAGCCAGGGGGATACACAGTTACACAGTTCACCAGTTTGTCTGGTCAAAACACATTTCTGCTTTTTCCTTTGGAATTCAGAGACATTTTTGACCCACCTGCACCAAGCATGGCTACTACGGATCTTTTATGTCCCCTACTCCAGAGCAAAAACACCGTCTTAAGCACAACATCATAAACTGAGCTAGACCACAAGCTCAGCCAGCAAGATTTCCAACTCCCTGATGGAGACCAAGAGTTATCCCGGCTTTCAACACCTCCCAGCTTGGCTGGATTCTTCCCCCAACAAACTCCTTTCAAACAGCAAGACTGACCTGCACTGCCAACAGAGAAACAGCTCTCCTCCCCTCTTTGGTTCTCGCCCGCTCCTTGGTTTTATTGCTGTGCTCCAATTTCTTTCGACACGCCCTTCACAGGTTGATTAATACTCATCTCGGATGATCAGATGTCTAGTAATTCAGGCTTTCACACCACTCCACGCCATAATTCTCATTAAGGGACACACATTTTACTAGAAAGCTTTCTGCTGACTCTTCCCACTCCTGACATCCAGGCTATTCAATAAGACATTCTGGACAGAGGTCCCGGCTATAAAATTCACATGTTCTTCAGCTGCCAGAATGGGAATTCGGTGACAGTGCAATTCATTCATTTATTTAATGATCTTAATGTCAGCCTGAGTGGATAAAGTGTGCTTTGGCTTTCAGCAAGGAGCGATGGGGACCGTGCCAAGAGCCAGCAACAATTGTTTCAGTGATCGCTTGCAGTATCAGGTAGTGCTGCCACAGACAGTGCCACTAAATGTTACCTTTTTTAGGGGGAAAAATGGGAATGATTTTGAGTCGGAACCTCAGAAGCAAATATCTAAACATTAAGTAGTTGATTTGTGCAGAGGAACCTTTTTTATAATAAAAAAAAAGGTGGTTTGGAAATGAAATCAATACAATTCAGCTGAATAGCTTAAGCTCATCAAAAATTACCCTTTGTGATATGTGCGTATCAACAAAAATTAAGATCTTTTTTTCTTTGAAGAGATACTCATAAAAGCACTCTGAAATCCACTTTAAAACACAACATCGAAGGAAAACATAAAAGCCAAGTTGCACAGGCAGACTGACAGCTCAATTGTTTGCATTTCGCACATCTAGAATACAAAAGCCAGAGCCCAGAAAAGTAAAGTATTTGAAGAGAGACCGTCCAGTAAATGGTATTTGTATCTGTGTACGCACCCGTGAGAAAGAGCGATGCAAACCGAAGCTGGCTTTATATTCCACGGCGAGCTGAACTCGGAAAACGACTCGCCAGCTCAAGAACCAGTACATCCAAAAGAGGTTTCCACAGGAACTTTTCCACCCTAAAAACGGGCCTGAATCACCAACCGCTGGAATCCTTTTCCCAACGTACTCCAGCGTTCGTGATGCACCGTGAGTTTCACGCGAAAAGTCACAACAAACGTGCCTCAAGTGCTTTTTGATTTCAGTTCTTTACTCCACCACGTAGGCAGCACAGAACCCTGCCGAGTTCCCTTTCAAATCTCACACTGATACCGAGTCTGGCCGATTCGTCTGCAGAACACAATGCCCCGTGTACGTCACCCCGTACGGCACCACAAGCGAGAAGTCGAGACTTAAGAGAAATTTTTCAGGCCACATTTCGTTCTGAATTTCACACGAGACTTGATGGTTCTGTGGAAAATCTCGTGGTAGCCCAAGGACAGAAGGGCTACGTCTCGCTGCTCAGTGGAAACGCGCATTTTTTTAACAGACACGTCATTTTTTCAGGATGTTAGGAGCCTTTCGATGACAGTGGTTGACGAAAAAAACAAAGCTGTAAGTAGTACCACTAGAAAAAAAAAACATCTTTCCCTTTGATGCTCATAGGAAGAGTCTCCTGCTTAGTCTGAAAAGACTGAAGACTTCTGTCACTCTTGCTTTTCAGTGAAAGAACTAAACAAGCCCAGAAAAATGCTGGTTTCAAGGCACAGTAGCTTCTACGACTTCTTAATAACGCATAAGAGAGGGAAATCTCTTTTTCAGACCACCATTAGTGCAGCCATAGCATTGGTTCAAATGGATTTTCAAACGCTACCAGCCACGCAGACATTCAGATCCGACTGCTCAGTAATTCAGCAACTCGCACACAGTCACCCTCACATGTAAACCAAACCAAAAAAAAATACGCAATCCTCCTCTGGCAACCCAAAAGAGACAACCAGTGCAACATTTCTTAGTTTCCACCTTCCAAAAGCTTTCCAAACTCAGGAAAATCTGTGTTACTTAAGATCTTTAACTGCATTTACTCTTCCTTGCTCAGTATTTTTGAGGGCAAACTCAAAAACCAGCAGCAAGATTCCCCTTCCCACCCCTCTGAGGATGCGTCACGCGTAGCCCACTCCCCCGGTAAGAGCGGGGATGGTGTTTGTGACTCTTCCCAAGTTATTCCCGCGGAGACACTCCTGCTCCTGAGCACGGGAGTCTCGTTCCTGCTGAGCTCAAGCGCTTGGAAAGGAGCAGCTGCTCCGCGCATCTCGACAAGTCCCAACCAATTTCAACACTTTGCTGACGGTTTTGGAGAACGCTACTGGTATCGGTCGAGGCCTGGATGTGTTTTTTTCTTTCAAGACACACATTTCAGAAGGCACATGGTTTCGCTTCAAGGCATATTTAAAGCTCGAGAAATATTTTAACTCTCATCCAGATAAAAGACACACACAGGTGTTACAACCGACAGCAGAAACCTATTCGTTTTGGTAGGAGAATTGATTTAAATCTTACGATCTCAGTGCGGGGAACCTTGTCCTTTTCTCTCCACCCCAGATGACCACACAGCAAACAACGGTCAAAACAATTCTTCAGGTACAATCAAACTAGAGAGCACATCATTTTCCTTTGAGGAAAGAAAAGAAATGCTGTCCCATTAACCTACTTACATGCCCAGCAGCAATTTGACTCAAGTCCCATCAGCAACAACGTGCCATCACCTACTAGGAAAAGAGAGAGCGCCTGCCGGGACATTTTCCAAACATATACAATAAAACATAAGAATATCATGTACTAAAAGATTTCACGAGCCTAAAAACTTATTTTGGTCTCCTCCCTTTGATTCTTTTTTAAGAATCCACTCTATTTTCTTCTTCCAGCTGCTCCACATCATCATTTCCTATTCGGGAGGCAAAACTGTTCGGAAAGGAAAGCTGTACATAGGGGAACTTCTTGGAATCACCACCAAGTGTAAAACACAGCACCGGAAGTCACATCAACTATGTTCCCTTAAAAGAAACCCCCAACAACAACAAAAACACCCCAAAACCAACAGAAAAATCAGTCAACCTGGCTCCTCCTGGCACGATTCCTCCACCCACATCTTCATGCCCTGTAACGAGCATCATTTTTCTCTTCTCCATTCATGCCAGCAAAGCCTTTGCAATTGCTAGTCGACATATTCAAATCACAGATAAAGTTTGCTACTAAAGAAATGCCTGTAGAACAGTGATACTACCCATCTATAATTCCCCAGAGTAAAAATTCCAGCAACTCTAATCACATTAGCGGATTTACACACAACTAAACTTGACAGTTGACTAGCCCAGAAATTGCTGGATTAGGGAGAAAAAGAAAATATAGGTTACCTCTGACTTCTAAAGGGAGATCTTCACCATTCACTCTTACTACGAAACAAAAATGGAGCTCGACACATCCCAACATTTGCTAACGACACGGAAAAGCCTTTCAGCCCCAAGATGACGGACAAAACCAACGCACGCAGATGAAAATCCCTCTACGTGCCAACATCTAAAAGGGAAGTGATTTGTTCTAAGTCTCCTATTGCTCTCTCAGCGACTTCTTACCATACATAGATAAAAACACAAACTGTGTTCCAAAATCAGTACTGCATGTTAAAAGACACATACATCTAAACGACTAACCTTCTCCCACAGACTTCTGCCAGAGAACATACACAATCAGGTCGTCAGATACGAGGAGAAAATAAGCTTTTCTGAAAGCACGTTTTTGGGAGAAAGGGTTTCCCCAACACATTTCACCACAAAAATCTTCCGAAGCTGGTAGAGTGACATGTCTGCGTTGTAACATGATTAGCTTTTGTCATTAAATAAATTAAACCTATTTCTACTTGAAAGAATGCTAAGATGTGCCAAGGCTGAGGAATGTCAACAGGGGAGATGGCAGAGAGGTCTAAAAGCACTTAATTTTTTGGCAAAACTCTGACACACCCGTGCCCGCTCCTCTCTCGCACAGGAGCCACTGCCACGGAGGAGCAGGGGAAGTCTCACCGTTTTCAAAGCTTCTCTCCTGCCAGGTACCCTCCCCAGAAGTACCATCACCACGGCTTCAGGCACTCCTACATGAAACAATTCCCAGAAGAAGCTGTCGCTTCTTCCCCTTCGTCCGGACAGGATTTCAGAAAGCTCACTCCTCACCTCCAAAAAACCAGAGCAAGAAGCATCTCGGATCTCAATGCAGTTCCTCCCTTCCTTCCCACCTCTTGCCACTCCTTCCCTTTCACGACCATAACGCACCCAACGCCGTCCCTCGCGAGCGGCTGCCGACAGCACCTGGAAGAGGACTTCCAACCCTGCTCCCGTTTCAGCTCCAGTTCAATGTCAAAGCCACCCTGGAGCCGGAGCCGACCCGCCCGAGGCACAGGGAGGCACGGCGCTTTGAGCAACAGCCGCGATCGCACCCTTCGAGCTGACTTTTGTGCCCAAGCAGTTGCTTAATCCCTCGGTCCTCATCTTCAAAGTCACCAACAGACAAACCCTGGAGAGAAGCTGCATCACGTACTCTGGAAAAAAAGCCACTCGGAAGGCAGCAGCGAGGGAGGACAGTGTTGGCTCCCAACTCCCAGAGGAGTCACCCAGAGACCCTGCTCCACCAAAACGCTCTCCCCAGAGAAATCCTTGGGCACTTTCCACTCTTTGCTCACTAAGAGAAACCTCATGCATTCAAATCTTTCTCAACAGTCTTAATTTAACTAGAAGATCACCAGCGCCGGCCTATGCCAAGGACACAACCTGGCCCGCATCCGAACACCGGGTAAGCGCGGCTGGAAACTCACCCCAACTTCACACGCAGCCTCTCACACTCCTGAACGCGACCCCGTATTTCTTGCCATTCTCCTGGGTTTTTGGGGAGCTGCCTGCACCCAGAAGATGCCACTCAACCGAGCAGGAACAAACACACCCCTTTCTGAAAGGGACTACGGCAGTTACCTGAAGCAACTCAGAAAAACTCAAGCAGGCACTCGGTTACGGAGGCAGCATTAGCGAAACACACGTTTCCACGCGTAGCAATGACACACTTCACGCTAAAAATCCCCCAATGCTGAGCCTTCCTCTCCCCTTCTCCAAAACGGAATTAAAGCAGGGGGAAGAAAAGGAAAATTTTAAATGACTGTTCATTAAAACCCACCTGCCACGACCGCCCCGCTGCAACAACCGGAAAAATACCCGTGCCCAGAGATACCCGATCCCACGCGGGAACAGCCACGGTGATGTATTAAGGTCAAGTTTACTGATGCCTGCACAAAGACCAACAACAACCAGGAAGCTGAACTCCCTCCAAATGCAAGGAAGTTTGGAAAAGAAAACAAAAACCTACTGACACCAGCCCAGAGCCCAAGATGGCTCGAATTTGGCTCCAAAGTACGGCGTTAAATTAACCCTGAAGAGCCAGCAGACGCGCAACGTTACCCAAGTTCACCCAAAATCAATCTATTTGTCCTTTACAGCCCAATGTCTGGGCTGGGGCCACGAAGAAAACGGTGACCTAATTATATCGATCCACAAAATTCATTCCCAGCATGGGGACTTTTTGAAGAGCAGCTTAATACAACAGGTACACAAAATACTTTTCTGTGAGAGCGTGAGGGAGAGTAAAGAAGCACAGAGTAGTTTCACACACGTGGAACGCGAGTGAAGAGCACAGAGGGGTGCAGTAAGCTTTTAGCCCGCAGCGCGCCTTCGTTATTTTACATTTTTATGGAAGAATTCTCACTATAGAACAATCGACTTCATCTGGGACTTATGCCTGAGAGACAGTGTGAAAGCTCAAAGCAAAGGTGGGCAGAGCAGGCTTTATTTTGGATAATATCCTTTCACGTGTCGCTTCACAGTGACAGAGTTACATCCCCCCCTTGTCTGTCGCCCCCCAAAAAAGGGTCAGAATCAAACTGGAGGATTTGTCCATACTGACAGCTTTGGAGCACAATTTCTGCCTGAAATCAGGTTTGACTGAATGCTCACCACTACCAGAGCCACAAAATTATTCCAACTTACTTTTACACGGAAAATTTAACTTCTTGAAACCACTGTGTGAAGGACATTTTTCAAAGCTCTGTCTTGTCTTACAGTAGCTCCGGTGACTTCCTATTCAGAACGTAACAGAACAAAACTCCCATCAAAATATTTCTGTTCTTCATGTCCATCACTCTCCCGCTTCACTTTCCTTCCAGAAATATTCTTTTTTAACATCCCTTCCTCCCTCTGTATTTTTCTTTTCCCTCGCTAATGCCTTTCTATGAATGCAAATGCTCCTTTTCCCTTCAGTTCTCCTGCCCAGTTCTTCCTTTTTTTTCAATTATACAGATAACCGCTTCATTTCATGACGTACTAAGTACTAAAACCACACGCCTTTCCAAAGACACAAAGTTCACCGCGTGGAAACTGCTCCGGTTTAAAAAGCCCACGTCGGAGCCTCAACCTACCTTTTAACATCTAATAACCCTTCACATCAACAAATAAACCCTTGCACCGCTGGGAGAAGGAGACCTTGGAGCACTCTGTTCACTCTAAGCCGCCAGAAGAAACCTGTAACTATATTTTATCTGCTGTAGGGTGACGCTGTCTCAACAGCGGTATCAAAACAGAAAGGAAAAAAAAAAATACACACCAACACCAAACAGAGCTAAAAATAAGGCTGAACTTAGATGACCCTCTGCACTCCAGTAAATCGCAGATGAACTATGCTCCCCGAGCCTCACTTTTGCAGCAGTGCTCAGCAAAGCTAACAGCTTTTGTTTACTACCTGGAAGCACGCACAAGTTTCCACGGAAGGAAAAACCAGCCCGGACACCAGAAGGCAGCTCACCCGAAAGGTATCGCGACGGCAGCACTTGTCTACGTTACAAGGACTGACGAGTAGTTTAAAAGTTAAGGAGCGGTACTGGTCAAGCACAGTGTTTTCCAAAGAGGCACGGCTACAAATAAAAAGTAAAAAATGAGACTGCATCATTTTTACCTCCCCATTTTTATACTCGTTGTACCTACCTACCTACACCTACCCACCTACGTTGTACCTAACTTCTCCTCCCCTACACTTCTTGTTCTGCACATCCAGTTGGATCCCCGTGATGGGTCACACTGTTACCCCATCTCCAGCTCCTTCGGGGTCTTGCCCATCCCTTCCCAGGCGTTTTAATTTTAGGCTGCGCTCAAAGCTAAGCCCAAGCTTCACTCCTCACCGCGCAAAACGCGCTTTGTGACAACACTCACCAAAAGCAACAGCGACTTGGCTACCACTGCACGGCTGCTCTTGCAAACCACCACCAAGCTCGCTCTCGACGGCGTCGGAGAAGTACTCAAGTCCCTCCACGGTGCTTTTAATGACTACTTGAAAAACAAAGCACTTTGGGAAGCCCAGCACCTTCCTGATCCCAGAGTCGGGCGAACTTCAGCCCTTCAACTGTCAAGGCATCCAAGCGTCACATTCCCCATTAAGAAAAAAAAAACCTTTTCCAGACAAACCAGTGCTTTGCTGGAAAGATCAACAGTGCACACACGCTGGCCGGCGTTCCCACTGTGACACTTGGCACATCACTCAAAACGGAGCAAAATTCCCCCTCGGCACCACCCTGCTGGCTCTGTAATGACAGCACCTTCCCACTTTTTTTTTTATTTTCTCCCCCCTAAATAAAGCACGCACGGGAATGAAGGCAGCCAAAAACACCCAGCGGAGAGTACATCCCTCTTGAAACCTTCGCGGAGTTTTCACTTGACCCAAACAAATCTGTAACTTCAACCGCCTCGTTATTTAAGCAACGCATTTTGTTGTCATGGCACGGCTGATTCTTTGCCGGAAGCTCCCGAAAACAATGGACCTAAACCGATTTATAAAAGGGCTCGGTTTTCCCACCTCAAAAATGAAAGTGAGAGCAAGAAAGCGCTCAGGCATTTCTCGAAGAGCACAGACATCCCCGCACAGCACCACGCACCAAAAAAAAAGAAAACAACAACAAACCGCCCAGCACTTCCACGTTCAAACCTAAGTCAGCGCCGCCGATAAAAGAGCAAAACACGCTCTGACCCATCCCCTGCCCGGCACGCCGGGGGAACACAGCGAGGCGATATTTCACCGAGTATGTTTTTTCACTTCATGCTCCCCCAGAAAAGAAACCCCAAAACTTTGGGGGCGAGGGTCAACGGGGAGCGAAAAGCTGCTGTCCAACGCTGGAAACCAAACCTCCCGCCGGCGGGCAGGCTGGCCACCCCACTTTCCTGCTGATCCCTGCAGTATTTACCTCCTGATTCGGGGCCTAGTCGCAGCAGAGAAGAACTGAAGACCTTTAAAAACCGCTCGCAGCAACCACCAGTCTCTCTTTGTAGCCACGGCTGTTTCGGCGGCGGGATTTTTTTTTTTTTAATTTTTTTTTTTTTTTTTTAAATTTGGAGTGGGAGCTTTCTCCTCCCCACCACGCGTGGCCTTGCCCAGAGAGCCGCTCGGCGCAACATCCCACCTGAGATTTATTGCCACCAGCCAAGTCAGAATATTTTTTAAAAAAAAAAATAACAAATAATACATCAAATAAAATAAATAAAGCACGTGAAAATCGGCCCCAGCTGGGAAAAAAAATGGGTTTAAATTCCCCTGGAAAAAAAAAAAAAACCAACAACAACAAAACCAAAGCACTTACCTGAGAAGCGTTGGCAAAACTGAGGAGTAATTTATAATTAAAAGTTTACCCTTGGGGGTCACTGCTACTCCAGGGAGGGGGAGGGAAGGGAAAGGGGTTGGGGGACCCTCTGCCTTCCCTGGGGGAAGGGGGTGAACCCCCAAACCAGCCCATCAGCAGGAAAGGGGGGGGTGAGGCACCCCCTTTCCCCACACCACCCCAACAGGTGCAGCCCCCCCTTTGCACAGGCTGGGGGGGGAGCACACACACACACAAAAAGGAGGCGCCCCCCTCCCCACTCCCCGGGGGCGCCCCTTCCCCCCCCCAGGCCTGAGGGGCCCCCGCGGCCGCTCACACACCAACACCCGCCCCCCCCACCCCGGGGCCCACTCGCTGAGGGAAGGGGGTGTCGCCCCCCCCCCAACCCCGCAACCCCCCGGGGCAAAGGATACTGTTGGGGCGGCTGGGGCGGCAAGGCCCTGATGTTGGGGTGAGGCGCCGGCGCCGGGTGAGGGGGAGCCGGGGGGGGGAGGCGGCCCCGCCGCCGCTGCCGCCGCCGCCCCGCTCCCGGGGCCGGTCCCCGCCGCCGCCGCCGCGCCGGGTTTCAAAGCCGCCTTCTGCGGTAAACTCATCGCCAAGCGGAGCCACCACCCCCCGGCGGGGAGCGGGGCCGGGGCCGAGCCGGGGAGCGGGCCGAGGGCCGGTGCGGCGGCCGGGGCAGCGCGGCGGGCCGGCACCGGCGCCGGTCTCCGTGACAACGCGCCTCCCGGAGGGCTCGGCGCGGGGAGGGGACGGGAGAGGGGCCGGCGGGGAGGGGAGGGGGGGAGGAGGCTCAGGCCGCGCTGCTCATGAGCCGCCGGCGGCGGGGGGTCTCGGTCCCCCTCCCCGGGGGCAGCGGAGCCCTTCGCGGTGGCGGCTCTCGGGCGATGCCGGCGGATTTTCCTCACTGAAGTAGCGGAGCATCAAACATGGCGCTGCGGCCGCCTCCAGCAGTCCGGCAGAACGGACGCTCGGGCGCCTTCGGGCCGCTCCGGAGCCGCTCGGCCCACCGGCGTTCGGCAACCTTCGGCTCTTTCCGGAGTCGCTCGCTCGCGAGCGGCGTTCGGGAAAACTCGGCTTCTTCCGGAGACCTTCGCGGGCGCACGCGTCCTCCTCCCTGTGCTCCGCCCCTCCCTCTCCCTCCCCGCTCAGCCCGGCACCTCCCGTGACCTCCGCGCTCGGGAAAGTTCGGCTGTTTCCGGAGACCGAGGGCGTGAGGGAGTTCGGGAAGCTTCGGAAAGGCTCGGAGGAGAGATTCCCGCCCAGGCGGGAGCCCGCTCGGTGCTCTTCGGAAACTCTCGGGAGCGGCGAGGCCGCAGCTTCGGGCGCTTTCGGCTTGGCCCGGAGACATTTCGGCAACGCTCGGCTGCGAGGCGTCGCCGGGCGCCTGTAGCACCCGCCTCACTGCGGGCCCTGGGCCACAGAGGCCTTTCTCCCACCCAGAAACTCACCCCCGGCCCCGCTGCCGGCCCTGAAGCCCCCAGCCTCGCCCCACACTCCTGGGGAAGGGGCAGCACCACAGCCCCTCGCAAGGCGGGCCCTGAGGGTGACATGGCGGCTGCGAGAGGCTGAGCAAGCCCCTGAGGGACCCCCACTTCTGGCGTGGGGAGGGCCCTCTGGGCCTGCCCGGGGGACAGCAGGCGTCTTCCCCACGCCCCCCGCCGCTGCCTTTGCCCCCCAAGGGTCACCACACGGCTGCCAGCTTCGCCATTTCCCAGCTGGGCTGCAGCACCCTCCTCACGACCGCCGCCGGGCTGAGCTTGGCAGGGCAGGAGGCGGTTTGTGCCGGCTCGGGTAGATAAAAAGGACCTCAGAGCGTATTCGAGCAGCCGCTGGGTTGTCCCGACTTGTCCTGCCCCGCCGCCGGCTCCCGAGGGCTCATTCCAGCCCGCCGGCACCCACCGACGTTGCTGCCGTGCCGCACGTCCCAGGGAAGCGCTCCCAGCGCCTTCGCCGCGCGGCGTTGCCACCCCCGTCCCTCAGTGTCACCCGCCCCGCGGTGCCCGAAGCCGCTTTCGGAAAGCCTCCCGTGGTTTAGCTGCGTCCCATCTGATTCTCTTCTGGGCGGCTGCAAGTTTAGGAGGAAGATAATACTTGAAAGCAATCGCAAATAAACGCTTGAAAGTGAAAAGCTGCTTTTATTAAAGCAAACGGCTCCCTTGGTGGTGCATCGCGGGCGCTCGGTGAGTAACGGGTGTCGTAACTGAAATTTGACAAAGACAGGGGTCTCGCGTGCTAAAGAAAACCTACCCCATGAGTTACATCCATCCACGTCTCCACAACGGCCCCGTTTGTCAGCAGAAAAGTAATTTTGAGTTTTAAAATATGACCCTGAAGAGGGAGAATCTGGACTCGGTGTCTTTCGCTAGAGCGCAACTCAGCACGGCGGCTAGAAAATTGGTAGGAGGGTCCTGAGTCTGTTTTCCCTTTTGAGTCAGACTCTGAATTATTAAACAGTTCGGTTTGCACAGGTCGGGTTTTGGACGTGATGCCCTCCTCTGCCGACACACGAGGACTGTACCTGGAGCTCACCCGCCTCGGAGGTGTGATCTCAGAAGAAAAGCTCCCTCGAGCTGCCACGCCAGTTAAGCCAGCACGCTGACCTCCGGTAAGAGAAGCTGTGTGACCGGAATAGTTTCTTTCTTACTAAGGTGCTGCCTGCGGGGTACGGCCACCCTGAACAAGCGCCCTGCCGTGTGCCAGAAGTTATTAGTGGGGCCGGTGGCAGAGGGAAGATGACTAGCACGCTGTTTAGTTTCCCTTTTCTGTGCTTTTCATTCTGCACTGGTGTAAGGGAAGTGCCTGGGTTGAGGTGAGTTCCCATCTACCTCAAAGTGCTTGAAATGGAAAATGATGAGATTTTTTTGAGGGCAAAAAACCTGACCAAGCCTTGCCGGCATGTAGAGAAGCCCCAAATGGGGACTGTTTCCATCAGCAGCCAGGAACAAATATTTAGAGGGGGCTCTGGCTATTTTTTTTCTGAGCTAGTTTTCCTCTAGAGCCTGTCGCCTGCCAGATCAACTGCTGATTGCCCGCCAGAAAAGCGAAAGGCTGAAGAGAGAAATGAGAATGACCTTAAAGGCCAAGTACTTCCCCACTCCCCAAAACCGGGAGAACAAAGGAGGAACTTTTATCATAGCAAAAGGTTTGCCCAAGGACTGACAGATCTCCAGGCATTCTGGAGAGCTGCTGCGCTCGCAGCACATCTCTCCTGTCTGCAGCCTGCTGAGAAGATGGATCCCCCTCCGCAGCTCTGAAACGATTTGCCGTAAGAATTTTGAGGGTGCAAGTAAAGCTGTGTGGTCTGGGGGTGGTCGGCGCCCGGCACCATTCCGTCGGCCAACTCCCAGGCACGGCAGTTTTCCTGGTGCACCCCCTTCGTGCGGAAGGAAATTCATACCAAGAGCAAATTGACATCCACAGCTCCCTCTGTTCTACAGAAATAGCTGCCTGTAAACACAGCTGCGAAAGAGCCTCCCAGCTCCAGTATCTCTAGATATATCACTTCTTTTTTGCCCGTTTAGAAAGGAAAAAACCAGCATTTTTACCATATTGTCTGCTGAAGGTCCCGAAGCGTGCTAGCCATACAAAGGAGCCAGGCTCTCAGCTCTGCCTTAAAGCTCCTCCAGAGTTTGTGTCTCCCTCCAGACATCTTTCTATATTATGTTGGTTTTTTTCCTTCCTAAGAGGAAAAAGCAGGCAGGTCCTCTATGCTACCCCGCTTAGGACGATTCGGCCAGCAAAACCTGCAGATTTGGCAAGCCTGAGCAAGTGCCAGCTGAATTTGTACTCTTCCGACCGCCTCTGGTTCAGCTCCATTTCATTTTTCGTCCTATTTTTCCTGCTAGCTTTATTAGCACCTGGGAACTGAGGTGTCACTGCGGGCCGGTTGAGGTTGCTCTCATTTTGGAGCATCACCAACCCTTTTTCCAGTCCTGCCGGTCCCTCACGTACCTGGTGCAGCAGAGATGCTCATAAGCATGCGACAGTGTAGCAGGAGCACCAGAGTTGTTGATGAACTCGGGAAAAGAGAGTAAAGGATTAGGGCATCACTGAAAAAGTCTGTTTTCCTGCAGGAATTGTTGGAGGAAGCTTTTGGCCCATTCACTGCTCTAGAATCTGGCAGTCCCAGCAACCCTAGCCCTGTCGTGACGTGTTGGGGTTTAGATCCTGCTCGGAGGGATCAAACTGGGAAGGAGAAGAGCAGTTCAGATGGTCGGGTTCAGCTTCTTACAAACTCAAAAGCTGTCTCAGCCCCACCAAACCTGCTAACAACCATTTCCAGTTGTTTTGGAGGCTCCAGCACGCTCCAGGCGCCCGCTTTTCCCCAGTACAGCACAGCAGTGCCTCCCTCTTAGGCTTCTCCTGCTTTTCCCTCTACTGATCCCCTTCCAACACCCTCCAGGCAAAAAAAAAACAAACAACAAGAACCAAAACCCCACAAAACTCAAACCATAGGAAAAAAACAAAACCCAAACCAATCAACCCAGCCCTGCGTGGAGCTTTCCCCGTTCCTCCTCCCTGGGCTGAGCCGGCTCAGCCTTCAGCAAACGTCTCTGCCCTCCAGGCCACGGCTGAGCACAAAATAAAGCAAATACCACCCAGGATCAGGCAAGCCCACTCCAGGCACTGGCACGCAAGTGGGATGATTCACCTCCCGCCCGCTCTGCTTGCACCCGGCAGGCTCCCAGCCAGGCAAACATCCACCACCAACTCCCAGCCCAGCACGGGGAGCCTTGACTGTGATGTCCCCCTGCCACAACGCTCACCCTTAAACTCCTTCACACGCTGGGGGTGTCCCCTGCACCCTGGCTGAGACACCCTCACTGTGAGTGAACCCCCAGAGAGCCAAAACATTTCCCTTTCAGATGATTAAACCACCTCTAAGATCATCCTACCTCTCCACGGATGGGCTGTGCTCCCCTCCCTGCTTCTCGCAGCTGGGAAAACACCCTTTTACCCCAGCCCCGCTCTCCCCATTTAATTCCTCTTCGCCTCACACCCACGCTGCTCCTCTCTTTTTGCAGGAATGCAGGCACTTCGCCCCATTTTAAACACACGGGGCAAGATCCAGGCCAAAAATATCACACTGGTAGCGTCGCTAACTCCTGCCAGACCTGGAGCGGAGAGCGAAGGCAGCGATTTTCTCGGCTCCACCGCCCTCTGCGGGTTTGCGCCACCATTTCCAGCCAGATCCCGGGAAAACAACGACTGCGGCCCCTCTCCCAGCTCTACAGAAAACCAAAGGCCTCACACCAAGTCACGCGAGCAGAAAGTGCTCTCGTTGCCTTTTGATTCAATCTGGGAGAGAAAACACAATAAAACCAGTAAGAGGAAAATTGTACCATCTTATTTCTGCAACACTCGCCTCCCCAGCGCGCTGCTGGCTCCATCCTGCCCATCCCAGCAGCAAACCGTATTTCCAAAAGCTTGCTGTCAATTGAGGAAAACGCAGGGGGCTACACCCCAAATCCAGCCCTCAGTAATGAGCTGGGGCTAAACAGCAACCAAGCACCCAGAACTTTGGTTGGCTGACGACCAGCAGCCCTCTCAGGTCCTGTGGCGAGGCTCAGTGGGGAGCCTGCGGTTCAGGTCTTGCCTTGCATTTTTTGGGCAAGCCTGAGGAAGCCACGGAGCACCCGCTTGGGAGCAAACGTTGGCCCACATGACAGAGCTGGCAGCACGGAGCCAGCGTCATTGAGCTATAAATAAGGCAATTTTGGAGAGCAACCTGTGCGGGACCCACGCCACTGGATCCAAGCGCAGCCCGGCCGGCCAAAAACTCACTCGGGAGGAAGCAAAAGCATCCGGGAAAGACCTCCCTGCCGGGGAGATGTGTGGGGCCATGCCATAGAGGTGGAAAGCAAACAACCACCCGCAGCGAGAGTGAGGCTTTTGGACACGAAAGCCGGGATTTAGCCTCTGAGAGAGGCAGCAGATGCCAAGCACAGGCTGGGAAAAGCCTCCTCAGCTCAGTTTTGTCAGCACAGGATGGTCTCCTCAGTGTGGACACGGAGAAGAATGCAGATAAAGGAATGCAAGGCTCCCTGCTATCAGAAAGAATAAGTCATGAGCAGTTCTAGACGCAGTAAAAAGTATTTATTTCAATTATGATAAGCCCCGTGTGTAGGGTGAAAAAATAGTTACAAAAAAAAAAATCCCCCCCCTCCCTCCTTTTATATATAAATATTAAAAATCCCTCTATGTCTTTGCTTTCTGTCTAGAGCAAGAAGGTGCCCCATGAGACAACACGCAGCAGCTGAGCTACCATCAGTGGTTTCCTCTCAAAACTGCAAAAGGAGAATTAAAACAAAACAAATCACAGAAACCTTAAGAAAGCCCTTCGTCCCCATCCCAACCAGAACTCCCACTGGTGCCAAACTGGCTGTGGAGGGAGGGAAGTCTGGGGCCACGCGGTGATTTTGGGGCTTGCAGTTTCCCGGGCGTAGAGGCACGGTGGCGAGCGAAGCAGCGGCAGGAACCGCCTGCGCTTGTCTGGGGAAGTTTTTTAGGCCGGGAAATCAAGGCTAACCTCACGTCGGAGGGTACAAGGAGAGAGAACCGGGTGCTTCACCCACACCGTCACCACCTTGGTTATATCTTTGGCACATCAAATTTCGCTAATCCCGGGAGCCACAGCATCCAGGCAGAGCCTCCAGCCCTGTCCCCAGGCCTTGCTGTCCCAAATTTCCCCATCAGCATCCTCTGAGGACAGTCCCTCCTGGGGAAACCCGGGATCTGAGGAGAGCAGCCCCCATTGGCTTCCCCAGCTGAGGGACCGTCACCACAGGGTGCTGCACCTACAGCTGCACTCAGTTAAAAAAAATTAATAAATATACTAATTCTTTTACAAAAAAAAAAAAAGGCTTTTAAATGCATCTTCCCTGAAATTTTCCAGTGTATTCCACAATGCATGAAGAAAAAAAAAATATATATTCCCCCCCCCACTCCCTCCGCCGCAAAAAAAAAATATATCTTAAAAATAATTTTCCATCCTCGTGTGCGCATCTTTGGAGAGAGGAAGGTACGTCGGGTGGGTTTAGACACGCAGCCAAACCTGCCGGTGTCGTGGCGTTCCCTTTATCACCTCTGAAAAAGAGGCATTTTGCCAGGGCAGTGGGTCAGGCTGCGAGGCTGTGTGTGTAAATATGGGGTAGTGCCCTTGGACGCACATGACCCTGGTCACGGGGGGAAAGAAGATACCCCCAAATCAAAGTCATTTCACAAACGAGCAAGGGGAGGAGGAGTTTTCACAGTGGATCGAACCTCGGACGATACCAGGGCATCTCTCCAGCTGAGAGCTGGGCAGTTCGTTGCACGGAGAAGTGGTTTGAGCCTCTCAAAAAGCGATCAGGGAAATTCAGCCGTCGGCAGAGGACGAAGCAACCGACAAGCTGGTTCCCTCGGGTGCCTGCTCATCACCAGACTTCGCATTTCTTCGGGGGGTTCATGGGGGAGCCGAGGGGGCAGCTGAAATGCTCCGCGAACTCCCAGGAGTTGGAGACGGTGCCGATGACACGGAAGCGCGAGGGGCTGTGGGGGTCGGTGATGAGCCCCTCGTGCGAGCTCTCCGGCGTGCGAACCGAACACCACACCTGCAAACGGAGGGTGAGAAACGTGTGTGCTGGTATCCACAACCACAGGGTCCCATGCGGTGCCAAACCAGATGTCCCTGCTTGCGTGAAGGGCACCGGCACAGCTCGAGCTCCAGCTTGTCTCACTATTTAACCAGCACCATGCCGAGCTTGTTCTCCGACCACCCCTCAGCATCTCTGGAGACCTCAGTTTGCCATCACACCCTCCCAACACCACCTGGGCGTGCCTCCACACCCCAGAAACCTGCACATCCACCCTCCCTGTCCACCGTCAAGTGACCTACCTGGGCGAAGCCAACAAAGAAGAGCTGGTGGTTGGTGAGGCCGAGGGTTGGCAGGGTTTCCTCTTCCCCATTCTTCCTCAGCCAGTTTTGATACGCCTGGACACCAGGGAGCACAGCAGGCTCAGGAGACAGCACCGATCCCACCACACCCCTCACCTCATCTCCCCAGCCCTGTGGCCCTACCCGGTAGGCAGCCTTGAGGCCGCCGTTGTCAGCAATGTTCTCCCCAAGGGTGTGCTTGCCATTGACGGCCTCTCCATTGACTGTGTAGTTGCCGTACTGCTCCACCATGCACTCTGTCTGCCGCTTGAAGGCCTCTACCGAGGAGTTCTTCCACCAGGGACGCAGGTTGCCGTCCTTGTCGTATTCCCGGCCTGTCAAAAACACAGCGGGTCCTTCATCACCCACCCAGCCAACCCACCCACCCCTCCAGCAGGCCACCCACTTGGCTCTGGCCATACCTTGGTCATCAAAGGCGTGCGTCAACTCATGGCCCACCACCACACCGATCCCGCCAAAATTCAGCGCCCTGCAAGAGGGCAATGTTGAAAGTTAGCGAGCAGCTGCTGCTCCCTCACAGCCATGAAACACAGCCTCAAATTTTGGGATGAGAGGAAATTTGGGCAGCCTGCCCTCTCTGTTTTCCCTAGGTTCTTACTTGGGAGACGCACGGGTGTAAAAAGGGGCCTGGAGGATGCCGGCAGGGAACACTATCTCATTCTTGGTGGGAGAATAGTACGCATTGACCGTTGGAGGTGTCATGCTCCACCTGCAAGGACACAGACACGGTCAATGTGGCAGCACACACCCATCGCCCACATTTGCTCCGACAGCATCTGCTTATCATGGTGCAAAGCCAACTCCCCAAAACCACCATGGTCTGGTGGACACCAAATCCCAGTGCCCCAGATGCTGCAATATTCCCACTAAGCACAACGGGGAAGAGGAGCAGAGAACTTACTGGTCCCGGTTTGGTGGTTTCCGGAGCTGGTCAGCAGTGACCCTGGCTGAGAAGTTGTAGAACTGCATGACATTCTCGAAGTAGAGGTCAGACACGGCTTCATACTGCAAAAGAGCAAGGTTTGAGGAGCTTGCTGTGATCGCCTTGCCCTGCTCCTCCCTCCATCGTCATATTTGAGCCTCCAGAGCCAGCTGAGTTACAGTCGCTCATGTATTCTCCTCTCCAACATCTGCAGAGTCTCAGGAGGGAAAATGAATCACCATTACGGAAAACAGCTCCTCCTCTTCCCGGGCAGGCATCCCAAGAGCCCCAGCCACCCCAGAGCTGGCCTGCAGCTCTCTGGAAAGTCACCAAGGACCATCAGTGAGAACCTTCTGGAGGAAACCTGGGGTTCAAGGTTGCCCAGAGGCCACAGTGATGAGCAAGTGTCCTGTGCATGCTAGTGGAGGGGGTAATAGGAGGCCCAGGGGACATAACAAACCAACTCACGTCATTAAAGACTTTATCCAGCTCCTTGGGGTCCATGATGAACTTGGGGTAGCCAATCATGTTGTAGATGGCATCTGCCTGGGGGGGGTGACAAGGGCCAGAGTGCTTTTGGTGCCAGGGAAATAAGGCTTACCTGGCTCCACCACCCTCCACCATCACCTTCTCTTCCCTAGCACTGCTGCCAGCACCTCACCTTCTCTTTGGCCGATTTCCTTGTCTCCTCGTCCATCCACTGCAGGGTCTCCAGGCTTTCCTCGAAGGCTGTTTTAATCTCTGCGATCATTTCCTCTGCCTATTAAAAACAAGGTGACACAATGTCGGTCTGGAGAGCTGGCCGGCTTCCCACCCCGGAGAGTTCAAGGACCCTTCGCGCCGGTGAGGAGGAGGACACCAGGATGCCGACACTCAAAGTGGTGGAAACCCCAGTGAACGGAGACATGCAGCGGAGAATAAACGAGCAGAGAAACATCAGAAACCATCCACCATTGTGGTGGCTCACACGCTGCTCGCTTGGGGACGTACCACCTGCTTGCTGTCCTCGGCGAAGGTGGCCTTGACAAACATGGCCCCCAGGGCAAAGCCCAGGTTGTTGTCCGTGTCGCTGATGCAGAATTTCCAGCGTGGGAGGCAGGTCTGCATGGGACAAGATGCAGTCATCAGTGGTGGCACAACCGAAGTCCCTCACCCTCCCACTCCCCTGTGCCATATCCATCTCCCTGCACCAGAGCTGCCACCCCAAAACCTGCCCCACGTCTCTATTTTTTGACTGCAATGTGACAGGAACTTTGCTTAAAAACCTGTCACCATTTTAATAGTGATTTGGGGAGTCTGAGACTCAACCCTCACCTTCTTCGTCCCGTACATCACTTCCATGAACTTTTCCTCGGCGTCCTGGAAGCGCTGGTCAAGGAAGGGGCTGGTTTTCCGCACCAGGTTCCAGATCATGTAGTTGTTGAGAAGACTGTGGCGAGAGGCAGTGAGCGGGCAGCGGGACACGCCTGCCCACCCTCGTCACCCCTCTGCGTGGGCTGGGGGCTCTCACCATTTATCCGTGGCCAGGATGAGGTCAGAGACCTGCTCCAGGTACTCCTTGGCGTAGACCACAACAGGTTCTGACTCGTTGAGCTCCACGGGGTAGAAGACCGTGGAGAGGAAGGGCATCCAGTCCACGGCTGGCGCCAGCTCCTGCAAAAGCCATGCCACCGCTACGGACCCAAAGACCCTCGGAGGAGGGTGCCAACCCCTTCCCGAGGTGAAAGCTACTGCATCGGCCCCATGTTTTAGGGAGTCAGCTCATTTTGCAGACACTGGTTCCCATAACAGCATCATCCTCTGAAGGTCAGAGGAGAGTAAACAATTTCTTCCCACAGAGGAAAAGAAAGTGGGGCGGGTGTCAAAAATGTTGACACAACCCTTTGGAGACCCGGGGAGGTGACCAGGCTGACGTCTGCAGCTGGACTGTGGGCAGCAGTGCTGAGAGGGCGTTAGTGTTGTGGTGGGATGGCTGCTGGCCCCAGGGGTGGTCCAGAGGCTGGGACGAGAGGGTCAGAGTGGGATTTCCCCAAGGAGGACACGGGCCAAGGTATTGCACAAGAGTTTCCCAGGCCAGCGGCATCAGGCTTCCTTAGAAGAACTGCGTCACTTCCACCCATCCAACCTGCTTCCCAAACCACGGCAGAGCAGGGAGGCTCGTCGACTCTGTCCCTACCTTTAGGTCTCCAGCTGTCATTTTATGATAGATGACTTCCTCATCCCGGTGCTTCTCCTGCGGGATGGTGATGTTGGCCAATGCCGTCTCAAAATCCAAGATCTGTTGCATCTGCTGCCGCGTCGACTCCTCGTCGGTACCTCCCAGGAACATGCCCAGCTGCACCATGTAGTTCAGGTACCCAGCAAGCACCTACATGGTAGGACAGGGTGGGAAGAGATCAGCATGGTGGGTGCTACTCACCCTTGGCACCTCCCCAGCAAAGCCAGATCTCCCCTGACGACCTGACCTTCTCATTCTCCGTCTTGTTCAGGTAGTAATCCCGCGACGGCAGGCCTAACCCCGACTGATCCACTTGGATGACGTTGCTGTTGGAGTTTTTGGAGTCAGCGCTAACGTAGACGGAGAAGAAGGGCGAGGTGCGGTAATGCGCCGTCACCTCCTGCAGCGTCACGTTGAAATTGTCCCCAGCCCAGGGACCCGTGATGTTCCAGCCACCCAGCTGAGGAGAGACAGTGGCCAGCTTTTGGCACCTGAAGTCGCTTAAATATCCCCCCCAATACCCATCCTGGGGGGAAACCATCTTGCCATGGGGCTAAAAAATCCCAGGAGAGGCAAGATCTGTCTATAAATCCTACAAATCCTTGCCCCTCCCTGCCCATGTGCCCTGGGGGATGCTCTTCACTGGGAATCACCAGGATTGTGGTCTGGAAGATGCTCGGACTGCTCATAAACAAGTTTCCACCCCACCTCATTCTGCAGAGGGAAGGGGACAAACCTTTTGGATGAGCTCCATGAGCGGGGTGGCACGCAGCTCCTCGATCTTGCTCTCGTTCATGCAGGCTTGGTAATAACGCTGCGCCTTGCGCTCTGCCTCGCTTGACACGTTGGCCGTGGTGTTTTCTGTGGGAGGTATCCAGGGGGGACTCTCAGGGGTTCCCCAGGGACAGGCGTCCATTCCCCCCTTGGGGGCTGCTGATACTCACCAGAACCCCCACCCTTCCACCAGAGAAATATTCAGCCGCGTTTTGGGTAAAGTCAGGTTCCGAAAAGGCGCTGAGGATTGCCCCATTGATACCCTCTGTGCCTCTGAGAGCATCCCATGGCCCCCAGCCTTTCCTGGCCTCTCACCCCCATCTCCTCTCCCACCCGCAGCAACTGCTCCGGCTCTTCAGAGCAGAAAGATAAAGAAAGGAAAAACAAAAAGCATTTTTTCCAGCAGCTCTGATGTTCCCAGCATCATCCAGCCCCCCTGTGCTGCCCTTGCCCCCGTCCTGCTGCTCCCCAGCCCTGTATTATTTATTCCTGCAAGAATGAACAATAAACCCATTTTTCTCCTCTGTCTCCAAAACCATCCTTTTATTTCCTCCCCCCCTCTAAAACTCTGCTTCCCCAGAGGGTTTTTTTTTTTTAATTTTCCTCATGACACAGCTTGCACCTTTGGCTTCCCTAACTGTGTGGTTTTATTAAGTAAAGGTCCCTCGGCTCCAAGGAATTCAAGGAAATGCCGAGCGCAACCACATGGCTGGGGGCCCACTCCCTTCTCCTGGTCAAACCGGTGCCAGATTTCTGTGGGAAGAGCTGGGGACGAAGCCATTCCTGTGCCACCCCCCTTCTCCCAAAAGACAACACTCTTCCCAAACCTTCTCTTTTCAGATAATCAGCAGTGGAAAGTGCTGATAAGGAGCCAGCTGTTTGCTCAAAGCTTGAACAAACTGTCCCTGTCGGTTGCTTGGATAAGCTGCCCTGCTTCAGTGTTTGCACGCAGAGGCTGAGCCCGGGATCCTCCCTCTGCTGGGGGAGTTTTGGACCCCCAAAAAGTCCAGACTGGCAGCTAGCCACCCACCCCGCCCCCCCCCCCAAAAGAAGTGCTGCTCAAAGGCTGGAAGCTATAGCAGAAGGAAAAGCCCATGTCCTTGTGAGATGTTGGGATGCTACTGCCTCTGCATGCAGTTTGGGGTACAAATCTTGAATTTCAGAACTCCTGGGAACACCGCCAGGGGGTTTGCAAAGCTGAGGCCGAGACCCTCCCCCTCCAGGACACCAAAGAACTGCGACATCGCGGCCAAAAATCCCAAGGGCAGCCAGGATCTACTTCCCACTGTCCTCACAGCCCGTCAGAGATTGGTTTAACACTGGGGTTTAAGCCCAAACTTGCATCCCCACAGGCATATCTTTACCATTCCCCAGACCTCAGGGGGCTCCTCAGCACTGCGAGGGTCCCACCGCTCCCCCCGGACTCACCCAGCAGATGCTTCATGATGGCCTGGTTGTGCTCCCAGAGGTTGTTGAAGGTGCCCCAGCGCGAGTGGCCGTCAGGGAGGGGGTTAGCCTTGATCCAGCCCCCACAAGCGTAGCCAAAAAAGTCCTCACATGGATTCACCGCCCGGTCCAGCGAGCTGAGGATGGAGCTGGTGACGGAGATGCAGGCTTCCGACAGGCACACGGCGGGCGGCCCTGCGGGTGGGAAGGGATGGGCTCAGGTTCACCACAGCGCAATGAGCCACATAGAGAAGCATCCTGCCCAACAACGAAGGATGTGGGCAAATATCCCACCTGGTGCCTGAGCATCCCGCCCCGTGCCTTAACATCCCGCTCCACGGCAGGTAATATGGACCAGCATCCCATCCCATGCCCAAGCACCCTGCCCAGGGTGAGGGATTTGGGCAAGCACCTCATCCTGTGCCCAGATATCCCGCCCTCTGCCCGAGCATCCCAACCTGGTGTGAAGGACATGGGCAAGCACCTCATCCTGTACTCGAGCTCCAGGGTAATGGATGCAGAAGAGCATCCCCCACCTTGCATGTGAGCATCTCATCCCAGAGAAACCCCCAGAAACCCACCCTTCTCGAGGGGTTAGAATCCCCTCGAGGCGTGAACACTTACGGGCTCTGTACTGGAAGATGAGACCCAGAAGACACGCTGCCAGCACGGTTGCCAGCACCCCCACCAGCACCACCAGCTGCTTCTCGACCCGTGTCCGCTCAGCCCAGCACCCCGGGCTACTCCTCGAACCGCGGAAATTCACCTGCGGGAAAAGCAGCGCCGTTTCCCCACCGGCGACAAAACCCACCGACTCATCCCCCATTTTCCTTCCTAATGCCCACGGTGCAAAATTGGCTGCCGGCAAATTATCCGGCACGATTAGGGCTGGGAAAGGCAGCAGCTGCCTTCCAGAAACCGGCCAGGAAGGGCGGCACAATGGCAGGAAAGGGAGCGGGGTGAGCGTTTCGGCAGGCTCACCTGCTACCCCGTGCCACCCCGAACCCCTCCTCGAGCACGGCTCCAACCCCCCCGAGTGCCCCCGTCCCCACTGCCAGCACTGGGACAGGGCGGGGGCCGCGGCAACGGCGGGAAGTGCCGTAACAGGATACTCCCACTCAGCCGAAAAACATCCCCAGGAAACATCCCGATGCCACAGCGAGTGGAGATGGCCCCGCTGGGGAAAGTAAAAACACAGCAGAGCTCTGATTTTGGGGGGAGAAAACACCCTTCTAGGGTAGAAACCAGAGCCAGGAGTGGGGCCAGCACCAAGAGCATCACTCTGGCCCCAAACCTTCCTGGCACAGCTGGGTGCTGGCAGCCGTGGGTTGCTTTTCTCGCCACGCTGGGCCCTTTTTAAGCCACTTTCCCGCTGCTTGGGAAAGAATTAACCTAATCCCCTTTTGTGCGGAGACAAAGCTCCCACGGCCACGGTAATAACTCTCCCCGGCCACGCGGGGAAAAGGTTTGGTCGGTGGAAAAACTGCGTGTTGGAGAGTTGCAAAGAGTCGAACCAGGATCCGGGTGCCAGGAGGGGAGCAAAGTGCAGCGGCTGCCGGAGCCGACACAGTTCTGCCCACACCGGACTTTGCCCCGCAGAAAGGCTGGTCCCAGGCAGAAAACTCTCCCATAATTTCTCCTGCAACTCCCTTTGCTGCTTGCCAGGACCTAAAATCCCATTTTTTTCCCCTCCTACAACACACATGAAACCCTACCTGGAAGCCGTTGGGGTACCCATCGCCTTCGCTGATGGAGTCCAGGGGGTCTTCATCATCCAGCGTCGCCCGCTTGTAGGTTGACATCTGCGTGGGGAGATGGGCAGGTGGAGGTGCTCAGCGGTTCCGGGTGGAGGAAGAAGAGGAGGAAGGAGGGCGAGGAAGGCTTGCGCACCCTCTAAAGCTGCCTCTTCCTCCAAGGAGCTAAACCCCGAATGGCTCCGGGGTAGTAAAGCACTGAACAAACGCTGGAAGAAGGTTATGGAAAGCAACGAGGGCTGGAGCCAAAAGCTGAGCGAAGCCTGAACCCGCCTCGCTTTCCCCCGGGGCCGGGTTGTGCAACCTCCCCTTCAGCCTGGAATCAAGCCGGTTCCTCCTCCACCGGTTCCTGGTCCTGCAATGGAGTGAGGGACCCCCTCCCAGTGCCAGGGATCCCCGGTGTGCCGGGTAGACAGGCTGCTAGAGGAGAAAATGGCTTTTCACCCCGAAACTACTGGCTCGCTCGTGCTCCACGCCCTATCCGTGAACCGTGCGCACCCAGAAACACCTCTCGGAGCACCCGAAGGCGACAGCACCTTGGATTTCGGCTGCCCGGCGGGCTCTGTCCCGGCTCCTTGTGCCTCGGGCGTTATCTTGTGCTGGTGCCCAGCTCTTATCTCATCCCCCGGCAGAAAAACAAGGGGAAACCTCAGAGGTTGGCAGCCGGCCCTTATCGTGCCGCCGTTTCCTTCCCCCGTGGCACAGCCCTGCCACCCAGCCGGATTGTCTCCCGCCGAGGAAAACAACCCTCTGTCCCCTGGCAAGGTGGTGAGCACCCCAAAAACCCCTCTTGCCTCCCCGACCCGTGGCCTGAGGGGCACTGGTCACGGCCCTTCGCCCCCAATGAAACACAGGGTGGCGGCTTGCACCCACCCTGGCAACCTCATCCTGCCAGCATCGTCCCCAGAGGGACACAGAGGGCACAACCATGCCTCAGTTTCCCCTGGTGCATGCAACAAAAGCTGCCGTTCTCAGCCCTGGTTCTGAGAACAACCTCCTTCTCAAGCCTCCCCTCTCATGCTTAGTAACAAATTCCATCCTCTCCCCAGATCCTGAATCGCAGCCTGGGTTTAATTAGCCACAAAAACCCAGCTGGGGAAGAAAAAGGGTTAAAAGAAAAAGACAACTTCCCTCCTCAGCTGTGCAAAAACCTCTGTTTCCAGCCCCAAAATCTCCACCGGGTGCCCACCTCCAGCCTGCAAACCTCGAGGCAAAAAAGCTTTAACTGAGAGATTTTATCGCTGATGAAACCTGATGGGTTTTATACACTTTTTTTTTTTTTAACATCCCCTTTCACTTTCTCGCCTCGTTTTTGCACATGGCTGAAATTTCACAGCTCCCGGCACAAATCCCCACTCGAACACAGGGTGGGGGAGGTCCGTGAAGCCCCCGTGGCACCGAAACACCGAATTCCTGGAGTCTCAGCTTTCAGGCAAGGCTTTCACTCCATTTCCTCAGGAAATGAGGTGGGTTTTTTTCGGCGATCCCCGACCCCGCCTGCCTGCCCCTGCCTGAAACTGCAGGGAAAAGGGAAAAAAAAAAAAGAAAACAACAACAACAAACCCAACACAACACAACCACGTTTCGCTGGGGATGTGCCGGCTCAACCCTGTATTAGATGCCAGAGAATCCAAGCTGAGCTTGAACCCCCCCAAAAAACACCCCCGGGGAGCATCGGGATCAACCCCCAGCATCCTTAATTTGGGGGAAATTGGGTCTGGGAAGTATTTTTAGCACCCATACACCTCCTCCTCTTCACCCTCCCCGCACTCTGGGAGCATCGGAGTGAAGCAGCACCCATGGGTGCCCCCCCCCTCCTTGCCGCTCCCCAGCTTTACAAAGCAGGAACACCTCTTTTTTGTGGTCAAAACGGGTGGTTTTGTTTCTTTCCCCCCCCACAACCCTGCTGGTTTTTTAAATCACAATAGAGAACTCTCCTTTCCCCAGCTCCAAGAGTGTGGGGGGCACCCAACAGCGCAGGGGGAGCACCCACACTTTAACACGCTGCCTCCCCCCAGCCGAGAGGTTTCCACCCTCTCCACAAAACTCACCGCGTTGCCTGAAATCGCCCGTTTTCCCCCCAAATCGCCCTTTTCGCTTTATAAACAATAAACCCCACGTGCTTCCAGCCCCCCCCCCCCCCCCATCCCCAGGCATGTTCAGGGGGTGCAAGGCGGGCGCCCACCACCCCGTTCACCCACCGCCCTCCTGGGGAGCCCCTCACCCCGGCGTCGGGGCACCCCGAGCCGCCGGCGGCCGCTTTCAATTCCCGCTCGGGCGCCATTTCGGAGCAACCAGCGCCGCTATCGTGGGCGATGGCGTTGCTCTCGCCTCCCTCCTCAACCCCACAGCCCCCCCCCATTTCATCCCGAGCGCCCCAAAATCGCCCTCGCACCTCTAACCCTCCACCCAGCCAAGCGATGCCCGCCCCGGGCCCCCCAACACCCATGGGTGCTCCCTGCACCTCCACGGCCTGAAGTCGGTGCTCACCGAGGCTCAGCCTTTTAATTAGGATGCCCAGGGGTAATTAGCAACACCCCCCCTTCGTTAATTAGTGCTCTGGTGTTAATTAGGGGTGTCAGGAAAGGAGGGTGGGGTGGGCACCTGGTTTTGCAGTGAGCACTGGTTGCAGATTAAAAATAATTTTTTTAAAAGCTTAAAAATGAGCAGAAAAGGGTTAAAATTTACAAAATAAGTACAAGGAGGGAGGGGAGCAGCTCGTTGTGGTCTTATTTGCAAACAGCCCCCCCAAAAGTAGGTGTGGGGGTACCCCTGTACCCCTCTCCTCAGGGAGGGAAACCCGGTGCAAATTGCCCTGGTTTGGGGTCAAGGGCTGCGGGTGGGGGGAAAATTTGAGGGGGGTCACCTGCTTTGGGGTCTCATTGGCCACAGAGTAAACCTGGCTTGGGGGGGGGAGAGGTGGGAGGGCAGCACTCAGGGAGGCTAAGGGGTGCAATGGGGGTCCTTTGGGGGTGCAGTGGAGGCCCCGTGGGGGTCCCTGGGGGGGTGTAATGAGGGGTCCCTTGGGGATGCAATAGGGGATCCAATGGGGGTGCAATGGGGGCCCAATAGGGGTGCAATGGGGGCCCCATGAGGGTATAATGGGAGTTCCTTGGGGGTGCAATGAGGAGTCTCATGGGGGTGCAGTAGGAGATCCCATGGGGACGCAATGAGGGACTCCCTTGGGGGTGCATGGGGGGAGTCCCATGGGGGGGTGCAACAGGCATCCCACGGGAGACGCATCGCCCCCCACCCCGGTTCAGCCAAGCGAGCCTGCCCCTATCGCCTCCGGATTCGGGGCGCCGGTCGGGTCCCCCACTCACCATGGCTGCCGCCCCGCTCCCGCCGGCCTCGGCCCCCGCTGGGGCGAGCGCCCGCCCGAGCCCCGGCGCAGCTCGTTCCGCCGCGGCCTATGGAGGGTGACGAAGGGTGACGAGCAAAGGATGTACCTGGGATGGGAAAACCAATGGGGCCGACGGGAGGGACGGGCTTCCTCGCTCGCCTCCTTTAACTCTTTCGGAGGGCCCCAAACCCCGGGTTGGGGGGTCCCCATGTCCCCCCATCCCAGCTACAGGAAGCACATCCTCCTCCTCCCCTCCATAAATGACCATGGCTCGCTCGCTGGCAAATGGATGCGAGCGTGCTGGTGGCGAGCGTGCAAGGTCCAGTGAGCACGTGGTTGCGTGCACGCGTGCAAGCGGGCAGTCGTGCAAATGTGTGAGCAAGTGTGTGCAAGGGGGTCCATGAGCACAGGGCTGTGCAAGGGGAGCACGTGTGCGATTCCATGAGCATCCGCCCGCACACAGTCAGCCGCCAGCGTGCAATTGTGCGAGCACACGCTGGTGTGAGTGTGCGCTCACCCCGTCGTGCCAGCCTCATACTTTACAAGCATGTGCAGTTATAAGCGTGCGAGTGCGCTCCTCAGGCCGCAACCTTGCCCCTCGCTGCCCCTCCGCCGCGTGTTTCCCAGCCCCCCCGAAGGGTTTTGGGGTTCGAGCCCGACCTGTGGCCTCTCAGCGAGGAGTTCCCCAGATTGCTGCTCTCCTCGTGCTGGGCTAATGAGCTTTTTTAATTAGCTTTTCATCACCAGCAGGCAGCCACAGGGGCGACAGGGATTGGGGGATACCCAGACACGACACACGGTGCCGCCACCTCCGGCAGGCTGAGTCCTGACACACTCATCACACGCATGGGGATGCAAACGACCGGCAATAGTGGGGGGGTGAGGGCGGGGGGGCGGTGCCGAAGGGGTTTGGGGATCTGCAGGAGCCGTGTCCGTCCCCGTAGCGTCGGGACGGTGTTGGGGGCACCCCCAAAAGCTTTCGGGGTGCGGATTTTTGGGCTGAGACCGCCACCTTCTGGGAAGCCGCCCATGGCTCCGCTGGCCACGCACCCGCCTCCTCGCCCCGGGCTTGTCGTCCTGCCCTCCCCGATGGGGAAACTGAGGCAGGAGAAGTCGTCACCCTCCCGCCCTTGTAACGAAGCCTTGTTTGTATTGTAGGACCTACAGTAAAGCCGCTTCAGGCGGGGCGCGCTCGTGGGCTGCAGCAGGAGCCACCTGGGGAAACTGAGGCAGGAGGGACCCCTCTTTCCCTTCTCCATCACCCCCTCACTAAATCACGCTCGTGTCGCTGGCACGTCTTGGTGGAAAATAATGCAAAATCCGGCGAAACTCTCCCCCGCCAGGGGCGCATCCCGCATCCTCCCCCGCCCGGCCGGGGGATGCTCACCCCAGTCCTCCCAGTCCTCCCAGTAAAACCCAGCAGAGGGCACCAGTAAGCCCAGTTTGTGGCCTTTTCTTCTCCCCCCCCCCCCCGTTGCTGGCAGCGAGGGGAGGGTGGAGGAAGGGGAGGAGGAGGAGGAGGCGAAGGCCGGGTGCGGGGGGGATTTAAGGGCTCGCGGTCCCCCCCGGCCCGACCTCCTCCCGCCGCCCAGGAGGGACGTGGGTGTCCGACCCAAGTTTGTGCGGGTACGTGTCGTGTGTGTCCCCCCCTCAGCCCCCGGAGGTAAGGACCCCCCCCCGGGCCACCCACCTCTGGCACCCCCGGGGAGCGGGGGGGTCCCTGGGGATGGGCGTGCAACGGCGGGGGCAGGGTGAGATGGGGACCCGGGGGGTGTGATGGGGACACCGGGGTGCGATGGGGACGTGGGAGTGCACATGAGTGTGCAACGGGGACACGAGTGTGCAACAGGGACATGGGGGTGTGAAGGGGACATGGGTGTGCAACAGGGGCTCAGGCGTGCGACAGGGACAAGGGGTTGCGATGGGAACAGGGACACGGGGCATGGACATACAGAGAGAACATGGACTTGTGATGGGGACACGGGTGTGCGACGGGGCCGGGCGTGCAACGGGGACATGGGCACACGATGGGGACACTGGTGTGCGACGGTGACATGGGATGGGGCCACAGACGCGATGGGGCCACATGCTGAGGACACGGGCATGGTGATGGGGACACAGACGTGAGATGATTGGGACACAGATGTGAGATGGGGACACGCATGTGCTGGGACACGGGGTTGCGATGGGGACACAGCCACACGCTGGGGACCCCGATGTGTGTGGGGCACCGGGCCGTGGTGGGGACATGGCCACACAACGGGGACCCCAGTGTGCCACGTGCCAGTGGGGACCGTGCCCCCGTCCCGCAGCCCCGGGTTGGTGCCAGCAAGGTGACGCCCCACGAGACTGGTGGCTTGCTGGGGGAGTTGGCATGTCCCCAGTGGGTCACACTGGTCACTGCACGGGGAGGGGACGTTTCCCTCCCATCCTCGCTTGGCTGAGCCCCGGGACAAAGGTCTCGGTGGGGAAACTGAGGCACGAGGTGGGTGCCACTCCCCGCAGCTCTCTCTTACCCAGCACCAGCTCAGCGCCGCAGGATGAAGGTTCTCCTCCTCCTCTTCCTTGCCCAGCTCTGCTCGGCGTCGCTGGTGCCCGGTAGGTGAGGTTTGGGGAGGGGGGAGCAGCACGGTGAACTGGGTGCTGTTGGGTGCTATGGAGCCCCCTTCCCCCCCCCCCCCCCCCCCCAATTCCTGCAGAGAAGGAGAAAGACCCCGAGTACTGGCGGGGGCAGGCACAGGAGACGCTGCGGGAAGCTCTGCGCCTCCAGCGCCTCAACCAGAATGTGGCCAAGAACCTCATCCTCTTCCTGGGCGACGGTGAGACGGGGGCACCCAACCCGGGCTGGGGGGGAGGAAGGAGGATCTGGGGGTGCAGGAGGGGGTGTTAAAGGGGTTGCTGGGGTAAGCTGAGTGCTGTGGTAAATCGGGCGTGCGTCAAATCTCTTGCTGCAAGAAGCTGGGTTCTTGGTAAGCCGGGGTGCCGCGATAAGTTTGGGTGCTGCGATAAATCTGATTTGCAAAAAAAAAAAGAAAAAAAAAAAGAAAGAAAAAAAAATTGGGTGCTGTGGCAAATCGGGTGCTGCAACGACCCGAGCGTGCAGTAAAGCGGGCGCGGTGGTAAATTGGATTTGCAAAGGATTGGGCGCCGCGACAAACTGGGTTTGCAACGAGCTGGCTGTGCAATAAACTGGGTGCTGCGATGACTTGGGTGCTGTGATAAACCGTGTTTGCAACGAAACGGGTTCTGCAACAAAGTTTGCGATAAATCTAGTTTGCAAAAACCTGGGTGCTGCAAGGAATGGGGTGTCCAAAAAATGGATTTGCCAAAAAAACCCCCAAACCGCCAAACATGAGTGCCACAACAAACTGGATTTGCAACAAACCGAGCGGGTTTCTGGGATAAACTGGGCTCGCGACAAACCGCCCGCTGGGACAAAGCGGGCGCCCGCCGGCGCCGCGCGTCACCCGTGTGGCGAGCTGGCCCGTCCTCGGCAGCAAGCTGACGGGTGTCCCGGCCAGGCATGGGCGTCTCCACCGTCACGGCCGCCCGCATCCTCAAAGGGCAGCTCCACCACGGCAAGGGCGAGGAGAACCTGCTGGAGATGGACAAGTTCCCCTACGTCGCCTTGGCCAAGGTGAGCCCACCCCGGACCCCCTCTCCCCAGCCCAAGGTCACGGCCGGCATCGGGCCGGCATCAAGCGGCAACCGAAATTAGGTCAGGGGCTGGCGAAGGGAAGCTGGCTGCGGTGCCGCCGCGCCGTGCCAGGGTCCGGCTCGTGGGAACACGAGGAGGAGGGGCTGGATGAGGCCGCCCCGGCCGTGGGAAGCCACGGGGGACCCCCCTCCTCGCTTCTTTTGGGGTCGTTTTGCCAAATAATAGGGTTATTTTTTGAATTATTGAATTGAAAGTCCTGGCTGGTCACCACCGGCTCTTGTCGCCCCCGCGAGGGGATGCTTTTCTCTCCCTGCCTAAAAACGGGCTGGAAAAAGGCAAAAAACATCAAAACGCAGCAATGTGCAACCACATTGGGGGGCACCAAGGGGCAAAAGGGGGGGCGTGCAGGCAGGATGGGGGTCCAGCATGGCCAAAGAGTACGACGGGGAGAAGCTCCAGAGTGGGAATGATGACGGTGATGAAGCTCCAGGGTGGGGATGGTGGTGGTGATGATGACCATGGGGGAAGTCGTGATGATGGAGGTGGTGACAATTGAATTATCTCCCTCCCGCCCAGACCTACAACACCAACGCACAGGTGCCCGACAGTGCGGGCACGGCCACCGCCTACCTCTGCGGCGTCAAAGCCAATGAGGGGACGGTGGGCGTCAGCGCCGGCGTCACCCGTGACCGCTGCAACACCACCAAGGGCCAGGAGGTCACGTCCATCCTCCGCTGGGCCAAAGATGCAGGTGAGGGGCTGGCGGATGCCGAGGCTGGAGGTGAAGAGGTGGGTTTTGGGGGTGTTCTCACCATTGTCCCCTGAATCCGTGGCCCAGGCAAGGCGGTGGGCATCGTCACCACCACACGGGTGACCCACGCGACGCCCAGCGCTGCCTATGCCCACTCCGCCAACCGCGACTGGTACTCGGACGGGGAGATGCCCCCGGATGCGCTGGAGGGCGGCTGCAAGGACATCGCCCGGCAGCTGGTGGAGAACATCCCTGACATCGAGGTAGGAATGGGATGAGGACAGGGCCATAGGTAGGTGTGAGATCAGAACCAATGGTGGGTCCCAAGACCCTGACTAAACGTTGGGCTGGGACCACTGATGGGTACAGGGATGGGATCTCCAGCAGATATGAGGCCAGAACCATCAATGAGCCCAGAACAAGGATCCCCAGCAGATATGGGACGAAGACAACCAGTGGGTGCAGAGCTAGAACCCCAGCAGATACGGGACCAAGACAACCAGTGGGTGCAGACCTAGAACCCCAGCAGATATGGGACCAAGACAACCAGTGGGTGCAGAGCTAGAACCCCAGGAGATATGGGACCAAGACAACCAGTGGGTGCAGAGCTAGAACCCCAGCAGATATGGGACCAAGACAACCACTGGGTGCAGAGCTAGAACCCCAGCAGATATGGGACCAAGACAACCACTGGGTGCAGACCTAGAACCCCAGCAGATACGGGACCAAGACAACCACTGGGTGCAGAGCTAGAACCCCAGCAGATACGGGACCAAGACAACCAGTGGGTGCAGACCTAGAACCCCAGCAGATATGGGACCAAGACAACCAGTGGGTGCAGACCTAGAACCCCAGCAGATATGGGACCAAGACAACCAGTGGGTGCAGAGCTAGAACCCCAGCAGATATGGGACCAAGACAACCAGTGGGTGCAGAGCTAGAACCCCAGCAGATATGGGACCAAGACAACCACTGGGTGCAGAGCTAGAACCCCAGCAGATACGGGACCAAGACAACCAGTGGGTGCAGAGCTAGAACCCCAGGAGATATGGGACCAAGACAACCACTGGGTGCAGACCTAGAACCCCAGCAGATATGGGACCAAGACAACCACTGGGTGCAGACCTAGAACCCCAGCAGATATGGGACCAAGACAACCACTGGGTGCAGACCTAGAACCCCAGGAGATATGGGACCAAGACAACCACTGGGTGCAGAGCTAGAACCCCAGCAGATATGGGACCAAGACAACCAGTGGGTGCAGAGCTAGAACCCCAGGAGATATGGGACCAAGACAACCACTGGGTGCAGAGCTAGAACCCCAGCAGGCACGGGTCCAGAACCACCCATGGGTGGGACACCAGGACGGTTGGGTCCACGTGGGACTAGGACCACTGATGGACCCACCATGACCCAGCGCAGAGCTGAGATCAGATCCCAAACCCTGTTTCCCCCCCGTCCCGTTCCCCTCCCAGCCACCCCCTCCTTTCTCATACCTCCCGTACCCAAAGCCCTCCCTTTTCCCCCCGATCTTGCCCCTCGCTGTGGATTTATGCCAAAATTTGGCCTTGGAAATAAATACTCTTCTGTCCTTCAAAATAGCCCCAAAACCAAACATTTCAGCCTGTTATTTAGCTCTTTAATAGCCTCTTTTGCTGTTTTTTTTTTTCTCTTTAATATAATTTCAACTCTGTCCCAGGCTGGAAATAATTATATAGCGGGGAAAAGATATTTTTTTTCCCCTTTTTTTGGCTTAATAATTTCGGCGGTGGTGTTTTGCAGCTTTATAATTCACCTTCTGCGCCGAGAAATAGGAAAGAGGGTGATTAAAAAAAAAAATAATAAAAAAATCTCTGCTGGGTTATAAATAACAGAGGCCAAATAAACCGGGTTCCAAAGCAAACAGCGAGAGCTGCGGGACGGGGCTCCGTCCCGACGGGTTCACGCGGGGACCCCAGTGTGGAGCATCCTTCCCACAGATGGGGGGAGAAAAAATAAAAAGTGAAAAAGCCAATTTTGCTGCTTGAAATGATTATTTTTGCCTTGGGTTTTAATGAATAGGAAGGGATTCAGGGTTATTTTGAGTGAAGTGAAATTCCTTGGGTGGTTTCACCTGGGTTTTCCTGGACATCCCAGGGTTTCCCCCCCCATTAAACACAAATTGGGAGGGGGAAAAAAGATTTTTAAATTAAAAATCTTTTAAAACGCCTTTTCTTTTTTTCTCCCTCTTCCTTTCCGCAGGTGATCTTGGGCGGCGGGCGGAAATACATGTTCCCCAAAAACGCCAGCGACGTGGAATATCCCCACGAGGACAAGCATCGAGGGACCCGCCTGGACCGCAGGGACCTCGTCCAGGCGTGGCACGACGCCAAGCCCCCCGGCAAGGTGACGGTTTGGGGGTGCCCACACGTCACCCCCACCGTAACTCGACAGAGCTGTTCCCTGGAGGGACGATTTCTGGGGGGAGCGGAGGGGCATAAAGCAGCCCTGGGGTTGGCAGAGGGCACGGGGAGGTGACAACCTGCCTTGTCCCCAGGTCGCCAAGTACGTGTGGCACCGGCGGGACCTGCTCGCCCTCAACCTCAGCCGCGTTGACTTCCTACTGGGTGAGTCCTGACACCCAAGGGTGCCCCGAGCTCAACTGGGTGCTTTGGGGGGACCACTGACCCCATCCAGGGGTGCTGGGATGGCTGGAGGGGCCAGTTACTCCCTCAAGATGCTGCTGCCTCCAAGGGATGCTGGTACCCCCCTCTCCCAAAGATACTGGTACCCCTGAGGGATGCTGGTACCCCCAGAGGCACTGGTACCCCCCCAGAGATGCTGCTTCTCCCCTGGGGATGCTGGTACCCCAGAACGATGCTGTTATGCCCCCCAAGGATGCTGCTACATCCAAGGGGTGCTGGTAGCCTGCCCTGGGGGTGCTCGTGCCCCCTCCCGAAGATGCTGTCACTCCCTTGGAATTGCTGGTACCCCAAAGGGATACTGGTACACCCCCCAAAGGATGCTGCTACCTCCCAGGAGTGCTGGCAGCCCCAAGATATGCCATTGCACACCCAAAAATGCTGCTACGCCCCTCTCCAAGGATGCTGCTACATCCAACGGGTGCCGGTATCGCTCCCCAGAGATGCTTCTATTCCCCTGGGGATGCTGCTGCCCCCAAGGGATGCTGTTACACTCCCCAAAGATGCTGCTACCCCATGCCCTGAGGATGGAATTTTATTTTTGGCCCATGATGCAATTCCCCAGCCCAGGCAGGCAGCAAGATTCAGCCCGGAAGGAAGGGCTGGGAGCATCCCCCGGCCCCCTATCTAATCACCCTGGTTCCGGGTGAAACACTTGAACCAGCACAAGAAGCGGGCGGCGGGGCTGGATTTGCCTTCCCGCCTCCTTTTTTCTTTTTTTTTTTGGTGGGGAGAGGATGTCTCCCAGCAATGTCATTGTCCCCAGGCCTCTTCGAGCCGGGTGACATGGTGTACGAGCTGGACAGGAATAACGAGACGGATCCGTCCCTCAGCGAGATGGTGGCAGTGGCCATCAGGATGCTCCAAAAAAATCCCCGGGGGTTCTTCCTCTTGGTTGAAGGTGGGGTGGGGGGGGGGAGTATGGGAGTGCAGAGGGGAGCAGGGAGGTGATGGGTGTGCAAGGAGGCGATGGGGGATGCATGAGAGGGCAAAGGGGTACAAAAATGGGGTGATAAGGGGGTAATGGAGTGAAAAAGGGGAATAAGGGGTTTGTTGGTGGGGAAAAAGGGGGATAAGGGGGTGATGGGGGTGAAAAGGGGGGATAAGGGGGTGATGAGAGTAAGAAAGGGGGAAAAGAGGGTGATGGAGATGAAGAAGGGGAAAAAGGAGGTAATGGGGGTGAAAAGGGGGGATAAAGGGGTGATGAGAGTAAGAAAGGGGGAAAAGAGGGTGATGGAGATGAAGAAGGGGAAAAAGGGGGTAATGGAGTGAAAAAGGGGGATAAGGGGTTTGATGGTGAGCAAAAACGGGGTGATGGAGGTAGAAAAAGGGGATAAGGGGGTGATGGGGGTAAGAAAGGAGGGATAAAGGGGTGATGGGGTGATAAAGGTGGATAAGGGGTGATGCAAAGCAAGAGGGATAAAGGGGTGATGGCGGTGACAACGGGGAGGGATAAGGGGGCAATAGGGGGGATCAAGGGATGCCGGAGCCAAAGCCGAGCGGTGCCGGGGGCTGCAGGGGGCCGCATCGACCACGGGCACCACGAGGGGAAGGCGAAGCAGGCGCTGCACGAGGCGGTGGAGCTGGACCGGGCGGTGGGGCTGGCCACCCGCCTCACCTCGCCCCAGGACACCCTCAGCGTCGTCACCGCCGACCACTCGCACGTCTTCACCTTCGGCGGCTACACACCCCGCGGGAACCCCATTTTCGGTGAGGACAAAGCTCGGCGGGGCGGGGGGATGGACACGGACGGGACCTTGGGGACATCCTGACGGTGCCACCGCCGCCAGGCCTGGCCCCGATGCAGAGCGACGTGGACCGCAAACCCTTCACCTCCATCCTCTACGGCAACGGCCCCGGCTACAAAATCGTGGCGGGCGAGCGAGAAAACGTCTCCGCCGTGGATTTCGGTGAGCTCATTTCGGGGCGAAAACCCTTTGGAAATTCTGACAGCTCGGCTAAAATTGCAGCTCTCTCAAACCCCGTCTGATTTTGGGCTTTCTTTGACCCCAGCGCACGCCAACTACCAGGCACAATCGGCCGTGCCGCTGCGCCAGGAGACCCACGGGGGCGAGGACGTGGCTGTCTTCGCCCGCGGCCCCATGGCCCACCTCCTCCACGGCGTCCACGAGCAGAACTACATCCCCCACGCCATGGCTTACGCCGCCTGCATCGGCTCCAACCGGGGCCACTGCAACGCCGCCGGCCGCCCCGGCGCCCCCGTCCTCCTGCCCTTCCTCGCCCTCCTCTTCCTTCTCTGCTAAAGCGCGGAGGGAGATTTATTTTTGATTTTTTTTTCTTTTTTTTTTTTTCTTGGGGGAGCAGCGCCCAGAAAGAAGGAGGGAAAAAAGGAAAAAAAAAAAAGGACTCAGTGGAGCAAAAAGCAGCCGCCGGTGGTTTGGTGCTGGGAGCTGCCTCTGTAAATACATGTTTCCTTCCCCTATAATTAACGTTGTTCCCATCCCTTATCCCAAACCCACCATGGGATTTGGGGGACGAGCCGGAGCCTCCGTGGATAAACTCTCCCTCCCCTTGCTTCTTTGAGGAACCCGCCAGGGGGCTGGGTGCCCCCTCCCCACCCTGAAAAAAACCCCACTACGCTTGGCTGAGGACTGACCCGGGCGCCCAGATCATCACATATGTGGGCACTCGGAAACCACACAAAGATGGGAAAAAAAATTAACTTACCGGGTTAATTTGTCCCCAAAACTTGGAGGCTCTTTTTTCTTTTTTGCCTCTAGGGTGATTTATTTTTCCTTTAGAACCCTTCAGTTTATGGCAATTTGCTGCCGGGAGGGGGGATTCAGGAGCAGGAAAAGGAGAGTGAAGGGGAATTTAAGGGTGGCACCCGCTGGGACACGCCCCCTTCATTAAAGTCAGGTAATTAAGGAGGGTAATTAGGGGGTGGGGCAATTTGGGGGGGGGGGGGCAGGTTGCAGCTTGCAAAGTGCTGGGTGCGAGGGGGATGCTCTGTGATGAGTGGAAAGAGGGGCCCTGGGTGTGCAAACGGTGCCTCGGGCGTGCAAATGGTGCCCTGAGCGTGCAAATGCCACCGTGCACGTGGAAACGGTGCCCTGGGTGTGCAAACGGTGCCCTGAGCGTGCAAATGCCACCGTGCACGTGGACATGGTGCCTTGGGCATGAAACTGGTGCCATGGTGCATGTACAAACAGGTGCTCTGAGCGTGCAAACGTCCCTACGCATGTGTGAACGCCACCCCGGCTGAGCAAATGCCACTTTGTGTGCGCAGATGTCACCGTGCATGGGCAAGCAGGGCCTTGCCCGTGCAAATGCCGCCGCGCGTGCAAACGCTGCCCTGGCTCAGCAAATGCTGCCGTTTACGTGCAAAGGCCACCGGGCGTGTGAAATGCCACCGTGCCCATGCAAAAGTCACTGTGCCCATGCAAAACATCACCGTGCACGTGCAAAAATAAAGAAAACCCCACCACACGCGTGCAAAAGCCACCTTACCCGTGCAAATTCTGTGCACGAGCAGCCCCTTACACAGTGCGTCGTGCATTTGTGTGTACATTCCCCCCCCCCCTCCTTTTTCTTATATTTATTTACCAGCTTTATAAATAAATCTCCGCGCCGGTTTTTTTATTAAACCAGCAAACTTTGGCACGGGTGAAGGCGGTGACCCGAGCGGCGCCGGGTTTTGGGGTGGGGGGGGGACGAGGCCCTGCGACACCCCCACTTTGCTCGTCGCCTTCTGCCGCGCCGACCGCGCCCCAACCCTTTGGGGCCGGGCTTTCCCAGAAACAGAGCTATGTTTAACTGGTCCCGGGGTGCTTCGTGGTTTTTGGGGGTTCGGAGTGGAGTGGGGGGGGGTGGTAAGAGGGCAAGGGGGGGCCACACCAGTTTTTCTTGGCCGGGGATTTGGCGCGAAGCCGGCGGCCACGGGGGCTGCCGGCCAAATGCCGCTCCCGACTCCGGCTTGGCCACTGGAGCCGAAAAAGAGGGTGATAATTTTTATTTTTCAAGGGGCTGAGCATCGTAGCACCCCAAAAATAGGGGGGGGGAAATCAAAGCAAGGCTTTGCTCAATGCGGCTGCAGCAAAAGTCCTCAGATTTGGGCAAACAAACCCCAAAATGGATGGATTTAGGGTGTTTTTTAACAGTGTGGAGCATCAGCTTGGGGTTTGGGGGACACCCCCCCCCCCGGCAGATATTGGGGCCCCCTCCTTCAGCAAGCCCCAGCCGTAGCGATAAATAAACCTTTATTTTATACAGGAGTCACGGGAAACACAACCACAATTTGGGGGGGGGGGTGTTGAAAAAATAATTCCTCCCCCCCCCCCACCCCCCAAAAAAATTCCAGCATCCAACCCATTCCAGAGCTTTTTTCTCTTAAAATAAAAGGGAGGGGGGGAGCAGGAGGAGCCCCACTTCGGGTTTGCTCTGGATTTGAGGCCCCCTCCCCCCTTTTTTTAGGGAGGGGGTGCTGCTCGGGTTGGACCCACTCTTCATTCTGGGGGAGCCCCTCCCTCCCCACGTGGTGTTGGGGGTCATGGAGGGAGGGGTGGCCCTTTGCGGTCTGTCACCCCCCCCCCAAGGGGTATTTGAGGTGTCGGAGATTGTCTGGCGGGGGGGAACCCCCCCAATTTTTTTGGGGGTGTCCCCCAAATCCTGCACCGGGGACGATGGCTTCGGCTCCTGGCATGGGGGTGGCACACGGTGGGGGTTGGGGGACATGAAGCGGTGACACCCGCCCCCTCCCCAGGGACGAGGGGGTGACTATGAGCCCTGTGTGGGAGCGACATCAGTGGGGGTGCCCCCCATATCGGGGTGCGCTGGGGAGGGGGGCACACACACACGACACAGCCTCACCGAGTTATGGGGGGGCTGCTCCAGCTGGATTTTGATCTCAGGGCAGGGGGGGTCGGGGGGGCGACGTCCTGGGGGAAAGGAGCGGGGGGGCAGCCATGAGCATCCCAGAGTGGGCACCCCCCAACCCCGCAGTGTCCTGACACCTCAGTGATGGGCTCACCTGGGGGGGTGCCGAGGGGGTCATCCGGCCATGGGGTGTCGGTGAAGGCGTCGCGGTTTGTCCCCGAGGGCGAGCGGCTCTCCTAAGGGTGCAGGGAGGGGGTGTCAAAAGGGTGCTGTCCCCCCTCAGCACCCCACCTCGGCACCACGTACCCCGCCGGGCTCCTCGCTGGCGCTGCCGAAGCTGCTGGCGCTGGAGGAGGAGCGGGAAAATTCCGGCAGCTCCGGCTTCTCGGCTCTGCCAGGGGACAAGATCCTGAAGCGGGGGACAAGCTGGCACCATGGTGACACCTCGTCCCCATGCCACCCTGTCCTAGGGACATCTCGTCCCTAAAGCACTCCCTCCCTGGGATGTCCCATCCCTGGGCCACTCTATCCCTGTGTCACCCTCTCCCCAGGATGTCTCATCCCTGTGCCATCCCATCCTGTCAACTTGTCCCTGGGATGTCTCATTCCCATGCCATCCCATCCCGGTGCCACTTGTCACCACACCAACCTGTCTTCACACCACCCACCCCTGTGCCACTCCATCTCTGTGCCACCCTGACCCCAAGCCACTGTGTGCCCAGGCCACCCAGATGCCACCCCACCCCACTGCAGCCCCCTGCTCCCTTGTTCCTGTGACACACAGTCCCTGTGCCACCAGGCTCCTGGGTGACCCTGTTCCAGTGACACCCCATTCCCATCCCCATCCTGTCCCCATGTTGCCCTCTGCCAACCATCCCGATGACACCTTGTCACAAAGTCATCCCATCCCAGTGTCACCCTGTCCCCCTGTATCCCTGTGCCACCCTACCCCAATGTCCTCCGATCCCCACGTCGTCACCCTGTCCCCATGTCAACCTGTCCCTGTGCACCCCCACTCACACACTGCCCCATCCCAGTGCCCTCCAGTCCCTGGGTCACCCCATCCCACTGCCGCCCTATCCCGAGGTCACCCTGTTCCACCCTGTCCCACTGCATCCCTGCATCACCCCATCCATATGCTGTCCCATTCCAGTTCCCTCCAGTGCCCATGTCACCCCATGCTGGTGTCACCATGTCCCAGTGCCTTCCAGTGCTTGTGTCACCCTGATGTCACCCCAGCCCGGTGCCACATCGTCCTTGCACCGCTCCATCCCGGTACCCTCCAGTCCACGTGTCACCCTGTCCCCGTGTCACCCCCATCCCCGTGCCCCTGTCCCGGTGCCGGACCTGTCGGGGTGCCGGCGGCTCTCGGGGGAGCTGTGTGTGGAGCAGGAGCCCTCGGAGGCGGCGGCGGGGCCGTCCCTGGTGGCGGGGGGAGGCGGTGAGGTGACACCGGCGGGTGACACTGCCGGGTGCCAGCGCCGTGTCCCGGTACCGGCGCTCACCTGCCGGCCGGTGCCTCCTGGATGCTCTCGATACCGATAGCGCTGGAGCGGCGGGAGCCGAGCGGGCCGGGCCGCCGCCGCGACGGGCTCTTCCCGGGCACCAGCAGCGCCTGCGGGTCACCGTTAACCGGAGGATCATCGCGGCGGGGCGGGGGGGGGACACCGGGAGGGGGGTCGGTGCCGGGGGTACCCACCTCTTCCACCGAGCCCAGCCCGATGGCGCTGCCGCGGCGTCCCCGCCGGCTCCCGGGCACCAGCAGCGACTGGGGGCGGCACCGCGTCACCGGCCCCGGGGGGCCCCGGGGGGCACCGGGAGGGGCGGGGCAGCGCGGGGGAGCGGGGCGGGGGGGGGGGGGGGGGCGGACCGATGAGGGGGCGGGGCTTAGGGGAGGGGCGGGGCCGACGCGGAGGCGCGAGGCGCCCTCGGGGGCGGGGCTTGGGGAAAGGGGGCGGGCCCGTCCCCGGAGGGGGCGTGGCATCGCGGAGGCTCAGCCAGGCGCGGGCGGGGCGGTGGGCGGGGCCTGGCGGGCGGGGGCGTGTCCCGGGGGCGGGGCACTCACGCAGGCGGCCCCCGGGGCACCGTCGGGGGCTCCGGCGGCGTTGGCGGCGGCGTTGGCGGCGTTGGGGGGGGGGGCGTTGGGGGGGCCCGGCGGGGTCCCAGCCCCACGGCCTCCAGGGAGGGGCTGCGGCCCCGCAGCGCCCGCTGCAAGGCCCCCCCGCGCCCCGTCAGCGGCGCCCGGTACCGCCGGGCACCCCCCCGCCCCCGGGGTTTGGGTTGGGGGTGGGGAGGCGGACGGTGGTGGGGGGGGGCAGACACCGGACTCCCGCCCGGTACCCCACCTTGAAGGACTCGAAGAAGCCCGTGGCGGCGGCGCCGTTGTCGGGGCGGTCGTCGTCGGGGCCGAGCCCCAGCATGGCCTGGCTGCGCGCCTGCAGCTCCTCGTGCAGCGTCTCCAGCAGCGCCGCCCGCGTCCGCTCCTGCCCCCCCGCAGCCCGGTCAGTCACCCCCGCACCCGGGTCACCCACAGCACCCGAGTCAGTCACCCCCGGCACCCGCACCACAGCACCCACATCACCTGTGTCACTCAAAGCACCCGCAGCACCCATGTCAGTCACCCAGGACACCCGCAGTACCCACGTCACCTGTGTCACTCAAAGCACCCATGTCATTTGTGTCACCTATGGTGCCCATCTCACCCACCGCACCTGTGTCACCTGTGTCACCCGCGTCACCCAGCTCACAGCACCCGGGATAGCTGTCCCCCCACCCCCTGGCACTCCTGCATGCCCAGCTCCCCCTCCATGCCACAGCTGTGCCTCCCCCCCTGCCACACACAGCACCCACGGCAGGCGCTGTGCCCAGCGTATGTGGCACATGCCACCCCCCAGCACCCACAGCCAGCGTGGCACCCACACCCGTGCCGCTGCTGCACCTGCCTTCCCCCATCCCCAGCAACACCCCCAAAGAGAGCACCCACAGCCCCTGAATTGCCCACAGCACCCCCAGCCCCCCCTCTTTCCGGCATCCCCCCATGCCCCCCCACAAATGGCCGGCACCCTCAGCACCGCCGGCGCTCAGCCCCCACCTCCAGCTTGGCAAACTTCTCAGCCTTGTAGCAGGCGTACTCGGCGTTGATGAGCTTCGTCAGCAGGAACTCCTGGAACTCGGGGCCCTGCAGGGACGAGGAGCACCCGTGGGTGGGTGACACCTGTGACGACCCCACCGGCAGCACCCATAGGTTCTCACCTTCCTGAAGACGGCAGGGTCGGGCAGCGGTGGGCCGAAGAAGGGCACGTCGTCACGGGCGGTGACGGAGACCTGTGGTGGGTGGGTGAGGAAAGGGGGGGGTGACAGGGCGACCAGAGGGTGCTGGGGAAACTGAGGCACGGGGTGGTACCTTGTAGAGGGTGCCCTGGGAGCCGCCCTGCTCCAGCTGCACCACCACGAAGGCGTGGAGGAAGTTGGAGGCGATCATGTCGGGGACGAAGGGGGTGTTCTCGTCCTGGAAGACGATGGCCACAATGTCGTTGCCGATGTGACGCTTCCGCTGCAGCTGAGGGGACACGGGGGGAATGCACATGGGTGACGGGCACGGGGGGAACACCACGGATGGGGAGGGAATGTGGAAGCGGTCACACCAGGGAGGCAAAGAAAATGTGCCCCATAGGTGCCCCTAGACCTTTTGCATCCCATAGACGTCCCCCAGCACCCATGGGTGCTCCGCCAGCCCCCTGCATCCCACAGATGACCCCCAGCACCCACGGGGTGCCCTAGCTGCCCCTGTGCCCTATAGATACTCCCTCCAGCACCCAGGGGTGCCCCTGGAGTTTTTGCAACCTCTCGACACCCCCAGGAGTCACGACCTCTGCATCCCAGAGATGTTCTCCAGCACCCATGGGGTGGGTTGCTACTCCTTGTGCCACACAGATGCCCCCCAGCACCCAGGGGTGCTCTACCAGCCCCTGTGCCCTATAGATATCCCCCTGCCAGCACCCAGGGATCCCTCTGGAGGTTTTGCATGCCACAGATACCCTTGCACCCATGGGTGTCCCAGAACCTCCAGCACCTCATGGACACCCCCAAAGCACTCATAGATGCCCCACTAGCCCTTCCACCCCACAGACCTGCCCCGGGACCCCCTGTACCCCCATCTCGCCCCCAACTACCCACGTGTTCCCCAATCCTTGCTCACCCTCCCCCCCTCCCCAGCACCCATGGGTGCCGCACCTGCTGAGCGTCCCCCTCAGTGTAGGGCAGTTTGGTGGAGACGTGGAACATGATCTCCTTGTCGCGGAAGTGACAATAAACCGACTCGCTGCCCGTCTGCCCGTGGGTCACATCCAGCCCCCCCCGAAACCTGAGGGGTGGGAAACGGGCACCTTGAAGCTGAGCTCCATGACTGGGTGCCCTCCCCCTGCCACACCCCGTCACGCACCCCTTGAAGTCCCGCAGCTGCACCCGTTGACCCAGGACGTCGAGGAATTCGGTGAACGCCGGGCTCTCCTCCGTGGTGCCGAAAAGCTCCTCCTCGGAGGTCTGTGGTGGGGTGGGGATGGGTGCCAGCACCCAGCCAGAACCCCCCTCCATCCGATCCCCCCCCACCTAACCCCACTCCCCACTCCCATACCTGTCCAAGCTTTTGGTAGATGACCCCGAATTTGAAGTGGTTGCTGAGGACGTGCTCGTCGAAGGCGAGGATGAGGCGGGACGCCTGCAGGGTCAGGAGGATGGGTGAGGGGCACCCCACGGTACCCACCCCACACCTGTGGGTCCCCTTCCCCTGCACCCTGTTCACCTTGGGGTAGAGGACGGGGTAGAAACGATCCACGTTGACGTCCTCGCACACCAGCTGCAGGAAGGATGGGTGATGGGTGATGCCATGGGGACCCCAGGGGTGAGGAGCAGGGCAGGGGGCACCCATGGGTGCTGCTGGAGGTGCTGCACCCACCTTGGCCATCTGCACCACGTTGGGGAACTCGGCCAGGCAGGAGATGGGCACCACGTCGTGCAGGGTGCGGGTGCGGGTCCTGCGGGGTGAGGCAGGCGGGTGGGTGTCAGGGTGGTCCCCTACCCTCCCCAGCACCCATGGGTGCCCACCCCCCCAGCACCCTGCTCACCGCAGCAGCAGGTGGAGGTGCTCCTGCTCGTCATACTTGAGGGAGAAGACGAGGTGGCCCAGTGCTGGGTCCAGGGAGTAGTAGTTGAAGTGCTCCTGTGGGGAAGGGGCCAAGCAATCATGACAGCAGCAATGGGTGCTCAGGCACCCACACCATGGGGCACCCACGCCCATGAGCACCCACCCCACTCGCAGATACCACCACCTACGGAGTGGCTGCGCTCACGGGCTGACAAGCAATGAGCCACCCGTGCCTGTGAGCATCCATGCCATGGGGCACCCATCAGCACCCATATTTTGGAGTTCCCGGTGCAACGGAGCACCCAGACCATGGGGCACCCATGTCCATGACACCCACATCCACAAGCAACCATGCCATGGGGTGCTCATGTCCATGAGCACCCAAGCTTATGAAGTCTCCGTGCCCACCCATAGCCATGGGGATCCCACCCACACCTGTAGCACCCACCTGGAGGGACCTCACCTTGCCCAAGAAGTGCTTGCGGTAGATCTTGGCCGTGTGGTTGCCCTCGAGCCTTGCCCGGGTTCCGGGTGCCGGGGTAGGGGGGGAGTCGGGTGCCCCGCTCAGCTGGTGGTTGGTGCCCTCGATCCAGTAACCCCCAAACTGTGGCAGGAGGATGAGGGGGAACGGCCCCTCCCGGCCCAGCACCTGCACCCACAAGCGAGGTGGGTGCTCTGGCCACGCACCCACCCACCCACCCACTCGGCTGCCCTTGCATCCATCTCTGGAGGGGTGCGGATGCTCTACCTCATGCACGCTGGGGTAGGGGATGTAATCCTCCTCCGTCTGCAAGACAACGGGTCAGGGCCACGCTAGCACCCATGGGTGCCGGTTGGGTGCCCACACCCCAGTGACACCTACCTTGAGCGGCGGGGGCACGGCGTGGCGCTGCTGGGCCATCCTGCTGTGAGACATGGGGGGGCTGTGGGTGCCCATCACCCTGCCACAGGACGGGCGCCTTTGGGTGGGGAGCACCCCCGGGGGTTTACCTCAGGGTGGGGTGGCCGGGAGGGATGGCAGTGTCGGCTGGAGAGATGTCTAGGTGGCACGGGGGGGTCCAGGAGTGTCCATGGCTCTTCCTGGGGGAGAGGAGAGCTCCCCCACAGCCCCTCGCTGCGATGCTCAGGTGCTGGTGTTAACCCTGAAGCCTACTGATGGTAGCGAGCCAAGTGCCACCTCACCGGCTGCCGGGAGCCAGCGGGCCGGGAACGGTGGGGGGGGTCGGGTCACTGCGGGGGGGGTCCCCGGCTGCCGAGGCCTCCCCCAAACTCATCGCACCCCCCCTCCCGAAGGGCTCCCTCTGCGGGCGGGAGGCGGCGCCGCGGGGGCAGCACCACGGACAGCGCCGGGCACCGTCGTGCAAACACGACCCTCGTGCAAACACCACCCTCGTGCAAACGCCATCCTCGTGCAAAGCAGACCCCGCTCCGGGCACACACGACAGCGTCCCAGCGTGTCCCTGGGGCAAAAGGGACGCCGGTGCAAATTCACCCCATCCCCGTGCCAACGTGATGCTGGTGCAACGGCCACCCCCCCTCCCCAGTGCAAATGAGCCCCGTCCTCGTGCAAACACGACGCTGGTGCAAAAAATAAGCCGCTGGTGCAAAAAATAAGCCCCTGGTGCAAGCGTGACCCATCCCCGTGCAAGCACGGCCCTGGTGCAACCGCGACCTGTCCCTCTATAAACACGACCGCGTGCGATCACGACACTGGCGCAAAGGTGACAATGTCACCCGTCCCCGTGTGAACGCGACCCTCGTGCAAACGTGACCCGTCCCCGCGCACCCGTGGGCTGCAGCGTGAACCCACCGGGCAGCGGGGATTCCCCCCCTCCCAGTTCCTCCATCTCTCCCCCACCCACCCGGCACCCAGAGAGGGGGGACGGTGGGAGGCAGACGTGGGGGGGTGACCCAAATATGGGGCCAGGCTTTGGGGGGGGGGGCAGGTTGGGGTTGAGGGGGATATGGGGGGGGCAGACTGTGAGGAGTGGGCTCGGGGGTGGGGGGGGGAGGGCAGATGATGGGGTGGGCAGAAGAGGAGGGAACAGATTTTTGGGGTAGCCGTCAGGGCAGGGTTCGGGGAGGGGGAGCCAGGTTTAGGGGGGGGCGGTTGAAGGGGGTAATTAACGGAGGAAATCTCGGCAGGGTCGGGGGGGAGGTTGCGGGATCAATGTTGGGGAGAGATATTTTGGGGAGGGGCATGTCGGGGGGGTTCCATGTGGAGCTGATCCCCCTGCCCAAGCCCGCAGCATCCCCCCCCCCATCCACCCCCCCCCGCGCTGCCGGTACCGGCTGAAGGTCACCGGGGAACGGGCCCCCCCTCCCCGGTGCTGCACCAGGAAGGGGAGGGGGGACACACACGACACCGGAGGCGGGGGTGAGGGGGTGTCTCCGGCCGGACTCCGGTTCCCACTCCCCGCGACGCGACACTTACCGGAGGGGCGGCGGGGCCGGGGCCGGTACCGGAGCCGGTACCGGAGCGGAGCGGGGGCCCCGCCGCTCGCAGCCACCGCGCCGCGTCACGTGCGGCGGGGCGGGGCGGCCCCTCCGGGGGCGGCGGGCACCGGCAACCGGCAACGGAACCGGCCCTGGGCACAGCATCGCCCCCAGCCCGGCCCCGCCGCCAGCCCCGCTGTCCCCCCGCCGCTGGCCGGGACCGGCGGGGTGTCGCCCCCCGCTCCTGGCGGTTACAGCACCCCCCTTTAGTCCCCGCGGGCTGGGGGGTCCCCTCCAACTCCCCCCCTCCGGTGTCCGTGTCCACCCATCAGCGGCCCCTCACCGGTACCTGGTACCCTCTGGCCATCACCCGCATCCCTCCCTCATGTCCCCACCCATCACCCTCCACCACCAGCACCCAGACATGAGTGACATCCTCCCACCCCCCCATCTTGATATCCCAGGGAGCTGGGGCATCCCCCAAGTGCCCCCCAGTCCCCGGGTCCATCCACTCACCCCTCAGTGTTACCTGGGTACCCTCTGCCCATCACCTGCATCCCAGCCCAGGGCATCCCCACCCAGCATCCCCGACCAACAAGAGCACCCAGGCCACGAGTGAACCCCCCCACCCAGCACCCCCCTATGGGTTCCTGCGGGCCAGGGTACCCCCCAAATCCACCCCACACACACTCTCTGTCTCCATCCACCCACCCATCCCTGGTACCCTCTGGCCATCACCTGCATCCCTGCCTGGTACCCCCACCCATCACCCTCCACCACCAGCACCCAGACATGAGTGACATCCTCCCTCCCCACCATCCAGACCCCCCAGGGGCTGGGGCATCCCCCAAGCGCCCCCCAGCCCCCCAGGAACTGGGTCCATCCACTCACCCATCATCGGTACCTGGGTACTCTCCACCCATCACCTGCATCCCAGCCCAGGGGACCCCCACCCATCACCAGGCAGCCCCTCTGGGGTGGGAAATGCTGGGGAGGGGGACCTCAAAACCATCCCTGCAGCCAAATTGGAGGCGCCCGTGGTCTGACGCAGGCCAGAGGCACGCACGTGTGCCTTAATAAGGGTGTCCACAGCAAAAATGTCAATTTTAATCTCATAAATGTTTGCAAAAAACAGACAAAAAGGGACCCGAGGCCTGGATCACATCCCATACCTGCCTCTGCCAGACGATCCGGCGCTGCTGGGCATCACCGCCCCGGCCCCGGCTCCTTCCTTCCCATCAAGTTTTAATTTTGCAACATTATAAGCTCAATGAAGAGAAGGGGATTTGTTTTTCCCTAACATTAAAAAATTTTACAGCAAATTCAAAAAAAAACAAACCTCAAACCCCCAAAAAAACACCCCATAAAATTTCCAAGAAATTTCTCAGCTTCGGTCTAGGAAGAAGCTCCTGCCCATTCCCAAAGGATGGAGGGGCTTCAGTGGGATGAATTCGTGCCACCACCTTGACCCACAGGTGCAAATTGCTCCCCAAATCCACTTTTGTCAGAGCTTCACGTTCACCCCACCCCAAAACTCCAGCTGCTTCACCCCAAAACCCACTAGGGCAGAGGATGGGGACCCCCCATGCTCACCAAAGGGGGCTGTGACGGAAGATAACATTTAAAATAAATGATACTGGATGGGATACGTGTGTCCACGTCCCTTTTTCTTGCAACCCTCCAAAAACCAAAGCCACGACCCCACTCCCCACTTTTGTTTTTGCCACAGAAACAAGCAAAAAAGGCTGGAAAAGGAAGCAGAAACGTCTTATCTTTATTACAGAGATACCTCGACAGGGCCCTTTTCTGTAAAGTCTGGAAGTGGCAACATTATTTCCTGCTAATAGGCAACAGGGAGAGATGCTTTTCTGGGAGCTACAGATGTAAAAAATAATAATTATTAGTGCATTCCTGAAAAAAATGAGGAGAAGAGAGGAGGGCTGGGGGGGGTGGGTGTGGAAAAACCTCTTCCCGTGGGAAACACCGCCCGCCCGCGCCCCCGTCTCCCCAAGCCACGGGCGTGAGCACTCCTGGACCGAAGGATAAAGATGTTATCAAAAATCATTAAAATACCTCAACATTTCTTAAAAAAAACCCCACCAGCCCTCCCCAAAACTTAAAAAAAAAAAACCCAAACCAACAAACGAACCAACCAACAGTTCACAGAGAAAAGACCAGGCGGTTCTGGAAACGTCAAAAGGTTTGGAAGCGAAGGCGAGCGGCTGAAAAGCCGGCGAGGGGGGGGCAGCTCCCCAGCCCCTCCGCGCTTGGAAGGCTTTCGGAGGCGGACCGCAGCTTACGTTTTGGGTTAAATAGATGAAGTTTTGTGGATTTGATTTATTTTATTTTTTTTTTTAATAAAAAGCTAGACATTCCTCACGAGAAACAAATTTAACTTTCCATGCTGGGCTGAGAAGAGCGAGAGCGGATCGAAGACGGGACGAGCCGTCGAGCGGGTTACGCCGACGGAGTCGCTCGAGAAGAGGCGGCGGCGGTTGGGATCGACTGGATCACCGGTCCCTTTTTTTGGGGGAGGGAACAGAGGAGGGGACACCCGAGAACGCCTCCGGCCCCCCTCGCCTGTAAACACAGGACTCTCTTCCTGCTGCTAAAACCTTCCAACCTTCCTGCTGCTTTCTGAACCAGAACCTGGGGAACGTTCTCTCCAAGGCAGGGTGTCCTTCAGTGCAATCTGCTTTGACATAAGGCATTTTTTAATTTTTTTTTGGGGGGGGGGGGAGGGGAGGGAGGGCAGTCATTTCAGAATGGGTTTTTGCCTTCTGGAAGAGTCAAAGAGTTCAGTCTTGGATCCACCTTTTTGTGTTTTTCTTTTTTTTTTGTCTTGATTTTCCTTTAATGCCCCTACCGCGTCAAAATCCTCTTCCCTTCTGGTCGCTCCTCCGTTGTCAACGCTTCGAAAAAAGCATCAGTGTCCAAGTAAACCAGTCCCTGAAGAGAAAAGACAACGACCAAAAGATGACGGGGCGGAGGGGAAGTCAGTGTGGGCTTCATTTATTTAATTTACTTAATTCCCCCCTCCAAAAAAACCCCAGAAAAACCAACCCAGACTCACCTTTAAATCCTTCTTCAGGCATACAAACTGCGGATGGAAAGAAAAAGGAAGTCAGAAGTCTCCCAACAAGGGTTTCTAAAAGGAACGACCGCGCGCTGGCCCGTCCAGCGACAGGAAAGCATCGAAGTCTCCGTTTCCTGCCCCCCACGACCCAAACCCGACGCGATTAATCCTCGGCCGCCGCCACCTCTCCCGAAATCGCCGCCCCGAACCGCGCCCCTCCTCACCTTGCATAACGTCGTCCATCGCTGCGTAATCTGCGATCGGTTCATCGGCCTGGAAAACAAAAATTAAATAAAAAATTAAATAAATCAAGCGGAGCGGGGGATTAGCGGGCGAGGAAGCTCGTTTGGAAGGTCACGGCCTGACAAGTTCACGGAGGGGAAGGGGTCTCTCGGCCAAACACCGGCTGGGAACACGACGGGAGGACTCGCTCCCTTAATTCAGCCATTTTTGGGGCTCAGCAGCTCAGCACCAAAGGCCAGTTAATAAATGCTCTTTAATAAAAACAAAAATTCAAAAGAGGAATTTCCTCCTCCGGGAGAAACTTGTTAAATCGGGCTACGAGTGGGCACGTCTAGCGCGCGGCGGTTTTCACGCGCGTGGCGCCGCGTTTCCTCTTTGCTCGGATAAAAATTCACCCGGTTCTCCGCTTTACTTGACTCAACCCGAGCGGCCGCGCTCGCCCGTTACCTTTAACAAAATGACGGACTCGGGGATGACTCCCAGGGCGCCGAGCGTCGCGGTGTCGTCGCTCAGGATCCTCCCGTCGATCGACAAGTTCTGGTCGAAGGGAGCAACTGAAAATGCATGCATGATCTGTGCCAACACAATGAGACACGCTGATTTTGTGTGGAGAGCCAAAAAAAAACCTAAAAAAAACCAACCCAAACCAAAAAAAAACCAACCCCCCATATCACCGAGCCACGAAAAACCACCACGTTTAGAAGGGCAGCACACGCTTCACGATGCCGCGGGGAGGGATTTATCCTCTTTCCCTCCATCCCTTCCCGGCCACACGTTTTCTTGCATGAGACGACTCATTCCTCAGATTAAAACCACCTTACCTGGATTTTCAGCTCTTTCAGCGTCTGATTAGCGGAAACCAGCAGCGCTTTCTCCCCTCGCACTTTCCGGTGCCGGGTGCTTCGCCTGATGCCTTGTTTTTGGTAAGCGACGTAGCTCTGGTGCGAGGTTTTCTGGCGTTTCGTGCCGCCGTTGGTCTAGAAAACAAGACCCGGCCAAACCCGGAGCTTAAAAGCTTGGGATCGGTGGGAAATCCAAGCTCCCCGTATCCCGCGACTGCGTCTGGGCGAGTCGGTCGTGCGAGGGAAGGCACGAAGCGCTGAAAAAGCCCCGTGGAAAGCGAACCGCCGCGTGCAAGCGCAGAGAGGGCCGAAGGGATTGCCTCGAAACCTCGATTCCTGCTTCTAAACGCCGGCACGGTGCGGATTACCAGCCAAGCGGACGAGCCACCATCGTCACTTGAGCTCTCAAAAAAACCCCAAACCCAAATAAAAAACAACAAACCCAAGCCACGGTGTGGCACGACCGTTAAAAGGACCGTTTAAGACGGTTGGTTCGGCAGAGGGGGGCTGTCCCATCACGCCGCCTTCAAGAGGATGGTACAAAAATCAAGGCACCTGGTGGTATTTTGGATCTCTACCTGGTTAAAATCTGGGTCTTGTTCCCCCTCTGGCTTGTTTTCCTCCCTTTCCTCTTCAGCTTCTGAGCTGCTCACGTTCAGCTCCGGAGCAGCGTCCTTCATTACCTGAAGTCATAAAAATCATTCTCCGTAACTAACTCCACAAAGCATCAACCCCGGACCTGACACGTCACGGCCAACGGCTGCCGAGAGACCTCCGGGCTGCCCCGTCCGTCCAACGAACCCGCGGCCCCGCAAGAATAACCCCGGGATCTGCTCCACGTCCTCCACCGAGTCCTCTCCACCCCAGCTGCACCGACCCGCGGGGGGGATTCGGCTCAGGAGAACGAGCTTCTCTCTTGAACTGCAGGTGCTTCCTGCGGCTCAGGACCTACCCTCCCTCTCTAGGCAAAGGGAAAGTCTCCAGGGGCCTGGACTGATTTCTTTCCCATTAGCTGGCTGCTTCCCCGGTTCATCTAAGTGTATTACGAAAGCCCTGACACGGAGAGAGGAATATTATCTGTAAATTAAGACACTTATCCATCCCCGCAGCAGACCGACAGAGGCACTCAGCGCCATTATTTATGGGTCTGGAGGTCATAAGTAAATGAAATCTAAATAATTTACACTAACGTAGAAATAAAAAGGCTGTTCAGGTCTGTATGAATCGCTCCAGGAGGCACAGATCGGCTGGACCCGAGCTCGCATCTACGCTTCGGCTGGAGCTGGGGTTTGTGGGAGCGCAGGAGAGCGGCGCTGGATGCCCGAGAGCTCGCTTCGCCGTCAACGTATTCGCAATTAACGATGCAATCCCAGCTCCCAAACATCCGGCGCCGACCGCAGCCTCCCCAGAGCCCTCCGGATTCCAGCGGCGTCGCCCATTTGACACGGCCGTGGCTTCCCTCGTGCCGCGTCAGCCCCAGGAGGCACCGGCAGGGAAAGAGCAGGGCCGAGGGGATGGGAAGCGCTCCCCAGTTTTGCAAACCAAACCGGGCGAGGAAGGAAGCAGCGGTTTCGAGCGCCGCCGGGCATGGCGGCCGCTTTGCATCGCGCCGAGGCTGCCCCCTTAATGGAGGATCTTTTGCAGGCGAGCTCTCGCCCCCTCTCTCCAACTCCAGCTGCTCGGCAAAGAATAGCTGCCTGTTTTTTTGCCAGCCCCACGTGTGAGCGTGGTCCTGTCCAGCACCAGAGAAAGGAAAAAAAAAAACAAAAAAGGGAAATAACCACCCTCCTCTGCACCAGAGCCAAGAGACAGCCTCAGGATTGAGCCGTGAGACAGGCTGAAAAGACGTAGCTCGGGGCTGCGTGCTCTACATCTCAGAACCACGGCAGAAACCCGCCCAGGCTCGGGTGCCCTGCGGCTCTCTCCAGGCTCCAGCTCCTCCCTTAGATTGGCACAGAGGTAGAAATCAAGGAGAGGTGGAAAAAAAACCCCACAAAACAAAAAAAAACCTTAACACCATGCTGCAAAGGGACAGGGAACATCTTCATCTGAGCTTGCCTGTGTGCCTTGGCTTTCCCCTTAATGCCTAAAATAATTCCTGAGGAGGAAGACTTATGGTTCTACGACTTGCTGTGACCAGCTCTGGGGTACTTGTGAAGCCAATTCTAGACCTGACACCAATCCCTGAAGACACCAGTAAAGCAGAGACCTAATTCACAGCTTCGTTAGGGGATCGTGAAAACCATCTCTAAGTTCGCTGCTATTTCCCCAACGCAGAGGTTAAGAGCTTATTTCTATTGAGGCGTAAATGTCACTCGGAGCGAACCGAGCAAGGAAATGACAAATATCGGAGTGGGAAGAGAACAGGTAGAGCCTGGTAACACAATGATGAAGACAGAAACTGTTCCAACGTCGCCTAAAATAATCAAAGCCGGGAACATCCGCGAAGGTTCCTGAGAGAGCAAAGGATTCGCTTTGGCAAAAGGAAGCCTCGAGGTAGCCAAATTTTCCAAGTAGCTACCGCCGGCGTTTTCTAATTCGTCGGTTTTTGCCTAAGCGACAGCTCCCGGGAGCTGCAGAGCTGGGTGCTTTTCACCCTCTGAGAGCAACCCTGCCCACCACCACCACCGCCCAGCAGCTCCCAGCCCCGCGGGAGGCGTCGGGAGCCGTCCCGCTGCCGCCTTCAGCTCGTTATTGGGGCGCTCGGTGCGGTTCCCGTTACCCAGGATGAGCGAGGTCCGAGGGAGAGAGCCTGTACCTTTTTATTATCCACCACTTTGTGGATGTAGACGGTGGCTTGGGTGTACTCGCGCAAATCTCGTTGCTGTTGGCATAACAGCCCTTCTCTGCACTCGGGACAGAGCTCTGGGGAGGCACAAAAGGAAAAACGTGTTTAATTGCTTCAGTTCCTTGGAGACACCCACCCAACGCCTCTTGCTGCGAGCCCTGAGCGGATCACGCAGCCGGTGGCATCCACCAAGCTCCACATTTACCCCGATCCCTTAGATCTGACCCTTTAGCCGAAAAAAAATAACAACAGAGCAGTTACCCAAGGAGTCATCACCAATTAGCAAAAGAATAAGGGCACAGACGGTGGCCAAAGATTCACTCACGGGGCTCAGAGGCGTAAAGCGCGCTCTCGGGGTCCACCCCGGCGGCTTGCGTTCGGGTGATTTTGATGACATGATCCACGACGAAGAGTTTTTGAATCCTCTCCCACTCGCTGGGCCATATTAGAGCTATACTGTGCAAAGAAACGAGAACGTGCTTTACGACATGGGAAAGCCAAGCCCCGAGCTCCCAAAAAGCCTTCTCCTTTTTCTTTTTTTTTTTTTTCCCATTTGTTAATGGTGGAAAAGCTGCAAAATCACTCCCTGACTCCAGCTACAGGGGAGAGCCTGTGCACCCAAGATAACAGGGAAACAGTAGCGTGTTATTAGTGACGCTGTTCTGCTCCAGTCGTGCCGGAGGGCGGATGGAGGAGGAGAAAAGTGGAAAGATCTGCTACTTTTAGTTCTGCATCACTGCAGCAGCAACGCTGAGGAGCACGAACTCCAGCCCAGCGTCCAGCGCTCCGGGGCAAGCCTCACGGAAAGCAAGTCGTAAGGAAGCCGGATGTTTTCTACGCCCTGGTCACATTCAGGGTAGTTTATTGTGAAGACTTAGCCAAGCTGAAGTAAGCTCGCTTTTTTTCCTGACCCAGCATCCTTCGACAATTTAGGTCTTGCCTTGCACAAAGGCTAAGTTGGACCTGAGGAAGCGTCAGCGTCGATTTTGTTCAGGGTGAAAGAATTTGGTCCTTGTGTTGCTGCAGCTCTGGGAACGCTCCCCCAGGGCTCACAAGAGACAAAGGTAGACGCGCGAAGAGAAGAAACTCACTGTTTGGAGTCTTCTTTGGTCATGGAAGCGTAGGTGAACATGAGCCCACCGTGTGGACAGAGAAGGGAGCTGTTTCCTAGCGAGGACACGGGGCTGCATCGTGTCGGTCTCCTGCACGGGGCAAAGGAAAGCGGGTTTGCAAAGCCGGGTCGGGTTCTTTCACCGAACCGCGCCACTCCACGGGCAGCCAAGAAGGAATGGTAGAATGATTCGGGTTGGAAGGGACCTCAAAGCTCATCTAGTCCCAAGCCCTGTGCCATGGCAGGGACATCTCCCGCTAGATCAGGCTGCCCAATGCCCCATCCTCAAACACCTCCACAGGTGAGTGTTTACGGACGGCACGCCAGCAGGGAATATTAAACTACTCCTGGCGTGGAAATCAGATCCGCGTTCCTCCACGTTGTGAAATGACTCCCTTATCTCGCTGAGATTTCCATCTCCTATCACCAGCAGCCCCTGGAAACGGGATTGAGCGGTGACCTTTGCCTAGGATACGGCCCCAGACAGATGAAAAAACTAATCAGGTTACTATCTAATCCGACCATCTGGTTAAGGCACGGTAAACAAGGAAATTCAGTTTCTTACAACGCATTACAACTGATATGAGTCTTGCAAAAAACCCGCTTCCTCGTTTCCACAAAGGCAAACCACTGGTAACCGCACGCCACGCCAGGCTTCAGAAGCAAAATAATTATCTATAGCTTCTCCCCTCGCAAAAAAATTGGAATAAGAAGCAGCAAAACCCTCAAGCTAAGTTACCTGACAAACTTCCTCCATTCTTCTACAAAGAACTGCGAAACAATATACAGCTCATCCGTCTCCTGGAGGGGAGAAAAGGGAGAAAAAGGAAAAAAAAAAAAAAAGAAAAAGCATCTTTTTTAATTAATCCCGCAACAAAGAAGCGATGACTGTTCAGCTTTTTCCGCGGCGCTCACTCTCTTTGAGATCTCAGCGTTTTTACCATGACAACTCCATCCAGGCGCGCTGGGAAAGCCGAGTAAAGTAATTTGGGATCAAGCACTAAGCACTTACATTACTAATCTTGTGTTTATTACAAAGTTAATTTAGCTTTAGATCCAATTACCTTCAATTCGCGGCAGGAAACGGTCATTTCCCCTGGAGCAGCTCCGACTCCCCAGCGCCGCGTTTTCCCTCACCGGCTACTCGGGGTCTAAAGCAGACGCGTCTCTGCCCCTCCATGGGTGTGGGGCGAGACCACCCCAACCCCCCTCGTTTGTTTCACCCATCAAATCCAGGAGTTTCTCTCCTTTTGGCAGCAGCACAGACTCAAAACCACGGCCGTGCAGCCTCACGGGGCAGCAGTTTTAGGATAAACCATCGTTTTCCTGCCCCGAATGATTTGCCGTGAGACAGTCTGCTCCAGGACAAAGAAACTGCCAAGATCCCAAGAGCTCAGTGACAAAATCAATCCTGCGCTCGCCCACCCTCACCACCTTCCCTACCGCAGATTTGAGGGCTCACTCTGTCTTTCTGCAAGAAAATTCAGTGCACCTGAGGAATATATATTTTTTTAAAAAAAAGAATCTCCCTTCCTCTCTTCTAGGTTAAACCACTCCGATCGTTTTCTTCCCTGAAACTCAACTGTTTTGGATGCGGAAAACTCTTGAAGCTCGAGGGAAAGATCCTCAGCTCCATTTTATCACGTTCCCTCAGGAAATTCCAGGAGCGGAGGAGGTAGCCACGCTGTCTGGAGACACCCTCATGGGCTGGAGCTGACCCTTAGCTTGCAATCACCTATTGCAGCTCCAAAAGCTGACCTAACCAGATACCGCCCTTAAATATCGCCGGCAGGACCTGGCAGCTCTCCAGCTCAGCGTAAAGCCTTTCCCATTTCAACCCTTCAGGGGCTCGCCGGTTCCAAGATACGGCTCCACGTTGGCTTCGATAACCATTCGTGGCTGGAGAAGGCACCCGAAAGCGGCAAAACTCCCTCGCACGTGGGAGCCGCTGAGGCAGACACCTGCCAAAGCAGCTTGGCAGGATCCAAGAGTCAATCATTTAACGGCACCGCGAGACGTCCGGGAGCCGGGGCGCTGAGCCAACAAGCTTGTGCCATTTCTTCCGAGCCACCTCGAAGCCCCAAGAAAGTCCTGGAGAGCTGCACGCTCGTACTGAGGAGAAGCCAGTGCCAGAGGTCTCAGGAGACCATCACTCCTATTCGCAGGGCTTCAGCGTTTAGAGAAGCTCCCCCCAAGCTCGAGGATGCAAGAGGATGCCGAAAACACGTGTGAATTTTGCGGGAGCGGTGACAAAAGCCCGGCCTGCACGGGAAGGTGGGTGGAGGGAAAGCTGCTGGCGCCGCCTCACCATTTTGGTCCTTCTAGGAGCGGATGTATAACCACAGCAACGGCACTGCCGCCGCTTATCTGGCTGACTGCGGGCCAGCAACAGCTATGTTGGCACACGAGCCGCTGCGGCGTATCTTTAGCGGGGCTCGGCGCCAGCAAAGCCGATCGGGGGAAATCACACCTCGGTACGACGCACGTGGAAGCTCCGCTGGCACGGGCTTCCCAGCGCAGGCACGGTCCCGCTCGGACCGAGCGAGTGATTGGCAGGCAGTCTGTCTCACAGGCAAAATAGAAATTCTCAGGGAAAAGGCTAAAAGCAAATAAAATCCACCCCCAGGCCCTGCTGTGGTCGCCCTCGTTCCCGTACCTGAGGCCAGCTGCCCAGGCAAGGTCTGCATTTATCGTGAAACAGGTTCTGGAGAGAAGTCTTCTGCTCGCTGGCCATCATTTTATGCAGAGCTTCATTCTCCTCTCCTTCGCGTTCCAAAATCTGCATGAAACAGTTAATTAGACCAGAGCTTCAGTTCCTAGCAGCTACTCCAAGGTGACATTTGCTTTCCCTCGGTGCCCTGGGTCTCGTCAAAAAGAAAAACCAGAAATACGACTGCGTGTTTACAGTCAACAAAAGGGAAGGGTAACTGTTCTTTGGCATTCCAATACCTTGCACTGCGAACAGCACTCTTTGTTATTTGGGAATTCAGGGGCCTTTGGAAAATATTGCTTGAGTTTCTCCCAGGCTTCCTTGGAAACCACCCTCCGCTCGTTTTCGGATATGCAGAGGTTACCTGCGGAAAGAGAAGGGCTTTGCTCAGGGATGTTTTGCAGCCTTAACCAGATTGAAGAGATTACAGGGTATAAACGTGGGGGAAGATATTCACGCGCTCATCGGCCAACGCCGCGTCAGCAAAAAAGGGCACAGCTAATACGCAGAGTCACCTTCAACTTCTTTATCGTTTCCTTGTTTAGACAGGAAAAAAAAACAACAATATGACTTTAGTTCATGTAAATGCCCTTCACGTTTCCAAGCTCATGAACCCAAGCAGCTGATCGCGTACAAGCGGCGGTGGAGATGCTGGGATAAGCAAGGACAACCCAACGAAGGCACAAGACCACTGTTTTCTCACCTTGGCTACCCATTTTTACGGTGACTCCGTTTCCACCGAGCTGCAGACTAACTCTGTGCCCCCTGAAAAAGGAGCCAGGCGCTTTCTGTGCCCTCTAAAAAAACCCAAAACTACGGCTATATCCTGTGAGACAGCTTCACCTGCCCTATCCAAGCACCTCAAAGCCTCGAAAGGATAAATTCTGCACTCTGGAGCTGCTCTAGGGACTAACTGAGGGGTGCAGATCTGAAGCAAGGTTTACCAGCTATCTGTGACACTTATCTGGTGCTCGAGCAGCTCAAAAATATCCCCAAATCCGGTTTAGCACGAGGTATTTGTCATTTTAGCGGCAGCCGTAGCAGAAAGGTCACGCTCACGCGCGTATGCGGGATGACACGTGCTCCAGCAGCAAAAAAACGCTTGGGAAAACTGGAAAAGGGCTCGAGGACGCGACCGGCCACCCACTTGCAAGGTTGACGACCTCCCAAGGGGAAAACAAAACCACATCTCCCGAGGGAACAGCATCTGGGAAGTCGAGGTAGGGCCGTGCTACGTGCGGTCGCGGCGAGGAAGAGGAGGAACGGTCACTGCGACGCCGAGGGGCAAACGGGAGGGGAACGTTCAGGCCTCGCTGTGGCTTTCACCAGCAGAAGGGAAGCAAAGCAGCAACTGCGAAGCCACGAGTGGCATCTGGCAAAGGGCACGATACCTTATGATCTGCTTTCCTATCGCCTGAGGAGCTACAGAAAGAAAAGGCTCCTTCCTCCCCACCCTCCGGTAGCTCTTTAACATTACAAGCAGCTCCTCAGCCCCACGGACCCGTCAGCTTTCCTCGCTCCAGCCAAGCCTGGCTTTCCGCCAGCCCCGAAGGGGAAAAAATAGCAACGCTCCCCTCCTGCTTTTTCCTCTGAAAAACAAAGGTCGGGCCGGATCGCTCCGATGCGGCACTTGGCCACTCACGCTTGATCAAACGCGACCGAGCGGCTCAGCTTTACCATATGAGGAGGCAGGACCGGGCTGCTTTCCAGAGCGGGCAAGGATGGGGAAACAACCGAGCTTGTGCAAATAAGTGCTTCGACACCGCGTGATTAATGAAAACAGATTAATACGTTGTTGAGCGAAAAGAGGTGGAAAAATTAGATCTGGGCGTGCAGGGAACAAGTGCTTTGCCATCTGGAAGACGACGATTCAAGTCGTTTGCTGACCCCGCTTCTCCCTACCACCGTCCAGGGACACGTTCTGGGCACCGACATCAAAGAAGCCTTGACTTGGAAGCAGGAAAAAATTATTCGATGGGGTCAGGCGGCTACCGGAGAGCGAGAAATTGCAGCAAAGATGTGAAGGGACTTCTTAAAGGAACGCCCGCATGGCATTTCTGGAGGCCAGCCAGACCTCACAGATAAAAGAGCTGGCTCTTCCAGAGCCTACCATGAAGGCAGGAACCTCCCTCCACGGCAAAATTAAAGCTGTAGGACCAAGAACACAGATTTGCTGACACACTCCAGAGGGAAATTTTCAAGGAGGAAAGACTGTTTTCCATGAGTAATCAGAGGGCAGCTCAAGACGCTGAAATCTGACCTGCCGGCGGCCCCCGTATTTAATATTATTTATTCAGATATGACCCCAAAGTCACAGATCAACTAGCGATGTACCAGTGTAACATTTTCCAAGGCCTATTGGCCTATTTTTATCACGTCTGGCTACATCAAATGTTTCATCACTACGCTGCACGCTTTTATTTAACAGCAGCAGCCTCGTGGCAATGGGAAAAACAGCGTTAAAGGCTCGGAAAAGCCGCTGCCTAAACAAAGTGCTTGAACCCTCTGCTTTAAAACGAGGCTTTATCAAGCCACTGCTCTACCTCCTTGACACGCCTTGATGACAGGAGATGTGTTGCTAATTTAATTTATCGCACATTTCCTTCTTACTAGGAACAAGATGGAGCATCCCTGGCAGGGAGACCTGACGCCTCCCAAAAGGAGCTTCCTAGAACAGAGTTAAGCCTGGGAACGACCTACAAGCTTAAAAAAAAAAAAAAGGAAAAAAAAAAAGTGAGATTCTGAACAACAGGGTGGCAGAGGATGTAGCTAATGAACCGGTCACACTTAGCAAAACAATTAACATCGGGTCAAACCCTTATGTAAACGGACACCAAAGCACAGCAGGTTGGGGAATCGATACCTTTAGGGCTCGCAGCCACTCGCAGAGACCTCAGCTCTGTTTCTGCAGCTGTGAGGTAAGGGCTCCTGTTTTCACATAAACCAAGAGAATAAATGGATGCTCCTCAGCTCCCACCTCAACTGATTTACACCAACTGGTTTTTTTCCTCTCCTAATACTTCCAGAGCGGCTGCAGATCTCCGGTGCTGCCCTGGCTCCCTCACGTTAGCGAGGGGAAGAGCTGCTCCCCTCCAAGCATTCGAGCATCTCTGTGCGTACACCCCTTCCACTGCCTTAAAAAGACCTGGGACTGCAATGTGAGAGTTGCAACTCAAAGCTCCTCAATACAAGAGAGATCTCGAGGGGCTGGAGTGAGTGCAGAGGAGGGCAACGAAGCTGAGGAAGGGCCTAGAGAATAAATCTTATGAAGAAATATTGAAGGAGCTGGGGCTGTTCAGTTTGAAGAAGAGAAGGATGAGGGGAGACCTCATCACTCTCTGCAACTGCCTGAAAAGACATTGTAGAGAGGTTGGTGCTGGTCTCTTCTCACGGGTAATCAGTGATAGAACAAGAGGGAATGGCTTCAAACTGCAACAGGGCAGGGTTAGACTGGACATTAGGAAACAATTTTCACAGAAAAAGCAGCCAGACATTGGCACAGGCTGCCCGGGGAGGTTGTTGAGTCCCCATCCCTGGAGATGTTTAAAGGTCGTTCAGATGTGGCGTTGGGGGAGACGGTTTAGGAGTGAGCTTTGTAGAGCAGGGTTAGTGGTTGGGCTCGATGATCCCAAGGGTCTTCTCCAACCTGAATGATTCTGTGATTCGACTGTCCAAGTTTGAGCGTCAGGAAACACCAGGCAAAGGAGAACGAAGCACATTTCCTCAGTAACTACTCACACTGGCCTTTGACAGAGCAAAGGCTACAAGGTTAATGTCTCGAGCCGTGGGCAACAACAGATATATTCAGCTCCAACCCCCGTAGAGACTTACCATGTGGGCAAACGATGTCTTCATTAAAATTTAACTCCTCTTCCTCCTCTCTCTTCTCTTCGTTTGATTCATCTAATTAAAAAAAAATGCATAAAAATACAAGAAAAACGCAGAGCTCCCCTCCCAAAGAAAGAGAGGGGGGGAAAAAAAAAAATCTTTGGGGAAAAGGCACGGCTGCCTTTCACATTGCAGTAAAACCCTTAACGCAAGGGTGACTTTGGAAGGGAATTTGTTATTCTCAAATGTCTTGGCCTCCGGGCAGGCGGGATTACAGCCTACAGGCCACGGAGAAGGGCTTTGAAGTGCAGGGGAGCACAAGCCAGCCCTTTGTGAAATTACAAAGGAGGCATTTGTTACTGCTGAAACACCGCGGGTGGGGGGTTCAGTGCTCCCAGGGATCCCGGTTTAACCTAAACACAAGCCTAGGTAAGAGCAAGGGGAGCAGGAACCTTCCTGGCAAAATATTAGTCCTCGAGGATACTGATGGAAACCAGATGCTGGCTGGGAGGCTGCCAGGGGTTTGACAAGCTAACCTATAAATTAGAGTCAGGAACCACAGCCCCACAGACAGAAGCTCTGGCCACCGAGCTGGAGCATCACAAACACAAAAGAGCCTCTAACGACCTGCTTAACGAGCTGGGGAGAGATTCAAAGTACTACTGGGAGTTGCAACCTGTTGTGAAAGCAAGGTTACGGGTGGTAACCCAGGGGAGAAGTGCCCTTCTCCCCAGGGATGCTCCACCAGCCTCCTCGACAGTTTAGGGATACTCTCAGGAGGGCTGTGGTGCTCTCCAAGCCTTCAAGCCCAAGATCGATGCCATCAGCCCATCGTCTCCACTTACACTCAAACCAGCTTCTTGCTCAGAAACTAAAAGCTCAACAAAATATCCAGTTTCCAAAGGTTCGAAGAGCAGAAGCCAAAAAACAAACCACCCTCATAGACTCATGATATGGGCATAGCAGAGTTCAGCTCATGATTTTTTTTTCCCCCCCTGTGTTTTGCCAGAGCTGCTGCACCAGCCGCGCTGTTTCATCCACAGACCTTCGCAAGAAACATCTTCATTCCCTCCCCAAGGTAATTTTCATGTTTCTTCCTCCCCTGCGCTCTCTCATTCAGAGAAAAGCGAATAAAAAGATCATGTGTCTGGGGCGGTAATTTCACGCAGCTCTGTAAGAACTACTTATTACCTCATCTTCTTCTCTGGGTATGAAGATCACCCCAGCAGTTTCGAAGCTTATCAAATAAAACGCTCCTTAAAACGAAGGAGCTTTTTGTTTGATTTATTATCCTTTCCTCCCTACTCATGCAAGTGAAGCAAAACAGCTCCAGGAACACCTGACGTGTCTTTTGTTCGACGGTATCAGTCAGAGCTGGTGGGTCTCCACAGCAGCAGAACTACCTTTGTTTTGTGCGTTTCCATTCATTTTTCCATTGCTGTGCTCCGCGTCTTCGTCTTGCTCATTTAATTGCTCCAGAGCCAACTGACGCCAGCTCCGCAAGGACGCCTTTCCAACCCAAAACCCGTCGCTCCTGCAGAGAGAGAACAGCGTTGGCAATGCGAATCGCATCTCCGTTCTCTTTCGGAGGCCAAACAGTAAAATCTTTTGGGAAAAAAGCTATTTAAGCGCTTCTAAAAAAAATAATATAAAAACAATTCACAAATCTCTCGTCAACGTTCGAAAGCGTCGGGACTCACTTACCCTTTGACTGTTATCTTCAGCAAGTTCGTAACGGCTTTGTAGTCTTCGTTTAACTGGTTTTTCAGTCGCAGGATTCGACACCTTTCCACCACACAGTCCTTGCAAAGTGCTTTGACTGGGATTGAGGGGGGGCAGAAAGAAAGGAAACACCATTTACATAATTTATTGGCTGGTTTGAAAGTGCTCAGGCAGGTGTGTACCGACTATCCCGCCTCGGGACCAGAGATTTCACATGTAAATGAGGAGATCCCCGGGGTTACTGCCAGATCAGGCCACATTTGAAGCTTAAATAAGCGTAAAATGCCTCAGATGAGGTGCGATCTGTTCCGCTAGCTTCACAGCTCTCCGATATCAACAGCCGGAATTACAGCTGCGAGCTGGGTCACGCCAACACGCGACGAGGGAGGCGAAAGGCAGGACAGTTTAGGCACACTCAAGGGAAAAAAAAAACAACCCTGTATGGTGGCACTTTGCCAGTTCGACCCAGAAAATAAAACCCCTCCCGCAAGGAGGACCGAAAGGAATGGAAAAGCCTAGAGCTGAGCACAGGTTTTCAGCTGAGGCAAATATATTCCATCCAAGGAAGCAAGCGGGAGAAAGCGGCGCGTCTGAGCCGTCCCTCCCAGCCGTACTCAACAGACAAAAAAAAATAAAAAAACTCCACTACCCAACACAAAAAACCTGCGGGCGATCTTCCAGTTGACTAATAAACGTTGGCCTGTTTTTTTCACAAAGGCTGCCTGCGTCACAGCAGTTTCTGCCGGTTGCGTTTCTTCCCTATAAGCTCCTAGCAGGAGCTGAGCTAATTTGGTCTCAGTGGGAGTTATCGAGCTCCTTCATAAAAGAAACGAAGCCTGGGGGGCTTGATTAAGGGATGCCCAAAGACCGTAGAGGCTGAGCTGACCCCCCCAAAAAAATCAAAATGCGTGACAGGCGCCTGCAAGGCGAGCGCGCAGGCTAACAGGTACGCGCTTCCCTCGGGTGAGGCGGCTCGGGACAGGCTAGAGGTGAAAGGCAGAGCAGGGTTTTTCTCGGCCCGCCAACATCCGTGCCGCTCCGGAGCGCGAGCTGCCGGCAAGAGCCAGCGCAGATCCCCAGGCTCCACGAAACCCTGCCCACGCAGGATCTGTAGGTGCTGCAGGCAGGGGAAAAAAAAAAAAAAGGGTTTCGAAGAGTCTAGGGGGTTGCATGCACAAGTTTTGTTCTTTTCTAGAAGCGGCTTCATAAAACCTTCCAAGCAGGATGTTTTCTAACCCAAGCGCACCGTTGCTTTCCCAGAAATTCCTCCGAGCTCTTCCTAGACAGAGCAGAACCCCGGTACGAAACACACCCTGCAGTCAGACCACCTGCATTTGGTTGAATGCTAACGTAATTAAGAGATATTAAAAAAAATTACATATATCACCCAGAAATACCAGCGTAGCACAAAAGCTACGTGCAGGAATAGAGTTACGACGATCAAGAACGGCTCAAAACAAGGCTCTAAACCACCCTCAAGCACATGAGAACGTGACTCAGGGGGCATTTTCCAGCGTGACCCCTTACCGTTCAGCCGGGGCCCGCCTCCGTATCTCCTGTAGAAGAAATCAGCCACGTACTCCGATATCCTCTTCATAATGGATATTTTATCCGGATGGAGTTTGCCGTGCGAGCACAGGCAGGCCGTGTTATCGATGGGTTTTGGAGGCGTAGACTCATCCAGCCATTTCTGCAGCCACTCGAGAGAGATGAAGTCGTACGGGGAACCTGGGAGGGGAAAGGAAAAAACCCCACGAAGAGAAAGAAGCGCGCACGCGTCAGCTGACACACGGTAGAGCAGATGGTATCTTATAATTGCTCTGATATTCGACAGTACTTTTAAAAAAATCAACAGGCCATCGCAGTTGATTAAATCCCTGCGGTACAAGTTTTCAAACACCCGATGCAGCTTCCCTCGCCCAATTCTCACCCCCGCATCGCAGATTTTAGAAGACGGGAGCGACGTGAAATTTCAGATCCGCAAGAACGAGCGGTCAGTTTGAATTCGAGCAGATCGGCGCGAAAGCAGCGCCCCAAGCAGGAGGGCTTTCGGAGCGCTAAACCTTTATTGGAGAGTAATTGAGGAAAGGGGAAGGTTTTCCTATCGCCCACCATTTAAATGGTGATCATACGTGAAAGGCTCCTTCTACAACACACGGAGTTCATCGGGGTAAATTGAAAAAAAGCAAAGGGGTCAGCGCTCAGCCCGTCCCTTCGCCACCCAAAATTTCAGGGTTATCCTGGGCTGCTCTTACAACTCCAGGTGAGGAGCACATTGCAAAACTGACAGTGCAAACAGAAACTCGCTCGATTTTTTTAGCACGAGCATGACTTCTTTTGAAACGGAGCAGCAGGCCCACCCTTGTTTGCTAAAGAAGAAACACTTCACACGAAGTCAAGGGTCAGGAGCGGGTCAGCGTCTGTACGAGCAGTGAAAGAGCTTTGGGTGAAAGCCCCGTATCTCGAGACCTGGTACTGATGCTCAAACCTTTCTGCGAGGCGATTTGAGAAATGAGGAGGAAATTAAACCCATCCAGCGCTGATGCGAGGAGGGAAGCTCCGAAACTGAGGGGAAACGCAGCCGTTAGCGGCATTTATCAAACCAACACGGATCCTTCACGTTTCACACGAAGGAGAAGCTATAAGAAAACGCTTTTGTCTTCCAGCTCACGCCGGATCTTTGCGAAGCCGGGCTTCAAACCCTCTTCTCTGCAGCACAAACCAGCGGTATTTTCATCTTACGCAACGCCATCAGAGATACACAGCCACGACCTCCAGAGAATTGCAACGCTGTCAGAAACGGTTTGCTAGTTTGGGATGAAAGCCTGCCTCCCCCGGAAAGTACGGCTTGGTTTCTTTTTTTTGGGGCAGGCTACACAAAGCTGGCAGAAAAACGTGTCTGCACAGCTGCAGAGAAAGTCCCGAGCTCCTGCGGGATTGGACCTGGAGCAGCTCTGGGAGAACTGTGCCTCCAGCCGTGCTGGCAAAGCTGCTGCACCCGGGTCGTGCCCGGCAGCGGGTGCCCTCAGGGCAGCGTTTCAGGTTCTGCCATCTCCAAACTGGGGCAGAAGGAGCCTTCCTCACACCTGCAAAAAACAGCACTTTGAGATTTATCCCTCCGTCGTGTCAGAAACGCCGAGAGCAAACTACCCTGGGAGGGAAAACACACGGGAGTTGTGCTCCCTGCTCCTTTTTAACGGTGACTCACGGCAGATTCATACCTCCACCACAACTTGGATTTAATGGTGACATTTTAACACCGCTCAGACTCGCGGGGATTTGGCGAGATGAGCTGCGACACCCTCCTCTTTGTGAGGAAAGTGCCTGTTGTCTGCAAACCCAGGTTCAAAAATTGAAGAGGCAGACATTCAGGGAGTCTGCTGCTCATCTACTTGAATCTCGCTGTTAGTTCTGAATGTTGAGCACCGAATATTAGAAGCTCAACAACAAATTGTCTAACAGGCTATGCAATTAAACGTTTTCAAGTGTTTCATTGCAAATTTCATGGAGTTTTTAAGGAGACGCACGCAGCGCAGAGAAACTCCCCGTGCTGGATGGACAGAGCAAGTGCCCCCTAAGCTTGTTTTGAGGGAGGGTGGAGAGAAAAAACAAGGCAGGGAATCAAAATCCTTGTGCTCAGACATGCTAAGGTGACAAGACACGAGGAGAAGGAGAGGATTAACCCCGGTCACTCATCGGACGGACTAGGAAGCTTAGACACAGGGCTTCGAAGCACCGGCAAGGATGAATCAAATTGTTTTCTGCTGGAGGTCAGGCATTCTCGTACCCTGTTTGCTGCTGATTAATTCGGATCAACAGCTCCCAAACTGTGAGTTGGCAATTCGAGACCAGCCGGTTATTCTGCCTCGATGCTACCAACTGCTAAAGAGACGAGCTGCTTACTGGGCAGAAGAAAACGGTCACAATGCATGGAAGCACACAGCAGACTGGCTGATGGGGAAGGAGCAAGAGGGAATTAGTGATGCCAGAGGCCACGAGAATGAGCAAAAAAGGAGAAAAATAGGTTAAGGCAGAAAAAACAACAGAGGAAAAGCAAATCCTAAGCATGCACGTGGCAACAACAGACAGAGATCGCTTTCCTCTTCCAGAGGGCTACAACTAATACCTTCCAGTGAAGCATTCAGGCCACAGAAGCGAGTTGTGGGTTAGTTACAAAACATCACGAATCTTAACAACGGTCTACTACAAAGTACTACCAGAATATCTTACAGACCAGCTTCAGCGGGTAACCTTTTGTAGAGCTCCTTCACCTCTTCATGCTTGATCTTGCCCCTGGCCACGCTCTGCTTGCGCATCTCGGCCATTTCGTTGCACCACTCCTCAAACTTGCAGTTATCGCGCTCCACCAGCTCCTGCAGGAAAGCTGCAGGGAGAGAAGGAAAAGCAGTTTCGAGGAAAAATGCCAATTATGTTAATTACCCCCGTGATAACGAGCAACCCTAAAAATTCCTCCGCGTGGCTACCGACAGACAAGGTCTTTCCGAAAGCCAAGCGCACGGACGTTGCTCCCTCATCGCCGTAGATGATTAAATGCAATTGCCCTGCACAAACACGATGCCCAAGCAAATAATTTACTCGGGGTTGCTGCGTTAAAAGAGAAACACTTTGCTTGTGAACGAGCCTGCACCGAGTGCCGGCAGCCACGCAAAGCTGGGTTTGGTGCGAGGCTACTCCTCTCGCTCCAGCCCTTTCTCTGCCTCCCACCGAGGGCAGGTCTTCGGTGCCACAAAGGTCTTGTCATTCCCAGGGGAGAAACAGGAGTTTCTCACCCTACGGATGCTCCCGAAGCCTGTTGCGACGCGCAGCCCCGTGGGTACACGTGAACTCGGTGAGAGGGGCTGAGCACGTTGCAAAGTCAAGGGCAAAAAAACCTCAGGAGATGGGAGATAAGCTGGCGTCGATGGGAAACTGGGATTTTTGCTGTCGCCGATGGAAAAAAAAAAAGCCCCAAACACACCAAACCTCAGGAAGGGAAAAGAAAAAAAAAGAAAAAAATAAAGCACTTCCTTGCAGAGCTGGTGTAAGGAAGGGGGAAAGCGCTGCTTATCTGAAGCCTTTTCCTATTTAGCAGTATTTCGAAGAGCTAAAATATTTCCAGAAAGGTTAACGCTTGTGCAGCCAGAGAGCGCGATATTCACCTTGGGAGAAAATACAGTATTAAAAACCAACCAGCTTGACCCGCCTCGAGGTCAGAGCCAAGTTACGTCGCTCCACCATCCTGGAAAAGCCGCTTTTAACGAGCATCAAAGCAAAATGCCTCAAATTTACAGTTGCATGAAACCTCCCCGCAACCACAGGGCTCGACTGCTGCCCTTCTCTCCCTGTTCCCTGGCAGCCCTCCACGGGAAACAAAGGGAACCGCGGGGCCGCGCAGGAATGCGGAGCTGGGTGGAGAGGCTTGTGCCGAGTTATTGTTTTGGGAAGAGGGGTAGGAGGGAAAGGGAGCGTAAGAGAGCGCAGGAAGCAGCCTGGAAACGCAGGTCTGAGGCAGGAATCGGCGTTAATTCCCAAAGCGGCGGGGCTCGAAGCGGGGAGGTTGGGCAGCAGGAGGGCTGAAAGAGGTTTGGTGCTATTTTTTTTGGGGGGGGAGGGGGAGAGCTGTACAATTTACCCCCTTCACATCCAGATAACCCGAATAGAAGAGGACATGCCACCTCCGGTGTCCCCAGAGGGGAAGAAGGTGGAACACACCTCCAACCCCATCAGTGCCAGGGGCCTAATTAATATTTCTAATGGAGCAGCAAGCAAACGCGAAGCTTCATTAAATCCACAGGCCAAACCCACAGGGATTTCTGCCACCCCCAGTCATTCTGAAGCAAGACACGAACGCGCTCATACAAAACCCCTGCGAAGGGCTCGCATCCTCTTCTTTTCACGCCGTTTGTTCTCAACGGGGCAAAGATTAAGCGCTCGCAGAAGAAACGTGACACGTGTCAGGATTATTCACCCCCGGTGACATTTAACCACGCTGTTGTTCTTCGCCTTCAGGAACCTGAGCGGTTCCTGCGGGATCCCAGGTACAAATCCCGCCGCCACACGCTGCTCCCGGCTGGATGATTTTCTCCTAACCCCTTCCCACCTTCACAGAATCACAGAATTACCCAGGCTGGAAAAGACCTCCGAGATCATCAAGTCCAGCCGATGACCCAACTTGGTCTCGCTGGTTAAGAAAGCGAGGTCTGAGCGGGCACTGGGCTGGAATCATCAGGTTAATATTATTTAAGGAAAGTCCAGGGTTTTCACTGGTCACGGCACCCTTGGGGGCTCACGGACAGCGGTCGCAAAAGGGGGTTCAAGTAAAAATTTGACTCTTGGTCTTGCCTGGACGTAGATGGAGAGGCCAAGAGAGTCCAGGCTCACTCACCTGGTACCTCGATCGTCAGGGATTTCTCCCGGGTTTGCAGCCTGTACACCAGCATGTAGGCATTGCGCGAGCAGTGAGTCCCTTTCCCGCACTTGGGTTTACGAGTCTGGGACTTCGAAGGTTCCGCTGTGGTACAGAAGGTAAAAAAAAAACAAACAAAACCATAATAAACACACAAGCTCGCTCACAACTTCTCCGTTAGCGGGACAAGTTTGCCACCTAGCCGGCTTCTCTCTCCCCGCTGCGCCCTGCCGGGCCTCTTTTTGCCAAGCATTGGGCTTGGCACGAGTCGAAATCGTATCCCAAAAGCTAGACCCAAATCCCTCCAGCATTTCTGGAGGCAGCATAATTCAAAGGGACTAAAATTAGGAGCCTGTCCCGAGCCACCCTTCTACAAGAGCCTTTCTTCTCTCCCCAAGTAAACCTTGCCGAGCCAAAAAGCAGCTCTTGCAAAAAAACATCTTTTCTCCTCTCCGGCCTCTTGTTCGAGTGTCTTGACATCAAAAAATTGAGGCGAAACCTCAGGGAATAAAATCTTATTTACAGGTGATGGCGTATGTGAGAAAACAGGCGCCCTTGTGCTGGGCAACAAAGCTTTTAGGGAACAAACGGCCGCAGAAATGGTCATTTTGGAGCAGCTGGTGAACTTGTGTTGCAAGAGTCGCCGTTCCCAGACACGCTGCCAGGCAAGGGAAAACGTATCTACAGCTGCGGCTTCAAAAATTTTTTGTTAATTTTAATAAAAAACAAGCAATAAATAAAAGGAACAACCTTCCACAGGGCAAACTCTATTGGAATATCACGAAAAGCATCCCTCTTGCCCAAATTCTGGAGAAAAATTCACGTGCCTCTCCCACCGTACCATCCGGGGGACTTCCTAGACCCTCTTTTATTTGCATTTTCTGCAAATATTTTCTAAATTGTTCCCATCTGCGCAGTCGGGCTGCCGGACCCCCTCCACAGCAGGCCTCCGCTCTACGTTACCGACCTTCTCCTGTTGTTGCAGGCGTTTTCAACAAAGAAGAGCCTCGGTTTTGCTCGGAGCAGGCAAATAACATCAGCGCTCGCTTAAAACATTAAGGCTCACAGCCTATGGAGGCTTCTAAATGCACTTCAATGATATTTTTCAAGCAGCCTGGTATTGCAGCAAGAACACTTACTCAGGGTTATGCAAAAACCTTTACAAGGTGGAGGCCACACGTTTATTCACATCTTATTTTGCTGTGCCGGGTAACTCGGGATATTAAGAAGAAAGGCTGAGCAGCTCTTCTTTTCTTTCCGGGGCTTATTTTTCTGTCTGACACCACTAGATGTCTAACCAGCTTCACGATCGGGTCGGAAGGGAGCGCCAGGCAAACACGAACACGATGACAAAGCTGCACCGGTGGCAGCCAGCACTGATGTAGGTCACGGTAGAACCCACGAAGGTGTTCACCCGCAAGGGAGTCGAAAAGAAAGCCGCATCACGCAGATGCACGCAGGGAGGAAAACGGGACAGGGAGGCTGAAGCCCCCGTGCCTGCTCAAGGGCGCGCTCAGCCCGATTTGGCTTTTACAACAAACCAAGGGAGCAATTGCATCCGAGGCAGTCTTTCCGTTAAGCTGCTCTTTAAGGATGCTTTGAAGAAAAATGATATTTCATCAAGTCCAACGGCAGCAAAGCACAAGCCTCCCCGTGGGCCAGGGTTACACGGAATGGGTTGCTTACACTACAAGCGAAAATTCTGGCATTAAACTTCCCTGTTTCCCCACACTGCAAAGTGTCCTGCACTAAGGACATGGTTTAGTGCTGGAGCTGGCAGTGCTGGGTTAACGGTTGGACTCGATCTTAAGGGTCTATTCCAACCTAAAGGATCCTATGATCTCTAAGGAACACCCAGTGACAATCTGAGCCCTCAAAATGCCATTTTAACACCGAACCACTCCTGTATCTCGACTGCAGACTGAGAAACTTGCAGGTCTGGCCACAAGCCAAGCTCTCCAAGAAATCAAGACCCCGTCCTGTCAAGAGAACACAGTGATCTGGGAGGAACCAGGACACTGGCACGAGACGAGCCAACAACAGCGCAGCGGAAGAGCGCGAAAGAGAAGCAAAAAGCACAAAGCAAAAAGGCTTTTTTTATTTTAAGCCGTTATTTGTATCAACGTTTTGTCACGGAGGCTCTCTCCTGCCTCCAAGTGAAAAACACCTCAGTGGGAATAAAACCGTAACGTGTTAGGGAAACTGAAAGTAATCTCGTTATCTGCTCCCGAGCCTCCTTTCTGAGCTCTGGCCGAGGAAGCAGCGAGTGGCCTGTTGCGTCCCGATAGGGCAGCTGCCCGAGCTATCAGCGCCCTTATCTGCTGCGCGGCAGACAAGAGAAATACCAGAGGAACCGATCACGAGGCGCGCGTAAACACTCACACCGGGCTGAAACGGAGAAAATCTGGCTGCAATTAACAGAATTGCCGTTTCACACGTTACTCCTGAGACACGACAGCGCGCGTAGGAGCGCTTTTGTTTTAACGGGGCCTCCACGTATTCAGGCTCCGTGTTTTCGGTGAAAAGAGTTATTTTAAAAGGGCACTCACAACTTAAAGGTTTTACCTAGATCTTCCTCAATCCCCAACTGCAGCTTCTTCCCTTCCATCTTTTCTATGTCTTCGTCGTTAAACTTGTACCACTCGCCCGTCTGCGGATCCTTCACGTGGGCGATGTAGTGCCCGGAGTAGGCGCTCACGCCCCGGTGTATGAGGACGGCGCTGAGCTCATACACGTAGACGCCGTCTGGAAGGAAAGCAGCAGCGGTTACGCGGCGCTCCGGGTGAAACGGCACCAATCCCTTCTGTCCGAGAGCTTCACGTTTCACGGACAACGACTTGCACTTGACTTTGCATCTCTCCAAGACCTTGCTAAGTGGGCTGTGGCTTCCCGCTTAGCGAGGAGTTATTTGAAATGTGTGCTACAAACATAATTTTCCATGGAAAAGGGGAATCAGGGGAGATCTCCTCTCGCCTGTCGAGGGGCGGTCGGTAGCATTAATGAAACACAGAGCACAAAACTCACTTTTTTTGTTCCATGAAAGGCTCCATGTCGAGCAGCTCGGAGAAGCCGATGTAGGTGTTCAGCTTTTTCTTATGGCCAGTTTGTCTGTGCAGAGGCAAAGCTTCGGCTCAAGGGACAGCAGTAACAGCTCACACCTCAAAATAACTCTTTGAAACCCAGCTCACACCTCAAAATAACTCCTTGAAACCCACCAGGCACCTCCAGAGAAGCTCACACACACGCTCAGTCCTCATTCTCTCAAACGAACACGGAAGGAGCAAAGGAGAGAACTTCCCAAGGAGCTTTCAGGCAACTCAAGGCGTTTCCGCTTTCAGAGCTTACCTGTCAAACACGAAGCGCATCAGCTGCAGGTTGAGCGTGCAGGGAAGACTCAACAGCCTGATCTTCCTTGTGGCGTTCTGCTTACTCTGACAAGTTTCGCAGAAATAACGATTGTCCCCTTCTAATTTTTCTTCCTGAATGGTGAGGGGAAGCAAAAAGAAAGATCTTGAGAACAGGTCACCATTGAAAAGTCAACCAGTCCGAGTTGCTCAACAGCTAGAGACTGAAAAGCACTGAAGTTATTTTAACCATTTAAGCCTCTATGCAGCTGCTTCCTAAAATAACCTCTTGGTTAAAAATGTGAACTAATAACTGCGCTTCACAGCATGGCCAGAGCAGGCTGCTCTCACTTTAAAGAAAACTGCAGACCATATCAAGGCTTACAAGACTAACAGGTTCACTCCCTGCTTGACTGAGTCGGTTTAGAAAAACAAGGGCTACGGAAAAGGAAAATAATTAAATCCCCTTTGCAAGAGCTCGCATGGACCAAGTTAACATAAAGCCACATTTCAGCCTGGAAATGACAATCCTCTTGTGCTCAGACACAAACATCACCGGGTAAGAGTCATCGTTTACGCCTATAGGGCAGGATTAGGGGAGAGGAGAACTCCAACCGCGCAGAACGAGGTCACGGGGTTGTTTTATTTGAAGGAGGAGCAGATAAACCCGAAGTTCACCCTTGCAGGATTTTCACGCGCGTACACAAACCAGTCTTTTCTCACAGCAGACCTTCCACAAGCCGAGCGACCGGTTTGCTGAGCGCATCAGCGAAGCCGCTGCCCAACGGCCAGACAACAGCTCTGGGTACAGTCACATTTCAGGTTGGTTCTGTCCTCCACACCTCAAACCTTTAACGCGCCGGATCTTAAGATCTAGGCAAATTTTCAAGTGGAATTAAGAGCACTTGCAGCTGCTCCCGGAGCTATTCCCAGCCCTCCCTAGGATTTTGGAGAGCGTATTTTAGAGTGGGGAATGTCTCCTGTTGCCATGCAGACGAGCACTGATATAGAAAACACAAAGAGCAGCCATTCTCCTGGCGCCATCCATGACAAAGCACACGAGGACCTTTTCCCAGACTTTAGGGACTTTCTCCCAACTTTGCTGGGCAAGTATTTTAACTAAACATGCGACTTTCAAGCCGTATTTAAAGCCAAAACGCGTGCACGTGTTACACTTTGGTTTGGTGCCACTCAATCCTCATTTTCTTCATCCACAGACAAAACCCCTTTCCTTTTGAATGCACCTCACTAAGACAACTCCGTCGCTTTGCTCCAACACCGACCCCAAAGGCTGTCAATTGAAGGATGAAATTCAAACACCATGCTAAGAACAGCAGGACTCCAAAACCAACGAGCTCGTACCTTAAGAAATTCCGTTATACAGTCTGTCAGCTGCTTGTGCCCTTGGATGTTTAACTCCAGCTCGTAAAATTTTGAGACGAGTTTGGACTCCCTGCCACACTGGTTGCAGCTAGGATGGAAAAATAAAAAGACAAAAGCACATGAGGACGGTTCCCTGGCTTAACCAGAGTTAATGTGGTTCACACCTCCACACCACAGAAACTCTGCAAGGTGTTAACAGGATAACAGCATCTACGAGTTAAAACAGGAGCAGCTGCTTACAGCTCGCACACACCATTTTATATCATTTTTGAGGTGAAATCCACAGCTCTGACAATGCAGGAGTGAAAATACAACACCAGAGCATGCTATTTTCTGGCTGCAGGACTCTACATTCCATTAACACACTTGTGGGTTTAATTGGTACGTTCTCCTCAAGGGATTAAAAGCAGCTGGTGACCTGTAACACCACCATGTGCACAAGATCAGGAAACCTAAAAAAAAAAGCTAAAAACCTCCTGCAAAGTGTTTTGGCAGAAGCTTACCTGCCTGCTCCAGTTGTTAGGAGGGCTCCTGCCCTCTTCAACTTCTAAAACATTTCAATATTTACAGCAAGGTTCTTCCCAAAGACCAAATACTTACACCGTGACGTAGGCGTACTCTCCGCAGAACTGCTTTTGCACTATGTTTCGAACATCTGGGTTTTTTTGTTTGGACAAAGTATCTTCCAGCAGGGACATGAACAGCTTTGAAAACTCCTGGGCATCCTAGAAAAGAAAGCCAAGACCGTTAACAATACGCCCCAGCACAAAGCCCAATCACAACGTCGTCGCTAATTTACCGCAAATTACCCGGAGCCCTACACACAGGCTGCGCGGAGGCTCCAGCGTGCACTGAATATAAAAAGCTACAAAAAAAAAAAAAAAAGAAAAAAATAAAGGCAGGAGAACTAAAGAAAAGAAAGAGGAATTTGCCTAAAAGGGGCGTGAGGTCCCCAGCGTGAGTTAACCTGGCTCCCGGCCAGCCGCGCCGGGCGGTTTGACTTCTGCCCCGCTCCTCACAGGGCTCTGGAAGGACAAAAATAAAAACAAACCTCCTGCGGAGCTTTCTATCCTGTTAATGCTCGCTTTCCAAAGCTCAGCACGCAATACAAGTTGTCCCTGCTTGCATTAAAGGGGAAAAGACTAAAAACACGCCAAAAAATGAAGCTGCTCTGTGGATTTGTCCCTCCTGCGAGGCTCAGGAGCTTCCCTGCACTCATCTCGGGGCCCTTCTCTCCCACCCCGGCTCTCCTTCGCTCTCCCCTTCCAAAAACCAACCGGCTGTGGCCTCTCCCAGCCACCCTCCAGTATCGCCGGTCAGCAGCAACCACTTCCTTCCCCTCACGAATCCTCCCGAGGAAACGCATGTCAGCGCTCAGGCGCTATCTCCAACAACCTTCCTCTCGCTTCTCAAAGCCTTTTTTCAAGCCGTGCCCTTCTCCTGAGCTCACTTCAGCCCCACAGGACCCCCCTGCGGCACTCGCCTCTTGCCTGGCTCCTGGTGACCCAACCAAGTATCTTCTTGCCCTGCAAGGACCCTTCAACCCCTGCTGAGCTACCCCCACGGGAGAGGCAGCCCACAAAAGACCCTACGGCAGCATCAGGTCCCACCCTGCAGGGTGCCAGGGTCAAACAAGGGGTAACAACACCCCCCAGCCCCATCCCATCGCTCCCTGGGCTCCTCCTGATCTCCCACACCGGGCCTGGGGCAGAGCTTCCTCCTTTCTGGTTGTACAGAGCAGCAGAAACCATCTCAGAGAGGGTAAAGTAACATAAAAGGGTACTTTCACACTAATTTAAAGAAGATAATGACTCAAACTCACCTGCTGTTGTCCTGTGTCCAAGCCCAGAGCTTTGACAAACCCAGAAGGATCAATGTATCGCCTTTTGCTGTTCTGCAGCAAGGCAAACAAGTACTGGAGGTGTTCACAAATGGTTTGAGGCTCATAATCTGTTCAAAACAACAAGATGCATACATTACAGCAAGTAATTCCAGGGAAGTGGTAATTATTCCAAGGAATTCGTTTGTTCTCCATTGTATGGGTACATCCCACAGTGCCAATTACTCCACAGCAACAGCTTTTTTTTTTTTTTTTAACCTGAAATGGTCAGACATCACTTAAAAATACGATAAAAACAGGAACAGAAGAAATCAGGCACCTCCCCTGCACTTACAGCACCACACCATACATAAAAGTATGTCAGCCAGGGCCGTGGTGCCCACTGTGCGAGCAACTGGGAGCATCACTCATACTAGGGACCTAAATTTGTGGCAGCACAGTAGGGCAGCTCAGCCCCAACCCAAGCGCTTCCACCTCCAGCATCATCGTTAAGCTGGGAAGCGGTTTGGAAAGCAGCCTGGCAAGAAATGAACCCAAATCAAAGTTTTCGACCCTACTGGATCACTCCGATTCAAGAAATGACTCAAGCAAAGGATGGTTTGTTCCTAAAAGCCGGGTGACGGGCTCAGAAACAACGTTGTGGAGACTGGACGAGTGGCTGTAGCTCTACCCATCGATTCTCCCAACAAATGTTACCCCAAAGCTGACACCTGTGTGTAAAATTCAGGAGAAAACAGGTATAAATCACCCACCTTTGTCTTTTGGAATGCCCTCTCCAGCCACGTACTCGCTGCAGGTGCTTGGGCACAAGTAGAGGGCTTGCCGGAGCTCCAAGTTCAGAAACCACATCTGCAAGAAAGTGTTCACGTAGCACGTGGCGCCGAGGTTCGTTAAGCCCACGAACGCGTTCTGGCGTAAGAAAGAAAGCAACAGTGGTCACTCGCTGCTGCAGAGGAGCAAAAAATCCCAAAAAACAGCAATCGAAGTGGCCACTTTTTTCCGTTTGTTGGAAAAATGCTGCTCCAGCATTGCCCAAACAACCACAGCCGAAACCCCGGTGGCTACAGGGAGACACAGGGTGTCACCTCCCCTCATCCCCATCTTGCCTCAGGGACCAGGAAGGGCAGGGGATGCTTTTAGGGGGTGTGGAGGGCGGGGCTACCTTCTTGCGGCGCTCGCAGTTGGGGTCATCGATGTTGTGAAAGCTGTTCTCATCTATCTCGCCCAGCCAGACGTGCTCCCCGATGCCCACCAGGCAGTTGGGGTTCCCCCGGCAGTTCCTCCTGTAGAACCAGCATCCACCCCAACCGTCAGCCCCAAGGAAGGGATGCTGCTGTCCCTTGGGGGGCAGGGTAAGGGGATGACCAAGGGGATAAGGACAATAAAGGGGACCCCATAATGCTAAACAGAGTGAACGGGGTGAGACAGGTGTGTCCCCCGCCCCTCAGAACTGGTGGTTGGGGAAGAACAAAGAGATGGAGAACTGGAAGAGGGGGGAAAAGTGGGACCCCAAAAGTGTAGGACCCGCGGAGGTCTCCTACATCTAGGGAGCCAGGCAGGGAGAGGGGTCCTCTGCAACCCCGAGGGGGTCCCCCATATCTGCGGAGCCAGGCAGAAAGAGAGGTGCCCCACAACCCCAGGGAGGTCCCATATATCTGGGGAGCCAGGCTGGGAGAGGCTGCCCCTGCAACCCCAGGAAACGAGGCTCCCAAAGAAGAGAACACGGAGGAATCCTCATCCACCCTGAGGGGCACAGAAAGGGCGGGGTGCTTCCCCAACCCTCACGGGAGGAGGAACGTGGGGTCTCCCCGCAGCCCCGGGGCGGGGGAGGAACGAGGGGCCCGGCGAAGGGAACGGGGGAGCCCCCAGACCCCAAACACAGAGCGGGGGAGGGCGAGGCCTGGGGGTCCCCTGAGAGCCCGGGTGCGGGGCGGGGAGGAGGCGGAGCGCGGCCGCGGGACGAGGGGAGGCCCGGGGAGGGAGGCGGAGGGGGCTGTTCCCGGCGGTACCGGCAGGCGCCGCGCTGGCAGGGCTCCAGCCCGACGCGGTAGGCCGCTTCGATGTGCTCCTGCGCCACCGCCTCGGGCGGCACCGTCTCGGTCCAACGCCACGCCGCCTTCTCCAGCTGCAGCCGCGGGGCCATGGCCGCCGCCACCGCCGCTCGCCGCCACCGGCCCCGGCCTGAGCCCGCCTCGGCCCCGCTCTCGGCCCCGCTCCCGCTCCCGGTCCCGCCCGGCCCCTCCTGTCGCCGCCGCCGCCGCCGCCGTCAAGGCCGATGACGCCACACACGCGACGACCTGAGGGGCGCGAGGCGGTGACGTACCCGGGCTGCGCCGCTGCGCCGGGGGGCGGGGCCTGCGCGGAGGGGCGGGGCCTGCGCGTTCCGCCCCGCCCCCGTGCGCGCGCTCGTGTGTGTGTGTGTGTGTGTGTGTGTGTGTGTGTGTGTGTGTCTGTGTCTGTGTGTGTCTGTGTGTGTCTGTGTCTGTGTGTGTCTGTGTGTGTGTCTGTGTGTCTGTGTGTGTCTGTGTGTGTGTGTGTGTGTCTGTCTGTGTGTCTGTGTGTGTGTGTGTGTGTGTGTGTCTGTGCCTGTGTCTGTGTCTCTCTGTCTGTGTGTGTCTGTCTGTGGGTGTCTGTGTCCCCCCATAGCCCCCTGCACCCCCAGCCCACACCCCCCTGCTAACCCCCATAGCCCCCCAAACCCCCCTCCCCGGACCCTTACACCATCCCCCCCCCCCGCAGTGACCCCATCCCACCCCCCCCGTATCACACAGCCCCCCCCCGCCAGCCCCCATAACCACAGCACCCCCCCAGACCCTTAGGCCATGCCCACCCCCTGTAGCACCCCCCCAGACCCCTATTCCATAATCACCCCCTGCCCCTCCCACACCGTAACCCCCCAAATCCTCACGCTATCCCCCCCTGCACCCTCATACCAACCCCCCCACACCCTCACAGCCCCCCCACTCCCATACCCCACCCCTTCTGCACCCCCATACCCTACCCCTCATGCCACAACCCCCCATATTCCCCCCCCCCGTCACACCCTATGACCCCCAGGCGCAGCCCCCCCAAAACACGGCAGCCGCGCTGGTTCTCTCTCCTTTAATAGCTGTCCCTGCGGGGGGCGTCCCCGCCAGCACCCCGATTGTCCCTCGCACCCCCACACTGCCGCCACCCCGGGGTGGGGGGGGGACACACCCGGGCGGCCCGGCCGCCCCAGCACAGTTTCGGGGGGGGCCGGTGGAAAAGGGGGAGGGGGGGTGTAAACATTTTTAGGGGTCCCGGCCCCCCTCCCCAGAGTCACCCCGGGGCAGCGAAGCACCGTTTCCTCCTGGCTTTTTTTGCTTTTTTCTGGTTTTTTTTTTTGGAAAAGAATAAAATCGGCCAAATTCCCGTCCCCAAATATATTTTGGGGGGGGGGCGATGGTGTGGTTAGGAGGGGCAGGGGGGAGCGGGGGAGCCCCCCACCGCGCCGTGCCGCAGGTCGATGGGGTGCAGGGGGGTCCCGGCGGGCGCCAGCGCCAGCCCCCTCACGCACCCGGTGATGCCGGAGGTGAACTTGCCGGCCGTCAAACTGCGGGGGTCCGGGGCGCCACCTGCGGGGGATGTGGAGGGGCAAGGGGGGACACAGGGGGACACGGGGGTGTGGAGGCACCCGCTTGACTCACCCAGTGTCCTGGCCTCTGTCACCCGCCCATGGCCATCCCACCTCCCACCCCATGTCCCAGCAGGTGTCCCCACCCCATGTCTAGCCCACGGCCATCCCACGTCTCACCAAGTGTCCCCTCTCGTGTCCCATCATGTGCCCCCATCCCATGTGCCCATACTGTGCCCACCCCATGGCCATTCCACACACCCTCACATGTTTCATGATGTGTCCCCCGCCCACGTCCCACTCCATACCCCCTCCCATGTCCCCTCCCATGTCCCACCATGTGTCCCATCCCCACTACCAGCCCATGTCCCATGTCCCATCACATGCTCTACCCCAAGTCCACTTCATGTCCATCCCATGTCCCATGGCATGTCCTGTCCCATGTCCTTATCATATGTCCCTGTCCACGTCCATCTCGTGTCCGTCCCTTGTCCGTCTCATGTTCCACCCCATGTCCACCCTATGTCCCATCACGTGTCCCACCCCACATCCATTCCAAGTCCACCCATATCCATCCCATGTTCATTGTGTCCATCCCACGTCCATCCCACATCCCATCATGTGACCCATCCCATATCCATCCCACGTCCACCCTGTGTCCCACCCCATGGCCCCATCCTTGTCCCCGTCCCTTGTCCCCCAGGTGCCACGTACCCACGTAAACGCTGCCCTGGGTGTTGGCCATGATGTTGGTTCCTGGTGACTCCCCGGTCACCGGCTCCTCCCCGTCCACCTGCAGCTGCCCGCGCCGGCCCTCCCTGCATGGCATCCGTCAGCACCCACACCCGGACCCCCACCTTCACCCCCACCCTGACCCCCACCCCGACCCCAACCCCACCCACCTCGTCACCGTCACCCGATGCCACTCGCCATCATTGATGGGGTCTTCCGAGACGATGGTGGCCTCACCGCTGCCCAGCTGGTAGCTGCGGGGGTGACGTGGGCTCAGCAGGGAAGGCACCCTGGGGTGGCAGGGGACACCCTGGGGTACCACGGCCCCCCCCACAGTGACTCCAGGTCCCCCCCCTCACCTGAACACCAGGTGCCCGTCCTTCAAGCCGAGGCCAACGAAATCTTTGGCTTTGCCACCCTCACCGGGCTCCTGTGGGCGCAGCAGGGGCGGTGAGTGGGGTGGGGGCACCCTGACCCCCACCCTAATAGAGATGAGAGGGGGTGTTCAACACCCAGGGTCCCCTCCCCAGCCGTGTCCCCCCGGCCCCGCTCACCGCCCCGTGCCACAGCACCAGCCCCTCGGCGCTGCCCGTCCGCAGCTCCAGCTCGATGGTCTCGGGAGCCTCGGGGGGGCTGCAAGGAGAAGATGGGGGGCAGGTTGGGGGGTGCAGCACCCTGGGGTGGGTGCAATGCCACAGGTGGGGGTGCGGAGGGGTGCCCCATCCCCGATGTCACTCACCCACGAGGAAAGAGGTAACCGGGCAGGGCCAAGTAGGAACCGTCCCCGAAAGCGGCGCTGAACTGTCCTGGCATGTCTGCAGGGAGATGGGGGGGTCACGGGGGGGCCACACTCGGCTGTCACACCCGCAGCATCGCTTTTGGGTGCTGGAAGTGTAGGGTGGGGACACACCAAAAAACGGGTGCAAGGGACTTACCGCCGCCTCCGCTGCCCTCCTGCCAGTCCTGCTCCGGCTCCGTCAGCGCCACTCCTGCGAGAGAAGCAGGGTCGGCGATGGGTGACAGGTGTCCCCCCTGTCCCCAAGTGTCCCTCTCACCCCCAAGCGTCCCCCAACTCACTGTGCTGGCAGTAGGGGCCGGCGTAGCCAGGGGGGCAGAGGCAGGCGCTGCCCTTGCAGGTGCCGCCGTGCAGGCAGGGGTTGGGTTGCAGGCAGCCTTCCTCCTCCTCTTCCTCCTCCTCCTCATCCCGCTCGCAGTGTGGGCCTGGGCACACGGAAGGGGACAGTGGGCGATGCAGGAGGGCACCGGGGGGACAGTGGGTGGCACACGTATGCACAGCAGACACATGCATAGCACACGTATGCACAGTGAACACACAAGCTCAGCGTGCACGCACGGCACACGCACACACATGCACTGTGCCCACACATGCACAGAACACGTGTACGCACGCACGCAGAGCACACGTATGCACGCACCCGCGCAGTGTACAGGCACGTAGAGCACACACACAATGCAGCACACGTGTGTGTAGCAAACATGCTTGAATTCACAGCGCGCACGCACGCACAGCAGGCGTACAGCCACGCACTCACAACGCACACGTGTGCACACACGTGTGCACACACACTGCCCATGCACGTGTGTACAGCGCAGGTGCACACACAGAGTGCTCACACATGCACCCGCACCCCCACGCACGCACAGGTCACGCATGTACAGCACACATACACGGGCAGTGCCCCTGCACACACGGTGCCCACACGTGCACACGCACACGAGCACACGTGCACAGCACCCCCGTATGCCTGGCAGCTGCACGGGGCACCCAGCCGTGAGCCGTGCACATGTGCCAGGGCATGCCGTGCCCTGCTGTGCCACGTCGTGTGGTATCGTGCCGTGCACACGTGCCACAGGTGCCGTGCCACAGGTGCCGTGCCACGCACGCAGCGCCATGCGGCGGAGCCTCACCGGTGAAGCCGGGCGGGCAGAGCCCCCGCCGCCGGCACTGCCCCACGCCGCGGCTCCGCAGGAAGCTGTACGCCAGGTCCACCTTCTTCCCATTGATGGAGACCTGGCGCGGGGAGGGGGGACACAACACAACACCCCAAAGTCAAGCCCTGGGATGTCCCCAGAGCCACCGAGGGGACCCGGGTGTCCGGGATGGGGGGGTCTCACCTCTCCAATGCAGCCCTGGAAGGTGGCGTTGGTTGGGGGGGCGCAGGGGAGGCTCGGTGCCCCCCAGGTAAAACGGGGAGCGGAGGTTGAGCCCTTGGCTCTTGCCGGGTGAGGAGCGTTTCACCGGGGCGGCGGTGTCCACCGTCAGTGTCCCGTCCTTGTTCACTCGCTCGGCTGTCACCCGGTGCCAGCGGCCCAGTGTCACCGGTTCCGAGCTCCGCAGCACTGCTGGGCCTGTGGGGACACGGCTGCGGCATCACCAGCAGGGACGCCAGGGATGTGTAGGGACCTGGGAAGTGTCCTGGGCCCCAGCGGTGACAGGGGACCCCGGTAACACCAAAGCAGTGCCAGGGGACCCAGAAGTGTGACAGGGATCTTTGGGGACACTGGTGGTGCCTGGGGACCCAGGTGATGGCAACGGACCCCAGTGACACCATGGGATCTCAGTGATGTCAGGGCACCTTGGTGACATTTAGGGACCCTGGTGATGCCCATGGACTCTGACACTGCCTGGAGATGCCAGGGTCACCAAGAGGTCCCAGTGATGTGACACCAGGGGACCCCAGTGACACCAAGGGACCATAGTGATGCCCAGAGACCCTGACTACCTGGGGACCCTCATGATGCCAAGGCACTCCTGGTGACACCAGGAGACCCCACCGATGACCAGGGACCCTGGCAGCACCTGGGGACTCAAGTGATGCCTGGAGACCCAAATGACACCAAGGGACCCTGGCAACGTGTGGGGACCCCAGAGAACCCTGGTGCGACCTGGAGACCCAACTACACCGAAGGACTCTCCTGAAACTTGGGGACGCCAGTGGTGCCAGGAGACATCGACGATGCCAGAGGACCCCACTAACACCAGGTCACCCCAACTATATTTGTGGTCCCCAGTGCCAGCAAACCCCCCAACCCCGAGGTGCCACCAGGACCCCCGTTATCGTGCCAGCCCACCTGAGCCCAGCTCGTAGCGGAACTCAACGTGGCCACCAGCCAAAGCCAAAGCAACATAGTCCTCAATGGGGGCGGCTTTGCCGGCGCTGAAGAGCAGGAGCCCGTCGGGTGCCAGCGGCAGGAACTCGGCCTCCACTCGCAGCTCGTGGTGGACGTTGGTGAGGGGGGGGTAGGAGACGAAGGCGCCCACCTCGCTGAAGGACGGCACGCTCACTGCCTCACCTGCGGCATCCCCAAATCAGTGCCCGGATGGGTGGGAACCAAACCTCCATCCCCATGGTGCCCATCTCCTCAGGGTGAGACCCAGACCCACGGCCATCTCCCCAGGGTGGTCGCCGATCCCCCATCCCCACCACAGCCACCTCCCTGGGATGGCACCCGACGGCTCATCTCCATCACGTCCACGATGCCAATCTCCCCAGATGGTACCTAATCCGCTGTCCCCATCACGCCTGTGTCCCCAGAGTGGTGCCAGCCCCACGCCCATCTCCCCGTGGTGGTTTCCATCCATGTCCTTGTCTCACCAGGGTGATGCCCCACCCCATTCCCATCTCCCTGGGGTGGTCCCCACACCATGTTTGTGTCCCCTGAGTGGTCCCAGCCTTGTGCCCATCTCCCCAAGGCAGTCCCCATCCTGCACCCAGGTCCCCAGGCTGGTCCCCAGCTCTGTGCCCATCCCCTCTCCCTGTGACATTCCTCACCCCATGCCCACCTTCCTGCAACATTTCCCACCCTGTGCCCATGTACCCAGGGCGGAGTCAGCTCCATTCCCGTGTCCCTGTCCCCACTCACCCTCAGTGCACCTCTCCCCAGCCTTGCCCAGGTGACAGCGGCACGTGTAGCCCTGCCCATCTGGCCGGTTGACACAGGTGGCATCGGGCCCGCACGCCTCTGTAGGGTGACAAGCCCTGAGCACCCATCCCGGGGATGGGAGGGCCCCACCAGGGGTGGCATCCCCACAGGATGGGCACATACCTGGGTGACAATGCAAAGCCCGCGAGTACTCGCAGTTGCTGCCGGTGAAGCCGTGGGGACAGCGGCAGACATAGGTGCCACCCTCGGCGTCCTGGCACACGCCGCCGTTCTAGGGAAGGTGGGAGGTGACAGGGGTGTCAGCAATGGGTGGCGATGGGTGGGCACCACAGCCCCCAGCCCCCCCCCACCCCCAGCCTCACCTGGCACGGCCGGTCCTGGCAGGTGGGACAACTGGTGACACCGTGCGCCTGCAGGTCCATGTCCCCAAAGGCCACCTCCTCGCCTTGGATGCGGAGCCGGCGCACGCAGCCTGCAGAGGGACGGAGACGGCGGGGACACGATGCTCAGCCCCTCCACTTCACCTTGGTACCACCTCCTCCCTCCAAAAACAAACCCCATCACTCACCCATAAAGCCACGGCTGAGCCCTGTCTTAGCCACGGCGCCGAAATCGGGGTACCCCCCCAGGTACAGCTCCTCGTTCAGATCCAGCCCTTGGAACTTCCCCTGCGGGCACGATGCGGGTGGGCACCACCTCCAGCACCCCGACACCCCTCCAGCAGCCATCGAACCCCCCCTCCCTCCCCTCAAAATACCTGGGAGGTCCCGTTAACCGGGGGGTGCCCCTCCAGCGCCAGCGAACCCCGGGTGAGGTTGCGGAACAGACGGACGGTGTGGTACTCGCCCAAGCTCAGCGGCGTGGGGTGCCGGATGGTGGCCATGCCCGAACCCGCATCGAACCTTGGGGGTTTTGGGGGTGCGAAGGGTTTCGGGTGAACGTCGGCACCCGTCTCCCCACCCCACCCCTTCTCCCATCACACCCACTCGGGCATCTCACCTAAATTCGGGGCGGCCGCCCACCAGACCGAAGGAAATGAAGTCGGCGCCACTGGTTTTTCGCTGCCCATTGTAAAGGAGAAGGCCTGGGAGGGGGGACAGTGGGTCAGGGTGGGGTCACATCCTGAGGGACCCCAAAATACCCCCCAGGACGGAGGCAAAACCCCCTAGAAAGTGTGCGTGGGGGGTGAGTTGAATAGAAAATGAGAGCTGAAAAAGGGATAGAGAGGGAAGGGTGGAGAAAGGGATGGAAGGGACATGGGGGGACACATGGGGACAGCCGGGGGTCCCCTCAGTGCTCACCGTCAGCGGCATCAGGCCGGAAGGTGATGAGGATCTCAAACCTCTTGTAGGCATCCTTGATGGTGGGCAGGGGCAGGAAGGAGCGGGGCGTCTGCCCGAAATAGGGGACCAGGTGTTCTGTGGGGATGGGGAGAGGTCAGGAGGGCTTGGGGGTACATGACCCCCACCCTCACCTCCCAGTTTGTCCGTCCATCCGTCCTCACCTCGGACCTTGAGGACGTAGTAAGCCGTCTCCTGGCCGCGGTGGTTGGCGGCGGTGCAGGCGTAGACGCCGGCGTCCTCGTGGCGCACGGCCGGCACGCTCAGCACGTTCCCCTCCGCCCTGGCCCCCACCGGCAGCTCCCCCTCCAGCTGTGGCACAGGCGGTTTCGGGAGGGGTCAGCACCCACAGGGTGTCCCCCACCCACCCCCCTTGCATCCCTCCATCTCACCTTGCTCCAGGTGATCTCTGGCACGGGGAAGCCGGATGCCAAGCATGGCAAATCGACCGCTGAACCCACCGAGACCTCCTTCACCTCCGGCTGCCCGGCGATTTGGGGGGCGGCTGGGGACGCATAGTGGTGTAACCACCCACCCCGTAGTGACGTCGTCTCGTGTGCCCCCCCACCGCCAGCTCCGTGTCCCCGCTCCTCACCTTGCACGTGGAGGATGACGTGGGACTGGACAGTGCCCACGGCATTGGCGGCGGTGCAGCGGTACTGCCCGGCATCGCCCCGTTCCACCCGTTCGATGGTGAGGGTGCCGGCACGAACCAGCACCCCGGGTCGGATGTGACCCCCCACTTTACTCCAGGTGACGTGGGGACGGGGATCGCCCAAGCCCAGGCACTCCAGCTCCACTGACGTCCCTGCCAGCACCGTCTGCACGGCCGTCCGGATGTTGATCAAGGCCCGGGGGAGAGCTTTGGGAAGGGGACAGTGGGGTTTTGGGGTGACCCCCTGGCATAAGGGAAGCATTTATGGTCTGGGGTGCCAAACGGAGGAGGAAGAGGTGGGGAAACAGGGTGCTGGTGGGCATGGGGAGACCACTGGGGTGGCCATGGGCATGGGGAGAGACTGGGAGTGTTGGGGTGCCCACGGCTGTGGGGAGAGATTGGGGGTAACGGGGTGCACCTGAGCATCGGCAGGCATGGGGGGTCCCAGGGTGCCCATGGGTGTGGGCAGAGATTTGGGGTACTGGGGTGCCTGTGGGTGTGGGATGAAAGAGGGAGTACTGGGGTGTGCACGTAGGGATTGGGGGTACCAGGGTGCCCAGGAGTGCAGGGGAATGGGGCTACCAGGGTGCCCGTGAGCACACTGGAAGAGGTCAGAGGGTTCTTGTGGATATGGGGAGATGGGGGTGCCCTGGGGTGCTGGAGGGGATATGTTGGGGGATGCTGCTGTTTGAGGGGACAGGCTGGGGGGTGTCGCTCCTACCTTGGACAGTGAGGGTGGCTCTGTCCTCTGCTCGCCCACCCGGGGTGCTGGCCCGGCACACGTACACCCCCTGTGCCCCCCACGTCAGCTCCGGCAACCTGCAGGGACACACATGGGGTGTGGGACCCCACGGAGGTGGAGGGGTGGATCCCATCGTCCTGTCCCTCGTCCCCCTGCTCCTTACCGCAACACGCCATTCCGCACGCTGTGGTTGGGGGGCAGCTCCCCGCCATCCTTCAGCCACTCGAGACGAGCCCGGGGTTCCCCCGAGACAGCGCAGGTGAATTCAGCGGTGCCGCCCACCCCCTTGACGAGGGTCTCCGGCGTCACCCGTACCACTAAGGGCCCGCCGCCGACATCCCCGCTGTCACCAGCATCACCTGGGCGGGACGCAAAGCCTTGATGGTACCCATTGGGCGTGAGCATCCCCGACACACAGCATCCCCAGGGTAGGGTCTCACCATGGATGATCACGCGAGCGAAGGTCTCAGCGGAGCCTACACGGTTGGTGACGTGGCAGCGGTAGGTGCCCGCATCGGCAGGTAGAGCCGGGCTGATGCGGAGGAGGCCGGCACGGTGGATGACACGTGTTGAAAGGCTGCCGTTGACCTTGCCCCAAGTGTAGACCAGCGGTGGGGTGCCGTGGGCCAGGCACTGCACCTGCAGCGCATCACCGGCACGCACCATGGTCTCCTCCGGCAGGCTTGTGGCGTATGGTGGTGCTGTGGGTATGGTGGTACCGTCAGCACCCAAACACAGCCAGGTTGGAGGAACAAGTGGATCAACGGGGCAATAAATGGGTCAACGGAGCAATAAATGGGGCAATGGGGCAATGAACTGGTCAACAGGGCAACGAACCAGTCAACAAATTGGTCAACAAGGTAACAACTGGGTCAATGGAGCAATGAACAGGCCAGTGGGGCAATGAACGGGTCAACAGGGCAAAGAATGGGTCAGTCAGACAAGGTGGGCATCAGTGGGAGGGTGTGAGTAGAGATGGGGGTGGGCATGTGTTAGGATGGGCCACAGCTGCACGGATCCATGAGGGAAGGGATGGATGGGTAAGTTTGAGAGGGAGTGGGGAGACAGATAGGACCTGGGATGGTTGAGTGTTGGATGAATCCATAAGGAAGAGATAGACGGATCGATGGAGGGATGGAGGGATGGATGGAGGAGTTTGAGAGGAGATGGAGAGATGGGTATGTGCTGGGATGGACGAGGTGGATGAATCCAGGAGATGGATGGAGGAGTGTGAGCAGAGATGGAGAGATGGGTGCATGCTAGTATAGATGAGCAATGGATGAATCCACACGGAAGAGGCAGATAGAGAAGTTTGAGAGAAGATGACGAGATGGGTGTGTCCTGGGATGGACAAGAGATGGATGAATCCTCAAGGAAGGGATGGATGGAAGAGTTATGAGATGGAAAGATGGGGATGTACTAGTATGGTTGAGTAATGGATGAATCCACCAGGAAGAGATGAAAGGAGGGGCGTGAGAGGACATGGAGAGGAGGATGGATGGAGCGAGGATGACTCCACGAGGAAGGTCTGTATGGGAGGGTGGTAGCAGCTCTGGGGATGGTCACGTAGAGAGGAAGGACAGGGAGGAGCCAAGGACAGGTGGCAGAGAAGGTGATGGAGGAGATGGCACAAGGGACCCCAAGGCCACCCTGACCCCCCCTTACTCTCCACATCAAGGGTGACGAAGGCCTCGGCGAAGCCAGCGGGGCTGCTGGCGTTGCAGATGTACTGGCCCGAGTCCTGCTGCGCAGCGCGGGGGATGACCAAGGTGCCGTTCACCACCTGGTGCTGCCAGGGCAGGGGCGCCCGAAGCTTCGACCACTCGATGCGGGGCGCCGGCTCGCCTACGGCCAACACCAGTGACTGTCACCGTGACGTCAGGTTCCGGCAGGACACCCCACCTTCCCCTGCCCCTCTGTCTTCCCACCCGTACCTCTGGCCGTGCAGTGCAGTGTGGCAGTCTCGCCGGCCACCACGGTGACGGCGGGTGGCACGGTGACCTCGGGGGCGCCAGGGGACCGCTGGGATGTCTCCACGGTGACGTCCACCCGGGCTTGTGCCGAACCCAAGGCGCTGTGAGCCGTGCAGACGTAGGTGCCGGCGTGCTCCGGCTTGGCCGGTGAGAGCTGGAGGGAGTGGACAACAGGGTGGGTGGGTGCGGAGCACCGGGCACCCCACACCGGCACCCCACGGTGCTCGCACTCACGTGCAAGATGGCCTGGCTGTCCATGTGCAGCAGCGTTTGGTGGTCCACCTTCTGCCGGGAGCCCGGCCGGCTCCAACGCACCAGCGGCCGTGGTTCACCCCGGCCGAGGCATTCCAGGCTCAGGGATTTGCCCTCCTTCACCGTCACGGGGCCCGGTGGCATCACCGACACCGTGGGGGCACCTGGAGAAGGAGCAGGGCATCAGGGTGAGGATGGGGATACACTGAGTAAGGATGCTGGTGACGGGGCTGCTGGAACCCTGGGGGCATCTGGAGCACATGGAGGACACCAGCATGGGGATGGGGATGAAGACATCACAACTCCAGGAGCACCTGAAGCATTAAGGACACGGTGATGGGGACACCACTACTCTGGGTGTACCTGGAGCACACAGAGGACGTCAGCATGGGGATGGGGACATGGACACCACCACCCCAGGGGCAGCTGGAGCACATGGGAGGATGTGGCAATGGGGACACAGCGATGGGGACACTACTACCCCAGGGGCATCAGAGACAAGGAGAGGGCCATCCCAGCCACCACGCACCTTGCACCAGGAGGTTGACAACGCTGCTGGCGACGCCGAAGCGGTTGGAGGCCACGCAGTGGTAGGCGCCTTGGTTGCCCACGTGGGCGCCGGTGATGGAGATGACTGAGCCGTTGGTGCTGATCTTCACGTTGTCTGGGCAAGGAGGAGCTGTCAGCGCCAGGGTCACCCCGGGGACCACGCTGGAGCCACCCTGGGGGCCACCATACCTTGAAGATGTTGGCCAGGTCCCATCCGCCAAGTGATGTTGATGGGCCGGGCGCCGTCGTGGACGCGGCACTTGAAGGTGGCATCCTCGCCCGGTGCCACCGCCATGCTGTGCGGGTCAATGGAGATGATGGGGCTCTGCAGACCTATGGGGACAAAGGGACAGGGAAGCCATCAAGGTCACCCATGTCCCCCACCTCCCTCCTGGCTTCCTCTCTCGCTCCATGGCTGCACTCACGGTAGCTGGAGCTGTCACGGGAGGTGACAGTCACGGTGATGGTGGCCTCGCGGGAGACGCTGCCCGTGACTGCTCGGCACACGTACTCCCCTGAATCGGCCACTGAGAGCTGTGACAGCCGCAAGCGGGACCCCGAAACCTGAGGAAGCGATGACAGCGAGGTGGTGGCATCAACCAGCCACCCACAGCCACTGTCCCACTCCCCACCAGTGTCCCCACAAACCTGGTGCTTGGCTGGGAGTGACCCGCCACGCTTGTACCAGGTGATGGTGGCCTGTCCCTGGCCGGCCACCACACAGTCCAGGTCCAGGGTCTGTCCCTCGGTGACAGAGGACGCCGAGGACTCGATGCGGATGGGCGGTGTGATGCTGGCAGCTGCGTGGGCAGAGCTAAGGTTAAACATCCCCAGCGGTCCCCAGTGCTGGTGGGGACCCGATTCCCAAGGGTGACACTCACGGTGGGATGGGTTGGCTCCATCATCAATGGTGACGATGAGGGACGTCTCCTGAGTGACACCGCCCGACGTCACCCGGCACACGTACTCCCCCGAATCGGCCGCCGTCACCTGTGGGATGCGCAGGCGGGTGCCCGACACCTCGGAGGGGACAATTTGGGGACAAGTCAGCATTAGAGAACGGGGGGGACAGGACAAATTCAGGGTGAACCGCCTCCTCCCACCAGCTCTGCGCCCTACCTGGTGGCCGGAAGGCAAGGAGCCACCACGCTTGTACCACGTCACGGTGGCAGGGCCCGATCCTGCCACCACACAGTTGAGGTCCAGGGTCTGTCCCTCAGCGATGGCTGAGGACGAGGACTCGATGCGAAGGGGCTGGGAGACACCGGAGGCTGGGGAAGAGGAACAGGGGACGTTTGTCACCGAGGTGGCACCCATCTGTCCCCAAGCGCTGCCCTCTTGCGCACACTCACGGTAATAGGTGCCGGGGCCGCCGGGCACGGTGACGATGACAGATGCCTCCTGTGTGATGGTCCCCAGGGTCACCCGGCACACGTACTCCCCCGAATCAGCCACTGCCACCTGGGCAAGGCGCAGGCGGGTCCCCGACACCTGTGGAGGTGACAAATTTAGGACACGTCTGCGTCCAATGTGAGGCTGTGCCCAGTGGGGACGATGTCACCTTCCCAGGGTCCCCACCTGGCTGTTGGGGGGCAGAGCCCCTCCACGCCGGTACCAGGTGACGTGGGGGTGACCTTGTCCTGCCACCATGCAGTTGAGGTCCAGGGTCTGTCCCTCGGTGACAGCTGCGGACGAGGTCTCGATCCTCACCGGCGGAGTGACGCCAACGGCTGAGGGTGGCAAGGGGGTCAGCAGGAGCAGCCACCGTGTCCCCCGTCACGTCCCTGTGTCACCTCCCATCCATTCCCAGTACCATAAGAGGAGCCAGCACCAGTCTGGATGGTGACGATGAGGGACGTCTCGTGCGTGACACCACCCGATGCCACCCGGCACACGTACTCCCCCGAATCGGCTGATGTCACCTGAGGGATGCGCAGGCGGGTCCCTGACACCTGGTGGGGGGGGTGACACACATGAGAAGGGGGACATAAATCCCTCAACACCCCCAAAATCCTTTCTCCACCTCAAAATGCTCCTGCGGTGCCCCCTACCTGGTGCTTGGCTGGGAGGGACCCACCGCGCTTGTACCAGGTGACGGTGGCCTGTCCCTGCCCAGCCACGATACAGTTGAGGTCCAGGGTTTGTCCCTCGGCCACCGAGGAGGACGAGGACTCGATGCGCACAGGGGGGGTGACACCAACAGCTGGAGGCAGAGATGGGAGGGTTACCCCAAGGACTGTGACACAGTCACCTGGTCCCCCTGGTCCCTCCTGGTCCCCACTCACGGTAGGCGCTGGAACCACTGGGCTGGATCGTCACCATGATGGAGATTTCCTTGGTGGTGGCCCCGCTGGTCACCCGGCACACGTACTCACCCGAGTCGGCCGCTGTCACCTGCAGCAGCCGCAGTCGGGAGCCAGACACCTGTGAGGAGGGGACACGGGGGACATTTGGTCTTCCATGGGGCTGCTGAGGCTTGCATGGGGCCATCTCAGCTTGCACAAGCCACCTGGGCACCCATGGGGTCATCTGACCTTGCACGAGCCATGTGGGCTTGCATGAGGCCACCTAGGTTTGAATGGGCTACTTGGGCTTGCACAGGGGCCGTGGGTTAATCCCACCCATCCCCTCACCTTGGGGACGTCCCTGTCCATATCCCCTACCTGGTGCTTGGCTGGGAGAGTCCCCCCGCGCTTGTACCAGGTGACAGTGGCCTGCGTGGGGCTGGCGATGACACAGTTGAGGTCCAGGGTCTGGCCCTCGATCACGGGCGATGACAAGGACGAGGACTCGATGCGCAGCGGGGTCGTGCTGCTGGAGTCTGCAGAACCACAATGGGTTAGAGACCATGGTCACCACCACACGTGACCCTCCAGGGGACACCAGGAGCCCAGTTGGGCACGCACATGGGTGGCTTCCCCAGGGAGCGACTCATCCCAGACCTGGGGACACCACAGGGCAGTGCCACCCCACAACAGATGACATCTCATGTTCCCTCCCAGTCCCCACTCACGGTAGGTGCTGGCACTGCTGGGCTGGATCGTCACCATGATAGAGGTTTCCTTGGTGGTGGCCCCGCTGGTCACCCGGCACACATACTCGCCCGAGTCGGCTGCTGTCACCTGCAGCAGCCGCAGCCGGGAGCCGGACACCTGCAGGGAGGGCACATGGGGCATATTTGGGCTTTGCAGGGCTGCTGAGGTTTGCACAGGGCCATCTGGGCTTGCATGGGCCACCTAGACTTGCACAGGGCAACCTGGGCTTGCACAAGCTACCTGGGCCACCAGAGCTTGCACGGGGCCACTTGGACTTGCACGAGGCCACTCAGGCAACCCCAGCCCCTCACCTTGGGGACATCCTCGTCTGTATCCCCTACCTGGTGCTTGGCCGGGAGGGACCCGCCGCGCTTGTACCAGGTGACAGTGGCCTGCGCGGGGCTGGCGATGACGCAGTTGAGGTCCAGGGTCTGGCCCTCGGCCACTGAGGAGGACGGGGACTCGATGCGCAGGGGGGTCATGCTGCCAGGGGCTGGGTACCAAGACAAGAGGGTGACACCAGTGACCGCAACAGAATCTCGCTGGCATAGGCATGTGTGCCAAGGTACACAGTGACCCCCACTGTTATTGTCACCCCCTGTCCCCACTCACGGTAGGCACCAGCACTGCTGGGCTGGATTGTCACCATGACAGCCGTTTCCTTGGTGGTGGCCCCGCTGGTCACCCGGCACACGTACTCGCCCGAGTCGGCCGCTGTCACCTGCAGCAGCCGCAGCCGGGAGCCGGACACCTGAGGAGAGGGGACACAGGGGACATTTAGACTTTCACAAGGCTGTTGGAGCTTGCATGGGGACGGTTTGGCTTGCAAGTGTCTTCTGGGCTTGCACAGAGCTGCTTGGGCTTGCAAAAGTGCCACCTGGGCTTTCATTGGGCCACCTAAGCCCTCATGGGGCCATCTGTGCTTACATGGGCCACCTGCACTTGCACTGGGCTGTGCATCAACCTCAAATCGCCCCCTCTTTGGTGACATTCCCCTCTAGTGTCCCCTACCTGGTGCTTGGCTGGGAGGGCCCCCCCACGCTTGTACCAGGTGACAGTGGCCTGTCCCTGCCCAGCCACCACACAGTTGAGGTCCAGGCTCTGTCCCTCAGCCACAGTAGACGAGGACGCCTCGATCCGGACAGGGACCCCTGAAGCTGGTGGCACTGGAGAGGGAGGGTGGGAAGAACAGAGCTGTGACACCCCCTTTTTGGGACCAGCATGGCCCTCGTTGGTGGCATCAAGACCTGTCTCACCGTAGGACGAGCCAGATCCGGCCACAACGGTGACAATGACAGACGCCTCCCGGACACTGGTTCCCACGCTGGCCCGGCACACATACTCCCCTGAATCGGCTGCCGTGACATGAGGGACACGGAGCCGGGACCCTGAAACCTGGGGTTGGGGACAGGCATCATTGTCATGTGGCGGGAGGGGGGCACAGGGCAGGACTTGGGGTGTCCCCTCCAAGCTCTGCACCTTACCTGGTGGCCTGCAGGCAAGGAGCCACCGCGCTTGTACCACGTCACGGTGCTGGAGCCACCGGCCACCACGCAGTCGAGGTCCAGGGTCTGCCCCTCAGTGACAGAGGGGGATGATGACTCGATGCGGACGGGAGGCACCGACCCTGCCAGGGGTCATCAAATGAGGGGGATAGTGGTGGGTTGGGGACCTTGTCCCCTTCCCTCATCCCAAAACCTCCTCCAAACACTGCGCCCCCCCTCACCTGGCACCACAGCCACCTCGATGGCGGTGCGGGCCGTGCCGGCAGCGCTGGTGCCCACGCAGAGGTAGACGCCACCGTCGGCTGCTGTCACGGCAGGGATGACCAGCGTGGCGATGTCACCATGTTCAGCACGGGACTGCGGCATGAGGATGGGCATGAGTGGCACCTGGGGTGCGCACACACTCCCCCACACACACCCATCCTGGGGAGCACCCAAGGGTGCCCGTGGGGCTCACCTGTGGTGGTAGGGTGCCGTCCTGCTTCTCCCAGGTGATGGTGGCAGTGGGTGACCCTGAGACCCGGCAGTAGAGCCGCACCGTGGAGCCCTCCTGCACCTCTGTCCGTTCCGGGCTCACCTGCACCCGGGGTGCGTCGGTGGCTGCGGGAAGTCGGGGGTCAGGGTGGCAGCAGGGGTGATGGGGACGATGGGATGGTGGGGACGGTGAGAATGGACAATGCAGGAGATCAGGACGACGGGGGTTGACATGAGTGATGCAGAAGATGAGGGTGACGGAGAAGACGGGAATAGTGGGGACAACAGGGATGATCAGGGTGACATGAGCGATGCAGACACTGGGCATAAGGAGAATGGACAACGCAGGCGATGGGGATGATGGGAGATGACAGGGACAATGGGGGTGATGGAGACCGTGGGGGTGATGGGTTTGTTGGGGAGGTGACAGGGATGATGAGGACAGCGTGGGGTGATGGGGACGATGAGGACTATGGGGACAATATGGACAAGGGTGACAGAGACAATGGAGGTGATGGGGACAATGAGGGTGACAGAGGTGATCAGAGATGATGGGACGATGAGGATGATGGGGATGGATCACGGGGATGCTGGGGACACGGCTCACCTTGCACGTGGAGGAAGGCCCTGGCCGTGTGCTGCCCAGCGCTGCTGCGCGCCCGGCACGCATAGTGCCCCTCATCGGCGGGCTCAACGGCACCGAAACGCAGCGTCCCCCCCTGGACCACCGCCTGTGGCGGCAGAGAGCCTGTGGGGACACGGCCTGGCGTCACCACCCCTCTCTCCGCATCCTCAATCCCGGTGCTCGTGTGTCCCTCCCACCCTGTCCCTGGTGGGCACCTACCGAGCCACTCGAGGGTGGGCGTGGGGCTGCCGGTGACCACGCAGCGGAACTCGGCCGGCTGCCCCGGTGCCACGCTCAGCTGCGCCGGCTCCACGGCGGCGGTGGGGGCGGCGGCGGTGCCGGCTGCGGTGAAACCCGGGGTGGGGAGCTCAGGGTGTGCCGTGACCCCCCTCACCACGGTGTCGGCGCCAGGCGGTGGGAAGCGGGGCCGAGGGGGTGGCGTGGCGGCGGGGTGCACGGTGGAGCTCCGGCATGCAGCGGGTGGGGGGGAGCAGCGTGGACACCCCACCCTGGACCACCCCCCATTGCGCTGACTCACCCGGTCTGTGCTCCTCCATGAACTCAACGTGCCCGTAAAACATCTGAGTCTTCGAGGGGGCTGCAAGAGGGCAAGAGAGTGTCGGGGGAGCATGCCCATCGCCCTGGCGTCTGGGCGGCGAGCCTGCCCCTTGTCTGGGCATTGAGCCTGCCCGTCACCCCGGCGTCTGGGCGCCAAGCAAACCCATTACCCTGGCGTCTGGGCACTGAGACAGCCCATCTCCTTGGTGTCCAAGTGTGCCCATCCCCTTGGTGTCCAGGCGTGGAGCCTGCCTGTCACCCTGGCATCTGGGTGCCCAGCCAACCCCTCACCCTGGTGTCTGGGCACCGAGCCTGCCCATCACCCTGGCATCTTGGCACCCAGCCTGCCCGTCTTCTCGGCCTCTGAGCGCCCGGTGTGCCCGTCACTCTGGCGTCTGGGCGCCCAGCCAGCCCGTCGCCCCCAGCCTCAGGGCTCACCCTGGACGTAGAGCGTGGCGGTGCCCTCGTCCATGTCCAGCATGTTGGAGCCAGTGCAGACGTAGACGCCGGCATCCTCGGGCCGCACGCGGCGCAGGGTGAGGATGCCGTTGAAGTCCACGGCGCCAGGCGGCAGCGTCCCATGGTTCTGCCGCGTCCACACCAGGGTGTAGGCAGGCGACTGGCATGGGGAGAGAGAGAGAGGCGGGGATGGGCCTGAGGCCACGGGGATGGGCATGTGGCAGTAGTGGCAGGGTAGTGCAGAGCGGGTCTGCCGGGGTTGGGCACCCATGGGGGAGAAGTGGGCACCCAGGGATGTCCCTGTGCCCCTGTGGACACCCACGTGTCCTGGATGCCCACACAGAGTACCCAAGGGTGTCCCTGTGCCTGGGATGTCCCCATGGGCACCCAGGGGTGTCCCTACCCTCTGTGGGACCAGGCAGGCACCCAGGGGTGTCCTTCTACCCTGCATGACTTCATGACTCTCAGGGGTGTCCCCGTGTACCCTGCATGTCCCTGTGGGCATCCCAGGGTGTGTCTCTGCCCTGTATGTCCCCATGGGCAACCAGTGATGTCCCCGTGCCCTGCATATCCTCACGGGCACTCAAGGGTGCTCCTGTCCCCTGTGTGACCAGGTAGGCACCCAGGGGTGTCTTCATGCCATGCACATCCCTGTGTGCACCCAAGGGTGTCCCCCGCCCCCGGGCTCACCTTGCTCTTGGCAGTGCAGACGAAGGTGACATCAGCCCCGGGCTTCACCCGCTGCACCCGCTTCTCCTCCACGGTGACGGTGATGGGTTTGTCTGGGGTCTCTGCGCCAAGACAGGTGAGCTGAGCCCTGCTCCTCCCTCTGTCCCCAACCCCTCACGTGTGTCCCTTCCACCTTGGTGACGATGACTTACCGGTGACAATGACCTCGGCGCGGCTGGCGTTGCTGTGCCGGAGGTTGCGGCATGAGCAGACGTAGACGCCGGCTTCAGAGGGCTGGATGCTGGCGAAGTGCAGCTCCTCGCCTAGGGAGGGGACACGAGGGTGACACCGTACCCCACCACACCGCAGGGACACCTCAGGGTGTCCCCCCACCCCGAGTCACCCAATACCTTGCCGCTGGCTCTGGACACCCTCGGGGAGGGGTCTCCCATCTTCTCGTGCCCAGTGGTAGTAGAATGGGGGGTCGCCGGTGGCCTGGCACCGGAGGGTGACAGCGCTGCCCTGCGCCACCGCGGTGCGTGGCGGGTGCACACGGACAGCCAGAGGGACCGAGGACCCCGTGGGGACACACGTTTGTCCCCGCACCGTGGGGTCGCCGGTGTAGCCAGGCGCGCAGCTGCAGGGGGAAAAGGGGTGAGTGTATGGGGGGTGCAGATACTGGGGTGAGCCACCAGGGTGGGTACACTGGGGTGAGCAGGTCGGGGTGCGTAGTTTAAGATGAGCTTTTTGGGGTGGGTATAGTGGGGTGGGTGTAGCAAGTGAGTATATTGGGGTGCACCCAGCAGGGCGAGCCGTTGGGGTGGGTATCATGGGGTGAGCCCTTTGGGGTGAGTCTATCAGGGTGCGTACGGCAAGGTGAGCATATTGGGGTGCACGTATCAGGACGAGCCATCAGGGTGAGTGTATTGGGGTACCTATAGCTGGGGTGCATATATCAGGGTGAGCTCACCAGAGTGGGTATATTGGGGTGAACCCATCAGGGTGACTATATGGGGGTGGGTATAAAGGGCGAGGATATTGGGGTGCATATATTGGGGTGAGCTCACCGGGGTGGGTCTATCAGGGTGGGTATGTTGGGGTGAGTGTAATGGGCTGAGTATATTGGGGGAGCATGTTGGGGAAGCTATATCGGGGTGACCCCACTGGGGTGAGCACTTTGGGGGTGAGTATATCGGGGTGAGCCCCTCAGGGTGGGTGTTTTGGGGTGAGCATTTTGGAGTGGGTATATGGGAGTGAATATTTTGGGGTGGGTACATGGGGGAGAGCATTTTGGGGTGGGTGTTTTGGGGTGAGCCCATCAGGGTGGGTGTTTCGGGGTGTCCATGGGGGTGGGTTTTGGGGTGCCCCATCGCTTTCCTCACCGCTCGCAGTACTGCCCGGCGTAGCCCGGCTGGCAGGCGGTGCAGCGGTACCCGCCCCCACCCAGGCTCTCGCAGGTCCTGGAGAACCTGAAGGGGGGACACCGAGTAAGGTGGGGGCACGTTCCCTCCCCGGCACTGCCCCCCTCACCCCTGCCACTGGCACTCACTGGTTTTCGGGGTACGAGAGGGGACAGGCACAGGGCTGGCAGTCCTCAGGGGTACCGGCGGTGGCATCCCCGTAGAAACCGGGGGCACACTGGTCACAGAAATCCCCCGCTGTGTTGTGCAAGCATCCCTGTGGGGGGGAAGAAATAAATTGGGTGGGACGAGACCCTGACGCCCCCCAAAAACCAACCGTTGAATAGGAAGACTTACGGAGCAGGCGCCGCTCTCGGGGTGGCAGCTCTCGGAATGGCCATTGCACTCGCAGAGCTCGCAGTGGCCCAGGTACAGCCCCCCCCCGGTGCGGGTGTAACCGGGGGCACAATCCTGACAGTGAAAGGAATTTAAAAAAAGGAGAGGGGTGTTAGTGTTGTGACTCTCCCCATCCCATCAAACATCCTTGGGAATGGGGCTGGGAGGAGGCTAATGGGGGATGCTGATGGGGAGGATACTGGGGCATCTGCAGGGGGGGGTGGGATTCTGGGGGGGAGGTTGGGGGGAATATATAGAGGGGAAGATGCCAGGGAGGGATGCTGGGGGCTGGGGATGCCAGAGGGGGAGGTTGAGGGAGGGTATTTTGGGGGCTCACCTGGCAGGACAGCCCGTGGTACCCGGGGGGGGCACCGGCATTCCTCCACCTCGGGGGCCGGGGGGAGGCCGGGCTGGGGGGGCACAGCGATCTCCATGGAGACGTCGGCGATGCTGGCGGCGGCCGGGCTGGTGGAGTAGGTGGCTCGGATGAGGATCTCGTCCAGGTCGGCCAAGACCATCAGGAGATGTTCCCGCGTCGCCGGCTGCCCATCCGGTCGCTGCCAGTGTTGCTGCGGGCAAAGGAGGGGGCACGGCGGGGGACACACATTGGTTTGGTACATTGTGGGGACAGGGGACATCGGGGACAAAGGCCAGCCGTCCCCTCCTACCTCCCGAAAAATAATCTCGAAGGCCTGGGGGGTCCGCGGGGGCAGATCGGGCTGGTACGCCACCAGGGTGATGTCGTTGCCCTGTGGATACGGGGTGCGGGGTCAGGGTGGGGGTCCCGGTGTCACCCGGTGTCCCCCCACCCCAGTCCCTGCCCCACCCATACCGTGATCTGGATGTCGGCGTCAGGCAGGGGGGCTCCCTGTCCCCCCGGGGTGTAGGTCAGGGTGTAGCGGAGGCGCCCACCGTAGGAGCCCACCTGCGTGGGGAGAGGGGATGAGGAAGGGGAAGGGGACAAGGGCGATGATGGTGGGGACAGGGATGGGGAAAGTGATGAGGTGAGAGGGATGGGGAAGGTGGGAAGTGAAGAGGAAAGGGGAAAAGGGGGAAGAAGAAAGGAAAAGGGGGAAGGGAAAAGGGGGAAGAAGAAAGGAAAAGGGGGAAGGGAAAAGGGGGAAGGGAAAAGGGGGAAGGGAAAAGGGGGAAGGGAAAGAGGAAAAAGGGAGAGGAAAAAGGAAGGAGAAGAGAAAGGAAGGGGGAAGAAGAAGGGGGAAGGGGAAAGAGGAAAAGAAGGGAAAAGAAAAAAAAAAGAAAAAAGGAAAAAGGGGGTGAAAAGGAAAAAAGGGAAAAAAAAAGGAAATAAAAAGGAGAGAGGCAAAAGGCAAAGGCAGGCGATGGGGGAGCACCTGAGGGTGCCAATGGGGTGCAGGCACGGCCAGGCTGGGTGCTCCCGCAGGCGGAGAAGGGGTGGGACAGGTGGGAGGAACCCCCTTACCTTGTCCCCCTGGTAGGGGGGTGGCAGCTGCCAGTAGTAGGAGTCGGGGGGCAGCTCCCCGAAGCGCTGGTAGGTCAGGCGGGGCTGGGGGGGCCCCGGCTCCAGCCCGAAGCCGCTGCTCAGGCGGGTGCTGCGCTGGCGGTTCACCAGGGAGAACCCGTGGGGGTCCCCGGTTCCGAACGAGGTGCGGATCTAAGGGGACAGCAGTGAGTGGGGTGGGGTGGGGGGGGACATTTGAGGACATCTGGGGGCAGGGGTGGGTGTCACTCACGACGCCGCGGGCGTAGGCGGTGCTGGCGCAGAGCTGGACGATGCCCATGCAGAAGCAGGGCAGGCACCCGCCCGGCTCGCCGGCGCTCAGGTGGAAGTGGTGGGCACGGCAGGTGGCACAGCGGGGACCCTCCACGTTGGCCTTGAGGTAGGGGACACAGATGGGGGGGGCTGGGTGACACCATTGTGTCCCCATCCCCAGGGTTGGGAGTTTTTTCTGGGGGGGGGGACAGGGCTCACTTTGCAGCGGCACTGCCCGTTGGCATCGCAGTCGTCGCCGATGCTGCCGCGTGGGTCACACTGGCACTGCCCCGCGGGGACACCTGATGCTGGGGGGGGACACAGAGCGGTGAGGCACAACCTCCCCCACCTCAGTGCCACCACCTCGCCCCCTCCCCGTGACACTCACCACGGCACGGCTCTCCCCGCGGCGGGTCCCCCACGTAGCCAGGCAGGCACCTATGGGGGAAAGCCCAATAAAAGTCAATGGGGGGGGGCTGTTGCACCCCAAAACTGCCCCGTACCCCCACCCTGGTGTCCCCTGGCACCTTTCGCAGAGGCGCCCGCTGTGTCCCGGGGCGCAGGTGCTGCAGGTGGGCTGCCCATCCGTGTCCTCGAAGCAGGTCTTGGTCACCCTGTAGAGGGGACAATAGATGACCCCCTGCCCTGCTGCCAGTGTCCCCAGGGATGGAGGGGACTGGGAAGGGGGAAGTGGCACCTACTGGGAGTCACCATGGGGGCCATGGCAGGGACAGGGCTGGCAGTCGCCTGGGGTGCCCCGGGTGGCATCGCCATAGTAGCCAGGTTGGCACTTGTCACATTGGGCACCCTCCGTGTGATGTCGGCAGCTCTGCAAAGAAGGAGGGGGGACAGGATGGGTGACACTGCCACGGGGGTCCCCCAGGGTGTCCCCTCGCTGACCCCAGCTCACCTGGCAGATGCCGGTCTCGGGGTGGCACTCGCTGGCGTGGCCATGGCACTGGCAGGGCTCACAGGTCCCCAGGTAGAGCCCAGTGGTGCTGCGGGTGTAGCCGGTGTCACAGTCCTATGGAGTGGACACAGAGGGATGGTGTCACCACTCGGCATCCCTCCCATCCCTGGGGGGCCATGGCGAGGGGACGCCGCAGGTCTCACCTGACAGGAGGGACCTCGGTAACCGGCCGGGCAGGAGCACTCCTCCACCTCCAGCGCCGGTGGGCGGCCAGTGGCATGTGGCACTGCCACGTCCAGGGTGACATCGGCCAGTCTGCAGGGCGAGAGGTGATGTCCCTACTGTCCTGCCCACCTCCCCACCACGTCCCCACTGTCCCCGATGTCCTGGGTACCTGCTCTCCTCCGGCTGATCCGTGTAGGACGCCCGGATCATGAAGAGGTCGACGTCGGCCAGAGCCATCAGGAGATGCTCGCGGGTGGCGTCGCGCCCATCCGCCCGGCGCCAGGCGCTCTGCGGGCACAACCGTCACCAGGGGGTCACCGCCTCGTCCCCCAGTCCGGGGCACGGGGACGGGGACATGCAGTCCTCACCTCACGGAAAGGCACGGTGAAAGTGGTGGGGATGCTGGTGGCGGGGCTGGTGCCAGAGAAGTGCTCCAGGAGGATGCCGTTGCCCTGCAGCACGACGTCGGGCTGGCGCGGCAAAGGCTGGGCGCTCGCTGGCGCCCGGTGTGTCACCGTGTACCGCAGCTCACCCCCGTACGATGTCACCTGCAGGGTGGCACGTGGCAAGGCTCAGCCAAGCTTGGGGACATCCACTGTGCCCCCTGGCTGGGTTTGGGGTGATCCATCGCATCCCCTGGCCAGGTTTGGGGATGTCCCCCAGCTGTCCCTGGTGCTGGCACCTTGTCACCGGCAAAGGGCGCGGGCAGCACCCAGTAGTAGACATCACGGGGCAGCGCCTGGAAGGTGTCGAAGAGCAGCTCCCGGTGGGAGGAGAAGCGGGCGCCGTCGGCCAGCGTCCGCGTGCCGGCCAGGTTGGCCAGGCTCAGCGGTGACGACTCCTCGGCGGTGAGGAGAACCTGGGAGGGGAGAGGGAAGGGGCTGGGTGGTGGGCACGGCATGGCACGGCGTAGCACAACACGGCACTGCATGGCGTGATGTGACACAGCATGGTTTTGACACCACATGGCATGGCACAGTGAGGCGTGGCATGGCACGCTTCATCATGGCACAGTATGACACTACACGGCACAGCAACACCTGGTGCGGCACAGCATAGCACTAACCGGCATGACATAGCACAATGTGGCACGGCACGGCACAGCTCTGCATGGCATAGCAACACGTGACATGTCAGAGCATGGCACGACATGGCACAACATGGCATGACATGGTAAAACATGGCACCACATGGCATTGCACAGCAAGAAACAGCACAACTTGGCATAGCATGACACGGCATGACATATAATGGCACGGCACTACGTGGCACATGACGTGGCACAGCACACCGTGGCACAGGCATGACGTGGCATGGCACTACATGTCACAGTATATAGCGGCACTGTGTGGCAAATAATGACACGCAACAGCACAACGCAGAACGGCCAAAGCTGGCACGACACCACACTACATGGCACGACACATAATGTCACAGGGTGGCCCGGGGTGGCCGGTACCTGGTGGCGGCTCCAGGCGGAGCTGGCGCAGTGCCGCGAGACGCCCATGCAGAAGCAGGACAGGCAGCCCTCGGGGTTGGCCGCGCTCAGGTGGAAGGTGCCGGCGGCGCAGGCGTCGCACAGGCGGCCCCGCACGTTGGGCTGTGGGGGGGGCACAGGGCAGGGGTGTCATGGGAGGGAGGATTGGACCAGCTGGGGAACTCGGTCATGGAGTGCCAGAGTGGGGAGGTGGGTGATGGCGGGGCCAGACTGGGTGCTGGGGGCTGGTCTGGGTGGCATTGGGGGGGTAGGATGGGTGCTATAGGGCAGGGGTGGAATGGATGCTGAGGGTGGGGGATGGCACTGGGTCCCCCAGGGTTTGGATGGGGTTTCATAGGGGGGGAGCTGTCATGGGGGGTCAGATTGGGTGCTGGGGGCGATGCTAGGGGTGCCATGGGAGGGGTCAGAGTGGGTACCCCAGGGATCAGGGGTGCTGGAGGGGATACTGGACTGGGTCGGGGAGGGTGGAACGGGTGCGGTCAGGGAGGGGGTTGGCATAGGTGCTGGGGGGATCGGGCCAGGTACCCCAGGGACTGGACTGGGGGGGCAGAATTGGTGCTAAGGGGGATCCGACCAGGGGCACCCAGCCCCCCCACCACCCCCCCAGAGCCCCCTGCCCGCACCTTGCAGCGACACATGCCCCCAGCCTCGTCCTTGCCCCCGCGAGCGTCGCACTTGACCAGCTCCTGGCCTGCAGGCAGCGAGGGTGAGTGTAGGGGGCACCCATGAGTGTTGGAGGGGGGGGTTGCACCCCACCACCAGCACCAGCACCCACCACTCACCGATCGGGGTACACTTGCCACCCGGCTGGATGGGGTCTCCCTCGTAGCCCGGGGCGCACCTATGGAGGTTGGGAGGGGTGATGAGTGCGGGGTGGGGGTCTCGGTTGGGTGGGGAGCGGAGTTTTAGGGACCCCCACCCACCTCTCGCAGCGGCGGCCGGCGTAACCAGGCGCACAGGCATCGCAAGTGGCTTGGCCGTCCGTGTCCAAGAAGCACGACTCCGAAAACCTGTGGGTGAGGACAACGATGACATGCAGGGGCAGTGACATTTTGGGAAGGGGGAGGCCAGGGGCGTCCCCCTTGGCACCCACCTGCGAGATGGCTCAGTGTAGGGACAGGGACAAGGGTGACAGGCAGTGGCTGTGCCCTTGGTGGCATCACCAAAGAAACCGGGTTTGCACTTCTCACATTGGGGACCCTCCGTGTTGTGTTGGCAGTTCTAGGGGGGGTTACATGGGGACACATGGCACAGGGGGTAGTGACATCGTGCCACATTCCCATCCCCTTGTTGTCACCCCCCTCCTGGGTCCTTACCAGGCAGTGCCCGAAAACGGGGTCACACGTGCTGGAGTGGCCGTGGCAGCCGCAACCGGAGCACGTCCCCAGGTAGGGTCCCTTTGCCACCCTCTCGAAGCGGGCAGCACAGCGCTGGCACGACAGCCCCGCGTAGCCCACGGGGCACCTGGGGACACAGTGGCGTGACAGTGGCATCGCCATCACCGCTGGCGGCACCTGGCCCCACAACGTCGCTGCCAGTGGTCACCTGCACTCCTCGACCTCCCCAGCTGGCCCCAGGCCGGTGTCCTCAGGGCTGGTGACATCCATGGCCACGTCACTGAGTCCCACGCTGGCCATGCGCCCATCATAGACGGCCCGGATGAGGACCGCCTCCAGCCCCTGCAGCACCAGCAGCAGAAGCTCCCGGCTCACGGGGGCACCTTCCTCATCCTCCCAGTGTTCCTGCCAGAACAATGATACCAGTGTCACTCCAGGATGTCGGCAATGCTGCTGTCACCTGCCCACTGTCACTGGCATCACCAGCCCAGCGTCCGCATCACTCACTTACCACCACCAGTATCACCTCTGCACCATGGCCACCATCACTCGCCGACCATCGCCACCACCATCAACCACACACCATCACCCACTCATCACCATCATCATCATCACCCACCCATTGCCACCACCATCACCAACATCACCGCCACCATCGCCCACCCGTCACCGCCACCATCACCCACTCATCGCCGCCACCACCACTACCACTATCACCCACCCATCACTGCTGGTACCCACCACCAGTACCACCACCCACCCATGACCACCCACCCACCACCACTGCCCCTACCATCACCACCACCAGCACCCACCACCCCTCCCCGGCTCCCACCCACCTCCGTGAAGGGCACGTGCCGCTGGTTGAGGACGTCGGGCCGGGCGGCCCCGGCGCGCGCCCGCAGCTGCCGTCCGTGGCCCCGCAGCACCACGTCGGGCTGGGCGGTGGGCTCAGGAGGTCCCCGCCCCAGCCGGTACCGCACTCCGTAGCTCAGCGCTCCCCCGTAGGCGTCCACCTGGCAGGGGCATGGGGCTGTCACCAGCTGTCCCCCACCAGTCTCCTCCATCCCCTTCTTCCCCACCCCAGCATCACCTTGTCCCCAATGAAGATGTTCGGCAGCGCCCAGAAAGCTTCCAGAGCCAGGAAACGTCGGGACAGATCCAGGAGCTGGAATTCCTGGACGCCGGCGTCCACATGGAGCTGAGTGGCCGAGAGAGCCGGCGAGGACGGGGCCGCCGGCACCGTCACGTTGACACCTGCAAGGAGATGCTCAGACCCACAGCACGTGGCCCTTGGGTCCCCTCCCCGGTCCCTCGTCCTTGGCCCCCAGCGCTCGCTCACCCTTGAAGTCTCCAGGGTGGTCAAAGCGGAGTTGGATGCGGTGGCGGTGGCGGGCGGTGTGGCGGCAGGCGGTGGTGACACCGAAGCAGAAACAGGGCAGGCAGCGGGATGTCCCTGTCACCTGGAAGTGCCCCTCAGGGCATGGCCCTGCAGGGAGAGGACGCATGATGGGGAGGGTGGCAGGGACGCCGTCACGGCAGTGGTGGCGAGAGGGAGGGGACGCTCACCGGGACGGGTGACAGTGAGGATGCTGTCGGGGATGCCGAAGACCATGCCCAGGGTGTTGATGGCCTCGCAGGTGTAGGCGCCTTGGTCGGCTTCTTTCACGTCCCGGATGGTCAGGGTGCCCTGCCCGGCCTCGCTCACGATCGACACCCTGCGCGGCACGCTTGGCACCTGGCACGCCCAGCACCCGGTACCCCCCAGGGCACCCAGCACCCGCTACACCCAGCACACCAGACACCCAGTACACCCAGCACCTGGGACACCTGGTGACAGCCAGCACACCCGACACCCAGCACGCCCAGTGCACCAGTCACCCTGTGCCCAGTACTTCCGGTGCACCAGACACCCAGCACCCCAAATGCCCAGTATGCCCAGTACGCCCAGCACCCCAGGCACTCAGGACACCCAGCACCCCAGACACCCAGTGCACCCAGCACCCCAGTACACCCAGGACACCCAGCACCCCAGAGGAGCAGAGCCCCACCGCGTGTCCTTCTTACGCCCAAACCCCGCCCCTAACCGCAAGCCCCGCCCCTTTGTGGAAGCCCCGCCCCCTGGAAGCCACACCCACGGCACCCCGGGCAGCCCCTGCTGGCTCTTAGCCCCGCCCACCACACCAGGCCACTCCCCCTCGTGCAAGCCCCGCCCCACACGCGCAAGCCCCTCCCACCGCAGGGCCGAGACCCCGCCCACCACCAGAGGCCCCGCCCCCCAGAGCGCAAGCCCCGCCCACCAGCACAGGCGCCGCCCCCACCTGTGGCTGCTGGGGGTGTGTCCCCAGTTGAGGCGCCAGGTGATGATGGGCGTGGGGACGCCGGTGGCCACGCAGGTGAAGGTGACCGTCTGCCCCGGCACCGCCCGCACCGACTCCTGCGGGAGCGTCACCACCTGCGGGGGCACTGCCCAGCACCCCCCCGTCACCAACTGCCCGGCACCCCCCGACACCAACCACCCACCACCCGACACCCCCGTCACCACCCCGTGAGCCCTCATGTCACCCACAGCCCCCTGTCACCACCCCGGGGGGCCAGTGCCACCACCATACAGGTCCCTGTCACCACCGCATTGGGACAGCAATACCAGCCCTAGCACGGCACAGATCCGTCACCACGTCCCCTGCGTGATGTCCCCACTGCGGTGCCACCATGGTGTCCCCAGCCACGGCACAGTGTCCCCACAGCATCCCCACCACAGTTTGGGCGCAACATCCCTGTCACAACACCATCACGAGCACCAGCTTGACCGAGATGTCACCCCTGTATCCCCTTCCCAGGTGTCACCCCAGTGTCCCCTCTCCGGTGGCGTCACTCACCGCAGCCGACCTCGTCAGAGCGGTCGGGACAGTCGGGTTCGCGGTCACACTGGTAGCTGGCGCGGATGCAGGTCCCGCTCGCCACGCACCGAAATTCCGCTGGTCCACACGCCGCGCCGGGCGCCTTCGTGGCTGTCAGACGGCCAACAGAAGGGACGGATGTCACCGTGTCCCCGCGTCACCACATCCCCCGCCCTGTCCCCGCACCCCAACTCACGGCAATCGCTCTCGTCCGAGCCGTCACCGCAGTCGTTCTCGCCGTCGCAGCGCCAGAGCTTGAGGGCGCAGTGCCCGTTGCGGCACTTGAACTCGTTGGGTTCGCAGGGCGACGGGGTGCCTGGGCGAGGCGGGGGGGGTCAGCACCCGTAGGGTGCTCACGTGCCCCCCCGAATGTCACCGCCGCACCCCAAAAAGCCCCTCACCGCACGCCTCCTCGTCGCTGCTGTCGGCGCAGTCGGGCTCGCCGTCGCAGAGGTAGTCGCGGGGGACGCAGCGGCTGCCGTCGGCGCAGGCGGCTTCGCCCGGCCGGCACCCCCCGCCCGCCGCCACCACCGGGGGTTTCGGGGGGCGCAGGGTGAAGGGGCGGCGGGGGGGGGCGGTGGAAGTGACGGCGGCGACAGTGCTCAGCGGGCGGGGGGTGGCGGGGGGGCGGGAGGTGGTGGCAGGGGGCAGCCGCGTCGTGAGCTCTGTGGGGAAACGGGGATGCAGGGGGGGTTATGGGGGAAAAATGGGGATGTGAAGAGGGCTATGGGGGAGGAACTGGGGTGCATGGAGGGTTATGGGGGGGAAATGGTGGTGTGAGCTGGGGTTATGGGGGCAAATGGGGGTGCGGAGGGCTTAGAAAGAAATAGGGGTGTGGGAGGGTGACGGGGAGGTCTGCAGGGAAACGGAGGTACAGGGGGAGGTTATAGGGGAGAAATGGGGGTGCAAGGGGGGGAAATGAGGGTGTAGGAGGGGTATTGGGGGCAAAATGGGGGAGCAGGGGAAGTTTAGGGGGGAAATGGGGGTGCAGGGAGGTTTACGGCAGTTATGGGGGGAAACGGGGGTGCAGGGGAGGTTATGGGGGTACAGGGGGGCTTGGGGGGGGGACTCTCACCGCAGTCGTCCTCGTCGGAGGCGTCGCGGCAGTCGGGCCGGCGGTCGCAGCGGTACTCGCCGGCCACGCACTCGCCGCTGCCGCACCTGAACTCGGCCGAGGTGCAGGCGCGGGGCTGGGGGGTCACTGCAGGGCGGGGACACACCTCAGTTAGGGTGACCCCCACACACACCCCAATACCCGCCCCCCCCGCAAAAAAAATCTGTGTGGGGCAGGTGAAGACGCGCTGGTACGAGGACCAGGCGATGCAGCGAGATGTCTGGGGGTGCTCTCAGCATCCCCCCACCCCAGGTGCCCCCCCCAGGGTCCCCCCCTCCGGAGCTCACCAGCCCCCAGGCGGCGGAACTGGAAGCCGATGGGGGAGGTGACGTAGGAGGCGATGGAGCCGGCGGCCAGGAGGTCCCGCAGGACCCCCCCGAGCTGCGCCCCGTCCCCGTTCCCCTCCGAGCCCACGTCCAGCTCCACAAAGACGTCGCCCTCCAATTCCCTGGGGAGGAAACAGGGGGGGGTGAGCATCCCAAAAACTCGCCCTGCTGCAGCCCTCTATGCCTCCCCGTCGCCCCCCAACTCTCCTTAGCAGCCCCGAAGCTCCCCTGCACCCCCAAACCTCCCTCTGACACCCCTCGCTCCCCTAAACTCCCCCGCAGCCACTCCAATCCCCCTTTGCCCCCCCACACCTCCTCACCACCCCAATCCTCCCCCTCTCTCCTTTTTTCCCCACACCCATAAACCTCCCCAGCCCCCTTTGCCCCCCCAAACTACTCCATAGCCACCCCCACCCTCCCACAGCCCCCAAACCTCCCCGTCACCACCCTAAACCTCCCCATCACCCCAATTCTCTGTGCACCCCCAAACCTCTCCCGCATCCTCAAACATCCCCAGCCCCTCTTGCCTCCCCCCCAAGCCCTCCAGACTCCCCCAAATCCCACCCCGAACCCCTCCAACCCCCCCTCCCCAGCTCACTTGATGAAGACCACGCTGACCACTTGCTCCCCGGGCACCTTGTAATACTCTGACTCCAGCTGATGTGGGGGGGAAGGGGGCAGAAAATAAGGGGTCAGCGTGTTCCCTTGGGTGCCCTCCACCCCCAAGACCCCCCCCCACGACTCCCCCTCCTCACCGCATCCACCACGGCCTCGGAAATCTCCCGAAATTCCTCAGAATCAGGGTCCTCCAGCTGCCGGCTGTAGTCGATGCTGCGGGTGAAGTTCACCAGTGCCCGGAAATAAACTGGGGGGGGGACACACACACGTTCAAAAATTAAGGGTGTGGGATGCGTCAGAAATAGGAGGGTGGCACCTGCACCCCCCCAAAAAAATCCACTATGAAGCTGCCACCCCCCAATCCAGCCCTGACACCCCCCCATTATAGTTGTGTGCCCCTCCCAATATTTAGGGCTGCCTCCCTCCCCCAGTGTATGGGAAAAAAAGTGGGGGTGCAGCAAGCTGTGGGGGTGTTTCCCCCCAGAAAAGTGTCACTTACTCAGTGGGGGGTCATCCTCGGGCTCGGCCACCACCATGCCCGCCGGTGCGGGGGGTAGCCTGGGCGCTGCCCGCCGAGGAGGAAGAAGAGGAGGAGGAGGAAGAGGAGGAATAAGAGGAAGAGGAGGATGGAGACAGAACTTGAGAGCGGTGACAGATGAGTGACAGCCCAGGGACAGGAGCCATCCCCCGGCGGCCCCTTACCGGTGGGTGCCAGCCCGACGCTGGGGATGTAGGTCGGGCTCACCGGCGGCCTGGTGACACCGCTGCCGTCCTCCCCGCTGCCATCTGCAAAGTGGACAGCACCATTGGCACCCCAGGTGGCACCCACCCACGGTGGCACCCACCTACGGTGGCACTCACCCGTGGTGACACCCACCCACACTGATATCCAACCCCCCAGTGCCACCTTATTGCTGGATGACACCAGGTCCTGCTGACATACGCAATGGGGACAGTACAAGGGCCACACATGGTGGCACCCGCTTCTGGTGAAATCCATCCAGGGGGACACCCACCCTCCCAGCGTCACCCTGTCACCAGGTGCCACCAGGTCCTGTTGCCATCTGCAGTGGGGACGGTGTGAGTGGCACCCATGGTGGCACTCATCCCCGGGGACATTCATCCACAGCAGCACCCACTCCGAGTGCCACCCCCTCACCCGGTGTCACCTCACCTCCGGATGCCACCAGGTCCTCATCATCGGAGAGGTGTCGGTAGAACCGCCGTCCCCACGTGTCCCCAACATGGTCGGCCACCGTGTCCTCGGGGAAGGAGCTCTCCACCAAGCCTCGGGTGCCGCCGGTGACCTGGGGGGGAGCACACAGGACACGACACCCATGTCACCCTCTGCACTGGGTGGCAGGCCACGTCACCGGCACCAAGGGGGGGGTGACACGGGTGGGGGCTGCATAGCTGTGCGCTGGAGTCACGGCCTGCGCGGGAAAGGGGGGGGAGTGATGAGCTCATTGCCCACCCACTGCATTCCTGCGCCGCCACGGCACCGCCACGGCCGCGGGCACACGCGTGTGCTGGCCCGTGGCCGGGGGGCACATGGGTGAGCACACACGGCTGCACCGCTGCTGAGCTCACCGGCACGGCGACACACGTGCGCCCGGGCACAGGGCTGCGCACACACGTTTGCACGGCTACTGTGTGCACGGGTGTGCAAAGCTGCGCACGCGTGTGTGCACTGGCACGGGGATGTGTGTTGACACCAAGACGTGGCTGTGCACACGTCTGCACTGTTCCCCTTGTGCACCGAAACAGGGATGCGCGTGCACGCTGACACGCAGCTGCTCACACACGTTTGCACCACCGCATGTGTGCGCCGACACGGGGATGCCTGTGCACACCGACACGTGACGGTGCACACGCGGTTGCACGCCCACACGCATGCACCAGCACAGGATGCGTGTGCAAAGCCGTGGGTCGCAGTGCACACACACGTATGCTCCCTGTGCGTGCACCAACACAGGGACGCAGCCCTCGCACTGCTGCGTGCACGGACACACGCGTGCACACCGACACAGTAACACGCGTGCACACCAACACGGGAGCGCACGCTGACACGCCGCCACGCACGCCCGTTTGCACGCCGACGCCAGAACACTGCGCACCTGTTGGCACCGTCACCCACACGTGCACTATCCCCATGCCCCTGCAACGCCCCCTGCCCACGCACACGCGTGTGCATGACGACACGTGATCACACGTGTGTGCGGGGCCCCGGCGGATGCCCCCCGCCGCCCCCCCCCCCGGCGCCCGCCGAGCCCAGGAATCCGTCGGGGCAGCACTTTGCTGTGCAAACAAGCGCCAGGGGATTAAGCGGGTGCTGGAGGGGGGGGGGAATGGATAAGGGGGGAGTAACAGGGGGGACAAGGGGTAAACTGAGGCACAGATGAACCCACGCAGGTGCTGAGGTGGGGGTTGCTCTGCTACTGCCCCCCATCCACACATGCAATTAGTGCGTGGGTGCTCTGCTGCTGCTGCTGCTCCCCACGCATGCACTGAGTGTGTGCATCCTCTGCTGCTGCTCCCCCCCACCTCACACATGCACTGAGCGTGTGGGTGCTCTGCCATTGCCCCTCACACATGCACCGAGCGCTCACGTCCTCAGCCCCCCGCTCCCCACGGCTGCACCGAGCGGGTGAGTGCTCAGCCCCTCGGCCACCCAACCCCAGCGGGCAGAAGGGCAGTTGCCCGTCCTGTCCTCACCGGTGACCGAGGAGAGGGGGGACGACGATCCCCACCTCTCCGGTTACCGGAAGCCTCCCCGCGCCACGGCCCCGCACCCGGACGCCTGGGTCCCCCCCCCGGCCACCGTCGGGGCACCGCGCCCGGCCGGACGCTGCCGCCGCCGCTCACATTTTCCACTCGCCGGCCCAAATCCTGCCCCGCACCCGAGGGGGAAAAAAAAAAACGGGGGGGGCCCTGAGGAAGAGGAGGGTGAGGAAGCGCCACCCTGTCCCAGATGCACCCCAAACGGGAGGAGGGGGTACGACTCATTTCGGATGTGATCCCCCTTGTCAAAATTGGGATGCGTCCCCTCCCAAATCGGGATGTGGCCCCCCCTCCACCCCAAATCTGGATCTGCTCCCCTAAACCTGGAGGCTGCACTCCCCAAATCTGGATTTGCATCGCCCTTAATCTGGATGTGCCTACCCCCCAACCTGGATTTGCCCCCCCTTAAATCTGCATCTGTCCCCCCCCAAATCTGAATATGTGTGTCCCCCCCCAAAAATCTAGACACGGCCCCTAAATTTGGATGTGGCCTTCCCCAATCTAAATCTGCCCCCCCCCAAAATCTGGATGTGGCCCCCCCTTTACTTCATCCGGGCGAGGAAGAGGAGGTGACGCAAGGCAAGAATAATAACCGGGGGGGGGTTATTAATAGCAGCCCCTCCTCAGCCTCATTGTTCCCCCAAGGTCGAGACTATGAGGTGGTTTCAAAAAAAATCTTCCTCCTCCCCTGAGTGTCCCCCTGGGAGCGAGGGGACCCCGCCGCGGTGCTGAGCCACCCCCAGGTTTGGCTGGGGTGGGGGGAGGCCCAGGACCCCCCCCCGGGTTTTGGGGAGGGGGGTGCTGCCAGCACAGCTGGTGGGATGCTGGTCCCCAGGGCAAGGCGGGGGGGGCTACATGCAGCTGCCTAAGCCCCCCCTGACACCCCCCAGGGTGATTTGGGGGCGCAAACAGCTGCGGGGTCAAAGTCACTGCCAGAGGATGGGGAGGGGGGCAAGGGGAGCCCCCAAATATGTGCCCCCCCCCTCACCGCATTCCTCCCCGCTGGCATGGCCTAATGCATCCTGAAAGAGCCGGGATTTTTCGGGGGGGGTGGGGAGGGTAGGGAAGGGGGGGGGACCCGAGGGGACCCAGGCGTCCTGGCGGGGACCCAGGCGTCCGGGCTGGGCTCCTGCTCTTCCTCCTCCTCCTCCTCCTCCTCGCCAAGGCCATCTTTGGCCATGGGCAAGAGCCGCGCGGGGCCACGTGCGCTGGGCTGGAGAGGGGGGAGCCCTGGGGGGTCCCCAAGTATCCCCACGAGGAACACGACCCCCCCCTCCGCCACCACCCCGCCCCCCCCCTCCCCGAGGTGTGGGTGCGAGCAAAGCCCCGGCGTGCACACGAGCGTGCCCCGGCGTGCAAGAGGGAGGGGGCCGGGGGGGGAAGGGGGTGCACACGCGTGTGCGAGGGCCCCCCCCACCCCTTTCCCTCCTTTCCACCTCCTCTTTACCCCCCCCACCCCCCCGGGCCTGACGATCTTATCGCACATTCCTGCTTCGCACTCGTCCCCCCCCCCCCTTTAACCCTTTGCAGCCCTTGGGGGGGTACCCTCATCCCCCCACGTCACACGCACACCCCCCCCGTGGGAATGGGTGGAGCCCCCCTGCATTTTTTTTCGGAGGGGGGGGCACATTCCTCAGCATCCCGGGGCGGGGGGGTACGACCCGTTGCATCAGGGTGACCCCAAATCCCCCCTGTCCCGTAGCAGAAAGGGGCTGGGGGTGGGATTGTGCAAAGCAGGGGAACCCCCTGCCCCGCTCCGTCCCCACCAGCCCCCCCCGGGACGTGGGTGGAAGCCCCACGGAGGAGTCGGGGGGGGGGGGGGGGGCAGCCCTGCCAGCATGGCCCCCGAGCAACAAGGTCCCCTCTGTTCTCAGCCCCGGGCAGCGTCCCAACCCCAAACCAACCCCCCCGGCCCCCTCCCGCCCCGGGGGGGGGGTGTCCCCACATCACTACCAGCCCCCCCCTCCCCTTACCCTACTCGGGGAAACCCCCCCTCAAACCGGGGGTGCCCTGTCCCACGGCGCAAACCCACCCCGCACCCCCCCGAGGGGCACCCAGGGGTGTTACCCCCCACCCCCGCACAGCACCCCAGCTGGGTGGGGACCCCCCGAGGGCCCCCCCACCCCTCCCCGGCGGGGGGGTATTTCGGGAGAGTTGTTATTTTTAGGGTGGCCGGCGCCACCCGTCACCCTTTAAATTTAGCTGGGGTGGGAGAGGTGGGGGTGGGGGGGGGGAGCAGCACCCCAAAAGCAGGATGTACCCCTACATGTGGCCCCCACCCAGGGTGAAGGGAGCAGCGGGGTCACCGGGTGGGGTCGAGAGCCCATGGGTGGCTTTGTGGGACGATGGGGAACTCCCCCACAATCATTCCCCAGTGCCTGGGGGTCCCCAATTCTTTGAGGGGGAGGGGTTCCCCGCACGTCCCGGGCTCACGGAGAACCCCAAATTCCGCGAGGGGAGGGGGCGCAGGGACCCCCAGTCACCCCAAATCCCTCGCGGGTCAGGGCAGAGTGCTGGGGTCCCCACATGGACCCGCTATGGGGGGGGACGGACACGGCACCCCCTAGTCCCTTAGGGACGGGGGACCCTGCATACCTCCAGTACGGGGGGGACACCCCAATCCCTGCGGGCAAGGGGACCCCCCGTCTCCTTGCTGACCAGGGGGACCCCAATTCTCAGACGGGACAGGACAGCACCCAGAGGAGGAAGGGGAGGGGCTCCCCAATTCCCACAGTGACTCCAACTGGGGGGGGGGGACACGACACACCCCAACTCCCTTCGGGCACAGCACAACCGCCTCCAAATCCTTTGGGGGACCCCAACTCTGGGGGCTAACCCCAACTCCTTCAAGGGACCCTAAACCTGTAGGTGGAATCTCAACTCCACGGGGGGGGGACCCCAACTCCTTCAAAGGACCCCAACTCCTGGGGGAGGGGACAGACGGGCACACCACGACTCCGGAGGAGGGAGCCTCAACTCCTGGGGGGGGAACCCCAACTCTTCGAGGAGCCCCGACGCCGCGGGAGGACCCCAACCCCGCTGCGGGGGAGGACCCCGACCTCTTTTAGCGGCCCCCAACCTCACTAGGGCACCCCAGTTCCTTTCGGGACCCCCTTCCAAATTAGGGGAGGGGGGGAAGACCCCCCCACACTCACTCCGAGGAGGGCTCCGAGCAGCAGGAGGGCGCCCAGCGCCGCCGGTGCCCCCGGTCCCATCGCCCCGCTCCGGTCCCGCCGCTCCGCTCCCGGCCCCGGCCCCGGCCCCGCTCCGAGACCCGCCCGCCCCGCGCCCCGCCCCGCGGCGGAGGGGGGGCGGGTACGGGGCGGGACAGGGACGGGTGGTGGGGAGAAACCTTTACGAGAAGTTGGGGAGGGGGAGTGGGGACACCGGGAGGCAGCGTTGAGAACTTTTATGCCGCCCTGGAAGGTCGGGGGGACACCCCCGTGAAGTTGTAGGGGGGCGAAGGGACACCGGGGACACCTCCGGGAAGCTTTATGGGGACACGGAGTGGGGGCTGAGAACATCCAAGGGGACACGGGGGAGCGTGGGGACAGCGGGGACACCTCTGGGAACTTCCAGGGGGACACGGGGGAGCGTGGGGACACCGTGGGGCACCTTTGGGAACTTGCACAAGGACGTGGTGGGGCGTGGGGACACCGCGGTGAATCTGCGCGGGGCCAAGCAAAGGCGTGGGGACACTTCTGGGAACTTTTAGAAGGACACAGGGGGTAGCGGGGACACAGGGGACATCCTTGTGCACTCCCACGGGGACGCGCGAGTGCGTGGGGACACGGTGGGGCAGCTCTGGGAGCTTCCAAGGGGACCCAGAGGGGACGGGGGGACAGGGGACGACAGCTCTGGGAACTCTTACAAGGACACGGGTTGGCTGAGGACACCGTTGTGAACCTACACCGGGACGCGGGGGGTCGTGGGCACTCCGTGGGGCAACTCTGGGAACTTTCATGGGGACACGGGGGTTCGCGGCGACACCCCCGTGAAGCTGCATGGCGGCACGAGGGTGCGTGGGGACACCGGGGACACCTCTGGGAACTTTTACGGCGACACGGGCAGTCGTGGGGACACCATGAGGCAGCTCTGGGAACTTCCACGAGGACACGGCGGGTCGTGGGGACACGGGGGGACACCTCTGGGAACTCTTACGGGGACACGGGGAGCGTGGGGACACCGCTGTGAACTTACACAGGGACACGGATGGGCATGGGGCCACTGGGGACACCTCTGGGAACTTTTATGGGGACGTGGGATGGCATGGGGACACCGTGGGGCTGCTCTGTGCACAGCCACGTGGACATGAAAGTGAGTTGGGATGCGGGGGGACCACTTCTGGGAACTTTTATGGGGACACGGGGGCGGGCTTGGAGACACGGGGGACACCCACAGGGACACGGGGGGTCGTGGGGACACCGTGGGGCCATCTCTGGGAACTTTTAGAGGAACACGGTGAGGCGTGGGGACACCGTGGGTCACCTCTGGGAACTTCCAGGGGAATATGGGGGTGACACGAGTGCCCCCATGGGACACACAGTGCCCCCCTTGGGGGAACCCCTCAGCCTCCAGGCACATGGGGGCTATAGGGGACACGAGGAGCATGGCACCTATAGGGGGGGGTATAGTGGTCACAGCGTATATATAAGGGCTACAGGGCGCACGGGTGTTTATGGGGGGGGCATAGGTGTTAACAGGGGGCTATTGAGTGTTATGGGTGCTATAGGTGGCACAGAGGGGCTATAGGGGCTATGGGGGGCACTGGGAAGTGTGGACCATACTGGGAGGAGAGAGGCATGAGGGATATAGGGGCTATGGGGGTGCCAGGACATGAGGGTATGGGGGCACAGGGGCTATGGGGGGGCACCACGACCCTCAGGGTTATAGGGGCTTAGGGGCTATGGGGGGGCACCACGACCCTCAGGGTTATAGGGGCTTAGGGGCTATAGGGGCTATAGGGGCCATAGGGGCTGTAGAGATCGTGGCTGCTATTTGGGACACAGGAGCTACAGGGAACACCAGAGACACGGGGGCTATAGGGTCCATGTGCCTATAAGGACCCTTGAGAGGGGCGAGGGGCTGTAGGGGGGCACAGAGGGCTATAGGGGGGCACAGAGGGCATCGAGGATGTGGGACTGTGGGGGTGACAGGGGCTGTGGGATAAGGGAGTGGGAACATATGGAGCATCGAGGCTTGGGGGGGGGCTATGGGGCCTACAGGAGCCGTATGGGGACACCTGGGGCATGGGGGGGCTACAGGAGCTTGAGAGGGGGCAGCAGGGGCAGGGGGTTATGGGGTTTCTAGGGGCACAGGGGCTATAGGGGTCACAGTGGTGGGGGGCATTTGGAGTCTATGGGGTCTCCGTGGGCACAGCTGACTGGGTGCCAGCTGCCACGTCCCCACAAGGCCAAGGTTAATGGTTAATCCTCCCCCAGTACCCCCCCAGCACGCAGGTGCCCATTCCCAGGGGTGCCCTTGGGTGCTCCTGATACTGGGGGGGATTTAAGGCCGGCGGCCACCCCCAGACACCCTCACCAAGTCGAGACCATGATGCTGAACCTCCTCCTGCTGCTGGTGGCTGGCGGTAAGGTGTCCCCAAACTTCTCTGCTGTGTCCCCAAGCTCCCCTCAACCCTCGGGAAGGGGGTGATGGGTGGCCGGTGGGTGATGGGTGTCCTTTGTCCCCTCCCCAGTCAGCCAGGCCTCGGTGCTGCCGAACTCACGGGTGGTCAATGGGGAGGATGCTGCACCCTACAGCTGGCCCTGGCAGGTGAGGAGGGAGGGAGGAGAAGGGTGTAGAAGGGGGGGTTGGTGGCACCCATGGGTGCTGTGGCACCCACCGATGTGCCCCCGCTCCCCGCAGATCTCGCTGCAGTACGAGCGAGACGGCGCTTTCCACCACACTTGCGGTGGGACCCTGATCGCCCCCAACTGGGTGATGACGGCCGCCCACTGCATCTCGTGAGGGACCCCCAAATTCTGTGCCCTGAGAGCCGTGGCTGGGGCTGGTTTTTTGGGGGGGGAGCAGGGATGGGTGCAGGAGGGGATGCAGGAAGGGTGTGGGGTGGAGGGATGGGTGCACGGAGGGGATGTGGTGGGGGTTGGAGCATGCATGTCAAGTGTGCTGGGTGCAGGGGTGATATACTGTGCAGGGTGGGTGCTCCAGGGGATGCTGGGCTCATGGAGGAGGTGCTGGGTGCAAGACGGGTGAATGAAGAGGGTTCTGGGTGAAGGGATGGGTGCAGAGGTGATGTGCTGTGCAGGATGGGTGCACAGGGCAGTGCTGGGGGCAGGATGGGTGCCTAGAGGGATGCTGGGTGCAGGATTGAGTGTGTGGAGGGGGGCTGGGTGCACGATGGATGCTTCGGGAAGGGGCAGGGTGCATGGAGGAGGCACAGGGATGGGCTGCTGGGTGCAAGGAGGGGTGCAGGAGGGCCGCAGCACCCCAGGGTGCTGCTGGGCGAGTTGTCCCCTGACGGCTGTCCCCCTGGGCAGCTCCACACTCACCTACGAGGTGGTGCTGGGTGAGTTCGACATGGGTGCCGACGAAGGCTCCGAGCAGCGCATCCCCGTGGCCTCCGAGGACATCTTCGTCCACCCCAAATGGAATAGCTACTGCGTGGCTTGCGGGTGAGCAGGATCTCTGAGTTGTGCGTGTTTTTGGGGGGACATTGTCCCTGACGGTGTTGGCCCCCCCTGTGACACGTGTCCCCCGGTGGCAGCAACGACATCGCCCTGATGAAGCTGCAGCACGCGGCGTTGCTCAACACCCAGGTGCAGCTGGGGCACCTGCCACCCGCGGGCTCCGTCCTGCCTGACGAGTACCCCTGCTACCTGAGTGGCTGGGGGAGGCTGTCCAGTGAGTGGCGGGGGCACGGGGAGGAGGGGGGAGTCAGGGAGGGAGGGGGGCTTGGATGAGGAGATGGTTGGGGAGATGGAGGGAAAGATGGAGGGATGGGTGGGGAGATGGTTGGAAGGATGGAGAGACAGACGGGGAGATGGTTGGGGTGGTGTTTGGGGTGATGGATGGGGAGATGGAGGAGTGGATGGGGAGGTGGTTGGAGGGATGGATGGATGGATGGATGGATGGATGGATGGATGGATGGATGGATGGATGGATGGATGGATGGATGGCGGGATGGAGGGATGGATGGAGGGATGGATGGAGGGATGGATGGAGGGGATGGGAGGCTGGGCATGGGGGCTCAGGGCCTGCAGACAGGACGCTGGGCTCCTCTCGGCCCCTCCTAACCCCCCCTTGGCAGCGGGGGGGCCGCTGCCAGAGCGGCTGCAGCAAGCGCTGCTGCCTGTGGTGGACTTCGACCGCTGCACCCAGCCCGACTGGTGGGGCTCCCTGGCCATCCGCCGCACCATGATCTGCGCCGGCGGCGAAGAGAAAGCTGGCTGCAATGTGAGTGCCCTGCCAGAGCTGGGGGGGGATCACAGCAGTACACCCCCTGTTGCTGACCCCTCCCCTGCTCCATCCTGCACCCCAGGGGGACTCGGGGGGACCCCTGAACTGCCAGGCAGATGACGGCACCTGGGAGGTGCACGGCATCGCCAGCTTTGTCTCGGCGCTGGGCTGCAATGCGTCCAAGAAGCCGACGGTCTTCACCCGTGTCTCCGCCTTCGAGGACTGGATCAACGAGGTGGGTGCCAGGGAAGGGCTGGGAGAAATGGGGCGCAGTGGTGTCAGGGTGCTGGGGTGCCAGGGTTTCAAGGTGTCTTGGGGACTGGAAGACTGGGGCGCTTGGATGCCACGGTGCCAGGGTAGCAGGATGTTGGGGTGCCTGGACATTGTTGTGGCAGGATGTTGGGGTGCCCGGACATTGTGGTGGCAGGATGCTGGGGTGGCAGGGTGCCATGGTGTTGGGGTACCAGGGTGCTGGGGTATCAGAGAGCGAGGGTGACAGGGTGCCATGGGACCAGGGCACGGGGATGCTGTGGTGGTGGGCTACCAGGGTGCTGGGGTACCAGGACACTGGGGTACCACAGTGCCAGGGTGTTGCGGTGCTGGAACACCAAGGAGTTGGGGTTCCAGGGTACCAGGGTGCTGGGGTGCCACATCCCCCTGCTGAGCAACTTGTCCCTCCCAGGTCATAAGCCAGCACTGAGCACAGCAGCAGCAGCAACTGTCTGGCGTGACATCGAGCAAATAAACCCAGAACTCTGGCACCACCTGTGTCCTGCGCTGGGGTGGGGGCATGGGCGGGGAAGTGGCAGTGGGAGACACCCAAGGTGCCCAGATACCATGGGGATGGGCACCCGGAGAAACCCCAGTGTCACGGACATGCCACAGGGACGGTTCGCCCCAAGGAGCCGTGATGTCCTGGGGATGGGCACCCACAGGTCCCTCAATATTGGGATGGGCACCCAGCACCACTCAGGTGCCACGGGGACAAGCACCTTGACGTGCCCTGAAGCCACGGAGATGGGCACTGCAACGTCACGGGGACAGGCACTCCAAGATGCCTTGACGCCATGGTGATGTCCCCTCTGAGGACACAGGGATGGCCTCAGCTACAAGCCCCAGGTCACGGCGATGGGGAACCCAGTGACATCCAATCACCACGGGGTTGGCCACCCTCGAGGCGCCCCGAGGCTCCAGGGATGGTCCCCGCTGGGCGCCCCAGGGCCGCAGCTCCCTCCTGCCCTCGCAACCGCCGCCACCAGTGCGTGACAGGCGAACAAAGAGCCCTTTCTCCAGCGACCCCGCCGTGGCCAGCACCCCTGGGAACCCCCAGCCAGGGTACCCCAGGTCCTCCAACCCCACCCAGGCACCCCACAGGGATGGGCGCTACAAGCAAACCCCCCCTCCAGTTCCTCCCAGGGAGCCGCGTGGAAAATTCCTGCTGCGGGGCACCGGGGCTGTATAAGTTTTATTGTCCGCTTGTCGCTGTGTCCCGGGGGACCTTTGCTCTCCTCGCTGTGGCCCGGCACCACCACCGGCTACCGCGGCCCTTTGCTCAAAGTCAGAGGGGGCTGAGGCTGCCTCAACTCGTGACAACCTTGCGCAAGTGGGTGCTGCCCGCCGGAGGTCCCGGGATTGGGGATGGGGGAACCTGACCCAGCGCCACCCGGCTGAGCCGGCGGGTTCTCATCAGTGCTGGCTGTGACACCCCCCCCCAGAGTCATGAATTGGCGGCAGGTGCTGGGGGCTGGCACGGGTGCCGAGACTCCTATAGGTGCTGTGAGCACGGTATGGGTGCTAAGAGACTCCTATAGGTGCTGAGAGACTCCTATAGGTGCTGTGAGCATAGAATGGGTGCTAAGAGACTCCTATAGATGCCGTGAGACTGGTATGGGTGCTGTGAGCATAGTATGGGTGCTGCGAGACTGGTATGAGTGCCAAGAGACTCCTATAGGTGCAATATGGGTGTTACGAGCACGGTATAAGTGTTGCTAGCACACTATAGATGCTGTGAGCACGGCCTGGGTGCTGTGAGTCAGACACGGGTGCTACACACCTGGCATAGGTCCTACAAGCACGGCCTGGGTGCTGCAAGCACGGCGTGGTTCCCTCGAGCCTGGCACGGGTGCTGTGAGCGGAGAACGGGTGCTGCGAGCCTGGTGAGGGTGCTACGAGGCTGGCAAACGTGCTGCGAGCATGGCACGGCTGGTGCAAAGCCTGGCACGGGCGCCGAGAGCCTGGCACGGGTGCCCAGAGCCTGGCATCCATGCCCAGAGCCTGGCACGGGGCCTTTGAGGCTGGCATGGCCCCCTGGGCCCCCAGCCGGGGGCAGCTCCTCCCTCGCCGGTGGTGCCAGCCGCCTCCAAAACCCCCCCCTCCGTGTCCTCTGGTCGGACCCACCCCCGGCCGGGTGACTCAGCCTACGAAGCCTTTTCCTTATATAACGCGGTGACGCCGGGCGAGCGCCCGCTGAGCTGCCCCTGCCTCAGTTTCCCCTCGCCGGGGTGCCGCCACCGCCGCCGCAGCCATGTGGATGGTGTCACCGCCGGTTGGTAAGTGCCAGCGCGACGCCCCGCTCGGCCCCTCCGCGAGGCATCTTTCCCCCCACTACCCACCAAAAATCGCCGTTTTAGGGGTTTTACCGAAAAAAAAAAGGGTCGTCAGGTGAGCGCCGCTCGCTCTGCCCTGAGAATTGGGGCAGAACAGCGTCAAAACAACAAAGCAGCCCCAAAACTCCAGGTTAATTCTGCATCTCCTCTAGCTGAACTCCTTTTCCCCCTCAGCCCTGGGGGAGTGAGACCCTTCCGGAGTGCACGAGACCCCCGCAACCCACACAGGACCACCTGGGAAGAGCCAAGATCACCTTTTTTTCCCCCCAGAAAGAGCAATAAAACGCACAAGCAGTGGCGCAGGGCTGGGGAGGTCCCTCCCGTCCCAGCTCTTTGCTTTCAGAGCTAGAAATGGCAAGAACAGGCAAGTTTGGGTGCCGCAGCAATACCTGGGGATCGTGATGCTCTCCAGTGTAGTGGTAGCACCAGTAACCCTCCCAGGGGGGCCTGATCCTGCCCAGCCGCGGGGAAGACGGCGCTGGTGACTGCGAGCCCCGAAACCGCCCTCTTCTGCCCATTTTTTTTTGTCTTTGGAGACTCCAAAACCCACTGGATTAGCCTCAAACCAAGGAAAAAAAGGGAGGGGGGATGGTGCCAGGTACGTGTTCCCCAAAAACCCACCAGAGCCGGTAAAATCTGCCGTGGGGAGCAGTCGCAGCGGTGGGTCGGGGCGCCGGGGGGTGGATTTTCCGTCCCCGGCCGCCCGGTTCAGCCTGCACCGGCAGCTTGGGGCGCGGTGTCCAAAGGTCACCGGTGGCAGGGGCCGTGTCCACCCCCCCCACCCCAACACCAGGGATATATTTTAATTCCTCACAACTCGAGGTTTTTGGGGTTTTTTTTTGCACCTCGGGAGCGGTTTTCAGCAGCGTTTTGACGCCGGGAAGGTGATAAGTTGGCCCGGGCTCAGCCGGGAGCGGGTAAAAGGGGGGGCGGCGAGGGGTGGGGGTGGTTTTTGTTTTGCTCTGACGTGCTGTTTTCTTTCAGATGAAGGATCTCCCCAGCTTGCCTGGCTTTGGGACCACGGCAAAGGCAGGGTGCAAAGCCCACTAGTAGGACATGACCCTTAAACTCTTTCTCTAAAGCTTAGCCCTATAGGTATATAAGATCAATAGAGCTTAAAACTGGGGTTGGCTTTTAGTCTAAGCTTGGGTTTGGATTTTTTTTTTAATTACTATTATTTTCATTATTTTTGTGGTTTGTTTGGTTTTATTTTCGCCTCCAGCAGGGCTTGGAAAAAAAAAAAAAAAAAAATTTAAATCCCACCGTTTGCTAAAAAGGCTTTTTGGGGGCTTTGCTTTGAGGAGGGGAACAGCCAACAAGGCTCCCCCCCCAAAAAAAAAATCTCCAGCACTGGAAGCGGGGGGGTGTGAGGAGTTTTGTCTCCCCCCTTCCCCAGCACCGACCTGCTACCTCGGGGGGGGTTTCACCGATCTCCCTGGTTGGAAAGGGGCTGTTGGTTCAGCTTTTTCACCGCCTGCCTCGGTGGGTCGCAGGTTTTTTCCAGTCGACGAAGAAGCTGTTCCTGAGCGAGCGGACGGGCCGGGGTCTGACGCTGGAGTTCCTCCGGAAAAACGCCGCCAACGGGCTCTCCGTGGCCAACCTGGTGGCGGGGCTCTCCTCTGTCCTCTGCAGCCTCAACCGGTGAGGAAAGAAGAGAAATGGGGTGCGAACGGGGGATGTTATAAAGCCGGGAGGGGTTACAAGGGTTTTTTGCCCTCCCCAGGCAGCACCACCACTCGTGCTGGCTGCTGCTCGTGGGATTTCTGCTCGATCTGGCCGACGGCGCCGTCGCCCGACGGCTCGATGCCTGCTCGGCGCTGGGTGAGTCCATCATGGGGAACCCAGTGCCGCGTTCTCCCCCCTCCCCGCCCCCTGCCAGCAGCTGCCCGTTTTGTTGCCTGTTTCGTTGCCTGCAGGTGCCAAACTGGATGATTTTGCCGATTTTACCACCTTTGGGTTGGCCACGGCTCTGCTGGTGCAGCCGCAGGGTGTCCTGGATGGGCTGCTGGCCATCGCCTACGTGATGGCCGTGTTCGCTCGCCTCTGCTTCTTCTCCAGCGGTAAGCTGAGCATTTCTGGGGGATTGGGGTTTTTTGGGGGGTGATTTCTCCCCCCTCAGCTGAACGTCTGGCACCCAGCAGGGATCCCCTTCACTTACCGGGGGCTGCCCTGTCCCTACGCCTCCTCGCTGCTGGCGGGGACGTTCCTGCTGACGGGGGGGGACGTCATCCTGCTGCGCATCACCGCCGGCGTCATGATCCTCTTCATGGTCGATCGGGGTTCCTATCCCCACGACAAGGTGCTGGAGTCGCAGCTCTGGAAGAAAGTGGTTTATGCCGGAGGTAAGGACGGGGCGATGGAAAAAAATCAAGGAGGGGTAATTAAACCCACCAAGATGGCAACAGGGGAGGAAGGAGCAGATCCCAAAGGTTTTTCCCACTCCGCAGGGGTGGCGGCCGTCCTCTTCTCGCCAGCGGTGGTGGCTTCGCTCTATTGCCTCGCCTGGTCGACGTCCTACATCGTCTTCCCCTTCGCCATCTGGAGCAGCAAAGCCTAAGCCCTTACCTTCACCTAACGCCTAGTAAAGCCTTCGTCTTCCTCTTCCCTCTCGGGTGCCAGTGCCTCCTCCGCCGGGATCTCCCGCCGCGCTTCTTGCCGAATCCGAGCCGTGGCGGGAGTCTGCTTAGAGCAGAGAAGGGAAATCATTGAGTGGGAAGGAAGTTTCCACTTCATGGGGAGCCCCAAAACACCCTCCCCGGATCCCATCCCTCACAGGGAGTGTGAGCAAACCCCCCTTCCCCATTACACAGACAACAGCCCTACTCCACAGATCCTCAAACCCTTACCTGTGCAGGGGAACGTGAAATTCAGGGATCGCTCCCACCCTACATTGTTAATTTATTACAAGAGGGAGGATCAGACCCCCAAAACAAGGACACCCCCTCCCTGGGACGAGGAAGCTGCCAATCAAACCTCCAGCAGTTTTTCTGAAACCCGATTCACCAGCAGCGTTTTGGTATTTGTTATTTTACCCGCCGCTGTAGGGAAATAATCTCTCCGGCGTGTTTTCTTTTCTCCCCCCCACCCTGTCGGGTGTTTTCTCACCGGGGCGCGGGAGGGGAAAGCGGGGTTTGAAGCCGGCAATCCGAACGCTCTGGAAAGCCGAAGGATGCCGGACGGCGGCTGGAAAGTGAAGGGCGTGTGGGTGGAGGAAGGAAGCGAAGGTCAAACCTCGCGCCGAGCGGCAGAGAGAGAAACACTCGGGGTCCCCAGGGAGGCCCCCACGGCGCAAGCAGCTGCGAAAACTGGACGCTGCCCCCGCCGTGGCCTCGGGGAGCGGCCGAATCCAGGCACAGACCGGGCAGGAGCGTTCCCCTTGGCTGAGGTCTGGCTCAGGGTGAGCAGGGCCGGAGCTGGCGACCACCGGTTGCAGCTGCTCTGGCACCCGGCCCCGATCTGGCCTCCCCCGCGCTGTTCCCACCCGGCACCGGCGCCGCGGAGGGACGAGGAGCCGCAGAAATGTGGAATCACCACAGATTTTATTTAAAAAAAAAAATCCAAAAAAAGGCAGTTATTTGATAATAAATAACAAAGGGGTTAGAAAAGAGGGCTGGGCAGCAGGTGCAGGGGTGTTTGGGGCTGTCTGGGGGGCTGTGCTCGCTGTCTCACTCGCCCGAGGCCTGCATCTGCTTGCAGAAGGAGTCGAACTGCTGCTGCTCCAGCTCCGTCATCACTCGGTTGAGGGCATAGATCTGTGGGAGAAGAGGATAAAGAGGTGATGAGAAGGAGGGGGAGTTCGGCCCCAGCGTTGCTGTCGCGCCCCCCCTCCCTGCGCATGTCCCCCATCACTCACCTCCGCCCTCTGCCTCTGCTTCAGCTCCTGCTGGGCTGATTTCTGCTTGGCCTTCTCCAGGCGAGCCGCCGGCTCCCGGGGCTTCGGCCTCTCCTTCCGCCCGCCCCCGCTCGGCTCCATGGCTGGGGCGGTCGGTGTTGGTGTGTGTGTGTGAGAACCGGGGGGGGGGGGTCACCTCAAGGCTGCCACCCCCTCTCCCGGCAGGCCCACCGCCCGCAGCCCCACAGACAGCCCCGGGCCCGCAGCGCTGCCCCTGCCCCACATCCCCCCCCCCGCCATAAACCCCCCCAATGTACGGCCCCACAATGTGGGGTCCCACAGGGCCCCCCCCCACAGGCGAGCGTCCCATAGGGGCTCCCCACTGACAACCTGAGCCCCACGGGATTTCCCCGAACACCCCACACGTCCCCTGGTGCCCCCTCCCCACGGCCCCACAACCCCTTACAGGCCCCACAGAACCCCCCCAGCCCCGCGGACACTCCGCACCCCGGCCCAACCGTGCCCCGCAGCGCCCTCTCCACCCCCACGAACCACAGGCCCCCAGCACCCCTCCACACACACCCCGCAACCCCCCCCCCCCAGTACCGGCGGGGCCGTTCCCGGGGCAAGATGGCGGCGGCTGCCCCCCCCGCCCGGTGCGCGACTCCCCGGGACGCTGCGCATGCGCAGACGTGCCGCCGGCGCCAGGGCCGGTGCCTGATCAGCGCATGCGCGGGCAGCAGCCGGGGCGGGCGACTGCAGCAGCGCCCCCTCGCGGGCGGGAGGACTCCGCCTCCCATTTGCCCCATAGAGCACCCCCCTCCCTATACAGCACCCAGCTATACATCACCCTCTATACATCATTCCCCCATACATCACGTCCCCGGTACATCACACCCCCGGACATCCCGACCCCCGGATAGCTCACCTCTATACAGCCCACCCCTATACATCCCATGCCCTGTGTAGCTCAACCCTATACAGATCACCCTTACGTAGTGCAGCCCCTACGCAGCCTGACACACACGCAGGGCACTACAGCACAGCCTCGCTCACCAGGTCGCACTCCCCTATATACATATATCTCCCGCATCCCAGCCCCTCCCCATGGCACAGCCCCATAGCCAGCATCCCCCATACGGCAACTGCTCCTATATGTAGCAAGCATCCCCTATACAGGAATTGCTCTTATACCTAGGCAGCGCACTCTATACAGAGCCCTCCACACGTCCCCCAGGTCTGTGTACCGTGGCACCACGTATGGCTCAGTGCCGCACAGGACAGCACAGAGAAGTATGTATGGCACAGCACGGCGCGTAACGGTACCTATGGCACAACACCTATAGCATAGCATGGTGCACCAAGGTACGGCACGGCAGATCTAGCACAGCACAGTATGCATGGGGCAGGACATATAGCATGGCACATCACATCACACCACTGCCCGGTACGCACGTCGAGGCACAGCGTGGCGCATTTCCGGCACAGTGCCATAAATCCGGCAGGGCACAGCACATATGGCGTGCCATAAGGGCACAACACAGTACCTACGGCACGGCATAGCACCCATGGCGTGGCACAATCCATATGGTGTGGCGCACCACGACACCATAGGGCAGGTCCCGTCGCACCCCCACCCAGGGCTTCTCCACCACCCAGCCCCTTCTCTCCAAATCCTTTTATTGCAGCAGCCCGGACCCCTCCAAACCGTCCCCCCACCCCCACGCCGGGACCCTCCTGGAAGCACAGGACAGGGAGAGAGGGGGTTTGGGGAGAGGGCTGGATCCTGCCCAGCGCCGGGGGCAGTTCCGCTGGGAACAGACCCAGGAGAGGGGTGGGGGGGGACACCCCGGATCTTCCCCCCCACACACGCCGTTAGATGCGTACAGTGTTGATCCGGAGGGGTTGGACGTTCTTCCCGTTGGCGTGACTCTGCCCGGGGCTAAAATAAGAGCAGAGCTTGCCGGGAAACTTCTCCCGAAAGGTGTAGAGCCAGGACATGTCGTCGGCGTTGTAGAAGATCAGAAGCCCCTTGTCGTAGTCCAGGAAGACCCCCACCTTCTCCAACTTGCTCTTGACGTTGAGCCGGGTCCAGGGCTCGGTGCAGGCGCTGTACTGGTTGCCGTCGTGCATGACGATGCAGTAGAACCCTCGGCTGGGTTGGATTTGGATGCTGCCCTTGCGGGTGACGGCTTCGTGGGCCAAACCAATCATCCACTGGGTCTTCTCGGAGACCACCACCTCCCAGTAGTGGACCCCGCCACCGAACGCCTCCGAACCCAAGACCGAGACCTCCACGTCGAAGCGTTTGGGGGAGTCCTGCAGCGGCTGGGGGTGCAGGTTGCCATACGCCACGATGGTGCAGTCGTCAGAGAGGATGAGGCGGTGGTGAGCCGTGCCGGGGTCCAGCGTCAGCGCTGCTGGCACTGGTGGGAGACAAGGAAGGGAAAGGAACAAGTGTCAATGCACACTCAACATGGTGGGGAGATCACCTGGGTGGTCCCCATCTCTCATCAGTGATGCCCGCATCCCCATCCAGCCCAAAAAGCCAACCACGTCCTGGGCTGCATCTAAAGCAGCGTGGCTGGCAGGTCGAGAGAGGTGATTCTGCTCCTCTGCTCTGGTGAGACCTCACCCGCAGTTCTGTGCCCAGCTCTGGAGTCCCCAGTACAAGGACATGGATGTGTTGGAGTGGGTCCAGAGGACACTGCAAAGATGATCAGAGGGCTGAGGCACCTCTCCTACAATGACAGGCTGAGGGAGTTCAGTCCATTCAGCCTGGAGAGGAGAGGGCTCCAGGGAGACCTTCTAGTGGCCTTCCAGTACCTGAAGGGGCTACAGGAAAGCTGGGGAGGGACTTTTTGTAAGGGCATGTAGTGACAGGACAAGGGGCAATGGATTTAAACTAGAGCAGGGTAGACTTAGATGAGATATTAGAAAGCAGTTCTTTATTCTCAGGGTGGTGAGACACTGGCACAGGTTGCCCAGAGAAACTGTGGATGCCTCATCCCTGGAAGTGTCCAAGGCCAGGCTGGATGAGGCTTTGAGCAACCTGGGCTAGCGGGAGGTGTCCCTGCCCATGGTGGGGGGGTGGAATGAGATGATCTTTACAGTCCCTCCCAACTCAAGCCATTTGATGATTCTATGATCCCTTGCCAGTGATGTGCCCATCCCTCACTGGTGACATCCCCATCCCTCACCAGCGATGTCCCCATCCCCATCCCTCGTCAGGAACTCCCCCTGCTGATCCCACCCCTGCACGCTCACCTGGATGGATATCCTGGAAAAGGGATTTCCAGATGGTGTACTGCAGCGGCCCCATGTACTTGGAGGTGGGAAAGTCCTCATAGGTCAGGTTGGTCTCATGGATCTTCCCCTTTAGCCTGGGAAAGAGAGATGATGAAGAAGAGGCGGGGTACGGCACGGGAGACCCCAGTGCCACATCGGTATCACCCACCTCTCGGAAAGGGACGCGATGCCGGCTAAAAAGATGTGTTTGTCAGCTTCGGCCAAGCGCTCTTGGAGGATCTGGCTGCCCTCCTGCACCTTGCGGAGCTGTTGGCTGTAGCGCTGGATCTTCTGCTCGATGTCGGTCAGCGTCCGCGCCGTGTCCGCCTCCAGCTCCTCCAGCATCGCCTTCTGCCGCTCCCGCAGCAGCCGGTGCAGCCGCTCGAAAGCCTCCCCGATAGTCACCCGCAAGCTCTTGGCTGAAGACTTTTGGGGTGCAGGTTGGTGTCATGATACCCCCAAACCTGACCCAACCCCCTCCATGAATCCATAATTCCCAAAATAAACCCCCACAGCCCTGTTAACCCAAATGATTCTGGACACTCCAAGCATCCAAGGATGGATATTTGACCCCATATCCCTAGAGAAAACCTAAAAAAATCCCCATTGCTGGCAATGATGAAGAGAAAATTGAATCAGGCTGAAAGCTGAACCCCTGAACAAGGAGCAGGTGATAAATATAAAATAAAAAATAATTTAAAAGATAAATAAAAGCAGCCCTCAAGGAAATAAAAAGAGGGATAAGCAGCCTGATGGATGGCTTCATCAATCCACCAGAGAGTTTTGGAGTACCAGGGAAGGAAAAAATGAGCAGATCCATGAACCTGTAAGGTTTTGGTCTTTGGAGGTCCCAAAATCAGTCAAGGCTCAGGGATGGGGTGTTATCAGAGGGGAGATGGGGTTGACCCTAATCCCAGCTGTACTTCAGCACCCACATGGTTAGGGGGCATAGGGAAGGGCTGGGGGGAGGCGAAGGGGTCCAGATTCTGCCACCTCAGGGGTCACAGCTGCATCCCACTCATACCTTGGTCTCAGCCAGCTGCCGTTTGAGGAGGTGCAGGGCTTCTGTGTGGCCACGCTCGCTCTCCTGCAGCCCCTGGAGCTGCTCCTTCAGCTCCCGCTGCAAGACAGGGAGGAAAAAAATAGACTCAAAACATAAAATAGGGGATTTGGGGAAAAAAGGTATCCCAGCGGGCAGCTTTTCTGCCCAAATCCGGCTCGTGAGGTATCAGAGTCATTGAAAAAGGGAGGTGCAGGGGGTGGCAGGGGTATGGTTGGTCCCTGCTGGCACAGGGGCCCTGTCCAGGGCAGATCTGGGGGCTGGGTAATGGTTGAGGGGCTTCCTACTGGGGGGGCAGCTCAACAGATCAATGGGCATTAGGGATCCCAAGGATTCCCAAAGTGGATGGGGAAGGGGGAATCCTATGAGGGCAGCTGCAAAAGCACGTGGATCAGGGACAGACAGACACAGGGATGGGAGGTAGTGCCAAGGCTGACCCCAACAGGGACAGAAGGGGTGCAGCGACAGATGGGCAGGAGCCAATATCGAGGCAAGAGGGGATGAAGGAGCTGAGAGGAGCAGCTCAGGGCAGGGGGATCCCAGAGGGATGAAGCTCCACGGCCAGGGAGGGATGGACCCACCTGCAGCTCCTCGAAAGCATCATCCACATTGGTGACCTGGTGCTGCTCGTGCACGGCGGGCTCGTCGCAGAAGAAGCAGACAACAGCGCGGTCAGTGAGGCAAAAGAGCTTGACCTTCTCGTGGTCCTTGCAGGGGAAGGGGCTGCGTTGGGCGCCCAGGATGGCATCCAAGGGGAAGGCGCTGTAACGCTCCACGATGTTGGCCAACTTGAGGCTGGGGGCCAGGGTGGGTTCGGCAAAGGTTCGGCGACACTCAGGGCAGTCGCGGGTGCCCTGGGGTTCCTGACGCACCCAGTGCTCGGTGATGCACCGGCGGCAAAAGTAGTGCTCACAGCCAAAGCTCACTGGGTCCTGGTAGATGCTCAAGCAAATAGAGCAGAGCAGCTCATCCTTCAGGCTGCAAGCCATGGCTCAGGACTGGGGGAGAGGCTGCAGGGGGAAGCAGATGGTAAAGGGGGGGTCCTGGGGGTGAGACGGGGGAATGGGGAAAGGAATGGGGGGCCTCGGGGGTGAGGCTGCTAATGAGGGGGCTGGAATAGGAGGGAGGGCTGTACTAGGGAGAGCTGGAAGGGTGCAATGGGGGGAATTGGGGGGGTCAGGCTGCAATGGGAGGGTTGCAACAGGGGGAACTGGCAGTTGGTTTGCAAAGGTGAGGACTGAAGGGGTTGCAATGTGGGGGAACCGGGCAGTCAGGCTGCAATGTAGGGAGCTGGGGGGTTGCGATGGGGGGCAACAAGGTGTGACAGTGATATGAGGGAGCCCGGAGGGGGCTGCGATAGCGGGAGGGACTGGGAGCGAATCTGATATGGAGGGCCCAGAGGGTCCGTAATAGGTGGGACTGGAGGTGAGGATGACATGGGGGGGCCCAGGGGTGAGGCTGCAGTAACGGGGACACCCAGGGGAGCGGCTGACAACGAAGCTGCAACGGGCGGGGAGGGGGCGAGGGTGAGGCTGAATTGGGGCGGGGGCGAACCGGCAGTGAAGCTACACCGGAGGTACCCGGGTTCGAGACCGCCCCCCCCCCGCCCCACTCCCAGCAGGACCCGGGTTCGAGACCGCCCCCCTCCCCGCTAACGAACGGGGTTCGAGACCGCCCCCCCGCCTCCCCCAGCCGCCGGCACCCTCTGCCCTCACCCAGCCGCAGGCGGTACCGGTGCCCAGTGCCGGTGCCCGGGAGGGAGGGGAGGGTGGAGCGATCCCGCCACCGCCTCACAGCTCGCCCCGCCGCGCCGGGCGGGGGGGGGCGGGTGGGCGAGCAGGAGGGGGCGGGACCGCTCGGCACTTCCTGCCCACACCACCATCACCTCCCCCCGCAGCCACAGTGGTACCGCCCCCGCCCCATTGTCCCCCGCGCGGCGCGGCCACCGGCGCGCACCACCGCCCGCCCGCGGGGGGGGACGCTTAAAGGGGCCGCGGCGGCTTTTTGGGAGGGGCGAACCACAGACACTCTTAAAGGGGCCGGGGCGCTGGGTCGGTCCGGCCATCATTTGTCCACCCCCGTCCCAAGCTTTGCCTACAGTGACGCTGCCCCCCTAGGGAAGCCGTGGGGACAAGGGACAAGGGGCAGGGGACAGGCTGGCACGAGGATTGCTGAGAAAACGGCCAGGTTTGCCCCAAACCGCTCCAGCTGCCAGGACCCCCTGCTCTCCATCGTCCCCTCCCCAGCACAGCCCGGGTATCCCCCCCCGTGTCCCTTCCCCTCCTTTCAGGGAATAACCACCCGCTTTGTTCCTCATCCCGACAGGCTCAAACAGCTTGGAAAAAAACCAAAAATAATATCCAAACCCCAAAATGCTGGTTGGGTTGTTGGTTTTTGGTTTTTTTTTTCCCCCCCTGCTTGTTTTTCTCCATCAGGAATTCAGGGAACCGAGGGAACAGCTGAAATTATATCATCAAAGAACCAAGGAATGGAGCAGAGAACAAAAAACAAAACCGCCTTTTTTTCCACCCCAAATCAAATTCGAGGCTGGCAGGGGTGGGGGTGTGAGCCGTGCCCGGTCGTTATTTAATTGATATTCCAAGCCTGTGGCCGAAATTCCCGGGAAATCCGGGTGACGGCGAGCGTCGTGGCGCACGTGGCGGCAGGCCGGGAACGCCGACGCACGGCAACGGGCGGGTGTGTTTGGGCAAACAGGGGAATTAATCCCAGTTAATTAGTAAATTGGCTTCGTTACCTCCGGGGTAAGAGCCGGAGGGGCTGCTCTGCCATGCCTTGATTCCCAATGGCGTTTCTTTTTGGGGAGAATGGGAGTATATAGCCCCCTCTTCCCAGAGGATGCCAAGGGGCGAGGGTCCGGGCGATCCGGCAAAACACGGCAACGCGCCCGCCGGGAAGGGAAAAGCCGGCTCCTTCCTACGCGTGTGCCGCGTGCGCCGGCTCTTCCCGGCGGGATGGGAGGACCCCTCGACACATGCTTTCCCGCCCCCCCCAAACACTGCCGACGGATGAAACCGCGCTGCCGGCGCCACGGGCACGCCGGGACGTGCCGGCTTGGCCTCCGTCCCTGGCTCTCCCCCTCGGCAAGGCTGGCGGCCTCCCTCGCCATCGCAGTGCTCCTCCGCGCAGGGTCTCAAGAGCCCCCTCAAAAGGCGTCGTGGGGAGCAAGGGGGGTGGGTTTAGCCGAAGCCCTCCACCGAGAGCACGAGGACGCACAAAGCCACCCCACGCCGACTCTTTTTCATCTCCTAAGTGCTTTGCAAACATTAACTAATTAATCCTAATTAACTCATTACCTAATTAGAACCAAACGGCCCTCCCATTTGCAGGGAGAAGGGAAATTCATGCACCTTCGTTTCTTATCTTTTTGTTCCTCGCCCCTCCCAAAACCTCCACTGGCTTCACACTGATGTTGGTGAGGATTGTGGTGCCCAGACCTCCCCATCGCCGTGAATCCGGGGTGAAAAACCCACTTTAGGGGTTCGCTAACCCCAAGAAACCAGGATTGAGGACTTTCACCCCACAAAAATGGTGGGGACACCAAAAATTGATGGCTGGGATGCCCCGGGTCACCCCTTGGGGATCACATTTTCCCACCAGGACCATCAGGTCACCTTCCACAAACATCTCCCTTTCTCAGCCGATCCAAATGGGAGGGGGTCACCGGCACAGTGCCGGCCCCGTCTGGCTTCACAGCGACACCGGTGTGGGACAAAGCTGCCGTCCTCGAGGAGGGGAGCGTGCAGGTGCTTTGCCGAACCCGAACCCCCCCGCAGCAGTGATTTACAGCGGCGGTTTTACCTCTGCTCCCGCCTTCCCCTTCTTGTAATTGCGGTCGGATCTATCCCGGGGGCAAAACCAGCCTTCAAACCATATTTTTTCAGAAGGCGTGCGCTTATTTCCTCCATTTTGCAACCCGGGATGGAGACGGACATGGTTTTATTATTATTATTTTTGTATCTTTTTTTTTTTTTATCCTTGCATACCAACCACCTCCCCAGGAAAGGGGCCCCTTTCCCACACCCAAGATTAAACCGACCCAACGTAGGGTTGGAAAAAAAGCCTGGAGCGTTGCTTATCGCAGCCAGTCTCAACAAGGACGGTCCCAGGAGATGTTCACCAACTCTTGACGGACCCCTCAAGCTCAGGGTTGACCCGCACCATGTCCTCCCACCGCAGATTTGGGGTTGGACAATACTCAGCACCCAACCCCCAGGAGTCAGGAATCACCTAAAATGGTGCAAAGGTTTAAAACCACCAGTTTCATAATCACGGCCACAAAAAAAAAAAAAAAATCCCAACAGTCGAAAGCCCCAACGCTGTGGCAGAAGTGAAAACACCGTTGAAAATAAACCCAACGAGGAGGAACTCGGTGGTGTCAGGGATGGACACTGGTGCCTTAAGGGGCATCAGGGAAGCTCTGAGATGTTCCAGTCCCTCCTGGTGTCCCGTTTTGGGGCAACAACCAGTGTTGAGGGGCAGCTGTTAGGTGTCAATATCCCAAAATCAGATAAAAGGGGAGTTTTCAAGCTGCTGGCTCAGGTTCTTGGTTGAGTCATGGATAATTAATGGATCTGGGGACCTTCCAGGATGAGGAAATGTTGTGCACTGAGGGGATCCCAGGCCAGCTTGCTGGTGGCACTGCTAAAAAGAGGTGGGGACATGGATAAAGGGCATGGCCAGACCTGAGAAGTCACCGGTGGGGTGACAGCACCTCTGGCCCAGCACCATCATCTTGGCCAGGACCTTCTCCAGGGTCTCCACTCACATGGGGCAGCTGCAGATGAATGCCAACCTCTTGGAAACTCATCTCCAAACCATGAGATTTCCTAGAATAGTTACAGGTGGTGCCCACACCATCTATAACTTCTTGGAAGTTCATCCCAAACCACAAGATGCCCAGGGCAGACGCAGTTTGAGATGTCTTTGGATCTCTTCCCATCCCATCCCATCCCATCCCATCCCATCCCATCCCATCCCATCCCATCCCAGGTCCTTTCCCACTCCCCACCTCTCACTTGGAGGGATCATTCGGGTTTGCTAATCACGGGTCCACCCATTTAAGGCATCCCACTCCTCTCCATCGCCTTCTGTGATGGACCATTTTGGGACAGCATGAAAAAAAATTATTTTTAAGTTGGAAACTGAGATGCACCATCATCCCCCAGACCCTGGGGAAGAAGGAGGCGAATCGGGTAGGAATTGCCCCCCTTTTCCTTCCCCTATGGGTTGTATCTGCTGATTTGGGGTGAGGGGCTAAGATGGGGGACATATGGACAAAATGACAAAAAAACCCAGAGAAATAAATTTGAAAAAGAAAGAAAGAAGTCCCCTGAAAGGGATGTGAGGAGAAGAAAACAAAAGGGGAAGCCCAAAGGGCTGCCAAAGCTGGGGGTTTTGGGGAGATCCTGGGGGCTGCAGAGGGGATGGGGAGGAGACTCTGAGAGAGGCTGGGGAGCCCTGAGGGAGATGGAGGGGACCCTCAGGGGGCTGAGGGGTACTGGGAGGACTGGGAGGGGGGCAAAGTGCCTGAGGGGACTGCAGAGACCCACAAAGGGGCTGGGGGAGAGCAAAAGTAGCGGGTGACAACCTGAGAGGGGCTATGGGGCTGCAGAGAGAGCGGCTGAGAGGACTCTGGGGCTGAGGAGAATCGGGGGGGCTGAGGAGACCTGGGAAAGCTGACGAGATCTGGAGGGGGAGTGGGGGAGCCTGAGGAAAACCGGGGCGGGGGGGATGAAGAGAACGGAGGGTGTTGAGAAGATTTGCTGGGGCTGAGGGAACTGGGGGGGCCTGAGGAGATTTGGAGGGGTGGGGGGACTGGGGAAACTGAGGGGATGGAGGGGGCTGAGGGGATCCAGGGGCAGCTGAGGAGATTTGGGGAGGCTGAGGAGATCCGGGAGGACTGAGGGAACCCGGGGGGCTCTGAGGAGACTGAGGGGAACCCAGCGTCTAAGGTGACCCAGAAGGGTCTGAGGGGATCTCAAGGGATAAGGAGGTTTGGGGGTGCTGAGGAGACTGAGATGATCCAGGCGGACCTGAGGGGATCCAGGGGTGTGGAGGGGAATTCAAGGGGGCTGGGGAGATGGGGGGGGAGTGTCTGAGGGGATCCACTGGGGCTGAGGGGATCCAGGTGGCTGAGGGAACCCAGGGTCTCTGAGATCGGGGCGAAGAGCTGAGGAGATTTGAGGGGATCTGGAAGAGAGGAGGAGATTCGGGCGGCTGAGGACATGGTGGGGGGGCCTGAGGGGATCCAGTGAGGCCGAGGGGACCCAGTGGGGCTGAGGGGACCCAGTGGGGCTGAGGAGATCCAGTGAGGCTGAGGAGATCCAGTGGGGCTGAGGGGATCCAGTGAGGCGGAGGGGATCCAGTGGAGCTGAGGGGATCCAAGGAGGCTGAGGGGGATCCAGTGGGGCTCAGGGGATCCAATGAGGCCGAGGGGACCCAGTGAGGCCGAGGGGACCCAGTGGGGCTGAGGGGATCCAGTGGGGCCGAGGGGATCCAATGAGGCTTGAGGGGATCCAGGCAGCTGAGGGAACCTGGGGTCCCTGAGGAGATCAGGGAGGGGGGAAGCTGAGGAGATCTGGGGGGGGCCCTGAGGAGACCGAGGGGATCCAGAAGGATCTGAGGGGACCCATTCGGGCTGCGGAGATCCAGGGGTCTCTGAAGAGAACTGAGAGGGGGGGCTCAGACGATCTGGGGGTGGGGGGCGCCAGGAGACCGAGGGCACCCAGGGCTCTGAGGGAGCCCGGGCCTCTCCCCGCAGGCCCGCTGCTCTCCGAGGCAGCCCGGCCGGACCCCACCGCCGTCCCCGTCCCCCTCCCCACCGGGTAGGGCCGGGCCGGGGAGTGAGGGGGGACCGAGGAGGGGGGAAAGGCGGCGCCGCCGGCCGGGCCCGCCGCGTCCCGGGGCTGGGCGGGCGGCGGGGGCGGGCGCGGGGGCGGGCGGGGAGCGGGGCGCCCATCTTCCTCCGTGCGGCGGAGCCGGCGGGACGCGGCGGGGGCAGCATGGCTGTTGGTATAGGAAGTGTCTTTTTTTTTTTTTTTTCTCCTTTCCCTTTCCCCCCCCCCCTTCTCCTTTCACCCCCCCCTTCCTTTTTATTTTTTTTTCCCCTCTTCCTTTCCTTTCCACCCCCCCACCCCCAAACATCCCTCCCTCCCAAACACCTTCACCCCCCCCCCCCTTCACCCCGGGTATGAGGGGAGGGTGGAGGGGGGGGGGGCGGCCCCACACCGCGTTTCGCCTTTTTTTTTTTAAAAAAAAAAAAGAAAAAAATCCATTTTTTAAATTTAAATTATTTTTTTAACATTTTTTCCCCTCACTCTCCCCCCCCCCCTCCCCTTCCCCTCCTCGCAGATCTGCAGAATATGGCGTCCCCGTCCTAGCGTTTTAAAAATAAGCCGGGGCTGCCATTTTTGTTTTCCTTTTGTCTGCGAATTTTAATAAAACCGTCTGAGAATGTGGGAGAGGCGGCGGATGAAGGGGGGGGGGGGAAGCTCCCGGCCGGGCCAACCCCCCCCCTCAACTCCCCCCCCCCCCATCCCCATCCCCGGCCTTTTTGTCTGGAAAAAAAATAAAAAAAAAGGCCATTCGCCCCCCCCCCCCCCCCCTTCATCTCCCCTCCCAGGTCGAGGATTTCAACTTCACTTAAAGCCAAACTTCGCTTTTTTCCACCTCTTTTCTGTTTTTTTTTTTTTAATTATTATTATTTTATTTTTACCACCCCCCCTTCTCCGCCGAGGAGGAAGAAGAAGGAAAAGGAGGGAGGGAAGGAGGGGAAAAAAAGGGGGGGGGGGGAACATCCAGGAAAATACCCGTTTTTGCTGGATTTTCTCTTTTTCTTTCCCTCTGGATGGTCTAATGGAAAAGTTAATTGCGGCTGAACGTACCTATTTTTGTGGATGTTGCATGTTGGAGGGGGGGGTGTTTGCTTTTTTATTTATTCACCGCTTTTTTCTTACGCAGGGGGTGGCGGAAGAAGCGCGGGGGGGGTGGTTATTATTATTATTATTATTATCATCATCATCGGTTTCATTCCTTTTTCTTTCCTCCCCCTTTCCTTTTTCTTTTTTTTTTTTCCTTTTTCTTCCTTTCTTTCCGCATTAACCGGTTTTGTCTAGAAAGTGGTCTCGCTGGCTGGAAGGTCTAACGGGGGAATATTTTTTTTTTTTAATATTTTCTTTTTTTTTTTCGCATCGCGCTCTGGCAGGAATGCGGCAGCGTTTAGCGAGGGACCCAAATTTCCGTGGCGGTGCTTAGAGAGGTCTGTCTGTCTGCCTGGACGTATATTTAGCCATATACTATTTATACATCCATAATCTCCCCGGCCACGTCGGGGGACCCGGGGGGGGAGTTTAGAGCCGGCGTGGCCGTGGCGGAGCCGGACGAAGATGAGTTTTAACCCAGGAATAATTAATTTGCTGATTTTATTTCTTTTCCATTTTTTTTTTTTTTTCTCCAGCAAGGTCGGAGGATGCTCCTCAGTTGGGATTTTTTTTTTTTGCCTTCCCCCTCTCGGCCCCGCTGTCCTTCGGACATGGGATGGGTTGTTTTTTTTTTAATCTGGGGAGGATGGAGCGGGCGATCGGGGCTTTGAGCCCCCAAGGCCTTTGAGATTATAAAAGTGGTATTTTAGCAGAGAGGTAAAAAAGTTTTCGATCCCTCCCGGCGTGCAATTTGCTGAGAGGCGGAGGGTCCGGGGCGAGGGGATGGATTTCAACCCCGGTTTTCCAGCCAGCTCCCCATCCCTCAGCTTCGCAGGCAGCTCGGGGCTAAAAAAAAAAACCAACCAAAACCAACCCAAACCCATTTCTTTTTTTTATTTTTTTTTTCTTCTTCTTCTTCTTTTTTTTTTTTTTCTTTCTCTCTATTTTCAGGAAAAAACCCACGTTCCCACGGGTCGGGTAGGTCGGAGCCGCTTCGCTTTTGTTCCTCCGCTCCGGGATCTCGCGCGCCGGGGGCTGGCGGTGGGTTCGGGGTGTGTGAAGTTGTCCTCCTTGTCCCCCCGTAGAAAAACGCCCCGCGTGCAGCACCCGGTCTCAGCTAGAGCTGGAGATGGACGCGGATAAGGGGAAGCAACGCCAGTACTCGCAGAGGTGGGCATCCCGGCTTGATTGAGGGGACTGGAGAGAAAACAAAAAGAAAAAAAAAAACCCAAACCACTATATATTCCATAAAATAATGTGTATGCGCTTAAGGATGTGTACGCGCTTAATGTATATGCGGATGAAAAGAATATATATGCACATAGTAATACAGGTAGTATCGTGCATATATGTATTTATCCATAAGTAAGGGAAGGTTTTGGCCCTCCCTGGGGGGTTTCGGGGGGCGCGGGGGGCCACCTGCCCACCCCCTCTGCGGGGAGGGGACCGGATCCGGCGGTGGAGGGGACCCCTCTCACGGCGTAAGTGTGACCGCTTGAAATTGCCCTGTTCAGATACTTGTATTTATATGCGTGAAATAATCCTTTTCTCCCTCCAACCCACCCCCTCCTTATTTTTCCCTTCAAAAAATGTGGATTTTCGGTTGGCGGGTGCGATGTCACGACAAGTGCATGTTGGACTCGGTCCGCGCTCGCTGCCTCCTCGGGGTGAACCCCTGCTAAGCCGCCCGTGCCTCGGTTTCCCCGCCCGCCGGTGCGCGCAGAGCACCCGTGGGTGCTCTCCAGACCCCCCTTTGCTGCCGGGGGGAAGGGGGGGGCTGTTTGCCCCCCGACCTGGCTGGTTTGCAGGCACTGGTTTTACCTTGTGGGGTGCCTGGCTGGTCTCTTTGAGAGGAGAGGGTGCATTTGGGGGTCTGGGGGAGCAGTGACCCCCTTCAGCGCTGAAGAACGGTGTGGGTTTGGTTTTTTTTGGGGGGGGGGACATTTGGCACAAGCGTCACCCCACGGGCGCCGCGTTTCCCCACATGCTGTCCCCGCATCCCCTTCCGTGGGTCCCGTTAGTGACGGGATGACGTTCTGACCCTGAAGATTTGGGGTTGCCCCTGTCTTCTGGGAGCATTGCTTCCCCCCCGTCCCCTCCCCTCCTTCATCCCTGGGAGGGGGACACACACGACACCCCGCGATGGTCCCCAGTGTGGCTTGGCCTCCCCTTTCGCTTCACGCTGGTGCTTGTCTCCTCGTCCCCGCGCCTGTGCACCCCTTTTTGCCCCAGTACCTGGATGGGGGTTGACTCTGGGGCTCGGTTCTGGGTTGATCTGACTGAAAATCCGAAGGAGAAACACCAGCGAACGGCCCTTCGGGGGGCGGAAATGTGGGGTTTAATTGGTTCCATCTTGGGTGAATTCTTCTGGTGCGCGGTCTGCCCCCCTCCAACCCCTCCCCGAGCGATTTCGGGTCTCGCCCGTCGTTTCTTGCTTCCCTGTCCTTGCCTGCTTTCTGCCACCTTCTGCTTTGGGGTGAAACCCTCCTGGATGAGGATGATCCGGGTAGGGGAGGGATGCGCATCCCCCCCAGGACGGAAACGGATGACGCTTCCCACCCTGGTGTCTTTGGGGTTGGGCAGGGGGGGTTTTGCTGAGGGGCACTCACTTCCCTCAAAAACCCCTCCTGGCTCCGGGCAAACCCTGCACACAGGCAGGGGGAAGCCTGTCCTTACCCAGGGGGACAAGGGGCCATGGCCTTGTGCGTTTTTGGGGGAAACTGAGGCACGGCACAAGGCAGAGCCACGTTCTGCCCTCGCCCAGCTGCGGGAAGTGGTGGGGACGTGCGTCCCTGTCCCATGGTGGAGAAGGAAAGATGGGATTTGGGGGGGACACACACGCGCAGGGGACCTCCACCCCGCTTGGCTCTCGCCCGCCGCGCCGTCTCGGGCCGCCGTCGGCTTTCCTGCGCTCGCCGCTTGGTGTGGGGCAGCAGGGAGGGATATCTCTGCCCCGATGCTCTTGCCAGGATGCTCGGGGGCAAGTTGGGGGACACTGAGGGGTTGGCTTCTTGGGGAAATCCGAGGGTCTTTGGATTCTGGTCGCTCCGAGCCCCTTCCCTCCCATTCTCCCGGCCCCGTTTGCTGGCCGTACCGGGTGGGTGATGGCTCGGTGTCCGCAGGGTTGCCGGTACCCGGGAGCTTGCCCCCTTTTTTACTCTTCGGCGGTGCCGTGAAAAGAAAAAATCTCTTGTTTCTTTTTATTTCAGCGAAGGCGAGACAGAGAGGGCTGCCAAGGTAGAGGCGTTCCCTAGAGAACTGTAGCTTGACTTAGCGGCAGTTGGGTAGGAAGTTGGAAGGCTCTAGTGAGCTCGTGCCCACCCGTGTGCCATCATCTACCTCCCATCAATCTGGAGCCTCATCGACACGTCTCCCCAGGCAGCTGCGGCCACCTGGCTTCTGAGGCCAGCCTGTGAGTACCAAAACACCGGCGTCCCACCGTATCTTGTCACCGCCGACCCCTCGCTGCCGCCGCCGCACCCCTTTCCCTGCTCCTCGGCATCCCCCCCCTACACACCTTCCCTCGCCCCCTCCGGCTTGCCCCGGCTTCTCACGCTCTCTTCCTTCCCCGCGGGGCTGCGGAGGCCATGATTTTTGGTGTCTTTTTTTTTTTTTTTATTTAGGGGCACCCCTTGAGATGCTGCTGCTCTCCCGCCCCACTTCGCCTGGTCGATGGGCGATGCCGGGTATCGCGCTGTTCAGCGGGAATTTGGGGTTCAGGCTCCTGCTTTTGGGGCTCTCTCTCAGCTCCCCCCTTGCTTCTTGCATCATCCCTCTCCTCTGGCCGGGCCCACTCGGGCAACTGTGATGCTTTTTGCACCCACCCTTGTCCCCCCCTACCCTGGGGACAACCCTTGGTGTCCTCTTGGCGAGAGTTGGCCAAATCCAGTGCCAGCAGAGGATGCCGGGAGCTCTGCTGCCACAACAAAACCGTTACCTGGGGGGCTTTGCCTCTGCCTGGCCCAAAATTGGGGAGCGTGGAGAGCCCTAACGAGCCCCCCTTGCCCCACACAGCAGGGTCGTGCAGAGCCGGGGGGAGACGTGCTGCAGCATTCCCCACCCTTCATAATTTCCATTTTAATGGATTTTCTTCTTTTCTTTTTTTCTGTTCCTTTGCTGCATGTCAGCTTCCATTTTTCATAGTTAGCTGAGAATATAGAAAAAGGGACTTTTTATATATTTATTTTTTTCCCCCCATCTGCTTTATATCCCCTCCCGCTCCCTCCCCCAGTCGTCCCAGCCCTGGGAGAGGGGAACCCACTCCCGATGAAATACCGCACAATTTATAACATTAAATCGGGGACAGGAACAGGGATTTCTTCATTATTTTTTTTCTTTTGGCACACCAACCATTTCTTGCCTCTTTATTCCGGGCAGGTTTGTCAAGCTCCGAAGTGCTTTTGCAAATAAGTTATAATGAATTTAATAAGACCTCCTCAAGTGGAGGCAGGATTGAGGGGCGGGGGAATACACGCGATACTTGCGCTTTCCTCCCCAAAATTCCTTTCATGCCTTTGCCAACCGGCTTTGCACAGGGGTCCTGGGACTCTCCCGGTGATGGTTTGGGAGCCGCGCCGGCGGATTCGATCCTTCTCGGTGCCGCTGATGGCTCCGGCGGAGCCTGGCGGGACGGGGAGAAGGCCGAGCAGGCAGATGGATGGGTGGACAGCCAGGAAGGACGGCGGTCACCTGCTGTGACGGGGTGGAGGGGGTGGGGAGCAGCTCCAAAAATCCCTTTTTTCTAATCATAGCTCTGGTTTCCTGTTTTCCCACACCGCTGGCTGAGCTGGTGGGCTTCATGCCGGGGTGCGGGGCGATGACCTGCACCCCTTTCCCTGCCACCACCCCCTCCTGCCGTCGTTCTGGAGTCTCCCGTCCCATCCTCACCTTATATATATCTAGAGCTATATATACGTAGCCGGTGGGTAAACTCCCAGCGTGGGCGGCGTGCGGGTACATATATAATCTCTATAAAATAGCCGCTGGCGGATGGGAAAGCGCGTTTAATTGCCCCGGCAATTAAAAGCGGGGCTCCCGGCTCTGCCTTTTCGCTTGGCTGCGGAGACGGAGAGAAAAGTACAGGGCTGGGGAAAAAAACTCAATGGTGCTCGGGGACGTTGCGAAGATCCGGGGCTGCTTTTGCTTGAGAAAGCCAAAATATGGTGCCGGGGCTGTAGGAGGTGACGAGGAATGCTGGGCGTCCGGGTGGGAATTGCTCTCGTTTCTCTCTCTGAGCGCCCCCCCCCCCAAAACGCACCTTGTCCTGCGCCGTGCTGCTCCGTATCACGAGGGTCACGCGGTTCCCTCCTCCCTGCCTCAGTTTCCCCCCCGCCAAAAACGAGCCTGGAGGGGTCCAGGCCAGGGCTGGTTTCTGGGTCTGGGGTGGCCCTACGGGTGCTGTGTCCCCGCGGGAGCAGGACCCCCGTTTGTCGGGCGCTGCCCACCCGCCGACGGGCAGCTCCAGCTCTGGTTTAAAGCGCAGGGCAGCGAGCGAGCGCGAGGAGGAGGAAGGTTCGTCACCCCTTTCCTCCCCTCAGGGCATTTGTTTGGGGGGAGCAGGGGAGCTCCGGAGGAGGAGAAGGCTGTCCATCCGAGCCCCCGCAGCTGTGACCCGGGGCTCCCCGTGCCTCAGTTTCCCCAAATCCCACCACCCTGAAGGTTTTCGGGGATGCGCTTTTCCGGAACCGCCGGCATAGTTTCTCCTGCGATCCCGGCCTGGTTTATATTCCAGACAGAGCTCCTTGGGGACCTCTCTTACACATCCCACGGGGTCCCTGTTACCCCGAATGCCCCAGTACCTGGTTTGCTGGCGCGGCAGTACCCGGTGACACAGGGCCGGGAACGCTGGTGGTGTGTTCTTGCTGTCTCCTTCCCCCTTTTCAGATGTTTCCTATTACCCGAAGACAGATTTAGAATTAATTTTTCCCAACGTGTTTTAAGAGTCTCGATAAACGTCCCCAGCCCCGCAGCAGCTTTTCCTGCCGAGCTGCGCGCGGACATCGTGGGTGGCTTCGCTTGGGATTGAGGGGGCCTTTCTTTTTTTTTTGAGGGGGGTTGTTTGGGTTCGATGTGCCGCCATCCTGCTAACCCTCACTCCCGCCCGTCTCCGTAATCCCTCACAGAGATACCAGAGGAGCGATGTGGATACCTCTGGAACTTGGGACATTTGATTTTTTTTTTTTTTCCCCGCAAAATTCCCCCCTCTCCCGTGCCAAATTGTGTCCTCGTGCACTTTCGGGGTGTTTGAGGTGCTCAGCATCGCTCTGATCCTGCCAGGATTTCCAGCTGGGAGGTTCCCCAGCCCCTGCCTGTTCCCTGCCCTCTTTTTACAGCCTGGATGTTGCTTTTTTTTGGGGGGGTGGTGTGTTGCTGTTGGTGGGGTTCGAGGTGGAAGCGGGGGTTCTGTGTGGCGGTTCGTGCCACCTTCTTAACCCCCCCCTCCCCTTTCTCCCTGCAGGATGGCGGAGCCTCGCTTCAACAACCCCTACTTTTGGCCGCCCCCTCCCACCATGCCCAGCCAGGTAGGACCCCCCCCAACACATCTGTCAGATGGATTTTGGGAAGGGGGGAGGACAGACGAATGGGGAGGGGGGTACATCCACCCCTGACCCACCTCTCTTGCCTTCTTCTCCCCTACCCCCCTCACCCCACCAGCTGGACAACCTGGTCCTGATCAACAAAATCAAGGAGCAGTTGATGGCGGAGAAGATCCGACCCCCCCACTTGCCCCCCACCTCCGTGGCCTCCCAGCAGCCCCTCCTGGTGCCCCCCTCCCCCGCCGAAAGCAGCCAGTCCATCATGTCCCTCCCCAAACTGCAGCAGGTCCCGGGGCTTCACCCTCAAGCCGTCCCCCAGCCCGATGTGGCCCTGCACGCCCGACCGGCCACCAGCACCGTCACAGGTACGGGGAGGGGAGGGAGGGGGTCACGGGGGTTTTGGGGAGGAGGGAGAGAAGAGGGCAAGGTGACCCCCTCCAAATTAACATCCCCCCGGTATTTTTTTCTTTGCCTGCCAGGGTTGGGGCTGGCTTCCCGCGCGCCGGCGGTCAGCACGTCGGAATCAAGCCCGGGGACGGGGACCACCACGCCATCGACCCCCACCTCCACCAGCCAGAGCCGCCTCATCGCCTCCTCGCCCACCCTAATCTCAGGAATCACCAGCCCCCCCCTCCTCGACTCCATAAAGACAATCCAGGGCCACGGTTTGCTGGGGGCGCCCAAGACGGAACGAGGCCGGAAGAAGATCAAGGCGGAAAATCCCTCGGGCCCGCCGGTCCTGGTGGTCCCTTATCCCATCTTGGCCTCGGGGGAGACGGCCAAAGAGGGGAAGACGTACAGGTAGGCACCCACCCACCCGCGCGGAGGAGGGGGACCGGGGTGATGGCGGGGTGGCCCCCCCCCATCCCAGCCCGGTCCCTGTGGGGTTCTCCGCCGCCCCCCCTCTCCAGGTGTAAGGTCTGCCCCTTGACGTTCTTCACCAAGTCGGAGATGCAGATCCACTCCAAGTCGCACACGGAGGCCAAGCCCCACAAGTGCCCCCATTGCTCCAAATCCTTCGCCAACGCCTCCTACCTGGCCCAGCACCTCCGCATCCACCTGGGCGTCAAACCCTACCACTGCTCCTACTGCGAGAAGTCCTTCCGCCAGCTGTCCCACCTCCAGCAGCACACCAGGTGAGGACACGGCGGCCCCGTGGTGACCTGGGGGGCCTTCAGCCCTGTCTTCTTTTAGGGGGTGGTGGGGTGGCCACCCAGTCTCTCTCGTGCCGTACTCACTGTCCCCAACACCTTCTTCATCCCCACCGTACTCGTCCGTCCCCACCATGCTCACCATCCCTGGTATGCTCATCATCTCCAGCACCTTCATTGTCCTCACCGTGCTCATCATCATCACCACCTTAGTCACCCCTACTGCACTCATCTGTCCCCACCATGCCAATCTACCTCCGCTGCCTTCATCAACCCCACCAGTCATCGTCTCCAGCACCTTCACTATCCCCACCACCTTTGTTGTCCCCACCCCTCATCCATCTCCACTGTGCTCATTGCCCCCAATACCTTCTCCATCCCCGCCACGCTCATCTGTCCCCGCTGTGCTTCTTCCTGCTGCCTTCACCATCCCGCACCACACTCATCTCCAGCACCTCATCTCCACCACCCTTAGCAACCCCAACTTTTTCATGGTTGCCACAACCTTCGAGCCCACCGCGCTCGTCCATCCCCACCAAACTGATCAGTCCCTGCCATCTCTGACCCCGCTACACTCGTCATCTCCAGCACCTTCACTGTCCTCACCACCCTCAACCCAGAGTCACCGAACTTGGAAAAGACTTATAAGAGCAAGTCCAAACATAGTTCAACCACCTCCCGCACCTTTATTGTCCCACCACGCTTGTCCCTGCCACCTTCATCCCCACCACGCTCATCACCTCCAGCACTTTAATTGTCTTTGCCACCTTCCTCCACCCCACCATGCTCCTCATCCTCACCACCACCATCATCTCCAGCCCTCCTGGCTCTCAGCCCCACGTCACCTTCCCCCAGTGCCACACTGTGGTCACTGCAGACCCCATCCCTGGGGTGGGGTCTCCGGGGTGGGGGGTGACAGAGGGGACAGTGACCTGATATGTGTTTCCCCCCCCCAGAATCCACACCGGCGACAGACCCTACAAGTGCCCGCACCCCGGTTGCGAAAAGGCCTTCACGCAACTCTCCAACCTCCAGGTGGGTGACGGGAGCCCCCAAACAACCCCCACCAGCCCCGGGGGGGGGTGGGTGCAGGAATCACCCTGCCCCCCCCACCACCCCCCTTCCCCCCCCTCCCAGTCTCACCAGCGACAGCACAACAAGGACAAGCCCTACAAGTGCCCCAACTGCTACCGGGCGTACACGGACTCGGCCTCGCTGCAGATCCACCTCTCGGCTCACGCCATCAAGCACGCCAAGGCCTACTGCTGCAGCATGTGCGGCCGCGCCTATACCTCGGTGAGTGTCCCCCCCGCCCCCAAAAAACGTTTGTCCCCCCAAAAAAAACCCCTTCTGGCCCCCCCCACCCCCACTTTATGACTCACCTCTTCTTGCAGGAGACCTATCTGATGAAGCACATGTCCAAACACACCGTGGTGGAGCACCTCGTCAGCCAACACTCGCCGCAGAGGACGGAGTCGCCCGGCATTCCCGTACGGATCTCCCTCATCTAACCGGGGACACCGCGGCGGCGGCGGAGGGGGGACACACACAGAAACCCCCCCCCCACCCCGAGGAGGAGGAGGAGGAGGAGGAAGCGAACCCACCCGCAGCACCCCAGCCCTGGCCGGGAGCCCGGCGGGTTGCGCCCGGGGCCGTGTGTGCCCCCCCGCCACGCCGGGTCCCCGCGGGTTTGGTGACATCCAAAGACGGTTTCAGAGCACTTTGAATCTCTGCGGTTTTGGTTTTTTTTTGGTTTTTTTTTTTTTTTTTTTTAGGGGAGGTGGGGGACACGACACGCAACAGCGGGGGGGGGATTTGTCCTCCTCCCGCCAGTCCCTGCTCCCCTCCTTCGCATTTTTGGATACAAATATATATATATATTTATTGGCCAAGAACTTGGTGCTGCTAAAAAGAACAAGACCCAAAATGAACCGTGGATGGAGAAAAAAAAAAAAAAATAAATGAAGCTGGGGTTGGGGGGTGTCCCCTGCTGTCACCTCCTCCCCCCTCCATGGACTCGCCCCGGCCGCAACCTCCTTTGGGGTTTATTTTGAAACATTTTGGGTTGGGCGGAGCTCCGGGGCTGGATCTGACACCCACCCCCACTCCCCTCCCCCCAAAATATCCCGGGATCCCCCAAATTTATGTCTGGGGGCAGGATGGGGGGGGGGGGGTTCAAATCGCTTTGCCTTGTGCCTGCCGGCCCCGGGCGCCTGTACATAAACCCGTGTATAGAGCTGGGGGGGGGGGGGGAGGAGTGTGCCCCCCACCCCGCAAAGCTGCAACAACAAAAAAAAGAAAAAAAAACAAACAACAAAAAAACTCATCTATATTCTGTACTTTTTGGTTCCGTTTTTGGATATTAACTGTTGTTATTTTTTTATACACTTTTTAAGCCTTAACTCAGTGTTTATTTTGTTCTTTTTTTTTTCACCAGGGTGTTTTATTTACCTTCTGTTTATTAATTTTTAATCCCCGCCGCCCATTATTTTTTATTTCCCCTCCCAATTCCTCGTCCCCCCCCCCTCCTCGATGTTGTACGATACTCAATATTGTAATCTTTTTTGTCAGCATGTTAATACTGTGTAAATACGCCTCTTATACACTTAACACCCCCCCCTTTCCCCTTCCCCCCCTCCCCAGTTTTGGGGCTTTTTTTATTTTCCTCGACGGAAATCCAGGCCACGCGTCCCTAGAGCTAGTTCTTACCTTATTAAAAAAGGCAAAAAAAAAGGAGAAAAAAAAAAAAAAAGAGGAAAAAATGAAGAAAAAAAGACTTTGCCCCCCCACCCCGTCCCCGCTGTCTTGCATTGTGGTTCACGGAGAAGCTGGGGAGGGGGGGATCTGCGGCCTCGCCGGGAGCGCTCGCGGTGTGGAAAAGGAGGGAAACTCCCCCCAAAACCGGCGCCCCCGTTTCCAAAAAAAAAAAGGAGAATAAAACAGAACAAACAAGAAAAAAAAAATTGGTTTTTTGTGTGTTCGCTGTGAAAAGGAGAAAAAACAAACAGTAACAAATGGTTATGGTGGAAGCGGGTGAGTGAGGGGCTGGTGGCATCTCTGGGCCACCTTGGGGACATTGGGCTCAGTCCCTGTGGGCCAGTGACTCCGCAGGTGGGTTGTCCCCACCCTGTCCCCAAGGCGGGGGGTCGCAGCACGGGGCAAGGTGGGGGATAGTGATGCTCTGAGCTGGGGACCACCCTGGAGAAGGGGCACCAGCCCTGGGGACACCTCGTCATGGCCACCAGGGACACCTCACTATGGTCACCTCCTCCACTGTGACCATCGCCTCCCCCTGTGTTGGGGCCCCCCTCAACACAGACAGCAGCCGCAGGGACACTGCGCCACAGCCACCAGCTCTGAGGACGTGTCACCAGCTCCAGGGACACCTCAGCAACATGGACACCAGCTCCGGGGACACCTTACCAGGGCCACCACCTCCAGGCACGTGTGAGGACACCCTGGCAACACACACAATCTCCGAGAACACCTCACCACAGGCACCAGCTCCAGGGATGTGTCACCACCTCTGGGGACACCTCACTGTGGCCACCTCACCACAGGCATCGGCTCTTGGGACACCTCACCACAGGCATCATGTCCAGGGACACCTCACCATGGGCACCAACTCGAGGGATGTGTCACCACCACAGCCAACAGCTCTGGGGATGCCTCATCACCATGGCCACCACTTTCAAGGACATGTGACCACCACAGGGACCAACTCCAGGGACACCTTGCAGTGCTGGGTACACATCACCATGGGCAAAAAAAAATGGAGACACCCCACCAACGTGGCCACCGAGTCTGGGGACATCTTACCATGGGCACCAGGTTCAGGGCGACTTCACTGATGTGGCCACGAGCTCTGGGGACACCTCACCACCAGGGCCACCAGCTCCAGGAATGTGTCACTCCCATGGGTGCCAACTCCAGGGATGCTGTCACCACAGACACCAACCCCACAGTGCCACCCCAGAGGGTGTCCCCTCCCACCCTCCTCCCCATCTCACGATGTTTGGGGCCCTGTGTCCCCTGTGCAGCCTCCGAGCACCGGATTTTGGGGTCACCCAGCACACCTGGAGGGTCCCGCTTCCACCGAGAGCTCCCGTGAGGGAGATGGCACTGGGAGGGACCTCAGCCCCCACCCGGGGGGCAGCAGAGGCACCCCCAAGATCTTTCAGGTCAAGAGGAGAGCAGGGTGCTGACACCAGCCCTGTCCTCATCACCCGCAAATCATCCCATCACCTGCTGTGGCACTTGGGGACATCCCCAAGGCGCTGCCCGTTTACCCAAAGGAACCAGGGGGGTGGGAGAGGGAAAAGTGGGGGGGGGGCCAAGCGTTTTTTTTGTCAGTGTTTATTAAAAACAAAAAAAAAAACAGGAAAAAAAAAGGGGGTGGGAGGTTCTGTGAGGTTTTTTTTTCCTTCTTTTTTTTTTTTCTTTTCTTTTCTTAAAAAGACCCTGGTGGCTGTGGGGGGGGGTGTGGGTTCCTTACCTGGTGGGGGAATCCCCCTGCTGCCACTGTCCTCTACTAAAGTGCCCCCAAAGCAGCCCCAGTGGGGGGGGGGGGGGGGTGACACCTTTTCTGCACCTGGGCACCCCGAGATGCCGCCCACCCTCCCCCTCCCCGGGGGCCAGCATCCCCTCCAGGGGGCTGGTAGCCCAAACCCTGGCTTGGGGAGAGGGAGCTGGGGCTGGGGGAGCGTCACACATTAAGGCAATCGTCCTGCTGCGCCCTGCCGTTTTGGGGAAGGGGTGGGGGGACACACAGGGAAGAGGTGGGGACCCCCTCTCCCTGCTGAAGAAAGAGGGGGTGACCCACCCCATGCGGGGGGGACGCTATAGCTACGGGCTATATACACACCCCTGGGGAGGTGGGCCGGGGGGGGCAGCCCCGGGGCTGGGTTGTGCTCAGAAGTGGCTCCCCCCGCCCTCTCCACATGACCCCCCTTCCCCGCGGCCGGGCAGGGGGTCAGGGGTGAGCGGGGAGTAGCGGAGGGGGGTGGTTTTCTACAGGTGCCCCCCACCCAACCGTCTCTAGGAGTCCTTGAGCATGCTGATGCGGGCGTAGATCTTGAGGGCCGGCCCCAGTTTGATGTTCATGGTGCTCATGAGATGATCCTCCTTCAGCAGCAGCAGCGCCTGCCCGTCGATCTCCTGCGCCCGGAACTCCTCCGCGATTTCCTGGCAGCCTGCGAAAGGGTGGGGAGCGGGGGGGAAAAATATGCTCAGCTAAAAAAAAAAAAAAAAGAAAAAAAAGCCAACCACCAAAATATCTGGGGGCGTCCTGTGGCCCCTTTCTGATTATTCCTCACCCGGCAGGGAGCGGATGAACTCGTAGACGTCCTCCACGTTCCACTTGCTGGGTTCGCTGGGGAGGAAGCGGTGGCCGATGCCGGCCAGGTCGCGGACGTGGACGTCGGGCAGCTCCATCTCACGCAGCTCCAGGTCTCGCTCGCCCTGACGCCGGCGGGAGGTGGAGGAACTGGCCGAGATGGGCGAGAGCGGCTCCTCGTAGCTCGAGTTATCCGAACACCGACTCGAATCTTCTTGGCTGTGGTTGAGCTGCAACGACGTCGTCACGGAAAGAGGCACCGAACCCAGCGGGAGAGAAACCGGCGGCTGTGGGACGGAGCAGCACGGGCCTCAGAGCCCCACCCCGTGCGTTCACCCCCGATCTGAGGGAGGACAAATCCTGCCTGTTCCCCCGGCCCTCACCTGCTTCTTGGTGTCTTTGCTGAGGGGGGGTAACGTCCCCTTGCAGGTCCGACGGCGATTGTGGGGGGGGCCACTGGGTTTTTGCAGCTTGCTGCGATCGGGGTGGAACAAACCCACCCGCTTCGTGCACCCCACGTTGTACCTGCGAGGAGGGAAGGGGGTGAGGGGGTGACGGATCCTCTCAGGGGGCTGCAGGACTGGTTTTTTTTTTTTGGAGCGGGTGGGGAGTTACCTCTTGGCGCAAGCCATGGAGCAGAAGCGCTTGGAGCGCTTGAATTTGTAAGCAAAGTCGACGCGGCCGCAGAGCTCGCACTTCAGTTTGGGGGGGTTCCCCTCCTCTTTGGATTCTGGGGGGCGCGGAGGGACACCCAGAGAGAGAAACGCAGCCAGCTCAGCCGAGGGGGGGTTCCCCCCCAAAAAACACCACTCGAGCTGGCGTGGGGATGGGTGAGGAAATCGTTTCGGGGGGCCGGGCGCTACCTTGCAAATAAGGTTCCTCCATTTCAGAGTCGGTGGTGGTGGTGTTGTCCTGCTGTGGGAGTTTCTCAGCCAGCAGCTCCTGCGCATACTTCTTCTTCAGGTTCCCCACCAGCAACGAGGAGCGCCCCACCTGCCACGGGAAAACACTAATTGGGGGCTCTCCCCCTCCAAAACATATAAAATAATAATAAAAAAAAATCCATCCCCATGAGGATCTGGGCGAGGGGGAATACGTTACCGGGAACGGTTCAGCCCCTTCCTGGATGACGAAGCCCTCGATAACGTGGGTGAGGATTTGGGGTTTCACGATGGCCTGGGGCGGTTTGTTCTCACCATTGTGGGGGGGCAGCGCCGGCGACGGTGGAGGCAGAGCTCCCGGTCCCCGAGGTCATGCCGGGAACGCTGGCGAGGGGCTGGGGCTGAGCATGAAGGCGGTCGGCGGGCGGCTCTGCCGGGAGGAGGAGGAGGAGGAGGGGGGGAACCACACACACACACACATATACGGACGGTTACGGGGGACGCGGTGACGCCGGCGGTGACGCGGGGGCCCGGATTACCATACAGCTGGGCCGCTTTGGCAAAGCGCGGCGGGGGGGGGCGCCGGGGGCCTGGAGGGCAGCAGCTGCCGCCGCTCCCAGTACGGCCCATTGGGTCCCAGTAAGCGGCGACACACTCGAATGAATCCTTGTGTACGCCGAGACAGGGGTCGCAGAGATTCCCCGACCCCCCCCCCGAAGAGCCCCAAAACATCCCGGTGGGCCCCGGGCAAGCCCCAAACGCCCCGGGCAGACCCTAAAGAGCCCCAAATGCACCCAGTAAAGCCCCAACACGTCTCAGTAAGGCCCGGCCGCCCCCGGAAAAACCCCTATATCCCCCAGTAAGGCCCAGTACGCCCCACTAAGCCCCCATCTTCTCCAGTAAGGCCCAGCCCGCTCCGGTAAGGCCTCCTCCGCCCCCGCGCGGCCCGGGAGGTGCCGGTAAGGCTCCGTCAGGCCTCACTAGGCCCCGTTAGGCCCCACCACCTTTGTCCGGCGACGGATCCCGCTCCCCCCCCGGCCCTACCTGCGCCCGGGCCGCGGAGCCAGGACCGGGAGGACGAGGGGAGCGAGGAGAAGGGGGGGGGGGGGGGGTACGGGGGGGGGGGGGCGGATGCGGAAGTGAGGTCAGCGCCCGCCGCCCCGCCGGGCCGAGCCGGGCCGGGACCAGGCCGAGCCTCGCTGGGCCGGGTCCTGGCCGGGTGCGGGCCGCACTCACCGGCGGCGCTCAGCGGCTCGGCGGCCCCATGGCGCGGACAAAGGCGGCGGCGGCGGCGGCGGAGCAGGAGCGGGGACAAAGGCGGCGGCGGCGGGGCCGGGCCGGGGCGGCGGCGGCGGCTGCGCGGGGGCGAGGGCGGGGCCTGGCGGCGGCCACGCCCCTCGCGCTCCTATTGGCCGCCGCCGCGCGCGCCCACGCCGCCGGGAGCGGTGGGCGGAGCCTCGGAGAGAAGCCGCCACAAGGGGGCGGAGCCTCGGGCGGTGGGCGGGGCCGCACCTCGCCCAGCAGCTTGTGCCCACGCGTGGAGGGGGGGTGGTGGTGGTGGTGGAGCCCCCCCCGTGGGTGTCCCCATCTGTCCCCACGGGGACACTCTCTCCCCGCCCCCGCCAGAGGGGACCCACCCGCGCCACCGGGAGGCGGAGAAAGGGGCACTCCACGAGCGGGTGCCCGTGGGGCTGGGCTTACCGTGAGCAGGGGGCCGCTCGCCCTCCGGGGTGTCGGGGCCCGGGGGGGCGGCGGCGGGCGGTGAGAGGGCGGGGGGCGGCGGTGGGGCGGGCGGGCTCTCGGCGCTCCTCGGGGTGGGCGGCGGGTCCCGGCGGGGGCCCTCGGGAACCCCGAGCGGGGGCTGTGGCGGAGGCGGGGTGGGGGGGTACAGGCATGTGTGAGGGTGAGGCCGGCAGGCCTGGATCGTGTGCACACACGTGTGAGTGGATGTGCACACGCCTCACGGCTGAGTGGGGCATGCATGTGTGCACAGGGGTGCATTGCTCACACGTGTACACACACAGGTGTGTGAGCTGGCGTGAATGTGTGCACACACGTCTGCGGATCTGTCACAAGCGTGTGCACACACATGGATCACACGGGAATCACGCACAGGTGCATGGATCAGGGCACACGTGCACACACACATCTGCATGGATGCAACAACTGTGTGCACACACACGTGCATCGATCCGGTCCACATGCACACACATGAGCATCAGACACATGTGGCTCAAGCACACACATGCACAGACCAGGCACATGCACGCCCCCTCCCTGTGCACAGATCGGGTGCACACCCGTGTGCACGGGTCCAGCACACGCCTGCATGGACCAGGTGCTCACACCACACGAGCGCGTGGGTCTGGCATGAGTGCACACGCATGCATCAGACACGTGGATTACACACACGTGCATGGATCAGGCCTGCACACACACATGCATGAACGGGGCCAACCCACACACGCGTGCACAGAGCAGGCACACACATGCACACGGCTCTGGCACATGTGTGCACAACCCTGACCTCCCATTTCCATACCAGCCCCCCAACCCCTCCTCCCCACACACAGCCAAGCCCCCTGCCCCCACAAATCGTGCTGGGGGGGTTGGGGGGAGCCCCTCACCGTGGCGCTGGCGGGCTGCAGCTGCAGGATGACGGCGGAGGCGTGCTGGAACTTGCGGGGTGCAGCGTGGCAGGCAGGGTGACCATTGGGGGTGCCACCCTCGCCCCCTCCTCCTTGGGGTACTCCAGCTTTAGGTTGGGGGGCTGGGCTGGGGCTGGCAGGGGGTAGGGGTTGGAGTTGGGGGGCGGCAGGGGGGCCCGGGGGGGGCTGCCCACGGGGTGCCAGCTGCTGCTGTTGCTGCTGGATGACGAACTGCTGCTGCGGCTGCATCGGCTTCGGCGGCGGCTGCTGCAGGAACTGGGGGGGCTGCAGCGGGGCGTAGGCTGCGGGGACAGTGATAGGGGACAGGGACACCCCCCCCTCGTCACCGAGCACCTCGGCCCCAGCAGAGCCCACCCCCAGGATCCTACTTCTCCCCCAGTGAGGCTGCTCCTCGTTCTAGAATCCATTCACTCTGGTGCCTACTGACAACTAGCTTTGCCAGCTCAGCTGCAGGACACTGGGCTCCAGCTGTTTCAGGAGGGGGGCACACATTCCCCATTTTGGACACAACACCAGCACAGCAGCCCTGGGCTTCATCACCCTGTGGGGTTCCCCTGGCCACCCTCTAACTGCTCCAGTCCCCTGCACTCCACTGTAGGACACTGTAGGCCCCCACCCCGTGTGGCGCTAGGACCCTATGGGTGCTGAGACCCTCCCAGGCAGCGCATCTTAGGACAAATGCAGACCCACAAGGTCCCAAACACAGGCAGCGTGCCAACAGGAAATACCAGCATATGCAATCATTAGGTTTCAGAGTGAACGCCCCGCAGGCTGCTCAGCCAAGGGTTGCACCCACTCTGCTCACCTCACCCTGACTTTCAGAACATCCAAGGCACAAATGACGTGCCCCTGAAGCGGGTACAGGAGGCTGCTGGTCCCGTGTACAGGCCAGAGAACCATCCTTAGGTTTCAGAATGAATACCCCTCCCCAAGACTCCCCCAGCACCCATGGGTGCCACCCGTCCCCACCACTGCGCAGCACCTTACCTGGGGTGACGAGTGGGTGGGCGGCAGCAGGGGCAGTAGCACGAGCCAAGGGGTGGGCACGGGCATCGGGCCCTTCGGCTTTTTTGAGGTGCTCCGCAGGGGGGTCAGGCGGGGGACCCCGGGGTGGGGCGGCCCGGGGTGGGGTACCGCCGGGGGGCTTCATGGCCAGGGCAGGGAGGTGGGGGCCAGCAGGGCGCAGGGCCAGGCTGTGCACCTGCAATGGTAGCAGGTCAGGGGGGTCCCAGGGCGGGGGAGGAGGATCTTGGGGTGTACTGGGGTGTGGGGGGGCTCACCTGAGGGGCAGCAGGCTGTGGGGCGGGTGGTGGGGCCGGCGGTGGGGCTGGTGCAGGGCTCTCGGGCCGGACAGCACTGACAGGGCCCGTGGGCGTGAAGATGAGCTGAGGGGAGACAGAGAGTGGGTGCACGACTCCCAAAGTGGGGAGGTGACATCCCATGGGTGTGGCTCCCCACATCCCTATGGGGTGACACACATGTGAGGCATGGGATGGTGGTACAGGGGGGTGACACATATGTCCCCAGGGACCTCCAGCAGGGTGGTGCCACCCTACAGAGTCTGGGCACCCCCAGTGTGGTGGAGGACACCCTATAGGGTCCCAATGGCCCCCCTAGGGATCATGGGCACCCTACGGGTCCTTGGCCACCCCACAGAGGGAGGACAGACACCCCACAGCAGGATGATGGACACACAATGGGTCCCAGCCACCCCACAGTGGGACACCAGGCACCCTGTGCCACCTCAAGAGTGAGATGACAGGCATCCTTCAAGTCCCAGCCACCCCACAGCTGGGCAACGGGCACCTCATGGGTGCTGCCCACGCCACAGCAGCATGATGGGCACCCTCTGAATCCAGGCCACCCCACAGCAGGAAAATGGGCCACAGCCACCCCACAAGAACCATGGGGTGCCAGGGGTTGCCCCTTCCGTCATCCTCACCATCTGAGCCCGCAGGTACATCTGGGCCTGGCTGGCGGTGAGGGCAGGCGAGGCGGCGTTGCCCAGCAGCACGGCCTGCTGCGCGATGCCCGAGGCGCCGGGGCCGACGCTCTGAGCCCGGTTCAGGAGTTGGGCGGCCGCCGGCGACGTTGCCAGGTTGATCTGCATCGTGAGGTAATGAAAAAATAAATCAGCCGGGGTGGCAGGAGGGCACCGGCAGGCCGGGGGAGTGGGGACTCACCGTGGGTTGCTGTGCCGGTGCTGGCTGGGCGCTGTTCCCACCTGAAGAGCCGCTCTGCCGATTCGCTGCCAAGCTCGCCTGGAGGGAATGAAAAAGCCAAGCGTCAGGCGTACGCCATGCTGCAGCACCCAAGGGTGACTCCTAGCTGGGGGTGTCCATCTGTCCCTCCCCAGTACCTGCTGGACGGCAGCGAGGCTCTGGAGCTGGGCGCTGGTGAGGTGCTGCTGCTGGAGCGCGGCCGTTTGCAGCATGAGGTGCTGCTGCTGCGCCGCGTACATCTGCTGCAGGTACTGCGCCGCCGTGTTGGGCTGCCGGTGCAGCGCCTGCTGGATCACCTTTTTTTGGGAAGAGGGGGGCACAAAGGTGTCTCGCCAAGGCTGTATCCCAAAATGTGTGCCCCCCTAGATCCTCCCGTGTCTCCTACCTGGACAGTCTGGCGGTCGGGGATGCCGCTGTAGACGGAGATCTGGGGAGCGGGCGGGCGGGCGGTGCCGGTGCTGGTGGGCGTTGTGGGGGTGCCGCCGGTGCTGCTGGCGGGCGGCGGGGCTGGGAGCTGCTCGTTCTCCATGGCGGGGGGGCCGGGGGGTGGCGGAGGTCAGGCTAGAGCTTTGGGCAGGGGGGTAAGAAATAAGAAAGGGTGAGACAGGGCAGCGCCCAAAGGTGCTCAGCACAGGGTGCTGGGTGTGTGAGGCCACTGCATCCCCACCACCCCCGTGGTATTCAGGATGAGGATAAAGCCCCCCCAGGGCAAAGAATCCCCCACCCCGGGGTGCATCCATGGGTGCTAGCTGGTTTGAGGGGGGGGGGGGGCATTTGTCCCCGATACTGATGAAGGGGGAGGAGGATGGTGGGATGGAGGAAGGATGGTGGGAAGCCCCACAGTTCATCCTCCCCCCTCACCACCAGGGTCGTATCCTGCCCTAGGTGCTGAGGGAGGGGCTGGAGGAGCGTCAGGGGCGAGAGGAGATGGGGAAAGGGAGGATGGATGGAAGGACAGGCAGGGAGGGAAGGGATGAGAGGAGGGAGAGATAGAGAGAAGGAAGGAAGAAGGAAAGGGAAGGAAGAGAGACGTAAGGAAGGACAGACAGAGGGACGGACGGGAGGAGGAGAAAGATGAAGGGGCAGAGAGACAGAAGGAAAGGGGTAAAGGACAGAAGGATGGCTGGAACAGAAGGAAGTAGGAAAGGTATGGAAGGAAGTGGAGAGACCAAAGCAGAGACAGATGGACAGAAAGGAGAGACACGACAGACAGAACTAGGAAGGGATGGAAGGACAGATGGAATGACAGACAGGAGGAAGAAAGGGATGGACAGAAGGATGGATGGATGAAAAGTGGGGAAAAGATGGGCAGAGGAAAGGATGGATGGATAGCAAGAGGAAAAGGATGGAAGGAGGAAGGACAGACAGAAGGAAGGACAGATGGAAGGATGGAAAGAAGGAGGAAAGGCATCAAGGGATGGAGAGAAGGATGGACAGACAAGGGGGAGGAAGGATGGAGAGATGGAAAGAGACGAAGGGAGGGAAGGAAGGACAGACAGAAGGAAGGTGAATGGATGCAAGAGAGTGATGGAAAGAATGGACAGAGGAAATGGCCAAAGGGAAGGGGATATGGAAGGAAGGACGGACTGAAGGAACGGGATGGATGGGAGGAGAGGGACAGAGGGACGGGTACTGTGGAGGCCACAGGGGTGTTGCGCTCAGCACCACTGTCACCGTGGTGGCGATGAGGCTCCATGGTCACCAAGAGTCACCCATGGCCACCACACCCTGAGACCTTCAGCCACCCACTCCTGCCAGGCGCAGGGAACCAACCACCACGGGTGCCACCACGATGGCTGTCGCCACCACGATGGCTGTCACCACCACGGGTGCCACCACGGCAGGACCAGGGACAGTGGTGCAGGGCGCTGCAGACCATGGACAGCAGCCACCATGGGTGGCCTGGGTGGCCATGGTGGGTGACCATGGCGGCCACACCACGGCCCGGCCCCACAACAGCACGCCAGCCATCTCCAGCCCCGGCAGAGCACTGGAGACACGTGGCAGCAGCGATGTTCTCGGCCTTGTGGTCTGCAGGGTTGTGTTCCCCGAGGGCGTCACTGCCCCAAAGCTGGGGTGGGACATGGCCACAAGATGGAGAAATTTTGGGAAATGATTTTCCCCACCAAGGGGCCATGACGCTTTTACTCTGTGTGTGTGTCCCCCAACAGAAGAGTGTGGTGGCATCAGGGTGACACAAGGCCAACACAGGGACCAACATGAGGGGACCACAGCGTCAAAATCCCCCCGAGAGGAGCCGCCAGCAGCTCCCAGACCAATGCCCCCACCAAAACCCCACAGACTTTGGGGTGTCAGAAGGGGCCACCTCACTTTTGACTCCTGCAACCCCCCAAAAAACCACAAAACGCATGCAAAAATAAATAAATAAAAAAAAAAGAAAGCAGGTGGAAGAACTCTGGCACTGTTGGGCATTGGCAGAACCCACCATGGGTGGGGGGCATAGGGGGGGTGCCCCACAACTGGCATGAGGAGACATTGTGGAGCTGGGACCCCTCAAAACAGGGATGCAAAATGATGAGGGGAGGGAAAATCATAGCAAGGGTAGGACAAAATAGGAGGAGGGAAGCAGATAGGAGGGATGGGATATAATAGTAAGTGGAATATGATGGTGGGGGAGGTAGGAAATAACAATAAGGGGGTGCAAGGCAACGGTGAGCAGTGGGATATGATGGTTGAGGAGGGAGCTATTAGTGGGGGGGGTGGGATGTAGTAGAGGGGGGGTTGGATATGGATGTAATCAGTGGAACATGATAGTGGGAAATAATGGTAAGAGGGTGTAAAATCAGAGGGGGTGCAGGATGATGAGGAGGGGTGGAAAACACTAATGGGGGTGGGATAGAGGGGGTGTCAGATATAATAGAGAGGGGTCAGATACAATAGTAAGTGGTGGGGTGTGGGTAATAATAAGGGGGTGCAAAATCAGAGAAAATGATGATGAGAAGTGGGATATGGTTGTTGGGGAGGAAACACTAGTGGGGGAGTGGGACAGAACGTGTAGGGGGGGCAACAACAGGACAGTAATCAGTAGTATATGATGGGAGGTGGGAAACAATAATAATGAGGTGTAAAATCAGAAAGGAGGGGTGCAAGATAAGGGTGAGGTTTGGAAAACATTAGTGGGGTGTGGGATGGAATGGTGGGGGCTTACGTATTAGAGCAAGCAGTGGAACATGATAGCAGGGGGTGAGAAATATGAATAAGGGGGTGCAAAACGAGAGAAGTGGGGTGCAAAACACTAGTGGGGGGTGGGATAGAATAGAAGGGGGCCCGATATGATAGGAAGCAGCAAAATACGATGGTGGGGGGTGACAATAAGGAGGTGTAGGATGGGGAGGGGGAGAGGTGTGGGTGGGAATCGGGGGTCTGGGGAAGGGCGGGGGACACGGACACCGCCGGGGCCTGGCTCCCGTCTGGGTAAACTGAGGCAGGGCGTGGGGCTGGGGCGCATGCGCGGCGCGGGCCCCCCCTCCCTCAGTGCCCGTGTGTGTGTGTGTGCCCCCCTCCCCGCTCCCCCCCCTTCCCTCTCTCCCTCCCCGGCCCGGCCCAGACAAAGCCGCCGGGGCCCGGTAGCGGCCGGCAAGCGCGGTACCTGCGGCCCGGGCGGAGCGGCTCCCGGTGCCGGCCACGGCCATGGCCCAGGCGGCTCCGGGGGCGGGCGGGGGGGCGGAGGGGGGGTCCCGGGCCCGGTGCCGGCGGGGCCGGGCCGCGGCCGCTCCCTCCTCCTCCTCCCTCAGGCGGCGGCGCGGCGGGCGCGAGCCAGCGCTCATTTGCATTCCTCCGCGCGGTCACGTGGGGGCGGCCCGGCCAATCACCGCCCCCGGACACCGCCCCCCCCCCCTCCCCTCCCCACACACACCACCGCCGGCACCAGCCCCCCCGCCTCGGCGAAGCCCCGCCCACCCCCTCGGATTGGCCCCGCCCACCAGGCCCCGCCCACCCTCCGCTCCGCGCCGGCCGCCGCTCGCGCTCGCCATGGCAACGCGGGGCCGGGAGGGGAGGGGGCGGTCGTCATGGCAACGGGGAGGGAGGAGGGAGAGCCGGGCTGAGGATGCGCCCCGAGGGGAAGGGGAGCCGGGGGGGCGCCGGTACCGAGGGGATGCTGCGGAGGGTGCAGGGATAGGGGAGTCACCGGTGCCGCCCGGGGTCACACGCGGGAGCTCAGGGCCGGTACCGGCGGGATGCTGCACCGGGACGATGGTAGCAGGGATCGCTGGTGCTGCCTGGGGTTACCTGGGGTCACCCCGGGGTTGCTCGGGGACGTTACCGGCGGGATGCTGCGGCAGAAAGATGGTGGCACCGGTCCCCGGTGCTGCCCGGGGTCACCTGGGGTTGCTCAGGACGGCGGGATGCTGCGGCAGAGGGGTCACGCCGGATCACCCGGGGGTTTTCAGGGACGGTACCGGAGGGACGGGGTGGTGGCACCGGTGCTCGGTGCTGCCTGAGGTTACACGGGGACACTCCCGGGGCCGGTAGCGGCGGGGTGCGGTACCGGTCCTCCATGCTGCCCGGTGTCACCCCGGCGGTGCTCCCGGGCGCCAGAGGTTCCCGTGCCCCTCTGGCAGAGCGGGGCCACCGCGAGGTATCCCCAGAGCCCGGGTCGGTGCCACCGGCGGGCCGGGACTCGGGGGGGGATGAAATAAAGGGGCTTAATCGCGCCTGAACCTTGGGGGGTGTCAGAGGGACCCGTGAGTTTGCAGTGGGGGTCGCAGCTTTGCCACACGGGGCTCAGGTTCCCCCCAGCCTGGCTTCGGGGGGATGACGGGGGCGCACTCGGGGGGCTGAGCAGGCTGTAGTGGGGCACTGGGCGAAACTGAGGGGGGCTCTGGGGGGACGCCAGGGAAGCCCACTGGGGAGTGCTGGGGGGCACCGAGGGGGGACGGCGGGGACCCCGCTCCGGGCTTGGTGGCTGCTGCCGCGAGGGGGCAATGCCGGGCCTGGGAAAGGCCGGACTCAACCGGGATGTGGCCCTTTTCCCTCATTTTCCTCCCCTTCCCCTCCCTTTTCCACCTTTTCCTTTTTTTTTTTTTTCTTTCAATTTCCCCTTTTTTTTTTCATTTTATTTCTCTCCCCTCCCTTTTTCCTCTGGTTTCCTTTATTTTCCTTCAGTTTTCTTTTTCACTTTGCTTCCCTTTATTCCCCTTTATTTCCCTTTTCTTTATTTCTTTTTCCTTTTTTTCCTTTTCCCGTTTCCCTCTTTATTTCACGTTCCTCCCCTTTTTCTCCTTTTTTATTTATTTCCCCTTCAGTTCCCTTTATTTTCCTTTACTTCCACCTACTTCCTTTTACTTCCTTTTACTTCCCCTTTTCCCCATTTTCTTTCTCCTTTTCTTCCCTTTCTTTCCCCTTTCCTCTCTTTCTTTACCCTTTCAACTTTTTTTCCCTCTTTTTTTTCCCCTCACCCCGTATTTATACTCCCCCCTCCCTTTTCACCCGCAGGATTCAGGACACTCAGCCCCGACCCGAGCCACCCCTGCACGCACCAAACCCCCTTTTTCAGATCCCCCCTCATCAGCCCCAATGGTGCCTTTTTGAGCCCCAAAAAACTTCCCGGTCGCTTGATGCTGTCATCAAACACAGCAGAAACAGGGGTGCCCCTCGGGTACCACCCCGGGGGGGACAAGGGAAGGGGTGGGGGGAGATGATGCTCATCCCTCCAGCCCCTTGGAGATGTGGGGGTGTTTCGGGGTGTCCCATCCCGCCCCCCGCCCCCGTGAAATCCCCCGAAAACTAAAAATAAAGGTGGTTAAGATAAAGATTAAAGATAAAAATAAAGGTAGGGGCAAAGGTAAAAGTAAAAAGATGAAGATGAAGATAGAGGAAGATGAAGATGGTGAAGATGAAGGTAAAGAAAAGATAAAGATATAATGATATAAAGATATAAAGATATAATGATATAAAGATATAAAGATATAGATAGAGGTAAAGAGGATGTAGATGAAGATGTAGATGAAGATAAAGATGAAGATGGATAAAAGTAAAAAATAATAATAAATAAATAGAAGTAAAAAGTAACAAGTAACAAGTAGAAAGTAGAAAGTAAAAATAAAAATAAAAATAAAAATAAAAATAAAAATAAAAATAAAAATAAAAATAAAAATAAAAATAAAAATAATCTAATTAAAAAGTCAAAGCAAAAAAGAAAAAGAATAAATAAATGAAAAACAGAAATAAAAATAGAAAATAAAAACAAAAGCGGAGATGAAGCTCCGAGGGCGGGCGCTGCCGAGCCACGGGCGTCCCGCTGCTGCCGGCGCATCCCGGCGGCCCCGCGGCGCGGTGCTGCGGGGGGGCTGTAATTCCCGAGCGCCGCGGGGAACCGGCGCAGGAAAAGCTTTTAAGCCCCCGCTTGCCATTGTGGTTCCGCGGCGGGGCGCCCATTGAGCCTCCCGCCGCGCTCAGGGTTGGGTTTCCAGCCGGAAAGTTCCTTCCCAAGGTACAAAAAGTCGCATTTGCTCTCCCCCCCCCCACCTCCCCTCCATAAAATAAAATAAAAAAATCCCCCTCCCCGCACTCGGGCTCGGCAAATATTGATGCGGCACCAAAGGTCCCGGGGGAACAAAGCCCGGACGCGGCGCGGCCCCCCCCGGACAATGGAGCCGGATATTTTCGGGTGGGAGCGGAGCCGAAGCCGGAGCCGGTTCATATCCTGCGGCTGGGCTGGACTCCCCCCCCAGCAAGGGACAATCTTCGTTTTGGGGCAAAAAAAGCTTTTTTCTTGGGAAACAAAAAGGTGTTTTGTTGGTTTTTTTTTTTTGCGGGGGGAAAAGAGGCTTTTCAGGGAAAAAATAATGGGTTTATGGGGAAAAAAAGGCTTTTTGGAGGAAAAAAAGGTGTGTTTGTATGGGAAAAGCTGTCTTTTTCGGGAAAAAATAAGGTTATTTGGGAAAAATTAAAGGGGGGTTGGGGAAAAAAAAGTGTGGTTTAGGGGGAAAACAGTCTTTTCTTTTTGAAAAAAATGTTTTTATTTTTGAAAAAAAGACCCAAGAGTTATATATATATATATATATATACACACACATGTATATAAGTTTATTTGAAGGGAGTAAAAGGTTTTTATACGAGAAAAAACTTGGGTTCTTTGAGGGGGAGGAAAAGCGCTTTTTAGCAGAAAAAGAAAGTTACGTGGTGAAAAAGAGACTTTTTGGAGGAAAAAGGTGTTTTATTAAAAAAAAAAGGCTTGTTGGAGGAAAAAAGTGGGTGTTTTGGAAACAAGGCGCTTTCTAAGGACAAAAGGTATTTGAAGGATTTTGGGAAAAAAAAGGTTTTGAGGGGAAAAAAAGGTGTTTTGGGGGAGAAAAGCTTTTTGAAGAAAAGTTTTTCTTGGAGAAAAAGAGGCTTTTTTTGGGGAAAAAGCGGATTAGGGAAAAAAAAAACCCTTTTTTAAGAAAAAAAAGTCTTTATTATGGGAAAACGAGTGGAATTTGGAGGGGGAAACGTAAAATAAAAATGTTTTTTTTGGGAAAAAATACATTTTCGGGGGGTATTAGACACAAGAGAGGTGTGGGCGCCAGGCTCCCCTCGCCCCCGGAGGCCTCAGCTTGGAGGGGGTTGTCACCCCAAGTGGCCCCCACGGCCCCTTCCTTAGCGAGGGTGCGGGGTTAACAAGGTCGGGGACCCCCCCCAACCCCGCACCCGCACGCCGGGGTGCTGCGGGCACCCACAGCATCACCCGCAGACCCCCCTCCTCCCTCCTCTCCCTGTCCGGGGCGAGGACAAGGCGACGACCGAGGTTACACAAATATTTCGAGTCACCTTTGGGGGTTTATTTAATTTAATTTCTGACGGTTTCGGGTATTTTTCCAAAGGAAATCACAGGCTGACGTGGTCCGCTCCCCCTCGCGCCCTCCCCGGCTCCTTCTGGATGCTCCAAATTGGGCGCTATTTTTTTTTTTTTTTTTTGGCACAATTCTGAATAGTTGTGGGGTGAAGGGTTTTTGTTTGTTTGTTTTCCCTCTAGTCCGGCTATATTTTTTTTTGCCCCAAATCCCCCGTTTTCTGCCGATCTCTGTAAACCGACACCTTTTAGTGCCTTAAAGCCACTCGTGTCCCCTTTGCGTTCGTTAAAATCATCAAATAATTAAAAAATGTCTTAAACTGCGATTGGGGAGTGGGGAGGAGGGAATATCTCCCAAAACGGAGCCGCTGCTCTTGCTTGCATCGAGTATATGTATTATTTTTCCTCGCTCATCAGAGCAGGAGGAACTGCTGGGGCATTAACTCCTGAATATTTATTTAGCTCTGGGGTATTTATTTAGCTCTGGGGTATTTATTTAGATCCGTGGTATTTATTTAACTCTGGGGGGATTTATTTAGCTCTGGGGTATTTATTTAGCTCCGGGATATTAATGTAGTCCAGGAATATTTATTTAGCTCTGGGATGTTTTTTTTTTTATTCCCGGGGTATTAATTTAGCTCTGGGGTATTTATTTAACCCCGGGGTATTTAGCAAAAGGCCATTTAGCATCAGGGCATTAAGCACTGGTGCGCTCGGCATCGGTGCATTTAGCAAAACTCCATTTAGCCCTGGGGCATTTATTTAGCTTTGGGATACGGATTTATTTAGCCCTGGGGTATTTAACAACGGGGCATTTAGAAAAGAACATTTCGATTAGGGGGAATTAATCACCTGGAGAATTTAGCACCGGGGCATCTAGCGTTGGGGCAGAAAATATCGGGTGCACTGACGGTCGGGGCATTTACCAACCGGGAACTTAGCCCCGGGGCATTAAGTAAGAATGGTTTTAGCCCCAGGGCATTAAGCAAACAGTGGATTTGGCCCCAGTGCATTAAGCACCGGGACCTTTAGCATCGGGGCATTTAGCGTGGCTGCATTTCGCCCCCGGCGCATTAAGCGTCAGGGCATTTAGCCTCGGGGCGTTCAGCTCTCGGGCATTTAACTCCGGTGCATTTAAAGCTGGTGCTTTCAGCGACGGGGCTTTGAGCGTCGAACGAACGCTCCCCACCTCCCCGAGGAGGCAGAGCCGGGATCGAGCCGGGCGTTTGTCACCCGGTGACACCGGGTCCCCTCCGCGGTGGAGCTGGACCCAGGGCACAAGCGGGGCAGCGGCCTGCGAGGGTGCAACGAGATCCCCCCCGGGCACCGGGGAGGGGGCGGCAACGCTGGGGAGAGGGTGGCAATGCCGGGGAGAGGGTCACAATATCGGGGGGAGGGTGGCAATGCCCGTGAGAGGGTGGCAATGCCCGGGAGAGGGTGGCAATGCCTGGGAGAGGCAAGACTGGGCACGGTGTTGCAATACTGGAAGAGGGTTGCAACGCCGAGGAAGAGGCAGTAATGCCAGGGAGAGGGCGACAACGTTGAGGAGAGGGTGACGGTGTTGGGGAAGGAGTGACAACTTTCAGGAAAGGGTTGTAACGCTGTGTGACAAGTTGTGACACGGGACACTGCGCCGCTGCCCGTAGAACCACGGATCTCCACCGCTGCCTGCTTTTTCCCGACTGAGAATGCTCAGGCCGGGGTTACCCAGCACCATCCCTCTTCCTCCTCTCCCCCCTCTTCCCCCTCTTCCCCCTCTTCCTCCTCTTCCTCCTTCTCCCCAGCCCGGCGGTGTCCGGCTGCCTCCAGGCAACGCGGCGGCTCCAGCAGAGAGCAGTGGTAACACGCCGGCAGCCCTCTTCTCCTCCCCGCCCTCACCCATCCCGGCCTTTCCAGCAAATTTGCATTTCCCTGGAAAGAGAAAAGTGGAATTTGCCCAAAATTGTGAGCTTTAATTGATAAAACTTTTTTTTTGTTGTTTTTTTTTTTTTCCCTGGTGGCGGGGAGGGAGTGGATGGAGCCGGCGGCAGAGATTTACAGGCTGAAGCGAGACGGCAAAGAAAATAAGAAAAACTCTGTAATAGCACCAAAAAAAATAGCGAAAAGAAAAAAACCCTTGTAAAAATAAATTATAAGCTTTTCTATTAAATTATTCTGCCCCGCTGGAGCTGGACACCCATTGCCTTTGATCCTGCCGCTCCCGTCCCGTTCCCAGCCCGCGGGCCGCGGCGAAGGAGCCCCCGATGGTAATGGGCACCGACGGCTCGGAAAAGCCAGACGGACGCTTCGTTAATGAGCCCTAACGAAGCCGAGGGGCCCCGACCAGGCCGGCGGCGGGTTCTGCTGAGCCGGCTGGGTTGGGAGCGATGGGGCGATGCCCCGGCGAGGCGGCGGGTTTTGCTCCGGGGAGAGATTTTTATTCTCTTTTGGCTTTCGCTTTTTTCCAACGGGAAAGGTTTAATTAAGGCAAAATGGAACCGGAGAGCCTGATTGGGCGAGCTGGGGACTCAGGGGGCTTCTACAATGGGGTGGGAGAAAGCCTGGAGAATGGCCCCTGGTTTGCTGTGACCTTGCAATGACCCTGTAACAGGCTTGCAATGTCTTTGCAACAGGTTTGTGATAGATTTACACAGGGAGGTTACAATGGGGTGGAAACAAGCTTCACAATGGTCTTGTGATGGCCTTGGAAGGAGTTTGCAACAGGTTTCAGAGTGGCTTGCAATGGGTTTGCAACAGGCTTGCAATGGCTTTGGAAGAGGCTTCCAACAGGTTTCCACGGGGTTTGCCATGGGATCACAAGGAGCTTGCGATGGGTTCCTGGTAGACTTGCAATTGGCTTGAAAGGGGCTTGCAACAGGTTTCCAATGGGCTTGCGATGAGTTTGCAAAGGGCTTGTAATAGGCTTGCAAGGGACTTACTCAGGGCTGCTTGTTTCGCTCCCTTCTCCTGCTGCCACCCCCATCACCTCGCCCCATCTCCTGTTTAAATCAAATATTTGTTGACTTTAACAAGCTGAGCCCAACTCTCCCGTTTCCCAAGGGACCTTCTTGCCTCCTTCCCCCTGTTTTTTAATTGGGAAAAGTTAATAATCAAATTGCTAAGAATATTATTTATTTTTGATTTTGAAACAATGCCCCCAAAACACTTGTAAAGTGACAAGGGGGAAGAATTATGTGCATTTTTACCATTTCAGAAGGAATTCACTGCTAGTTTCAGCCTGTGTTCTGGATTTGTGTCACAGATTGAGAAAACCAGCCCTGCTCATTGCAAAAATTGCTTCACTCCTGGCATGTACTGCAATGCAAAAATCAATAAAATCCTTGTTTGACAAGGGATCCTGCGTCAATTAAACAAATTAACATGGATTTGAGTGGAAGAAGCCATTGATCCTAAACCCAAGTTGCTCGCTGTCCCCCTGCTCTTCCCAGGGCTTTCCTGGGAAAAAAATAGAAGGGGAAAAAAATAATCAGTTTTTTTTTCTTAGAAAATTTATTTATTGCCTTATTTCTGACCCTAATTTATGGTTTTCCACCTCTTGATACAGATTGGGTACTACCAACATGTCCGTGATACTGATCCGCTCTTTCCCAATGTTTTGCCCCAAATGAAGGACAAAATACAACCAGCAAGTATATTTTTTATTATTATTTTATAAGAAATCATGGATTTATCTCTCATACTATGTATTTCTGAGTTTTCTCTTAACAGGTCTACTCTATCTGTGGAATTTCACTTTCATTTTGAGCTTTTCCCTGTTTCCAGGGGGATTTGGTGGTTCTTTCAGTCTCTGGTTTGCACTGCATCACCTCCCTGAAAAAAAATTTACATATATCAAGGTCCTAATTGCAATGGATCAAGGCTGGAAAAGCCTTTTGCTGGTGATTTCCCCAGCCATCCTGTTTGCAATCCCCAACTCTGAGTGCTGGGGCGAGACACTGAGATGAAAGCACCACGGGAGGCTCGTTTTGGGATGGAGTTGGAGAAAACGTCGCGCGACCGGTCTGAGGGGTTCCCAGCCCGACCTGTCTGCGTGTTTTCATCCCTCGATATCTCAGAGCAAGGCAGAGGAGCTCAGCTCGGAGGGTTTCTACCCATGTTGAAGCGTGGTGATTCACCCAGCCCCACAACCGGTCGCGTGGGTACAGTCACGCAGGGGTGCGTGGGAACCTCCCGCCTGGATTTTTTTTTTTTACCCTTGGAGAAACCTCCTGGAGAACCTGCTCCTGGTATTTGGATTTCTCCTAGGAGGAGCCAAGATGTTATCGCTGGTAGATCCTGGTGAACTCATCCAGGTTTGCTCCCCCTCCAGTCAGAAACACCCTCCCCACATGTACCCATCCCTAATTCGGGGGCAATCATCTCTAAAATCTTTGCGTGCTGAAAACTTGGCTCTAATAAAAGTGCTACCAACCCCATGTAGTTGCTCATCACCAGGAATTTCTCCTCAAACCACCTCTGGGATGGTCCCACCACCTATTGGAATCAATCCACTTGGATCTGGGGAATGCCAGCAAAGAAAAATAAAGAGTAAACTCTTCTTGGGTTGTTCAACATGGCCGCGAGAGAGGCTCAAGCCCTCTTGGACTGGTGGGGAGAGGTTCTGGATTCTGGCTCTTCTCTCCAGGAGGTAAATCATGGATTTGGGAGGTCAGCTGGGCTTGGGTGGGATGGGCCTGGTTGTATATAAATGAGTCTATGAGTGGCTGACCATACACCATAGCTGCATCCAGCCTGTGTTCATGTTGCTTTTGGGATAAATAATGTAATTTTAGGGCAAAATAAGCTTGATGTCTCCTATAGCTGCTTTACTCAGACATATATGACTCCAAACTGTCTGAGACCTTCATGGATGATGTCCTAATGTTCTTCCCACGTACTCTCCAGCACGGGATGGAGTGGGGACATGGTTGGAGCCAGGCAGCTCCATCCATCCCCACTCAGCTCCTCTCCAGCCAGACGGTTTTTACCCACCTTGAGGTCACTTACACAAAGTCTTCCACCAGCTCAAGTCCTCCTTGTTGCCTCCTCAATAGATCTGGAAGCCAAAAGCAGCTTTGGTAATCTCTAGGAGCAACGGGGAGCACTCAGGCGTGCAGTGCTCTTAACTTGCTCCTGCTGGTCCTAACCTGTTACTGGTTGAGTTTCTCCTGCACCTTTGGTTTCTGGTTGATATCAAAGCCATGTGGTCCACAAAGCTTTACAGCACTCCTTTGAGTTGCACACAAACCAGGAGAGCCAGGAACATGCGAAGTTGGGGAGCTCCTGATGCAAAATTTTTATTGGCTTTTCATGCAACTCGGATCACACAAAGTAACCGAGATCTCCAACCTGGTCCTTATCTCCAGTGTTAGTTCCAGCTCCTCCTTTTCATGGTTCTCCAGCCCATCCTTGTGTCTTTTGCTGACACCAAGATCTCCATCCTGGACACACCAAGACCTCCATCCCTTGATCACACCAAGAGCACCATGCCGGGTCCCAGGCAAGTCTCAATCTCATTCCCACCACTGTTTCCATGGGGTCGCATCCTCCTGCTTTGCTCTCCTGGACTGTGATTATTTATCTACCACTTGGCTTCTTCCTTTTCCTACCCTTTGAAACAGAGTCTTTGCTTCCTTTTGAGTCATCCTGGAGTTCCTGCACTCTCTCGGCAAAGATGAGAATAACTCGAGGTTGGATAAGCCACGCTGCTCCAGGGAGAAGGATGAAAGAGAAGAAGAGGTTGAGATATCATCCAGGAGGGAGAAGGAGGAGAGAGAAGAGGTTGAGATACCAGCCAGGCTTTCTGCTCTGACCAGAAGTCACAGCCCCATGACCAGGGATGGTGACAGCTCTTTTCTTGAGGGGTGAGACCGTATTTCCAACATGTTCTTGATGTCAAGACATTCGTTCCTTGGGCTGGTGCCACCTTCTTTGGATGATGTGGCTGGTTTAGACCCTCCCAGGTCAAGAGAAAGAGGAGAAAGACCAACATAGGGTCACCAAGATTCCCAGGTTAACGCAGGTTGGGAGATGTGGGGGAACTGGGCTGGGAGATGCCGATGAAGAGGAGGATAAGGAGAGGATGTAACCACAACCACTGCAACGTGGAGGGTGTTCATGAGCAGGACGGTGCCAAACCAGCTTAAAAATCCAAATTTACCTTGAAATAGCCTCAAGTCTAACATGTCCCAGTGCCCCATCTCTGTAATGTGGGGCACCACAAGCCCTGGAGATGCAGAACCCGCTCTGGGTTTATTTAATTCCGGCGTTACCTCTGCTGGCGGCACTAAACCCGCAACGTAGACTGGGAGGAAGAAAGAGAAATCCTGCAAATTATTTCAGCTCAACAGTTGGGAGGGAGGCTGGGACCCCAGCAGAGCTGTCGTTTGCTATTTTCCAGCCTTTTGCACCAGTGGGATAAATTCAATGTAAATTAAAAAAAAATAATCAAATGTCAACCCCCAAATCCTCACCCACCTTATCGAACAACCGCCACTGCCCCGCGGTCAACGGCAACAACATCACCCCAGTCTGGCTCCATTCCTTGATATCAAAATCCCCAATCAACGTGTTGCCTAAAAGAGATTGTTTTTCCCCAAAAATCCCTTCCTGGTAGATGTTTCCAGGGGACAATAAGGCTGAAATTAGCGTCCGATGCGGCGAGTCCACGTGGAAAGGAGAAGATGCTCAATGTGTTGAGTCCCACCCCTCCAATATTTAAAGTGAAGAAAAAAAAGGAGGATTTGAATTGTATTTATGATTTTTTGCAACCCTGAGGTGGGGGGATTAAGATCTCCCAGCCTGAGCTATCCTAGGGGCTATAAATTTCTATAGATATATGTAACCCCTTGAAACATTTATATGTAAAGTTACACATGTAAAGTTATATATACTTCTGTATTTATATGTATAAATTCTGTCTATCTATCTATCTGTCTATCTATCTATCTATCTATCTATCTAGTTTTTCACATACACATTTATATGTAACATATAAAGTTATACATTTCTAATCCCTTTTCCCTGCAAAGGGTCTGGCTTGGAAAGGGAGAACGCAGCCTCCAGCTTAATCCCCCCCCCCCAGCTCCGAACGAAGAATAGACCCGTTATTCATTAAACAGCGACATTGAAATATAGATGCTCGAAAATATTTCCTGCTGGGGCACGTGGCCCTAAATCCTACAGCCAGGTTTGCTGCTTAGCCCAGGTTTATTTTAATCTCGCTTCGTAATGCTGCCCTCAAACATCCTCCTGCAGCTTTTAGACTTGGTTTTATGAGTTTTAAGGTGTAATAATGGGTTTTTTCCCTGCTTGGAAATAGGAAAGTAAACCTGGGAATAGAATTGGATGGTAGAAATCCAGTAAAATTTTAATTTTTGGGGCTAAATAAGAGCTCCTAGATGGAAGCAATGAGGAGTCCCAGCTTTTTTATTTTTAAGGAAGAGGAAAAACAGGTCCCAAATTTGCAGAAAAGCACCCCGGAACAGAGAAAAGGGACCCTGGCTTTGCAGAATGGGGGCTCGAGGTTTGCAAAAAGGGGCTCGGCTTGCAAAACGGGCCCCCAGATTGAAGAAAAGGCACCCTGGGTTTGCATCAAGGGTTCCCCAGATTTGTGTTGTGCATCCCGGCAAGATTTGCCCCTGATCCCGCGCCGGGAAATGCCCTTGAACTCCCAAAAGAGGTATTAAAAACAAAAAAAGCCGGGTTTTGGGAAATGAGAGAATTGGCAGGAATCCGCCAGCGAGTGGCTCAAGGGTGAGTTTTTATCCCCGTGTGATTTTTCCCCCGGTTAATCTGCTCATTCCTTGAGCCCCACGCTCTTGCTTCAGCAAAAACCGTCAGAAAAAAAGCGCACCAAAAATCCACGTTTGCAGCAGAAAAGTCTGTGCTCGGGGCTGATTGCACCTCGAAAGTCACGCGATGCCCAAAACTGGGCTCGGGAGCATCATCCCAGCCCTTCGCGGAGCTTGGAGTCCCCCCAGATGCCCCTTACGCAGCGTTGGGGTCCCCCAATAAATCTATTTCTGAGGTAGGGAATCCCCCAAGAGACCCATTGTAGCAGCGTGGGGTCTGTCCCCCAATAATCTTATTTTTGCAGCTTTGGGGTCTCCCCCAAGGGTTATTGTTTTTTTGCATCGTAGGGTCTCCCAAGGACACATTTTTCCAGCATTGGGGTCCTCCACAAAATCTATTTTTGGAGCCTGAGGATCCCTTCTCCACAAAAAATCAATTTTTGCAGCATGGGGTCTCCCAAGAAACTCAGTTTTGCAACATGAGACCCCCCAAAAGAGGCTTTTTGCAGTGTTGGCGCCTCCCAATAAAGCCAGAAAACACCAGATGCCTGGAAAAATAGTTAAAAATGGGCAAAATGTGTTGTTTTACTGGAAGAGTAATGCATAAAAGGAAATAATAAATAATAGGGAAATGAAAGAATGGAAGAGGGAAATGGGACAAGAGTAAAATAGTGCAAAATCAAAGTAGCGCAAGGATAATCGAAGGTAAGAATGAAAATGATAAAAGGAATAATGCAAAAATGGAGGCAAGAATGCAAAACTGGCAGTGCTGAGATAAGCAACGAAAAAAAACTAGTAAATGAATAAAGAAAAATATATGAAAGGAAAGAGAACAGAAAAATAAAGGTAAAAAGGAAAGGAATGACCAAAAGAAATAAAAGAGTAATGTGAAAACTAACAAAAAACTAATGCAGAAGTACAAACTAATACAAAACCAAAACTAATACAGAAAATAAAACCAATCTAAAAATATAAATAGCGAAAGAAGTAACACATAAAATAATACAACACCAAACAAATGCAGAAGTGAAGCAGCGCGATAAGACACGAGGGTGGAAATAAAAATGCGGGAGTAAAAGGGGTAAAATAAATAATAAAACCCTTGAAGAGCGTGATGGTAAGGGAGTGAAAAAAATAAAAGAAGGCAAAAAATAAAAATGAGAGAAGAAGACAAGTAATCTCAGTGCTTGTAGTGGGGCTAACTTTGCGCTGGAGAGGATGAGGAGCGCAGACACCTCCTCCTCCTCCTGCCCTTCCTCCTCCTCCTCCTCCTCCTCCCGACCTTCCTCCTCCTCTTCCTCCTCCTCCTCCTCCTCCCCGGCCCCGCGGGGGGTTCCCGGCGCTTTGTTCCCCCCCAGCGCAGCCACAAAGCACATCCCGCCTTCAATAGCACCGGGAGGGTGTTTTTTTTTTTAAAAAATTTTTTTTTTTTTTGTGGGGGGGAGAGTATTATTTTTTTTTCCGACTTTCCGGAATGAAATAAACACAGTTTTTTTCCCACCTTGCTGGAATTTTCCTTCCCCCCCCCAGCGAATGCCCCCAGTTGTGGTTTATTTGATTATTTTGTACTTCTCTGGTTATTCCGGGAAGAGGAAATCAAACCCCCCCCACCCCCCAAAACCCCTCCTTGGGCGTCAGGTGATGGCGGAGAATAATATCCCCAAAAATGTTAATCCCTAGGAAAAAAAATAAACCAACACAACCCCCCCCCCCCATCCCAATCTGATTAAAGTTCGTTAGCCAAGGCCTCTCCTAACGAGCGCGGGCGGGAGGATGCTGCGGCTCCTGCATCCCTGCCCGCGTCACCCCGGGGTGGGGCCTCGGGTACTCGGGATGCTGGAGAGGGGGCACCCCTCGCCCCCCCCAAAGCAAAAATAAACCCACCCTTAATCCACGCATCCGGCTCTCTCAGATTTTTGGGAAATGATCCGGAAAAAAACCCAAAATGATGCGTCAAGGGGGTCGTGGCTGGTGCCACCGGTGTGATGAGGTGGCCACGGGCTCAGCCTTCGCGGCGGCTTCTCCCTTTCCCCTGGATTTGTTCAACGGGAAAAAAAAAGACTAAAAAAAGGGCTTTTTTTCTTCCACGGGAAGGATTTGAAAGTTTAAAATGTCAAGCTGGTTCTTTATTAGTAGCATTCATTTGGTATCTTTCTGCGGTCCGTTCGTTTCAGTCCTAGTTAGAGAATATTGTATTATTTTCATATTTAATGATATATCATTACATTATACCATATTATATTATGCTGTACTATGTCATATCATCCTATCCTATCCTATCCTATCCCATCCTATCCTATTCCATTTCATATTTCGGATTTCAGATTTCAGATCCCATCTCTCTTATCTCCTATCTCATGCTCTATTATATAGTATATTTATTATAACACATTATATAGTATTACATTAATGTATTAGTGTTATATTTCTGTAACACATTATGTGTCTCGCTATATAATGTTGTGGTTTTCTATTGCAAAAAAAGACCCCAGAACCCCAATGTATCTATTAACATATATAATTTTGCAGCTTTCTAGTGTAAATCAGACCCCAACCCTCCCGTATATGTATTTTTATATATAAATTTGCAGATTTCCGGCGCAAAAAAAAAGTCCTTGAATCTTCCATAGATGCCTTAGTACCTATTTCTTTATAGTGGGAATAAATCTCTTCTGGGGCGTCCCCGGCATCCCAGAGCCAGATGTTAAATCAATTTTTGATGGACGCAGAACTACGACTTTTTCCCCACATCTGGGAAAATTTAATATTTTGGGCAAAAGCTTTTATGCAGAACTTTTGGGGCTTTTTTACTGTTGTTTCCTTTTAAATTTTCTTCTTTCTTCCAGTTTGATTCTCCCCCCTTCTCCACTTTCTTTGGAATTTAGTTTTTGGGTTTTGACGCGAAAAGAAAAACGCGGCTTTCGCATCTCTAAAAAACCATCAGGACGATGGGGTTTTATGGTTTTTATTTATTTTTTTAGGGGTTGGACATTTCATTTTCGGGGCGACCGACGGCTTCGCCTCCGATCCGGAGCCTCCGATGGAAAATTACTGTCGGGCGAACAAAGAAATCCGGGATTTGGGAGCGGGAAGGGGAATAAACAGGCGGGCCGGGAAGCGGGGAGGAAACCTTGGCCAGGGGAAGGGAAGGCAGAGAAAAGCTCGCGCCGCGGGGGGTGGTGAAAATACCCCCCCGGGAGGGGCTGGGGCCGTGGGAAAGGGGGCGAGCGGCTTCCGTGCCGCCCCCCCCAAACCCCCCCAAGCCCCAAAATGAGGGTGATGTGGCCGGGGTGGGGTGGCAACGGGGCGAAGCATTTCCAAGCATCGCAGCCACTCCCCAGTACCTGTAATTTTTTGGGAGGGGGCGCATTTTGTGGGGCAAAAAGGTGGTTTGTGCTTCAGCCTCGAAGGTTTTTGCAAGCAGCGGGTGTGAAAGGGGATTGAGTGTGCAAGGGGAGCAAGTGTGAAAGGAGTGAGTGTGCAAGGGAAGTGAGTGTGCAAGGGGAGTGAGTGTGCAAGGGGAGCAAGTGTGAAAGGAGGAGTGAGTGTGCAAGAGGGAGTGAGTGTGCAATGGGGAGCGAGTGTGCAAGGGGAGTGAGTGTGCAAGGGGAGTGAGTGTGCAAGGGGAGCGAGCACAGAAGAGGAGCAAATGTGTGAAGGGACTGAGTGAACAAGGGGAGTGCACGTGTGAAAGGAGCAAGTGTGCAAGTGGAGTGAGGACACAAGCAGAGGAATCTGCAAAGAGAACGCACGTGAAAGGGGAGCAAACGTGCACAGGAGCAAGTGTGCAAGGGGAGTAAGTGTGCAAAGCGTGCGAGGGCATCAAGCGTGCCAAGGGAGCCAGTGTGCAAGAGGAGTGAGTGTGCAGCAAGTGTGCAAGGGGAGCAAGCACGTATGGGAGCAAGCTTGCCAAAGGAGCAGGTGTGCAAAGTGCTGAGCGTGCGAGTGGAGTGAGCGCACGGGGGGGGCCAAGTGTGCAAAAGGAGCGAGAGTGGAAAGGGAGGAGCGTGCAAGGGAGCAGCAGGGCTTTGCAAGCCAACACCACTCGCAGTGCTCAGCTCACTCCCCGCATCCCAAATTCCCCCGGGGGGGGGTTACATTGAATTTATCTTACATTTTTTTTCCTTATATTTTGGAAAATCAGCTTGAGAAAAAGATATTTTAAAAAAAATTGGGTGACCATGGGCGGGAACACACACACACACACACACACGTGAGTTCTCCCTTCCAGCCTCACGGTTTGCTGCCAGTGAGCCTTGGAGGTGACCATGACCTCGGGGAAAGACCTCGACCGTGACCTTGGGAAAAGCCTTGACCTTGATCATGAGGCTGATGCCCCGTCCTGGGGGATCCCGGAAAATGGAAAAGGAGGAGAGGGGAGAGGGTTGAAGTGCTCAGGAGCTGCAGGAGGAGGTACCTACCCGCTCCCAGGCAAGATGGTGCCCATCACCCCAGCGTCAGGTCACCACACGCCCGACCCGGCTGCCCTCATCCCTTGTGCAAGAGCCTGGTATGAGGAAGAACTTCCCTCCTCCTCCTCTTCCTCCTTCCCACCTCCTGGAAGGGGTGCTGGAGCCTGGTCAAGGTGTGCCCCCAAAAATCGAACCCATAGCAACCTGTGCCCACCACAGTCCTTCTTGGTGGGGGTCTCTTCTCAAGCGATGCTCCAGAACGTAATCTGGCGGTCACCCCATGGATGGCCTTCACCCCACGGATGCTCTCCACCCCATAGATGTCCTTCCCCCTACAGATATTCTTCATTCCATAGATGCCCTTCACCCCACAACTTATCTTCACTCTGTAGATGCCCTTCACCCCATGGATGTTCTTCACCCTGTGGATGTCCTTCACCCAGTGGAATGTTCTCTGCTTCATGGATCTTGGCTCCACAGATGTCCTTCACTCCATGGATACCCTTCATGCCATGGACACTCTTCACCCCACCAAGATCCTTCATCCCCAACTGGACCCCCCAAATCCACTGGGAAACGGTGCCTATCGATGTCATGAGCTTTCCAGGGCTCAGCCTCCACTTGCAGCCCAACATGCCACAGCAAAGCTCCACCACCCTACCCAACCGCCAGCCGGCAACGGGCCCCGATTATTGCAACAGGAGGCAACAAGCCTTGACCTGACCCCCCCAAAAAAGAAAACTTTTGGGGCTCCTGTGGACGGGCAGGAGGGCAGGTCCCTACAGCTCTGGGATGGATCATCTTGGGGTGGGTGTTGCCAGGATTTGACCTTGGTTTGAGGATTTTTTTTTTGGCTCCTCTTGCAAAAGCCGAGCATCATTGGTTTTTTTTTGGGGGGGGGGCAGGAGGGAAGAGGTGTGGTCCCTGGGGCAATGGGGTGGGGGAACTCCCTGAAATATTGACCCTCCCTCCCTGCAACGAGCTGGGGAATGTGGAAAGGAGGTAAAAATAAATCAGAAATCTGGGGTGTAATTTAGAAGCCGCAAGAATTCCGGGATGAAAGTGGCTGCGTGGGAACCTGGCGAGTCCCAGCAGGAGCCCGAGCTGACCTTGCCTTGACATTCCCCAAAACCAGGTCCCAAAACTGGCCTTGCCTGGCTACTTCACGCCCCAAATTAGGGCTTGAAGCACCCAAAAGACCCGGAGGCAGGGGGAGTTTTGGTCTCTTGGCTTTTGGGATGCTCTGAGCAACCCCCTGCCTCAACCCCCCCCAGTAAATTTGCAACTGGGCCGGTTTTTCGGCATGCCAGGACGTGCCGGCAAGCGCTCGCTCTTCCAGCGTTATTCCTATCGCTCGTTTATGCAAAGAATTCGATGCTTTAAAAAAAACCAGCGCCGGGGGCTTCACTGTGTCTCCATCCCACCCTCCCGGCTGCCACGCTGCCGATGGGGACCGGCTTTTGGGATCACGTGGGCGTTTGCATGGGAGTTCCACGGGATCGCGTGGGAATTGCACGGGGATGGCGTGGGGGGGGGTTTTACGTGGGAATCGCATGGGAGGGTTGCATGGGATTGTGTGGGATTGCCTGGGATGATTGCATGGGATAATAGCATGGAACTGCATGGGATTGCACTGGGATAATTGCACGGGCTGATTTAATGGGATTGCGTTGGGATTGCATGGGATGGTTGCATGGGACGATTTAACGGGATTGCATGGGACTGCATGGGACTGCACTGGGATAATTTGATGAGATAATTGCACGGGATAATTGCACGGGACCGCATGGGATTGCATTGGATGATTGCATGAGAAAATTGTGTGGGATTGCATGGGATGATTCCACGGGATAATTGCATGGGGTGATTTGATAGGATTGCCTTGGGATTGCATGGGACTGCATGGGATTGCATGGGACTGCATGGGATGATTTCCTGGGACTGCATGGTTGCGTGGGACTGCATGGGCTTGCATGGGATAATTAATTACCTGGGACAATTGTTTCGGATGGCTGCATGGGACTGCATGGGATGATTTCCTGGGATGATTTCCTGGGATAATTTCATGGGATAATTGTATGGGATTGCCTGGCATGATTGCATGGGACTGCATGGGATGGTTGCATGGGACTGCACGGGCTTGCATGGGATAATTAATTACCTGGGACAATTGTTTTTGGTGGCTGCATGGGACTGCATGGGATTGCAAGAGAAGACTGCGTGGGGCTGCATGGGGTTGCACTGGGATTGCACTGGGATTGCACTGGGTTTCCGTGGGATCTCACAGGAAGCAACACTTACAAACTGAGCAAGGGCCCCTCCTGTGGGCGCGTGGAGGATTTTGGGGGTGTAGGGTGAGGGCGTGGGGGGACATGTTGCCCTCCAGGAGGGCTATCGGCAAAATTCCGAGGCTTTGACCTCGCCCTAGGAATGGGGAAGGAAAATCCACTCTGGGCGACACAGGAGCCATCAGGGACTTTCTGGCTCCATCTGAGCCTCGAAATTGGGTTTTAAAAGCCCAAAACCTTGCAAACTGCCCAGATAAGGTGCAAAAAAGCCTCCTGGCAATCCCTGAGGTTGAATCCATCCAGGACCCCCCCCCACAAATTTTGGAATTTATTGGCTAAAGGCCCCTGCAGCAAGACCCTACACGTCACCCCATGTTTTTTGGGGGGGGGTCTGAGCCCCCCACGCCGCTGCCTCCGCTTTCTTCTAACGAGCGGCAACTTTCCCTTCCCTCCTGCTTTTGTGTTTAATCAGCCGCTCATTAAAACCTCGGGCTTTAATTACCCCAGTCGAGGGGCAGCGGGGGCCGTGTTTCCAATTTCCTTTGAATTCTTTTAATTGGAAGAAGCGAGGGGCCGGTGACCCAACGCTGCAAGAAAACACACCGATTTTTTTTTTTTTTTTTTAAATTTATTTAGGGGGAGGGCTCTTCTGCAGCGATTTCATCCAATGGTTTGCATTCCCCCCCAAAAATGGGAAGAAAACCCCCAAATCCCTAAGCAAGCTCTGAATTATCGCGCCCATCGCCGCCGAGTCTTCACCTCTCCCAACCCGACTCGGCTCATAATAATCCAGATAATTTCCATACAGCTTTTTTTATTCCTCATTATTTAAAGCCTAAAAAAAAACCCATTTGAGTCAAGCCCAAAGCTGACGGAGACGGTTTTTGGGGAGGTTTCAAGGGTTTTTTTTTTTTTGGAGGTGAGCCGGCGGTGCGGCTTTTTCTTCTGCTCCGACTTGGAATGGGGCGAGACCTGAGTTTTGCAATTTGCCTCCTGAATCTTTTCTTCTTTTTTTTTTTTGAGAGGGGAGATGCTGAGTCATGAATTTGGGGAACGAGGTTATGGAGAGGGCGGGTGAGAGGGAAAGAGGGATTCTGGGAGCACTCCCCCAAAAATCAAGTTGTGCCATCCTGGGAGGATAATTCCCCCTTCTCCCCCCCCAAATCCAATTGCATCATCCTGGGTGATGCGTCCCCAAAAATCTTCTTGGGACGATGAGGGCCCCCCCCCCAAAAATCAAATTGCATCATCCTGGGAGGATGAGAGACTCCAAAAAAATCAAATTAGCTCATCCTGGGAAGGTGATGACCCCCAAAACCCAAATTGCATGATCCTGGGAAGACAACGACCTACGAAAAATCAATTTTTTATCATCTTGGGAGGGTGATGCAGCTCTGGGCTGGGGGGCCAATGAGGTGACTCTCTCTGCCCCAGGGCAAGAGGTGCTGAGTTACTCTTTTTTTTTTGGTTATTTTTTCTTGTGAGGCAGCAGAACCGCGTTTGATGTCCGGGCCCAGCTTTCCAACATGCCCCTGCAAAAGAGTTTTGCTGTTTTGATTTTTTTTTTTTTTTTTTGTTTCTGACTGAAGAGCAAAGAAATACCTGACTAATTATTACGCAGCGGGTTAATTAGGTAAATGGGGATTAATCTGTCTTCCTGCGGGGCGGTAATTGCCGAAACGAGCTTGCTCCGACCGATTCCCAGTGCAGAAACTGGGCACTTCCCAGTCCAGTAAGGGGATGGGGGGGGGAACACACAGAGCCCGCCCTTGCTGGAGGGATTTTTAATGCTAAATATGAGGATTTGGGAGCTTTTTCTTGCCATTTTCTGGTGTTTCATGTCTTGGGATGCCCCCAAAGTGTGGTGGTGGGGTAACTCACACAGCTCCAGCCTTGTGCGGGGCAGGGGATTAGTAATGAATTTGATTAATAATGAACAAATCCCAATGGAGCATCCTTAAAGCTCTTTAGATCTTCTTTCTCCATCCAAAGCTGGATGTGGGGAGTATCCCACCACCCTCAGCCCAACATTTAGATATTGCCTCTAAACCCTGCTTTATGCAAGTCCCCCATCCCCAAAATACTGAGAAATCAACCTAAAAACCTTCCTACAGCTCCTTTTAGGGCTCCCCTCACCGGCCGCAGAAAGCCAGGAATGTCACTGGAGATGCTCCCTCCTCACCGGCACCTTGTGGGTTGTCAAGACGCCTTAAATTAGAAAAATTGGGTCATTTGGGGTGGAGAAAAAAATATAAATAAATCAGTACTTTGGGTTTTGTCAAGCTCGGTGCAAGGAACAGGGGATGGATCCACAAGGAAAGGGAGCAAAAGTGTAATTTCTCCAGGATGCTCAACGCTGGGTAGGATTCCTCCCTAAAAATCCAGCAAACTCCTAAATCGGGATTATTTTGGATTCCCAGTTTTAGAGGTGGTGACTCTTGCTCAACCCATCGCAGCGACCTTGAGCCAAGGTCAGTGACTTTGGGAACACGGCAGCAGAAGTGTCCTTATTCCACCTTTTTTTCTCCCCAGGCAGAGAAAATCCCACTGGTTGAATCCCCCCAAAACCCTCTGAACCCCCCAAATTCCCCCTTTGCTTCACCGACACTACAGGAATGGGATGAAAAAAAAAAAAGAATGAGTCAAAAATCACCCAAAAAAGGAGCATCCTTGCAAGTGAAGAGGCAGGAATGGCCATTACCCATTTATTGGCATTAATGATTAATTATCGTTGCTAACGGCCGCTCTCCTTTGGGCAGAAAAACTGGGAAATGCAAATTCATTCATCTCAATGTTATGGGGAAAAGAGGGGGGTGGGGAAATATCATTTTTTTTGTCCATTTTGTCCGCTGAGGGTGGTTTGAAACCCAAGTTTTAACGGCAAGCAGCATTATATACATATATCTGCATTATATGTATGTGCGCGTATGTATATATGTGCATTTACACATATAAAACGTATTTTTAATATATTTTTTTTTATATATACACCTTCTTCTTTCTGCTTGGAGGAGGAAGAGGAATCCACTCGCATGAACATGTGAAGCCAAAGGGAAAATGGTTTCCACCCCCCTTCCCCATTCCCAGGATTTTCGGCTCTGGCTCCACGACACCTCCCCGCGCGGCGCCGTGACTCACCCGGTTATTTTTAGCCCCGGCCTCTTTTCTCCGCACGCGTTGGGTTGCCCTAAAAATGCAAAAAAAAAAAATCAAAGCCGAAATGCAAAACTGACCCCGGCAAGACCTGTGACCGGGGGGATCATTTCCCCGCTTTGATGGATAAATCCTTTATTTTCTGACTTTTTTTCCCCCTGCCTTTTGTGGGTGAAAAGCCACAAAACCCACCCCAAAAAAGCCACCAAGAGCCACCAAAACCACCAAAAAAAAAAAAAGCCATCAAACCCAGTGCAGTCTAGGACTAGAAAGCCTGGAAAACTTTAAACTTGGATTTTATGAACCGGGATAAATTAGACTATAATTTCTTTTATTTGGTGTGTTCGTGCTTTCTCGGCTGCGGGCGTCTGTCCAGGACTAGGGTTTAATGCCCTTTAATCCTGGTTTAACAAGGAGAGGGGGTTTAACTAGTCCCAGTTTAAGGATAAAAAGTGAAATCCAAGAGAATCCAGCAGTTAAACCCAGCCCTGGTGGATTAAAGAATCTCCAGGGTCAGGGTGATGCCGGATCCCTCAAGCCAGACCAAGCAGTGTCGGGATGCTGAGGACCAACCCCACGGAGCAGGATGGAGCCAAAAATCCTTCCTGGAAAAGGAGGCAAAATCCCGATGGCGAAAATCAACCTGAGCTATTTTTGGGTTGAAATCCCCAGGGAAGGTTGGGCCAGCATTGCCCAATCCCAATTTTTATTGCAAATCCCAATTTGCCGATCCGCGCCAACGGGGTCACCAGCCAGATGTTGACGGCCAGATGTTCCAGCTGTTTTGGGGAAAGCAGCAATAGGAATGAGAAGCTCTGGTGCTTTGGCTTTTTTTTTTTTAATTATTTTTTTTTTCCTCCATGATTATTTAGGGATGGGAAGAAATTGGGATAGTGGATAATCATATTTTTGGGGTTTTTTTTTGCCTGGATTTTCAAAAAGGGAAAAAAGCAACTTTTGACTCAGGGGCTTATTTTAAAGCTCCTCAGAGCTCAAACACATTAAAAGATGCTGGAAATACCGAAATAAATTCCCTCCTGAAAGGGATTAACTCCATCCCAAGGATGCTTGGCATCAGTGCGAGTTTTCCCTAATTTTTTAGAGATTTTTGGCTGCCAAAACACTGATGACATCAAGTCCCACCAAAGCCAAATTCCTGCCCTGGTGTCACCTGGTGATGCCGATTTCATTACCCCAAATCCATCCCTGGGAAGGCTGTCCCAGCCTGGGTTCTGCCCCTCAAAATAGGAGCAGCTGCCTTCAAACCTCCCCCCAAATTCTGTGTGTCACCAGGATGCCTGTGTCCCAGCGTCCCCAAGGCCAAGCTGGGATGGGAGAGGCCACGGGAGAAGGATCTCGTGAGATGACAACACGGTAGAGAAGAGCCCGTTCCCGTGGCCTCTGGCCTGAACATGAAACCCCTTGGAGAGGCAGAGCCCGTCCCCGTGGCCTCCAGACTCCACAGCCACTTGACTGAGCCCCAAAACCGTGGCCTCGGTCTCCACCACTGCTCAAACACCTGAGCCCATCCCCATGGCCTCTGGCCTTGACACAACTTGACCCCCTGAGCTCTTCCCCATGGTCTTGGTCTCCACCATCACTTGAGCCCCCGAAAACCATCCCCGTAGCTTCGATCTCCATCACCGCTCCAACACCTGAGCTCATACCTAAGGTCTCCACCCTCAACATGAAACCCATCAGAGAGGCTGAGCCCATCCCCGTGGCCTTGGCCTCCACTACTGCTCAAACGTGAGCCCATTCCTGTGGCCTCTAGCCTCGACACTACTTGACCCCCTGAGCCCATCCCCCTGGCCTCGGTCTCCACCACTGCTCCAACACCTGAGCCCATCCCTATGGTCTCCTTCCTCAACACGAAACCCACCGGAGAGGCTGAGCCCATCCCTGTGGCCTTGGTCTCCACCACTGCTAGAATACGTGAGCCCATCCCCGTGGCCTCTAGCCTCAACACAACTTGACCCCCCCTGAGCCCATTCCCATGGTCTTGGTCTCAGTCCCCACCACCACTTGACTCCCCAAGACCATCCCCATGACCTCGTTCTCCACCACCGCTCCAACACCTGAGCCCATCCCTATGGTCTCCATCCTCAACACGAAACCCATCGGAGAGACTGCGCCCATCCCCGTGGCCTCCAGCCTTGCCACGATTCCATTCCCTGAGCCCATCCCCGTGGCCTCCGGCCTCAACACAACTCAAATCCTGCGGAAAGGCTGAACTCATCCCCGTGGCCTCGGTCTCCGCCATCACTCCAACACCTGAGCCCATCACCGTGGCCTCTCCTTGCCACAACTTGACTCCCTGAGCCCATCCCCGTGGCCTCAGATCTCCCCACCACAGCCTGAATCCCTCGGGATTTTCTTTTTTTCCCCCTTTTTTCCCCTGTTCTGAGGGCTGGGCCTGAGCAAATCCCCCCTAAATCCCCCCGGCTCATCGGCACCGCCGGGATTATCCCTCCTCCGGCCCGTTTCCCTGCCATCAGCAGTCGCGCCGGCCGCGGCCCCAGCCCCCCCGCCCCGGCCCCGCCAGAAAAATGCCAAATCAGCACAAAATTTTCCCCGTTTCCCAGCTGGGATGAGCAAAGGTGGGGGGGGAAAAAAGGGGAGGGGAAAAAAATGCATCGGGTTCGCCAAAATGTCGATTTGTTGGTGAGGGTTTGCCGGAAACGGCCAAATCTAGGGTGAAATTTTGCACCTTCTGGAAAAGAAAACACCGAAAAAGGGTTTTGGGGGAATTTTTGCCCAAATTCCACTTTCGCATTTTTGTCTCTTTTTTTCCTTTTCCTCCCCGCTTTTTGCAATTTTGCAGGTTTGGGGGCATTTGGGGGCATTTTTTGGCAATTTTTCTGCTCTCCTGGACTTTTTTTTCGTCTTTTTTGGGTCATTTTTCCCTTTCTCCCTGCACTTTTTTGCATATTTTTCCTTTTTTTTTTTTATTTTTTTGATTTTTTTTGCCTTTTTTTAAAACATTTTCCTTTTTTTAAGCTCAGAGGTTTTTTCACATTTTTGTACCTCCTTGGACTTTTTTTTGATCTTTTTTCCCTCTCCCTCTGCATTTTTTTTCCCATATTACCCTGCCTTTCCTTTTGCATTTTTGCAATTTTTACCTCTTTTTTTTTAAACCTTTCTTCGTTTTTCAGGCTTTTTTCCTGCAAATTTTTTTTGCAATTTTTTGTGTTTTATTTTTTTCTGCAAGAAAACACCGCGAGCTGATTTTTCCGCACGATTTTAAGGTGCTTTTTTGCATGGTTCCGGGGAGGGAAAGCACAAATTTAGGGTCCTGGGGTTGGACAAAGAGCCGTGGCGCGTCCCCCCCGTGGGACCCCCGGCGTCACCTTGGGTGGCCGGTGCGGGGGAGGGGCTGGCGGACGTGCAAAGCGCCACATCCACCCGAGAATCCCCCCCCCCGGCTCCTTCGCCCTCCGTGCTTTCGGCTACGTACACCCCAAAAAACACGTTGCACCCCCAAAACTGGGGAGAGGTGTCACACCGAGGCTGCGGATTTCGTGCCGCGTGCGAGGTTTCGCGCCGCATTTAAGGTTTTGCACCCAAGTATCACACGGGCTGCGGGGTTTTTTCACCAAGTCCAGGAGTTTTGCACCACATTTTTTGCACCAGGGGTTTTGCTTTCGGGGTTTTTCCACCACACGTGAATTTTGACACCACACGTGAGTTTTGACACCGCACGGGGGGGTTTTGCACTGCGTGTGAGGTTTCTGACCGTGGTTTTACACCACATCCGAGGTTTTGCACGAGGCCCAGAGTGTTGCGCCGCACGCGGGGTATTGCACCGTATCCAACGTTTCATGACATCTGGAGTTTTATGCTACATTCAGGGTTTTGCACAGTTTTGCACTACATTCAGGGTTTTGCACCAGGCCCGGCGTATGGCAGAGGCTGCGAGGTTTTGCACCGCACCCAGGGTTTTGCACCAGGTTCAGGGTTTCGCATCGCGTGTGCGATCACCAGGGCTCAGCAGGGAAAGTCCAGCACTTGTGCACCACGATACATGCACACACACACGTGCGCTCGCATGGGCATCGGCGAGCTCGTGCCAGCACACGTGCAGGCAAGCGCATGCACGCACAGATGCACCCACCTGCACCGGTGCACACAGGTACATGCATGCAGGTGCACGCACCCCTTCACGTGCACACACACGTGTGCCTGTCCACACACAAGACACACGCAGGTGCACACAGGTACAGAGACGCGTGTGCACACATGCATGCAGCTCAGAGGGGCTTGCAGCGAAGTGCTTGCACAAGTGCACACACGTGTACAGGCACGCGTGTAGATGCACACTCGTACGTGCACAGACGCGCGTGCACATGCATACGCACGCTCACGCATACACAGAGTGCACACATGTACACACACACTTGTTCACTCACGTGTGCATACATACACACACGCACACACGCCTGTACATGAACATGCGTGCAGACATGCACGCCTGCACACAGGTATACCCACACAGGTATACACCTCCACACTTGCACACTCGCATGTGCACACACACAGGTGCCCACACTTCCACACTCACACTTACGCACCCTTTCACACACACACACAGGCAGGCCTGCACGCTCATGTCTGTAAAGGGGTGCACACGCCCTTGCACACACACAAGCATATGCACAAACCTTTGCACACTCACACGTGTGCTCGAGTGCACCCCCTCGCACGCTCACACGTGTGCAAACAGGCCCCCCGGCCGCTTGCACGCTCACGCGCACCCCCTCGCACATTCCCACGTGTGCAAACAAGCCCCGCCCCCTTGCACGTTCCCACGTGTGCAAACACAAGCCCGCGCGCCCCCCCCAAGCGCTCACTCTCCCCCCCCCGCATGCTCACGCGCGTGCAAACGCCCCCCGCCTTTTAGCAAGTTCGCGCACGCGCGCCCCCCCCCTCCCCGCACGTGCCCGCCGCCCCCCTCTCCCCGCGCTCCCACGTGCAGACCCGCACGCGCTCCCCCCCGCCCTCTCCCCCTCCCCTTCCCCACAGCGCGCGCCCTCTCCCCCAGCCCCGCGCACACCTCCCCTTCCCTCCCTCGCCCCGCCCCCTTCCCCCGCCCGTTCCCTCTTCCTTTCCCTTCGAAGCCCCGCCCCCTCTGCCCGGGCCACGCCCACCCGCCTCCCGCGCCGCCCAATCGGCGCCGCCGCTCGCCGCCGCCGCGCGCCCCCTCCGCTCGCCCGCTCTCTTAAGCCGCTTCAATGCCCCCGCCGCGGCCGCGCGCCACCGCTCCGCTCCGCCGCGCGCCGCTCCGCCGCCCCCCCCGGCCCCCGCCCGCCGCCGCCGCCAGCCCCGCCGCTGCCCCGCCGCCGCCCCGGGGCCGCCATGGAGACCGGCAGCAAGGTGAGCCCGCCGCCGCCGGGAAACGACCCGCCTGCCCGCGCTCCCTCTCCCCCTCCCTCCCTCAGCCCCGCCGCAACGCGTTACACAACCGGAGGAGCAGCGATCGTCCGGCTGAAAGAGGGCGGGATGGGGAGGAGGAACCGGGAGCGCTTTTGGCCTCCACCGGGGGGGTCCGGAGCTGCCCGCGCCGCCCCGGGGGCACTCCTGGGAGCCCGCTCGTGGGCTCCGCCGCGGGAAATCAGCGTTTTTTGGAGTTTTTTACCTCAGGAAGGAGGGATGAAGCGCTCCCAAAACAAACCCCTGGCGCGGCCCCGGCGCTGCGCAGCACGGCCGGGAAAGAGTTTTTTTGGGGTCACCTCCGTCCTCCCTCTGCCCTCCCTCGCTTCGGGGTGAGAAAGCGCGGAGGGAAGAGGCAGAAAGAGGCACTTTTGGCCCCTTTTTTGAGGAGAAAGCTGCGAGGCCCCGAAAGCACCGAGTTCGCTTTTTTGGGGGGGGGGGTTGCGAGGCCTGAGGGGGCAACCCCCCCCCCGGTGCTGGGACACGGCTCGGCCGGAGCTCGTTGCTCTTTTTTGACCCAATTCCCATCAATTCCTGCCCCCCTAAACCGAGTTATTAAATCATTTAAACTCCCTCGGCCCGTCGGCGTCAGCCGAGCACCCCCCCCCCCCCCCCCCCCCCCCGCCCCTCCCCGCTTCTGCAACGCCACAAACCCCCTCGGATAAATGGATTTATAAGATCCGAGGTGGGTTGAAGCGATGCGACATCAGACCCTAAATGAGGCAGGTGAGTTAATTGCGGTGGGGTCGCTAACGTGAGAGCCTGGGGTTCACTTGTCCCCGCGGTGCTGGCCCCCTCCTCCCCAAAAATATCCCCTCCCGGGAGTGTTTCGGGGTTTATTCAAGTGTGTAGGTTTGGGGGTTTTATTTATTTTTCTGGAAGGAAATAAATTCCCTCCATGGTGGCGCGGAGTCCGTAATTAAACCCCAAAATAATAATTTTATTCCAATTAAAGATGGTGCAGGAAGGGCTCCTCTTATTTTGCTCCTCGGCTAACAAGTCCTTCTTTCTACCCCCCCCCCCCCCCCCCCCCCCCCCCCCCCCCCCCCCCCCCCCACACACACACACTTTGGAACATAATATATATTAATTTTTTAGTGTTTTCTTAAAGCTGGCTCTTTCCCAGTGCCCTCTTTTTTTTTTTTTTTTTTTTTTTTTTTGGGTGAGGTGTGGGTTTGGGAGCTTGGAACGTGACGGCCGGCAGCGCGTCGATGGGGGCAGGAATTAAAAAGAAATTTGCTCTCGTAGCGAAGAAATCTGATGCGCTGCCGGCCGGACTTCACTCCCGGCTACCGAAATGGAGCCGGAGATGCGCTCCCGCCGCATTTCCATCTTAAGAACTGCTCCATTAGATCAATCTGGGTTAGAAATGATTAATTTTTTCGGAAGGTAATTAATTGCAGGAGCGATTTGCCGCGCTCTCCTGAGCGACGCTTATATCCGTGGGGCATTTTGCAAGGAAAAAAAGAATTTATTTGTATGTTTTCATTGATGCGGCTCGTGGTAGGGATGCTGGGGGTGCTTGGGAGGTGGGGGGTGAGTTCACCCCTCTGCCTTTAAGTTTAATATTAAATGTTATTAAAGCAGGAGATGCTTTTCTACCCACGAAACTGGGCTTCTCGGGCTTTTTGCATGCGAAAACATCCCCTGGGCTCGTCGCAGACGCTCATGTGGTTGCAAAACTTGGAGGGATTGTGTCGCCGTCCCCGGCTGACCTTTAAAAAAAAAAAATATCATGACGCTCTCACTCTGCTTCACCTCATGGCGAGTTTTCTGCCATGCCCTCCGAATTGATCGTGATCCTCCCAAGATTTTGGGCGGTTCGTGCGATGCCACTGTTACCCCCCCCCCCCCAATCTTTGGCTGCAAAATAACCCCCCCGGTCGGTAAACGCCGGCGCTGTGGCACATGCCGTGGCTTTAGGAGCAGGTTTTACCCGGCCCGTGGTGGGTGCGTAAGTTTTTCCTGGGCTGGGAGCCAGCGTTATCCCGGGCAGCGGCCGAACCCGGTTATCTGCGTGCCGGCAAGTGTGCGAACAAGTGTGCGAGATGCTGCAGGGCTGCGTCCCCTCCCCACATCCCCTCCGACTCCCCGTGTCCGTCCCAGGATGGGACCTCTTGCAGTCGGCCTCTGGGATGCTCGTTAAAGCCTCGTGGCTAATTTTTATAGGCTCTTTTTAAACGTGGGGTTTCTTGGAATTCCCTCCTGGGACACTTAAAAAATTTATTTATTTATTTTCGTAAAGGGATTATTCATTTCCTTGTTCCATGAGGCAGGCAGCATCCTGAAATCCTTCCGTGCTGGAGGGGAAAAAGAAGGGAAAGGTTATTAAAAATAAAATAAGTGAGTTGTGAAGCCAAACGCAGCTTGCTGCAGGTTCGGGGGGCTGCTGTCACCCAGTGGGTCAATGTCTCCTCCTAGTGTCTCAGCTTCCGTCTTTGGGAGACGAAGGAAGCAGGAAGCAGCAAAAAAAAAAAAAAAGAAAAATACAAATTTATTAAAATTACGAGTGCCACGATCACCTTTCAATAGAGTATAAGAGTTAGTGTTGGATATATCCAGGCTATAAATAAGTTCATTGCACGTGAACAAGAAGGGGGAAGTACGTTAGTTTTGTTTTTTCTCCTAAACTCCAAATAAAACTGCAGTTTTCTGCAAGCAGTTCCAGAAAAAACAAAACCCACCCGACAAACCCTGCGCGTCGTTTTGCAGGAGTTTCCCATGCGAGGCTGCCCTTAAAAAGTTTTTCATTTTTTATTTTTTTTTTTTCTCCTAACTCTTCGTCTTAAGCCTTTCCTTTAATGGCGAGGTTAGAGCCGAAAGGCTCCCGGCTCGCTCGGGCAGCGAGTTTGCGACTGGGAAGCCTGAAGGGAGCGGGAGGAGCTGACTCACTGTGACCCTGCTTGGGGAGAGCCTCCAAAAATGCCGACAAACTCCCCACTGGGTCCATCCCTTCACCTCTTCGAGCTGCCAGAACTTAAATGTAGAGGTTTTTCTGCTAAAGGTTAAAAATCTCAATTCATAGAATCATAGAATTGGTTTGGTGGTTTTTTTTTTTTTTCCTCTCTGGCCAGAGGTTAAAATTGCAAAAGTAATTTTACTATTTAATTCTTTGTGGGGTAGAGGCCGGTGTCGGAGCGAAGAGGTGGCGTTACCTGTCATCTTCCCGGAGCAAAGTTCGTGCCGGCGCGATGCATCCCCGGCCCTGCGGCGCGGCGCTGCCCTGACTCACCCGTGGGCTCGCCGGCCCTACGTGGGGGATCGCCCGTCGGCTCCCCCGGGGTGGCTGAGCTGGCCTCCGGCGACGCCGAGGGAAAACTGCAACCCCGAAAAGCGAGGGGTGCCCCCTAAAAGGCAAAGCAAAATCACCCCAAACTCCCTGCCCAGCCCAAACAAAATTAAAAAAAATCCACAAAACCACCCAGAAAGTGAAAAATCCCAATTTTTTCAGTCGACATCTGTTCAAGCACAGGTTGTTTTCAGCATTCCTGGTATTGCCCGTCGCGGCTCTGCGGAGCAGTGGGCGGGTGGATGAGGTTGAAGTGGGGATTTTTAACTTTTTGGGGAACTTTTTTTCCTTGTTTTTCCTGGGATGCCAACAACTTTCCAGCCTGTTTTTGCCCTCCCAAGTGGGGCATTTTCTTCTCGGGGTGGGTTCATTCAGAAACACCGAACAAGACCGAGTGCCAAAACCTCCCTGATTAGTTGTGCTGGGGCCAAGCCTAATTAATGAGCTTCATTAACGGAGCTGGCTTTATTCCCTGTTGCTTTTTCCCTGCAAACTTTAACATGGGGGGAGGCAACTTGGCCAGGGAGGCGAGGTCAGCAAGCATCACTTTTTAAATATTTATTTGTATTATTTATTTAAAAAAAAAAAGTAAATACTTCTTCAATAAGAAAATACGTTGGTTTTGTGGGTTTGTTTTTTTTTCTGTGACTGCTTTGCAATTAGCCCTCCCAATTTAAAGTTACATTTAGGTGGGGACTGAGCAGCACTGATCCCTCAAGAACATTAATCCGAGATACCGGGGGAGCATCCCCGGTTTGGGATGATGCGCTGGTACCTGGGATAACCAGAGAGAGCCCAGCCCACCCCCTCCTTCCCCCCCCAAATTAAGGGGCTTATAAATTTCACGTGGATCGTCCCAAAGCTGATTAACTGGGAATGTCGGATCCTGGTTCTCGGAGCTGAGCGCCGGGAAAATCTCCTGCCTGGGATAATTGGGCCGTTAACGAAGGTGGCCCAAGTGCTGGCCTGCCCTGACCCCGCTCCCAAACAAGGCTCCGATTGTGGCTTCGGCTGAAGCAGGAGGAAGAGGAGGCGAGCGAAGGCTCTGCCAAATAGCCGGGATTTTGCTTAGGGACTGTTAATTAGGCTCCCATGCGAAAACTTCGTTAGTGTCTGGGGCATCTCACGCCGATGCTGGGGCGATGCTCGGCTGGCCGGCGGCGTCCCCGAAAGCATCTCGCGCTGGTGCACTGCCCAGCTGTCACGTGGAGCCCTCGGAGGGGATCCTGCGAGCCCAGATAAATCCTCCTGCCCCAGTCCAGGGGCAAAAAATTCCCGGAATCCCCCAACAGTATTTTTTTTAAGCCCAGAGTATTATTATTTTTAATTATTTTCTTCCCCTAGCCCATGTGGACACCATGAAAAAAGCAAGTTTTCTCTTTTATCTTGCAACCTTACGAGCATCCCTCCTCCTCTCGCGGCTCCCTGGGGGACCCATCAGATGGTGGGGGCCACAGCTCACACCTCAAGTTTAACTTTTCTTTTTTTCCCCCCCCCTTTGCCTACAGATGACGGCTCGCCTGATGCTCGCCGTGGGAGGAGCGGTGCTGGGTTCCTTGCAATTCGGCTACAACACCGGTGTCATCAACGCGCCGCAGAAGGTGAGCGTGCGCCGAGCAACCTCGCTGTGGCAAAATTCCACCCCCCTCTGTGCCCGAAAACAAACCTGCATCCACCACTGGCCTGGCTAAAATAGTACATCCCGCTAGGCAGCTTACTGCCTGTAATGGGATTTACGAGGGAGTTATTTAGCTCCTGCCTTCCCAGGAGAATTAGTTTCCTCCTCGCTTAACGTTTTTGCTGGGAGGAATCCCAGGAACGCGTGCGGGATGCTTGCCGGGTGGGACTGGCCTAACTTTTAACCTTGGCTTTTAGCGAAGGTCTCGGAGTTAATTGGGGTTTAAGTCATCTTGAAGTGGGGGGAATGACCGCTCTGACAAGAGCTTTGTATCCCGGCGTGTTGGCACGTCCCTCTCTGCGTGCAAAGAGGGATGAAGGGCAGAAGGTGTTTGTTCCTTCCCCTAGCATAGTGCCAGGACCCTCTAGTGACTGGTAGGTATGTGAGAGCCTTGAAAAACTTGACTTCTTCCCAAATTATGTGGCTTTTTGAGGCATTAAAAGCTTGGAAGTGTTAACTTGGAAATCCCACGTGGTGCTTGCGACGTGCCCTGGGCGAAGCTCAGCTGCCAGGGTGAGGTGGTGAAGGACAAACCGGGGTCCAGCCAGGGCTGTGCCGGAGCAGAGCCTGTCCCCCGAGCATCGTCCCAAACAATTAAAACCACCAAGGCAGGATTCGCACAGTGAGATTAATCCCATTACCAGCGAATGGGCTGCAAAATCTCACCTCGAACGCCAGGAAACTCTTGCGGGAGAGAAGACCCTGTGCAAAAGCTTCTCAGAAGCCATCAGCGTGGGAAGAGCCAAAAAGGTGCAAATTGCCTTTATTTGAGGTACTGCATTAAGTTGTATTTAATCCTGGTGAGTGGCCCGAGCAGGATTTCTTGCGGCTGGAGGCTGCAACTCCCGTCCAGTGCCCTTGATGCTCGCACCCACGTCGCCGTGCTAAAAAAAATTCCTGCCTGGTGCTCACCTCCTCCTGGATTGATCCACGCTGGTCGTGTTTGTCCTCAGCTGGCGGCGAGCACCTTCCTCTGGAGACATCCAGCGAGAGCAGCATCTGAAGCGGCGACGAGCTGGGAAATCCCTGGAAATGTGCTGAGGAGCTGCTTTCTGGCCTCTGCCCTCGTTTTTCCTCGAGCTCTGTAATTACCTCCTCCTGTTGGAGCCCAGCCCCAGGACGCGCCTCGTTCCCCTGTGGTCGAGGGACTTTTCTCCATCCCCTCCTGTGCCCGGAGATTCTGCTCTGAGTGAGGCGGGGAGGCACTGTGGCTGAGCTGGGCCCTTCTCGTGATTGCTACAGGCTCCTAGCAAAGCAAGATCCCCTCACCCTGATGGGTGTTGCCTCAATTTCCCATTTGTTTTAGGGTTAAACCCTCGGGGCGCAGGCCAGGGATGGGCTGTGTGTTTTAGGGACGAGTCACCCAGCAAGTGACGCTGTTTTCGGGATGTGGGACTGATGGGGTAAAGGGTTTGGGGTACTGAGGGGCACAAGGGGGAGGCAGGATGCTCTGAGCACGGGGGTTGATCCCACCTTTAAGGGTGGGGATGCCCTGGGGTGCGAGATTGGGATGGAGGTGCATCAGAGTGTGTGACTGGGATGCCTCAGGGTTGGAATGGGGATGTGTTGGGGTGCAGGATCAGGATGCATTGGGATAAATTGGGGCACAGGATTGGAGTCAGGATGCAGAACGGGGATGCATCAGGGTGCAGGGTCAGGATGCATTTGGCTTGGAATGCGTCGGGGTGCAGGATGAGGATGCACTGGGATAAACTGGGGTGCAAGATCGCGGTAAGGGTGCCAGATGTGGAAGCATTGGGGTGAAGGATCGGGGTGTGTTGGTGTTGGGATGTGTGAGGACATCGTTCCCCAGGCTTTGGCAGCGCAAGTGGGACAGCACTGGCTGGCAGCAGCTCCCAGCAGCAGGTTTCATGGTCCTGATGCTGCTGAAACAGTGGCTGGGGTTTGGGGGGGTTTCGGGGGGGGGGTTGTGGGGCACTGGCAGACGTGACGTGTGGTGGGACAGCTCGAAACTGAGCAAGGGCTGGTAGAGAGCTCTTGGCTGAAATGAAATGGGGGGGGGGAGACACCCCGACTTTTGGAAAATGCAGTGGGGAGGTTATGCTTCTCACTTTAAGCTCATAATTTTTCATCTTCTCCTCTCCCAACTGGCTTCTGGTGGGTTCTTCCAGCCATCTTCTTTTGCAGGAGGAAAGCGGGGCGAGGGGATATTATTTTCTGATAAGTCAGCGTAGCTCAACCTGTGCTGGGGCATCCACTGTCCCTTGGATTATTATTTATTTTTTTTTGGCTTCAGGGGGAGAGAGCTTGGAGGCTTTGGGGAAAGTAGGGAGGAATTTAGAGCACGGCAAGGTTTGGAGGGGTGTGTGCAGGGACCTGCTTACCTTCACTGAGGGCTCAGCCAGCCCTGGGTTCTCAAATAATAACACAAATTATTTATTTTCATGAGGGAGAAAGCCCTTAGAGCATCAAAACCTCCAGGTGAATCAGGAGGCAAATGAAGTCACTTAAATATTGGAATCCTGATGGTTTGGGGGCTTTGTAAAAGGAGCAGCTTAAACCCCAGACATTACATTATTGAGGTTTATAGTGAAGTGTGGGGCTTATTTCTTGCGCTGCCTCTGCTGGGGCTCTCGTTGGTGCTTGAAGCAATGGAAACACTAGAAAACGAAGCACGGTTCTGCGAACGCTTCGCCAGAAACTGAGTGCTTGGGGAACCCTCTGGAGCAGCTGAGCCTCTGAGCCCCTTGATGTCCAGCAGCAGCTTCCTCTACTTGCACGAAATCTGGGCTCTTTGCAGCTAGGGTAGGTCGGGTGTGTTAGCGAGGCCTTTGCTTTTCTTTTCTGGGTATGGGTGAGCCTTAAATAACTTCCTTGAAGCTTTTAGCAGTAGGCTGACTTAAAAAAAATATATTAAAGTGTATGAAGTGTATACAAAAGGGTGTTCTGCAAAGATGGTAATTAAAAGCAAGCGCTGGTCTTGGATGTTAGCATTGCAGTGCGGTGGAATTCTAGCAGAAGGATTGTCTTGTGGAAGTATCGCAGGAAAAAAACCTCAAAATTAAACCCAAGGGAGTGTTCAGGGTGATGGGAGTTGTCCAGCTGCCCAGATGACCCTGCTGTCTTCCTCACCATCCTCTGGCACCTCTGTCGGCTCCTCCGCCCCATGCCCCTTCTCCTCCAGGGCTGGCAGCATCCTTCCCTGCCTCCCATGCCCCGGGGAGGAGCGTGACCTCCCCGTGGCCGCCCGGTGAGGCGAGAGAGGGTGTTTTGGCAACGCCAAGCCTCTCTCTCTCTCGGCAGGGCGAGACCAGAACTCGTCTGGCTGCATTTCCTCCGAGCATCCCATCCCATCAGGTTTCCTCCCTTGGGCTGGAGCGGAGCCACCAGCCCCGCGGCTGGGCGGCTCCCGGCTCTGTGACGCATCGTCTTGTGAGCTGCACTTGCCGGTCAAGGGTCTGTAGGTGGCTGAGCTGAGGCCGGGCAATTTGTGACACTGGTGGCACAGATGAAATGGGAATGGTTTTAACCCCTGGCTTTGTTTTTTTTTCCTCCTCTCCTGCAGGTGATTGAGGACTTCTACAACCGTACGTGGCTGTACCGATATGAGGAGCCCATCAGCCCTGCCACCCTCACCACGCTCTGGTCCCTCTCTGTTGCCATCTTCTCCGTCGGAGGCATGATCGGATCCTTTTCCGTGGGGCTCTTTGTCAATCGCTTCGGACGGTGAGCACCAACTTGGGGGGACCCAAGGGGGACCTCAATGCGGGGGGGTTGTGCATCCCAAGGAGGTGGCTCTGGGCACCTCCCTCTTGCCAAAGGCTCATGTTTGGGTTCTCCCAACACCCCTTCATCCTCTCTGACCCCTGTGGTCCTCCTCACCCTCCTTCCTTCCTTCCGCAGGCGCAACTCCATGCTGATGTCCAACATTCTCGCCTTCGTGTCTGCTGTCCTCATGGGTTTCTCCAAGATGGCTTTCTCCTTCGAGATGCTCATCCTTGGCCGCTTCATCATTGGTCTCTACTCTGGCCTCACCACTGGTTTTGTGCCCATGTACGTGGGCGAGGTGTCACCCACTGCACTGCGGGGCGCCTTGGGGACCTTTCACCAGCTTGGCATCGTCTTGGGCATCCTCATTGCGCAGGTAAGTACCGGAGAACCCACTGGGGGGAGGTTGTTTCCCCTTCTTTGATACTGGTGTTGGTCAGGGTCTGCAGGGGATGGGGTTCAGTGTGGTGGTGTGAGCTTTGTGGAGCTGGGGCTGGAGGGATTGACCTGGAGCTCAGCAGGAGCGGGAGTGCTGTGAGATCTTAAGGTTTGGGATGGCCACCTGGAAGCATCAGAGCTGCCCACGTCCCTCCAATGGGTCTCCAAGCCTGCAGCACACTCAGAAGAGGTAGAGATGGGTCTGACTTGAGCTGCGGAAGGGTGGCTCAACCCCTCCCATCCACAGGTGTTTGGTTTGGACTTGATCATGGGAAATGACTCGCTCTGGCCGCTGCTCCTGGGCTTCATCTTCGTCCCTGCCCTGCTGCAGTGCATCATCCTGCCCTTCGCCCCTGAGAGCCCCCGCTTCCTCCTCATCAACCGCAACGAGGAGAACAAAGCCAAGAGCGGTGAGTGACCCCCAGCCCCAAGCTCATCCCACTACACGGGAGGGTCCTCAGCTGCTCCTGACTCCTCCTCTTGCCCTTAGTCCTCAAGAAGCTACGGGGCACGACGGATGTCAGCAGCGATCTCCAAGAGATGAAGGAGGAGAGCCGGCAAATGATGAGGGAGAAGAAGGTCACCATCATGGAGCTTTTCCGTTCCCCCATGTATCGCCAGCCCATCCTCATCGCGATTGTCCTGCAGCTGTCCCAGCAGCTCTCCGGGATCAATGCAGTGAGTTTTGGGGGGACCTGCACACTGTGGTGGGTCAGCTTGTTTCACCTGGAACTTGGGTCACGCTGACTCGAAGACCTGACCCCATGGCACATCCCTGCCCTTTGTAGGTCTTCTACTACTCCACCAGCATCTTTGAGAAGTCGGGTGTGGAGCAGCCTGTCTACGCCACCATCGGCTCTGGTGTGGTGAACACGGCTTTCACGGTCGTTTCGGTGAGTTTTGGTCCACTGAGCTCTTACTGGGGAAGATGGAGAGAAGGGGACTTTCCTCCAGGCTGGGGATGTGCTGATGGACGTCCGTCTCCATCCAACAGCTCTTTGTGGTCGAACGAGCCGGACGCAGGACCCTCCACCTCATCGGCCTGGCGGGGATGGCAGGGTGTGCGGTGCTCATGACCATTGCCCTGACGCTGCTGGTGAGTGATGGGCGTTGAGGGGACGGGTGGGCTGGGAGGAGGTCCTGGGTGCTGCAGCTCGCTGTGGTGGCTTGACGGAGGAGGAAGGGCTTGTCCTCTTAGAGGTGATGGCCAAGGGGTCCGTGCTGCCCACATCTCTCTTGAGGTCCCAGAAATCCAGTCTCCAATTTGAAGAAGCCTCATGGTTTCTCTGCCAGCACCACACTTGAGTCTCATCATCTGGGATTGCCAGATCATTCGCCCCCCTTCCCCTAACGGATCTTCTCTCTCTCCCTTGAATTAGGACCAAATGCCCTGGATGTCCTACCTCAGCATCGTGGCCATCTTCGGGTTCGTGGCCTTCTTTGAGATTGGTCCAGGCCCCATCCCCTGGTTTATCGTGGCAGAACTGTTCAGCCAAGGCCCTCGCCCCGCTGCCTTCGCTGTTGCCGGGCTGTCCAACTGGACCTCCAACTTCATTGTGGGCATGGGCTTCCAGTACATCGCGGTAATCACCTCCTGATGCTCTCGGTGGGAGGGGGGTCGGTGGTGCGAGCCTTCCCTTGCACCCGTTGGGTTGTGCGTCCTCTCTTGAGCCCTAAAACCTGGCCCAGGGAGGGTTGGTTGGGTGAATGCCCCAATGGGGCCAGGATCTAAGGCCTGAGCAGGGAGTTGGAAGGGATCCAGAAGGGCCATCAAGTCCAACTTGAGACCTTCTATGAAAGGGAAGGAGGACCCAGGTGGTGGACCCTGGGTACGGGCAGGGCGGTCACTAGATGATCCTTCAGCCGTGAGCTGGCGCTCCACCCCGGCACAGGCGATGGAGCTGCACGCTCACACTTCCTCCTCTTCTCTTCTTCCCAGCAACTCTGCGGCTCCTACGTCTTCATCATCTTCACGGTGCTGCTAGTCCTCTTCTTCATCTTCACCTACTTCAAGGTGCCGGAGACAAAGGGTCGGACCTTCGACGAAATCGCCTCGGGTTTCCGTCAGGGGGGAGCCAGCCAGAGCGACAAAACCCCGGATGAGTTCCACAGCTTGGGCGCCGACTCCCAGGTCTGACCCGCCCGCGGCCCCGCCCGCCCGCCCACCTTCTCTCCTGAGTTCCTCGGCTTTTGATTTTTTTTTTTTTAAAAAAAAAAACGCTTTGTACAGAAACCGGGACGGAGGGAGCTGGGGCTCACCCCTCTTCCACACTCCCCCACTGGTTTATCGGGGACAGACTGACCTATTTTATTATTTTATTTTTCTGCTAGGAACCATTTTATTTTATTTTCCGGTTTTTGGTTTGTTTTTTTTTTTTTAGCTGGTTTCGCGTCCAGGATTTCAAAGCCAATAGATGTTTTAAAAACCAACCACGCGGCCTCCGCCAGCGAGAGGGCGGCTCCCCTTGTTTTTAACGACGCGATAGGTTATTTAACGAGAGATCACGTAGCGGAAGTTTTTTAAAGCTGGAAGCATTTTTTTTAACGTTCTAATCATAGAAAAATCACGTAAATTGACTAAATCTAAACCGACGATTTTTTTTTTTAAAGAAAAAAAAAACACCCCGCAAACGAACGAGTTGTTTTTTAAGCAGTTAATTGATTTCCAGCCCCCGGTGGGTTCCCGAGGGGGGGTCAGGGTGGAGGGGGGGACCCTCTCCCAGCACAGGCGACAGCGCATCCCCCCCCGAACTTCAGCCAAGAGGGGACAAGAGCTTGGGTTGGGGGGAGGCATCTCTTTCGTTTTGGGGTTAATCTCGGCAATATTTGCCCGACAGTGAAGCGCCGGCAGAGCGAACCGGCGCCCGACACACTACAGCAACCCCCCCCCCTCCGTCACCGCCCCCCGCCCCGGTCCCGGCCTCACCAAAATCCATCGTCACCGCGCGGATACGTCCGTCTCCTGCTCTGTGTATAGACTGGAAGATATTTATATTATATATATTTTTGTTCAATGGTTGTTAATAGTAGACGTTTTAAGTTATAGCGTTTCTGATTTGACAAGCAAAAGTACTGTAAATATTCTTGGAGTATATTCACATTGTATAATGTATTCAAAAAAAAAAAAAGGTACAGATGCAAAGGTTATAGTTTCTATAGTGACTAAGAGAACGCTTGTACATGGATAGGATGACTTTTGTATAGTTCCTTACCTGCACTGTAGTTGTATCTATTGCACTGAAATTCAGGCTGTAGTATATTGAAAAAAAAAAAAAAAAAAAGAGAAAAGAAAAAAAAAAAAGAAATACTGTCCTTTTCAAACAAAATTTGAAAAAAGATACCCAACAGGAAAAAAAAAAAGGAAAAAAAGCCTCCTTTCTCCCTGATGGGGGAGCGACTGGCACATTCCCAAAGCCCCAAGCCCTGTTTTTTTTTTTTTTTAAAAAAAAAAAAAAATAGTGGTGTTAATTTATTTGCCTGTTTTGGAAGTGATTACACTTGACCGCACTTGAAAGAAAATAAAGTGGGGGGGGGGGACACACACACAACAAAAAAAAAAAAAAAAAAAAATAAAACTACCCTGTGCCGGACTCGCTGTGTCTGTGCACAGCACGGCGCCTGCATGTGTGGTATTTTGGGTTTTTTTTTAGAAAATGGTTAAAAAAACCCTGCAGTGCCGCGAGGAAGGTGCGTGGTGTGCGAACAATAAACCAGGCTGTGCGCAGCCACCCGCCCGGCCGCGTCCTCTGCCTTTCTTTCGGCTCAGCCGGGCTTTCCCCTGGTCGTGGGCCCTTCCCTACGCGATCGGGGGGTGCGAGGAGCGGAGCAGCTCCCCCCGAAATTCCTGGCTGGAGCCGTGACCTGCTCTGCACCCCAAACCTGCCCCCCCTGAGGATCCTCCGCTCTGGAGCGGGGCAGGGAAGGAGGAGGCAGCGGCGGCTGCTGATGCTTGATGGATTTTTTCCTTCCTCCTCGCACCCAGAAGGTGCCAAGAGCTGCGAGTCTGAACGTTTTTCGGGCTGATCTTGGTCATTTCGGGCTTTTTTGTTTTTTGCTGTTTTTTGGCTCTGCCCTGCAGCGTGTGCGCAGGGAAGCGCTGCTGCAGCGTGTCGTAGCAACTCGCTCCTGTAAGTTCTCTCGAAGCTCCCCAAAATGCTCTGGCTTTGCCCAGGGCTCTTCTCATCGCCCGTGCTCAAGTCTCTGCTCTTGGAGCCGCTCGGCCCCGCGCAAAGTTTAATTTTCACGGCATTAACCCGCCGCAGTGGTGACACCGAGCCACCGGTACGTCGCGTCGCGCCGGCTCAGCCTGGCTCCGGAGCGTCCCCGGGGATTACTGCTGCCACCGAGCCTGCAGCTCCAAATCCCCGGTGACCCGAATCCGCTGTGCCCCGCGCAGCGCGTGTGTCCCCCCCACCGCAAAGGGGTGGTCGTTCTGGCCGTGGGGAGACGTGCTGAGGGTGGACGTGTCCACCAGCATCTCCTGAGACATTCTGAGGTTTCCCACCGGTCCCCCTGCCGCGGGGCCCCTCGTGTGCCACGTCCCACCCCGTGTAACCGAACGGCGGCTTCCCCTTTGCCAGCAGCATCAATCCCTTCTAATTGCTCAGGTCCCAGCTTGACGAAGTGGTTAAAAAGCGAACTTGACTCCGGCCCAACTCAGCGAGGCAATTAAACGCGCTCGTAAATCCTCCTGAAGTAAATGAGACTTAATCGCAGGCTTAAAGCTCAGCTGAGCCCAGCCCTCGGCAGCGGGGCGAGGTTCCATCGCCTCTTTCCCAGCCGCGCGGGGCCTTCGCATGCTGCGGCGTCGGGACCCGGCTCCCTGACCCCTCGTGCTCCTCCTGCCCTTCCCCAAGGTCCGTTGATGGTCACACTGAGGGTCCCCACGTACCCTCCACCCTGGGAGAGCTGCGTGTTGGGAGTGTGCTTGGTGGGGATCACCGGTTGGACTCGATGACCTTAAAGGTTTTTTCCAGCCAAAACGATCCTACAGTGACACGAGGGGCTTCCTCCTCTGGAGGTTTCAGACTGGCTCAGCGCTGGTGAGCTCGCAGCCATGAGGAAACCGCATCTCCTTGGGGTGGGGAGCTGTGACCGGAGCAAGCTGCCCTTTTCATTCTTTCCCTTAAGACGGCTTTTCCTCAAATCCCTCACGCTGTTCTCGTGGTCCCCACTGGATACGAGTTCTTCCCTAAGAGGAATGAACTAGTCTCTTGGTGCTCAGAGCTGCGAGAGGCCTCTGTGGCTCTGCCGAAAGAGAGCGCGTGGATGTGGAGCCGGAGGGGCACTGCGAGAGGTGGCAACAGCCCAGCCAGGTCCTGGGGGCAGATGACAACCACCCATGTCAGGTGTCCACGGAAGACCCTCTCTGCATCCCTCCCTGGTATCTCCCTCATCACACGGAGAGGCAAATCGTGGAAACTGGTAACAACCACACCTCAGCTGGTCTTAGCTTCTGGAAGGACAATGTGAGGACGTAAGAGGCTGTTTGCTTGCCCATAAATCACCCGATAATGGTTTATGGTGCATGTGGGTTGTGCTTTTGTTTCCCACCCTCACGCTGTTACCCTGTTAACAGGCTGCAGACACTGAACAGCCCATGAAGCTCCCTCCTACCAAAACGTTTCGTTTTCAAACACCTTGAGACCAAGAGGGGCACATCTGGAACGATGGCAGCAGCAGAAAGGACCCCACAGCTTGTGACACTTCTTGCTTTCGGCAACGGATAACCCAGCCGAACTCCTGGCTCTGGCAGAAAGGATTCTTTATTTTGTGTAGGAAAGCTTGGAGTTAATCAACTTTAACAAATGACCGATGGCTTCCAGAGGCTCCTGTTGGGGCAGTTGTTTCGCCAGGTCGAAGGCTTTCATCCCCGCTTCATGAGCCTGGAGCCGAACAGAAGAGACAAATTGTCAGGAATTTGGCTTTTCTCCGGGGTTAGTTAAAATACCTGCTGGGGCTCATTGGAAAAGCTGCGCTGGAGCAGGTCCAGGCTCCGGCCGCTCAGCCGCCTCCTTCAGAGGGTGACCTGCACAAGCTGCTTTACAGGAGAGAGTAAAGCTGCCGAGAGATATCATATCTAGGATCCAGTGGTGCAGACAGAAGAGATTACCAGCCCCAGCCCCCCCCATTACGTCCCATCTCCTCCAGCAGCTCATCGGAACGTTCCCAAAGCTTATTTCAGGGGAAAAAAAAAAAAAAACACAACACCCAATAATAACAAAAAAACCCCATCTGTATTGACTCAGTCTGAACTAAATCCTTCATTTCCCTTGGTAGCTCTTCCAGGGATTAGACATTCTCACAATTATAAAGCTTTGCCTTTTTTCTAATTTGAATTCGTTTCTTTGTGTCTTCCAACCACTGACTCACATCATTAGTGCTTTTTCTGTTACAATGAGGACCATTAGCAATCTGTATTTTCGCCCTCCAAAACACAGCCAGAAGAAACTCAGGGTTTTGAGTGCTCGGTCTGAACAAAGACGCCTGATTTCCAGATGGTTACCGCTCAAAATCAATGGTTTTTAAGGCACTGTGAAGTCAGCAGTTGCATCTGAAAGTTTTAGGCGCAGGGGTGCAAATTCAAAACTGAGTTACGGGCTCCAACAGAGCGAACCTGCGTTAACATCACGGTAACGACGGGGAGTCTGACTCAAGGAGAGACACGCGTGAGGCCCACGTCTCGCTCGCTGTGTAACTGCAGCCACTCTGCCACGATATCCCAGGGAAAGGACAAGCCCAGAAAACATGGATAACAACAGGACCAAAACCAGATCCAGCAGGATTTTAGCCTTAACAGAGGGCAGATCATGAGCCGAGCTTACCAAGGAAACTCACCTTCGCTAAATCCCTGCTCAGGTAATAAAGCATGGCGAGAGCATGCAGAACTCTGGAAGTTTCCTTGGGCTGTTGCTGTGGTGCCTGTTCCCTGATCTCTAACACTGCGGTCAGTACTCGGGCGGCTTCTGCTCGCTGAGTTTCAGCTGCATGGAGAATGAAATAATCTTGTTGGATGTCCACATGCAAGCAAGGGAATGTAATCAAAACCGGCCAGTTATCTCTTCGAGACATCAAAGTGTTCCTACTACAAGCATCAACGCGGTATCCCAGCTCCACGCGAATTCCACCCCCATTCACAGGCATCTTTTCATCCCGTCAGTAGTTGTGTTGCTCAGCCTTCAGCGAGGATGTGGAGCCGTAAGAGCTGCAGGAAAAAAGCAACTTTCACACTCCCATCGTCACCGAGGATGGTATCGTGCAGCCCTCTCTTGGTGTGGTTCCTCCTGCAGCGACCACTGATGGAGGCAATGCCAGGTCATCGGATTTACCAGAATCTTTCTCTTCCCTGACAATATTCTTATTGGCATAGATGGGAGAAAGAAGACAAGGACCCGAGTGCAGCCTCATGTCGGAGGAGCACAGGGCAGCACCGTGCACGCCAGCATATTTCCTAATGCTTTATGCACCTTTATGTCCCGGTGAGAGATTCCCCAGCCTTTCTCCCCAGAGTATTCTCCCGACTAATATATATTCAATTATCCATACACACCGCTCCATCGTGTCCTACCGCTCCACAAGGCAGAGCTGCGAACCTGCCTGAGACGAAATGTCACTTGCACATATTCAAAAGGAGAAATGAGAATGTTTGAAGCGGAATCGAATCCTGAGAGGCAAAATCTTGTAGTGTTAAAGACACTGCTAAGGGCGCCGTGAAAAGGAACAAAGGCTGTGATGCCACTTGAACACTCTCATTCCTAAAGTGGCCTCATTTGTTTCACCCGGCGCAATCCGCTGAGCATCAGCATCAGAAGCGCCCGTGATTCCCATTAAATTCAGCCGACGGAAATGCCACGCAAACCGTGACGCCGCAAATACGACCCGTCAGGTGTACGGATCCTTTACGATCCCGTCCTCCAAACGGTTCTGCGCAACAGCGACGCTTACTCATACGGACTTCGCCGACTTCCTCGTCCTCGGTGAACGGAGACATTTCCGGCCGGGACCTGAGAATTTGCTCTTGCGCTTGAACTGACCTCATGAGAAAGGCATGCCAGATGTCGGTTACCTATCAGGAAACAAATGAATTATTTCACTTGTATGAATACGTGGTATTTAGCAACTCGTTGTTCTATAAACAATGTGTCCTGCAATTCACGTCCCTGCCACAATAACCTGCTGGTTACTGAGCTGCCAGGCTGGATGTTTCACGTGGAGATCTGACCAACCTTCTCCCAGCGGCAGCCTGAGCTGGGAGCTCACTTCGCTGACCGGCTGCTAATTTTCATCAGACTTCAGCAAATCTAACAAAATCGGTCGACTAAAAGAGGAACGGAGGCAGATCGCGCAGCTGACGACACCTCGATGCCGCAGAAAATCAGGCTAAACAAGTGAAAGTGCATTTATTTTTTTTTCCCCAATTATTACAGCAATTAGAAGATTGTTCCTTCCCTTGCCCGATCACTTCTGTTCTGATGGTCTTTTATCGACGTGACTTTTCACTGACTCTCAGTGCAAATTTTACGAGGCTCGTTTGTATCCCACCGCTGCTCAGCAACTCTTCCCTGGCCATGGAAACTCCTTGGCGACCCCCTCTATTTGTGGGACTCTCTTTAAGTTCTGCCGAAGTGTTTTTTTGGTTGCCAAGTGATTTTCTAACGAGGTTTTGCTGCCCAAAATTGAAGTACGGAATTTCTCGCTCCTGGTTTCAACTCCAAGAAATTAAGGATGAAGACTGACCCTAAAAAGCAACACCGGCACTCGATACGGTTGCTATCATATTAAAGGCAGTCAGAAAGAGGAAAATCATTGGAAAGAGCACAGAAAAAAAAGAGAAATAGATAGAGGATGACCTTCAGTTTTACCAACCTCAGCATAGAGTGAGTTTGCTACGTCCGTTTTGTTCTGGCGAGAGAAAATGTTAGCCATGTGGAAATACCCTTCAGAGGTCTCAACAGATTTTAGTCCAAATGCAGAACTAGCAAGATAAATCTGAAACCGATATTAAGAAAAAAACAACAAACAAAACACAAAAACCAGAAGTTTAATGTTCTTATCAAACCCGGGAAATTTTTCATTATGGATTAATTATATTGCAAGCATTCCTTTTGGTTTTTTTTTTTTCCCCCCATGTAACTGTAGCATTAGTTATCCCTGATTATGCCTGTGAAACGTGGCGCTAGAAAAGCTGGATTTCTTGTTTTACGCAAAGGAATGCGACGCCCCCAAAGCCCTGCTCGCTGGGGCAGGGGAACCCTCCTCGCCGCGTGTGACCCCGCCGAAGCCCGGGGCAGGTTCCCCACGTCTCCTCCTCTCCCCGTGAACCTGTCGCGTCTCACACCCTCGAGCGCGGAACCCGCCACCGCTTTTCAGCTCCCGTTTCCCCCCACGAAGCGCCGGCCCGAGCCGGGGGGAGCGGGAAGGCAGGGGTGGGTGAATTCCAGCTATTCTGAGCCGGCGTGTGACTCTCAGCAGATCTCAGACATGCAGCCAAAAGTTCAGGCAGGTCTCGGGCTGCTCTGACGTAGACCAGCCACTTGCTAATAGCAAAAAAAAAAATTAATTACCTATTAGCTTACACCCTTTCAGGCACCCGATTTAGGGAACCTAAAAAACAACGGAAAGGCAGGGAATCCCCCAAAAAGATTTAAAGACTGAGCAAAGACAGGGCTGTGTGTATTATAATAGAGAGGATCTAATTCTCCTCACCCGTTTGTCATCACTGACACCCACACAAAGCTACTATCAAATTCAACAGTGGTGGGTATACATCACTCTGCAGAGGATAAATTTAGCCTGCACGGGACAGAAATAGGATGTGGCGGAGTTCATCTGCCTTTGGGGGATCAAATGACAGGCAAAGCATCCTCAGGAACACAGCTGGCAGCGACCGCTTCGGATCTGACAAACTGCTCTCGTGGCTGAAGAGACTGAACGGGAGCAAATGCTACCAAACCCGATATTGAATTAGTTAAATTAGGCACTCGTTAAATAACGGCCGAGGGCGAACTGTCGCCTCATGGAAAAGTATTGAGGAAAACGACAGCCATAAGATAAAGTAACTTCTCTGTTGAATAAAAGGCAACTGCACCAGCGTGGGGTAGGAATGTCTGCTCGTCTCAGGGCCGTAACAAAGCCGATAGATAAATTTAGAAGCGAACACAAGGTACGTGTCACTTCGAGGGAATGGTGACAACTGGGAAAGCACAACTTTGGCAAACACACAGATACACGGGGGCTTCAGATCTAGACGGCTCAGGTGTTTGCAAGGTGTGCCCCCTCGGGATCACAGATCTGCCTGCTGGGCTTTCCACACCGGTCCGGAAGTGTCAGAGAAGGAAGAAAAACCGAAGCGCTTCTGGAGCTGCCTTACATCGTTGGCCAGGTGATATAAAGCCCGTTCGAAGTTCTCTTCGGCGACACAGCAAAGCGCCAGGCAGCGGTGTAACTTATGCTCAAGAGCAGCACTGCAGCCTGGAGTCGTGAGGACGATCCACTCGGCTTGGGCGAGATACTTAAACGCCTGCAGGAGGTGGCCAACACCTGAAACGACACGTAGGAATAGGCAGGATGAAGAGCATTTTTAAAAATTATTGCAATTTAGAGAACACTGCCTGCTGTCCCTCCGCAGGAGTTTGATAGGGAAACCCAGTCTGTGGCTTCCTCAAGTGCGCCTGTGCCGAGCAGGTGTTCAAAATCTCGTTTTTCAGACAGGCTGAGTGTCCAGACCTACGAGAGAAGCCGAGAACTGCGTACTGCCTTCAATATCTCTGAAACACGTGTTCCAGGCAGGTTAGCTACAGGCAGCTGCTAATGACTCACGTATTATCACACTAGAATTACTCATGAGATATTTTTTTTCCCCCCGTTGTCCTGCTGCACCACTTACGACAATCCTCGAGGCGGCTCAGTGCTGCCGGCAGAGCACCGCGCGTGCTCCCGCAGCGGCAATGATTTGCAGGGATTTCTCAGCCCTTTACGTCCGCAGCTGAGGAGAGCGGCTCTCCGTGCGCGGAGCCCTAAGCTGACATTTTTTTACAAAGCAAACAATCAATGAGAGAAAAGCTTCGCTTCGGGCAGAGCGCGCTTTTTGTGAAGGAGCCGAGGCATTCCTCCGATGCGACGGCCTCGGAAATGTTTTCTGGTTCATTCCTTGGATGCAACGGCCTCAGAAACGTTTGTTGGTTCCCTGAGATAAGAGCGCAACCACCCGCCCGCGGGAATTTAATGCTTTTGGGAGTCATCCGAAGCCACGGAGGTACAGAATAGAATTTCCCTTGTGGGGATCGGTAGAGATGGAGAAAACATTTCATTCGCTTTCATTGATCTCTCATCGCCGGGGAGCGATTCTTTTTCCCCAGGAAAGGGAGGGGGTTGCGCGCGACTTCTCAAATCTCTCTGAAATGCCCTTGAGGCAGGGCAGGGTGGAACCATGGCTCAACCTTGAAAAGCAGAGCTGGTCCTTCCCAGCTACATGGTAAAAGGAAACCAGAAACCTGACCCAAGGGAGGCCTCGTCCTTGCCAGTGTTGCTATTTAGACAATACTTACCAGTGGAGGCCTCAGCCAAGAGGAGATAAGCAGGAACCAAGTGCAGAGAATCGGGGCCGTGCACTTCAGCACCGAAGCGCAGCGCTTGCAGAGCTGCAGATATCGCTTCTTCGTGCTTGCCATCCCGAACAAACTCCTGGGCAGTGCTCAGGGCGAGATCCATGATGTATTTCTGCAGGGAAACGTGGTAACGGGACTGAGTGAGCGAAGGGGAAGAGGAAATAAAATGCACAGTCTCCTTCTACATTCAAGTCTGCGAACTGTGAGACAGTGATTGTGATGTTCTTTGTGCTCTGCAATTAACAGATGGAAATTAAAGCTGTCATATTAGATCCTGGCTTTCGTTCCTACTTCTAGCAGGAACAGCTTTGGACATCCTCTTGGGTCATGTGGTGTCTTAAGAGACGAAGAATCATTTATGCCTACCAAAAAAAAAAAAAAAAGCGGGCTAATAAGGCTGCGGTGCTAAAAGCTGTGAAGCACAGAAAATGATCATCACAAGACCATAGGAAAGATTAGACAAAGGGGCTATGGCGGGGTTTTGCAGTCGGTAATAACGGTGACTCAGAGCAGGCAGCGGAGCGTAGGGTTTGCCGAGCCAGTGCCAGCATGGCACACCTCCAGCTGCAGGAGCCGCCGTCTGGAAGGGAGGAGAGCGCTCCTCACACGGTGCCACGGATTCCTCCCACTCTCTCCAGGCCAGCTCCGGGCCTGGTATTTTGGGCGCGGAGTCTGGAAAGTCGGTCAAAATCAGAAGACCCTCACGCGCTGCCTTAATGCCTCTGCGCATCCATCACCCGAGCCCGTGGGTCAAGCAGCTTCTCCGGCATTTCCGTAACACTGCCCCGTCTGTGTGGCTCCTCGCAGTCCACGCCGTGTTTGGTCTTTTCACCCTTCGTGGCATCTGATCTACTCACCAGCTCGATAATCCCCCCTCCCTTTGAATGCCAAGAGCTCTACGGCAACCGTAGACACGGCGCCTTTACCACGTGCCGAGGGATGGCAGTGGGAAAGAGCCAGGATGCTTACTTATCTATTTCTCTTTGCTTTCAGTGTAGTTGTTGGCAACTCCCAAGGCTTCTGCGTCAGCTTTCCACACAAACGGCACAGCGGGAAAGCTGCCTGGAAAGAAATCTTGTTGCTGGTGTGCCTAGCAGTGCCATCGTGGTAAGTCAGCAAGACGCTTGCTCTTCTCTTGCTAGAAGGCACGGGCAGGCCTGTGCAGTGAGCGCCGGCAGAAAATCCCATTTTACCTCTTCATCGCCTTCTGTTTCCCAGCTGTGGCTGAGCAGAGGGCAGAAAAAAAACCAATCCCAGTGCTTCTGGCGGCCAGGCTTTGGCATTTTGCTGAGCTTTAAGTGCTTAGAGAGGCAAAAAAGAATCATGCCGCGGGTGAAGGAACAGCTCAGGGAAAAGGAACCTCAAGGACAGCCTGTGAGTGTTTCCTGGAGAGCCTGGCTGTCAAAAAGGGACGTTCTTTCCGGATGGGAGCTTCGAGAACTCTCTCCCCAAGTGATAACACCCTGCTACAACTAAGAGAGACAAGAGATAGAAAACACAGCCCTCTCCCCCTCTCTAGTCCCTGAGCTACCAGCAGTTAGAGAGCGAAAAAGGCACGAACCAAACCCAAGCCGTGCTGGGGGAGCGTGTGGTGCCCAGGAGAAAGTCAGCACAGACTCGGGACAAAGAGCAATAAAAGCTGTTATTTGTCAGGCTGCCTTCTCTGACCGTGCTGCTACTTCTCTGTCGCAGCCGGTGCCGTGCGTGGGTATCGAGCAGATTTCATCTGGGGAGGCGCCAGAATCAGCGTCGTTCTTTTTTTTTCTAATTTTTTTTTAGCTCCTTGTCGATAGGACCATTGTTGCTTCCCATGACGGGAGCTATCTTCAAACATCTGCAGCGAGGATAAGCTAAGGGTTAGGCTCTTCCACGGCCCCCAGAAGGAAAAGAAAGGGCAGGAGACACCAGAAGCCCTGCAGCGCCGAATATTTAAGGTTGCGCAGTTACAAGCCTTAGGGGGATCGTTAGCTTTGGCCCCGCGCTGTTTTTCATCTCGCCTGTAGTCCTGCGCCCCCGGACCCGCACGCTTTGGGCTCTTTTCATGTGTGTTGCAATTACAGAGGTTTTTCTGAAGATGCCCCCACGCAGTTTTTTCCCGCCGGTTGGGGTTTGAGGAGGCTGAAGACCCCAGCTCCGCTCCAGGTGGGAGCAGGGGGTTGCGAACACACTTGGGCTTGGGTGCCACATTCACTTACTCGCTCACGGGCGCCAAAAATGCCGCCCTGCTTGAAGAAACGCCGATGTAAAGAGCAAGGCAGGCTTCCAGCCCGTTGGAGTTGAAACCTGCACTCGGCAGGGCCAGCGCAGGAGCTGGAGGACTGCTGGAGCTGGCTGGGGCACGGATCTTTTCCCGTGCCCAGGGGCTGCGGTAAGCTGACATCACGCAGGCAGGTGAGGCCAGTCTACAAACAGAAACTTGGAGCTGTGTCAGTTTGGAGGTGCCGTCTGCAGGCACCCCCCCGGCTATGTTGACAAAAGCAGATTTCTATCAACAAAGCTTTGGAGTACAGACGAGGTATGAAACTCATAACCTCCTGGCTCTCCGCTTCACGCGCTTTCCCTTCAGCCAAAGGGCATTTTTGCTGCGCGCGAGCTTCCCCGTGTCCCGGCTGAGGCCGGAGCTGCGTGTTTTCTAAACAAACACCGTGCAGGAGTTTGTGAAGTACAGCAGAAAGGTTCAAAAAGAAAATAAACCTGTGGAGATAGGTTTGAGGCTTTGAGCAGGAGGTTTTTACTCTGATCGTAGCTTCTCCCTGAGCTCCAAAAGCATTTTTTTGGGGCTCTGTGAATAGGAATGTGATGAAGGCAGCAAGATGGGCCATTAAATAATCTCACCCTCTCCACAGAGCTCTTCCACGGCCTGTCAGGCTGTCTATCTTGTCCCTTGCTGTACATAAAGGCAGACTCCATTTGTAGGCTGGCAGCTGCAGCCTGGCTGCAAAAGCAAGCAGGTAACCAACAGGACGTTTCCACTTTCTCACTCCTTTCTTAGGAGAGGAGGGAGACAAAGCGTCCCTGTACGTACTGTTCCCAGATTCTATTTTATTTAGGTAGCCTGGAGGCAAAGGTCAAAGCACAAATGTAACAGGGTTGTTAAAGATCTTGTAAAAATCTCTGCTCTGAAAAAAACTCCGACGACAAAGTCTCCTCTCTCTGACTTTTCCCATGAAGTCATTCCAGGCCTCAGCTCAAGCTGCAGGTTCGCAGTCGCTGGCAGCTCACCTGGGTGTGCACTCCCATCCGGGAGTGACTCTCCCTCCTCCACCAGCCCCGTCTTCCTGCTGTCTTCCCCGGGACCTATCAAAAACAAACGATTGGCTTCCAGCTGATCAAGGAGTACTCCCTTGATCTGGCGGCCACGTGCTCGTTCGTCATGTGCGTGGCATCATTTTAATTGCTGTAAACTCAGTGATGTAACAGCAGATGCTTTCAACATCAGCCTTCGATATGTAGGTGAAGTTTCTTGGAAAAAGTTGAAGCAGTTAAGGATGTAACAAGCCTGCCACCACCCCTGATAAGACCAATTTTAACCTTTTTTTTTTTTTCTCATTGCAGGCTTTATAAAAGATCAACTTAAATCCAATCTGGAACAAAGGAGCTGGTGCATTTCTCCTGATGCTTCTGGTCCCAGAGTGCTCTCACACACCTTCTTTGGACTTCAGTCGACAATTTTGCCTGTGATTTTCAAACAGATGGGATTTTCAAAGCCAAACGGGGTTGTCAGTGTCCAATTCCTAATAAGCCTAAAGGAATCTGCTTCCTACAGCCTGTCACAAGCTTTCCCCAAGCAGGAATTTAGTCTGCACAGGTTCCACCCCTTTTAGACTTTCTCTTTCCGGATGCTCAGAGAAAGACCACAGCAAGGAGCCAGTCACCAAAGCACGAGTGCCTGGCCCAGAAACAACCTTAAAAATAATCTGATTAATGATGTTCTTCTCAGTGGCACCGTTTGATTGTTACCAGCTTGCTTTCAGCTCTTCTGTTCTCCTATTATTCTGCGATTAGGAGTTATGCAACGGTAGAAGGATAATTTATTTTTTACGGGCAAGATCATTTTAAGTAGCAGACGCATTTGGGTGGGTTATTTTATTTTCTCAACATTGTGGAAAAGCAGATCCTGCCACCCCGTAAACAACAACAAAAAGCCAAACCACTCGGGCTGGAAAGGAGCTGCACATCTGCACCACCCACGAGGCCAAAAAAGCAGAGATAAAAGGCTGTAGTTAGTGGGAAAGGGCGTTTAAAGTTGGCCAGGTAAGCAAAGGGAGGGGACTTGATTTCTTTGCCCCCCTGCTTTGAGAAAGGGGAATCCCTGTCCGAAGCGAAGGATGAGGACAACCTGCAAGAGGCGAAACTCAGCTCGATCACGGACTGACTGGGAAGATGGACTAACTACCTGGCAAGGATGGAGATCCAGAATTGCTGCTGCCCGAGGAAGCCCAGAACTCTAAGTGAGGACTGTGAAAAAGGCATGAAGTTCTTAGAATCAGAGAGAGGATGCTCCCGTTCCCCTTATTACAGAGAGTTTGTACAAAAAAAGGACTGTAAAGCTCCACGACTAAGCACCAATCCACCAGCAAGGTGGCCCCCCGACACAACGTACATCAAAGTGTAGGAAGAAGAGATCTAATTGAATTTCACTGGTGGCACTTTGAAGTGGTATTCACTTTTCTTGTACCTACCTGCCTCTTCACCAGCTGCTCCATGCCATGTTTTCTTTCTTTTTCACACAGGACACGAGGGAGGGACTTATGGATTGGAATCAGCAGCTGGCATATGTGCTCATGGATACTAACCCAGTCAGCTTTTTGATGATCTACATCACTAACAAAATAAAGGAAGAATGATATTTTTGTTTGCTTGGAAATGATGTAAGGAAAGATTATTGCCTGTCATCTTCTGGACTTTCATCACAAGAATCACCCACAACAGCCGCCAGCCCTTAGTCTGCTCACAGAGCACCTAATATATACTTGATATTCCCAGGCAGGAACACAGCGCTGTCCTGACAAGTCACCATGACTCTGTAGGTTAAAACTTTATTTAAATCCCTCCCTAAAGCTCCCGACAGTTAGGTTGGAGCAAATGCCTGGCTTTCAACGCTGCGGAACACATGAAAAAAAATCACAACAAAGGCAAAAGAACCTCAAGTCATTGCGAAACCAAAGGCACCTACAGTTAACATGTGCCTTCGCCCAGGTCCTTGTGTAAGCAAAGGTGTTTGTGTAAACATCCAGAAAGCTCACTGCCCTGCTCTCTGTTTGATGCGGGTGCCGTTGGGAGCCAGGAGGGAGCTTCAGCTGAGCGACTGCACACTGTGCCCCCTCTAGCTGAGCTTCGTCCTGGGCCTTCTCCCCGTCCCCATTTGGATCGTGTCCCTGCCACACAGGTTTCATCTCTGTATTCTGAGGCTTGTCCCCATGTCCTGAACCTCATCTCAGGGCCAGTCCCTGTCTCTTACCCTGTCCTTGTGTCCCAGGTTTTGTCCCTGTCTCTCGACCCTTGTCCTAGGCCTGTCCCTGACCCCTGGGCCTTTAAGATCAACCATTAACCCAGCACTGACAAATCCTCAACTAAACCATATCCCTGAGCGCTGTGTCTGCCCGACTCTTAAATACCTCCAGGGATGGGGAATCCAACCCTGCCCTGGGCAACCCGTCCCAATGACTGATAACCCTTTCCGTGAAGAAATTCTTCCTAATAGCCAGCCTAAACCTCCCCTTGGCACAACTTGAGGCCATTTCCTCTCATTCTATTGCTTGTAACTTGGCTGAACAGACCGACCCCCACCTCGCTACACCCTCCTGTCAGGTAGATGCCGAGAGCGATGAGGTCTCCCCTCAACCCCAGCTCCCTCAGCCGCTCCTCATCCCACTTGTTCTCCAGACCCTTTCCCAGCTTCCTTGCCCTCCTCTGGGCCCGCCCCAGCACCTCAGTGTCCTTCTTGTCGTGAGGGGCCCGATAATGAACACACGACTCGAGATGCGGCCTCCGCAGCGCCAGCCCAGGGGTGAAATCACTTCCCCAAGGGGGTCCCTTCTCCCTGCAGCCCGGCCCGGCCCCCTTCCTCCCTCCCAGGCTGCTTCCCCGGGCCTGTCCCGCTGCCGCCGGCGGGGCCAGGCCGGGATCTCCTCTCACCGACAACCCGTGAGGCGGCAGAGCGGGGCCGCTCCGGCGTCGCGTTGCCAAGGCGACACTTCCGGGTTGGGAAGGGAAAGGGGGGGGGGGAGAGCGAGCGGGGCCGCGCACTTCCGGCGGAAGGGGCGGGGCGAGGCGGGCATGGCGGCGGGCGGGGGCCCGGCGGCGGAGGCGGCGGCGGAGGAGCGCGTGCGGGCCTGGGCGGCGGAGCAGGCGGCGCGCGGGCGGCGGGTGGCGCTGGTGACGTCGGGGGGGACGCAGGTGCCGCTGGAGGCGCGCGCCGTCCGCTTCCTGGAGAACTTCAGCAGCGGCCGGCGCGGCGCCGCCTCGGCCGAGCGGCTCGTGGCGGCCGGGTACGGGGTGTGCTTCCTGTACCGGGCCCGCTCCGCCTTCCCCTGGGCCCGCGTCCTCCCGCCCACCGGGCCCGCCCTGCTCGACGCCCTCCGCCTCACCGACGGGCCTACCCCCGGCGTGGCGGCCGACCCGGCGGCCCTGCCGGCCCTGCTGCCCGCCCTCCGCGAGTACCGCCGGGCTACCGAGGACGGGGCGCTGCTCTACGTGGAGTTCACGGCGCTCGACGAGTACCTGGCCTTGCTGCGGGCCGCCGCCCGCGCCCTGGCGCCCTTCGGTACGGGGAGGGGGCAGGTGGTGTTTCCCCCCGGGGTGGCTCCAGCCTGGGGGGCCCCGTCGTGAAGGGAACGGGGTGACCCCCCTGGGGGTTCTCCCACTGTGAGGGGGGGGACAGGGTGGCCCCCGTGGGTGGGAGCCGTCGATATGAAGGGGACAGGACAGTCCCCGTGGAGGGTCCCCAGTATGAAGGGGACAGGGCAGCTCCCATGCGGGGTTCCCCGGTCTAAGGAGGACAGGGCAGCCCCCTTGGGGGGAATGTCCTTGGCATGAGGGGGACAGGGCAGCCCAGCTGTTGTGAGGACATGGGGGCCCAGAGGAACTACAGTTCCCCCAGCATGAAGGTTGGGGGGGGCTCAGGGGAGCTTCAGTTTCCCCAGCATGAAGGTACTGGGGGGCATTGGGGCTTGGTGTGAGGGGACAGAGGGGAGCTGGTGAGTGACGGCATGTCTGAGAGGATCCCGGTGTGGGAGGTGTCTGAGGGGAGGCCCTGGGGTCCCCTAATTAGTGTGGAGGGGGTTGGCTCTGGTCTGTCTCTGGGGTCCCTGGAGCGTGGTGGTGGGTGACGGGCCCTGTGCTTCTCGCAGGCTCCAGCGTCATGTTTTACCTGGCGGCTGCAGTGTCAGATTTCTACATCCCTCGCTCAGAGATGCCTGAGCACAAGATCCAGTCCTCAGAGGGGCCCTTGCAGGTGAGGCACCCCAGGGGTGTGGACCCCCCTCACACTTCTTTACTGCCCCCTCCTCCCCTCCCAGCACCCTGGCTGTCCTGAAAAGTGGCATTTTTCACTGGGAGTGGGAATTTCTGTGAGAGCAGGACCCTTTGAAAGTAGCTCTTTAAAGCCAGATATGCTGTTAAAAGATGGAGATGAGCAGGTGGATCTAGAGATTTGGTGTAACAAACACCGAAGGTGTTTAGTTTAATTAGCTTTTAACGAGTTGCTAGGCTTAGTTCTTTATCCTTAGAGTAGGAAAACCAAGATACCACCTGATTCCCAGGGGCAGACCCAAACGTTAAGAAGCTGGAGAGCGAAGACTCCTGTTTTTTTCCCCCCATGCTTTGGCATATTTATGCTTCATGTGCCTTAAAGAGTTTGAAAGAGATAGAAAGAAGAGTTAAGGTTTGGTAAGCAGTAAGAAGCAAAGACTTCTGCAGTTGCAATTCTTCCCTGCTTACGTTTAAGTCACCAGAGCTTTAGCACTTAAATAACAAAATGTTTCTGCGGTCGCTTCATCGCGTAAGAACACCCTGCTTATTGTTAATATCGGACTGATAATTCAATTTTACGGTGCGTGCCAGTGACATTTTAACTTTGTTTGGTGAGATCAGACCAAACACTGCCTCGGAAAAACTTCTCAGTGTAGACAGATGAATTGAAGCAGGAATTTCCCTGCTTCTCCTCCTCCATCTCTTGTTAAAACACATTGTAACATGTGAAGTGCGACTTTTCTCGATGTATTCTCCGTGTATCTCTTTCCTTGATATAGATCACGATGAAGATGGTGCCAAAAATGCTGTCTCCGCTCGTCAAAGAATGGGCCCCAGAGGCGTTCGTTATTTCTTTTAAACTGGAGACGGATCCCTTGATCCTAATCGATAAATCTCTGCGGGCTCTGGAGAAATATCATCACCAGGTGGTGGTGGCGAATATGCTGGAGTTGCGGAGAACGTCCGTTATTATTGTGACCAAAGACTCGCAGACGCCGTTGTCTCTTTCGGACGAGGAAATAGCGCAAGGCGTGGAAATAGAGGAAAAGATAGTGAGCTACCTTCAGGGCCAACATACCGCCTTTATAGAGAAGAAAGTCTGAATGAAACAAGAGAAAAATCATGCTAGAGAGGGAGTGGAACTGGAGCGATTCTCCATCCCAGGTAAATAAATCCGCAGGGGAGCGCTGCGGGAAAGGCTGCCGTCCAAACCAGTGTGACTTTCCTACGGCTTGGTCGTGGTTATTGTTGCTTGCTTTGAAAACGAAAAATACACTGAAATGATTCCAAAGGGTGATATTTGTTCTGGTATCTGAAAAAGGAGAGAGTGCTTTATTTTTGTCCCGTGGGCTGAGAGAACCGGGAGGTGAAGAAATGTTAAATGTATCTGTATATAAAAGAGTTTCTTGAATCTGCCTCCTCAGAGTTTCTTTCCGAGCTGTTGGGCGGAAGGAACGGGGCTTTGCGAAAAGTAAGATGCTCTGGTTTTATGGCTGGAGGAGGGCGACAGAACCGGCTCGCACTGAAAGCAGGCGGTGAAAGGAGCGTGGCAGAAGGCGGAGGAGGTGGTGACAACTTCAGAGAGAGCATCTGGTGCTCCGGCAGAGATCGCGGACCTTGCGCTCGGGCACCCGGCTCAGAAACGCGATTCAGAAGAAAACAGCGACCGCAGCAGTTTCGTTCGCTGCTGTGTCATCGGGGGGGCGATGGACCCGAAGGCCTGACCTAGGGGAGGCCACCGGGGAGCGACAGTTACGCTCCAGCCGTCGCCTCCAGGGGAGCGGCGGCTCCGCCGGCGGGGGGGGGGCGTGGCCTGGGGCAGAGGGGGCGTGGCCCGGGGACCGAGGGGGCGTGGCCTGGCAGCCCGCCCGTTGCCATGGCGCCGGGAGGGGAGGCCGGGCGGCGCCATGGCGGCGGCCGCGGTGGGTGCCCCGGCCGGGGTCGGAGGGTTCCGCCGAACCCTCCGCTCCGCGGCTCACGGCTCCTCTCGGTTCCCCCCCGCAGGCGGAGGCCCCGGTACCGGCAGAGAGCGTCCGCCTGTGGCTGCGGGCCGAGGGCGCCGACCCCTCCGCCCCGGCCGAGGAGCAGCTGGGCCTGGCCTGGAGGCTGCTGCGACGCGCCGAGGCCCGGCTCGGCGAGCTGGAGCGGCGGCGGGCCGAGGAGATGAGAGACGTAAGGGCCTGGAGAAATGAACGCGGGCACCCCCGCGGCTTTTAACCCACCCGGGCCCCAGCGTGCCCGTTTCCCCCTCTCGGTTCCCAGCCAAAAGCTGCCGCCCTCAAGATCTCGCCGTTCAGGGCCCGGTTCCTCACCTTGGGGCACTGGGAAGCACCCGGCAAGCCCAGTGTCTGCCTCAGAGCCGGGGTTGAGAGTCCTCCACATCCTCCCACCTTCATACATCCATCCCTTCCCGCATTTGAGACTTTTCCATCAAGTTTTTAACAGCCCCAGATGCTATGAAGGCACAAAGAAGCGGTGCCCTATGAATATCAGGGGATGGGGAGCTATTTGTGCCAACAACCCCCTGGCCAGGCGTTGGTAAACGCACTCAGGTGTAGTGATGTTTTCTTTGTTTCCAGGTGGAAAGCTATGTGGGTCACATCCGTAACCTGACGGAGGAGCGCGATGCTATCACCGCCGAGTATGAGAAAGAAAACGAACAGCTCAGGCTGGAGCTGACGCGGCTGCGGCTGCAGCAGGGTAATCCTTTCCCTCTGAGACACGGTCCAAGTTGATGCGTTGACAGGTAGTGGTGTGTGGGTCTCAGGAGGGCTGCTCTAAAGCTTCTCTGAGAGCAGAGCAGCGTTTCTCAGGGAGTTCTGGTGGAGCAGCGTGCGTCGTGTGTTCTTTAAGAGGTTGGCAGAAGTGTTAATGAAGTATCAGAACCTAACTGACTTAGAGGTTCTTGCTGCTTTTACTGCCTTTATTCAGTGAATCGGGCAGTTTCTCATGTCGTGGGGCTCCGTTGTTGCACTAAGCATCAGAGGCTGTTTGAAGAACAGAATTGAAAGTGCTGTTTGTTTTCCAGCTCTATAAATTTGACAGTGACTCCTCAAAGCAATGGAGCATCGAGCTGTGTTCGCACTGGAGGCAGTGAATTTGCTGTTGGCTTTGGTTTACACAAAGTCCACGTTTTTTAAAACAGCTTTGAGGAACAGTGGTGTGTTTGTGATGATGCTTCAAAACTTGTCCAGTGTGCTTATTTTAGCGTAGTCATTTTGTTTAAAACACTTTGCTTCAAATAATTTGCTTTCCTCTCCGAGTCTAGAATCATTTCCAGTAAGAGCAAATATATTTTGCTGGGTTTAGTTCTCAATTTTCTTTAGCCTTCCTAGTCTGTTGTGCTTTGAGTACTACTGATAGCACATTGTATTGTTAATTCCTCCTTTTGGGATGTGTATTATCCTGGGACTAAGGTTAAATTGAGGGTGATATCACAGTTTTTTTGTGAGACGAGTTTTATTTGGAGCAGCAAATACAGGAGTTTGGGGAAGTTAATTGCAGTTTTGAGTCTCGGCTCAGTTTTGTCCAGCCTGGGGGTTTCGGGGAGCGCGTTGGGTGGAAGAGACTTTTCAAAGATGGGTGTGCTCAAGCACTGCCTCAAAATCTGATTCCTCTGGGCACCTAAAGCCATCGTTTAAGTGTTGAAAATGCTTGGGTTTAAAAATGCAAGGGTTTAAATGACTAATGAGCCTTCGGGAGCATCGCTGAGGTGGAAAGCTTTGCTACTGCTTCTCCTCTCCTCTTCCCCACGAGGTGGCAGGCGAACGACGAAAACGCCCCAAGAGCTGGCGCTGCGTTCATTTCCTCGTGGTGGCTCTGCTCCTTTGGACTTTTTTTGCTTTTTTTTAGGGATTCTTGTGGCGGTTGAGCGATGATTAGCACTGGAATGAACACAGAGGTCCACGTCCATTACCCTGATGGGTTGCTAATTGCGAGCGAGCCATCAGTTCTGCGACGCTTTGGTGCCATGTGGCGTTCCTGTGCAGCTTTCTGGAGGAGTTTGTTAGGGCTATCAGTGTCAGACTTTGGTTTTTAAGGCTTTTTCCACCTTGCTGATGGCATTAGCTGCAGTTCTGTGATGTGTATCGATAGAAGCGCTGTCTTCTGCGGTGAGAGATGCCAGCCCTGGTGTGTTTAGGGATGCTTGCAGATAGTTTTCTTGAGGGACTGACTTTTTGCTTTGCAGATAAATCTTTTCAGACAAAAAAGCCCCAAACAAAACACCCCCCCAGAGCAGATGGACGTGCTTGTGTTTTAGCTGCTGCACAGTCTCAAAGATTTGTGAGGCCTTTGTCTGCTCCCAGTCTCCACCCTACCTCTGCTGCAGGGTTTGGTGCCGCATCGCCGTGTCTGTTCCCTGGGCTTCTGCTTTTCGTCAGAGTTGGTACAAACCAACGTGGAGATGCCTCCTGAGCCCTTTGTGGTGTAGGACAGGTTTGAAAATCTGCAATTAGGTCCTACTCCCACTCGTATTTTTGTGGGGCAGCTGGTTGTCTTGAGTAGGGACAAGATGATGCTGCTGAAAATGGGGCTGGAAGAAAGGTCTTGTGGAAAAGCAAACTCTGGTCTACTGGGATTGCTTGGGTGGGCTCTCGGGGCTGAGTGTGCTCTCTCTTCCAAAAGCAGCCAAACAGAACAGAAGCTCTGCTTGGTTTGACGATTGCTGGGAGCAATTCGATCTGCTAAAAGCTGTTGGTGATGAAAAAAAGTAAGTTTCTGCTTACACTTCTTGCCTGAAATGGGCTTGAAGGGTTACTGCAGAGAGCAGCCCCTGCTGGGTTTATGTTGGGCCATTGATCCGAGCTTTACCTCATCTGGTACCTCTGCCCAGAGTGAAATTTTTCCTTTCCTCGAGGCAGTTCCTAATCCGTTTCCGATGGTTCTCGTTGAATAGACCTCAGTGTTTATGGAGGGCGGATCGATAACTCATGTGCTGCATGAGCCTGTATGAAAACCAAATGTAATGGCAGTAAAACGTGACACTGTTGGGGGCTTGCCTTGATGTGTTTAAAGAATGAGAAGGAATAAATAGTTGTGGCCCGAGCTTACTTATTGTAGCTGTAGAGCTTGAACGTACCCAGCGTGGGCAAATGGATGTGGCTTCTGTTGTGGGTGTGAGGATACTGGTGAAGTGCTGATGTCTGAGAAACTCCCTGGGGTAAGACACCTTTGCAAATATAAAACTGGCTTCCAAAGAAGCGAGGGCAGAGGTGGTGCTGGTGGGAGCACGGCAGTGCGCTGATGTAATGTTGCTTCGATGAGGATTTTGCTCTTCTCAAGTGTTGGACGTGGCAGGGAAAGTGTTTTGAGCCGTTTGTAGGAAGCGAGTGGGCTTCTACAGGCAGGTGATGTGTGCTGTGTATGGCAGACTCCCCTCAGCCTCACAAATCTTTTTACCTGTTCAGCCTGTGGGTAATTTCTAGGTCCTGTTTACCCCAAACTACACCACTTAATGCTGTTTTGCAGGTTGAGGGTAAGGGAAATATTTGCAAATGAAACTGCTGACGCAGGAGCCAGGTGCGTGGGTTCAGAGCGTTGGTCCTAAAGCGAGGCAATTGTCCCATTTTTGGCTGTAAAGCAGAGCAGCTTTCGGTTTATTTCAAATTTGGCAAAACTGGGAGGAAACTACAAGGGAGATTTTCAGTTGAGTGCGAGCTGTGGGCTCTTCAGAGTGCGTGTGTAGCTATTTTTCAACGGCAAACCGCGATATTTCGCTCCGCTTCGCGCAGCAAAGCTGCAGGTTGCCCGTGTTTGACCTCTTCATTGAGCAATTTGTGTTTTATAATGACAGGGGAAGGCGAGTGGGAAACCGCAGGGTGTTTTCCATGCATAGAGCTGGCTGCGAAACGCTCAGTGGAAACATGTGATTGATCTGAGCCTCAGGATGTGATTCTGCCAGGTCCCCTGTTTCAGTCCGGTGTGTGTAAGTGAGGAACAGGCTTGTCCAGAGCTGTGTGTGTGTATCCTGTGTAAGAGTATGAGGACTGTTTGCTCTGCTTGCCTTCAGATGTCTTACTCTCAAAGCGGTGAAAGAGCATGGATATCCCTCCTTCCTCTATATAAAACCCACAATTCCCAATTCCCCCCAGTTCCCATCCTATGGCACTTGGAAACCTTTATAATCTGGTTTGGGCTAGAAGTTGGGAACAGGATTTCTTGTTGTTTGGGTTTGGTTTTTCTTTTTTTTTTTTAATGTGAATTATGTACTGAGATTTTGAAAAATCCTTCCACTGTTGGATCCAGTGCAGGAGTTGCTGCCCTGACCATGCAGGAGACCAAAAATTTTTCCATGTTCTCCTGGCAGGTAAATTTCTAACTGTGCAAATGAGGGACTTTTTTTTAACAGCTGTTTGTTGCACAAACACGACGGTGCCCGGCCATAAACCCACTTGTCTTGCAAATGCTGTTGTCGTCTGTTTCCTTGGAGGCTGTTAAATCTTAAAGTTTTTTCTAGCTATGATTTTGGGATAAATGGTTGAGAGTTGGCAGTTCAATGCTAAAAGGATTTTTCTTTTCTCCTTTCCTACAGGAAATCCTACAGGCAAGAAGTGTATGTTTCCAGAAGCAGTCCTTAGCCCCAGTTTATAGCTGGTTTTGAGTCAGGAACGCTGTTCAGGGCGTGATTTTTAAGATCAGGTGTTAAGAATTATTCCAGGTCCCTTTGTGTCATGAGATGCTGCTTCTCTGCCTCGGGCCCTCGTTGGGTCCCTGCCGTGTTTTCCTGCTACATCACGTGGGATCCAGCATCCTGATCTGTACCTGGGGCTGTGTGCAGTGCTCCAGGTGCTGCTCTGCGTGTGTAAAAATAACAGATAATCAGGTCTACCACCCTGCCAAATAGCCCTCAGGAAAAAAAGTGATGTTCTGCTTATGTGAGTGATGTGGTATTTTGCATCTCTTCTTCCAAAGAAAACATTTAATGTCGTTGCACATCCGTTTGGTTTCTCTCTTGATCCGTTGTTTGGTTTTCGCCAAGCTGTATTAAGGGTTAAAACGGTCGAGGATAACCAGGCTGGTGGTGAAACTTAGCTGCTGGGTGGGAGAAAATGGTTGTAATAACTCCCTCACTTAAAAGAGGTCAAGAGAACTCAGTTGAGATGAAGCAGGTCCTGTCGCTTGCGCGGCAGACGGGACAGTGATGTGAGCAGAAATGTGGGGACAGATCAGAAATGTTGGGACGGAGGCAATAGGGCTGAAAAAAGAGCAGGGGTAGGAGGCAGAAAGGGAGGTGAGAAGTAGGAGAAGAGACTAAATGTGTGCTGAGCTGTTGGTGAGCACCGGGGCTGTCGTGGCGTGGAGTGTTTAGAGGAGCCGGGGCGCAAATCTGGAAGGAATCGGGCTTCGTTTGTTCCTCTGCTCACAGAAAGCCTTGTCTTGCAGAAGCTCAGCTGAAGGAGGTTGAGGAGATGCTGGAACAGGAAGGCTTGACCGAAATAGCTCACAGTAACGCCAGCGAACAGATTGCTTATTTACTGGTGGAAAGAACGACCCTGCTGGAGAAACTGGAGATGGCAGATCAGAAGTGGAATTCCCACAGCAGCGTAGAGGGGCTGTGTGTGCCTCTGCTTCAGGTACCTCCTTTTAGCTGCTCAGGCTGACCGAAAGCTGGGGAAGAAGGATGTCTTGGGGGTGGTTTTTTCGTGAAAAATATTTCTCTTATCTGTGCAGACACTGTGGATTCTTAATGCTGAGGTTCATTTCTGTATTTGTTTTCACACTTGTGTATTTACACTTGATTTGCTCCCGTGTCTTGCGTAGGGATAGTGAATAGGATTCATTTTTACAGAGAGAATGTAGAAGAGTTTGTGACATAGTTGGTCTGAGGATCTTCACAGGGTAATGACGACTTTCTCCTAATCCAGATTTCCTGATGATCTGACATTTGATTTCAGATGACTGAGTTCTTCTGAAAATCATTAATTTAAGTAAAAACTTTCCCTGTACTTAGGGAGGTTCCCTATACTAAGGTGAGGTTAAAACCCTTCTCTTGTCTTCTTGCAGCTGAGCTAGAGGATGGCAGTTAAACAAATTTCTTCTTACAAACTGAGTAAGTAAATTTCACAGCAGGACTTGATGATTGCCAGGTTAGAGAGGACTGTCTGCATCTTAAGTTTTTTTTGCAAAGAGCAACTGGCCAGGATTCCCAGGAGAGCCCTCCTGGGGACAGAGGGCACTGTCAGGGTTTGGTGACCTCCACGTTGGAGTTGGCTGGGGCACAAGCAGGTGGAAGACCAGCTGACAGGGCGTGTGATTGCCCTCTCGTCTCCTGTCACTGCCTTGTTTTAATTTTCTGGGGTTTTATTCTGAGAAAACTGATTTGGAGTTGAAAAGCTTCTCGGCGAGCTTGCTGAAGGAGGGAGGGTTGGCAGACCCGCTGGACGGCTCACCTTGGTTTGGGCTGGGTTGCACCGTCTGGCCAGAAGCCAGAACCTCAGAAGCCGGTGTCATAGGAGGGCAAATTTGTTGTGATAGTTCGTCAGAAATGTCCCCCTGGCCTCCAGTGGCGTGCAGTGCCTGAGCCGGCGGTGCTGGTGTTGTGTCTACTGGGCCGTGATCAACTCTTATCTTCCTTGAATGCGGTTGCTTGTTAAATCCCTGCGATTTTCTTAATATCCTCAACATCTTATAGCGAGGACTTTCACAGTTCAGCTACTGTCCCGTGAAGTTTCTTTGTTTGAACCTACCATCTCCTGGCTTTGTTCGATGCTCTCCAGCTCTTTTATTAAGTGGCAATGAACAATTGCCTTTTTATCTGCCTTTTCTGTGCCACTTGGGATTTTACTGGCCTGTCTTCTGGCTGGAGAGCAGTCTCCTCTCGAGCCTTTTCTTCCTAATGATCCCGTAATCACCGCATTTCTGTAACGAGGCTGGTCTTGACCTCTGGGTAAAGATGGAGAGAGATGTTGCTGCAGCTGGGCTGGGTGAAGGGCAGAGCCAAAGCAAGATCTTGGCTGTGGAAATAATACAGAGTGTCTGTGTATGAAGAACAAGGTGGGGTTTGCTTGAATTCCTCCTGGTACATGGTGCCAGGCTCCCCTAGTAGGTAGACAGGCCTGCAGACACCTGATTTTTACCTGTTTTTCATGCAACTGTTTAAAGGAACGAGACTTATTAAAGGAAAATGTGTTCTTGCATCATCAAAACACTTTTTAAGCTTAATGCTCCTCATTTCTAATCAAACACAACTTCCCTGCAGTTCGTATACTGGATGCCTTTTTTTTTTTTTCCTTCTCCCTGTGTTCTTTAAAACCAGGTGAAAGACACGTTGGAGATGTATTTTCCAGGAAGACAATTTCTCTAAAGCAGACTGTTTATTCTCCCTGGATGATGTCATTGCTGCCCCTGCTTGTGAACTAGAAACTCTTGATTAGGCACCCCATTGTTTGGGGTAGCATCTCGCTTGTTTTACAGAATCATTAGAGTCACAGCAGTGTTACAGGTTAATAGGTTAATTGCTCCTGTTACTCTGTTTACTGGAACATGTAGCCTTTCTTATTCTCAAATGACCTGTTACGTACTCGTTTCACTCTTCGACTGGAGGTCCAGATACGTTCCTGTCTGTTACAAAAATGAATGCGGCTTTTAGCTAGGCTGCCCAAGCATAATTGATTTTTTTTTTTTTTGATGCTTCCTTGCTAATGCAAAAAGCCAGGGTACAAACGTGAGTCTTTGTGTAGTCGCCTCCGATATATACGCAAAGAAAATGCTTTGTGAGTTCCGGGAGAAGGCGTGGTGTGTACGAGTACGCTCACCCCTCTAGAGCCGAGGTGCAAAATAATAATAATGGCAGCCAACCTCCGGAGGAAATCCTTGGTGCTGGTTTGTCTGTTAACTTGGAAAGGGGTTCAAAAGGGAGGGACACCGGGAAGGAACCCAGTGGTACTCTGATAAAGTGAGTTGAGCGTGTTCAGCACCAATAGGTTTCTCTGGGCAAAGTTGAGCCTGCAGGCCCTAAAAAGAAGATGCCTCAGAGATGATTGTTTTTTTCCTTAGATAAAAAAAAAAAATAGCAAACCCCCAGAGTTCCCAGTGCCAGCTGAGACAATTGAAGGACTTAATAGGATTTGAGATAACTCTGGTAGGAATGTTCTCTTCAAATATAAGGTATGATTACCAACCCCCTTCTAGTTGAGATATGTTGAAACCATAAATCTCATGGCCTGGTGTCGAGGGATATGTGGCAGGGTGCTTCCTGCTGGCGCTGATTTATTCAAATCTCTTTCTGTGCAAGGGTGAGTTTGATCACTTTCATCAGGCGTTAGAAGATGAACTCCAGCAACGACACGAATCCACGCAGCTTCCTGGAGAGACAAGGGATGAGGTAATACATTTGCATGTTTTCTTGCTTGTGACGTGACGTGTCATCGGGATTTCAAGCAGGGGGTCTGTTCCTCAGCGCGCCGTGAGCGTTTTTTGTTGGTTTTAGCTGCCGGGATGCAAGGTGCTGGGATGAACTTCAGGCTGAGCAGCCACGTGAGCCTGGTGCTACGCATGAGTTCGTCACTGCTGAGGGCCGGGGTAACGTCTCGTCAGCTTTGGGTTGGGAAGTGCTCGCCTGCCTTTAGTGACTTGTCAAAGAAATGTCATTGGGGTTGAGTGGGCTGAAGGCAGGGGGAGGTGGGAAGTAGCTCTTTTTCTGTCAGCTGAAATGACTTGTCTGCAGAGTCACAGGTTGATGGGAGCAGGGTCTTTCTCACTGGAGGAGGAGTTTGGCGGAGCCAGGGCGGCTCTCACGACAGCTGTGGGACCGCAGGCACAGGGAATCGGCCTGTCCTTGGAGCGAACTCCCACAGGGTGTGGTGGAGCCCTTCACTTAGAAAACCTCAGTTATCACACGTTTGAAAACGCATCGTAATGAGTGGCGTTGTCTGAAGGGGGGAAAAAACAGCCTCGTGTAGGGAAACGCACTGCTCAGCACCTGCTGTTTGGCACATGTCTGTGGTGAAGAGGGTTTTCCGCTGCCTGTCTCTGTTGCCTCTATAGTGGCTTCCCCAAGCTCACCTGCTTTCTGTTTGTGTCACCACCCTCGTTCTGGTGGGTCAGGAGTAATGCGGAGGGAGGACCTGCCTTGGTCACATCACCCCGAGGGGTCTCTCATTTCTGTTGGAGCATTAGCTCTTGTGTTTCAGTCCTACAGGGAAGAGCTGGAAAGGGAACAAGCATCATGTACAAGAGTTGAACAAGATCTGGATGAGGCCACACGGAGGCTGATGATGGCTCAGGAAGAGACCCGGAGGTTGATGGATGAGCTGGATGCGCAAAGAAAGGTGCAGAGCGAAATCGGTAAGTGCTTCTCTTGTGGTCACTTCTAATGACTGGCCTGCACTTAGCCTGTCACTGGTTGGTGTAAATCGTGGGCTTCTGACCCAGGGGAGTTGGAGGAAAGCTCTCCTGTGTCCTCTCTTCTTGTAACATGGAAAAATCAGTGTCACATATTAGCCTGGTACCTAGGAGATGGGAATGCAGTCGTTAATGGTCACAAATCAATTAATTCTGAGTGGAGAAAGCTGAGATTTGGGGTTGTCTGATCTGTGATTACAGCAGCAAAGTCTTGAGTGATTTCTCCCTGGCTCACATAAAGGGAGAAATTCACGCCCTGGGAGGGATGGAGAGGAAATGACAACTTGGTGCAGGAACGGAATAGCTAAAATAGGGTGTGCGAGGGGTTGGCCCGGCTGGACCACGTGGGTTCTTCGGATGCTGCGTTTGGGATGCTGCCCCGTTAGCAAGCACTCACAAATGGAGCTTATCAGAAGTCTTGAAATTACTGGTTAAATTCTTATCACTGCTAATATTTGCTTAACCTCCTTCTTGAAACAACTGCTCTTCATTAGCACTTAAGTCTTACATATTTATTTTTTTTTTAAATACTGATTGTGAAAATAAACAGTTTTCTGGTGGGAAATGACAAAACTTGGTAAAGCTCCTGTTGGAGTGGTCCCTAAAGCCCAGGCTGCTTCATCGCTGCTGCCTGCAGGAGATTTCCCGAGCGAAACGCTGCTTTCTGGATGATTTTTCTCTGGGTTACTTACGTCGTCCCAAAGTCTGTGATGCAAAATTTTCAGAAAAACAGCAAAATAGGGCAGGGAATGTATCTTGTCCCATGTGCCTTTGCAGAGACTAACTCACCACGGGAGACTGGCACCACCTGGGTCGGGTTTACGTGTGAATCGCGGGTCCTGATGCTGCCCTCGCAGCTTGCACATGATGCTCAGACCTGGCTAAACCTGCCAACCGGCCTCCGAAACCAACATTTGCAGCCTTTTAATCAAAGGCAGGGAAACGAGCGCTGGGCGGGCGTCTGCTGTGTGTATCGATCGATACACGCGTGTCCCCGGGCACGGGGCGAGCGTTGTGTTGCAGCCTCCCAACAGTTACTGCTTCTCCAGATCGCGGCCGGGCTGCAGCGGGCGACTCTTCTCAGTGGATCGCAGCCTGCCTGGGGAAATCGGTGTTTTGTAACCTTCTAGAGTATCAAATGAATATAAGGCTATCCTAACTGTGGGTAAGGGTTTAATGCTTGTTATGTCTGTGTGGTTTATGACACTGTATTTGTGTGCAGAATTAGTGTTAGAACGTCTTTGGCTTCCCTCATGGTGTACACCCGCATGCCTTCTCCTCCTGACGAGCTTCAGATCCAGCTGCTCTGTGAATAAACTGTTTTTTTTCTAATGTAGATGTAAAATAAAATCTCTGGTCTTGCAGTAAAGCTCGTGTGTTTTGGTTCAATGGTAACTTGCAACAACTTGCTTGCATTGAAGAGAAAACACAAGGTTGCTCCTGGCCAGGTCGTAGCCCAGTTATTGGGTCTTTGGCGGTTGGAGATTTGAAATTGTGTGCCCATCTGTCTGCTGCTTTAATTTTTTATTTAGCTTAGTTTTCCTTCGACTCCATATGTAACAAAATGCATTAAAAATGCTGCTCAGAAGCTGCTGCAACAAAACTGTCGCTTGTATTATCCTTGTAGAATTGGCCTCCTGCTCAGCCCTGCGAGCGCCTGACAGCCGGGAAGAAGGGGTGAACGAATGGAGAGAGGGCGGTAAGTCACGCTCTTTGCAAGCAGAGAGGATCCAGAATGTTGTCACATGTAGTGGTAAACGGGCTTTTCAGCAAAATAAACCGTTTGGTAGAAGGTGTTCCTTGCCTTTTACTTTTAAAAAGAAAGAAAATCCAGGATCAAAATCCTCTTTTTGAAACAGGGGACGGATATGTGTTTATTTTTGCCTGAATAAAAGTGAGATGTAACCTGAAATGTCCCGTGCCTGAAAAGGGAAATTTTTTGTTCACTTTTTCTGTAAGGAAACCTGTCTTCTTACTAGTTTTTGTCAGGATACCAGTGTATACCCAGACACGTTTCTGTCAATGTGCTCCTGATACAAACATCTCTTCCTGTTTTTTTGCACTTGAACTATTAGCTCGTCTGCCTTAACTGCCTGCATATGTTTATTGATTCAGGCTTGCCACGCTGGTATGCAGGCAAAATTTTTACTGTAGTGGCTGCTTCATAAATATTAACGCCCGCACAACACCGATACAGGAACCGTGGTTTTGTTTCTACTTATGGCAACTTCATGATTTTATGATGAAAGTAAGAAAATATGACTGTTTGGGTTTTTCAAAGCTTAGCCTAGCTGTTTATGAAACCCACAGGGAAATATCTGAAGTGTTTTCCATGATCTAGAGGTAAACTTAATCTCTGGAATCACTCTGAAGAGGCTGCTGCCCTCCTGTTGCTGTTGAACCTGGATCTCCAGAAACGTAAACCTCTACTATTTGAGTAAGAGAATGTGTTCCCATGTGTATGGGGCACACTCTCCTCTGCTGTTGCACATGTACCCCCTGTGCACGAAGGCAACGTGGTTTCAGAAAACTTTTATTTGTGCGATAGCCCTGCTCTGAGCTTGCTGGAGGTGCAGGTCAAGGTCTGGATGGGTGTTGGTGACCCGGTTCGTTCTGTTCCGTGCAGGCAGGACTGAGCTACAGGAGGCCATGGAGCCCAACAGCAGGCTGGACAAGGAAATCCAGGCGCTGCGAGCGCGGGTCCAAACCCTTGATTTGGAAAGAAAAGCCTTCCTCGATCTGGTGAGTGCCCATCTCCTGGGCTGCCGCGGCACCGAGGAATCTGCCCTGCTCCTCAGCCTGCCCTGCCTCTCTGCTCCCTCTCTCTTTTTTTCCGTAGCAAAGCTTTCCAGAGCTGCAGCTCTGATGTTTTGAGGCTCACGGAGTCATACGTTTTGGAAAATGGGCAGAATAGATATCCAAAGAGTGGTTTAAAGTAGCTGCAGCCCTCAAAAAACCAAAATAAATCAGCTTTCGTAGCATCCTTCAGGAGGAGTTCGATGCTTCCCAGAACACGCTCAAACTGAGTCCGTGCTTTAGGGCTTGTGGCGCAGGGCCCCGAAATGTGTCTTTTGCTGCACAGGCTTGGCTTTCAGGCTTTCTGTTCCTAGCCAGAGCTTGCATGATATCAGTTGGGTGAGCAGAATTAGCAACACTTCTACCTTTTCTTGGGGACCGTTGTGAAAGACAGCGAGTATTTTAATTTAAAACCTGATACGGGCTGTTTTAAAAATAAATTTTTGTGCTTGTGTTTTGGTACCTCTCGGCCTCTCTGACTTTTTAACGTAGCTCTGTTGGTTTGCTCAGCGGAAGAGAGACATCCCTTTTCGTTTTGTGGGGGCTTTTCTGAAGTGAAGGGTTTACCGTTACACTTCTGTCGGGTAAACGCTTGACGTAATAAATTTAGGCTTCTCTAAATGCAACATTCTTTGCCAACAAGATAGTGCCCTGCTGAGATTTCCAATAGCGAACGAATATAACAGGTCTGTTATTTAGCACAAATTCTGTTTCTATTCTTAACTCTTAAATTCTTTATATCAGTTCTTTAGCAGCCTGTAATTGGTCACCAGCAGCCTGTAATTACTTACACCACCCCAGCACAGAGAGCTCAGTAGCTGTCTTGCAGATCTTTTGGATTAAAATGAGTATTTTTAAATTAATATCAGCATCTCTGAGAGCATCTCTTTCAAGTAATATCAAAGACCTTTTTTTTTTTTTTAATATAATTTATTCACATTTGAGGATTTTAAAGTTCTGTTACATTGTTCCTCCTGTTAATAAAATTTGCTGGTTCTTCCTGAGCATAGCACGTAAGCATAACTGTAATCTCAAACCTTATCTTTACAGACACCCTGTTTCTGGGTCTGCCAAAAACCAATATGTAGTTTAGTTCACATTCCTTTCTTTACCTTTCTTAGTTTTTTTTTATTCCAAGCAGTGTTTTCTTTGCTTGAGGACATTGCTTCTTTCAGTCACTATGTATACACAGACACGTGTATATATATTTTTTTTAAACAAATGTATTTTTTATATTTTTAAGTAAAAATAGATTTTTTAAAAAATCAAATATATATAAAAAGTTCCCTGTTTTCCTGCTCTTTACCTCTCTAAATAGTCCGGAGCAGCCACGTGACCTCAACCGGTGCCTCAAGAGTCATTCACATTAATCAATCTGCCATTTATCTACAGCAAGCTGGAGGGGAATCTTGATTCTCTTCCCGCAGCTCGCCAGAAATTAAAAATGAACATTTCCCTTTTCGAAGGTTGAGCAGCTCCAAGAGGAGATCTGCGAGTATCAGAAGAGCGAGAAGCAAGGGCTGCCACTGCCTGCGCCAGCCGAGATGGAAGAAGTTGCGACATCCTCGCTGCAGGTACAACCAAATATCCACTAGTGCCTTCATGTCGTGAAGGCACCAATGGGTCGTAGGAGGAAAAAAAAAAAAAAGACCCCGGAGACCTCTAACGACGTGAAGCGAAGTTAACACTGATAAATGTAGATGATGTAGCTCGTGTTTTCTGGTTGTCTTATTTCTGGGAGGCTCCGGTGCCTTCGGAATCGACGTTATGCGAAGATTTCGATCTTAATTATGTTGATTATTTTTTGTTTCTTGAGACGCAGGGCACGAAGGATGAAGGAGACTCCGTCGCAGGCAAAGCGGGCTCAGACCAAGAGGACAGATACCAGGGTAGCGAAACGCTTCATAAAAGGTGAGCGGCGTAGGAATCCTTCATCTGTTGCGTTTTCGCTCTGGTTACTGGTATTCTCTCCTGCAGGGTGGATTTAAATATTGATTCCTTAGAATACCCTTTGGTACTTTGCTGGTTTTGGCTGGGATTGAATTCACTTGGTCTGCTCCCGAAGCAGAAAGCTGGGAGGTGATGCAGTCCTGAGCAGCCCGTGGTGTCAAGGCTGTTTGCTGGCACTTTCTTCGGTTTGGTGCTTTCCTAAAAGAACAGGGTTGGACTTTTATGGCTCTCTGCAGGCAAAAGTGTTGCTTTTGAGACTGTTCTGCTGCTGGGAAGATTTCTCTGGATTTGGTTGCTGGCCGGGAGCGTACCGAAACACTTGGCTTTCAAACTTCAATGTGAAAACTGGAGTTTTTAAGGGAAGTCAAAGCTTTGTTCTCCTGTTCTCAGGAAGCTGTTGCACCTCTTCTAGGCGGTTCAAGGAGGAAAAGGGATCTGATCCCATCCCTCCTGACCTGTTTTCCCTTGAAATCCCCAAGCCTCTTCCCCTCACCTCAAGCAGTTGAATTTGCCGTTGCCTCTGCTGTCGGCATCCTCGTGCCTCACCACTTTTCTCCCCAGACCTTCATCATGACTTGCGTAGAGCCTGTCACCACTAATTCCTGTGCATCACCACCTAGATAAGAGCAGGCTGGATGAGAAACTTGGAATATTCCGTAGGGAAGCACACGTTGGCTTTTCCTTGGCAGCAATAAGTGGTTTGGATGCGTGTCGGTGCGTTTACAGACCAGTTCTAGCCTCGGCCGTGTCGATCTTTTGGTGCGCAGGTGCCGAGAGGTGATTGAAAACATCGAGGGCAGGAATTCCCAGCTCCTCCACAAGCTGCAAAAACTGGAGCAGGAGCACGAGGATTTGGTTGAGCGCAACGAAGAGCTGGAATCGATTCTGGGAGAGACACAGATCCAAACCAAGCAGGAGAAGGAGCAGTTTGAGAGCGAGATGGAGGGACTTCACCGGAAAGTACGTAAGGAACGGAAGGTTCGGTTCCATCTGATTTTAGCTGCTTTTCTCTCTGCATACTGACTAGTAAAATGAAATGATGTTTGACCTAAGCCTGCATGCTGCTCTCTTTAGTGTGGCAAGAACTGTAACTAGCAAAATCTCCTGGTTTCAGAGAATAGGGGAAAAGAAGGGGAAAAAAAATCGATCAGTGAGCAAATGACCCTTGTCTGGAGGTGCAGATTCACTGATTCCCCCAGAGTCACAGCAGCATTGCCTTTTCCAGCTCCTGTTGCCCCTTTTTGGTGTTTGGGCAAGCAGAGATAACGAGCTGCTGGACCTCCTGCACGGGAGTGAGATCAGGCAACGCTCCCTCCCTGTCCAGCCCTTCCATACGAGTGGGCTGTGCCCCCTTCAGTTTCTTGGCTGAGCTGAAGCAAAACCTTTCTGTTTCAAGTTCTAGTTGCATCTTTTTTTTTTCTTTTCCCTCCAGAGCTATTTTTTCTAAAACTTTGGTAGCTTAGAAGCTCTGATTTCCCCTGAGAGGCTCTCCTAGGTAGACGGTATCAGTGCTGCTGATGGGCCTCAGCGCTGGGTTTCTGAGGGCAGAAGGAAGAGGAGACCTTATCATTCTCTACAGCTACTCGAAAGATAGTTTCTCCAGAGGAGGTTTAGGTTGGATATGAGAAGAATTTCTTCACCAAAGTAGTTTTCAAGCCCTGGAACAGGCTGCCCAGGGCGGTGGTGGAGTCACCAGCCCCGGAGGGGTTTAAAAGCTGGGTAGATGTGGTGGTCAGGGCCGTGGTTGCACCTGGTGGTGCTGGGTTAATGGTTGGACTCAATGATCTTAAAGGTCTTCTCCGACATAAATGATTCTGTGATTCTCTGTCCATACACTTGCTGTTTTGTTAGAACGTGATGTAGGAGATGGTGCAGGTGTGAAGGCATATCCTGTGCAAACGCTGAGGTGGCCACGCATCTCCAAGGTGAATTGTTCAAAGGAAGAAAAGATGAGTTACTTGTCTGTAGCCTCTGGCTTTGAGGGAAAAGCCTATAAATCCACTGAAACAGTCTGAAGGCATGTTCAAATATCTTAATGAAGGATGCCAGCAGCCGTCATGTTTCTAAGCGTGTCGCTGAGGAGCCAAGTGGTGGGAATGGCAAAAGATCTGTCCACCACAACTGTGCTTTTGTTTAAATCAGGGTTTGCTCAGCGCGCACTAAAGCGTTTCCCACTTTCCCACCGAAGCAGAATAAACACGACCCTCCACAAATCAAACAAGACGCGTTTCCAGCTTGGAGAGATCCTTTCTTCACTCAGCACGTCGTTAAACGGATCCCTGGAACGCCATGCTGGGGGGCAACACAGCGGGGAGCACCGAGTAGCCAGGGAGATGCAAGATGTTTTGGCTGGCATGAGCTTGGCAGCCGTTGTAACTGAAAAAAGAGACAGAAAAGAGGCAACACAGGGCAGTGGAGGAGGAGAGACAGGCAGACTGCAGGGTGGAAAAGGAGGTGGGTTAACCCTTCGTTAGATCCAGTGTCAGCTCAGATGGAGGGCTGCGGAGCTGCATCCTTCATCTCTGAGGGGTTCTGGGGTGCCTCGGAGGTAACGAGGGAAGGACGGCGTGAAGGCCGGTGCGCTGGAGCCCGGAGAAAGTGGCGCTGCTGGGTGTTTGCCAGGCGGCCCCACGTGAGGAGGACTTGGAAGTCTTTGCTGTTCTGGCACGCCGACAAAAATCTTGGCTGATTAGGCCACTGACTCGGAACGAGGACACCGGGATACAATGTGAGCATTGTTCTGCCGTCGGCGTGGGACTTATGCGCTCAACTTAAATGCCTAAAAGTTAGTGGCTTGGAGGAAAAAACAAAAATAAGCAAAATGATGGCAATGTGTAGCTGGGTATCAATTTCATGACCAAAGGTTTGCTGGGGGATGGGAAGAGGAGGTTTACTGTGCTTTTGAGATCCCTTCCACAGCTCTAATATCCTGTAGGATCCCAAACTATCATCTAGCTGTGCAAGAGGAGGGCGGTTTATTGCTCTCTAGCGCTTCTGTAAGAAGCCTGGGTGTTTCACCCCACCAGTTTAACACCTAGGGTGGGTAACGTCATCTGTCCTAAAAACCAGTATCACAGTGGCTTTGCTCTGTGTTAGAGATCGTTCCCTGCTGGAAGCTTCAGGTGAGCCAACTGAGGCCCAAAGCCTGTCTGGTGAAAGCAAAACTCCCGGGCTTTGACGTGCTCCTTCGTAGTTGTTTAAAATCGACTGGGATAGGCACTTCTTTGGCTTCCCGCTGGAAAGGAATGAAAAATGATCTCTGGATAAGTGCAAAGAAAAGAGGGCGAGAAGGGCATGAGGCATCTTACATACATCACCATACGCACATCCGTGTGCTGTGTACAGATGAAGCTGGGCTTCATCTCCTTTCAGTGTCCCTGCTTCCTCTGCAGCTTCAGTTGGTGAAAACCCATCTGGGCAGTTGGGGAGGCCAGCTCGGTGGTTTAGAAGTAAGAAAACCAGCACGAACTTTCTTCTGGGCGTAAGAAGTTGGAAGGAAAAGCTGTGGAACGCCACACTGGCTGGCAGCAGAGCGGGGCAGCTGTGAGTGCCAAGACTCGGATTTTGAAAAAGGGTCTGCAGGAACTGTCATGGGGAGGAGAAGCTGGACTGCTCCTAGCAACTTCAAACCCTTTAGAACTGCAGGACTAATAATCATTCCCATGAGATTCTCCCTTGGGGGAGGATGGTGTGAGTGCTTGTCCAGACAAACCCTCTTCTGCCAGGAAAAGCACAGAGGTCAGCGTTTTGCTGGCCCAAGCGGAGAGTCCTCGGAGCCTTGGGGGCAGGTTGTTGTGATCTCCTTTGGGCAGTGGAGGGACCAGGACAAGTTGTCGTGGACCAGGTTGAGCATCTGCTTGGATGGGATCAGCTGTTGGGGAGCAGGCAGTGCGACAGAGTGGGAAAGGAGGATGGGCCACAATATAAATCAGGGTCTTGTGGAGTCCTTAGTGTTGGGAGAGCAGCCTGTAGAAGGCCCACAAGCTGTGGAAGCCTTGAATTTTCACCGTCTGCCTGGGTCGTTTCTCTTCCTTTGTGGAGCAGAAGTCTTTCATCTTCTGACTTGGCCTTGCAATGGCTCCTTCACCCTTTGAAGCAGCAGGGTGAAAGATGTGAGCTGGAGCGGGCCCAGGCTGGCAGCTCTCCACGTCCCCTCCTAGTCTGCGCTTCCAAACATGGGGCTTGTTCTGCAACAGCAGCACGAGGAGCGATTTAGTAGTAGTTGTGTTTCGTACTGGTTGTGAGTACTGGTTCGGTTTTAACTTGTGATTTGTTTGTGTTAAGATCACGAGCTTAGAAACAGAGTTACTTGAAGTGCAGAAGAACAAAGCTGAGGTGAGCGGGGAAGAGCAGGCAGCATCTGGAACACAAGAGATGCAAGAGGTAAGAGGTTTTCTTTGGGAAGAAATTGCTTTCTGTAGAAATGTGTTAAGTGAGCATCTCCTACAAATGCGCCTCGTCGCTGTCTTCTGAGTGGTTGTAGCCCATCAGCTCACGCAGGACAGATGGATGTCTTTGGAGGAGAGCAGATACATTATCTCCCTGATAACTCTTCTGTCTTAGAAGATTGTTTTGCCTTCACTGCAACCTGAGGAGCTTGTTCACTCTCTGGTGAAGGGCTCACGCTCATAAAGATGCTTGGCTCTTGCTTAGAGTCTAGTGAAACCTGGGTGGTGTGTAGGGACATTCACGAGGCTGTTTCCCAGCTGGTTTTGGGCTTTGTTACTTGCCAGCCAGTCGGATCTGCCAGGTGTCCAAGGCATTTCATGTGGGAGAGGACCTTCCTGAGCTCTCTTGAGTCAGGTGGAGGCTCCAGGCCCTTGGAGATGTCCAGCCAGCCCTGGGTTTAAGGTGCAGGAACCCTGCTGGCAGCTTCTGAGAACCATTTTTTCCCAACCCTGTTTTTCTAGAGGACACATTTTCTGCAGTGTTTATTCTTTTGCTAGAATAAATGATGTCATGGAAATAACTCTTGGTTTTGCTTGTTCTAGATGCTGGAAAGCTGTCAGGAAACGATAGAAAAGTTGGGAAGTCAGCTGGGAGAGCGGAGAGAGTGGAGAAAGCAACTTGCATCTGAGCTTGAACTGTTACGAGAAGATCTGAAGGCTGAGAAGAAGGTATTGGGCAGCCAGGTACGTATAGCTCCTGGGACTGCACTGGGACTCCCTGCAGTTGCTTTTTATGACCCCATAAAACATCCCCAGTTGCCCCCTGAGTGTGTTGCTTGACTTGTCCTGATGCATTTCTTTAGCCCTGCCAGTTTCGAAGCTTCTTTGGTAGCTGGTTTTAAATCCCTCTGCTTTAATGGAACCGTCTCTGGCTCCGTAATTTATTTTTCCTTTCAGAGAATCTAATAACAAAACAATAATTCAGAGTTTGTAGCCAAGGGCGCCCCTTCTCTAGAGGGCAGAATGGAAGTTTTCAGGTTTATTTATTGCAGAGTGACCATAAAGCTCATGAACACAAGTCTTCAGCTCTGTGTCACGGCGTGACAGGGTACTTGTAGATTTGAGGCCAGACCTCCCTGCAGAGCAACGTCACAGCTACCCCTTGGCAGCAATTGCTCTTCTGAGGTCAATCAAGTGACCTAATTCTGAACCTGCGTCTCCTTTAATATTAATATTATCTGTCTTAACCAGAATATGGCATGATAGGAAGTCAGAGCACCTAAGAGCCACAGAAGCCCATGTGAACAGCCTGCTGGGATCCTGGCACTGCTTTTGTTACGTGCCCTGAGGACCTCAGTGCACTTCACTTGAAGCAATTTAACTGCTACGTAGACTTCTGGTGGGTTTCTCTCTGCTGGGAGAGTTGCCGGTGCTCTTGTCTTCCAGCTGGGCTACAGAGGAGAGTGAGCCCAGCAAAACTGCACAACGGCTGGCGCAGGCATAGGCAGGAGAGGGACTGAAAATTTAAGAGAGCTGCAGATCTGTGGCCTGGATCAGGCAGACGAGGGGGACCTGGCAAGGGGAGGGTCACATCTATCACAAACCTCATTTTTTAGCACTCTGAAGAGGCCTTAAACCAGCTGTGAGTCATATAATTTCCTTGAAGGGACGTAAAAAAGTCTTGGAACTGTTGGTGCAACTGGGTGTACGCAAGAGTATTTCTGGAGGAACAGTGGCATCTAGAGGACAGGGCTTTTGTAGCATCGCCAGGCAGCAAACTCGTGTTGTAAAAAGCTTCGGATGGAGAGGAAGCCTTGCTGAAGAGCAGCTTAGGAAGGGGTAGGTCAGTCTGTGATTACACACGTGAAAAGGAATTGTTTTATTTGGGGGAACGATGGGGAAAACGGGAAGAGTGCAAGGTGCGTGTTCAGCCGTCTCGCTCTCATCCAAGGCAACCCAAACCAGCTTTCCACAGATGGGCACCAGAAGGATGAAATAAAATTTTAAAGTGATTTGGTGATAGTTTACACGCAGCTACTTCCCATGAGGAAAAATGGACTTTTACATCTGCCTTCAAGGGTGAAGAACCGCGGTGATTAGCTACAGAGTCCCAAAGCCGTGTCTTGATGGAGTCCCCAGATTGCCTTGCACTGCTCAAAAATTTTCCACGAGACCGAAGAAAATCACAGTCACGGTGTTTTCTGACCTTACAGGTCTCTGAACTCCTACAAGACAGAGAACAGATTAACAAACTCGAGCGAAAACATGAAGACCTATGTACAGATGAAAAGACACGCGAAGAACAAATGGCTAAAGTAGTGGTTTTGGAAGAACAGATCAAAAACTTGAAGGATGAACAAGAACTGCTCTGGTAAACCTTAACAAGGCCTCTAGTACTTTCTGCTCCTTATCTTTGCTGACTAATTTTTCAGTCTTTGAAAAAATCTCTGTAGTGCTGCTTCTGGCAAAAATGAGCGCAAGCAGCTTTGTGTCTTTCTTATTGGGTAATTGTGTCTCTGCAGAGATTTTGGTGAAAAAGCATTTCCCTTGGTGACATCACGATCAGTCAGGAGTAAAACTTTTACTTCCTGCAGCTATTCCAGATTCTGAGTGGCGTAAATAAGAGCTGCCTTTAGGGAGGAGGCTTCTTCTCTTGGAGAGAGGTAGTATTTGGACTAAGATGGTCCCAAAAAGCTCCCATCGTGGGCTTGAGCTCCTTGGGGTGTTGCCTGATGGTGTATATCCTGCTGCGGGTATTGGTTGTCCTTGGAGGGCAGGTGTCAGCAAGCACTGGGATCATAAATAAAACTCTTACAGGTGCCCCGAATCCCCTTTTTCAGTAGATCAATGCAAATTTGGGGTCGAAGCATCCACGCTCAGGCTTTCATTAGTAAGTAAAAGCTTGGGTTCGGTCCAGCATAGTTACAGTCAGCTCAGTTACCTGCATAACTGGGTACCGACATAAAGTAAAACCAGAATAAGACAGGCAGGTTTAGCCTGTAGCTTGCCTCGGGCAGCTCGGACGGGAGACCTGAGCCCGTACCTGTGCGCAGTGAGGCGTCGTGCCAACGCTTCCGTGCTGCTTGGGGGCAGAGCAGCTCGCGTGGCCCCGTGCGAGCATTCCTCAACCGGCAGTTAACCTGCTGGTGAGTGACTGAGAACTGACCCTCCGGACAGCCGCTTCTTTGTGGGTCAGTGTCCAGGGAAGACTGAACCTTGCCCAGAGCTGCCAGACCCAGGATTAAATCCCCTTCGGAGCACTCCGAGACGCTTGAGCGTTTCACTAGACTCTTGTATCCCAGGTTTTTTCCCCTTCAAGGGTGGTTTCCCTTGGATGTCTATAGTTATCTCTCTCCTTTACTGTTTCTCCTTCAAGTTCCAAATTGCTAGAAAGCAACAAGAAGAGGGAGGAGCTAGAAAAGCAGCTAAAAGAGAGCAATGAAGAAAAACGCTTGTTACTGGAAGAAATTGCCCAGCTCAAACAAGACATCCTGACTTCCCGGGAGCAGGGCGACAGCGTGCTCGAAGAGACTTTGGGAATGAATCAAGGCACGGCGCACAGAGAGAGCAGGTTTCTCGTGTCGCAGAGCTCTGCAGGCAGTTTAGAAGGGAGCATTAAACAGGTATGGGAGGCTTTGCCATCTGCACCATGCTCTTTATTTATTTCTTTGTTTCCCACGAATTTAGTGGCAAAAGCTAATTAAAGTGGACCGGAAGCCAGTCCTGCAGTGTTAGCTAATGGCGTTGCCAGATCTCACAGTGCTGGATCGAGTCTTCCCATGTTGGGAATTGATTTGGGGATTTGTCTGAGAAGGGAAGCTTGGTCCTCAGAGGATTTCATCTGGTCCCAAGGACAGAGGGTGAAGACGCAAAGCGGGAGTGCAGATCGACGGATGGCTGAAAGTGATACTGGGATGAAGGGTTATGGTACACGGAACGTGGGAAGGGCTTTCAGTCTCTGTACAAGGCTCTTGCAAGAAGATGAGTGAACCAAAAGAGCTCAGTTCTCTTCTGAAAGCCTTCACAGACCACCACCTCGTGGTGTCCAGGCTGCTGTCGCGCTGTGCCGGCATATCTGTGTGCCACCGCCAGGACTCGCCTCGTTCCTGCTCCCTCTGGGAGTTGTGGCTGGATGTGCTGCTCCTGCTTAGTTGCCTTAGCGAGACTCTGGCACAAGAGTTAGGAGGAACCTGGGGGTCTTTCTGTTTGACAGGTTAGTTTTAACAGGGATTTGTTCCCTCATCCAGGTTGTTGCATCTTCTTGCTTGACCTCAAGACCTCGGGAGTTGTATCGGCTTCTCCGAGGGGATGGACGGGGTGGGGAGCAGGACATGGTGTGGGGGCCTGGCTTTACCCATTTTCCTACTTAAATGCCCTTAAATCCTACTGGCACACTTCTAGACTTCTTAATTATCAGTCGTCTTCTTTCCTTAATGTTAATTTCCCTGTAACCTTTGTCGTTTTGCTGTTCCTGCAGAGTCTGTCTGATGAGAGATTCCAGCAGCAGGAGGAAAAACTGCAGCAGCTGCGGCAGGACTTGCGTCGCGTCCAGAACTTGTGCAGCTCAGCCGAGAGGGAGCTGAGATACGAAAGGGAGAAGAACGTCGACTTGCAAAAGCAAAACCTCTTGCTCCAACAAGAATGCACCAGGGTAGGAACGGGGTGGGGAGAACTGCTTGAAGAGAGCATCACATCCCTGTATTTCTTTTATTTTCGTGCACTTTCTGGTAATCCTGTTGCCTCTTTTGTCATCAGGACATTTCAGGGGGTATACACTGAAGGGCAAACTTGCTTTCTTCTTCTTTTGAAACTCAGGTCAAAGCTGAGCTGAAGCAAGCCAGGGCAAAACTCTTGGACACAACGGAAACGTGCTCCTCTCTCTCAGCACAGTGGGAAAAAAGCCAGCAGAAGGTCAAAGAACTTGAACAAGAGCTGTTGAAGTGCTCCCAGGCTGATAAACTGCAGAGCAGCCTGCAAGAGAAACTTGCACAGGAGAAATCCAAAGTATCTGAAGCACATAAAAAGGTAACTCGTCCCCATGAGCTAAGTTAACGGGAATTATGCTTTTAGCAGTTTCGTGCAACAGTAGTTCAGAAAAATGAAGCACTCGCAGCTCGTGAATGGGGTCCCCAAAATCTATTTTGCAATCATTTGGCTAAATAATTTAGGAAGGAATGTCCGTTATTAAGGGGAGCATAATCAAGACGATAGAAGCCAAATCTGATGGCTTGACTCCTGACGGTTTTGCTTTTAACAGACTTTGACGCAAAGACACACAGAAATTCTTGTGAGTAGAAGCAAGCAAACCTTTCATTCCCGAGACTCAGATACTGAAGGATCAAAGGGATCTGAATTCCTTGGAGTCCCTTGGATTCAGATGCTGGCCTATAAATTCAGAAAGATTAATCCGTGTCCAATTTTAATCCCAGATTTCAAAACTCCAGCAAAAGCTAAAAGATTCACAGCACCAGCTCCTGCTGGCAGAGGCCCGTGTCTCGGACAAGAAACTCCTGGAAGAGGAGCTGAAGGAGGCCCAAGAAAATAAAACTCGTGTGCAGCAAGAACTTCACGAGGAGCAGGTGAAAAGGTACCTGGAGCTGGGTAAGGGCTGTGCTGCGTGCGGAGGGGAGGCGTGTGCCAGCGAACGCTGCTGTGCCAGCCTGCAGCTCTGTGGCTGGCCCTCGGTGGACTCAAGGAGTCACTGCCCCAGTGGTTTCATCTCTGATCTCTCCTTTTGGGCTGCCAGTAGCCCTGGCAGGAGCGCCAGAGGAGCAGTTTAAAAGACTGTTGGAGACTTCAGCTGCCTCAGAAGGTGTGTGGCCCCTCCTTCCAGCCCAGTGGTTCGGGTTACCCTCTAGATGCCAGCAGTCACCTTTCCTGTGCAGCCAGGACGATCCCAGATACATCACGTGCCCTTTCACGTGCCACCACGACAAGGGCGCAGTGATTTCTTGCGACCCTTAACGCTGCCCAGGGCAGGGGCAGAGCAGCGGGATGTTTTTAGATCACAGCCAGCCTTCCATTCACGGGGGCACATCGTGGACTGGGCTCCACCTCAGGGTCTCACTGTCGCACCACCATGCTTTTAGGAAGCTCCTGGAGCAGCAGGTGGAGGAGCTGCGGCAGCAGCAGCCTCGACGTTCACTGGAGACGGAGACTCTGCTGTCCAAGACACACATGGAGCTGCAGGCCAAGACTCTGCACGTCCTTGAAGAGGAGAGGAAAACTGATGCGAGTGAGGTGAGCTGCAGCTGAAAAAGCATCATCCTGTCTTGTGTAGGTTTCCCAGGGATGCAGCTCTGAGGGCACAGAAGAACTTGGAGGGAGAGGGGAAGAAGTTGTCCCCTTTCCTTGCTGAGCACGGAGATTTTTGCAGGGAATTCTGACAGAGCCTGCTGCCAGGGAGGATGCATTCCCTTCCTCTGCCCTGGTGAAGCCCGCAGCCACTGCCAGGAGCTGCCCCTTCCTTAAGGGTGGGAGGCAGTTGACTTGGCGGCAGAACACGTGGATGTTCTCTGTAGGGGGAACCACTGGTATTTATGACAGAGAAACCCTGGAGACCAGAGCCTTGAGGCAGAGGGGCCCTTGCACACACACAACTAAAAATCGGATGTTTTCCATGACTTCCAGTATCAGAAGGAGAACCAGAGGCTTTCAGAGCAGCTTTCAGTGCTGAAGGAGGAAAACAAAGCCCTTTACGAGGAAGGAGTCCGTCTCCTGAACCAGAAGGATCTGTATGTCAGGTACGGGTGGCAGCAGCAGGGGATGTGGAGACACAGAAGAACCTCCCCAGGTTCTTGACTCTCCCATAGCCTTTCTTGCCAATCCTGCTCAAGGCATTTGGCACCGAGAGATCTGCCTTAACCTGTGTGCAGTTACGTTACGCGTTGCACATCTGCTGTGTTCCCCTGGGCAGAGAAGGCAGTGCAGAAAGCAAAGGGGGGCGCCTGGGGCGGGCTGTGGGTGCTGCTGTTGAGGGTCTGCCATTGGCAGAGATGCTCCACGGAGCTGCTCGTTTCTCCCCAGAGCACTCTGGATCTAACTGGAAGCAGAGCAGCCTTTTTGCCCTGAGTTTTGAGTAAATGTGGGCAAATATCCCTTACATGGCAGAGATTGCTCTCGTTTTGGACATCACTTTCCCTTCAGTCCCAACTGGATAAAACCAAGCAAGAATACTGCCTAAACAGGGCAGGTTTGAGGGGAGGAGCAACGATCTCCTGCCTTTCCTTTGACTCAGAGCACAAAAACATTTCACTGCCTGATGGATGTCTCCCTGCCTCCTCAGGAAATACGACAAAATGCAACTCCGCCACAAAGAGAAAATCCGCAGAGCCAAGGAGGCCTTTATCCATGAAGTGAAACAAAGGGACAGCAGGATTAAGCAGCTTGAAAACGAGCTCAGCGAGTCAAAACTGCAGGTGGAAAAGGTGAGAGAACGCATGAGCGCTGCTCCTGTGAGGGAAGGCAGGGGAGTGGGCTACAGCGTGTCTGCAGGAGCACCCCTTCTTCCAAAGAAATGCATTTTAGGGAAAAAGGAGATGAAGTTTAGGAAGAGCAGGTCAGCAGGCTCAAGTTTTCCCCTGGGGCAACCTGTGTTCTTAAATCCCCTTCATAAGCTCCATCTCCTTTTGCCTCAGAAATATTCCTGCCAGGAAGTGACTCCAAAGCCTCTCCTGGGAGGGGGTGTTACCTCCAGTAGTGAATTGGTTCTCAGAGTGATCGTGCTTGGTCATGTCCAACAAGCACTCTAGAGGACAGAGGAGAGCAAAGCATAACCACTGCTTCTTAACTCCTTCTGCAACGCTGCTCAGGGGAAGGAGCTGATTGCCCAGATCACTGCTGAGAATGAGAAACTGCTCCAGGAGAGAAGACGGCTCCTGCAGAAGATCGCTGACCTAGAGGAGACCTCTTGGTGCAAGCGGCCTACAGCAGCCCCTCTGCAGAGCAGGTAGGCACTGAGTGATGCCCCCAGCCCTTGGATCTCGCTTCTTGCCAGCGCTCTCCGGTTCCGTGCCTGCTTCCCTTAAGAAATGCAGAGGAGAGCCTCAGGTGTGCCCAGTCACTCGTGCTGTGGCTTTTAATTGCTGTGGGATGGAATTAGCCCCCACCTCGTCCAAGCCCTCGGCACCAGCTGAAGGCTGTGGAGGCCAAAGGCTCTGAGGCTGAAAACGAAAATGTCCCTTTGAAAACGTAACGTGGCCGGAAGGAAAATAACCTGTGCCTTGTCCATGCAATGTGCTCAGAGGGAAGATCCCAGATGAGGAGAGCATGAGGCCGCATGAGAGCAAACTCCAGCTCTTCGGCCACGTGCCCACCTTGCAGCGCGCGCCGAGGGGCATCCACGCTCCCGACACAGAGGTGAGACTCCGAGAGGGCTTTGGTCTCGGCACACGGGTTGCAGGAGCTGCGTCTCCTCTGAGGGTGGGTTGGGTTTGGAGCTGCTTCTGAGGGTGCTGGGGAAGAGCCGAATCGATCCTTCAGCTGGGGGGGGCAGGGGACACCAGACACACCGTGGATGGCAACGGCCGTATCGGTGAGGAGGGAGTTTGGGAGGCGAAAGCTCAGCGCACTTGCCCTACCAGCTCTATCCCCAAGCTGCTGCGGGAGGAGATCCTTCTTCATGAGGGCAGAAATAGCACTTTGGCTCTTCTGCAGATCTAGAGTTGGTAAGAAGGCCTTAAATTTAAGTAAGCTTTAAAATTAGGAGAAATAATCCAGAGCAGCATGGCTGGCAAAGTTCCCAGGCCAAGCTGACCAATACCATCAGTTATTTTATTGGGGGTTGGACTGGGTGATCTCTAGAGGTCCCTTCCAACCCCGAACATTCTGTGATTCTGTATTGAACTGACTGAAGCAAGGCCTCACCTAAAAACTCAGTCAGTGATTGGCCAAGTTAATGAAAAGCTTCGGGGGGAGACAAAAATCCAGGAAAGCGAAAGAAAAAAAAAAAATCCAGGAAAGGAAAAGTGTTTCAGCAACTCTGCGACTAAGCCAGGTGGATTTTGAAGTTTATTTTGAAATTTGGAGGAACATAAGTGGGTTGCAAACGAGCTGTTTGGTGCCTGGCGGAAAGGGCTCTTGGTGTGTTCCACTGTGGCTGGTTTATTTCTGTTTGTTTCAGCTGGCCTAGTTAGGGGTGTGTTTTTCAATTTAAATTCGGGTCTGAAGGACAAATCTGTGATTAGTGCCTCTGCAGGCCTGGAGTTCTTGGGGAGGACTGTCAGTGGAGCTGGGGGCACTCTGAAGACCAAGACTGTTGAAAACTTGCTCGTCCTCTGAAAGTCTCTGTTCCTCCTTCCAGGACTCGAAGAGTGTTAACTTCTCCGAAAGCCAACTACAGAGTAAGGTGTTGCCATCTCCCCGTACCAGGTACCGTGGGGTAAAAGGAGGAGGCGGGGAACGCCTCTCTGCCTGTGGTGAGGGGAGAAGTTGAGCACTTTGGCTGCTCCACCCTCTGCTTTCACCAACAAGGGTCAAAGTGTAGGGAAAATGGTATTAAAAAGATTCTGAAGCTAATGGGATGAAGAAGTCAAATGTTGAAAATACGCCTGGGAACACTGTGGAATTATTTAGCAGTCTGCTTGGTACCCAGGGCTTTTGGAGGGGCATCCAAACACAAGAGCCTTGTTCTGAGCCTTGGAGGACACTGCTGCCCAGGGCTGTACGACCCACGTCCCTGCCTATGGGGCAGGGGGCAGCTGGAGATTCATTTCCACTGGTGTAGCCGCAGGCACCACGATCCCTGCCCAAATGGGCAAGGGGAAGGCAGAGAGACGCTGCTTGCTGGAGAGGCAGCCCAACGGGCTTCGGGTGCCACTGAGGGTGAGGGAGGGTCTGAGGAGGCTCTGGGGTAGATGAGGGCTGCCAGCTACTTGGTTAGAGGAAGAGCGTGGGAGCCTTAGTCCAAGCAAAAGGCACGGGCCATCGCCCAGCGCCGCCTCGCAGAGGTGCTGGGAGGAGCACGGGCCTGTGCGGGTGGTGAAGGCTCAGGGAGAGTTTGCAAAGTGACTTCAGAGAGGAAATTTATTTTCAGCTTCCCGTCACGAGAAGCACCAGACTCTGCCAGCAACCTGAAGGCCACGCAAGACACGAAGCCTGAAGGAGAAGCTGAGAGCCAAGAGTCATCTTTTTGCTTCTCCCCCTCTCAGCCTTCTGAGATCGGGTACTTAAATGTAGCTTCGCTTGGAGACACCACGGCCTCCCAGCTGCAGGAGGAGAGTCAGAGCATCAGCTCTGAGAACTTGTGAACAGAGAAGGATGTTTGTGAAATATTAGCAGCACTTCAAACTTTTGGGCCCCTGCGGCCATGGGATGACAAGGACTGCAGAGGGAAAGTTGCCATATTGGCCAGCTGGGTGATTTTTGTGCTGTATGTCAACTTACTGGATTATTCAGCTTTTTTTCAGCTTCCCCAGCTGTAGATGTGTGTGTGTCTCATTCCAGATGCACTGGGAGACTGGCATTTGTAGATAAACTCAGTCAAGTGGAAGAGAGGTGAGATGAAGTGGATCTTCCCCTGAAGCCAAATTCCTTGCCCGATCCAAAGCTGGAAGCTTTGTAAATAAAACTCGGAGAAGTTCCCTTTTACCATGTGCTTGCTTGAAGAGGGTCCCTTCAGAGAGCCAGCCAAGTAAAGACAATCACACTGATGCGGCTGCACGTCGTTCTCACTTTATTGCCCCACACAGCTCAGTCTATACAGTTGAGCAGTGTCCATGCACCTGCCCCTTAACAGCGTTGGTCAGTTAGAGGTTTACACGCGCCAGCGTTTTATTGGGTAGTGCCATTCAGCTACGCCGGCGGCTCTCGCCCCCCCTTCTCCCCCCAGGGCCAACACATCCAGCCAAGCATCTGGCAAAGCTCTCACAAACAGCTGCCCCTCCTCCTCTCCATGCCCCAGGGTGACTCCAAGGATAGAGTCTTTATTTAGGCCTAAGCTGGGTTGTCCAAACCCGTTAAAGGGATACCGTGCCCCTGCTCCACAAGAAATTCCTCTACACTCGCTTTTCTCCATTCCTGCTGATCTGTGCTGCTCAGACACTGATCATTCCCGTTCTGGCTACCCCTTAGCTTCCTGAGCCCTGAGGGAGGAGATGAGAATGTGTAGGGCTGAGAGTCTCTTGATCTTGTACGTCTGGCAAGAGAGGGGCCGGCTCTGTGCGAGCTCTGGGAGAGGAGAGGGGCCGGTGGGGCCGCAGAGCGTGCGGGGAGGCGGGAGCCTTGGAGAGGTGGCCTGGGGCAAGCCCGTGCCTGTGCAGAGAGGTCCTGAGCGCGCGGCCCCTCCGCCTCGGCCCCGGCCCCGCACAGCGCACTGTGACGTCACCGAGCGAGCCCCTCATGACGTCAGCAAGCCAGGCGTGATGTCAGCGCCCGCGTTGCCTATATAAGGGCCGCCGGCACAGGCGTCTCACACACAGTGCCTGGCGCTGCTGGAGCTGCTGGTGCCGGCTGAGCTGGTGCTGGTGGTTGCTGGTGGAGCTGCGGGTACTGGTGCTGCTGCTGGTGCCGGCTGAGCTGGTGCTGGTGGTGTGTAGTGGTGGTGTGTGCTGGTGGAGCTCCCAGCGCTGGTGGAGCTGCCAGAGCTGCCGGTGCCGGCTGAGCTGGTGCTGGTGGTTGCTGGTGGAGCTGCTGGTGCTGCCAGAGCTGCTGCTGGGGCTGCTGCGGTTGCGAAGCCTCAGCCTGTGGGCAGCTGCCTGTGCCCTGCCGCTCCTCGGGGCTCGGCTCCTCTGCCCGCAGACCGCACCCGGCAGCGCTCGCCGGGCCCTGCCTGCCACCGCTCCCCGGGGAGAGGCGAGGCGAGGGGCGCAGCGCCCACCCGTGCCGAGCCATGAAGAGGGCCTGGTTGATCCTGCGAGGGAAGAGGGCTCAGAGGACTCGGGGCTCTCCCGAGTTCTCCGAGAGCCTCGATGGCGATGAGCTCCAGCCGGAGGGAGCTCATCCCACTGACAAGGGCCCATCCCGGCCTGCCCTCCGTGTCAGGGTGGCACTGTCACCCCAACACGCTGCTCTGGAGGAGCAGGTGAAGGAGCTGCGACAGCAGCTGGAGGAACAGCGGCAGCAGCGGGAGGAGCAGCGGCAGCAGCTGGAGGAGCTGCGGCAGGAGCCTCACTATCTGCCACAGACGGAGGCAGAGCAGGGCCAGGTAGTCCTGGAGATCCTGCAAACCCTCCGGGAGATGAAATCCAGCCAGAGCGAGGTGAGCTGCAGCACGGACGGGTCCCCCTCACCCAGGGGATGCTGTGCTGGTGGTGACCCCTGAGTGGACCACGGAGCCCGAGGGGGAAACGGGAGCAACCTGGTGTGAAATCTGTCCCTGGAAACTGCTGAAATGGGCTCAAGCACAGCCAGGGCCTGAGCCCTTGCAGATCCCACTGGTTTAAGGAGGGGAGAAAAGCACCGTCCCACCTCGTGCAGGTTTCCTGGGGATGCGGCTCTGAGGGCAAGGGAGGAGTTGAAGGGAGAGTGGCCTTGGAGGAGAGAACGGGTGGATGTTCTCTGTAGGGGGAACCGCTGACGTTTACATAAGACAGAGAAGCTCTGGAGACCAGACTGCCGTGAGGCACACAAGCACAGAACTAAAAATTTCATGTTTTCCATCACTTCCAGTATCAGAAGGAGAACCAGAGGCTCTCAGAGCAGCTTTCAGTGCTGAGGAAGGAAAACAAAGCCCTTCATGAGGAACGAGTCCATTTCCTGAATGAGAAGTATCTTTATGCCAGGTAGGGACGGCGGCAGCAGGGGACGTGGAGGCACAAAAGAACCTCCGCAGGACCCAGAGCACAAAAGCATTTCACTGCCTCATGGGTGTCTCTCTGCCTCCTCAGGAAATGCGACGAAATGAAGCTCCACTACGAGGACAAGGTCCGTAGAGCCAAGGAGACCCTTACTGAGGAAGTGAGACAAAGGGAAGGCAGGATTAAGGAGCTTGAAAATGAGCTCTGCCTGTCAAAGCTGCAGGTGGAAAAGGTGAGAGAACACGTGGAGCGTGTTCAGAAACTACCTCAGCTCCATCTTCTTTTGCCTCTGAAATATTACTGCTGGGAAGTGACTCCAAAGCCTCTTTTGGAGCTGTTACACCCACCCCAAGCATAACCACTGGCTCTTATTTCCTTCTGCAACGCTGCTCAGGTGAAGCAGATGAACACCCTGGCCACTGGTGCGAATGAGATACTGCTCCAGCAGAGAGGACAGCTCGAGCAGAAGATCGCTGACCTAGAGAAGACCTCTAGGAGCAGCCAGCCTGCGACAGCCCCTCTGCAGAGCAGGTAGGCACTGAGTGATGCCCCCAGCCCTTGGATCTCGCTTCTTGCCAGCGCTCTCCGGTTCCGTGCCTGCTTCCCTTAAGAAATGCAGAGGAGAGCCTCAGGTGTGCCCAGTCACTTGTGCTGTGGCTTTTAATTGCTGTGGGATGGAATTAGTCCCCACCTCGTCCAAGCCCTCGGCACCAGCTGAAGGCTGTGGAGGCCAAAGGCTCTGAGGCTGAAAACAAAAACGTCCCTTTGAAAATATAACGTGGCCACAGGCGGCGGGAGCTCCTCGGGGAGCTCCAGGCTCTTCTCCTGCCCGGAGCTCAGCTTTGTGCCTGCGGGTGCTGGTTCCCAAGGGCGGGTAAGGACGGTCCCTGGCTGCTGCGACCAGCAGTGCCTACGATGGGTTGTGCTTTCTGTCCCTCCAGGCGCCGCCCCGTGGAGCAGCAGGACCCGGCAGGAGCTGCGGGTGTTGGGCAGAAGTCTTCCGTCAATACAGAAGTGTTCCTCAGACTACAGGACCAGTGCTTTGCTGAGCGTGAGCATGCATGCCAGGCGCTGGAAAAGAACAGGGAGTTGTCTGAGGAGCTGAGAAAAGCCCAAGGAAAAATTGAGATATGGAAAATGGAAGTCAAGAAACTGCAGCAGGAATTACACGAGGCCCAGGGGAAGGCTGAGGAGTGGCATGCTCAAGCGCTCCAGAAAGACCAAGAGAGAAAAGAGGCCCTCAGGAAGGGTGCAGAAGGAGCGCAGGCACAAGTGGCCGTTCTCCAAAGTAAAAACCTGACCCTCTGGAAGCAGCTGGAAGACGTGAAGAGCGAGGCCACCCAACAACAAACGGTGAGCGATGCCTTAACATGCGAGACCAGCAATGGGGGAAAGAGCTGAGGTGAGCCCTGACCAGTCTGTGTCAGGATTTCTACACCCGCAGCCTAAGAAAGACACGGACCTGCCCGTAGAGGGTCCACAGGAGGCCACGGAGAGTATGAGGGGGCTGGAGCACCTCCCATGGCAGGAGAGGCTGAGAGAGTTCTCTGTGTGCTGGGACACAGAGCTCTTCCTTACCAGACAAATTGTTTCTCTGTGTGCTGGGACACAGAGCTCTTTTTTACGAGACAAATTGTTTCTGCAGAGAACAGTGGGACGGCTGCAAAAGGAGTTGGACGATAAGACCAGAAACCTCAAAGAAGCAGAATCTTTGCTAATACAATACCAAGATGTGATCAGTCAACTGAACCAAGAGAACACGCTCTTGCAAGAGGAATTCCGCAAGGCTGTGGACGAGGTACGCTAAGCTGTAAACACGTTGGCAGGTATGAAGGTGCTCCTTGCCTTCAAAGAGCAGCAGAGAAGACAACAAATGCAGGAGAGATTTGTCTGAGGACATTACGAGCTTCAACATCGTTAATGATCAATTCCAGACTAGAGGGGGCTTGTAGCTCCTTTCTCCTCCCCGCCTCCTCCCCTCTGGCCTGGAAAAGCTCGGCCGGCTCTTCAGGGAGCTCCTTGTTAGACCCACCCACCCCGATGTTCCATGTCAGAGCCTTCTGCCTAAGGCACATTCTTGTTTCCCGTGTACAGGTCCACAGACTCTCCTCTGCACAGCTGGAGCCTGAAACGTCTGCACAGCTGGAGGCTACAGAGCAGGACTGGGGAAAAGGAAGAGGCCTCAGAAAGAAATCAAGAGAGTAAGTCCAAATGTTCTCTTTCTTTGCCCACGTAATGCACCCTGACCCTTCCCCTCGTGCCTGGTGGAAAAGAGGAGCTTCCTTGCTGCTGCTGCCACCCTCCAACTTAGGACAGACACGGTGGAAAGGGCAGAGGGCACAGAAGCTGCCGTCACGACGGCGCTTCTTCGCTTTGAGGTTACCTTGGGAGCAGGGAGGGACCTCGAGTCCTTCCCACCCTCTAGGAAAGGTCCTAGAAAAGCCCTTCTTCCATGCTCCTGCCTTTTCCACAGGGCTAACGAGGGGCCGGCTGGAGCCAGTGCCGGGAGCTCTCGGGAGCTGCTGGGCAGACCCTGCAGGCGCCGGGCAGAGACCCCGAGCTGCACCGGGGCACAGGGCTCAGGTGAGCAGCTCCAGAGGTGGTTCTTCCGTGGTTGGGTGGGTTTGGGATTCCGCTTGGGCTGTGCCCGTGGTTCTGAATGGGGGGAGGTTTTTCCGTGTAATTCCTGGCCGGGTGGAACCAGAGGGAAGTGCCCTGCTCCCCCTGCAGAGCGTAACACACAGGTCCCGAGAGGTGGGAACCCACAACCCGTGGCCACGTCTCCTGAGAAGAAGGGAACCTGTTTCCTGACACCAGTTCCCCCGGGGCCCCGAGGTGCGATATCGCCCATGGGCTTTCGGACTGTTGCCCACGGGTCTCCCGCGCCAGCTCTGCTGTGGAACTAACCCCGGCCTTTGCTGCTTCTCTCCCAGGCTCTGATGAAAGCATCACTGTTGAGAGTTTTTTCTCCTCATCGTCTTCTGCTGTAGTGCCAAAACTCGGGGTGCTGCCGGACACTCAATCCTGCTCCCTGTCAGACTGGAGTGATTCTTCCCTGGACGATTAATAAACTCTTGGAAAAAACACTCGGGAGCATTTGTGACAACTCTCTCTCTCCCATGAACATTTGTGAAAACTCTCGTCAATGTTCTGATGCAGAAGAACTCAATAACCGAAGTTACCAAGCGGGTGTTCTTTATTATCTCCTCCCCAAACACACACGCGCCGGGGGTAGTGAAGATTTGGGCACCATACGCATATTCATGAATTCCTTACCATCAGTCCCCACCCAACTTGCATGCCTGTTGCGGCTCTTCCGGAGTCACCAGGTGCACACTGGTGGTCTTCTCAATGAAGGCTCCGAGTCTTCCTCGGCCGCGAACTTTTGAGCTCCTCTTCTGCCCGGTGCCTCCAGCCCAGCGCTGACCGATCCCCGTGTGTGGCGTCCCCGCCTCGCGGTGCGACCAGAGCTCCTGGCCTCTCCCACCTTCCTGCCGATCAGACAACGCCCCTCCCTGACAGATCCAGCAGCTCTCAGATCCGCATCCCAAACTGCAGAGCACAAACGACACTTAAATCCGTAACCTAAACCACCAAACACAAACAACTCCCAACTCCATATCCCAAAATTCCCCGTATCAGTCCCCCCCTTTTCCAGATACATTGGGAATTCTTTCGCATCCTGTGATCTGGCTTTACCAGTCAACACCTTCTCAAAGTATTTGCCACTTTCTACTTGATGCTTGATTCTGTTCTGCTTCCAGTCTTGGGAACTGGTTGCAGTACGTCCACCCCAACACACAGAACATCCAACTATTGTACAAGTTGGGAAGATTAAGACAACCAGTCCAAGTCCTACGGTAAGCACTCGTTTCACCCACATCCAACTGGGAAGACAAGATGTTAATTTTCCCCATATTTCTCCAAAGCCCCATGAAGTGTCATCTTGCGTAACCTCGTGGAAAATGTTAATTTGCTCCCGTATTTTCCCTATGTCTGTTTGTCCTCTGGTATTTTGATCTATACAGCTACAACAACTGCTTTTTATTACAGTACATGCTCCTCCTTCTTCAGCAAATAGAAGTCATAGGGCTAATCTATTTTCGACCGTTATTCTTCTTAGTTTCTTCATTTCTTCTCGTTGTGCCTCTAAAGCATCAGCAGTGACCTTCAAGGCTATTTCTAAAGAAGCAGATGTATTTACTATGGCTCTTGCCAATTCAATCTTTCCTAATGTGGGGAAGACTCTTGTAAAACCGTGGAATCCACTCGCCCTCTCAATCAGAGGGTTAAAGCTTTTAGGTAATTGACCCTGTTTTGTGTAGGATCTCACCAATCCTTTGTTTATCGGTTTAATTGCCTTTAACCGGGGATGCACCGGTCCTGGGGCACACTCTCCTCTCCAGCCGGGAGGGAGTACTTTTCTAGCATTTGTCCCACACAGGCACTACCACCCTGTGGGGGCAGGCCAGCCCTTCGGAGCGCTTTGGTTTTCCCCCTTTCCAACAATTGCACGGGCTGAACGTGTTGCTTATGTTTTGTAATAAAGTTCAGGGCACATTCTGATTCCAAGCATAGGCTAAAGGAACAAACAAAACAATGCAAATACAAACGCTTAGTTTTAAATCATATTTCATGTTGAATTATCTTTGTAAATCTTCAACCAAGTTGGCTTGGTCCCGGTTTGCTTGGCAACCCAGTTCTGGTCCAGAGCCTTCTTAACACAACTGTGGTGGATCCACGTCGGCCGTTCTCCGATCTTGATCGCGGTGAAGGTCGTAAGAAGTGCGTGGAACAGTCCTTTCCACTTCTCTTCCAGCGGTTTGCCTGTAAAATTCTTTATATCCTTTAAAAATTCTGCATCTCTTTCTCCACTCCGCAGCTTTATTTTAACCAGCGGGTCCGCCCGGGTAGACGCCCGAGGTCCCCGTCAACTCTCTGTTGCCGAAGCAATTCTCGCCTGGGCATGCCCTGGGGCCGGCAGCATTCCTTTTGCCAATGACCTTCCTTTTTCCAACACGTGCACTGATTTCATCCCACAATGTTCTGAAAGCCACCACGTCTGCCACGATTACCTCTGCCTCCCCTTCCTCAGCCTCCAAATCCTCCTCTATTATTTCCACCTCTCTGCTCCAGTGCTGCCACAGTAGCTGTAGTGGAGAGTTCCCCCCTGTCTACTTCTTCCTGAATTCTAAAAACTCTCCAGGCCTCCTCTAAGAGCTTTTCAAGGTCCCTAAGATCTCCTTCTTTCAACTTCTGCAAGTTCTTTCTGCTATCAATTGTGGATTGTCCCAGAAATAAGGCAGCTGATTGTCGCGCCCTACTGCGCAAGCAGGGTCCAGAGCGGTGGAACTTTCTCATAGCATTTCGGAGCTGGTCCAAAAATGCAGTAGGAGTTTCTCTTGGACCCTGTTTGACAGCACAGAAAAGCGACGGCAATCCACGGCATCGCTAGGATCCCAGAGAGGGTCACTCATGGGGACACGATCATCTACGTTCCCTTGGGGAGTTCCCCCTGTAATTTGTGCCTGCACAGGAGTTTGAGCTGTTTTCAGTGTTAATTGTTTCTCAGTCTCTGTCATTTCCCCTGGTATAAGATCAACGTCTGACCGGTCTGGATCTTGATTCGTAACTATCGGTTGGAACCGCTTTGCGACTCTCGTCGGGTCGTCCCTCTAACACTTTGCTGCTGAGAGTGTGTAGGGCTGAGAGTCTCGTGATCTTGTACGTCTGGCAAGAGAGGGGCCGGCTCTGTGCGTGCTCTGGGAGAGGAGAGGGGCCGGTGGGGCCGCAGAGCGTGCGGGCAGGCGGGAGCCTTGGAGAGGTGGCCTGGGGCAAGCCCGTGCCTGTGCAGAGAGGTCCTGAGCACGCGGCCCCTCCGCCTCGGCCCTGGCCCCGGCCCCGCACAGCGCACTGTGACGTCACCAAGCGAGCCCCTCATGACGTCAGCAAGCCACGCGTGATGTCAGCGCCTGCGTTGCTTATATAAAGGCCGCCGGCACAGGCGTCTCACACACAGTGCCTGGCGCTGCCGGAGCTGCTGGTGCCGCGTGAGCTGGTGCTGGTGGTTGCTGGTGGAGCTGCGGGTACTGGTGCTGCTGCTGGTGCCGGCTGAGCTGGTGCTGGTGGTGTGCAGTGGTGGTGTGTGCTGGTGGAGCTCCCAGCGCTGGTGGAGCTGCCAGAGGTGCTGGTGCTGGTGGTTGCTGGTGGAGCTGCTGGTGCTGCCGGAGCTGCTGCTGGGGCTGCTGCGGTTGCACAGTCTCAGCCTGTGGGCAGCTGCCCGTGCCCTGCCGCTCCTCGGGGCTCGGCTCCTCTGCCCGCAGCCCGCACCCGGCAGTGCTCGCCGGGCCCTGCCTGCCACCGCTCCCCGGGGAGAGGCGAGGCGAGGGGCGCAGCGCCCACCCGTGCCGAGCCATGAAGAGGGCCTGGTTGCTCCTGCGAGGGAAGAGGGCTCAGAGGACTCGGGGCTCTCCCGAGTTCTCCGAGAGCCTCGATGGCGATGAGCTCCAGCTGGAGGGAGCTCATCCCACTGACAAGGGCCCATCCCGGCCTGGCCTCCGTGTCAAGGTGGCACTGTCACCCCAACACGCTGCTCTGGAGGAGCAGGTGAAGGAGCTGCGACAGCAGCTGGAGGAACAGCGGCAGCAGCTGGAGGAGCAGCGGCAGCAGCTGGAGGAGCTGCGGCAGGAGCCTCACTATCTGCCAGAGACGGAGGCAGAGCAGGGCCAGGTAGTCCTGGAGATCCTGCAAACCCTCCGGGAGATGAAATCCAGCCAGAGCGAGGTGAGCTGCAGCACGGACGGGTCCCCCTCACCCAGGGGATGCTGTGTTGGTGGTGACCCCTGAGTGGAGCATGCAGCCCGAGGGGGAAACAAGAGCAACCCAGTCTGAAATCTGTCCCTGGGAACTGCTGAAATGGGCTCAAGCACAGCCAGGGCCTGAGCCCTTGCAGATCCCACTGGTTTAAGGAGGGGAGAAAAGCACCGTCCCACCTCGTGCAGGTTTCCTGGGGATGCGGCTCTGAGGGCAAGGGAGGAGTTGAAGGGAGAGTGGCCTTGGAGGGGAGAACGGGTGGATGTTCTCTGTAGGGGGAACCGCTGACGTTTACATAAGACAGAGAAGCTCTGGAGACCAGACTGCCGTGAGGCACACAAGCACAGAACTAAAAATTACATGTTTTCCATCACTTCCAGTATCAGAAGGAGAACCAGAGGCTCTCAGAGCAGCTTTCAGTGCTGAGGGAGGAAAACAAAGCCCTTAGTGAGGAACGAGTCCGTCTCCTGAACGAGAAGGATCTGTATGCCAGGTAGGGACGGCGGCACCAGGGGACGTGGAGGCACAAAAGAACCTCCCCAGGACCCAGAGCACAAAAGCATTTCACTGCCTCATGGGTGTCTCTCTGCCTCCTCAGGAAATGCGACGAAATGAAGCTCCACTACCAGGACAAGATCCACAGAGCCAAGGAGACCCTTACTGAGGAAGTGAGACAAAGGGAAGGCAGGATTAAGGAGCTTGAAAATGAGCTCCGCCTGTCAAAGCTGCAGGTGGAAAAGGTGAGAGAACACGTGGAGTGTGTTCAGAAACTACCTCAGCTCCATCTTCTTTTGCCTCTGAAATATTACTGCTGGGAAGTGACTCCAAAGCCTCTTTTGGGGTTGTTACACCCACCCCAAGCATAACCACTGGCTCTTATTTCCTTCTGCAACGCTGCTCAGGTGAAGCAGATGAACACCCTGGTCACTGCTGAGAATGAGAGACTGCTCCAGGAGAGAAGACAGCTCCTGCAGAAGTTCCTTGGCTCTGAGAAGACCTCTAGGAGCAGCCAGCCTGTGACAGCCCCTCTGCAGAGCAGGTAGGCACTCAGTGATGCCCCCAGCCCTTGGATCTCGCTTCTTGCCAGCGCTCTCCGGTTCCGTGCCTGCTTCCCTTAAGAAATGCAGAGGAGAGCCTCAGGTGTGCCCAGTCACTCGTGCTGTGGCTTTTAATTGCTGTGGGATGGAATTAGCCCCCACCTTGTCCAAGCTCTCGCCACCAGCTGAAGGCTGTGGAGGCCAAAGGCTCTGAGGCTGAAAACGAAAACGCCCCTTTGAAAATATAACGTGGCCACAGGCGGCGGGAGCTCCTCGGGGAGCTCTGGGCTCTTCTCCTGCCCGGGGCTCAGCTTTGTGCCTGCGGGTGCTGGTTCCCAAGGGCGGGTAGGGACGGGCCCTGGCTGCTGCGACCGGCAGTGCCTACGATGGGTTGTGCTTTCTGTCCCTCCAGGCACTGCCTTGAATTGAAGAGACTACAGCAGGAATTACACGAGGCCCAGAGGAAGGCTGAGGAGTGGCATGCTCAAGCGCTCCAGAAAGACCAAGAGAGAGAAGAGGCCCTCAGGAAGGCAGCAGAAGGGGCACAGGCACAACTGGCCGTGCTCCAAAATGAAAACCTGTCTCTCCGGAAGCAGCTGGAAGACGTGAAGAGCGAGGCCACCCAACAACAACTGGTGAGTGAGGGCAGCGCTGAGGGAAAGAGCTGAGGCGAGCCCTGACCAGTCTGGGTCAGGATTTCTACGCCCGCAGCCTTAGAAAGACACGGACCTGCCTGCAGAGGGTCCAGAAGAGGCCACGGAGAGGATGAGGGGGCTGGAGCACCTCCCATGGCAGGAGAGGCTGAGAGAGTTCTCTGTGTGCTGGGACACAGAGCTCTTCCTTACGAGACAAATGTCTTGTTTCTGCAGAGAACAGTGCAACGGCTGCAAAAGGAGTTGGACGATAAGACCAGAACCCTCAAAGAAGCAGAATCTTTGCTCATAAAAACCCACGACATGATCAGTTACTTGAACCAAGAGAACTCCCACTTGCAAGAGGAATTGTGCAAGGCTATGGCCAAGGTACGCTAAGCTGTAAACACGTTGGCAGGTATGAAGGTGCTCCTTGCCTTCAAAGAGCAGCAGAGAAGACAACAAATGCAGGAGAGATTTGTCTGAGGACATTACGAGCTTCAACATCGTTAATGATCAATTCCAGACTAGAGGGGGCTTGTAGCTCCTTTCTCCTCCCCGCCTCCTCCCCTCTGGCCTGGAAAAGCTCGGCCGGCTCTTCAGGGAGCTCCTTGTTAGACCCACCCAACCCGATGTTCCATGTCAGAGCCCTCTGCCTAAGGCACATTCTTGTTTCCTGTGTACAGGTCCACAGACTCTCCTCTGCACAGCTGGAGCCTGAAATGTCTGCACAGCTGGGGGCCACAGAGCAGGACTGGGGAAAAGGAAGAGGCCTCAGAAAGAAATCAAGAGAGTAAGTCCAAATGTTCTCTTTCTTTGCCCACGTAATGCACCCTGACCCTTCCCCTCGTGCCTGGTGGAAAAGAGGAGCTTCCTTGCTGCTGCTGCCACCCTCCAACTTAGGACAGACACGGTGGAAAGGGCAGAGGGCACAGAAGCTGCCGTCACGACGGCGCTTCTTCGCTTTGAGGTTACCCTGGGAGCAGGGAGGGACCTCGAGTCCTTCCCACCCTCTAGGAAAGGTCCTAGAAAAGCCCTTCTTCCATGCTCCTGCCTTTTCCACAGGGCTAACGAGGGGCCGGCAGAAGCCAGTGCCGGGAGCTCTCGGGAGCTGCTGGGCAGACCCTGCAGGCGCCGGGCAGAGACCCCGAGCTGCACCGGGGCACAGGGCTCAGGTGAGCAGCTCCAGAGGTGGTTCTTCCATGGTCGGGTGGGCTTGGGATTCCGCTTGGGCTGTGCCCATGGTTCTGAACAGGGGGAGGTTTTTCCGTGTAATTCCTGGCCGGGTGGAACCAGAGGGAAGTGCCCTGCTCCCCCTGCAGAGCGTAACACACAGGTCCCGAGAGGTGGGAACCCACAACCCGTGGCCACGTCTCCCGAGAAGAAGGGAACCTGTTTCCTGACACCAGCTCCCCTGGGGCCCCGAGGTGCGATATCGCCCATGGGCTTTCGGACTGTTGCCCACGGGTCTCCCGCGCCAGCTCTGCTGTGGAACTAACCCCAGCCCTTGCTGCTTCTTTCCCAGGCTCTGATGAAAGCACCACTGTTGAGAGTTGTTTCTCCTCATCGTCTTCTGCTGTAGTGCCAAAAGTCAGGGACACTCATTGCTGGTCCCCACCAGACTTCAGTGACTAATTCCCTGGACGATTAATAAACTCTTGGAAAAAACACTCGTGACCGTTTGTGACAACTCTCTCTCTCCCGTGAACATTTGTGAAAACTCTCGTCAATGTTCTGATGCAGAAGAACTCAATAACCGAAGTTACCAAGCGGGTGTTCTTTATTATCTCCTCCCCAAACACACACGCGCCGGGGGTAGTGAAGATTTGGGCACCATACGCATATTCATGAATTCCTTAGCATCAGTCCCCACCCAACTTGCATGCCTGTTGCGGCTCTTCCGTAGTCGCCAGGTGCACACTGGTGGTCTTCTCAATGAAGGCTCCGAGTCTTCCTCGGCCGCGAACTTTTGAGCTCCTCTTCTGCCCGGTGCCTCCAGCCCAGCGCTGACCGATCCCCGTGTGTGGCGTCCCCGCCTCGTGGTGCGACCAGAGCTCCTGGCCTCTCCCACCTTCCTGCCGATCAGACAACGCCCCTCCCTGACAGATCCAGCAGCTCTCAGATCCGCATCCCAAACTGCAGAGCACAAACGACACTTAAATCCGTAACCTAAACCACCAAACACAAACAACTCCCAACTCCGTATCCCAAAATTCCCTGTATCAGTCCCCCCCTTTTCTAGATACATTGGGAATTCTTTCGCATCCTGTGATCTGGCTTTACCAGTCAACACCTTCTCAAAGTATTTGCCACTTTCTACTTGATGCTTGATTCTGTTCTGCTTCCAGTCTTGGGAACTGGTTGCAGTACGTCCACCCCAACACACAGAACATCCAACTATTGTACAAGTTGGGAAGATTAAGACAACCAGTCCAAGTCCTACGGTAAGCACTCGTTTCACCCACATCCAACTGGGAAGACAAGATGTTCATTTTCCCCATATTTCTCCAAAGCCCCATGAAGTGTCATCTTGCGTAACCTCGTGGAAAATGTTAATTTGCTCCCGTATTTTCCCTATGTCTGTTTGTCCTCTGGTATTTTGATCTATACAGCTACGACAACTACTTTTTATTACAGTACATGCTCCTCCTTCTTCAGCAAATAGAAGTCATAGGGCTAATCTATTTTCGACCGTTATTCTTCTTAGTTTCTTCATTTCTTCTCGTTGTGCCTCTAAAGCATCAGCAGTGACCTTCAAGGCTATTTCTAAAGAAGCAGATGTATTTACTATGGCTCTTGCCAATTCAATCTTTCCTAATGTGGGGAAGACTCTTGTAAAACCGTGGAATCCACTCGCCCTCTCAATCAGAGGGTTAAAGCTTTTAGGTAATTGACCCTGTTTTGTGTAGGATCTCACCAATCCTTTGTTTATCGGTTTAATTGCCTTTAACCGGGGATGCACCGGTCCTGGGGCACACTCTCCTCTCCAGCCGGGAGGGAGTACTTTTCTAGCATTTGTCCCACACAGGCACTACCACCCTGTGGGGGCAGGCCAGCCCTTCGGAGCACTTTGGTTTTCCCCCTTTCCAACAATTGCACGGGCTGAACGTGTTTTGTAATAATGTTCAGGGCACATTCTGATTCCAAGCATAGGCTAAAGGAACAAACAAAACGATGCAAATACAAACGCTTAGTTTTAAATCATATTTCATGTTGAATTATCTTTGTAAATCTTCAACCAAGTTGGCTTGGTCCCGGTTTGCTTGGCAACCCAGTTCTGGTCCGGAGCCTTCTTAACACAACTGTGGTGGATCCACGTCGGCCGTTCTCCGATCTTGATTGCGGTGAAGGTCGTAAGAAGTACGTGGAACGCTCCTTTCCACTTCTCTTCCAGCGGTTTGCCTGTAAAATTCTTTATATCCTTTAAAAATTCTGCATCTCTTTCTCCACTCCCCAGCTTTATTTTAACCAGCGGGTCCGCCCGGGTAGACGCCCGAGGTCCCCGTCAACTCTCTGTTGCCGAAGCAATAGTCGCCTGGACATGCCCTGGGGCCGGCGGCATTCTTTTTGCCAATGACCTTCCTTTTTCCAACATGTGCACTGATTTCATCCCACAATGTTCTGAAACCCACCACGTCTGCCACGATTACCTCTGCCTCCCCTTCCTCAGCCTCCAAATCCTCCTCTATTATTTCCACCATTCTGCTCCAGTGCTGCCACAGTAGCTGTAGTGGAGAGTTCCCCCCTGTCTACTTCTTCCCGAATTCTAAAAACTCTCCAGGCCTCCTCTAAGAGCTTTTCAAGGTCCCTAAGATCTCCTTCTTTCAACTTCTGCAAGTTCTTTCTGCTATCAGTTGTGGATTGTCCCAGAAATAAGGCAGCCGATTGTCGCGCCCTACTGCGCAAGCAGGGTCCAGAGTGGTGGAACTTTCTCATAGCATTTCGGAGCTGGTCCAAAAATGCAGTAGGAGTTTCTCTTGGACCCTGTTTGACAGCACAGAAAAGCGACGGCAATCCACGGCATCGCTAGGATCCCAGAGAGGGTCACTCATGGGGACACGATCCTCTACGTTCCCTTGGGGAGTTCCCCCTGTAATTTGTGCCTGCACGGGAGTTTGAGCTGTTTTCAGTATTAATTGTTTCTCAGTCTCTGTCATTTCCCCTGGTATAAGATCAATGTCTGACCGGTCTGGATCTTGATTCGTAACTATCGGTTGGAACCGCTTTGCGACTCTCGTCGGGTCGTCCCTCTAACACTTTGCTGCTGAGAGTGTGTAGGGCTGAGAGTCTCGTGATCTTGTACGTCTGGCAAGAGAGGGGCCGGCTCTGTGCGTGCTCTGGGAGAGGAGAGGGGCCGGTGGGGCCGCAGAGCGTGCGGGCAGGCGGGAGCCTTGGAGAGGTGGCCTGGGGCAAGCCCGTGCCTGTGCAGAGAGGTCCTTAGCGAGCGGCCCCTCCGCCTCGGCCCCGGCCCCGGCCCCGCACAGCACACTGTGACGTCACAGAGCGAGCCACTCATGACGTCAGCAAGCCACGCGTGATGTCAGCGCCCGCGTTGCCTATATAAAGGCCGCCGGCACAGGCGTCTCACACACAGTGCCTGGCGCTGCTGGAGCTGCTGGTGCCGCGTGAGCTGGTGCTGGTGGTTGCTGGTGGAGCTGCGGGTACTGGTGCTGCTGCTGGTGCCGGCTGAGCTGGTGCTGGTGGTGTGCAGTGGTGGTGTGTGCTGGTGGAGCTCCCAGTGCTGGTGGAGCTGCCAGAGCTGCCGGTGCCGGCTGAGCTGGTGCTGGTGGTTGCTGGTGGAGCTGCTGGTGCTGCCGGAGCTGCTGCTGGGGCTGCTGCGGTTGCACAGTCTCAGCCCGTGGGCAGCTGCCCATGCCCTGCCGCTCCTCGGGGCTCGGCTCCTCTGCCCGCAGACCGCACCCGGCAGCGCTCGCCGGGCCCTGCCTGCCACCGCTCCCCGGGGAGAGGCGAGGCGAGGGGCGCAGCGCCCACCCGTGCCGAGCCATGAAGAGGGCCTGGTTGCTCCTGCGAGGGAAGAGGGCTCAGAGGACTCAGGGCTCTCCCGAGTTCTCCAAGAGCCTCGGTGGCGATGAGCTCCAGCCGGAGGGAGCTCATCCCACTGACGAGGGCCCATCCCGGCCTGGCCTCCGTGTCAGGGTGGCACAGTCACCCCAACACGCTGCTCTGGAGAAGCAGGTGAAGGAGATGCGACAGCAGCTGAAGGAGCAGCGGCAGCAGCTGGAGGAGCTGTGGCAGGAGCCTCAATATCTGCCAGAGATGGAGGTAGCGCAGGGCTGGGCAGTCCTGGAGATCCTGCAAACCCTCCGGGAGATGAAATCCAGCCAGAGCGAGGTGAGCTGCAGCACGGACGGGTCCCCCTCACCCAGGGGATGCTGTGCTGGTGGTGACCCCTGAGTGGAGCACAGAGCCCGAGGGGGAAACGAGAGCAGCCTGGTGTGAAATCTGTCCCTGGAAACTGCTGAAATGGGCTCAAGCACAGCCAGGGCCTGAGCCCTTGCAGATCCCACTGGTTTAAAGTGGGAAGAAAAGCACCGTCCCACCTCGTGCAGGCTTCCTGGGGATGCAGCTCTGAGGGCAAGGGAGGAGTTGAAGGGAGAGTGGCCTTGGAGGGGAGAACGGGTGGATGTTCTCTGTAGGGGGAACCGCTGACGTTTACATAAGACAGAGAAGCTCTGGAGACCAGACTGCCGTGAGGCACACAAGCACAGAACTAAAAATTACATGTTTTCCATCACTTCCAGTATCAGAAGGAGAACCTGAGGCTCTCAGAGCAGCTTTCAGTGCTGAGGGAGGAAAACAAAGCCCTTTACGAGGAAGGAGTCCGTCTCCTGAACGAGAAGGATCTGTATGCCAGGTGGGGACGGCGGCACCAGGGGACGTGGTGGCACAAAAGAACCTCCCCAGGACCCAGAGCACAAAAGCATTTCACTGCCTCATGGGTGTCTCTCTGCCTCCTCAGGAAATGCGACGAAATGAAGCTCCGCTACCAGGACAAGATCCACAGAGCCAAGGAGAGCCTTACGGAGGAAGTGAGAGAAAGGGATGGCAGGATTAAGGAGCTTGAAAATGAGCTCCGCCTGTCAAAGCTGCAGGTGGAAAAGGTGAGAGAATACGTGGAGTGTGTTCAGAAACTACCTCAGCTCCATCTTCTTTTGCCTCTGAAATATTACTGCTGGGAAGTGACTCCAAAGCCTCTTTTGGGGTTGTTACACCCACCCCAAGCATAACCACTGGCTCTTATTTCCTTCTGCAACGCTGCTCAGCTGGAGCAGATGAACACCCTGGTCACTGCTGAGAATGAGAGACTGCTCCAGGAGAGAAGACAGCTCCTGCAGAAGTTCCTTGGCTCTGAGAAGACCTCTAGGAGCAGCCAGCCTGTGACAGCCCCTCTGCAGAGCAGGTAAGCACTCAGTGATGTCCCCAGCCCTTGGATCTCGCTTCTTGCCAGCGCTCTCCGGTTCCGTGCCTGCTTCCCTTAAGAAATGCAGAGGAGAGCCTCAGGTGTGCCCAGTCACTCGTGCTGTGGCTTTTAATTGCTGTGGGATGGAATTAGTCCCCACCTCGTCCAAGCCCTCGCCACCAGCTGAAGGCTGTGGAGGCCAAAGGCTCTGAGGCTGAAAACGAAAAAGTCCCTTTGAAAATATAATGTGGCCATAGGCGGCAGGAGCTCCTCGGGAAGCTCTGGGCTCTTCTCCTGCCCGGGGCTCAGCTTTGTGCCTGCGGGTGCTGGTTCCCAAGGGCAGGTAAGGACGGGCCCTGGCTGCTGCGACCGACAGTGCCTACGATGGGTTGTGCTTTCTGTCCCTCCAGGCACTGCCTGGAATTGAAGAAACTACAGCAGGAATTACACGAGGCCCAGAGGAAGGCTGAGGAGTGGCATGCTCAAGCGCTCCAGAAAGACCAAGAGAGAGAAGAGGCCCTCAGGAAGGCAGCAGAAGGGGCACAGGCACAACTGGCCGTGCTCCAAAATGAAAACCTGTCTCTCCGGAAGCAGCTGGAAGACGTGAAGAGCGAGGCCACCCAACAACAACTGGTGAGTGAGGGCAGCGCTGAGGGAAAGAGCTGAGGCGAGCCCTGACCAGTCTGGGTCAGGATTTCTACGCTCGCAGCCTTAGAAAGACACGGACCTGCCTGTAGAGGGTCCAGAGGAGGCCACGGAGAGGATGAGGGGGCTGGAGCACCTCCCATGGCAGGAGAGGCTGAGAGAGTTCTCTGTGTGCTGGGACACAGAGCTCTTCCTTACGAGACAAATGTCTTGTTTCTGCAGAGAACAGTGCAACGGCTGCAAAAGGAGTTGGACGATAAGACCAGAACCCTCAAAGAAGCAGAATCTTTGCTCATAAAAAACCACGACATGATCAGTTACTTGAACCAAGAGAACTCCCACTTGCAAGAGGAATTGTGCAAGGCTATGGCCAAGGTACGCTAAGCTGTAAACACGCTGGCAGGTATGAAGGTGCTCCTTGCCTTCAAAGAGCAGAAGAGAAGACAACAAATGCAGGAGAGATTTGTCTGAGGACATTACGAGCTTCAACATCGTTAACGATCAATTCCAGACTAGAGGGGGCTTGTAGCTCCTTTCTCCTCCCCGCCTCCTCCCCTCTGGCCTGGAAAAGCTCGGCCGGCTCTTCAGGGAGCTCCTTGTTAGACCCACCCAACCCGGTGTTCCATGTCAGAGCCCTCTGCCTAAGGCACATTCTTGTTTCCTGTGTACAGGTCCACAGACTCTCCTCTGCACAGCTGGAGCCTGAAACGTCTGCACAGCTAGAGCCTGAAACGTCTGCGCAGCTGGAGGCTACAGAGCAGGACTGGGGAAAAGGAAGAGGCCTCAGAAAGAAATCAAGAGAGTAAGTCCAAATGTTCTCTTTCTTTGCCCACGTAATGCACCCTGACCCTTCCCCTCGTGGCTGGTGGAAAAGAGGAGCTTCCTTGCTGCTGCTGCCACCCTCCAACTTAGGACAGACACGGTGGAAAGGGCAGGGGGCACAGAAGCTGCCGTCACGACGGCGCTTCTTCGCTTTGAGGTTACCCTGGGAGCAGGGAGGGACCTCGAGTCCTTCCCACCCTCTAGGAAAGGTCCTAGAAAAGCCCTTCTTCCATGCTCCTGCCTTTTCCACAGGGCTAACGAGGGGCCGGCAGAAGCCAGTGCCCGGAGCTCTCGGGAGCTGCTGGGCAGACCCTGCAGGCGCCGGGCAGAGACCCCGAGCTGCACCGGGGCACAGGGCTCAGGTGAGCAGCTCCAGAGGTGGTTCTTCCGTGGTTGGGTGGGCTTGGGATTCCGCTTGGGCTGTGCCCGTGGTTCTGAACGGGGGGAGGTTTTTCCGTGTAATTCCTGGCCGGGTGGAACCAGAGGGAAGTGCCCTGCTCCCCCTGCAGAGTGTTACACACAGGTCCCGAGAGGTGGGAACCCACAACCCGTGGCCACGTCTCCCGAGAAGAAGGGAACCTGTTTCCTGACACCAGCTCCCCTGGGGCCCCGAGGTGCGATATCGCCCATGGGCTTTCGGACTGTTGCCCACGGGTCTCCCGCGCCAGCTCTGCTGTGGAACTAACCCCAGCCCTTGCTGCTTCTTTCCCAGGCTCTGATGAAAGCACCACTGTTGAGAGTTGTTTCTCCTCATCGTCTTCTGCTGTAGTGCCAAAAGTCAGGGACACTCATTGCTGGTCCCCACCAGACTTCAGTGACTAATTCCCTGGACGATGAATAAACTCTTGGAAAAAAACACTCGGGACCGTTTGTGACAACTCTCTCTCTCCCATGAACATTTGTGAAAACTCTCGTGAATGTTCTGATGCAGAAGAACTCAATAACCGAAGTTACCAAGCGGGTGTTCTTTATTATCTCCTCTCCAAACACCCACGCGCCGGGGGTAGTGAAGATTTGGGCACCATATGCATATTCATGAATTCCTTAGCATCAGTCCCCACCCAACTTGCATGCCTGTTGCGGCTCTTCCGTAGTCGCCAGGTGCACACTGGTGGTCTTCTCAATGAACGCTCCGAGTCTTCCTCGGCCGCGAACTTTTGAGCTCCTCTTCTGCCCGGTGCCTCCAGCCCAGCGCTGACCGATCCCCGTGTGTGGCGTCCCCGCCTCGCGGTGCGACCAGAGGTCCTGGCCTCTCCCACCTTCCTGCCGATCAGACAACGCCCCTCCCTGACAGATCCAGCAGCTCTCAGATCCGCATCCCAAACTGCAGAGCACAAACGACACTTAAATCCGTAACCTAAACCACCAAACACAAACAACTCCCAACTCCATATCCCAAAATTCCCCGTATCAGTTCCCCCCTTTTCTAGATACATTGGGAATTCTTTCACATCCTGTGATCTGGCTTTACCAGTCAACATCTTCTCAAAGTTTTTGCCACTTTCTACTTGATGCTTGATTCTGTTCTGCTTCCAGTCTTGGGAACTGGTTGCAGTACGTCCACCCCAACACACAGAACATCCAACTATTATACAAGTTGGGAAGATTAAGACAACCAGTCCAAGTCCTACGGTAAGCACTCGTTTCACCCACATCCAACTGCGAAGACAAGATGTTCATTTTCCCCATATTTCTCCAAAGCCCCATGAAGTGTCATCTTGCGTAACCTCGTGGAAAATGTTACTTTGCTCCCGTATTTTCCCTATGTCTGTTTGTCCTCTGGTATTTTGATCTATACAGCTACGACAACTGCTTTTTATTACAGTACGTGCTCCTCCTTCTTTAGCAAATAGAAGTCTTAGGGCTAATCTATTTTCGACCGTTATTCTTCTTAGTTTCTTCATTTCTTCTCGTTGTGCCTCTAAAGCATCAGCAGTGACCTTCAAGGCTATTTCTAAAGAAGCAGATGTATTTACTATGGCTCTTTCCAATTCAATCGTTCCTAATGTGGGGAAGACTCTTGTAAAACCGTGGAATCCACTCGCCCTCTCAATCAGAGGGTTAAAGCTTTTAGGTAATTGACCCTGTTTTGTGTAGGATCTCACCAATCCTTTGTTTATCGGTTTAATTGCCTTTAACCGGGGATGCACCGGTCCTGGGGCACACTCTCCTCTCCAGCCGGGAGGGAGTACTTTTCTAGCATTTGTCCCACACAGGCACTACCACCCTGTGGGGGCAGGCCAGCCCTTCGGAGCACTTTGGTTTTCCCCCTTTCCAACAATTGCACGGGCTGAACGTGTTGCTTACGTTCTGTAATAATGTTCAGGGTACATTCTGATTCCAAGCATAGGCTAAAGGAACAAACAAAACGATGCAAATACAAACGCTTAGTTTTAAATCATATTTCATGTTGAATTATCTTTGTAAATCTTCAACCAAGTTGGCTTGGTCCCGGTTTGCTTGGCAACCCAGTTCTGGTCCGGAGCCTTCTTAACACAACTGTGGTGGATCCACGTCGGCCGTTCTCCGATCTTGATCGCGGTGAAGGTCGTAAGAAGTGCGTGGAACGCTCCTTTCCACTTCTCTTCCAGCGATTTGCCTGTAAAATTCTTTATATCCTTTAAAAATTCTGCATCTCTTTCTCCACTCCCCAGCTTTATTTTAACCAGCGGGTCCGCCCGGGTAGACACCCGAGGTCCCATTGCCGAAGCAATTCTCGCCTGGGCATGCCCTGGGGCCGGGGGCATTCCTTTTGCCAGTGACCTTCCTTTTTACAATGCGTCCACTGATTTCATCCCAAAATGTTCTGAAACCCACCACGTCTGCCACGATTACCTCTGCCTCCCCTTCCTCAGCCTCCAAATCCTCCTCTATTATTTCCACCTTTCTGCTCCAGTGCTGCCACAGTAGCTGTACTGGAGAGTTCCCCCCTGTCTACTTCTTCCCGAATTCTAAAAACTCTCCAGGCCTCCTCTAAGAGCTTTTCAAGGTCCCTAAGATCTCCTTCTTTCAACTTCTGCAAGTTCTTTCTGCTATCAGTTGTGGATTGTCCCAGAAATAAGGCAGCCGATTGTCGCGCCCTACTGCGCAAGCAGGGTCCAGAGTGGTGGAACTTTCTCATAGCATTTCGGAGCTGGTCCAAAAATGCAGTAGGAGTTTCTCTTGGACCCTGTTTGACAGCACAGAAAAGCGACGGCAATCCACGGCATCGCTAGGATCCCAGAGAGGGTCACTCATGGGGACACGATCCTCTACGTTCCCTTGGGGAGTTCCCCCTGTAATTTGTGCCTGCACGGGAGTTCGAGCTGTTTTCAGTGTTAATTGTTTCTCAGTCTCTGTCATTTCCCCTGGTATAAGATCAACGTCTGACCGGTCCGGATCTTGATTCGTAACTATCGGTTGGAACCGCTTTGCGACTCTCGTCGGGTCGTCCCTCTAACACTTTGCTGCTGAGAGTGTGTAGGGCTGAGAGTCTCGTGATCTTGTACATCTGGCAAGAGAGGGGCCGGCTCTGTGCGTGCTCTGGGAGAGGAGAGGGGCCGGTGGGGCCGCAGAGCGTGCGGGGAGGCGGGAGCCTTGGAGAGGTGGCCTGGGGCAAGCCCGTGCCTGTGCAGAGAGGTCCTGAGCGCGCGGCCCCTCCGCCTCGGCCCCGGCCCCGGCCCCGCACAGCGCACTGTGACATCACCAAGCGAGCCCCTCATGACGTCAGCAAGCCAGGCGTGATGTCAGCGCCTGCGTTGCTTATATAAAGGCCGCCGGCACAGGCGTCTCACACACAGTGCCTGGCGCTGCCGGAGCTGCTGGTGCCGCGTGAGCTGGTGCTGGTGGTTGCTGGTGGAGCTGCGGGTACTGGTGCTGCTGCTGGTGCCGGCTGAGCTGGTGCTGGTGGTGTGCAGTGGTGGTGTGTGCTGGTGGAGCTCCCAGCGCTGGTGGAGCTGCCAGAGCTGCCGGTGCCGGCTGAGCTGGTGCTGCTGGTTGCTGGTGGAGCTGCTGGTGCTGCCGGAGCTGCTGCTGGGGCTGCTGCGGTTGCGGAGCCTCAGCCCGTGGGCAGCTGCCCGTGCCCTGCCGCTCCTCGGGGCTCGGCTCCTCTGCCCGCAGACCGCACCCGGCAGCGCTCGCCGGGCCCTGCCTGCCACCGCTCCCCGGGGAGAGGCGAGGCGAGGGGCGCAGCGCCCACCCGTGCCGAGCCATGAAGAGGGCCTGGTTGCTCCTGCGAGGGAAGAGGGCTCAGAGGACTCGGGGCTCTCCCGAGTTCTCCGAGAGCCTCGATGGCGATGAGCTCCAGCTGGAGGGAGCTCATCCCACTGACAAGGGCCCATCCCGGCCTGGCCTCCGTGTCAGGGTGGCACTGTCACCCCAACATGCTGCTCTGGAGGAGCAGGTGAAGGAGCTGCGACAGCAGCTGGAGGAACAGCGGCAGCAGCTGGAGGAGCAGCGGCAGCAGCTGGAGGAGCTGCGGCAGGAGCCTCACTATCTGCCAGAGACGGAGGCAGCGCAGGGCTGGGCAGTCCTGGAGATCCTGCAAACCCTCCGGGAGATGAAATCCAGCCAGAGCGAGGTGAGCTGCAGCACGGACGGGTCCCCCTCACCCAGGGGATGCTGTGCTGGTGGTGACCCCTGAGTGGAGCACAGAGCCCGAGGGGGAAATGGGAGCAACCTGGTGTGAAATCTGTCCCTGGGAACTGCTGAAATGGGCTCAAGCACAGCCAGGGCCTGAGCCCTTGCAGATCCCACTGGTTTAAGGAGGGGAGAAAAGCACCATCCCACCTCGTGCAGGTTTCCTGGGGATGTGGCTCTGAGGGCAAGGGAGGAGTTGAAGGGAGAGTGGCCTTGGAGGAGAGGACGGGTGGATGTTCTCTTTAGGGGGAACCGCTGACGTTTACATAAGACAGAGAAGCTCTGGAGACCAGACTGCCGTGAGGCACACAAGCACAGAACTAAAAATTACATGTTTTCCATCACTTCCAGTATCAGAAGGAGAACCAGAGGCTTTCAGAGCAGCTTTCAGTGCTGAGGGAGGAAAACAAAGCCCTTAGTGAGGAACGAGTCCGTCTCCTGAACGAGAAGGATCTGTATGCCAGGTAGGGACGGCGGCAGCAGGGGACGTGGAGGCACAAAAGAACCTCCCCAGGACCCAGAGCACAAAAACATTTCACTGCCTCATGGGTGTCTCTCTGCCTCCTCAGGAAATGCGACGAAATGAAGCTCCACTATGAGGACAAGATCCACAGAGCCAAGGAGACCCTTACTGAGGAAGTGAGACAAAGGGAAGGCAGAATTAAGGAGCTTGAAAATGAGCTCCGCCTGTCAAAGCTGCAGGTGGAAAAGGTGAGAGAACACGTGGAGCGTGTTCAGAAACCACCTCAGCTCCATCTTTTGTCTCTGAAATATTACTGCTGGGAAGTGACTCCAAAGCCTCTTTTGGGGCTGTTACACCCACACCAAGCATAACCACTGGCTCTTATTTCCTTCTGCAACGCTGCTCAGGTGAAGCAGATGAACACCCTGGCCACTGGTGCGAATGAGATACTGCTCCAGCAGAGAGGACAGCTCGAGCAGAAGATCGCTGACCTAGAGAAGACCTCTAGGAGCAGCCAGCCTGCGACAGCCCCTCTGCAGAGCAGGTAGGCACTCAGTGATGCCCCTAGCCCTTGGATCTCTCTTCTTGCCAGCGCTCTCCGGTTCCGTGCCTGCTTCCCTTAAGAAATGCAAAGGAGAGCCTCAGGTGTGCCCAGTCACTCGTGCTGTGGTTTTAATTGCTGTGGGATGGAATTAGCCCCCACCCTGTCCAAGCTCTCGCCACCAGCTGAAGGCTGTGGAGGCCAAAGGCTCTGAGGCTGAAAACAAAAAAGTCCCTTTGAAAATATAACGTGGCCACAGGCGGCGGGAGCTCCTCAGGGAGCTCCGGGCTCTTCTCCTGCCCGGGGCTCAGCTTTGTGCCTGCGGGTGCTGGTTCCCAAGGGCGGGTAAAGACAGGCCCTGGCTGCTGCGACCGGCAGTGCCTACGATGGGTTGTGCTTTCTGTCCCTCCAGGCACTGCCTTGAATTGAAGAGACTACAGCAGGAATTACACGAGGCCCAGAGGAAGGCTGAGGAGTGGCATGCTCAAGCGCTCCAGCAAGACCAAGAGAGAGAAGAGGCCCTCAGGAAGGCAGCAAGAGCAAAGGCACAACTGGCCGTGCTCCAAAATGAAAACCTGTCTCTCCGGAAGCAGCTGGAAGACGTGAAGAGCGAGGCCGCCCAACAACAAACGGTGAGTGATGCCTTAACATGGGAGGCCAGCGATGGGGGAAAGAGCTGAGGTGAGCCCTGACCAGTCTGGGTCAGGATTTCTACACCCGCAGCCTTAGAAAGACACGGACCTGCCTGTAGAGGGTCCAGAGGAGGCCACGGAGAGGATGAGGGGGCTGGAGCACCTCCCATGGCAGGAGAGGCTGAGAGAGTTCTCTGTGTGCTGGGACACAGAGCTCTTCCTTACGAGACAAATGTCTTGTTTCTGCAGAGAACAGTGGGACGGCTGCAAAAGGAGTTGGACGATAAGACCAGAACCCTCAAAGAAGCAGAACCTTTGCTCATAAAAACCCACGACATGATCAGTTACTTGAACCAAGAGAACACGCTCTTGCAAGAGGAATTGTGCAAGGCTATGGCCAAGGTACGCTAAGCTGTAAACACGTTGGCAGGTATGAAGCTGCTCCTTGCCTTCAAAGAGCAGCAGAGAAGACAACAAATGCAGGAGAGATTTGTCTGAGGACTTTACGAGCTTCAACATCGTTAACGATCAATTCCAGACTAGAGGGGGCTTGTAGCTCCTTTCTCCTCCCCGCCTCCTCCCCTCTGGCCTGGAAAAGCTCGGCCGGCTCTTCAGGGAGCTCCTTGTTAGACCCACCCAACCCGATGTTCCATGTCAGAGCCCTCTGCCTAAGGCACATTCTTATTTCTCGTGTACAGGTCCACAGACTCTCCTCTGCACAGCTGGAGCCTGAAACGTCTGCACAGCTGGAGGCTACAGAGCAGGACTGGGGAAAAGGAAGAGGCCTCAGAAAGAAATCAAGAGAGTAAGTCCAAATGTTCTCTTTCTTTGCCCACGTAATGCACCCTGACCCTTCCCCTCGTGGCTGGTGGAAAAGAGGAGCTTCCTTGCTGCTGCTGCCACCCTCCAACTTAGGACAGACACGGTGGAAAGGGCAGGGGGCACAGAAGCTGCTGTCACGACGGCGCTTCTTCGCTTTGAGGTTACCCTGGGAGCAGGGAGGGACCTCAAGTCCTTCCCACCCTCTAGGAAAGGTCCTAGAAAAGCCCTTCTTCCATGCTCCTGCCTTTTCCACAGGGCTAACGAGGGGCCGGCAGAAGCCAGTGCCGGGAGCTCTCGGGAGCTGCTGGGCAGACCCTGCAGGCGCCGGGCAGAGACCCCGAGCTGCACCGGGGCACAGGGCTCAGGTGAGCAGCTCCAGAGGTGGTTCTTCCGTGGTTGGGTGGGCTTGGGATTCCGCTTGGGCTGTGCCCATGGTTCTGAACGGGGGGAGGTTTTTCCGTGTAATTCCTGGCCGGGTGGAACCAGAGGGAAGTGACCTGCTCCCCCTGCAGAGCGTAACACACAGGTCCCGAGAGGTGGGAACCCACAACCCGTGGCCATGTCTCCCGAGAAGAAGGGAACCTGTTTCCTGACACCAGCTCCCCTGGGGCCCCGAGGTGCGATATCGCCCATGGGCTTTCGGACTGTTGCCCACGGGTCTCCCGGGCCAGCTCTGCTGTGGAACTAACCCCGGCCCTTGCTGCTTCTCTCCCAGGCCCTCGTGAAAACACTGATTACGAGAGTTCTTCCTCGTCGTCTTCTGCTGTAGTGCCAAAAGTCAGGGTGGTGCTGGACACTCATTGCTGGTCCCCATCAGACTTCAGTGACTAATTCCCTGGACGATTAATAAACTCTTGGAAAAAACACTCGGGACCGTTTGTGACAACTCTCTCTCTCCCGTGAACATTTGTGAAAACTCTCGTGAATGTTCTGATGCAGAAGAACTCAATAACCGAAGTTACCAAGTGGGTGTTCTTTATTATCTCCTCCCCAAACACACACGCGCCGGGGGTAGTGAAGATTTGGGCACCATACGCATATTCATGAATTCCTTAGCATCAGTCCCCACCCAACTTGCATGCCTGTTGCGGCTCTTCCGTAGTCGCCAGGTGCACACTGGTGGTCTTCTCAACGAAGGCTCCGAGTCTTCCTCGGCCGCGAACTTTTGAGCTCCTCTTCTGCCCGGTGCCTCCAGCCCAGCGCTGACCGATCCCCGTGTGTGGCGTCCCCGCCTCGCGGTGCGACCAGAGCTCCTGGCCTCTCCCACCTTCCTGCCGATCAGACAACGCCCCTCCCTGACAGATCCAGCAGCTCTCAGATCCGCATCCCAAACTGCAGAGCACAAATGACACTTAAATCCGTAACCTAAACCACCAAACACAAACAACTCCCAACTCCATATCCCAAAATTCCCCGTATCAGTTCCCCCCTTTTCTAGATACATTGGGAATTCTTTCGCATCCTGTGATCTGGCTTTACCAGTCAACACCTTCTCAAAGTATTTGCCACTTTCTACTTGATGCTTGATTCTGTTCTGCTTCCAGTCTTGGGAACTGGTTGCAGTACGTCCACCCCAACACACAGAACATCCAACTATTACACAAGTTGGGAAGATTAAGACAACCAGTCCAAGTCCTACGGTAAGCACTCGTTTCACCCACATCCAACTGCGAAGACAAGATGTTCATTTTCCCCATATTTCTCCAAAGCCCCATGAAGTGTCATCTTGCGTAACCTCGTGGAAAATGTTAATTTGCTCCCGTATTTTTCCTATGTCTGTTTGTCCTCTGGTATTTTGATCTATACAGCTACGACAACTGCTTTTTATTACAGTACGTGCTCCTCCTTCTTTAGCAAATAGAAGTCTTAGGGCTAATCTATTTTCGACCGTTATTCTTCTTAGTTTCTTCATTTCTTCTCGTTGTGCCTCTAAAGCATCAGCAGTGACCTTCAAGGCTATTTCTAAAGATGCAGATGTATTTACTATGGCTCTTGCCAATTCAATCGTTCCTAATGTGGGGAAGACTCTTGTAAAACCGTGGAATCCACTCGCCCTCTCAATCAGAGGGTTAAAGCTTTTAGGTAATTGACCCTGTTTTGTGTAGGATCTCACCAATCCTTTGTTTATCGGTTTAATTGCCTTTAACCGGGGATGCACCGGTCCTGGGGCACACTCTCCTCTCCAGCCGGGAGGGAGTACTTTTCTAGCATTTGTCCCACACAGGCACTACCACCCTGTGGGGGCAGGCCAGCCCTTCGGAGCACTTTGGTTTTCTCCCTTTCTTGTTTGCCAGGTGTTCCACATATCGGTCACTCCATGCTTTGCACAAGAGGAGCAATTGGGAAACTTTCCTGCCCATATTGTTCTATTTCCGCAGCCTTTACCCGTTCAAATTCCTCCTGAATTACGGCGTATGGTGGTCTGGGAGCATCGTTGGTAGCAAGTGGCATTCACAGAGGTATTATTAAAGGGTTCCAACTCAATTTTCCACTGCGGATTTGTCAATGGGATTTTTATATAGTCTGCTAGTGTGAGGTTTGACACGCACTCATTAATCACACGTAAGTTTAAAGTGAGTCCATAGAAAGGAAACACTCTCTGTGCATTTTCAGGCCATTGTGCACAAATCCAACAACCGCACGGGCTTAACGCGTTGCTTACACTTTGTAATAACGCTCAACACGCATTCTGATCCCAAGCACGTGCTAAAGCGATAAACAAAACTATGCAAATACAAACGCTTAGTTTTAAATCGTATTTCACGTTGTGCTTTCTGTCCCTCCAGGCACCGCCCTGACACCCGGCCCGGGGCAGCAGCGGGAACCGGCGGGAGCCGCCGGGCCGGGAGCCGCCGGCGTTGGGCGGCGGTGGGGAGAGCAGGTGGGTGCTAGGACGGTGTCTGGGAGCACGGCGATGGGCAAGGCGCTCTGGGCAAAGAGGACTCCCCCGAGCTCCCTCTGGTTCCCGTCCGCGCCGTTGCAGCGCAGGTGCTGCCGGCCCGGCCCTCGCCTCCGCCCGGTCGCGCTGCGGAGCTCGGTTCCGGCTCGATCCCCGAGCGTGAGCGCAGGCTCCGGCCGCGGGAGCTGAACAGGCCGGTGCGGGGCACTCGGCGCCGCTCGCTCGGACGCTCACGAACCTCCCGGCGAAACCCCCGGGGCCGTTTGTCAAAACTCGCCGGCCCCGCCCCGCTTCTCCCCGCTCCGAGGGGGGCCGGAAATGCCGCCCCCTCTTTCCGCTCGCTCCGCTTCCCCTTCCGGGAAGAAGCGGCGGGCGCCATGGCCGTGCTGGCGTCCAACCCCAACAACCCGGTGGTGTTTTTCGATGTCACCATCGGCGGGCAGGTGGGGCAGAGAGACCGGGGCCTGCGGGGGCGTAGAAGGGGGGGTTCTCCGGGCTGTCGCGGAAGGAGAAGGAGACGCGGGGTTGCCCCGTGGGAGTGGGAACCGGGAGTGCGGGAGCGCGGGGGGGGAGCTCTGGGAGCTGGGCCGGGGGTGTGAGGGTTTCTGGTTGGGTTTTCGGGGCTGGGGAGCGCCGGAGGGGGCTTGCGGCGGTGGTGCTGGGGAGGGGTGTCGTGGGGAGGGGTGTGTTGTGACGGGGGGTTTGCTTCGTGAGGGGGTTTGCGTCGTGGGAGCGGTTCCATCACGGGGGGGTTGCATTCTGAGGAGGTTGTACCAGGGGCGGGGGTGTCGCATCAGGAGGGGCTCTGCAGGGGCAGGGGGGTTCATTTGGGGGAGCTCGCGGGGCGGGGGTGAGGGGCAGCCCAGTGTGTGCGAACAGGACCCCAAAGGTTGACCGGGCCGCTGTCCCCCGCAGGAGGTCGGCCGCATGAAGATCGAACTGTTCGCCGATGTGGTGCCCAAAACGGCTGAGAACTTCAGGTGAGGAGCAGCCGCCGGTATTCCTGCGGCTCCGGCGGGACCTGGCTGGCGGTCAAAGGCGTTTTGGCAGTGTGAGAGCCCTGACCTGCCCCCCCAGGGGAGCCTGTCTGGCTGGGAGGGGAAGGGATGCGCCGAAACGCTCGGCACGTTTATGAAGTCGGTTCTCTCGGCTGCTGAGTGAGCCCCAGGAGAGGTGGATGTGCCCCGTTCTCTGTGAAACGCGGCGCCTGCCTTGCGTTGCTGGTTCCTTACAACCTTGGTATTAAATGACCGGCTTCCTTAACTGTGAAAAGCATGGGAGTGCGTTCTTGAAACGATGTGGGGAGGAGTTACTGCCCGTTCCCATTTGATTGGGGCTGTCTCCGATGCAGTAAGGAGGAAAGTCCTTGGGCAGCAGTCGGTGCGTGGTTGCTGAATGCAGCACTCTGAGTGGGCAGAGTTCAGGTGTGCCTCAAGCTCTGCTCTCTTTTGTTTTCCAGGCAGTTTTGTACGGGCGAGTTCAGGTAAGTGGCTTCTAGAGTCTTTTTAAGTGGCCTCCTCAGAGAAACAGAGCTGGCTGAGAAGCAATAAGGCTCCCTTGGAAGTTTTTCTTACTACACCAGTACAAAAGGAAAGAAATCTGCTCTGATGAGGTCGTGATGGGCTCGGTCAGGCGTGGAGCTGGCAGGCTTTCTCTTCGGGGCATGACTTTGCGCTCAGGTTGCTCTAACAGGTCCTGTCTGCAAATCCCACCTGCTCCTGCTGCAGATTGCAGTGGGAGCGTTTGAAGACGATGGTGTGGGTGTTGTGGGGAACAGTGTGATTTCATGTGCAGAGCCCCCTGGAGGTTTCTCTTTGCCTCAGCTGGGAGCTGGGCTGCAGCGCTTGGCTGCGTATCACGGACCTCTAGGGCAACCCTTTGGGACTCTGAATCTCTGGGAGGGTTTTGGGTTGGGCTATCCAGGAAGTTGCAATGATCTTCCTTTTAATTTCCTTGCAGGAAAGATGGTGTCCCCATAGGTTATAAAGGAAGCACCTTCCACAGGTAATTAATCTGCTTTTGTTGAGGCAGTTCAATAGCAGTCTGAGCTAGGTGTGGTTTTGAGAACTGCCTCGAGGTGTTTTTGATCTGGGAGGCACTTGTAGGTAGGTCATGGCTGATATCATCGCACTGTAGCTTTGGGGGGTTCTTGATGTGCCAGGTCGGAGATGGTTTTCTGGTGTCTGTCACCAAATCACTGTCCCTAGTCAGATAGCTGTGGGTCCCAAATTTCCGGATAGCGACCAGTACTTAATATTTACTGTAGATTTTAGACTGCAGCGTTCACAGACCCTGAAAGCTTTGGCTGTGCCGCGAGGCAGGACTCCTTTTTGCCACATGTGAACCTTTTTGAGCCATTTGTCCACTGAGAACTAAGTATTGTTTTCCTTCCTTAGGGTAATAAAGGATTTCATGATCCAAGGAGGTGACTTTGTAAACGTAGGTACTTCTACATCCCTTTTGTCCTTTTCCTCTGTGGTGTAACATGCAGCGAGGTGAGATGAGAAAGCGTACCAGCAGTCGGCTTTTTCCACACAACCGCTTCTGCTTTCCTTGTCACGCCAGCCTGTACTTCACCGCCAAGTCCAGGTGGGGCCGTACCCAGCAGCCCGTAGCCTCCATCCCTGGAAGGCTTGGGCTTGATCCTTACCATCCCCGTGGGTTTCTGTCAACAGCTGGATGGCAGACGATGCACTGTGTGGTTGGAAACCACTCACTGTCCCTCTTCAGAAATGAAACGTTGAAAGCGTTCGCTGCTGCTGTGTATCGGTGGCAGTACAGCATCCGTTGTGGGCTGGGTTTAACCCCGTCCTTTTGCTTGGGGATTTTAAATTTGGTTTTAAAAAGGTGTTGTTGTGTGGCAGTTGATGAAGAACAACTGCTGCGGCTGAGTGGGCACCTCTGTCGCGCAGGGAGACGGCACTGGAGTCGCCAGTATCTACAGGGGTCCTTTTGCAGATGAAAACTTCAAGCTGAAACACTCTGCTCCTGGGCTGCTCTCCATGGTGAGTGTGAAATAATGACACTGTAAGACTAAAAAGCTTTTGGTACGCTCTCTGTGCCCTTTCCCTAAGTTTGTGAATGATTTGCTGGACAACAGGCATCTCCACCGTCAGATACCAGGTCTGAAGAACCTGCTGTGTAACTGCTGCTCAGAAGGCTACTCGTGGGTTCATGTGTCGAGTAGCACAAAAGCCTGGACCCTGCGGCATCCTTCCTTCTTTCCCTGTTGGGGGCTGGGGCAGGCTTTGTTTGATCAGCTTTGAGAACAGCTGGATTCTTACAGTTTTCGGATGGTGGCAAGAGGTGGTGTTTTCTTCGTACCCGGTACCGTTGTCCAACACTGACCGTGGCAAGGGTGAAACAAAGAGATTTGGGAGTTTCGAAGCCGTAGCAGTGTCACCGTGGTGGCTCTTCTAATATATGCTTCCTGATCAACATTGTAGGGAAAGCTGCAACCACTGCATGTTCTCTGGTGGGAACCATCCACTGACTTTTACAGTAGAAAACAAATGGAGCTGGTGCTTCAGTGTTCCTGTCCACTGCTGCTCCTTCTTCAGCTCTTCAGGCTGCCCTGCCCTTAAAACCACTTGCTTAGGGCACTCACCATTTGGATTAGTTATTCATCCAGATGAAGATGTGGTCCAGAAAAAGACGTCGTGACACAGCTGAACAGCCAGTGTCCTCTGGGGTGTGTCGCTGGTATTGCCAACTTTGTGTTGAAGTGACAGGGCTCTGGAGTCGTTCTGCTGGGCCAAACCATGGTCCGTCCCAGCTGGATCCTTCCAGAGCTGGCTAGCAGTAAATAAAAAGCCAATGTGGCTGTGTCCTGTACCGTCCTGCAGCTACATAGCTCGCCCAGTTCACTTGTCAGCACAGCAACATGCTTTAGTACCTCCTGGTTGTCAGCAGAGCTTTGAAAAATTGGAACCTTGCGGAGATGTTTTCTCAGCAGAGCGCGAATGCTCTGGGGATTGTGCTCAGGTGTGAATTGAATTTCACATCTGTATCGGGCTGTTCCCATGAGCCCTGTGCCAGTATGATCATTACCTTTCTCATCCTGATCATCAGAACAGAGACCTTTTTATTTATTATTCTGAGGGAACCTTCCAAATAGCAGAAATCAGCTAAGGTTTTGGGTTGTTTTTTTTCCTACCCTCGTTCCTGGCTTTCAGTTTTCGCCAGGAGAGCGCTGCAGCAGTAAGTACGGGTCACCCAAAAGTTCAGCCCTTTCTTGGGAGCGTGCTCTGCAGCCCAGATGTCGGTGCAGCCTTGTGCCTTTGTGAAAGGAGGATAAAAAGTTGATGACGTGGCTCTTGTGTGCGCTGGCATGACCAGAGTTGGTGATGTGCCAGCACAGGGCACTCTCCTGTGGGCGTCTGTCTTGCTTCCTTTGGTTTGTGTAGCAGTAAGCTAAGAATTAGTTTGGCTAGGTCGAGAGCAGCAGCTTTTTGCTACGTGAGATGCGTCTTCCTTCTTGTTTTGCAAGTCTTAAATGGTACGCTTGTTGCGTTTTGCCGTTCTCAATCCCCAGGCAAACAGTGGTCCGAGCACCAACGGCTGCCAGTTCTTCATTACGTGCTCCAAGTGCGACTGGTTGGATGGAAAACACGTCGTGTTTGGTGAGTACCTGCAGCGGAGGCCCTGGCTCACGGACACGCGCAGCGGTACGGCTGCGAAAACAAAACAGCCACGGGCTGCCTGTTCTTCGCTTGTGCCCGCGGAGGTATCCGTGCAGCTCCACGCTGAGATGGATCGCTTGAAGTGCAAGTTTTGTTTTTCACAGATTAGCTTTAAATCAGCTCCTTGCTTGGTGCAGCGTGTCGGTACAGAAATCTTTGTGCAGGGGGGACAGTGAGTGAACGGATGCATTTCTCCTCTGCTGTGAGAAAGAGCTGAGCTTTCAGCGAAGTTTTTAGATAGTAATTCTGTGAAACCACATCTATTTTTTCATGGACTGCCACTGGAGCTGTAGGATTTCAAGGCCAGCCTCTAAGCTGATGTCCTACCTACTGCTTCCTCTGATTCTTAAGCAACTGTGGCATCATTCTTCGTGAGTTTTGTGTCATTACAGAGGTTGTGCTGATGGAGAGGTGGTTGGTGCTCTGTTTCAGCACAAGCTGGTGGCGATAGGTCTTGAAACCAAGATTTCTGCACCTCTGCGATGTGGGAAAATGCCCTTTATCTGTTCTGCAGGTGGAAAGTGCTTTCAGAGGGTTCGTTTCCTCTATCAATTTAGAGATCAGTGACAAACCCTGACATGCCCAGTAGCTCTACACTGCACAAGACTTTTTTGGGAGGAACAAAAATGCACGTGCCTGTGATGAGGTGAGGTGGAGGGCACAAGTACAAAACCAGCTGTATTGAAGTGGTTACGTTTTCTCATTCTAGGTAAAATTGTCGATGGGCTGTTGGTCATGAGAAAAATTGAAGTAAGTTCAATTTGCCTATTTCCCTGTGAATGTCCGTGCTGGAAAGAGGATTAACGAGGGTTGTTCTGTTCTCTCTCGCTGCCTGTTTACAGGATAGCAGGGAATACCAGTGTTGATAACTGGTATTACCAGTTGTCATCATTATAAAATAGCAGGAAATCTGTTGAGGCAAAGACTGTCATATAGATTGACTTTAGGAATGCTGTGCTCTCGTGCTTGCTGGTTAGTCTTTGAGCGGGGATTGTGTTCCTGCAGCTCTATTTGCAATGCTTTGCATTTGTTCAGGAAGCCGAATCTAAAAGCTGTTCCATCAGCAACTCAAACAAGAGTGTAAAGCAGATCACTTCTGTGCCATTGCCTGGGATTATTCAGTGGATGCTAAATCATCAGTTCTGCTGATCCGTGATCAGCATGTTTAATATGAAAAATTAAACTCATCTTCTGATGGGCTTCCAGAAGCTGAAGGTAAATACGCTCAGGGGTGGTGGTTGCTGCTGCTTTTGTGACTGGGTGTCACGGCAGGATAACGAGCAGATTTAACAAATAGCAGCGAGCTCTTCAAGACAGCTGATGCTGGCATTCGTGGCACATGCGTGCGATAATGTGCACGGTCTAAAAAGCGGGACAAAAGATTTAGTCTAAATCTAACAAGTGGGGCAGACCCAGAGCTGACAACTGTTAGGCTTTGAGAAAAGGTCACGTGCGACGAACCGATGGGCGAGACGTAACTGCCGGCCCTCTTCACCAGAAGCCTGGACGGAAGGGTTGTGGCTCATCGGCTTATGGCCGGGTCTTGCCAAAATAGGTAACGGTGGTTCTGTGTTACTGAGAGCTGCACCTCGATTTCCCTGTTCCTGGTGTTGTACAGACATCTCTTAGCCAGTCATCAAGTACCCGTCACTCACTGGATTTGCTGTTCCAAGTTACGTGTTTGTTTGTCCCCAGAACGTGCCTACGGGTCCAAATAACAAACCCAAGCTGCCAGTTGTGATCTCGCAATGTGGGGAAATGTAAAGCGGTGAAACAGAAGTGCGGTAAGTCTCACCCTTTACAAGCACCCAGTGAAATGAAATTCTGGGCTGCTTTGCTCCTCACTTTTCTCCTGACTTGTTTTTGCAGTCTTTTGAGGCTGCAGAATGCTGACTCAGCTCAGAGAAGCACCAAAAAAACGCTTCTCTAACAGTGTTAGTTTTTTTGCCAGCTCATCTCCCTCAACTGGCTCCCCTCTGAGCTACACAAACAGCGAAGGCGGTGCTAGAGGGATAAGATTTTGCAGCTGCAATCGAGGGGAAGATGGGGTTGCAGGAGCTTTGCCTTGGCTGAGTGTCCATGTGTGGGATGAGCAGGGATCAAGAAAAGAGGAGGAGAAAGAGGGGACTTGAGCCTCCTTGCTCAGCGTGGCCGTAGGACAGTCACCGCTGAAGGGCCAAGGAATTACCATGTTACATAGTCTTGCCTTAACTTGAATAAAACCCCACTGTCCTCGTCTGAAGAGAGATATTTCCAGCATTTTCTATTACTCGGGCTTCATTCTGGGTAAACCAGTAGGCTCAAGACAGAGCTCAGGCTATCGTACAGTATTCTGTTTCCATTTGTCCGCCCACTTCACTGTAAAAAACACAAGCATTTAAACAAATCTGTCTAGACTTCAGTGTGTCAGGCTGCAGCTTGTCAAAAGTCTGCTGTATTAGCCTTTTGGTTGCTGATTTTTTTTGAATTTCAGCAAGCGGTGGCGAAAGCAAATCCCCATGATTTTTGACCTTCCATTAAATGGTTTCCAAAGACATCTGGAATTGCCCACGAAGATGTCCCTGCTTACATAATAAACTCTTCCAGATCTGCAGTGCTTGGGATTCTTGGGAGCTCCTCCTGTTCGATGAAGTCCCAACAGGGAATGTAGTCATTCTTCTGTTTCCCTGCTACTTTTGGAGGCGTTTATAGACTTTGAAGGTGGGGAAGACCTCGTTACCGAGCTTTCTTGCAGATGGGCAGACCCGTGCTGATGGGTCGGGTGCCCTTTAGTCCCTCAGACCCAGACTTGTTGATCATTTCTGTTTGGAATACGTGATGTCTGGCCAACATCCAACTTGAGCCTGGAAGCTTTTCATTTCTAGGTATGAGGCCACCTCGCCTGCTTCCCAGACAGGTCTTAGGAACTGTCCACACTCTGTCTTGCCCAGCTTCAGACAGTTACTTGTCAAGATCCTTTAAAATCAGCTTAGAGAAGCAGGCACTCTTGGGTTTAAGCTCAGGGGAAGATGCAGATGCCTGACATGGTTGGACTTGATGACTTTAAAGGTGTTTTCCAACCTAAACGATTCCATGATCCTGTGGAGAACTCCCAGTTCTCTAGCTCACGGCTGGCATGAGCTGCTGCAGGCAGCAAGTGGCGCACTCTTGAAGATGTCTGCAGCGGCACCCAGTGTCACTGTGCAGCCTTGCTGTCACAGGGTGAGTTGGGAATGGCCGTCCCAGCATTTCCAACCTGTTTCTTCTTTGTTTCAGTGTTCCTTCACTGGTGGTTAGGCTCGTGCTGGCTCCATGTGGTTCCAACTCCAGCCAGTTCCCCCGCTGCCACAGACCTCTCCGCAGGCCAGATCCACGCTCTTGACGTTCTCCTGAAATTATTTAATAATTGGCATCTATATTTTATTTTTAATTATTTTTTTTTTACATTTTGGAATGTAAATAAAGAATTTTGTTAAACGCGTGTGCAGTGCACATCAGTTAACGGGCTTGGGCACTGATTCTTCTCCGAGTGAGAAGGGCTGCAATCCCGAGCTGGTTCAGTAGGGAACATTTGCTGTGCGTGGTGTTGAGGGACGTCGCTGCTGGGAGTTGGCAAAATTGGGAAGAAAGGAACGAAAGGAGCATGGCAGGGCCGTGCTACACCAGCTCCTTTACTCAAGAGATAAATAAGGCTGCCTGGCAGAGAGGTTCTTAGCATCTTGGAGCTCTCCAGAACATGTCTGTGTGCAGCCTTACTGAAGCACAAGACTCTGGTATGGTGCAGACTTCCATCACCATGAGCTTGCTGGGCTCTGAGGTGAGTTACCCTGTATATGAGCATTTTTAAAACCTCCCCTGGCACGTCGTGGCGCTGGGCTGTCAGGCTGTGGCATGCTACAGGTGTTACAGGGTTTTACGTGGGTGCTGTGAGGGTTTTGGAGGAGGGCTTTGGGCTGGGAAGCAGAGAATGTTGCTGTAGGAGTGGCTGAATCCTGCGAGCATGCTTTGGTGTGATCTTTTCTCTCATGCCTGCCCGCTGAGGTCTACACTTCTGGCTGCGGGCACCCTAATTCACGGGTGTTTTGTTTTTTTTTCACCAGGGAAAGCACCTCATTCCTGGGTCCAAGCTCTGCAGCGCTTTCTCAGCCTGATGTATTTCTGTCGCTGCGATCAGCTGGTCTCACTTCCCGCGTAGCAGGGGTCAGAGAGCTTCCCCAAATTAATTAACAGCAGCAAATCCATTACAACCCTCTTTGAAAGTTGCTAATTATATCCCGTTACTTTTCTCTTTGATGCTGAACGTGCAGAGTTCCAGCTTTCCAGCCTATGCATCTTGCCCTCCCTTATCTGCTGGCTGAAAATTTCTTCAAAGAACACGGTTTTGGGTTTAATTCACCCATGATGAAGTCCCCCTTCAGTGCTATTGTATGCAGCAAGCCCTGGAATCTCCTGCTGTAGGGCAGGTGATGCATCTTGTCTCTCTGAGTTCCAGCGTCTTCCTCCAGCTGTGGATGCTGCAGCTGGAGATAGCGTTGCCAGTTGCTTCATCTGAGGATCAGATTAGCCTACCACTACCATGGTGTGGAGTATGGTCAGTAGCCATTGGGTGGACCACGTTTTCTTCTGTAGGTGCACAGCCCTGACATCCTCACAGGCTTCATCACTGAGATAATGGGAAGTTTTCTCCCCAGTTTTCTCTCTCTAGGGTTTCTCGCACAGTGGATTCATAGAATCATGGAATTTTCAGGGTTGGAAGGGACCCTAAGGATCATCGCGTTCCAACTCCCCTGCCATGGGCAGGGACATCCCCCACTAGATCAGGTTGCTCAGAGCCTCATCCAACCTGGTCTTAAAAACTTCCAGGGATGGGGCTTCCACCACCTCTCTGGGCAACGTGTGCCAGGGTCTCACCACCCACATGGGGAAGAACTTCTTCCTAACATCCGATCTAACCAGATCCATCTCTAGCTTCAATCCATTCCCCCTAGTCCTGTCACGTATCCGACGTATTTTAAGTCTTCATTTTCAATTGACTTACTGAGCGTCATCCAGCTTTGATACCATTCTGGTTTCTACTTCACAATCCTGATGCAGAACCCTTGTGGGAGTGTATTACTGTTTTTAAAGCTCTTTCCTTCGTCAGCTGAGTTGGAGATCTCACTGAGAAGTTACCAAGATAACTTGACCAGACCTATGTGCATAAATTCACAGTGGTTGTAGTGGTGAGTTGACTTTGGCCCCATCTGAGCCCCTCACCTGGCCATGGTGTAATGTGGGAAACTGGCTTCTATTTTTCGCACTAGGATGGAGGAACCAACGAGTAACTTGTGAGTGTTGCTGGAAGAGCTGATCCCAAAGCGATAGATGGTACAACGATGGGTCAGCTCCCAGAGACCTTCTTGGTGGTTGCCGGCGACCTTTCCCTCCTCTTACGTGGGAGGAACCACATAGCCAAGGGCAGGGCTGTGGATCTGTGGCCAACAACCACATTTTTCAAGGAAAATAAGGTGGCGGACAAGACTGCTGGGTTTCCCCTGGACCTTCCCTGTGGGGAAGCCAGCAGAGATCTTGGATCTCTCTGAGCTGCAGTGCCGTGAAGATGGAGGGGGTGAAAGCCGGTCGTTGGAGGACTCCATCAGGTTGAAGAACCCGGCGCTGATGCTTTCCCGACTGCCTGGGTGGGGAGAAGGGCTTTCCGAGCTGTCTGTCCCCATCCCTCAGGCAGGGGAGCTCCTCCGGCAGGGAAGGATGCGATGCAGAGCAAGAGGCTGATTAAAGACGAGGCTTTTAAGAGACCTCTGACCCGCGGCTGCTCCAGCCGGGCTCTTAAACGGCTCAATTAGGAGACGTTGAGCTCAACCCCCCAGGGCAGCCGCAAGCCCGGGAGCTCCTTGGGGAGCGGCGCAAACGCCGAGCGCGGTGGCGCGGGGGGATCCCGGGAGCTGCCCAGCCAACTCCCGTTTCCGCAGGGGGAAGCCCGGACGGTTTTTCTCCGCTCCGCACCACGGCGGCTGGCACAGGGCTCGGGCACCCACCCGGGGAGGCCGGTTACACCGGGTTGCCGCGTCCGGGCCGTTACACCGGGCGGCCGGTGGCCGCTCGGGCGGGGTGAAGCGGGCGGAGGAGCCCCGGGGAGGGGAGGGGGGGACCGGGCACCGCCGCCGCACATGGTCGGTCGCGCTTCCCCGGCCGGGCCCGGTGCGGGGAAGGGGGGCGGGATTGGCCGCGGCCGCCCAATCAGAGCGCTGGGCGGGGACTGCGGGTAGGCCGGTAAGAAAAAAGAGCCTGGCAGCCGCGGAGGGAGCGGCCAATGGGAAGCGCGCTTCCCGCGGAAAGGCAGGCGGTGCGGCCAATAGGAGTCGGGCGAGGGGCGGTGGCCGCGAGGGGGAGAGCCAATGGTCTCGCTAGCTGTTAAACAGGCAGGCCGCGTGGCGAATAGCGTGGCGCGCGGGCGGGGCGCGCGGGGTGGCTAGCCGGTGCGGGCCGCCATTGTGGCCAGTTCGATCGGTATCGGGAGCGGAGAGCGGAGCTCAGCGAGCCCGGAGCAGGGAGCAGCCCCCGCCCCCCCCCTCCAACGGCCGGCCTCAGTCACCATCACACCGCGGGAGGCGGCGCAAACCAGCCAGTCACCACCACCGTCCGCACCGAACAAGCCGCCGCCATGAGCAGCGAGGCCGAGACCCAGCCGCCCGCCGCCCCCGTCCCCGCGGCGGCCCAAGCCGCCCCCGCCGACTCCAAGCCTAACGGCGGGGCCGGGAACGGGAGCAGCGGCCTGGCCTCGGCGGCGCCTCCCGCCGGCGGGGACAAGAAGGTCATCGGTGAGGGGGCGGCCGGGGCTGGGGAGGGGCTGGGGAGGGGGGGGGGTGGGTTGGGCCGCGGCGCTTGGGAGGCCTCGACGGCGGGGGAAGAGCCCCCTTCCCCCCCCCCCCCTCCTCCTTTAACCGCCGCTGAGGGGCGGCGCGCGCCCCCGCCTCAGGGCCCGCGCGCGCGCGCGCGGCGGCGGCCGTTGGGCGCCCTCCTCCTCCTCCTCCTCCTCCTCCTCCCGCGCGCGCCGCCGGGCCCCGCGTGTCGAGCGGGGCGGGTGGGGGCGGGGCGGCTCAAAATGTCCGCCACGCGGGGCCTTTGTGTGCGCCGCCCCGCCACGTGCCGCCCTCACGCCGCCGCCCCCCCCTCCTCGCCCCTTCCCCGAACCTCCCCACCCCCCACCCCCCCCCTTTTCTCTCTCTTTCTCTCCCTCCCTCCCCTCAGCAACGAAGGTTTTGGGAACAGTGAAATGGTTCAACGTGAGGAACGGTTACGGCTTCATCAACAGGTGAGGGCCCGGCCGAGGGGGCGGCGGGAAGGGGCCGGTGGGGGCGGTGCGGGGGGGGCCGTGCCGCTGTCACCTCTGTCACCCCGCCCGGTGACACCGCACCCGGTGGGATGCGTCTCGCCTCCATCCTGGGAGCTTTCTCCCTCCCCTGCGGTTTGGTTTTTCAAGGCTTTTAACCTTAGCACCATCCTTTCTCAGCAAATTTATTTTCGCGAGGATATTTCTTACGTTAAGGTGTTTTTTTTTAATGTTTTTGTCGGTTCGAGGTTGGTTTTTTTCGCCCCCCTCTCAAGGATATAGAGGGCTGCTGGGCGTTTGCATGCACAAAATAGCCGTGGGAGCTCCCGCGTGAAGTTGGGGCTCATTGGTGTAAGCAAAAATGGGTCTTGAGCGCTTCGTGGCTCTCTTGAGCCACCCTATAAACCTTTGGTTTATATGATGATATGCAGGGTATAAGAAACAAGTGCCTAGAAGGTTCTTTTTGTGACAGTAGTTGGTTGAAAGAAAGATTTGAGCGCTTAGAGTCGTGTACGTACTTAAAGTTGGCGTGTTGGTGAAGCCGTCCAGTGGTAGAGGAGTCCTGGGATTGCCGTGGGAAAATGGGAAATTCTGGTACCCCTCAGTCCCGTGGGTTGTTTTGCAGAGGCTGTATCCCAAAGGACATCCCCTTGAACACAGAGTCCCTCACCCACAGCTTCAGAAATGGGCTGAAGGCTTGGGAATCCCTCTTCAGGGAAGCAGGTGTAGATACTGGTGCTTCTGTTGGGCCTTCTATTTAGGTTTGGTTTAAATACTGTTGGTTCTTTTTTTGATGGTTACATTATGACCCAGTCTTAACTGTCTGCTCCTTAATTGGTTTTGCATCTGTGACTTTAAAAACTCGACTCTGAGCCTGCCCAGTTCCCATTCTTTGTGTAGGATTTAATGTTAAATGCCGAGTAGTCATCGGTGCTCTAAGCTTTAGCGTCTTTGGCTTTTGGAACCGGGTTTAAAGTCGTAGGCCACAAACTCTACCTCTAGGGAAGGCTTTTTTCCTGTTTCCCTCAGTAGTGGAAGCACTGGGTGATGTGAGTCAGGCAAGGAAGCAACAGCAGCTAGTTGAGACATCCGAATGGCTTCCCCAGTCATTAATTTGGCAGCTGTTTAATCCCTGAGGTTGCCATTTTTAATGAGAAACCCAGCGTGATCTCGTGTTATCAAGAGATTAGAGCCGCAGCCTGAGAACCGAACTGGAGGACATTTCCTCAGCTCTGGAATCTCTCAGCGAGGGAAAACTTTGCGGGAGCTCCTGCCCTTGCTTGTCTGTGCTTCAGCCGGGTCTGCCTGCAGCTAAAATTAGCTTTGGAACTAAAAATTTAGCTTCGATGTAGGTGCAGCTTAACTTCAGGTATTTCCTGCGTTCTTTTCATGTCAAAAGCACGTTTCTGTTCTGAAGTACCATTTTGAATTGTGAGCGTCTGTCAGTTGTTTCTCACAGTTGTCAAAATAATAAATGGATGTGCGGGCTGCTGGCTCAGTCCTCTTGCCATAACTGGAGCCGCACGTCGAGATCTGCCTTTGTATTTAGCGCTCCGCTGGACTTGGCAGCGGTGTTTCCTTCATCTGTCTGCTCGTCTGATGCCCTTTTTTTTGTTTTTATGGATTAAGGGTGTTGAGAGGAGACTCATTTAGTGCAATGATAAGCGAAATGGCTTGTTAAGTCTGTGGAGTGGGGGATCTCTCTTCTACCATTTCAAGTTTTCTTTGGGGAAGCAATCGCTGTCACTTAAACCATCCACACCGCTGTGTCCAGGTGTGCTTGCTGGGAAATGGCTTTCAGAATCGTGAACTTTAAAATTGGCCTCTGTTTTTTAACTAATGATGTAGACACCTTGAGCTGTATCTGTGTAACTGAGTCATTCATTGGTTTAAAACTCCCAACATCCTCTCAAATGGAAACTGTTTCCAAAAGGACTTTAGAAAGAAGCATCTGGTGTGGTTGCCCAAAATCAAACTTGGGCAAGAGCGTGGAGCACTCGCAGTGGCAGAGCACAGGCGACGAGCGCTTCCTACCACTGGTTTTCAGTTGAGAGTGAAGGAAGGTGCTAAGTGTTTTTATTGGAAACCAGTGCTGCGGAAAGTTTTCAGCTTTTGGAGCATCTGGTGTCTGGATTGCGAAGAAGAAAGCATTTAGGCTCAGGCTTTGCAAGGGCTTATGGATGCTGTGTCGTGGGGCCTTGGAGATAAAGCTGCCTTGGAGTGGTCAGACTGGCACAGCCCTGTTGCCTCTTCTCTTGACTGCTTTTTTTCTAGTAATCTTTGAGGTTTGTAGGCATCAATTCCGTGAGGAAACAAGGTGACTTATTGTTACTGGTGCTGTCTGACAGAATAGCTGTAGCTTGGATTTTTGGAAGGGTCTTAATTGTCATCCTTGTGTTTTAAAACAAGTGGTGAGGAACACCTAGCTTTATCTTTAAAAAAAAATTCTCTATTGCATTACTCATAGCTGTAAGCCCTCCAGTTCTGAGCACATTTGCACACAAGCTTGTGTTGTATGGTCTTTAATCAGTCATTCCAGGAAAGGAAAGTCACTTTGCTGTTGATTCAAAACCATTCCATAGACAAGTGAAACTCCTACCGCAGTGAGGTTCGGTTGTTACGATGCGAGCTTGAATGTGAGTTTGTTGTGAGCGGTGGAAATGACACGTACAGCTCTCATACCAGTGCGGAGGCTGCTGCAACGGTGCCTCTGAATTGCAGAACGGAAACTTTTCTGACTGAAGTTGGTACCGTGGTGTGCTTGTCCAGCCTCAGCGTGGTACTTGTGGAAGCTGCATCGTGGTCGTGTTTTTTGATCCTTGTAGGTACAGGCTTGAGCTGTTTTCCGTTTGTTGTGAGAGGAGGGACCCCAGCTCTTCCCTCTCTGTGCTCACAGGCACAGCCTGACTAAGCCCACTGCCTTCGGTGCTCAGTCCGGGGTGGTGGTCCTTACATGAAGGGACATCGAGGGTGCAACTCTGGAGATCGTGCAAGGCTCGAGTGGTGACACCACAGCGTGTTTCAAAGCTGGCAATAGCCGAACTGCTGCGTGGAGCAGTACCAGAAATGGTTGACTGGTCGCTCTCAAGTGCTCCTTCTGCAGACATCTCCATTGTTGGGATGTGAAGGACAGAGGGGTGTGTGGGAGGCAGGGAGAATGCTTTCGTGTGTGACTTCTGGACCTCGGCCTGTGCTCTGAACCTTGTGTAGGCTACCAGCAGTCTCTGCATGAAGCAGTAGCCTAGCAGAGGACTAGTTGAGAGCAGGTTGAGGAGCAAGGCTGATGCTGAAAGCTGGTTGTCTTGACCCATCTGCGTTTTGTCCCCACCTCAAAGAACTGAATTTAGTTCACTGTGCATTTCGTACGTGAACTTCAATCTCCTGTTGTCTTGCAGGAATGACACCAAGGAAGATGTGTTCGTCCATCAGGTAAGACTTCCCTGAAATGGAAAGGTGTTACCTCCCTGAACCTTGCTGTGCATGACCTGTGTAAGTAGGATTGAAGTTATTAGAGCTTCATGTTTTCCAAGAGCTGTTACTTGAACACAAAGAACTGTTTCTCATGACTGGGTTCCGAGCAGAGCCTGCCTGCGGTTGGGGGGGTTTGTGTGTCCCTCCTGAGGAAGCGAGATCCGCGAGGTTGGGCGGGCTGGTACCGTGCGGTGATGAAAATTGCGCTGTCTGCAAGTATGTTCAGTCAGCTTGGCGATAACTGTTTGAAGTCCAGTTAAGTTGCCTGGTGGATTCCTGTAGTTGTTAAGTAAGCATATGGAAATAAAGTTAAATGAAAAGCTTGCAGCAAAGAAAGAAACTAATTGGACTGTAACAGGGATGAAGTGCCAGTGAAAATTTATAATTTTTTTAACATTTTTAGGCAAAACTTGTCTAGAATTGATTGCTCCCGGCTTTCACCGGAAATCTGCAAACATTTTAATGGGCACTCTTTCCACTTAACAGCTATGTACACTTAGATCTAGCGTAGGGTGAGCATATAAACCCCTGGAAGCTGGCCCAGAGTGAGACCACTCACCGCACCTATGGCTTATTTTGTGGAGCAGGTTGGCCTTGGTTTAGTCCTTTGTCTGACGTGACGGGCTGTGCTCAGCAACGGGCCTTTTACCATCTCTCTTCTAGCATCTCTTGTGATGCAGCCCACAAAGAGTGGCATGGTTTACTTCTGGCATTTGAGAGTCTCTGGATTGTTCCTTTGTTTTGAGTTAGGGATATACTGCTGAAGGTGTAAACACAAAGGGAGGAAAAAGTAACCCCTGGAAAGTGCTTTGACTCGAGTTTGATTTGCTTTCAGCTTCTTGCTTGTGCCGTGTCTGAAATCCTGCTAATAAGATGTAGAAGCATTTGTTGCTGAAAGGTTATTCTGTAATGGGCAGTGGAGAAAGGCCAAGTGACTCCGCTGTGTTTCTGTGTGCCGAGGCAGGAATATGTACCCTGGAGGAAAGCTTTCAGACTTTATTACTCGGTTTGCAAGTAGAGTAACCTGTAAGTGACCTTGAGTGACAAGTCACATTTCAGGACTTGTCATGTAACTACCGGGTTTCTAAAAGCATGGTTTGACTGCAATTTGTTTAATGTAATAATTATCGTGATAAAGCAGTTTTAGGGGTCTAATCTGAAAGAAAGCAGCTTGGTTTAGGGGTCAGAGCTGTGTGTGTGTGTTTTCCTGTCCCCATTATCAAGCTTGACTCTCATGAAGAGCTGTTAGACTTGGTTCCTGTTGCAGTAAGACTTCCTGTCTTTCCCTAAAATCACTGCTTTACAGGCTTGTGGGCATGTTTTTTCATAGGTTTTATTCCATTTGGGGGGGAAAAACCCCAAACAACTAGTCAAATTGTGTTGCTGGTTATTTTTTTGTGAAGTTGTTCCACTTGTTTTACCGTTCAGTTAAAGTGTTTGATAAGCAGAATGTGTCTGAGAGCAGTGCATATCGAGTATTAACTCATCTGTCAAAAATCTAATCCACTGCTGAATAGCACAGAAAATTCCCTGTTTTCTAGTAATGTCCTTTAACACGCAGATCCCGATACAAAGGCTTGTCTGGTGCTGACACCTTGGAAGGGCTTAATCCTTGGTGTATCCCAGAGAGCTAGAGTAGTTCTGAGGTTGATCAGTAAATACTGGGGCTGAAGTGATGGTGTTGGAAGCTTCAGAGGAAGAAATCTTGATTTTTGGCCATCGATGTGTTCACATGGCTCGGGACGTGTAGGCTGGTGCGTGCTGCCGTGGTGTGTGAGGTGGTAGAGGGCTGGAAATCTGAGTGTGTTCTGGGACAGGCCGATATATCGGTGTGTATACTTCAGAGGAATGTGTGAATGCTCTGAGTGTGTTGAATGCTAAACTCTGGTTAGGAATATTATAGCCATTGTGTATGGTGGGGATTTGTTGGTTTGTTTTCAGACCGCTTTTTCCGCTAGCAGACAGTGTTGGCAGACGTTTCCAGTCAATGGTAAAACTATTGCACATTTCAAATATGCCAGAGCTGTAGTAATACAGATAGATTGTATGGCTTCTTTGATTTATCACAGTGGTTTAAATGCTTTTTTGGGAGTACAGATCTTCCTCCTAAGATAGTAAACACTCAAATTCCTTTATCTTTAAAAAAAAAAAAGTCTTCGGATATGTGAAGTAGTGTTCTCGTGCTGTAGCTGTAAGTGTAATTCTGCAACATTCTGTTGTTAGACTGCCATAAAGAAGAATAACCCCAGGAAGTACCTCCGCAGCGTAGGAGATGGAGAGACCGTGGAGTTTGATGTGGTTGAAGGAGAAAAGGTAAAGCACGTCTCTGGGGTGTTTGGGTATGCACGGAAAACTCGGTCTGCAGGCTTTGCTGTGGTGCCTGCGGTTTGAGTCAATGCCTGATGACATCCAAGGAGACGAATGGGTTTTCGTTGCTTTACAACGCGGATGTAAATCGTTGCTCGGTACTGAATCGTATTTTGGCATAACTGATCAGATACTCGACCGTTTCCCTGTCGCTGTCCCTGCTCTTTAGGGTGCGGAGGCAGCTAACGTTACAGGACCCGGCGGTGTTCCTGTCCAAGGCAGTAAATACGCAGCAGACCGTAACCATTACAGACGATATCCACGTCGCAGGGGTCCTCCGCGCAACTACCAGCAAAACTACCAGAACAGTGAGAGTGGGGAAAAGAACGAAGGAGCAGAGAACATACCAGAAGGTCAAGCCCAGCAACGCCGTCCGTATCGCAGGCGGCGGTACCCACCTTACTACATGCGTAGGCCCTACGGGCGTCGACCACAATATTCCAACCCTCCCGTGCAGGGAGAGATAGTGGAGGTAACGTTTGCTCAGGAAGTGACGCTAAACTGGCTGGATTGCGTCGTGGTGGGGTGACGGGACACGTTTTTTTGTGGCTGCTCGGGATGGTTTTGGTAAGGTTTGGCAGTAAGATGAGGCAGGTGTTGATAAGCTGAATGTCTTTATGTTACAGCTTTTAAAAAGCAGAGTGTGTTTGAATTTGTGTTAACTTTCTGTGTAGTGAACTGGAAGAAATTTGATGTCATGCGTGCTCTCGTGCCCTAGGACCACTGCCCACCTTGTGTGCCTTGAACTTAGCTTCACAGCCCGCTTACAACCCTCTTTCTTGCAGCTTGAGCAGCTGTGGTGGCATTAGTGGGCTTTGGCGTGTGGCTGAGGTGGTTTGTTGCCTCATGTCTTCCAGGGTGCTGACAACCAGGGTGCAGGAGAACAAGGCAGACCCGTCAGGCAGAACATGTATCGAGGTTATAGACCACGGTTTCGCAGGTATGCTGCGGATGAGCTTTTTTTTCTTTAACCTTGCCTTGTAGCGACAGAGACAGGACATGGTGATGGTCAGATGCTGCATCGTTAAAGCCTAGCTTGACTTTCAGGGGTCCTCCTCGTCAAAGACAGCCTAGAGAGGATGGGAACGAAGAAGATAAAGAAAACCAAGGGGATGAGACCCAAAGTCAGCAGCCACCTCAACGTCGGTACCGTCGTAACTTCAACTACCGACGCAGACGCCCAGAGAACCCTAAACCACAAGATGGCAAAGAGACGAAGACAGCCGAACCACCAGCTGAGAACACGTCCGCTCCCGAGGCCGAGCAGGGCGGGGCTGAGTAAATACCGGCTTAACATCTCTACCATCATCCGGGTGCGTGTCTGCAGCTCTCGAGGATACTGTTTGATGAGTTCTGTTCTCTTCTGGTGCTCTCCTTTAACTCTGCCTGTCGAGGTTTGCACTGTTGTTGCTCACTCGTGTTGTAACTGAGCTGGCGGCGCTTGTAAGCGCGCCTGCAGAACTGAGCTGTGAGACTTTGCTGTGCAAGTGCTGATTAATTGGGAGGACATAATTAAAGGCCTTAATTTTCGCTGATGGAGGTGCTGCCTAGAGGACTGTTACTCTTAAAATCTTGGCTCTGCTCAGTCGTTCAGGCTTCCGGCAGTCTCTGTCCACACAAATAGTAAAGCAGCGCTGCTGGTGTAGTGGCTTGCGAGTCGTTAGGAAAAACAGGTCCTGGGCTTTACTCAGCTCTGTAAGCGTCTTGAGTTTCTACCACTCGGTCCCAAAGGGGAAGTGAATAGCATTAAGACCTCTAGGCATTCATTTCTAGAAAGCTGACGCAGATTTTGCAGGAGCATCTTGGTAGCAGCTTTTTTTTATCTAAAACAAAACAAGTGCTGGAGAAACTGGTAGAGACGATCCTTTTTCTGGAGTGCCCGGGGTGCCTGTGGGTGAAGCCCTGCAGCACTGGCGTCCTGTTGCTGCTTGGAGGATTGTGTAAAGGTCGATGTTAAAACATTTTCATTGTGAGGGAGACTGACTGTGCCTTGACACTCGTTTGGTGCTGTTTTCTGATGGCCGGTTTTGCGGATTTGGGAATGTTTTCATTGCTAGGATTCTTTCTACTTGTCCTGCTTTTTTTCTGGCACCTTCCTCATCTGCCCTTCCTCCCTCTTCCTCTGCATTTCCTGTCACCACTTCCTGTCCTGTTCCTATTGTGTCTCTGTTGCCTGGAGGGCGGGCAAACAGAAAAATGTGTTTAGGTTCTGGTGGAAACAGTAATGAAGGGTCACCTTAACAGGATGAGCAGGGACTGCAGCAGTTGGCTGTGGGGAGCAGCTTGGTGTCATTTTTTGCACGCTCGATGCAAACCTTTGGTTTATGCCGGTGTTCGTCTTTGTGATTCGCACCTGCTGGATGAGTTCCCAACACCGTGGGCTTTAGAGAAACCCCAAGATGACACTTGGTTGCTCTTTCTGTCTGTTGATAGTATTGGAGAACATAAACGGTGGTTTCTGTGGTCTGGGCAGAGGCTCGGGCCAGCCTGAGGGTTTTCCGTTGTCCTCCCGCCTTCCTGGGGGTAGCTTCGGGCTTACAGCCGCGCTCCCCGGGCTTCCTTTGTGTTTAAATTTGGAGTCTCCTCTCTTTCTGGAGCCCTTCGGCGGTTGTGTTGTGTGGAAAAAGGGCAGTTGTGGTTGTGGGAAGCGGGTGGGTCGATCAGAGAGCTGTAGTCGCTGTGTTTTTCTGTGTGTGAAGTGTAGCTCGGTGAGAGTTTGCGAGTCGCAGGCAGGTCTTGGTAAAACAACCAATTCAGGCACCTGCCTAATCATCCCCCTTTTTTTTTTTTTTCCTCTTTTCAGTTTAGTCATCAAAGAAAAGACTTAAGAAATGAAGAAGAAAAGAAAATGAAATTCCAGCAATAAGAAATGAACAAAAGAATTGGAACTGAAGACCTTAAGTGCTTGCTTTTTGCTGTTGACCAGATTACTAGAACTATCTGCATTGTCTATGCAGCATGGGGTTTTTATTATTTTTACCTAAAGAAGTCTCCTTTTGGAAACGATAAACACGTTTTTTAAAAAGTCTGTTTTTTCTCAATATACCTTTAAAGGTTTTTAAATTGTTTCATATCTGGTCAAGTTGAGATTTTTAAGAAACCTCATTTTTAATTTGTATGAAATATACACCTGATTTTTTCAAGTCAAACTGCAAGCATCTGTTAATAAAGGTCTTAAAGAGTTACCTTGCCTGCTTGGTCGTTTTAAGCCTACTTTTGGGTGAAAGGGTTGAAGTTAATTGTTCATAAAAGGTTTGTTTCTTCAGCATACAGGCTGTTAAGGTAAAATGCAAAAAAAAAAATTAAAAAGAAATGTAATTCAGCCCCACTGCAGCTGGGTGGCAAGGCTCTTGGAGGGTGATGAGGGGAGGTGCTGGGTGTGAGCGCGGTGCCCTGCCGAGAGCTGTTTGCTCGCACAGCTTGGCTGTGTCCCCGCTGGAATACCGAGCTGGTGTGGGGGTGCTGGAAAAAAAACCCACTAAAACCCACAGACTCCCCCCGAAACGTGTTGCTGAACACGTGCAGAGCGCAGCCGATCCGGACTTAGAACACGGCTGTGGCGGCGGCGCCACAGGAGTTGCTGATGCCCTTTTGCTGGTGTGCAGGAGTTGGATTTGGGGCAAAACCAGGGGAAATGTGGGTTCCTGACTGGGCTTGAAACCCGGAGCTGCTGGCAGTGGCCTTGACTGTGTGTGGGCTCCTCACGGTAACCTCCGTGATCCCGGACGGGCACGGAAACCGAGCTGCACCGCGGCAAAACCCGACCTCGTGGTGAGAGCCAGGTGAGTGCTGGGGCTGCTCTTAATTACCAGTTATAAATGACCAATAATTAATCATTTTCCTGTGCGCTTTCCTGTTAAAAGTGGAGAGCTCCAAGGTTTTGCTCCCTCTAAATACCTTCTGTTGACTGCCTCTCTGGATGTGTCCATCCTCTGGACCGTGCACACCCTCCGCTTGACCGCAGACTGCCGGTCCCGTTCTTTCCGAGCAGCTTTAATGGTTGGACTTCTGTGGGTTTTGGGTCCCCGGGGCGTTTCTTTAACCAGAGCTAATACCGCTGACTCTCAGCCAGGGTGGGTGTTCTCGCGTTGCACCCGGAGCGAGGAGCTCTGATAAAGCAATTTTTGGGACAAGACTGAGCAGTCGGCGATTGCCGGGGGGGATGTTTGGTGGTGGTTTGGGCTTGTAGTTTGTTTTTGTAATGGTTTGCAAGCAAGGAGAGGTAATAATTCACTTGAAAAACAGAGTTCCTCGTTTGGGTGCCCTTAAAAACCCAGCTTTGTGGTAGATCCAGCTCTGTTAGGCTTCGGACTCGCCCACCTCCTTGTGCCTGGCCTGTGCGGCTGCCGGGCTCTACTTGGGCTCTGCTTGGGCTCTGCCCAGCTTTAAATAAGAACCTCAAAAATCCCTGATCCCTGCCAGAGCAGCCACGGGGAGTCAGTGTTGCTGCATGTGAAAAAGGCTCTCCACGAAATTCCTCCAAAGCAGGAGGCTCCTTTGCCCTCAGTTGTCCCAACAGCTTCCCCAGGGGACCTGGGGGACATCTGTTCTTAAAGCAGCACTTTTCTGGGGTTTATTTTTAGGAAAGCTGAGTGGAAATAGTGGGAAAGTCCCTCTGTGGGTGGTTTCTGCAGCACCCCTGCTTTTCTGCAGCCCCTGACGTTGCAGCTTGCGTGGATCCTACAATCAGAACCTCAAAGCAGTCACGGAGATGTCTCGGGTTGGGTGAAGATGTTTTAATGCTGGTAGGCTCAGGGGAGGAGCGAGAGGTGCTGCTGCCCATCACACACGGGAGTCCATCGCGTACATCTTGCCGGTGGCCGTTCGGCCCCGGGGCTGGGGAAACCTCTGGGGTCGCTGGTGGCTGCTGGGACCTGCCGGGAAGGAGTTGGGTTGTGTCATGGCAGGATAAGAGAGGGGCTCGGGGACTGTCAGCAGCGCAGGGATGTGGCAGGAGACAGCCAGCGCTGTGGGGTTGACTTCCACACAGTGGCACCAAGTGTGAGGGCTGGAGATGATGCCCAGAGAGGCACGATGGTGGGACAGCCAGGTGTCCACCAGTGCATCCTTGCAGCTGCTGGCTCAGGTGCTAGAGCTCCAATGTGGCCACTGCTTTGGGTAGCACTCAACAGAGGGCTTCACCAGGACTTTTCAAGGTCCCACAGGTGTGGGTGGAACATTTCTGCACCCCCCCTCCATGCTCTTACGGGGCTTCTGGGATCCTCCCTCAGCCCAGTGCTGCCTGGCAGGACCCAGCCTCCCCCACTAAGGTGCACAGGCTGGACACGAAGAGGTTCCCTTTGGTTTGGCTGGACCCTGGCAAGAAGTCCCTACAGCCTTGGAGCTGGTCCTTCACCCCACGTACATCCCTGTGGGGAAAAAAGCTACTGGAGGTGGGATGGGGTGGGACAGGGCAGACTGACCGGCGCAGGAGGCGAGGCAGCAGGTCAGCAGGACGGATGCTGTGAAGCAGCCCATGGAACCGGCCATCCCCAGCCAGCATGACCACCCGAAGTCGTAGTGGACTCCCAGGAATATGTTGTGTGACACCAGCATGGCCCTCTCCACGTAGACGTCCACCGCGTACCACACAGAGCCCACGAGACCCAGGATGCCTGGGAGGAACGGGGCTGGTTGAGAAAGAGCCATCCAACCCTCCACCCCTGCTCCCCCAAACCCCTCTGAGGTGGTGCCTCTACCTCCCAGCAGCCCCCTCGCTCCCTGTGGGACACGAGGTCCACCTGCCCCTGAGCCCCCCAACCACGCACTCCCGACGCCGAGGATGACACCGGCCCCGTGGCACATCTTCAGTTTGACACGAGGATCTTCCTTGAGGAACTTGATGCAGTCGAGCCCAAGGAGCAATGTAGCCAAAGCCAGGCCAGCCAGGAGGTCCGCTGTGATCAGGAGGGTCCGTGTCACCACGATCTTCACTGGGCAGGCAAGGAAAAAAACAACAACCCTAAACCAGAAAGGAATGGTCAGAAGAACTGGTCTCCGTGCTCCAGACTGCTGCCTCTGTCCCTGCCATGACTGTCCACAAGCTGAAGACACAAGTTCTTGGGGATGGTCCTCACCCCTGCCTGCAACATCAGCGGGGTTACAAGTCCCACCATGCAATGAGGGGCAGGAGCTGCACCTGGGCAGTGTGTGCCAGCACACCTTTGCTGTGAGGTGGCACAGCTTCGTGGCCTCTCTCCAGCTTGGTGACCTCTGGGTTGCTCTCCAGGCCATGCTGATGGGGCAGGAGACCAAGAGAAGCCCTGGGCCTGCACTGCTAACTGAAGAAGGTCAGCCCTTCGCAGTGAGGGTCACCTTCTTGAAAAGGGAAGAGGGAAAACTCTTAGCTGGGAACTTAAAAAATACCTCCAGGCCGTGGCAGCTTACCTGGGTGGTCAGCCAAAATGGAGTCATACTGGTCACAGGTCCTGACCCCGTCCTGCATGTTGGTGACACACTCCCTCCAAAGCCCCCGGCATTTGTGACTTACCTGGAAGAAGGAGAAAGATGCTCAAGCAAGAGCACCGTGGCTCCCCTGGAACAGCCCAGCCCAGCAAGGCTGATCTTCAGGCTCTCAGCACCGCAGCTGGACATGTCCTGGTGACTCCTACCCACACCCTGCTCTCGGTCTCCTCCTTCTGCTTCAGCATTTCTCTCTCTCTCTAATCCTTTCATCCTCTAACTCGTGCAGAAAGCAGGGGGGTTGTCCCACCATGTCTCGCTTCCAAGCCCGTGGATGTCAAGGCACCCACCTCCAAGGTGGTTGCTCTGCTCACCTCGAGCACGGCAGCTCCGCTCACCTCCAAGCTGTCGTCGGCATTCACCATCCAGCAGTCGGTGCACGTGGCCAGGAGCAGGAAGAGGGTCGAGAGAAGAGTGAGACCGAACGCCGTCATCTGCACGGCTGCGCTCATGGAGTTACCTGCGAGGGCACGGAGATGTTCGTCCCCTCTGCTCAGGTACCTGATGCACCAAGCACAAAGTGCCACCTGGGTCAGGGTGGCCCTAGAAGTCATCTGGGCCCCGTTTTGTGGTCCTCGGTGCTGCCAAAATGCTCTAATACCCTCAGCTGAGGGTCTGCTTGATGCCTCCATCCCTGCAGGCATGCGATTCGGTGGGAAGATCACCTGCCCTTTCTCGCCTTTATTTTCTTTCCCCTCCAAGAAAAGCGAGTTTTGCAACATCCAGGTTGGAGCACGAACAGGTGGCCCGTGGAGGTGTCCTAACCTCAAGCGGCCGGCCCAGAGAAAGCATCTCCCGCTGCAGAGGTGCGTGAGGGCTGCCAGGACATGAGGTGGGTGCCCTGCAGAGCTGCCGACGCTTCCCAAGGACCAGGAGGGTGGGACCGTTCGCTTTCCGTCCTTTTGAGGGACTTTGCAGAGAGGGGAGCGATGCCCAGAGCGGAGCAGGGCATGGGGACTCCACCACGTCCCTGAGCACCTGTTCCAACGCTTGACGACCCTTCTGGTGAAGGAATTCTTCCTGATATTGAACCTAAACCTCCCGTGGAGCAACTGGAGGCTGCTCCCTCTTGCCCTAGAAGATCTCCCACCGCGTTCCCTCCGGGGGCGTTGCTGGGAGCAGAGGAACCTCTCACCCCATCCCTGGGTGTTTCCACCAGCCTCCACCCTGCGAGCGTCTCATTAACAGGCAGCCTCTTGTCAAACAAATTTACAATTTGTAAAAGCAAATTTACGATATTTTTATAGATGTATTTTTAATTTCCCAGGCTCCCTTCCAGGCTCTCTATCACCTTATTGTATTTTTTGATTTTTTTTCCCGCTAGACCTCGACTCTTTTGGAGCCTTTGAAGAAAATCCATTTGAGTTATACAAGCAAGAATAAAAAAAAACCAAAAAAACCGCATCCTCTACCCCAGCAAAAAGCAGTGCTAAACCCCGACAGCAAAAAAAAGAGGAAAAAAAAGGAGCTGGGGGGGTTTGGGGGGCGAGCATTACCTTCACCACGGGCTCATCCTTGCTGGGACGACAGCAAAAGCTCGACGGCCGGCGTTGGTGGCTCTCGAAGGCTTTTGAGCGCCGCTGGGATTCGATCCTGACCTGCCCGAGGGAGCTGGGGAAAGGTTTGATATTTAAGTGGTTTTTCGTGGGGTTTTTTTTTTACCCCTCCCCAGGTTTTTTTGTGCTTTGAGGCGTAACGGGCGTCCCCGTGGTGCGGCCGGCGATAGGTTGGCAATGGAGCCTCTTCCCTGCCCTACCCTAAAAAAAAAACACATCCCGTGGAGAAAGCTGTGGGAGCCCGCTGGGAACGCTCCCCGGGTGGGGGACTCTGCGTCCCGGGCGAATATCCCACATTTTTTTTTAATTAGTCCTTTTAATTATTGCCCAGGAGCAAGTGGCCCTGAGACACGACGGGTCTCCAGGACCGGTGTAAAAGAGGTGGAGACGGCCGGAGAAATGCAAGGAGGATAATTAAAACCCTTTACCCAGGCAGGCAGCCAATAATTAAGACTTTATTTTTGGTAGGGTTTTTTTATTACTTTTTTTTTTTCTCCCCATTACGTGTAAAACCAGTGATAACGACAGCACCGGTTCTGGCTCCGACGTGTCCCGTCCAGCCCCCGTGGAGGTTTTTGTGACCCTGGAAAATGGTCAAACTGGGTTCCTCGGCTGCCTGGCGCTGGGAGCTGCCCCCAAAAAATCAGATTTCTTCCTTGGTCCCCTACTATTGGGGAAAAAAAGACTTTTAAAAAATAAATAAATTGCATTTGCTCTTGCTTTCCCGCAAAGTTTCATCCTGCACCATCCTCTGAGCATCCCAGGGAGGAGCCGGCACCCACGTCTCCCTTTTGTGGGTTGGGTGCACTTTGGGTGTTTGTTGTTTGGTTTTTTTTCCTTGAGACAATCCTCTGCAGCAAGGGTCAGCAAAAATCAGCTTAAATCAGCTTAAATTAGCCCAATTAGGCATTGGCCACCTCCAAATTTGTGGAAAAATGGGGAAAAGGAGGGTGAGCCCAGCTTTGAAGGTCCATAAGAGCATCCATAGGAGGGTCTATAAGAAGGTCCATAGGAGGGACCGTAAGAAGGTCCCTAAGAAGGTCCATAAGGAGAGAAGAGGGTCCACAAAAGGAGGCGGCTGGTGGCATTCCAACCTTGGGAAGCCTGGCACAAGGTCCAAGTGGTGGCTGCAAGCACCCCGATGGTGAGTGGAACCCCCCTCCATGGGACACCGGGGCTTTTCCGGGGGGTTCACCTTAAATTAAACCCTTTTTAAGGCCACCTCCCCCCTTTGGAGAGCGCCCCCTGGCAAAGGACTTGAGGATTTTTGGCAGGACCTGCCCAGGAGGACGCGACCCCGTGGAGGGGGGGGGTCTCCTGCCGGCACCACGCGGCAGAAGGTGCTGGGACCCAGCAGAGGAGTCGATTTGGGGTAGGGGAGAACAAAGAGACCATTTTAGAAAAGCGCCCGCGATGGGAAATAGTTTAATACAATTTTTAGTACAACCAGGGAAAATAAAAATATAAATAGAAAAGCATCGAAAGCCCCCGCCTGATCCCGCGCACCCCCGGTAGAAACGTTAATGCAGTTTTACATGAAACAGATAAAAATGTTCTACGTGACCTGAGAGGAAAAACACCTTTTTGTGGTCTATTTTTAATTATTTTTTGGGTTTTTGAGGTTTTCAATCCTCCCTGCAGAAGCTCTCGGTGCGTTTGGAAGCCCCCCCCAGGTTGGGTTCTGCCCTGCTCCCTCCTGGGTGGGGGGAAAAAAAGGAAGTTTTTATGGGGGGGCTGCAATTTAAAAGAGAAAAAAGAGGGGTCGGAGCCACCCCTGAGAGAGACCAACCCTCCCCCGGGGCAAAACCAGCCCCTCCAGGCTGGAGTAGGAGGTGGAAAATGGGATAGAGGAGGGTGAAATAGAGGGGGATGAAGGAAAATAGAGGGAAGGGAAAGAAAACAGGGGAAAAAGAAAGAAAACGGTGGAAAAGAAAAGGAAACGGCAAAAGAAAATAGAGTGGAAGAAAATAGAGGAATGTGAAATAGAGGGGAATGGAGGAAAAAATGAAAGGAAACAGGGAATTTGAGTAAAATAGAAGGAAATAGGAGGAAAGGGCAAAACAAAATGGAATAATATGAAACAGAGGAAAATAAAAGCAAAACCAGAACAAAACAGCAAAATAAAACAGAGTAAAATGGAGGAAAATGAAAGAGTAAAGTAAAACAGAGCGAAGCGAAATAGAGCAAAATAAAATAGAGGGAACTGCAAGAAAATAGAGGGAAAATGAAAGAAAACCAAAATAAAATAGAGGAAAATAGACGAGCACGATAAAGGAAAACAGAGCAAAATAAAATTAAAAAAAAAAATCAGCTGCTTCAGCTATTTGGGATTAAAAAAAATTTAATAAATATATATATATATAAATGTCCCCAAGCTCTTGGGGTCATCTCCAGTGTTTTCCTGCAGGACAACCCGGACAGGGGCACCGAGGGGTCAGTTTTTGGGGTGTTCCTGGATGAATTTGTCAGTGATGCAGGTGTTTGAGGACTTGGTACTGAGGAGCTTCACCACTAAAAAAAAACTCTATAAAACCCTGTTTCATGCTCCAACACCCCCCCTTTTTTTTCTCTCCTTTTTTCTTTTATTTTGTCATTGTTGCCTGCTTTAATTTGTTAAATTCTGCTGCTTAACGAGGCCACATACTTGAGCCCGGTGAGAGCCGAGCCCAGGGCAGGTTGGAGCTGGCAGAGCCCAGCTGGAGCACCGGCAGCCGCGCTCAAGAATTAATCATAATTACAAAAAAAAAAAAAAAAGGGTTGTTTTTTTTTTTTTTCCCTTTGGAAGAAAGAAGCTGGAGGACTCTTGCACCCCGAAAGCATCCCAACAGCGGGGTTGGGCTGGACAGAGGGGGGTGGGCAGCACCTTCAGCTCAGGAAAACGAGCTCCGCGCCCCAAAAACAGGCTTGGGGGGGGGGGTCAGGAGGGGAAGGGGGGGCGGTCGGAGCACAAAGCGCTTCTGTGCGCACACCCCCGCGGGACGGCATCGCCCCGGAGCATCTGCAGATGGACGTGGTCCAACCACCCACGGGGACGACTACCCCGGGGGGGCCAACGCGCCTGGCTGGGGAGGGGCTGGAGGTGATGGATACGGGAGCTCTGACCTCAAAAAACCTCCCTGCTTTGGAGAAGGGCGCTGCGAAGGGCGCCGGCACCTGGAAAGGTGAGGAGGAGGAGAAAAGTCTCCCCGGGGATCCTGGGACCACGCTGGGAGGGGAGCGTCCCACCAGGGTTTGGACTGTTGGGTATTTTTTGGGGGGGGGATGGGGGGGAAGGAGGGCAGGGGTAGGCATCAGACGTACTCCCGAGCCGTGGAAGGCTGCGACTGCCGGAGGTGGGGATGTCCTCGCCGCGCCTTGGCGGGGCAGGAGCAGCAGAGGAGGGACCCCCCCAGCAGGGTGAGGCCGGCGGAGCCCCAGCCCACGAAGAGAGCGGAGCCGAACTCGTACCTGCAGCGAGACACAGAGGCGGGGGCTGAGCGAAGGCAGGGGTGCAAATTGAGGTGGTGGAAATTGGAAATCGAGGTGGGCACAAGGACGCTGGAAGCCCTGAGGGGCTGATGTAGAGGCAGATATTGGTTCTTCTTCTCCTTGGCCATCCCCGTCCTCCACACTGGCTCGAGCCAGCGCTTGGTCTGAGCCTCCACGTCCCAGCGCAAAGCCAGTGGTGGCACCAACGAGAGGTTGTGGGGTGGCCTAGGTCCCACCTCAGGTGGCCAAAACCAGCAAGGGGAGGTCCAAGGGGAAGCGTGGGGATGGGATGGGATCCAGATCAAGAGAATCCTGCGAGCTGGGCTCTTACCTGGCGTTCATGGGGATGGTGCTCTCTCTGAAGAACTCGTAGGTCACCTGGGTTGCGTACAAGGACACGGCGGCCAACGTGCACAGACCTGGTCGTGGAATCATAGCATGGGTTGGGTTGGGAGGGATCTTTAAAGGTCCTCTAGTCCAACCCCCTGCAAGAAGCAGGGATGTCTTCCGCTAGACATCAAACGCTGAACATCCGCAAGACCCAGCCCATCACCAAAAGTCTCCCTTTCCCCATCAGACAGTTTTTTTAAAAGGTGGTTGAGGTCTTCTCCTGCATCAGAGGGGTGGGAAGGCTGGAGCTGTCTTACCAGAGAGGACAAAGAGGACACCTCCAGCAACAGCGATGCGACTCTTGGTATCAGGATCCTCTTCGCCGACTTTGGTGCACTTCATGCCCACCACGCTCACGACGATGCCGAAGAAGCCCAGGAGGAGAGAAATCACCATGAGAGCTCGGGAGGTCTGGATGTGAACTGCAAGCAGGGGTTGGAGGCAGGAAAGAAAAGCCACTTGCTCGCACCAACCTGTGCTCTCAGCCAAAGCAAGGTCACCTCGTCCCACCATGCTGGGAATTGCCCTGTCCTTAACCCTGTCCTCACTGCGGGGCTCCTGTGCCACCCCTTGGGGACACAGCTCCCGGTGCCTTCCTTCCCTCCACGCCCGTCCTCGCCCCGATTTCCTGGGCTGGGAGACACCTTGTCCACGTGTCCCCAAAAGCCACGAGGTGACGCACAGCCCCAGGAGTCACGATGTCCCTGCAGGGCACAGTTGTCCCCAAACCTGACATCCGCCCTGGAGCTCAAACCCACACAGAGCTGCCGGGGTGGGAGGACTCAAACACACAAAGGGGCTCAAACTTTGGGGACAAGAGGGTCTCAGACTCATGGGGTGGAGGGGGGAGGCTTGGCTCCACCTTGCAGCTCAGCTCAGTGGAGGGGTAAAGGGAGGGCTCAGACCCTTTTGAGGGGGGCTCAGGCACATTAGAGGGACTCAGACCCATGGCTAGGGTGGGGGTGTATGTGCAAGAAGGTCTCAGACCACCAGAGGGGCCAGGGGAGCTCAGACCCACGGTGGCACTCGCAGGTGGAGAGGGTACAGACCTCGGGGAGGGGGGGGAATCAAACCCACAGATGGGCTCAGGCCAATATGGGGGGGGTTAAACCCATAAGAGTGACTCAGCCCCATATGGGGGGGGTCAAAACCACAAGAGGGGCTCATGTCCTTTATAGGAGGGGGCTCAAACCCACAAAAGGGGCTCAGCCTCATATGGGGGGGGGATACGCTAGGGGGGCAAACCCACAAAGAGTGCTCAGTCCTGTATGAAAGGGGGGTCAAACCCACAGGAGGAGCTCAGCCCCATACAGGGAGGGGTTAAACCCATGAGAGAGACTCAGACTCTCATGGAAGGGGGGAGCCCAAACCCACAAGAGGGGCTCAGCCCCACATGCGGGGGGTCAAACCCACAAGAGGGGCTCAGCTCAGTATGGGGGGGGTGTCAAACCCACAAGAGGGGCTCAGCTCAGTATGGGGGGGGGTGTGTCAAATCCACAAGAGGGGCTCAGTCCTGTATGGGAGGGGGTCACAAAGGGCAGCTGAGCCGTACGGGGGAGCCGAGACCCCCGGCGTGCGCCCTACTGAAGGAAGCGGGTGTCACCCCCCTGTCCCCCCCGCCCCGGGCCCCCCCGGTACCCACCGTCGAGGGAGAGCAGCGAGTCGTGGTGGCGGCACTGGACCTGCCCAGTGCTCTGGGCGGCGCAGCTCATCCAGAGCCCTTCGTGCAGCCCCACGGCCGTGATGATCGCGTCCCCGGCGTACGAGCTCTGCCGCCACTGCGGCACCACGGCGGCCGCCAGCCCCGACACCCACCCCGCCAGCCCCAGCACGTACCCGCCGAGCTCCCGCCACCCGCCGCCCATCGCCGCCGCCTCCCGCCTGCCCGCCCCGACGGCCCCGACACCGGCACCGGCACCGCCCGCGGCGGGGACGCGCCCCCGGACACGCCCCCCCGGGACACGCCCTTGGGGGGGGGGCGGATAAGAGGGGGCTGGGACCCGGGAGGGGGAGGTTGGGGGCCGGGGAGGGGGAGATTGGGGTCTGCGGGGATTTGGGAAGGGGGAGATTTAGGGTGAGAGGCAAGACGTCAAGCCTGGAGTGGGATAAAGACTTGGGGTGGGCTGGAGGTTGGGGGGCTGGGAGGATTTGGGGAGGGAGAGGTTTGGCTGCTTCGGATCGGGTCCAGGGGAGATTTAGGCTGGGGGGGGTAAGATTTCAAGCCTGGGGTGGGGTTTAGGGTCTAAGGGTGGGGATATTTGGGTCGGGGAGGGGAGGGGGGAAGACTTGGTGTGGAGTTGAGATTTGGGGTCTGGGGGGATTTGGGAGGGGGGAGGTTTGGTGGAGGGGGGAAGATTTCAAACCTGGGGTGGGGCTTGGGGTCTGAGGGGGGGTAAAGACTTGGGGTGGGGCGGAGATTTGGGGTCTGGGAGGATTTGGGAAGGGGAAGGTTTGATGGGTTGGGTGGAGGTTTGGGGTCCAGGGGGGATTTGGGCAGTGGAAAGGGGGAGATTTAGGATGGGGGGTGAAGACTTGGGGTGGGGTGGAGATTTGGGGTCTGGGAGGATTTGGGTACTAGGGAGGGAGAGATTTGGGGTGGGAAGATTTCAAGCCTGAGGTGGGGTTTGGGGTCTGAAGGTGGGGATATTTGTGTTGGAGTAGGGTGGAGATTTGAGGTCTTGGGGGGAATTTGGGGCAGGTGGGGTGGGACTTGGGGCCAGGGGGTGGGAGGAGAGGGGAAGATTTAGGTCAAGGGGGGAAGATTTGGGGTCTGAAGAGGGATTTGGGTCCTCAATTGGAGATTTGAGTCTGGCAGGGGAGATTTGGGGCTGGTGGGGGAGATTTGAGTCCTGGGGGAAGAATTAGGTTGAGGGGAGGGGGAGATTTGGGTCTTGGGGGGCGTGGGGACCCCTCAAGTAACAGTGAAGGGAGATGGGGGATGACGGGGGTCCCAAAGGGAGGCAGGAAGGGGAGGCTGAGGGGAGGTGAGCCCCCACCCACAACCCCCTGCATCTCTGCGGGGGCTGAGACCCCCGTTCTCCGACTGCAGAGGCCCCGGGGGTGGCTCCAGGAATTCATCAGGGAGCGGAGAAGGGGCTCATGCCCCACCCCGGGACGCCAGGCTTGACCCTCACGGCGGGGGGTGACCCAGGCATCAACAAGAGCCACCATTGACGGCATCGTCCCCCCCCCGCAGGAGGGGGACACGGGGGTGAGTGTATGGCTTGGGGGTTGACACACGCGTGCCACCGCGCCAGTGGCAGCCCCAGGACCTGGCAATCGTTAACCGGCCTCATCAGCAGTCTGCTCACGCGCGGGGCCGGGGGTGGACACTGCGATGGTGGGCGACCACCAGTGGGACCATCCATTCCTCAGTGGATGAACCATCCCCCAGGAACCTCTTCCCCCCCCTTCCCCCCCTTTTTTTCAGATTTTTTTTTTTTTAGTGTTGAATGCCCTACGCCCTCTCGAAATATTACGGGGCTGCCCCCCGGCCCCCGGCGGTGGTGTGGGGCAGGATTTATTTACGGGCATTCTCGGGATGGTTATGGTAATGGCCAGGCTGGGGAACAACTCACAAAGCCATACCCTGCTCTGGGGGGGGTGGGTGTCAATGTCCTTCTTGTTCAAGGACGGTTCCCTCCTCCCCGAAATCGTGGGGCCTTTCCCACGTGGGTTGTAGCACCCGTGGGACCTCGTTACCCCTCAAAAAGACCCCCTTGTTTTCCCCCCCTCCAAAAACCAAAACAAACCCTGACTTCTGGGGGGTTGCAGGGCTGCAAAACCCTTGGATGCTTGAGGAGGGAAGGATGTGTCCCAACACCGACGACAGCAAACGGTGAGCGTGTGTGTGTGTGTGTTTGGGGGGGAAGGGAGATCAGCCCCCAGCCCCCAACTCAGCAAGCGACAGCTTAGAAAAAACCCTCCTTTATTCACCCATTTTCTGCAGAAGGCACTTAAATAGCCGCGGGAAAGGCACGTGTCTGCTACTGTGGCACTGGGTCCTCCCTGCGAAAGGAGCATCCCTCCCTTGTCCCCATGTCACCCCCTCAAGTCTCTCCATAGGGAGGGGGGGCCTGGATGCCAGGCAGGGCCCCCCAGCTCCTCATCCCACGTTGGGTGGGGGCAGAGAGGGGTTCTCCTTCCTGAGCACCCCGAGGCCACGAACGCTGGTGTCGCCGGTCTCGGTGGGACATCCTGGTGGGATCTCACAGCTCGTCCTTCCCCACCGCTCCGGCAGCCGGTGGTCCCTGCTCGGACTCCCCCAGCAAATTCCCTTCTTCCGCCCCGAAAAGCATCTTCACCAGATCGTCCGCCTGCACCCGCTCCTGTGGAGCAGACCCGTGGGGATGAGCACAGCCATCATTGTCACCCCCTGCCAGAACCCACCCACCCGCCGCGGGGGAAGGAGGGAGCTCACCCGCTCGCCGTGTCGAGGGTCCAAGGTGAACCAGAGGGCGATGGCACAGCGCTGGCCCTTGGTCACGGCTTTCACCCCGTGGGGGTTCTCCGAGCCCGAGGAGAAGCCCACGGCACGACCGCACCGCGGCCGAACCTCCGCCTGCAATGGGTGGGAGACGCCGGTGAGGACGGTGGGCGAGGGGGTGAGTTGGTGTCCTCACCTTGAAGCCAAGGGGACGGGGCCAGCGGGCAGGAGCTGGGTTTGGTGCTGCACACAGATCCTCAAGGAGCTGAGCTACTTACGGTCTCGGTTTTGGCATCCAGCTCGGTGAAGTAAAAAGCTCCTCCTTCAAAGTCCCCGTTGAGGTAGAGGATGGCGCTAAAGGAAGCGGGAGACAAAGGGAGGTGACAAGCAGGTGAGTCTGGAGCTCCCCCAACACCACGGCAAGAGCCAGAGGCAGGAGAGCCCAGGTCGGGTGGTCCTCCCACCCCGCTCCTCCCAACCCAGGTACCACCAAGTCCTGGTGGCCTCAGGCAGGGAAGCTCTGGCTGACAGACACCAATACCTGTAGTCCCGGAAGGTGTAAGCTGGAGGTTCCTTCACGCACACCAGGGCCTCTGCGTTGAGGATGCAGTTGTCCACGTGCACCTCGTGACTGTTGTCGCTCCGGCCTTCTTGCTTCTCTAGGGTGGAACGAGACCTGGCATGTCAGGACCTCTTTGTCCCTGCAGGACCAGGGTCTGTCCCCAAGTGTCACGTGCTTAGAGGTGACAAACAAATCATCTGTAGCCTAAAGCCCTTCCCCTCAATGGACTGTGGACCAGGAGAGGCCCTTTAGGTGACACAAGCCTCCACTGACTTGTCCCACGGCATCTCCACGGCCCTCCAGGCACAGCCTCTCCCAGCTGAGTGTCTCCAAGTGCTGAAATCCTGAACAGGACGAAGCCACCTGCCCCGTGGCTTCTCGTCTTCCCAGACTGGGCTTAGGGACAAGCTCCCCCCACCTTCCTTTTGGGAAAAGGAGCAGGTTACGGAGCAGCAAGGAGGTTTCTGAGGAAAGGTCCAAGACGGGGGCGCCCCAGCGGTGGGAGAGAACCCAGACAGAACAAGAGGCTGAAGGAGACTTGCTTCTCCTTGGGTTGTGCTCCTCCGAGGCCATGCTCACCCTCGATGGCCGTCCGGCACACCAGGTGGGAGTAGGAGAAGTGGAGCGGGACCTCCAGGCGGAAGTAGGACTCCATCATGTGCCGCACCTTCTCCGTCACGTTGTAGTAGAGGTAGGCGCTCCGCAGGGGCACCTTGCCCTCCTGGCCCAGCTGTGGGGGACGGATGAAGGAGGGGCTCAGCCCCTGCTGGCCTTCAAACCCCCCTCCCTTGTCTCCCCAGCCTGTTTCTCCCTGCAGCCACCCCTAACCTTGAGGGCCTTGAGGACGGTGACGCCGTAGAAGGTCTCGCTGGGGGTGTGAGGAGATGTCTTCCCACGATAACCATCCCCGGCTGAGGCAGCTGCCTGCAAAACCCAACTGGTGTTACCAGTTCAACTTCTGAGCTGCAGGAGGGGACCTTTTAACATCCCCTGCCCCATCCCTGCCCTCTCCTCCTGTCCCCGTGCTCACGTTGGTGAGCCTCTGCAGCTCCTGGCACTCCTCAGCGGAAAGGACCCCGTCCACCACGACGCGCTGGGAGCCATTCAGGGCCTTGGAGTTCATGGTGACACTGGCTCCTTCGTACACCAAGGGGCCACCTGTGGCACAAAGGGGATCAGGAGGCCGCAGGGATGGGTGCCACCAACCCGAGGGTACAGTGGAAGCCGTGGTCCTGCCACCATTCACGTGGAGCTGGCAGCAGGGGACACGGAGGTCCCCATCCCACCTCTCCTCCCGGCTCTCCGCACCTTCTCGGATGAACTTGCTCATATCGGCAGACTCCTTGGCCTTCTCCTCCACCAGCGTCTCGATCTCCTTCATGAGGTTGCCGATCTCCTCCGAGATGCGCGCTGCTGTCTCCCGCTCCACCCTGGGCCATCAGGACCATCAGCTCCACTGCCCCGCTGTCCCCACATCGGGAACGAGGGGCATCAGGACAAGGACAGGGCAAGTTTTGTCTCCAGGAGCCACTGACAACACCCAAGGCTGGAGAGAGTCACCTCAACACATCCCTCACCCTGAGCTGCTCGGGGTGACCTACCCACCCCCATCACCTCAAGGGCTGATGGGGAGCAAAGCTGTACCCTCCAGAAACATCTCCCAACCCCAATATCCAAAAACCTCCCTGGCAGCAGCTCCATGGCCACGGGCCCAACAGAGGAAGAAGGGTATGTCCCATTGGTCCCCTCGTTGGGTAGGCTTAGCCACCAGCTTGGCAGAGCACTCACTTTTGTTTCTCTTGCAGCCTTTTTGGTATCACCTCTTGAGGCGTCCATGTGTCCTGCAGCCAGAAGAACAACATCATGAGCTGGATGAGGCCCTGGCTGGGACATGGACCCCTTGTCCCTCTCCCACCCAGCCTGGTCCAGCACCACTCACCGGGTCCACGAAGGGGATGCCAAAGACGTCGTAGCTGAAGAAGAGCAGCTCCTTCTCCATCAGGCTTCGCTGGCGGTACGCCCGGATCTCCTGTGGCGAGGGGCAGAGGGATGGGGTGAGGAAAGACCCTGAACGAGGGCAGGAAGGTGCAGGTTTACGCCATCCTCGTGGTCCTTGTACCAGACCTGCAGCCCCAGTTTCCCAGTCCCTCTGGCAGCTGGGAAGAGAGTGGCTTTCCCCATCCTGCAAGAACTTCCCTGTCCCATGTGGATGAGTCCTGGGAAGGGGATGGGGGAGAGAGAGACACATCCCTCCTGCAGAAAGCTCTTTAGGTGATTCCTTTCCCTGCTCCATGAGTCCGAGACCTCCATCCCTGCCTACCAACTCTCAGGCAGCACCCGAGCATCTGGATCCTGCTCTTTTCAATCCAAATCCTCTCCTTTTTAAGCCATTTCACTTCAGTTGCAGATGTCTCTAGCTACGCGTGCTCAGATCCTCCTAAAAACTCTCTCTGTCTGCCTCTCACAGACCACTCCTACAAGAGCTGGTCCATTTCTGCAGGCCATCAAGCCTTCACTTGGCCAAAGATACTTCACCAGCGACGTTTTTCAGTCTCTCAGTTATTTTCCACCTCATCGGGCATTGCATCCATCTATTCCTCTCCATCTTGCCACCGAAGGGTGGCTGACCCAGAGCAAACCCATCCAGAGCAGAGTCCCCAAAACCTCTACAAAGGCCCCCAAGGAGGGGAAGAGATGTCCCTGCAATGGCTCACCCCTAGCCAGCCACTCACCTCTCGGGGTTGGATGGGTTCTGCCAGGTTTTCCCCCAGGACAGCGGTGTAATAGGCCAAATTCTGGTTCATCACCTCATCATTTGGGAAGAAGAGCAAATAGGTTTTGGTGCATTCAATGGCTTTTTCGTAATTCCCACCTGCAAAGAAAAAGGGGGCTGGTAACGGCACGTCCAAGAGCAGGGGAGACAGAGCAGCCATGGATGCAGAGGAGAAACCAGACAGAAAGTCCTTGTTGGTCTCCAATGGGTCTCCCAAGCAGAGCAGAAACCCTGGAGCAAAGGTAACTGCTGCTGAAGGTCATTTCCCAACCCAAACCACTCTGTGAGTCCATAATTTGTGCCCATGAGGAGTGACTCGTGCAGAGCACAATGTCCAGTGTCGACGGCCAACGGAGGACAGGGCAACAAGCTGCTTACTGTTGTAGTAGGCAAACTGCAGGTAGTTGAAGTGTGAGGGCAGGAAATCTTCCAAAGGCTTCTCCCGGCCGGGCTGCGAGGCCAGCTCCGTCACGCAGCCCTGCTTGCAGCTTAGCACCTGCATGTAGTGATCTGGTGGAGAAAAACCTTGGGTCACTGCTTGTGGTCACCCAAGAGCTGATGGACAGGACCTTGAGGGGTCTCCCACTCCAACCTCCCACTCGCAGCAGGGTTGTTGTGAGCACGTTATTGGTGGAAGCCCTCAAGGGTGGTGATTGCCCACCTCTGTGTGATCGGTGGTGGGGCCGTGCTGCTCTCTGGAAATAGAGTGGCCATCCCTACGCTCCCACCCTTGCCTTCTGGTGACCCTCTGCTGGCCATTCCCCTGTTTTTCCACATCCCTCTGGAATTTGGGGGATTCCTGGGCATGACTCCCAGTTCTGAGAGCGGACAAACAGCTCCTGCCACTTACCGGCCACACTCCTCCTACTGAAACCTAGCAGGGGATTTGCCCTCTTTGGGGATCCACCACCCTTCCAGATCTTTGGGGACCTCTTTGGGGACCACCCTCCCCCAGGATCATCCTGCAGCAAGCACGGCTCCTACCTGTGATGGCCTGGAAGAGGTCAGCGTTGTACTCCAGGTAGTTGTAGCCCTCGTAGTCGTAGGGTCCCTCGCAGAGCGCGCGGCACTCGGCGTCCGCCACAAAATACGCCTCCAGCGCCTTCTCCAGGTGCAGGATGGCGGCGGCCGGCTGCTCCTCGGTGTAAAACCGGACGCCCAGCCGAAACTCGCTCTGCGGAGGGATGAAAAATGATGGGGGGGAGCGAGGGGGTGGCTCAACGCCCTGCTCCCTGGGGTGGACCACCCGAGAACCTCGTCCCCATGGGATGGGCATGGACATCCAGCACCAAGGTGGCATCTCACGAGCCGACAGCCGTAGCATGACCTCTCCAGCGAAGGGGTGTTTCGGGAGGGGTCGCCCCAGAGGTATGTGGGGGTTGGGGGTCTCACCAGGTGGGGTTTGGCCTCCAGGTCGGTGAAGTCCTCCTCGCGGACGCCCGTCATGGCTTGGTAGTACTCCAGGTTCTGCCTCATCTCCTGGTGCCCGGGGTTGGCCACGAAGAAAGTGTGTGCTGCTGCCGCCGCCGCCGCCGGCCGGTTCATCTTGGGGGGGGGAAAACGGGACCGGGGGGGTGAGGCAGAGGCCACCCCATGGCCCGGAGCCGCCGAGGGGACCCCCGTCCCCGGGGCATCCCGGAGGCAGCCGGGAGGGCGGTGATGGGGGGCGGCACCGGCGAGCTCCGACGTGGCACTGCGCGGGGGGGGACGGGGGGCGGGCGGAGGAGGGACGAGCAGGGCCCAGCGCCGCCGTCCGACACCCCCCAGCCCGCCGGGACGGACAGCCCGATCCCCTCCCGGTTACCGGGACCGCTCAGCCCCTCCGCTCCGGGATCGCCGCTTTCCTCCGTCCCATCCCACCATCCGCCCCCCGGCGCCCGCTCCGATCCCGGCATCCCGCCCATCCCGGATCCCCCCGCACCGGGACACCCCCCCCATTCCTTCGGGGACTCGCTGCCGGTCCCACCGCCCACGAACTCCCCCCCGGTCCCGTTTCCCGGTCCGGTACCTTGAAGTAGGCGACTTGGAGGTAGTTGTAGGGGCTGCGCTTGCTGAACTCGCGGTCCAGCTCTTCTCCCAGCCGGTACCGGGAGGGCTCGGGGGGCCCGCAGCCCCGCAGGCAGGCGGCACGGCGCAGCAGCCCCCCGGAAAAAGAGCAGATCGCGGAGCACCGGTTCGGCCTGGGACTCGGTCCCCTCCGCCGGTCCCGCCGTGGCGTTGGCGCAGTGCAGGCGGCACCGCACCAACCGGGCGCGCACGGCCGCCCGCGCCCGCAGAGCCCGCTCCATCTGCAGCACCACGGCGGGCCAGTCGCCCCGCGAATACGCCTCGGCGCCGGCGGCGAACAGAGCGTCCGGGGACTGGGCCGGTAGCGGGAGATCGGCCGGTCCCGGTACCGATCCCGGCTCCGGTGACATCGTCGCCGCTCCCGCCAGCACCAGCAGCAGCAGCGGCGGCGGGAGCAGCGCGGGCAGCGCCATGACCGAGCCTCGGGGCCGCGCCCGCCGACGCCCCGCCCCCTCCCGGGCACCGGAGCCGCCGCGCCCCGCCCCCTCCGCCCCGCCCCGCCCCCCTGAGCCCCGCCCCCTCCGCCGGCCAATCAGCGCCCGCAACGCGCCGCCTTTAGCCCCGCCCCGCCGGCCTGTCGGAGTCGCGCGCAGGCGGAAGCTCTGCGCCGCTCGGGCGGAAGGGGCGGGGCTTATCGCGCCGGTCATGGCGGCGGAGGGCGGAGAGGAGCCCGGCGGGGCGGGCGGCCCGGGCCTGGCCCTGGTGGAGGGCCGCGGGGGACGCGCCGCCCGCCTCGGGGACCCCGGGGACCTGGTGGCCCTGGCCCGGCAGGTGGAGCAGGTGAGGACCGGGGCGGGGCCGCGGAGGCCGGGCCGGAGCCGCTCGGGTCCCCGCCGCCCCGCTCCCTCCCGCCTCCCGGCACGTCCCGCTGCTCTCCGCTGTCCCCGGCGGCCTCCCGTGGGCCGCGGTGGTTCTGCCGTGTCCCACTGCCCTCTCCCAGTGCCCCCCCGGTGCCTTCCCGTGTTCCCCCGTGGGCCGCGCTGTGTCCTCCTGCCCCCCCCGCCAGCGGCTCCCGGAACGGCCCACTAATCTCCCAGTCCATCCCAGTATGTTGTGCCGCCCCCACCTGCCTTTAGTTCACCCCAGTGTATCCAAGGGCATCCTGGTGCCTCCTGATAGGTCCTGTTCCCCTTGCAGTGCCTCCCTGTCCATCCAGGTCCCTCTCAGTCTGCCCCAGTTTCTCCCAATCTGTCTTGCTGCCTCTCCCAGTCCATCCCAGTGTCTCTCAGCCCACCCCAGTGCCTCCTGATATGTACTTCTGTCCGCCTTGGTGCCTTCTAATACATCCAATAGTATGTCTTGGCCCAGTATGTCCCACAGAGCTCAGTCCATCCAGTCCAGCAAAATGCTTCCTTGTAAGTCCTACAGCCTCTTTCCAGTGCATCCAGCTACCTCTCGGTCCATCCCACTGCCACCCAGTATGTCCTATTGCTCCCTTCCACTGCCACCCAGCTTGCCCAGGCAGCTCCCAGTGCCTGGTCACTGCTCCACAGGTGTCACTGCACTGCCCGGGGGTGTGACGGCTCCCTCAGCCGCACATGGGGCAGCCCCAGTAAAGCCACGAGTGATGCCACAACCGCTGCTTCTTCAGCGCACACCCAGCCCGGTGAGGTCTGAAGGGTCACAACTCTTCCTCGTCCTGACCAAACCTTGTTCTTCCTCACAGGCAGACAACTTCATTCGAGCGAATGCCTGCAATAAATTGACCGTCATTGCCGAGCAGATCCGGTACTTGCAGGAGCAGGCTCGAAAGGTGAGGATGCACCTGTGAGCTGGGCAGAAGGCTCATTGTCTCAGGCTGTCGAGGGGAGGGAGATGAGCATCTGTTGGAACTGCCAGACCTTTGGGAGGAGCTGTGGCCTGGATGTGAATCGTGGCCAGGAGCCAAGAAGAGAAGATTCAGTGGGGAAAATAAGGAGGGTTTATTGTCTGGTATCAGCTGGAGATGGGGGAGGGTTGGATTTGATGTTTTCTTCAAGTCCTCTGCACGTCAGGAAGGATTTCTGTTAAGGCGGTGGCTAGTCAAAGCAGCTCAGGTGTCAGGAAGGAGAGAGATGACTCTGATTTTGGGACAGATGACTCCTGTCACTGTAGCCTGTGTGCTGTGCTCCCAGGAGGACTCAACGCAGTGGGGTGACAGTGTGGCCCTGGCTGGATCTGAGCCTCTGGGAGAGATGAGCTCTTTGTTACCTGCGATGGGCTCGACGTTCTAGTTTCTACCAGCTGACTCGCCCCAGCAGCAAGCCCAGCAGGGCTCGGCTGTCTTCTTCAATTCAGACTTCACCCTTGGGGGTGAAATCGTGGAGCCTGAGTGGGAAAGGTTCTGCCAGTCACTGTGACTGGCCAGCTGCCACCAAGGCCGCTACGTCACGTAATCGTTAACTGGTGGAGCCAGAGCTGTGGAGCAGTCAGCTGGTGGAGCTGGGAAGATGAATTCCCCTTTGTTTGCTGTCCCTTCCCTCTGGGACTGCGGCAGGGAAGCCCCCAGGGTCTGGCTGCTCTGTACAGAGACAAGGAACAAGTCCAGTGGGGTTGGGCACAGCAGTGAACCTGGGGCTGTGGTGAAGAAGTCCTTGATACTTGGAGGTATCTCCACCTCTAAGCAGGAGCTCTGAGATCCAGCTGACAAGGAAAACTTGGATAAAACTTTATCTCTTGGGAAAGCAGCTTCTTGCTGGAGCATGTTAAGCGATGTATCTTGGGCTGTGGCTGAGAGGCAATAGTGTGGTGTTGTTTTATTTCAAGCGTGGAAGTTTTCAAATGTTTCTTTCTTTAGGTCTTGGATGAAGCTAACAGAGATGCTGATCTGCACCACGTGGCCTGCAACTTCGTGAAGAAGCCAGGAAACATTTACTACATGTACAGGCGGGAGAGTGGCCAGCGATACTTCTCCATCCTGTCTCCTAAGGTGGGTGGTTAGAGCCCCTGAGGAAGCAGGAAAAAAACCCACTTTTCTGGTGCTTGGGCACTTCTGGACCTCAGACAAAAGCACCAGCTCTATGGAGGCATTTGTTGGCCCCTGTGCAGTTGGCATTTGTGCTTGGTCTGAGTTACTCTGTTGGTGTTAGAGCCGTATTAGGAAGTTCTTTTAGCTCTTGGTGGGCAAGAAAACCTTTGGTATGTGGACCTAATTCTTCTTTTACGTCCCTGCAGTTCTTTCTCTGGAAGTAAAGAACTGCAGCCATGCCCTGGACATTCCTTGTCCAGTGTGGCTATTGTACGATCTCTTCAGAGGCTTCATCCTTCGGATTGAGTTTGCCTGCAGCTTGGTAGGGATGATCTTGGAGGTGTCCTCCTTCCAGGACACCTGTTTTCTTACGTGCAGCGTGAAGGCTTCAGAGCAAAGCACTGAGCACATAGAGGAGCTCTGTGCAGGTCGAGGAGATCTTGTATCCCCAAGTGTCCCTGTGTCAGCAGCGCTGTAGCTTGACCTGGTCTTAGGCTGAGGGTAGCTGAGCTTATTTTTTGTTAAAAAATGGGATGGCCACGTAGCTGGGACTGCTTCAAAGGTGGTAGGGCTGTCCAGCACGGGCAGGGGTTGGGCTGAGGAACAGCACAGTCCAGCTCCAAGGGGCTTCAGGATGCAGTTTAGTGGTCATGGTAGTGTTTGGTTGACGGTTGGACTAGATAATCATAGAGGTTTTTTCCAACCTTAATGATTCTATAATTCTGTGGAACGGTGCAGTGATATGAATCTCCCCTTTCTCCCTCAGGAATGGGGCACCAGTCCCCATGAATTTCTCGGTGCTTATAAGCTCCAGCCTGACATGTCGTGGACTCCGTTTGAGGACATTGAGAGACGAGATGCTGAAAGAAACATCCTGGACAAGCTGCTGAGCCGTCAGACGGCGCTACCCCCATGTACAGAGCCCAACTTCCAGGGCTTGACCGAGTGACCTTACGGGACCTCCTGAGCCGAGTCCCTGCGTGAGGACACGACGTGCCCGCACGCTGCCAAAGGCAGGGCGAGGAAAGAGACCAAGAAACAGAAATGCTGATGCTGCCAGTACTTGCTCTGTGCTTTAACGAGACTGATTCTGCAGTCAGTCTTACTGGATTTTCTAGTAATTGAGTAATTTATTTCTTTGCCTTACGCAGAGAGGCGGATAGTATCAGGTGGAGTCAACCCCAAGAGGGCTTGGGGCAAAAAGCAAAAATGCTTGGGGCAGGTGTGATAACGCTATAAAATACATCCTACCTGTCTGGCTCTGTGACTGCCTGTGGCAGGCAGTGATTTCAGGGCTGGATTTTGCCCCTCGTTAAAATGCCCATATTTAGGAAGCTCCGTGGCCTCGTAAGAGCCATCAGAATCCCAGCCACAAGGGTCTGTTGTGACCTGAGTGTGTTGGTCTCTGTCCCAGCTGGTCTGAACCCCTGAATTTGGAATGTGAGGTGACTTGGAGCTCTTTTCTCTGGGCAGAGCGTCTCCAAACGTGCCATGCAGGCTTCAGATGCTCTTCAAAAGGTGGGTGTTTCACAGTCCTGCGTTCCCCTTGGCTTTGAGGGGTTGAGCTCTCAGGGTGAGGAAGGACTGTGCAGGGACAGTGAATGTCTCTGCGTCAGAGCAATGGAGAAAATACAATAAATCAATCTTAATCTCACATGTACCTTCTGGACAGACCCTGTGTTCTGTCTGCATGACGAGCATCCCCTTGGCTTTACTGTGGAGATTTGGTGGCACTTGGGGCTGGCAGGACATCTCCAGCCTCTCTTTTTTTCCATGAAGAACTGGGGAGAGGAAAAGATTGGAGCCGCTGAGGAGTAGCTCATCCTCATCCTGGTGTGTTTGAGGCAGAAACCTGGTCCTTGGAGTTGATGTGGGGCATTTCAAGCACCTTTTCCCAGCTCGCCCTCCCTCACTTGGGAGTGCAAGGACAGATTAAAAGCAAAGTATTATTATTATTACTGTAAAACCAGGGTGTAATTAATTCCTTATCGAGTCACAAGTGTCTAATTTGATGGGTTTTCCCCCCTGCTTGTTTCATCGCCCCAGGTCTTATTTTACCACGCGTTATTAAACCTTTCACTGGGAAGGGAGAAAGTTAATTACCGCGCGGGCTTTGCTGTGGCGCTAATTACGGCAACACCGGGTTCTTCGCGCGTGGTGACTGCGCTCCTCGGGGAAGGGGGAATTTCCTGCCCCCGTTTCCTCCGTTCCGCGTCATTAAAATCCTTACGACGACCCGGGGAGCGAGGCCGATACCGGCGCCCCCCCGCCCGCCACTCCCCGCCGCAGCCGTTCGCCTCCCCGCAGGCGCTCACGCGCGCTCCCGCCGCGCCCGGCGCGCTCCCGCGGAGGGGCGGGGCTTTGCCGGCGGAACAGCGCCCCCTGCCGGCGCGCCCCGCCCCTCCCGCCCTGTCGCCCGCCCCCGCCGGGCGTCCGCTGCGTGGTGACGTCATGAGCGGCCCTGCCCCTGCGCCGGAGCAGAGGAGACCCCGCAGGCAGCTGCCAACGCCCGGCGGAGACTCTGAGGTGAGCGGCCGCGCCGGGGCGGGCACGGTGACCGCCGCGACCCCCCCCCGCCCCGACAGCCCTTCCCCGGCCCTCCCCAACTCCTATTCCTCCTCCGGCCCGGCGCCGCTTGCCGGTGCGCCCGCCGAGCGGGAGCCGCCCTGCCGGGCCCGCGGTGTGTGTGTGTGTGTGCGGGGCCTCCCCGGGCGGCCACCGGGGCGGGGAGGGGGGGTGCGGCCTCACAGGGAGGCCCCTCCGGTGCCTGTTGGGGATGGGGCGGGGGGGGGGGTCTGGGCCTTGGTCTGAGGGGGGTGGTGTGGCGGGCCGCCGCCTCCTCCTCCTCCTCCCCTCCCCCGCTTCCTGGCGCGGCGGGCGGGGGCCGGACCCTCGGCGCTGGGGAGCGGCATCGGCCGGGGCCCGGGCCTCGCTCCCCGCGAGGGCTGCCCTGCCCTGCCCCGGGCTTCCCGCTCCTCGGCGGGGCTTGGCTGCGGGAGGGGCCGGAGGTTGGGGTCTCTCGCCTCTTCCGGGCACCGCCGTAGGTGCGAGGCGCTGCGGGGGGTGCAGGCGCTGCGGCAGGCTGGGCTGAAGCAGTGGGCGCTGCAGAAAGTCGGTCCCTGCATCTGAAAGGTGTTGAGAGGCGCTTCGTGGCTTTTGCCTCCTTAGGTTCCAGGCCTTTGGCTTACCTGGGGAGTGTTACCCAGGGCCAGCGATGTCGCTGGTGTGGGCTAGGGTAGGAGCCAGCGCTGCCTTCAGGGTTGGTGTTGACATATGTGCCTCTTCTTTGAAACCTCAGCAAGATTTCAGCAGCACGTCACCTGGCTGTGTTTTAAAGGTTTGAGTGATTTGCACTTCACTGTCGTTTTTTTCCTACAAGTGGGTAGAGCCGGCAGCTGGTGGCAACAGTGAGAGACACTCCTGTAGCCAGGTATCTGTGAACGTAGCAGCCGGCGTTGTGAAACCTGTGCTCGATGAAGAATTGCAAAATGGTCAGGATTCCTGTTGCCCTCTCTGTGTGGGCACCGCAACCGGTGGAGCCAGAGCAGCTTTGCTCTACCCTCTTCTGACAAAAGCAAGGGGAAGGACAGGGCCTTAGCGAGGAGGCCATGTTAGATGACAACTGGGTAGTCAGAAGTAGTTGGGTCTGGCCATCTGTGATCGGCTTTGTCTTGTGTTCATCTGTGTTTCTCTTCTCCTAGGAAAGGAGGTGCTAGCTGTCGTTATTCAGAGTGTTAAATTGCTGTGCCCCAGATGTATGGTGTGGGGTTTTTTTTGGTTGTTTTTTTGAAAGTTATTTAAAACGCAGATCAGGCTCCTCGTATTGCTAATCGGAATAACTCAGTAAAGCACGTAAAGCTTCTCTCTTTCAGTTAGCGAAAGGATCTTATGCAAAACCGACTTTATATTGAAAGCCTTTGTACTCAGCTAGCTGTGTGGGGGAAATCTGCTTTATAAACTGTTCTTGTTAGCGCAGAATTATGGGGAAGGCAGTATAGGCAAATGCATATGTGAAACAGGTCTTATGGATTCGCATAAGGCTTGAATCTGTATATTGTGAACTGCAGAAACGATTCTGCGTTTAAACTGTTCACTTGTATGCTTTGGTAACGACGAGGAAAAGGATTTATGTCTTGGCAAGGAATAAAGACTACTGCGATGCAAGATAAAACATGTTTGCAGTTTGGTAACGTGTTCTAGGCAGAAATTTTAATCATAAGATTTGCATACTTTGAACTCGGTTATTCATGACCTGCAAGTGGTGCTTGTAATTCATTATATGCCCTGCGTTGGGGTTGGTTGTTTGCCTGAAAAAGGGTGGCCAGGTTTGGGAAGTTGATCGTGTTTTCACTGTTCACTAAAAATGCTCTGGAAGTCCTAGAGCATCTAAAATGGAAACTAGATCTCCTATTAAATGAACAGTAGTAAACAGAAACAGCCTGTCCGAAACTCTTAGGGATTTCCCTGATGAGTGTGCACTTGTGCTTTTCTTACTTTCCTGTAAGGGCTGGAGTGAAGTACAGCATGAAGTTGACCGCTCGTCCTGATGCAGAAGCTGCTTCTGCTAAAATGCAGCTGTAGCACTGAAATAAATTTCCAAGTCTTATGAGCTGGACATCTTAATTAAAATCTTTCTGACAGCTATCTGTTGCCCTGCAAGCTTCAAAGTTAATGCAGCGCGTTGACGTCGCTGGGTTCCAGCCCTGCTTCTGGCTCCTCAGAACTTGTACAGTGAATGCATATGCATTGCTGCAGTTGAGGTGTGTGTAATCTGTTTTATGGTAATGAGAACACTCATGGCTTTTAAAAGTCATTTATGGGGTTGTGTATTTTAGCCCTCTCTTCTCTCTGCTCACATCTTGTGGCCGGCTGAGCTGTGGTGCTGTCCTTGGGCTCGAAGGTACAAATTTTGACGTTTGGAACTTGTAGAGCAATAGCCTGTAAGGAGGAATTAGAGGGGGATGTAGTTATTCTTGTTCCTGAGGAAAGAAAACCACCTTTTTTTTTTTGTAGAAAGTGAAGGTACCATCAAATTAAACACAAGTGAAATGGATTTCTGGTACTGCAAGTAGCAAGAAGCTTTCTTTAGTCACTTCATCTATTGTAGACTCCTGCCTTGGCTTCTCTCGGTTATGCTAAATGCAGGTGGAAAAACCCTTTATTTTTAGTATTTAATATATGATGAATTAAAAAAAACCCAACCTTACTGACTAGACAAGCTTTTGTGTTGAAATTTGGAAGAAATCTAAAGGATCTTCACACTTCCGCAGCTTATTGTCATTTAATTAGGTGACTTCCTTCGATCCCAGTTTAAAAGCTTACACCACACCAGCTGAGGGTATCCATCAGAAAGGATTACCCCTAGAAAATAGCAGGTAAAACCCTTTCACCAGAGCATCTCCTCGGGCTAAAGCCTGACACAAAGCCATCCCTCTTGAGCACGTCTGGCCAGCCCTGCATCACGGTCAGCTGCCTCTTGCAGCCCCTGCTGCTGCATCTTCATGATGCGTGCGGGAAAATGCCCGAGAGAAGTGACAGAAATGGCTTTAAGACAAGGTATTCCCAGCCCCTGGGGGTGGTTCCTGTAGGTAGTTTCTTGGGTGAAAGAGCTGGGTTTGGTCATCCAGCCCTGGGTGTGCAGTAAACTTAAAAGAGTGAGTACAAGAAGCAGAGTTTCCACGTTGTTGTTGTGTCATTAATCTTTGTAATCTTCGCTTTGAGCGCAGATTGTGACTTCTGTTTTCAAGAGTTTTAAAACTTCAAAATACTGTTTGGGCTGTTTTGTGTGCAATAAAGCAGCCGTCCTTTTCCTGAGGTGCATTGACTTTTCTTCTTAAAAAGGGATGTTTTAACAAGATAAAGACTTAGTTTTGCAAAAGCTTTGAAAACCTGTTGTTCTGTTTTAAGCTCTTGAGCTGCCAGTTCACCCCGTTAGTTTTTGAAAGATACGGTGTAGTTCCTAGCAGGAGAGTTGGTCTGGGTGCTGTTCTTGTCTCATGGAAACAACCCAAAACCTTTATTTATTAAAGAGGAAATGCAGGGGCTCCTTTGAGCCTCGCTGCGTGGATACCAGCTCATCTGGACTAAGACTCCGGTGTCTGTGCTCCCGTGGCGTGGTATCCAGCGCCGTTTTTCCAAGCGTAGACCTAACTGTGAAGGTTTCTACCAAGCGAATGCTGCGCCGGAGAGAGCCTTAAAGCTGGAGAGAGCCTTAAACCACACGGTGGAGCGGGACTAGTCGAGGCCCAGATGCTGACTGTGCTGGGGGGGGGATCGCTCTCGCTTGCCGTGCCAGACTCGCAGCAACAGCCGAGGCTGCCAGAATTGTCTCGGTTTGTCACGAGCCATTTTGAATCGCTTGGCGCTTCACTTGAAAGATGCCGTGCTGTGTTTTTGGCCGATGATGAGCGTTCTGTTTTGGGAGGGGGGGAGAGTGGGGAAGTGACAAAAATGCTCCTGCAGCTTTGGATGTAAGGGAAGGCGGCATCTGCCACTCGCTAAACGGGTGTAGCTGTGGTTGGCAAAGGGCCGGATGCCACCGGGCTGCTTGGGCAGGGCTGTGTGCTGGGCCTGGGTTTGACCATGGGCGTGCTCTGCTTGCGGCTCACCTTGGTGCAGTTGAGCAGTAAGCTTGAGTTTACTGAGATTTTTATTTTTTTTTATTAGTGCTCCTGAACTAAAGCGCGACGGGAACTAGGGGTGATCTGCTGCAACTGGTGTGCACAGGGGGTGCTTCCTGTTATGCAAAAATCTGCCTCAAAATAGAAGTTCAAAATAAAGGAACTTCTGCCGGTGTCTGTTTTACTGCTGTTCAATGTAGCCGGCTGTGGGTATGGGAGAGAAACATCGAGGCCGGTGCGTGCCGTGATTTGGGAGTATGTGCAAGTTAGGAGTAGAGGTACACCTTGTATTTAAATACTAGCAGTATGAAAGCAAGCTTAAAAAGATAGCTTTTGATATTGACAACTTGATATTAAAATACTGAACAAGATCGTGTTACTCGGTAGAGTAAACTGGCTTCCTGTAGAGCATGAAAGTGAAGAGTAATAAGGTAAGATGAAAATGCCTTTGACAGAAAAGAACTTTAGCGTAAGCCCACATACTTCCCAGAGGTTGATCTGGGGCAGGTTTTCCCAGTGCTAATGGCTGTTTTGACAGTGTAACCTTAACCAGAGCGATAACAGAGACGTTGACACTTTTGTTGGTGTTTTTTCTTTTTTGTTTTCCTGTTGAATTCCTGCTAATGGCAGTTGTTTGGAGCCCCGAGGTGGAGCAGCTCGGTGGTGCTGGTGTGAAAGTCGATGGACACGAATGCTCCACCGAGTAACTACCGTGGCACCGAAGAGCCCCCTTGAATCATCCCTGCTATCCCACCAGCTTTCTTGTTGGGAGTTTAGGACAAAAATGGGACGACATGGCTTTCCCCTTTTTTTTTTTTTTTTTTTGAAAATGTAGAACTTGAAATGTGTCGGTAGCTTAGGTTGAGGCTTTCGAAATTCCCCGCCCAGCTGTCCTCACTTCTTATCTTGTGTATGTCTGCTTTACCGGTTTGCCATGAGGAACCTTTGTGAAGATGTGCAAAGTAGCTGTCAGTTCTTTCATAATTAGAAAAATAAAGTTGCATTAAGGGTATAAAGTATCACTTGATCTCAGACGGTTGCATTTTGAGAAGAGATCTCTTACCTCGGTGGTAATTTCTAGTAACTTGTCCAGAAACAGGTTCTTCAGAATGGTGGAGATGTTGGGCCACACAGGCTCTGCTGAGTGGCAAATTCAGGGATTCTCCAAGGTCCCAGACACACGCTTTATCTCAGACAGGGGTTCCAATAACTGGAATTCTTTTCTCTGTCTTGACGCCGTCTTGTAGCATCACTGAGTGTTTTTGGACATATGTTTTATAATTAAGCACCTTCCATTTAAACCGAAGGGCAACGCTGTTTTCTGACGATAATTCCCCCATGTCGATTACAAATTCTGAGATAGGATTTAAAGGACTGTCTGACTTGTTAGTGGCAGTTTGGGGAAAAAAAAAGCTTAAAAAGGAATCCTTTTTAAAGAGTGTGAGCTAACGTGGTACAAGATTGTTTCTTCAGTCTCCTTTTTGCTTCTTGCAGGTTTTACCTCGGACTTACCGTTTTGCCTTCTAATGGAGTGCAGCTCCTGTGCTGGTTTGTAGGTAGACAGCCTTTTTAAGCTCCGTTTAAGAAATTAAACATCTTTAAGCTCAACTTGGAACCTTTGGGAGCAAATGCTGTTGCGGATAGAGCTTCTGTGCCCGCAGCGGCCTGAACTTGGGGGAACTTGGAGAGGGTGATCTTCAGCCCCAGGTAGTTTAGAGCATAATATATCCTTTTAAATCTTATTTACCACATTACCACTGTAGAAGTGGTAGGTGTGACCTTTGCTTTGTGCAGTGAGCTTTGCGATGAAGCTTTTGCTGCGACAGGTTCGTAACACCGGTGTGCCATGAGTACCTTCTCCCCGTAGCGCTGGAAGGTATCTCTGGTGGGCAAACACCATTGCTTGGAATGTAGGGGCTGATTCTTTCTCTTTGGTGCCCCTGATTTGGAGTCATTTTGGAAAGCAGAAGTGTTATTTTGCAGTAGGGCTGGAGGAGGCAGTGGAGGGCAATGACCTTGAAATGGTAGGGCAAGGGTGCCTTGAAATGGATTAATCTAGGAACAAATCAAATACAAACAAATGTTTTGTTTGGAAATGCGTGCCTTGTAGAAGATGGGAAGTGGTGTGGAAGGATAAAATTGATTAATGGAGGTCATGAGTAAAACCTTGTGATTATTGTTCCTTTCATTTTGGACTCTCGAGTGCTTTGAGCCCCCAGGAGTGAGATGATAAACCCGTTTACTGTGCAGTTACATTGTTTGGAGTGGAAGACAAAAAACCCCTTTTATTCTTAGTTTTCAGAAATGGCTCCGTTTAGTTTTCTCGCGATGCGGAGCGGGGTCTCTCACAGGATCTGGGAGTTGCAACGGATTGGTTAAGCTTCAGCTCGTGGGTTAATGGTGCTCACTAAAGAACGTTGGGAAATGGTTCGTGGCGGTGGCCGGCGGTGGCTCGCGGCTCGCTGCGTTTGGCCGGTACCCGTGATGAAATGGCAGCAGTTTCAAGCCCTGCCTGGAAGAGGAAGTCGTGGTGCTGCCGAGGCACGGCAGGAAGCGAGCGCAGGATGTGTAGACAGCTTTGACAGCTCCGTTTCCTTTGACTGCCAGAACGTACACATTTTAACCTGAAAACAGGCTCCGGCACCTTAAAAAAAATAAAAGAAATCTTAACTGGCTTGAAGGCTTGTGGTTTCTACTTGAGATTCAACAAGATGATGCAGAGCCTCGCTTCTTGGCTTAGGAGGGAACACTTATTGTGTGCAAATTCTTTGCAGTCGATAGTTGATAGTGCTGCTAGAACGGTGCAACTGCGCTGCACGACAGGCAGATTTTAAAACTGCGGAGCTCCCGCAGTGACGTTTCAGATACTTGCCCTTAAAATGGGAAAATTAGGCTTGTGTAAGAGGGGTTGTGCTGCATTTGGGACAACATCTCTTGCAACTTCTGCCCGGTAAGTGAGAACCTGCCACATGTACCGTGGATTTCTTTAGTCTGCTGTGATCTGTCGACGTCTTTTGGCGTGTGCACAGGCCTTTGCGGACAAAGTGCGTGATTCCAGATTTTCCTTTGCACGAGGAAGGATTTCCTATGTACACAGCATCCCGCTGGAGACTTCAGTGAACTGTTTTGTTGCAGCACTTGCACCTCTGTTACCGCTTTCTGGGATTAATCCTGAATGCAGGGCAGCTCTCTTTCAGAAAAATCTTAACTGGGCTTTAAAGCAAAATTCTGTATAAAGGACCTTTTCAGGCTGGAATAGGGCTGACCAATAAACTCAGCAAAGTTTACAAGGCTTGCCAGGGTGCTGGCTCCTAGTTCTCCTGAATACTGTTGAGTAGGTAGACAGATCAACCTCATCTTTTATATGCATTTCAAAAAAACCCTCAAAACTTTATCTTTAAAGATGTAATCCTGAAGTGTCTAATCATGGGAACGCATTTAAACAACTGTAAGAGAGACAGGGTTGTCACATAGAGAACTTTTCTGGTGGGCCAGTTCAGTGTTTTCTGTGGGAAACTGCATTAATTTCTTTCTTTAGAAAGAAAAAAATATAATTAAACTGACCCCCCTCAGTCGTTTCCAGGTCCCCCGTTGTGCGGTTTGGGTTCTGCTGCGTGTTCCACCAGGTTATTTGTTCTCTGTTTTGTTCCCGCTGCCAGAAAGCTTAAAGGATCGGGTCAGTGAATCTGAGGTGCGGGGTGAGCGTAAGAGGTACTTTAGTGGGAAATACTCTTTAATTTGAACTGCTGGTGTTCTCTGCTGTACCAGAGTGATCCTGTAGATGCAGCCGATGGTTCTCCGCAGGAGTAATGCAGTCTGCGTGCGAGGTGTGTGCGTACAGCTTGTGCTTTGCCTTAGCCGGGGTCTGTGACCTGAGCCCTTCCCAGAGTGCAGCAGCTTCTCTCCCGGAGCCGGCCCGAGGACTCGGCTGAGTCTAAGGACGAGGGAAAAAGTAAAGGTTTGAAGACACTCGTGTGTTCCCACGTGCTTTCTGATACTGTGATTTTATTCCGTTGCTTGCTTGACACACTCTGGAGTGATGATTTTTAAAAAGTATCACTAAACGCATCTCTTCTTTTCCTTTCTTTTTTTTTTAACAAAGACGTATGTGAGCTGAGAGTCTTTGCTGCCATTTCCTTAAACTGTTTGTGGATCTCTCTGTGGCTTCTGGGAATGGTGGTCGTTAGTTTTCCCCTACAAGTGCTGTCTCTAGGAACTTTTGGGGATGCTTATTAGGAAGGGAGCTGGCTCTGTCTAAATTTTTGAGCATTTTTGCAGCGTCTGAAGAAAACACTTTCCTTGCAAATGCAATGACATGATGTGCAGTATCAAGTCACGGTGCTAGCTAGGACCAGAACACTCAAGAACCTGGAACTGTGTTGTATTTCTTCCAGGTCGCTCTCAGAAGTGAAATCCCCTGGAAATGCCCAAATGCATAGTTGAGCAGGGATCAAATCAGTTTTTTAATGCAGTTACCCAGAACCAAGAGCTGTGGCAACGTTCTTGCTAGACTAAAGCATTGCCACTGTTTTAAGGGTAAATTTCCTGTAGTGGATGTTTCTCCTTATCCTCACCCTCCAAACCCTGGCAGGGGGTTACTCAGTTTGCAAGCCTTCAGTGCTGTGAATAAAAGTACTTCCAACAACGTGAAAAATATGAAAAGTTGGTGGGAGCTTTCCTAGTGCACTTCCTGGGGTCGGGATTTCACACCTGCGTGTGAATGAGGTACTTTTTAATTAAAGTAATATTTTAATGAAAGGTGCTGGAGGTGGTTTGGAGGAGGTCTCGATGACAAATACTGATTTAGTTCATGTGCTGAAAAGTCTGTGCTGGGACAGTGTTGAATTATCTGGGTGCAGGGTGATTTTGTAACGTCTTTTTGTGACGAGTCCTTGGGCGACCGGAGCCCTGCGGAGCCGCTCGGCGCTGTTGGTCACTTCAGAGAGGGGCTGGAGGTACGTGGTAAATGGCAGGTTGAAGTAAGGATTGCAGAACTGTGCTTAGGCCTTCAGAAAGGCGAGGGGAAGAGGAAACAATTGTGTTTACTTCAGTCTATACCGTGTTATTTTTATCCCCTAAACTAGTTTCGAAACTCAGCAGGAAACCCGGCAGCGCGAGCTTGCGTTACCGAAGTGCTCTCCAGAGGGAAGATCTCTTGGGAGGCATATCTGTTACTGAGCAGCTGGCAAGACCCGTTCAGCTTCTAGCGCGTTTAAGCTTGGGTGCTTCCGTGCATTAAAAACAGTCTGGAAAAGCATCAAGACTTCTTTTTTTTGCCCATCTCTAGGTAACTAGGCAAAAGTCACGCTACGTGTTAGAGTGACTGAATGTAGCCAGTCCTCCTCAGTGTAGAAGAGTGGCCACACCGAGTGTAGTCTTAGGTGTGTTTGCCAGTTGTGTGTGGTGGGAGGGGTGTGGCTGTAGGGTGGAGGTATTTGCATTTATGAAAATGAGCAGCTTCCTATCGTGTGTGTGTGTGTGGTGGAGGGAACGGGTCTACCAACTCACCTGGGAATCTTGTCTCAGATCCCAAACCTGCTGTTGTCGATGACATGTGCTGCTGTCTAGTGAGTGACAAACTTCTAAATGTATGTATGTATTTTTCTTTTTTTCTTCTAGGTTCTTGTTGGAGCTGATATTCTAGTAAACTTCAGCTATGCAGACGATCAAGTGTGTAGTCGTGGGCGATGGTGCTGTTGGTAAAACCTGTCTCTTAATTTCCTACACAACAAATAAATTCCCGTCGGAATATGTACCAACGGTAAGTGTGAGAACGGCTCCAGTTGTTCTTTGGGCACGATGAGCTGGGCGGTGTGAATTTCCTTCCTAACTAACCTGTATGGTGTGCACACCTTAATACTTGCTCTGTTTTCCTGTTGGAGACTGCCTGATGTGTTTGGTAGCCTGCTGCTGCCTGTCTTTCCCTCTAGCTGGTAGCACTGGGCTGCCTTTCCTGTGTCTGGCCGGGTCTGCTGCTTGACTGCTCTGCAGAATCTGGATTTCTCTTCCCTCCTGGCCACCAGCTGGGTTCTGTGAACAGGGTTATTTGCAGGTTTTAGGACTTCAAAGTGGAGAGCAAGCAGCAGGAACCCCTGCTCTCCATCTTGCTCTCTCAGTTCTTGCCACATCTTCACTTTTAGGAAAGGTAGTGTCTGACGGTGCTAGAACAGTGACTACAGTTTCTGATGGATTGTGATGCTAAAAGATTCAGAGGTTGTGCAGTGACCAGTGAGTGTGGCTGGTTAACTTCAGCTAAGTGCGAGAAATATGTTTGGATTTAGACTGTGCAGTCTCATTCATTTGTACTTTCTCGACATCTTCCAACTTTGTGTGTAGTCCTTGACTATTTTTAAATAACCTTTTTGAGTTTTACAGGCTCAGTTTTCTGAGATAGCGAATCCCTTGACTTATCTAAAGATCAAGTTGGCTTTGTGCACTGTGCAAAGATCTTCAGCTTGCCAAATTTGGAGGTTTGTTGAGAATAGGACAGGCTGCCACAGGAGGAGAGTTGTTGTAATTCATGGTAGATACGGAATTGAAGATGGAAGGACTCCCAAACCCAAGAACAGGACTCCCAAACCCAAGAATATTCAGGTTGGATGCAGTGGCCACTGTTTGGAAGCTGAGGATTGTGCTGTAGGTGTGCAGACCCAGGTTCATCTTGTGGAGATCCTCTTATCTGGGGACTGGTAAGGAAGAAAATGCATCTGAAGCTGCCTTTTGCCACTCATGTTTTTCAGAGGGGTATCAGATATCTTTCTGCAGTGCTTCTGGGACAACCACATCCTGTGCTGAACCTCTGAAAGTCTGATTGGCCTATTTAAGCTATTCTTTATGGTCGAGACAAATTGAAAGTGGTCAGTGAGTTCAGGCAGTGAGCGTTTCTATACTTAGCCTTAGTGAAGTCACCCTTAATTACAGTGAAAAATGTTATAATCTTAAAATGTGTACTTTAAAAACCTGCGAGTTTGTCTGCTGTCCGGCAGATGGTAGTACTGTCTGGAAATCCCTGCTAACAAGCAATGTGGAAAAAAGCTGTTCAAAGAAATTAAGTTACTTGCCAATAAAGCGTGTTCAAGGTGTGCTAAGGTTTATAAAACTGTCCCATATTTCTGGAATACTATTTATCTCGTAACCTCAGGGCTTGAGGAACTCGCTGTTCTGGGAATATCACAAACCTATTCCTAATTTTGTATGTGGCCTAGAGGTGTATTTTAGATTCTGGAAGCTGGTAAGTAATCTCTGATATTCCAGTTAATACTTTCACAAATAAACAGCCAAAGAAATACAACGGGTAGCATTGTTCCCAAAATGAAAGCAAGTTTTTAGTGTCTCCAGAATGTTCGTGGCCGAGTAAGGACCCTAAAGTGGGTGGGACTCAAACTGCTTAACAAAACCATTCAAGCAGGTAGAAAACCTGGAGATAAAGTTCTGATCTTGAGAACTCGGTAAATACTGGTGGGAGCTCAAGGCTGGCACGTGATGAACACCAGGGATCCAGCTGCAGCGGTTGCTGTGAAGCCCTTCTTGAGAGGGAGGTGGAAACTTTCTTCTTTCCTTGAGGGTGTCCTGCTCTACAGGGCACGAGGAAAAAAAAAAGAGGCAGCAAGAGACCTGTCCAGGGAAAGGACTGGGAGCATTTGGGTACTGGCACATCAGGTGCGAGTCCTGTAGCATGAAAACGTGGGCCACCTGCTGTAATGGGCTGTCTGGCACTGACAGGAATTGAAACTTCTCCTTGGGCTAATTGTTGCTCTGGTTCTTAGCCTAATTGGCAGAGTTGAGGATGAAATTGGCTGTGGCTCATGCTGTGAGGCTGCAGTTGCTGGCTTTGTAACCCTGGCCTCCGCAGGGCTGAACCCCGGACCTTTTTGGTAGCGGTTGTGTCTTAAAAAAAAAAAATCCCCTCAAAAATCCTGTCTTGCAGATAGGGAACTTCAATAAATGCTGATCCCCCTAAAGGGCACCTACAAGTGGTGTTATTGACTTCCTGTCACGGGGCGGAATGAGGGGATCTCTTTGGGGGATTAACGCTGCCGACTGTCTGACATTTGAAAGAGCAAACGCTCTGACCTTCAGCGTGGTGGAGCACACCCGTTCCTGGTTCTGTACCCAGCGATAGGTGCTGAGTTCTCATCCTGACGTGTCCTTTGGAATCCTGAAGAGTGCTACATCCCACCATATCGAATATGCTCTGTGAAATACCTTCCCCCCTCCTCCGGCCTCAAGGTCTCTCCCGTAGCTGAAGGCTCTCTGGGGGGTTGAGTGAGGCAAACCCGGTGCAGCAGGTAGAGAATCGGGCTGCAGGGTGTGGAGGTGAGTGGCAAAACCTCTTGTGATACTTCAGAATCTTGACTGCTAATCCAAAACAGTAAGATTTCTGCTTCTGTTCCTGGGGATATGCAGCGTGCTGTGGTGGCTGCAGCTGCTTTCTCAGAAGCTGCAAATTGTGAGAAGTAGAAAAACTGAGTGTGGGGGCAGGTGTTGCTTTAACCAGGACAGTCGGGCGGAAAGGAGATGGATCTGAACTCTGGGAAGTTCAGCTTTGAAGGGCTGTCTTCCTGGTCTTATCTCAGGTTTTAGTGGGGTTTTTTCAAGGACCTAAGCCCTTACTAAAGCCCTGTTAATAGGTGCATGTGACTGCTTATTTCTCCACGTCCCTCCCTCCTCGCTTGCGTGAAAAGCCTTTGAGGTGACTGCTGGCCTCTTTCACGTCGCAGCTTACTTCTGCCGTGGGAGCTGCTCAGTTGTGTGTTGAAGCAAAACTTCCCTGTTCTTACTCGGAGATCTGGACTGTCTCTGAATAACCTTAACAGCAAAGCGTGCAGGGACAGGCTGTTTTTTTTATTATTATTTTGTTACAGTGGGAAGGATTTTTTGCCAAAGGTACTTTCTGGAATACTCGCTCTTGCAGTTCTGAAGATCAAATGTTTGTTGGAGTTAAGGACACTGACCTCAGACAGCGTGCGCCTCAGTGCTGAGCATGTGGGTGTTGAAGGAGGTGGATTTGGGTAGATCCTCATGCTCAGATGTGTTGTAAACGAGTTACTGGGCGAAATGCTTTCGGTAGTGTTAGCTTTTGATCTGTGTAGCGGGTCTGCCCTTGAGGACAGGACTGTTGTGCCAGGTGCTGCACGGAGACGACCTGACTTGGGCTCCCAGAGCTGGATTCTCCAGTGAGAATGAATTTGTCCCAGACTGATCGACTAATATTGCTTCCTCCAAAGATGGAGGGAGGAATTCCTGTGGAAAAGATGGCCTCTGTCTTGGATTTCCCTAGATGTTCAGAAGAATGAACTTCAGAGGACTTGGGTCTTGTGAGAAGCAGCCCCATAGCTCTGTGCCCCGAAGGGCAGGGCTGAAGTTCATCAGTTCTGTCTCTGCGGGGACGTGTTCACTGTGTCAGACCAAGTGTGGAGGCTGAAATTTCTGTGGCAGTGTGGGAAACCTCTTTGCAATTACAGGCAGGAGCTCTTGCAGGTGTCTTGCTCGGTGGCTTTTACCCTGTTCCATGCAGTTGTGCGTAGCTGCTGTGCCTTTCCTTTAAGTCCTCATGGAAGCAGCTCTTGCATCCCTTTTCCTTGTTGAATTGTCCTCTTAAAAATCCTGATGGTAGAAGCATCATAACCCTGATAGCTCCTATTATCCTGTGCAAATGACTCTTCTGCAAATTCCAGGTGATCTGGCAAGGTAGTAGTGTGCTGATTTGCAAGATGGCTTACTCATATCCTCTTAAATGTTTCTCTTTTCTTACCAGGTTTTCGATAACTATGCTGTAACAGTGATGATTGGAGGAGAGCCTTACACCCTCGGCCTCTTTGATACTGCAGGTGTGAAATCAAGTGCTTGTGACATCGCAACTGCAACGTTCTCGTGAACAAAACTGCTGCTTTTGGTTTTTTTTTTCCTCTCTCTAAAGTGCAGGGGTTTCACAATAAAATTTGGTGGCATAATACTTAAAAACGAATGGGCTGGGTGCAGAAGACCTCGTCTGGAACCAGATCAATATTCTCAACTTTTCATGAGAATTGAGAGTGTTTTGCAGTCTGAGGGTGTTTGATCTAAAAATTTATTAGAGCATACTCCTGTCAGGCTTCCCAGCTCGGCTGCTTTAAGCAGCTCGTTGTTACGTAGCAACTGAATGAATTCTGTGTTTGGAAACTAGGATCTTTGAATGTCAGGGTTCAGGGCATGTGTATTTGCTTAAGAGTTAGGATTAATCACAGCAATGCTATTGTGCTGGAATATACGTTCTAACCACCTGTAAAGGGCAGTATTTCATTGTCTGGGTCTAATGCTGTGTTAATTTTCTCCTCTTCTAGGTCAGGAAGACTATGATAGATTGCGACCCCTCAGCTATCCCCAGACAGATGTATTTCTGGTCTGTTTTTCAGTTGTGTCTCCTTCTTCATTTGAAAATGTGAAAGAAAAGGTTGGTCGAACTCTGCCTGAAAAAGGGAGCTGCTGCAGTGATTTCAGAAGCGTGCGAGGAGTTACCTTGGGTGGTTAGTAACAAATACTGTGTTCTCTCTGTCTTTAGTGGGTACCTGAAATCACTCACCACTGTCCAAAGACTCCTTTCCTGCTTGTTGGGACCCAAATCGATCTACGAGATGATCCCTCAACAATTGAGAAACTTGCCAAGAACAAGCAGAAGCCCATAACTCCAGAGACGGCTGAAAAACTGGCCCGGGACCTGAAGGCTGTCAAATACGTGGAATGCTCTGCGCTTACGCAGGTGAGGGTTGATCTTTGACCATTTGTGCTTGCTCGTATCCCATGGTTTTTGATTTTTTTTTTCAGTTACAGGGTAAACCAGCTCAATATGGATGTGAAAGGCTGTGAGCTCAGTTTCCGCTGGTGACACAGTGGCTTTCTCTTTGTCCTCTTCTTCTAAAGCTCAAGAAGTTGGCAGTGGTAGAAAGAAAATCATCCTATGAAGATCAGGGATAGAGGGGTGATGGAGGCCTTTGCTTTTGTGGTGGAGAAAAATAGCTATTGAAAAGTTACAAGGTGTGTTACGGACAGTGAGCAGGTTAGAACTCAGAATGCAGCTCACTAAAGAGAGCGGGCGAAGAAAAAGCCTCTCAAGAGTTGTGGTGCTCCAAAGCCTAGAAGCCTTCATGGTTATGAGCTTCTTTCTCTTCCTGTGCAGTCGGTGGTGAGCTGTATTTCCTGTGTCTGCCTTAAGATGGAAGTTCTGCTGAAACAGAAATCAACAGTGAAATAGTTCCTAAGACGTAAACCTGGTGATGTTGTATAAACCAACTTGTGAATGTGAATCTAAAGCCAACTAAAATAGCTGAATGGAGGCCAGGAAACCTGATTATCCTTTCCCTTTAAGTTCGGAGTGCTCGGGTGGGTGGATGGGAGCCATCAGCTGGCTGGCTGGTGTCTTGTCTTGACTTTGGATGTCCTGGGAACTTGACCTGGTGTCCCTGCCCTTGCAGAATGCACTACAACTGCAACAAAACCCAGCAGTTTCCTTAATGCTGCTGTGTGAAGAGCTTGTCTCTACGTGATGTGCGTGGAACGAGGGGTGCACAGTATCGGGTCCCTCACTCTTTTTGGTTTTCTTGTGCACTCCTCTCTAGTATCTTTAGCACGAAGCTTTATTGCTAAACTTCACGAAGCCTGAGGTTCTGCTTTTCTTGCACCTTTTGCCCAGATTGCACGTTGACTCTTTCTGTTGGGGATTCTGAGGCTTTTTGTAACGCAGCTTTGCCCGAGCCTTGGCTGAGAAGGCTCTTGATGGACTCGGGCAGGACACTGGCACCGGCGGCGGTGCGGCGAGGCGCGCGCTGCCCTCCATCCTGATCGAAAGGTGGGCTTGGCTGTGCTTCCTTCCTGCCCACCTGCAAGCTGAAGGTGTTGGTTTTTAGGGTTTTTTTCGTGCTTCAGCTGTAATTCTTAGAGCTGTTCAGTCCCAAAATACCATTTCATATGGTGTCTGGCACATCCTGAATGCTGCTGCTGACTAGGCTGTAGAACCTGCTACTTGAATAAATACGTACCAGGACTTTTCGTCCTGTGGTGCTCACTGAGATCCCTTCCTCTGTAGCCTTAAACTTTCCTTGTTTAGTCTGCTCAGACTGCACGGAAGCACTTGGAATTACTGGAGAGCTGATATGATGAAAAATTTCGGTGCTTATCCATTCTTTTTATTTCCAGATAGAGTGAACTCTATCTGTTGCAGAGAAAAAGCTTTCTGCACTTGGAAGCTCAGCCTGATTTTTTTTTTTTTTTTTCCCAGAGTGCTAGTGCTTGTATTCCCAGGTTTTAGGAACAGAGAGTAACCTGGGAGGAGGGTTGAGAAGCTTCTCACCTGGAAGACTAGTTGGTTTGCATCTGCTCTGTTCTTCTTTCATTTGCTGTCGACTCCCCTCACACCTTTTTTCCTCAGTCAGTCAGTAAGAGCTGCCGAACAGAAACGTAGGTGATGCGTGAAGGGTTGTTTGAAGTTCCCGGCAGTGACCTGGCTGGCAGCTTGCTGAACACCGCAGTCACTTGGCTTTCCTAGCCAGGAGGGTTGTTTTCCTACCTGCAAGGCAACCTTGTAGTAGCTGGTTTCAACTGAGGCCAGACTCAGCTGGGTCTGATCTCTCTTTACCTTGGCTTCTGTCTACATTGTTCACCTCAGCAGTCGAGGCTGTTTGGTTTTTTTTCCTTCCCAACTCATTTACGAATGACTTTGACACCGCAGTAGCAAGTAAGCGTAAAATCATGGAGCCAGAGCATTTAAATTTTTTAAATTTTTTTTTTTGTTTGTTTTCCTGTGAAGATGAATTTGCTTGCCTGTGTGGAAGAGTCCATGTTCTGGAAGTGCTAGGTGAGCTGCCGTTCTGTGCTTTTTCCGTAAAGGCAGAGTATCTTCTCCCTGAGTTTGAGTTACTGCACCACTGAGGAGTCAGTTCTGTCCCCCTTTTCCTCAGGTCGTGCAATCTTTTTTTTAATGATGAAAGCACTTCCACTGTCTGTCTTCAACCTTTCTCTACAAAAATTACCCAATACCACTCTAAAAAGGGGTAACACTTCGCTGTTAGCATTAGGACCTGACACAAGGGAGAACGTGCAGTTTGGTTCCCTTTTTTCTTGCTGGTGCTGGGTTGACAGTTTTGACACAGTTTTATTACGTGTATTAAACTGCGAAGGGGGCAAAGGGAGCCCGAGCTCAGCCTATTCCCAGTGCAGGAACCACAATAACCAGAGTCTCAAGCCGTGTGTGCCAGCGCTAGCGAATGCAGCTCCCTTCTTGTGGTTGCTCTTCTATCTCTCAGGCTTTTAGCCCCAGTCCTATTTTCACAGTGATTTTTTTTTTTTCCTCTCTGTCCTGTGTTGTTAGTTTTTTCTTCCTTGTCTTCCCTTACCCAGTTTTCTTGTTAGATCCTTCAAAACAATACCCAAATCCTGTTCTCTTGAACAAATTGATTTCTTCTGGGCAATAGGGAAAGAAAAGAGGAGTCCCCAGGTAGGACGCATGTTGCCTTGACTCTTGCCCTGCCTGGGTTCTTAATTTATCTAACAGCACTTAATTGAGTTTACACTACAGCAGAGAAAGAAAATCTAATTAGTACTTAGACTTCACATAGGCATTATTTACCTGAAGTCTTGAGCTCTTTTGTCAGCCTGGGTTGCAACTCATTTGGAAAAAAAAAAAAAGCTGGTGGGGAGGATGTACAGAATGATTGTACATAGTAGTTTCCTTCTGTTCTTTCAAGTGTGATCTTGCATGTGACGTGATGGACTTAAATGCTTCCAGATGGAATTGCCTTAGAGATCTTCCATGTGTGTGCTTCAGTAAAACAAGATTAAAGGCCTTCTAGAAGAGACACGTCCAGTCTAACCTGTGAGGGAGAAACCAGTTACGTTCGAATGATTAAAAAAACCCCAATTTTGCAGAGACTACAAGTTGTTTACAGGGGATAACTGAAGCTTTTCTGTTTGTCTTTAGCTGGGATAAAGCAGTTCTTCCCGAATTTACTCATGACAGTAGATTTAGGCGAGTCCAGTTAGCACAAACCCAGCCAGGTTTCACTTCTGGTGTTGTGTGTGACTTGGCAGAGCGGCGTGGGAGCGGCGCCACGCCGCCGCCGTGTTCCTGTCGTGCTTCCAGCAGCGCATGCTTCATGCTCCGCCGTGACCCCTGCAGCTCTGTGCCTTGCCCGCCTGCTGTTGGAGCTCGGTTCTGCCCGTCCTAACGGCGGCTCCGTCTCCGCGTGACTCGAGTTGTTTAATACTTTGCTTTGGTACCTAAACCGAATAACTGAAACCGCGCCGTCGCCGCGCCGGCTCTCGCTAACGGAGCAGCAGCGCTGGTAAGGTATCGCATCGCTTCCCGACAGGCTGATGGCCGGTGTCTGAAGATGCCGATGGCTTACCAGAGGTACTGCTTCGAGCCCAGAGCGTGTTCCCGCAGCCGTCTGGAGATCTTCAGTTATTCGGGGGCTGAATTCACAAAGCAGAGGAGTTGTTGGGAGCCTTCGCTCTGGGGTAGTTGGGAGCAGTAAGTCTGTGCACCTCAGGCACTTGCTTATCCACAGTGGGTGACTGCAAAAGGTTGACCTGACCTTCTGGATCCCCGTGGTGGGGCAAGGTGCTCTTCACTGTGTTAATTCCCCTGTAAACTCCCAGAGTGGACATTTGGCAGTAAAACGGAAACCACTGTCGGTTGTGTGGCCCCTCCCACCCCCGTGTTCTTGCCGATTGCTGCTGTGTTCGTGCCTCTGCCCTCCTGGGTGCTCATTTTGTCTAACTTGTTGTGTCTAACATGTTGTGTCTGTCCCTGACATTGACTTCTGGGTCATCTAAATGAGATTTCCTCTTGGGATCTACTTTGCTTTATTTATTTATTTGCAAAGTAGATCTGTTTACTGCCTCTGTGAATTCAGCCCGGTCTATCCTGAATGCTCTTTGTATCTGCTTGTTTTTCTCTAATCCTCTAACCTGGCTGCTGTTTTTTCTCCTCCCCTCTGTCTTGTAGAGAGGTCTGAAGAATGTGTTTGATGAGGCTATCCTAGCTGCCCTCGAGCCTCCGGAAACTCAGCCCAAAAGGAAGTGCTGTATATTCTAAACTTTCTCCTTCCCCTCTTGCTGCTGCTTCCTCTGTCCCACTACTGTAGAAACCTGGTTAAAATCTGAATAAAACCACCTTGGTTGAAAGCTGTTGTGCCTGCTTTACCATCTTAGAGCAACCTCTGTATTAGCTCTTGGACTGAAACCAATACTTAAGATCTTTAGTAAAACGTTGTGACCGTCGAACATGAACTGGACTCGCTTAACTCTCTGCTGCTTGGGTTGCCAGATGTGGGCAGCTTTATAATTCAGGCTGTTGGGGGGGAAAGGATCTGGTTCCATCATTATTTTAAGAAAGATAAAAGAATTAAGACACATTCTTCCTGAATCCAACTGGAAGAAGTGATGAGTGTTTTGTTCTTTTTTTTTTTTTTTTCTTCCCAATTTCTACTTGTGACTCTTGTTAACTGTATTTGCATGACAAAAGTACATGAAACGGTGATCTGCAAGTGACGCTGTAATGTGAAGGGTTTTCTGGTTCTCCTTTGTGCAGTGAGATGTTTTTTCTGTTGCTGTTGCTTTGGCTGTCTGTGCTGTAGTGGAGTATTTGTCAGTCCTCGGGGGGAAGGAAATATCGATGTACTTGCTACTGCTTTATGAACTGTTAAAATTCTTGCTTTCACTAACATGGTAGACCTCTTCATTTCAACAATAGATCCTTAACGCCTGTTACTGTAAGATGTAAAGCTGCTTCTTACTCTCATGCTTCTGGTTTTTATTGTTTTGAGGAGAAAACGTCAATTGTAGCTTGTCTTTACATTTTGAAATTAAAAATTGCAGTTTGTTTGTATGAACGACTGACGAAGCTTTATTTTTGCACTTCCTGGCTTCGGTTTAACACGTAAAACGCACCGCACGGTGGGTTACTCCCATCCTGAACCTCTCCGAGGCCGTGCACAGCTTCTGGGCTCTACCTGGCTGCTTCTAACCATCGGGTGTTTGGGGCCAGAAGCCTGACCACAGCGTGTACCGGACCGATGTATCGTTGCATGCTTGCCTTGTCTTTTCTCTCCCCTCGACCCCGCGGGTTGTCGGCGCTGCTGTACCCGCCGTGCTCCGGATCGAGCTCTTCCGCTGGAATGCAGCACTTTCTGCTTTGTCGTTAGCATGTGAAATCGTGTTAGTAGCCAACTAATCATAAAAAAAAAAAGAAAAAAAAGAAAATTGCCTTGAGGAAATGACTTGGTTACGTGTGTTTTGCTTCTTGCCAGCGTACTGCTCTGCACTCGGAAGGATTCGCCTTCCCTGGTGGGGGAAGAATCAGCCGCTGCGCTGAGGAGCCGCTGACCGCAGCGCCGCGGCTCGGCCCGAGCCGGGGAGACTCTGGGAGCGGTAGTTGGCAAACCTCGGCTCGTCCTCAGAGGGGTTTTGCCTGCCTCTTGGCTTTCTGTGGTTTTGTTTGTGTGAAAACTCAAAAATGAGACTGCCCCTTTCTCTCTTTGCCCCTTTTCAGAAAGGCCTAAAGAATGTATTTGACGAAGCGATATTGGCTGCCCTGGAGCCTCCGGAGCCGAAGAAGACCCGCAGGTGTGTGCTGCTATGAACGTCCCTCCACAGCCCCTTCTGCAAAAGCTGGTGTTTGATGTCATACTAAAAGCAATGTTTAAATCAAACTAAAGATACAAATTTTAAAATTTGTTTTCGCAATAATGACAAATGCCCTGCACTCCCATCTCCCCCACACGGTCCCTGTGTGAGATGAGAATGTTAGTGTTTATTCCCCGGTGCCCCCTCAATTCAGTTAAACTAGTTAATTTCGAGTAATTACGTATTACCAGAAAACACTGATCAATACTAGTTTTTTATTTTGTTTACTGTTTCTAATTTTTTTTTTGTTTGTTTAAAATCCAGGCATGCTTGTGATGACTTTTTCTGTAACAGACTAATTCTAGGCTGTTTTACTGAAGCCTTGTCCCTTACGCCAGTCTGGCGAGACTTGGTTCTGGTTTCAAGAACTTCTAGGGCTGTTCTGCAGCCAGCCAGCAGCCTGGGTGTGAGCAGACTTTAGTACTAAAGACAAACACAGGAAAGTAAAATGTCCCAAGCTGGTGCTCCTCTAAGGAGGAGGGTAGAAAAACATTTCTGCATCTCCTCTGAAGTTGCCTTGTATCTCTTCCCCTGGCTTTCCACTGTGCAGGTCATAAATTTCTACCCTGCCCTCTAAGTTATGAAGCCTTAGGAATAAGGAGAATCCTTTTCTCTGGATGCACCATCAGACTTGAAACTAGCTTGCCAGTCTCTTCTTTAAATCTTCGACATCACGCGCTTCTGTCACGTGATGAAAAAATAACCACACCTTTTAAAGCAATGCCCAGCTGACGCAGTTGGCTTTTAACAACTTGATCTTCTGCCAACCCCTCACTGACCAGAGAAACCCTTACGGTGACCAGCGTACGCGCTGCTGTTTGGGCACTCAGGAAGGACCCCGGTGTACGTTGAGACGAGTTTTGGAGCTGGCCCTGGTGGTGCATCTCGTACTGGATGGCTTGGCATCCTGCAGGCAGGGGTGGAAAGACAGACCTGTGGCAGTTGGAAGGAACAGCGGGGAGGGGTTTCTAGTTGTTTAGTGTGGCACCATATAGGGACCAGTTAAGGGAATCCCCTTTTTCTGCATTTTGTTCGTAAGTAAACCTTGAAAGCTCTAAGAGGGGCTCCAGCCCACTGAGGTTTGTGTGCAGGGTCTCTGTGTAGACTGACTGCAGTGTCGTAGGGATTTTACCAAAAATCTATTTCGGCTTGCAAATTCAAAGTTTTCTAAGACTTAGGGAATCTTCTCCATCTTCCAAAATTCCAATTTCTTGTAGACTCGTTAGTGTTGAACCAATGCTTTTTCATGTCTAAGTTCTTTGTATATGCATTCTTTTCAGATGTATTAAACATAAAGTATCTTCACAAGCCTGCCTGAGGGTAGTTATTTCCCTTGCCTTTCTCTTGAGTGTGAGGGACTTGTAAATATGGCTTTTATCCCTCGTGAGCTCCGTACTCCTCCTTGCAAGTTAGCTTGCCTCCTTCCTTAATACTTCATCCTGTCAGTTCATGTCTTCCCTCGTCTCTGCTGCTGGCCTCAGATCTGCCAGGATTGCTCTGATCTCCGATGTGAAGCCTTTGCTGTCATACCCGATGCGAGAGAGGGCACGGTGGTTCTTAACTAAAGGATTACTCAGTGTTGTGTGTGCTCCCAGGTATTAAAAGTTGGCTGGGGGGAGGTTATTGGGCTCTTGCACCTCTCCTGTCGAGAAGCTAGCCCCTGCAGAAGTTTCCTGTTGCTCCCTGTTCACGGGCAGGTGGCAAAAAACCCTAAAGGCACAAATAACATTACACCTGTCTCCCTCGCGAAACCCCGCAGAAATCTGTGACACCTTTTTGTTAATTCTCCAAAGAAACGGCGAAGCCTTACACTGACGCGTAACTTGTATTAATTATTAAAACACATTCCAAAGAGCCTCATTAAAGGTCATTTTTGTTTTAAGAAGCTGACTTGTGGGTGCTGTAATCCAAAAAGCTTAGTGTAAAATGTGTCTTTTCACTTTTCCTAGTGATTAGTGCTGCTGTCCCACTTCGGAGTTCAGTTTTTAATTGCTGTCTTCTGTGGGGAGGCTTGGCTCTAGGTCCGTGCCTCCCGGTTGGAATTAATGCTGGGTGACAGCCGAGCGTTGGTGGCTGCTCCGTGTGCTTGGAGCAGACTGAAGTGAGCTTCTGCACCTTCCAGTAGCTAAACCTAACTCGTGTCTGAAGCCAGCAGCCAGACTGGTGACCAGGGGATACCTGCATGAGATCAGGCAAGAGGTGTGGAGGGAGAACCCTTTAGGACTTGTGCTTCGGGTGGCAGGGTTAACCTGTGAAGCTTTTTCTGCCTTCGATGCATCCTTACGTGGGGAGTGCCTGTAGCTGCCTGGTGCCTCCACAGACGTTTTTACGGCAGGGATCTGTGCCAGTCCTCTCATGTGGGTCCGTTTGGCTCAGCAGTAAAGCCTGTGCTGCTCAAGTTGGCTCTGAAGGGGATCCTGGAGGTGCTGGATGATATGAAAACATCCTTTCCAAAGAGCAGCGCTGCTTCTATATTCCCTGTGTTGCCTTAGTTTCACAAAAGTCGAACTGCTGCAGGACTCTGTTAGTCCACAGCCATTCCAGCCCAGAGAGAGGATGAGATGCTGAAATTGATTAAACCAGCTCAAACAGCTTAGCTCGTGGCCTTTTTCAAATCATGTCTCTTTTTTTTTCTTCCTTTGGAGCTCAGGAAGTGAGGTCTCTCTCAAGGCAAGTGTGCACAACGTGCTTTGCGTTGCCAGGTTGTGTGATCTCCTTGGTGACTTGATCTTCCTCCCTGTGCGAAGTCGTGCAAAACAGGCAAAACCACCTTCTTCCCCTCTCGGGCCTGCTGCTTTCAGCTAGAAGGTGGCGAGCTACTATGCAGAACGGGCTGGGATTGCCTCACATTACCGCTTTTGCAGTAGAGGACTCTCCTGTCTGAAGATGTACCTGCAGCCTCTCGTGGTGTGAGGGTTCTTGAGGTACCCGTAGCAGCTCACTGGCACAAGTATTACGAGAGGTCTGGGCTGGCTGCTTGTAAAGCACCTAAAATCTCTGCTGGGAGGGTGCCTGAGAATCATTAAATTTGCTCCAAGGACTGAAGGCCACGTGGAAACTGAAGAGCGGCGTCTTGTTTTAGTGGCTGGGGTGCACAGCAATTTCCTAATGAAATCTTGATTATTCCTGTAATTCTACTGAACAGCCCCTTCTTCCTGCATGAGGAACAGGTTAGTGATTTCTGGGTTTCGTTTACCTCCAGTTCCTAATACTAAACCAATTTTGCCTGAAAGCAGTTTGTTTCCCCAGTTGTGCTGTTGTCAACAGGGTTTGAATATGGAAATTGAGGGCTGTTGGCTGAATAGGCAAGCGCTTAACGTGAAGTCCTGCCTCTCTTGTAAGGGACGTGCTTGCATCAGAAATCCAAAACAAGAAGTTGGACTCAGGGGTTGATTATTGGTGGGAAGAGTGCTCCAGGGCAGGAGTTGCTTTCCTGAGCAGGAGATAACTAAGCACGCCCTTCTGCTCGGTCCCTCTCTTGCTGGTTTAGTTGATGTGGGGAAATTTCCCACTGTGTGTAAGCCAGTCTTAACTAATCTTTCTGTTTGTGGTGCAAACGTGGTCTCTGCATGGCTCCTGTAGCTCAGACCAGTGCTAAGGTTGTGTTAAACTGGTGGCTGTTTTCTCTCTCCCAGCCTCCCTGTGCTCTGCCATCAGGGGCTGTGCTGGAGGCTTGAGCTTTTTCTTGCTCTCTTGGCCTTTTCCCTCTGGGACCGCGGGAAACTACTTTACGCCTTGGAAGAACTGGTGCTGCTGAACCACAGATGGAGCCAGGGTCGTCTTTTCTTAAGCATTCGGGAAATAAGTGAGACAGGCTGAGCTCTGCAGCTTTCCCAGGAGGATGTTCATCTGCTCAGCCGCATTCTTTACTCCTCTTCTCCTTCTCTCCCAGTAATGTGCCAGTTCGTGCCATCAGCGCTGTGCATTATGCTTACCTAGGTGTGGCCCTTGTTAAAACACGGCTGGGGTATCGTGTCAGGCAGGATGAGCACGTCTGATAAGACCTCTGAGAGAGGAGCTTTGTGGAACAACTCCCGTCTTTACCAGCACCACTGAGTCACCCGGCCCTCGTAGCAATTTTGCCTCATGGCGTTGCCCAAACCGTGATACACCACGGGGCGCGGAAAGGCTTTCCAAGCAGTGTGTGTCTCGTCGGGGATGGTTCTCTTCGGTGTTCACTGTCTCTGTGTTGGGTAAAATTGAAAGTGCTGTTGTCCTTCAGCAGCGAATGGGCTTTGGAGGTTTGGGCCCTGGCTAGAATTAGTGTGAAGGGCCCCCTGAAAAGTTCGTGGTGTTGCCGTTGGGTACGGTTTCACTTGGCAGATCTCGCTGCTGTAGACGAAGCTAAAAAGAGACTGATGGTTTTGGCCTGTTCCCAAGAGACAGCGGAGTCCTCTGGTGCTTGGCCACTGTCTCGCTCTCATTTTGCAGCTGGTAGCAGCTGCCTCCTGTAAAAAACAGACTTCGAGTGGGATTTGCCTGAGCTGTTGTGTCAGCACTGCCCCCGACCCAGCCTTCCTGTTGCCTTAACTTACGCGAACCAGCCTCTCCCTCTCGGCGTGCAGCTTATTTTACAGGGGGGTTTCTGGAGTCCTGTGCACTGCTCCACTTTCCTTTGCTGTGCCCGCACTTTGCTCCCTCTGAGGAACATTTCTCACCGTTGTTCCTCTTCAACCCCTGGTCTCCTGTCTGAGGACTGCAAGTCGCCGTTGGGGTGTCTGGAAACCTTCCCACGAGTGAGTATTAAAACAAATAGAGAAGATCAAGCATGAAGGAGAAAGTACTGCTTCAAAAACTCTGAAAAAAATAATCATACAGTGATTAAACTAAGAATAAACTAATTCTAGCTGGTGAAGGAGCAGGCCCCTTGCTCCTGGCAGTGTATTCCTGCTGCTTTTGTTACCTTGGTCCCGGTGGTGATGTGTCCCTTTCATGAGCTGAATCAGTTCCTGAAACCCAGCCTGGGAAAAAAAAGAAACTCCTCTGAACTCCTGCCCTAAATAACTCATCCAGGATTGTGCAAGATACGGGTGAGCAGGGCACAGGCTTGAGCTCGACGGCGAAATTGTCTTACCTGGAGATCCTGCTGCCCCGTCACGAACACACGGGTAAGTCCAGGACCAACCGACCAACTCCTCACTCTAGAGAGGTGAGATGAAAATATTTATCGTGGGCTTAGACCAGGATAAAAAAGAAATTGGCTTTAGCTTGGAGAGAGGAGCCTGGATGAGGGCAGGGAAATGAAACTCCTGATGCTGCTGCAGGGCCCCTGCCTGATTTTGAGGGCTCCCTTGGGTCTGGATTCTGTATTTTTATTTTTTTTTTAGACCTAGCCTCATGCTGATGCCCTCTGCCTGTTTCTCAGCTTCCTTGAGAATAACAGAGGTCGTGTATTTGTCTGATCACCCTCCAATCTAGTGGTCCCTGGAAATTAGTAAAAGTCCTTTCCTTACCCCAAGGAGCTTTGGGCCTCGGTTGTGAAGGTGAGCCTCGAGCGTGCGCTGCTGGGGACAGAATGGACACGCACCCTGTGTGCTGGCTTTGCAGCAGGGAGGGCGGCTTCCCCGAGACATCGAACAGTTGTCATGTCACACCTGAAGCCTTTCTGAAAGGACAGAGGGGATGTTGTGGGGTGTCTCTCGAGTTCCTGTGGGTAGTAGGTGGGCGAATGGGGGTTTCAGTGCTCGGAAATGGAATTATTTTTAAGGTGGCCGAGAAGGTGAACGGTGCCGTTTTCAAGCTGCCATCTGGTGGTTTCAACCAGAAGGACCGAGATGAAAAAATCTGCCTGCGTTACTGACGTCAGCCGCTCGTAAGAGTCTCTGCAGCAAATTGGACCCGGCATCCTCCGCACCACACCCCGGGAGCTTCCCGAGCCGAGCAGGGCTCCGAGCAGGAGCCGGTGGGGTGGAACAGGGTGGACTCGACGCCAGCAGCCCTCCCGGGGCTGGCCTGCAGCGGCGCTTGGGGCACGTGCGCTGCTCATAAAGCCTGGTGAGGGACTGGACGAGTCGGCTCTGAGGGTCACACAGCTCGGTGTCTCCAGGGAACGTGACTGGATGCTTCAGGGGTGGGGTGGTGGAGTGCTGGAGCAGGAGAACGCAGGCTGGAGGCCTCACAGCGGCTTCTTGTTGGGCTCTCTGGTAAGAAGTAGGCTTGAGCTCTGAAGAAGAGGTTTGTTACCACCTTTAATCCCTTGCCATCAGTATTTGTGCTGGGATAAACTACATAAAGTTGAACTAGGTGTTTACTAAGTTTCCGACTTTCAGACTCTGTGCATGTGTGAAAATGCTTCTGTAAGTTTTTAATTTCCAGCTTTTCCTTGGTTTCGAAGAGCTTGGGACTCCGCTGAGGGTTGTGTAGCGCAGCCGGCGGTTACTGCCTGCACGGGTGGGGATTTCGTGTGCATCTCCCCACTGCTGCACCTCTCGATCGGCAGAAGATCTGCATCCGTGTGGAAGATGCGTTTTTAAGCATTCAAGCAGAAAGCCTAAACCCCACAGTACAAGGAGTGTACTGGTCCCATTTGTAGTCACTGGAGACACTGATCGGAGTTGGACGAAGGCTCTGCAGGTTTGTGTGGCCAGTTGCTGCCGGGCTGACCCCAGGTCTGTCTGCAACGGGTGAGCTGTGTAAAACCACGGGACATCTGCAGGTACCGAGCTGAAAAGTCCATCTCCTCTCCTTCCTCAGTAAAAGTGGTTTCCGCCCGAGTCCCGGACACCGGTGACCTGCCACCGCTCGACTTGTGGGAGGACATCAGCATCTCTTGCTTTTGGGGTGATGATGCCCACCAAACCGTACCTGTGCCCGCATGGGGAGGGAGAGGATTTCTCCTATTCACGCAGAGGCAATAACGGTTACTTATCCGACATTCCTCCTGGAAGGGCAGGCGGGTGGAAAGGAGAATGCTGCCGACTGTGCAGGTTACAGGCAGAGGGAGCTCACCCAGGAGGAACTCAGCTCTTGACCCTTCCGGAATGTTTTGGGAGCGTTGGATGGGTGGGGAGGTTCCCTTGCAGCAGGGAAGCAGGTAGGTATCTTGCCCCTCCTTCACGATGCTCTGCTTGAAGAACACTCCGTTTGAAGGTGTTTCCCTTCCCATCATGTGGGAACCTTCGAAAAGTCCTGCACCTCTGCTCTGCCGGTCCTGGTTTGGGTCATCCTCCCAAATCTCCTTCCACCCACTTTTTGCAGTTTGGTACCCAAGGGGAACTGGGGATGCCAGCGCCATGCAAGATGCTTCCCAGAGCTCCCAGCAGGGCAACCCGCTGCTGCTTGATGGTTTCAGAGTCGTTTGCCTTGCTGGCTGTTCGCCTGCCTGTCCCAGTCCTGGGCTGTTCCCTTCCTTACGTCCCAAGGGCTGATGTAGGGTGAGCAGCCATTCCTTTTAAATACCACTGTGGGCAGAGAGCTGGGGCTACGGTCAGCAAAACCAGAAACGTCGAATGACGGAAGCTCACAACGAGCACCTTCGTGCACTAGTGGAGAACTGATGCCTTCCAAGCGAGGTGAGTGACTACTTTGACTCTCCAGGAGTGTTTCATCCTTCTCAGGAGGCTGTCAGCTCCTTCCTTCCTGCCCTGCTTGGGCTGTGTGCATGCAGCAGAGGTGCAGGGCCCTGCTGGATGCTGGAAATACGCAGGAGCGAACGGCACGCGAAAGGCTTGCCCTGTGAACACGCTCTGGCTTCTCTCTCCTGGGCTTCTCTCTTTCTCCTGGGGAGCGTCTGACTCGGGCACCGCTTTTAGAAACTGCTGAGGCATCGTCCTGGCAGCCAAGAGGCTGTTGCTCGTTTCCTGCAAGGGAAGGGTCTCCGGTGCTCTCCCGGGAGGTCCGACAGTGTCCGAGCAATGTGGCTGCGGAGGAAAAGGCGCTTGGTTTTCTGAAAAGCAGAAGTGGGAGGAGAGGAGAAGGGCTGGTGGACAGGAGAGGAGAAGGGGGCTCTGCTTTTATCCAGTTTGTTTTTTAAGAGGTGTCGGCTTGGCCCACCCTGGAGTGCGACACCCTGGGCTTTGTCCCAAGCGGTGGTGGTGACGTCGGGATGTGCCGGTGGCTGCTGAAGTCACCACCGCCAGCAAGAGGGACACTTGGCGGTGGTTGTGGCAGATCCCCGGAGGCATTCAGCCCTCCTTAAGAGTCAGAGCCTCCCGTGCCAGCAAAGGGTGAGCTCACAGCTATGGGTTTGTCCTGGCCCTGGGTCAGACCCTGGCGGAGGACGAGATCTCTCTGGGCTCAGCCCTGGGGAGCAGGAACCGGACACTTGGTAGAGTAAATCCGATGTCGTGGGCGTAACCCACGTGGCGTCGCACCCTTTGCTAGCTGTCGGGATTCACCTGTGGGGAGCTCTGAAGCTGGCCCCGGGTTGCATTGCCTTCATTCCCTCTCGCTCACCAGGGCATGCAGCAGCGATCGCAGCTTTGAGCCCCCAAAGATCTGGCTCTGGAGCACAAGGAAAAGCCTTTTTGTGACGCTGCATTTCTCCACTCGTGTTCAGGAGCAGGGCTCTGGCAGTAAACCAGGCAGGGACTGTACACATGTTTTTTACAGGACTGGGGAGCGCTTGCTGGTGGATTTTTTGGGTTTGGGGGCAAAGAAATGAGCCCACCAACCTCTTCAGAGGATGGCCAGCTCCGTGTTTGTCTAGTTGGTACCCAAAGCTCCGTGAGTACACCCGATGCCTGGTGCAGATCTTGGCTCTGCCGTTGCTTACCACAATGTTTTTGCCTCCCGTGGGATGGGCATCCTTATTGCTGCCTCCGGAGGGAGCAGGCTCTTTTGTTTTTTCTTTCCTTTGAATTGATTAAAAGAAAAAGAAAGGGGGAGAAAGAAGAAAAATAAGTCTCTTAGAGCAAACCAGGACCAACCATCCCAAGAGGTGCTTATGAACCTGGCACTGACTGATATTTAAAGCCCTGTTAAAATAAACCTCGAAACGTTTTGCGCAATGTATTTTGCTTCCCTGATTTGACAAATACGGATCGCCCTGATTTGGTATGTGCTCGAATAACAGAGATGGTAATTTGTCACCTACGAGCGGCGAGCGAGCATGCGGGGACCAAGTCGGCCGCAAGAAATAATCTGGAATTTCTCACCGCTGCCCTGGCCGTGGGTTGTTACACCCATGCAGCCACCCTCACCGTGATGGCCCCTTCCCCTGGGATCAAATCCATCACCTGGGATGGTGGTTTAATGGAGGGATTTATGTCTGGGTTAGTTGCAGGGATGGGCAGGCTGCCCCCTTTTTTTTTGGATGCTTATTGCCTGCTCCCACGGGCTGATTGGCAAAACTTTGGTGCCCTGACGAGCGATTTAGGACCAGCCTGTTTGGCTTTCTGTCCTTTGGAGCCACTTCTTCTTAGGTCCCCAACGTCTTCCAGACGTGAGACCTGTTTACGGAGCAACCTGGAGAGATGCTGGCAAGCGACGTCAGGCAACAGATCCCGCGTGCTTCAAGCCTTCTGGCAGACGTCTTGGCGTGCCGTGAGCCCTGCCAGCGGCTGCGCACCCGGTTCCCCCGGGATCACGTATCGCTGGAGCCTTCTGGAGAGGGAAGAACGTGCTGCTGGAGCTGGGCTGGCCTCGCTGCAGCCTGCCGGGCAGGCGTGGGGAGAGCTGGCTGCTCGCTGCAGGTTCCAGCGAGGCTTTGAAACCCTTCTCTCAGTCAGGGCGAAGCGACGCCGGCTCTTCAGAGCTTTCCCAGGGGCTGTTGCAGGTTTTGTTTTGTTTTTTTTTTCAAATGTGACTCTCTTGTAGAGTCTTTTCCAAGAGGCGAAGCAAAAGCGATTAGTGTTATGTTTTCTCAACCTTAACTACAGCTGAACAAACTTTGATTTTCCTCCTTAGGAATTATTATTCGGGTGAAAAATTAGAACAGTTTACTTGTTAGTGCCGTTACATAGTACCATGTGTTTTCCTTTCTTTTTATGTTCCCTTTTCTTTATGTTCCTAGGGGCTATGGGGCAGTGGGCCTATGTGGGTCCATACAGCCCAATTTTTTTAATCGAGGTAGCGACCAAGTTGTCTGGGAGCGCAGTAGAAATGTTAAGCCCCTTTCTCTTGAAACCACTGATTTTAAAAAAATGAAAATGTTGTTCCTAAAATTAATATTTAGCCTCTTCTGCAAGCAGGCGAAGCAGATGTAAAGCAGACGAGATGTGGCAACCGCACCTGCCCTGGGGTGGATTTTCAGACTCCAACTACGCAGGTACAGACCCCTCGATCCCATGGATGTCGTCTCGTCCCGAGACACGTTCCCTCCAGAGCTGGGGTCTCATCAGCAGGATGCTTTGCAACGCCCTGGTCTATCCCCCTGCCCTGACTCCATTGCAGAGCCTCGATGAGCTGACCGGTGACCAAGCACCAGAGTCTTGGCCAAATCGCAGAGATTTTTCTTGCGATCCGGCGAGGCAGCACCCCTGTGCAGCCTTTCCCAAGCCCACTAGATGGCAAACACGTAAAAGCTTTGCTCCTCTGCTCCTGACCGGAGTCAGGCCCTCTTTGCAGTGCCAAGGAGTGGGCTGGAGAGATATTATTATTATTTTATTTTTTTTTTAATTTTTTTTCGCTGGGGGCTGTCCGCACCAGCAGCCACCGGCTGTAGGTCGAGCGCAATCATTTACATTTCCAGCTCCTTTGTATAACATCAATACTGGAGAGTGTACAAACCGCTGAGCTGTTTACAACTGCGCCGGGGCTCCGCCGTCAACAGAGCGCGGCTGAATTAGCGGCGTCCAGCTGGGCTCCGCCGAGAGCAGCCTGGGCTCTCCCTTGGTTTTGGCTTCCTCTGGTTTAGGAGAGGAGAGGGGGTTTTAGGGGATTTGTTTCCCCCTGCCTTGAGCAGCCTGGGTTTCCCTGCATCTCAGCCGTGGAGTGAGCTCAACCGAAGCACCCGTTTGCTCTAAAGCTGTGTCCCCTTGGGGTGCAGGGACAGGGTAGATCTGGAGTTTGGAGAAGGCTGTACTGGCTGCAACGCTGCCCAGACACCCCGTCCCTCTTTGTCGATGTCCCTTCAGCGTCGCTCTGTGTCCCCTGGTGAGCCTCTTTAGGGAAAGAAATTGCCAAGGTGAATGGAACAAACCTGTCCCAGGGAGGACCCTGATGCCTCTCCCCAGCTTTGGCTTCCGGACCTTTTCACCTTCTCCCACCAAAGGAAGGTGCTGCCTAGGTTTGTGAGCTGAGGCTTTACTTTTGAACAGTGGAACAACGGGAGCATCTTTTTGCCTCCTGAGAGCAAGGAAGCTTGAATCTGCTGGGCTGGCGGGTCTCATGATGTGGAAGAGCTGCTACCAGCAGCCCAGAGAATCTGGGCACGTGGTTGCCAAAGCAGATTTTTAAGATGCCGAGTAATTCAGGAGCTTGATGGATGCAGGTACTGAGGTGCCTGTGAAAACCCCTCCGAGATTTTAATCTGTATCTTGAGAGGCTGAAATACCTTTGAAAATCTGGCTGTGGCGTCTGGCCAGAGCTCGGCTGCCATCCCTAGAAAGCAGCATCACTTTTGAAGCTGGGACTCTGTTGCTTGAGGGGCCTTTTGGAAATGTGAGCTTTGACCCCGTGCCCCGACCAAGCCTGTCCTGCTCCTGAGCCCTGTCTGGAGGCTGTGGTGGGGGATGATTCGCCCTGGGGCTGCCTCATCTGGGTGTTCTGATGCACTCTGAACCCTGGGAGAAATGGGGAAGGGTCTGGGCCGTGTGGTGTGTCCTCGGTGCTCGTGTTGGTGAACTTGGCTGTGAATGCAGGAAAGCCTTAGCGTGCTGCTGTGGGCACCTGCTTTTTGCCCTGGTCCTTCCTCGGATCCCTGTCCCTAGTGCAGGCTTTGCCTCTGCAGGGAGGAGACTGATTCCTGCCTCACCATCCCTTACTCTGCTCCCTTCTAGTTTTGTTCTAGCTGGGCTCTAGCCTGGCTCCAGCAGGAGTTAATCTGTCAAACTTTTTAACAAACCCACCCAGACAACGAACGATCTCGGATCTCTGCCTCCTCTCCCCTCCTGCGGGCGCCCGCAATTTGGGTTTGAAAACAATAGCCCCGCTCTGACAGACCTGATTTCATTCTCTGGGGAGATTGCAGGTTTGGTTGCTCAAGATAACTGAGTTTACACGGCAGGCTCCAGCTCTGCAAAAAGTTCAATGTGCTATCGGGGCGTTTAAAAATTAGCGCAGCGCATTGCGAAGTGAGCGCGTTGCTGGCTCAGCCTGCTGCTCCTGTCCTGTGCGGGGACGACGTGTCAAAGTGAGCAGGGGATGCGGTGACAGACATCTCTGCCTGTGGCTGGGGTCCTGGAGGGGTTAGCTCAGGCTTTGGCCACCTTTCCTAAATCGCCAGGACACCGCCTCCAAGGCAGAGAGTTGGGATGGGAAGGGGATAGAGCTCTGCCCATCTCTGTCCTGGGTGGCCCCAAGGTGACTGTGGTCTCTGAAATCACTTTGAGTCCCCCCGTGGTGCTGTTGCTGTGGCCAGAGGTAGTTCAGTGCTTTTTTCCCAGCTCTCCTCCCACGGAAGGACTCGCACATGTGTTTTTTTGGAGGTGCGTCGCCAACGCTCAGGGTGGCTACTGGAGGTGCAGGTGAGCCTGGCTCCCACCTTGCTGCAGCCCAAACCCAGGGCTCAGGACTCGCTCCAGCTTTGCTCTGTGCAGGCAGCGCGAGCGGAGCCGCGTTTCCAGTCCCTTCCTTGCCTGCTCCCTGCCTTCGAGCGGGGGGGAGCCCAATCGCGTGCAGATAGCGAAGCCCGAGAGCCACGGCCGAGTTATTCCCCATCTGCGCCGGATGCGTTTTATTACTGCCTCGGGTGGAGTTTGCAAAATGTCAGGCTGGAGGGAGCACAGTGCGCCCTGCGGGTCCTGTCGGGGCTGGAGCTGTAGGGGAGGCTCCGTGTGCTCTCTGTGTTCGTTGGCAGACCCCCTTCTCTCTTGGTGGCTTACCCTCAAGGCACCCCAACAAACCTGGGAGGGAACCAAGGCTCCTTCCTGGGTACCAAGCAACCCTGCAGCTTTCCGTGGGTGATGTCTGTATCCTACAGACCAACACGGGACCTGCAGTATTGGAGAATGAGGGCATGTAAAGGGGGAACGTGCAAACAAACTGCACTGGAGGAGCTTCTGCTGGCTCTGGTGACCCACGGGAACATCTCAGGACCGGGGTGCTGGTTTAGGAAGGTCTGCGTCCCTGTGTTTTCATTTCTGGGAGCAGGTCAGAGAACCAGGGCTCTGGTATGCAGCTGGGTCTGTCAGTCTTTTGACACCGTCCTGTCCAAAAAGCCCCTGAACCTGCTGGCGTAGCTTTGCCAGCTCTGGCTCCTTGCCTGCTTCTCTCCTGAAGCCTGGTTGGAAGGCACAGACGCGGGCAGAATGAGCACTTACATCTGCCCTGATGCCGCTGCAGCAACAAAAGGGATCGTTTTGGTCGCTCTGGGTTCTGCCAGAGCTTGAAGGACCAGAGACCGACACCACAGCCGCCTCCAGAGGGTGAGTCCTGGCTGCGTGTCGGCTGCATGGCTGTGTCATTGGGATCTCAGAAGGGCTGTCTGGGAAGGTTTCCTCTGTTTTGGGGAGGTGCTGGCAGCTGGGGAGCCAAGGTAAAATGGAAGTGCTGGTTTATCCAGGCTTTCCCGAGCCGGGCAGTGGTTGCAGCAGGTCCCTGGTTGCACGGGTCATCGGTGGGTGGCGATGCTGGGGTAGAAATCTGCATGGTGGCACTGCCAGCGGCAGAGCATGCCGGGTCTGACCCAGCAGCGAAAGCTCTGTTCATTCCTGGCTTTTGGTGGTTTGTTTTTCTGTGACCCCAGCTCTTCACTCGGCCCTGAAGACCTTGCATGGGTAGAGATACGGTGGGTAGGTGTCCTAGGAGTTTTCCTGCCTCCACGACATTCCCGGAATGAGCTGGCACTGGTGTGGTTTTTCACATAGCCGGGCTCAGGGCAGCCTTCACGTCTTAGGGCTTCTTTCCTCCTCCTGCCTGCTTTGCTGAGGATGAGATGATGGAGCAGCAGCCAAATCCCAGCCCCTTGGGCACACTTGGAGCAGTGGAATACACTGAGGAGACACCGAGCAGTGGGCCAAGCCCTCGTGCCTGGGGTAAGTGCTGCTGCTGCCTCTCCCATTGGGACCAAAACGTGCATCCATCCAGCCCACCTGTCCTCCGGTCTCTGCCCTGACCCCCCTCACATTTTCCTCTCCTGTGGCTTTGCAGATAGATTCAGGGGCTGGAAGCTGAAGGGAAAGGATCCCGAGGGCTGGGCAGAGCTGGAAAAGAAGCTGCTTTGTGCCATGGGGCATTCCCATCCACTGACAGCCCCCGCAAGCCTCCTGCCTTCTGCCACTCCCCCCGCTGTCCTGGCAGCCCCCAGTCCTTGGCTCCTTGGGGCACTTGCACGAGGCATCGTTTGCCGAACGCCCCTCTCCCTCCCCAGCCCGGGGATGCCTGGCCAAGATCACAGGACAGCTTAAGGGTTTAAACAGATAGGAGGCTTAATAGCTTGACCCCGGGGACCTCTCCATCGCCCGCTTGGGGCAGCGGCTGTGATTTTGTAGCGTGTGTGGGAACGTGTCTCGAGCCAGGCATCGCTCTGCCGCTGTGGATCTCCAGCCGGGGGCTGGACAGACAAGGGGCTGGGCAGATCTCCGCTCGCAGCAGAGGACTGGAGCGTCCGTGGACCGAAGGCTCGTGTGCGCACGGTGACTCTTGGAGATGTCGGTCCCCGTGTCTTGATGGGCTACGTGAGCCTGACTTCTGCAGGGGAGATGTGATTACCCCTCTGCTGGGTCACGGGGCTGGCTGGGGGAAGTATGGGGTGTGGTGAGCAACTGAGCCCCTGCCTGTCCCACTGTGCTTGGAGGGACCCCGCAAAGGCAGGGGTTTGTCCTGACTGGGAGATGGGGATTTGGGACTGATGCTTGGTGATGTGGCTATTCCTCCTTCCCCTTCTCCTCCTCTCACAGGTGCCCCTGGCATGATCCCAGTTGTGTCCTGGCATGGATGACATGTGGGATAAATATGTCCCCAACTACAGGAGCACTGAAAAGCAAGGAGGAGCAGACACACCGGGGGTCATAGCCTTTCTGAAGCCACTTGGGATCCCCAGTACCTGCTGACCCCAGACGAGACACGATGCTCAGTGCTGCCCTAACCCCGCTGGCTGCTCTCCTGACACGTCTCCTTGCGTGCCAGCTCCCACGGGTGCTTGGCTGCTGCCCTGGGGCTGTCTCGGCGTGCTCGCACAGGGCGGGCAGCCCTGACCTGCTCGGGGCTGTGTGGGTGGCATCCTGGCGTGGCACCGGCAGCGAGGTGCCCCGTGCCAAAGGGCTCCGAGCGGAGCCCGCCCGATGTGCACTGACGTGCCAAGGGGGGTGGTTTGGCTGCCATCTCCTCTCTTGTCTTTGACCACCGGTGGGTTTGTCTCCTGGAGAGCAGCCTGGGTCCCTTCGTTGCCACGAGGTGTGTCCTGTGTTCTCTCCTTGGAGAGATGGGCCCCGAGTTGAACCCTGCAAACCTGTTGCACCCAAAATCATGACACGCCTGGGAGAAGCCTGGCAGCCTTGTGAGGTTCAAATGGGAGCAGGAGCCTTTGGGTGAGTCCCAAAACCCTCCCAGGAGCTGTCACTGAGCCCAGGAACCTCCCTGGCTCCGGAAGGGATCGTGCCATCCCTACAGCGACGCGCCAGCCCGCGTTCCGGCGGTGCCCAAGCCGAGCAGCCGGGACCGACGCTGTGACGAGGGGGCCCAGCAGCGTTTCCCCATTTCCCCCCCTCTCCGCCTTCCCCAAGTTGTTATTTCAGCTGCTGGAGCCTCCGCGGGGCTGACAAACACCCCGCAGGTGCTGTTTGCAAGTACCTTCTCCCCTCGCTCCCCTGCTTGGGACTCCCTCGCCGCCCGCCCCGCAGACCTCACGCCTTTTTTCTTTTTTTTTCCCCAGGACAAGCAGCTCATACACGAACCCTTCTTGCTCGCCTCCATCCTGACCCGAGCCGTCAAACAGAGGAGCGCTTTTCTGCTGCCTTAGGAGCCGTCGGCAGCGTGCGCAGCCCCGGCCACCAAGCTCCAGCCCTCCAGGGCTGCCTCTTAACCTGGAGAAGCAGCGGGTTATTTGTGTTGCTCTTGGCAGAGGGCTCCCCGGCCCTTCGAAACAGAGGTGAATGCGCGCGGAGGTGTGGGGCGCGGGCCAGCGCGCGCTTTGTTTGTGTTGGACCCGCCGCGCCGGGAATTAGTTCAACTCGGCTGCTAATTGCTTCTGAAGTGCGGGGCTCTGTCAAAGCGGCCGCGGGACGGGGACGGCGAGCGCGGCCGGGGAGGAAAGCTGGCCCTGGGGTGTTTTGCTGGGGGCTCACGAGACCTCGGTGTCCCGGCTGCACCAACCCCACTTGTTGATCTGCAGGGAGCGGAGGTTTTTTTTGGCCATGACCCAGTTGCTCGGGAGCCCCAAGGCTGAGATGCGATGCTTGGTGCAACCCCCTTCCCTGCCCTGTGGCATCTCTGCTGGGCTGGAGAGGGGGGAACTGGAGAGAAGAGGCTTTCTCTGCCCCAGATCCTTGTGCTGAGCCCTCCTGGCTCTCCTTGACCTGCCTCATCCTATCTTTGCTCTCATGCTTATTTGTAAGCCTCCCAGTGCTCTGACTGGTGGCTGGGAAGGACGAGCGGTGGGAAAGGAGGATTTTGCCCCACAGAAGCTTCCCCTGCACTCAGGCATGGGCTGACACCTCCCATCCTCCCTTTGCTGTCCCTGGTGCTGCCATAGCTTTGGGATTGGGGCGGTGGTGCAAAGGTGTCCGGTTCCCTCACCTCGATATGGGTCCAGCTGAGGGCGGGCAGAAGAGGAGAGATCTCAAAGCACCACCCTGTGTGTTTTACAGAACATTTCTGGGACCTCCAGACAGGCTGGCACCAAAGCCCTGGGTGCACGTCGTAGGGTGCCGAGCGTTTCCTTCTGCAGGCTGGACACAGCATCATTCAGCATCGCTCCCCTTCACGGAGGCCAGACCCACCACCGCATCAGCCATCGGCCCATGGTGGGAAGAGATGTCCTTCCCTAGAGGTGGGTGCAATCTGGGGTGGGAGGAGGACCTGCCAGATGCTCTCCTGACCTTGGGAAGGAACCGCCAACCCTAGCACCGTCCTTCACACAGCCCTGACCATGCTGTTGACCCATGGCACCTCCAGGGCAACGTGCAAGGGGAGGGCTCTAGTCCAGGTCAAGGACAAGAAGCCTCAGGCAGGCTAAGGTCCCTGGGGTGGACGTGGTCCACTTGTTCTTACCCCCCCTGAGATTTAGCATCGAGTGTTGCTTTGAGCCTCTGTGGGCTCAAACCAGGATGCTCAGCACTGCCGGGGTCTCTGCAGTCCTGCCCGGGCCCTCTCCCACCCCTTTCCCCTCCCTCCCTCCCCCTGCTTTCGTTAGTAATTGTCCTTTAAAAGCCCAATCGCCCATTGTCCAAATGGGGATTAAGCACCATCTGTGCAAACTTTGAGGCAATTTTTCGGTGACTGGGAGGGAGGAAATGGATGACTCAGAGAGACGTTGCGACACCGATGGGCTGTGACCCCAGGCTGAGCGGGTGGGTCTCTGCGGAGCATCCCGGTTAACCCAGGCGCCTCCTGGCAGCCTTCTGAAGCTCTTGGCGAGGGAACCAGCAGCAGTTTCCCCCAAAAATGATGTCTGAAGGATGGTGAAGGTGGCCCTGGAGGAAGGTGACAGTAAGCCCTGCATCCGCTGGTGAATACCAGGAGATGCCTTCAGATGGGAGCGAGAGAGTTGCTGCTCCAAGCAGCTTCTCTTCATTCCCACCTCACCTGCCCCGTGTGTGACATGTTCCTGCAGCCCATCTGGACTGGGATGACACCTGAACTGAGAGCGTGGTGGTGGGGAGGTGCGTGGGAGACAGAGGAGCAGGCTGCCGGCCATGGTGGCCCAGTGGTGAGGAGCACCTGGCTGAGGTAGGATTTTCAGCAGGACTTGGTGTGGGTTGAGCTGTTGGAGGATGAAGTGGGAGATGTTCAGTGCTGGTCTGGATGGCCGCTGTCCACTCTATCTCTGCGCATGGTCACTGACTTCCCTGCAAACCCCCTGCCTTAGCAAGCTCCATCCAACACCCGCTTTGATCCAGTGTCCTGAAGGAAGAAATTTGGGGAAGGAGAAGGAATTCTAAAGCAGTTAAGGTTGGGAAGACCGAGGGGATCAGAAAGATAGTGATCCTGAGGAGGACAGGCACAGCTAAGCCCGAGGAGCTGGACAGGGATCCCTGCATGATGAGTGATGAGTGAAGCGCTCCTGATTTTTGTTTGTAGGGGAAAAAGGGATTTTTGTCTGCAGAGGAAAAAGCTTGCAACCTTTTCCCTTTGCCCTATGTTTTTGTTGTTCCCCAGCTCCACCATGGCTTGTTTCTGGCTCACCAGGATGCTCCTGGTGTCCAAGAGGTGATGCTGGAGCAGCTCCAAACTCAGATCCAACAGCAAGGATGAGGCAGGGATAGATTTCGGGTGCTGGCAGTGACACCAAAAGGAGCACCAGGAAAACACCCCACGTTTGGGAGCATTTTAGACTCGTAGAATTGTAGTTTTGCTCAGCTCCTGCTCATGGTGCTGCCCATGCCCATTGCCTTGGGGTGGGAAATGGGTGTGAGAGGTGTCAGCTCCCTTATTTGTTGGGGGTGTGCCTGTGTCTAAATTTGGTATCCTGTGCACAGCTCAAGGTCTTCAAATCCCAAGAGGTGATGGTTGGGGCAGGAAATAAGTAGCCCTCAACAAGGAGCTGTGATTAAGACAGCTTTACACCACGAGCCCGGCCTGGACAGATACAATAACCTCAGAAGTTGGTGAAATTATTAGGCAGAGCTTAAGTAAAATGATCTGAAGACAGTGCTAAGGCAGGTGAGATTTTGCGTGGCTTAACACACAAAACAGAGACGGAGAGGAAAGAATTTCCCTTCCGAAAGTCTCGGCCGGTTCAATTTCCAGTGACGGTCAAAGAGTTAAAGTGATACGTTGGGAGTTATGAGTGTTTATCTAAAAGAAAAGTGGCAGGTGAAAGGGATAAAATAACACAGTTTGTAAAGCAATGCAATATGTTCGAATTATCCAAGGATCAGAGCTGGAATTTGGAAGGTAATATTGGATAGAAAGAAATGGGAGATGGAGACAGAAATAGGATGGGGAAAAAACAGTGTGAGGTGGCTTCTCCATTGGTTGCTCTGAAGGAAAAAAAAAAAAGGGGTTGGCATTGTTAGGACCATTGTGAATTTGTTTATTGGAGAGGATTTTTATTGTACTTTCAGAATTAAGCTCAGGGCCTCTGCTATAGCAGGGAGCAGAACAGACCCTCCCAAGCTGGGCTTGGCTGGAAAAACATGTGCAGAGTGTGTTACCGTGCCCGAGAACGTCCCTGGAAGTGGCCGTGGTGCTCGGGTGACCCATGAAATGCCCAGCGCTGTCCCGGACTGAGTGCTGGGGTCCTTCTCTTCAGACTTAACTGCTCTTCACCTGCCCAACCAAGCTTCTACTTCTCCTGCTGCCATAGCGCTGGGGCACCTTCTCCCTGGGAGAAGAACGTGGGTGCCATGGGAGGATGCTCCACTAGGAGAGCTTGGGCGCCTCTGAAGGGCTGCTCTTCAAACTGGCAGAGCCATGCAGGAAGGTTTTGAATAAACTTCTTCCACTGCCCTCGCTCTTATCTGGCATTTGCAACCTTGGCTTCATCTGATCTCCAGGCACCATCCTCAGCAGTCCAGAGCTCAGCTTCTCCTGGGCTGTTTGTGAGTTCTGGGAGGTTCCAGCTCACGCTGCCTGAGCTCAGAGAGGGCTTGGGGAAGTCAGAGCTCCTCTGCTCTGAGCCTTCTGCCTGGACAGGCTCTCCAGCTCTAGAATCTCCATTTGCCTCCTCAGCCACATCTTTGTCCTGACCTCTGCTCCTCTAGATGGTGTAATGTCACCTCCAGCATCTTCACCTGCTCAAGTCGTTAGGTTGGCAGCTCCCTCGTGGCCATGATATTGGAAGATCATCTCCCATTGCATGACTGCCCTCTTTAATCAGGGCTTCTGTGCCTGTGATGCTCACCAAGGAGACCAGGGCAGTGTTCAAACCTCCGAGTGGTTTGCACGCACAGCAATACACACCAACCTTCTCTGACCAAGAGAAGATAAAAGGCAAAAGCCCAAGGGTGGAGTGTAATTGATGCATTGACTTTCTGATTCTGCAGGCATCCTGGTTTATAGCCAGGTCAGGAGGCCAGCCTAGTGCAGCTCATGGCTCCTGAGGTCTAAGCAGAGGCACAAGGACAGGGCTTGTGTGTGGCCACATCTCTGGAAGCCCCGAGGAGGGACTCTGGCTGCAGAAACCTCCCGGGTGTAGCTGGGAGAGGTGAGGAGGGGAGCGCCTGGAGCTGAAGCTCCGGATGTTAGCGTGGTCCAGCCTAAACGCCGAGATGCGGGGCCTGATCCTCAGCCCGGCTCCTGCCCCTTCCTCCCCCTCCGCCAGCCCAAGGCAGGTTGCACAATTTATTTTCCTGCACTTAAAGCAGGATTTTGGCAGTCAGGGTCGGGAGGCCTCTCTGAGGAGCGCTGGCTGGGTGCCCTCCCGCTGTCACGGGATCACGCTGCTGTCAAAGGCTCCTCTGCCGGGCGTCCTTCAGCGTGGCCTTCTGCCGCAGCTTCGGGGCCGATGGAGGGAATGCCCGGGTGGCCGAGTCACCGCTGACATCTTCAGCAATTGTAGGTGGGAGCGACGGTCACCCCAGCGTGGGTGCTCCTGTGCTGGACTGAGGTGGGAGCCATCATTTCCAATTCCCGTGACGTGGCACCTATTAGGAGGACTCGTCCACTTCTGCCCACACAGAGACACCTGTCCCATCCTTAAAGCATCTTTTCTCAGTGGTCCTGAGTTCATCTCCTGCCATCTCCATCACTGGCTTCCCTGCAGCCAGCTGGTAAATCAGAGGGAGAAAGAGAGAAGGGGAGATACAGGAAAATGACCGCAGGAATATGCAAAGGGATTTACTGTTATGTTCGCTGACGGTGTAAGGGAGGGAAAGGATGCGAGTGGTAATTCCTGCTCTGCGTGAGCACGGCTGATGTTGCCCGTGGTGCTTTAACTGCTTTGCTAGGAGAGCAGTGGGTGAGGCTGAGGGAGGAGGGATGAGATAGTGGGAGTGATGAAAGCATTCGTGGCCAATAAAGGGCATGAGGGTGATGTGGCCAAAACAGCTGGAGAGAAATATCAGCTCTGCCCGTGAGCTTGGCCATGTGTGCTTAGACTGGAGGGCGGAGAGTTGGAAAACATGAAGCTCAGAGCACGAAGTAGCTGAAGCTGAAGGTACGTGACACATGGGATGGGTTTTCCAGGAGAAAAGGTGAAGAATAAAGACGATGGTGATGAAGTTGGGAGTTTGGGGAATGGCAAAAAAAATTGTGGAGTTACCCATCAGCTGGAGCAGGGTGGGGAGGGCTTGGAGGGGATGTCCGATTTTTGCCACGATGATCTCGAGTTGGCAGTGGGACATGCAGGAAGGTTTACGAGCAGGACAGACTGGGTGGAGTCATCGGCTTGCGGGTCCTCAGAGGAGAGATGAGCTCACCAGGGAGAGGGTGTCAAAGGGACCGGAGCTGAGGGCTGAGGGCTCAGCCTGCCTGGTGGGGAGAGGCTTGGTGGGATGTTCTCTGATGTGTGGGGGCTGTAGGGGACAGGGTGAGTGTGGGGGAACACTGGAGGAGGACATGAACCTCTTTCTCCATCCATGGTCTCAGAGAAGTTGGCGTCTTCTTGCACTTTGTTTCAGCATGAGGAGTGCTGTGAGAAGGATGCAGCTGAGTGCCCCTGGCTTGTGGAAGGACCAGGAACAAGTGAAATGCAGCGGCTGGGGGCAGCTTGGAGCATGCTGGGCATCTGGCACCACATCTCCCCCAGATCCAGCACTCCCCAGCACGACTTTGCATCTGTGAACAATTCTCGCTCCTTCCCAGCCCAAACGCACCTCGAGACCTCTGGCAAGATGCTTCCAGTGGCACGTGTGGCTCCGTGGCTGGGGGAAGGGGAGGAAAGTACTGTTTTAAGCAGATGAATATCAGCGCCCTCTCGACAGGAGGAAGCCCCAGACTTACCGAAATCTAAGATAAGTGGCCTCTTAAGCCAGCGGTGTGTCAAGTGGTTAAGGCAGAAGATTAGCAAGCAAGCTCTCCTCCCGCTGATGGGAAAGCAGGGATGAAGCCCGTGGTCCACACACCAGCATCTCCTGAGGAGAGGCAGGAGGAGGGAAAAGGACAGCCTTAGTGTCCCCTTCGCGCTGTCAAGAGGCACCACGTGGGCAATTCTCCTACCTAAGGACTCTCAGGAGGACACCAACAACCATTAGGTGGTTGCAGCACGTGCAGGTTTTACACAGCCCGGTGGAATCCGATTGCTCGGAGAAGAAACCCCTGTGGCTCGTTCAGCACAAACTCATTTAATAGATAAAGTAAATATGGGGGGGGAAAAAAAAAAGGCATTTCCCGCCCCCAACCCCCCTATCCCAGCGCTGAAATTTACAGTTGTGAGAAGAGCCAGAGCGCTGCGGAGCCGGGGTATCTCCGGGTGACATTTACAGGGCTCAGCTTTCATCGCAGCTTGAAAAAAATCCCATGCGCAGAGATTATCTCCACACGGATCTGGATTGCCTCGTTCATCTTTGGCCCTCATCCTAGATGGACAATGAGCGGAAAACTTGGCCAGCGACCTGAGATCTGTGACCTCCTCTGCATGAGCTGGGAAGAGGAGGAACAGTCTCCAAGGTACTCGAGAACTTGTGGCCTTGAGAAGGGGGGGGAAGCTAAAGAGATGGGGCCAGCTTGGATTCCCCCCCTCTTTGAGGATTTAGTGCTGCAGCCTTGACCAACCGAGCCGTTGAGAGAGGCAATCCCTGCTCTGGGGAGGAGATCTCTGGTTTGCATTGAAGAGGACCAACCCGTGGTGGCTTCACCTCAGGGTTTCCCCAGGGTGCCACCACCCGGCACCCTTTGCTGAAGGTTTTTTGGAGCCGGGGCTGAGCAGGCAGGAAGGAGGCAGCCCGGGGGGTGTACTGGGGGGGATGCCTGGATGCAAACCTCCCTCGCCCTGCGCTGCTTCAAGTCAGTTGTCAGCAGCCTTCCAGCCGGACGGTGTCTGGAGACCTTCCAGCGACCACAGCCTCTCCCCCAGCCCATCACTGCCACGGCACAGACGGGATTTAACGTATGTCTGAGCATTCCCCCCCCTCCCGCCAACCTTTCCCCTCTCGAGATGAAGCAAGGAAGGAAAACAAGACCACAGGTTTGCAGGGACGCCCTCCTCCAGCCCAGGGGATGATGGCTGTAGCTCTGGGCTTTTCTGGACCACGCGGGGAGGTCCCGGCTTGCACAGGAGGGCTGAGCAATGCCGCCCTGTGCTGACCCCTCTCAGATGTTGGCTCGAGGTTTTTCTCTGCTCCTCTTTTCCCCTGGACTCGCAGACAAGTGGGTGAGGGAGAGAGGAACCGGTTCGCTTTCCACCTCCCCTCGCAGTGCCCCTCTGCTTATTAGTTCTCCAAATATTTCGTCCCGCAGCCCGGCAGCAAGGACTCTGCAGCTAACCCGCTCCCAGGCACGGGGGAAGCCGGAGCGGGTCGGACAGCGCGTTATCCTCGTGGCATCGCTCCAGCCTGGCCCGCGGAGAGCGAGACGGGGCAGCTGGGGCCCTGCTGCATTAAATCCCGGTGGTGGGGGCATCCCAGCAGCTCAGCTCTCGTCTCACGCTTCCCGAGGGCACAGCATGAGCGTTGCCTTTCTCCCCAGCAGCATCCTTCCCCCCCACCAACCCCCCAACAATTGCTTCACTTTTGCTTTTCTCAGCAGCCAACGGGACGGGGACTGTCCCCAGAGCCCTCACTGGGTGTGGAGAACCAGCACGTGGAGGAAGAGGAGGATGGTTGTGGGATGTCGGTGGGGACAATTATGGGACAGAGGAAAACAAATCCCCTGGGATTTCCTCCCATCAGGTCCCAGCTCCAATAAAAGTCCCTGGGTCGCAGGTACCAACATCCTCTCTGGACCCTCTTCACAGTCCCCAGTTGAACAAGATGCTGGAGCAGTGAGGGGGGAAAGGCAGGGAGCATGGTGGGAACATTGCGTCCTCCGACAGCCCTGGGCAGCCGCTGAGGAGCTGCTATAAATCAGAGTGGCCGCTGGAGCTGCTCCAAAAATCCATCCAACGCCCAGGAGGCCACCGAGGATCCCACAACAAGGGGATGCAGGAGGGTCCCACATCCCACTCACCCCGGCTGGGCTCTCCCCCCCTTGAGCTTAACTCCCGGTGCCACCCCGTCACCATCCGCCCATCCTCTGCACCGCACCTGGCTGCAGACGCTGGCCGCGCTCCATCCCCTCCCGAGGCTCAGCCAAGGCAAGCGGTGCTCTGGGATGCTCAGCGCATGCCTTAAACAAATAAAAATAACTGCGAGAGAAGATACCGAGCGCCTAACCGCTAGCCTCGGCTTAAACACCTCCCGTGCGCAATGCTCCGGCGTCAGCAGGAACTCATCCGATGAGAGGAGGCATCACGCAGGTCCCCAGCCAGCTGCCAAGTGCAGACACGTCCCTGCTGGCACAGGCCACCGAGGGGCTCCGGCTTCAGCAATAAACAAAGCAGGCAAACAAAACAGAAAAAGCCAACAATGATCGATTTTGTGAAACTTTAAATATTTTTTTTTTTCCCTTTAAAATCTGTTTTCCTCCGGGGCTCTGTCTCTGTAAAAGCTGTGCTCTCCCCGCAGCGTCTGGGGTTAGTTCCTCAGTCCTGGCCGTGGAGCGAGGGAGAATCAGGGTCAGTCAGAGAAGGGGGGACCAGCTGGGCGCTCCCCTCGGTGCATCACCGGCACGTGTGGATTTCCACCACCCGATGGCAGGGTTTGCACTTGACGGAGCAGCACCAGTGGAACTTGCAGCTGCACCTTTCCACAACCTCCACCTCGTCCGTATGAAAGCCCCGGCCGCAGCACATCAGCTCGCAGCCGTCGATGGCCTTGGAGGTCTTGTTGCACTGCCGGCCGCTGGTGCCCAGCACCCCGTTCTTGAGGTCGTGGTCACAAAAGTCAGGACTAGAGTCCAGGTAGACGAGGTCCTCGTCTGTGTGCGGCTTGAACTGGGAGTTTTTGGGCACCAGCACTTTGGTGGATCCGATCTCACTCTGCTCGACCTCCGTGGCGCCGTCGAATTTCTCCTTCAGGACGTTGCCCACTTTGCGGAAGGGGGGCATGGCTTTCCAGCACGTCTTGAACTCGCACGAGCCCGACACGCCGTGACACTTGCACTCCACCCGCATGTTGTTCAGGATCGCCTGGAGGAACGAGACATGGGAGGGGACGGTCAGCTCGGGATGGACACGGCAAGAGGGGCAGAAAGCGATGCTGATGCACCGCGAGCCGATGAGGGTAAATGAAGCCAAACAGGCTCCAGAAGTAGCTGCAGACCCTGGCTGTCCAGGTTTGCCCCTCACCCTTACCTTCCTCCCTGCCTCGTTGTTGTGGAGGTTCATCAACGCTCTGTTGGAAGAGGCCCCTTTGCTCCTTTCGCGGACGTCAACGAAGGACTGCGAGAAGGCGACGCCGTAGGCGATGTTATCGGAGCAGCCCGACCACTGGAAGCCTAAAGCAGAGACCGCAGATGAGAAGGACAGAGCCAGCCTGTTCTGCTCACCCTCTCCAGCCCCGCTCTCGCTAAAACACAGCTGACCTGCCCCCGCTGTCGTCTGCCTACCCTCCAGGCTGGGCTGCCTCAGGGATGGGGGAAACTGGGAAGTGTCACCCCGGATGCGAGGACACGGACGAGTCCCACGCATGATGCCCCCAGGTGTCTTTTTGGGGACAACTCATGTAAACTAACAGCAGGCTGCTTTTTTTAAACTATATATATATTTATTTAACTCTCTGGCTGGCTCTGGACCGTGGGCATTTCCATGCTCAGCCGTTTCATGCCCCACCCCGCCCTCGATCGTGCTGTTTCCCCCTCCCGCCCTCGCACACTCACCCTGCGGGCTGCCCCCCTGCACCGTGCGGTCGCAGCCACACTTGTCCAGCTCGCCGCTGCTGCAGGCTCGGGTCACTGCGAAGGCCACCCCTGCCGAAGAGATGGCATAGACGAATGCTGCCTCCCGCGTCCCTGCAACAGCACAAACGATGGTGGGAAACGGGGCAGCGAGGCCGAAGCACGCGAGAGGGATTTCTGGAAAGGGGAAGGGTGGAGCCAGGTGGCCAAAAGCCACCTCCTCTTCCCTTCTTGCGCATAAACCACTTTGAAACATTGGTATTAAAACTGGTTCTCGGCAAAACATGCTGTGGAGAGCTACCAAGTCAAGCCCTTCACTCCATCTTGGCCTTCCAAGACGGGGTACCCCACGCAAGACCCTCATCTTCCCCTCTCCCAGGGATGCTGTTTGCTTAGCGGCAAGGCTGGACCAGTCTCAGCAGAGACACCTCAGCACCGGGAGCTCATGTGCAGCAGTGAGAGCCCTGTCTTGCAATAGTGAAGGAGCTGGGAGCTGCCCCACAAGGTTAGAAACATGAATGAGACAGGCAAATGATAACCTGGCAATTGGGGGGTTGTGCAAGAGCTGGATTGGCAATGTGGGGAGAGCTCTCCAGAGCTTATAAGGAGTTTGCAGGGCACCCCTGCCATGAGATGCCTCCTGCAACCAAAGTATCTGGTTTATTTCCACATCCAGGCACACCCCCTGCAGCTGCAGCTCTTTGCCATCCTCTCACACAGGGTCCATGGGAGCTCCCAGCACCTCCCAAAGGACCCTGCGAAAAATCCCACTTGGCTCCCAAAGTGCCTCGAAAAACCCGGGGGGTGCAGCCCCTCCCCAGCTCTGCGGTGCCGCGCGGCTCAGAAGAGCTCGCGTGGGAAGTTGAGGGACATCCCGTGGCATAAACACACAGGGATCAGCTCTTGCGCCACCCAAATCCCCACCGTCCTCCGAGGCTGGTTGAGGACACGGTCCCTCCATCTCCGAGCGAGGAGGGTTGGCACTTGGGGCTACTCCCATGCTTGGGTTAGAAGTGGGGGGGATGGCGTGCGAGCAGACATCACCCTGGCTGGTTGGTTGGACAGAGGACAGCTACTTTGGTGGTCGCAGCCCAGACTTTGGTGGCCTGGCTGCAATCTGGCCCCGGCGGCAGTGGCTGGGGAGGACGCAGCCAGCGCGGGGACTGAACCGCCTCCAAGTTAATCGAGGTTAATAGTAGGATCGTGTTGGTCGGTTTGTGCTGTGGCTGCCTAAAAAGAGACGACTTTTAGTTTCTGGTATTTCTGGTATTTCCAGTCCCTGAACCTTCACAAGACGAGATCTTCACCCCTGCGTTGAGGGGAGGAAAGTCAAACAAGGAGCCTGGGGTGGGGGGGAGGCTTTGCTCTGTGGGTCCTGGGATGGAAGTGAGAGGGTGTATCACAGATGGAAGTGACACCTGAGGGGAGGCAAGGGCCACTTCAGGGGTCTCTGGGGATTGCAGAGGGGCTTTCCCCTCCACCTCCTCACCCTGACGCTCTGGGTCATCGCTTGGTTTGCTCACAGCCCCGTGCCTGCGGGATGCCTGTGTGCAGCTGGGATCAGAGGGGCTGGGGGCTGCCCTGGCCATAAATCCCCACTGAAGGCTGGCAGCTGGGTGGTGGCGGGTGACGATGCTCTCCTCGGAGGGTCCAGCCGCTGGCTGTTCTTCTCGTGCCGGGCGGCAGAGGGCTGTCCTCCCAAGGGCTCGCCCGCAGACGGAGCCGCACGCCCGTCCGGCAGCAATCTCTGCTTCCGAGCTGCCCGGGAGAAGAAACTGAATAGATGCAGCCACAGCTTTGCAGAGCAAAGCTCCTGGGCTTGCTGAGGAAGAGATTTTGGACCGTGGAGTGGCTTTGGGGCTCCTGCTCGAATTTAGCATGAGCTTGTAAAAGGTTCAGGCTGTCCGGATGCCTTGGGCTGGTGTCTCTGTGCAATGGGCATCCACCAGGTGTGGAACAGGGAGAGGAAGCACCCAACAGCTGAGGTTATATTCTAGATATGTTTCCCTCACTACAGTCAAAAGAGCCGTGTTGAAATAGCCAGGGAAGACCCCTCAGCCCCAAGATCCAACACTGGGGCCATTCCTGGCTGCTGGCTCAGGGACAAGCGAGCAAAACCCACCTGCAGCCCCCCAGACTGGTGGTGTAGCCACTCCCCCAGGCAGCGTCACCCCCGACTCACCTTGCGTTACCACCTTGCCGAAGACGGGCAGGGTGTCCAGCGTGGAGCAGTTCCAGCGGCGGTTGCGGAACTGGTACTGGCACTCCTCGATGGCCAGCTGGGCTCCGCGCCGCACCGAGTCCATCACCTCCAGGTTCCTCTTGCACATCTGCACCTGGCGCTGGATCAAGCCCTTCAGCTTCTCGCAGGTCTCCTCCTCAGAGATGCTCCCCACTGAAGACAGCTTTGCCAGGTACCTGCCGCAAAAGCCAGCACGACTGGTTAGAAGGAAAAGGGTTGGGGGAGCACAAGTTCAGCAGTGATGCCCTGCGCTGCAGAAAGCGAGGAGACCTCACCTCTCACCCCCTCTGTAGCTGAGACCTGGTGCTCATCTTGGGGTCACCTTGAATGTGCCACTGCAACGGCTCTGCAGGATGTATTTTCGAGCAAGCCCGAGCAAAACAACCATCCTTCTGCAGCCCGGTCCCCTGTGTCTTGGGGAGCCCAGCTGCTGGCTCCCCTTTGCCTCTATTGCCTGCAAGGAAGATATTTTCGGCGTTGTCTGAATGTGCCCGGTCAGGTCTCCTGAGTACCGGCATATCCAAGTGCTACTAGGAAAAGCCAGAGGTCTCTGAAGTCAGCCAAAACAAGCAGGACAGGCTCTCGGCTGCCAGCTCCAGCTGCCACACTGCTCCCGCAGCGCGGCTGTGTGCTCATCACCGACAAACATCACCCTCCAAACCACTTCCCTCCCGGAGCCTGCTTTTAGCTCTGCCGGCCCCCAGCAGGCAGGGATGGGCTCCAGGAGCTGCCAGGTTTCCCGTCATTTGGGATTCAAGCAGGGCTTGAAACGGGGAGGACAGAGTCAGGAGCCTGCTCTGGGCAAAACTGCGCATGCTGGGCACCTCCTCCACCAGCCCAGCTCATGAATGTGGCCATGAGGTCTTTGCTGATCTGGAAAAGACTGGCCCAGCGTGAAGGTGACCACTTGCCGTTGCCCTGTGCTCAGCAGAAGGAGTCACAGCTGCTTTGACCATCGGCATTAGGGCGGAAGGGGATCTGCCCCTCTTGGGGCAAGCATCCCACAAGCTCTTGGTGTCTCCCCACCGAGCGCGTGGGCACGATGGTCCATCCTGTACATCCCAGTAACCCAACCCACCGTGCCCCTGTCCCAGCCTCTGGATCACTGAGGCGTTTTAAAACAGACCCGCACGGCTCGGTCCGGCTGTGGGATAATCCCAGATTTTCTACCTGTGCTGTGCTGGCACGTGCACAGTCGAGACACCCTCCTTCTCGCAGCTGCTGGCACTCGGGGTGACACTGCTACTGGTGGAACCCTGTCCTGCTATGGAGCAGGGGAGCCCCTGCTTTGGACAGGCAAAACTCATGCTTGTACCTACTGACCAACTGACCTTTAACGTCCTCGGGAGCCGCCAGCGTCAGCTCACGTTGCCACCTCGTCTGCACCAAGAGATGCGAGCATGGAGCAAAGGCTTTTTTGCAAGCCTCATTCCTTGACTCTGCATTTCCCAGCCCTACAGAGCCTGTGGGTTTTTTTGTTTGCTTGTTTTGTTTTTTTTTTTTTACTCCTCCTCCCAAGTTGCGACATCCTGCTAAGGATTTTTCCTTTGAAGCCCTGCTCGACTCCGAGAAGTGACTGTGCAAAAGTGGCTCCTGCTCCCTGCCTGTTCCCATGTGTCCCAGGAGCCAGATCTGCTGACCTCAGCCACAAAAGCAAGTTGTCACAGCCTCTTCCTCCCATTAGCCCTGCCAGCCTGCCCCAGGAGGAGAGAGCAGGATTCTTCTCTTCTGTGCATCAGCAGAATTATTCACCAGCTTGGTTTCACGCTTACGACTCGGGGGGGGGTGGGGCGTGGGAGACGCTGAGAAAGCTGTCTTGGTTTGCAGCGTCCGTGGGGAGTCTGCATGGCGAGCCGTCAGAAGCGTTCAGTTTTCCTTGGGCGCGGAGATCACTTGATGCAACGCCTCTCGGACAGCGGGAAGTGGCAGCCTGCCGTGGTTTCAGAGCCAAGTTCTTTTCTAGCCTTTATACCAGCTAAGCATCTTTGCCTGAGGCTCTCTGCTCCTCCGAGGGCACGGCCCCGTTTGCAGAGGAGCAGCCACGCGGCTCTCCGACGCGCACGGCTGGCTTGGAAACCCCACCGTGGCCAAACCCGGGGACGTCACCTTTCTTCTGGCCCCCACATCATGCGACGAGCGTCCCTGTCCCACAGTCACGGGGTGCAACAATTGCTGCTCCACTGGGCTGACCCAGGATGAAGGCAGCAAAGCAGCATCGGCAGCTTTGAGGATGTTTGAGCAAAACCAGAGCGCCTGTGACAGCTCCGTCCCCTCTCAGGTCCAGCCATCGCTTTGGTTCGGGCATGGAGCAGCACGGTGAGATTCATCCCAAGATGCTGGCAAGTTTTGAGCCTGGAGGCCAAGAAAACCAGATTCTGCCTCCTTGTGCCTGGCTTTCCCCTGCTCCTGCAACTTCAGAAGCATTTCCTATACCAAGAGATCCAGCTCCTGCAAAGCTGCGTGGCTGGTTCTGCCCACAATTCATTCCTCAGTCCGGCTGCAGGACACCTTGGCAGGAGAGAGCCCCGCCACAGGTGTAACAGTCACATTAACCTCAGCTCTGCTCAGGGTGAGGGCATCTTCTTCTTTTTCTAATATCTTTCCCAGCTCGGTGGGGTTCTCCAGGCAAAGGGGAGCTATAAATGCACACATGAAGAAAAGCGTGACAAGAGCCTTTCAAGCCTTTCCAAGTAGATGCACCTGATAAGATGCCTCCCCAACAAGCATTTAATGCTGTTTGGGATGATAAAGTGAAGGCCAGGATGCTTCAAAGATAGGTGCAGCTTTCCAAGAACAGGTCTGGTAATTTGTTTTGCAAGGCAGGCAAATAAGATGAAGCTATCCAGAACGGTGCTCTGGCCTCTCTCACCCGTGACATGTCCTCTGTGTGCCATCATCCCTCCTCAGCCCGTCAGCATCTGCCCCTCCTTGGGGAACAGAGGCAACTGTGCCTAAAACGCCATGGCCCCACCAGGCCCCCAGCTTGCTACCAGTCTCCTACCTCCCATGAGTGCCATCACTGCCTTCCAAAAAAGGAATTTTTTTTGGGACAACGAGGCTCCTTTCCTGGTCCCTGGTCCTGGAGGGATCCAGAGGTTGAATCAAGGATGTAAGGAAGGACCTTGGCTTTGAGGTTTTCACATGGTGTCTCTCCACACCGCGTTCAGGAGCACCGGGCAGGAACATCTCATCTCCTTTCCTATCTCTGGGGCAGCTGAAAGGTGAGGTAAGAACTGGGGACTGTGCTCTGCCTCCACCAGGACTCAAAGGAGCTTCCACCCCCCCAAAGCACAGAGCGATTCTCAGGAGCCCAAGGAAGACACCAAACCCATCCGCAGCATCCCACGGTCACCATGGAAACCCGGCTCCAGCACTTCTTAATGAGGACCTTTCTCCAAACTTTGTTTTCCTGGACTGAGGTGGTAGAAACCACACACAAAAGCCTTTGAGTACCGGCTCACACAGCGAGAGAGGCGCAACAGGAGGAACGCAGCAGTTCCTGCCCTCTGCAAGGTCTCGGTGCAGATCTCCATCCCGATATCACGTCTTGGGTGCTGCACAGAGCTCTAGATGATGGCTTAAGTCTCACATGCAGCCTCAAAACAGCCCTGCTTGTGGAAGAAAAAAAAAACCCAAACAACCAAACCACAAATTATGGCATATTTTCTTCCTTTTACAAGATTGAGTATAGAATGTTACAAGGGGTGAGCTGCTGCTCGAGCCATTTATTCAAGTTTTGTCTTCTTGCTTCATCCCGGCATTTATGCTCCTTTAAATCCAGATGAGTCTCCCGCAGAACAAGCTCTCTTTTAATAAAAAAGTCATTGGTTTCACACAAAACTGACTGAAAGCCCTTTTTTCCTCATCCACTGTACGTAGATCAAGGCTGAAGCCCCGTAATTTAAGCAGCTGCAGCTGATCCACCCTGCAAGATGGCAAATAAGGAAACCTCAAATCCAGGGAGCTTTGAAAAGGCGGGGAGCCGGGGGGAAAGCCTTACTTAAATAAAAATGACGATAATAATTTCAGGAGGAAGAATAACTGGTGGAATGACAAGAAGACTTTGGGAGAGCCACAGTGGTTGGCAGATAGAGCCAGAAGGAGAGGGGAGGAGATTCCCTGCCGTGGGAAGGTGTGGAAATTTGAGTCATTGACAAATTCGCAATAGAGGCGGGTCAGGGAAGAGGTAGCAGATGTCTTGGAGAAAGCAGAAATCTGTGGCGTTCCTTTTATTTAAAAAAAAAAACCAACCCACAAACGTGTTTCAAGTGTGAGAACTCTTTGTGTTGTCTCACTGTGGGAATGTTGTCCTGGAGATGATAACAGCCAGGCCCAGACTCATCACTGAGCTATCGCTGCGAGGTGCTGAGAAGTCAGAGGAGCTCAGAAGCTTCACCCTCTTCACCAAACGCTCACCCTGCTGGGGGTGCCTGCCTGGCCAAGGCCACGAAAGGCTTTTTCAAGTCTTAAACTGCAAAGACGCTTCAGCTCTGCCCCTCTCAGAGATGCAGCCTCTGCAAACATCCTCCCTGCTCACGGTGGGACAAAGTCAGCCCGGAGCAGCAGCAATGACTCAGGGTTGCACTTAGGATTGAGACTGCCTTGCGCGGGAGGGAGAAGAAAAGGCAAGTTTAGCAGGGAAAAAACAGAATTGTGTGAAGACAGACAGAGGGAGGTGCTGACCCAGCACCACAAGGAGCCGTCCTGCAGCTGGGGGGAAAGGGATCATCTTTTCCTTGTTGCTTTCCCCTTCCAAGCAGAGAGAAGGCACGGAGAGGTGTCCCAGCGCTGGCAGGTCAGAGGATGCTCTAGGTGGGCCAGAGAGCCCTTGTGCTTTCTCGTGGTGTCCTGCACTGGGCTTTGCATCAGTCTCCCTGTGCCAGCAGGGCCAGGCATCCCCCTTCTGGGATTAGATATCCTGCCTTTCCATCCCTTCTAAGTGTAAACCATGATTTACAAAGTCATCATCTGAGAGCCTGTTTGGTTTCTTCCCTGGAAGAAAAGCAGCTCGTTTCATCTCTTGGCCGAAATGGTGCTTTTCACACCCTCATCTCCACCTCCAATTAACAGCTGCCAAAACAGCCCCCCAGGAGGATGCCTTGCTGTGCTCACCAGGACCTGCCCATGGACCTGAGCGTGCAGCTGCACCACCTGAGCTCAGAGGGAAACCCACAGCCCAAATCCTGTCCCCCAACCCCTTGGACCCTGCACCAGACACCACGTGCACCTCGCGAACACCCGTCTACCCATGCACCAACTGTCGGTGGTGGCCCGCCTGCCCCATCACAAGTCTGCTGCTCCCAACCAAGTGCTGCTTCTGGGCTTTCTGAGCAACCGAGGGGCGACATCTCCACTTCTTGATGGGGAAGACCAAGGTGGAAGCTGGGAAGACCCCGAGAGCCACATCCATTTTGGAAATCCGCTTTGGATGAATAGGAAATATCCTTTGCTTCATCTCCCTCCGTAAGTCAATAATGGGATCGAGCACAACAAGAATGTGTTGTTGCAAGAGGAGGCAAGCGCGGGCCACCGGGCCGAGCAATGTGGGAATTCCCCTCACGCAGCGCTTTCAGGCTGGAGAAAACCTGACAAGTTTTGAGTTTGGATCAGGATTTGCAAATACGTGCTGAGAGGAGCCTACGGCAGGAGCAGTTTGATCTCACCCAACTTGCAACAGACCCCAGGCTGCTCTCCGGCAGGACGAGATACTCAATTTTTTTCCCGCCCACCAAGTTATTTCATGAAAGCGTAATCCTGGCTCCGGTTCCGCTGAGTGGGTATTGCAAGAGCCAGCGTCGTTGCGTGGGTAAGGAAAGATGGAAGAAACCTCCCGGAAACTGTTAACCTTCAGAACCACTCCGCAATTTCATAATTTTAAGAAAAGCCGCAATGCATTTCTCTCCATCCACAAGGAGGGATTAATTGAGAGGACGGTACCTCTCAGCAGAGTAAGGTAAACATTTATTTTTTTTTTTTCGCTTCACTGCAAAAGTTCAGTTCTGACTCACGGATTCATAGCAAACCATTGCAAAAAAAAATAAATTTAAAAATTGCTTCTTGCGGTTGCTCGTATTTGGAGCTGGCCCAACTCTGCACAATCTGGGGTGCAGAGTGGTTTTATCTCGCTCGTGTCCATCCTCCCTAGAGCAAGGCTCTGCTGCTAAAGGTTGGGGCTGTAGTTTTGTTTGAGGAAAAGGCACAAAACGCCCGTCTCCGCTGAGGAGCCAGAGAACACAGGTTCCTCCTACACCTCCCACAGCCCTGAAATCTCTCCCGCCAGACAGGACCAGTGCGCGGAGACGAGCCAAACTGGTGGGAAATCCAGTGCCGAGATTGGCAGAGGTGTCTCTGCTTCTGCAGGACGCAACCCTTAAAGGCGGTTTATTTTCTAAAATTAACTGTTTTGGTCAAAAGCGGCAAGACTTACAAATAAATAAATAAATAGAATTGAATAAGTGTTTCCAATGGAGGCTGCTGGTTTCACTCTCTCTCCCCACGGCCGCCGGGAACGGGTGTCACCGGTTGCGTGCACCAACCTCCTGCACCCCGTGGCATCCCCAGAGCAACGCGAAAGAGCCCAAAAAAGCGGAAACCCCCTCATCCAACTCACGGCGGCAAAGAAATTCTCCGTCAAACCCCATCGGCGCAACCCACCCGAGCAGACGGGACTTGGGGAACTTTCCTGACATCATCCTTTTGTCAAAATACGGGAGGGCGGGGAGGGGAGCAGGGCTCGGCCGGAGCAGCTCTGCCCCGGAGCGAGCGACGGCATCTGCTGGGAAAATGCCGGGCCGGCTCCTCTCCAGGTGGAAAATGGGAGGGTCGCGACGACAATGCAAAGAATCTCGCACAAAACTAAGCCGAGGCAGGCTCAAGGTGAAAGCGAGTTCTCCCCGCTGTCGGAGCTGGGGAGGCTCACGTTGGTAAAATCGAGTTTGGCTTAAAACCACGGGGACGCATCTTCCCAAATCCTCTACCTGGCACCAGGAACCAAAAACGCCCCCAAAATAAGCACTCAGGCTGCTCTCGCAGCATTGCCCGCTGCAAAGCTGGCGGGGATGAGCGCGGAGAATTGGGTCTCGTGTTTGCAAAGCAGCGTGTGGTGTTGAGATGAAAGGGGGGCAAAGAAACCCCAACTCCTTTTATCCTTCTCTCTCCAGCCCTTGGAAGGGGTTACTATTAGAGAGCAGTTGTTCCTCCGGGCTTGTTCGAACACTTGCAAGGTCTTCAGGCAATTTTTTGAAGGAGTTTAAAAGCCCGGCTGTGCTCCTGGCCCTTTAAGCCAAGTTTCGAGCCCAGATGGAAGTTTTAAACACCTGTAAATAAGGGGGTAGACGGAGCTGCTGGTGGCACACCCTGCTCTGGCAGCGGGATAACCGCATCTCAGGCTGTTCAGCCTCCTCCAGAGCTGGTTTTAGTTGCAAGAAAATAGAGAGAGGCCGTAATAGCTCCCAGATAGCTCAATAACCGGGGCTCTCACCCATAAATGACCCCTGCCCTGTTGTATCCGATGCTTTCTGGGCAAGGGATTTGACTCTCATCATGGAAAACACTCGATGAGCAGCTACAAGTGGCAGCAGCCCCAGTGCCGCACGAGGTTTGTGGATGCTTACATCCACCCCCCTCCTTTCACACAAAGGTGGACTTTCCTCCCTCCAAAATAGATAAACACATGAATAAATAGGTAACCAAATGACTGCTCACCTCCCACTGAAACCGGGGCCCAGCGCTCCCACGCCAGCTTCAGAGAAGAGCTCGTTTGGCAGCATCAGGGTGGTTTTGGACCACTGAGAGGACGTGCTTCCAAATTCCACCCCATCGTCGCACGTGCAGGTTCGAGGGGTGGATCGAGGCTGTGGAATGTGAGTTGCTTTGGGAAGCAGCTCGGTTATTTCCCCTGTATAAAGCACGTCCTGGACTCCTCCAGAGATAAAGCAGGAGCCGGAGGGACACTCCTGTGTGCAACCAGCTGGATGCACAAGGCACCAACTACAGCCCTTTATCTAATTTTACAATTGTGTACCTGAAGGGGCAGGAGAAAAAACTTGAAAACTCTCTGAGCCTCCAAAGGCAGGAGCAAAAGCAAGCCTGAGGCTTCCACGAGAAGGAGGAACAGAGCATCTCTTCAGATTCAGAGAATAGAGGTTTTTCTGGGTAAGCAGCAAGGCAAGCAGCAACTCCCCAAACTCAGGACACTGAGAAAACACACCTGAGGTTTGCTCCCTAGCCAAGGAGAAAGTAGCTTGATCTGTTTAACGAAGAGATTTAGCAAAGTCGCTTCCAGCTCAGCTGCCGCTGCAGCAGAGTTGATCCCTCTGAGAGACACCTACACTGTTTCCCTTTTACTCGGGACAGGGCAGCTCAGAGGACACCATTTCCACAGCCAAAACGAGCCCTTCCCCACAAAGCCAGGCTTACAGAAAACCTCCAGCTCAAGTGTTGCAAGCGGCATCTCTCCGAAGCTCTGGGGGAATGCGAGTCCGGACAGGTTGAAAGAAGCTTTAGGGGGAGGAAAAAAAAAAGAAAAGAAAAAAAAAAAAAGGGGGGAAAAAAAAAGGTAAAAGTCACAACTGAGCTTAATCACTAATCCAGCAGGTTTCTGGAAAAGCAAACTTCACCACACGCTGCCACCCCAGACACACACCTAGGTGCAGAAATATGTGCCCGGTGAGGCCGGGTCCAGCCCCGAGTGCCGGGCGCGGGCTGGCAGCAGCCGGGCTCGCTCTGTGATAAAGCAGAACGCGCCGGAGCCCACACGCGCGTGAGGCTTCGAGGAGAAGAAGACGTACGAGGCACGCTCATTCCTCGAATATCTGATAACTCCTGGGATCCTTCTAACTCTGTTTATTGCCTCCGGCAGCCTTTGTTTCTGATGTGAGAAGATAAACAATGGGAATTGTCTTAATCCTAAAGGCAAAGAATAAAAAGCGCACGAGCGGGGGGCGATCCTTTTATCACGATACGTTTGCAACATCCAAAAAAAGAATAAAAAAAAAAGTCGACCACCCCCTTCCTCCTTTTTCCTTGCAAATGCACTGAAATGGATCTGCTTTTCCTCCCCTGATGGCAGGAATGAGCCCCCCCCCCCCCGCGCCCACCTCTGGCTTCGCCAGCACGGGCGGCTGCACGCAGCCCCCCCGGCCCGTTCACCCCTCTCCCTTGGCTTCCCAAATACGATCCCGTCTGCGTGCGGTGCCGGGGACCAGGGGTTGCATCCGCACCGGGTGGCTTTTTGACCTCTCTCATGAAATCCCCCTTTGCCAGGCACTTCCCTGTGCCTGTTCCCGGGGCAGCTAAGGCTGCTCCTCTCTGGGGACCCGCCACCATCCCACAGGGCTTCTTCAGCAGGACTTTCTGCCTGCAGGGAAAAAAAATACACTCCCACGGATCCCGATATACCTTCGCCAGAAGCCTGACAGCTTAAAAGGCCACCTTGATAGCTGCTATGATCCACCCACCACTCGCTGGAGACGCGTGGCACGCAAGTCGCTCCATCTGGCAAAGGAGGAGGGGAGGAGGACTGAGCGCTAATGCGTTCCCGGCACCTACCACCGACGGGTGAGCACCTTTTCCCATGGGCAGGACACTGGGACAACGACGCTGACCTGGCGCTTTCACTGCTGGGGGTAAGGGAGCATCCTCCGAAACCCACCCACGTCCCAGCGAGCCAAACCCAAAGGCAGGAGGAGAGGCAGGAGCCAGAGAGGACTCCTCGCATGGGGGACGTGCTGGTGGGACCGTGCCCACCTGAGCGCAGGTGTCAGGAGAGGCGCAAGCTGCATGGGACCATCCACGCCGACAGCCCCAGGGACTCCTTTCCCGTCCCTGCTCCTGCCAATGGAGGCCCCATGGGAGTGGGATGGAGGTGGCCCATGTTCCCAGCCGGAGAGCGGGTCTGCTGGGTGTACGCACCAGGAGCTAACGAGTTCACGGCAGCGCTTGGTGTAGAAGTGCCATCTCCTTCCAGAGAAGATTAATTAGGAGGAACCGGCGCATTTGTTCAAAGTTAGGTGGGAAGGTGCTGTCATGCTCCATCCCCTCTGCCCTCGGGGGGGTCTCCCCAGAAGACAGTCCCACCGCCTTGGCAAACATGCAGGAATTTTCCAGAATGATTTCCGCCCCTGTTTACCTTACACATTATTTCAGCGTTTGCTCAGCGGGTTCCCGATGTCACCAGTCATGCAACAATCCCCCCTCAACTGGGGTCAGAGGCGTGGGCAGCCCTGCCCGCCACAGATCCCCGGGGCCGGCGCGCTCGGCCGCCCCAGCCCTGCCAAAATCCTTCCCTGGACCGCTGGCCCTGGCGCGGCACCTCGCCAACCCCCGGGCCCTGCTCTGACCCGACGCCCCGACCTCCGTCCTCCCCCAGCACGGTCCAAATTTGTAACTTCGAGACACAAAAAAAAGCGGTTGGGGGCTTGATAACCAGTCCCTGTCTTATCCAGGACATATCCAGGACATATCCAGGACTTATCCAGTGCGATAACGCACTGGACCCGAGCGGCTGGGGAGGGTGGGCATCCCCTGCAGCCCACCTGCCCCGGGGATGCAGGCTGCGACCCTCCCCGCCGGTTTTGGGGGGTACCCGGCGCGATGGGGACGGCAGCGCGACGCTCCGCCGGGCACCGAGCAGCATCATTCCAGGGGTCTCGCCATTGCAGGAGGCACCTGCTCCGGGCGGGCAGGGGGGGAGGAAGAAGCTATCGACAAGTTCTCCTTTCCCAGCCACCCCCATCCCCAGCCACCCCCGCCGCCCCCTCGCCCCGCGGCTACTCACAGCCAGTTGCTGGCGTTGGCCGAGAAGGTGGCGAGGATGATGAGCAGCAAGGAGCGCAGGAAATACTCCGGGCTCATCCTGGAGGGCAGGCAGGGAGAGAGAGCGAGCGAGAGGAGCCGGCGGCGGCAGCTCCCCCCCTTCCACCTCCCCTTCCCCAAACCCAGCGCCCCCCGCCCGGGGCAGCCGCCGCCGCAGGTGGGCACCGGGCAGGAGCGGCGGCGGCACCGGGCTCTGCCCCGGTGGATGCGCCCGCGGCGGCCGCCCCGACCCGACTGTCAGCTCGGCCGGCCCATCCCGGGATGGAGCGGCGGGGCGGGGGCGGGACGGGGGGCGGGGGAAAACCCCGGGGGCCGCCCCGGCTCCGCCGCTTCGCCTGGGCGGGACCCGCCGCCGGGGACACCCCCGGAGGCGGGACGGGCGGCGGGGAGGGCACCCGGGGGAGGCGGGGATGGGGGGAGCTATGCCGGCGTGCCCCGCTGCAAACACCTCCCCCCCTGCTTCTCCACGACCCCCTGGGTGCGTTGGGTGGGTGCGGTGGGACAGGGGCATGGCGAGGGGTGCCCACTTCTCCCGGAGATGGGGGCATCTCGAATGGAAAAGGGTTTCTCGCGCACTTTTAGGGTGGTTTCCGCGTGGCTTTGAAAAGCAGAGACCCCCCTACCCCACACCGAGCCCCGGGGTGGGGGGGCTGGCGCTGCCCCGGGTGTCCGTATTGCCGGGAGCAGCCCCGGCAGCGCCGAGATCGCCTCCCCCCGTTACCCACCGCCCGCCCCACCGGGAGCGATTTGCCAACCCCCAGTTTCTGAGGATTCGCCTTAAAAAAAGCCAAATTTTGGCTTTTGGAAATTCACAAACAAGGAGAGGGGTCTGGGTGGAGGGTTCTATCAGGAGGGAATAGCAGCCGGAGGTGGGGATGAGGTTCCAAACCCTCTTGATCTCTCCGTGGGGCTGACCCTGGGGAGAGCCGCCAGCCACGACACCCTGGTGATGGGCTCTGGGCTGTGCATGTGGATGGTGATGCTTGACCAAGTATCAAGACTTAAATCCACCTCTGAAGTTGCCCTGGGAATCCCAGGAGCTACTAGCAGCATGGCTTGCTCAACCCTGGAGGCCAGGAGATGCAGTGGGGATCCCTACCTCCTCATCCATTCACCACTGCCAATCCCCATTTGTGTCCACGAATGACTTAATCTAAAGCCAGGAGTGACACGAGATGGCCACTTGGTGTGAAATCCAAAATCCCAGGCAGCCGACAGCTCTGCACCAAATCTCCTCCTGACGAGCTTGTTAGTTAGGTTCATTACTAAAACCTCTTGCTACCATCTCTAAAATCTCGCCAAGCTGGTTTGGAGCTGTTCAGAATTCCCTTTGTCTTTTCAACTCCCATTTTCCTGCTCTCGGTGTAGCCGGGACACACTTATTCAAAGCACGACAACTTGCACTGGGCTGCACACATGCCTGTCTAAGTGTATTACACCTACTTTAAAATCTCTGCATTAGTTCCCTGTCAAAGCGAGGATTTAATTTCAAAGCGCTTTGACTTATATTCCAGCTCCTGACAGGCGGCAGCCCACCCTCACCTAGTCATTCATCTGGCTTTCACGTCCTTGCTGATTACCCCGGTTGAAAGCGGGATGCTGGCTGCTTTGCTGGTGAGTCGGAGGTTGTTGCTGTGAGCCCCAACTGGGTAATTCAGTGCAACTGGAGCTGATTAATCTGGCTCATCGTTCGAGACAAAGCCGCGGCCTTCCTCTGGCTTCTAATCGCTCTGGGTGTTGAGTGAAGTCGTCAGGAAGGCAAGAGCTAATTGAAAAGCTAAGGGGAATGAGAGGTTAGAGGGCCATGGCTCGCTGACCAGAGCCACGTGGGTCCATGGGAATATCATATTTTTGGGCCTCAGATGTGTTATTTCCTCCACCCCAAGGAGAAACACCAGAGAGTTCAGCAGAAGCCAGAGGGGTGGGCATGGACCCAGATTTCTGTGTGGGTCCCTGGGGCACCCTGGCTGGTGTGGGCACCTGCAGCCTGAGGAGCATCCGTGGCTGAGATGCTCCTGGTGCCAGGGCTGCCAGTGCTGCTGGCAGGCTCAGGGCACCCTGTGGCTCCTGTCGGAGCAGCAGCGATGGCAGGATGGCACGGCCGATGTGAGCTGCGAGACCTCCGTGGGCTGCCACAGTTTGATTTCCCAGGTCCGGTGTGCTCTGGGTGATGCAAGATGCTCCTCCATCCTGTGACATCCCCTCCCAGCACCTGACTCCAGACTTGTGTCACTGGTCCTGTGTCCAGGTTAGGTGGGTCAGGGAGGTGTTTGGGAGGGCAGATGCCTCAATACGCTGCTCCTCACCCTGCTCGCAGCAAGCAGAGGTTACTCACCACGTGGCCCCAGCACCCCTGGAGATGCTCCCTCCTCCTTCCTTTCACTTCCAACCTTCTGCCTGCAACAGGCCTGCCTTGACAAGTCTCCTGGTCTGGGTGAGGAGCTGGAGAGCATGTCCACCCGCTTCTGCAGCAGGTTCAAGCCGCTGCCTCCAGCATAGCAGAGGGGAACATCCTGACTTACCTGGCAGGAAGGGAGGTGAGTACCAAAGACATGAATGCCAGGCCACTCGCAGGAGCCAGAGCGTGCGATCCCGTCCATGAGATGCGATGGGGCTACGGTGTCCGTGGGGTGATGGAGGGAAGCCCCATGGCAGAGAGAAGGCAGATGCAGACACATCTGGAGTGAGTCACCCCTGAAGGGAAGTGCAGCCTGAGCTGTCTGCGGAGATGATAACAGGGCAGGAGGGGTGTTTATTTTACAGCTTCTGCAGCGGAGGAGACGATGAGTGTGAACAGACAGAATATGGAAACGGGCACTCACCAGGAGCAGGGGGTCTACTGGCCTCTTTAAAGATGCCCATGAAACACTGCTCCATCGTTATGTGCTTGCTGGGCGCTGTAATGCAAGTTGGCCTTTTATTCAGAAGATGCCAGGTTGTTGTAAAAACTTTCCAGGTTTGAAAGTGGGGAAGGATTAAGTCCAGGAGAGCATTTGAGAAGGTACCAGGTCTCCTGAGCTCGTGTGTTGGTGCAGAGCATCCTGTGCAGCAGGGCCTCTCTTTTGCCACCCTCCCAGGACAGCAGCCGGGGGCAAAGAGCCCTGATCACCCTGGGGTGATTTGGAGCTCCACGGCTGCTGACGACCTCAGCACTGCAGGACATCACTTCTTATTGCTGCCCACGTGTTACTTTAATGAACATCAAAACCCCACTAGATAATGCAGCTCCCTTTGATGTGTAAATATTTCAGCAGGCAGGAAGAATAGCAAAATGCACCTGAGGAAGGTTTCATGGGCTTGCCCAGGTGCTTCCCTATTCAAAGGCTGCAGAGAAATTACCATTGCCATAGCACAGGAGGGGAAAAGGTCGCCAGCGGTGGTAGCAGGGCAGGAGTTTCCAACTCTGAGACAAACATGAAAGCACAAGGATTAGCCAGACTCTGGATTTAAACGATGTGAACACAAGTGCACTGAAGAATAAGTGCAGGCAGGTCGCACCTTTGCTCAATTCCTGGGCCTGACCAGTGCTATTAAGTCACAGATGTTGTGGGAGATATTTTACAGGTTCTTTTCAATTTTCTGATGCCCCTGGGGCTTATCAAATGGGACCGAGAGTGGACTAGTCTGCCATCAGGATGGTGGTCTCAGCCACAGGGTGGAGAGAGGAGCTGAGAGAAAGGGGAAGGCAAAGCTCATGGGTGAATCTGAGGCTGCGGGGGTTGACGGTGAATAGAAATAAATTCTGTTTTGAACTTAATGGAACATAAATATCGGACACTTAGCAACAGTACATGTATTAATCCTGCCCTGGAGAAAGGAGAAGCTGTTCTGAGAGCCTCCATACCAGAAAACACAGGACAATTGTACTCCTTTATAGAAACCTGTGGTTTTTCTGATGAAATTTATTTCAAACTATCCAAACATTTCAGAGCGGCGCTGATGACTGCTCAGAGAAGGTGCCTGTATAGGAGCGCAGTTCACGGACAGAAGCAGCTTTGCAAGGATGAAAATTGCTCTGACAAAAGAACTGTGTCCAGTGCATTATAAACAGAAAGCGAGCGGTTGCCGTAACCCGTGCTCACCTGGCCGGCTAAACACAACGCGACGGTCACTGGAAAATCAGGAAAGTCCTTTTTTCAGCTGCAAAAGGAAGCCTTTAGCTCCACGCGGGCTGCAGAACACCTCGGCGCGGGGACACGCATTTATTTGCTTCGGTCTTCTGGAACCGCAGCCGTTCAGTCCTGACGAATCTGCCGTGCCGTCAGCTGAAACGCGGTGCCAAGGATGGAAAAAATCACTCTTCTGAGTTTATTGTCAAATAGGGCACTGGGGGAAGAAGTAAAAAAAAAAAAAAGAAATAAAAAGCAGAGTGGCTTGGGATTTAAGGTCTTTGTTTTTGGATGTTGTCTCTGAGAAGAGCATGAAAAGTTCCCTGGGAAAAATGAATGTCTATGGCAAGTTTGTGGGTGCTGTCCATGCGGGAAATTGAGAGCATCGCTGAAGATGTTGAATGCTTTGAAACCACACCATTGCAAAAAGAGCCAATTTTTCTATCCTTTTTCACCAGGCTGCGAACTGTCCCCGGGCTTGTACTATCTTCAGAGAAGATCGTATCACAATGCCAAGCTCCGGGGTTTAAAACGTATCATAGCCGACTTCACCGGGCGCCTCCAAACCAAACAGACCGTGGCGCTGCCGAAACAAATCTTGATCCAGGTGCCGTTGTAAAGTGGGGGTGCACGTGCGGTGCTCCAGCATTGGAGTGACAGCCAGCTCCTGCAACCTTTGCCCTACTCACCCTGCCCGGGAGAAAGCGAGATTGCAGGATGGTCGGATACATAACACCCCGACCGACTCCTCTTCGGTGCTTATTATACCTCCAGGCATTCAGGATCGTCGAGACTTCGTCGTGGGAGCTGGTGGGGAGCCACGCTCAGCTGAGCAGGGTGGGAGGAGGGATGGTGGCCACCAAGATTGCAAAGGGTCTTCCAGGATGGTGATGGCCAGGAAAGGACCGGGCAGGGCTGAACACCTCTGACCATTCCTGACTTGTGCTGGATGTTGTCTTCACGTTCAGCATGTTGAAGGTAAGACCTACCCAGGTGGCGTTACCAATGCTGAAGTGCCCGGCTTAAGTGATGCCCACATCTCTCTCCCTGCGTAGTGACCGTTTCCGGACGGGGTTGTGGGGATGTGAATTGCTCCAGCTCTGTCCTGGCACCACCCAAGCTGTCAGTGCTCTTGCCAGGGTGGTTTTGGTGCAGGCAACTTGCACCCTGCCAGGCAGCGGGTACGGAAAGTTCAAGGGAGGTCTTGCCTCAAGGAGTGGGACAGACAAGACAGCTTTGTTTGAGCCTTAGCTACATGGTTTCTAGCAGGTCCATACCATCCAGCCCTCTGTGCCACCATCTCCTGGTCTGTTTTGCTTAGTCACACAGATATGGCTTCTTGGGGATGCAAACCCAGAGGTGGGAAGGAAAAGAAAGCCAAGGAAGAGATCTTGGTTGGGGTATTGGGTCTACTGATGGTGAGTAGAACGCTGCTGGAGAAAATCCTCCAGATCTTGGGCAGCAAGAAAAACTGTCCACTAGAGCCTGGAAAGAGCTCCCAAGCTTCCTCCTGGGAGAAGGGCAGACAGACCCAAGGGAGCTTGTCTGTGCTGGTGGAGAAGTCCAGGACTCAAGTCCTCTGCTGCATCTCACCCAAGGTGTCTGCCTGCTCCATGCACAACTTCTCCCTTTTTTTCAATGAGGCTGCAGAGCTGCCTTGGCCAAGCCCTCTGAAGACCATGTGGAACATCAGTAAGGAACAGAATTTTTCCCGTCTTTGGCTGTCAGAGAAACAGCAAGACACCAGGCTTACAGCAGAGCATGGCTGTGTTTGGACAACATCAACCTGTCTTCCCTTTCCCTGAGTGTTTTAAATGAGGACAGCATTTTTCCCTCTCTGCCAGGAAGTCCCAATGTTTGTGCTGAACCATCTCTTCTGTTGGCTTGAAGAGGCAAAGTGGGGCAAACAGGAACCTGAGATTCAAGCAGCATCTTCTGGACAGCTTGTCCTTCGCTTAATGGGAGCAAAGCGTTGGCTGCAACTTCAGAAATTCTTTACGCTGGTGGCTGGTGAAGGCTCATGGATAGGGCATTGCCTCCTGGTTGGGAGGACGATGCAGGGCTGGGCTTTTGGGAGATAACCAAGGGACAAGTCTCTGCGCTCAGACCAGCTTTGAGGCCACTACTTTACCAAAATGCAATCAATAATTGAATTGGATTCCTTAGCCAAAGCCTCGTTTCTCCTGAAACACGTCAGAAACGAGGTTGGGCTGTCTGGGGCTCTTCAATTTAATTTTCTCTTGTAGCAGGAAACTTCTTATTCTAAGTAACGTCCTTTTCAGAAATGACTAATTAAACAACAGAACAGGAAATGTAAGAGACAGTAAAATCCCCTCAGCTGTCCAGCACATTTCTACGTAAATATGGTGGTAAAATGATGAAAACAAAACCTTTCGGAGACAAAGGCGAGCGAAAGACCCGGTGACGCGGCAGTGAAAAAAATCTATACTTTGTTATAATAAAGTGAAACCACTGTGTTTATCCTGTGTCTTGGAGGATTTGGTGCAATTATTCTTAAGAAGGAAGAGAAGCCACGCAGAAATCAGAATAGTCCATATTTTTTTTGGCTAAAATATTTGTACAAATCAGGTCAGTCAGCTACAGCAAAGGAGTTCTCTGAGGCTGTTGCTTCTGAAATTATCCTGCAAAACTGGAAGGACCATAAACGCTTGACTTTAATAGCCACCTCCATACAATGCGAACCTAATCAGTGGAGCTTGAAATGTCCGCGGCGAGGAAGAGAAGCAGAGGTTTAGGGCTCTGTGCGGACAACGGGACAAAAAACCCGCCTAATGCAGATGGAGGAAGGCAACCGCTGATCTCCCATCTGCTAAAAATCACTTTGAGGCAACGGGGTGGATTTTCCGCGCCGACAGGAGCTGCCTCTCGCCCGGGTCTGGAAAGTTGGGAGGAGCCGCAGTGCAGGGATCCCCCCTCACACCCATGGTGGGGTTCAGGCAGCCCCCCTTGCCCCCGAGTCCCACCCAGGCTGTGGGGCAGGGACCCAGCGGAAACCGTCGCAGCAATTTGGGGGAAAAATTAGGGTCGTGCTGCCTAACTTTTGGTTTTGCCTCCAGCGAAGGCTAAAAACGTTCCACACCACTTCGAGGTGTCAGGTTATTTAGCCGTGGGCTGGGAACGGCCCTCGGAACATCTCGGTTACACATCACCCTGAATATCTCAGCAAATTACTTGCAGCTAATTGAAATAAAGGAAACGCCGTGGCTCGGTTTACCCGATGGGCTGTATATAGCAACGGAACCACTGCCTTTTGCATCCATCATAAATCAGGATTTATTATCCCACCTGGCAAATACTGACTTCATTTATTTTTAAATTTTTTTTTTCTTGGTCAGTACTTCCTTCTCGCGTCAATATAGCAGCGTTCATCCCAGCTAAAGCCAATAGCTTCTGATTAACATTTCAGCTCTAAAAATGCAAAGCCTTTGAATTGTCTTAGACACTCCCCAGAATCCCCAAACCTCTGGTCAGTGGTTTTCAACCTGCTTCGGTTTGCCGAGCCCGAAATATTTTCCTGTGGCAATGCAGCCCCTTCTAAAGCAACTTAACTGTACTGATAACAGGCTCCAGGTTGATGAGTTACTTTCTGTGGACCCCGCATAAGTAGGGATTTGCGGTTCAAAAGTGCAGATCCAAGAGATACACGGGAGACTCTCAATCAGTTTAGACGTGAATCGTTTCACATATTGAATTTAGAGAGGTTCCTGAGTCGCGGCACAGATACGCTCCAGAAAAAGCTCCTAACAGAAATCACCAAGAGTGGTACTGCTGAGGTGAGCAACGCCCATGGGTGCTTGCATATGCTTGACCTATGAATATGTATATATAGAGATATATCTGTATATCTGTGAATTCATCCTGAAGTCAGAAAAACACCCCAAGGGATGGGAGATCAGTCCTGCACTGGTAGTGCCACATCTATCACCCATTCCTCTGTTCATGGGAAAGCTCCTGGGGACAATGTGGTAGCTGGAGCCCAGGGAGTTGATTCTACTGCACTGGGATTTCTCCAGAGCAGAACAAAGAGATAGGTCGTAAATACCACGGAGCCAGGGAAACGGGGGAAATGCAGAGGGGCTCAGACACAGGAAATTTGGGGAGGAGACGGGATCAGAAAGGCACATGTTCCCAGTTTCACTCAGGTTAGTGAGAAAGAATGAAACGGCTGGAGGAGAGAGGGGAAACTCCACATGTTTGGGGGAGAAGCCAGTGAAGCGATGGGTGCTGGGTGGTGAGGAGGAGCTGAGCACTGTTTCTATGGCTTCTGGACCCAACGTCATCTCCCACCAAAGAAGCAACACTTGGTCTTTGTGCCCTGGACACACAAAGAGCACTGTGGGCTACCAGGATCGCAAAGCATCCAAGCCATAGGTTGGAGCACTGAGGGCTGAGGTGCAGGAGCCCTGCCAGGATGGTTTTAGTGAGGCAGACACAGGAGAACAGTGCTCTGGGGCTACCTACCAGGAACACAAAAGACGTGCTCTTGGATCACAGCTGAAGAGGATAAGATGCCAGGAGTGGGGAAGGCACAGAAGAGAAACCCAGCAGTTGAGATGGAGGATGAGGGGCTTCCCATCACCCCTGGGTGTCCGGGTAAGCAGTGCCTCAGAGAAGAGGGATGTTACAGGTACAGGAGTTCCCTAACACAGATATTTTTCTGAAGCAGATGTGCAGCATCAAGGGAAACGTCCTAGGTCAAGGCTGAGGACAGATACTCAGCACAGGGTGGGGAGCTCATGCATGGCAGTTCACCACAAAGGGTTCAACACATCTTCCTTAAGTGTAACCACACAATAACTGGGTGCCAACTGCAAGATAATCAACCGAAGTCCCTTCTTAATACACTGAGAAATGCTGTGCTCTCTGGCAGGTGCTCACCCCATCCGTCTCCAGTGGGTCATTCTCACAGAGCCTGTGGCAATGCTTGACAAAGCTGTAGGGAAGCCCATGCAAGTTCTCAGGACTGGCCATTTTTTGGGGTGAGTGGGTAAGATGAATTTATCCCTGGCAGCCCCTGTGAGGAGGACTCAAAAATAAAATTTTTGAGCTACTTGCTGATTCGAGCCATTTTCCCTGGGTGTCTCTTAAGGGCACTACAGCAGCAAGTCCAGCTACCCAGGCCCACAGAGCTGCTGTCACAGACACCATAATTCCTAAGTGGGTGACTCCAGGGTCTCAAAGGATTCTCAGTTGAAAATGCCGACGATACATGGGTCATCTTCCATCCCAGAAACACCGTGCAAAGTGACAGACTTCACACAGCCCAGAAACTTTGCATGATTCAGGAAATACCTTGGGGCACACCTGGCATTGAAGGAAAACCAAAGGGAAGATGCTTAACCACCTCTCTGGTTTTCTACCAGGCCAAGATGAGCAGTACAGAGTGGCCAGTGTGCGTGGACCTAGGTCTGCTGAAATGACTAGAAAGATACTTGAAATTCTTCTTATTTTTTTCCTTCCTGAAATACATTTTTTCAGGGCCATTTCTTCATTTTTTCAGATCACTGATTTCCGTCACTCGGGGAAATCCCTAGTTGTGAAGAAAACTGGGAAATATTTAGAGTGATTTCCAAGCAGTTCCTCTCTAGAGGTGCAGGAGAGGGTGGCAAAAGAGCCTCACAGTGAGTATGAGAAGAGCCTGCAGCAGTCACAGCACCCTTTTCAGTGGATGCTCTGATGTTAAGCGCTCAAGGATGCCTGGTTTGGGGACCCCAAATCAGAAAGAAATTGAAACACATTTTGGTAAGAGGCAGTTTTAAGGATTTAGCCCAATCCCAGAGTGCTCAGCAGATTTCCAGGAGGTCCCACCAGCTCTCAGAGCTCTTATGGTCCCCTGTCTTAGCACCATTTGGAAACTAGGAGTGGGTCTGTTCCACCAAAGGAAACGCCGTGCTGACTCAACACGGTTCTGCTCTCTCGAGCAGACCAGGGCAGTTTGCATTGCTACTCTACCAGGACATATGGAAACACGAAGCTGTGAAACAATTACGGTTGCTTAAGAGAATCAGCTGACAAAACAAACACTAAATGTTTAGGAAAGCAAGAACAGCTACATCCCATGGTGCACACACAACCAACGGGGAGCCTGGCCTGCTGCGTTTTTCAGGATTAAACATGATCTTCAGGCATAAAACAAGTTTCAATCCTGCCCTGGGGTGATACTATGGATAGGGGGGAACATGAAACAAGAATGGTTGAGGATGTTCAAGTTCACAGTGACAGAAAGTGCTACAGCCTAGTTGTGGCGAGGAGGCACCTTGCTGGCTTTGCAGCCTGGATAGTCATGATCCATCTCTCCATCTGCAGGCAGCAGCTGCCAGAAGTGAATTCTACTTAATCCTCCCAGCCCTCTCAAGAAAACCCTTTCCTATGAGCCAAGGAAGCCGTTACAAGCTCTGGTACCCGTGACTGGCTGCAACTTTATCCTCCTTGGCCAAACCATCCTCCAGCCCTTCCTAGCCCAGCCACTGGGGAGGTTTTGGGAAATGAGAACTTCCTGCTCACCTTGATGGACCAGCCCTTCCCTACAGGAAAACCTTGCCCAACCATGGCCAATGGAGGCTGGTGCTCCATACGGGGCAGCAGCAGCACTTTTTCTTGGATGTTCTCTTTGTGCATCGCAGGTCTGACCATGCTGTCACCCACCACAGGTCCACCAAGCAACCGTGAATTCATGGTGACCACACCAAGAGTGAGTGTGCCCAGCTCATCTCGGTGGCCAGGAGCGTGCTGGCTGGGACACGCCACTAGAGGGGGACACAGCCACGTGTAACGGGACGTGGCCACCAGCCACGAGCGTGGACCCGTGGGGCAAACTCAGTGGCCCAGCAACCAAGTGGCCAGCGTGAACCGTTGCCATCCTGGACCTTCTGGACCTCAGCCCATGGTGCTTACAGCCAGCTCAAAGCTACAGGAAGGCAACGCACACATAGAACTCTCCAGCCCTTTGGTTGATGGTGAAGCCAACGGCTGTGGTGTTGGATGGGGTGGGCTTCACTCTCCACTATCCCTGCTCATCATTGCTATGACTCCAGAGGTTGGCTGGCATTTTCCAGGTCTGCAAATCCCAGAAGCCCTGCACTGAGTCTGCTCAGTGTGTGGAGTGTGCATATGGCAGGTGGGATGTGACCTGTGGAGGAAGACTCAAAAATGACTCAAATGGGAGGAAGAGTTTCAAGAGTTTTCTACATTATCTTTCCCTTTTTTTCTGTGACATCTCTTTGATAAAGAGATCACTAATTTGGGATAACCAGGCTGTGTGCACAGCTGGTGTCGTGACCTGCAGCCTTGTGCTTCTCTTTCCTCACAGATTTTTCTTGAGGATTCTTTGCTACAGTGAATTCTAGTGGTACAGCTGGTTTGACCTTGGATGCACCTGAGACCTAAAGGTTGGGCAGGGTTTCAGAGGGACCTAAAAGAGGAAGGGACATGATTCCTACTAAATTGTGATGGCATGAATGCTCGATTCTTCAGCCAACATTGAAAGCTGTAATTTTGTGGATCAAACTCCCCCCAAAAGGATGTCAAGTTTAAAGTTGGGCCAGCCACTAAGCTTAGAGACGCTCTCTGTGATACCCCCACCACCCTCCCGAGAAAGGATAACAGGAAAACCAGGGAGAGAGACTTTGAGACTGAAAAAAACCCTTCAACTAGTGCAGTGAAAAAGAAAAATAACACTTAGAATAACAATGAAGATCTTAAATGCTATACAGCTGTTGTACAAGCATGCAAATATATTCAAAGATACAAGAGAATATGTCAATATGGAACTCACACCCTCTATATGTTAACCGGAGGTGGAAAAACATCCCAGACTGGACTCAGCAGCAGAGTTCTAAAGATAGTCCAAAAAAAGACAGCAAGGGAGCTGTGTTAGAGGTGGGGAGAGACAACCTGTCCCGACGAGCGGTGCTCCTCTGCCGTGTGAAAACAGGAGCTGGGAACACCAGCAGCACAGGGATGGATGAGGAACAACCACCATCAACCCCTCCAGCCCAGCAGGCACCAAAGACCTCAGGGCTCTTCTAGGGGCCCTTTTACACCCAGAACCATGGGAAGAATGCTGTGATAGGTCCATTTGGGTCACCTGGCCCATCCTCTCCTCCCCCATTGTTATTGTCACCTGGGCCAGGAGCCCCAGAGAACTTTCATGTGTGTTTGGGTGGGCACCATGAGACTCCATAGCATGTCCCCAGTGGTGGCATTTCACGTGGCGTGGCCAGTCCCGTGCACTGCCTCCCTCATCCTCAGCAGACCACACAACAGGTCTGAGGAAGGTGTTTGGCATCAAACTGAACAATTTTCTGCAAGTGGGGGTCAGTGGCAGGGGGTCCTGATACCTGCAGGTGCATGCAAATATGCAGAAACTCATCAGAGATAATTGGGGAAGGTCAAAGTCACTGCATCACAGTCTTTTCTGGTGGTTTTGTTTTGCTTTAAACAAAACTGGAGCTGTTACAAGAAGCCATGGTCCATGCAGTTTGATTGACAACTCATGATTTCGCCAGAAAACATGGAAAACCCCGCGTTTTCCTTAAATGTTTTTCAGTCAGCCACTGAAGTTTTGTTTCTTACCTGGAGGCAAAAATGACTTAACATTCAAACTGGAATAAATTAATTTAAACCGGTGGCTTACAATTCCCAGCAGATAATAAGAAGTGAAATTGCTTTGCATTGTGTTAGCTAATTTGTTGAATCTTACAGTCATTTCTCCCACTCAAGTGGTAGGTATTTTATTTACTAGATTTATTGCTAACTGAAACCCTCCACAGCAGTGAAATTACTTAGGATTTCTTTAGTATAAATTATTATGAATTTCTGCAATTGATTGCACAATGAATAGCTCTTTTTATCACTCCGGAGAAATGTAGGGATGGGATTTCATGCCATTAATTTTTATGGGAGTTCAATGTCAGGGCTCCTCGGGGAGCTTTGAAAATCACAGCCCTTAATTTTTAATTTTCAGCCCTTATAAACAATGCTATTTGTTTGGGTGTGCCTGTGAGCCGAGGGCCAGTCAAACATTGGTTCTTTGCAGGCCCTGCCAAGCGCCGGATCCTTCTGAGTTTATTGTTTTAATCTGTAGTTACAGGGGAAGAGCCGAGCTCTGATGCACAACCCGATCTCGTGCTCTCCTGGTCCCTCACCCTGCTTGGCTCCATTTGAGGAATTTGGCCAAGGACCTACGCCTGGACCTATGTAAAGGCTCAGAGACATGACACGTAAGAGCCAAAAGGGTAGTTCTGTGAGGGGAATTTCCTCCTGTCAGGCCAAGTCTGGGGTTTGGAGGAGCCAAACTGGGTTTTGGAGGAGTCTGTGGCCATGGTGGTCCCTGGGAGAGTCCAAGCTCACAAGCAGGCGCTGCTTTGAGCTGATCCCCAGGACTTCGGAGCCTCTGAGAAGATCAGTGGGGAAACATCTCTCTGGCTGTCTCAGAGAGGGGGTAGGAGGCAGGAGAACTTGGAAAAAGTCTCCCTACAGCCTGCGGTCCCATGAAGATCACCTGGCAGACGAGATCAGAGCTGCCCCCTCCCAAGCTGGAAAAACACCTGGAGCTTTGGGAACAGGAACCCACACCAGGATCTTCACCTTTCTTGAGAGAAACGTCATTAAATCCCACGTTTCCCCTCAGGGGACAGACACCCGCCCAGAAGTGTCTCGAGCGGCTCCCACTGCGATGACCTTATTGCCCTGACTCACATCCTCCTGGCTTGGCTTCTCCTCTCACTCCCTGCCCGCCCGCTGGCAGGGTGCTGGGGGCCCTGTGGCTGCCGACCCCTCCCTTGGCATCTCCGGGTGATGGGACCTGTCGCACAGCCTGGAATCACCTTGTCCCCACTGCCCTCCATCACCTGAGGAGCAGATCTGCCCCGGGGCGTCACTTGTGGCCAACCCAGCAGCTCTCATCCTCTAGGAGCTCGTGGCTCTGGGCAAACCCAGAGGTGTTTGTATCCAACTGAGTGGGTTCAATTTGATAGAAAAAGTTGGGAAGGTCACAAAAAGCCAAAAAAAGAAAAGAAAAGAAAGGCTGGGTAAAAATCTTGATTGTCCCAAGTCCATCGAAAGCAAAGCTGGTGGTTCACCACTCCTTCTGCTGTGCCAAGAGGACAGTTTGCAGTACCCTTAGTTTGGGTGGGAAAAGGGTTATGGGGGTTCCTCATCCCAGTTAGAACCAGCCCTGAGCGATGGAGGGGGGAAACTGGGGACTCGTGAGGAGGGGCTGGAAACTTCCAGCATCTGATGCTGGGAGGCAGTGGGACATGGAGACATGGTCCTTGGCCAGTCTTTCTGCCCTTGGATGGCAACAAGGGACTGGGACTTTGGGGGACTCTTTCTTGCAACAGTGGGGAATGGGGGAAAGAGCTTGCAAAGGAAGGGAGGCACTTGCCCCAATAAGAGAAACTCAACTTGGAGGCAGCATCCTCATGGATCCTGGTGGCCCATCAGTTGGTGGTGGTTCGTTAGCTCATACCTGGCCCTGTTATGCAACAGCAGGGGCTGCTAGGCTGGGCTGATGAGGTCTAGGAGCCAAGGGAAGCTTTAAGGACCAGGCAGCCCTGAGCACCTCCCATCCCTGCGCCCCTCGGTCTCAGGTGGGAGACTCTTCGGTGACCCCATCCTGCCAGGTGAGCCCTTGTTTGCGCAGTTGCCCGGCGGATGAGATGTATTTATAGCCGTTGTTAAATCATAGCCGTGCAGCTGAGGGACTGGGCCGCTTCCAAGGACTGCTCACGCCGATCTGGCGGGGGATGGAGGCAGGTTACATATTTACACATTAGTTTAAAATGTGGATTCTTTCCCCCGGGGGCCCGGAATGGCTCATAGGCAGCTGCTCCAGCCATCAGCTCAGCTCGTATTTATTTGTGTTTTTCAAACATTTAGTCAGTATTTACACAATAGACGCAATATTAGTAATATCTGCAATAATTTATATGATACCAAATGGGATTTCTCACGGCCAATGGGCTGCCTGGGGACTTGGCCCCTGCTCCCTGTTAAAAGCTCGAAAAAGTACAAATTAACAAGCCGTAAAATAACGTCTTCATAAAAGAACAGGGGGAAAAAAGGCCAGATCCTGGGAGGCGCTGAGTGATCGTGACAGCCTCGAGAGCTGCCAGGGATGGAGGGTGCTCAACACCTGTACAAATCAGAGCTCAGCTGTCCTGCAAGGATGAGGAAAGGTCCTGTGTGGCTCGCCCAGCATGGACATTGGCATTCCTCTGGGCCATGGTGGGAGCTGGACCAACACTACGACGGTTCTGGTGGTAGCCGGGGGGGTCCCTTTGCCCTCCAGGCAGTGGCCACCAGGTTGGAGAGCTCCTGGCTTGCCCCTCTTGTGTAGGTGCTCACGGTGAGAAAAGGTGGAGAGGAGGCAGCTAAGCTTTGGGGCATGGACAGACTGGGAGGGGGGGCATGTGCCACCAGTAATGCCCAGGAGGGAAACCAGCGCACGTCCATCATCTCCATGGCTGGACCCTGCTCCTGCCCTGGTCCTCTGGGCATGGTGCTGCTGCAGGGACCTTGGGGGCACATTTCTCTGTGAGACAGACTAAAATAAGAATGTGTGGGGAACGCCTTAACGAAGGCAAACATTTTCTCATCTTGCTGCTAAAAAGCAAGAAATGGAAACACTGCAGGGCTAGGGCTGGGGTTCAGGCTTGCATTTTAATTCATTCATGAACTTTCGGGTCATCCTTGAGCAAAAAGTGTTTTGTCAAACAGCAGTGTTGTGCCTCAACTTAACACCAGACCACCTTCATATTTCCTGGGTGTGTTAACTCTGAGAAAAACGGATTCCCATCTTGTATCCCTCCTGATGTCAGGGAACGTCACCATTTCATCTGTGTCACCCACAGCCACCCTCGCCATCGCAGCCCACACCATCCACATCAACCCATGCTGGTCCAAGAGATTGTCCTCCTCCTCCTCAACCTCCTGCTCCTGCCTTTTGGCCAGAGCTATGAACCGCCCGGCGGTGGCACTGGCCAGGGTGACGGTGGCCTGAGATGACGGCGTATGGAGGTCGTGGCAAAAGTTTGGGGATGCAGGGTGGGGTCTTGCAGCATAACGTAACTGCAGGGCACATGGTCCAGGGGAGCCGGGAGCGTGAGGAGGCGTGTGTTGTATTTCAAGCAGCTCCACACTCTCTCTGCCTCTGCAGCCACTTGCCATATTCAAACCAGATGCAATATCCGCTTGTCAGCAGCGTAGCGTGCATGGGGGGATTTCATTCATATGTTTTGGACCTCTCCCAAGCCAAACAAATGATGGAAAGGCGCAATTAACCCAATCTCAAATCTAATCCGCTCTGAGTGCCTCTCTGTCCTCGGCTCCGCTTGCTCCGCGTGGCGGTGACCTGCCTCCAGATACGCGCGAGGAGATGCCGGACACTTGGACAGTAAAACAAATGACGGGAGTTGGAAGTGAGGGTTTGGTGATGGTGCTGCTGCTGCTGGGGTGGGCTGATCCCAAAGGGAAGGTCACAGGCTTGGGTGGCAGCAGCCAAGGATGGGGAAGGTATGACACAAGGCTGAGATCATGGAAGGGACCAGGTCACACACACCACCATGTCCAAGACCATGGTGATGGCTGTGGGACACAAGAGTAGGGACAGAGTGGTCATCTACAGCAAACAGAGGGTCGCGGACTTTGGTGAGCTAGTGCAGGTCCAAGCTGATCATGGGAGGCTCTGTGTGGTCTCGTGTGGACTCCCCAGTCCTGCTCACTGGGTATGTTGCTGTGGCCAAAGCAGAAGAGAAACATCCCTGTTTCCACCAACCACTCTGCTTTGCTGAGGGCTGATTCCACAGAGCTGTTGGATGCCTCCAACACTGGGCTGTCCCTCTGACCACTTCCTGGCCTGGTCACACCATTTCCCATTTTCATGTCCCTCTTCCTGTGAGCCACTTGGGTCTTTACATCTCCGTGAGCCCCCCCGCAGGAGGACCCACCCAAAAAGGGCTTGTGACAGATCTGTAGGCTTTGCTTTCTCTTCATTGTGATGTCCTCCCTGAAGGAGAGACGTAAGTCTCTCTTCTACATCTCTTCCATGGCCCTCCTGACACGGGGTGTCTTCTAAATGCAACAGGTTCTATCTCATTGCTGGAAAATGCCAAGTTTTCCAGTTCTCTATCAGTTTATCTGAGAGGGTCTTGAGCTCTAAGTCTGAATCCATCTGGCTCTCATGAGTTATCCTGGGAGATGCTCAGGGCTCTCTTGGGAGGGCGTCATTGTGGAGACATGTTTCATGAAGAAGCTGGCTGTGGCTCTTCTTGCAGTGCTGGCAGCTCCAAGGAAGACCAGGAGAGTCCCTTCAGCTCACGGCAGCCTTGTTTTCTGCCAGGGCCTGCCTGTTGACTTAGCAAGCTCTTTGGGCTGGATTTCTCTGTGTGGGTCTATAGCTCCACCCTCCACCTCCTTCATGCACACGGGGCAGTGGTTGATGTTGGAGCTTCCTCTTGTGTCTGAGCTGGTGGGAAGGTACCGGCTGGGATATCCAGTCTAGGAAATGTGTTGGTCACCACAGGGTCTCTCTGCCAAGAGCACACGGAGTGACACTTGCATGAGTGTGTGCAGACGGGGTGGCTTCCACCGTGGTGGGACTTGGAGTCCTTTGCCCAGTGCTGGACCTCAGAAACCCCCTTCTGCCAGCACAGCTGGAGACCATCCACCTCTGGAGACCATCTCTGCAGGAGGAAGGGGACATGGAGCCATCTCTACATCAAACTCCATCTAGTGGCACGTCTGGGCCTCGGCATGGCCGGTCTCCATTCCAGCTGCTCCACAGCCTGGACACTTGGAGCAACCAGCTGGCCCTGTCCTTGGCCACAGGAACCAAAACACCAGCAGATTGCTCCCTGCTCCTCTTCCCCATTCCCAGGCTGTCCTGCCATGTACTAGGCATTTTTTGAAGAGCGTTTTGTAGCAGCGATCTGTTTACGATCAAGGTAAACAGCTGATGCAGGAGGGGAGGGGGGATTTGCAGCAAAGGTTTTGCTTCATCACCCAGTGAAAAGACAAGTTGGGATTTGGCCGTTTCGTTGGGTCCGTCCAGCTGGTGAGTTGTGCGCGTTTGTCCCTTCCAGGGGTTACAGATGTGTGCTGGACACTGTGGGAATGGGATTTTATAACAGTAATTAGTTTATTCCTGAGGTAAGCAGTATAAATAGGAGAAAAATTTGTTTCCTGTTCCAATGCAAATAACCAACTGGCAGCCAGTTGGATAAGGGCCATCGAATATCAAAAGCCGAACAGGGGACTGTGTCAGCTCTATATCCCCTTCTGGCTTATTTGCATGCTGGTTGGTAGAGGAATGTTTCTCTTTAGGTTACTAAATTTACTAGCTTACTGTATTTTTTTAGCTTGGGGCTGGTTATTTGAGTGGCCACTGGCCAACTGGCTGCCTACTGTTTATTTGAATGGCCGATGGCCAGCATTTGTCACTGGTCCTCTGAGCACCCCAAACCCAATCAGTGTTATTGACCCAGGAGAATGAGCTTCTTCTCAGCTGGGCTGACCTCGCGTCAGCAGCAGAGCTCTGCGTCACCTCCCAACAGGCTTCTCCTCCACCAGCCATGAGCCTCTTGCTGCTTTTGCTCTTGGAACAACTGTGTTTTCCTTCTGCCTTTCTTGCTAGCTTTCAGTTTTCCCTACAGCGGTGTAAGCCACAGACAGAAAGAACTCCTGCTCTTCTCTGCTGGGTGATGCTTTCTAATAACTCCTTGGCCTGTCTCTGCACCAGGGTTGTGAGGTCCTCCTCCCGCTCCAATAAACGTTGCATCTGTGTTTTCCCCAGGCATCCTTCACGTCCCTGCCAGACTCGTATGGCTTCTCCACCCTCTGCACACTGTGGTTTGAGCAGAGCAGGACCCTGCCTGGCTTTGGCTTCTGTCTCTCTCACTGTGATGTTCAGACGAGACAAAGCTTCATTCGTCTTGTGGAGCAGAAGTACCTGGATGTTTTCCTGTTGACATCCAACCATACCAAAATCCCTGGCCTGGCTATTGATATTGGATTAGTAGAATGGTGCTCCACTCCCTCCTCATCAAAACCTGCAGCGAGGAAAGACTTTCTTTTCCTTCCTATGGTCATTTTTCTGGGACTTCTTGTCTGTCTCACAAGTCGCTGGATTTTCCTTCTCCCACTGGTGCTTTCATGTGAGAGGACGCAGCAAGATTTGGAGGAGATTTTTGAGCTCCCTGAGATCTTGGGAGGGCTTAACACTGATCCCACTGACTTGCATGGAAACCACATCTCCAGCTCCTCTGGAGTGAAATGAAGAGTTGTCTTCATGCTAAAATACTTCAGGAGACGCTGTTTGAGTCAGTCTTGGAGGAACCTTTCTTTGCAGCAATGGTAAATCCCAGACCACGAGAAGAACCGTGGGCTTAAGCCCCATTCGTGGCTCCGATCAGCAAGGCTGCAGTTCCCTGTCAGTGCAGACCATAGCAGGGCACTTTATTATTTTCCTTGCTCTCTTGTTTCTACTTGTGGTGCTGGGTGGCTCTGCATGGATTCCTGCTCCAGCATCTCCCAGCAGATGACTTGGGGGGACTTGAGCTGCCAAGGAGGGGATCAGGGCGGAGCCCTGTTCCCGTCCTTTTCCTACCATCACCACGCAAGACACGGGCTGGCATCGCTCCCTTTTTCTGAGCTCAGCCTGGCTGAGTGCTGCTGGAGAGTCCTCCAGGCACTAGCAGAAACTTTTGTACCAATCTATTTGCCATGGTAGGTGGAAACCCAGCCACGAGGTGCCTGCAGGGGCTGAGAGCATCTCTGCCATTGAGGACTGACCTGCAGGTTCCTGGAGAGCCCCAGACTCACTTTGATCTTCACAGGACCCCAGCTCTCAATGCCAGGTCAAGAGGGAGGATGCTTGGGGTATGCTTACACCTCATGGAGGATTTACTCTGAGGAGCCAGGGGGTGGTCATAGTCTCCGGGCCAACACAGGGCTGTGTCTAGTGGGGATGGGCTTTGGAGTCCCTTGGCCCCAGCATCAGAGGTGGTCTGGGCTCGGCGTGGGCTGGCAGCTGCTCTTTGTGTCCAGCCGCTGCCACTGGCGTGAGCTCAATGAAATGCCTCCTCACCATCCTCCCATTGAGGAGAACCCCCCCCTGCCGAGCTGCCTGGTGAATGAGGAGCTGCCACCACCGGCCCAGCGGCTGCAGGGGACGAGATTTCATCTCCTCGCCCTTAATTCCTCCAGCCGCTCTGCCAAATCCAGCCTCCACCCCGCCTGCCGCTGGCTGCCTCCCTGGCGCATTCACAGCCCGCCACACAAACCCGCTTGGGATTGTTTTGAATTTAAAATCCTATTAGTCTTAAATTAATTGCCTTTTCTTGCAGAGCAGCGGGTTGGAACCGGTGGGTCCGGCTTGTAATTATTAACTGGGGAAAGGCTTGCGTGGAGAAAAGCTGCTTCTCTCCTGCTGGGTTGTGCTCTATAGGCACAGCCCTTCTGTCCTGCTTTCTTCTTCGGCTCTTATTAACCAGCTCATCCCTTTTCGCTGATCACCCTTTTATCTGGGAAGGGATGGGGAAGCTTTGAACCTTGGAATTAAATTCTCCTCAGAGCCATGACGAGGGGGCAAGTCTTGGTTCATTTCACTCTTGGGGAAAGTGGGAAAAGTCCTAATGGGAACCGAAATGTGTTGGCGGCAATGTCAAGGGGTTAATGCAGGGGGGAACGGCTGCAGCACCTGGGAAGATGATCCCCGCTCATGTCATGCAGCCCGGGCTGGCATGAACTGGGATCTGGCATCCCTGCTTCCTTCTCCCCTGTGCCAGCATCCTCTCCCTTATTCTGGCATAAGGATCAGGCACAAGCCAGGAGGAGCCTTGAGCTGTTACTGCAAACAGCTTGGCCACAATGGCAATAGACACCTTTTCTTTTTTTTCTTTTTTGAGATGAATTAGATTTCAGGACATTTCTGACATGAAGACCCGGTGTCGATGTGCCCACGGAACTGAGATAAAGAAGGTTTGCAGAGCTGGGTCAGGGCCATGCGAAGTCACAGGGTGGGCGGTGGGGTAGTGGGATGGTGACTGGCCTCATGGAAGGCGTCAGGATGACTGATGCACCTCTGCCATGCCCTTGCTCGTGGTCTCACCTGTATGAGGAGCAGGGGCTGGTCCCAAAGCACCTGTGGGTGCCAGGGACTGTGTTGGCTTCAGGAGGGTGCCAGGTACAGAACAGCCCGTGCCAGGAGAGGACACCTCCCGCCTGGGGCAGGAGTGGTGCTGGTCACATTAACAAACTGTTTTGGCTTTTTTCCCCTTCTGGGTGGAGCAGAGGACTGGCTGTGCCAGGTCCCAGCCCGGCAGCACTGCCCGCATGGGACCGGCTCCTGCCAGCCCAGGGAGGCTGGTAATGGCCGGCGCTGCTTCTGCTGCGGATGTGGCTCCGTGGGTCCTCTTGTGCCAGAGCTATCCCAGGTTATTCACAACCCCGGGCTGGGAGTAAGCAGACTCTAACAGGATTTTGCCATTTCCCTAAGGATGCTGCGGGTATCTTAGGGAACATCCTCATACTTCAAGCCGCAGTGACCAGTTGGAGGAGCATTTGTCAGCCCCAGTTGCCCTCCATCCGCAGCGTGGCCGGAAGAGAACTGTCCAGTGAGCAGGGCAGCAGTGCTCTGGACTTCTCCAGGATTTTTTTTCACTCCTGGTGACAAATCTCTCTTCATGTCTGTGCATGACTGAAATTCATCTTGGCTCGTGGGAGCCCCGCGAGCCCAGCCGGGGAGGAAGGGATGGGAGGCTGGGCAGCAGGCAGTGGCTGGGCTCGCCCAGCCTGCTTGCTGGATTAGGCAGAAACAGCTCTCGCGACGACAGCTCGTGGGCAGGGTGAAACAGGAACTCCAGCTTCACAGACAAAGTTATTTTGGTAGCTGCACGCAAACCCCCCATTGGAAAATGTGACACGCTTCTTATCCCCTTGAATTTGCTCACAAAACACTAATTAAGGCATGTAATGAAGACGGCAGCGTCCATTAATAAAGAATCATTATGGGGACGGATTAGTGAGCTTATCGGAAACAGGTGGAAGCGAGCTGGGAGTCTGCTCCCGGCGGCATGTGCGAGCTGAGGCTTCCCCAGCCCTCTGGGACAGCCTCCGAGGGATGTGCCCTGCGTCCCCCCACCATGGGATGGATGGGGCAGGCTGAGGAATGTGCATTCGGGGAGCTCCCCTGCCGCAGGGGTGTGTTTTGGGACCAAGCTCCCCAAACTGCTCCACTGCTTGGCATGCTGCCAGCGGTGCTGGGTCCACATCTGTCCAGTGAAGAGCTGATGGGGACAGCACAACCCATACAGCCCCTCGGGAAGGAGAGAGGTGGGGAAGGGCTGGAGCACGGGAAACATTCACTCCTTGGAGGAATAATAACTCCTCAGGCCAGGGGAGTGCAGTGTCTGTCGTGCCCTTGTTAGCCCCTGACACCTGCCTGGCTGCTGCCCTGCTATTAATACAGAGCTGACTCATGGTCTCTGCAGCCCCTCTGGGCAGGATTTAGGCTGTGAAGACGCTCAGCCTCGTTATCCGAAGGTGCGTTGCATCTATTTCTGAGCAGCTCGGTTAAGACCTGCGATGAGGTGAAGAACTGGGCTCTCCCTGACCTCCTGACCTTCATTCAGGAGATATTCAGCATCATCCTGCACTGTGTAGCTGGGGGCTGCTCACCTTCCTGTGAACTGAGGATGTGGCAGCCCTGCTTCTGGGCACAGACCCCCATGGGACACCCTCCCACCCCCTCTGCCACCAGCTCCCACCGTGTTCGCACAGGGAACCCATCAGCTGCCTCCTGCCCTTTGCCAACTCCCACGCTCAGTCTAACTGTCTCCTCCTTTGAGTTCTGGGGTCCCAGTCCACCCACACACCTCTCCCTCTATCCCCAGTTACCTCTCTGGGTTCACCCAACTCACCACCCCAGTATCTGATATCTTTCCACATCCTCCTTCCTTACCAATTGGTCTCCACTTCCCAGAAGGTTCAAACCCACCTGGAGTGGTCCTGGCTGCGTGGTCCGATCTCCTGCCCCATGGATGACCACGCCTGGGTCAAACAAGCCTTTGGGAAAAGGGTGAGAAGTCCTTATGTAAGGGCTGCCCTTTTTTTGTCTTCTCCATGGGCAGGAAAAAGTGCCTCTGCTCTCACAAGCATCTTCCCCAGACCACTGCTTGTAGGATCCTTCAGCCTGGGTGGGTGAAGATTCTTCAGCATTGCCTGGGCTGCAGAAGGACCCGGGGGGGTCGGGGCTGTGGTCCCTTCTGGGTGTCTTGGGAGGGAAGCGAAGCAGCAGGTGGTTTTTCTCGGTCAGGGCATGATGCCCCGTGAAGAGCGGAGGAAGGTGTGAGCCAGCAGTTTGGCCTCATGGAAACGGAAACCGGAGAGGAGAGATTTATCCACGGGCATTATGTGTGGTCCCTACAGAAAGCTTGGTAATGCAGCGAGGTCAAGCGTTTAGCAGGAGGGGTGTTTAGTTGATGGCTGGGGGATATTTTGTGTGTTCTGGCTTTCTGTGTACCTGTTGCCACAGCAGATGAACTGGGTCTGGGCAGTCACCCTGCAGCGCTGATGCTGGGACCCAGAAAAGCATCACTTACTCCTGTCTCTCACTTGCTCTGTGACGGGGAATGTCCTGGCTTCATCAGGAGCAACCAGGACATAGAGTTTGAATGGAGGGACAACCCATACTGGTATGTAGAGGGACAGGACTATGCAGAAGTCCTGAAACCAGGAACTTCACATGTTTTTACTTGTCATCTTTTGGTCTCAGGTTGGTTCCTACAGGTCCAAACTTAACTCTCCTGCTTGTCTGTGTTTTGGTAACATTGCCAGGTACCGGAGAACGGAGAACTGTGACAGAAGAGAGAGAACTTAGGTGTTGCTGTCAGGATAGTGCAATGTGCTGGCAGCCTGGAGAGCTCTGCACCGTGGAAAGAGCAAAGGGGGATTGCAATGATGCCAGCGGGGTCTTTAGTGCCAGACGCTCCTCTTTTTTTGGGGAAGGTCTCTCCTCCAGTGAGCAACCCCTAACATCCATCCCTCAAGGACCTGCTGAAGCTCACCCAGGCCTTGGAGGGCTGGGGCAGGAGAGCAAAGATATTCTTCAGATTGCATTTACTTCCACGTCTCCAAAAGAGAAGCAGAACCTTCTTTTGTTTTGGTGGATGTTTACCCCTGCCGGGAAAGCCGTGGCCGGTTGGCAGAACGTTCCCGGGAACCAATTTCACGGCAGATCTCACACGGTGGCTATCTCCCAGCTCGGCCCCTCCGGCTACGCGTTCCCACCGTGGCTGAGATGTTCAAAGGAGCTTCTACTCCCACTGCATTCCTGTGCCTGCGCTCATCCGCGAGTCGGCTCGGCAGACCAGCGCGGGGCTGGTCAGGAGGCACTGGCAGGAAAGGAGGAAATGCCTGCAGTTCTCTTACTCCAGACCATCTGCACATCTTCAGTCTAATGCTCTCTGAAAAATTTTCACTGGATGAGAGTGGTTTATATCCACTCAGCCCAGCTTGTGGCATCCTCCTCTCTGCAGGAACGGGGCTTTGCAGTGGGAATTGATCCTCTCCACCAGTATGACCGTTTCCAAAGTATTTCCAAGACGTTTGGTGTCTTGGAGCTGGAGGGAGCTGCAGAGCCTGTTGCTGGGATGCAGGGCTTGCCTACCTGCTGCCTGGGTGCCCACTGGTAAAACTCCAAGCACCTCAGCAGAGATGTCTGACAGAGATGCAGATTCTTGGTGGGGCTCCTGCCTGAGCTTCACACTCCCAGTTTCTGAGCTCCTCCTTGCAAAGTCTGCAAGGATGAAATTTCCTGGGCAGAGAAGACAGTGGGAGGGCCAGGAGAAGAGGAGCAGCCTCCGTGATTTACTGACTTGCTTTCATCTCTCCTGGTGGATTTTCCTTTCTCCTTTCGGCTTGTTGTTTCTCTCCTCTCCTGTCTGCTCGTGGTTTGTGGTTTCCCCCCCAGCGTAACCTGAGTAGATTATGTGTTTATCTGCGATTATGCGACACGTTTTGGCTGCCTCCTTGGTTTCTGTGGTTATTTGTGGAGCCTTAGCCCTGGCCAGCCTCAGGCTCTTTCAGGTCCCCTCCCACAAAACATCCTGTCACGGCAGAGAAGTGCTTCGTGTCGCCCTGTCCCGAGCATCTGTGGGAAGGCAGACGTGTCCTGAGGTTTCCCCAGGCCGGTGGGGAAGACCCCAGGCTCCCCACACATCACAAAGCATCCCTTGTCACCCCACGCAGGCTCTTCTTCCTCCCTGTAAATCCTCCTCCTCCTCCAGCAGGCTCTGTCCTCCTCTGCTCAGCCTCTTTCTTCTGAAAGACCCTTCCTGCTCAGCCCCAAAATGGACTATTGTCCTCCTCCCACCCTCCGGCCCTTGATCTCCCTGCCAGAGGGGCTGGCCAGCCCACCCTGGGTGCAGCTGCCTGACGGCTCTCAGCTGCTGTCGGTCCCTGCCACCGGCTCGCTGCTGCCTGCACCCTCCTCGCACCACTGACAGCCTGGGAGCTTCTTGCACCTCGTAGGGCTGCTCCTCCTGGCTGTGCATGTCTCTACCTGCTGGGTCCTGTTGCCCTTGAGAACCTCTTTTGTCCCCCGATAGGGGACGAGAGGATAGAGAAGGCTGGTTTGTTGGTTTTTTTTTCCTCCCATGGAAATTACAGGAGCTGCAGCCCAAGAGTTTCTTTGACTCCTTGCACGACCTCAGAGGTGAAGCCAAGCTGAGACCTGTCAAAAAGTGCCACGATCCAGGTCTCCTGCTGAGAAGATCAGCCAGCAAGCTCCTGCTCTTCTGCTTGTACTCTCCTGCTAAACATTTCTCCCAGCATCCCACCCTCCAACATCTCTCGCTGCAGTTTATGCCCCATGCTGCATCCCTGGGAGTGGATTTATTTTCTTTACAGCAGCCTTTTTAAGAGCTTGTGGACTTCCCACCAGCTTCCTCCCATGGTTTGTGCTGGTCTCACTGCTCACTGAAGCCATCCCATCCATGCTCTCCAAAGGGCAGCTCACCGACCGACACAACGCCTGTTCAAAGCCACAGGCCTTTTTGCTTTGGAAACGTTGAGTTTTTCTGTTTAGGAGGGAAAAACAAAGATACCCCAGGTTGCTGTGAGCTAAGTGAGAAGAGAGAATGCAACCTCAGCAAGTCTGAGGGTCACTCCAAATTGAGGGAAGTGGTCAGAGGAGGCCAGAGCTGCTGCTCAGAGGAACATCAACACAGTCATGAACTTGGCAGGAAATTGGTGATGTTTGGGACAAATGCAGATCCTGGCACCTGGGATGGATTATCCTCATGCAGCAGGGTGCTGGGAAGGGCAAACTGGGATCCTGTCCCCTGCTTTAGGCTCCCCTGCAGAAGAAAGGTGTCTGCAAACTGGACTGGGTCCAGCTGAGAACCGCAGAGAAGGTCAGGGGCCTGGAGGATGTGATATCGGAGCAGAAGTGGAAGGAAGCTGGACACGGAGAAGAGGAGCCTGATGGGGATCTAACTGCCCATGCCACTACCTAAAGGTAACGTACAGAAGAAAACGCCAGCCCAGGTGCACAGAGAAAGGACAGTGGCAATGGGAACATGCTGCGCAAAGAGAAATTCTGATGGGACATAAGGAAAAGTTTCTTCCTCCTGGAAGTGGTCGAGCATACAAATAGGGACCGTGAGAGGCTGTGGCCAAAAAAACTTCTCCATCCTTGGAGATTTTCAGCACTCAACTATGCAAGGCTCTGAGTAATCAGATCTAAATTCAGATTTAGCCCTATGTTGAGCAGGGGGTTGGATAAGAGACGTCCAGAGGGCCCATCTGACCTACATTTTTGTTCATTTCTATAATTCAGCATGGAAAATTATTTGCAAATTGCTTCTTCGGACGTATCTTCGCTTATAAACAACGTGCCTTGCAAATCACAAGCCGTGCAGCTAGAGCTGTAACCCGCGGCTTTGCCCAGAACATCTGTAATTACTCAGTGCAGTTCCAAGGTGTGCATTAACTGAAAGAGAGCAGGAGAGGGAAAATGGGCCGGAGCTAAGGTATTAGATGGGAGTGCCCTATACCTTAATTCAGTTCCTGAGTCTGTCGTTTGTTCCCTATGGGATTCTGGACACATTTCTAGGTAATAATACTTTTTACCTGACACTGACTCTAAGTGCATTTCCAGCATCTGGCAAAATGAGACCTGGATAATATTTTTTTTTTGCATAGTAGGGACTGGAAAAATCACTGTGGGAGCATCAGGAGGCACAAATCTTCCTAGTTGCTCTAGTACAGAGAGAAGGCTGTACCTGTGCAGTGCTCTGCATCACCCGGCTGAGATTCCCCAGCAGCTGTGAACACGCACGAGGGGGCAGGGAGTGAATCTATGCCTCGTCTTTATACAAGATGGAGACCCTATAGATCTTACAACCTTCCTGTAGCAAACAGATCAATAATGAATGGCAGCCATATCTGGACATTTTTTCCTCTACACTGTTCAAGTCACGAACGTTATGTCAGGTGCATCAGCCATACTTCCACCCCTGCAAATGTTGGTTTGTCATATGTCTGGCTGCCTCTTCTGCGCTCCAGCGTTTCTGCTATTTGCCTTCGGTCTCCAGCCAAACTCACCAGCCTGTGAAAAGGATGATTAATCGCACAGTTCTGTCTACCTGCTCCTTGCTCTCCTCTTATAAAAAATATCCTTGGTGCTTTCATGTAAGCAGCCATTGTGGTGGCTTCCCCTCCTGAGCACCTGGCCTCTCAGAGCTGAGCGGGGAAAGGATATGGATGCAGAGCAGGTCTGTGGCCATACCCAGGCAGTGGGATATCTCCTTGACCAAATCAAAGCAGAGACCAGGACCCGAGCAGAGCAAGGCTGCTCTGCTGAGCACCCCGTATCCATCCTGGGTTGTGGTGCATTCGTTATTAAATGCTGCCAGGCAAGAAATGTGGGAAACGGTGAGCAGGAGGTGCTGGAAGGTTGGTTTGACACCACCTTCCCTTTGGTAAAGCTGCTGCATAAATTCCCTGCAGGCAGCAGGTCAGTCAGGGTAGGGGTGTTGGTGATGTAGAGGATGTCTCCTCAGGCTTGTCTTGGAGTGGATGGGTCTGGAGCAGCCCAGATCTGTGTGCAAACCCGCTCAGACAGCCTTGCAGGCAACCCACCTCCTCACCAGCTGTCCCTGTAGGGATCGCTAACACACCTGTCTCAACGCCTCTTTAACATACCCTGAAATCATGAGCCAGCAGAAGGGCGGAAATCTTACATGTGTGGGTCTGGCTGGTTTGGAATCACTCTCTAATTTGCTCAGGATGGTCCCTCCTGGGGGTGAGAGACAGGAGCTTAAGCCATCCTGCATGGCAGGCAGTGTGCAGATGCATGCATGGAGATGTGGTACAGAGATCTGAGATCTACTGTAGGTGATCCTGCTCTGGCAGGGCATTGGACTAGATGATCTTTGAGGTCCCTTCCAACCTCTAACACTCTGTGACTCTGTACTGATACAGCCTCCCTCCATGCCTTGTGCTGTGCACCTATTTGCAAGAGAATTTCCTCCTTAAAATGTCTGGAGACTGAAAGGACCCATCCAGAGAGACTTATCCTCCTGGAAACTGATTTAACTTAAAAATATGGGGTGTTAGCAGAGGCACTTCCAGAGCATCTTATGTGAATATGTCCAAGTAGGGAGAAGAGGAGGTGGGTGGTCAGGAAACATCCAGCAGTGGTTGGTGTCTGCATCTCTACAGGGGTGGGGGAACCACCACAGGAGTTGGAAAAAGATGGAGGTTTTGGGAGAAGCAGCAGCAGCACTCCCTCAAGCTGGCTGAGCTGTGCCTCTGGAAGTCAAGGGGATGCTGTGGTCTCCAACATTGTGTCCAAGCCACCTGCAGTGATGTTCGGTGTCACAAACACCAGCCACCAGGTCCTCAGAGTTGCAGAGACTGGAGGTTCTGGCTTGTCCCTTTGGGATTCCTGTTTTCAAGTTCTGTCTTCTCACAAAGTCTGGAAAGATGGGGTTTGTTTTTGTTTGTTTTTCATGAAAACTGTGATTTGAGGTTGTCACAAGGCTCCAGAGGCTGAGTTTTGAAGGCTACCTGCAGTACTTCAGGTGTAAGAGGTACCCAGGGTAAATAGCCCCGTGTTAAACTCAGCCCCGTGGTCTCTGTCAAACCCATCCGGGGCTGTAAAAACCAATCACACTGTATTGAAATTGTCTTAAGTTGTTCCCAGTGAAAGGTGCTGGGCTAATTCAATTAAAAGCCTAGTGCCGATGGATTTAGGAGCTGGGGTGGAGGATGAAAGAAAGAGGAGAAAGAGGGAGAGATCCCTGCAGAGGCGGGGAGCACTGCTCCCTGGGCTCTAAGTCCATCACCTAATTGCCCTCTGCTTTGAATCAAAGGGACAAAGGCTGCCCCTTGCCTCCTGCCCCCAGCACGGCCTTTTGCAGGGGGGAAGATTCGGGGCTGCCCCCTCCGTGCGTGCGAGGGGAGAGCTGCTTAAACTCCCCTTCGGTCTGAAAGGATTTCCCCTAATCCTGACCTCTCCCGGCGCTGCTCAGACGCGGCTGCTGAGAGCCGGGCGTTAGTACCGGCTCTAATCCCACCGCACCGCTCTCCCCTCCGCGGGGGCACTCGCCCCTTTTCAGCCCCTGTGTTTGGGATTGAAAGGCTTGCAAAAAGCCTTTTGGAGCTCAGTTCAAGAGCCACATTCCTCAGGACACAGCCCGCTCCCCGGGAGCCGGGATTGCAGCGGCGAGGATGGAGCTCTCCTGGAAACCCGGCTCGGATGCCGCGGCTCTGTCCCTCCAGCTGAGGGTCTAGAGGGGCACAAGGATTTGGGCTGGCTGGTAGCAGAGCTGGATCCCCTCTTTTCTGCTTAGGAGGCTCTGGATGAGCTGTTTCCAGCTCCTTCCGTGAGGTTTTTATCCTAGGAGCAGCAGACAGAGCCCTTCCAGGATGCTGTGATCTGGCTAAGGATGCTCTGCCGTCAGATTTATAAATCTCATGCTGCTTGAGGCTGCTATTGCCAGACACAGCTTCTCCCACGCAGAAGTGTTTTCTCCCCTGCAAAGCCTGGCAAGGAGCATGCTTTGCCAAGGAGTGGGAAGCACAGATCAAAGTGACACTCGCTCCACGGATTTTTCTGTTAGTTTTCACACGGTTAATTGCTGTCTCTTAATGCATGAAGCCCTGGGAAGTGTTTGCCATGAGAGGATGGGCTTGGCGTCGTGTCAGGATGGGTACCCAGAGGTGTCCCTAGGGATGCATGTCACCACATATGTGATGGCTGCAGAGGCTGGAGAAGCACAGCATCAGGGCTGTAGGATTGTGGAAAATAGGGTGAAGAGGACACTTGCTCCATGGTTCCCTCTTTTTGCCCATGGTGTCTCAGGCTGGAAAGGGGAGAGGGATATTGATGGGCAAGCAGAGACCCTCGCGGGGAGGTAGCTACCAGACTATGAAGGGTTAGCTATGGGCTGGGCAAGGAACAAAATAAGGGGACCTGCAAATGAAGGCTGCTCAGCACCATCCTCCTGCCCTTGGATTGTTGTTCTGGTCAGGCCCAAGTCTGGACACACGTGCTGCATGAAGCATTGTTGATGTGGATGCAACAGTGCAACTTAGTAGAACTGCATCTGCTGGTCTGCAACAGCCGGGTGACAGACCACACCGCTGCTCTGCTCTGCTGCCCTAACATGGGTGTCTGGGGAACAGGGAGGTGCTCAGAGACTTGAAATCTGCCTGACTGTGGGCAGGGTACATGGGCAGCGATGGGAGAAAACGCTGTGGTCTGAGCTGCAGTGCCAGACTGCAGCATCATCTGCAAGATGTGTAGAGAGTAAATCAGTGTCTACATTCACCCGACCTGAGCTATTTGCTCGCTGCAGTTCACTTTGCCTTGAACAACGGGACAATATCCCATCATCAGCCCAGCCCTGGGGACCTCATGACATCCCAAAAGAGGCATCAGACCGTCTAGGAGAGGAGCAGGCAGCAACGTGAGGATTCCTCCTCATGCGAGACACTCCTCCAGGAACAGGGAGGGCACAGGGACATTTTCAGGAGTGCTGCAAGCTCCCGGTGATGCTGGGGAGCTGAGTCAACCCTAAATGAATCTGCACGGGCAGTGTCAGGTTGTGGCTGGATCTAAGTTAGGGAGTCACACTCGGCACGTCCGGTGGCCGAGGGGCTCTTTGTCTCTTCTTGTCTGGGTTGCTGAAGGCTGCAGAGATCAGGTTTCCGAGGTGCTCTGGGCTGTTCAATAAGGGAGACCCATGTGTGAAGCTGCTGCAGGGTACTTTTCCTGCTGCCAGCCGTGCTTCACCCAAAGACATTAGATCGGGCTCTGAAGAGATGGGGGCATTTTGGACTTGGGCCATACCAGCACATTCAGCTGCAGATGGTTACAGGAACAGATAACTGGTCCTGCAGAAATTCCAGGAAGTCTGATCACCCTGGAACATAGATCCTATTCACATCGTCTGTAACCTGAGAGCAGCTCTTCGGAGCTGGGATTAGCGAAAGTATTTGGCTTCACCTGCCCTACTGCCAGGGAGCTGGTGGGCCAGTGCTAAACCCCTGCGGTGGGGAAGAAGAGGAAGGGCTTTCTGCAGGCCAGGGCTGGTCCTGGCGTGGGAGAAACTCGCTTCTGCTCTGGTGATAGTCATGGAGAGGTGTGAGCAGGGGCTTTACCTGAATAACTCCCTGCCTGGATCAGCGAGAGGTGTGAAATGTGGATGCGATGGGTTTGCATACACACCTGGCACTCCCAGACTTGTCTGCAGGGTCAGGCACGTGCAGGGATGCGCTCTTGCCTTACCACCCCCAAATATCACAGCCAGCAGAGATGTGAAAAGCAGGGGGCTGTGTGGCAAGATGGGATATGAACACAAAGCACACACTGCCTCTGAAGCCGCTGGCAGGTGAAATGTTGAAATCTGCACCTGGAAAACCCCTTTTTCCTTCGCTGAGCTTCATCTTATTCCCGGAGACTAGGCAGGGACCCAGTCGCCTGCCCCAATCCTCACCCTGAGGGGTGGCACCTGGTCCCAGAGCAGATCCAAGGAGGAGACGGGGCTCCTTTCCCAAGGGAGGGGCATCCCAGAAATAATGCAGGCTGGGCAGCGACATGCCCTGTGCCCAGCACTGCAAGAGGTGAGCTGCGTGGGAAAGCCCTGCCTGCCTCTAAAGTTTGCAGCATTGCTTCTCAGGAAAGAAAAAAACAAACTGAGCTGAGCAATTGCTTGATGCTGAGGAATCAAGCTGGAAAGCTGCAAACCAAACTCATAAACTGAACAGAAACAGTCACCAGAGCGTTCAGCACTTCCCAGGGCTGGAGGGAATTCAAATATTTAGTGGACCTTGCTGCCTAGATTTCACTGGAAGCTGGTAAATGTAATCCCAGGTTTTGCAAGAATGACCTAGGAAACTAAAGGAGAATGAATCTGACTTCTGCAATGAACAAATTAATTTATTATAATAAATGACCGAGTGAATAGACACATGCATGTTAGCCTGGAAGAAGGTTAAGATGACTTCTTGCTGCAGAGGTGGTGCCTCTCCAGTGCAGATAGCTGGAGGAAGATAGGTGTGTGTAAATCGAGGAGAGTCTGTTGAAAAAAAGAGAAGTCCTTGATTTTCCAAAAGTTCCTGACAAGCTCCGTCGCTAAAAGCTCTTATTTTGCCACAGCCTGAGCAAGAATATCATTGTATGAGTTAGGAACGGGTGGAGAAGCAGACTGTGTGAAGGGGAGGTGTCAGCAGCAGGTTTAAATCTAGCTGCAGGAACTATTTTTCTATGGTGTGTAACTAAATGGTGGCTCTCACTGCCATGCAGTGTTTGCTGAAGGCCGAGTGCATTAAAGGCTCTGAAAATCAAAAAGCCACAGGGGACGGATTCTTCCAACATCCACTGTGTCAGCTGGGAGGTGTCTGAGCTAGGACATGTATTTCAATTTCTGCCATTTGTGCTGACCCATATCATGTCCTGCTGGCTGTGGAGTGGGATGCAGGAGCTCGATTTTAATTAGTGTCCCCTGACCCCAGCAGGTGTATTCTGGCATTACCTGGGCTTTTCGTGGCATCTCTTTTTCAAAGACCCATTTTGCTCACCCCTGAGCCCAGGGATGGATGCAGAGGCATCCCTGTCCTGCAATGCTGACGGGGTTGGGGGAGGCTGTGAGGCAGAGCAGGGGATGCACATGGGGAAACGATGGGAGCAGGCAGATGTGCTCCTCACCACAGAACCTCTGGAAGAGCTCAAAGCACGACAATGCAGTGGCTCAGCCCCTGAAGGGCTGGGGGGTCTCACAGGGGTGAGGAAGGATGCCCTGGAGGGTGGATGTCCCAGCAGTGCTGCTGCCCCGGAGATTTCTTCCCCAGCAAACCCTGACGGACAGCACTGGCCCCCGCGAAACCCGAGGCCACGCCGGGTTGATAACAGTATCGGGGAGCTGGCTGCAGGGTCAGAATACCAGTCCCAGCCCCTGCCATACCGGGAGGGCTTCCAGACACTCAAAACCAGCTGGCAGAGACACGCTTGGCTGAAAAGTAGGGGCTGGAGAAGACACGCAAGCAAGCCGGGCTGGAGGCGGCGGGGGGGGGCACGTATCTGGGGAGGGATGAGCCTCTGGATCAGTTGCCAGACAAAGGTGGGCAGGTTCGAGTGCTTCACCCTGCTCTGCTCCGACAGACAAGCTTGTAGAGCAGTTGGCTTGCGAGCAGCAGCTGCATTAATCCTGATCCTGTTCTTTAACTAAGGCTCTGTCCAAAAAAAATGAGTGTGTGTCCTGCACACCCTCCCAAGCTTTCTGTTCCCCCGAGCAGTGCAAGACAGAGAGCGTGGCACGGAGGAACAGTCTCTTCTGGGCTCCCCTTCTTCCAGGACCTCACTGAAGAAGGAAGCTCAGCTCCACGGCCAAACCCAGAAGAGTGAGATGGCCAGAGAAGCAGTGAGCAACCAGGTCCCCAAGTCACTCGTTGCCGTATTTTATTGCTTCCCCCGCCTCAAAGCGTCGGTTTCTGCTGTGTTTCACCACCTGGTTTCTGCAGAACCGAAACCCTTCTGCTCGCAAAAACCTCCTTGCAGGTGCACGGGTCGAGCTGCCCCTCCGAGCATCTCTCCAACAACCCAAAGCTGCTGCTGCCTTTTGCTCAGAGGCAGCTTTTGCGATGGGCTTGCTCCCGCCAGGCACGGAGATGGGCTGCTTCCCCTCTATTCACTGCCCCTTTCCTAAAGCCCGTAAGACTGTTTGCCAGCTAAGCCCCCCCTTTTGTGCTGGGAGCTTATGTTCAGCTCGGATTGTTTCCACAATTGCCCGAGGCCCTTTCAGTGCTGCTGCTTTCTGAGGGAAAAGACCTCGTCTTGTAAGCGTGACCCGCAGTCGTCCTTCCTGCAGGCATTTGGCCACGTTCAACGAGCAGCCCTTGGAAGCCCAAGTTTCCATCGGGTCCGGAGCAGTGAGGGACGTACCTGGTGGTGTCGCAGCTTGTAATTCCACCAGGTTTTATCCCTCACCTCTAGGTACTGCACAAGGCTCTTCATATAGTGTACTCTTAGCACCTGGTCCGGCAAGCTCGGGAGGGATGGTTTTGGGTGCGAATGACCAGGTTGACAAGACTGTGCAGTGAAGGGAGCAATAAATGGGATGTATTAGAGCCCTGCAGAAAATCCACTGTCCTTGTCTATGGTGTTGGTTGTTTAGTCTCAGAAAGGATGGGGGAGAACTAGAAAAGGCCCAGGGAAAGGTGCTGAGTATGATGGGAGACATGGACTAGTGGCATATGGTCCCAATCTGGGCCAGCACGGGGAGCCTGGCACCGTGCAGAACGGAATATTTTGTTATTTCAGACCTCTCTATGTCCCCATCACCCCCAAACTAGTCACAAGGATGGAGTTACTCATAAGCAGGTCCCAGGATTCCCAATGCTCTTTGCAGGTGCTAGAATTCACCTTCTTTTCCTTCCTTCGTGGTGCCTTCATGCCCATGGGCTCAGTGCCCATATCTCTGTGCTTTCCTGGTATCAAGAGGCTGCAAAGCGTCGAGATTGAAGCATAATTTTCAACACAACTGAGACAAATGCTGATCCTGGATCCTGAAGTACTTTTGGGTGGGAATGAATGAAGTCTTTTTGAAAACGCTGGGCAGATAACCGCCCAAACAAACGACCACAAATATTCAATTACAGTTTGAAACGCATTTGCGCCAACGGGCTCTCTTGAGAATGAGCTTTCCTAGGCAAACACTCAGCAAAGCCACATCGTAAGCTCAGTTGCTCCCTGAAACCAAATTTCTGAATCATTTAAGTAACCTCTAACAGTGGGAACTGGGGATCTGGCATCTGAGACACTATCTTCAAAAAGCAATCAGAGCTCCCTGCTTGGAAGGGATGAGCAAACAGCTCACCTCACCCGGTCATCAACCCCTCCTGCCCCATCCTCTTGTCCCATTGGATGGTGAGGGTCACACCTGGGCTGAAGCCACCTCTTTGGAGTATCTCTTCTTTTCTGGTGTGTTTCTGCATCTGTAATGGCCCAAACAGGAGGCCATGCATATTGATGAAGACAAGGAGAAGCTGGCCAGACGTGGGCAGGACCCCTTCCAGGTGGCTGCCTCTAGCTGGAGCCTGATCTCTGTGGGAAGTGGATGCGCTTGTTGTTTGTCACTTCCCCTGACCCTGATGCTCACCCATGCCCTGGCACCCTGGCTCAGCCCCCTGCTCACAGAGCAGTGTCTGAGGGACCTGCTCCAGACCAGGGTGCGATGGAGCATTTCGGATGGAGAGACTCAGAGCCCAGCCCTGCCATCGCCTCGCAGAGCCAGCTCCGCTGATGGGGGGAGCGTGACCTTGTGACTCCCCGCAAATCCCAAATTAATTAATCCCGGGGACGCTGGGGCGGCATGAAGAGCCCGTTTGATTTCTCTGCAGTTTTTTCCTGGGGCTCAAAGGGATTAGTGCAGGCGGGAACGGGGAAACATAACAAGGGGCTCAGCTTTCAGCTCCCGCTCCCAGCCAGCAGACTTCTGTTCTTACCAGAGGTATTAGCAGCAGTAATCCACAATGTCTCCGAGCGCTATCTGTGTGCGGCATCCTCTTCCTCGGCCCCCCGCCGCCCTCACGTGTGAGCTCTGGTACTCAGCTCACGCGTGTGTGTTCATGTCCTGCCTGATGAACTCACACCACCACAGCCCCCTTGGGCACATGCTCCTCCATACACCCCCTACAACCTCAGGCATGTGCAATGCCCCACAGGACACCCACCCAAATTACTGTGGGGTTGTGCACTTCTTGCACATCTGTCCCCATGGCTTGAAGCACTTTGTTTGCAACCCACTGATGTGTACTCTCATGCCCATGTTCTTTATCATGTACATGGGTGTGTCTGCATCCCTCCCCACGCACCCACATCTCGCTCACGCAACCTCAGACGCACACTCACATCCCACCCGTCATAGTCTTGTCACCCTTCTCACATGCTCTGCACCAAATATTGGCTCTTCTCTGCAGGTCAGCCTGCTGACGTGGGTCCAGGTCATTTCTCCTATGCCCTTCTTCCTTGACGCCTTGTTGAAAGTGTTAAGCATGTTGGTCCTCCCAGAGAAGTGCTGCACCACCATGGTGCTGGTCGGTCACGATGCAAGTGACGCATCAGAGTCAACATGTGAGGCTCAAATCCTTTCTTAGAAGGGTTTTTTGTCACAGCCTGAGAAAGTACCAGCTACAAGGACCCGTGAAGACACCTGGCGTTGGTGCGATCGCAATGCAAAGAAGGCTTCAGTGGAAATATCTGAGCTGCCACCACCTGCTTTCTTTGACAAATCTGCAAGCGACGTTGCTTTCTGGCACATTTTCCAGTACCCCTGGAGTAACCAGGAGCAGAGGGCATCCCTGTGGCTATGCCTTGTCTTTGGGGCAGCAGCCAGTGTGGATGGATGAGGAGCCTCAGATGGGTTCAGTGAGGTCCAAGTAGAGAACTGGAGAGGAGATGGCTGCTGCTTTGGTGTGCTCTGCTAATGGGACCACCCTGGGTGCCAGTGGTGCCACTGCCACCCCCTAAGAGAAGGCCACCAAACAGCAGCAGGACTCATTTTTGCAGAAAGAAACCGTACCTCTAAAATTCATGTCACACCTCTGAGGGGATGAGATTCCCGCTGGGGGATGATTGTTCAATCCTGTAGAAAAAAAAAAAAAAAAAAAAGAAGAAGAAAAAAGGATATAACAGAACCTTGCAGCTTGAAATTGAAGCTCAGCAAAATCTGACTAGAAATGAGGAAGAGATATTATCACCTGGGGGATTAAGTACAGCAACAGTCTGCTGAGGGATTTGGGGACCCTCCAGCACAGGGGAGGCCAGGCTGTCCCTCACTTTATCCCCACCCTGGGTCCAGCCTGGCGTCTTTTTTTTTTTTTTTTTAAACAAGAAATTCTCTGAATGTTCATGTCTCAATGACAGGGAAATTGCTATACTCTGCGACAACCCAGCTTGGCTTTATTGCTGCACCTTCACATCCTTTTTGGGGTGGGCTTGCTTACCTCCTCCCTGGGTGTAAGGCTGGAGAGCAGAGGCATTTGCTGATTTCTCACCCTCCATGGGAAGCTCACAGTGACGGATGCTTTTCTTTCTTTGCCTTTGGCTGCTTGTGTGGATGGAGGCACCTTCTAGATGGCCCCTGGTGCCTACTGGTCCTGGGCACATCCCAGCAGACTGAGGGAGTCTGAAGGCAACACTGGAGGCTTTGAAGTTCCAGATAAGCTCCATGGGGAAGCAGGTGCCCCATGTAGGTGTTTCGAACTGCTCTTCAGTTAAACACTGTCTGTCTAGAGAGCTTGGCTGCTGGGCTGGACCAGATGCTTGGCCTGAAGGCACTTCACTGCCCATTCTTAGTGCTGGGCACGAACATCAGGATGTGGCCCTTGTGCTGCATACGTATGGAATAACTAAAAATACCCCTAGAAAACTCTAGTGTTTGCAGGTGAACTGGCCTTAAAGGATTTTTTTTCCAAATGGGTGAGCAGAGGGTTGTCCAACTGCTTTTCTGTGGTCATCTCCAGAGGAAGGAGTTGGAGGGAGGACTTGTTGTGACCAAGAGGGCACGTCATCATTGAGCATGGGGCGAGGGGTGACTGGAGGGGATGGTCTCAGTGCAGAATGGAGAGAGCTGAAGTCCTGAGGAGCAAATTCTTGCATCGTGAGGCCAACACCGTGAGCTGGGGACTGCTGAGAAGCTGCTGCAGAGGTGAAACCACCAACTTCTTGAAGGAGAAACACTCCCATCAAGAAAATTTTCTTTTAATGTTGTTTGATTGGGTTTTGGTGTTTTTCCCCATAGAAATAATATAGATTATTTTACTTTCTTTCCTCCAGTTGCTAGTTGGAAATTGCAGGATGAGGTGGTGGAAAGTCCGGTTGTGTTTCAACCTCAGCTTTTCAGTTTGCGTTTCAAAGCCTTTCTTTTGAAACGGGAAGTTTCAAAATGGGTAGTTTTCCCTCTTTCATCTCAGTTTGCTGGTGAGGGCAATGAGATGACTCATGTCCTGGAGTTTTTCTTCTCTGCCTTTTCCTCATTTTATTTCCCTTCATTTTCTCCAACTGCAGGAAAGTTATCGAGTAGGAACATTATAACCGTGACACCTTGTCACCCTGTGACTTGCCCAACGCTGCTGAAATGTTGAGACATTTTCAATGGAAAAAACCCAAGAAAGAAGGAGGGACGACTGAAACTGGTGATTTATCAGAAATAAAGAAACTTTTCAGAGGCCAGCATCGACATTTTCATTCATTTTGAGGCAAAATAACTTTTCTGATTTGCTTCACATCAAGATTTGCCTCCCCGCGGGGAATATTTTCTAGTAGAAATGATCTCACTTTAATATTTTGGCAGGATTTTCTGGTGTTTTTTTTTTTTTTCCTCCTTGGAACTGCGCTAATGCCGGGCTGTAAAAGATGACGGACTGGCGAGCTGTGCGGGTGCTGAAAGGGCTGAAACTGCTGCTTGGAGCTGCAAAACTCACCCGTAGGTGTAACCAGAGGAGCCTCCTCCAAGGTTTTGCAAGGTCGGGGCTCCGCGCAAGCCAGATGCTGCTGGTGAAAAACCTTCACAAGGAGCTGGGGCGTGATGCATTTTAAAGCAGGAGCTGTTTCCCCAGCCAAGGGAGAAGGCGAGGAGTGATGGCTGGCCGAAAACGAGGGCACCCATCTCCCCCCACCCAGCGGAGAGCGGAACAGCTGCGGTTTTCCTAGGAATTTTCATGGGTACTTAGTGCCGCGGGGCTGCAAGAAAGGGTTAAAGTGTTTTCGGTTACGCAGCGCACAACAAACAAAGGGGGATGTGGTAATCCCTCCTGCCACAGAGTGAAAAGTTCACTTGATATGCTACTTTACACTGATTCTCACAGACTCTGGGATTAAACCGGACACACTCTGACGTCCAGGTTTTCTAGCAGAGGGCTCCAGCCCAGCCTGCCGCATTCACTTCATATTTGGGAGCATATTCTCTGAAAATCCTGCTGACAGATGAAGAGCAGGAAGACAGCCAGTTTCCCATGGAACAATAACTCCATGCAAACCGCATCTCCCCGCTCCCAACCTGGGGCGGCTGCTGGGGATGTCGGCTGGAGCAGCATCTCTGGGGCTCGGCCAAGCCCCAGGTGCCTTCAGCCAGGATTGTCCTTTCGCTTCACGTTGCAAGGTCTTGCCTGTCCATTCTGACACACCGCCAGGCTGGTTTTTGTGAATGAATTACACACCAGGGAGCTTTCGCTGAGTTTGGGGGCAGAGGAGGCAGGAGCCCAGTGCTGGGGGGGAGAGGGCGAGGTGGTTTTGAGCTGGGATGTTGAGCGAGATGCTCTCTCTGGATGCCCCCGGCTTTGCTTATTTCCATACTATTATGCCCCAAAAAGTTCTTGCAGAGTGGCCTCACGTACAGGAACAACTACCACAGCTCCCCCAGTTGCACCTCTGGCAGCGCTGCCAGGTCCATAACGGGCCAGCGGTGCGTGAGCACGTTCAGGACATTTGTTTCTGTGAGATGTTTCAGCTATTTGGCAAAAAAAGGGCAGCCTGACTATTGGGGTGGGCAGACTCCTTCCAGCTACGAGGGGATGTTTGCCCTTCAGCTGTTTCGGGCTTGCACTCTTTAGGGTCTACCCAGTTTTCCCTTTGCGGGAAGACGTTGCAGTGGCCTTTTTGAACTCGATGTTCCTTTTTTTTTTTCCAAGCGAAATGCTAAAAATTTCATCTGAAAGCAGACATTTTAATGAAAAGAATGCATTCAGGTGAAAAATGCATTCAGGTCTTGAAAACTTCCCTTGGTAGGTGATTTCCAACTGGTTGTTCTACAGATGCTATTCAAGGAACAAGGTGCAAAACTTCCCTCTCGTTCAGTTCTTCAGCTATTTCCCTGTTTAGGGGCACCAGCATTAGCTCCTCGGTCAGATTCTGACCTGGTGGGTGTGAGAGTAGGAGAGAAGCTGCCCTGGTACCTATGCCAAGGGGATGCCACGCAAGGTTCCCACACGAGCCTGCCCACGTGGCTGTTCCCAGCTGCTCACTGAAGCAAATGCTTCAGGTTTGAAAACAACAAGAAAAAAAAAATGAAAGAGAAAGGTCTCATGGAGACACATTCACCAAAGACTGCAGGCAGCACGTGCCACCACCTCCTACCCCATGGCTTGGGCAGGAGCTTCCTCCCACAAAGCCTAGGAAAAGTTGAGCTCAGGCCTGATCCTGCTCCGTGCCGTTGGCAAGCTGAGCCTTGAAGACCCTGCCCCGTAACAGACGTGGCAGGGACGCGGCCGCACGTGAGCTGCTCCCAGGAGCTGGGGCAGCCGGGGTTCTGGGACAGCCGAGGCTCCCCAGCTGCCTCCCCGCCGCTGTCCCCTGGCTGGGGGAGGAGAAGGTGCTTGCTAACCTCCAGCTGTCTGTCCTCCCCAGGCCAGGGTGTCTCTAGTTACGGGGTTAGTGGAGCAGTGAATTGTAAAATGCAGCCCCATCCTCCTCCTCTCGTGCTCCGTGTCCTTCCCCCACGCTCTCCATCCCTTGTGTCTTCCCACTCCCACATTCCACCCCCTCTCACCAAAGCTTATCTCTCACCTTCGCGGTCTCTCTCCCATCATCATCATCGTTGAAGGGTTGGGACATGAGGGAAAAAATGGGGAAACAGGTTGAACAGGTGGGGAAGAAGCAATGAGAAAGACCTGCAGCTCCTGTCCCTTCAGGAGCTGCAGGGGAAGGTCTGTCTTTAGGGGAAAAGGGAGATCTGGAAGGAAATGGCCACTGAGGCAGTTGAAAAACCTCCAGGAAGGACAAGACTCCACCTTGCCTGTGAAGACCCCCTCCACAAAAGCATCCCCATGGATGCAGCCCCACGTTGGGTGAGGATCCATGCGGGCACACACGCTGGCACTAGGAGAGCTGGCTGGGGGTCTCCAAGCTCTTTAGTCACCCCCCGGTAGCACCGGGTTTCAGAGAGCACCCCTCAGTGTCGGGAGAGGCAGCCGCAGCCGGGTGCCGGGGGACGGGGCGGGAGGGAGGGAAGGGGAGCTGCATGGTTCCCAGCTGGAGAAGGCAGAAGGTTTTGGCTGGACCTCAACAGCAGCTCTGCTGGTAGCGTCGGTCTGGGAGCCGCACGGTGCCTCATCCTCGGGCCAGATCCAGCCCTCTCCAGGCCCCCCGCACAGCCGCTTGTGCTACCGTGCGCTGCCGATCCCACGCCGGGTGGCCGCAGCGCTGGGCTGGTGCCACGTGCCCAGATGGGTCCCTGTGACCCACCTCCTCGCCTCTGCAAAGCTGGAGGGGATGGAGAACCATGGCCACGCTCCTCACACCCTCGACTGGAGGGTTTGGGATGCTTGCGAGGTGGGTGGTGAGGAGCCAGCTGGGGTGAAAGAGTTTGTGCCTCTCCTGCCTGGGACCTGAACAGGGCATCAGGGTGCAAACACAGCCCACGGGAGCAGGTTTCTGCCACCTCACCCATGAGCGGGAAACATTCAGATGCTGCAGGTGAAAGAGAGGGGACAGACGGTTCGAGGAGGCACATCTCCAGCCCTGGCTGGGTGCCAGCGCCTGGGTGACAGAGCGGTGGGTGCCGCCGTCCCCGCAGCCTCGCAGCCTCGCCATGCTCCGACGGCGAGCGCCGGGGTTGTGTGGGAACAGCTGCCGGACAATGCGGCGCAGCTGTGCGCTTTCACGCTGGGTAATGCACCAGAACCACTCTGCAGAGGGCTGCTGGCCTGCCTGTTCCTATGGAAACTCCTTTCAAAGAGGAGAGGCAGACAGACAAACACCCACCGAGCGGTGCCGGGTGCTGGCGGGCCAGGGTGGGAGCCAGGGTACGGATGCTCTTGCAGCCCCAGTTGGATGTGTTCCCTTTCCTAGTGCATGGCACCTTCATCTTTTCCTGCAAAACAGCCCAAAATAGACAGTTTGTCATCTGCACACATCAGTGCAGGCTCTGTCAGTGGCCAACATGCCTTTTTGACTACTGGTTCCCAGCTCCTGGTCTTGCAGGTGTTCCAGGGAGGTGGGAAGTGGAGGTGTCAGGTCTGCACAGAGAGGAAAGAAATGAGAAAAACCTTCATATGGGGTTTGGGGAAAGGCTGGCACATGGTCTCCAGTCTTATCATGCTCTTCCTTGGAGCCTAGTGCACCCTCCAAGCTCACACTGCCTGGTTTGGCTTCCCAGCATGAAGGTAAGTGTCCTGCAAATATCTAATTTGTCCAGTGTGTCCTTGGGCCAGCAAGAAGTGGAAAGCCTCCTGCCAGGCCACCGCAGGGACAGGGCAGTGCCTCGGGGACACTGTGGTCTTTCAGAGAGGGACTGAGCTGGCCCCGGTGGGGAGCACAGCTGTGTGGGATGGGTGGCAAAGCTGCTGTGGCTTTACTGGAATGGGAGTGTGGAGGCACCTGCTTGGGCTGAAACCAAGCCCAAGTGATGTCAGGCAATGAGTTAATGCCGCCTTGCCTGGGCTGCCAAACAGCTTCAGATGGGCCTTTGCTCTCGCCATTTCTCTGGGCAGAGGGGACTGGAAGTGATGTGAGTAAAACCATCTCCTGGTCATACTGAGTTAAGTTTCTGTGTTGGCTGGAGCTCTGGCTGCTTCTGAGCGGTGCTGGTCAGTAGGTCTCCACCATTAGGATGTGCACAGCACGCTCCGCAGGCAGGTACCACCCTCCTGTTTTGCCACAGTTCAGCTCTGGAACAAGGTCCCTACCTGGGTATAGAAGGTGGCGACCAAGTCCTTCGTTATTCGAAAACGTGTTTTTGCAGCCAAGGAAATCAGATGCTTCCCAGAAGATTGCATGGATGGACAAGGATCTCCTGGCCACACTCAAACACATTTCCTGGGTGGAAATAAGGATGGATAACTGGCAGGAATACAGAAACGCTGTCTGAGCATCTATAGTTGAAGCTGGGAAAGCTAAAGCCCAACTGGAATTGAACTTGCTGGTGATATCAAAGACAAGACAGGCTTCTGTAGGCACATGGTGGTGGAAGGAAGACCACATAATGTGGGGGATGGAGAACCATCCTCAGGGCTTCTGTGCCGTGCCATCGCAAGGGCGGCCCCATGGCATAAGCCCACTGCTGGCGGGGCTGCCACCCACCCAGGACCTCCCACCCCCGAGAAAAGATCAAGAGCAGGCGGGCAGGGAGGGAGTGGGAAGGGAGGGGGGCAGGAGGGGGAAAGGAGCCCCGAGAGGGAGGTCGGGCAGGTTTTTGGAAAGCGCTGCGTTTGCACAATTCAAACGTTCCTGAAAGGAGCAGTGAAAGGAGGGGGAAGGGCTGGGCAGCAGCTGCCAGAGGAGTGAATGTCCCCGCTCCCTTTCCCTTAGTCTGCCTTTGTCACCTGCCCACAATTAGCCACAATTTATCACCCCAGGAGCCTGCAATAAGTCACTCGGTCGCCTGAGACTGCCCAACCCCTCCGTTTCCAGAGACCGAGTCTCCTCTTTCCCATGGGTAGGCAATTAGACGACTGCCTACCCTTTGTGTGAGCTCGGGGTGGAGGAGGCTGCTCCTTCCCCACCGTCCTGGGCTCCTGCGGTAGGAGCTGAGTCATCCTGAGCAGCAAAAGGTACAGCATGAGCAACAAGTCTCTCACTGCCTTCATGCCAACATGTCTGGCATTGCCTGTCTCTGTGCGTGGCACGCAAAGAAGTGATGGGCAGCTCCGAGGTGATGGTCCAATTCAAGGCACAGGCAAGCAGAGTGCCCCAAAACTCCCCACTTTCTCTCCCACGCCCCTAGCCCATCCCTCCTTCTCCCCAGAGCCTGCCTCTCCGCTGCCGCTAAATTGCCTCTTGCCTGCAGGAAGAAGTCTCGAGCTGCCTCTGTTATCACCACAAACACCATGGCAGCGGGGAAGGATGGGTGGTAGCCCTGACAACGCGAGTAAGCAACTTGTGCTGTGTGCTGTGACCAGCAGCCAACTCGTCCCACCAGGTAGACCCCGGGGCAGTGACTCACAGGGGTGTCACAGCCAGTGTGGTCCAAGCTGGTGTGTGGGAAGTGCCCATGGTGCTTGGCAAAGCCTCGCTGATTGATGGGATGAACGCTCTTCTGCTGATATTATTTATGCTTGCCTCCAGGGAACATGTCTAAAGCTCTGGTTTTGCTGGCTTGTTGCTTCCCTGCCTCTTTCCAGCTGTCACATTGCAGACACAGCCTGTGGTTAGTGTCCTAACCAAGGACTTGGAGCACTCCCTTCCTGCTTCTTCCTCTGTGAACTGGTCATGAAGTGGGTGGCCTTCAGTTTTCATGAAGCTGTGTGTTCTCCATCCCATCCCATCCCATCCCATCCCATCCCATCCCATCCCATCTCATCCCATCCCATCCATCACCTGTTGCTGCAACCGGTGGCCATCAGCCACTACAGTGACACTTATTTCATCCTACAAAGGGGAGGTGCTGGGCGATTTTTCAGCAGCTGCCTTTGACACACAGCACAGAGGAGAGCGGTTGCCATATTGTTCCTGCTGCCATTTGATCTAAAGAGCCTGGGCAGGGACAAAGGCTGCCAGAGCTGCCCGTGCAACCCCGCCGGGTTTCTGGTTATCACCACCGCGCGCCTTGAACCGATTCCAGCTCCATGGTCAGGGCTGGCAGGAGCAGGGTGGGGTGAGATGCACTGGCCAGGGTGTGAGACCAGGTAAGTGTCCCCAGTTCCTTCTCCCTTCCCCAAAATAACCTCCACACAGGGAAAACCACACCACTGCAAAGTTAACTCCATCCATCCCATCCTTCTGGCTGGATGCACGTCCTTGCTGGTGCTTGCTCCTGGACCTCCTCATCAGGCAGGCTGAGCCAACGTGTGCAGCCAGTCACCCTGCCCCATCACCATGGATGCTGGTATTTGATTTATCACTTATTCAGGAGGAACTCTTCGAACTTCCCTTTGGAGCTGGAGGTAGATCTGAGCAGCTGTGTTTGGCACGGCGGGGTCTGGCAGTGAGAGCCGGAGACGAGACGGCAGGACTCCTGAGCTCATTCCTGTAACGAAGCTTGGGGAATTGGTCGTTGGTTATGGAGCTTTCCATCTGAGGAGGCCAGACTAGATGATGGTCCCTTCTGGCCTTAAAATATATGAAGCTACAAATAACTCAGCCAATAATTAGAAATTTGAGTCTCATTCCTGTGAATATTACAGGCTTGTTGGACTAGGAGCTACAAAGGCCGCCCTGAGCTTTCCTCGTGTTTAAAGAGAAGTCATTTCCTGGTAGTGGGTCCCCTGTGCAAATCCCAAGGCTGATGTCATCGGTGTTGGTATGTGAGCACGTGCAGGTAGACGACATCACCACGAACTTGTGTCACGTCCCGTGTCATCCGGATGTGGCAAGTAAGGGTAATAAAGAGGGAAAGACGAGACTTCTCACAATCACGTCTCCTCCGTAGTTTGGACTGGCTTTGGTCTCCCCTATCCCAACACCACAGAGCATGGGCAGAGCCTCCTATAAAAACCAAAAGTGATGCTTGGTAAGAAAACTTGGGAGAAGGAAATGCCACATTGTCACCACGTCATGTTCACCGTCTTCACCTGCTGGTCAGGACACATCTCTGGAGGAGTCTTGTGTCCCTGACATGTCCTGCCATTGCTCTGGGCTGTGTTTCCCACCCTCTTTGCTTTGTTACTGCCTTTCCTTTGCTGAGGTCAACTCTATGTGCAGGGTAACCCTAATGTTGGGCACATGGAGGGGCATAGATGAGGAAGGCACGAGGAAGATGGGGGACTCGTTCTGGGCGCCAGATTCATGGCTGCCTGAGCCATGAGGAGAGGTCTAATGGCAAACTTTGGGAATCTATCACCAAGTACATCCCACGTTAGGATACATCCTTCTCCCAGTTCTTTATACAGCCCCACTCAGAGTTGCCTGCATCCTCTTCTTTTTTCTCCTCACTTTCCATGTATGTAGCTTGGTTTCAAGCAAGACACTTCCGACTTTCTTCTGTTTTTTAACCTCTATCCTTGCACTTATCAACATTTCTTCTTTCCCTCCCTGGCTGTGACAATAGTCCCAGATTTGCCAGGAAGATGCTGCATCCCCAGTCCCACAACCCAGCTCTGTCGCCGTCACTTCTGCGTTACAGAGAGGACCTGGCTGATGGAGGCAAGCTCAGAGCCAGGATCTAAACATAAACCTGTGCTCAGCAGACCTCAGCTGACCATAACCAATACCTTTTTAAAAGGTAGGAAAAGGCTGAAGTGAACCAGGAGGCTGAATCCTTCTCTTTTTCCTCAATCCCCAGTGCACACGTATGTATGTTCTTCCAAAGGGGAAACAGCCACGTGAAAGCGTATCCCTTGGGCCCAGGGTAACCAGTCCCAGTTAGAAAAAAATGCACAAAGGGAGGAAAAGGGGGTGGCTGTGTTACCTAGGGGATTTGCTCCGCAACAAACAAAAAAGGTGTGACGAAATGCCGTGTTGCACATATGCAAACAGCAGCCAGAGGTATTTCCTTGAGCAGGACCTGAATGCCGGGGCTGAGAGCTCAACAGCATTGCACAAGTGAAAGGCTGGAGTCTAGTCTGTTCTTGTTTCCCCAGTTAAATGCCATTTTTGAAATGTTTTATCCTTTGTGTTGTTTAATCTCTGCCATAAACTATACAGGGCAGGTCATGAATTAGTGCTGCAGCAGGCGCCTTGGCTCGGGGAGTTTCCATTTCTTGAATAAAACATCTCTTCCCCTTATGGTTTTGCACTTTTGACACACACATCCCTGTCCTAAATCTAGAAAGCAAGGGTAAAAACAGAGGTCACAACAGCCACCAAGAATCTTTCATTCATATCTGAAAAGACTTGAAAAAAAACCTTCCTATCCGTGTCAAGCAATCTTCCTGAGAAATCCTTTCTGCATTGTTTTTCTGTTGGGTGGTTTTTTTTTTTGTTTTTTTTTTTCTGACATCTGTACTGCCCCAGGTATGATTAATTCTTCTGCTCACAATAAAATGCTTCTCCTTCGCCTCTGGAGCAGCCCGCAGCTTCACAATTAGTTGGTAAAAAAAACACCCCGCATTCACCTGCAGCAGCAACGTGAACCCCGGGCGCCTTCGCTCCCGACAGCACGAGGGAGATTTGCCCTCGAGGGGAAACCGCTTGGCACTTGCAGCTTTCTGACGAAGGATGTTCCCGACAAGAGTTCAGAGGTGTCGGAGAAAGTGGTTTAGGTTTCTCAAAGGGCTGGTTGTTCTCGGGAGGCTCTTCCTGGGGTCTGCGAGGCTCGGGGTGGGCTCGGAAGGAGGGTGAGCTTGGGGAAAGCACCGTGGGCTCTGGGCTGCGCTGATCCCGGCGCGGCCCCCAGCACCCCCCGTTTCGGAGCATACCTCTCATTCCTCCCTCCTCAATTACTGCGGCTGATCCCTTCCCCGCCAGAGCCCCAAGGACACAAACTGACACCCGCCGATCAGGCTTGGGCTCCTCCGGATCCCCGGGCCCCTGTGGGAGCGAAGGGACCTCCAGCAACGCTCCCGCCCGCAGCGCCGGCTGCCCCGCCGATCCCTGACGTGACCCCGGGGATCCTGGGGGGGTCCCTCCAAAGCGAACCCCAAACACTTTTGCAAAAGGACAGAAGGTGTTGGGGGGGGCTCAGGAGTGCTGAAGGACCACAGGGAGCTTGGTGGCATGTGCAAGATGAAGGGGGGAGCAAAGCTGGTGCCAAGGTTGGGACAGGCTGGGCTGAGGTCGAGGTCTCTGGGAGTTTCTTGCAGGAACCTCTCTGTGTCCAGGTGAGGTCTGTGGTGCTTGCGATGGGGTCACCCAGCACCTTGTAGCTGGGAAGTCCCCCCGCCCTGTAAATCCTGCCGCAGGGAGCTCTCAGTCCTCACTCGCACATGAGGATAAAAGAAGTGTGTCTGAAGTGGGGACCTGGCAGACATTGCCCCGTTAGCCCCAGGAGCACCTGAGGCAGGTCTATGGGGTAGTGAATCTGCGGGTGCGTGCAGCCTGGCTGATAATTTATCACTTTTGTTGGCCGTGGAGAGAGGGGCCTGACTACCCAGCGAGCGTGTGAAGCTTTGAGAGCTCGCCGACCAGTGCTGAGCGTAAAGCTCCTCTTATGGAGCCCAGCGCTCTCGTTAAAACTTTAAGGCTTGACTTCTCCTCGTCGGCCGCTGCATCCGAGTGTGCAGCTTGCTCGCAGGAGGGGCGCAGAGAGAGCGATCAGCAGCTGTGTCCCACCGCAAAGCACCTGGGATGGAGCCAGCGCCGGTGTCCGAACCTCCTCTGAAAGAGCTTGGCAAAGGCAGAGATAAATGGGTACATGTGTGGCTACTGAACCGGGAGCCCAAGTCTACCTTTGGTCCAGAAGAATTTGGGAAACCAACGGTGACCCAGAAAAGCGAAGCTTTCCTGAATCCACAGAGAGCCTGAAAGTCGCTTGAGGAGATGTGAGCTGTTTCAGCAGGGACCCTCTGAGTCTCTGTGCTGGCCACTGTGGTTGCGGCCAGAGCATTCTCCAAACCAGGGGTCTTCTGCAGCTGGGGAGATGTCAAAACTTCAGCAGGGCTACTCAGTTGGAAAGGTGCCTGGTGCTCAGGGACTGGGGGCTGCACAAAACCTTCAAATCCGATGTGAATGAAAAAGTCAGTGACCTAAGGCTGGAATTCCCATCCCATAAGGTTCCTCCACAGAGCCTCAGCCCTCCTATTCCCACAGGCTACAGCCCCAAAAGTGTGGCAGAGCTGCTCTGCAGACACACACAGCATCTTTTTCAGGGATATCAGAGGCTCTCTCTAAGGCAAATCTCCCTCTTTGCTGCTGTAACCTGCTTGTACCAGGCAAGCCCAGGGTGGCTTGTGGCTGCCTTCAAGGACACGTCCCTTGGTCCTATATTTCCCAGCCACGTTTTTCCGTTCAACTCCTAAACACCTGCTCTCCAAAGGAGTGTTTGCTCTCTGTAGATAATATAAGCAATTCATATTTTAGGAGTGAAGAACCCAGCTGGGAAAGGTAGGTGAAGGGCTGGGAGAGGTGGGTGAAGGGCTGGCTGGAGACAACCTGCAAGGGGAACAAAGCAGCCTTGGCTGCCATCCTGCCCCACTCCGCTATTGCAGGAGCAGATGGGCTGAGAGCTGCTGTCCTGCTCCCTTCCCTCATTCTGTTTCCCTGAACTGGATGTTTGCGTTCGCATTTCAGTCTGTGTTTAGGCTGGGAGACAAGACGATGACAAATGAAGGAAAAAAACACTGACGCTGCTGAGCAGAAGGGGGTGAAACCTAAAGTTCTCATAAGGAACTGGACTTTTCCAGACTGCTTTATCTGAGATTTCTGCGAAATGCAGCTGCCTAATTAATATTTTGACTAAAGAGAGCCCTGAAGGACAGATTCTCCCCCCTTGTCATGGACCCGTGAAGACACAACATGCAGCATCCCCTTATTCTTCTGTAAATCCTTGAGTCAGCTTGACTCGCCCAGGTGGCCCCACTTCCACTTTCTCAACACCGAAAAATTGAGCAAAATTCTCTTCACGGAACACAAATTCCTACCACTCGCTTTCCCAAGTATCAAAAAGAAGGAGGGGGAGGCATAAGCCCAGGGCATAAATCCCTTGCAAGTCCCCTACCTGTCACACTTTTAATTAAATGCTGCTAAATTATCCTCTGCATCAGCAACCTGGTGGCAGAGGCTGGTGCCTGGAGCAGCAGAGTGGAGATCCTCCAGCAGGGCTCAAGGGAAACACGGGTTTTTTGTAACACTTTAATTTCCTGAGTTCTCTGAATTCTCGTGCCCTTGGGGGACGAAGTAAAGGTGAAAGGATGATAGTTCTGCATAGCTGGCACATGGTGGGGTGTCACGGACATCTCTCGGTGTCCCTGTGTCTCCCGCGGGGAGCTCGGCGATGCCGCCTGCTCGGCTGTTTCAACCCAGGTTTGCCTGCCCGTTGGAAATGGCTGGAAAATGGATTGCACCAGCACCCCCGAGGTGGTGGCTGGGGTCTCACTTCTTGCCCTCACCCTGCTGGGGAGAAGAAGGAGCTCCCGAGTAGCTCCAGCATGGCCCGGACCACATGATGCCCACCCTGGCCAGCTAAGCCCCGTGTCAGTTTAAGCACGGAGCCCACCACCCAGCTGGCTGCTTCGCCCTCCCAGCGCCCATCCCTGCAGCCTCCCCGGGGGCAGCTGCTTCCTCCCGGTGCTATTTGAGGTGTTGCCGTGGGAGGCTCAGCAGATTCCCCGGGGCTGTGGCTCTCCAGGAAGCCAGATACCAAATCCTCTCCCCTTCCCAGACCCTCCCAGAGCCAGAGCTTTGCCTCAGCATCTGTTTATAACTCCCGGAGCTGGCCAGGCTGTTTGGTTTGGGATAAAGCAGAGTCTGGTAGGGCTCCTCCCTGCCACCACAGTGGCACACGGACGCCTTATCTCCCATGACAGATCCTTTCCAAGAGCCCTGGGAGCTGGGCTGCCCTCACTGGCCCCAAAAGGCGTATGCCTGGGGATGGGTGTGGGAGGAAGACAGCAACACCAGCCGGGTTTAATCATCCAGGAGCTGGGTGGGATGGGCTGCGGTGGCAGGCGATGGTGCTGGAAGCAGGGAGATGATAGCCCCGGGCAGGATGCGCCGTGGGAAATCGTGCGGGGAGGAGAGCAGATCCTGGGCTTGCCGGGCACGGTGGCTGCAAGGAAGGCTGGGCATCAAATCCCAAGCAGAAGAAAGCTGAGCTTGGGGAAGGGCACCAAGTTTGCACGTTTTGATGCTCTCGGAGGCTGCCAAACGTTTCGGGGGTGACTGGCCAAGCAAGGCACTGGCCTGGCCACTCACGGGCGTGAGGACTTTGTGCTGCGGTGCTGGGGCCATCAGGGGAGTGGTTGCCACCATGGGAGGGGGTGTGCGTGGGGATGCTCTGCCCTTCCCTTGTTCTGCTCCATGGAGAGCAGGAAAGGGCTCTTCCCTGCATGGCAGCAGCACCGTCAGGACTGTTCCTCCACCAGGACTTCCCAGGGGATGCTGAGGTCCAGGAGATTCTGTCAACGGCGTGGACACAGGGGTCTGAACTTCATGCCCAGCCCCTGTTCTGCATAGTTGCCTTTGCACAAGGTTGGAGCTGGTCTCCCCTGGTAAAGCATATGGAGCTTTGCTGCATGGGTGGGACAAGAGGATGGACAAGCCATGGAGAGTTGGTGGGCACAGCTTTGCCCACGGGCATCACTGACCTTCCTCCACCCCCCAAACATGGCCACAGCAAGAGAGCGGTGACCTTGCTGCCCACACGGAGGATGCTATCCAAGCTGCCAAGCCCCAGGTGCCTCCAGCTGGTCTCCTCCACCCTCTGTACACTGGGTTGCTGCACCCTCAGACTGGCAGCACAGGGCACAGTCCCCGAACACAACCTCCCACGGGCAACAGGTGATGAAATTCCCTCTTTTCCCAGGCTGGCAAAGGGGCAGTGGCTGCCTCCTGCTGCACTATCAGCATGGGGTGATAAAGGCAGCTTCCTGTCACTGGAGGCACTTGCTTTCATCTCTCACATGAGTTTACAGACAATATTAGCTTGAAACAGCTTTTAACCCTAGACTTGCTGCTGCAAAGTTCCAGCTTTCATCTGGTCATAAGGTGCTGGGCCAGTACCTGAGAGATTTAATGTGCTTGTGGGGAAAGCGGAGCCCGAGGTCAGCCCGGACTTCCTTGGGAGGGTGAGAATCAACCAGCGTTCACCTGCGGGCAAGTCACAAAACATGCCAACACCTTCTCTGACTCATCAAAATTGAAAAGTTTTTGAGGAGAGGGTTCATTTTTTCTGCGTTTATGATGGGAAGCAGGCAGAGGGCCAAAGGAGATGTGCCTGAACCCTTCCAGCCGCCCACCTTGCTGACGGGTGTCTGCCACAGCCTCTGCTTGGCTCCATCATGAGAAACTTGGAAGTTTCTGGGTCTGGGTCGAAATCATGGCAAAACCAATATTGACGTGTCCCAGTGCCTCAGGGAGGGGGTTCTGCTGCCTCTCCTTGCTCCCACACAGCTGCTAGCAGGCAGTCGAGTGGCTCCCATGGGGCAGAAGGTGAAATGCCCTTTTCTTCTGAGCTGGACAACGTTCATGTGGTATCGCTGGAGTGGATTCAGCCCTGCTTCTGGTACTTCTCTCCTCTACAAAGCTTTGCAGCCTGCTTTGCTCTTCAGAGTTCCTGCCTTACTTGATCCATGAGATTCTGTGCTTCCACAGAGCCCCCAGATCACACCCTACGGGAGTCTCCTTCATGTTGGAAGCACCTTAGATAAGAACCTCTCGATGTTTCTTTGCAAACCAGGGAGATTCCTTTCTGATATTGGAAAAGTCTGAGCCCTCTGCAAGCTTTTGGCATGAATCACTGGCCTTGTTTTGCAAGCCCAAGATCTGATTTGCTAAGACATGCAGAGGCTGGTGGTTCTGCTCATTGGACACTGAGGTTCCTGCAAGCCTTGGCTGAAGAGATCCTTACAGGAGCAGCCAGGGGGTGTTCATCGTTCTAAATCTGTCACCATCTGCAATTACACTATTCCCACCGGCTGAGTCGCCTATGTCTTACGTGCAATTTTTTTCACTGTGTTTGCAGATTGGGGGAAAAACTATTCTGTCCATGCAAAACACAGCCCTTGAGAGGCTGGTGACATGTCCCCTCTCGCGGCAGAGCTGCTGTCATCTGGAGGGAACAATTGGCTTTTAAATCCCAATGCAAACCAGAGCAAGAGATGCTTGGACAAGGCCTGGAGGGAAGACTGAGGGAGGTGAGGAAGGTGGAGGTTTGTTGTGACCAGTCTCTGTGGCCCCCAAAACCTTGAACTGAACGTTATCTGTGTGAGACCGGAGCTTGTTATGGAACGGATCATACAGACAAGGGACTGGAAAAAATGTGATGACTGGGAAACCAGGCAGGAGGGCGAGAGGCAAAGAGCAACAGAGCAAACCCCATCAGGCTGGGAAGAAGGGAGACTGGGATCTGCCAGCAACAGAGGCAAAGCTTTCCTTGAGACACCACAAAGAAGAGATCTTATGGTATCCTATACATGATACCCCCTGGCAGGGCATGCTGTCCTCTGTGTTTCTCACTTCCTTTTTCCTCTAGTCTTCCTCCTTTCCAGGCTCTTCTTTTCCTCCTCCAGCACTGAAGCGTGGAGGCAGAGAAAATCAGCTGAAATACTGTGGTCTTACTGTTTTGCAGGGCTTGGGGAGCAGAGTGAGAGAGGACAAGAGCACTGACCCTCCAGACTGCTCCTTCGCTGAAGTTCAACGGCAAAAAAGGGGCAGAAAATGCAACAAATCCCAACATATCAAGCCTTTCCCCTCAAAATAGTGCTTTTAAATCACCCAGTCCGCTGGAAGGGGGGTGTCCACAAGCAGCACCTCTGCTCTAGAGACCTTCTCCAAATGTTTGCTATCCATAGTCCACTGCCTCCGGTGCTGACTCATCTGCCCACATGTAGAGCTCTCCCATGGAGGTGTTTGTATTCATACAGCTCCTTGCATGACAAGGTATCGGTTTGGATGGCCTCCAGATGAAGCCATCCATTATGTGTCAAAAATTAATCCTGCTGCTGGATAAACTCCACCACAACCCCAGAGGAATATCGCTGCCTGCATGCAAATGAAGGCCACGATGGCACGGCCCATGCTGAAAGCCCAGCAGGAAGGCTCAGGACATCGCGTGGGATGTGGAGAAAAAAAGCCGAGATGCAAAAAAACCGCCTGATCTTCCAAGGATGAAGTGCTCTGGTGTGAATGAAGCTGCATATGGCAGAAAAGAGAATGAGAGTTACATGCAGTGACCACCTACACCAAAAGCCAGGGGCTCTGGTGGGGGCACCAGGAGCAGTCCATCTTCTCCAAGCAGCCCGAGTGGTGGGAGAATGGGTTAGGACCTCAGACGTGTCTCAGGATGTGTCCCAGTGGTCGTGCCAAGCAGGTTGGCAGCAAGGTCCTGTGGGGACAGCAAGCGGGAGTGTTGGCTTTGTACTGGGCAAAATTCCTCATGGGGAAGGGTGTCTGAGTTCATACTGGAGAGTTGGGAAGAGGATGGTACCACAGAGCTGCAGGGAGGGCAACCTCCTGGAGAAAAGAGAAACTCTTGAACCATAGTTAGTAACTGAAGCCATGTCCTGAGCCACCTGCAGCCCTGTCCCAAACGCAGGAGTAAATGACACCTGAAGATGAAAAACCAGATGTGAAGTTGACTGGCTCCATCTCCAGACACTCAGCTGACTGCAGGGACAGGCTCCAGGTTCACTGAGCACCAGTGCTGGGACAGTGCACCATGACAACACCAAACAACCATTGCACTGCTTCTGGTCAACAAACTGAAGCATCTTCTGCCGCTGGCCATGAGCTGGTTAACGGTGGGCCATGCTATGCAGCAGTTCTACTGGAGCAAGATGTGGGAAGCACCTCGGGAGCACTGTGAAATGCTCACAGGGCTTTTTTGCACAGCTCATGTACGAAAGGTCAGTGCTCCATTTTGGGCCTTGACCAAGAGGTTCAGATGACACTCAGATGCTCTTTCTCCTACATCTCTGCCCAGGCATGAATCAAGTGGTAAAATGTGAAAGAGGGATTGGAGAAATAAGCCTGATGGGGTTCTGGGAGTGTTATTTCAACAGGTCCAGAAAAAATGAGACAAGCAGTACCCACAAAGATGCATAAAAGAAGCATAAAATATCCCCTCCATCACAGATGGACACCTACAAGTTACCTCCAGGCGCTCTGGAGATGATTGAGGCTGGGACAGGAGAAGGGAACCTTCAAGACACCCTGTCTTTTGGGATTGGCAGAGCAATCCAAAGAGATCTAAGTGCAGTGGGACAAGGTGTCACCACAAGCTGCAGTGGGTGCCACAAGCTGGAGCTACCATGCCCAGCCTGCTAAGAGGAGGGGTTTGGGTATGGAAGGGCATCTCCTGGCTTGCAGATGTCTCAGAGCTGGTACAGGACCCTGTGAGGAGCACAAAGGTGACAGCAGCAGCCGACATGACCCCAGTGCCTCAGTGAGCTTGTAGGGGTGCTGGAGGGGAATGGAGGGGAACTCTACCCGTGAAGCTGATCCTCCAGACATGAGGCACAGGTCAAGCTTCTGAGCACCCCCACCACAGAGTCCCTGTGCAGGTGTCCAGGGGTGTAGCTGGAGAAGGTGGCCCTGATTATCATGACCCTCTTTTCTTTCTTGGCTTTCGGCATCCCCAGCCTCCAGCATTCGCTCGTCGGCGCATTAATTCAAACACAAACATCTCTGCCTTCCCCAGGTTTCTGCAGCCTGTTCGGCACCTTCCACCACTCCCACGCCACGTGTTCGCTCATCAGCTTTCACCCTGTTCCTCACCGCTGGGCTGAAGGGGATCCAGACACCAAGCCCTGCGAGGGGCTTTACGAACTTCCTACTTCATAAACCTCCCTGAGTCACTCTGCTCCCACCCGACGTGTCCAGAGCGTCACCTTCTTTCAAAGCTGTGGTGGGAGCCCCCAAGCGTGGGCAGGGGTCCTGCTCCTCCGCAGCACACACAGACCACTGCCACTCTTGTTTTTAGTAGGCGGGCAGGGGAGGGGAGCTTTTTTTCTAATTTTCACTATTTATTTTGAAACCACTCACGGCTGTTCCCGTATTTAAAGCCTTTGGAGTCCTGTGCTTAAAATACCTGCAAGGACTCTCGGGAGCTGCCAGAGCAGGGCAGAAGAGACTCGAGCTTGCACACCTTTCACTCACCGTGGGACTCTTTGTCCTTTTGAGCTCAGTGCTGGAATGCTTCAAGGTGTTTAGGCAAGGCCAAGGCCAGGGCATGGGAATGCAGGTCTTTACCAGGCTTTGCCCGTAATTGCCTCCACGCCTGCACTCCCCAGTCCCCCGCAAAGCAGGCAGAAGGGAGCTGTGCAGACGGCCAAGGAGAAAGGTGAAGGGGAGGAACTGAGCTCCAGCCCTGGGAAAAGCAGGACACAGGCTAGAGGGCTTTGCAAACACTTGGTGTGCGATAAGATGAGGCACTGGTGCACGAAAGCGGTCCCTGGTTATCCTCACAAGCAAAGCCCAGCAGAGAAGAGCTGGAAGAGGGGTTGAGAGAGCCTGGGGAGGACCAGGCACCACCCGGTTGAGATGCTGAGCTCCCACCGGTGGCACTCATCTTGCTGGAGCTGCTGCCTCCCCAAGCTGAGGTCATTAAAGATGTCAAAGAGCTGTTTTTAACAGGAGGGGGTGTTCGGCTCCACGCCTGGCTCCGCTCCAAAGGGAATAAAATCACAAGCTCCCCGCCTGCGCCATGTGCAGCTGCAGCGCTCGGCGCTGGGGGCTGCAGGTCCGACGTTGCCGGTGGAGGTGTTTTGGAGGCCCAGGTCCCCCTGGGATCCTCATGGACCTGGGGTGATGCTGCAAGGTGGAAGGTGGCTGGAGGGTGCCGAGCTGTTTAGAGCTGCTTTGGCTGCACGCTGGAGAGTTCAGGACCTGGGAGGGGTGTGCTGGGGGGTGGAGAGACCCCAGGGGAGGTGAGGAGGGTGCTGGGTGGCCGCTGGGGAAGGCAGGGCTGCAGAACCTGGGGAGATGCTGGAACACGGAGGGGAAGGCAGGTGAGAACGCTGTGAGAAGGGGAAGAGCAATTCTTCCTGTCCCACAAATTACTGGGGGGATGACATCCCTGTGCTGGCAGTCGTCCTTGGTGGCCAAAGCCACCTGAGCGTTTGCTGGTGGCCCTGTGGGGTGGAGACCTGTCCATACTTTGCATGATGGGCTCGGGGTGCTGGGCACAAGCCCTGGATGGGGAGACCTGCTGGGGTGGGGAGAGGGCTTGCAGGAGAAAAGGAGCAGGGTACAGGCAGGACAGGGCACAGGCACTGCTGGGACACCCCAAACTGTTCTTGCAGGGCGAGGGGAGAGGGTGCAGCGGAGGGGACAAGGACAGGGCAGCAGTCGGGGGGTGGGTCCACCCTGCACCTGCAATAACAAGCTCCGGGCGCGGGGCCTGACAGCAGGACGGGGGCCGAGCTGGAGTTACGGCCCCCAGGGGAGACCCTGGTGGCTTGGTGCCCGGGAAACACCTCCGAACCAGCCCCCTCCACCCGGGAGCTGGGCACACGGGAGGTCTGCCAGCCCCACGCCTGCACGACCAGGAGCTTCAACCCCTGCCCTGGCTGCCCCCGTGCACGAGCTCTGCCCCCGAAACCCCTCATCCTGCCCCAACACAGGACATCATCTCCCAAAGCTCCTCTGCTTACCCCTGTGCTTTAGAGACCTTACGGCTGCCTCTTGACCCAGGACCCCCTTGTGCCCTGTGTGTCCCATCCCCAAATCTCTCTATGTCACATGGAACATCCTCTGCCCACAGCTTTTGCCTGCCTACCCCAAACCTTTCCTTGCTGGCTCACCCCAGCACGAGTTTTGCCCTTTTCCAGCCTCGTGCTTCCCTCCCTGCCCCAAATCCTGACGCTGCTCCTTCCTACACCAGCTCAGCAGACCATTGTTCCCACCATGGCCCTTTCAAAACCAGCTCACCCCACACCTTTCTCCCAACATCTCCCTCTCTTCTGTCTCTCTCTGTGCTCCCCGGTTGATCTATCCCCAGAGCTGGGGTAGCCAGTGGGACCTGGGAGCCTGGTCCAGCCTATTTATTTAGGTGAGGATGGTCACAAAGTCCAGATCCTACCCAAGCAGGTAGGGCTCTCTGAGTCAGAAAGCCAGGAAGGTCTAAGTCAGAAGTCACTCGTGCCTCCTGGAAGTGGGGAGACGGAGCGTAGCAAAGCTTCTGCTTTCCTCTGGATGCAGAAAAGCAAGGAGGAGAGGCTGGTGAATGTGAGAGCTGAAGCACAGAGTGTGCAAATGCCAAAAGGCAGATGGGTCCCTTCCCTCCCTATGGCAGCTTTGCCATAGGAGATGCTGGGTGGATGATGAAGCTGAGGAGGGTCAATCTGCTCAAGACAAGGATATGTGTGTCCCCAGCATCCCTTCTTTCCTTCTCTTCCTCTTTTTGCCTTTGGGCTCCTGCTCTGTGTCTCGAGGCCACACCAAAGCCCCTTAAATCCCGACACACAGACTGGGGCTGCCGGCACCTCTGCTCCTGACCCGTAGCTTCGTGGGCATGAGATCTCGCCCAGAGAGCCTGAACACAGTTTGTCTGCTCAGTAACCTGGCAACTGCACTAATGCATGTGTGCTCATAAAACATCCCCCTGAACCGGAGCCAGCACCCACCGAGGACCGTATCCCCTTACACCGGAGACATGCTGCGCTCCCCGCCTCGCTGCGCCGCTGTGGGTCCATCTGAAGGGCAAATCCTGCCCCACGCTTCTGCCTTATTCCAGACGTGTCTTCTCCTCGCCCGTCTCCGTACCGCACCCCACATTGCAGCGGGATGTTCGGAGGTGGAGGAGGCTCCATGGGCAGAGGGGAAGGAGCTCAGCTCGGCGTCAACACCGCCAAGAGGCACGTCTGACATCGGGAATGCCTACCCCAAATCCACCCACTTAAGAAACACATCTCAGCTTTAAAACCCAGGGCTGGCTCACCCTTGCCTGCCTGGCCACCGGGAGGGGAGGATCCACATCAGATTGCAGCTCCTGAGGTGCTGTTGGGTAAATGCTCCTGCAGGATGTGCCCGGGTCTGGTGCCTGCTCAGTAGGTGTGCAGGGTTGAGCTCTGCTGGGATCAAAGCCTCCTAGCCTTGGATTCAACCTCTTAGACATAGAAAAACTTTGTTCCAGTGGTTGACGACAAGTCTAAGGATTTTAAGGCTGATTTGACTTTTCTGGAAGAGACTAAATCTGGCACATCAGATAAAATCTGCAACCCTGGAGAGAACGGCTTGTGCTCCCCACCCAGCATCTCCATGAGCTGGGCGGCTCAGGGAGGAAGGCTTGGGGGCTGCGCTGGGGCAAGTCCCTCGAGGAGGATACGGGAGGAGTCATCTGGCTGTTTGAATTTGTGTCTTGCGGCTCCAGGGGTTTCCTGAGCCTGGAGGGCAGAGGGAGGGAGGTGAAAAGAGAGAGGTGGCTGATTTATAGCTTACCATCTTCTCTGATCTTGATGGCCCTTTGTCTTGGGAGTCTCTCTTATCCAGACATGGAGATGGGAGGAGGGGATCTGTTTCAGAGATTGCTGAACTCTGGGTGTTTGCCGTTTCCTGGAGATCTTTTGATGTTCCCTTTGCTTGAAAACATTTTCAACGTTAAGTTTCTCAGCCTCCCGCTGCACCTCAACTCTCGACATCAGGGCACGATCCATCACTACTTACCCAAACAATCTCCAGCAAGGCAAGACCTCCCCATCTCCGGGGCTGGCGAGGGGATCTCTTCTGTAACACTGTCCCCACAGGACCAGGTGACAGGGCTTCTGGGGCACCTCTACCCTAAGACCATGAGCTGCTACCAGCTGCTCATTGCCCGTAGTGTGCTGGAGGATGACGGGTGCCAGGGCAGCGCCAAGAAATGTTGGGAAGACTGGACTGCAAACAAGCAGCATGGCTCGGGGTCTGCCACTTGCTTTTCTCCAAGGCAGCTCTTGGGGTTGGAAGGGACCTCTGGAGACCATCTAGTCCAACCCTAGCAGGTTCACCTAAAGCAGGTTGCACAGCATGGTGTCCAGGAGGGACAATGACTTCTAACAGCATCAAAACCACCTCTCTGGGTGAGATACAACCAGGCCTGTGCTCTTGAGTCCTATAGATATCGCTAAAAGCTTGATTTAGGAATCACCAGAGGAAGAAGTGCAGAAAAAACACTTTATGACCTGAATCTCTACCACACCGTGAAAGGTCTCCAGCTCAAACACGAGCTTCTCTCTTGTCCAGCATGTGCGACTTGTCAGCTCTGGTAATGGACATCAGGTCTGTAATTAAAAGACCATCAAACAGTTCTTTTCCGTAAATCCTCTCACAGCGCTGTCAGTTAATAAAATTGATTTCATTTACCCGGTGCCATTTTCCAGAAGAGACAGGCCAAAGAACAACATCGCCTGTAAAACAATCTTTTTTGTTCCATGGAAGTAATTAGTTTTGCTTGGACTTAATGTGCTTGGGGGTTAATTATCCTAAAACTGCCCACGAACTCCCATGCGGGGCTGCCGCAGTGCCAATTCTTGCAGCGAGGTTCTTTACGAGTCTTGACGATGCTCATTGTTTTCCTTGAAGTCTTGACGATGCTCATTGTTTTCCTTGAATTCTCAGCTTAGCGGTGTCGTGCGCTTGCATGAAATTTTGCTTTCGTAGCCTGTCCCCCCAAGAAGTTTCCAGCCTCCATGGTTCCAAACCACAACCTGAGAGCACCTGGGAGCAAAAGGCAAATCAGATTTACTTGTTTATCACCAGCTTCTTTTATGCAAATGTCGCAGTTTTGCAGAGCTTTGAGGTATGATTTTTCAGGTCAACACGAGCCTGCCCTTCCAAAAGTCCTAGACGGTTTTTTGGGGGTGATAGAGGAGACCACAGAAGAAGATGGTCCTGGGCTTCACTTATAGCAACGTGCTTTTTGCACAGTCTGTAAAGGTGAGATCATATCAAAGCTGCTGGAGGCTAAGCTTCAGCTCAAGAGAGGCTTTTGGGTGGAAAATGGTGACAACTCTTGAACTTTCACCACATGTTAGGGTAGAAAAAAACCCCAACAAACATTCAACCAAAATGTGTCGTAAACCATTTTTCTTTTTTTTTTTTTAAATGGCTCTACACAGCCATTCTACCTGTAACCCAGCCAAGAATAATTTGTGGCAGGAAAGTTTGAGCATTTGTGAAAATAAAAGAAAAAAGAAAAAAAAGAAAGAAAATTCGAAAGCGCGTTAGAGTATTTTAGCATGAACCCAAACAGAGAGGCGGGTACTCAGAGAGCAGAATAGCCCCGACAGCACAACACTCTGCATTTCTGGCCATGTGTCGAAACAGATTTTTTCATTTATTTTTTTCACATGTTTTTTTTTATCCATCACACTACAGAGCTCAGCGCAGCACTTGTTGATTTTTGTCTTAACGTTTTTCTGTCCCACTGCCACTTGGTCTCCATTTGAGCTCTACACCTGCTTCCCACGTGATAAATAGGAGCCTCACGCAGAGCAGAAAGCCACCTCTTACCCCCATCCCAGCACATTTTAGTCACCTCTTGCTTTTTACCATCCCGTTGCGTGGTTGCTTTTGACCCCAGGGCTGCACTGACCGCAAAAAACTTGGTGTGTGGTCCTTTTTCACATGGGATGGGTCTTCTTCAAGCCATGTGGACACCACAAGCAGATACCTTGCAAATAGCGGAGTGAGTTGGGAAGGGAATCAACATCCCCTTGTATTTTCTCCAGCCCTCCAAAACACACAGATTTTGCAATAATGGGTCAGGGTCAAAATTTCGGATAGGGAGCAGGGCAAAGGGTGGGCTCCGGTGGTGGGATGTGCAGGAACGCGGCGAGATGAACAGGTGGTGGCCGGGGATGACAAACAGGAGCGTCCCCGCACGGAGCAATTTGCCACAGGATGTTGCTGAAGCCGAAAAGTTAAAGTGAGATGATTCTATCCCGGGCTGGACATTTGCATGGCTAACAAGAATATCCAGAATTATAATAGTTAATACCGACACCACGCTCGGAAGAGATATCAGATCCGCGGCCCCAGGGCAAACACCGACTGTAACAGATTAGGGAGAGGCCTCCTGTGGGGGATGGATTTTTTTTTGGGGGGGGGGGGATGGATTAGCTGACACCTGCCTGATATGGGGACTCGCACCTTTCCCGAGCGCTGGCCGTTAACCCCTCCGTCGGGCGAGCCCATCTCCCACCAGAGACTGCTGATTCATCAGGATGGAAATATTCCCCGGAGATCCGTCGCTGCGGATGAAATCCTGATGGAAAACTGCCCGGTTTCCTGCCAGCATACCCTTGGCAGCCCGCCTGACCAGCTGGTAGCAAGAGGAGAACATGGGAGCCCGGCTCCCGAGACGTTCAGCGTTCCCGACTCCCGTGCAGCCCCCTGGGCCGGGGATGGCGGGCTCCCAGCTGGTGGACCACGGCATGGTGGTGTCTTCCAGCCTCCCAGCTTGAGCCCACCAGCTGAGGGAAAAGGGGAGCGAGAGGCCGGACCGCTCTGCCTTTTGCAAAAAGCTGCTTCTGTGTTTTCATCTTGGATCAATTCCCCCCCTGCCCCAATCAAAACGTTGAGTCACCAGAAAGTGGTGGCAGGGCTTTGCCATCCTTCTGCCTGCTGCCTGACCCTGCTCATCCACTCCTCCATTCCTACCTAATGCCCTTTCTCTCTTCTTCTGATCTCCACACATTGCCTGGGTGACCAAATATCTTCCACGGTTGCAGAAGGTCCTGGTGGCCTCTCTGCAGGCAGAGCTGGGGTGTGTCCAGCTTTGCTACTGGACAGAGGAAGCTGTGATGGGTCTCTCAGAGCTCGGCAGCCCCCAATCCAGGTGCCCACCTCCCACACCGGTACTGGCAACAGCACAGGGACATGCCATCACCATGCTCCATTGCGCAGGGATCCTTGGGGGTCCCTCATTCATCTTTCTCCCAGGACATAAACGTGGGACTCGCCGCAGATGCAATGAGAGGCCACCCTCATCCTGACTCCTCGAGTCCTGTCTCTGCTGTTTGTGGGTGGCTGGAAACCAGTCTTTTTTTTTTTTTTTCTTGCTTCAAATGCACACTCCCTTTTGCAAAGCCGAAACAGAAAACTCTGCCAGAGCTCTCCTCCCTGAGAAGATCTCCCGTGCCCTGGCCGTGACAAAGCTCCGGCCAGCCCACGCCAGCCCTCCGATAAGCCGCCTCTCGCAGGGACGGTTCGACAGTGACCGAAAACACTCGGGATGTGAAATCCCTGGGCACGAAAGCTGTGCCGGGACGTGTCCCTCCTGGAAGAGTCCACAGTGCCATCTAGCCGCGCTGGCCCGAAGTACAGAACCCTGCAGGTCCCTTCCCAGCCCCGACTGCCACCCCCCTGCACCCTGACCCCCGGCCGCCTCGCCAGCCCTTCTCCACCCTTGACCAACCTTCAACCCAGGCTGCTGGGAGATCAACATCCCCGCGGGCGGCGGGATGCGCTTATTTCATGTGTTTTGTGAGGTTTGTGCCTGAGCAAGCCCACCTGGATGAAACGGTGACATGTCTGGTGACAGCTGGAGCTCCGACGGACTGGTGCCACCTCCTTATGGTGTCCTCTAGGGTGGTGGCTCTATGTCCTGGTGTCTCCCTTCCACACAGAGAGTTAGTCTCCCGTCCCTCATAGTCACTGTTCCTTTTTCGGCACCTGCTGGGTGGGAGAAGCACAGAAGCCACTTGTTGTGGCTTCAGGTATCTCCCCAACTAATTTTTTCTGGTTTTGGCTATTATTTCCCTTCTCCACCCGGTGGATCTCAACACCACCCCTGGCACTCAAATCTGGGGAAAGGTGCTAAGACAGCAACAGAGCTTGGGGAGCTTTCGACTTCACCCAGCAGCACGCTGAGCTCTGTCTCAGCACAGCCGTGCTCTCTAACACCCACCTCAGAGGTCAGAGACCAGTCAGCTTCACTCAGGGGTTTCCACTGGTGCTCTGGGATTTCACTTGTGATGAAATCGTGGGTCTTGTTGGTGCTGAGCATTAGTTCTTGGTGCCCATGGAGGGAAGTCCCATCTCCTGGAAATTTCACAACTGGAGCTGACGAGGCTTTAACCGTGCTGTTCACCAGCCATCTCTCCTTTTTTGCCCTCTACCATCCCTCCTTCCCTCACCAGGGGATGGGATGGAGAGAGAGATGTTGCATGGGGGGAGATTTAAGACCTGACCTGGCTGGACTAGGGTTTCAATTAGCCAAGCCCTGGCACAGCTGCTGGATGCCTGACAACCACCTTCACCTGAGCCTCGTTCCAGCCACCATTGTCAGCCAGCAACACCTGCAGGCCTCGCTCCTGGTCACCTTGCCTTTTTGTAGTCCCCTATGCCTCCAATATTTTGCTACTTGACATGCTCTTCTGGCCCTTCCCAAACCCTGGTGCTGACAGCATGGGCATTTATCACTGTGCTGTGCCAGCTATATTAATTTCCATCTCGGCTCACATTGTGTTTTTTTTTGTTCTATCAGCTTCTTCTCCCACCTACTGCTCCTTTGCTGGACTATGTGAAGCAAGTGGATTACCTTGCATAAATCTGGGAAGAGTTCTTGAGCATCACATCTATTACCCTTGGATATGTAATGACTGTGGTTGAAAATGCTCTAAGATGCCCTCCACTAGCTAAGATCCCGTAATTGTGAACTGTAGAAGGAAAGGCACAACCTTTGGAAAGATGAGTTCCTTCGTCTTCTCTGGTTATGTGTGAATGGAGATCTTTATGATGCTCATAGCCTGGCAGAAAAAGAGACAATGTTGAGATACAGGAACTCTCATACCCACAGACAAATTCTTTAAGCAAGGACCAAACACTACTTCTCCTTGGCCCAACCCTTTTGGCTTAAGGTTTTCCTTGCAGACAATCCAGCCCAAAACAGTACCTGAGGCTGGGATTAGTAGAATCATCTGTAGGCACCAGACATCTATGGGAGAGACACTTGTTGTAGGTACCTTCTCCAGTGTCAGTTAATGCCAAGAAACTTCGTCCTCCCTGCAATGCTTGCCTTGGGATGATGTGATTTTTCCCCTTAGAAGCCCCTGTTTCTCTCCAGTGACTATAAAGGCAGGCAGCTCTGTAGCTGGCTGGGATGGAAAAAAGCCCAGCAGTTAAAGTCTGGTGAAATGTAAGTAACTGAAAACAGTGTTTTATAATAGGAAACACTGCCTTAACACCAGAGCTTGCTGGGAGACCCACCTGTGACAGTGCAGGAACGAGGGGAGCAGAGCCAGGTCTCAGTTTACCTCCTGCCTCCCGGGTGTTTTTGTGCAGGGCTGGGTGTTCAGCTGCGGTTTTACATTTATTCCCCACGTGCCCCAATCGTGATTTCTGAGAACGGAAGAGCAGGACGTGTTTCTGCCTCTGCTGAGCATCGCTTTGGCCACACCGAGATGTCCGTGAGCTGAGGGTTCCTGTCCATCACGGGTGGCTGGGTGGGTGTGGAATTGGGTTGGGCAACTGCATCGCACTGAGTAGTGGGAGAAAAGAAGAAGAACGGGAGAAAATGAAAAGAATGGGGAAAAATGGGAGAAAATTAATTTTGTCCAGAGCTATTTTGCGCTAACGTTAAGGAGAAACATCAACAACAGCCCTTAGAAACACGACAAAACTGGGAAGTTTTAATTCAGAATGTGAAGTTTCCGGAGGCTTGGAGAAGCGTTAAAACCCAAGGATGAAGTTGTGGCTGCACTCCTGGCTCTATCAGGTATAGCATTGCCAACCTGGGCTATAATACTGCAAGTGTCTCTTAAAATTAGCATTTTCCTTAAAGGTCTGGCTGCTGGAGGCAAATCTATTCAAGAATCATGTAATAACAGGATTGGAAGCCAATTCCAAGCTATTTTGAATTCTAACTGTGCTCCGTGCCTGGCTTGGCTATGGTTGGGTTGGTGGGTGATGTGAGCAAAGGGAAAGCTATCATCTGCTCTGTACCTTAACTCCATTTCTGGGTCTTATTCCTTAAAAAGGCCACCTCTGAGTCCAGTGTCCCCATCCTATACCTCTCTGCCCCTTCGGAGCCAGGCCTGGATCATGTTCCTTCACATTTGGTCATTACTTGGGGCTCAGACTCTGGGGAATTGCTTCAGGCAGTGGCAGCTAATCCCAGCAGCATGTCAAGAGCTTGTAGAGATGGACCTGACAAGAGAAGGTGGGACTCCCTTCCTGCCCATATCTCTGTTTGGAGAGGGAGCTATAAAATGCATTTGAAAGTGCAAATTCCAGGTACTCTGGGAGAAAAATAGATGTTTATTTAAGGACTCAGTCAAAGAAGGAAAGAAAAAAAACCCACTTGAGCCCAGCCACATCTCCCTGGCAGTCTCCCTGACTCTTGCATCACTTGCAGTGCCCTCAAACAGTTTTCAAAGCCAGGTTTTCATTCCTTGACTGACAGCAGCGCTGGTTGAACTGAAATGCTCTTAAGCTACTCTGTGTAAGCAGGCATCCAGCCTGGTAAACCGCAGCCAGGACAGTGAAAGTTTGTCAGAGGCTGTAACAACTGGAACTGCAGGCTTCCCCGCTTCTGCTGCCTCTAACAACCCTGGAAACAAGATTCTCCTCGCAAAAGCAGGATATGAAAGTCACTAAGTTTCTCCTGGCAGGATGATTGCCAGGAAGGATCTTTGGGCAGCTGTGAAGGACAAAAATCAGCCTGACTCAGAGGCTGCTTGGGCTGAACAGGACCTTGCCCTGCGAATGATGCTGCCGAGAGCAGAGCGGAGGGTTCAGGCTAAGGCAGGTGCTGGTGGGCACTGGAGTGATGCAGGATTAATTTGGGATTAAGGAGTTTGCCAGTTGATGGTGGTAAAGATCAATAAAGGCAGCATCAAATAGGAGCTGATCCATAAACCAAGCTGCCAGCGCTCAGCAGCGGGGCTGTGCTGGGACCTCCCAAAGAGACAGTGATAAATGGAGCCGATATCCCACCGGGCTGTGTTATCAACAAACGCTTTGACCCTCTCTGCTCTTGGCCGAAGGGTGCCGGTGTATCAGAGAACCCTCTCGTGACCATCATGGAGCTATACTGGTTTACACTGGCAAAAACTCACACTTCCCAGAGTGGAAAGAGGAGCTGGTCCTCCATCCAAACTCATGGCTCTAGCTGGCTGGGGAAACAGCTTCTGAAAACTGTTTCAAAGTAAAAAAGATTGACGGACAAAACAAGCAGAGTGCATGAAGGAGTTCGAAGGAGGCCACTGCAGTGTCAGAGGCTCCTTCAGAAATTCCAGACTTTCTGAACCGATCGATGCCATGCCCAGCCCTTCGGGGTGCAGAGGAAAGGGTTAACACCTCCTAAAACCGTGCGGTGTTGGGAAACAGAAAATCTGAAAGCAGGTCAGTACCTCAGCTGCTTCTGAATTCTCATTAATTTGCGTTCCCCTCTCATTTATTAATGGGCTGACTCACACTGTATTTGCTTTCCCTTTGCTGCAATTTGCAAAATTCCTTCTTATTCCCAGTAGCCCTCTTGGCAGTGTTATTTTTCTCTGTTTTTCCCTGGCTTTTATCATTTCCTTGCAGGTCTTAGCTGAGTTTGCATATTCTTGCTCAGTTCCCCTGGCTATTCCTTTTTTAGCCTTTTTCTTTTCATCTTCAGGCCTCCTAAAAGCATCCCTTGGGGCTACCTCGGTGTCTCTGGGAGCAGCTGGGAATACCCTGCCACCCACCCTGCCCATGAAGGGGATTTTACTAGCTCCCTTGGCCCTCCATTCCCTTTATCCTTCCAGTCCCATGTGGGGGCTTAGTCTCCCAAACTCTTGGAAGTTCCAGACAGTCTCCTAAACTCTTGGAAGTTTCCAGGGCTTGGAGAAACCTGAGTTTCCAGGCAGGGAATCACAGATCCAAGTATCTGACAGGTCCTGTGGAGATGTTTCTCTGCTCTTTGCTGCTGTCTGCCCCCAAATGCCCCGTGGCTTGGTTATTGCAGTACCTAAACTGGTTTCTTCACCCATGCTCTAGCCATTGTTGACCATCTTGCTCTGCTCGTGGTGGAGCCCAAACTTCTCTAAACCAGGAGTCGGGCACCCTGTTACAGATGGCCCAAGACCACGCTCCGTGCACTGCTGCACCTCCTTTGCTCCTCTCATTTGGTTCAGTCCAAGATTTGCACCCACAGAGAGCGACATCTGACCACGCAGGTGAGCATCGTGTGGCTACAGGAGCCCACCGTGCGGGTCTGTGTGGCTACATGAGCTTTTTGAGTCCCTGCACATTTGTTTTCCCAGAGGCTGGAGAGCGAGGTTTGCTGTTTGGTGGGGATGATGACTGGTGTTTTTGTGGGTGCCAGCCTTGCCAGGACTCCCTGGGTGCTCCCTTTGTCCTTCCCCAAATTTGCCCACAAGAGGGAAGCAGCGACTTGCGGTGTCCGCTCCCACCTTGCAATGGGTGTCGCAGGGTCTCAATGGCCACGCCTGGCCTGCCTGGGGACCACCGGGGCTGGGTGGGCGACCGTGGGCTGGGTGGGTCAGACTCAGCCTATACCACCTATGTGCCCCGCGGGAGCCCAGGCACCCGTGGGGGATGGCCAACAGTGGGTGGCTGGGGTTGTCCACAGCACTGCTCGCCCTGCGTGGGAAGAGCATCATATTGTCTCAATGGATTTTTTTTATTATTATTTATTAAAAAGTGAAAGGATGTTGCTAGAGTTTTAATTTTTATGACCCAAGTGAGATTTCCGTCCTCTGCCAGGGCTGGATGAGACCTGTCAGGGCGCTGTGCCCGCTGGCAGAAGGCTGTTCTTTCCCCGGGACACAGGTAGTCCTCTTGGCAGCAGAAGACAGGAGCTGAAGGTACCACCCTTGACAACCCTTTTCTGTATCTCTCCAAACCATCAGCCCTTGCCTACTGCGGAGCAAAGAAGCCCAAAGAGAAAGACTGATGGGCTCCCTGGTGCATGGACCAAGCTGATCCTACGAAATTGATGCCTTTCCAAGGACCCAGGGAAGGTAGGAAAGTCCTGTGGGTGCAGGTACTCTGATCCTGGATCCAAGGCAACATCCCTGTTTCCAAATTCTCCTGGTACCCAGCCTCAGGCAACCAGGCTCCAGTGACAGCTTGCCAAGCCCTTTCCCACACTGGCTACCTGTTGAGGCAGCGTGGGTAGCTCTGGTCAGCTTGGGTGGACAGGAGGTCATCCTTTGTTTCGACATCAAATTAACGGGTTCGTCACAGATCATTTACTCCAGTGCTGCCTGCATGACTTCAAACATAAGCGTGTCCCTTTGGGAAGTTCAAGAGGAGTTGATAGCAGCCAGGGGTTTCTGTTGCAGACCCTGAGTATTTCCATCGCTCAAGGGACCCCCTGCTCTTTGGGCTGGCCTCATGCAGTTGTGATGCCTTCCTGGCTACCAGGGGCAGACCTGAGGCTTGAAGCTGGTGTAAGATGGACCAGACCATCCCTCCCGGTGGGCAGCGGGCTCTGGGGTCACCCACCTCACATAAGCAGTTCATTCTTCCATGCAAAGTGGCCTCGTTCCAGCGAGGGCACGGAGATTGCTTGCCACGGAGAGCTGTAACTTCAACAAAGGCCTCCTTTCTCCGAACCGCGACACGATTGCTGGAGCTAAATAAATCTGTCACGCACAAAGCAAACTGCGTTAAGCAGCGTCCTCTCCCACTCCAGCGGGATAAAAGCTGGGCACTTTGGAAAGTGTTTAAAAACCATTTTTCATTCCCTTGTGCTCACTCTTCCCTCCTGTTGCATCCTCATTGCACTCGCTCATTCAGAGGCCTGCACAAGGACCTGAATTTTTAGTAGGAACAAAAAAAAAAAAAAAAAACAGAAGAGGAATAAACTCAGCGTTAAAACCTATTCAGCGTTTCTATTATTCGGGACCAAAAGAGGAAGGTCCCTTGCAGGTCACTTTTAAATGTGTCTGTCTAGAGGCAAAGAGATTCAAAGTGCATTTATCATCCTTCTTATTCACCCTCTCTGTTGTCCGCAGCAACCCAGGGATTTTTTCCTGCTTCGTGATGCGGTGATTGCTACAAACCCAGCTGGGCTCAGCCACCGTGCGAGGAAGGAGGGCTCTCCTCTGCCTCACACATCAGCATCAGGGCTGTGGGGCTGCTGTCACAGCGTTGGTGGTGACACGCAAGGTGGAAGGGGCCCAGGATGACTTGTCCCAAAACTCCGCCGGGCAGTGAAACCTGGGCTGTGGTGGGAGCAGCCAGCTGGAACCTTTTACGGGTAGTAATTCACCAAAAATGGGGTTTCAGCAGGACCAAAAGGAGCTGTAAGTTCAGGTTTCAGCCGTTTGGATGTGTGTGAAAGTGTCAGCACAGTCCTGGTAGATGTTTCCAAGGCAAGACGTCTCATTTCAGAAGTGCCGGAGTATTTCATTAGACAGCCTTGAAACGAAACACTTTGCCTATTTTCCTTTTTATTTAAAGGCTGACCCAAAGCAGGAGAATATGAAGCTAAGTGAAAACACTGAGTAACCCAAAGGAAAGCGTTCTTTTTGAGTCAGGGGGACAAACGACTCCAGAGAAACCTGTTTTGATGGTTCTGATCCCTGGGCTTAGTCCTCAGTGCCAGGGACCCTGAGCCAGACGTAGGTTGAACCTGGAGAGAAACAACGGCTGCAGTAGAGTCACAGCAAAGTTCAGGACTGAAGAGGCAATGAGGGATAGCAAAGAGGGAGCCTTGAGAAATGGCGTGGATGGGGGAGAGGGAAAAGTAAGTGCAGCAAAGGTGATAGCAAAGGAGAAGAAGTGGGAGAGGCAGATGCCCAGCTTGGCTTTCGGTGGTGCAAAGCAGGATGTGGTGGGAGAGGAAGAGGCAAATCCCAGAATAAGACAAATCCCAGAGTAAGGCAAACCGAGGCATGGGTTGGAAGAAGAAGCGTTGGAAGCTTTTGGGGTTACCCTGGGGAGTTTTGATGGAAAAAGGAGCCCGTGGTCCAGCAAGGTCCATGAGGCTGGTTGAGCTTCACTGATGTTCAGGAGAGGGGTTCAGTGTGGGGTGGGCTGTGGGGGAGTAGCAACCAGGCTGCATGACCCAGAGCCTGGGGACCTCAGTGGCTGCATCCCTGGTGGGTTGTTGAGACAAGTGGGACTGTGAACTGGTGGGAAAGAGAAGGAGTCATGGTGTGGTATTTTCCTATGGATCAACATCTCAAGTCCTTGTGCCCTCCAGGAGGCTGGTGTGGGAGGGGTCATCTCTCCTCTTTGGCACATGTTATTGGTGGTTCCTCGGCCATCTTTCCTCTCATCCCACTAGGAACTCTTTGGCGCATGTTATTGGTGGTTCCTCGGCCATCTTTCCTCTCATCCCACTAGGAACTCTTTGGCTTCATGTCTTCCCCCCATGGCATCTCCTTGCAGCCTCCTGTCCCTTCACGTCCTGTGAGGGGCTGCTCTTCTCACCGAGGCAAACAATGTCACCTGTCAGTCAGCCCGGTGTCACCTCAGCTCTGGATCCAGCCTGATGCCTGGTCCCACCATCTCTTTCCAAACAGGTGGCTATGAATTAATGAGGTCTAGGGATAGTTAGAGAGTTATAAATATCTTCTGAGAGGATGAATTTTAATCAGAAGCCTCTAACGAGCACAAGATGAAATCAGGAATGAGAATGATGGTCCCCCAATGGATCTTCATTAACAATTTAAATGACTGAGGTCTTAATTAAAGGGCTCAGGACTTAACTGAGGGATTACAGATTGCCCAGGGGGAGAAATCAAAGACTTCAAAACCCCCTTTTTACAGAAGGTAACGAGCTTTTAAATTAGATATAAAAAAAAAAAAAAAGAAGAAAAAGAATAAGGCCTCGCTGTTTTATCTGGCTTCTTCACTCACTTAAATGATGCTCAGATCTGGAAACGTGCAACCTTGGCCTTACAGCCCCTTTGTCACGTGCAAGTCCCCACAGTGCTCCTGTCACCACCTCACCTCCACGTCCCACCAAACACTCCTGGGCACGGACAGCACGAGGGTATCTGTGTTCTCCTTAGGGAATCCCTCAGGGATTCCTGATCTCAGGGGAGATGTCTGCAGGGAAACATTGACATGGGTCCAATCTCCCACCTCTCCTCCCTTGCTTAGTTGCTCTGAAATACTTTTCCTAGAAAAAAAAACACTGCATGTTCAGCGTGTGTTTGTGAAGAGTTTCAGGTGAAGTAGTAATTGATGGAGACGTTAATGACTTTAAAGTGAATGTTCCCTGTTTTTTTCCTCTTCTTGCTCATCTGTTGAAGGCTTGGTGACCATATGCCCTTGTGAGCTCTTTGGAAGGGGCAGCAATCTCCTTCAGCGTCCAAGGAGATGGTCCTTGTGGGCACCCTTGATGGACAATGGGTTGCAAACAGGGAGTGACCCCTGGAAGACCCTACCTGAGAGGGTGGCCCAGCTGGGACCTGGAAGGCAATCTGGGAATCAACCCAGACCACCTTTTCCTGTAAATGAGCCCCATGCTCTCCGTGACTGAGGTCGTCCATCCTCTAAAAAACGCCCCATCCATTCATTTGCGATGCCGGTCCCCAACGCCATCTCCAGGTGCCGGGGGTACCTTGCACTCCCCCAGCTCCTGCCCCTGCTTGTCCTGTTGCAGAAATCCAGCCGAAGAGGTGCCTGTGGCGAACTCACCACCGCCTGCACCGACCCCATCGCCATCCCCACAACCTGAGGTGCGAGGGTGACTTCACCGGCTGCCTGGGGCTGGCTCAGGAGGGGCAGCAGCTGCGGGGCTGGCGGGGACTTACACCTATCACTCTGTAACTTCTGTCGGAGGCTGGATTTGCTGAAATGTTCACTGGATTTTTTCCAGCCCACTGGGGCCCATAAATCTGGCTGTGCAGAGGCCGCTCCTGCTCCTTCCCCTCGGTGAGCGGGGCTGGTATTTTTCTTGGAGGGCGAGACTGGTTGCAACCCTCCTCCCAGCACCTGCCGCTCCACCTCGAGCCACATTCCTGAGTGGTGGCGGAGAACGGGTCTGTCTCCGCCAACTGGGGATGCTGTGGCCTCCGAGCTGGCCCCGCTTCCCCCAGATCCTCTGCAGCAAGGCAGTGAGGAGGTGCTGGTCTTCTCCCTGCTCCTGCAGAAACCCCTTTCCTCCAGCCATCAATTCAGAGATGGAGAGCCTGGCTGACTGCATGTTAGAGGCAGGACTCTGAAGACCATCCCTGGTGGCTTCTTCTGGGGCAGAAGGACCAGAAACAACCTGCGGATGCCAAACATCCCGCTCAGCACCGATTCCTGGGTGACTGTCCTGGCTCAGCTGGGGGTTTGTTGTAGAGCATGGTTCCAGGGCATTGCACAGGACTCTCCTCCCTCTTTTGGCATGGAGCTCAGGAGACCTCTGCGCCTCCTGTCTGGAGCTCAGGAGATCTTGTTGCTGGCACAGGGAGCTCCCAGATCCCAAGAAACAATCTGGGATGCCCAGCATGGCGGATCCCTCCCCCCTGCATGGGTCACCTTGATCTCCGGGTGGGCAGGACACCAACTGCAGCCAAGGGCTGGGGCAGATCTGGAGGCACATGATTTATGGACGTAGCTATCATTTAACATTTCTCTCACAGACCAAGATCTGCAACATCCTGGCTGGTTTTCATCTATTATTCTTTTGCCAATTCCTCATGCATCACTCCAGGGGTCACCCGTGAGTGAGGAGCTCTGCTCTGGCCCTCATCATGATGCACCAGAGGTGACTGTGGTGCCACCAAGAGATGCTTCAATGCTGAGCGAGCGTCCAAGCAGCTCCTTCTTGCTCACCTCCCACTATGGCCCTCTTGCCACCCAGACAGCTTCCCCCGTGTCTAGTCAGCAATTTCCAGATCCCTCATGGTCTCTTATGTGCGAGCGCCGAGCGCTGTGGGATGTGGCACAGTCGGCAGAGGGATGCTGGGTGACCCTCGTGGCTATTCCTGCCAAAAGCCGCCTGGGCTGTGCAAAGGGAAGCGTGTGCTTGTAAAAAAGGGCACCGAGATGCACCCCTGGGCACAGCATGGAAAGTTAACACCGGAGAGCCCTTCCGTACGCTGGAATCACGTTACGGTGCCTCACTGCAATTAGCCTTCCTTGCAGAATGAGCAATCGTTTCAATAATCTGCCAGAGCGTGTCAGGCTGGCACAGGGGGGCTGTAAAACCAGACCTGCTTGACCCACAGCCATCGTTTGACACAAGGAAAACCACCTGGCCAGAGAAAAAGGCATTTGTTTGCTTCTTCCTTCATCCCGCTCTCACAGGCAAATCTTTTTTACTCTGCATATTTCCAGGAATGTTTCACAGCTGTGGTCAAAAATCATCTCCAGCAGCCTGGCTTTTCTACTGACCATCACCCGCTGCAGATCGTGCACGAGGAAAAGGTCATGAAATGGCCCCACAAGGAAATGTTCCCTGACCCCCTGCTGTACGATGTCAAATGTCTTACAAGCAGACCAAAGCCTTGGGATACAAATTTAAAAGTGAATTCCCTTGAGCTGCTGAAAGCTAAAAGATTCAGCCAAATTCCTCGTCCTCCTGGTGCGCTGCGGAGACCTGATGAGATCTTCCAGCTCCTGCCACTTTCTGTTTCCCCTCCATCTGACCCTGCCAACGCCAGCAGCACTGGGCCACCCTTGCTGTGCACCAGTTTGGATGCCCAGTGCGTGACAGCATCTTGTCTCATGGTAGGTGACTCGTCTGGGACCTGCCCAAGCCGCACTCTGTGGTTTCCACGCCAGCCTTGATGGATGGGCTCGTTAGCCTTGGGTTACTCATGAAATATCTTTCTTCTGTAGTCTCTGATGAAAAAAATCTTTCTGTTTCATCCTGATGGGAAGCACAGCACTCACTGCTGGGCTGCAGCTTCATTTGGCCTAAGTCAGCCAAAAATAACTAAACACAGCATGTTTTTGGAAATACAGCTACCTCCCAACCATCTCTGCTGGATGAGGAGTGGCACCCTGCTCCAGAGTGGATTGTTTGTCCCTCGAGAGACCCCACTTGCCAGCACACTGGGGTGCCCTTTGCCAGGATTACAGCTTGCACCCAGTCTAGTGTTTCAGAGTGGCTGGAAGTGCTGCTTCGTGTTTGCTTCCTTTCTGTCAGAGCCAAAGAAACAGCTAAAATCTCTGAAAACAGCAAACTTAGAAGAAAAAAAAACCACCCCAAACTGAAAACAACCTCAAAACTAAAAAGATCAAGGGAGCTTGGAGAGATTTATCTTCCAAGAATCCAGGATTATTTTTGGGAAGGCAAGTGGGGCAGAGAAGCAGAAGGCAGCAGATAACCCCTGCCTCTGATCCCAGCGAGCTGTAAGGCCAGCTCATCTCTTGGATCCAGTTGGGCAGAACCCAGGCTGCGGAGAGCCAAGACTCGGATTTATTTCTGCAGTTTCCCATTATCCGAACGTCCTGCTGGAACAGCACCAAAACGCAGTGCCGGGAGTTTTGTAACACAATTTTCTCCTGCAGTGCCCGGAGGTTGCACATCCCGCACCCAGCCTGGGCTTCAGGGTCAGGTGAGGCCAAGGAGATATCGCCTCTTCTGCAGGTATTAAGATCTTCAGATCCAAGATAAACAAAAGAGGTGAGAAAGAAGATGATGTAGTGGGATGCTGGCCCCAGCGGAGGGGACATGTCCCAGCCTCATTGCTTTTTCCTGGGGTTCATGCTCGGACTGCACAGGGTGGTTTGTACCTCTGCCCTGACCCTGGCTGCAACTTTGCCCTTTGGCTCTGAAAGTTCTTCCGTCCCTCTCCAGCGATATTTCTCCACAAGGCAGCCAGGATCCAGCCACCAGCTACAAAATAAGGCAAATTGCCACCCATCGCTCCCACAGCCTAAAGATGCTGCAGTTCAGAAACACTAAAACCATTATGTTTGGGGGCAAATTAAACCAGAGCAGCCAGCAAAGGATGAGCTCCCACCAGGATGTGAGCTGGAGGCAGGGATCTCTTCCCCTCATGCCTGTAAAACCGCAGCATCACTCGGTGCGGGGACCTCTTCCCCCGCACGGCTGCTCTACAAAACACGTGCTGGGCAGGTGAGAAAAAGATGATTTTGCTGCTCAGGAAAAGTCCACGTCACGTTTTCTTTCAACGTTTGCAGGTAAAGGAGCTGGGCAGCCGCTGCCCTCCAAGGGGGGCACATCCACAAAGCAACACCGCCAGCAGTCAAAGGGATTTTTTGGAAAGGGTTTCCCAGTGACAAAAAGGGACCGCTCTGCAGGTTTCTGCTTGTGGCACCTTGCTCTTTAAGAAAGTGATGCCGCTTTAGAGAAATAACCAGTTAGAAGCTGCCATCCTTTCACTGAGACACTTCAGAAAACATCTGCGTGAGGCAAAAGCATCTCGAGCGTGGCTGGTCCAAGCAAGGTGGCTGATTCACCCGCGCCCAGCAGGAGGGGGATGTTTGCCCCCCTCGCCCAGGGGCTGCTCCGACTCCCAACAGACGCTGTCCCGCTCGCGAGGTTGCACAATCCCTCTTGGCGTTGCAAAACACGAAGCTGTCCTTTGGCTCATCCGAGAGCGAGCTCATCCGTCGAGGGTGCCGGGCTTTCCGAAAGCACAAATAAGATGCCGACGAGCAGGGTTTTAACAAGCAGTAAACTGGGAAAGTCCCTATTTCCTATCGAAACTGGGCAAGAAAAGCAACTACCGCAGTATTTCAGGTGTCGAGGTGTGTGCAAGGTGCTGGCTGCTGGCGAGGAGAGGGAGTGATGGGAAGGAGAAGGGATCATTTTTCATCTTTCAATGCATTATTCAATACATTTTTCACTAATAAAGCAGCTGCACGGGTGCACATGAGGCACTTCTGCAGTGGGGAGCAGGGGCAGCACCGTGCTGGGTGGTTGTGCTGGCCCCTAGCAGCAGGCAGGGCTGTCCTGATCTAATGTGGTCACAAGTAATCCCACACAACTATTATGAACAAGCGCTGTTTTCCTTGGAAATAAAGAGCCTTCTTTCAAAATATCCCATTTTTATGAAATACTGTTTTTCTGCTGCCAAGTTCGATTGGGATTTTTTCCAACAGTTATGATTTTTTTGTTGGGTTTTTTTTTTAAATTTTCTTTGAAAAATAAATAAATTTGAAACTCTTCCAAAAAACTCCATCGGAGAGAATGGAAAGAGCGTGGAGAGAATGTGTTTTCTGTTGACTCAACACTGCACCCGGACTCAGCGTGATGAGTAACTTTGGTTTATTAACAAAAATACTGTGTCACCGCCCCAGCGCCGTGCACTTGCTATTACCATGCGCTGGCAGCTTGGTGCAAGCTGTGGCTGTAAACCTGCTGCAAGCTGAAAAACCAAGAGACACGAACCTGAAATCGTTAAAACCTCTTCCGATGGTTGTTAAGGAGCTGAGTGGCTTGTCCTGAGACATCATCCAACGTCATGGTGGGTCGGGGAGGTTGCCAGCCTGTACGGACCATCCTTCTACCTGCTGGGCTGGCAGACCAATATTCTCATTTGTGCTGATTTTCTCAGTGTTCTGAGGTCCACAGGAAACATTTCCTTTCACCTCTGAGGACTGACTGTGTCTCTCCTCCCTGCTCTTTCTGGCAATTTTCTTCCCCACAAAAACTCAAGTGAAAAAAACCCCTCTTTCTCCTGGGCTAGCTTCTCCCACAACAAAAGGGGAGATCGTTAAACTGGTGTAGGACAGATTTTCCGACCCCATGACAACAGTCTGGTGTCTGTGTCATTAAAATCGCCAGCCGCCAACTGAAATGGCATAGTTTGCAGGTTGAACTTTAAAGTTCCTTGACCGGTCATTACCAAGTTTCCTAGCGAATTTCAGCACCGTGAGCTCATTTAGTACCAACCAACAAGCCACGGCACTGGTGCTCTCCATCCCCAGCACTGCGAGTAGAGAACATCTGAGGTTTCTCTTTCCTGAGAAAAGCCCATAAGCCAGCCAGGTAATTAATTTTCTGCTTTTGAGGAGAATTTACTCTGGCAAGGAGTTCAAGGCAGGAGCATTAGCAGAGCTCAGCTCCCGCTGAACCCCAGGAGAGATGGATGTACCTTCTTCTCGGGGCCCGCTCAGCTGGGAGGCCGCTAGAGAAAGCCAAACCAGCTTCCTAACAGGAATCGCATCCTGAGTCATTATTTTCAGATGCTTGAGTGTCAGCCAAGGACATCCAGTGAGTATGTCCCAGCGTGAGCCCTGCTGATTTTATCGTCCTGTTACTCCACTGTGCGCTGGGTCTTGTGGTGTTGACCCAGCTCTGCCTCATGTCTCACCAGACCTCGGTGCCATCCAGCAAGCAGCAGGGTCCAGCGCATGCCTCAGAAAAAAAATGACATAATGAGGAGAAGTTGTTGCATCCCAGGGTACGTTATTTCCCTGTCCAGCACGCGACATGTCGGGTTTTCACCACGAGATGAGGTGTTTCCACACGGGACGCCCTACGGGCAGGGGCAGCTCTCATTGCTCGGGGACTTGGAGGCTTTTCAAAGTGCTCTTACAAACCAGACGGGTTATTGCACAAATTGCAGCAGACGTTTCCACCTTCCCCTGTCCACGGCTGCTGCAGGAGGTGGAGAGGGGAGGGGAGGATGTTGTTTCTGCCCCCTCCCATTGTCACAGTAGTCGTCCTAAGGGTAACAGCTTTCTCCACGTGCTGGGATCAGGTCCGTGTGAGGTGATCTGATGAAAGAAAAGCACACATTTCGCCAAGACTTTTTGTCATGTTGGCTCTTCACCGACAACCGCCGACTGTGCCCCAACCAGCTCCCCCGTGCAGGTGGGTTGCCTGGTGGCAGCAGGTGACCATGGAGGTGCTCCTGCACGCTGAGAGCAAGAGCTCTGGGCTCACGGACAGCTGGTGGTGGCCCCTGTGCAAATCCAGAGGTTGCTTTCAGGTCAGCTGGGCTGAGTTGGTTGGGTCAGCAGGCTGCGTGGGCTAAACCTGCCCATCACACCATTCCTTTCACGTCTCCCGTCTCAGTGCCATGCCAGCTCTCGGCCACAAGAAGTAGGAGCATCAGCCACCCTGCAGACCTGGCATTTTGTGTTGGGTGCTTCGTGCGTGATCCAGGATCGGTCCCTTCTTCAGGTTTGGCCTTTCAATGCTGCAGCCGAAGCTGCCTTGGTCGAATGCATCACCTCGGGGACAAATGCCCTTCTCCAAGGGGCGACACATCTCCCCTTCACTCTGCTTCTCCCCTCTGTCCCTTCCTTTGCCCCCATCCTGCCGAGTCCGCAGAGCAGCAGAGGACCCTGCAGGGCTCACTACATTTTGGCAGGGGCTGGGGGACCCCCTCCCCTCCGCGCCCGCTGCCGTGTGTAAGTGTTTTATTGTTTGCCTGTTGAGGTGTGAATGAAGTAATGGGCTTTCTCCGTCACTTCATCCGTCTCCGGCTGACAGCTTTGCTTAGACACATTGTGCTGTTCTGTATAAACCCTGTCACCTTGCCATCTCCAAACAGACAGCTTCCTCTGGGAAACTGTAATCAAGCCCTCCCGAGCACTCAGCTAGCACTGTCCGCGGCTCGTAAATCACGGCGGCTTTCCTGGAAAATCGCGAGAGGAGACAGACGGACCGACACGCACGCACCCAGCCGCGGGGTCCCACGGCTCCCGGGCAGGCGGGCGGGTGGGCAGGAGCAGGCTGCGGGCAGTCAGGCTTTCCGGGAAGGAAGGAAATTTTGGCTGCAGATGTGAAGGTGCCCGGCTGGGGTGTGAGGACCCGAGCGAGGTGAGGAAATGTTCCCGCTGACCCGAGCAGTGCAACAGTCCGTGCATTGGTTGGCACTGCCACAGCATTTCTGGTGTGCTTGAGGTTGGGGGATGACCCACTGGCAGTGGGGACACCGGCTGAGGGTCCTTCATGGTCTCCATGCCCAGCCAACACCTTTCCCTTGGTGGTGTTGGAGTCTCCTCTGATACAGCCAGAAAAGGATCGCGAACGTGGCTGGCTTGGTGCTCCTGAGTGCTCAGCTATCTCAGGGTGGTGCTGGGCATCCTTGAGGCCCCCGTCCTGGAACAAACATCCCTTGTGAGGTGCAATGGGAGACAATACACAGCCTGCAAGGACCAACTCCCTCAGGGTCACAGCTCTGCTCCTCCACCCCGTACTCTCTGCTCATCAAGTCTCGGATTCAAACTGCTCAGCTCGTGGATCACCCTGGCCCCCCTGGCAAGCTGCCTCTGCCCAGGACCCACCAATCCTCCAGGAGCCTGGCCACCAGTGTGACAGCAGCAGAGCTGCCACAGAAACTTCTCAGTCCCGGGAGAACAAAGCACGGGGCTCTTCTCCATCCACCTGGGTTTAAATGCTGGGTCAGGAAGCAAGATGGCTGCTCCTGCTTGTAACCTGTGCCTCTCACTCAGTTGTTTTGAGGAGGATGCTCGGCCGCTTTCAGGCAGGAGGTGACCTGGCCACTGCCATGAGCTGCCACCACCACCCCCAGAGCTGTGCAGGCACCCGTACAAAGCACCCACCCGTGCACGCCGTGGGACTGGCATGTCCTGATCCCCTGTGGCTGGGGAGAGGTGGCCGAGGGTTTTGCCTTCTCATGCACTGATTTCTCCAGGCACCCTTCAGCTGGAAAAAAAAGCTGTGTACTATTTTTTTTTTGCCATTTTTATACACCAGCTCGGGAATTTCACACAAGTGGGAACAGAATCAGGGAGGAATGACCTGTTCAGTGCTGGCTGGAGAAGGGCTGTCCTCCTTCCGAGGGTACCAGACTCCCAGTTCCTGACAGACCTCTGTTTCCATCAGAGATCTCCATTTCAGAGGACAACAAGGATTTCTGGGACAAAATCTTCATTTCATTCCCACTTTTCCCTGGAGTCCATCACCTTGCCTGAGCCCAAACCTGTGGCGGAGGCACCGATCTCCAGAAAACAAGCCAGGAGCTGCCTGTCTTGCAGTTTTGTCTGCAAAGGCGAGGAAGGCGAGTCGCTGGTCCAGCACGGTGGGCGGGGAGACATATATCTGGCCTGTGATGATGGAGCATTAAATGATGAAGCAGGAGAGGAGACAGGGGCCGAGCCGGAGCTGGATCTCTCTGTGAAATACAAGAGGACTTTACATCTCTTTTAGGAGCCTGCAGGAGCACGGTGCATTAACCTGGGATTACGAGAAGACTAACGATCGCCCGCCCGGCGCTGTCATCCCTCAGCGTGACGGGTGCTTAAAAACTTCACCGTCACGGTCCTGGAGGATGGACCAGTGCAGAAGGAGAAGCTGCTGGTGGGGAGAAGCCCAGGCCCCGAATCCCCAGCTCAGTTCAGGAAACCATCAGCATGATATGCAGCCCTAATTAGAGGAATAAACTTAGCAAAGAATTCAAAAATAAATTTGTTCTTGCTGATCTCAGACTTCGCACACGTTCACTGAGCGGACGGGTTCCCCCAGGACCCTGTACTGAGCTCTGCACTGTCTCTGATTTATAAGGTCCTCTTGGACACGCTAAATATAGTATTAAGTGTAATAAATGTAGATCGTTTTCCTAAATATTCTGTGATTTATGCCCAGGCTCCTTCCCCTGAGAGCTGGGCTCATAAATCCTCTGTGCAGAGCTGTCACGGGGGGCACATTTCCTTGGGCAGTTTGGAGAATTAATAAGGGGGAAAGGGAGCACCAAGTGAGAAAGGGAGCAGGGGAGAAAAGCCAATATGGGGAGGGTCAGAGAGAAAGTGGAAGAAGCTGTGGGGAAGGTTCCCATCATCCTTTTTTTGGTCCACGTGGCACCCCCGTGTTGGGCAGCAGGATGCTGCAATGCTCCTGCCCGGAAAGGGGCTGTGGATGTCTCCCCCACGCCAGGCAATACATCCCCAAAGGAGTCTGTGGGAAGAGTCCTGAAGCCCTGGGCACTGCTCCGTGGGTAGGAGGCTGCTGCTGTGGTCTGCAGGTTTGCTTGGCTGACCATCACCCTGTGCTGGCTTCAAACTGGTTGCATCCAACAGCACAGGCTGCTTTTTGTTTCCCTTCTCTCTGTGTAGCATCATTCAGAGGAGATCATGCTGATATGAAGGCTGGAGGATGTGCTGGAAAACCTCAAATCCAACTGGAAGGAATGGGAAGGGTTTTACCTAAATCCAGCAAAGCGCAGCCTGGGGAACGGATGTCCCTTGGGATGCAGCTCTCTACCCCTCCCCTGGGGACCTGCACACTGTGACGCCTTCTGCCAGGTGGGGCAGCTCCAAGAGCCTGGCAGTGGCATTATCCCCACGGCAGCCTGGAGACAAGGGCTGTTGCAGAGAGGGGCCGAGGGGTGTGAAACAGCAGGGGAAGACACTTTGCATGTTTCCCTGCAGGGCATGGGCTTTCCTCAGCTTATCCGCCTTCTTCTTCAAACTTGATACTTGCATCTGTTGACGCAGTCTTGTTTTCCTACCCTTCCCACCCTGGGCATCTCTTTTTCCTTGTCTTAGGGGTAATTCCCTCCTTCTCGTTCCTTCATCCTCCTCCGTCAAGGTCCAGACTCCTGACTCCCAGCCCATCTTTCAGCCAAACCCTCACAGATCCTCACTCTCCATCCCTCCAGCCATCTCTTCCCATCACTTTCTCCAGGGACCACTCTCCAATCCCATCATGGAGCTCACCAGCTCATCACTGGAGCGACCAGCATCTAAAATCATGTTTTCTCTGAAGATGTCAGGCCACCCTTGCAGCTATTTCCCATTCCAGCTGATGGGAAAGCATCCTAGGATGAGGTGAGCTATCCCGATGGGCTGGAAAGGGTTGCAAGTTCAGAGGAGGAACCTCGGGGCCAAATGCGAAGGGGATTTGTTTGAAAAAAGCCTCCCAAAGGGAGGAGAAAGGGGGAAAAAAAATGGGAGATGTGGGGAAAAAAGCGTTAAAAAAAATAAAAATAAAAGCTGCAGATTGACACCAGCGTGCCCTGCGGGAGAAAGGCTCGTTTGTGATCGCGGACCGTGCTTCCCCAGGAGGACAAGAGGGTGATTTATCTGTAGGAACAAGAGACGGGTCAGGCAGGGAGAGACGCGAAATGCAGAACTGGTCGGCGAAAACGGCTCCTGCCAGCCCTCGGCACAACAAGGGAGAGGATTGTGGAAGAAAGGATTCAGCAGTCTTTTTTTTTCTTTTTTTGGAGGTGATGGCACCAGTTTCCCTCCTTGGTACACGCAAGGGTGATCTCAGCGTGCAGCTTCGGCGCTACTCCAGAGCAGGAGGGCTGGAGCGGGGCAGGAGGCCAACCCTTTAATGACTGTACCCCGCGTTACGGATTTCCAGTAAGAATCCATCATGATTAACGCGTTGAATTTGTCACAGCCTAGACTTTCATGACAAAAAACATGACTTTTTTTGGGTTTTCTCACAACGAGTCATGTTCTTTGTAATCTAATAAGAGCTGCTCCCCCACAAGTCCTTTACAAACTCAGCTCTGTTTCGTTCCTGGGTCGTCACAGATGGGAAAATGACCAGAGCTGTGAAACGCTTTCATTTGTCAAGTTTTATTAAATGGCTTGGAATATTTTTATTACCAAACAAGGGTTTCTCAGTGGGGCTGGGGTCCCCGCGTGGGCCCTCCTCCATCTCCGGGGTTTTCGTGTGTTTTGTGCGACTCTTTCCCCCCCCCCGTTTTGCCCCCACAAACAGGCAGCCTTAATGAGAATCTGAGATTTCTCAGCAGCCTCGCGTCGAGCAGGAGAAACCTAGAGGAGCATTTGTATTCGGTTGATTGAGGTATTTCAGTGCAAAAATGTGGACTGAGAACGACAGCAAAAAGGCAGTGAGGTACAAAAACCCATTAAACCATTTTCCTCCATCGGGAGGAAAGAAAAACACCCCATGGAGACTTGTAGGGAGCTCCCACTGACAAGGATGGGAGATGCAAGTCACAGCACTATAGGGTGACACATCTTGTCCCTCCATCCCTGGCCTGTTCCCTGTGCCACAGCATTTCATGCCCCGCCATACCCTCCTGCCCTATTTTATCTCATCCCATCTCACGTTTCTCAGTGATGACCTCCTCATTCCCCCTGCAATTCGTTTGTAAGGTCAGCCCAAGGACTCTCACGTGGAGAATGCACCCTGTCCAGTCACAAAAGTCTCTTAGTCTAAATTTTTGCGGTGAAAATTGAAGCAGAATATGAAATCTTGGCAGCTGATATAAACAATAAAGTAACAGGTCAGGTTGGACAGGGCTTTGAGCAACCTGGTCTAGTGGGAGATACCCCTGCCCGTGGCAGGGGGGCTGGAATGAGATGATCTTCAAGGTCCCTACGGCATCCAGGCACCTTCTGTTTACTCTTCTGCCTTAGATATAGCGTTTGCAGGTCACCTGCTTCTGCCCCTAACAAACTTGTTGGCATTTCTGTAGAGGTTTACTGCGTGTTTTCATTTTGTGAATTAACATTATTTCTCCCTGTCCTTAGTCCTAAGCACACTCAGCTCTTTGCAGCTATCCCATTCGGTGCTGGGACTCAGTGGGGGTCTCCAGGCGAAGCTCCCACCTATCTCCATCGCTGGATGGGGATGGCCATGGCTTTGTCCAGCTGAGTCCTGGAAAACCTCATCCTGCACCTCTCTGGGGACCTGTGCCAAGGCACGGGGAAGAAGAGTTTCTCAGTGTCCTGCCTGGCCCTATGAAGCCCCAATGCCCCAGGTACCACCGGTTTGGCTCCATGCTCTCTGTGACTTCCCTCCAAGTAGCTGCTGCTGCATTCCACTGCAGGGCGATGGGGCTCTGTCAGGACATGCCATGCCCGGCCTTGGTCAGAGCTCAGAGGGGACCCCAGGGCCAGGACACGCAGGCACCAGCCCTCCTACATCCCTGTGGCAGGCTCCCAGGGACCCCACAGCTGCCACTTGTGTGAGCAGAGGTGATTTATGCTGACTTTTCATTTTGTTGTTTAGTAAATCAGGGACTTGGAAATCAGCGTGGTTTCTTGTGCGAGCCTCGCTAACGGCCGAGGTTATCACAACAGCTATAAATCCCCCCCCGATTCTGGATGGGAATTCTCATTATTTCTCCTCTCTCCTTCCCTCCCTGGGCCATGAGACCTGGCACAGCCACAGGAGAGAGGCGTTGATTCAGTCCAGCTCTGGCTAAAGTGATCAACCATGAATCATCATCTCCTGGAGACCCTCTCCTTCGCCGAGTCTGGGCTCCCAGGGAAGCTGTGCCGGGCGGTGCGTGAGCAGGCACTGCCTCCGAGTGAGGTGGGACATCTCCTGCCCTGACAAGGCAGAGTGCCACACAAGAGAGGTGGAACCATGCTGCTCTCCTTTCCTTTGTCTGGTCCTACACTTTCTGTGTAGGACCAAGAGAGAAGGTGGACAGTGACCAGGAGAACCACCATGAGCAGGTGTTGTGCGACTGGACAAGACTGTAAATGGTCTTCAGCCAGCTAGGACATGAGGAAAACCACTCATTAACAAGGACAGACCCAAAGGGATTTCCTCTCCTCTCTCCCGCTGCCTTCCCATCTCTCTCTTCCCCCAGGAGGGGAACGTTTCCACATCACCTTGTGCCACAGGTCCCACTCTCCTGCTGCCTGCACCCCTCCTCCTGCATCTCCTGGCCCTTGGTGCTGTCTTAAAGAGATGCTCCAGAGCCTTGCAGTTGGTACGTGGGGAGGACATCTTCCCCCTTGCCAGCAGCCCAAGGGAGTCAGACGGTTTATGACCTTCCCTTGCACTAGGCAACCCTCTGGAGAAGCTGTGTGTCCATGTAAGTCATTCTTAGCTGGTACATCTTGCACTAATTGCTGCTCAAATAAGGACTGCTGCACATTAGTGAGTCCCACAGGAAGGCGGCTCCTCTTCATCCGCCGTCATTCAGGCCCTGCCACCCCATTTCTGGATGAAAGAGGGTGAGATGGAGGACACTAAATTGTGTGGGTATTGCCATCCTGACACCTTCTCCTTGCCTGCTCACCCCACCAAACCCACCTCCCTCCTGGTCTCCCTGGTGGATCCCACCGCTGCCCCCCTCAGCCTTTCTGCCCCCCCGTATCCCGCGGGGCAGGACACAACCGCAGGGGATGGAGCTGCTCCAGAGGAGGGCATCCTGCTGGCTCATCCGATGGCTTTATAATATCTTCCAGATTCTCCTCCACTCCCATTCCTGCTGCGTCCTCTCATTTCCCTGGCTTTTTATTCTTTTTTTTTTTTTTTTTGATTGCTGCTGAGCACAGATCTTTGTGTGCATATTTTTGTTAGTAGCTCAGTCATCTCATTCTTATGTTCCTACACAAGTCTTGGACGCATCATTGGAGCTCAGTGACTTATTGCTCTTCAGCGTGTCAGTTTATTCCACCATCTTCTTCTGACACCACCATTGCTCGTTTTATAACCCGAAATGAGCAGATCCCGGGGCATCTTTCTCCCCAGCACCCTCTGTGGTCCTGAATGAGTTGAAGAAACCACTCATCTTCGCATCGCTACTTTTTGCGGTCACCCTCTGTTTCTCTCCCAGGGTTCCAGCTACTTGCAAACATCAGATTTTATGTCTTTTCATTGCTTATTTTGATACCTTTTAATTTTATAACATTTTTTTCCATTTGCTGTGATGAAATCCCATCCTAATTCCCTTGTTAGGTAATCCCTGGCATGCTTTATGCTCGCTTCTATTGCCTGCGCTAAGGCTGGATTTCCCTTTTCTGAAGTACCTTGTTCAACTCAAATACGCGACGAAACCCTGTCATTTCAGCAAATGCTGTTGGTTTTCTTCCCCACATGGGCCTTTCTGTTTTTTCTCTTAGGATATGCAACCTCCAAAGCCTCGCTGATGGGCACACGCATGGCTTTCATATCAAAGCAATGGCCTTAAACGAATTTGCCCTTGGGGCCCTCTAAATGAACCTTCCTCATTTATTTATTTTGAAGTAAGTTCCCACTTTCTAATGCTGAGCAGCCTCCAGCGGTTTTGGAGACAGCGCTTCCCCCCAGTGACTCTGGCGAATTGCGTTGTGATCCCTGGGAGTTAACAGCTCGCCACTGGCAACTTCTTGAAGTAAAACTTCCACGTGAGTGAGGACAGAAACGGCAAGATACCTGTTAAAAAAATATCCCCAAATAAACAATCTGGGCAGTAGTGGCAACTGAGTGTGCTGCTGTCTGGCTCAGATCAGCCACCCCTGCCTGAACAGGAACCCAAATTGTTCGCTCTGTCGTTGCAGTTATTTGTGGGAGAAATGTCCATCTGACACCAGTCCTGTTTTGAGGGACACAGAGGTTTTGCGAGATGCATTTTGGATTCCTTGACTCCAAACTAAAGACAGGAAAACGAGGCACGAAGCAGCAGATATTCCCCCAAATACTGCAGATTCCCAGACTTTTCTAACCAAAGTAAACTTGCAAGCACGATTATATGCATGCCTGGGCTGAAACGCGTATCTTAAAACCATCCCTTGCAAAAATATCCTGTGTGCGCCGCGGTGAGAAACTATTTCTCTAAACCACGCCTTGTCGGACTGTTCCCTCGAGCTGCCCGGATGCTCTGGGGCTTCTGCTGGGTGTTTGCAGGCATTTTGCATTTCCAAGCATCCCACACAAGTGTGAGGTGGCTTGGTATGAGAGCAGCATCCCATCCGAGATGCCCTGATCAGGATGTGCCTCCCAAAACAGTAACTTCTCCCGTCCTTGAGGGCTCTCTCCACGCCTGCTTATTTATAAATAGCAGTTTCTTGCAGAGAGGACGCTGCTCCTGTTGGCCTCAGCCCCCAAACAGCTCCTGGAAGAGGAGGGCGGGCTGTGGGCTTTATTGCCGGACCCCCCGAGCCTGGTGCAGGCAGCTCCCTGCCAGCTCCAGCCGGGAGCCAGCATTCCTCAGCTCTGCAAGCCTCTCGCCCGATGAAAAGCCCCGATTCAGCTGCTGGCGTGCCGGGTACCTGACACCTTGGCCGGCACAAAGAGGGCTTTCTGCCTCCCACACCCGGCCGCTGCCGGGGAAGCGGTGGGCACAGAGAGCTGCCTCTCGCTCAGAGGGGTCACCGAGCCACGTCCTGCACACACGCTGAACAAAACCCGCTTGTCTTGGAGCGGGAGGATGGCAGAGGACGTAGCCTGGGGCAGGTGACCGCCAGCCGGGCTCGTGGCTCCAGCTCTGCCGGACTTGTGGGTGGGATGGCTCTGCTGGGTCTCCAAAGCTCGCTCAGGTCAACAGGATGGCGAGGCTCAAACAGCAAAGGTTTTAGGAGCAGCTTTGTGGCTGGGCTTTTGTCTCCGAGCTGCTGACCCAGCCAAGCACTCAGGGGTGACGGGTGCTCCCGTGTCCCTGTGCTCTTCCCCAGCAAGCCCTGAGCCGGGATGCAGCGGGTGGTCACCTTTCCCAGGTGCCTGCAAACTTTGCGCAGGCGTGTCCAAGCATCTCGCGAGTCTCACGGCCGCGTCCATCTCTGAGAGCAGCGCTGCGTGCAGATGGCTGGACGGAGGCAGTCCTGTCGGAAAGAAATGGAAGAGCCTTGCTCCATCTGTACATAACAGCTGGGAAGAACAAACTAAATCAGTCTCCAAAGCCTTCCCTGCTTCTCTGCTTAATGTACTGGAGATCTCGGGCTCCAAACTCTGAAGCAGGGGCTTCGTGGAGGTTGCAGGAGTTTCTGAGGAAGCTGGTGAGCCCGGCAGAAATGTCCTTGCGAATGGAGAGCATCGCAGCGCTCGCAGCACAGGGCAGGTCCCTCCATCACTGATGCAGCCCCCAGGAACAGCCCAGTTGCTCTGGGGGCTGTAAGGCCTGATCCAGGCGTCCCCACGCGATCGACAGGTACTTCTGGGGAGAGGATGACGTCAGGGGAGATACTCTCAGTGGGATGTGCTTGGAGACATCTCTGCACCTCCTTCCCTTGCCTTCCACATCTCAGCATCTTTCCCTCGACCCTTTTTCTTTCTCTCTCTTCTGCTTGGAGCTCCCCCACGCAGGCAACCAGGGTGGAGATCCTATAAACAGGATATGGGCTCTCTGGAAATCCACAGGCAGGAGCGGCTGAAGGTATTTAACAGTATCCCTGCAGTAAACAGGGATAAAGGGGGATCAGCTGTATGGAGCAGGGAGTAAGCATCAGATGGAGTTGCTCTGCCATGCGGACTATTTACTGAAACAGGAAACAAATTTTTTTTTGGCTTTTGCCAAAGAAAGATTTCTTTAAAAATGTGTTAATATTAGAAGTAAAAATGCAGCTTTTAGACATGTTAAGTGGCCACATTCACTGGAGTTTTATTTACTATATAAAGGTTAACATTGGTCTGTTTATCCTACGGACGAGATTTCCAGCTAATTACAAGAAGGGTCATGTAACAGTCAGCTCCTGCTTGCCTGAGCTTATTTGCCAGAGCCAAATCCCTGGAGTCTGCGGAACTGGAGCAGAGAGAGGGGATATTCAAAAGGACTCTGAGAACGGGAGAAAAGAAATAACAGAGCTTTAAGTCTCTTCGAGTTCACTCACTGGGAAGGTGGAGGCTGGGCTCACCCAGGTGCTGGGGTGGTGAGAGGCAGAGATGCTGCGCTGGACCCCCCAGAGGCGTCTGCGAGAGCGGCCAGTTAGAGGAAGGCTAAAGCAAACCCACCGTCAGTGCAGGCAAGCCGCTTTCCCGCTAACCCCAAAGAGCCAGTTTAAAGCCTGGATCAAGAGATCTTATCCCTTGGCCAACGCTTCTTACGTAGTTTTACTATGATTATTCTGCTTGAGATACGGTGGTGCTCCAGAGAATCATCCCGTCTCTGTCCTGCATCCAGGAAGGACATCCTGCGACTTGTGTTGGGGGAACACAATCATTTATGTTTCTCTTGCAGACGTGCTGTCCCTTTCCTGAGGGCTCGGGCTGCCTCGCACCTCGCCCTGGCCCCCATGATGGGGCAGTGCCCTGCCTCGGGCAGAGCTCGATGAGGTTGTCCCACCTCCTCCTGCCAGTTCTGGGACTTGCTTCTTCCTGCAGCTTCTCACAGCGCCCCGAGGGAAGCCGATTCTCAAAACAGTTGTGAAAGTCCGGGATAATTATTCTGCGTTCAAAAATACATCAGAAAATGGGTACATTATTAATGTACCCTGCTGTCAGCACCATAAAATCTCAACTGAACAGCAAGCCAAGGCTTTCCTCTAATGAAGCACTGCTGGAGCGATCAAGTAACACAGCTACCTGGAAGAGATGCTTGAGCTGAATTATTAGCCCTAATATAGAAAAATCAAGTTAAATATTTGTTCTAGTTTGAGTCTCCCAGAATTAAAGTTCTCTGGGACTCCTGGTGACAACCACAAAGGGGAACGAGGGGCGGTTGTACCTGTGGGGAGGAGAGGATGGGCCAGGTGACCCAAATGGACTAATCACAGGGTTCCTTCCCATGTGCTCAGTATAAAAGGGCCCCTAGAAGAGCACTAGGGTCTTTGGTACCTGCTGGGCTGGAGGGGTTGATGGTGGTTGTTCCTTATTTCTCCCTGTGCTGAGGGTGAGACCAGCTCCTGTTTTCACACCTTAGAGGAGCACCATTCATCGGGACAGGTTGTCTTGCCCTGTATCCCCAGGTGAGGAATGGGTGTCTAGAGGGGAGGGTTGGCTAAAGCGAGCTAACACTAGAGTCCAGAAAAGCTCCAGGCTTTAATGTCTGCTACTACCTGTGGTCTTGTTTGAGTGCAGGAGCTAGGGGACTACCTTGTCCAGCCGTGATGGGTTTCCATGGAGGGTGGCAGTTCATCTATTCCAGCCATGTTTTGCTCTCTATATGCACACTGGCAAGCTGTTGGAGCTGACAGAAATTAAAACGTCACAAATATCACTTCAGCTCTAAAACTGAAGGCTGTCCTCTGCTCAGGTCAAGAAAAGTTGTCAGTAAGGCCTGACTTATTGAGAGCTTTTTGCCTTCTCCTACACCCTCCTGCAGGGCAGTTTTGTGAGGACTATGGCTGGCACATAGCCAAGGGAGACACAAAGACTTTTACATGCTCTTCAGTCTGGTGTTTGCTGGTGGCGATGGGTAATTCTGACATTATTTCTTTCCAACCAAGCTCCTTGTGCCCTAAGACAGCCCAAAGGCACAAAGCATTGGGTACTAGAATGGTTTCAGTAATTTTATTCTGCACATGTAAAGCTGGCATGGCCCTCAGTAAGAGCCTTTGCCTTCCCAGGAACAGTCTTTTCTTTTTTTTTCTTCCCCAAGGAATTCATATCCATAGGGTTTGAATCCATATTTCTTTGACTGCTGAGCAAGATGATGCAGGAATAGCAAAGAGTCATTTGGCTTCTAACTGTTCACCCTTCTCCTGTCCAGCTGGTACAACCCTAATGGCATCTCTCTTCTTGCCATCTTCACACCATTGCTGGAAATGGAGGATTAATAATCTGCAGCTCAAAAATGTCGATGAACTTGTGGGTTGGCTGTGTTGGACAGAAGATAATTTGTGGTGAAATCCACAAAACGTCTGGGATTTGTAAATGTTTTCATGATGACTTGGCACTTCTCCAAACACTCCCATCTACTGACAAACACGAGCAATGAATCACTGCGTGCAGGAAAATCTTCCAAGCCCTTGACTTACTCCTCACCCAGCTCTGCTGGACTGCCAGCCCCAGCAGCACTGGCTGCCTGGTGGGGGTGTGAGGGCTTCAGGGTCAAGGTGAAGATGCTTGGCAGCCCCAGAGATGTTCTGTTTAGGTCACTGAGCAAAGAAAGCAGACACATGGCACGCTGGCTTTTCTGGGTAGCAGCCCCCAGGACAGAGCGGTGCTGGGGCTGTCTTAGGTGATGTCAAGGCTCCTTGACACAGCCCAGAGATCACCTCCTTTCCCAGAGAGAGGATTCACTTTCCCCATCTGAAGGTGGGGCCCAGGCAGTTTTCTGCCCGGCATCAGTTTGAGTCGGTGATGCCTTTCTGCAGACTGGGCTGTTTGGGGTCTTGCAAAGCTCCTTGCTGGCTGCTTGCAGCGTTTCCCATCAATTCCAATTTTTGGACTCGGGGCTAAGCTTCAAGCCAGCTGGCTAAGCAAGAAAAGACCTCAAGAGCTGTTACTGCAGGGCATCTTTGTCATTTGTCACGCTGCATCCTGCTGGACCCTAGGGGAGGATGGTGGCTCATCCCAGCCAGGGGACCATTCACCTCAATCTGAGTCATAAAAGACTCCACAGTTTACTCATAAACACGGTGGCTGGCAGCAGTATGTTGCCTACCAGGGCTCAGACCATGTGCCAGGGACAGACTTGGAAAAATAGCTGATGATTTGGGAGCAGGATGCCTCTTTTCTTTGTCCATGAGCTCACGTGTTCCTGCTCCTGCCTCCATACCCTAGTCAGACCAGAAGAAAAAAGGAGTGATTTCCAAGCAGTTTCTGGTCTCTCCAAGTGGAAAGCGTTAAATCTTCTTGTCTGAGCTTCTCAGGTGGGCTGTTACGGTGGCCACACTTTCCAGACCTGGAGCCCTGCAGCTCCTGAACCCTGGAAAGCAGCATGTCCCTGTTGGGTTGGCATCTCTGGCAACCTTGTAGAGATTCTGCAGAGATGAACCAGACACCTTTGAACGGCAAGTAGAGGACAGGAACATCTTTCCCAGCTAGATCAGAACAACCCAAGGTTGGGATTAGAAAAGGATACCCCACGATTTTATTGGAAGATGTTGCCATGTAGGGGAAAGACTTGAGACTTCTGATTTACTGCTTCCCACCTCCCTGTTAGTGACGGGATGTTAAACTGCACCTGCCTCCCTCTCCTGTAGGAGACGTGCCAGGAAGGGAAAAAGAGAACAGAAAAATGTTTTGGGGGTCAGATAATGTGCTCCCAAAGCTTTTCCAACTTTTTGGTGTTGGCAGTACTTAGCTGTTCCACGGCACGAGTGCTCTCCTTGAAAAATTGAGATCTTGGGAAAATGCCTTATTCTGAGTTGGTTCAGCACACAAACTTCATGAAATCCTTCACAGAAGGAAAGCTACCGAGATGTTTCGTTTTGGAAACACCTGCAGTCCAAACAGTTTGCTATTTCTGAAACCAAACTATTCACAACTTCCTGCAAACCTGGAAGCCACTGCTTCCTGCCAGCTGCTCTGGAAGGGCTGAGGAGCACAGGAGGTCTGGGACTTGTGGTTGCCTCCGAGCTGGGTGGGCAGATGAGCCCACAGGGAAGTGGGCAGAGCTCAGAGAGACCGCCTTGCACTCAAGTTCTGCACGTTGCCTATTCAATGATGCCGAGTTCTTCCAAAAACCATCTGCCAGCAAGCATCCAGCCTGTCCCAGTTCCACTTCCCAAGGAGATACGTGTTGTTGGGGCATGGCAACAGAGAGGAATATCAGCCACAATAGGTCAGCAATGGACTGTTATGTGTGAAGGATCAGCATGAGGCTTCCATGCTGCTGGACCGGGAATGCCCTTCTCACGCAAACCCTGAATTCATGTTTTTTGGAGCAATGCTGTCCTGGGTTTAGCTAAAAACCCAGTCCTGTTTAGTGTTTTTTACTTTCCAGTTTAGCGTCTGTCTGCACTAGTGGCCGGCCCAGCCCTAACCTGTGACAAATGCCACACAGCCTGAACAGTGGTACCTTTTGACAGGGAGGTGGTGCTGTCTGTGGTGAGATGGTTAGACTAGACAGTCAGTAGTACGGGCCAGGTCTCTTCCCACAAGGATGTCTGGTAGGTGTGCCCCTTCTGACTATAAATATCATGACGTTTCCAGCGGTCTTACACCTTCTGCACAGGTTTTCCTGCAGGGTATGTACCAAGAGGTGCCCTTGAAGATGGCCTGGGTTGGAAAACAAACTAAAAAGAATGAAACATTTCAAATTCAGACACATAATAGTCTGCTGATAGTGGCTTTCTGTCAAATGCCTCTTGGGTGAGTGTCATCGCTTATTGGCAGATACTTTTCTTGTCCCTTCCTGGGGCTTTTGTGTTTGGTGAAATGACTCATACCCCCAGGATGTGATCACTGATGTGCTGAAGGGAAAGGTCTTTGTTTCTGCCAGAGCTGCAGGGACTCGAACCACGGGCCATATCTGTCCATATGTTTGTGTTTCAGTTAAACCACCAAGGGACAGCATAACAGCGATGTTGTTGGTCTCCTGGTTACAAGTGGTGTGCAGGCACTTCCAGAAAACATCCCTGGTCATACTGCTCATGGCCACAGTGTCTCTGCAGGTCTTTCCAAGAGATGGTCTCTCTCCATGCACAAGTGTGGGTTTGAGACTTTTACCAATGGCACCAGGCTTCTAGAGAGGTCCTGCTGCATTACAGAGGCCAATTGGTAATTCGGAGAGGTTAGTATTAGAGGTCTCATAGTAAAAATACTCGACCCTTGATGGAAAAGAAGGTGCTTGTGTGGAGTTTCCAACCAGAAGGATGTAACTAGAAGAGATGGTTTGGGAAACCTCACAGGGAGCTTGTGGTGCGTGGAGAGCAAGTCTCCCTCAAACATGTACAGTGTAGTCAGCGGGGAAGGAGTCTACTTTCTGGGGGTTTGCAATGAAGTTTTAATTCAGCATTGGAATTAAAATCCATTTTATTATGGGACCTTTAAATATTTCCAGAGCCTGACCTTTTCTGAAGGCTGTTGACTAATTAATGTCTGGTCTGGTATTCTTCAAACTTTCCACATAGTTCAACTTGTTGCCAGCTGCTCTCAAACACATTTTTCAAGAAATTAGGTTGTAATTAAGTGCAGTTATTAATGACTGTTTTTCCTGCCTTTCCCATTGGGTTTGCAACTTACTTTGCTCCATGCGGCAGAAAAGATGGCCAATATTTCACAGGGCGAGGGAAGGAATGTCTAATATGATCTCTGACACGTTGATTTGACTGAGCTCCAACCCCGCAACGCATAGTGGTGACCACTAAACCACACTGGGTAGAAAAGCACAGAGTCGGGGTCAAGTCCCTGTAGGCAAGCTGGGAGATGGGGCAGGGAGCTCCTTCAACCCTTGGAGATCTGGTGTGTGGGATGAGCAGTTCATGCAGATGGGACAACACGTGGGTTGCTCTTTGCTCTTCTCCTCAAAGGATGGAAAGGAGAAGCAGCAGACCCGCTGGAGTGAGAGGAATCACTTTTGTGCTTAAAATTCAGGGCATGCTGATCTGGGAGCTCTGCAACTCATGCCAAGCCAATTTATGTGAATGCTCCTCTCCTGCCTGGTCCTCTCTCCGCCCAAGAGGGACTAACGGGGAGACCTGTGTGTGGAGAGAGCAGATGGAGCCGAAAGCAGCCAAGAAGGGAAGCGGTACTCCTACGCAGAGCCCAGAAAGGTTTTACACACTCTCCGCTCTCCGGTGTCGCTGAGGTCACTCCTCTTTGTCAGGCACATGGCAGCAAATCCCCCTCTAAGCCTCAGATCTTGGAGGCATTATAATAATAAAAGCCTGGGCTGAAGCGTCTGAGCAAACACATCGGCTGAGCAAGTGTTTTTTTTCCCCAGCCCTGGGACCAGGTTATTCTGGGAACTGGCAGCGCTGAAACATCAAGGCAGCAACATCATCCGGCGAAATCTGCTGCCAGAGGGTCGGCAGGAGGGCGGCAGGCAGGTGAGGGAGCCCACCCATGAAGGGGGACAAGAAGGGGTGCGTAGCACCTATTTCATTTCCTGACTGGCCTTCGACCGAGTCCTGGCAGCTCGGGGCAGCCAAGGCAGCTCGGGTGGAGGCAGATAGATGCTGACAAGCAACGCGCACATGCACGGACACGCGGGCGCAGATGTGAACTGCCCTTTGCCAGTGATGGGATTTCTCCTGGCATTTTACATCCTCTTTTTTTTCCAGGGTGTCACCCTCTTCTTGATTTCTCCCAGGGATGTGGTGGTTCCCAGTTTGTCAGAGGAGCCCTGTGGACTGGCACCACCCCAGCCATGGGGATGAGCATGCACAGGCTCACATGCACGTCGCTTCTGGCGCGTGTCCACGAAAGCCACGCTCAGGAGCGGATGATGAAAACAAGCCCAGCGGTCACCTGCCTGGGGAGATGAAGAGCAGGTCAGCCCACAGAGCATCCTTTCTCCCCATGCAGCTCCAGCCACAGCCAGGACCTGTCCCGCCTTGTGTTTTACCAGCGGATTTCCACGCATCCCAGCCAGGCTGTGTTGCAGTTTATCGACACGTACCGCCTGCCCTTCAGCACCCGGGACCTGGTTTGGGCTGATCTTTATGGGCTCAGTACTTTGATGCCAGCCCTGGAAGCAGCTGAAGGAAGGAGTCAAGAAGGAGGTGGTGAGAGAGGAGATGAGCCGCTGATGGAGGTGAACCCAGGAAAGGTGGGACTTGGCCTTGATCAGCACCGAGGGCAGCCCGTGGCCGTTCCCAGAATCAGAGCAAGGCTGGCTTCTCCGAAAGGATGAACAACAGATCTGCTTCATCAGCTCAGCCGCTAGGAAGGACGGAGCAGAGCCAAAAATCCAGGAGAAAAATGTGATGCAAAATTGTTCATCTGTTACTGATTGGGAGGCTGAGAGCTCAATTCAAACCACCCAATAAAACCGGCTTGGACGAGAATTTCCTGAATCCCAGATTAAGTGAATAAAGATGTTTCAGGAGTTCAGGGCCGCAGTTGGGTGGTTTGCACACAATTTGCTGTTGGTTTCACCCTTTGTTGCTTAATGAAGAACAGAAGGAGGATCTCCCATCTCATTTGACCAAGGGAAAAAATTATTTCTTCTAAATTTAAATTAATTTCCTGTTGCAGGCACGGCTCTGTTTATCTGACCTACACAGGGGCTCCATCTTGGATCGCGGCTCACTCTGCTTCATGCAAGATGCTCTTCCCTCGGAGACTGCAGTGTCCCCAGGCTGGTGGCATTGAGTCCATGTGGCATGGTTTTTGCAAACTGAGCTCAGAGGCTGAAGAAAAGTTAACGGTAAGAAATGCTTTGAAAGCCATGTCTCAGTTTTGAGGAAAAACCTGCTGTTCCTCCCGACTCCTTCAGGGAGCAGGTCCTTCCTCTCTCCACACCTCACTTGCACCAGTGTCCTCCCCAGTTGTGCCTGAGGAGCGGCGGCTGCTCGGCTCCACTGTGAGGGCTGAGCAACAGCCAGGTTGAGCGAGGAGCACACCCCACACCGCGCTCGTTGGGGACCGAGGGATTCCCTGCCCTCGCAGCATCCGATGTTGGAAAGCTGCTCTACTGTGGGGGGGGTTGCACAACCCTGAAAATCACTTATTTTAATAAGTCTCTTATTCATGGTGAGGGAAAGGAGCCAGGCAGTATGTACTGAAGTCTTTAGAAAGTTTCCAAGTTATGGCTGCATCTCTGGCTCCTAAAGGTATCAATCTATACACCTCCCTCCTTTTCCACCCATCATTTACCTCGCTAGTAATGCTGAAGTCTCTTTACAAACTGCAAGCCTTTTAAGTCACCTGGCACCTGAATCATTCCTTTCAGTGGCATCACGTGTCTTGCTGGGATTTCAAGCTCTAATTAAGTGTGGGAAAGGGGTGGAGATCCCTGGAGAAATCAGAGATTAAATTCTAAAGAAGGAAAACTAGATCAGAACAAAAGATCAAGAATTGTCATGAGAAACTTCAGAAATATGGAAACAGGCTCTTCACTCCAGGGCCCATCTCTCTAAGCACCATGTTTGATTTTGCACAAAATCCTCTCCAGAATATTCTCCTTTGCAGAATTTCTGGGGAATTTGACTTCTTAGGAGGAGTCCGAACGCTCCAGGGATGAAGAAAACTCTTTGCAGCATTGGGTCTGGAGTCATTCCCACCATACTGTGAAATGTGGCTTGTCTAGATGGCGACCCAGGGAAAATATGACAATAACTGTCAGCAGGATTGTGATGGGTATGAACACCAAGGAGAGACATGCTTTCAGAGCGCCCCATGGGAGGATCAGCAGGAGTAATGGGATGTATGTGAGCAACTGCATACTTAGGCAGAATATCAGGAAACATTTCCATCCCAGCTATTAGTTTTATTAGGAAAAGTCTCCCGTGGGAAACTGGAAGCTGCATCACTTGACTCACTTCGAGCTAAGCACTAGATAACATGAGGCAGAGAACAGGCGTGTATTGGCGGGGGCAGATGGCCCAGATGACCTAATGGTCTTTTCCATCGTTCTGATTACAATCTAGCTCGGGTAGAGGCTCTTCACTTGCCTCCGTCTGACTCAGGGTAATGACAAGCTGGAGAACAACATGTGAGCTTGTTCCAGTGTTATTTTCCAGTTTCTTCATTTGAGGTCTCTGGGCAAAAGTTGGGCTGTGCAGTGATCTCAGCTGAAGTGACAATATTTCCCAGTCTTCTTGCCAGGTTCTCCTTCTCCCAGGGCTGGTGTGCGTTGGTGTAGAGGCTGCGTGGTGGCATGGGCCTCAAAGGCCAGGTCCTGGTTCAGAAATTGGTGCTTAACAAAGGCGTGCAGGAAGCCATCCCAAAAACCTAGAAGGCCCTTTCACCAGCTTTTGCCATCTGAGACAGGACTTAAGCTCTCATTGCTGTTCAGTTTTGCTTCACTTGGCTGCCTTGTCTAGGATCTGACCGGGATTTTCTGCAGCTGGAGAAGAAAGGTGGATTCCTCTGAAGAGCATGTCCTTCCAGCATTTCAGACACCTTTTCAGAGTAGGATGTACTGTCTCTGTCAACCCCATGACACCCTTCCCAGAATGCAAACTTGGGACTGTGATGCTTCCTGTCAATTTAGAAATACTTGACGATGCTACCCAAACCATCTGGAATGGTATGTACTGTGTGAAGTGGTGGCAAAGACTTTCTTTCCCTGTTGGAAGCAACTGATAGGCTGCGAGCACAAGAACTTCATGGGAAAAAGCTTGTTTATGGGATTAATGACAGCACAGAGTGGTTGCCTGGGATGGGATAAAATCTTATCTAAAGAAAAACACAGACGGATACGTGGTGGCACAGGAAGAAATCAAGCTGGAGGGATGAGGGGTTCATAGGCACTAGAATACAGGAAAACAGGGACACTTCAGTCAACGGTGAATGATTGCTTGATATCAGATGTACAGACCACTTCTGCAGCGACGGACCAGGGAAAGCGGGGACTCTGGAGAGAAGAGAAAGTCCCGCTGCTGCTGCAAGGCTGAACATGGTCTCGATACGCACAAGCAGGGAATATCCCAGAGGTGGCATTACTCCTGCGTGCGACTTTACTGACATCATCACCAAAATGGCACATTTGGGTCTAGTGCTCATGCTTGAGAGTGACACTGAAAATTTGGAAAGGACTCAGGAAAGAACTAGAAAATTATCCCAGGGCTAGAAATCATTCTCAGTGAGAGACTAATGGAACACGATCTGTTTAGTTTATCTAGTTTTTAAGAGGTGATTTAATCATGGTCTGTGAGAACCAATGTGGGGGAATACTTTGAGTGCAAAGGGCTCTTTAAGAGGACAGACAAAGACAGAAAAAGATTCAGGAATTGGAAAGCAAAGCTGGTGGTTGTTGGGCTTGAGATAAAGTAACTATTTTTAACAGTGGGAATAACCGACCATTGGAACAAGGAGCCCGGAGACGTGGTAAACTCTCCATCCCATACAGCCTTGACATGCAGACTGCATGCTCTTCTGTGAATACATGAACCGAAATGCACGTTGTTGGTCTTGGTGAAGCTAGAAATGTGAATTTTCAGCTAAGAAAACCTGAAATGACCTGTAGCAGCAAGGAAGAGATACTCCAACACATGCTGACATGGTGGCAGGGCCAAGCTTAGCTCCTGCTGACATTTGCAAAGGCAGACGAGCACAAAGCTGTGCTTGCTCTGCATAAAGTCCTACCAGAGACTGCAAAACTTCTGCTATTTGAACCTCCCTCTTCTGGTATATTCATCTGTGTTGATCCTTTCTTCTTTTGTGTCAATACAATGTTCCTGGGAGCTTGTTGCAAACGTGAAAGAATATCTTTCTGCATCTGGCTGGTATTTTGAAAATATATTTGGAAAATGTATTTTCATGAGAGGTAAGCTCCTGGGAAGCTACCTAGAACAAAACTTCCTAAACCAGGAGTGTCATGGTTGGGACGTGTGGTGGTTCAGTTGCTCCTTCTCACATTCAGCCCAGCTCAAGCTTCTCTGTCACGAATTGGCTGTAGCACTTCTCAGCCCAGCCTGACAAGGACAGTTTCACGAAGGTATCAAGGGCAGGATTTCATGGATATGCGGATTGTCACCTTTGGTGAGGATTCCCCTTTACCTCAGCATGCAATGAAATTCATTTCCCCAGGCGTTGCTGAGAGGCAGTCCCCAGGTCTCATTACTCCCAAACTAATTTGGTTGCCCTATTTGGAAATTTCAGTAATTCCCCTGTGAGGCAGACCTAGAACAACAGCAGAAACAAATTTCAACCCAGAAAAGTAAAAGGTTAAATTTTTCAGGACAAAGCTGAGCATAAACTTGCTCAAAGAAAACACGAAATGAGGGAAAACTCATGCCTGAACTTCTGACAGTGTCTGCTCAAGGGTCAGCAGAGGGGACACTGGGTGTAGGCAGGTCTCAAATGTCCTTTCTCTGAAGCGAAAGGGCTCAGACAAGCGTCGTGGCAGGAAGGTTCCATCTGACATTGGCTTAAATTGCAGGATCCTTACATGGCAGCCAAGCTGGCCACCCCTCTGGTCGACTGCCCGGCAGGAAGGCTGATGTAAATAGCAACGGTGGACGCTGGCACTCGCTGGAGGACAGCACAAACACGCATCTGTGCTGTTTGCCGGTTGCTATTCAGCACCCACCTCCCTTCTGTTTGTAAAGCTTTGGGTCCATCCAATCCACGAGCAAAAGCATGCGGCCGAGCAGCCCCAGTCAGGCATTGCGGCAAACGCGCAACAAATAAGCAAAAAATTATTCCAAAAATAGTTTGAGGCTAAATACTGTTTGTCCGAGTTACTTGACCAAGACTCCTGAATGAGGAAGTCACTGGCTGGAACTGAGATCACCCTGGGAAGGATTTGGAAGAGAGTGAAATTCATGGGCTCCTTTGTCTCACTGGACAATTGCAGCTTTCATCCTTGACCAGTTGTGTTTTGAAATGCGTCTCATGCTTCAAGCCAGAGTGGATGCTTTGGTCAAACTATTCGGCACACTGAAATTTTGGGCTTAAACTGTACCACTCAGCTCATTGTTGCAACTAAGGTTTATCCAAGCATGTTACTAAGGCTTTGAGGAGTCCTGGACCCTGATATAGATGTGAAGAAACAGAGCTGTGTCCTTATGCACGAGCTTCTGGGCACTGGGAAGGACTAAGATCTCTTAAATGGCTCCTCTGTGGAACTAGGAATAACTTGGGAACTGAGAGATGGAGGATGGAGCCTTCTTCCTAACGCAGCCCGACTCATTTTACCTATCCCTAGTTGCTTCCTACATACCCTTAATGAGCACTTTCTTGTAATTGGGCAATTGCAGTAAGATCCATATTAGTTGGCTGGGAAGGTGGTTCATTGTTCTGCTCTTTGAGGTCTGCCTGAACCTCACACCATGTCTCCTATTCTGGTGGGATTCATTTGTAAACTACTATCAGTAATTATGGGGAAATTACTGATGGGTTATTGGCCTCTGCAAAGACCCTGAGGAGAAAGAACTAAACCTAAATGGTCTGGTGAGGTCTCTCTAAGGCAGGTGGTGCACAACCCCTCCTGATAGATGTACTGACACTGGCAAGATCCCCTTGGACCTGTGCTGGGACAGGATGTGTCTTCTTGCCCCTGGACCAGCACGGCTCTGTCCACTGCCTGCATTTTCTTTTTGAGAAGGTGCTTGGAGCTGTGGCTCACCCCCAGGCTGCATGTCCAGCACAGAGAGACACAGCAAAACCACTGGCTCCAGCACAAGCCACAGGCACTTCAGGGCTGTGCAGGCAAAGATTGAGCTGCCAAGGGTGTTGTAAGTTTGCAGCTGAACGCAGATGGTCTCAGTGCCTGGACGTGGACGCGGCACACGCTTCCCTGTGTGTTTCCTCTCTGTCAGTAAGAGCTTGCCCTCCCCACGGCGAGAGGGGAGGTTTTCCTCGTGTCCCATTGCTGAGAGTCCTCACTAGCTGAGTGCTAACTGATGGAAAAATCCCACAGAGAGGGAGTAGGAATATAGGAGGTGCTTTAAAGGGTCAGAGCTACAGGAGATGCTGTTTCGGGTGAGCTTTCTGCAGCCTAAGCACCTTGTACTTTACCATCTACAGTCACCGGGCTTGGGACAGTAGAAGCCACATCCCTGCCTGTTCCCTGACATTCCCTTATGGACCTGTTGTTCATTAGCTAGTTTAATCCCTTTCCGACCATGCTGACAGCATCTCCCTCCACAGCCTCTTGTGGCAGTAAATTCCTGTGGCTTTACTCACTAAATGAAGAGAACTTTCCTCTCCTCTGTTTCAGAGTGATATCCTACCAGTCCCACTGACTGCCCCTAGTTCTTGTCCTTGGGATGTGATTTCACCTGCACCTGATTCACCACCTTGGGGATTTTGTAAACTTCAGTCACATCCCTCCCAGCTTTCTCCTCTCCAAAATGACGAATCCCAAGCTTTCCCATGCTTCTTCATAAGACAACTGCTCCAGCACCTTGCTCATTTTAATTTTTAATTGAATTGCCCTTCTATCTGAAAGTTAAAGCCTCCAGGTTTGTTTCCATACTCTGTTTAGTTCTAGAGAAGATCTGGCAAATCTCTTGGGGCTGTAACTGGTGAGTTACAGCTGCTTGGAAATACATCCCAAAAATATCAATTGTCTTGTTTGTGATGTTGGTTATAGTCTGTCTGGATTTATAGTTTCTTTACAGGGCATTGCTCTCGCTCCAGCAACCTGTACTGGCAGCTGAAGATGTAAGTGACCTATGGCTGATAGAAAATCCCAGGATTTTCTACTCTGCAAAAAGAAAAGGCTATTGTGGTTTAACCTCAGACTGTGGAACCAGCAAAATTGTGAAGACAACCTCAGATCGAGGTCAAAAATCTCGCAGGCCAGTGTCCCTGGTGGCTTACCCTAAACATGCATTTGTTTAACACTGGGCTGCATGCGGTCCTTGGAGCATTTGGAGGAGGATGCTCCATGTGTCTCACCCTGCTTCCAGAGCTGTCTGGAGATCCCAAGACTTTGCACTGCGCAGGCAGAGCTGGGCTTAAGAGTCTCTTCTCAAGGCTCACTGCAAAGGTTAAGCTGCTTCAAAGAAGTTGTTTTTTCAGAGTCAGGGTTGAAGGACAGAGCGCTGGTATACCAGCACGTGGTTTGTGTAGTTGCGACAAGCTATCAGGCCATCAGAAGGGCTTTGGGACAGAGAAAGACATTTATTTGTAAATTTTCCGGTCTCGTTAAATGCTAACTGATGGGTGAATGAACAAAAACTAACCCTCTGCCATGTTTCATCTGCTTCAGCTTCTGCAAAAGCCTCAGCCTCAAGCACAACTGACTGGGCTAAGTTCATCTTGCACACAGCATCGAGCTAAGCATCTTCCCAACTTGATGTTCCTCCCACGTTCCCTGTTCCTTCCCGGCCCCGCGCTTGTATGTCTGTGCTCTGGGACCCGCTGACTCACACGTCTGACTCACTCTAAGGCTGAATTTCCATTCAGGCCCAAGTTACTCCGTTTTGCTAACCCATAAGTCGTCTCCCCTCCGCCCATGGGGATCCTCTCCTCAGCGCCGCGGCAGGAGAGCAGCAGCTTTACTGAGACTCAGCAGAGTGGCTGAGAAACAACAAATGGGTTCGCGGTTTGGCTGCAGCACATGCAGAACAGAGCCCTTGAACATAGTTATTGCCTGCACCCACCGGAGCAGGGCAGGGGACCTCAGGAGGCCAGCTCCAGCCTCCAGAAGGAGGTTGCCTGGGACATGAGCTGTGTGACTGCACCCATCTGCAGCTGCATGGCCTCAGCTCAGGGCTCCAGCCCAAGAGCCACCCAAGGACCTGCCTGACTTGCGCTCTGCTGCCAGCTGGCCACAGGCATCGCCAGTGGAGCAACTGCCTGGTGCTGCAGACCAGCCTTTCTCCTTTCCTCTCCAGAATGGGGCCCGTGGGGACACACGGAACACTTTGCCTCCCTCCTTGGGAAGGGACCCAAAGGCTTGCCCGGATTGTAAAAGGAGCTGCGAGATGCAGAGCTCAGGAGGAAAAGAGAGGCCAGAATGAGTGTGTGCCAGGTCAGAGGTTGTTCTGTCTGTCTGGTAAGAGTGGGTCACTTTGCCTTAGGATTTCCAGTGCACTCTATGCTTCAAAGCCCGTCTTAGTCACTTCCAGGTCTGCCCTGCCCAAAGAGACCCCAAAATAAACATCCCTGAGGCACCGAGCCCCAGGAGAGAGAGGAGCAGAAGCAGGGAGCGGGACCAGGCTGGTCAGTTGTGGGGCAGACACACAGATCCCTGCTGTTGGCAGAGCCAAAAATAACTCCTGTGTCTCTCATGGTCTTCAGAGAAAACAAAAAACAAAACAACTCCCTTTCTGAAATGGTGAGCTTCCCCGAAGACATGTTCAATATCTATAAATGCTGCGAATTCTGTGACCTGGTCATTTATAGGGGAACCAGGTCGGGCGGGGTTGCCATAACCCCAGCAGAGTCTGTGCCCATTAACGGTGTCCGTGATTTTTGCTGTTCCCCCAGGGGAGCGGGACAGGCTGGGGACAGGAGGAGGAGGAGGTCTGGGCTGCTGGGCAGGGGCAGCTCACATGGAGGCTGAATTTTCCTCCCATGTGAAAACATAATGAATTTTTGGAGTACATTTGGTGCCAATGCTGACCTGGTTGAGTTGAAGCTGTCAAGTAACGGTGGCAAAGTGTTTTCCCTTGTGCAAAAGGGCTGGGGACTCCTCTGATAGCTGAGGGAGCGTGGGACAGACTGTCTCCATTCTCCCATGCCCAGGATTTGGATCAGTTTCCCTCTTCCCAAGAGCCTGTCCTGCCTGCCCAGAGAAGAATGTGAAGGTCAGTGCCTCTACTTAGAGGGACAAGACCAAATTTTGAGACAATAAGGAAAATTGCAAAGAAATAACAGTGTGGGGTCAATGCGAACTGTGTTTTCTGGGTTGCAATCTTCCAGACGACAGATCAACCAGCAAACACCGTACTTGCCCAGCCCCGATCAGGAGAGCTGTCTTTTGCTACCAGACTGGCTGGCAGTCTCCCTGCTCCCTCTCACCACAGCCAGAGTAACATGGCACATTTTTCTGGGTAACAAAGATAATTTTAATAATTTCTCTCCTTTCTCTCATGCTGTCCCCTTCACTGTTCCTCTGCAGCTGACTGTGGACTGCTGTAGAAAGCAGATGGGGGTTATATCTAACCCCCAATTCATCTCTATGGCTTGATCTTTAGCACAAACAAATGTGGCAGCAGATGGCAGGGACAACAAGCTGTGGCATGAGGATGGAGATTACCAGCAACCCCATAAACTGATTTTCCCTCGTAAAAAAGCCTCCTCTGCAATGCCATTGCCCAAAATGTCCTGTGGAGATACCCGAGGCATGGCACACAAGGTGCAAGTTGCTCTGCATCGGCTAGATGCCAGCCATTGGGATCTCTTCTACCTGCCCCTCACTGATCTCATGACAGGACAGGTCCCAGTCCATGAGGAAGGACCCTTTCGAAGCGTTTGGGACACTGCACCTCTATGATGGGAGCCTGGAAGCAGGGTGCTTCCCAGGCACGTGCACAGGAGACGTGTATATGCATGGCTGAGTGATAGAGAACATCAAGCCCTTCTCTGTTCTGCAGCTCAGCCCTGCTGCCTGGAAAGATGTTCACGATCCAAACCATGGCAGTACTGTAGGAGTTTCCATCCCCTGCTCCTCCAGCACAAAAATCAAAGGATGGTGGCAGGAAGGGTGAGCATGTTTTCTGCTCCCAGCCAGCAGCAGGCACTGGTGTGCACCGAGGGCCAAAAAGGGGACTGGTGAAAGTCTCTGCTTCAGCAGGATCATGGCCCATGCAGCAACTGGGGTGGGACGTGCAGAGGGACATGTGCCACAGGGGGTAGTTTGGAGGGAGAGCAACTAAATGAGTGGGCAAGCACATGGCTGGAGCCCTGCCAGCACCTGCCACCTCTGGAAATAGCTCTTACAGAGATCCGGGTTACAGGCATGGAGTCGCTTCCCTCGTGTTATTACGCAGCGCACGATACATGAAACATGTTGGCAGCGGTCAGTCTAGTGAGAGTTGCAACAAGGGATGGAGTGAGATTAATAGGAAAACAAATCAGCACCTAGAAACGAAGCAAACGGACAACATGGAGCAACCCAGACCACCGGGGATGCTGGAGCGCAGACAAACCCATGCGCAAGCATGGAAGGAAAAACAGGCTGTGAGCAGAGCTGGCCACCAGGAGTAAAGAAAGGGAAATGAAAGGGAAACTCTTTATTATCTAAATGGGGATACAACTTCTGGAAGGACAGACTCTTCAGCCCAGGAATGGTGTTCGAAGCACTAGAACAGCTGAGAGAGGTGTTGATGGGTGCTGTCACCAGAAAAAAACAAGAGTACTGAGACACTGCTTTTTACCTAAAGCCAAGACATGGGAAAAGAAATAGGTACTTGATTCTGGAGCAGGGAACTCTGCATCAGCGTGGGCCTGCGGAGGTAGTAAAGTGGAACACATATGGGAGATGCTGAAAGAAGCAGATCTAACACAGAAATGTCACGGGATTAACAGTTAGGAGAAATGATCTATAATGACGCTGGCTGAGAGTGAAGTACAACGGGCACGAGGGAACAGAGTGGACAGAAAAGGAAGGAAGGAGGTTGTGCTCAGAAAGAAAAGGAGCTGCTGACTGCATCCTCTGGAAGGGGATGAATGCTGCGGGGCGTACGCCGACAGATCCCTAGTCACCATGAAGAATTCCCTACTGAGGAGTTTTGGACGTCAGCTCTGAGAAAAAAGAGTTCACTTATGTGGAGCTGGGCTTACCTTGGAGCGTACAAGCAGGTGGATCTGTGGTCTTTTAGCTTCTCACAGCACTGGTGTGGCTGGAAGGAGAGGCTCAAGGGATGTTGTCAAGATCCCAACAGAAGCGGGTACCGAGACAGGACAATAATTTGTACAGCGAGGTTGGTGAGATCACAGAAAATCAATGTGACAGACACCAACAGTTATTACCAGCAGGTGAGGGGTGAGTTCAGGGCCACATTTAGGGTGGGATTTTGCTTAAAAGAGGCCAGGCACTAATATCAGGGGACTGAAGAGCTGGCATCATGGACAGATGCCTAGGCACGCCGAGTCGAGGATGAAGGCATGCCTGGAATGATGCCAGGGCTGGATATTGATGCTCAGCTCAAGACAAGTGCTGTGCCCCATGCTGAAAGGAATCTCTGCAGCCTCCTGAAACTCCAACCTGTCTGTGAAAAGACTGGAAGAAAGCTGATCACATTTACTAATGGATCACGGATGTGCTATCACTGCAAGAGCAAACACAGAGCCCAGGAACCGAGCTTTCTAGAGGCCACTGAAGTCAGAATCTGATGGAGAAGACAACGATGCACTGAAGATGCACTCCAGAAAGCCTGATGTTCTCCACATCACTCAGCAACCACAGTCAGGAACAGAGGGGATACAGTCTGGCATCCTATGGGAACCTGGACACAAGATACCTTTCCCCACATACCACGTGGAACGGAGCAGGAATAGCAGATGCCAATGATATGGTCCCCCATGAGAATCACTGCAATAAAAAACAATGAAATCAAAAGCCAAGGAAACTGGTGAACCAGAAACTACAAGAGGGCGTTAGGAAGTCAGTCTGGGTGCCAGCAGTCCACCTCGTAACTGAAAATTCAGTTTGGCTGAAGAAACACAGCAATGAAACACTCCAAACCCATTTACAGTCCCTGCTTCTCAATGTGAATATCCCCTTCCCCAAAAGACCTCATCAGGGCAACTTACAATCTCTGAGTAAGACCCTGGAATGTGCTGGCAAAGGCAAGAGGACAGGGTAAAAGGAGGGACGGAGCCTCCTCTGCTGTGGAACAGCTGCGCCCCTGGGAGGAGGGGGAAGGCCTGGGGTGGGTGGAAATCTGGAGTTTGGTACACGGAGAGTGCACTTTGCTTGGTAACTCCCAGCGTTTCCTCTGGGACAGCTTGGAGGGGTTGCGCATGGTGTTCCACTCCATTAGTAATTACTTTATGCCAGCACATGTAAATAGTTATTCTGGCACAGCTTCCCAGCAGAGGGCTGTGTGCAGTCCTTCGGAGCCGTTGTAGCATTGACCCCGGAGCGCAGCCTGCTCTGCTGGCTCCCTTGGAGGCCGATACCAGGAGCGATGAGATTCACGTTCGCACACGGACAAGGCTGCAAGTCCTTGCATCGACAGCACATGGGAAACTTAAAGGTATCTGTACAGGTGAATCGTATTTCCATGTGGTCAAATTCACCACTTCCCCTCAAGAATGCATCACGCAGCCCACGCCTTTCCCTGAAATCAGACCCTCAGGAGAGCAGTTTTGCGGATAAAAAGATGGAAGGGAGAAAGGCTTACAGAAAAAGGAAGATAAGAGTCGTCTCTGACACTTGATATTTTCTGCGAAAGGTTTTGCCTGAGATGGGGTGTTCACGCCAAAGTTACAAACCCCTGCGAACAGCAAGGTTTCCAGGGGAAGCCAGTCTTGCAAACTGGTGTGCTTCTGCGTGGTGTAACCCCAAATAAATCTTTCACCCCCGGCAATCCGCCTCTTTCCAAACTCCAACAGTGCCCTCCAGTGCTCGAAGGGGAAGCCGCAAGCCGGGAATGGAGCTTGCTGCCACCCAGGCTGCGGTGCAGAGGAGAGATTATGAACTAGGGAGGGGAAAGACGTGGTTGCCTTGCCCTGAGCTTGCCTCACTGCTGTCCCTCCCTGTGCTAATGGCTGCAATCCCCCTGTCTTACTTCTCTTCCCCTGCGTGGGCAGATCTGCACCATGTGACAGCCCAGCTGTCATCAAGGGATGCCCCAAGAGCATCCAAAGCAGAATCTGTAGTCTGTGTTGCCTGGAAAAGATGCACATGTCAAAAGCTTGTGAAAACAGTGTGGTTTGGACTCGACCACCGGAGCGACCCCACCCAGCCAGACCTCCTGGACCCGTCCCTCCAGAAGATGTGACTTCCTCCGCAGAAGAGAGGACTGAGACTCAGTGTTCCGGCTTCAGAGGGGAGGTTGTGTTTCACCCCATCTGACTCCTCACCGTGAGCTTTCCAAGCTGCGTGGAGACAGTTTTGGCACAGCAAGGCAGGGCAGTCCTTGCTCCCTCAGTCGGCTGCATCTCACCAAGAGGGGCTCTTTCAGGGAGCAAGAGATAAGGTTTGGATGTGCGGGACCTCTGCCTCCTCCCAGTGAGACAACGGGAACTGGAGATGATGCACGTCTCATCATGACGTTGTGGGTTTCTAATACCCGTTTGTTTGCAAGCCGATCTGCCTGACCATATGCCAGCCCCAGAATTTCACCTGCACCCCTGTCGAGGGGGCTCACCAGTCGCCAGGACACACAATCCCAGGCCCTGCCTGCTGCTCTCTACCAGGTCACACACAGACTCGTCTCAAACCTGCATGCCGAGGATATTACTCTCCCCACCTCCATGCACTTAACCCGAAATTAGCCCTTGTTTAGGCAAATGAGTCGGCTCATTAGGTCTCTCCCTCAATCCATCAACAGACGGCAGCAGACAGCCCCCCCTCCCGGCCTGGGAATGCAGATGGCAGTGCCTAACCCTGCTGCTCCTACTGTGCTGTCTGGCAATCTTTCTATTTTATTTTTTTCCAAGCAAAATATGGCCAAAATCTTTCTGCTTCTACAATGACACAAGTCGGAGGAATCCTCCCCAGAGCTGCGTCAGAGCTGTGCACGGCAGGCCCAGCAGTTCTTCAGGTGTTGGCGTTGGCGCTGTGCAACTGGACAGAAAATGCAAAATGCTCGCTTGACGTTAACACACGGGAGAGAGATCGCATCTTCACCAGCCAGGGCACGATCCGGGCACAGCTGAGATTCAACAAGGCTGGCAGGGACACTCAGTGGCCTCCGACCGTTCCCTGCCCCGGCTGTTTGCTGGCGGGGGGCAGTCCTGCTCACTGGGGCCATCTGGAAGCTCTCAGAGGCTGCTGAAACCAAACGCACCCAGAGGCCCTCTCCCAGCTACAGGCTGGGTCAGATTACTGACAGACAGGCAGGGAACGTAAACACACCACGGCCTTGGGCAGGAACAAGGAGCACCCCTGCCAGCCAGCGTGTCTGTACCGAAATACAAACTGGGATCTCCTCGCCTCTGCCCTCAGAGTGGGTCGCGGATGCACAGGCTCAGCGAGGACACCCTGTTCCCGCCCCGTGTCCCGCCATACGCTAGCGCACGGCACCGTGGCCTTCAGCACCTCAGGGCTCCTTTGCCCCCTGTGTTTCCCGGGACCAGCCACGTGTCTCGGGGGTCCCTGACATCTGTGTCGGGCGTGTCCCTCAATTCACCTCCTAGGCCAGGCAGCTCCCCAGGCCTGCGGTGCAGGGCTGCCGCCAGCTGGGCTGTGGGCTCCGTGGCGGGGCCGCCCTCACGGGTGGCTGAGGGAGGCGCAGGGCGAGATGGCTGCCAGGAGGGAACAGGCCCAAGGGCAGGCGGCTGATGGGGCAGAGGCTACAAGACCCCAGTCTGTGTATGCCCTCTGCTCCCTTCTCACAGCCAGCACCCCCCAGGCAGACCCTCTACTATGGACGACCCCAGCTCCTCCCTCCCCGGCCCCAGGGCGATGCTGGACTGACCCGGGGCCGCCATCCCCGCGCGCTGCGGGCCTGGGTAGGGGGCGCCTGACCGGGCCCCGCGCGGAGGAGAACTGCGCATGCCCAGCTGAGCCGCCCCACGCGCGCTCTTCCACCCCCCCGCCCTTGCCCCTCCGTCACGTGACGCGGGAGCCGCGGCTTCAAGATGGCGGCGCGCGGCCCGGCGCCGCTGGGAGGGGCGGGGCGGCTGTTGTTGAAGCTTTATTGTTCCCGCCGCCGCGGCGGGTGGAGCCGCCACCGCCTTCGCCGCGCGCCGTGTCCGCCGCGCCGCTCCCAATAAAGGTAACCATGGCGACGGGCCGGCCCGGGGGCCTGCGGGCCGCGCTGAGGGGCTGCCCGGGCCGGGTTCGCTTCCTTCGGCCGCCGGGCGCTCCTGTGGGCGTCCCGGCGGGCAGCGCTTTCCCCGTCCTCTCCCACCCTCGCTTCTCCCACCTCGGCGCTAGAACTGCGGGGGCAGTGGGGCAGCTGGGCCCGGGCTCTGCCGCGCCGGGGATGGGGTAGTTGGCCTCGTCCCGTGAGGGGAAGGTTGGCGGGGGTCGGACAGGAGAGTCTGTCCTCACCCGGAGGGAGGGACCGGCCGCTTCGCAGGTGGCCCGAGGAGGCTGAAGGGAGCCCGGCCCGGCAAGTGGACACTCCACGGGAGTGCAGTGTTAAATCAAGGTGCGCTTGGTGGCTCCTGCGGGTACATGAGGGACTGATGACCTGAGCGTTTGAAGCGCCACACGTGTCCCTTCTGACCTGGGAAGTGGGGCAGGGTTCTCCTCTTTTGCAGCCTAGGCTTAAAAGCAAAGTTTTGGCTCTACCTGACGGTAAAATGTATCACAAATGCTGGTCAAAGTGGTTTTTGGTGTTTATTTTTTATTAAAAACCCCCCATCACTAATACATTACAACATGCCATCTTCTTTGGTGTAAGCTTACGAACAGGAGTTCACCCGTTCAACTTCTGGGTTTTTTGAGGGTGTGATGGGAACCTGTAAAATCTAATTAACACTTCCAGTGTCCCTGGGCACGGTGGGACGTGGATGAGCGAACTTTGGCTGTTGCTTTGGGTTTGTGCTGGTTTTCCACTGTGCGGTTTCGTTCTCTCGTTGGGGCAGCCCTATTCCAGGAGGGGTAGGCAGCAGCCCTCGCTTTGGAAAGTAATGGAAAACTTGCTGTTAAGAGCTGAAGCGTGCTGTTTGTTTTTCAATCTATTATATTTCCATTCAGAGCATCTGTGCGGACAGGCAGCCAAACTGTTGCGTGGGTTTTGAGCGGTGTTTTCTGCTGCCTTTAGAGACTGTGGAGCGCTAAATTTTGTCAAAGTGTTGCTTATTTTCCTCTCTTATCTGTCTGCACTGATGCTCTGAACCGAAATAAAATAGATTGAAAAACAAATTGGTGTGCCCTGGCTTCCCGTACGGGATTTTACATTTTCCTCTGGGAGAGCTGCCTGCTCTGGCCCTTTGGAGCACCCCAGAGGAAGGTAATGACCCCTCACCCTCTTTCAGCGCTTCAAAGACTGAATTACCTTTGGTGGGAGAGGTAAGAAAATTGAATTGCAGTGCATGATTTGGCTTTCCAATGACCCTTTTTGTAAGATCATCATCTTAGTAACAAGAAAATGGGAAACTGGTAAACACCACACAAAAAGGTATTTGGATTCTGATTTAAGGCTGTCACTGTCCTTAACTCCTCAGAGCTAAAAACCGGAAAGTTACCCAGTGCTTGGAGGCTGCTGTCACGCCCGAGGGACACAGGACCAAGGACAAGGAGAATGGATCTCGGCTTTCTGTCCCACCGCATTTACTCAGTGACAGGAGTTTTTTGAAATGAGCCTTTGAGGAAGTGCAAAGTGGGCTGCGATGGGGTGAGCTCCTCTCACAGGGGCAGGGAGGCTTCCTGGGCTGGGACCTGCACTTGCTTCAATGACCACTTTGGATTTTAGCTCCCTTGGATAGAAAGTGAAGAGAGCAGGGACCACGGAGGGTTGTTGGGCTGCTCCTGTGAGACCCTCCTTGATCGATGCTCTAACAGAGATGGCGTTTACTTAGGGCAGAGAAGTTGGAGTCTTCCCTTTGGCTTATTTTGTCCTGACCGCTTCTTTTCTTTCTGCCTGCTTTGAGCTTTCCAGAGCTTGCACAGGAATTGCTTTCTCCTGCTTTTGAACCAGGTGTGCCGCTTGTTTTTGGTTTCGTCACCTGCCTGTGCGCTGCGCTGTGGTGTCAGCAGAGGGAGCACAAGGCTGTGGGTTGGTGCCTTTAAAAAGCAGTGGGGTGGGATGGCTTAACTTCATGGCAGTGCAGCAATAGTTGTTGGGTTTGGGTTTTGTTGTTTGGTGATTATGGTGTCTTCTTTTTAATTGTTTTTCGAAGCTCTGTGTGCACCCCACGGAAGAATTTCAGGCACAGAAGCACATCTTCAAACTGGCTGCTGAAATGCTGCTAATAATGCAGGAACGAGCTTTTGGCATTAGTTTATTAATGGCAGCAGGTGTGTTGACCAGCACCTTGTAGAAGCCCTTAATTATGGCAATCAGGGGTGCACAGAAGCCTTTTGCTAAGGCTGTAGTGGCATTAAAATTCTTTCCATGCCTTGTGATGGACTTTCTGAGTGTGTGAGGGTCTGCAGCAGCCTCGTAACTGCAAGGGGGAGGGTGGTCGCGCCTGCGCGTCGCTGGAGCACCTATCTCTGTAGTAGCTAATTGCTAAAGTGCTCGGTCCTAAATTTCAATTATCTTTTGATGAACCTAGTGATGCGAATGGCTTCTGAATCTGTTGAATCTGGATTGGAGTAATTAGATGAATAATGAAGTAATTTAATTTGGAAACTCCTCTTCAGTTATAGAGATAGGATTGAGTGTTCCTGTTTCCTCCTCCTCTGTGAGGAAGCATTGTTGCTGTTGGTACGTCCTTTTCCTGTTCTGGTGTAGCTTAAAGAAAAAGACATGATGTCTTTGAACCGTGGAGGTGTATGAGCACATAAATACCTAGAAAAAGGAAGAAAGAGCTGGAACTGGATGGTGGAGCTCCTGTGCCTGGGGCGTTCAGAAGAAGAAGAAGGGGCTTCTTTGCTGAAGTGGATGTCCTGAGGGCAGTCTCAGGTGGTAATGCTGCTTAAGGATGGACAGGAGGACATTGATCAACACGTGGTCAAGTAGAGCCTTGGGAATATTAGGCACTCTTGAAAGTGTAACTCAGATTGATTGACTTTGGAGTCTCACTGCAAGTCAGTGGAATGAAAACTCCTAAGCCGTGTTGGTGTTCTCCCTGTTATGCCACTCTTTGGCATTACTGAATCTCTGGGTCTCTATAATTAAAGATGTAGAGTGTATTTAAGCAAATATACCTGATCTAATTGCTCAGGACACATTTTCCAGTGCTTGGAGCTGCTGTAATAAGGCGAGGTGCTGCTAGGCAGCTTAGAGCTTTGCTGTTCTGAGCTGTCATAGGCAAATGTCTTCTCTGTTCTTGCCAGGAATAGAGGGAGCAGACGGTGCTGCTGCTTCTTCCAGCCTGCCACGGTGGAAGCAATAGGTTTTGTGCAGAAGGCTGTTCATGGTGAAGTGAGCAGACGTCTCTTTGAGGACATCGACGTTTCGTGTTGTCCTTTTGTAGAAAGAGCCACAGCTATTATTATTTAAACAGCAGACCCAGTTTCATCTCAGATACTTGGAAGTCCTTCAGCTCTGGGGAAGGAGTGGGTGGACTAAAACTGCTGTTACACTGAGCCTGGCAAAAGAAACGGGTCTCTTCCTTCTCCCACAACCAGCAGCAACTCTGCTGATGACAGCTCAGTTGCTGGTGATTTGCAGAAGCGTGGGAGAAGAGCAGAGCCTGCGTGTTTAATAGGCTGGGAGTGCAGGTGGCCGGCCCTGTGCGTGGGTGAGGAGGTGGATCTGGTACTTGTGAAGTAGCAGAGCTGAGCTGCAGACCAGACAGCCTTTGGTAATGATGTGCCTGGAGAAGCTCTGCTGCCTCCTGGGCAGCAGGGGGGTGGTGTATCAGCAACTCCTTAGGTTTCCCTGCCTTCCAGAGAAGGACCCACCTACCCTGTGCTCTCCCTTCAAAGATATTCAGACAGGGAGCGTGACGCTTCTACTTTGAGGTGATGTCAAAACCATCTGTGATCTTATCCTGATGGCTGAAAAACAAGTTAGGTAGTACTTTGTCTTCAAAACACAGGGCAGCTCTTGGCTGGGCAGGAGAGCTCTCCTGCATGGGTGTTATCCACCAACCACTTGCTCAGCTGTCTGGAGCTTTGGTATGAAGTGATGTCTCTCAGCACCTCCTGTTTTCCCATGAGCAGTGCCGTGCACAAGGACAGCTGGAGTCCTGCCTGTGGGCAGGAGGTCCTGCTTACCACAGAGTCTGAGCTCCAGAGAGGTTGGAGCCTTGTGGAAGCAAGATGCCAGCTCAACCTGTGCCCGACATCTGCTTGCGGTTTGGTGCAAGTTGGGAGTTGCTCTGAGCCCGCTTTCCTGCGAGGCAGTGCTTGAAGGTGTTGTATGAGCATCGACTCATTAAAGCTCATGCCCTGATGATAGGTGATACTACTCTTGTTCTCTACAAGAGAGTAGGAAGATGAGTGTGAAGATGTTAAGTGGTTGAAGGTCATGTAAATCGTGTCCATCCAGGTGCTCTTCTCCTCTGCTCATGCTGTTTTGTTTCAACATCATTGCCAGCGCCAGTGTTAGGCGTCCTAGTGTGTAGACAAGGCAGTAACATCTTTGTCTTGTCTAGGTTAGATAACTCCAGATACCCTGCTGATAAGACTTCTCTTGTCCTATCTCTTCTCCCACCTGAAACAGGGTGGGGAGAGGGAAAGTAAAAGGGAGGCTCTGGTAGATGGTATTAGGGCTGTGGACTTTTACGTGAGATTACAACTTGGGGGAAAAGACTCGTAAATGGATGTGTCAGGACCGTGGTGTGCTGAGAAGGGAGGTGCTGAAGGCCCAGGGCTGCAAGCAGACCAGTAAACTGCTGGGTGTGAACGGAAAAGTAATTTTTGCTTAGGCTTTCATTCTGTGTGGCTACTGTTTGAGCAAAGTGCTAACAGGATCCTTTTTTCTTTTTTTTTTTTTTTTGCAGGGCTTTGTGAAAGTGCTTGGGAGACCATGGCAAGAGGAGGCCAGTAGACCCTGGTGCCATGGAGCTTCCCAGTTACAGCAAACAGCTGCTGCAGCAGCTGTACGCCCTCTGCAAAGAGCAGCAGTTCTGCGATTGCACCATCTTCATTGGGAATGTTCATTTTAGAGCACACAAGGTGGTTTTGGCTGCTGCCAGCCTGCTTTTTAAATCCTTGTTGGAGAGCACGGACACCATCTCCATTGATGCTTCTGTGGTGACCCCTGAGGAGTTTGCGCTCTTGCTGGAGATGATGTACAGTGGCAAACTCCCACTGGGGAAACACAATTTCACCAAAGTTATCTCTGTGGCAGATAGCCTGCAGATGTTTGATGTGGCTGTTAGTTGCAAAGACCTCCTCAGGGACCTCATCAGCTGTACTACTCAGGACCAGATAGTGAGAGAAGTCTCCAGCCAGACAGCAGACACATCTAGAAACAATGCTGAAGCTAATAACTTGCCACAGTCTGAAAAAACTGATGAAGGAAAAACAGATATCTTCCCCCTTCAAAGAGTTTCCCCTTTTCCTGGACCTGTAGAAGCAGAAATGGAAGCAAATGTTTCTCCTTCTGGCCAGGAGCTTTCTGTGAATCACACCTGGGTTCACCAGGATGTGACGTCAAGGGACTCTAGATCCCTCCAGGAAGATTCAGGCTCTTGTTCTGATCAGCCTGTCTGTGCTGAGCAGGGAGGCTGTGCAGGAGAGAAGCTTGCTGAACCTCTGGAGGAGAAAGGAGGAGCAGGGGATTTAGGTGAGACTTTACAGGTCTGGGCACATCGTTACCTCTTATCACATTGACACAACGTTTTTCTGTTATGAGGGATCTTTTCTTCCGTGCTTGTTCTTTTTAGTTTGCCCTGGGTTGAGAGCAGCACCAGCGTGTAACTCTTTTCTGCAGGGACTTTCTTCCTTAGGCACTGTGCAGTTGCTCTCCTTTGGCCTTTGCAGTTTCTTCACGCTCACCACTTTAGCAGAGTGGCAGCGAGCAAAACTCTTTTTAGCGGTGCCTGTGATTGCATCTGACGTACAGTGGGATCTGCGTTAGCGCAGGACACGAGGCTGATAAGGCAATCTGTATAACAGTAAGCGAACAGAGTTGCCTACTAATGCTGCCTTATCCTTTAAACTCCTGTTCAACGTGGGAGGAAAACGGAGGCTGTACTGGGTTTAAAACAAATGTTCTGTTTATAACTGGTGTTAAATAAACTGTTGGTTTTCCCTCCAGGCTGCACGATATCTTTAGAAGGGATTTGTGAGTCACAGTTTTCCTTATTATAGCCAACGTGCTGGTTACAGACTGATGCCTTTCAGTCACATCATGCTTTCTGTGAATCCCTTCAATTAGGAAATAACTCATCTTGTTTCTCTCACGCAGCAGCAGAGAGCAAAAGCTGTAAACTGGATTTCTTTCTTCAGTATGAAAGTGTTTTCTCTGAGGCCCTTTCTGATGCCCGAGCTGTGCTGCAAAGACTAGAAGAATGCAGAGAAATTGATGCCTCTCAAAAGGAGGTAGGTGCGTTTACCTGGGTAATGAGACAAGTTTTTTCTTCACTGTGCTAAGGGCTAAAATAGTTTGTGCCTTGTTTAGGAAATGGTTTCATGGGCATCTGGGGCTCTGGTGCCTCGTTGTTTGCAGGGCAACACGTGCTTACCTGAGCAACGCTCTGGAGAGAAGCGTCTGTAAGAGCAAGTTGCTTATGCATGTAGGTAAAGAAGTTTATGTCTTGCCCTGAAGACGTCTTCATTGTGTTGTAGGAGAGCTCCAGCGCTGATTTCTCTTCTCTTGTTTATGGCATTTGCATCAAGAACTGTATCGACTTGTAAACGACTGACATATGAGATCCCGAAATAGACTCCCTGAGCCCTCAGCGAGGGCTCGCTGCGGAGCATCTGCTCCGCTCTGCGTACGGCAGGCTGCTCGCGGGGAGCAGGATCGGGAGGTTACAGGTGCCGCCCTGCGGCGCTTCTCCTGGCAATGCGCTGCTTTAAAAGCAGTCGTGGCTGATGAATGGTGCTCCCGCTCCTGTCGAGGGGCATGTTTGAGTGCCTGATTAATGCCGAAGGATACTCTGGGCTCTGAACAGCGGTAGCTGGATACCAGCTGTCGTACCGACTTGGAACCACCATGGAAACAGCAGTTACATCTGTATTGGTGTAGAGGTGGTGCAGGAGGACACGGAGCTTGGAAATGATTGTGGTGGGTCCAGGAGGGCCCTTGTGCTGGCTGCATGCTGCTGTGCCACCGCAGGGTCTGTGAAAAAAACTGTGGCCACTATGAAGTGAGGATGGGTCTGTACTTGCTCTCTTCACGCTGGCTGTTTCTGATAGAGCATTTTTCATACCAGGCTGCGTGAACTACCCTATGCACCTCTTCAGTATGTGGAAAAATGAGAGTGGGACTATTTCATATGCTGGCTCTCCACTTGCTCTGTGGTTATCTGACCTTTTGAAACTGAGAAATACTGTTCCCTAGGTGGGGGGGCTGTGATGCTGTCTAGGCTCCCATGTGTTGGCTGGTTCAGGAGCCGCCTGGATTCAAGTCACTCCATCCCTCTGGCACCAATATGACAATGGAACGTGGGGCATTTTGGCTTTCGTGGCATTCTGCTTTTAAAAACCCAAGGCAACACATTTATTAGAAAAAAGAAAACCCCGCGTATGGCAGCAGGAAGGAGTATTCCCTTGATTGAGGAGTGCAAGTTTCTTTCTGACAGGGCTTTAAATGTTTACAGAGGGAAGCCCCTGTTCCCTTAGCTGCTGATGCTGTTCAACCCTTAGTATGTTGAGCTTAACATCTCTGGGGCCTTAGGAGGCCAATGTGGGTCCTAATTTGTGTTTGCAGCAGCAAGCCCAAGCCTGGCTGGTCTGACGAGCACCTGTGAGTGCATTGCTCTCAGCATGCCTGCGCATCTCGAAGGATTAGGTTTTATTACATTCATTCGTCGCTCTGATCAGAAAAATATGTCAGGTTTAAGGCTTTATCTATTCTCCACCTCAGCGACTGGAGCGGAGCTGGAGAGGGTGCTGTGCGATGTGGATGGGCGCTGCCAGAAGGGATTTGGCAGCTCCGTGCACCGGTGCCAGCAGGCATTGCCCGTGTTGGCGTGCCTTCCCTCGCCTGCTCGTGCTGCCTCTGTGGTCGCAGGGCAGAACCACACCTGCAGAGTGCCTCTCAGGCGAGCTACCTTCCTTCTGCTCTGCTTAAGAGTCCCGTTTTCTACTGCTTTGTAGTAACTGTTGATTCATGTTTCTTCAGCACCTCCAAGACCCAGCAGGTAAGGTTTGCAGACCCGTGCCTGGCCCTTTGTGCTCCCAAATGAGCTGTTGCAGCAGGAGCCAAGCGAGAGGTTGTGGAGCTTGGAGACGGTTCGGGTGTCTGACCGCACAACGGCAGCTGGACAATTTTTCTGCAGCTATAAATAAAAGCTGAATAAATGAGAAATGGATTTTCTTTAAGCCTGAAAAATCACTTCTCAGCTGTGACAGGCATGACAAGTGTCAGCCCCAGGGCAGTGGGGGGGAGACAGACTGCAGCCTGTTGTAAACAAGGGCTCAGCCAGATCTGTCCCTCTCTGAGCTCCCCTCTGGGACAAGCAGGACCTGTTGGCACCGGCACCGAGCCTGGGCTCTGTTTCCAGCAGTGAGTAGCTTTCTCCCACAAGGGCCTGGTGTTTTCTTTGCGAGGAAACACAGCGCTGTGTTCTTCAAGTGCTGCTTAAAGTGCAAGTTCAGCTCCAAAGAGCCCAGCTCAGGATGCGTAGTTAAGACTGAGACTGTGCCAGTGGTAGACGTCAATGGATTTTTAAAAATTTTTTTCCCTCCTTCCTTCCCCACCTCCCTCCCTCTTTTTGTATTATTTTTGCCAGTCGTTTGCTTGAAGTGTCTTTTATGCCTTGGGGCAAAGAAAAAGTCACGAGATGCTGTTTCTCTGCACTGAGCAGCCTTGCTGGGCGTGCTTGCCCTGCCGCAGGGGAGATCTCTCATCCCCCATGCATGTCCCTCTTCGCTCAGAAGCCTTTTGTGGGTGGTTTATCTCGACAGGCAAACAGTGATGTGTTTTGGAGAGCAAAGCCTGGCCAATGTGGGTGTTTTGCAGACCTGCCTATTGACACTGAGGCTGTCCTGATGGTTAGGCACCTCTCTTTTCAGTGGGATTTTGCCTTGGATTTAGCCTCTGTATTTCTATTCCTGTGCTCGTGAGCTCCTCTCTGCATGGGTGCCTTGTTCCCTGCAGCGCTCCTGTCTGCTCCCTTCCAGTGTCACTGCCTTATTTCCTGCTACCTCCAGTGGCGATTCCTTAGGTTGGCGGGTTTTTCCCCAAGGAGGTTTGTGTTGCAGGGCTTGCTTTTGTGAGAGTTGTTGCTTCTCTCCAAATTTGATGTCGTGTTCTGCTCTCTCGGCTGACAAATGCAAATGAGTTGCTTTTCTGTTCAGGGAGAAGCGATTTTTGAGGATTGTTTTTGTTTTAGAGTCTCTCTGTGTATCTCACATAAACTATTCCTATCTAATTTGGTTCTGACTTGGATGAAACCTGCTTGGAAATGAGAACAAGACTGAAATTGCAGTAATTTGGGGAAACGTAGAAGAGCTTTGCTGGTGTCAAGTCTTATCTTCCTGTGCTCTCTTAGAGAAACTCAATTCAAATTATTACACAGCTCATTTGTTCCCTCTACTACCGAGTTCAGATGAAGTGGGGGAGCGTTGATTCTCCCACGTAGAATAAATGTCGCTGTGCTTGTGGATCATTTCCATTGCCTATAGGCCTGTCCAATTATTGTCGTCCTTCGTTTGCAGCTGCAGGGATTTCTGGATGTGGCAGAAGAAAGAAGTTTCCCGTTATCTTCTGCATCCTGATTAGGAGTGATAGGTTTGAGGTTTTATTTTGTAGTGACAGAGATGGAGAATGTGTGGGGTTTTTTTTTCTCCTTGCGGTTTTGGTGTACTTGTGTGGGAGTTCAGGCTGACCTTTTGTTCGTGTTGTGTGCGACAAGCAGGGGTCGGCGTTCTCTGTCGAGTGTTGCTTGTACTGGGGTGTCCCTCATCAGTCACGTACAAAGGCAGGCTTGAAAACCAAAGAGATTTCTGAACGAGGAATGGGAACGTGGTTTTTCTCTGATTATTGTATGAGCAGTGAGAGTTGATTGACTCAGTGGTGTGGCCGTAGCCTCTCTGTGGTCTCTATGTGTAGAGCCAGTCCCTGTGCTGGGGAAGATGTGAAGATGACACGGAGAAATCTGCAGAAATGCCAGTTCAGAGCTTGCCTTGGGGCTGCCGTGGAAACGGGGAGGTTTGAGATGAACCAGGAGGGCTGTTCCATGGCGTGTGACCACTGGGGGCACTGAGTTAGGAGTGGCGTTGCCACCAGAACTGATGTCCTCAGCCAGGGACCAAACTTCTTGGTGAATATTGAACCTATTTGATGGCACGGCTCACGCTTAAGCCAGGTCTTGACTTGATTTCCCTGCTCGGAGAGAAGACTGAGCAGTCTCTTGCTCCAGTCTGGAAGCTGGATGTGTGTTAATTTGTGCCAGTTTGGCCATGAAGAGTTTTGCAAGTGTTCCAGGCAGTGGAAACCTAATGGATCAAGCTGTAATGCGTGGGCACATTATGACTAAGTGGAAGCTGGGATTCTAGCTATTATCAGTATTTCTCCTTGTTGTTTGTTTTGTTTTGTTTTTCCCCAGGATCTTTGGGAATTGCTAGTGCTTCAAAGTAAGTCTAAAATGCACTATGTGCTCTTTCAAAACGATGCTAAAAGGCTGTTGCTCCCACTGAGCAATGTGTCCGAGGAAAGGTCTTCCAGAAAGACTATAAATAGCAAAGCCTTTCAGTTTCTGAAAACTCATTTCCATTAACCAAATCCATGCACTGAGAAGAGATGTTACCTGGAGCTCTGGCTAGCAGCGCTCTGCTGATTTTAATTTAAAAAAAAAAAAACCCTGAAGATTAAAAAGAAAAAAAAATATCGCGACAAAATAAGCAAGTTACTCTTCATCCGTGTTAGGAAAACCACGTATTTGGCAGGGTGCTGAGCACCTTTAGGATGGCGAGAGTCAAGACATTTTGTCGTTTACAGGATCATTTTGACCTGGAAGGGGCCAAACCTTGAGAACAAATGTGGTCTGGTTATCAAGCCTTGTTACAAATTAATGTTTGCATTAAAAAAAAAATAATACCTTTAAGCTTGTTCTCCAGCACGTCTGCAGCATCTCCTTTCTTCCTTTATAAGAGAACCCTTCATGTCCACGTCTTTCTGTTCAGCAGGAAAAACGCCGTTAGCGGGTAAGAGCTGGGACTCCTGCAGCTTCCCCTCTGTGGATACTCTTTGCAATAGGTCATCGCACTGTCACGCTGCCCTAATAGATGAGCGCTTACACCTGCCAGGAAAAGCAAGTCCACCATCCCCCTGGTGCGGCCCCAAGCAGTTGCATTCAGTCTTTTTATCCTAGAAATAAAAATGACAATGACAGCAGAAAATGGCCGTTCTCTCTCTGGAGCTGGGCTAAGCTCTCCACTTCAAAGGTACTTTTATAGCATCCCTGGAGTCCCTAATAAAGGATGCCTGCTCTGAAAGGCTGGCATCTCTCCTGGAGAGCTGGGGAGCGTGTGTCTTCGGGGGCAATATTTACAGCGCTAAAGGGCTCCAGGGAAATGGGAGCAAGAGTTACAGCTTAGTTCTTTTCCTTTTATTTCCATAACTGCACGGGCATGTTTGCCTCTGCTTGTTGTTTGGGGTCACTGGAGTGGATTTTGGAGCTCTGGGCATGCTGACAGCCCATGACACTCGGCGTTTGCGTACGTCCTCTCCAAAGCTTTCTCTAGGAGACACAACTCCGCTGTGACCAGGGGATGGAGATTCCTGAAAATGCCGCTTAAATTCCCTCTGCTTTCTGTGCACGTGATCTCTCCTAGTTCTGCAGTGAAATCTAGTATCCCCTGCCCAGGCCAAGGGCTTCCAGCGCAGTGGTGTTGAAACCACGTTTCATTTGGTCTCTTAGACTTACTGGCATTTGACTGTTGGTGCTGGAACCAGTTCCACTTTGTGGGACTTGCTGGAAAGGTAAGGGCTGGCGGGCAGGCTTGCTGCCCTCCTTCCTGGGGCTGCTGGCTGCAGACCAGAGCTTGAGTTCAATGGTGTGTGTCTATTTGTCGTTTTTTTGTTGTTGTGGGTTTGTTTGCTTGGGTTTTTTTTTGTTTAATTTATTTTTTTTGTCCTCTGAACAAAACCGCCAGGATTCTGCTTTTTGTGTTGGTTTGCACAGAGCAGCTGACTCTGTTATTAAAACCGTCCCTGCGTTTGCCTGTTCTGTCGTAGGCTCTGGCTGCTTGTCTGGCAGAGGCGGGGGAACAGTCAGTGTTCAAGAAGCTGCTGAACAAAGTGAAGGATGCTCAGACCCTGGAGGCTCAGACCCTCGTGTCTTTGCTGAAGCAGTTTCAAGACGCGAATCCCAAGCTGAGAGTGGCTTTGCTGGAGAGGGAGCAGGACGGCAGCGAAGCCCTGCAGCAAACAGGTAGAGAATTGGGTGCAGTCTCAAGCAAATTGAGCGGGCAACCTTATAGACAAAGCAAGTCTCCAGAAACCCTGTATCCCTTTTCGGAGGCAGGAGGTTAATCACGTGCTGGCCAAGATCCTGGAGTGTTTCTGTCCCGCAGCAGCGGGATGCGGGCAGCGCAGGGCTCTCCCCATCGCTGCCTGGAGGGCTGGATCGATGGCTGCGCAGCCAGCGTGAGTCAGAGCCCAGCTGAGCCTTGGGATTGAAAGCTCCTTTCTTAACTCGAGTCTGACACAAAGCAGTGGCCTTGCAAACCTGGTGTTAACCTCCAGCTTGCTTTATGGCTTTGTGCTCTGTTAGATAAATGAGACGTTTTCCTTTCATAGAGTTTAAAGAGAATAGTAAAGTGGTTTTCCTCTGCTGCTTGTGCTTGGGATGAGCTTTGCTATTCACTTAGATCTTTGACAGAGTCTCACTCACTTCAGGAGCCTGTCAGTTCCTTCAGACTGACTTGTTTCTTCTCTTGTGTTTCTGAATCCTTTTCCCCCTAGAGAGCACAGACAAGGGAGAGACGCTGACCGCTCGCTTGCTGGGACGCAGAGAGGAGCTGATCCAGAGCGTGACACAGCTGAGCCCCATCGTGGAGTTCTTGAAGGCAGCAGAAGAGGGATTCCTGACTGCCTTGGAGAAGCGGGTAAAAAAAACTGTCTGAAATAAGGAAAACTCTGGGTGAGGGGGTCTCTGTGTGTGTATCTGCAAGGGAGCGTCTTGGCATGGTTTGCCGAGTGCTGCGCTAACCTCACCTGGCAACTTCACCTCCCTTTCTGCGCAGCACAGGCTGCACGCGTGTGTTGTCTCAGGTCCTTCTGTGCTGAACTGGGGGAATAGTGAAAGCTGAAAGGCAACCTCAAGGGCAGGATGAACAGTGCCTGGTGCAGCCTCAGACTTTGCAAATGGAGCCTGGGGCAGAGGAGGTGCTGCTACTCCCTGCAGGCCCTGAAGATGCCTTTTTGTGGCTCCGTAGTGTAGTTTGGTTTCGGCAGAACCCCTAATACCTCTGTGTTGCCTGTTTGCCAGTTGTGCACATGGTCATCAGCTTGCCTTTCAGCTCACTCTCCCAGCTTTAACTCTTTCATTTAACTTGTTTGTCACCCAGTTACCTGCAGGAGTAGCGCATCCACTGTCTGATTCTATTTATTTTATTTACTACTGTTTTTTTAATCCGTCGAACACAGCAGTTGGTGGGGAGGTCCATTGCTTTCCTGTAAGCAATTGCGTTATGTATGCTGATTTGCAGAAGCCATACAGGACAAAATATTGTGTATAACCTGCTTTCCTTTGTGTTTTGGGGGGAGTTGGCTGTACCCTGCCTGTGCAGCTGGAAACTTGCAGGGTTCAGTATGCAGCTTGCAGACCTCCTGTCCTGGTTTGTCACATCAGCTAGTTCCCCTGACACAGGATTATAGTAAGTGGAAAACGCTGTGGCGACGTTAATGATGTCTACTTTCTGTCTGACTGAGCCTGACCAGAGCCACAACAGGTGGGCTGAAGACCTCTGCCCATCTCGTAAATCCCTCGATTAACATCTTGCTCACTTGCACACGGTCTCTGGTCCAGCGTGGAGTGTCCCCGAGCTTGGTGCAGGAGAGCCAAAAAAGGTGCTGCCAACAGAGGCACCTGCCTTGTCCTCGTGGCCTGGGCTGTGACTGGCAGCTGATGAATTTTCCCTTCCGAAAGCAGCGTGGCTGAGCCTGGAATGGGGATGTGAGAGGAGAGAGCGAGGCGTGAGTATAGCAAAGGACTTGGCATCTGCTGGAGATACTGTGGTTGTCAGCAGAGGCCTGCGCGAGGGTACCTGGAGCTGAGCTTCTGGCTGTGAAAGCTGCATCTCCAGTGGGGAGATCAGGATTTTTCATATTTCTCTGTTCATTGTTGCTTTGTGGCCTTTCTTTTAAAGGCTGCACCTTTGCCCTGCATTCTCCTTTTCGCCTGCATGAAATTCAATAGTTAAAATGCAGCCATTTTCTATCTCTCCACTGAAAAAAAAACTGCGAAACAACCCAACAATAAAGCAAAACCGTTCTGCCATCATAATCCTGCTCCTTGGGCGCACGATACAGCCTTTAATTGCATCATCATCATCATGTACTATGGCACTCCTGCCTTGTTTAGTGAAGGGGTAGAGTTGTTCAGTATTTCTTTTTATCCTCTTCAGTCCCTCTATGCTCTGTTTGCTGCACAGCCTCCAAACCCTGCTCCAAATGCGAAATCCTCCTCTCCATGGGATCCCTTCATACTCTTGTTTTAGCCCACAGGTTCCCAGCAAACAACAAATGTGTCTGAAGAACGATCCAGTGAGACTGAGTGCGGAGCTTTTTGCCTGCTGTGGCACAGGAAAATAAGGCAAAAATCGCCAATTGTAGCCTGACCTTGGAGGGTTGCCTTTTTTTTTTGTCTTTTTTTTTTTTTTTTCCCCAGCTTGGTTTATTTGTGGTTCTCCCTCTGGCCCCGGACAAGTGGGAAAAGTGCTTAATTATTTCAGAAGTTAAATTGATTAAAGCGCTGGGCCTGTGGCATATGTGCAGTTGAGATCTCTGGTGTCTCAGGTGCGGCACTGGGAAAAATGAGCATGGAATTAGCAACCACCTCTGAAGGTTTCGTCTTACCTGATTGATCCAGCATTGCACAGGAGCTCTGGGCTGGCAGAGGTAGGGTCTAGCTCTCCAAGGATTCTTAAAGATGAGGCTTTTTTCTCCTCGCAGTCACTGCCTCATTAGCTACACGTTTATTCAGCAAGACAAGCGTGAGTTTTACGTGTAACGGCCTTTCTTTTAGGCAACTGGGTTCTTTCTGTGCCTGGCCCAAGCTGTGCACAGACCAAGTCTCATTTTCTTTGCTGGAAAACCAGTACCTGATGTGTTGTGAAGCCTCTTTGTAAATCCCTCCTTTTCTGGGGAACTTTTCACTTGGCATTTCTATTTTTTGAGTGCTTAACTTTCAATGATAACACAAGCGAGTTGCTGGCCAGTGCAGGAATGATCTGAACTGGATGTTCTCGGGGCCAGAGATGTCCTGCTGGAAGCAGAATGGGGGGGATATTTTCTGTCTCACCCAGTGTTGTAAAGAGTCTCGATGTGTCAGCGCTGCGTCTCCCACTGCCAGGGAGTCCTCACTTGCCTGGAAGCAGTGGTAGGTTACAGCGTGAGCTCCCCAAAAAGATGCTTCTCTTGGACCCTTTTTTGTGTTCTCTTAAAAGAGGAATTCAGACTGAGCCATCCGGAGTCAGCTCAGTGAGAATTAGATGGGAGGATATGTCAGCAGGTCCACTGACAGAGTTTTGGCTACAAAAGGACAGATCTTTTAGAAATGAGATAAACTAATTAATGAGATCAGCCGCTCAGAAGAGCGCAGGAGGAGCTGTTGGATTAGTTTCTTTTATGTTAAAGGTAGGAGAACTGTCTGAAGTTTGCATCCTGGATGAGAGAGGAGAATTTGTATGAGAAGTTACAGACTTGAGTCAACGAATAACTTAAAGAAGAGTATTAGGATCTGCAGGGAAAGGCTGAAATGTCCGACGGGCAAAGAAATGTACTTTAGAAGCACAGAGAGAATCCTGCGATATGTCAGGCTGCTGGGCAGCACAGCCTGTACTGAGACAAGTAACAGACGTTTGTGTGATCAAGAAAAAGAATAATTACAAGAGATGACCCTCAAACTCATGCCTAAGCTTGGGGACAACTCCAGGAGAGATACAGAAACAGGAATTTCCTCCAGCTGAAGTGAAACCACAGCTCAAAGGGCATCCCCCAACAGACTGGAAGAGCTGACATCTGTGGCTATGAGAATGACAGCAAGGTTTATCACGGTATTTTCCAAGTTGACCGTGGTCCCTAACAACTGGTGACCAGGGCAGACATGTGAGAGAGGGAAGCAGCTCTCTGCTTGCACAGAAATATGTGTTGGAACAGGCTGGAGGGTGCGTGTAGCCACAGCACTGCGTGTAAGCAAAAAAAATGGGATTAAACGCAGAAAGGGTGCCCAAGTAAATTGTTTCTGCCTGACCTGGAATCTTTATTTGATGAGATAAAAATGGGTTTTCCTGCCTCGATCTAAACTTGCGCAAAGCATTTGAATTTCATGCGAGGAAATTGTTAAACTGGAGGAAGCGGCGATATTAAAAAAGGCTGGGTCTTATTGGGAGATAACCACGGATTGTGCTGACGGCAGGACTGGCAGGCTGGAGCAAGGTTACCGGTGGGATTCTTGGCACTTGCTTAATATTAATGCTAATGTTATTGAGACAAAAATGCCAAAGTATGCTTAGCAAAACTTGCTGATAAGCAAAACCGGCATCTTTTGTCCGCACAGAGGAGGATCTGCAAGAGGGAGAAGAATTACGTGGCTGCAGAACTAAGTAGGGAGAGTTGAATGACGTGATAGCATGAAGTGCAGGGCGTGCATTTACATGGAGTGACGAGAACTCGGGGTTAGGACCTCGTCTGAAATTTCTGCTGTGGTTCCAGTCTTGTTGAGAAAAGAGGGATTCGTGTTGGAGCAGAGGCAGATCTGCGGTCGTAAGATCCAGGGGAGTGGAGAAGCTGTTTTACGAGAGCAGCTGCCTTATTTAGACAAGTGAGATGAAGGCCGAGAGGGAACGTGATCATGCTCTTATACAGAAATTGCAGAGAAAGGGTAGGGTGAACACCTCAGAGAGTTTAGAAGGCTTTCGAAGCAAAAAGATAATGTTGGCACGTGAACAAACGGGTATACGCTGGCCATGAATAAATTTAAGCTGAAAATTAGAAGAATCAACAGGGGAGTGAGACTGTGGAAGAGTTTTCCAGCCAGGAAAAGGAGCAAAAATGTAACTAGTTTTAGGATAGATCTTAATAATTTTATTAATGGGACTGTCGTCTAGTGCCAATGACAGCGGGGAACTGGGCTGGTGACCTACGGAGTTTCTGGCAGTCCTAAATTTCAAATGCTCAGGAGCGCAGTGTTTGCAGGGAGCAGGTCAGCCTGTGTTTGTCAACTGGCTTTCCCTCACATGAGCCTTGTAGGTGTTATACTGGCATATATTAGAGCTTTTCCAAGCTGTGGTGATAGCATGTCACATAAGAAATGTCTCCTGTGGCCTCGTCATAGGGATAATTTAATTAATAGGATGCTTATTTAAATAACTAGTGTCTTTTTTTTTTTTCTGTCTTACGATGACAAGCAGAAAAATTGGGGAGACAAGGGAAAAGAAACTGCCAAAGATATTAAATGAAATGTTGTTTTGAACCGTGTCTGTAAGTCTGTTTCCTTTGAAAAAAAAATGTTTTTTGCTTGTCAGATGCTTCCAAGAACGAGACTTGATGGAAGAACCCACCAGGGTAGTTTTCAAGGTGACACGTGTCAGATATACCCGAGATATGTTTAGATGTTCCTGTAGCAAGCACCCCATAATTCCTTCCAGTTAATCAAATTAGTAGAAGCAGTGGATATGAATTTATTGCAGTACTGAGATATTGTTCCTGTTTCTCTGATCTCTATTCAGAGTTTGTAGGAAGCTCTCACAAACAGGTTTTTGGCTCTTTGTTTGTCACAGGTGGTTTTGGATTGCTGTGAAGGCAGCTCGCGGAGGGAAGCCCTGGACAACCTGCTCAGGAAGGTGGATGAAGAGAAAACCCTGAAAGCAGAAAGCTTGGTCAAACTTCTGGGGGCTGTGAAAGCATCATTTCCTGGTCTCCACCTTCTGCTCGACAACTTGGTAGCAACAGCAAACGTCTCTGATGGCAAAGGTACGGGTACACTAAGCTTTAGAGCTGGGGGCTCAGCTCGGGGAGTTGCCAGGAAGTTTGGGCGCTTCTCTGGACTTGGGCGTGCTCTTATAATCTTACTTCAATGTAAGGGGATGGGATGTCCATTTTATTCAAACCAAAATGATCTGGGAGCACTGGGTCCCTGCTTTGCAATGAAATGAGCAGGGTGGAGCCAGAAGCCTGTTTGGCTCCTTCCTTGAGTGTGACACTGATGGGCTAGAAACTAGGAAGTCACCTCTAGGAAACAGAACTGTTCCCTCCAGCGTCAAATTACTTTTGGTTTGGGGCCACTTAAAGCAGCAGCAATGCGTGTCTCCATAATAAATAGAGCTATTTTCACATAATAAATGCTTCATAGCTGAAAGCATCATTGCCAGACTCTAGTCCATTGGTTACGTTAACTTATGGTACTTGCTGGCTTTGAAATCAAATACCTAAAGCTTCCCCAAAGTCATAGATGCCTTGATATTAAATACAGTGTCTTACCTGGCTGCTGTCTTTGTGAATTCCTTGTGATTGAGGGGAAATAGTGGGGAAAACTTAGTTGAGCTGTGCCCCTGTCCTCCATCCAGGTAGCATCTCTGCATGTCGTGGTCACTGATGTGTGATTTCGTGTGTGGAGCAGAGTTGTGCTGATGGGAGTCGTATGCTTAGTGTCCCCATTAGACATTGTCTTGGACAGCTAATCTCCTCCTTTTTGTTTCGGTGGGGATTTAGTGTATGTTGCCTGCCTGTGATGATTCAGGGATTCGTGAGTCCTCACCTTTTGGCTGGTGGGAGAGCCCTTCCACATCTGGGTGGGTTTAGGCACACCCCTGAGTAATTTAGACGGAGAGGCAAATTTCACCAGCTCTGAAGTCACATAAAAATTAAAGCCTAAATTAACATGCAGCGAAATGTAAATGACCGTTTAATAGAAAGCAAAACTGTGCTCCTAATGCTGATAATTTCCTCTGTAGCAAACGTTCCCGACAGGCAGTTGGCTTTGTCATTTGTTAAGCACGATTGCTTGCTTGAAACACCAGACTCCCAACATAGTTAATTATCTAGTGGTAATACCCGGTCCAAGGAGGAGCATTCCTTAATTACACAGAGCTGAATCTCCTCAAATTGCAACTTGAACAAATAGAAACACAGATATTTCGTAGCATGGAAATAAAGAGGGAGGGAATAATGATTTGAGCCACTGACAACGGCCTTTGATAGCCCAAGCTGTCGTGCTAGCAGGACGTTTGGTACAGCGGTGCAGGGCGTGCTCTGTTCATGGAGCTCACTTGGTGCAGCAACGGAGCCAAGAGAGCATTCGTAACAGCTCAGATTTGTGTAATCAAATCAGAAACATTCCGATGGGAGAGGGGAGGAAATATTTTTATTTATAAGCCATCCCCTGATCCACGTGGGGCACATCCAAGTCATACCTAAACCCCATCGGATGGAAAGCATGAGTTTCAGTGGAGGTCTGTGTGCGTCTGGGGCTGTCCTCAGAGGAGGCAAATTGTGCCTAGGAATGTGTGTTTCTCTGCAAAAGTCAGGATGGGATGTCTGTAATTTGAGGAGAGAAGAAGTCCTGAGTCGTGGGAGAACCATGCCTGCCTTTTGAGGTTGTCGCTGTCTCTTTCAGCAGCATGCTTTGGAAAACCTGATCTTCTCACTTGAAGTTGTACAAGCAGCAAAAAACGAGCTCTGCTAGGGTTTTATGGTGGGTGTCAGCGCTGCAATTCGTATAACCTGTAGTTTGCTGTTTCCTATGCCCTAAAGAAATCGCTCCTGCTGTAACAGCTCTGCTTCAGGAGTGCGCTGGAGAAAGCTAAAATGAAGCTGAGACTTTCAGGTTCCCCTTGAGATTTTTCTTCTTAAATACCTTCACTTTTATTTTTCCCTTCAGCGGCCACCAGCGAGAGCACAGCCATTGAGATCATCCTGCGGCACAGCAAGCTGATCTCGGAGGCCATCGAGCAGAGAGCAGACGTGGAGGGACTGGCTCCGGGCGAGGAGGGACTCGCAGAAGCAGTAAAAGAGGTGTGAGGGGATGCTCGTGGAGATAACGTCGTGGTTCAGGGCTCAGAGGGTGGACAGTCCGTAGCCTGCACTGAAATAGGGGACACCAGTTTAGGGTGGGGAAGCCATGAACAGTTGAAGATGACCTTGTGCTGAAGTGAAAGCGTGTTGGGTGTTTTACGTAAATCCTGCAGGAGTCTTTTGTTAAAAGAAATTGCCAATCAGATTTTTAGTTGGCGGAAATGTGGGGATTCAAACACAGCGAAACTGTTTCAGCTCTGCAAGGGTGCCGAAGTCCTCGAGAAAGCGGAGCTGCCAGGGGATGAGCTTCCATCTGAGCTGTTTGCTCCAGGATGTAGGAGAATGAAATGCTTCTAGCAAATGCCCTGAGGATGCCACGATTGTGTGACATCGCAGAGTGTCTTGCCTGTTTTCCCTTTGACAAGGAAAATGGACTGTGTTAGTAGCAAACTGGCCTTCTCCACCAAGCAGTGTGCAGTTACTCTTTCCTGCTCTGGTTTGCTGCTGTTGGAGATCTGAAAGGATGAGGTACATATGGGTGTGCTCAGATCCTCACATGATTCTCCTTGCAAGTGACTGGCTGAAGGAGATTTGGATTTGGAAGGGAGAGGAAGGCCCAGAGTGAGTTGTTTATGGAAGACAGGTTTATGAGTTAAGTGAGCTCACAATGCTGTAAGGCGTCGAGGAGCCGCTCTTTCCATGGAAAGGTGGTTTTCAGCGAGCTAATACCAAAACAGAAAGTCTGAAAATGTAATTTGTTGTAACTTTTTTTCTAATCCTGAAGTTCTGTCAGCTCATGCACAGACATCGGTGGAGGGGCAAAATGTGCATGGAAAAGAATTTGTTTTCTGGTTTCTCAAAGCAGGTTCCCAGCAGTAGAGATGAATTAGAACAGGTGTGCCCTCTTTCCCAGACCATCTCGACCTTTCACAACCCAAAATCTGTCATGTGATGATTTCTTCTTCTTACTTCTCCAGCTACTGAGTATTTCTGCTCAGAAGGAAAGTTCAGAGGCCTCCTTGAAAGCAGCTCTGAGCACAGCTCAGGAGAAGTCTGTCCCGGCCATCAAGATCTGTCAGCTGCTGTGCAGTGTCCACGAGTCCTTCCCGGACTTGCAGCCAGTGATGCAGGAGCTGGGACATGTGGGTAAGAAAAGCACAGGCTTTCATGCTTGTCTTGTGCAAAGATAACCATGATGGTACAGTTTGTAGTCCTAGACTATTTTCTGAGTCGATTTTCTTTTAGTGCCTTAATTTGATCTTGCTGTGTATACCCTTTACAGAGCAAATGACCCCTGTGAGGGTCCCACAGCAGCAGGGGCATGTTACATGCTGTACTAGTTTGGCAAAAGTATGAATGAAACGTGCAGATAACAGTTTGGTGAACTCCAGAAGCAATAACCATGTGTGAGACCCTGCCCTGAGCTGTGGGGTGTTTTCCAGCTGAGCCAAATTCTATCTCTGCATCCATCATTTGAAGGAAGGATGCTGAACGGAATTTGGGACTTTAATGAAAAAGATAACAGAGGGCCAGGAAGCTAACTGCAGGTTTGCATTCTTTTGAAAGGAATGCAAATGTGACTTGCTTATTCTGTCTGCTCGTGTATATTTTTATGGCATCGTGTTTCCCAGTGCATCCAGCTGCTTTGGGCTGCAGAGCCTGCTGGGAAGTGCACAGTGTGATTTTTATCCAAGCCCAGGCACTGGCGCAGCTCAGTCTATTCCTGTTTACTCCTGATGCCAGAGCTCCTTAGCTCACGGCACGGTGTGGAAATACCAGCAGATTGCAAGGTAGTCAGAGTAAGCATCTTGTTATTAACATCTGGTTTTTAGGGGTAGAAGGTTTAATTGATTTGCCTGAAAATTTGGATCAGGGGCACAATCAGATTTTGATGAAAAAACACAAGTCTCGTGGCTTCCACTCGCGCCATCATTTTGTGTTTGATGGTGACGGGCGAAGCCGATGTTCCCCATGTGCTGGAAGGGGGCAGAGAGTGACCTGCCCCTAGAGCACTCTCTGCACCCTTGGGTCATTCTTGAGCAATGAGGAAATGCCACTGGGGTGGGAGATGGGAGCGGGTGACTGGGAGCAGTGCACGTGTTGAAGAAATCGAGGATCGGGATTACTGCTCTAGCTGTAGGGCTCGGGGTGTGACAGCACATGCGCTGCTCCCCTTTCTTGACTTCATGGCCTTAATGGTCTCCCTGAGGGATGTCCTACACTGTCAATCCACTATTTATGCCCGGTTCAGATCTAGGTCTTCTCTTCTAAATCTGCCAAGAGCTGCCACTAATCCAGCTGGCTTTTTCACCCAATTGTGGCTCTGTTGAGGATTTCCAGAGAAAAGGCAATTCCTTCTCGTCTGCCATCCCTTCTCTGTCTCCTTCCCATGCTGCAGGCACTTGTCCCACTCCCTTTGACCCTGTCTGACCAGGGCTAATGCCCTGGTGACTCTGGAGGAGGTAAACCAGCAACAATTGCTCGTGCTTGTGAACGTGGAGTCCACCTTTGCTCCTGGACACCTTGCGGTGCTTTACCAGCGAGGGACTTGGGGAGTCAGCTAGATTGCTCTGGCAGATGCCTGCCTCTCTGGCACCAATATCAAAGTGAGCAGACTGCTGTTACTAAGTGTCTTTGCAAGGCTTCAAGCCAAGGTTGAGACGAAATCAGGCAAGAAGCGACATCAAAAACAAGAGCCCTGGAAAAATGGTATTTACTTGGCAAAAGCTTATATTCCGTATGAGGTGTCCAGAGGAAGATTGACAGTTAGCAACCTCTTTTTGGCATCCTGCAGATCTTCACACTGAACTTCTCTATCTGAATTTCTAGGCTGTTGGGCTCAGCTCTGATATCACTGCTCACCAGCCCTAAATGGTGCAGGTGGCTTTATGGATCAAGAGCCGTGTGGCTCTTGGCACGAGGTGTGAATGATAACTGCGGGCCTCCTGTTTGAGGGATGTGAGCTTCCACTTGCAACGGAGGAGAGCTTACATTTCTGGAGAACATATGTGCTGCATGGAGATGTGTACGTTTGCATTTCCACTTGAAAGCAACGGCTTTTACATCTCCACTGCAAAAAAAAAAATTGAAAAAATATTCTGATACCTGATTTAGGTGGGCTAAAGCTCCTGGAAAGCATTAGGCATCCCTGCGACACAAACTGCCTGCGTCCATCCCCAACCACACTCAGCATCGTCAAAGTAATGGGTTGGTTTCTTTGGTGGAGGTACAATATGAAATCTGTTGGCTTCTACCTTCTGTAGTTGGAGCACTTTCTCTCTTGGCAGCTGGTGCTCGTAAGGATGAGGATCGGCTCTTCCAGCCGACCCCATAACCTCCTCTCTAGCCAGGTCTCTGCACAGTCACTGCTTGGGAGATTGTTTGTCAAGATGTGCCTCACTTTCAGATTTCTCACAGAAATCTGTCAAGAACTCCAGCAAAAAGGCTTTTCTGGTCAGTTTTTCTACCTTGATGTATTATGGGGTTTGCGGGTCATCACTTGACATGCTAAGATTTCCAGTTCTGTTAGAATATGTCACCTGGTTTCTAGCTGGTTGGAAATCCAGGGCAGTATCCCTGCTCAGGGAGGATATTTTGCTGAGCTCTTCCCACAGCGAAGAAGGCAGAAATGAAGTTTGCAACCACAGGCTGAATTTTCTGTGCATTGGCAAAAGAAGTCTGCACTGGTTTCCATGGCCACGCAGTTGCTTGGTCCTCATTATAGCAAAGAAGCCAAATATATCTGTTTGTATTTTGATTTCTTCCATACCTACGTTCCCTGTGGGTCTTTTCTGTGGATTGAGATCCTAGGTGAATTTTCCAGCTTGTGGTTTTTGAGATGACGGTGTTACAGGGACTCAGAAAAGCATTAGACTTTGTAAGAAATGAATGTAATGAGCAATTTAAATACCTCAGGGCCCTAACCAGAAGACTCAGAAGGGTAGTAGCAAGATTCTCTGTTCTCTTTCAGAGAGTTTGCATTGGGAAAGTATTCCTCAAATTTCCTGTGATTAATAGCTGGATAACCGCTCTCAATGGCAGACTTAGACGATATCGTACCTGAGGCTCAGCTCTTCATGTGTCTGAGCAAGGCAGATGCTTGGAAGCAACAGTTGTTCTTACCTGAGGAGTAAGGTCTTTGGAAAATTTGGCCTTGGCTTTTGCTATCTCATCCAGCCCCTGGTATGTGTGGGTGAAAGAAATTCAAGGACCACTTTTCTGAGCATTGTACTGTGCATGGTCCTGCTGCCTTTGGGTATTGCTGTGCAGGAACAACTCTGAGTTGGAGCACTCCAGAGGTGGAAGACCGAGGGGCTGGTTCCTGGTCCTGTTGGTCACCTCTGAAACAGGAATTGCTATTTCCATAGGTCTCTTGACTGAGGGAAACGGGGAGAAACCTGGAATCAGGAAGTGGAAAGTGAACAGTGAATCCCAAGTTGAAGCTCTGGACAAAGATGAGGACAAGGTGGGAGGTGCCAGTGCCAAGGAACTGAAGGAACCCCAAGAAAAATCTTCTTCCAAGAAGAGTTTTGTATGCAAAGCCTGCGATAAGACTTTCCACTTCTACTGCCGCTTGAAGGTGCACGTGAAACGTTGTCGCGTGGCCAGGGGAAAGCAAATCCAATGCAAGGAGTGCAGTGAGGTCAAATCGACAAAGAAGGATCTGGAGAAGCATCAGCTGGAGGTCCATGGCGTGGTGGGGACGACCAAGAAGAAGAAGAAGCGGCTCCCTGTGGTGTGTGACATCTGTGGCCGAGAATTTGCTCATGCCTCAGGTAGGGTTGGTGGGAACAGGGGTGTTTGGACAGAAGCCTGGACAGTTTGATAAAGTGATAGTCTGAAGTCTCCTCCTCCTCCCTGCAGCTCTGGGAGCGCCGCATGTGAGAAATGCAGCTCATCTCATTTCTCCTGCCCCACTGAGCACAACCACTTTCTGATTAGCTCTTCCCTAATTGGTTTTCCACATGACTCATCAAGGAAAAGTGGGGCTACTGGCAAATTTAAAAAGCCTCCAAAAATAATCAAGCTGTTCCACTTCTCTTGCTGGTTTAGCAGGACGAGTAATAGGAGTTGAGTCTCTTCTGCCCTCCCCCGTGGCAGCTCACAATATCCTGGTGGACCTCTGGCCTGGAGGACACTGGTGGACCCCTGGTGTCATGGGTGGGCTGCTGGACCTCCAGATTGGGTGGGATGGTGCCTCTGCAGCAAGGTCAGGCAGGGCTGATGCCGGATCCCACTAAGGCCACGCCATTGTCCTGCCTCCCTCCCCAGGGATGCAGTACCACAAGCTGACGGAGCACTTTGATGAGAAACCCTTCTCCTGTGAGGAGTGTGGGGCCAAGTTCGCTGCCAACTCCACGCTGAAGAACCACCTGCGGCTGCACACGGGAGACCGGCCCTTCGTGTGCAAGCACTGCCTGATGACCTTCATGCAGGCCTCAGCCCTTGCCTACCACACCAAGAAGAAGCACGCTGAGGGTGAGTCTTCCTCACGGGGGTCCAGCCGTGGGCTTAGCTTACTCCATCCACCTCTTTCCTTCATCTGCCTCCTGTCTGCTTCCCCCATCCTTTGGAAGGGCTGAGGCTGCTCCCAGATCTTTATCACCTGCATGGTTTGGCCCACAGTTCCCCACTCTGTCTTTCCCCCATCCTATTCTCCAGGTCCTCTGCTTAGCCACCCAGTTACCAGTTCACTCTCCATTAAGGGGATCGTCCTCTGCCTTCCTTGTTTTTCTCCTGAGTAGCTCCTCTGTGTCCCCTCACATCAAGACTCCTGTGATGCATCCTCCTCCGTCTGGATAACCTGTTTTTTCCCGTCCCTCCTGCTGGCTGAACATCACATGATTTTTCAAGCCAGTCCTTCTCCTGCCTGTGCACTCAGCTCCATGCCCTGCTGGGCCTTAGACATGCCTCTTCCAGTTCATGGGCACAGAGGGCGCATCACTGTGTTCATAATAAATACGCTCGGCTGTGTTTCCCATTGTTGCAGGGGTGAAAATTTTGAATGTGAAATGCTTCCTCAAAAAGCGTGTAGTATTGCCAGATACTTGAGATTTCATACCCCCTGTGCAGGTGTGGTTTTCACCAGCACCTCTAGGACCTTTTTGACCCAATGCTGAGATGCTGTGGGCTACCCCAAGAAAGCCAACCCGCTTTACAACCTCTTCCCTCTCCCTTTGAAATTAGGCATAGTCCACACAGAGCTCCTGCCCCGTTAGGTGCAGGCTCTCACCCTGGCTGTCGCTGCAGGGAAGATGTACGCCTGCCAGTACTGCGACGCCGTGTTCGCCCAGTCCATCGAGCTGTCGCGCCACGTCCGCACTCACACCGGGGATAAGCCGTACGTCTGCCGGGAGTGTGGGAAAGGCTTTCGCCAGGCCAACGGGCTCTCCATTCACCTCCGGACCTTCCACAGTGAGTGTGGCCACCTGCTTCCCCAGCTCGGGCAGCCCAGCCTGCGAGGCACGGCTCCTGCGAGGTCACAGCAGACCCATCTGTGCCAGCGGAGGCTCGTGCGGGTGTTGCTGGTGCCTGTGGGCTGGCTGGGTGTCTCACGGTGGGATTTTTCCCTCCTAAGAAAAGCAAGACTCTTTAGTGCTTGGATGCACTATTCCAAAAAAAAGTGACAGGGCTGGCTTCCAGCAAACCTCAAACTTCTGAGAACCCACCGCAGGAAGCTGTAAGTAAGCAGGAGCAGCAACATCTGAATGCAAAAGTCCAGGGCTAGTTTTCATCTGGGGAATAGCAAGCGTTTCTTTCCCTTTTCTCCCTCTGTAAATTCCCCTCTTAATTTTTTTTTTTTCCCCCTTGATTTCTTTGCCCCCGGTGCTTTTTGTCGCATGTCTGGGGTGGCAGACATCGAAGATCCCTACGACTGCAAGAAGTGCCGGATGAGCTTTGCCACCCTGCAAGAGCACCGCAAGCACGTCCACGAAGCCCACTCCCGGGAGTACCACCCCTGCCCCACCTGCGCTAAAGTCTTCAGCGCCCCGTCGCTCCTGGAGCGCCACATGGTGACCCACGTTGGAGGAAAGCCCTTTAGCTGTGAGATCTGTGACAAAGCTTACCAGGTGAGCTACTGAGACAAGGATTTGATCTCCCGTGCTAGAGATTGCCTGCTCTTGCACCAGGATGTCTCTGACCACGAGAACAAGAGTGTGGAGCAGTTTGTTGTCCATAGGGAGGAGCAGTTTTCCATAGGGAAAAGGCAGGTCTATAGAGAGAGATGGGCAGTGACTACAAAGGGCTACATATCTGAATCTTTCACCTAAGTTTCTAGCTGCTAAGAAGTGCAGGAATAAAAACACTCGTGTTGCAAGTGGCGTGCCTCAGTGGGAGTGTATGTGGGGACACTTTCCTACAAGGGAATGAAAATTCATGCCAAAAAGACCTGCAGGGAGTGAGATGAGAATGAGGAATTCAGCAGTGTTCAGCAGTTCAGGGACAGTGGAGAACCGGGAGTGAGGTGTTAGTTCTTGTCCTGTGGGAGAATGAGCAGGTCTTGTACCTGCCAAGCACAGCCCCTCTGTTGCTGTTGCTTTCCACACAGTTTTTTTTGCTGTCACGAAGCCCCTGGAACAGCACTGGATTGTAACCGTGATTTGATCCTTATCATTGCAGCAGTTGTCAGGGTTATGGTATCACAACCGGACCCACCACCCTGATGTCTTTGCAGCTCAGAATCACCGCTCCTCCAAGTTCTCGTCCCTGCAGTGCAGCTCCTGTGACAAAACCTTCTCCAGCACTGCTGCTCACCGAAAGCACGTCAAGGCAGAGCACACAGGTAACGGCCCGTTCGTCAGCAAACAAAAACCAGTGGCGATTGCTGGCAGAGAAGTAATAATAACTCTGATAGGACAAGGTTCCACATGCCATTTACTTGCAAGTCACTGTAAATTCTTTGTGTCCTGTGTCAGTCTCTTCTGGCAAATCTCATCTCAGTGTCTTGCAGCTCACTTGCTCTTAAGGGCCTCCTCTCCTGCCTTTTCTCTGAAGATGCTCCTCATGTCTGTTTGCATGTGTGGTGTTGCTGAAATATTAACAAAACTCTGGTCCAGAAGGTCTCTTGTAAGACACCTTGGGTGCACGTTTTTCTGTTCTTGACTTTGTTTGCAGATGTGAAGTTCCATGAGTGTGAGACATGCAAGGAGCTCTTCCCCACGCTGGCTCTCCTGCAGGTCCATGTGAAGTGCAGGCACTCAGGTCTGTTACATTTTCTGTTGTTTGTTTTAACCATGACAATTACTGCTCCTCTCAGTGCGAGATGTCTAAACTGTAAGAGAAGATGGATATGGTAAGGAAGCAGAGTGTGAGGAAACAGAAAATATGGATGGACTTGGGAGAGCGTTTGGTTTAGTGAGACCGTGACATGTTTGTTAAGCTTCTACAGCCGTTGGAGTCAAAAAGGGATCTGGATTTGCTTGTTAGAGCAGAGAGGAGAGATAAGTGCAGGTGAGGAGATGTCAGCACAGAGAAGTGAGGAACTGGAACCCCAAGTGTTGGGGTTTGAGGAGGGTAAAGCTAATGGGAGGCTGGAGAGAAAAAAAGGGAGTTTAGCACCAGATAGATCAGAGGGAGACCTGGACTTGGGTAGATCACGTCCAAGGGCCTTTTGGCAGCAGTGCCCTGAGGGCAGAGCACACTGGCAGCCCAGATGCTACAGAAGGCGGATCATCAGGGCTGTGCATGGAATAGCAGGAGAGGAGGTGGATCAGGAGATGTTGAAGGGGGCAATCGACAGCAGCCTGGAGATTGAGGGAGGAGAAGACCTAGATGTAGTTATCTCTGAGAGGGGAGAGCCTCTGGGACAGATAATGGGTTTGCAGTACCTGAGCGCCGAGGTGCAAGCCAGGCCAACAAGGAGCAGTGCTGGATGGTGCAAGAGGGAAAAGAGCTGTCTGAGTAGGGCAGCAACAGCTGCAATCAGATACACCAGCCTGGTTTCTGAACGCCAGGGAGCTAGAGCTGAAACAGATCTGAACAGCCACAAGCTGTTCAACAGGCAGCGGTGTAGCCAGAAGGGACACAGGCACCTGAGTCCCTGGTGGGTTTCAGCCCTGTGTGCCAGGGCTGTTGGCAGCTCCCCGCACCCTTGGGCTGGCCCCAGCCGTGGCAGCGCATGCTCAGGGCAGTGCTTCTCCTCACAGGCTCCCAGCCGTTCCGCTGCTTGTACTGCTCAGCATCCTTCCGCTTCCCAGGGGCCCTGCAGAACCACGTCACCAGTGAGCACTTCAAGCAGACGGAGAGCACCTTCACCTGTGAGCTCTGTGGGGAGCTCTTTCCCTCCCAGGGCGAGCTGGAGGGGCACTACAGCACTGAACATCCCAAGGTGGTCTTCTCCCAAGCCACCACGGCCCAGATTGTGCAGGTAAAGACTGTTGTGTGCTGCAAACCCTGTGATTGTTCAGCCATCCCCCCTCTCCAACCCTCTTGGTCTTCCCAAATCTACCCTGTGACTCCTGTCACTTTTTCTGCTCCCTGATTCCCCCCTTCTTAGAGGGGTCCAGGATGCAAGCCCCCTGGCCCACAGTGCTCTGGGATTTCTGTGCTAGTGTGAGGTGGGCTCACTGGAGGTGAAGCAGCTCAGTCCTCGTTTTCAGAAGCTGAGGAGGAGGGATTGATAGTGTGTGCAGAAGTGCCAGGTTACTCCGAGGCTATTAAAACCCAGATGACTTACCCCGTGAGATTATAGGTGTTTTACTGGAGGCCAAATGCTGGGCTTGAACCCAGACTCTTTCTCTTCAGTATTTCAGCCATTAGTGGAGAACAGCTCCTTGGATTGAGGGAGCCCAGTGTGCAAGATTCCCTGGGCTGGCATTCCTCCAGTGGATAATCACAGTGTGTTTATTGTCTACAAATGCTTATGGAGCTAAATTATAGCAATTTTGCTGAGAGAAATATTTAAATTACTCTCCTGTGTGGTTTGGTGTTTCCCATTAGTCTCACGCCTTTTGTAATTGCAGACCTCTGGCGTGAAGCTAAATGTTATTACCAGAACTGGGGCTGGGAAGGATGTGGGTAGTGAAGTGATTGTGGGGAAAGCAGCGTTCTGAGCGTCTGACTCTCGGGTCATCTTCCATGCAGGTGATTCAGACATCGGAGCACGGAGCGGCGGAGCATATCATCTCTTTGGATGATGCCCAACTCGCTGGCTCTCAAGTCTTTGTGACGTTGCCCGAATGCCAAGTGAACCAAAGTGGCTCGGAGCTGGTGGCAGTGGCTATGGAGGACTTGTTTGATGACAAAGTCACTCTGATTTGTGAGGAAACAAAGTGAGAGTGAGCGGTGGATGCCCATGCATGGTGCCTGGTATATACTAGACTCGTTCAGGAGCTGTACCTCAACGTGCTGCTGCAACAGGGACATTCAGGGTTTCTTCAGAAAAGCAACCCTGGGTACGAGACGCTGCAAAAGAAATGACCCGCAGCAAGCACAGCATGGCCAAGGGCAGGAGAGGCTTGTAGATGTTCATAACAGCTTGGGAAGTCTCCCTGCAGTCAGCAGCTGCCAGTTCAGGTGAGCTGGGACAGCTGTCTCTTGCCTCAAGAAAAAATAAAGCAGCAGAGGAAAGAGGAGAATTGGGTGTGTTCATGTGTGTTCGCCTGCTGCGGTGAGCAGAGAGGAGAAGACCAGTGCAGGACAAAGTTGGGGTGGTATGGCTATGTGAAACTAAAGAAAAAGCTGTCCTGAGAATTCAGGCTGGAGATTTTTATGGCTGAATCAGTGATGTGCTTGCAGGTATCTACCATTCTACAGGGGGAACGAGGGCTGCTTTGCTGCTTCTGTTGCTCTCTGCTGCCTGTTGTGCCAGCTAGAAAAGTCCTCCAGCCTAGAGCTGACATTTGGGCCTCTCTGCTCAAGCAGAGACTTCCTGAGAGTTGTGCTAAATGGCTTTGGAGCTGTTTAGGTAATACCTTGTGCAGCACAGGTCTGATCCCATCCATGGTTTTGCTGCGGCTGGCTGTCTGGAAGAAGGGTCATGGGCAGGTCTGGGCATCCACGTCCTCTTTGCAAGCAAACAGCGCTGAGCTCTCCCACCCCTCCTTCGATCCACTGAGGACGGTGCTGAAGCTGCTACATCTGAGAAAGGAGAAGGAGCTGTGCCTGCCTGCCAGGGCCCCTCGTTACTGGTATCAGTGGATTGGCACTAAAGAAGGTATTTCTGTCTGAGTCTGACTGCACATAGACGCTCCCTGTGGCACACAGGGCATTGCTTTGTAAGATACACTCAAATACCTACTGTAAAGTTTGCTTCTCTGGTGCCAGCGTGATGCAACAGCTTCATTGCAGCATGCTGGCCCCTTTAAGGCTAAATTTCATAAAGCTTTTTTATCTGCAGTTTCCGAAAATATAATCTGATAATTAATGGTTTGCTGAATCCATTATGAAGTGCAATTAGATAGATGCAGGGTTCCTGTGGCTCTGAGGGGACTGGTAGCATTTATCTTCCTTTCCCTCATGCCAAAAGGTTGGACTCTGCCGCTGCGATATTTACGTACCGAGCGGTGATCCCCGCTGCATCTCGCAGCCTGAGACCCTGCAGTGAGCGGCGCCCGTTTTATCATGCTGCCCAGAACCACGGGAGAGCAGGAGATGAACAGATTGGAGTTTTCCAGCAGCGTCTTGTGCTGGTTGCTCACAGCCACCACGCAGGGATGGTCACACAGGAGCGTGCCGAGGCGGTTGTGCCACTGAGTTTGTCATTCCTTTTACAACTTGGAGGGAAGAAGTGAACAGCAAGGGGTGCTCCCAGGAGAGGGACTTGCTGGAGCTGATGTTTGGTGTGTTATTTGAGGGGTGTGTGTATGTCAGCAGGCATATGACCCTGTTGAAGTGTTGCACATGTCTTGAAGGGCTCCCACCTTTCTCTTCCTCGATTGCCTGCGTGGTTTATTCCCCAGGCTTTGGGGCGGTGGTGGAATCATGAGGTTAAGCTGCCACCGACTCTGTGAATGACCAGGAGATGGTGCTCAAGGTCTTGAGGATTAGTGCTAATGGCCAGGTGCCTCTACAGAGGGGGAGCTGCTGGAGACCATCTCCTGCCTGCCTGGACACAGAAGAGCTGTGCCTGGTGCTCAGGATGAGCGTGGGGATAATGACAAGAGTGAGCACATCCGTCTTGATGGTCTCAGAGCAGATGTTCTGGGAGATAAGCAGTGGATTTTGTCCCACAGGCTGGTGGAGGTGGAATCTGGCTCGGAGGGGGCTGGGAGCTGTGGAAATCCTGCAGAGGCTGCGTGAGTGCTCCGGAGCAGGGCATGAATTGTCCAGGTGATGCTTTGCAGATATCCTAGCCTGTATTTGGGAGCCAGTGTTTGCAGGGAAGCTCATCTCCCTCTGTTCCTGAAAAACTCTGGAGGAAGAACAAAGATTTGGCAGAGTTTAGGGAGAAGTTGCCTTATTTATGGCCCTCTCATAAAGCAGAGGGAGCTTAGCTAGGGAGGAGTGTGCAAGTGATGCACTTTGGCTTTGATCTGTTTGGTCCCTGTTGACCAAGTGTTGTCACAGTTGAAGGGGACGGCGTAGATCACGCATCAGGTGCAGTTCAGGCTCATATCTCCTATTTAGGGCCATCTCTCCTGCCTTTGTGCCCTTGCAAGAGCTTGCATGGACGTATCCTCAGCAGAGTCCTGCCAGCACTATACACCCAGTGAGAGCCCTGCAGCTCTAGGGAGACCATTGAGCATTTCCCCTATCATTATGAGGAGATAATAACTCAGATCCCCCTGTTCCAGTTCCTTCCTGGTGGATGAAGTACGCATGTCAGAGCAAATTGCAGTGTTAGCAACACCTATGTCCTACCCAGAAGGAAGATGTGTTTCCCGGGGCACATCCTGGTCTGGTGTGCACCGTGCTCAAGATGCTGATCACTAGCAATTTCTTGTTATGCTACATATTCTTCTATTTTTTTTTCCTCTGTAAAAAATTAAACATGGAGAACGAAAGATATAGCTACAGAGTGTCATGTGAAGCAACTGATTGGAAGGAAAAATCCCTCTTTCTGAAGGTGTGATTTTTTTTTTTTTTTTTTTTTTTGCAGGTCTTCCCCCAGGTGCTGGATGACCCATTGGTTTTTGTGGGGTCCTGTGCCCCTCTTGGCTTTGATGCCGTCCTCTGTAAGGAAGTGGAGAGGCTGTGGCCAGGACAGGCTGGAGCACCTGCCCTTGTCTCTGTTCTCCTGTTGCAGGTGCCAGATGCTTTTGGAAAACAGGCAGAGTGCTTTTAACAAGTCTGGGGAGTAACATCCCATGGAGGATGCTAGATCAGTTAATGATTTGCGTATCTCCGTGCGTGAACTGTGTCATTTAGGGTGCAGGATTAAGCTTGTGACTGTTAGGAAATGTCTATTCTCTCCACACCTTTCATTCTGACCTGGTGTCTGTCCTTGTTCACTGAAGGATCTTCTGGAAATAGGCAGTGAGCAGCTCTCACTTGGCATTTCCCAATGCAAAGGGTACCTCCGCAGCCCCAAGGTGTTATTTTTAACACAGTACGTGCAAATTCTGTGCTCTAGGATTTGATTTGGGTTTGGTGGTTTGTGGGTTTTGGGTTTTTTAATCCAGCCCATCTGTGATCAGATTCAGAGATGCTGCTGCCTTGCCCAGGAGCAAGGGATGGAGATGGTGGGAGCACGGAGGGACCTTGGACGTTGTTTGAAGCCTCTCCTTGGGGAGAGGAGGAGGAGAGCAGGTACTGGGGATCTGAAAACCCTCCGTATCAGTTGGGCAAGGCCTGGCAGCCCCTTGTGCCCCGACTGATGCTGATGTCTTGGCAGTTTTCATTATCGGTCTGGGCAGGCTGCCAACGCGTGGCCGGCGAATTCGAGCACTGGAAAAAAAGGGAAGCGAAATGCTTCAACGGCCTCCAGCTCGGCAAACGCCGAGCGACGCTTCACAGGGCAGGGATGAGATGCTTCAACAACCAGAGGGAATTCCCTTTCCTGAGTATCGGTGGTTTGCTGTGGACGGTGAGAGCCGAGGCGCTTCCCTGGGAGATGGGCTCGGTAACCTTTTCTAATGGGGAGGAGCAGGCTGGCTAACGGAGGGGGCTCGGCTGCCTCTCCGGCATCGGTTAATGCATCTAATCCCCCAGCACAGTCAGCTGGACGGTGCCTCATTGCAGTAACTCACCACAATTCCTCATTTCTTGCGTTAAAACAGTAATTCCTTTTATTGGGTCTCCAGCGAGCATCTTGCACATAAGGAGAGCGCAAGCAGAAGCTCTCGCTTTGCCTTCCCTGCATCGTTTATGATCACTCAAAGCAGGAAATCTGCCCAGATTTCTAATCACATTTAAGCAAACCTGATAAAGTGCAGCTCTTAGGCCATTTAATATGAGACGTGGATGCTGTGTGGTGCCTGCTGTTAAGTCACTATATATAGCTCTTGTCTACAAACGGGAGTGGGGCTGTGCCAAGCCCACGGGTCAGACCATGGCCCCTGTTTCTGTGACCTGTGAGGAAAAAGAAGGTCCTTGCTGGCAAAGCACATGGGTGAAACGAGGCTGGAGAAGCAATAAAGAGCAGCGGAGCTCCAAATTACCTGGCACTGCCTCTTAGCATCGCTAAATGTCAGGCTGCCTGTCTGGGAAGATGTGACGCTGGCCAGGCTGAGAGAGGGAGGGGACTGTGGTCGGGATGTCTGAAAGCATCCTGAGGTCTGCTGCTCGTAACCGGGGGCGCGTGGAGCTGTGAGCCACGTTTGGGGGCTTTAGTAGCTGCTTTTGGCAGGAGTCGGGAGGTGTTTGCTGCTGCCCCCTGCTCTGAGCCTCGCTGCAGCTGGATGTCATTCCCATACAGCTGCTCGCCCGCAGCAGTGTGTGACAAGTAAATGACAAACTGAAGGCTGTGCAGGAAGCAACTGCCAGCACGCGTCGAAAGCTGGGGACTCTGCCTTGTTGCAGGGAGTGAAGGAGTTCTGATTGCTCGGTGTGGCAAAAGGAGTGACCTGGTGACAGCCTTCACCCCCCTGTGCTGGGGGACTGTGCTCACTCCTGTCTCTCTACTCCAGCAAAGGCAAAGTGCTGAAGGGCAGCGGTGCTAGCAAGGGTCCAGCTGCACAGAGCACAAATGCTTAGATTTGCCTTATTTCTCGTCCCCTCTTGGACACCTGGCATTGAGGGCAATCCAGACAGTGACCTTTTTCACTTCTAACAGGAGCAATCAGCTCCTTTCTTGTTCCCAGGGAGCTCAGGGTCAGGTTTGTTGGCTGATAATTCCTTTATCCCCTGGATCAGGGATACTTAGAGCCCTGCAGCATATGGGAAGCCTGGTCTGGGCAGGCTGTCTGCTTGTGTTCTTCTCTGCTTCCCAGACTTTCTCCTGCTGGCCCCAGAGCCTCTTGCAGCTGGGGAGGGCTGGACGGGATGGTTCTGTTGTACACATCCTTGCCTGGAGCATAAAGTAGCTGCCAACAAATGTGTCTGTCCAGATAGATTAGAGGTAGCTTGGTGCCACGCAAAACTGTCTCAGCCCATGGATTTTCTGGCCACTGGAGACTTCCTGACAGAAATGGAGTTTGCTCTCCTCCCCTTGGCTGTAATAAGGTGAGCAGAGCCCTGCCTTAGGTTTCAGACTGCCTGTGGAGATAATCCGTGCCCCCTCTGGCTGTGCTGAACCTGCTGCCGGGCGTGGTGATGGTTTTCCCTGACGTGTGAATCTGGCTTTCTCTGCCCAAGGAGACCAAGGCCACGTGTCACCACCGTGGTGTTGGCCTTCTTGGCCAACCCTCTGGTACGGAAGAGTCAAGCTCCAGTCCTTGCCAGCCACCCACATCCCTCCGCTCTGCTCTGCTTCACCTGGACAAGGTTCTTCCTGAAGGTTCAGCCCAGCCCACCACCCACCTTCACCTGGTCTGTCCTCACCCAGAACGTCTTCCCCAAAGCTCATCCCATGGAGATGGTGCATCTCAATGTACGCTTGCCACGAGCTGAGCCCCATGCAGAGCGTCACTGTCTGTAGAGACTGCACGTGGATGCACATCTGGAAAGTCTCCAGCTGCTGGTAAATAACTCCCACTCTGGCTTTCTGCAGGAGTCGCCAGGAGGGCTCGGTGCTGGGTGGAAGATGGGTGGGATGGCTGGAAGAACACCTTGGCAATTACAGACTTGTGGTGTTTTAATTTCTCCCAGCTCAGAGGCTACAGCAGAGATGGTATTTATGCAGGGCTGTCCTGTCAGTTAATGTCTGAATAATAATATTACATTTGTTTAGCCCGTTGTACTTCAAGCCTGAAGTTGTTCCTTTTGTCTCTGAGCATTTAATCGCTGTTGTTATTGAGCTGTCCAGTGACACACAGGGCTTTTTCCAGCGTGGTTACAGATGATAGTGAATTTGGCGATACGCGGGAGTAGGTCAGATGATCCCTATGGCGCGCGTGAACTTCCATTTATCAACACTACGTTTCCCTTGCAGCGAAACCGGTCTCTGTTAGCAGTGAATTCCCTCTGCAGCTCCCTACAGCCTCTCTCATCGACTAACCCAGATAATCCTCTGCTATCTGCCACATCTCAGTAGATCTATTAAACACACAAAAGTTCTGGTGTCCTTGTGTGTAACCGGGGTTGGCTGCAAGATTTGAAATCCCCCCGTGTGGGATACTGTCAAAGTTTTATCGAAAGTACAAATAAACAAACCGCTTTTGCTCATCCTTCTCAGGGGCTTAGGAGGGCTTTTCTTTTTTTCAGAGGTGAGGCTTTGCTGTTTCACTTGATGGGCTAGTTCAGATGGTCGGTGATACAGCCGGCTGGGAGTTGATGCAGCCGGTGGGATCCTTTGGTAGGGGATGGGACGTGGGATCCCGGGGGTTTTGCACAGTTTTAGGGTAGGGTCTGCCTGCAGCAGAGGAGGATGAGGCTAAGTAGGATTGCTTCAGGGGTTCACAGTGATTTATTTTCACGATGACATAACCAAGCCATCGGCCCAGCTGTGTGTCCAGACTCTTTGCCTGTGTCCCTCTGGAATGTGCACAGGTGACAGCGGCGCTTTGGCAGGCTCTGTCCCCTCCACTTGGGAGGACCAGCAGAGCAGCCAGCGCAGAGAGAGCGTTCCTTCTGCTCCTTCTTCTTGCTCGTGTGTTGGTACCTCTTCCCCTCCCACCCCTTCCCATTTCTCCCTGCAAAAGGCTCTACCGCTCCTGCATGCCTAATGCCAACATTGCAGAAGGATGATTCAGCACTTGGTGGAAAATTGCAAACATCTCAGAGATTATTCTGAGCATCCTGGGGTGGCTCTGGGGTGATCGGGGTCCCTGTGTGTGGGGTGGGGGATGCAGCCCTGGGACAGCCCTGCACACTGCCGATGGCCACGTTCCTGCCTCCGCAGCCTGCCTGGCCCCTTTCCCCCCTGCCGAAGCTCTGCAGCCCAGACACAGACCCCGAGCTCCCCTCCAGGGAGGGGGCAGCTCACGTCGCCAAAGCGATCGAACATAATTTCCTTTTTCTGTGTCACTAGCCTGTTCCTGGGGCTGTTGCTGGTGCCAGGTGCTCGCAGGGAAAGGTCTCCTGTTGGGAACAATCCCTTCCCCTGGTTACTCAGACCTGTAATTTGAGGGGGGACTAATTGGCGTTGGTTTAAATGTGAAAGCCAGCCGCGCTGTCTCCTGTGATAGGAAGCAGGAAGAATCTGGAAGCAGCTGGGATCGATGGCTGCAGGTCAGGGGGACGAATGAAGCCCCTGGCTGGTGATGGGCTTCAACAGGGGCTGGAGGATGTGCCCGGCCCTTAGGGACACTGGCTGGCTCCTTTGGGCTTGGGCAGTGGCATCTCAGTGCTCCCTGATTCCCTGAGCATCGATGCCAGCCTGGCCCTTTGCCCTCCCTGAGGCCGCTGCCCCATGCTGCGGGGCTCACGGGTAGTGCCTGGGGGGGGGAAAAATGCACTGCTGGTGCTCCAGAGACCCCACATAATCCTTTGGGGGCTGGAGCGTGGCCTCTGACAGGGTAACCTTGAAGCTGTTTGCGTTGGGGTCCCTGTGATGAGGGCTGATGGGGGAGTTTCTTCCCTCCCTGCACTGCAGGGAGCCATTCCCATCCTCTGGCCACGTTTGCTTGGGGCAGGTCTCTGCCCATCGGTGGATTGCTCTGTTTTTTTCTGGCCTTGCCTGCTGTGCTTTGTCCCTCCTTGCCTTCGGTGAGCTCTGCTTGCAGGACTTCCTCCCTGCTCCGTGTGTGGGGCTGCGTGGGCTGGGCAGAGCTGGACGAGGTTTCTCCTCCCAACCCTCTAGAAGAATCGTCTGCCGCGACTGAGCTGCCTCTTACCTTGTTGCATAGCCCGCTGGTGCTGAGCACAGTGACCCAGCCTGGAAACTCTTTCCTGGAGGCAGCAGGGCTGTGGTGGAAGGGGAGCAGGGGCCTCCATGGGATGGGCTAGAAGGGCATCTTGCAGGCTTTACGTGTTGCCCTGGGACACCCACCTGCTCTGCTCTGCTCGGGGTGGCTCCAGCAGGAAAGGGGGAGAGCAGGGGATGCTGACATGAGGCTCCATCGGCGCCCAGTCTCGTAGAAAAAGCAGCCACAGCGGAGCGGGGAGGCTGTTGCTGGGCAGGATGATGGAAGAGGATTATGACAAACAGTATTACCAGGGAGCACTTTCCCCCCTGCTTTTTTTTTTTCCCCCCTTTTTTTTTTTATTTTTAAGCTCTGATAATGCAGAACACATCCACTAAGATTTCGTCTCGGTTTCCCCCCCCCAAAAAAAAACCCTTTCGGCTGTGATGAAGCCTGAGACACCAGCACAAAGAATTTTTTTTTTTTTTTTTGTTAAGTTGTTAAGGCCTGAAAAGAGGGGTTTAGGAGAGAATGACCTTCGGTGTCAGTTATAATCTCACTGCACGAGTCTCTGATATCCCTTGCTCACACAAATACGTACACCCGGCTTCCTCCAGAGCATCCTTCAAGAAAATCGATGAGGAAACGGGATTTGCCGCGCTGGTCCAGCTCGCTCCGGGTCCTCTCTTCAGAAGAGACTGGTCTCATGCTCCAAAGGTGAAAATCCTCTGCCACCCACACAAACGCTTCTGCAGCAGCCTAATGGAGAAAGAAATCCCTCTTGGAGCACTGCAGCCCCCTCAGCTTTTAAGTGTCCAGGTTAGAATTAATTTAGGACTTGCTCCAGGCCCTTGGTGTCCAGGGGAACAGCTTTGGGTGTGTGATCTCCAGGATGCTCCGCCTGCTGGCTTTGGCTGGTTTCCCTACTGCGGGACAAGGAAGTAGCAAGCAAATCCTAAACCTAAGAGTGCTGCATCCATTTTCTTTCTAGAGAAAAAAAAAATGAACCGTACGCAAGACAGCTTTGGTGTGGGCTTCGGTGCAATCCTAGTGCCAAGGTGATGAGTCAGGGTGGAAGATTTGCCCGACCTGGCTCCTGGGTGAGGAATATCTGTCTCCCTGTTATGCTGTGGACCCAGAAAGGCTGGTGCAGGGTACTTTGACCTGCTCTTTCCAGAGCCGAGGAGGTTTCATGTGGTTCAGGCAGCTGTTTGGCAGCTCTGTGCTCACTGCTATAGCCCCGTGGCAGCATTATTCCAACTGCTCCTTCCTTTGGGAAAGATGTGGCATTTTATGACCTCTTCCACTTTCCACAGATCTCATCAGCTCTGTCTTAGTGTGAATGTGGTTTTGACTCGGCTTCGGAGGTACCAGAACGATGTGTCCCTCCAGCCTGGACCACACTGCTCTCCTGTCCCTGTGATGTTAATCTGACCTTGCAGTTTCCACAGGTACCCAGACATCTGTCTGGATGACAGCCCTATCCTGCCAGCATTGCAGTTTTGGAGCCTCAGGCTCATTGTCACAGTACAAGACATCACGAGGTGGGTCCTACAGGCAGTGGGACTGTGCACCTTGACTAGTGCATCATGATGAACACCCTAACTGGGGCCAGGCAGAGACACCAGCGCCTCTCTCTTTGTGTCCAGCCTCCTTGCTGCCCATGGCTGTTTGCCAGCCTGATGCTCTCCTTCCAGGGGTTTCCTTTCTTTGAGGGAGCTGGTCTCACTCAGTAATGCCCGATGCCTGTCCCCCTGTTTGTCCTGGCAGGGCCCACTGTCCTCCCCCCTGTGTCTCTACTGCAACTCCAAGCCACATGCTCCATCTGTGCCGGGGACACGGCGTCTCTTGCTGCCTGCAGGCACATCCCAGCATTTGCAAAGTTGTTTTAACTTTGCCCTTCTGCCTTCTGTTCACCATCTTCCAGCTCTGCTCTTTCTGATTTTCCCCACCCTGCTGTCTCCAGGGTCTCTCCAGCTCCAGCATTGTATCTGACCTCATAGACGGGACATTCCCACTCTGGGTTAGCTCTGGTCTGTCCTTGTTGAGAGGAAAAAAATTCTCCTGGTACCACAGTAAGCAGCCTTGGTGCCATCAGAAAAAAAATACCCCTGGAAAACCCCTCCCTCATCCAAACCATAATGCTCTCAGGTCACCATTATTCCCACCCAGGGTGACTTGACTTGTATTTCTTTTAGCAATCGAGCTGCTTAAAGAGCAAGGTACCACAAAGGATGCTGACTCACTGCCGATCCCGAAACAGAGCTGCAAAACCCAGCCCCTCGTGTCCCACCGACTCTGCGGGGCTCCTGGCTGCACCTCCCGTGGTCAAATCCAGTCCCCTCGCAAGATTTCCCTTCCCGCTGAGCACACGGAGGCGTGTGGATCTCGTAATGACAGCTGAGATTTGTGAGTATTGACTTCATTATTCGGTGATTAAAATATTCCGGCTTCGTTGCGACACAGGGGTGCATTAATGATTTATAGTGTTGCATTTTGATTCGCCACCTTTAGCAAACTTTGAAAGCAGCTCGTGCCTTGGTTTCTGCTGAAACTGGAAATTCAACCTCAAAACTTAGTAGTTCGTTGGCTCGAAAGATAGGGAAGTGAGCTAGATGCACCATAGAACTCAAAAAACCCCTGACAACTCTTTGAAAAGTGACCGGAACCCAAACCAGCGTGTGGCGAGGAGGCAGCACCGGCCCTGGAGGGGGAGAGCTTCCATCTCCACACGTGACAGGAGCCTGGTGTGTGACGTGGCTGCTCTGACCCTCCATCGTTCTTCTGGAGGCAGCTTTTGCAGAGTTTTAAAGTCTCTCATAACCTGAGGGGTCCTGGGAGCAGGGCAGGGGGCTTCCAGGAGCATTTCTGGATTGCGAGAGCTCTTAGCCCAGCACCTCTTACCACGCTGCCGTCCCACCTCCCCGCGGGACACTGTCCAGTGACCACCTGTCCCAGCAGCCCGTCCCACCCCTTTTTCTTGCTCCTCCGGTGTGGGAGGCTGGGGGTGAGACACAGACCGGTCTTTGCTGTCCCTGCAGGGAATCCAGCATTCCTTGCCATCATCTCCATCCTCCGCCTCGCCTGCTATTATCAGCAAACACTTCGAGACCCGTTTGCCTGAATCTCTTGTACGCGGTGGGGTTCCCCATCGATCGCTTTATTTCTTACCTCTGCTCTTAGGAGACCCCTGGGGCTGTGTCTTTTCCTCTTGCCTGTGACCAGAGACAAACCCGAGGGACGAGCGAGGTTCAGGGGGAGGGAGCAGAGAGATGTTTCACTCCAGACATGCCCGTCGCAGGATCTGATGGCTGAGGCAGCCTCAGCCCCTGGGGACCCCCCTCCCCGGTCCCCTTTGGGTGTGTTGTCCCCATCCCCTTTCATCCCTTCACAGCCCAATTAGCTGTTTGCTTAAGGTACTGCAAACCTCACTTGATAAGTTTACCTAATTGCTTCACTTAAGTTAATTACTTCTTGGCTGAACAAGAAAGCAACATAATTGATGTCAAGGCGTATTTGTCACTTCGATTAATGTCCCAGGAACGGGGAAATGGGTGCTTCCACCCCGCACCCATCCTTGCCGGCTGTTGCAGGAGAGCAGAGACGGGTGCTGTGCATGTGTGTACCCCCACCTCCTGCCCGATCGCAGCAGCGATAAATCCCGATATGCGGCGTCCTGTCTTGCTAAACGAGGCTGGCAGCGATTGTCAGGGAGTTTGCACCCGCTTCTTTCTTTCAGGGCGTTCTTGTTTTTCTCTCTCTTTTTTTTTTTTTTTTCTTTTTCCTCTTCCCTTTGCATCTGAAAGGATTTGAGGCAGTAGGTTAGCTCGTAAAAGGCTTTCCCTGGGAGCCGCTGCCTGGTGGACTTGGGGTGAATGCCCCGGAGAAAACACCTCCCACTCTAGTGAAATCTTCCTCCCGTGACCTGCACCAGGAGGTGAACTTTTGTGCGAGAGAAAGATAATCCCCTTTGCTCACCGGGACTGAAGGCTCTGTGATAAAAGCTTTATTCAAGATCAAAGACATATGCTGCTTTTTTTTTTCTTTTTTCTTTTTTTTTTTTTTTTTAACTACTACCTTAAACAAAAAAAGTTTGGTTTATGCCGGATTGAAGCTCGGTGACAGCTCCAGAGCTCATCGTCCCGGCCAGCGCCGATGGGACAGACGGGGATGTGAGCCACCGTGACCATTGTCCCCCCACAAAGAGGGTTCGGGGGGGCTCGGCTCCGTTTCCCGTTGCATGAAACCACTCAGGGTTCAGGTTCCCTTTCAGTCTGGGGGATTATCCAGGCAGCTGGAGGAGGCAGGGGGGAGCCTGGGGAACGGTTCGCGTTTGATCTCGCTCAGCGGTTTCGTCGGCGCGAGTGTCCGGCGGGGGCTTTGCTCGGGGCTCCGGGAAACCTCCTGCGATGGAGGTGACACAAAAGGGCTTTTCTGAGCGGCGAGCTGGTCAGTGTGTGTGGGGAGGGGGGTGTCGCGCCGGTTTGTGCTCCGAAAGCCGTGAGACAGGCTTGCAAAACTCTGAGCTCGGTTACAAATTGCACGGGTGTCTCTTGGTTAGCGGAGCCCCAGCGCTGGAACCCTTTTTGTTGCTTTCTTCCCAGCTGCAGGCTTTTCCCAGCCAGGCTGGTAGCTAGCAAAAATCAAGCCAAAGTGACTCTTTTTCGGGGCGCTGGATGTCCTGTACCCACACCCCCATCCTCGGGACATCCCTCAGCGTGGGGGGACCCTGCATCAGAGGACACCTTGTGGTGTTGGGTATCACAGGGCATCCAACTGTGGGACACCCCGAAAACATGTACTCAGTGTCTCCAAAGACACCCCGTACCCCATCCTGAAGTACAGGAGAGCAGCTATAACGTGAGAAGCTCGATTGCCAGGACCACACACTTCAGGCAGTGAAAATGTAACCCTGCTTTCACCTCCAGCACCGATTTTCACATCACAGCCAAGTCCTCCTGTGTGCAAAATGCTAGAGGGTCTCTCACTTCCACTGCTACATCCTCTCCGTGTTTAGCCCTTTGTAAAATGAGGGATCACAGGTCGAACTGTGTGCTCAGGATAACTCCTCTGAAGCTAATGGACTTATTATGGTCCCTCGTTTCAGAGCTAAGCTCAGCAAACCTGATCTCAGTGGAGAGAAAAAAAAAAAAGGGAAAAAAAAATCTCTCCAGGAATGAAATTCACTCTGTCATGTGCGACACGTTTTGCACAGAGATAAACCTCACTCCTCTGTGTGGCTTCTGCATGACCCGGTCCCTCAGCCACCCTCCTCCTCGGCTCTCCAGGCACTGCTGGGCAGGCAGCCCATGAGCCCCGTCCCAGCTCTGAGCCAAGGTCTGTGTCCTACCGGTGCTGATCAAGGGATTTCAGATGGTGTTTGCCAGTTTGTTCTGGTGGAAACCTATCGGTGTGCGGGCCGGGGCATGGGAAAGACCAACTGGCCTTACGCCGTTAGAGAAATAAAACCATTTGGAAAATCAGGGTTGACCCTGAGGTATCTGCTCTCCAGCATGCTTCCAGCTGGCTCAGACACAACTGTCTCACCAGATCAGCATTAGGCTGGGAGAAGATCATCCCCAGCAGGACCACGGGGCCAGGAAGGGTGGACAAGCAGCTGTATGGCCGATAGGATGTCACCACCCACAGTCTGAAGCCCTCTTTACCTTCTGCTCCTGCTGCACAACCGTTCCCTGCAGGACCAAAGGGCCAGGAAGGGTGGACAAGCAGCTGTATGGCCGATAGGATGTCACCACCCGCAGTCTGAAGCCCTCTTTGCCTTCTGCTCCTGCTGCACAACCGTTCCCTGCACCCACAGGCAGATGCCAGCTTGGGTGTGTCACTGAGAAGATGGCTACTGATGGAGAAATGAGGAAAGGAGGAAGCCCAGGAGACAGGAGGAGTTTGGGATCTTGTGGTCCAAGCAGAGAGAAAGGGTTAGCCCACACAGATTTAAGAAAGGGGACCAACTTTTCCTGTGCAGCCTATGAAGACCATGACCAGAGAGGCTGAGACGGGGATTGCTCCCGATCCCTGGTGAGCACAGGTCAGCAAACTCCTCACTGAGACTCACCACAGAGTGGAAAATCAACACAACATCCTTCTGCATCTCTCCAGAGCCAGGAATGATACAGACACTTGGTCTCACCGAAGCGTTGCAGGGCCCTACCTTGCAATTAAAGGGTGGCGACTGTGCTGGGCTAGTTTGGGGGGATTTTCCTTCCCTGGGAAAAAGATGCGGGAGGTTTGTAATGAGGGGAAGAGCTTCCCCCGAGGGCTGGGCCAGCACTGACCTCTTCAGCGTGGCTGCCAAGGATGTGGCTGCGAGCCCTGCGGAGCTGAGAGCATTCAGGGAAGACGTGGGCAGAGGAAAGGGGCGCAGCCCAGACCTCTTTGAGGGAGGTTGTCCTTCTCTTTAGAGTCAAAGCTCCACCGTCGAAGGGGTCGTTCTGGACATGGGGGAACCAGCAGCACAGCAGCTGATGGAAGTGCACTCTCACTGGGTAATCCAAGAGCTCTAATGATCTGCCTTTGATCTCCTATTCAACGGGGAGATTTATTACAGCTTTCATTTCAAGTCAGAACTGATGAATTTCAGTGGACCTGTCGAGTGGCTACAATCTGGAGGCATTTATCTTTCAGGAGGAAGAGACAGTCTCCTTCCTTTGTCTCTTTGAAATGATGGGGGGAGACACGGTACCCAGCTAGTGAGGGTCAGATGATACCTGCGGCACGGTAGCGAGGTCTGCCCTGCTCAGGGCGGGTTCCCCGCTCCAGCCGTGGCACAGCAGCTGCCTCAGTGGCCTCTCTACTCTGGCACAAAGTTAATCTGCTTAATGCGTGTTGCTCTCCCTCTTCTGTGCTTCCACAGGCAGCTCAGAGGGGCTGAGATCCAGCATCATGGGACAGAGCTCCCAGGGCTCTCTCCCTTGAGCCAAGCACTGCTCTGGATCTGGAAGATGCTTCTGTTCACCTAGAAGGAAGTGACCTGGAAACCAGGTAGTCAAAACTGTCTCTTCTGGCTTGGGTTGTGCAAGGGACCTCTGTTGCATTTAAATTATTTTCTGAAATTTGACCAATATCAACATATTTTGCTTCCGATTGCCTAAGGGTGCTGGGTGAAGCCCATTTCAGACTTTTCCACGTAGGTGCAGTTTAGCTGTCCTGACTAACAATATTTTCACTTGATACCTCTCCCTTATACAGCCACCAGGATGGCCCGTGCCATCCTGCAGCAGCTTGAAAAAACGCAGATCTCTGCTAAATAACAATTTTATCGTTGCTAAGAGCCACAGAAGAGCTCTCGGGCATTATTTGCAGCATCTTACTGGTTTGAAGGCTTCTCCTCAGCCAGGCCCTCTCTGGGCACCACTTTGTGCCGTCGCTGCTGCTCCCTGCCTGCAGCAGTGGCTGGAGTTTTCTGTAACGTGTTGGTGTAATGTGGTGGGGTTTGACTTGGTCTATGAGGCACGTTCCAACATTTAGCATCTGCAGCTGCTTCTCTCAGTCTCCAGAGCTGGTCCCCTTGCTTTGGTTCACCCCCTACCCCATCTCACCCCCATTTCTCCCACAAAGGAAGAGACATTCACTTGGTGGGAGACTGCACCTTCCCCACGCTCTGTCTCGGTGCTGCAGCGTTTGTCCTGAGAGCACTGTGATGATGAAAAGAGCATCCTTGCAAGCTCCCACCGCTGTGCTGACCATAGCAGTCCTCTAGGTCCCACACAACGATGGTCTCACTGTGCAGCTCTGCACAGTGTCCCAGCAAGCAGTGGCACCTCCACGGGGCCGTCATGCTCGCTCCCATCAGCAGACAACAAAGAGGCTCTGATGTGCTTCTGCTCTTCAGCAGGGACGGGCTCTCCTGGGACAGGCTTGGCTGCCTTCCCTGGCTCATCTTCGCTTCACGAGCGGTTGTCTGAGTGCGCTGTCAACCCTGCAGACTTTGTGTCAAACCCTTGGTCCTTTGCTCCAATGGGACCTGTGGTGGCAGCAGGAGATCTTCCCTCTCCTTTCTTCTCTGGTCCTTTTGAGGATCTTGCCTATGAAAGCTCCAGGGGCAGGGCAGCAGCAGGATTGCTGGGCTCCTTGGGCGCCCCTTGGCCGTGAGTGGTCCATCGAGACACTGCTGCTGGTCCTGGTAACACACCCCAGGGAAAAGCCACATCGCTGGACCAGCACAGCTCAGCGGCGTGCAGGTGTTTTGAGATGTGTGTGGTCCATGAAGACAAAGTTCTGTGGAGAGGTGGCACCATCCCAAAGGCCCTTTTGAGGGACCAGGGTGCAGCCAAAGTGCTGGAGTTACACAGATCCATTGTGCAATGGGATGCGCATGGGACTTCCTTTGGTTTGTCACAAGGAGTTGTTAGGTTTGGACTCTGCAGCAAGACAGGTTAAGCCAATTTAAACCCGGGGTACTGAGCAAAAACCTTTTCTCGCTCCCAGCCGTGATGGTTGCTTCCTGGTGTTCATCTGCTGACAGCTGGATTGCACACGACTTGCACGGATGGATGCTGGTGGCATCGTGCCGTGAGCCCTCTGCGCATGCCCGCCAGAGCTGCAGCTGTGGGTTGTCCCACTGTGCCATGAACTGTCTGGGCAGCGTGTGGTGCCATTTGGAGCCTCAGGATCTGGAGGACCCTGTGAAAACCAACAATCTCCTCTGAGTTGCACATGTGTGGGTGTAAAACTGCGTGCACAGGGCGTGTGACCTGGTCCTTGTGCCTCATCTCCATCCATTTCCAGGCTGCCCGTGGCGGTGCAGCTGCGATTTGTCTGGGCAGGTGGTGGTGGCAGGGGAAGAGCCACCCGTTGTCGATCTGTCCCCTAATCCATCCTGCAGACAAACGGCTGCCTGCCAGCCTGGCGGAGAGTGCTGGGAGGGTTCTTGCTCCCTGCCAGGGATTGCTAAAGAGCAGCCACCGCATTGATCGGCCCTGTCACCGCTTGAGGGATGCGTTCTTGCGAACAGCCTCCGGCATTAGCAGTCTGCTCGCACGTTGGCTGCATCAAGGGCCAACAAGGTCTCCATCCCCCGGCAGGTGCAGCAGGGACTTGTGGCCACAAGTCCTGCCCCAGAAAGCCAGAATAGGAAGAATGTCGAGGTAACCCTCAGCAGTGCAGGAAGGGTGTTGTAGGACCTGGCTGGTGGGAGCCAGTGCGTTCTTGCACGTGCAAAGGGCTGAGCTGGAAACCTCCTTGACCTTGGGCTTGCAACGCAAGGACCTCTTGCATGTAACTGCCTCTTAGGCTGTTAAAGCAGAAAATGGTGACGTTTAAAGCCTTTCCTGCTAAGAGGAAGTGGCAGACACAATGAAAAGTTAATGATGGTGGCTGCGGCTTGCCGAATTCGGGCTCTCCCCGTGCCCGCCATCCTCTCTGCTCTCCAATTAACGCCCTCGGCTGGATGGCTGGGCCAGGGCATGTTTGCCAAGACAGGAGGCAGCAGGGCAGGGATGGATGGGAGGAGGCACCAGCTGCTCCTCTCATCGCGTGGAGCAGATGAAAGGAGCAATCCTCCATGTGTTTGATAGGGAACAGAGGCCCCTGCGCTGCCTCCTCCTCCTCTCCTCTCGCAGCCGGTGTCTCGGGAGCGTTACGATGGCAGTAATAAGGAGTACGGCAGCTGTTGTTATTGATGCCCGGTGGGTTTTGGTGACTGGGGTGAGTGGTGGAGATGTCTGTCCCACTGGGGCAGGACAGTGCTGCCCTTTTCCCCCTCGCACGCTGGAGGGACAGCGAGCTGCTGCAGGAAAAGCGAAGCAATCGGAGCCTGCAGCATCCCAGCCTCTGGCTTCATCTTAGAGAGAGGGTGATTAACAGTCCAGAGCTGTAAGAAATTTGTTTCTGGCATGGCTTTCTGGCCATCCCACTGCTTTTTCGTTCAGGGTGCTGGCAGCCAAAGTGACAGGTTTTCTGGGGGAATGCAAGGGGACGAGGTGAGACGCTGGAGACTGGAATTGGAGCTTTGAACCTCCAGCTCAGGCAGCGCCTTGCCCAAGGTGACCGGGGCATGATACCACCAGTTGCAGAGCAGCTGGCCTCCTGCTTGCCAAAAGCAACAGTGGTGGACGTGCCCAGTGATCCCTGGGCACTGCTTCTCCTTCCAAGTCGGAAGCTGATGACCCTCAGCAAGCTACTGTTGCTGCTTTAAACCCTCAGCCCATCCAGCGGATTTCTAGTTGCGTGTCAGAAACACGTGCTTGGAACCCTGGCACCGGCTTCCCTGCTCACTGCTCTTGCCCTGGGGAATCAGGGTGGTGGGCTGTACGCAGCACAAGCCTGCATGACCCCCAGAGAGTCCCCACTCCATCCGGATGCTTTGGTGTTGGACCCAACCAAGGCTGGGAAATGCAGCTAAATGCCATGAACTGACCGGAGATGGGGGAGAAAAAAAGCTTCTCGCTCTGCACCCTGATGGCGTATTTGTTAGATTGGATCTATGGCTCCTTGTGCCCTTTTGACAGAAATCCAGGGCAAATCCGCAGTAAGCAGCTAACAATCTGGAAGAGACGTTCAGCCCCGGACTGTGGCGACCTTTCTAACAAAACCTGCAGCGAAAGCCTCTCCTCAGCCCCTGCCATGTGTACTCGCCACGGCGGGAGCTCGTCTCTCTGCCTGCCTTGGTGCAATTTGCATTAGCCCAGGAAAATGTCATAGGTTACACGCTCTGGGGCAAGTTCTGCTCCGTCTTCCCTTGCCGTTCAGAAGGGAATTGGCCACACTTCCCACCTCTGACCCGCTCCCAACCCCTCTCAGAGCCGTGTGAAATCTGCAGCCGGTAGCTCTTGGCTCGAAGACATTATGAGTAAAGACGCAGGAGTGTAACTAGTGCCACTCAAAATCCCATCCCATCAGCTCGGTAATGAAAGAAACAGCTCTATCCAAAAGCAGCTGACATCTCAAGGTTTCAGGCTGACAGAGAAACCTCTGCTTAGAGATTCAGGGCAGGCAGAGGAATCCGGATGCCTGGGGCTAGCAGGGCTGGGGAAAGAGCCAGCAGCGGCTCTCTCCCTCCTGGGTGGGCAACAGTGGGCTCAGCCCCTCGGGAGAGTGAGGATGGTGTGGTGCAAAGCCTGGGAGAAAAGAGTTGGTACTCATCCTAAGGGCCATTATTTCTGGGCGAATGCTTGCGTGGGACTGAACTGGAGCTGAATATCAACCCAATTTTCATCCGTGCTAGGAAGTATTCACTAATGGGAGATGTTACAGCTGTTCCTGGGACCGCTGGCCACCAGCCCGGTGTGCCCAGCCACTGGTTTCTAGTGTCCCAGTGCACTTCCCTTAGTTCCACCACAGTCTTTGGCTCATGAGGAGCTTGGAGGCCATGGATGCCTGCACTCCTCTCTGATGGGCATCTTTGAGATGCAACACGTGTGGGGTTTGGGTTAGGAGGAGCCACTACCAGAACTGACCCTCTTTTTCAGACCGGTGCCAGATGATCAGAGATGGTCTGTCCTGGGCTCCCACTGGTTCTACTGCAGCTTCCCAGGGATGGTCTGGGGGTCTCCAGGACTCTTCCTTGGGGCTCAGCTACCTCTGAGGTGGTGGGATGCTGACTCTGGTTTGTCTGGAAGGTTCTGGAAGAAAGCGCAGCGTGGAAAAACCCAGAGTCCGGGGTCCAGACCTGCTTCTGTGATGCCGATCCTGGCTCTGCGAGCCCCTCAGATGTGATGGAATGTCCTGAACATCACATCAACTCTGAGAACCGCTGGTTCCTCTCCCCTCGCCACCAAGCTGGCTTTGCTAACGAGGCAGCTCCTCATTTCCCTGAGCTGACGACACTGTGGCCAGGAGGTTGGCTCCGAGGGCACGAACGTGGGGACAGCACTGACCTGTCTTTGCTGTCTTCCCTCCGAGTGCCAGCCCGTCCCTCTTAATGGGGATCTTTGAAATGACTCGTTCATTTATCCTAATGCAATAAGAGCCCGGTTTGAGTGCGGTCTTTGTGCAGGAGCAAACTGTCTGTGCTCCCTGGAAAGGCAGCATTATGCTGTCTCTCGCACTCCAATATGCTAATACACCAACTCCCTGCAATTTCATTTTCAACAGGGACTAATTTAAAAGAAATGACCAGCCTGCCAGTGGACTTCAAAGATATCTTTTGATGAGTTTTAGCAGCTTCAGCAAAACTCTAATTTGAATTTCAGTGGCTGCCGTGTGATTTTCTCGGTGACAGTTAAGAGAGATGATAGCGCCAGCTCCATCTGTCATTGGAGCCTCTTCTCTTCCCTCTTTTCACTGATTTGTTACAGAGGGGGGGAAAGGAGAGAGGGGAAAAGTTGAAAGAGAGGGTGGCTAAATTCTGGCGCCCTTGTGCAGAGCTGCACAAAGGGGAAACGCGGAGCTGGGAGGTGGGGGGGGAGGCGATGGGGACGGCGGGGCAGCGTCCCCGCCAGCACAGGCAGCGCGCTCGACAGCTCCAGGGGTTTTGACAAAACGGTGTAATGGCTCAGGCGATCCGGGTTAAACTGATAACGGCACAGAAAATACTTTCATGGCGACGTTAGCAGGTGTTTTCTGTCTGCCCAGGCCGGCAGCCCGGGAAGGATGAGCTCTTGCAGTGGGGGGCAATGGCAGCAGGTTTGGGGCTCATTGGTCAGCAACTGCCCCTCCATCCTGCCCTTGCAATCCTGCACCCGGAGTGCTGCAATCCCCTTTGTGGTTCAAGGAGTTTCATTTGGACGGGAAGCTCCAGCAGCTGTGGCATGGCCAGGATTGAGGCAACGTGTCACCCAGTCCCCGTGGCAGTGGCAGAGAGGGGAGCACCACCAGGCAGCGAGGCCAGTGCAAGGGTCTTGCTCCACCTCGTGTGTTGTTCCTCCACCCCAGCCCTACAAAGGCAGCAGAGCCGGCTGGGTGGATGCGGCACAGCTCCTGCTCCCCCTCTCATGCCTGGAGCTGCCCCTGTTATGGTTGTCACCCGTGATTTCATGCTCCCCCTTACATCTTTAGTTTCCCTTGTCAGAGACAGCTTCATCGTCGGCTCCCCTGCGCCTTGGGGAGTCCTCTCACGCTGAGCTGGCGGCTTTGGGGGCAGAGGCGCCGCAGCCTTTTGTTCCCGGAGACCCGGATTTACATCCTCCATCTGATGCCCCGGGACAGAGCCATGGCCGGGTGCGTTCAAGCGCCAGCCCCAGCATCCGAGTTCACCCTCCTCTCCCAGGGAAGCCCTGGCCCGGATGACGGGAGTGACTCGGGGCTGCTCTGGCTGCCTGGGGCATCCGGGTGGCGTGGGAGCAGTTGTCAATCCCACTGTAAGCCCCAGGCAAGCTGATCAGGACCTGTTCAGCTCATGTAAAATCTGGGATTAGAGACTGGTTCGAGTGCTCCCTGTTCCCTATTACAGCTGCTCCCAGAGACCTAGGCCAGGAGTCACGCTGGCAAAGCCTTGTTCCGTGCACGCTTTCTGGTACCCTGCCTTGCTAGCTCATCCCTGGGAATGGGATGCTCCCAGTTCAGGTTTTGTAGTGGTGAACATCCCACCAGTGCTTCACCCCACACTGCTGTCAGGCTAGGCTCCCACCCTGGCAGAAGAGCCTGGAGAAATAATGTACGTGCCCCCTGCACACATGTATCCCAGCAAAGTACTGCCCGGGCACCCTGGAGCTGTGCACTCCTACAGCTCTGGGAGCCCAGCACCGCAGGGGTCAGTGCCATGAGGTGCTCATGTGGAGTTCACCATGCTGCCAGCACGGACCCCGCGAGCTGGGGGGAGGTATCTCTCTGCAGGGCCTGGGTGCAGAATGTCTTGGGGATGTGACGGGGACCACCCTTAGCTGGAACAGGCTGTACGGATGCCCTGCCAGCTTTACAGGGGGCTTTGCACCACATGAGAAGATGACACAGCAAGGAATCGGACAGGAGCGGCGAGGAAACCCTGAACGAAAGGAGAGCAGAGAGGTGAGAGCGTCCTGGAAGGCAAGAGTGAGGCAGAGGAAGGGTTGTACCCTGTGCCTGCTGAGCACAGGAGCTGTGGAGCTGCCAGCACCGATGGCAGAGGCAGTGGCACTGCCCCGTGTTACCAACACGCTCCTCTTTTCAGGTTAGCCGAGCCCATCCTGCTGCTAGGGACAGCTAATTACTACAGTGCTTGCCCATGCCACCCCTCAGGTGACATCCCAGGAGTACACCCAGTGGGCTGCTGACCCCCTGCAAAGCATCCCCACTGCTCCCATTGTGTCCTGCAGCAAAGAGCCGGGACCAGTCGCCGCCTAAGCCCGTCTGACGGTGCCGCCAAGGTTCCGCGTTGGAGACCGCGGCTCCCGGAGTCAGCGCGCCGCGCTGAGAGCCGCCGTGAAATCGCGCCGGCGTTAGGCACTTCCTAATAAAGCTGTCACAGACACCCCCATTATCTCTCGGCTCAGCCCCCTGCCCTCTGTTTAACCAGATAATCTGCTTTTTAAAAATACATTTTCCTCTGGCTCAGTGGAAGCTCAGGTCTGTCCCAGTTCCTTGTCACCGAGGCGCGCTGAGGAATTATCAGCACGCAGGCCTTTTTTATTTTTCTTTGTCATTGTGCGATACTGAAAAGTCTGTTTTGTGGCTAATTATGCCGGCATCTGCGTGCCTCCCTCGGCGTACATTTGAGTTTGTCCCCGCTGCAGTGGAACAGCCTGTGCGGGGAGGCATCTCTTCCCTTTCAGCATTGAGAGATCAGACCCGAAATTTGCCCCAGGCCGATGCACAATGCTCATGTTCGGGGTCCTCGTCCATCCTTTTGTCCTCAGCCCTCGGAAATTCCCGTTTCTGTGCCGCAGCCTGCGGGATGGGCAGGTTTTCTCTCCAGCAGCAAGGTTTTGCTGAGGGGTAGGGGGGTAGCGGGGGGAGCCACCGTGAGCCCCACCATTACCAGGCGCTGCTGGTGACACGTGGCTTGGTGTGACACATGGTCATAATCCGGAGACTGCTCCTGGTCATCGTTTGGCCACAAAGACCCCACAGACCAGCTGCAATTACTAATGCTTTGCTTAGTCACAGGGGTAAAGCATTGCACCATGCTGGGGGGGGTCATGTGCAAAACGTAACGTATCAGCCCGGAGAAGAGGCTGATTTATATCCCAGGACTGAGCTACCGTCTCATGAGAGGATGATGTACCTAATCCCACTAACCTTGCTGAGACAGAGCACCTGCAACACCTACAGAGCAGCTTTGGATAGAATTACCCAAGTTCACCCCAACGCATCCAGGGTTAAATTCCCGCTTTGGAGAACCACTGGAGCAACACCGCGGATTTGTGTCCGATAAGAAGTGTGACATTGTTTTGCAGGCTAAAAAAGAGCCTTATCAGGAATATTCCGGCCCGAGTGTTTGCTCAGTGCTGCCAGCAGCTGAGTATGCAAGTGCCTGGGTTGGCTGGGGCTGGGGAGGGCTGCTGCTGCCCCGCAGCTGGGACAGATGCTGCCCTGTGGGGAAAACGGGTCCCAGCACTGCTCCGTTGAGTGTAGAGGAGAGACCAATCCAGGCAGCGTGAGCTTGGCCTGAAGAAAATGCTGTTAGCACGATGCTGGCTGTCCTCTGATGGCTGAGACCGTGCATGACCCGCAGGTGGAAATGCCTCTGAGCTGCCGCGCTGTGCCTTGATATCCGGGAGCAAATTGGCAGGGATCCACGGAGAGATACGTGGTGTATCTTACACTGGCATGAGAGGATGAAAGAAGGAAATTAAAGAGGGCCGTGCAACAGCTAAGAAAAGGGTCATCTGAAGCTGGGAATGAGACCCTCAAGATGTGTTTCCAAAGTCCCTGCGTCCACAGAGGGCCTGGGAACGGCAGAAACGAGCTCTCACCAGGGGATGGTATCGCCGCTAAAAGGGAAGAAATGAGTTTTTCCACATGCATTAAGACAAGACACGCCAGTGTGAAGGAAGATGTTCCACGTGCCCAGAAATGCACGGGGAACCGTTGCGTCCTGGTGTCTCATCACAGAGGATACAGCAGAAAGTGAAATCATGAAAATGATAATGGGTGGAGAACGATTTCCACATGAGAAGAGAGAAGAAAGGAGCTATTTAGTTTGAGAGGGGATGACTGAGAGAGAACACGGTGAGATGGAGATGATAATGAACGGGACAGGGAAGACGCATCCCCCTGTCACCCTTGACAAAGCAAGAGGTGCCTGGGAGACTGAAAGGGCCCTTCTTGCAAACAGATGCAAGAAAGTGCTTTCTGGCCAAGTTTGAGGGATCTGTCTGTGAGATCCAGGGCAGCAGGGAGCGAAGTGCCAGCTCACTTCTGCTGAGTCCTGGCCACTCAGTGCATGTGTGACTGGGCAAAGGGCTCTGGAAATTGGAAGATACTGCCTGAGATGCTCTTGGATACTCCAGATTAAAGGTGGTAGGTGATGGGGAGCTGGCTCTGGGGGAGCTGCATTGCAGTGGGGCTCAGAGGAGTGTGTGACGTGGGTGCTGATACCCAGAGGGTCCCCACAGGATTTAGGAGTGGTCAGACAGGAGTTACCCTGAGTGAATGGGGAAGGAAAATGGTGTTAATAGCATGTTTTAACATGTCCCTTCTGTCACCTTTGCCCCGTGTCTGAAAACAATGTGGCTCCTGAGGCTTCGTGGTGGGTTTGGGGAGTTGCTCTGCCCTATCCCTGTGGAGCAGGGAGCTGCTGGCAGCTTGTACTGGAAACCAGTATCAGGCTGCTGGAGGAGTCTGTCCACAGCCCCATACCCCTGACCCACACGGTGACAGTGACAGGAGCTGTGCACAGTGCTGTCATGCAATGCTTCATTAGGATCGCTTTGGTTTGATTTTTTTTTTCCTTTTCCTGGGGTTGCTGGCATGATGCTCCAAAAGGCTGTGCTGCCTCAAGGAGATGCTTTGCACAGCATTTCCACCAGTTCATGTCTCCTGATGGGAACCACCTGTATCCCAGGTTCATCATCCCTGTTTGGGTCAAACAGAGAGGGTGAGGGTGGAAAAGCTCTGAGGGCTGCTTGTCTTCATTGCATCCATTAAGGTTTTCCTAGTCATGCTCTGCTCAACTGCACTGCCTTGTTGTCTCACCTACTACAAAGCATCTTCCCTGCCCCATGGACCAATCCAGACTATTACTGGCTTTTTTGTTGTTGTTGTTTTTGATTTCTCCCCCCCAACACGTCCCAGAAATCGAAAAGTCAGAAGTTTGTTACGGAGCAAAGCAAGTGAATTTTGGGCTTCAGCATGCTTTAAGGCTCAAGGTCCACAGGAAAAAGGATACACAAGCAGGGAGCTGGGGTTGAGTTTCAAAGGCCATGGGCTTTGCAGATGCCTTGCCGGGGGGGAAGGAGAACACACACCCAGAAAGTTTCACGCAGCAGGAGATGCGTTGCATTTGCTGGCCAGCCACAGCCCTCTGCTTGTCATTTCTTAACCAAGGAAATCTATGCCAACACTCCTCTCTGGTGACTCCGAAGTGCTCTTCTGGATCCAGGTGGGCTTGGCTTGGAGGACTTTTGCCAGCCCCTCACACGTGTGGATCAGGAGGGCAGGTCCCTGCTGTCCTGTGCATCCCTGTGCTTTCCACCCGGCAGCGCCTCCGCGTCCCGACACTGACGGGGTAATTGCAATATTGTCATGACATGTAGAAGATCAAAGGCTGGGTGCAGGGGAGGTGGCAGTGGTGGTAAGAATGACATGCAGTTTGCATTTAGAAAGCACTTAAGAAGCAATTATCCAGTGCTGGGAGCCCTGGCCAGAGAGTGTGGCTCATGTATTTTAATGTATATTTCAAAGAGATGAAGATTGGTGCCCAGCAGGAAGCCCGGCAGTCCTGGAGCAGCTGTGTGCAGCTTTCTCCTGGCCAGGCTGCCTGCAACCCTGCCCTCCTCCCCTGCCCCTTGCCTCTCTGCCCCATCGAGCCATCTCTCCCTCTCCCTGCAGCCCACAGACAAGGGGTGAGGAGGAGAAGGAAGCCTTGGCATCGCCCCAGGGCATCACCACTCCGTGTTCCTGGAGAGGGAGGTAGGTGCTGGTTTTGGATGGGATGTTGGGGTCTGCTCTGGTTGCAGTAGTCAGCTGCAGCAATCTCAGGGGGCAAGAACCTCCCTGGCATGCCTGTACCTGCAGCTGATCACCTCGTTGATGGGACAGGCCTGACTCAGCTTCTCTCGTTTGCAAACCCCAAAGCAGCTGCACACCCCTCTGCGATGAAGTTTGCTCCCTTCTTGTTCACCTTGCACAGTCCCGATGGCTTTCCTGGATCAGCCAGACTCCCCCAACCTGCTCCCCACCTCCCCAGCTCATGGGTTGCCAGAGGGCAGAGGTCCTGCCAGCTCCCGTTCTTCTTAACAGCGATCACTGCTCTTGGAAAAGCAACTTGAAGAGACTGCCTGAGAGAGGTGGCCTGGTCCTCGTTTTCTAATTAGAAGCAGGTTTAGGCAGGCTAAACGAGTTAACCAGTAATGAATAAATTATCACTCGTAATTGTCTTCTTCATTGCTGGGTGGAGCAGCAAGAGCACAAGACCTCCCAGCTCTTGGGCTGCCATAGGGTGGGCAGCCAGCAATGCCTTGGGAACAAACCTGCCTGTGGCTGGATGCTGAGCTGGAACTTCAGCCTCTGTGCGTGAGGAGATGAGAGACAGCGAGCAGGCAAGTGGGTGCAGCTGGCATTGCACTGTGGATGGGGTTGGGAGCATCACCAGCACCCGGGCACCCTTCTGTGGGACTGGATAGAGCTTGTGTTTCAGTGAGTGCAGGATGGGGCTGCCGGCATCGCCCCCAGCCTGTGTTGTAGCTTGATGGGCTGCTGACAGCCCTGGGTGGCTCTTCCCCTTCCGCGGGGCGGGTGAGGGCAGGCTCGTAGCACAAGGCTGGCAGCACCCCGGGAGGTCTGCCCCCCGCACCCACCCCAGCGCCTGTCCGTCAGGCCGTCCCCGGGGGGGCTTTGCTGCCCCGACCTGCCGCTGGAGCCCGCTGCCTTTGACAAGCCTCTCCAGTGGAGGTCTGACAGCCCACTGCAGGGAAAGGGGTTGTGGGAGGGGGGGCACAGCATCTCACTGGGGTGCTTGAACATTTGTTTGCATCCAGCCTGGACCCTCAACCTCCCCCCCTGCTTTACTGTGTCCTTGGGGACGCTGTGAGCAGAGCTCAGCACCCACGGCACGACTCGGCTGACCCCGAGCAAACCCTCAGCGAGGCCAGCCCACCTGGTGTGCTGCTGCTTTCTCCCCCCAGCAGCACCTCCTTTGCTCACCGGGGACCTCACATTTCTGGAAACTCTGCTCTGAGCTGGGGGGGGGCTGCTCTGCTTTCTTGGGGGGTCAGAAAACCTGGGGGGGGGGTGTGTATGACTCCAAAGAGCCCCTGTCCTTGCCTCGCTTCACCTGTCAGAGCAGGGAATGCCTTTGTGGGAAGGTCAGTGGGTCTGTGCCAAAGTGGGACAGGCTAAAGATAATCCCAGAGCTACAGGGTTATTTGTGCTGATTCCAAACCGCAATTCTGAGTTCAGTCTAAAGCCGCTTGCTTTCTGTTGCTGTGGGGTAACACACACTGCAGCGCCTTCATGCTGCCCCAGGATGATAACGGGGGTTGGGGGGGGGATGCTGGCATCAGCCCTGCTGGAGGGAAAGAGATGTGATGAGTGGATCCATCAGGCCCATGCAGATTGTTCCTGCCAAAGGTCGGGGAATAATCCCAGAGAGGCAAAAGGTGGGGGTTTAATCCTTCTTGAGAAGAGGGAGGTGTGTATAACAGGACTGTTTATCCTCTTGCCCTGCGCCTCCGGCTGCTTGGGTGCAAACTGGTCCATGGGAGGATGCTCGAGCTCCTCTGGAGCTCCTTCTTCAGCATGGTTAAAGAGCTTCAAACAGCTTTTCTCACCTCCGCTGTGAGCAGTAGGGTGCAGTAAAAAAGCAGGTTTCAAGGCAGTCCCCTTGTTTTTGTCACTGACTGGTTTTGGAGCATTTGATTTCTCTGGAAGCTTTCGCTTGACTCGGGCGGAGGAAGCCAGTTACAGAAGTGCGGCACAGAAATCCGAGATAGTGGGAAAACTGGGGGGGGGGGGAAAAAGGAACATATAAAAGACGTAGTTTAATCAGAGAGGATTGAAAGAAAGAGAAATCTCGGAAGAGCTCGTGACTGATCTGTGGCTGGAGAACAGGCAGCGGAGAGGCAGAGGCAGCGCGAGAGGGGTCTGGTTGCAGAACTAACTCCAGGCAGCGCGATTAGAATTTGCCAGGCAGCAGAAGTCACCCTGTCCAGAGTGACAACTTTGAAGGGTGAGTAGCGCGTAGCCTTCATGGACACGGTTGAAAACACTTGACACCACCAGAGTGACCCGTGGCAGAGACGAGAGCAGATCTGAAAGCAGGGATGAAGCCAGCCCAGCACCTGGATGCCGCACGTACCGCGATAAGCGGTGAAAGCAAAGCGTCCCGCGTGCTGGGGGGAGGCAGGAGTCTGCAAGCAGCAGCAGATGCATGGGAAGGATAAAGAGGAAGGTGACCACGCTATTAGCTCAGATGATTTCTTCAAAGGACAGTGCTGCAGCAGAAGGCGAACGGACTCTAAATCTCCAGGCCAAGGCAACTTGCTTTACTTTGAAAATGGGTATTTCAGAGCGAGCCAGTATCTCTACAAAAGGAGCCGCCTGACAGTGGTGAAAAGGCTTCTCTCTGCTATGTGTGTGCATCACCTGAGTGCCCTGCTGACCAGATAAGAACCTATTTCTGCTGATATCATCGCCCAGTCAAGTGTCCCAAGAGCTCAGTGCTGTAACTGCAGGGCCAAAGGTGTGGAAGAAATTAGAGGATGTCCTCCTGTGTGGCCAGATGAGAGAAACAGGGGGCATGGGGTCTATCACGAAGCTTTCAGTGGCTGCATTGGGATGGCAGACCCTCAGAGCATGCTGCAATCAGGACAAGTGCAACTGGCAGCAGAAACTGCCTTCAGAAGGAGCCTGTTGCCAAAATACTTAGGGCACCTCGGGACCCTGGCCACACTGTTAAGAAGGAGAACGACTATCTGGTTGAGAATTATTTCTAAAGATAACTTGGATGGTCTCTTGCCAGTGCCTGGTGCCCCGTGGGACCTTGGACAACACAGCAGGGCCTGTGCAGGGGCTGCTGGCACTGGGTGAGGAGCTTTGCTGGGATGTGCTCAGCATGGGCTGCTGGAGAGAGCAACCCGTGGGGAAGATGGAGTGGGGCTTGTCTCAGGCTTCGTGAAGGTCCCTTCTGAAGCTGCTTGACTTTGATTTAACCCAAATTCCCCAAACCAGAGGACAAATACATGTCACCCATGCATGCTGGGGGCCAGGTAAATCTGATGTTTCAAAACATGACACGGAGAAAAGTGATGCCAGAGTCTGGCAACGTGACCTCCTGCTCCTGACCTGCCTACTCATGCCAGTGTCTTCAGATGAGCAGGCAGCGACACAAGATGTTTTGATCAAGTCCTTGAAGAACACCCAGGGTCAAAGTTGAGACCAACACCCGGAGCTGTGAGATGACACAGCAGCATCGTGGCTGGTTCAGCTGTGAAGAGGCTGCGGGTTGGCAGCTAGAGTTGCCTGGTGATGCTGTGTGCTGCCAGCTGTCCTGGCTGGAGCTGAACAAAACCAATGCTGATTTTCATTTCAGCTCAGTCTTCTCTAACACTGACCTTTAGCAAACAACTAGCTGCTGACACTGAACATGTGAGGCTCTGGAAGAGAGATGCATCTTCTCCTCTATCTCCGGCCACAGCGATGACGCGGTCACGCACGGTCCTTCCCGCGGTGACGCCTCAGCTCCTGGCCAAGGGCTGGGGTTTGTCTGCATCTGATTCCCAGATCTGAGCCCTTCTCTCCATGTGAAACACGTAATGTGTCCTCCCTGACCCTCCGCCGCCTACCCTTGAAACATAGATTATATTCCTGACAATTTCCAAGTGAATCTGTTAATTAGTTCCTGAGACGGTATTAATTAAACACGCTCTCTTTACAAAATTTCAATTTGTTTGTTCATCTTCTGCTGACCCTTGAACTAGTGAAGGGCTTTTCACTGACCCCTCACACTCCACAGGGAGTTAAATCTCAGTGAGATAAGGAGGAGAGGTGGGCGTTTGAAGAAATTAGGCTGCAATTCTACAAGGTTACCCAAGGTAACCAAGTTATTTATAACTTTGTATAATAGCCAGGGCTGGGTGGGTGGCTCCAGTTCTTCCTGAATAGTCCTACATCCAACATCCCCACACGAACGAACGTGACTCCTGGGCAGGAGGCAGGCTCCCAACTGCATGAAGAGACCTGTGCTGGGTATAAATAATGCCAGCTGGTGGCATGGCCCTTGATGCGGCCGGACTTCATCGTCAGAAGATGTTAAAGCTGGAACTGCAACACAGGTTACCAAGATGTACAAATCAAACTGGAGAAGATCTTGGCTTGGGACTCTCCTCTGTCATTGCCAGCCTCACCTTTGCACTCTGGTGACCCATTCCCAAATTTCTGAAGGTGATGAATGATAAAGGCAGAGCCCAGAGCTCTGTGAAAGCAGAACCCAGGCAAGCGGCACCCGGGTATCGCTGCCAGCTCGTGCCAGACCGGTGCCCTTCTCCACGAAAGGACAACCCTGGCTGATCTCTGAAGTGCCTGCGGGTGTTCCCGTTTGTTTCACTATTGTTCCTCGATCACTCACCCCACTCTAAGTGGAGTTTTGTTTGGTTATTTTTTTGCAGAGTCAGAATTAATTTCGGAAAGTGTCTCATTGTAAGCTTTCAAAAGGATTACGCCTGTGTCTGCCCGGCTCTATAATTAAGCCTCTTTGAGATTTCCACTTCTCACAGAAACAATGTACTTGAAATAAAGCCGGCAGTTTAGGCGGCTATCGGTGCTTTTTGTCGGCTGTGCAAAGGGCACCTGAGACGGGGCTGGAGATGTTTTCTGTGTGTCTGTGCCACTAGCACGAGTGGTTTGGTTTGCTTGGAAAGGCAGAGGTTGGGGGATGCTGGAGTGTGTTAACACCAGGGCAGGCTGCAGGACTCTGGAGGGGGCTGGTGTGGGTTGTTCTGCTTTGCTTTCCACCTTGTTGCCATTTGTCTAGGGGCAGGTTTGACTTTTGGTCCAGGAACCCCAAGAAGAAAGAGCCACGGAAGTGTCCCCTTTGATCCTCTGGAGGATTTGTTTCCTGTAGCCCAATTAATGGGGTTTTTGGGGTGTCTTGGACAGCATTCGACTCGTTGCTACTGGAGAAACCTGATGGTGTGAACAGGATAAAGACAAAGCTGGTATCAGGGGCCAAAGCAGTGACCGGCTGTGCAGAGGAGGTGATGGTGGGTGGCACGGGCTGGGGACTGAGGTGCCGCTGCCATCTGGCAGACACAAAGCACTTCATCTGTCCATGGGGGTTAAAGCCCTGGAGACAGGAGAGAGCAAGCCATGCACGAGAAAGGAAAGAGCAAGGACAGAGGGGAGTGAGGAAAAAGGTGTGGAATAAATTGGGAGGAAAAGAAGCACAACCTGGGTTCAAGAAATGCCAGGGATGCCCCAGAGCAGGGCGACATGACGGAAGGGCAGTGAACTGGGTTGCAGACTCAGCTGTCCTGCAGGGATCCTGTGTTTTCCCGAAGTCTGAGCGTTTCAAACCACCTGCTTAGCCCACAAAGCTATTCCCTTCGGCAATATCAGAGCTGCTGTGCTCTGGAGACCGGGATTAAATACACGTAGTGCTGCCTGGGCTCGTGGCAGCCCCTGTTTTATTAGCTCCAGTTAATTTCTGTTTGTTTGTAGCAGCCTTTCCCAAGAGAGCTCTGTGGATGCCCCTGTGTCCCTTTCTTTTCAGAATGCGTGTATGCTGGGTTAGGAGAGGGGACTTCAGCTGGCCAGCCGACTGCCTCCCTCCACGGTTACTGACCCTCGCAATAGCATGGGCAGCCTTGTGTTATTTTCAAAGGATTTCAAGCCCGAGCTCCTGGAGGCCTATGGTTCTCACAGCAAAGCTTTTGGCCTCTGTGACTGTGCAGAACAGAGCCAGGTGCACGCCAAGGTTAGAAATTGGGAGGTCAAGTAGAGATACGAAGAGCGATGAGGTATATGTGTGGCTTTGGGGCCGTTTTGGCACCTGATTCATGAGTTTTGCTTCCTGGTGTGTCTTTGAAGTGCTTGGACTTGACTGTGTTGCATCTCCTTCAGCCAGCAAAGCATCACTGCTTGAGCTGTCTTGCAGAGAAATCCAGAGGCTGTCAGAGCCTTGTCTGGGTGTCAGAGATGCGAGTGTGGGCTGGAGCTCCTGTTAACATTCAGCTAGCTGTACCATTACTACACCCAGGCTGGAGACCCTCTGCAGAGCCCCCCAAAGCCTCTGCTGTGGATGTGTGGCTGCAGCCCTTCAGTGTGCTCACGCTGTGGCACTGCGTGCAATGGTGGCTTTCCTCCAACGCTCCCATGGCAACGTTTGCATTTGGGAAGCTGAAGGGTGGTCCCTGAGGACGTTACAGCACTGGGTGCAGAGGTGGGCAGAGGTGTTCCCCAGACCTCCCGTCAGACAGAGCACAGAAGCATTTTTCTCCAGACCTGGAGATGCTCGGGCATCTCTAAAACTTACTGCCACATCCATTTCAAAGGGGCAGCCCATCCCTCACCATCACCATCCATGCCAGGCTTGGAGCTGATGCTTCCAGTCCGGGCCTGGGGCTCTTGTGGTGATTTCACTTGGGTTAAACTTCTTCTGACTGCTCACCCCCTCTTCTTCTCAAGATCATGCTGACCCAGCAAGGCACGAGTTCATATCTCCTTTTGGGCAGCATGGATGTGGTGGGGCTTGGAGATGCTGGTACCAAAACAGTGGTCCCTGGGAGACTCTTGCTTTGCACCTCTATACAGCCATGGTCCCTTACAGCTTCGCAGCAACTGGGCATCCACCTTAGGGAGCAGAGACTTAGTTCCACTTCAGCAAGACAGAAAATAGGCAAGAAAGCAAGCACAACCCTGGCGCTCTTGGATAAAAGAACATTAATGCCGTTAATATCCAGCAATCAGAATTTCTTAGAGAGAGAACAGTGCTGCATCCCCTTCCCTCCTGCTCATCCCCTGCTTGTTTAATGAAAATCAGAGACAGCCATTAAAGAGCTGCTTAGCATTTCAATACGTTTAATATCCTCACTGATAAGGGAACGATGGATATTACCAAAAGGCCTTTCTTAAACTCTCCCCTTCTGCAGCCGGTGCTCCTGGCTCGTGTTTGTCTCAATTCCAATTCCGAGCCATCCCCTTCAATGAGGAAAAATTATGATAAGATTATTTTTTTTAATATAAAGGATATTAATACACAGCATTTCTGATAATGACAAGGAAGAAAGGCCTGCCAGACCTCCCCAGCCTTGACCTGAATTAATCGGGTGCTGATTGCTCAGCTGGCCAAGGGCCTCCCACAGTCGTACCTCGTCATGACTGATGCCAAGGGCTGACCTTCTCCGCTGGTGTTAATGGAAGAAACCAGGCACCCGCCTGCCGTAACGAGGAGGGAAGCAGCATCCTCTGCCTGGCCATGTTGAAGGTCTGGGTGAGATATTTGGCTGTGGAATCTTGTGAAAGATGCTGGCTTGATGGCTGCTCTGATGGAGAAGAGGCCAGGTGGTGCTGGGGATACTGGTGAGCCCCAAGAGGTGTTGGGGAAAGCGGGGAAGGCACTGCACCACCTGCTCATCAGGGCAGGCACTTGCTGAAAAAGGGGCCCGATGCATTAGGAAAAGAAAAAAACCCGGGGTGGTGGTAGAGGGAGGAGATCCTGGAGCAGGCTGCCCAGGAGGAGGTGAGACATGGTCCCTGGGATGCTCAACCTTGCTGCTGAGCGATGTGTGTCAGCTCTGACAGGGATACTGGTACAGCACCCGTATTGCTCCAGATGAATTGTTATATCGATGTAGGTAGCTTCTCGGCATGTTTGTGTGTTATATGCCACTATAAAGGGCTGTCCACATGTCTCTTTACATGGGGTACTCTGCAGTTCGCTGGGAATTACTGCCAACAACTCGGGCTGGGTCACTGCTTTTTCAGGAGGATCCCAGACCTCTGAGCAGCACTGCCTGTCCTGGAGGTGGTGTCATACCCTTAAAGACTGCCACCTGCACTGAGGAGCCTGGATCTGCAAATGTGACAGGAGCAGAAGCTCATGGACATTCTTTTCCTGACCCAGGAGGAGCAGGGACACCGGAGGCAGGCAGGGCTGCACTCCCTGCTAGCCCAGGCACGGATCTGCTCTTGCAGGACTGCGATGGGCAATCCCTGGGTGCAAAGCTGGGTGAAAAGAGCAACAGCCGCTCAGGTCTGAGCTGCCGAGTTAGCGAGGAGGCTGTGGTCTCCCTGGTAAATGCACGATGACCTGGGATTGTGCTCAGAGGAGGCATAGCCAGTCTTGGCTCCACTCCTTCACTGTTCCTCCCTGTCTGAGCTGCGTTTTCCTCTCTCCACAGAATGTATAAATATCCTTCCCATCTCCGTGACAGCCAGGTGCAGGACCACGTCTGAGGGACGTGCTGACAGCAAGAGACTCACCAAGGAGCGGAGGCAGCAGCACACAGCGAGGTGGGGGAGGCAGCCGGCGGGCGGGCGTCGTGCCCCATCCAGCTCAGCCCAGAGAGAGGTGATTGGGAGCCTGGGGAGGGGTGCGGGGTGGGAGAAGCACCGGAGATCCTGGAGTCATGTCTTTCACGTGTCTGATTCCCGGGCTGTTTGGGTTTCCTGGGATGCCTTGTTACTGTGTCCTTGGCTGCACATGGATCCTAGAATGGAAAGGATCTACATTTCCAGACTGGAGCATCCCAGGCTCTTTCTCAAGATTTGCAGCCCTTACCAGCTCACATGGTCCTGACAGCGCCCAGCCTCCAGGCACACGCGCTGATGATGCACACGAGGCACATCCTTGACTGCAAAACCAAGTGTCCAGTGAAACCAGGATGCCTGCCCCTATCCCTGCAGCCCCTTTGCTCCTGCAAAGCTGCTTTGTGTCCTGTAACAGTGCCCGATGACCACAGCTTCTGTGGGATCCTGGGTCACAGCAAAGCCAAAAGCTGTGGGGAGGTGCAATAGCTGGTAGCCCTGGGCATCTCTGCAAGACCTGTTGGACCTGTTGGACCCACATTCCTGGGACATGTGGGGCTGGGGTGGCACCAGGGGGCAGGAGAGCCTGCCTGTGTGCCCAGGTTGTGTTGGAGGTCTGCAGGATTGTTATCCTGCATCAAAGCATCACATCAGGAGCAGGCATCACTCAGGACTGTGAGGCCAAAGCTGGCTTTTGCTTTCCCAGAGGTTCGTTTCCAGAGCTTGGGACTGAGATGGTGGCAGTGTGGGTAGTGTCTCTCTGGCATACCTGGCTCTGCTTGGGCGACAAAGAGCTCAGGGATCCAGCACTGAGCTGTGACAAGCCCTTTCAGGACAAGGAGGTTGCTGGGTTGGAGCAGCAGTGCGACAGCTGGTGGAAAACCAGCTCTCCCACCAGCTGCAGGGGTGCAACCGTTGTGGCACCAGGGCTGCTCAGGGGTGTCCTTGTGGGTCGAGGCTGTTCAGGAAAGCATCAGCCCTGACCCCTTTGCTCCAAGGTCCACTGGAAAGACTCCTGCTTAGCTGCACCCTTGGCCTGAGAGCACTGCTCAGCCTGTGCCAGCTGCCCTGGGAGCTGCTGCAGTCCCTCCGGAGTCAGGACTGTGTCCCTGCATGAGCCTTCTTCGAGCTCAGCCGTTGATACCGCTGATGACAGGATCTCTCCAGCGCTGTCTCCGGACGGACGACTTCCCAGCCAGTCAAGAGCAAAAATCCTGGAGGGACTCGACATCCTGGGCTGTTCCCAGGTCCTGGTGATGAGTGGTGCAGACGTGTTCCTGCAGGCACAATCCTCCTCTGCTCTGAATGGGGAATTGTTACCGCCATGGGCAGGGAGCTCCTCTCACCCCAGCAGATAGAAAGCACTGTGGGGGGCTCCAACATGAGGACCAGCATCTCCAGGGAACACGACAGGATCCAGGCTGGGATAGAGGGTGTGTGACACCCCCCCTTCCCTGCCCTGAGCCCACTGAGCAAGTCTGAGGTCAGCTTTATCCAGGGGACAGCCCGACAGTCAACAGAGAGAGATACCTGTCCTCCCTCACGTGAGTTGCTGGGGATGGGGGGGACTGCAGTCACACGTCACTCCCCTGGCCATGAGTGCAGAAAAGAGAGAATACCCCCCCTCCCCGTATGTGCTATAGGTGGGAGTCAGCATCTGTGGTTCCTGTGCGCAAGTATTAGCGATCGTTCAGCATTAAGATGGGGAAACAGTCGTGGCCGCTGTAGGGGGTCTGTTGACAGATGCCGAGTGTTTAATGCTGAGCAAGGTACTCACCCGGCTCTCGGCAATTCTGGGAGCTTCAAGCAAGAGGGATGCAGAGCCTTCCTCAGCAGGGCTGTGGGGAGGATGCTCTGAGCTCCTGAGGCAGCCCAGACCCCTGTCGCAGGGCACCCTCTCCCAGCACCTGGCTTTGCCTACTCTGGGACAACCACTGCTTCCTCCCAAAATTCACCTTTTGAAGGGGTTCTCCCTCTCACAGGTGGCCAGTCTGGCTGTAAACAGGCTGGGTGTTGTCAGCCCTGGCCATGTTGTCCCCTGGTTCTATGGCGCCAGCTCAAGGGTGAGCAGAGAGTGTCTATCCCAGGAAAAGCATCAAGGGCGGGGGTATTCTGCCTGTCTTTCTCTGTCCCAGACACGCAAGGGGAGCCCGTGCAAGGGGTTTTCCTCTGCAGGACTGTAGGGCAACCCCGTTCCCTTCACGCCTGACCCTGACCAAGTGCAGAGACCCTGCTGGGGTCACAGCTCAGGCTGCAAGTTTGTCTCTCGCAGCAGCGAGCCGAGAACAGCGAAGAAGGATGGGGAGAGCGAGAAGCATTTGGGGGGCTGCTCGAGCACCCCCAGGGAGGGAGGACTGGGGGCAGCAGGGAGCGGGAAGGTGCCGTCCGGATGCTGGGGCTGGGTACAGCGTGCGTGTGTGGCGCGGGAAGGGGGGCTCGCTGCAGAGCCCACCCACCCCATTGGCTTGCGAGCGGTGACAGGCAGGCTGCTCCCTCCCTGCCGAGCCACTCGGCTCTGTGGATGCGAGCAATGTGCGCAAAGTGCCTTTGCATTAGCCGGCGTGTGCCGTAGCTCCAGGCGCTGGCTTGCAGAGGTGCTGGGAAGACAGAGGTGGCCCCGTCCAGTTGCCTGGTGGCCCCGCTGGACCATGGCATGGGCACAGGGGGATCTGACATCCTCGCTCTCCATCGTCATCGCTTTGGCTGCCTGCCTTTCTGCCACCACCAGCGAAGGTAGGAACTGGGGTGGCCCTGCCGTGACGGGGCAGTGTTGGGGGGACCTGCAGGATTGCTGCTGGTCTTTGGGTGCATCCTCGTGGGCTTTGCTGGTTCCACCGGGCTCAGCTTCCCCCTCCTCCCGGGGGAGCACAGCTCCGGGTTCCCGCCTGCCTGAGTTTGCTGATCCTGGAGCTTTTGCACCAGAGGCTAAACTTCTGAGCTGGGCAGGAGGACTTGATTTCTGCAGTAATGCCTGCCGGCTCTGTCCGGCCTCTCCTGCAAGGGCTTTGCTGCAGCGTGCAGGGGTGGCTGCAGAGGGGACAGGGACGCAGGCGCCAGCTCAGCCATGGTGATCCCCATCACCCGAGCTGGCGGCTGCATGGGGCCGGGTGTGCTGACCGGGCGACGAGGGCTATGATGGAGCGAGCGGGTGGGCACGGGAAGGCGTGCAGAGGGTGTGGGATGCCGGAGGGGCACTCAGGTGGGAAACTTGTTCACGAGGGAACGGGCTGGAAACTTCTGAAGTGACAAGCAAGGTTGCAGTCAGGGACCTTCTCCCGACATCTTGGCGTCAGCCACGTCAGGCCTGCTCCCTCCGCTCGGTTGCCCTGCTGCCCGCCGCGCTCACCCCCGGCCCTCCTCAGCAGCACAGCCCCGCTCTCGTGTCTCGGGCCCCCCTCGGCTTCGGCAGCGCTGCTCCGGCTGCTGCCACCCGCCTGCCCGCCTTCCTCCTTCTGCGCTGGCGGCGGCAGCATGGCTGCTTCCCAGGTCTGCTGATCTTCATCACCCAGAGATCTGCCGTTCCCGCTCCCGAGCGTGTCCTTGGCACCGGCAGCAGCATCCTTCCTCCCTTCTGCTATGCCTGAGAGCCACGGCCAGCACGGCGCAGCCCTCTGCAGCGAGCTCCGGAGCTGGTGTCCCTGCCCGGTGGTGGCAGTGGCATCCCTCCCTTCTCCTGCCCCTGCATCCCCGACATCCTTCCGGCACGCTGAGGCCCACGGGCTGGCACCACGATGCTTCGTGCAATTTGCAGCACCCTGCCGGGCCGGGTCCTTGCACCCACTGCCATCTTCCAACACCCACCCGCGCCTCCCCTCCCACCTAGCCTGTCTTCTTCACCTCTATTACCCGTTTCCAGCTCTTTGCTGGTCCTAACCCCATTTTCTGCCAGCTCTCTGCTTTCTGGCACTCCTGCTCCTTTTTTAGCATGCATCGGGCTCGTGCTGGTGGGGATGGGCTGTGTAGGTGCAGGATTGGACCCCAGCACCCCGACACCCCCAGCCCTCGCTCGCTGTGTGCTTTGCGGTGCAGCAGCTGCCCTGGGCCCCAGGCAGAGCACCATGCAGGATGCTGCCCGGGGCTCTCAGCTCTGCAAAACCAAGCAGCTCTGCTTGAACTCCGCTAACCCTGGGCATGGGTAAGCGAGGCTGAGGCCTCCTTGCTTTCCTTCGCTGGCTGCTGGGTGGGTTTTATGGCATCCATATGGACAGCCAGGCCCTGGACCGCTTTCTGCCTGTGAAAGACCTGCGTTTCCAACAGGACTTTTTTGGAAAGGAGAACTAGGCTCAGTAACAACCTTGGTCAGGAAGATCCGTGGGGCTGGGGGATGAGTAGGGCTCTGGGGAAGACCAGGCGGGCTGGATCTGGGTTAGACTGGGCAGAAGGTGCTGGGCAGCACCAGGACAAAGCGTGGGACCCTACGGAAAGCCGGCGGTGCTCCGGCCCCAAGGATGCTCGTGTCTCTGCGGGTATTGGGGCACTGCTCCACAGCGCCACGGGGCAGCTCAGCCCCGTCAGGACCCCACGATACGGGCAGCAGATGTGGCTACAGGCTCCTGCCAGCACCCAAAATCTCGAGGTGCCGGGATGGGCTGGTGGCAGCGTCCACGCCGGGGCGGTCGCAGTGTCGGTTGTTGAGCGTCTTGGCGCGAGGATGAGACTGAAAACATGGAGAAATACTGGAAAGCACAGCACAGCCCTGGTGCCTCCTGCACTCTGGCTGTCCTGGGCTTTGCTAACCCCGTTTCTACGACGCGTGGCACGTGCGGGCACGGTGTGAGGGTGTAGCCAGGGCGCACAGAGGTGCCGCTGCCGAGCGTGACCTGAGCTGGCAGCCATGGCCACCGGCTGCTTCTTGCTGCGTGTCTCCGGCCACACTGCCCAGCAGACCCCGACACTCGTTTAATAGAAAATTACAGTGGCGAGGCAAATTTCAGGCTGGTGTGTGCCGCGCTTTACGTGTGCGTATCGGGAGGCACTTGGTGTATAAAGTCGTGTGTTAACCTGAAGAAATTACTCCAATCCGATTTTCTTCCCTTTCCAAGGGCTCCAGCGCCTTTCCCTTTCCCAAAAGATCTGTTCCGAGAAGTTCTGAGCTCGTATTTTTTCATTCTTTTCGGTCTTGCGTGCTGTGGGTGCCCTGGAAATGGGAAGAAAAGGGAGTCACCGTTCTATGGGAAATCCTCACGTTTCAGCGCGGCGGCCATTGCAAAATGCATTGAGAGCCAAAAGATTTTTTTATTTTCTAGATGGGTGAAAATTTGCAGGACATGGAAGGCTCTTCATTTGGAGCACTGAAAAAATTTTGTCCGAAATTGTTTAATTGCTTCAGAGCAGGGAGGTAGAAAAGTTATTTTCAATAATAAGAAGATAGTGTGATAGATTAAATACTTACACTGTCACACACCAAGGTGTATAGGCAAAAATGTTAAAGCGGTCATTTTATATGACACTACGAATCGAAATTAAATAATAGAATATAAAATATCTTTGTTGTATTAAAAGAAAATCAGACGGGCAGAAATCACCACATTTAGGACTTGGGTGGAGGGTGAAAAAATTCCATTTTTCTGCTAGAAAATGGCACTTCAAACGCTGCTGCTGGGGTCTGCTCCCTCCCGGGTAATGCCCCCTGCTCAATCCTGCCCTTCATCCTCAAGGTGGGCGACCTTCCTCCCCATCGCAGCGCGGACCCCACGGCCCGTGGTTGAGCTCGGGCATCGCCTCGGTGGGGAACCACGGCGCAGAAGGGAACGGGGGGGGACTTGGGGATGCCTCCACCAGTGTTTTGGAGCACATAGGGACAGCCGAGGCGAACAGTGGGTGATGGGGTGTCCGGGGAAGCGCGGCGGGGAGGATGCGGAGCTGATGGCACTGGGATATCTCCCCCCCGCACCGTGGAGTGGGTGATGGAGACGTTTCGTTCAGAGCACCAGGGTCCTTGGGAAAACCCACTGCCGGCCCGGGAAGGGTTTGTGGCAATCTCCCCCCGCTAATCTCTCACTTGTAATCTCATTAATTGCCCCTCTGCTCAAACAGAAAAAAAAAAAAAAAGAGGCAAAACCCCCTCGGCCGCGCGTTTATTCAGCACTACTTTTCTACCCCTTCTGCAGCACCGGCGATGTCGGGAGAAGCAAAGCTCTGAAAGGGAGAGGAAACGGCTTTTTCAGTTGTAAAAAGGCTGCGAGGATGCCGTGTTCTTCAATAAGAATACAAGAGGTTTTAAGTATATGGACTTTTGGTGATGGGGATGGGCAAGCATCAGTTGCAAACAGGGCTACATTTGCAACAAAAAATAAATTCGGTGATTTGTAGGGTGTATAATTTTTTGATTGTTCCCCAAACGCTGATATAAAGCGAGCATTTTTATGATTTTTGGTAGGCTCACAGGGATATGTTTGTGGTCTCCTCTTCACTTCCATCCTCCTTTTATTAATAGCTCGTAAAACTTCCCCAAAATCGAACCTCAAGATTGGCAGAAAAATAATACAACGGCGCACAAAAATGCAGCTACTCTGGGAGCTTTTTTCACTCTCCTGGAATTCTTGTTTCCTCAAATCGCAAGGGGTTTATTTACAGTGAAAATGAGCAGGCACCCATTTTGGTGATGGTGGGAAATAGATCCGTTGAATCCGAATTTCAGTACAACTGAAAACATGATGAATTACGACGGGGATGAAGGAACTCCCTATTTTTTCGATTGCTGTGGAATGATTAGGAAAATATTTTTACCCAAGAGAAAAGAAAATTTAAAAAAATGCCCAGTGAACCCCATCCCCAAAAGATGCTCGGCCAGGGAGCGATGGGTTCACTGAAAAATCCCGACACCTCCGCTCTTTGTTTCGGTCGGGTCCGGTGTTTTGTACGTCCCCGCTCGCCTCGCCGGCGGCTTTCGGTGCCGCCTTTATCTCCAGGGGCCGATCCATTCATATGATAACTCTATTCATACCCGGACAGTTTTTTGATAGTTCATTCTCCTAACCCGGCCGCGTTTGCGTGACCAACGCTCAAAATTATTCCTCTGCCACAGAGGAACCGCTTAACCCCTTCGGCCCCGCTAGTTCGGAAGTGAGCGGCGGGGTTGCGCAGTCCTATTTCCTTCAAAAAAAAAAAACAACCCAAAAAAGCCCCTGTCCTGCCCATGTAGGCCTGTGGCACTTCGGGTCATAAATAACCCCCTAAAGGATGTAACTCCTTTATGGATCAACTCCAGCCACACCAATAAAGCCAAATGAACTGGGTTTGAAGACCATCCAGACAGGTATTCAGCCTCGATCGGGCTGCAGGCAAGACCCATCCCTTCCTTTAATAATTCGTCCCAGCGGCTCATCAACTCCTTAAAAAATCACACCCCTCTTTTCCCTAATATAAATTTGCCTGGCTTCACCTCCCAGCCATTTGTTCTCCTTAGGCTTTTCTCGCTCGGTTAAAGAGCCCGTATTTTTTCTGCCGTGTGAAAGTATGCCCAGCGCAACCGGGTGCCTCACGCCCCTCGCGGGCACGAGCACATTGGGCTCCGCAGGTTTCCCTCTCTCATTTTTCTTTTCCTCCAGCCCCAGTATTATGGGTGTGCCTGTGGTATTTTGCTCTCTATCTTCGGGTTTTTTCTGTTTAAAATGCCTTAACCATATGAGCGAGTGCCAACCAACTCCATCCCGGCTCGCCGGATCCTTTCCTGGGTGAAAAACCTTTTGTGTTACAATCTTTCGCTATCACGCGAGATATTCAGCCTGTCCCCTCAAACATTTTTAGTGTTGGTATTTTTACCCGTGAAAATGTTCCGTTTTAGAAGCCTGGTTTTAAGAGAGCGAAGTGATTTTGCCTCGAAAAGAGATTTACTTGCTCTGAAAATGCCACTGAGGTACAAAGAGCTAAGGGTGGTCAACGGGTGCGAGAGCACCTCGGAAAAATTAGGTAAAAAGCCTGAAAAACTACCATCCGAAGCCTCTTCAGATAATCAGCTAAGTGAGAACATCTACAAAAATTTGCGTTTCCCTCGTGAATCCTCCAGAGAAGATAAAACTCAAACCTTTGCCGGGACTGCTGGGACGGCGGGAAATCCGTTTTGGGGTGTCGAAGGGTTTGTCCTGCGGATGGACTCACGGGCTTTGCTACGGGCACACATCTCCAGCGCCAGGTCTCCCTGCGTCATTGCGGGTGACACTGGGGAGCGGCCAGGAGTGACACTGGGGAGTCATGATTTTGGGTAAGGAACCTGCAAAAATCCCAAATAGGCAGGTGGGGAGTGGGAGCACTGAGACGCTCTGGGATAAGGACCTGGGATGGTGTTAGGGGCTTGCCTGGCATGAAATTTAACTCCCCAAAAATCCAGCAGAAGTTGGAAACCTCCGTGTCTATTTTGCTGGCCCCCAACAAACATGAGAAAAGAGAAGAGGGAGTCAGGGCTGGTGTGAGGACACAGGCACGGATCCTTCTGGAGAGGGCTCCCGTTGCTCCTGTGCCACGCAGGTTTTGCTTACCGCCAGCAAAAGGGGTGTCTCGTGCCAGAAAACTCTCCTGTCTGATTTTTAAAGACTCTCACGATACCGCGTTACCGGTGGCGTGACATCGTCAGCCTGTCCCTCGACCTGGGGCTGCGGCTTGGTGGAAAGTGGGAAGCGCTGGTGCGAGGGCAGGTCTGTTTCCCCGTTCTTTGAGGGTTTGGGGACACTGGTCAGGGATGCAAGGAGCTGTCGTTGGAACGGATCGACTCTTGCAGGGCTTTAGCCCAACGAGATGCCAGGGGGTGGCTGTGCGAGGCACGGGCTCCTCTGCTGATGGACTGGTCCACGTCGTCTTGCTGGCTGGGGATGTTGCGACAGGAAGGACTCATATGACTCCCAGGTGGCCAAATCCACACCTGGGGACACCAAATTCTTCCTCTGTGGCTGCAGAGACCCTCGGGCTGCCCTCGGCTCTCCCCGGTGCCTGCCCCCTCCCCATCCCAGCCGCAGTCCCGCTCCTTCCCCTGCTCACATCGGGCATTTCCGTGGAATTTCTTGCCTCCCTGACCTTTCTCACCCGCTGATCCCCAGAGCCTTCCCACCACCTCCTCTACCTTCTGCCCGGAATTACAACAAGCCCAGCCGCCCCTTGAGCCCAAAATAGCTCCTTCCCCGTTGGCGCAAGCTCCTGGACCAGGGACATGGGAAATGCGCGCTCACCCCTTGCTCGGAGCCTTAAACCCCGCAAAAACCCCGTCCTGGAGCCTTAGGGCAGCCCGTGATTTTTAACATTTCCAGCCAGTTATTTATGTCCAGCTCTGACCGTGCTCTTTGCACTGAAACCTGTGTGAGCCACGATGCTGGGATGCACCAGTACTATAACACCCTGTAATAATGCATATATATATATTTTTTATAGATGCAGATACAGATATATATAGATATAGATATAGATATATAGATATATACCAGTGGGTAGTGTCTGTGCTTTAATTTGGGTCACCTAAGCCAGCGTGTCCAATTCGCCCTGGCTGTCCCATCGCACATGAGCATCAGGAGTCTCAAACCAAGTAGGAAACACGAGCATTTTACATCTATATTTTCTCATCTATATATCTGAGAGGGAACACTTTTTCGTTGTGTGGCTTTTGATGTGCTGCTTTTTCTTCTTTTTTTTTTTTTCTTCCTGGGGAAAGAAACTGCTGCCCTATAATTTCAAGGTTTTTAGCCTTGGAGATACTTTATTCAGGGTGTTTTGTTTTGTTTTGTTTCATTTTTCACATTATTTCACGACACTTCAGTCCTACCACAGGTTATGCTCTTGCGCTGCACATTATCTTACACGATATCATGCAGGGTCTGGAAGGATCAGGCTGATCATTTTATTTTTAAAACCTGAACTGCGGCTTTTTGTTAGCACTGATTGAACAAACAAGCTTTCTTCCTACATCAAAGTATCTTCTGCTCCTGGTATACTGAAAAGGGGTGACCCTCTGGGCAGTCCTTATGGGCATTACCGCTCCTGATGCATTACAAAACGCTGTAAAATTAAATACAGAAAGTTCACAGCAACAATCCGGAGGTCTGAGAAGAAATCCTGAAATGGGAATTAGGGCAGGTCCAAAAAAGCAGCTCTGCTTTTTCACGGCGATTGTTTGAAAACGTTTCTGTTTAATTTTTTTTTTTATAATTATTATTATTATTAATTTTTTTATTTCAGCCTGCTTCAGGCATTTCCAGAAATCCCATGTTACTGCTGGGTTTGGTGACATCTTTTACACCTCCCCGCAATGCTTTCCTAAATTTCCTCTCCGGGACAGCCGAGGCCGGCGGGTCCTGATGTGATCACCATCCCCGCTGCGCCCTCGCTCTGTGCAGCCTCCTGGACCAGCAGCAGCTGCTCGACAAATCCCTCCCGGATCCGAGCGGAGCGGCGAGCTGAGCCCGACCCGCATCCCGGGGGCACATCCCTTGCTTGGAGCTCCCCAATGGGAAAAAAAACGACTCGCCCTCCTGCTTTTACCTCCGAGCCCCAACGGTTGGCCTCGTGTGGTGGTGAATAAATGACTCTTTCCCTTTCTTTAAAGATAAATATTGGCCTGGGGAAGGGGGAAGCTGAAAGCGAAGCATCCCGTCCCGTCCCCCCGCGATGCTCTGAGGCTGGTAAGACACAGCTTTGTCGCCCAGCGTCGCCTCTCGAGATGGAAAGGTCGCGGCCGGGCTATTCAGCACAGCCCAGGATTAAACGGTGGGACACAAATAGTTGACCCACCCCGGCCCCACCTGCCCCTCCAAAGTCCTGCTGGAGCTTGCGAGAAATGAAAGCCGCCGGCTCTTGTTCCCCTCTTCTCAGGGAGCCTCTCCCTGTCCCTTTTCCCATACCCCGACCCTCTTTCCCCGTGTCGTTCCCCCCATCGAGTGGGGCCGGCTCGGGGTGCGCAGCCCCGCGTGGGGCTGAGCCCGCCAGTCTTTGGGTAGCCGGGGAGCAGGAGTGTCTAATGGCGCCGATAAGAGTTTAATTATCGATGCAAAAGGCGTTGTTGCATGGGGGGGAGCCTTGCTGTGAATCTTGGGAGGCCTTTGAAGTTGTGATGGAGAGGAACTGAAGCCCAAGGGAACAGGGCTGCTCCCACTGACCCTTCCTCCCCACGCCTGCACTACAAAGCCCCTGCCTGGGAGGGAGACGGAGGAGTAATTAGAGTGAGGACTGCAGTGGGTTAACAATTAGCGATGGATCTCAGAGCCCTCTTTGGTCCCCCACGGCTCTTCTAGAAGCTGGAGCATCCCCCAGTGTGTCACCCCTGGGCTTGTCCCACCACCCCGCCTTGCACCCCATGGTGGGCTGAGGGTCTACAGGCTCCCCCGTGCTGGGCAGCCGTGTCTGTCACCATCCCTGAGCCCGGGATGCTCAGATGTGGGACACCCAGGCGCCCTTGCCTCCATTTGTGGGGTTGCAACACATCCCTGCAGGAACCACAACCACCAGTGCCAGTGTTGGGAAGAGTTTCTGAGCTCACTCTTTGTAGATATAGAGACATGGCAAGAGATCTATAGACCCAGGCAAAACGCACATCCTCTGGATGCTCGCCCTCGCTTCGGCTTCCTCCCTCAGCCCAAGTGGTGTTTAGAATTTGGTAGATACGGGCATGGGTATGGATACGGATGGGAATGCAGATATACATAGAGATATAAAAATAAAGCTGTAGGTGTAAATAAATTATACACCACATACTTACACATCATTTACATGTACATACACCTGGTCTTCACCTCGCACATAATCTCATCTATGCGATCGCACAGGTGAGCTACTCGTGAGCTACTTGTGAGTTACTCACGCAACGTTAGAGGACGAAAACTTCACAAAGGAGCAAGTCGGTCTGCCTCGCGTGAGACTCCAGCTCAAGACCCCAGTTGGGGAAACGACCTGCTCGCTCCTAGGTGCTTCCATCTGAACGGGCAATCAGGCTTGACAGCTTTTCCACCAGTGCGAGAATTTCCCCTGACACCTCCTGGTGTTTTGGCTCAATACACCGAGTCAAGGCCAAGGCACAGAATAGGGAAAATACAAAATGGTGCTCGGCGGAACAAAATGGAGCTCGCCGTTTGAGACTGATACGTGCAGACAGTCCATAACATCAAACAGAATTGCCCAGCTGTAGGAGAGAGGTCTCCCAAACCGGCACGTTTTCTGAGAAACCTTTCAGCTGAAAGGGATCCTTTGTGGCCGTCTCGCTCGCCCTCCGGCATCGAGGGAGGGCTCTTTCCGAGCATCATCCCGGGAGAGGTGACGCAGCCCGGAGACCACCTGCAAGGGGCTGGACGGGGCGCCCGTCACACGCGGTGGGGTGGGTTCCCTTTGGCGTTTCTCTGAAATGGACGTTCAGGTTTTGGGTCTCCCCACATCTGGGCACAACACGTAACAGTGCTGCGAGGAGGATGCTCGTACCCATGAGATCACGCAAGAGCTCTAGGACACATGATGCCTTTATGTTCATGCAACGCCCGCTGCCGTGGGCTTAACACGTGGGACTGCCGTGTGTTTGGCTGAAATGATTGCTAAGGAATAAAAGAAATAACTTAGCCCTCTGCCTGCAAGGAGGCACGAGCGATGCACTCCACGGCCTGGCGCAGGGAACAACAGCGCGTGCCGCTTCTTGTGCACCCGCTCCTTCATCTCTATGAGGTTGGGTGACAACCACATGGTCCATGTGGTGGGATGGGGTGTCACAAGCTGGCTCCGCGTCCCACCCACCGCTGTGCAGACGAGCCTGGGGTACATCCCACCATGCCTGCTCCCATCTCAGCATCGTTCCCCACGGCAGGTTGCTCCGGCTGGACCCTGGTCCCTCGTGCTGCCTGGAGAGCAGCTAGAAGTGGTCGCGTACATCGCTGAGCATCTCAGCGTGGGAAAGAGGGTGCGGAGACCGCGGTGGGAGGGAGAGAGGGTCTGCGAACGCGGTCCCCTGCCCGCAGCCTGCCCGCTGAGGGTCACCGGGACCGTGCTCCTGCGCTGTGAGTGGGGAAACTCCCGAGCCCGGGCTCCTGCTGGGCGAATTACCCAGGGAAAATAGGCAGAAAATCTTCAGATTAACAATAACAAATAAAAATGGATTTGAGATCTCCGAGGTAATTACTCCGTGCTGAGGGCAAGGGGCCTCTTTAGCAGTGGGAGCAGCGCCGTGCGGGGAGTGGAGGGGCTCGGCCTGCTGTTGGGCCAATGGAGTCACACAAGAAGCCCTGGAAATTCTTTCAAATTGTTCTGCTAACATTAATAAATGCCTCAAAAGCTCCTAATCTGCTCTGTCAGGAGCATGACGTCCGGGTGTTTCACAGCCAGCTCACGTCTCTGCTCCTCTCTCCCCCCGCTCTCCTTCCCTGCCTGGTAATAGCAAATGGAAGTGGCACCCGTTCCTCCGGCTGCGGGGACCAGCATCACGCTGAGCTCAGCTTCTGCCAGGGCTGGAGCCACTGTCCTGATGTGCCCCCCACCTTGTGCCCAGATCACCACCCCCCAGAGCCTGGGGACAGGCTGGGACGCGGTGCTGCAGCAGGGACACTGCGCCAAGTCGCCCCAAGGTCTCATTTGATGCTGCTGGAGGAGAAGCAGCAGGGATGGATGCAGCGTCCAGTGTGGGCTTGACCTTACTGGGTGGCCACGGGGCATTGGGGGAAGCCAGAGGCACTGGAGGTCCCTGGGGGAGCCTGGTGCTGCTGAGGGGTGACGAGGCACACAAGGGTCAGTGCACCTTGCTGGCATCCTCTCCCAAACCTCCATCCTTCTGGAGCTGTACCCCGGAGCTGGCGCTAGGGCTCCTTGCCCAGGTGCTGAGCATGTCAGGAGGGAGATTAGGCAGCAGCAAGGCTCTCAGCTGCCTGATACTGCCAGCCCTGGGTGTGGGCTCACGGGCAGCAGACGACTCTGGGGGCAGCTCGCCCTGTGCATGCAGCAATGCCATGGACTCCCCGCCGGCTGGCACTGCACAGGTTTCCACGAGAAGCTCCTGAGCACGCTCAAAGGCGTCCTCGCCTCGCCGCCCCCGCAGGAGCTGCTCCCTCTCTCCTTGCAGATTTGCCCGTGTCTCCTCGTTAAGCCAAGATCCTGGTGCCAGCAGGGCTTTTGAAGGGTTGGCTTTGATGGGTCCCCTCACGCAGCCCATCCCCTGCAGTCTGGCCTCTCCAGTGGGGTGTCAGCCGGGACCATGGGGGGTCACTTTGTGCCGGAGCCGGGCACCGCTGTGCGTAATTACAGTGGCTGCTGGAGTGCAGGCTTCACACTGGTGATGCTGGGAGGGATGTGAGCCAAAAGGGCTTGGTGGAATCACCAGAAAAAAAGTGTCCAAACAAGGAATGATGTTCCTATTGTGTCGGTGTTGGTCCAGGGTGGGACCGATGGACAACCTGATGCTTGTAGTTTGTTTTCCCTGCTCTCCCTTGCTTTGCATCCCCTCTGACCTGCTTTTTGCAGCCCCCTCTCCTCCAAAAGGACACATCGCTCTCAGTCCTATGGCCAGGGCTGATAGAACCCCACCTCTACCCCAAACCAACAGCTCTGTGGAGCATCAGCTGTTGACATCCCCTTGCTCCGTACCTGCCTCAGCCGCAGCCAGGCAGGTCCCCGTGGGTTGATGGGCACAAGGGATAGTCAAGCAAGTGGGGTGCAAGGAGGGTTTGTTTGTGGTGGTTGATGGGGAGAAAGCTTTCTAATACAGCATTTTGCTCCTATGTTTTCCAGTGAACTTGCTAGACACGTCAACAATCCTGGGGGACTGGGGCTGGATGACCTACCCCTCGCACGGCGTAAGTATGAAGCAGCTGTTGGCAAACAGGGGACCCCAGTGGGTCACCACGAATCCTTGTGGGCAGGGTGGATGGACGTCTCAGCCCTAGACTGGTTGCCTCGGTCAGTGCTGATGGGGCAAAGAGATCAGGTCTGTGGGGAAAATGCCAGCCTGAAAGATTAGCAGTGGGATGTGGCTGCTTTGGAAATGCTGCTTAACTCTCCACATCCCCTGGTAGGGACCAAGTTTTCACTAGGTCCTGAGCTCTGAGGGGATTCGAGAGCTGCCCTCTCATTCCTTGCTGCACCGGGGAAGCATCAGGAGGAACAGCCCAAAATGACTGGGAAGCTCTCAACTGCCTGTAACCAGAGGAGGCTGCTGTGGGAATGGGCGAGAGGGGCAGGGGAGCATCCCCAGTGGGTGGTTTCTTATAGGGAATGGGAATGTGAGCACACAGCCCCATGGCGTGTCTGGAAAGGTTGTGCAGGGGGGTGACCCCCACGTGAGCCCCCCTTCTCTGCTGGCTGGATCCTCTCCACACGCTCCCTTCATTTGTATTTCCATGTTCAGGTTTTCCTGCTGCAGCAGCTTTCTGGAAATGGTGAGTTTCAGATGGCAGCAGTGATCTGGCCGTAAGGATTTGGCTCATTCATTCAGGGAGCAGGAGCAATCCCATAAATACTCACAGGACCAACTGCAAGGCACAGTGGGGCTTTCTGCAAGTGCAAAATGTGCGAAATTAGGGTGCCTACCTGGCTTTTGCTGCTGTGTTGATTTTGCCTGTCCACTCTTTTTCATCCCCTCTCTGAACTAAACAGTCCTAATCTTTTCAATTCCACCTCCTACAGAAATCTTCCCAGGCCTCTAATCATTTTCATTGATCTGCTGCTCGAGACTTTCAGTCCCCGTGCTGTTCGAGCAGGAGTGATCAGAAGTGTGAATTCATAATAATAAGAGTGATCAGATTAATATCAGACATTATCATATATGTAAATAAATTAAACCATTAACTCAGCTCTAATTTTAGCCGTTGCAATGATGACTATCCTGGAAGCGTAATAGATTCAGAGGTACAAGGTCAGAGGGGACTGCAGAGCTAATGTGATGTGATCTCCTGCATAAATACAGGCCTTCAGACCTGTCAATTCCCTCACATGGCAGAAAAGCCCGGTTTTTAGACAAAAAAAAACATCCTCGCCTACACAATTGCCCGTGGTGGTAAATCCATCTCATCCCAGCCCTGCTGCCAGACCCTGGGATCCCAGAGGGGCCCGATGCATGCTCAGGGGCTCAGGGGCCAGGGCTTCCTCTGCTCCCCTGGGAGGGAGGATGTTTCTGGGATGTTTTTGGGAATGAAAGTTTTCTTTTCCCACTTCCACTGCTCTGCCCTTCACTGCAGCTTAAGCAACTCCCCCCAGCACAGAGCTCCAGTCCCCACCGTGAGGAGCTGAAGGGGTATTGTGCCCACCAGCCTAGTCTCTAGCACCCTGCAGCTTGTTTTTCCAGCACCTGCAGGTCCTATCCCACCTCTCTGGGGCTCCCAGGTACACCAGAGCAAAGGCAGCAGCAATCTCAGAGGTTTGCTTTTCTGCACTGCAAAATCCCAGAGCTGCCCGCGCAGCCAGGGCGACCGTGGAAAAGCATCAGCAGCGCAAAACTTGAAGGGTACCGCTTGCAAAATCCGATGTTTTCATCACACCTGTGGGCAGAGTGAACTTGCCTCACAGGAAGGTGTTTTTTGGATTTTTTTTTCTCTCTGGGTTTGCTGCGGCCAGCCCGAGCAGAGGAGCGGGGAGCTGGGAGCACGGTGGGGGGGTCAGCAGCGCCATCGCCCTGGGGGGTGTCAAGCCATCAGGGAGGCATCCGAGGCCTGTTTTGACATTTCCTCTTGCCAGACAATTAACTGAGGGGTAATTGGCTGTAATTGCCGCTCAGGGGTTTAATTGCATCCCCCCCTCACCTCCACCCCGGAGACACGTGCAGGAAGCGGGAGGGTCACCGGGAGCATCCCTGTCCTGCAGGCTGCGGCTCCTCTCAATTAGAACTTCAAAGGTCTCCCAGGAGCTTTGCAGCTCACTCCATCCCCAGAACAATTCCCTTTTGCATTGAAAATTAAACCCTTATCAGTGCCGTCAAAGAAGCTGCCCCTTCCCCGCCTCCGGTTTCCCAGTTCTCCCCAGCAAAACGCCCCAGTGCCCCAGTGCCCTTCTCTCCCCTCTTCTTGCTCGGCCCGTGCCCTGCTGGATCAGAGGGAGCCTGATCGGCCCCTTTGCAAATTGCTTTTCTACTGACTAATTAAAACGCTGATGAGATAAGTCAACATATTATTAATAATTATTGTATCGTCTACTTTGATTTACAAAGTCAAACAGGAAATGATTTCGTGCAGGCGCGGGGTATCTAAGGAGCTTGAGTGATGCCTTGCAAAAGCTAATTATAACGGGAGCACCTTGAGTGCTGGGGAAAGACCCCTCCCATCTGCCCCCCGACCTGCTCCTCCATGGGCTGGCCCCACAGCATCCCCCTGGCTGCACAGCTGTGCTCCTCATTTCTTTCTCCTTGGAGCACCAGAAGATATTTGGGCTCTCCCATCTGCCCAGGCCACTTCTTCTGTCCTCCATCACTTTGATGTCCTCGTGCCATTTCTCAGGATTTTCTCTCCCAGTTTGGAGCCTCTGCCTGCATCCAGGGATACCGGCAAGTTACAGGGCAAGCTGCTGCGAGACTAATTTTCTTTGGGGGAAAAAAAAAAAAAAGAGAGATGGGTAGGAACGGAACATTGGAAAATAAAGATTTGGACTAGTAATTGAGATAAAAGCTCATCTCCCATTGCTTGTTCAGTAAATGCTGGGTTATTGCTAATTCCCCAGACGTTGGTCACTACCAGGAGTTAATCACCTGCAGTGAAGCTCAGGGTAGTTAACTGCCTGACAAATCCCTCCTTAGCCACAGCAGTGACTGATTTCATGGGGATTATCTCCATTAATGCCTCCCATCTAATGATTTATAGCAGCAATAATGTCCTTCTCTCTTTTTTTTTTTTCTCTCTCAGTGGCAGCGGTGCGAGGGACCCGGCAGCTCCTGGGGAGCTGCTATAGCTCAGTGTTCGCCGTCGGGAGGAAGGAAAGTGCTGGATGTCTCAGCAGCAGCAAAATCTTTGCCAGGCAGACCTGGCATCCCTCCTGGCAGCTGTCCCAGGGTTGAGGAGACCTCGTCCCTCGGATCCCTCCATGGGCACTGCAAGGGAGGTGGGAGGCTGAGCTGCTGATCAAGGGGATGAGGTGTCTCCTTGCATATTTGTCCCTTTCACTCCTCCTTCTCCTCCTCTTCCTCCTCCTCCTCCACTCTCTGCTGTGCCACACAGGCCCTGGGAGACTTCTAAGACCTTGCTCAGCCGCCCAGATATCTGGTGTTTGCATCTTTCGCCTTTCATAATCTGGGGGAATTTTTTTTTACAACTGGTGTTGACTTTAATTTAAACTATTAGGCGAGCCCCTGAATACAGATGCAATCACGCGTTCCCCCCCACCAGCGCGTGCGCTCACCACGTTAATTATGATGTCCTCATTTCCATCTCACTAGGGGATCTTATCGCAGTGACGGGGGCCGGGCTGAGCTTCATTTAATAAAAGCCACTTCAAACTGACGGCGAGAGCGGGCGATGCCGGGGGGCTGGGTGCGGGCACAGCGCCCACGCTCCCCAACCGATGGTACCCGGCGTCACAGGCTCCTCTCGCTGGCCATAAGAGCCTGTCAGCAAGTCGTGGGGATTCCTGAAGTGGGTCTTTTCCACTAGACCATGTTGCTCAAAGCCCTGTCTGACCTGGCCTTGAGCACTCCCAGGGAAGGGGCTTCCACAACTTTGTTTGTGTCTCACCACCCTCACAGAAAAGAATTTCTTCCTAATAACTAATCTAAATCTACCCTCTTTCAGCTTAAAACCATCACCCCTCATCCTACCATGACGCTCCCTGATAGTCTTCCCCCATCTTTCCTGTAGCCCCCTTTATATACTGGAAGGCCACTACAAGGTCTCCCTGGAGCCTTTTCTTCTCCAGGCTGCACAGCCCCATCTCTCTCAGCCTGTCCTCATCGGTGAGGTGTTCCAGCCTCCTGACCATCTTTGTGGTCTTCTTCTGGACCTGCTCGAGCAGCTCCGTGACTTTCTTCCACTGGAGACCCCAGAGCTGAACGCCGTACCCCAGGTGATGTCCCTGCTTCGTGCCAGCAGCGAGGATGCTGCCAGCCCTGGCAGTGCCACAGGGATGCGGGGACAGTCATGAGCCCAGTCATCTTTGCCACGTTGGGGAGAGAAGCGAATGGCTGGAGACCCAAAGCAACCACACCAGCTGGAGTTCAAGGCCTTTTGGTGGACACTATAACCTTGTGTTTCCCTTGCTGGACGCTCCTGGAGAGCCCCAAGCCCCTCAGAAGTCACATCCCTGCTTGCCATCCCCAGCTCTGCCCTCGTCCCGTGCGTCCCCTCCCAGGCACAGCTCTGCCTCGCTTCCCCCCTCCCCGCCTCCGCCGGGGATCTCAGTAGGGAAAAGACAGGAAACAGATGTTGTGTTAATTTGTGCTCGATTAATTTCGACAACGACTTCCACACCCTCCGCAGGGCTGCGGTGTGTGCACACAGGGATGCAGGAGCGGGGAGCTCCCGGTGCAGGGGTGTCGGGGAGGCTGTGCTGTGCCTGCTGCTGCATGGACTTTGGGGCACCCCTGTACCCCATGGCCAAGTGGCAGGAGTGTATCCTGGGTGTCACAGAGCTTCCCACGGGCTCATCGTTGTGGTTGGGAAAGCTGAGGGATTATTATTATAACGAGGGGTGCTGCCTCTCACCCCTCCAGCAGAGCACGCAGTTAGCCTGGCCCCTTTCCATGTTGTCTACCTGAGAGCTGAGGTGTGGAGCAGGTCTTTGGTGATCCTAGGTTGAACCCGGGCATTTCTGCAACTCAGAAGACAAATGTTCTTTAAACGAGCCAGAAATATTTTTCTCTCCTGGCGGTGTCTTTGACTTTCACACCCTTTGCCAGCACATTCCCCTCTGAATGAGCTTTTGTTGAAGTTTGCGCCTGGAGCTGTTGCCTTTTTCAGGTTTCTTTAAGGTCTTTAGGAGCGAGAAGTGGAGTTTTGCTCCTAAATGCGAGATGCCGGGAGAGTTCTGGGTTTGGAGCCTGCCCAAATTATAATGGGTGCCCAAACACAGACCGCCATCAGTTTCTGCCATTAGATCAGACGGACGCAAGCGTTCCCATCTGCAAACAGGGGTGCACCTCGCCCAGCTCAGCATCAGTGTGGGCTGTGAGAGTTACCACCCAAATTAGTGCTGGGTGAAGTCTTCTCATCCTCATTTTCCTTGGTCCTGTGTCAGCAGTGACGTCTCATCCACACGCAGCTGCAGGAGTAGAAGGACTTCACCCTGGGGTGGGCGATAGCACGTGCCCCGTGTTTGCCCGGCGTATGGGGACACCTGGAATGACCTGTTCTCTCTCTGTCCTGCAGTGGGATTCGATCAATGAAATGGATGAGTTTTTCAGCCCCATCCACACCTACCAGGTGTGTAACGTCATGACTCCCAACCAGAACAACTGGCTACGGACCAACTGGGTTCAACGGGACGGCGCGCGGCGGGTCTACGCCGAGATTAAATTCACTCTGCGGGACTGTAACAGCATGCCGGGCGTGCTGGGCACCTGCAAGGAGACTTTCAACCTCTACTACCTGGAATCCGACCGGGACCTGGGCACCAGCACCCGGGAGAGCCAATTTATGAAGATCGACACCATCGCGGCCGATGAGAGCTTCACCAACGTGGACCTGGGGGTGAGGCGCCTGAAGCTGAACACGGAGGTGCGGGGCGTGGGGCCGCTGAGCAAGAGGGGTTTCTACTTGGCCTTCCAGGACATCGGCGCTTGCATTGCCATCGTTTCGGTGCGGGTGTACTACAAGAAGTGCCCGGCAATGGTGAGGAACTTGGCGTCCTTCTCCGAGGCTGTGACCGGGGCGGACTCGTCCTCCTTGGTGGAAGTGCGAGGAGAGTGCGTGGGCCACTCGGAGGAGAGAGACACCCCCAAAATGTACTGCAGTGCCGAGGGGGAATGGTTGGTGCCCATCGGGAAGTGCGTGTGCAGCGCTGGCTACGAAGAGCAGCGGGATTCCTGCATGGGTGAGTCCCCGCTTCTTGCTGGTGGCGCCTGCAGGGGGAGGAATGGCTGCAAGGGGCTCTTGCCTCCTCTAGGAAGGGCTGAGGACACGAGGTTACTCACAAAAACTTGCACATCCAGCCTCCGTGGCCAAAGGCTGCCCAAGCCTTTGCTGGCTGGCTTCGTGCTTCCAAAATGTGTCACTGATGCCACCGGCAAAGCCCCTCAGGAGCTGCTGTGAGCCTGACTGTGGCCGGTCCTGGTGCATGGGGCATGGCTTTGGATGGGGACTGGCTTTGCGACAGGGGCTGTCATCGGGACAGGGGCTGCCCTGGCTCCAATTTTCCCTACCACACAACGTGTGGCCCAGAGATCCCAGCCCAGCGGCCCCAGCAGCTCTGGCTGGTGCCGAGATCTCTGCTGGCGCACTCCAGCAGAGCACAACTCCAAAAAAAGCCCTCCCGCCCGCTTCCCTTCGGCGGGGGGAGGTTGGAAGCGAGGAAAGCAAAAAGGCAAACACCGAGATTCGATGAAACAAGGTTATTGCGTGCATCCATCACCCCTCCCCAGGGCTACTGCAGAGCCTCGGCCGTCTGGGGGTGCAGAGAGCCCCCCCCGGGGGCCCCCTGTGCCGCTGGACAGGCTTCAAGCTGCCGACTGTACAAACTGTGATAAGGAAGTGGGGTGACCAGCAGCAGCAGCCGTGCACCAGGCACAGGGATGTGTGTGTACAGAGCACAGTGCTCGGGGCTCCCCGGGAGAGCCCTCTGCACGGATTTGTTTGCTCTCCGTTTCTTTATGGGGAAGTGTTTAGGGGAAGCAGCACAAATAAGAGGTGCGGGGCTTTTGTTTGAGTTTCGTGGAAAATGTCAAGTGCAGCGTTTGTCTCAGGGAGACTTGACGCAAGGTTAGGACGTCCGACGCCGGGCTGGAACGGATCCAGGCGCCGCTGGGACCCACGCTGGCTCCGACGGGTCCCCAGCTACGCAGAGTGGGAAGGACAGGCAGAATAAATTGTTCTATCCAAAACTCCTGCAACCGTTGATTTGAAAGTCGTGCTGGGAGAGGTCGAATAATTCAGAAAGGGTCGTCTTCTCCCGCATTAAGGTGTAGGTGCCAAGTGTGTGTGGGGCCAGACGCATGCTGCCATGGGAGGGGGCACTGCCATGGGCTGCGGGGATGGCTGGGTCCCAGCCTTGTGACTGTAAGGAGCTGTGAGTTGGAGATTTGGTTCAGAAGGTCCAAACACCCTTTTCCTGTGTTCCCCCTCCCGAGGTCCTGTACAGCAGGCTCTACCCCAAGAGATCCCCATCCCAAAGCCTGGAGGCTGAGGGAAGCCCTGGCATCAGTGTTGTTCTCAGCCTGTCTCATTTCCCTGTGTTTCCTCAGAAAGGTTTGCCTCTCTCCTGAAAGCAAAGTTGTGGGAGAGCTTCTTCTCTGCCCTCCTACCCTTTTCTGGAGGGACTGCCCCTGTCACAGGTATGGCACAGGAGGAAACATGGCCCAACCCATCTCCCCAGCTGGGGGGGACAGAGGCAGGAGCTGGCCATTCTGCGTGCAGACGGACCCAGACCCACGCTGCCCAACCAGCAACCCTTGCTGGTGAAGCTCTCCAGGGCTTGTGGCATCCGAAATGTCACTGGACTTTCTCCGACCTCAGGGTCATCTCACCCTCCTGCTTTTCCTGTCCCATTTATCCAGCTCCTGGCACGGGGAGTTTGACAGCCCATCACCAAGCGAGCAGGGGCAGCGCCTCCTTCCCAGCATCTCCTTCGGCGGGTGGGTGTGGAGCAGGAGTATATACATTTACACACGAAAGCAAACAGACACAAATCTCTGATCTAAGCTTCTCGTGCTTGATCGGGGCAGAGTTCATTTTTCACGGTGAAAAGTGCCTCTCCGGAATGATTTATAACCCCAGCAGATCTGTCGGAGTTGGAAATTAGCCGTTTTAATTGTCAGGCGGACAAAAGCAGGGTTCCAGTGGCTGTCGCCCCAGCAATTTTTCATTCTCCGTCACAGGGATGAGATGATATAAATCACTCCTTGTGGCCCTAATAATCTTTCTATAAATATCAGGGAAATTCATTTTTTTGCTTAGGGGGGGAAAAATTAGAGAGGAGATACTTTGCCTCTATGGCAATGTTTAAAATGTGATTTCAGATTAATTTCCTTCCGCCTTTCACAGCCGGACGCCTTATTTGTCAAAGCTAAAGATGTTTGAACAGTGGAGGCTACTCCCCCTCTTCTTTAACTTTCATTTTTCTAAGGACCTGCCAGGGTGATGGAAGACAGCTCAGGAAACCAGATCATGGCCAGAGCTGTCCCCAGCCCATCAGAGGAGGAGGAATGCTGTGCCACGGAGCTGGGAAGGATGGTGTGCGGTGGGACCTGCTGGAGGATGCGGAGGAACCTGGGGAACTTCCCTGTCTCTCATCCCCTTTGCTGTCAGCCGTCGCTTTGGATGCCCCTTCATTAGGGCCAGAGGGTGGTGGCTGGGATCTCTGACTTAGCCTGGTGGGTTCCATCTCCACCCCTTTTCCAGCTGTGCCTGGGTATGGATGCAGCAGTGCCTTACTGGGCAGAAACTGGGTTTCAGCACGAATTGCCGCAGCTGCCGATGGGGTCCTTGGGTCTGCTGGCTCCTAAAATTCCCACCTTCTAGTCTCACAGCATCTTCTGCTACAGCCAACCTAAAGGATGAAACCCCTTGGGCTCTCCTGCCCCACTTGTTTTTCCCCTCCAGCTTCAATGCTTTGAAGGACTTTGGTTCCCTCACCCCCCATCACCCCCAGCCAGCCTCGGATGTGCTGCTCTTTCCTCCTTGAAATGTATCAGTCCACAGCAAGACACGATGCTATCTCTTACACGCAGCAAATAGCTCTGCCTAAATAGCAGAATAAGCAGTAGCGTAAGTGAAAAGGATCTGTCCCAGCAATTTATCAGATAAGAAGACAATCAGCATAAATCACCTTATTTATATGCAGCTGCTGTACAGGACAAATAGAGACCCATTTCAATAAGATCAGTGCAATTAGAGAAATGAGAAAGGGGAGCTCTTTAACCCTGGGTCTGCTTCTGTGGGAAGGGGAGAAATCCAAAAGTCACCTCCTCAAACAGGCGGGAGGCTGAGAGCCAGGACGTGCGTGCCACGTCCCCCAGAGGGATGAAGTGGATGGATGGATGGATGGATGGATGGATGGATGGATGGATGGATGGATGGAGAGGTAGACAGGAAGGCTCAGGCAGGTGAGGGCAGTGGCTCTTCACCCACACCCCTCCTTGGGGAGGCTGCTGGACTCCTGAGCCACCAAGGCTTTGGGGCTGTTGTCCTTGCACCAGGGCCAGCCTTTTGAGATAGGTCTGAATTGTTCCTTGGGCTGCACTTGTCACCAGCTGTCAAGTAGAAAACTGGAAAGTTGAGCTAAAAATCTCTTCAGCTGCTCATGAGTTGTACACACACGCAGAGTCAATTTGGACCATCAGTAGCAGTGCCACAGCTACAGATCACGGTGCTGCTCTCTGAGAGGTGACACATATGCATCCAGGCTACCATCAGCCACGGAGACCTGCAGGAGTGCAGAATCTCTCAGGAAGCTCATTTAATGAGTAAATGAAAAAGGGTAAAACAGAAGGGACGGGCCCCCTTCCCTGCTGTTGGAGAGGATGGATGAGCCTTTGGCAGTTTCCAAAGAGCATCTTCACAGCATATCCAGGAGTTGCAGGAGTGGAACTCGTCTGTTCAGACTCTTTTTGTCTAAATTTTGGGACCAAGCGTCTTAGCCTCTGCGTGTCCTGACTGGTTTGGCTGCCTTCCCCCTGTGGTGCTCGTGGGCTTCAGCTCGGCTCTTGCCTTTGGCTGGGAAAACAGCCATGAGGGAGCAACAGTTAAGCACTTGTTGTTCCATCAGCCCATTTGCACACGAGGATTGGTGTTTGTAGCCTGCCAGGGCTGAACAGCTACCAATCAGGGGTCTGATGTGCATGGCTGAATGAGGATCTGGCCCAGATTTAGACTTTACCCAGTTCTGCTTAAGCCAAAAAAAATGACCAGTGTTCTCCTGACAAGGAGAGAGGAAGGCTGTCACTGTCGGGATCCTTTCTCCTCCAGCTCCCAAACTGAAGGAGAGATGGGAACAGGAGAAGGACTCCTGGCCCCTCATGGACAGCCCCGTCTGCTGCTGGGCTCTCTCATGGAGATGGATCTGGAGAGCCTGGTTAGCAATCTGGAAGCCAGTTAATTTTTTCCAGTTGGTGGGATTCATGCTGATGAACCAATCAGCAAATCTAATGTACCTTAAACCTTCCTTGTGGGCAACTTTAATCGAGTAATTAAAGCACCACGGCATTGCTAATTAAGAGGAGAAAATACCCAGCTTGGTAATTATGTGCTTGTGAATACAGTTTTGCATCCATGGACCTTCATGAAGAAAGTCAGTGGAGACCAACTTTCCAGCTGGTGGGGCAAGCGGGGAGCAGAGCTATACAGTGTGAGAGGAGAAACCCCATCGCCCAGGGACCGTGCTGGTGGCACAACCCTGACCACACAGGGTCAGGACAAGCCCTAGAAACACCAGGGGACAAAAACGACACAGGTGATGCCATTGGCAGGGAAATCCAGGTCAGAAACATGGACTCCAGCTGGGCTGGGCTGGCCAAGGACTCACAGCCACAGCAGCAAACCTTTGCAGCTGTGTGAACAGATGTGGTTCAGATGATGATGTTGGAAGGGGAGGAAAGGTGGAGGCATGCATCCTGCTGTCCTTGGGGTTGGGCGTGAGAGGACTGACCCCTTTGCCCAGTGCACTGCAGGTGCTGCTCACCCCTGGATATCTACTCATGGAGACCACAGCCTGCGATCCCCTCCTTCAGCACGGAAAGGGTGGGGAAGCATGCAAGGAGGGGGAAAGATGCTAATGGGTTTAGGGAGCCCACCAGAGCCTTGCTCCATTCCCTTCTCTCCCCAAACTCCCTATCCCTTTCTCGCTCAGAGATGTCCTAAGAAGCCTCAGGCTTCTCTCCTTTTTTTTTGCTGGGATTATTTTTCTTCACCACTTGCACAAGAACATCACACAGCAACCGCGAGCTCCTTGTGCTGTGTTTTCTGAATACAGGCTGCTCTGTGGGAAGCAGGACGCTGGTCTTATTGGGCTGACTACAAGCAAACCCCTTTTTTTCCTGGCTCTGAGCTACACGGGGCCAGAGCTAGACTGCCCTGGGTGCCCACCATGGGGAGCTTCTGCCCTGACTGCACCAAAAATCAACCTTTCAAAGGCAAGAGCAGTGATAGTTTCAAAGATGCACTATGAGAGTCGTGCAAACGTCCTTTCCGCGATTCCAAGCAGGAAAATCGAAGCAATTTAGTGACTCACAAGATTTTCATTGTTGGTTTGCAAGCCAGTGAGCAGCTTTGTAAAATACAGGCCATACCGGCTGGTAAGATTATATCGCCTTCTGTTTATCCCATGCAAAGCCCCGTGTCCGAGAAGAAGAAGAAGGAAAAAAAAACCTTGTGAAAACAGTTTGTTTTCTAAACCACATAAGCTCTCACTGTTCAGGCTCTAGCTATCAGACTTCAGATGGGAACAGACTGCAAAGAAGATGTGTCACAAATTGCTTATGAGGTTTGGGCTGGACATTATGAAAAACTTCTTCCCCAAGAGAATTATCCAGCCTTGGGATGGGATCCATGGATTCACACTTGTAGCAGGACTTCCAGCTTCTAGACACGGTCCTGGCTGCTCATTAGCCCCTTTGGATCCCAGGTCTGCTGGGCTGTGTGTGCATTGCTAATTCAGCTCAGCTGCAGAAGGGAGGGTGCAGGACAAGGTGATCTCAGTATCTCCAACAAGTGGGCAATTGCATTTACTAGGAAAACAAAGGATATGGATCACAGACGTGCTGATTGGCCTGGCCTTAATTACCGGCGGGTCTTAGGGTGGGGGAGGCTGTGGAAATTTCATAAGGAGCCACTCCCACAGTCCTCCCCCTGCTACTGGAAACATCCCCCCCAGGCACAGGCTCATCGCAGGGGTTATGGCAGTCGCGGAAGATCTTCATCAGTTTGGGTATGTGGTGAGTTTTTTTGTTTGTTTGAACTTTTCCACAGAGTTTGGCCGGTTTCAGGTCATGAACCTGGGGTTTTGTTCTGGATTACCGATGTGTGGGTGCTGGGGGAGCTGGTTTTTGAGGAGTTTAGAAAGAGGCAGCCTGCAAGGAAGACCTGCCAGTTTGCACCAGTGCTTGCACTGGAGATGGTGTGATGCAGGGGGAGGCTGGAGACCATAAGCTTATCCAGAGGCTTGGTGTGATTACTTTGCATGGAGAATGTGCTCCTCATCCTGCAGAGCAGTAGGACCCTGCCAAAAACTTGTTCTGTACTTGGCATGAGATCTGGATGCCACCCATGTCACTGCTTCTTGGGTGGCGACTTCTTTCCCTTCCTGGAAACGAGATGCTGCTGCTGAGACTTCTCCGTGAAGGGGAAAAGGATCCAAAAGCTGGTGGAGCTCAGCTGTGCGGGGGTGAGGGCTGTGTGCTGGCCCCTGTGATGCTCTTCGCTTCTGCTGGAGTGCTGGGCACCCTTTATCTTAAAGCTCAGCCCCTGCATATATCCACAGCAGTATGCATGTGGTGAGAGGGCTCACATACCCTCCAGAGCTGCACACTGGTGCCTGCGGGGGTTGGGGTTCAGTTCTTGGGTGTTTTGTACGTCCTTTCTTCGTCTTTACTTCCCAAAGCCTTGCAGCAGGGGTGCAGGGTTGCTTCCAGCACTGTTGTCTCAGTAGGGGCTTCTGTTCACCTTCTCTTCTCCCTGAACACGTTGGTTTTAGGGTTTGGTTTTGGTCTGGTGAAAACTCTGAGAGTTTTTCAGAAGCCTCTGTCTAAAACCCTCTGACAAGACTGAGTTTTGGAAACAGCTTTTTTTTCTAACTCTAGCATTAGGCCACCTGTTTCCCTCTGACTCCTGCAAGCTGTAGCATTTCTCCAGATAAGCTTTATAAAAAAAGCTTTCACTCCAAGAGCGTGCCAGGCTGCCTCACCTACACAAGTCTGCACAGTGTCACCTCGACCCTGCTCCCCCAGAAGCATGTCTGCACCAGACAGCAGAGCAGCACTCACAGAAAAAAATGGGATTCATATGCTTCCTGCTGTTTTTTTTTTCTTTTTAAGATGTTGGGAAGAATAGGACAGAGTCAGGGATGCTTTCAGCAGTACTGAGCTCAAGGCAAGTGGCAACACCTGCTGGTTTTTCTATGGCAGTGCCATGTGTGTGTCCAGTTTGGGATGCAGCCAATCTGGACCACCATGGGTCCAGTTTGCCCAGCACCTTACCTTTGCTGCCTGCATGGGTTTTTGCAAGCTTTGCCGAATCTTTGTGAGTGAACGCTCCCTCACGACCCACCCCCCCAACACTGATGGATGCAAAGGAGTGTGAGATGGGTTGAGTTGTGGGAAGAAAAGCCAAACAGCAGGGAGGGGATGCGAGGTGGAGCCTGGGGTGATATGAGACAAATTTGGGAGCGTAGAACGGTGTGATGGGGTGTAAGGTAGCAGGGAGGGTGGGAGGGTTTGTGAGCTGTGCAAAGGGGCTGCCAGCTGGGAACGGGGCGGTGCGAAGGGCTGTGAGGTGGTGATTAGGGCTCTGAGACATGCTGGGGCAAGCAGCATGCGAAGGATGCACAGAGCTTTGGCAGGGCTGTGGGATGATGCATGATCTAGGGGACAAGATTTCACCTGAGAGAGCCAGCCCAGCCAGCCTCCCAAACTCCACCGGACCACCGATCAACTTGGGGCAGAGCCTGGGCGAGCTGAGATTGCAGGGAAAGGGCAGCCACAGCCTTGCAAAACCCACACAGTTTGGGGCAATGAGGTGGATGCCTCTTTTTAAGATGTGACTGTGAGTAACGACAGAATGTGACACTTCTGTTTTCAGTGTCTGTCATGTGGGAAGTGAGACTGGAGGCATCATGCTGAAACTGGACTAAGAGGAGCTGGGATTTTCTGTGCTAGCTTTTATCACAGCCTGGAGGGCTCTGGGACTGGTGCCTGTCTCTGGCTGTCACAGTGGCCTTGACATCCTTTTTTACATCTCTCTTCCCAGCGTTGCCAAAGGGATGTACTTGGCTGCTTTTCTGGTGATTTCTGATGCCCAGCTTTGTTGCAGGGTCAGGGAAGGGGTTAATTGGTGGCACTGATGTCACCGAGCTGCCTCATGGCACCTTTTCAGCTGTGCTCTCCTCTTGCCCAAACCTCCTGAGCTGAGAAGGAGTGACACGGGGTCGATGCTCACATTTGCAACCCCACCGAAGCAGCCCTTGGTGGTCCCACCGGCACCACCTGCAGAGCACTGGTCCCAGACAGCGACTTCAGACGGAGAAGAGCGGCTTGTTCCCGGCTAGCGTACCCTCGACAGGTTCATCTATCATCTCCTGAGCTCTGCCAGCTTATTAACAGATGTTGTCCTGTCCCCAGGGAATGGAGAGGGAGGGAAACAAACGGAGCAAGCTACAGATGGCTGGCACAGCCCTCCCCACGCTTGTGGGTTCTGAGACAAGCCTGCTGCTCCGGGACCCGTTGGGCAGGCGATGCGTGACGGAGCGGGCTGGGAGAAGCGGCCAAGATGTGCTGTGCCGGGTGGGGAGATCAGTGGAAGCCCCGTGGAGGCTGAGGTGACAATTGGGGATCCACCTAGGTGACAGAGGGCTGGAGATGCGCTCCCAAGAACAGCTTTAGTGTTGATTCTTGTAGGCTTGCAACACTGGGACCAGCCAGTTGTTTGGGCTGCAAGCCCGGTGTAGAGGTGCTGGGCTGCAGTGCAGGGCTCCTGTTGTCCCATGTGCACTGTGAGAGGAGATGAAGCTGCAAGGACAGGCAGCTTTGGCTGGGGTTTGCAGGGGGAATGACGCTGGGGACAGGAGGACACCAGTAGCAGGTCTTTTGGTGGTTAACAAAGAGGCAGGAGCTGAGAACCTCGAGTGCAGAGCAAGGGTATCAACTGCATAAAATAACTTTCAGGAAAAAAAAAAATGCACTGCCCAGGCCTCCTGGGAGGGCACTTCTGGCAGGTGGCAGTGGCTGGTTGCAGTGAAGATAGCAGGACAAGGGTCCTGCACCTCCCTGGTTGGTGGCTTCAGTGCATGCTAAAACCATGTTTGTGGAGCCCTGTAGATTTTAGAACTGATGCATTTGACTGATTTTTTTTGTTGTTGTTGTTACTATTATTTTTTTTTTTTTTTCTTGCTGGCCACTTCTCTGATGGTTTGCTGTTGCCAGAACAAACCTGGGAGGTGCTGGTCTTCTACATGTCATTACCCTGGCATGAAAAAACTTAATCCAGAGCAGGACGTGCCTCTTGTAGGGATTTCATATCTTGTGCAGGTTCCAAGCTGATGCCCTGTCTCCTGTTCCTGGGAAAGGCTTTGCACATGTGTCCTGCTTCCACCTAGAGCAAGCCCTGAGGCACATGGAGATTCGTGACCCCTCGCAGAGCAGTGTCGGTGCCAGCCCCAGTTGCTCTCCAGACCTTCTCACCTGCTCCGGCTGCCCAGGTGCTGGGAGGTGGCTCTCAATGGCTCTGCCCTGATGCACGAATTCACCTGTAATTTGTCATTTAGGATAATTTTCCCCCTGAGTGCATCTAAAATAATTGTGAATCATTGCTACAGGTAATTAACTTTTTTTTTTTACAGCATTAAATGCTAAGTGATTGCAATTACTTGGTGCAAATCTGCTGTGCTTCCCATCCTTCCTGCTGGCCTGTCTCTCCCTACCTGACACAGCACTGATTTCTCTGCCCTTAATTAAACATTGGTGAGGGAACCACTCCCAGTACTTCTTGAATCAAGAGTCTCTGTTTGCTGGTTTCTGCACAGGTAGAGGTGATGGTGATTTGCAGATACGAGGTGGGGTTTGCACAAAAAAATGCAAACAAATGCAGCAAATCCTGGCATGGGTGCTGGGTAACACGGACTAGCAGGAATTAGTTATAAAGAGGCAACTGTTGTATTATTGTGCAGCTTGTTATACACAAAGTGTGTTGGTAACGATCAGTACAGGGAGATCTGTGGCAAGGAAAAGGGTGTTTTTAATAACAAATCTGCACCTAAAAGCAGAACAGCCAGCACGGAGGGACCCAGACCGCTGGGGATGCCGGGTTGCAAACAGAGCCCTTCTACATGCTTGGAAGCAAAAATTGAGTCGATATGCAGAGGTGGCCACTGTGGGTAAAGATGGGAAAATTAAGGTATTTCTACCTCAGTAGGGAAAAATAGAAATGAGTCAGAAACAGGATTAATGCTTGAAACACTGGAACTGGCTCTAGAAGCGCTTGATGGATACGGGGACCCAGACAGAGCCTGGTTTTTTTTTTCCTTACTTGGAATAGAAATCTGAGAGAGGACAGATCCTTCCACCCCCAGACAGATACCCGACGTGCCACATGTTGCTCTTGAGCTAATCGATGCTCCTAACAAGAGACGAGCTGTTTGTTTGGGTGACAAATGATTCACCCGAGGGGCTGCCGGGAGAGGTGGGGGTAGGACGGAGCAGAGCGATGCCAGCCGCAGCGTGGGCTGAGTGTGGGCTCCAGCATCAGGAGGAGACAGAGCAACTGAAGGTGGGTTGTGCTGGCAGAAAAAACCCTCAGTCTGGCTCGTCTGGCCTTGCTGTCCCTCTGCAGGGAGTGGGCAGCATGCGTGCACCGCTGCTTTACTGCAACGTGAAGCAAGGGAAGGTGTTTTCCCTTGGTTTTGTGCAAGGAAACTTGTCGCTTTGTCCAGCGGCACAGCGGATGCTTCCAGAGGGACGTACAACATGCACCAGGTGCAGAACTTTTAGTTCTTGAAACCACCCACGTGGATGCTGTTGGGCACACTTAGCAGGAGTAGCGTGGCAACCACGGTGAAGTGAGGACTGTGCCGTAAATTTACCCTGTAAATGACGATTCTTAGAATAATTGACCAGGTGATTTCCACTGCTGCTTGGTCTGATCTCTGCAGCACTCCCTTCCCTGGGGCCAGCCCAGAGGGGGGGCTGCAGTGGGGAGAGCGCTGTGGAGCAGGCGGGGTTGCAAGGAGAGCACCTCGGGATTTGCAGACAGCTCATGAAAAGCAGAGACACCAAGGTCTGCTTGTGAAACAGTGGGGAACAAGTATTGGGATGGCACAAATACAGCCTGGGGGAGTGACAAAGGCAATTTCTACAGAGCCCTGTTTCCAGGTGGGCAGCCGGTGGGGGACTCGGCCAGGCACTGGGCAGAACGGCTGGTTTCCCGTGCGCTGGCACAGGGGTGAAAGCGGGGTCCAGCTTTGTCGTGGGATGCTCCTTGTCCAGGCGCATCCCTCTGACCTCTGCCCCTTCCCTCCTCTGCAGCCTGCCAGCTGGGATTTTACAAGTCGGCCCCCGGGGACCAGCTGTGTGCAAAGTGCCCCTTGCACAGCCATTCGGAGAGCCGGGCGGCCCGCGTGTGCCGCTGCGACAGCAGCTTCTACCGGGCGGTCCAGGACCCTCCCTCGGCCGCCTGCACACGTGAGTACCCCGGCTGCGCCCGGCCGCGCTGCAGCGGGGCACGTGTCACCTCCTTGGGATGCTCCTGGGCCGACCCCAGCATCCACCCTCACCTCTGTGCATGCTGCCCGAGGAGCTGTACCAGCCTTTTGACCCTGGTGCATGAGCTGAGACCCCCTTAGCTGCACTCCCTCACTGCCTTCAGTCTCATCCTCACTCTGCTGCTCTCCCAACACCTCTGGCCAGAGCCTTCTCCCTCCTAGAGCTCTCTGCAGCAATGGAGTGAGGGGAGATCACGGCTCTGCTGGCCTGCTCATGCACCAGCCACATGCTGGCTGCTTTGCTTTACAGAAATGCCCGGGGTGGTCAGACCCCTGGGAAGCTACAGGGCAGCTTGAGTGTTGCTGTGCTCTCCTCTACTGTGGGTGGATGGTGGCACTAGGGCTTGTCATATGGTTTCAGCTCAGATCTCTAGTAGGATGCTTTGAGGGGCCCAGTGCTATTAAAAGGGGACAAGAACATCCCTGGAGGAGTCTTCATCTCGGTTGCTTGTCCAGGAGGGCACAAGCGTGTGGGGCTGCTAAGCTGAAGCTAGAGTGGAAGGCAGGTCAGCAACATCTGACTTGTTTATTCTTAGGGGATATCCACCCAACGTTGTTAATCTCCCCAGGAAATGCGAGTTTACCCTTCCCTTTAGATGAGCAGGTCCCATTCTCCGCTGTCCAGCCCATCAAAACCCTGGCTCTCCCCAAAAGCTTCGTGCATCCCCATTGCTTCCTGCCTGCCCCTGAGCAAACATCAGCTGACATTTGGCATCCTGATCCAGAGCATCTTACCTCTGTGGCATTTCACCCTGAGAACTGCTTGTGTCTTCGTTGTCTTCTGTTTGGAGCATTTCCCCCTCCGCATTCGCTGTAGCATCATTCATACGCGCGGGCACACACCCTCCAAGGTGCATCCCTCCACTGGTCCCACGCTCTGCTGTTCCCAATGCACTTCAGCATCTTCCTGAACCTCTGCTTCTTTTCCAGGCCCCCCTTCTGCTCCCGTGAACCTCATCTCCAGCGTGAATGGCACCTCGGTGACGCTGGAGTGGGGCCCACCCCTGGACAAGGGAGGCCGGGCCGATGTGGTGTACAACGTGGTGTGCAGGCGCTGTGCCGGGGACGCCGGCCAGTGCGAGGCGTGCGGCAGCGGGATCCGCTTCGTGCCCCAGCAGATGAGCCTGGTGCAAGGAGCGCTCACGGTGACCAACCTCCTGGCCCACACCAACTACTCCTTCTGGGTGGAGGCTGTCAACGGCGTCTCTGACCTCAGCCTGGAGTCCAGGAGAGCTGCCGTCGCCAACATCACGACGAACCAGGCAGGTAGGAGGAGCAGATACCTCCCCCGGGCTTTGCCTGTGTGGGTGATGCTGATGTTGCTCCAGCTGGTATCTGCAGGAGCCAGAGCCCACCCTACCAAACCAGCTGTCACCCTGGTTTGGTGATGGGTGTGGGACCCTTGGGAGATGGGACCCTTATCCTCTCTGCTGCTGGAGGTGGATTCAGGGAGCCTGGGTTGGCTGGAGACAAGTTGCTGCCCAAAGCAACTCTTACTCTTCTCTGGTTCATGGTATCTTTTTTCACCCTTCTTTCCCTCCACTTCAGCCTGCAGTCACTGGCAGAGGCTCCGTTTCTGCAGGAGACAGGGGGCACAGAGAACACTTGTTTATTGACAGGAACACTAAGTGGAGCATGAATCTTTCAGGCTGTTCTCCCAGCTTTCTGTCTCTTCCCTAAGGGCCACGCAGCAGTTCATGCTCTGCTCTTAGCTCACACCAGTGCCAGGCTCTTGCAGGTGACAGCAACGTTTGCTGGGAAGAGTCTTTCTCATGCATGTTTCACCTTTGCAAATCCCTTACTGCAAGATATTCTTTGCTCAGGAAATACTTCTGAGCAATGCTCTAGCCCAGGCAGGCCAGGACCTTGCTCCAGAGTCACCTGAGCATCTCCCCAGGGCAGAGCCCAGCTAAACCCCTTTCCCTGGAACATGCTGTCAGCAGAGAGGGCAGGGCAGGGACTGACCCTTCTCCTTAATCCTTCCAGTTGGAAACAAGTCCGCAGGAGCTTCCTGCGATGCTGAGCCCCTTCTGCTCTTGGGTGGTGGTGCCAGCAGGAGAAACTTGGGGAGCCTCGCTGGGTTAGCTCACGGCTGGCACGAGAACAAGGCGCTTTTGTTAGCAATGCCAGCCTGTCGGACTTCTCCAGCACTTCGTTGAGCCTGTGTGGAACCAGCTCAGTCCTTCTGGCTCCCTCCTGCATGACCCCTCCAAGCGTAGCCTGATGCCTCACGGCGGGGTGCTTTCAGGAAGTGCTGAATGGTCCCATTTCAACCGCTCTGCTGGGAAGTAGGTGCTGAGCAGGTGCTGCAAAACGAGCAGCGCTGAGAATTTGGTAGCGATGGAAGTTTAGCTGTGGTGCCTGCGCTGCAGCCACAGCAGATGGCAGCTCCATCGTCCCCAGAGCCACCACATCCCACGTTTCATTCAGCAGTTGGGGTTAGAAATGGTGTCCGACTCCTTTCTATGAGTTGGGTGCAATGGCTGTGCCTTGCCATTGCGGCACCCCACCGTGCTCCCTGGAGTCCTTCTGGGGGGATTTTCCCAGAGAGAAAAGAAGCTGGTGAGTTTTCCCCTGGCAGCTCCAATTCAATTGGTAAACAGACCAATTCACAGGCTCCCAAGCCAGGTCCCAGCAGGTGACAAGAATCTCAGGGCAGGAGAGCACGCTCAGGGCACCCTTAGATGGATGCTCAGTCCCTGATTAACTCCTCTGGGCATTTATCTCCCCTTTCCCTCTTCCCCTGCCCCTCTCCCTTTTCTCCAGCTGGGGCAGGAGGGGTCAGAGTCCTCCTGGGGATCTGCACTACCTCCTACCCTGCAGCCCCTTCTTTCTGGCCTCAGATCACAGTGAAGCACCAATATCCCCTCCTGCCTGTGCTGGGACGGTGCCCTCCTCTTTCATCTCCTCGGAGCCTGCTCGCTCCATGGGGAAGAGATTGAGGCAACTGAAGCGAGCAAAAGCCTGTTTGAGAGCTCCTTCACAGCACTCATCTCCACATGGCTTTAATTAAAACAGAAGCATGGTTTGAACCAGGGGTCCTGCATGGGTCCCTGCAGCTGCGTCCTCCTGCTCCCAGCCCTGTGTCTGACACTCTTCCACCTGTGTCCCCAGCCCCGTCCCAGGTGGTGGTGGTCCGTCAGGAGAGCACGGGACAGAACAGCGTCACCTTGCTGTGGCAAGAGCCGGACCAGCCCAACGGCATCATCCTGGAGTATGAGATCAAGTACTACGAGAAGGTAAAGCTGAGCTTGCTGCCACAAATGTGTCCCAGCATGGCGGGGGGATTCAGGGGCACAGCTCAGGTTAAGCTGCTGGTACAGCTGCTGCTATCAGCCAGCTTCGTGCCAAGGACTATTCTGGAAGGCTTTGTGGTTGCTGTGCTGATGCAGCAAGGTTTTTGGTGTTGTTTTTCCCCAGGACAAGGAAATGCAGAGCTATTCGACCCTGAAATCCAAGGGCACCACCGCCACCATCTCTGGGCTCAAGCCTGCCACACGCTACATCTTCCAGGTCCGGGCTCGCACCTCCGCTGGCTGCGGGAGGTTCAGTCAGACTGTGGAGGTGGAAACAGGGAAGCCAGGTGAATGTGTGTTGCCAAGGGGTGTGGGGAGTGTGGGAGATGGTGATACCCTTCTCCATGGTCATTTGCTCCTCTGCCACACAAGTAGGGAGGCTGGAGGCACATCTCCTGGGGTTTCAGCCTGCAGGGCTTGCTTGAGGCTGCCCACCTGAGATATGCTTATATGTTAAGAAGAGGCAGGAACAGCAGTTAGGGTAGGGAAGACCTGGTGAAGTCCTGATGCTCCAGACTCCTTTCCCCATGTGTAAATGGTCCCTGTACGCTGGAACAGCCTCAAAGCTGGGGCTGGATGGTGGATGCTGCTTTGTCTTTGAAGACCCCCACTGGGATAGATGAGTTTCTGGGCTCAGCGGAGCACTCCTCACACCAGCTCACCTCTTTCCTATCCTGCTTTTTCCAGTCTCTCTCCGGTATGACACGATGACGATTGTCTGGATCTGCCTGACACTCATCACTGGCCTTGTCGCGTTGCTGGTGGTCCTAATCTGCAAGAAGAGGTAAGTGTTTTCAGGAGGTTGGTGTGGCTTGTCACCAAGCAGGGCAGAAGGGCTGACTGGATGGGCTTAGGAGGTAGATCAGGAGTGGCGGGAGCTCTTCTCCATCAGGAAGGTCCAAGGGGGACTTGTGCATGCTACCTCAGCATGGCACGTGGAGCACACATGCCGCTGCCCAGAGGAGGCAAGGGCTGAAGCTTTTAGCAGTGCCAAGCCTTGGAGAACACCTGGACAAAGTGTCAGTCTGGCAAAGCGCAGGGATGCAGCTGGTGGGGAGCCAAGTGTTTGCTCCAGCTCCTCCCGGGTTGCCGACAGCCCCGTGCGCTGACTTCCCCCCTGCCTTTGGGCCACTTGTGGAAGCGAGAGCCAGGAGCATTTCTTCTGACCCTTGTGTCCCTGTGGCAGGCACTGTGGGTACAGCAAGGCTTTCCAGGACTCCGACGAGGAGAAGATGCATTATCAGAACGGGCAAGGTAGGACCCTCCTTGCTGCTGCCCTGGGGGTGTGAGGGACCTCAGCCCAGGGGATGGGCAGGGACCTGGACCTGCTGTGCTTTCCAGGGAGAAAGGTTCTGGGGATGTGTCTGGGAGACCTGAGCAGGGAGGACTCTAATCCCAGGGGCCTCCTGGTAATGAGGTTGAAGGGTTGCACAGCACGAGATGGGTTTGCAGTGGGTTCATCCCAAACATCAGCAAGCCAGAGGAGTGGAGAAGTTATCACAGGCAAGGGATAGGGGGTGATGGAGGGGGAACGATCACATGGAGAAGACCTGGGCAGCCAGGTCCTGGACTTGTCAGAGGACACTAAAGCCAAAGCTTTAGGTTTCCTTGGGGCTGCAAACTCTGCAGCTCCTCAGCACATCAGCCCAAGAAGTCCTGCCTCTGCCTGCCTGCTGGGTGCCTCTACTTCTCAGCAGGGCTCCCTGAAAGAGCTTATCACCTCTCTCTCCTTTAAAACCTGTCAGTGAAGTTCCCGGAGTCCAAGTTCTACGTGGACCCCCACACATACGAGGACCCCTGCCAAGCCGTGCATGAGTTCACCCGTGAAATTGAGGCCTCCCGGATCAAGATCGAGAAGGTCATTGGGTCTGGTGAGTCCCCAGGCCAGGCTACCTCTTTGAATCAGGAGTGGGAGGGGTTTTTTGGTGCATGAAATAAACTCTGGAGGCAGCCTGGTGCAGAGGGTTACTGTTGACCCAGGCTGACACAGAAGATGGCTCAGCCTGTCCCGGTCACCCTGCTTTCAAACCTCGGAGCAAGCGTTGGGGGTGACAAAATGCAAATGAAATTGCAGGCAAAATGATGAATTTTCAGAACAGGATCAATTTTTGCGTAGAGCCTTGCTGGGAAGCATGGGGCAGAGATGGAGCTGGAACTTCACCAAGAGCACCCCAAGGGTACTAACCCCAGAGCAGCGTTAGGAAGCCGGGCTGAGAGACATCCTCGCTGCTTCAAGAGACTCCCAGATTTGTTCATTAAAAGTGGTAAAACAAGTGCCGCTGTAATCGCTATGCTTGGCCTGTTGCCTTCAGTGAAAGGCATCAGAGAGAGGTGGTTTCTGGTATTTCTGCCCGGTTCCCAGAGGTGACACTGGAAGCCAGAGAGGGGCAATCCTGTCTGTAGTCAGAAGCGGTGATGCACAAAGAACCCAGGGGCTGAGCAGGCTGCGAGCACGCCAGCAGTCGTGGTGCTGGTGGGTGGGTGCAAGAAGCTGAGGATCTCTCCGTGCCCTCACCTTCCCTTGCCTTGCAGGGGAGTCTGGAGAGGTGTGCTACGGCCGCCTGAAGCTGCCGGGGAAGAGAGAGATCCCCGTGGCCATCAAGGCGCTGAAAGCAGGCTACACGGAGAAACAGAGACGGGACTTCCTGAGCGAAGCCAGCATCATGGCGCAGTTCGACCACCCCAACGTCATCCACCTGGAGGGGGTGGTGACCAGGAGTATGTGCCTGGTGGGGACGGGACACCGTAGTGGGGCAGAGCTGGGACGTATCTCCCTGTGGGAGATGGGGGTCAGGGATCTCTTTGGGTGCACCCCATCCTTCAGCTGCCCCACTCACTCCCTTCCCAGATGTCCATTTACCTGGGGTCCTCTCCATCCCACGCCCTTACCTCCTCTTAGAGGAAAAGCTTTCCATGTGGCAGTTCCCCACCTCACTCTGCAGTGTGCTCTGGGTCAGGATTATTGGTTTAGGAGATGTCCTGCCCATCAGCGTTTATTTTAAAGGCTGCCTATGTTGAATCATAATTTCAAGTCTTCCTTCAAAAAAGGCACATTCTTATGCAAAGCGTTATGCTAATGGCATGCAGATTTCAGTGGGATAAGGAAACTGACCTAGCCACATCAGTGGCACCTGGAGGGAGGGGTAAGTGTCGGGGTTATTGCCACATCCCCACCGTGTGCCTGTCCTGCACTGCACAGGGGTCAGACCCTTCTGTGGGGCTGGAGGGGGTGCACAGACCTGGATTCATGTCTCCCAGTAAAAACCTGGTACTGGGCTTCCCGCAGGAAGGTGACTTCTCTGCTAATTTGACCTCCCTTGTCTTTTGCAGGCAAATTGGTAATGATTGTTACTGAATACATGGAGAATGGCTCGCTAGACACCTTCCTCAGGGTAAGGAGCTCTTTCGTATTTTTATTCATTGCACACTCCTCTGGGCTGAGGGACTGGAAGAGGAGGCTGATTCCTGCTCCTCAGCCTCGCAGCCGCTGCGTGTCAGAGGCACTGGGAGGGCAGGAGGTGGGATGGGGGGGGTCAAGAGAGGGGCACTGGGGTTAGAGGAGGTATTAAGCCAAAAATGAGAGGTCGTAGGGGGTTAGTTCAACGACAGCAGCATCAACAGGTTGCTGGTAAAAACCACAAATGGACTCTGGGGTTATTTCCTTTCCAGAAACACGACGGGCAGTTCACCATCATCCAGCTGGTGGGCATGTTGCGCGGCATCGGAGCGGGCATGAGGTACCTGTCTGACCTGGGCTACGTGCACCGGGACCTGGCTGCGCGCAACATCCTGGTGAACAGCAACCTGGTCTGCAAAGTGTCCGACTTCGGCCTCTCGCGCATCCTGGAGGATGACCCCGACGCCGCGTACACCACCACGGTGCGTGGCTCCTAGCGTGGCAGTCTTACTGGTGGTGATGCTGGCAGGTGGAAAAGTTAGACACTCAAGTCAAGACAGGCAGGGTGGAAACGGAGATAGGCCACCTCACTGCTGATATCTGGACCCAGAGCATGAACCCAAAGAGCTTCTGAGGTTTAATGCATTTTTCTTTCTGGAGAGACATCGCAGAACTGAAGTATGCGGAGAGCAGCAGGGTAGGAGAGCAGGGAGCTGATCCAACCTCCCCAGCCAACAGCCCCCTGTGGGTGTGCATGTCCCCCTGCTCAGGGACACTCCCGTGTCCCCACTGGAGTCCTTCCCTAGGCTGTGTAGCTCCATCCACTCCTTCAGTTGTCCCAGAGCCACTGGTCAGTAGGTGGGCGTTCTGGAACACTCAGCAGCAGCGTGGCCACACTTGTTTTTCCATGTGGCTCCCCCTTGTTTAGGGGTGTGGAAAGGGTGAGAATCCACCTCACCACTTAGGTGATTTTGTCTTAGTGTAGGATGCTTGTCTGTGAAGGCATTTTAAGATTTTTCTGGCTAACCTGACAGCTTGGGAGCTTGATGTGCTCCTCCAATGGAGGTCGTTGGAGGCAAAATGAAATGCACTAAGGAAATGTGCTCTTTTTGCTCATCTCTGGCCAAGAGAGGAATTTGTGTGCTCCCCAAGCACACCTCTGCCTGAGAAAATGTGGTGGATAGTTCCTGATGGAGACCAGTTTAGAGTTGCACATCACACCTGCCCCAGCTGCTCTGGGAAATGCACCCGATGTTCCCTGCACCACAGCTTTCCTCTTCAGATGTCTGGCAACCACATTTCCAGCTCGAGTGAACTCCTATCCTGTATATTGCTGATTTTTGTCAGCATGGTCCTTTAATTCAACAGGTCCTCCTCTTCAGCACTTGCTGAAGCAGTCATGGACAGGGAGCATGGGCTGTCGTTCTCCTTGTCTGCTCGAGTCGGGCTCTGCCTGTACCCAGAGTCAGTTCCATGTTTTTGTGCTCTGGTAGCCCTGGGCTCCAATTCATCCCTTTGATCTCCCCTCTTTTGAACACTGAGGGCCAGAATTGTGCATGAAAAAGACCTTGTAAAACAGCCCAGCTTTCTGCTTGCTCTGTTGGAAATACATTGAAGTCTTCATCTGGGTACACCTCTAATCTTGTTTTGTGCTGGTTGCTTCCTCGGTGCTTTCCAGAAGCTGCCATCCCAGTGTATGACTTGCCTAATCTGCTGTCCCACGTGCAGAGGTAGGGGTACCTGAGCCCCCTCTGTCGCTCACTTTTTCAGGGGGGAAAGATCCCCATTCGCTGGACGGCTCCGGAGGCCATCGCCTACCGCAAGTTCTCCTCGGCCAGCGACGTGTGGAGCTATGGCATCGTCATGTGGGAGGTGCTGGCCTACGGCGAGCGCCCGTACTGGAACATGACCAACCGGGACGTGAGTGGACATGGGACGGCGTGGGTCCATCCCTCCCGCTCCCCACGCGAAGCTGCGGAGAGCCCCAGGCTTGCAGCACGCGGCAGCAGGCTTTGGGCTTGTCAGACCCGTATCTCCACAGTAGCATAAAAACTGTAGGAGAACGCAGGTTACATTCCTGACTACAACCTAGGGGCAAAATTTCCAAAAGGAGGCAATAGAATTAATATTTTGACTCTGCAGAGCCACAGGACTTTTTATTTTTTTATTTATGTATGTATTTAACCTGCAGGGACTATAAACCCATCTGCCTTCTCCTAGCTTCAGGAGTTCTTAGAGTCCCCTCTCTGCCTAGTGTTTCTACTGTTTTAGAAAATGGCTTTATGGACAGCAGGGCATGGATGCAGTGGCTTACACTGCATGTATCTCATGAACACGTCCCACATTTCCCTGCCCGATGGCCCCAGTAGCTCGTCTTCCCTGCGTGCCACTGCCTGGGGTGCTGGGACTCAGGCTAGGGGTGCAGCTCTGCTCTTCATGTGTGGCTTCTTTCCAGGTCATCAGCTCGGTGGAGGAAGGCTACCGCCTGCCTGCCCCCATGGGCTGCCCCACGGCCCTGCACCAGCTCATGCTGGATTGCTGGCAGAAGGACCGTGGCGAGAGGCCGCGCTTCTCCCAGATCGTCGGCATCCTGGACAAGCTGATCCGCAACCCTGACAACCTGAAGTGCACGGCCACCGTGAACCGGTGAGGGCTCCCTGAGCTGTCGCCGCGAGTGGGATTTGGCAGCTGATGCTTGGGCAGCTCATGTGGATTGCAGTGAATAAGGGGTTATTTTTTTTTTTAATCCAGTTCTAGCAGCGGGGACTTCCCCTGTGACCATGGATGTGCAAAGGGCCTCTGGGCAGAGGTTGTGGTGAGCATGTCACTTGCTCCCATTGTGGCATCTCTAAGCCAGGGTCTGGTGAAGGATGTTGCAGCAGTGCCCGCCTTTACCAGCTTGCAAGGGCTCCTTCTGTCCTGCCCTAACCTGCGGGGTCACAGGTTCTTTGAGATGGACCTCACAGCCTGGCCCCCTAGGACCAACACCTCCTGGTCTAAACCCTTTCTGTCCTGCTCCCAGGTTCACCCAAACACCCTTCGACCGGGGTCTCCTCGACCTGACCAGCTGCCTGACCGTGGAGGACTGGCTGGACTCCATCCGGCTGGGGCACTACAGGGACAACTTTGCCATGGCCGGGTACTCCTCCCTGGGCATGGTGATGCGCATGAACATCGAGTGAGTACCAGAGAACAACCAGCACTGGTTGGGTTGCCCTGCACCATCTCACTAGCCCCAAACCGTGACCATCCTGCCTCGGGTTGCTTGGTCTGGTTGGTCCCTGATGCCAGAGACACTCTCCTAAGGAAATGGAGTCCTGGGACAGTGTCCCAGACTATGCTGACCTTGGAGAGAAGGAGTGGGAGTTGTACTGGGGGGGTGCAAGTACCAAGTCACCTCTGGTGCTCTGTGGTGGCTCTCTGTTGTCATCACAGATTCATAGGTAATTCGAGTTGTAAAGTGCTTCAGCAGATCATCTAATCCAGCCTCCTGGTGAAAGCAGGGTCAGATACAAGGTTGCTCTCTTGTGCTTCCTAGCTTTGTTTTTTCCCTACAAAAGCCGTTTCTGGACCAGCTTGTGGCTGCACCATACTGCTCAACTTCTCTGGGATCATTGGGAGACAAACACAGCTGGGTGGGCACCTCAGAGCTTCTTCAGACCCTGGTGCACTGGGCTGGCTCCCTGCTCAGCACAGCCAGGCAGAGGGATGTCACCCAGGGCCTTGGAGTGAGTGTGACATTATAGCCAAGTGACCAAAGCTGTGTTAAGTCAGGGGAACTGGAACACCTGTGCCATCACCCATCTTTCTCCTTCTCTGCAAGGAGCTTGCTCTGACACCCATCTAGGGGTCTTCGAGGTGCAGCAGCACTAGAACAGGTGACAACTATGCCTGCTTCTACCCTGGACTTATGTTGCCCATCCCATGGTGTTAGCATTAGTACCAGGGCTGGCAACAACCTCTCCTGCCTCTGAGGACACTTGTTCCCTGCCAAAAGGCCTGGAGCTGCCAGGAGGTGTTGCTGTCACTCGGGAAGGGTGTGACCGTGCACACCTTGGTCAGGGTGCAGCGGGTAGAGAAGGAGCCAGTGAAAGGGAAGATGGAGAGATGCTGAGAGGGCTGTCATGTGCATTGATCAGGGATGTACTTGGGGCCTTCGCTGTGGAATTGAGCTGATACCGATCCTTGTTTCTCATGCACGTCAGGGAAGCTTTGGAGCGGGGAAGGCTCATCATCCATCCGTCTTTCTGACTGGGTTATCTGAGGGCATCTCGCTAAAACTGAATCCAATTTCAGAGCATCGATCTTGTCACCTACTAGCCTGTCAGGAGTGATTCCCCCTCCTGCTCCTGCTCCCCCTGGGGCTGTCACAGCAGCCCTGTCAGGAGGAGGTGCCTGTGGGAATGGCAGCCTCTGTGTCCCTGGGAGGATGCCCATGGGCCCTCAGCAGCAGAATGTGCTGATGGGCAAACGAAGAGGAGCCAGGCACGAGGTCCTGGTCCATGGGGTGCGCACACGAGGAGGAGCAGTGTCTCTCGGGGACCCGACACAGGTCCAGCCCGTGGGGTATCTGATGGTGTCTTTGTTCTCCAGGGATGTTCGGAGTCTGGGCATCACCATGATGGGCCACCAGAAGAAGATCTTGAGCAGCATCCAGGCCATGAGATCCCAGCTGATGAACACAAATGGCCCTGGGAGGCACCTCTGATCACCAGCTTTGCAGACCCACATCGGGCATTCCTTAACACTTACCCTGGCAAAGGGGCAGCAGGGTGGTGAGCAGGAAAAGGGGCATCAGGCCAGGACCTGGAGCCCTGGCAGCTTCTCTTTGATTTCAGTGTCAGTGGAAACGTGGCTTTCCAGATACCTCGATGGTCCTGCTGCCTCCTTCCTCCATCTGAAGGGGGAAGCAGCCTTCCAAGCACTCTAGGGATGGGTCACACCCCTCTCCATCCTCTGCTGTGTCCCTGGGGGACCCCACATGACCATACAGGGGGGTGGCAACCCCCTCACACAGTGGGATGGCCCCCACTGCACCTGCAGATGGAGGGGTATCAGATGCAACAGCAATACCAGAAGCGCTTTGACTGGGCTTTTTGTGGCACACGGCTCCTTTGGATCCAACAGCAGCGGAGGCTGTTGGATCTCTGAACTGAAGAGGGCTCCACAGACTGCCACACAGCACAGACAAGCCTGTTCCCAGTACCTCCCAGTTCCAGTGTACTCCAGCCTGGGCTTCCTGAACTCCACCAGCCTGCAGGTGACTTCATGTCCACCTCTACCAAGCCCAGGAGGGCAGGGGACAAGAGCACAAGGTGGAAGAGCCAGGAAAAGCTGTCTCTGTGTGCCGAGGAGACTTTCCCAGCGTGGAGGAGAGTTGGCCAAGGTCTGATCTCTGGACCCTGCAGAAGCCCCAGGGTGCTGCAGAAGGCTCTCCACCTCTTGAACCCACCAGCACTGCTTTTCTCCAGATCCAGCATAGGCATCCTGGGGCAGCCCAGGCACGTTTTCTAGGGTCACAAGCTCAGGTTTCTCCCCTGAAAAAGCATCCTACCCTCCCCCAGGGCAGAGGGAGGGTTTGCTCCCATCTCATGTGATGGAGGGACAGAGAGATGGCTGCCACCTTTTCTTTGTTCTTGTGTTGCCCCAGAGAAACTCAAGAGCTGGCCCCTTGGCATGATGCCTGCCTGTCCCCAGGGCTGCCGTGTCACCTGCTGAGGAAGGGTCCTGAGCAACATTTCCAGCTGCAATCACATGTTCCTGTAGCTGGGGCCAGGGGCTCTGGGCAAAGAAGATCTTCTGCACTTCTACCCAGGTGGTGAGCCTGGGGACTGGGAGGTTGGCCTTTCCTCCACAGCTCTCCTCTCCTCTGCTGGAGCATCTCTTTTGGCAAGCTTGCCTGGTGCAGAGCAGTGGCCTCCAAAGACTTGTGGAGCTGGTCTGAGGGGCTGAGCTGGCTGCAGAGATGCAGATGTGGGACAGCTGTGGTCTGGGAAGGTTTCTCTTGAGTGTAAATACAATTTTTTCTATGGGGTTGGGAAGTGTTTTGCTGAAATGTGATGTGAAGTACACAGAAATGGTCTCAAAGCACAGAAGCCTCAGTTGTGGGGCTGAACTCACTGCAAAAAAAAAAAAAAGAAGAAAAAAAAAGTCTTCTGGGAGCATGGCTGGGAAGAGAGGCTGCTGGAGAAGAAGTACTGGAGGGAAGCCACGCTGACTGCAAGGGACCACGTTGGCCCATGGCACCCTGTCCTTAGCACTGGCACGGTAAATCCAGCATCACTCAGATGCAGGTACTGGTAGGATCTGGCCTGAGGTCTGCTCCTCCCAGTGCTGTTTGGTCACAAGGAGGGTGGGGGGAGGGTTAAAGCCATTTCTCAGCTGCAATAATCCTGGCTAAACTGGCCTTTCTGGGGCTGGCTTAGCCTTCCATCCAGGGCATTTACGTCCTGATGGATTCTCTGATGGTGGTGGGCACTTTACTTCTTCCTATGGAAGCTCTTTGTAACGGGGGACAGATGCAATGTGTTGTTTGGTTTGTGTTGCACCCTGCGTCCTGCACCGAGACCTGCATCAGCATCGTGGTGGAGGTCAGGCCAAGCCCTGTGGCAGGAGGGTGGGTGCTGGCTGTGTCTTCTCTTCCCAAAGTTTAGCACTGCCCAGAGGGTGAGTCCATCACCAACAAACTGGGGAGAGCAGAGGTCACGCCAGTGCCACCGAGCTCTGTCCTGGGGCTTTGCTGGGCAGCCCTGGTGACGTGGGCTGCAGGACCTGAGGTTGGAAGCTGCCAATGGCCCCTTTGCGGGTGGTTGGTGGGTCAGATCCTGCAGCGTGGGGTCACTGGGCTGCTCTCAGCCGCGGGGATGGTGGGACAGGGTTTGTCTTTTGTGTTCAGAGTGTGCACCTCCTCCCGGGCAATAAAACTCCTTCTTCCCATGGGGCCATCTCCTTGCCTGTTACTGTCCGTGCTGCACAGAGCTGCTTCACCACTTGGAGAGAGCGTGAGGGCTTCCACAGCTGATTCAGAGGTGCAGCGGGGCCGGCACTGGGATGCCCAGTTAGCCACCACCTCCCTCTGCTCTGGAAGGCATCCCTTGTGAGAAGGATGCTTCCCTGGGGAGCAGGAATGTCTGTGGGATGGCCCACAGGTTCAGGGAAGGACAAAGAGGCTTTGTAGGCTCCTGGAGGGGATGGGTTGTTGTGCTGCAGGCTGAGAAGATCCTCCAAAACCAGTAAGTCACAAGCCCTGGGATCTACATTCCCCCTTACGTACACCATTTTGGTATTTTTATTTCCCATCACTGCCCCTCAAGTCATGACTGCAAGATGCTGCTGCTCCTGTCCTGTCCCAAACCTTCCTCCCTTCCCCAAACACATCCTGTTCTACCTTTCTAGTTTGCTGGAGCCTTCATCTGCCAGAGACATCGAGAAATAGGGTTGAAAGGGACCCCTAAAGGTCACCCCATCCTGCTCCTCCCTGTGCATGCCCAGTGCCCACAGCTGTGCAGGTTCTGCTCAGACCCTCTCCCTGTCAGGCAGGCAGAGACAGCGGCCATGGGACACCTTGGTCACGGTGCCCTGCAGGCACTGGGCATGGTGGGACAGCCTGGGAGTGCTGGGACAGGTCAGGGTTCATTGAGGATCCTCATTTCACTAATTTTGGTTATGAATCAAGCCAGTATCCACACTGTGCAAAAGGTACAAAGTTTTCTTAAATTTCTCAGTCCCAAAGCAAACACTTCATGTGTGGAAGGATGGACAATGCTTGGATTTAGGGAGCGTATCCAGGGGAAGGTCAAGAGGCAAACTCTGCCATCCAAGGAGAGGTGATAGAAACGCTGGCTTACCTGGGACAGCATATAAACACCTTCAGGTATCGAAACAACCCTCAGCATTTTCACACCTTTTAAAACGTCCCCCAACAATCTTTTAGTCCGACTTGCCCTTTTGTGAACTGGTCTGTCCGTAGTAAAACAGCTTTTCTTTCCTAGTCATGCCCAATAATCCCCCAAGCTACCCATAAGTAATTTCATTTACAGCTGCCCGGGCCAAACAAGGCGGCGTCATTAGCAAGCGAGGCTCTGCGAGCTGCGTGTGCCTGGAGGTGGCAGTCTGGACTTGCAGAGCCCCTGCCTGGAGCCACCCGGCTCCGCTCGGTGCCCACCCTCTGCTCGTGCCAACTTTACGCGGGTTTGCAGGGGTCAGACGCGCCCGGTCGATGGCGTTAACAGATGGTGAACTCTGCTTCGTATTTACTGGTATGATTGCTGTCTGCTCACACACCAGCTCGCTCTGCCAAGGCAGGCTGTATTCCCAAACCACCTCCTCTCTCTGCTTTTAGCACAGTCATTTAGCATCATGTCCAAGCAAATTACGCAGGGTAATCTGATGTAAGATAGAAATATCACCCACAGCTGCTGGTTTAACCCTTGGGAAGGTTATGGGTTACGTTCTGCGTGGGTTTTGAAGGATCCTGGAGGTCACTTCTTGGAAACCTCCATCAAGGAGTGAGATGGCAGCACAGTTCATCCCTTGGGAATCCCAGTGCACAGTTGCTGCATCTCCTGCTTATGCTGATAAGGGAATTGCAGACCACCTGCAAGTGCCAGAAAGATTTCTGTGTGCGAAGCTGGCAACACTTCCCCTACACACTGTGCTGCTTATTCTTGGAAGTAAAAAAAAAATCTGATTTTTTTTTCTGCTGAGTTAAAAAAAAAAAGACTAAGGGCTTGCACACCGCATTGGAAAGTTGTGAAAAGGGTAAAGGCATTGAAACCTGTTGATTTAGATTCCCAGCTGTGACACCTTAGCGATTTTCATTTTTCTGAATGCAGGCAGGGCATGCTCCAAAGGTGAGCTTTCACCTCTCAGTGCAGAGGAGAGGAGATGGAGATGCAGGAGGTGATGGAGAGGCAGGAGCATCTACTTGGTGGGACTGACCCCATCCCACACAGACCAACAGCAGGGAGGGCTGAAACCCTATTTCATGCTGGGCTCCTCTAAACCTGTTATCAAAAGATGAGGTTCCTCATTACAATTCCTTTATTTCTCTTGCATTCAGAGCTGCCAGCAAAGGGTCAGCAGCACTTATGAAATTTTCAATTCTCGCAGGTTTTGAATTTACATGTGTTTTTTTTCTGCGCCCGAGCTGGAAGAAGATTATGAATAAAAGATTAAAATTGCAGGTCTCCGATCATTTAAGAGCAATGCAATGAGCATTTATTCCGGGAACGAGCACGAGCCGAACGCTGCTGCATGCATACCAAAAAAAAATTAGCAGCAAACTTCAAACAGGGCCCAAACGACAGGCGGTGTTCTTTGTGCAGCTCTCTGCTGGGGTGTGGGGAGGAGCAAAACTGGGGAGCCTGTACCTGCCCTGCATCTCCCTTTTCCCTCTGGGAAAGTGAGTTTCAGCCAACAGAGGAGCTGCTGTTTCCACCACAGCCGGCGAAAGAGCGTGCGGTGTAGCAGTGCCCCTGCAGACAAGACGGTGGCAGCCTCAGCTTGCATCTACGTGTGTCTGGGAGAAGGCAGGGCAGAGGGACCTGTCACAGCTCCCTGTGGGCAAAGCTTTGCTTCAAGCTTGCAGTGAGACACCGTCCTGAAGGGAAGTGCCCCTGAGACCCCTTGTAGCCCATGTGCTCTGGTTTTCTATACTTCACCCTTGTGCCCTGACACGGTGTCTTCCAGCTGCTCCCTGAAAACACCCCACCACCTCCCCTTCACTCTCCTCCCATCTCCCCCAGGCTGGTCCCACCACCTGATGAGGGCAATGGGCAGGGAGGTGAAGCATCCTTGCCAGTGAGGGGGGTCTGGTGGTGCTCCTAACTGCGGGTTACACCAGGTTTCACCTCCCTACCCACGTCCTTTGAACAAGGCAGTGCCCAAGGACAAGAGCTGCCATGGGGACGACGCACTGTCTGCAAGAAGGTGCCAACACAGAGCTCCCTCCTAGGAAGAGCAAAGTTGCAGCATCTTTGAAATTCCCCGCACACGCGTCCTGGGGAATTGGGAGCGGCACTGAGCTGGGGGAATCCTGGGTTTTTGTTTTCTCTCTGCAGAGCGCCTGTCAGAGACGTCCACCTCTGGGAGGACAGGATGGACAGATGGACGTGGCCGGGCTGAGCAATGCTCGTGGTGGGCTGCTGGGAGCTCCCAGAGCTTTGATAAGCCCTCCAGCATCCGTGCTGACAGCCACGGCTGCCTCTGCCCTCTCAAAACAGCGCCTTCAGTTTGATCCTCTCCCAGGGCTGCTTCCGCCACTGACAAAATCTCTTCCTCAACTTTTAGACAACCTCATTTTAGGAGCCAAGCCCCTGACACCGCTCCTTTGGCACAGGGGTTCCGTCCTGCTCACAGGGTAGATCCCTCCTCGCCTGACCTGCTCTGGTTGAGCATCCCCAGGCTGCTGGTCCAGCTCTGCCTCAGGATTCCAATGCAACTTGGCAAAAAAACCTTTATTCTCACAGCCTATAACTGTGAGAGAAGGGCCGGGGCTGAAGAACAAACTGTTCGTGGTGAAAAGAAGCAGCTCAAGGATGAGCTGTGCCTGGTCCACCCTCATTTCTCCACCAGCCTGCTGAAACAGCCTTAGGAAGATGAGTGGGTCTGTGCCAGCTGCATCTCTCTCGTGTCCTGCATCCTCTTGTTCTCACACCATTTTCCAAGCCTACTACCATATTCACTTTTTACCTTTTAAGCCTCTTTAATGCCTCAGTGCATAGCAAGGTGGGGCATTTAAGAAATTCAGCAGTACATGCTGCTTGAGGCACGGAGGGTTGGCACCTGGAACTTGTTTTCAAGGGCCAGAGTTATAGCTGGGGTGATATTTCCCATTTTTTTGAGGATGTCCAGTGTCTGTGGGAGGCATTTGTGATGACTTCCCCCAGCTCCTGCTTCTGCCAAGCGTCTGTCTCTCACTGAGCCTGTGTTTTTGTGTAGGTGCTGGGAGCACAGGACAAGAGAGCAGATCCAGGCAGACGTGTCGTGACTTTACACACTTGACAGTAAGAGGAGGCAGGCAAGGCTCCATCTGGAAGTGCTGTGCAGGAAACTGATGGCATTTCTGCTTGTTTGAAGGCCTGTTGCTGTTTCAGTATCTTCCCTCGCAGGCGGAGGCGGGGGTGCAAACCTGGAACTTGCAAGATTCAAGACAGGTACATTCTGCCCGGGAGGTTGGGTTTGCCCTCAGGTGAACCCCTCACTGCCATGAGCTACATGTGGCCCCCAGGTCCAGACTCCTCCTTGTGCACAGGACCCACGGCAGGACCTGCTGCCCACACACGGCTGCACAGTGCAGGATGCTGCCTTGCACCTCAGCCCCACGGGAGACCCTAAGTCTGTTGGGTTCAGTCAGTGTCTCACCTTTTTTGTCATTAGCTCAGAGCATTTTAGCATCCTCTGTGGCTCCATGGGAGGAGGGAGAGGGGTGTCACAGCCTTGTGGCAATCCTTGACCAGCCCCAGCCACAGCAATTGCTGCTGCCTGTCCCTTCTTTACTCTTCCTCCGTGGCAGCACTGCTCTGCATCTTCACAGCTTGGTTACCCCTGAACCTGCATTAGCCACGCTCCTGCCTCCACATCTTCCTGGCGTAGGACAGGTCTGCTTTGAGGAGGAGATGTCTTCTGTGCTGGTGACCCTCCTGGCAACCACATTGCTGAGGGGAGCTGCCCAGGAATGCCTCCAGACCACTTTATTTGATGCTGAGGTGTCTCACCAGTTTTAGATGGGAAATTTTGGGACTGCAGGAGACAGCTTCTGCTGAAAGGAGGGTGCAGTACAGGCAGCCCCAGGGAGCCAGCAGTGTCTGCTGCCTGCAGGGGGTTGCTGAGGCCCCAAGATTTTCAGTAGCATCTCCTTGCACTGTGCTTCTGGAGCCTGCACAACCATTCTGGCCGCAGCAGGCAGCCCGTGCTCTCCTGGAGTGCAACCTGAGCGGTCAGGACAACTGGTTTGCAGCCAAGCGATGCTTCGTGGAGGGCAGGACCCCACCAGCTGCCACTGAACCATGTGGGAATCTCTGAACTGGTGCTGTTGTCTGTGCTCCCCACAAAGCCGATGGGCTCTGACGAGGGATGGAAGCAGGGCAAGGAGGGAAAGGTGATTGCTCTGAGCCAGCACCAGTGATATTTCCATCAAAACCAGTTAACTTCTCCATGCTGGGTCACTGAGCCACATGAAAGGCCAAAGCAGAGAGTACTACTAGGAGATGGAAACACAATGTAGTGAAGGGAAAGGCAGCAAACTTTCCACAGTGACAGGCTCACCACCCACTGATATACTGGTCTGGTACTGGTGTACTGGTCTGGGTACTGGTCACACCTCCTTCCCATAGCAGTAGGGTCTTTGGAATCTCTTGCAGACAAGGACAAAGCCCCTAAAGAGATGCATTGGGGGGGCAACCAGACCTTAGTCACTGTCTGCCGTGGGTGCTGTCTTCTCATCTTGCACACCACCACCAGCCTGGGCTTCCCTGGATTCCCAGTCAGCACCAGCAGCACTGGTGAGAAACTGCCCCACAAGAAGGGACCATGGAAAGCCACCAGCAGCCACAGATGGGATGGGAGAAAGCCCCATGCAACCCACTCAGCTTTGCTGGCCTTCAGAAAGCAGAACCTGAAAGCTGGCGAGCGCTGGCTTGAGTTTACCTGGGACACCACGGGCCCACTGGCAGGTCCCAGCCGCCCTCCCACGCCCTGGCCCCAGCCCATGTGCAGCTCAGCCCTGGCTTCCCCTCTCCTCTGGCTTTCCCCCATGGTCCTGGGGTCCTACCCACGCTGGTCAGGGCTCCCCCACCTTTTGTGCTGTCCTTCATCTTGCCGAAGCGGAGCAAAGCATGAAATATGAATGAGCCGCCGCGGCCTGTCGCGTGCTGCCGGGCTGGACCCTCATTCGATTAGCCCTGATGTTTCTTTCATGAGCGAGAGGCTTTCTCCTCTCTGCGGCTCTTCGCCGCAAACTCCGAGCTCAGTCACGGAAGCAGACGGCTGATTAACCACCCGCTGCCTGCCGCTGATCCTGCCTGCTCGCTGCCCTGCCTCCTGTCCCTGTCCCTGTCTCTGTCCCTGCTCACCGCCGTCCCACCGCTCCGGAGCAAACCCTGCTGCCTGCAGCCTGCTCTCACCCCTGCCGCTGCCAACATCTGGCGTCCTCCCTCTTTCTAGGCTGGGTCCTTTCTCTGCCAAACGCAGAGCTGTTTTCGTAATATGATGGGGCTGGGGACAGCTGGACACGGAGAAACATCGCGAGGCGAAGAGGTGGTCGGACCCTGCCCGGTGTGGAGGTTCAGGGTGCACAGCCAGGTCCCTCCTGCACGAAGGACACAGCTTCTGCTTCTGCTCTGGAGGCGCAGGGTCAGTTCCCCAACAGGCTGATAAATGCTCTCTCTTCCGCAAGATCTTGATGATTTTTTTTCCTAATGACCAGGCCTGCAAAATAAGCCTGGCTCCTGAGACTTCAGCTGGGTTATTTCAGGCAGCTAATTGTACCTAGCAAGGACATTCCTACTGTTCAAATTTTTCAGTTATCTGGGACAACACGAGTGCTGACGGGCTTCCCCAGAGCTGCTCTGTGGGGCAGGGACAAGGGGACGCAGCAAAGATCGTAGTGCATCTGTCTCTGTCATTATACATTTCTAGGGTAACCTTGAAGCTGATGTGTACCATCAGCTTTAAAACTTTGTGCAGCCCAACTTGCCTCAGCTTCCTTTTCACAAGAACAGCCATTCCTCCCCGGCTCCATCCGTGCACATGAGCACGTGTCTTGTGCTCAGCAGGACTTTCGTTGTCTCTTTACCACACGACCAGCCCCAGGAGGCATCAAAGGCACCAGAGCATTGTGCAAAATTAAGTGCTTGACTATCTAGAAAGGACTGGGTAGTTTTCTGATAGAAAACTTTCCCTCTGCATTTTGCATTCCTGAATTGCAATTGTGCTGTTAATCATGTGCACATGTAAAATTTCCCAGGCAGTACTAGTGGGGGCCAAAAACTCTCCATCTGTGAAGATTTTCAGCTCTCATTTGACCAAAGGCAACCTGATCTGACTGTGAAGTCAGCCGTGCTTGCAGCTGGGGGCTGGACTGCGGACCTCCTGAGAGACCTTCCAACCTTGATCTTTGGCTGAGCCTTGTTTTATGACAGGCCTGGCAACTCTGGGCTGGAACAGTTGACTCCATCCTCTCAGTGAAAAGCTCTGTCCTTTCTTATATGTGGATTTCAACCGCAGCCGCACACAACCAGCTCTATTTCCACCCAGATACTCACCGACCTTCAACAGGTACAATTCAGGAGATGGCGCAATGAGCTCCAGAGCTCGTTTTTCTGCCTGCCCACAGGTGGTGGGGCCTGTTGGGTGCTGTTTAAGAGCTGGCAGCAGCACCGTTAACATGGGTGGATGCCGTCTGCCAGCTCTTCGTGCCTCCCCTACTCTGCCCCTTAGCTGAGGGCATCAGCATCTCCACGCTCCGAGGGGAGGCAACGGGATGGAGCAGGAACAACCTCCAACACACGACGGGTATAATCCAATCTGCTGAAATAAATGGAGTAGTGACGGGGCAAGAGCTGAGATGCCAAAAAGCAGCCTGAAGCGCACTGACCTCAACGCTTTAGCCTCCCAGGGGCTGACCCAGCCCTTCACCGCTGAATCCCACCACTCCCCTTGGCCTGGGGTGGCTGATTTTGGGAGCACATCACCGGTTTGGGCCGTGCCCTTCCCTGGCGGCAGCCTTTGCTCTCCGGCTGCCCGGCGGGTGGGCTGCCTGCCGAGATGCCGCTTCCAGCCACTTTCCGCCGCTCTGCCTTCGCCTCCCGCGCGGGGAGGGCAGGGATGGAGGCAGGCAGCGGGCGATCCGCGATCCCGCGGCCCCGGGGAGCACTTGACACGCGATTCCTCTCGCACAGACAACGCTTTACACGCTATTGCTGCCACAACACAGCGAGCGGCCAGGGGTTTCTCTGACACACACGCTCTCCCCCCGCAGCTCCTCAGGCTCGTCCTCCTCCCAGCCATCGTACCGAAGCCTCCGGGTGCCGAGCTGGCAGCGTGAGTGGTCTGTGACCGTTCTGCCTCCTCTCCCTTTGCTCTGCCTTCCTCTGCCCCCTCGTTACTGGATGTCCCAGGCCACCGGTGAAGCCTTGATGGGGATGGGGGTAGTTTTCCCGCTATAACATTGGTGGGATATGACCAATAGAACAATTAACCACCTCACCAGCCTGGTGTGGTTAATAGAGTGGGTTTCAATTTGAGTTTATCACCCTTGGCTCTTGTGTCTGGGTTTTACGGTCTGTCTCAGTTTTCTCCCAGCTGTAGCTGACAATGGTTAGCATTCCCATGGGCCAGGCTTAGCGGTGTCAATCCAGGCTTTTCCTGTGCTGATTACTGTGGTCCTGCCCTGGGAATTCACTTCTTACACCACAGCTCCTCCTAGTCGCTCTTCTCTTCTTCTATACTGAAGGGTCACCCTATGTCTACCATGGGGTGATGGTAACACCTCCAAATATTCCTTAATCCTGTGCCGTTTCTCCAGTTCTTGTACTTCAGTTTGGGGACATCTATGATTTTTTTCTCTGTGGGTTTGTTTGTGGTGCGGTTCGTCTGCTGTTGCTTTGGTCATGCACCACGCTCAGCCAGGTCTCCCCGACAAGCCTAATGTGGGACTCAAAGCTCCAGGAAAGAGGGACAGGGGCCCTTGGGGGCAGAGTGAGTGACTCTGCCAGTGGACCATCACCAGATGCTACAAGTGCTGGAAGGGAAGGACAGCAGACACACTGTTGAGGCAATACCAGCTGTGGCCACCCAAGCACAGGAGATGCCCCAGGTGGGAAATACAAGGGATTTTGGAACTGGCAATGTCCCAACCAAAGGAGAAGCACTGTCCCATGCTGCTGAGATTTGTGTACCAAAGGGTAAATAGTTGATGTGTGCAAGAGGATGGTTAGGGGGAACCTTTGGTTGCCTGTGCTGAGGCTATCAGAGCAGAGATGTTGACCCTGGGGACATGCAGAAGGAGGGTGCCCAGCCCAGAGATGCTCTGTGCCCTGGTGTGGTCTGGTGGGGTGGCTGGCGAGCCCCATGCAGGCTGTGGCTGCAGAGCATGATGGGTTTGCTCCTCTTCTCCTGGATGTCGGGCTCCGGACTCCACCTGCTGTAATAAAAGTGAATTTCCCCGGCTTGTGCTGAGCTGCCTGTGCTGCGGGAACACGCAGCGCTGCTGGTGCTCAGCAGTGAACAGGAGGAAACTAGGCCAAGCAGGGATGAACTGGGCTGTGGATGCAGCTTTGGGAAGCCTGGGTATTTCCCAGGAAGGCTGTAACCTTGACTCAGCTTGATTAGCAAGAACGACGGGAGCAGCCTAGCTCAGCAGAAAGGGGACAGAGGCTGCACTAGCTGGTCCTTCCAGCATCGCTAACATGAGTCAGGGCTTTTTGCAGCATCTCTGTGATATGTGGAAGTTTTCTATGTGGATGTGGTGCACAAATCTGCTCCCAGTGCCTGGAGTGGAGCTGCTGCCCCAATTTCCTAATTGGAAGTGGCCCATCGGGGAAGCAGGTCTGTGTGGTCATGCATACAAGGCAGAGCCTGCGCTGTTGAACGCACAGGATGGATCTGAAGCACTTTAGCAGCAAAAAAAAAAAGCTGCTTTCCTGCTCCCTTCTCCTGGTTCCTTGGGGCTGCCTGCTTCCGGCTCTGCTGGCAGGGATGTGTGGGCAGCTCCTGCCCATTTATGTGTGAGGAAAGAGAGAAAGTACAGACTGGTGATTTTCTCTGGGGGGCTGAGCACAGATCAATCTCACTGTGCGCTGTGAAGCCTAAAGGACACCTTGAAAAACTTCTTTTGTCAGGAAAGAAGCTGATTTCTCTCTCTCCCCGGGGCTCCCTGGGGACTTCCCAACAGATTTCCAGCATCCGAGAGAAAGACTCTTCCCTCTGCTTCGCCTGACACCCGCTGGCAGAGCATGCCCACGGGCTGCCACTGAGACCTGGGCAGGGGATCCCTGGGCTGGAATGGGGTGCAGGGAGCACTGTTTTCATGGATGTATGTTTTTTCCCCAGGGTCTTCGCATTCTGTCTTCTCTGTGGCCTCTCCTCAAGAGGCCTCATACCCCTGGATGGGGAAAATGCCCATGGAGAGAGGTTCATCCCAATCCTACAGGTCCTGGCACGGCAGCAGTTGGGTCTCTGATGCTCACTCCTTCTTCAGCTCAGCTGTACAGGATCAGGCATGCAGGTGGTGGGACATTTTTTGCAGGGCCAGCTCAGCCCTTCTCTGTTGCAGGTGCCAGCCAAGAAAATGTCAGGGCGGGGAGCCAGGTCAGGGCTTCAGCAGCATCCCCGCAGCTGGGGCCAGATCCCACACTGTGGGTGGATTCGAGAGGTTTCCATGAAACTGGAGTCTCGTCCTCCTCCCTTTCCTGCTCCCTCCATCCCTCCTGGCTCCCAAGCCTGGCTGTTTCTCAGCATCTTTGCTTGGGGACAGAGACCCCAAGAGAGAGGGTTTCCCCCAGAGTTTAGGGGGAAGGGGCCAGCAGACACCTCATAGAAATGCCCCTACCCCCTTGTCCTCTGTGCCAGCCCCAAATTAGGACAAATCTTCATGAAGGCAACAAGCAGCACGCTGGCCCCTTCCCCCCAACCCTGTGACAAACTAAGGTCACCCCCAGTCCTTACCTTGCTCCAGATGGGATTGCTCACCACACGCATGGAAACGTCCCCATGTCCCATAAGCTCCAGTCAGGGCCCCTCGCTTTGATACTGTAATTTAGCAACACGAAAACAGTTGCGTTCCAAAATTAAGCATACAAGGAGCTCTCCTTAAGCTGGGGGAATTATTTCCACATCATTTCAGATTTTCTGCTCTATTAATTTCCCTCTAGTCTGTCATTTTCTTCATTTGTCCCAAGGCTCCTGGGGTTCAGCAGAGCCAGCGTTAGGCACGATGATGCTTAGTCCCTTCTCCTCAGACCAAATGCTGGCAGCTGTCCTTTGCAATCAAGAGGTGCCTTGTCTTCTCACCTCTGCTCGCACCCCAACCCGGGCTGACAGACCACAGCAACCCAGGACAGTCCCCTGATAAACACACAGTGGCACAATCACTGTCTGCTCTGTGTCTCAGCTGTTTCCAATAACTTCTTTTCAGGAGTGGGGAGGTACCAGCTGCCCTGCAAAGGGCTGCAGCACTGAGAATTTTGGGGCTGAAAGCTTTCTGCATGTCGTGCCATCAGAGGATGGCACCGCAGGGACACGCGTGTGGCTTTCTGCTGGGACACGGCCCAAAATCACGCTCTTGGAGCATCGCATCAGAAGCACAAGGCAGGAAAGGTCCTCTGCTGCAGCAGGACAGGTTTGTTACCCCGTGTCACTGATCTGAGTGTCACTCCTATCCTTCCAGTGGTTTACAGTGACTTGTAGGCTTCTTACCTTGGGACTGATGCCCTGCTTGGCTGGACAGCTCGGGCTCTGCTTTTGTGCTGCAGGAGAGCAGGGGAAGCACGATTCTGTCCAGTGTCAGGGGCTGGATTAATCCCCCTCCTCCCCAGACTTCATGCATTTCCTTCCCCATGGTGGTCCCTCATTAGCATCCCACTGCTCTCCTCCAGCTGCTTTCCCTGTTTACACCATTTCCAAGACTCCGGTAGGACTTTATGAATCATTTATCTTAAGCAGCAATTATTGTACAAACAAGTTACTAATACTGTGGTTATCAGCTTGCTCTGAACATCAGAGACAAAGCATGAGGCATAAGCATCACAGATGATGGATTGAGAGAAGGATCGTTCCAATTATCTGAGCCCCCTCCTCCTCCAACCTCTCCTCACTCATACAAGCAATTTCAGGGGTGTCTGTGGGGAACCCGCTCGGAGCAGATCTCCAGCCCGAGACTCAAAGGTGGGAACACTCTGGTGGAAAACGGGGATCAACAGGCAAAGCAACCATCCTGCAGGCCAGGGCATGGAGCTGAGCACGACGTCGTGCTGTATATACCGGAGTTTTCTGCAGAAGGGTCAGTCAGGTGCCAGGAAGCCTCCTCCCAAACATCACCAATTGCCTTCTGCACCGTCCCAGGGAGGGCGACTCACGTACCTGCATGGGTATCTGCAGGGATGAGGGGCTAGGAGTCTTCAAAAGTTGTTAAGTGGGATCTGAGGAGAGGGAGGCCCCAGTATGGAGTATTCCAAGGAAGCTTTCAAGGAAGAGCTGTCTGTAAAACGACGCCTTTCTGCAGGAGGGTAAACAACACAACCCTCAGCATCTGGTCAGCGGGGAAAACTTCAAAGCTGAAAACAAAGCCAATTCAGTCACAGCTGTGAGTTCTGCTAGGATAAATTGTGTTTGCACAACCTCAATTACTTCAGTTAATTTGCGATCTCATATACAAGGTTTCCTGGTGACGACTGACACGGCAGCATCGCTCTGCCCCATCCAGACCCGCCAACCACGATCTGATCTGGGCTCTGGGCAAGCACAGGAGTGCCCCAAACCAACCCTGGGAGCAGCCAGCACCCTATGGGGTTACCCAGAGCCAGGCTGGTTTGTGCTTTGCTGGGACCAGTTGCCAGGGGATGAACCCACAACCTGATCTAGTCAAAGATGTCTCTCTAAAGGTCCCTTCCAACCTAATGCATTCTGTGATTCTGTGATGATTCTGTGATTCTGTAATTCTGTGATTCTGTGACTCTGTGGTTGTGTGATTTGATGATTTGATGATTCTATGATTTTGTGACTTGTCATCCTTGTCCTGCCCACGCTGGACAATGCTTCAGTGCACGAAAACACTGCAGAGGCTGCATTCAAACAGGTGACACAAGCAGGTGCAATGTGCATTGGAGAGTGAGGGGCTTTGCCTCACCTTGCAAGAAAGAGATGTGGGGTTGGGAGCGTTGAAGTTCCCGGAGAAAGCGCTGGGTGTCAGGTAGAGGTGGAGGAGTCAAGCCTGCAAGGCTGATCCATGCTGGCTTCTCCCCACCCTCCCTCAGAGAGGAGAAGGATGGATTTTGGCACTGCTGAGAGTGAACTACGGTGCGAGCAGCCCCTGCGTGCAGGCAGGGCGGCTCTGCGGGCTGGCAGCTGGGCACGTGGCTCATCGGAGCTGGAGCATCATCTCCTCTGGTTGCCCCATCCCATCCCCAACGCCTGCACGTGCGGCACACGCTGGCCTCTCCCTGCAGCCCCCTCGGGGAGCATCGTCATCCTCGCAGCCCTTCGGAGGGACCTCGACACAGCCGAGGGTGTGGTTTGCAGTTGCGGGAGTCGCAGGGAAGGTTTTTTAGCGACTTCTTCAAAGCTGGCGTGTTTGAGGCTGGGGTCACGGCGAGGCCATTCCCTGTTGCTTCTCCGTGAGCTCTTCCCCCCAAACACACAAAAGCTGTTTTCAAACGGATTGAAATGAATCACCTCTACTCCACAGACAAACTTTTCTCCCCCTCGTTGTCCTTTGAAGATGCTCACAACATGTTGGACTTATCAAGACTAATTTTAGAGGAAAACAGAAAAAAATATGCAAACTACAGACTCAGGTCCCTGAAGACTAAAGCACTGTCTAAGAGCTCTTCTAAGGAGTGCAGATGCAATAAGGCTGCCTTATCTTGGAGTCAGCGCTGGAGTAGAGAGCCACGTAACGAGGGACTATTTCCCATCTGCTGCATAAATCTAAAGTTACTTCAGGCAGAATGAGGAATCAGAAGATACTTCAAAGGCATTTGAGCTCTGTATCTGTGTCAAACCGCAGCTCTAAGCACTCTGTGTTGCCCTCCTATTAAAGATGAACTTTTGTACTCTGTTAGACATCTTAAAAAGCATAAAACATAAGTTCATTTGCTTTTCAAGTACTCCCACCCCCCGCTCCGCTCCTTTGCGGAATAGGAGGCTGTTAGGATATTTGTGAACAAACAACCCTGGTTTTGCTGCAGAGGTTTCATCTTCCCTGCCGACACAGGAGGGCTCGGCTGGGTGCCGCTGCGGTTCTCCAGCCTTGCCCAGCACGGGGTGGGGAGTGTCATCGCGGTGTCAGTGGCCTGATGGGACCAGGCACCCGCTTCCCACGGACGTGGCCGCAGCTTCTTCTGGGCTGAAAGTGTTTTCACCTGGGGAGGGGCAGCTCTGCCCTGACAGAGCCCCGGGGGGTTTGCTTGGGAGGAGAGCAAATACAGCCGACTGTCAGGCAAATTTCCTTGTGGAGTTTGTGGCTTTATCAGCATTTTTCTTTTTTTTTTTGCAAAACAAGAGGAAATGTGGATGGTTTTCAGCTATGAAAATTAATCGTTTTAAGCTAGCGCTAAGCCCTGTGGTTTGGGTCCTCATGGGATGTTGTGGCATCCCCACACAGGTCGGTGGCCACGTTGCTCTGCAAGACTCCACGTACCCACGCCACGATCACCGTGGGAGATGCTGGCTGGGTGGTGGAGAAGGACGAACAACGCAGGAGGCGCCTGGCTGGAATCGCTTTATGGCATTGAAACCAGACAAAGGGCTTTGCTGTTTCCAAAATGCACCGTGCATTCGCCAGCAGACCAGGCTGCCTGGAGTCTGGCCTCTTCTTTGCACAATATTCCTTGACAGGGCTGTAGTTCTGCTCTTTTAATGAGCAACAGTCCCATTACTAACTGGGCAGCTGAGAGAGAGAAGACGGCCCCAAATTGATGCACAAAGCCAGGAAATGAGGAGGATGGGAGAGTCGAGGCCAAGCAAAACCTTCAAAACATCCAGGATCTGAAGGGAATATTTGTCAGGGGCAGTGGGGAAGGAAGGGTTTGAGAAGAGAAGGAGAAAGTGTTAGGAAGAAAGATAAGGAGACAGGGGCAGGGCGTTTTGCAGAGAGATCAGAGGCAGGGAGCACAGTGGGAGTAATTAGGGGTTTGTGATTCAGGTGTGAGACAAAAGGAGGGGAGTGTCCACAGGGGAAGAGGAAGCTGAGAACAAGGAGGAATTCAGAGCCCAGCAGCACACGGGCAGGAGGGGATTAGTGCACGGAGAGAAGAACTAGAGGACCAGCAAAGGAGGACACAGGTATGGTTTAGCAGGTTGCAAACGGCTGCGACAGTGATTTCTGGCAGCAAACGTGGAGATGAAGAATGTGGTGGGGATGAGATGTGGGGGTTGGATAGTGCAGACCAGAGGGTCAGCGGCATGGCCAGCCACAGCAGCATCCCTGTCACCTGCGTCACACCCGGGAGAGCAGGGCAGCTGGGTGGTGGTGGGGTGCAGCTGGCAGAAGCAACGCAAAGGAGGAGCACAAAAGATACGAGCTTTCAAATTAGGGAGGAAAATACCGCTAGCAACCGTGCCTCCAGCGTGACTGTCTCAGTGGGGTGGCTCCAGGGGAGACCAGGAGATCCTGGAGGGGCCCTGCGAGAAGTTGTCCTGTGCCAGCAGTGACTCAGCTCGGATGGGACCGCTCTCCTGCGGAGCCCTGCAAGTGTATTTACCAGCCCAGGTTGATGCTGATGCACCCTCAAAGTTCCCCAGAGGGGAGCGGAGGCAGCTGCCCATCAAATCAAGCGCAAGAGAAATCAGACCTTCTCTCCTGGCTTGTTAGCTGTTTACAAACCCCTCTCTAATTTTCATTTATCGACAGCAAATGAGCAGTTCAGGGAAACAATTTTCTAGCAAATTCAGTGGATCGATTTGGCTTGGACTGTTGCCTGCTCATGGTGTGCGTTTTCCCAGTCCCAGCCTCTCTCCTTTAGCCCTGTTTCTGGCTGTAAGGTGTCAGGTTTTGGGTGCAAAGGCCATAACTTCTCATGCTGTTCAACTCATGGGAGCCATACCGAAGGTTCTGTGTTGTTCTCAATACTTTTCTTAATAAATTTGCCTTTCTCCTTGCTGCTGGGATAGTTTCAAGCTACTATCAGGGAGCTCCACGTGGCTGCAGGATCCTTTCTCTGTGGTTGTTGCTGATCTGGACAGGTTGTTGCTAATTTCTGTGTTGGTTTGTTGCTGTTGTGAACATAAAGAACAAAAAAATCTAAATTTCTTTGTGTCTGTTGGCATGGACTCAAGGTGCCATCTTACCTCCCAGCCAGTCATAGTTTTGACTCTCTTTGCAGTTCTTCATGGTCACTTTCAAATCTGAACCTTTTGAATAAATTTGCATTGCTGCCTCAGCTTTCACCATCTCTTCTGGGTGTTACAAATATGTTAACGAGCCTAAAGCTCTGGACCTCTGACGACGAGCTCTTCCATTATGAAAACTGGACATCTCTTCCTAGCTTTTGTTTTCCCTCCTGCAAGCTGGCTGTCAGTCCATAAGACTGAACCACAACACCTCAGCATCTCTAAGTGCCTTTGCCATGGTGCTGTTGGCACAGCCTTTTGAGATCCGAGTACATCTTGCTGACCATATAGTCCTTCTCCTTTTTGACCTCTTCAAAAGACCTCTCTAAGACCTGAGACTGTAACTGGCTACGATTTCTCGGTGTGGCATTCAGACCCCCTGGCATATGCTGTCAGGATGGCCATAGAGATTTTTTTTGCATGGATTGGTGTCACATCTGTCACCTTCCACACTGATTTGAGGTTGCATATTGGAGTTTGCAGCTGATCTGATTCCTCTGGCAGCCTTGTCTGAGTTTCGTATAGCCCTGGCCTTTTGCAATTCTTCATTTGCTCTAATGCCTCTGACACCTCCCTTTGAGACAATTTCTCAGGTATGTCCACCAAAAAAACTCTTGTGGTGTGGAAACCCCTTGATCATAGATGTGCAAAATGCCACTGCAAAGGTTTCATTTCATTTTTTTTGTGGAGCTATGTGCTCCTTCTGTCCTCCTTTAATACACTGTCACCCATGAGGGATGACAGCCTCCTGACGATCTGGCCTCCTGAAGCTTGGGGAAGGTTGCATTCTTATCTTTTAAGCTGCAAGCAAGCTGTTCTTAAAAAAAAATATTTAATCTGATTCATTATGGTTTGGCACTTAATTTGCCAGAGTTTGGCCACATTTCTGTTTTCTGCATTTGGACACTAATTCTTGTTTCTAAGAAGCTGGTTCAGTTCGCCGCTTAACCATAGTAGGCTTTTAAATCCTAGCAATGTTGTCGTATAATGTTTAAAAGAGCATTTATCCAGCTTAATACACAGCTGATGGCAATGCAGCAGTTTCACAAATTTTTAAACACTGCTCCCGTTTTTAGTTTTTTTGCAAAATAGTCTAGCACTGCCCTGAAAGTAGGGTTTATCATATTGCGAGATGGCAGAGGCAGTTATGGACTAACAAGCGTGACCAAGACCCCAAAATGGATTTACCTCATTTGAGAGGCTTTTCCATTAATTTGTTTCACTCCAGGCAAATTATATGTGCCTCTCAAATCGGGCTTAGTGGAGATCTTAGTCACAAACAATTGGTCTCAAACCTCGGAGATCAAGGGTAGTTGATATCTCTTTTTTCCCCTAATCTAATTTGATTCCCAATAGTCTGTGGCTAATGCGGGCACACAATGCGCCAGACAGAGCATTTGCAGCAGAGGCAGGGACGTACAAGGCGGTGTTAAGATCTTACTCACAGTATTATCTGCAGCTACGGCAGTTGCCAGCAGTGCTGGGAGGATTTGGGGAGTGGAGGAGAACAGAGACCCTGGCCTGACGCAACCGGGGTCGAGGAGAGGAGATCGCCATCTTTTCAGCATGGAAAGGGATTATCCGATTTCGGCGACAGTTCCGTTAGCGCCATGAAATCTGCATAAACTGCCTGTGACCACGTTGACACGGAAAATGAAGAGATTCATAAACACACAAAGGGGAATGGTTTCCCAAGCAGGGAGAAGGGGACAAAGAGGCTTGGGATTAGTGCCGTAGCAAAGGGTCAAGGCAGGAGCGAACCTGGTGCTGGAAAGGCAGCTCTGCGTCACGCAGCCGGGACAACAGCATCCCCCAGCGAGGCTGAGGAGGATGGTCCATCACCGCCTGCGAGCGTCTCTTTGTCAGGTCCTGCTGACAACCTGCAGGGCCAGAAACCATTTTTCTCCTTAACACTTTGTCTCACCCTCGTAATTCAGTCTCTTTGTTCTCTTCCCTGCAGGAGCACTGAAACAGCTGGAATAACGTACAGGATAGGACCAGCCAGGCCTGAAACATCTGTCACTGTGAGTAAGGGCAGAAAGGAAGCTCCTCCAGCCAGTGAGGCAGAGATGCTGTTATTTTCCCTCGATACTACAGATTTTGTCCACTTTCTCCTAGAATTAGCTGGAATTTTCCCCAGAGAGGTTGCCTGCTGTCGGTTCTCTTCCTTGCTACCTGTCTAGCATTGCAAAAACATCCTGTCTTTGCCTTAATATTTTACGAGGCTTGGGAATGTGCATTGGGAGCAAACATCCATGATTCTCATGACTGTGGAGAGCTGGGCTTGACTCCAGTGGTCCAGTCCCTCCTTGACCTCCTGGTCCAGCTTCTTCTAATAGGGTAGTTTTTGATGTAGGAATCTCTGAGGGCAAAGGATGACTTTAGGACACCTGGGTGAAGCATTCCGGGATGAGTAGGTGAACAAGATGGGACAAGTCACAGGGTAGAGCTGCAGCCAGTGTCCTCAGGGGTAGTTTCTGCAGTCCAAGATGTTGAAGATGTTTCAGGCCCAAAGAAGAGGAAAGTTGCCGTGGAAGAAGCTTGAAAAGTGCAGGACTTGGCTGGGCACACTGAAACTCCAGCCAACTCCCGTCTGCATCTCACATCTTCACTAGAACCAAAATAAGCACACAAGACTAGAAAAGATCACCCTGATACTTCTGGGGAAGCCTTGCCAAGTGAAAAAGTTACAGTTAAGGTGACCCTAAAGGGGTCTGCACCAAGCACAGGGCAAGACCACAAATCATGCCTGTGGAGACTGCTGGGAGCCAGGGAACTGCCCAGCCTTTCTCCTCACCCATAGGTATGGTCCATGCACGGAGCTGCGGTGCTGGGAAGGGTCTCACAGGGTGTTGTGGAGCTGATCTAAAGCAGCTCTGTGCCAGCCAGATTCTGCAAAAACCTCTCTGATGGAGAAGTCCCGAGAAGGGGCTGAAGCAGGTCCTTGGCACGTGGTGGATGGGGAAGGATGTGTTGAGATTCAGCGCAGCACACCTGAGTGCTTCTGTTAAAATTCTCAATTTAGCAGCACCCACACCCTAGCAAATGATATCAAAACCGCAGAGAGCAGCTCTGCAAGGAGAATACAGATGGGATGTCAGGATAAGGAACCACGTGTCACCCCTCCCGCAGAGCTTGCGGGTGCATCCCAGACTACGGGCAATTCAAAGCACGGAGGAAGATGCTCAGGTTCTCTTGGATGTCGGCAGACGTGGCAGTGGGAGAGCAGGACTCATCACCTGGGGCTGGATCATGAAGACCCACTGTCTGGGAGAGCTGATGGGAGATGGATCGCATGGGGCTGTCTGCATCCTGGGGGAATGCTTTCTGAACACGGCAGGATTAGGAAGAGTGGGAGAAATACTCCAGGCTTTACAGAGGATGCAGAGATCAGCTCACTGCAGGGACTGGAAGCAAAGTGCCTCAGTCCATGTGTCCCAGAGCATGCATAAGGCCAATGGAGAGTCACACTTAGAGTGACTTTCTGGCTCTTCTCAGCCTTGTTCACAGCCACAGCCCAGAGGGAGTGATGGGCTTTGGCAGAAGATGGGTCAGCACTGTTGCCTTCCAGGTGTTGCCCAGCGCTTGTGTCCCATCACAAAGTGCAGAGCCTGAGGGATGGGCATGCAGCCACCACCCGGGGAGAAGTGGTCCATTGTGGAATCCATCCTGGACCATCCTGGAGAGGCAAAGTGCCTGGGAGGGATGCAGTGGCACAGTGAGGGCCATCCCTTTGCCGCCTTTGCTACAAGACACACTGCTCAGCCCACTGAAAAAACCCCACGGGACACAAGCAACCATGGAGGGCCCAGGACTTGTGTGAGGACTAGCCAGTCTTGTCTCATTACCCACAGATGGAGAATGCACGCCAGAGAGAGATAATTAATTAATTGCAACTTTCCCATCCTCCAGACTTTGGTTTCTATTGATCTCAGTTTTATCTGGAGTAATAGAGACAATTAGGAGGGAACACAGCAGCAGAAGTTAATTACCAATGGAATGGAAACCGTGTCTTTCAATTTATTAAACTTTTATCACAAAGCAGCACTGCTGCAGAAGCACTGGGAGAGACATCGTGCCTCCCTGCATCCTCTGTGCCATGCAGGGCACTCCCCACTCTTGACTATCAATAATAAATGATCAACTTGTCCTCCTTCTGAGTAGGGCCAAGGATCCCGTGCCAGGCCCCAGGGAACAGAGCCCTCGGAGGAGAGCATCTGGGCTGTTTGGACGGGCAGCGCTCGCTCCCAGCGGGAGCCTGGAAGCTGCTGCTCAGCCCTGCCTGCACCCCACCGGGCTGGCAGCTCTTGCAGGCAGGAGCTGCTCCGCAGGTGCCGGGGACAACTCATTGCTATTCCTGTCCTGAGCCTCGGGTGGAAGGCAGCCCTGCCTGGTGCCGAAATGGATGCTGTGGGCAAAGGAAGCAGCGCAGGTTAGTTGGGGAGGAACCAGGTCAGTTCAGAGAGCTTCACTGGTTTAGACTGTTTGTTGGAGGTGGGTTTTGAGCAGCCTTGGAAACACATTCCTCCTGCTAGCCTTGCCAAGGTATGCATTGCCCCTGGTCAGCGCAGGGCTGCAGGAGGCAGCCAGGAGGGTTGTTACTTCTGCCCCTTAACACCACGGCTCCAGTGACCTCCTTCCCTTGACAGGAGGCTTGGACGTCAGGCACAGACCACGGATGGTCCTCCCTTCCTTCTCTCCATCTGTCCTGCTCCGTCCCACCCTCCTCTGTTCCTTCCTCCCCATCAATCTCACCCATCTCTCCCTTCTTGATGTCGAACAAATGCAGTTCCTTTGGTCTCTTTTTGCATGTCCTGTGCTCTAACTCCTGACCGTCTTAGTGACCTCTGTTGGTCTTGGCATCTCCCGTGCAGTAGGGCATGGGCACAGGGCTCCACTGCGACTCTGAGTGCTGAGTAGAGGGAATGATGATTTTCCTTCATGTACCGGCTGTGCTTTTTCTAATGCAGCCCATCTGAAGACAGCCTTAGTCACTGAAGGGCTCGTTGCTGGCTCAGTCTGACCTGACCCACGCAGCCTGGAGATTTCTGTGTCACCAGAAAAAATTCTCTGGTCCTTTTTGAACAGGTTGACTGCTTACATGCCACAACAGACCCAGTTGGTAACCTCTCTTCATGATGGAAAATGACTGTTTCTCTGCATTTATTTAAGACAGTTCAGTTTCTTTAATTCTTTTTTTTTTGAAACATCATGTCAAAAGATTTTGACACGGTATCACTGACTGCTTCACTGAGGTCACAGGTTTAGGATTCACGGTCCCATTCTTAATATGAGGTGACATTGCACTGGGCTGCAAAGGGAAAGGCACTCTGGAATATCTCACTTGCTGCTGGCTGAGTGTGCATGCTATTAGAAATTAAGCAGTTGTGGGCCTGACCAGTACTTGAGTAGGATACAGGTTTTAAATCCCTGGTATGGTAGGCACAAGCCAATTAGTCATGCTTAAATACTTGGGAGATTGCTGGAGCCCCAAGCCTCAACAAGCTGTAAGACTCAGTTCTGCCCTGCTAGTGAACTGATTTGCAGGAAAAGAGGGGAGGAAATAATTTCTCAAGGTGGAATAGATGTTCCTAGAGGATATGTGGTTTTAATACAGTTAGATACCTGGCAGATTAACCCCCGTAGCCTTGATTAGTCTTACGCTGGGATTCCCAGGTGAAGCAAACATGAGAAAACACAAAGAAAACCATCTGCAGTCACAGAGATTTGCAGAAATGCAACTTTCTGTGGCAGATCTTAACCAGTTCTGGTGATGCTGCAATGCAGTCTGTAGCAAAGAGCAACACATCTTCGGAGCCAAAGTGGTGGCAGGAAGGAGGAGAAGCCCTGAGCACCCTTGTTAAGCCTCTGCCAGGCTTTGCACCCGGTTACCAACATCCCCAGGTGCTGGAGCCTGGCTCTGAGCTCCAGGTGGGCAGAGCCAGCCTGGATGTCTTGTCCGTTTGCAGCCTTGCCCGCTGCATTTGCACTTTTGCCAGCCCTTCCCAGGGAATCTGCTCAGCAGCTGTGGCCCTCCCGACCCAACACGGGCTGGGGCGTCTCTCATTTACATGTCACTCGGCACATCCTCCTGCTCGGTCGCGAGTCCCAGATTCGATCTGATTTCAGTCTGATTACTTTCCCCTCCACTTGAGAGAATTAATTAATCTCCAGCTCTGCTCTGGGTTGTTGTTTTTTTTTTTCTTCCCCCAATCGATAAAAGGAGGAAGGAAAGGGTGGTGTACCTGTCATTAATCATCATTAAATTAGTGCCTCCAGAATTAGCTTGCCGTGAAAGCTAGCACTTGTGCAGCAGCGGAGCTCTGCCACTTTGCCATACAGCAAAACCTGGACCTCAGTTTGTTCAGCAAGAAACTGAAGTCTGAGACAGCAGGGACCTACACGTGGATGCTGTGCAAGGGATGCAGAACCTCCTTGGTGTTCGAGGAAGGACTCCACCACAGTGAAGCATCTCTATACGAACAGGTACTTACAGCTCCAGGTCTCAAACTAACATTTTTTTTCCTGGTCTTTGTGCCTTTCTACCTGACTTGATAGGTGCGTGACCTACCCTTTGATGTGTGCCCTTGCCTCCGGCCTTTTTAAAATGCACATTTCTGAAATGAGCCCACCTGAGCCAGGCTGCAGCGTTACACCGTCATTACTGATCACACGTCTTGCTTTCTCTCTGTCTCCACGTAAATAATGCATCTTAATAACGGAACGTGCAGAGCAGGCTTCCTTTAACAGACACCGCCCGCAGTAGCTGTGCTGAGGAAGCGCATTCGCTCCTGCTATGCCTCAAAGCACTTCATTAGTACATCAGAAAAGGCCAGAAAAACAATGCAAATGTTCTGATCAGACGGCGCTTTCGCAAGGATTTGCTGTCCCCGGCCCGGCTGTGCGGGATCCAGAGCATCTCCCTGCGCCCAGCCCAGCTGCAGCCTCCGTCTGAGCCTTTCGGGGGGGCTCTCTGTCCAGCCCTCCCCTTCACTTTTGAAATCCCCCTAAAGTGGGTCCCAACCTGCTGTGTCCTTGGGGCTGCAGGTTTAACCACTCGGGGACTGCAGGATGCTTCTCACCCCCTCCTTGTCCTCCCCGCTTCCTGAGCTGCACCCCTCTTCTCCTGGCTGGGCCACCCCATCCCTCTCCTGTGACAGCTCTGGTCAGATCGCCAATCCTGGTCCTGGTGGGCACTACCTGTGTGGAAAGATCTCCTTACCAGAAACTTCTCTCTTTCCATTTGCAATGCTGATGTGGCTTCTGACAATGAGAGACCAGATCAGGTCGTCCCCCGGCCTGGTGGGGTGACAGCCCAGAAAAGAAAGAGCAAAGCATGCCCAGGAGATTTCCTCCACAGGTGGCCTGGAGAGGGTGGGCACAAACATGTTGCTGCTACTGCCCGTAGTCGTGCCCCAGCAGCAGGTGAGAGATGCTCCCAGTGCCACAGAGCCTGGTTCCCAGGACTGCCATTAGGTTTTTCTCTCCAAGACTTGTCAGCAGCCATCTAGACTTGCTCTCCTCAGCCTGTCCTGTCGGCAGAGCAGCCAGAAATCAGGCAGGAAGATGAGCTGCGGGTCGGCTGCAGAAATGTCTGTGCCAAACACACCGACTGTCTCAGGCACATTTCCCCCTGCTGTAACAGTTGTGTTTTTTTTTAAAAAAATAATTCTATTTTGAGTTATAAGCCTCCGTGAAATAGATCCAGGAAAACATATGTGGTAGAGATATGCACAGGACTATCCTTGCTGTACCTGTACTCGTACAGCATGTTTGTGTATCCACGTGTGTCTGCGTGACACAGCTCAGGGACATGGTTTAGTGGACCACCTGGCCTTGCTAGGTTAGCAGTTAAACTCGATGATCTTAAAGGTCTTTTCCATCCTAAACAAGGCACTAAGTGATTTAGGGTCAGCACAGGACCAGGACAAATCTGTCTTTCTCCACAAACTACTGGGCCGAGCAGCTTCCCTGCGAGCTGGGTACAAGGGATGGCGCTACCTAGGGAGTACCTACCTCCAAGCAGCCTCCACAGGATGAGGGGCTGGGCTGAAGCGCACTGGTGCGTTAAACAGCCCCTTCCCTGCCAAAAAAAAAGAAAACTGTGCCTCTGGTGCAATCCCTGAAACGAGCTGAGGGAGGCTCAGAGGCTGGAAGCGATGACCTGAGACATTCAGTGAAAGTCCATGTCCAGGGGTCACCCCTATCTACTGGATCACAATGACTTTACTTCTGTGCCCACTGACTGGAAACTCTGTGGGATGTGGGGGCTGCTGACGATAAGCAAAGACACCAGCACTGCCCAGGGACCCCGTCAAGCCAGAATTACTCCTCTCCTGCTTTGCTGAGCAAGCCTGGAGCTGCGCTTGCAAAGCCAGGATGCTCCTTTGCACAAGCCTCCTCCCCTGGAAAGCCCCTTGTTTGCACCAAGCGCTTAACACCAGCCAAATTTGCCACGTTTCAAGGTGTTATTACAATGAATGTGAGCATGAATTAATAATGGCACTTTGAAGCCTCTCTCTGTGCTCGCCTGCATCCCTCCTGCTGCACGACCGGCTCTGTGCTGCCAAGGAACCGCATACACGCTGCTTCATTTTGCAATAATAACAGCCTTCCGCTAAGAGAGATAAACAGCTTGCGGAAGTTTTGCTGGCAAAACACAACTCCAAATGAACTGCTAAAAGTGGTTCACAAAAGGCTATTTCCAGCTACTCCACCCAGCTGGAGCTGGCTCTCCTCCCTGTCTGCTGTCATCGCAGAGGATGCATCTGCATCTGTCACAGGAGGGCTCCTGCACAGAGAAAGGAGGCAGGGAGGAGTGTGGGCAGCGGCTCTCTGTGAAGGTTCGGGAGAGCCAGAAAAGGGCTGCAGCCAGGCTGAGAGGTATGTGCAGGCACCATCCCTGTCCTCCCACACCCTCCCCTGGCTGCGGGTTGGCCCGTTGATGCTGTCAAGTCCTGGGCTCCCCAAGGAAAGCGAGTCCCAGCGGTGCCTTTCCCCGGCTGCTGTTGCTGCTCACTCATGCAGGAGACTCATCAAAATGCAGAGCATCCTTTACTTCTGGCCGGCTTAGAGTAAGCACTTGTCAGACACTTCTATAATCCCAGGTATAATAGACCTTCCCCGGCTCCCTGATTCCTGTATCTGTCATGTGAGCCAGCTGTGGCGCGAGGCAAGTGCTCTGCATGCAGATTATTTATCTGTCCTCAGCCTGATAGAAATAACGCCCCCCCTAAGCACAACACAGCAGCAGCAGCTCCTCCTTCCAGAGTCTGGAGTGAGAGTTTGCACTCACAGGGGTAATCCCATGAAAGACCAGTTAGGACCAGTTGCAGTCAGCTGCAGATCTGCTTATGCACATACATACATGAAGGGCTCTGGGAGTTGGCCAAAGAGCAGGGCTGAGCCGTCACAGGGCACGGTGAAGTGCACCGGTGCAAATTTGTCACTCGCACTCACAAACAAGGAGGTGTCTGGTGAAGATGGATGCCCTGGAGTGCTTCTCTCCAGCTCGCAGTCCTGCCGGCTTTCCCCTGGGGTGCAAGTCCTGCTGGTGGTTCCCATCTGTTGCTCCTCTGCAAAGACCTGGATGAGAAAGTGCTGCTGAGAGAAGTTAAAAACAAATTGAGGGAACTGTGACAGTCCGGTTTGAGACCATGAGAAGGAGAATGAACAGTCCCCAAGAACAGAAGGCTGTAATTACCCACTTTGTGGCTGACTATCGTTTGAACAGAAGAAAGCAGGAACTGGATCAGGATGCAAGGTTGAGCAGGAACTTTATTTTGTGCAGAATTGAAATAAAGACGAATACTTTGACTCATTGTGTTGATTGGCTCTTGACACGCCCTGATTTAGGAACACCAAAGGGAGCAGGATGGCCTCTTCTGTGAGTACAGAAAGGTGGAGGAGAAACGCTGCCTCGGAGACGCCAGAAACGCGGGGCCCCTCAGCTACAGCCCCGGGAGCTTGGGGATGACCATTGGCAAACAGGTTTGAGCAGAAATTAAGCAGCATCCAAAGCAAAGTTTGATATTTAATAAAGGATGAGGAGATACAGCACAGACCAAGGGCCAGGCTGTCACCTCTGTGTCCCCAAAAATGTATGTGTATGTATATCTATCTGTAATTCCAGGCATACAACGGAGCATGAGGGACAGTTTCCCCCTGGGCACAGACTCGGGCACACGGGACGGTGCCTCTGGACAGGTCCTGGTTCTCTGGATCCGGGTCTGGGGAACACAAACATCCTAGCATGAGGACAAGCACAAGCTGACACATGCAGGACTCTATAGCTGGGCTTTATGCAGTGTTTCGCCTTACGCAGACTGGAAATTCTTATTTCCAGTTCAGTTTCATTCTGTAATGGGATGTATTTGTCTACATTAGTCTTCACGAGGAAGTTTCGTGATGGGCAGATCAGGCAGTGGGATTTCTAGGGAACTCTAATCCTTCCAGTAATCCCTGAGCTTTTCACATTAATTTATTTGGGTAGGCCAAATGGAACCTCCCATTCACCACGATATCAAGAAGATTAGCAGGTTGTGTGTCCCATTCTCAGTCCTGAGCTGGATGGACCTGTCTAATCCTCTAAAAGCCCGTGTTGGTGGGACCTGTGCCCATGCCTCTTCTCAAGTGTCACCTCTCCTGCTCTGGTGCAGCATCCCCTGGGTGGGGCCGTATCCTTCCACTTGAAGTCGTGCTGATGTGCCTTGCTGGGGCTTAAGTGGGGATTTCTCTGAGCCCTTCAAATTGTCTCACTCGCTAATTAATGACCGGATTTCAGTTTCGGAACATGCACTTAGATAAACTGCAGAAGCGCATTTCATTAATCTTAATTAATGATTTAAATACTCAGAAGCCTCTGCTAAGGCCCCGTGATTGATGGCAGCGAGCTGGCTGTATCTCCGTGCTTTGGTCTCTCCGCATCCTTGACTGTGCGGCGCGGATACGGGCACCGACCCCCCCTTGCTTTCCCTTTGCCTGTTGCCTTCAGATCCAGGCTGGGTGCCTTTTTGGAAGGTTTTAGCTACTGGCTTGATCAGAAAGTGAATGAGTGACACTTCATACCTTGTGCTAGACAGGACGTCTTGCTTGAATTTAAACTCTGTGTGTGCAGCCGCAGCAGCGGTCCATGCCAAGAGCTAGGGCTGGTGGAAAACGGACTTTGTAGACCACTGAAGGGAAGAGCTGGGCACCAGTCACACGTCTACAGAGCCCGTGGGGGACAAAGTGTGTTGCGTGCCAGCCTGTGGGACGTGACACCAAGAGCATTTCCCAGTGCTGAGATACAAAGCACTTCCATTAGATGCACACACGCAGCGATGGAATTGCTCATGGAAACATGAATTAAGGTGGGGAAAGGACCCTCCTACACTGCAAAAACCTGCTGCTGAGCCTGAAGTTGAAGATGGCACCTGCCTTCACCCTGGACTTGCACCCTGCCTGCACTCATTCTGTTGGAAGGACTTTGCCCAGCATGGTCCCTCCCATGCTCCTGGTGACTGGAGAGACCAAGACAGAGGTGTCTGTCACACTTAAAGATGACAGTGTAGGACAAAATCTCACCTGAACATCCACAAAAGGTCAATGGCAGGAGATGGTGCCCAAACAATATCTTGGGGCTACTCCCAGACTCATTACAGGAGAGCCATCAGCCCATCAAAAGTGAATGTCCACAAACCCAGAGGAGCACAGGGGCACAGGGACAGAATAAAGACTCCTGAGAAACAACCACCTTGTCTGGGGCCCCTTCCAAGGCTGTCCCAGCAGAACCAGTGTGGAGGTGTGAAACTCATCACCACAAGTCACTGGGAGCAACTCTCCAGGTCACGTTTTGGACCAAGAGGGTGGCTGCCTAGGGCTGTGAGACCCGTCATGGTTTGAGAGCCCCAAGGCTAAAAGTTCTCTGGGGCTGCTAGCCCAGGTGGCAATCACAATGGGGAGGAGAGGATGGGCCAGGTGACCCAAATGGACCAATCACAGTGTTCCTTCCCATGTGCTCGGTATAAAAGGGCCCCTAGAAGAGCCTTGGGCTCTTTAGTACCTACTGGGCTGAAAGGGTTGTACTGGATGGTGGCTGTTCCTCATCTCTCCCTGTGCTGCTGGTGTTCTCAGCCCCTGTTTTCACACCTCAGAGGAGCACCATTCGTCAGGACAGGTTGTCTTGCCCTGCCTCCCCAGGTGGCAGTGGTGCAGCTCCTTTTCTGTTTTGTTGGGTTTTTTTTTTCAGACTATTGTTAGGACTTTGGGCTTGGGCTCTTCTGTCTGCTACCGAGCCCAGCCTGGGACTTTTCTGCTTGGGACCTAGATGTCATCTGGAGGGTGTGGGTTCTGGATTAATGTGTTCTCCTGGATTTATTATGGGCAAACTTGGTGTCTGAGCTCAGTTGCTGGAGGGTTCCATATTGCACATGTGTGTCTGTGTGTGTATATATAGGGAACGTATTGAGAAATATATACAGATATATTCTCACTAGTGGACCTCCCTCCTGCTCAGCCACAGAAGGCAGCAGGAGAGGGCAACTGGTGCTGTCAGCTTTCCTGTGGGTGTTCTGAGCAGCCAGGTATATAAATATATAGGTATATATGAAGTACATGTGTGTTTTTCATGTGTGTGCCTGCTGGAACGTGCATCTTCAGCCTCACTGCAGGTCCTGGGGACAGGGGGCTGCAGCAACCTTACCTCTCAGCTGATGGATCTAGCAAAATACATTTTCCACTAATAACAAATACTGAAACCAATAATTTCATGAGAAAGAGACTGGGAATCAGCACAGGAACCACCTGCATTTGTGTCTGCTGTGGTTACAAGGATCCTGCTGCAGACCCAGAGTTATGTATCTGCTGGATACACAGACAGGGCAAGAAAAATCCCCTTTTTGGAGGGAAGACCAAGGATGTCTGCCCAGGATGTTGTTCTTCCGGAAGATGAGCATCCTCCTGCTCCTCTGGGATCTCGCTAGCTCAGTGCGTGACACGCAAAGCTTCTCTTTCAGCATCCCAGTTACTTTGTGGTTTGAATCTGGAGGTGAGAGACTGTTTTCTGCAGCCCTGAGCTGATATCTGCTTCACTTTTCACTGAGAGCTGGTTCCTCAACAGCAAAATCATTGTTCCCTCTCTGGCCATGCCCTTTTCTCAGAGGAGAAGCAGGAAGGGATACTCTCTTTCTTTCAGCTCCTCTGATAAAGATGTATTTTCTTAAAGTCTTGCTTCCTTGAGTCATGACATTAAGCATAAGACTCTGTTTCTGCCTAAAACAAGTCCAGTTTTGCCCATCTGCTGAAGGAAGAGCCCAAAAACATTGCCAACAGGCTGCTATCAGTTCAGACATCAAAAGCTGAGGGTGAGAATCCAAGATCAACAACGGCTTTTAAGTGAGACCTGATTTGTAGGGCTGGAATAGGTTTGGGGCAGAGCAGAGAGTCCTCCAACACCTCCAGGGTGACACTGAGGAGCATTTCTGAACTTCTGGGAGACTTAAGGACATGGACTATTGATGTCACTTGGGGTGGCAGCGTTTCCCCTGTGCTTGGGAGGTCCAGGTGAGTGCTGAGCAGCAGCTGTGACCTTGTGCCATACCATTTGCCCCTGCACAGAGGCTCACTGAGGACTGCAATTGCCTCCTAGATGTCGATCGACTTTCTTTTGATTTGGCAGCAAGGACAGGTATTTGACCTCTGTCTGTGGGGAGGAGGAAGAGGACTTCAGGCAGTACCTGCTGGAATCAAACCCTTTTGCTGCTGAAGAGCTCAAGCCCTGGCCAGAGGGGCCTCCAGCCTACCGGAGGCTGAATACATCCCCTCCTTGAAAATGTCAGGGCTGGCTCTGCGTGGTGTTGCTACAGCTTACCTGGGATATTCCTCGGCTGATCTGTGAAGCTGGAGGTTGGCTAATGGTGCCTGCAAAGCAGCTGCCGGGATCCCGATAGCCAGAAGCAAAGGCAATCAGACCTCCAAAGCTGCAATCAGGCACCCTCCAAATTGAGGGGACGGGAGAACTGAGTTTGCAACTTCGGATCGATCCAGCAGCCAAGGGCAGTCAGAGGGAAGCCAAGTTCCTGGAGAAGCCACTGTGGAAAGCAAGTTGTAACAGAAATAAGTTGTAATAGCCTCCATCTGGCACAGACCTCCAGCTGCCACTGACCCAGTTAATACGAACACTCACCCGCAGGAAACTTCCACTCCATTTTCAATGCATCGTGTCAGGGAGATCAGACCATGGTATGGAGATTAGCCCGGGAAGGGCATGCAATGCTCTGGCAGCCGTCAGGATCAGGTCATGCACAGGGAGCCAGAAGGGTCCATAGGATCACAGAACTGTAGAATGATTTGTGTTTGAAGGGACCTTAAAGACAATCTCATTCCAAACCCCCTGCCATGGACAGGGACATCTTCCACTAGACCAGGTTGCCCAATGCCCTGTCCAGCCTGGCCTTGAAAACTTCCAGGGATGGGGCATCCACAGCTTCTCTGAGCAACCTGCTCCAGTGTCTCACCACCCTCTTTTTAATATCAAATAAAAATCTCTTTATTTTCTAAATATCTGTCTAAACTCTTTCAGTTTGAAACCATTTCTCCTTGTTCTACTATTACACTCCCTGACAGCGTCCCTCCCCATCTTTACCGTAGGTCCCTTTTAAGTACTGGGAGGCCACTATAAAGTCTCCCTGGAGCCTTCTCTTCTTCAGGCTGAACTTCAGTCCTACCACAGAGTGGTACAGGTGCTTCTTCTCTAGTGCTGCCAAGGTCCTGGTTGGCTCCCTCCTCCTCCCTGTTGCCTGCAGGAAGGTTTATGGCACTTTGGTCTCTTTTTCCTTATCTTGGATAATCTCTCTTACTGACCTTGAGATGGAAAGAATTGCATCCTGGATGCACCTATTGACTTTGGGTTGAGCCCTGAGTGTTGGGAAGAAGCCAAACATGAGCTGTGATGGCAACTAAACCGGCACCTCCTACAATAGACCAGATGCTCCTTGCAGCCTGTAGTCCATACTTTACCCAATGCCAGGGTAACCAGCCCTTTTGCTGCCTCTGTTGGCCTTTTTTCCCTTGGAGAACCAGCCCATGAGCCAAGCTAGCCCTGCCAGGCACACCCTGCAAAGCAGGGACTTCTGTCATGTGCCTCGGGGCTCCTGGCATGTTGCCGGCGTAGCTCTGGGCACCCTGCTCTGATCCCATCTTATTTATGGCACATCCTTCCTGTCTTCTCCCTGCTATTATTGCCTGAAATGTTGCAATTTAGATTCCGGCTGTGTTTGATTGCAAACTCTCTCAATCTACAAATTTCAGTGACAAGCACTAGAGCAGCTCATTTACATGCCAAAGAGATCAGTCCGGAACCGCTCGTTACATGAGCGAATAAATAAATAACGGATACATTAAAGAATGGGAAACAATCAGCCAAGTTAACCAATAGGTGTCAAATAATGACAAGTCTTGATGTCCTTAACAGACAACAAGAGGAGGAGGGATGGGACAAGCTTTCCCAGCGTAGCCCAGGGCTGCTCAGCACTCATTTATGCCCTCTCATCCCATGAGCCAACGGGGATGTGCGTCAGCACCAGGAGACAGCGAGGGAGGGCTGGCACATAAAATCCTGGCTGTTAAACCCCATACCTGTCTTCTCACACCTGCTGTCTGTAAGCATCTCTCACAGGAATAACACATCCCCTGGGACAGCAATTAAGACAGTTTAGACATCGTGTGGCAAGTGGCCTTGCAGCCTGATTTTCAGCTGACATCTCGGGAAATCCTTCCAGGGCACTAAATGACCTCAGCTTCTTGTTTTGTTGATCGAAGCACGGGAGACCAGAATCCATGCAAACACCACGGCACTGCACAGTAAGGTTGCCCAGTGGCCAGTAGCACGGGCTGAGCATTTTGGGGCAGACCAGCTCAACTGCTGCGGGATGAGCTGGCACCGTTATTGGGGCATCGTTAAGCCGCAGGTGACAGCAGCAGCACGGCTGCTCTGAGCTGTCCTGTCCTGGGCCGCGCGGGTGGCAGACCTGCCGTTGTCACCGTCTCCTCTACGGTGACGGGTAGGTGCTACCTACCTGATTCGTCCTCTTCTGGCAGCTCCTGCCTGTCACCGCTCAGCATCCCAGGGGATCCCCAGCAGGGAAGACAGCAGCAGAGCATCTCTCCCCATTGTCTGCTGTCAGGCAGCTCGTGTGTGCCTGCAGGCACTGGGGATGTAGGGAGGAGGCTTTGCAGGCACTTTCCTTCCATGAAAGGATGTGAGGCTGGGATGGTACTGACCAGTTTTGCCTGGTAGTAAGAAAGTGAAGGTGCTGCCCTGTGGCCTCTCCCGGCAGGAGGAGGGTTGCTCAGGGGAAATCCACCTGGAGCAAGGCTGCTTCAGGGTCTGCAGCAGAGCCAGGAGGCCACAACAGGTGCCCTGAATGCTGTGGATGTTCACCAGTGTTGTTGGGTTCCCCTGGATCCAGAGCTGTTCTCTTTGGGGCTGGATTTGGTGTCATCTGGGGCTCTGCAGAGCACCTACATCCTCTGGCTATTCCAGCGTACACCCACCCTCCTCTCTGCCTTGGGCTTCACCCTGTTTCATGTCATCTGGGATTCCCCCCAACACCTCTTCCCCTTCTCCATGCTGGAGCCTGCTGGTGGGGGTGCTGGTGGGATGCTGCTGGACCGATACCAGCAGGGATAATCCACCCGAGCTTTACAACCTCTTGCACCTTCCACCATGGCTTGGTCCTCACTGTGGAGCCACCACTTCTCCCGTAGTCTCAGGGGGTGCCAAATGCTCCCAGCTCCCCGGGTGGCCTCACGGGGTTGTTCTAGCTTGCCGGGTGCCGAGGCAGAGATGCCCGTGGGCTCGTTCTGCACCTGGGCAGTCTGCGGGGGTGGCCTCTGGGGCCACGGGGACCCCCAGCGGTTGGCCCCTAGCCCTGCTTTCGGAGCAAGAAGACGAGCCCTGATGGGCAGGTGACACCAGGCATGGCTGAGGCAGCACTGCCACCTCGTGGCGTGTCACCTCGCCGCCTGTACCGCGGCTGTCACCGTGTCCTCCGGCCACCTCCGGCTCCCACGGACAACCCTGCTGGGAAGGGGAAGGAGGAGTGTGCCGGTTTGTGGAGGTATTTTTGTGCTGGTGTGTAGAAGCCTCCGGGATGGCATCATGCGATGCTCGTCCATGGCTCCCGCATCCTCTGGGGCTGTGGGTGTCCCAGCCTCAGGTCAGGAGGAAGAGGAGGAGATGCTCAGAACATGGGAGAGGAAGGCCTGGTTTGACTGCAGCAACACTGAAAGTCAAGTGAGTGGGGGTGAACACTGCTCGGGAGCCTCAGGGAGCTGGAGGAGGTGCCACTGGCCCAACACCAGCTTCCAGGGGATGCTGGAAACCCATGACCTGTAATTCAGCATTTAAACAGGGTTAGGGGGGGACACAGGAGCACTAAGACACAGCCATCGATCAATCCTGGATGAAATGATGGAGTGGTCTCATTTGGGCTGTATATTAAGAAAGGGCAATAGGGCAGAAATACAATTACTGTCCAGAAACACCGTTTTGTGGAAGGTAGGTCTTTTCAAACTCACCTGTCATCTTTTCTTGACACGATTACAGGTCTGGTTGATAGAGGAATTCCACTGATAAAATAAAATTGCATTTCTTCTGGGCATCTGATTTATTACAGGGTGACATTTTGATTAAAAATGTGTATTATATTGCATTAAGAGGGCATATATTCAATGAATTAAAGACCAGCTCAGTGACAGATCTCCACAGGTGATTATTACAGGAGATGCACTGATGGGTGAAGTTTTGTCTGGCAAGGGTCTCTGGGCTGATTTTTGGTTTCACACTAGCGATTCCCTTTTTCAGCTGTTTTGGAAATGGTGCAGACCAGGAGACATCAAGAGTGATCCCCTGGGTCACGCCGAGCATCCCTTGGATGTCATGCTCACATCACCCGTCCCCTCCTGTGGTGACAGAGCTGTGGCACGCATTTGGGCACCCTCCACCTTTGTGTTGCTTTGTGCCCGGTCACCACCAGTCCCAGCTGGGAACTCTGAGATCCTGCACTTCTGCTGACCAAGCTGTTCCCGCACAGCCAGGATCGAGTGAGGAAAGGGGAACAAGTTTCTCTTTCGTGTGGAGAAAACGAAACTTGGCGCTTCTCTTCCCCACCCAGGCAAACCATCATGCACATGAGCACATCCCCCGCACCCTGCTCCTCTTCCTCCCTGCTCCCAGGAAAGAGCTTCCAGCAAGTGGAGTGGCTGCTCAGGCTGTCTTCACCCCCAGCGAGGAGGTAAGTCACCCCAAAGAGCTGGGGACACATGCCTCCTCTCCAGTCCTTGCTCCCTGTCCCCCTCCTTTCTCCACTCCTCCCACTCCACAGGGGTTTAAAGTAGGAAAAGGTGATGGAGGGGGTGTGGAGGAGCTGCAGGAATCTGTCCTTGTTCCATGTGGTTGTGGCCATCATTGGTCTCTGCAGACTTGTCCCAGGATGAGTGCCTCAGGTTTTGGAGTCGGTCTGTGCATTCAGGACATCCCTCCTCTATCCCAGCTCTCTGTGTTGGAGATCTGTATCCCTTTCACCTGTCTATCCCTTTTCTGTTTCTCCCTTTCCTCGCTATCCCTCCTCTGTCATGTCTCTCTGTATCCTTTCCTCACCTCTGATCTCTATCCCGTGCCCTGTACATCAGTACTTGCTCCCCCAGCACTAGAAGAAGCATCCTTTCACACATCCGTGTGCTCACATCCATCCCCGATTCCCCCACCCCTGTGCTTGTAGGGAGCGAGGATGCAACCCAGGCTTTGGCTGGTGACCAGCACCCTGGCAGCAGTGCTGGGCACGACTCTGCTGCAGGATGTCTGCCGGGCACCAGACGGCAAAGACGGCCTCCCAGGAGTCCCTGGCCTCAACGGGAGGCCAGGACAGAAGGGTGATGTGGGAGAGCCAGGTAAGGGGGAGCTGGGGATGTGTGGTGCAGGTGACCTTGAGAGCCTCAAGGCTTTTGGTAGGAGCATCAGGGGCTGTGAGAGCAGCTGCGGAGGCGCCAGAAGTGCATGAACTTCTTCTCCTCACCATCTCTCCCCAGGGAAATCAGCACAGAGGACAGGCATCCAGGGACCCAAAGGAGACGCGGGTGAGCCAGGGCCTCCTGGCACCCCAGGGAAACGGGGCTACCAAGGTCCAGAAGGTCCCCCTGGGCTCCCAGGAAAGCCAGGGCCAAAGGGGAACAAGGGGAATCCTGGCAATATCCTGCAGCAAGTGCATCCTGCCTTCTCCGCCTCGCGGAGCTCCGCACAGACCATAGGCAAGACAGTGGTGTTCGACAACATCATCACCAACCACGAGAACTCCTACAATTCTAAGACTGGGGAGTTCACCTGCCGTGTCCCCGGGCTCTACTACTTCGTCTACCAGGTGGTCTCCACTGGGGACCTCTGCCTGAGCATCACCAAGAACAGTGAGCGCGTGGTCAGCTTCTGCGATTACAACAGCCGCAACCTCTTGCAGGTGAACTCGGGCAGCACCGTGCTCAGCCTGTCCTTGGGCGACCGGGTCTTTGTGAGCACCGACTCTGCCAATGGCAGAACGATTTACAGCGGCTCCGAGGCCGACAGTGTCTTCAGTGGCTTCATGCTCTTCCCTCAGATGAGCTGATGGACCTGCTCAGCACCACAGCATCGCGGGGTGCATGTTCTCCCCCTGTGAGTGCTTGGGATGGTTTAGTGCCACAGCAAATGGGGATGTTCCCAAATACAGCCACTAGACAGGTCCTGTGCTCTCACTAACGTCAGAAAGTGGCCAGGCTGTGGGTCACCATTGCTAGCAGTTACCTCCTGCTGACCCTGCCCACCTCATCCAAGAGGCAAAGATCTGCTGGCCCCAGTAGCCTTTTTTTTCCTGGGCATTCAGACCCCACACCAGCGGGGCCCAGTTTTGGGAAATCACTGCGTGCCACTGCTTCTTGCCACACTAACCACTGCAAATGCCTTTCTGGTGCCGGGCCACTTCTGCTTCTCATATCCTCCCCATCAGTACAAATAAACTCTTCCTCCACCACAACCGCTTGGATTCTCTTTCCTATTCATGTGTGTTCCCCAAATGATCTGTGTCCTGGCCCCCAAGCTGCCCAGGGAGAGAAGCAACCCCAGCTTGCTCTTGGTCACACACAGACCCCAACTGCAAAAGCAGAAGGACAGGAGGGGAACTGAGCGTGCAAGCAGGGAGGAACAGGGAATCTCTGGGGGTAGCCCATGTCTGTCCTTCCTCCCATGAGTCCAGCATGGGACTAGCTGCCCAGCACAAGGGTAAATACAGGCAGTGGATCATGCATCTCACTCACGTGTTCCTCAGTTGGTACCCAAGCTCTCCCAGGAAGGGGAAAGAGAGCTGTGGTCCTCCAACCTTTCAGCAAGGAGGGACAGGGACATCAGGGTGACTGATGAGCTTCTGGGGTGCTGGTGATGAGGTTGAGTTGATGCTCTTCTCTCTTTGGTTTAGGGTGAGGCTAGTGGGCAGTGTGGTGGGCTGGGCAGGTATCAGGCAGCCAGAAAGCATCAGAGAAGCCATGCAGGTGCCACATCCTGGGACTGCTAATCGAAGGAGCTGCTACACACACGTTGGGCAGTCAAATGTCTCCATTCCTGGAGCAGTGAGGAGGAGGCCAGGAGAGCTGCAAGGAGCAACACTCCAACCAGGGATGCTGGGGCCCCAAGCGAATCCAGCAACCAGCAGAGCTGGAGGAGCACAGGGAAAGGTAAGAAATCCTCAAGGAGAAACATCCTTCAGTCCTATTGCCTGGGGGAGCAGCATCTCCCATCATAGCCAGGCAATGACCTTGCACCAGCCCTTTGTCTAGCAGGTGTCTCTGGCTCCAAGGATCTGGCATGACGCTCTGCTCCACATCTGTTCTCTGCCCTTCTGCTCAGAAATGAGTTAAGGATGGATGAAAGGCAGATGATCTGTGGAGGTTCCCGCGGTGCCTGGAGGGTTTGTGGCCCATCTCTTGGCAGAGGCTCATTCCGCCTCTGTCCTTCCAGTCCCTGCTACTGCAGTGGCACAAGCACAGGTTTCGTGGGACGGGCAGGAAAGTGCTTGCTCAGAGGAAACAATCAGGCAGGAGGATGTGAAACTTGTGTGGGGGCCAGCTGGGTGTTCTGGATCCCCAAGGGCCCTTTCCTAAGTTGACGACTTCCTCTGAGACGCTGTCACGGAGAGTGATCCACGCCGCGCCCTGCCCACAGCAGCGCAGGACCCTGTGCATTGCTCCCCCACCAGAGGTAAGAGCTGCTGCAGGGTCCATCTCTTCAGGGTGGGCTTCGTGGGGACTGGGGGTCCAGCAGCACGACGTGGCACTGGGCTGTGTGAGAGGAGGAGGAGGGCAAGGAGACAGAGGTGCTGGTGGGCTGCACGTGTCACGGTGGGGGATGTATGCTTGCTCTTGCTGGGGGAAGACCCAATCTCCTGGGCCAGGCACTGTCCTGGGGAGATCCCCAGGTAATGGGAGGGCCTTGATCCTGGTGGGCAGAGCGACGAAAGCCAGGCTGCTGCTGGAGGAGGGGTGAGACTAGCTGGGTCCGGGGTGCTCCAGCCTCAGTGCAGCAACATATGATCTGCAGAGGATTCAGGACACTGGACCGGGAGAGCTTTGGGCTGGCCATAGGTACCGCAAGATCTCCCAATTCCATTCTGACTGGAAGTCCAGCCCCTGTCTGTGCCATCAGAACTGCCCTGGGGTGGTGACAAGTCGAGGGTCCATCTCCACATACCCACATCCCCAGCTCCTAGCACTTGGTATGCAGGGCGGGGGGCACAGCCATCACAGCCAGGGGCAGTCAGCCTCATAGCACAGGACCTCCTTTGCTCCATGGCCTGAAAGACACCCAGCTGTAGCCCCTCACACCAGCACTTTCTTTCCCTTTCCATGCTCTAGAGTACTAAAATGGGGCAGAGCTTCTGGGAGCATCTCCATCTGGCCCTTGGCCTCCTATTCCTGAATCTGGGGTGTGCAGTGACTGAAGATGCCCCTCACAGCTGCTATGGGATTCCAGGCCTCCCAGGCATGCCAGGTATGCCAGGAAAGGATGGCCGAGACGGACTGAAGGGAGCCAAAGGCGAGCCAGGTGAGTGAGCAAGGAGGGGAACCATGCAGGCTGTTGAAGGGGGTTCACCGAGTCCTCCGTGGCTCCATCTGCTCAGGTTTGCAGGCCACAGAGAGCATCCTGTGGACAGGGCAGGAGGAGAGGATACTGGAGAGAGGTAACAACCCTCTCCTGCCCAAGGGATGCTGACTCCATCTCACTCCTCACCACAGGCATCCCAGCCCCTCCTGCAACACAAGGGCCCAAGGGCATGAAAGGGGACCCGGGCAGCCCTGGCTTGCCAGGCAAGACTGGCCCCATGGGTCCCCCTGGTCCAGCTGGAGAGCCTGGGGAGACGGGCGTGCCTGGAGAGCCAGGTATGCCAGGCATCTACAAGCAGAAGCACCAGTCAGCATTTTCAGTGACGAGGCAGACCGGTGAGAACCCCTTGAAGAATGTCCCCGTGGTGTTCAACCATGTCATCACCAACACCAACCACGACTACAACACCACCACGGGCAAGTTCACCTGCAGGCTCCCTGGCCTCTACTACTTTGTCTTCCACACCTCGCTGACATCCAACCTCTGCGTCATGCTGTACAAAGACGGGAGCAAGGCGGCCAGCTTCTGCGATCACAAGACCAACACCATGCAGATCAGCTCTGGTGGGATCCTCCTCCACCTGGATGTTGGGAACCAGGTCTGGCTGGCAGTGAACGACTACAATGGCATGGTGGGCATCGGCAGCTCCGACAGCATCTTCTCGGGGTTCCTGCTCTTCCCAGACTAGAGGACCACCAGACCCCAGCCAGCACGCCAACGTCTTTGTCCCACCCTGCAAGCGCTGTTGCTCAACACGAGGCTGCTCCAGGTTTCTCTGGTGAGTGGGAAGCCCCAGCCGCCAGCCACAACCCCCTGGCCTGGGGACAGGCAGCTGCTGAATGGGGAGGAACAGCCACATCTGGCTGTTCCTGCACCCAAGGGTGATGGTGCCAAGCCCCCAGCGTCCTGCTAGCACTACCACATGCCTCCACTCTGATAACCCCACATCACCTTCTGGTGCCAGAGCCAGTGGACCCTGTGTCTCTCCCCTTTCTACCTGGGTTGCAGGGAAGGATCCTGGGGCAGGCTTGCAGCAGCACCTTTGCCATAGCCCGGCTGTGGGATGTATCAATAAAACCTTTGCTAATGTGCCTTGTCTGCTGTGTTCTGTCCTCCGTGACTTGTCTTTCTGCAGGTGGAGCCCCCCTGTAGCCAGATGCATGTGGTGTGCGTGTGTGCATGACATCTGGATGTCTGTGTGGCATCAAGCCCTCACTGGCTCAGCCACGCTGAGCACGAATGAGCATCACACACCTTTCTCAACCCTGGCTGTGCTCAGTGTGACAGGACCCCCAGCTGCAGCAACACCCCCAGGGTCCCAGCCGCACCAGGGACAGGGCAAGGGAAGCAGCACTGGCTTCCCCGAGCCAGACCAAAGTTACTTGTGGCTGTAGAGGCTACAAAGCCAACCAAAACCCAACAGACATTCCTCCTGGTGGCACATTGTACAGGGGAAAATGAGGTCCTGTGCTCCACCTCCTCAGGGCATCAGCAGAAAACAGGACTGGAAATGCTTTTACCACAGGGTGAAAACACTCCCTGTCTGCAACATTTCAGAGAGCCTGGGGGGTAGATCCAAGGTGATGGATGCTGAGACCCTGTAGCATCCTATGGGTCTGCAGAGCTGGGTGCGTGCAGAGAAGCCTGAGGGATGCTAGTTAAGTGCATGCACGTTTCTACAGTCCTGAGTGGTTACCCCAAACTTGTCTGGAGCTCACAGCAGCGTTCCCCATAGCAAGGCCACTGGAGCAGGACACAGGGACGCTGCAGGGCAGGGCCACCATCCCTCTGCTCTCTCAGGCCAGAGCTGGATATCCGCCCAAGAGGCACCAGGGCGCTGTTTGGGGATGGCAGATTCTGCTGTGCTGATGGACAGCATTCATGGCGGATATGAAAGCGCCACTGAAGAAAGGGTGGGAGCTAAAGATAAAAAAGGGATGTGGCCCAGATCCTTTCACAATAAGCCTTACAGCGAGCTTTCACTTCTCCTCATGGTCATTTCCGAGAAGGTCGCTGGCGTGTCCTGCTCCATCGGCACGACAAGAAGCTCAAGGTAAGAGCAAAATGTTGGCAAAGCTGAGCCCCATCTCTCTCCTGCAGGTAGGAGCATCCGGGGAACCTGGCAGCGCCAGGGTGACAGCCACCCCCTGCATCAGGGCCACTTTGCTGTGGTTTGGGGCAGAAGACAAAGGGCTGCTGAGCTGGTGGTGGTGGAGATCCCCGATGGGAGCCTGACCCCTCCAGCTGCACCTGGGGGAAGAGGGACATGGAAAGGCCAGCCCCTCGACATCCTTCTGTGCTCCAGCAGATGCAGACCATGTGGGTGATGCTGATCTGCCTGGTTGGAGGGGAGTTCGCAACTGCCACACTCTGCAAGACCCACAGCCCCATCCCAGGCATCCCAGGGTCACCAGGACAGCCTGGCCGCAACGGCAGGGACGGGGACACTGGCCCAAAGGGCGACCGAGGTAAGGAGAAGGCTACAGGTGAGGAAAATATCATCTTGTGAATGCTGAGAGCGGGAAAAGACGGTGCCAGGCACATGGTCCTGGGAAAGCTGTTTTCCACCAGTCCCTTTGGGGTGTTATCAGGTGGGGGTGATGCTTGGAGACAGAAGGAGTTGGACAGACTGGAGCACCCCAAGGAACCTGGGGAGGGAGGGTGTCACAAAGAGAGCAAAGGGTGTCACACCTGCCAGGTGGGCTGGGCTCTCCGTTCACCCACACATGCCGGTAGTTTCCCTCCCAGTGCTCCCTCTGCAGACCCGAGGGGCTGGGCTGTGACCACAACAAGTCTTCCTCCTGCTTTCTAGGTCCCCCCGGCCAGAAGGAGCATGAAGTAGACATAGGGGAGAAGGGAGACCCGGGAGCACCGGGGAACCCTGGGAAATTTGGCCCCAAGGGCCCCCCAGGTTCAAGGGGATTACCAGGTCCCATGGGACCCCGTGGCCCTCAGGGGGACACAGGTGACTACAAGACCAACGTCAAGTCCGCCTTCTCCGCTGCCAGGACCATCAGCTACTACCCCCGGCGGGAGCAGCCCGTCCGCTTCGACCGCATCATCACCAACGAGAAGGGACACTACGAGAACCGGTACGGCCGCTTCACCTGCCAGGTCCCAGGCATCTATTACTTCACCTACCACGTCACCTCCAGGGGCAACCTGTGCCTCAGTGTGAAAAAGGGCCGGGGTGGCAGCAAGGGCGAGAAGGTGGTCACCTTCTGCGACTACGTGCAGAACAGCTACCAGGCCACTACGGGTGGTGTGGTCCTCGAGGTGGCAGCTGGCGAGTCTGTCTGGCTGGAGCCAACGGAGAAGAACTCCCTGATAGGGATCGAAGGATCCGACAGCATCTTCTCTGGCTTCCTCATCTTCCCCAAAGCTTAGTCCGCTGAAGATGTCTCTCTGCAGTCCTCCTGCTGCTGGCTGCCCCCTCCAGGGCTAAGGACTCCCTTGGAAATGACTCTTTGCCCCAGATTTGGTGCCCTACGTGTGTTGCTGCCCGTCTTACACATTAAATGACAGCTCCTTGAGCTGCTGGTTCCCTCGAATTTGCCTCCTTTCCCCTGAGTAATGCTCAGATACACAGAGCTCTGCCTCCCACACCCCTGGGTGCAGCCTCGTTAGCATCTCATTACTGCAACTTGTTAGCATCTTATTACTCCTGGGTGGAGCCATAAATTTCATGCAGTTCCTGGTGCAGACCATGCTGGGTATCTCCTTCCAGAGCCGCCCGGAGAACGTCCCAGCCCAGGGTTAGGAAGACACAGGGAGGAATCCTGCTCAGGTCATAGTGGAGGAGAATTGCTGTGGAGGGTTTGAGGTTTAAAAGGGGCTGGATGAAGGGGATGATGATGAAGGGTCTTAGGATATGGATGGCTTTTACAGAGCATTGTCCCTGAACTTTTGGGGTCTGCTTGGGGGTCCAGGGCTCCACGCCTCTGGGTTGCACAGGTCTCCCTGTCCCGGGACAGGGACTGACACCGGTGGGGACAACTTGAACGCTCCAGCTTCTGTCAAGGGTGATTTGCCAGCAGGTGGCACTGGAGGCTGGATGAGCCTTCACCTCTAAGGCAGGAGCGTCCCTGTCCCACAGCCTGGAAAAGCTTGCAAGGACCGGGCAGAAGCGTGAGGTTCGTCCCTGCCTTGCAGGTAAGGTCTGGGAGGAGGCACCGGGCAGGATTAGGGCCGCCCCTTGCAGCCCTGGGTTAATGCTTCGTCCCCAGGGGTGCAGCCACCACGTGTCCCCAGACCTCTGCCTCCTATCAGAAAGTCGGGGCGGAGGCGTTGGGTGTTGTATCCCAAAGCTCTTCCTCTGCAGGAGCACTGGGCAGCTGTTAAAATAAAGCTGCAGCGCTCAAGCCTTTTTGCAGGTCAGATGCAACACCCCGATAAAATTGAGCCAGCAAGGCAGGTGGAGGAAAAATGTAGGTACTTGACCCTCAAAATAGAGACTGGGCAGCCAAGTGTTCTGAACCCTCAGCAGGTCTGCAGGAGGCATCAAAGCAAGGAGCAGTCAGGCTGGAGGACAGGGCTGCCATTCAAAGAGCTTTGACAAGCTGGAGAAATGAGCCGGCAGGAACTTACCGACATTTAATGGAGACAAATGCAAAGTCCTTCCTCTGGCACGGGATAACCCCACGCAACGGGGCGGGCGGGGCGCCGGAGGAAGCTTTGCAGGAAGGCATCTGGGATGCTGGGGGACAGCAAGCTGAAGCTTTCTGCCTTTCTGAGTAAGTGATACAATCGTTTTGGACTTTTGAAAAGGTCTTTGTCAGGACTCCTCTGGAGTGGAGCTGGTTTTAGTTTTTGAAGCCGATGTCTGACCTAACACCAGCACAAGCCAAAGGGGCAGTCAGAGGGCAGTGCAGGTACCCACTGCCTCTGAAGTGCAGCTCACTGCTTGTGCAGCCAGGAAACAGGTGCACAGGTTAATAACTCTCGAGTTATTACAGTGCTCACTGAGGCCACAGCCAAAAGGCAGATGCCCCCTCCCATGGAACCAGGAGTTTTGGACTGCTGCCCCATGGCAGAAACCCTCTGCAAGATCCTCACGGGTGCTCAGGGCTGCGGCAAGGAAAATGAAAACTGATCTGAGCAATTCAGTGCTGCGCTGCCAGTCATGCCTTGCCTGCTTGATGTGACCCAGAAAAGGCAGGACTCCTACAGCCCTCCTCAGAAACCTCCCCTGCCTGCACTGTGCAAAGTAGTTAATTATTGCAGGCAAAAGAGACCAATTTTGGAAGGACACAACCATTAATGGGAGAGTTGGAGAGGAACCTGTTGCAGGATGAGGTTTGTGGAGAAGACGGGGGAAGCTCCACACTCGCTGTCTCTCAGGGGGAGGCCAATATGCATCTTTAATTACCTCTTCACACCAGTGCCTGTGACCCATGGAACTTTAACCTGGCTGGGTCCACACCCCCTGAATAGATTTGCAGGTTTTGTTCTCACCTGGACCCGACAGAGCTGTCCCAGCTCTCTGTGCGTGCTCACACCTTCACACCCGCCCCGCTCTGTGCGTGTACTTGCTGCTCTGTGCACACTCACAGAATCACAGAATGTGCAAATCTGCACGCTCACCCCGTGCGTGCTGCCTGCAGATCTGCCCTAACAGGCATCTTCTGCTCCTCTTTCCTCCCCTTTCATTTTTATCATTTTTATTAATTTCGGTTTTATTGGGTTTGGTTTATTATTTTTGGCTTTTTATTTTTATTTTTTTCAATTTAGTGGTGATACTGGAGCTGCTGTACTTCCCCATGGTTGAGCCAGAGCCAAGCTGCAGCGCTTCGCCAGGTGGTGCTGTGACCCTCATCTGTGGACTCAGGCCTCCACCAAAGTCTGGGACTTGCCCAGACAGACGCCACCACATGCTCCGGTAGGAGTTGAGGCGGGGTGGTGTTTCCAGGCTATCTGAGAGCATGACTTGTGTTTTGCCAAGCTGCAGGTGTGTGGCTGTGGGGTGCTTTGGTCTCTTGGTGCTGGAGGTCAGACAGAGCAGGACAGAGAGCTAAGCAGAAGCACAGCTGTGTCACCCTGTCCCATCACGTCCCCCATCCCGGTGTCCACTGACACAAAAAAGCAGTGTCAGGGTCACTTGCTGGGACTCCCTGCAAACAGGCACTGGTTTGGTTCAAAGCTCAGCTGAAGCAAATCCACTAATGTGCGAAGACATTGATAGAGCTGTCAGGATTTCAAAATAAAATCTTCCCATTTCAAGGCACGTAGCAACAGAGAGAAGCAAAGATATCACATGGAGGTTCCACCTGCATCATATAGCTGGGGTTTGGGGGTTTTAATCTCTGCTGAAGCTCCAGTCCAGGTATAAGCAGGACTCCGGCAGGATCTGATTGTGGTGGAGCATGCTGGGTGCTTATCAATATTCATGGAAAGTGAAGCTGAACTGAAGAGATCAAAGCACGGTCGTGCTGTCAGTAAGATTGAGCCAGGGATGTCGGTCCCACGGTCTGGTCTGACATTACGAGCAAGCACCATGGCGCTTGTAAAAGGTGTTGATCTCTTTGTGCTGAGTCCAGTCGGTCCCCGGTATCTCCTGCCTAAGGAAGATCCCTTCCTAAACCATCCTTGGCTGGCCTTGGTCCTTGCTGGCAGCATCCTAGAGCCACAACCACGCTGCCTGTGGCTACGTAGCGCAGCCTTCCACGCAAGCCCTGCCTGACAGCCGTTCTCCCACGTAGCTCATGACGTGTCTCCTAGACGCAGCGATGCTTTTCCCTTGCCAGCAGCTCCCCCCCGAGCAGCCCACGAGCGCTTCCGTCCCTTCAGCCTCCCAGCACCAATGCAGTCTCTGCTGACAAGCTTGGCAGCTGCTCTCCCTCTTCTTCTCTGCCCTTGAGCAGGTCTGGGTGGGGAGATCTTGTGGGTTTTTTCAGTGTTCGTCCTTCCCTTTGCTTCCCCGAACTGTAATAACAAGCAGGAGATGTGTGGGAAACCCTGCACGGGTTGGGTGCTCTGCCAGTATGCTCTGGGCAGAGGTGTTACCGGGGCAGGGCTTGCTGTGAGGGTTGCAGGACACAGCAAGACCACCTCAGGTTAGGTGGAGACCTCAGTCAGGTGGCCTCAGCCACCTGTGGTCACTTCACTCTCAGAGGGCAGGAGCTCCTGCATGGATCTCACGGGTGCTCTGGCTCTGCTGGAGGATGGGACTGATTGCAACCTCAGTGGGACTCATGTGGAATTTGGTACAGCAGGAACGAGCCTGAGACAGGGAAGGGAGTTCAGACAGCACCTCCTATCCCAAATCTAACCTTTGGGCTTCTGATAAGTTTGTTTCCCCCATTCTTAGGGGATTGGATTTGAATTTGAATGGAAAGGAGCAATTGCTTCTTTCGCCGGGAGCAGCACAGGCTGGCTTGTCTCCCACTTGGAGCTACGCAGGGAATTCCAGGTTTCCCTGGCCCCTCTGCAAGGACTGGGCACTGTGGAGGCTCTGCTCTGAGCTGGTCACCAAGGGGTTAAGTCCCAGCCCCTTTTTCTTTTTCTTTTTTTTCCTTCCCTGCTCTGCCTCCTTATGAGGAACAGCCTTTGCGGGGCTGCAGAAAGGCTCTTTCTTTCGCCAGCAGATCTCTGGGAATGAAAAGTCTGTGTTCCAGATATTAAATTACTCATAAAATAGTTGGCCTGTCCCCGAGGCGGCTCTGCAAACCCCCCCCCCCAGCCCCCGCTGCCCGCTCTGACGGGCTGCTGATGTGCATCTGCATGTCACCTCCTGCTACAAGGTCAATCTCTCCAATTTAAAGCAGCAACGTCGGAAAGCAAACCAGATTTCAGCCGGAATTAGCTTCAAATGGAGCATTCAGGAGACTCGTGCTGGGAAGGGAGCGCAGGAGGGGAAGGACCAGCAGAGCCAGGTTGCGGGGCGGTGAGATCCTGCTGCTGCAGCACCCCATGGCAGGGCATCCCACCCAACCCGGGGGAGGCAGGGATGCTGCCAGGGGAGAGGATGCTCGGGTATCCCTAACCTGGTGGTGTGGGGTGTGTGAAGGCAGGGGGGTGGGAAAGGCTCCATCCCTCACCCCTTTTCAGCTTTTGCAGGGTGCTGGAGAGTGGCTTCGCCCCCGCGGGATGTCGCTTGGACCAGCTCGGCCACCCATGACCTACAATCCCGCGCGGGTGCAAGGCGGGGCGGCGGGGCCTGAGGTTTCCATGGGGATGTGCGGGGATGGGAAGCCTGGCCAGCGTTCAGCTCCAGGCACAGCTCGCCTCGACGATGTCGAGCTCAGCTCCTTCCGCTCCGCTTCCCGCTACCTCCCGCCCTCCTGCAGCCCTGTGCCTCCCCGCAGCCCAGCAGAATCTCCCTGGCCTCTGAGGTGGAGCAGCAGCAGAAGGAGATGGAGCACAGCCTGGCTTGGTCCTGCCTGTCCTGCCACATGTCCTTAACCCCTTGGGGAATGCATCCCAGGGAGCTCAGGTTTGTCCACCCTTCCATCCCATGCATGCAGGCTCCCCCCGTGGTTCCGGAGCAACGAGACCGGGTGTGGTGTTGGGGATCCTCTCTGCCGTGATGCGGGACTATGGCTGTTGGTGAACCCCCAGACCAAGTGCTGAAGATGTGATAACACAGGGCTGGGAGAGCCACACATAGCACTGCTCTCATCTGCAGAGGCTTTCTGTGTTTTGCAAGAAAAAGGAAAGGCAGATAATTTTTTATTTCCCCAGCTAGCTCCTGGGAGTGACTGGGGACAAATCACTGTCCCCCTTGAATGCCTCGGTTTCCCCACAGGGAGGAATAGATCCTGCTCTGCTACATACTCTGTCCTGCCAGCCTTGCTGGAGGTGTGTGGATTTCAGCCCTTGTTTTGCTGTGCATGCCAGGAAGATGAACCATAATCTCAGCCTATGCGAGGCTGTGAGACGAGCCCCAAACCCCATCCTGGCCACATATATAGCCACGTGCCTCACATGACATGTGTCAGAGGCTCACGTGGGTTGATACGCAGGGCACAGAGCAGACACACGCACCAAATGCAAACCACACGAACACCACGCAGAGCACGACGCGCTTCCAGCGCGCAGCCGCGAGAGAAACAGTGCACGAGCAGACTGGGTAGTCAGTAACGGGGTGGAGAAGTCCAGGACTGCTCTCAGCAGCCTCCTGCTCCCCTAAATCTTGCATTTACAGGCAAAGGTGGGGTTAAAAAAAAAGGCAAGCAAGACAGGTAGGATCCCACCAAGCAGGGAGGCATGGCCATATGCAACATCTCGAGGGCAGCTCCACCACAAAAGGGTCTCCGGCAGGGAAATGCGTGCAAGGCGCAGGAGAACGTACCTGAAACACCCATCTGATTTGGGAATGGGGATTATCTGCAAGTCTGCAGTCCTGGGTGACTCAGAAAAAGCAGAGGCTGGAGCCCTCAGGTGGGGGAAAGCAGCTCCTCAAGGGCTGAATGCCGCTGCTGTAGCTCCCTTCTGTTCCCATTATGTGCCAGGAGAGCTTTTGTCCGGGGATGCTGGCATGTGCAGTCACCAAGGAGACAGGAACAGCGGCGGTCATCAGCACCACTTCCAGATGAGCCAGGAGGGAGCGCCTCATGTCCTCTGCTGTGTGAGGTGACCCAGGGTCAGCCTGGGGATGGCCATGAGGGCTGGGTGGGGAGTCAGTCGAAACTCCTGTGAGGGTTTTAAGCAGAGTTTTGGGTCCTGGAGGAACCCCCCACAGCTAACAGTGCCAAGCACCAGCAGCAAGAAGCCTCCACCATCCACCAAGACCTGGGTCTGCTCCTGTGATGATACCTGAGCTCTGCTTAGCTGGTCCTGCCAGTGCCTGCAGTGGAGCACTCACCCTCAGAATGCAGGGTGAGAGTGTGGACCACTCTGGGTTCCTCCTTGCTGTGCTGGTGCTGGCCCTGCAAGAGCTCCCTGGAGAATGGCAGGTCCTTTCCAGCCCTAGATACTCCTGTCATTTGCCAGCCTGGGACATCAGGCAGGATGCAGAGAGTGAGAGAGAAGGTAAAGGTGGGCTGGGGGTTATCCAGGATGTTCATCCTCCTCCTCCAAGCAGACTTCCTTACTGTCCTGGGGCTCCCATCATGGTTCTGTGTGATTCTATCTCCATTTTCAGCCTTTTCCCTTGTTTTCACTATAGTAAAATGCATTACATGAACATCAGATGTGTCTGAATATTGTGTGTTCATGACCTGGACCTCTACTAGAGTATCCAAGCTCCCTGAAGCGGGCAGAAGCATCACCCATTTGTTATTAACACGTTTTGGTTTCTGATCCTGGATTCAATGTATTTAATTTTTAAAGGCAGCTCATGTTTTTCTGGGGTTTGCTCAGTTTTTTCCTGACAGCATTAAAATGTGGGTGCTGTCAAATAACCATTATTTTCCCCGCGTTGCATTTCTTAAGTGTCCAGGTTTCTTCCTTGCTCCAAGGGACTGAAGTAAATGCAGCAGACAGGCAGTGTCCTCCTGGTTTCCTCCAGCAGTTTTCAGCCATGGAAGATCAACCTCTAGCCCAGTGTGCCGGGTTCAGCTGCATGTCTGGCTGCTTGTACTGTGGCACGACTACTTGGCACAGCTTCTCGGCACAGCCTGTGAGCTTCAGCAGAGGTTACATCTGCTCTGCCTCTGCGCGGGACCACCAAAGCACCCTCCTTCATCCTTACTTCTGGTACTCCCGGTCCCACCGTCAGCGTGGTGCTGAAGTCCTCACGCCCTGACGCACCTGCAGGCGCATCCTTCCTGCAAGCCCTGTTTGCCAAGACGAGCTGATCTGCTGCAGGAGGTGGGATGTGCAGCACATGGTTTAGGCTCTGCGGTCCCTTTTGGCCCATCGGCTGTCGGCAGCTCGCGGTCCAGGAGTGCGGATCCTCCGGTGTGCAGTAAGTAATCAAAAATTGCCCTGAAACCCTGCAGTGGAGACATTATTGATTAATATCTTTGGTGTGTGCTCTCCAGAGTGAATTTTCCAGTGTCTGGCAAGGTATTGAGGCTCTTTTCGATAGCTTTACACGGTTTGGTTAAATGGTGGAGGCCACCTAAGCTGGGGTGAGATGCCCTGCGAGCATCCTTAGAGCCACGTTTCGCGACGCAGGGTCTCTTCACCTCCGGCTTCTGCAAACGTTTCGCTGCTCTGTGAGACCCAGCGCATGCACCGTGTTTGCACCGGGAGTTTTCCTGAGCCTGACATATATGTCACATAACTACCTTCGAGCAGCTGGCAAGCAAACAAGGGGACATGTCGGAGCACAGACCCGGAGTGAGAAGGGCGATAGGTATGCTCGTGTGTTCTCCCATTCCTAGCCCAGGCATATGCTTCAGGGCCCTGTTGTACACTCTGAAAATCCAAGACAAGGCGCAGGGGAAAGGGCACGTTTCGGGGTGGCCTGTTTGACATCTCTGGGCTGCTGAGGCTATTGTGTGGCGGGTTTTTTTTGCTTCCCTCTTAACCAGGGACTGTCTGCTGCAATACAAAGGGCAAAATGCCGCAGCAGGAGACAGCCATGCTCGAGCCAGGAAAATCCAGCCGACATTTTCCTCCTTCCCTGGTTTTACCACTAGATGTCATAGGAAAAGCAACATTACCGGCCCCGTTCGGCTCTCCAGGATGGGATTTTGGGGGGGCCAGCAGGTCCTCCTCCCACCGCCAGACACGCAGCATCTTCCCAGCCTTCGTCTCGGTGGCTTTGTCTGTCTGCAGAGCCCCTGGAAAAACCATCGCCGGGGATTCAGGGTTCAATGGACATTGAAATGCAACTGAAACCTTTTTTTTTTTTTTTTTTTTTTTCCCAGCGCCTGGCTAAGCTGCCTGCTCGGACCCTCCCAGGAGGGAGCCACAACGTCACCCTTTCTCAAAGGGGCGACGCTGTCACGCCGGGACCCGCGGCACCTACAGCAATATGGTCCCCTCAAACAAGTCGGACAAACAAGGCCTTTATAGGCACTTTCTTTTCTTCTGGAGTGGAAGAGAGAAGAAGCCGGGGGAGAACTCGGGGGCGTCCCACCGCAGCGGAGCAGCACACAAAGGCTCGCAATGAAAGGGGCTCCAGCAAATCCTCTTAGGGGCTTCGCTGTGTGCACATTCATATCCCGGCCCCATCTGCCGGGGGGGATCCCCGGGAGCGAGCGGGGGGGGCTGGAAGGGGGGGAGAGGAGCTCTCCCTGCCCCGCGCCACCAAAGCAAAGCAAAGTGCATTCAAGGAGTGAGAAAGGGATGAAAAGGAAGAAAGGCCCTGCCACGCCGGTGCGGATCCCGGCGGGAAAGGCGGCTCCGCCGATGCTGCGGGCAGGGGGTCTCGTGTATGGGCGGGGAGGAGGGGGAGGCAGCTGGAGAGGGGGGCTGTGTGAGAGCTGCCCCCCAAGGATGAGACAGGAGTGGGGGGAACAAGGTGGGCAGGGTGGGAACTTGGTTCTTCTGGGCGTAAGAGCGGTGCTGGCTCCCTGGGCACAGAGGAACACCCTCCATGGGTTTAATGGTGCCTCAACTGGTGGGAACCTGGTGGGACTGCAGGAGGGTGGAGGTGACCTGGTCCCCCTGGGAAGCCAATGTGCTCATGATGCTGGTCAGTCCCGTGCAAGCTGAGCCACGCTGGGGCATTATCGCCCTGCTGCACAACTCCCAGGGCACTGGGGAGCCCAGTGGGGCTCTGGGCAGGCTCTTGGGTGTCCATCACCACGCGGCCATCAAGTCACGGTCACAGGAATGGGATCCTCTCCACTATCCTGCTCTCAGAGTGTGAGCAGCTGCCTGACACTTCTTTAAAACCAGGAGTAGAGGAACCCTGCATGGAGCCACAGCAGACAGCAGCTTCCAGAGCCTGGAGCTGGACACCCAGGTGCGGGAGGGAAGTCTCAGTCTGTCAGGGCAGCACTTTAACTCCCTGAGGCTTTCAGCTCCTATGGAGACCAAGCAAAGCTAACAGGACTTGAGTTTCTCACCAAGACAAGGGAAAGACAGGGATACTTTTAGTCCTGTCTGGAGAAACCATCTGTCCCTCACTAGAACCAGATGATGAAGGTGATTCAGTAAACAACACACATTGATACCCACTTCTAGGTGCTGTCTCCCATAAGTTTGCACTCATCGAACTTGATGGGTCTTTTTATCCTGCCTGTTCTGCAGCCTCAACTCTTTCCTTTGTGCTTTGGTGAGTACAAGAGTGTGTCTGAACTGAGCTGATCTAACCAGGGTTTTGCTCTCTCTTCTTCCCCAGGCTCAGTGCAGCCACCCTGCGGTGCTTGGACATGGGTGAAGAAACCATGAGGGTTAGGTCAACGTGGGTGCTCTTGGAAAACACAGCTGGGAACAAAGCCCAAGCAACCTAAACCCAGCCTGAGTCTTCTGCCTCTCTTGGGAACAAGTGATGTGCTTGTCTAGTGATGCCAATGACTTGCACATACTGCAGCAGTATGGAGAGAGTGGGGAAGACGTGATGTTCTCTCTTGTATGGGCTGAGGATTTAATTACTGCAGCTAAGGCAGCTTGTGTCTCTTTCTAGCCTGGCTCCAGTCCAGTCCAGGGAGTGGTCCCTCCTCTCTGGTGGCCTGGAGCCAGTGCTCCAGGAGCCCTTCCAATTCTGCTGTGATGTGGTTGGGTCATGCACCGGGAGAACATCTCTTTCCTGCAGCTGGGTGGGGATGTCAGGGAAGGACGATGAAGTGCTGGAGAAGCAAAGAGGTTCAGGGTGCCCTAGGCTGTGTTAGGTTTATTTGGGAGGCAGTGGAGCAGAGAGACCTGAGAGGAAGTGGGACTGAATTTGGGGTGTGGCTTCTTTGGACAGTCCCATCATGGTCCCTGAGGTTTCCAAGGATGTGTCTGAGGAAAATGTGCAGGGCTGGAGTGGTGGCAGCTATTTCCCACCTGAATAGCTCCAACGCCCAGAGCCTGGAGGTGGATAGCAGTGGGTATGTCCATTATCTGGAGGATGCTGTTCTCTACTGTGTGCAGCAGTGACTCACGAGCAGGTTGGGTAACTCCTGTTGCCAGGCTGGTGATGAAGGTCAGACAGTCTGTGCGTGGCTCTCCAGGGTGAGACAGTGCGAGACACAAACCGCGACGGGCTGAAGGAGATAAGGACGGTGAAGGATAAACAGTCTCTCTGGAGGGCACCACGGGCCACCCACACTAGTCTGCTGAGTGGTGCCGATGCAAAGGGCTGCGCAACACATCACCTGAGCTTGTAGCGTCATCCCTCAAACTCTGGGGACCACCTGTGTGTCCACCCAGCGATGGATTCACCAGCCTTGCCCATTTAGATTGTGGAAGGAAAGGTCTGTGGGAAGGACTCATGGGTAGGCTCAGTTTAGCTGCTGAACATGACCATCAGATAACTCTGAGCTGTGGCTGACCTGGGTGCATTTGGAAGATCCAGCTGGAGCAGTTCTTCCACATGCGGGAGAACAAGTTGCGTTTGTCCTGCCCGGCTATTCCAAAAATTGTGTGAGGTGCGTGGGAGGAAGGAGGGGTGCAAGAACATCCTTAATGACTCTTTCTACTGGGGATCCAACATCAGTGCAATGGGACCAGTGAAGTGAAGTCAGTAAAGTCAGGGAGCAAAGCCCTCAGCTTGTGCACAGCACCTCCTCCCCACACTTCAACCATGACCTACAGAATGTGTCCACCTATCTCTTTGCAGTCTGTCAACCCAGAGAGCTGAACACGAGGGAAATTTTATGTTTTGTCCAGCCTTAGGCTCAAAATGGGAAGACTTGTGCAATATGAGGAAATCCAACCAGAGTGCTCATGAACAGCACTGTCAGGGATTTATTTTCCAGTGCCTGTAGATGAGTACCTGCATCGTGCTCTCAGCTTCCAGAGAAGCCTCCTCATAGCAAAGCTGCAGGACTGTGAGTACTTCAGTGGTTGGTGTTCATCTCCTGGAGAACGTGTTAGTCAGGTGCGGGAGCGCACGCTGGACCGGTGCTCTGTGCACTAGAAGACCCTCTCGGAGAAAGGCACCATTAGGTACTTGAGAGTGAGATACAGTTTTTGGCTTGCCAAGGCAAACGTCCTGCCTGTCAGCCTATGTAGAGCCCTTAACACATGAGAAAAAAGGTTCAACACTCATCCAGAGTCGGTGTTGAGGTTTTTTGCCTGTGTTGGAAGGCAGCATATGTGGGGTTTTTTTTTTACTTCTGTTATTCTGAAGAGAGCCCTTTGAGTGTCTCCAGCCTCCACCAAACACAGACACACTTCTGTAGATCCTGCAGTGCTCATATCCCGTGGCAGCAAGCTCGCCGGGCAGTCACACAGAGTGTGAAAGCATATCCCTGATGAAAAGGATCAGAGATTGCATCAGGAGGCCTGCAAACGTCCCCTCCTGCCGGCCAGCAAAGCCTCCACGAGAGCGAAAAGCACTGCCAATGGTTTGGGGTGGTTTTTTTTTGCTATATTTGATTCCAGCAGGACGTGGGAGGCTGAGCAAGGGACGGCGCGCCGGGTGCTGTGCTTGCTGACACAACGCGCGGCAGGATCCGAGCAGGACGCTTAAATCTGCGCCAGTTGCCGAACGTGAAGCGCCTGACGGTTTCCGACAGCCCCCTCCTTGTTGCAGGCAGTCTCTGGCTCGCCCTTCGCTCGGCAGCTCTCGCAGCCTCGTTTCTTGCAGTCGCACGTATTCCTGGCTCTCCTCCCCTTCCTCCTCCAGGCCTGGATCTGCTGGGAGGGGCAGCTCCTTCTTGGAGCCCCTGAAAAGCCGGTGGGCTGGGCTCCTGCCAGCAAGCGTCGAGGTCCCCCAGGTGCAGAGTGATGCTCCCTTCCCACTCGTGCTTCCCTGCAGAGCTGGGGCGACGAGCGGCGGGTCCTGCTGAAAGAGCGGAGTCGCGAGCAGGGGCCGGGAGAGCCGCAAGTGCAATCCCATCGGCTTCCACGCCGCGCTCGAGCTGGGCTTGAGGCAGCTCCTGGAGATTTCTGGCACCGGCCAACTCCCTCTTGGCAGCGCTCCCCTCGGCTCCGGGGCCGCGCTGTTTGCTTATCTAGCGCCGTGATTTAACACAGACGCAGGAACTCACACACTCTCTCCCAGTCTCCTTCAAATTACTTTATTGCTTCCTGTCAACTAGCCGAGCATATCCTGTTAATATACAATCCCCAACGAGCAGTTTTCGCAGCATAATCCCCCTTTGTCAGATAACACGGCTTGGCTCCCGAAGGATGCCCAGTTCTGGCACCTAAAGGATGCAGGATCCCAGCACAGGGCAGGTATTTTCTAGCAAAGTGGGGCTGCTGTCATTGTTAAACGTAAAGCCAAGAGATGCTGACTTTCTGTCTGGTTTGTGCTATTTCCATCCAGTGGGGGCCTCTCTCAACCAATGCCAAGCGCTCTCCTGTGCTGTTGTGGCAGTGGGGGTCTTGCTGCTGGAGCCTTTATTCCAGCTCTGCTGCCTGGCAGGGGCTACCCTGCTCGAGGAAATGTCTTCATCTACCTGCAGCAGTGAGACAGCCACAGGTTCAAGCACTGAAGAAGAAGCTGTTCCCTTTCCTGCTGCAAACCAGACACCTGTGTCCCAGAGAAGGTCAGCTCATCAGGTACACACAAATCCTAGAGGTAGTGGTGGGAACCCATACAGGGGTTCTGGTCCAGCCTCCCTCTTGCAGCCGGACTGTCAGCAGTCGTGGACCAAGGTGGACATGGCTGTGTCTGGCCAAGTCCTGGAAACCATCCAGGGGATTTCCCACAGCTCCAGCTTTCCTTACATTGTTGCAGCCCTTGAATGAGTCTCAGAGCTGATGCTGTCCTACCACCTGCACAGAGGGTGCTGTAGACCTCTCAGCATCACTCGATGATGTTCAGCTAGCAGGATATCTGCCAAAAGCTGTTGTTTTGTGGGGAACTGATGTGTTTCTCCTTCATGTTTCTGATCCTCCATCCACCAGGCTTGGGTCCCATGCTAAGACATCCTTGTGTCCTGACATGGCATTTCTAGGATGTTCACACTGCTTTACCCCATCTAGTCTTCAGCCTCCTCATGGCTTTCTCCCTGACCTTGATGACCCTCTGATGTGCCAGCTGAGCCTTGTGTCCACAGCATAAGGAGTCCCTTTCAGAAAATACGGTCGTGATTTTTGCACTCTTTCATGTGGAAGCGTCCTGAAGACCAGGTCACTGCAGATCCCAGCGTGCCGCGTTTGCATTCTCCGCGTGTCCCCTCTGCCCTTGTGCCGGCTGGTGCCAGATCCCGCTGCTCCTGGGCTGCCTCTCCTGCACAAAAAGGCAGAGCTGCTGCAAGGCGGGGAGGACAGATGGAGGTGGCTGGGCCCTTTGCTGCTGAGGGACAGAGTACGGTGCTATTGAGAGTGGGTGCAGCTGGGCTTTTGGGTTGTTCTAAAGGCAAACCAAGTGGGCAGATGATAAACTCAGCTTCCACGCTAGCCCTGAAGCTGTTCCTCTGCAGCGCTGCAGGCACAGCTAAGGATGATGATGACCACGCAAGGTACATAGCTCAATCCCAAACAGTTTCTCTTCTCCCTGGAGAGCAGATACCTTCACCAAACCTTCCTGACATAATCGACTGCCATTTCTTTGGTATTTCAGGGCTCTGGAAGCTGCTCCCAGTTGGTCCTTCGTTGCCAGCTAAAAGCCACTGTTTGTGTCTGCTCCAAGCATGCCCCTTGTCATCAGACTCCTCCATTGGCCTGAGGAAAGGGAACATATGTAGCCAGATAATGCAGCTGTAGTATGAAAAACGGCCGTATTTTTCTGTTGTATTTCCCAATTTTTTCTTGATCCTGCCCCTAGGACAGTTTATTTGTCTGAAGTTGTTCCTGGAAGTTGAGGACAATCTAGGTATTGGCTGTTGGTTTTACTAGCAGCTGGATCTGCCCTCAAGCACTTGTGATTCTCTCTGCACTTAACACCTCGTTAGCTGGAACATCTACTTAAAGAGCACAGTTTCTCTGGTCTGAAAAGAAGGAAAATCCTGTTTGACTCAAGAGCAACGCAGATTATCCTGGGAAACGGACTCCGAATTAAAAACCAGTTGAGAAGAAGTATCTGTCCTCCCAGGTAAATTTATTTCCTCTCCTGTATGGCTGTTGAGCAAGGTATTCAGTGCAGAGCCAGCCAGGTACATCCCTGCCTCTGTATCCCAAGGCTGGAGACCTCTGTGGTTGCTATATCTCCATGGAGCACCCATGTTCCCCTCCAGCACCTCCCAGGTAGGTTTTTAATGGCAGAAAGGAGACAGGCTGAGGGAGGGGGGCTGCATGAGTAAGTAAATACTAGCACAAAGAGCTTGTGGGTGCGTTTGCCAAGCACCCAGCGGCTCCCTCTCGCTTTGCAGGGCTTGTTCCAGCTCAGTCCTGTTTTTAGCCAAAACCTTAACGGAGTGCACATTCCCACACCCAAGGAGAAAATGTGAAATGCCTGCCGTACAGCAAGTGGCACTGCTCCCACTGACTCCTGACCTTTTATCTCCAGAGCTTGGAGGGTTTTTTGTCCTCACGGCGCTCCGCTTTCTCCACGCCACCGCATCCCCCTTAGCTCGCTTCTCCATGGAGAGACCCAGGCAACCTGTCTCTTTCCCATCCTTCTGCTGCGGAAGGAGATGCGGCTGCCTCCTTCAGATCTGCCTTTTCGTAGAAAAGGAGAAAAGAGCAGTTTCACTACGTGCCATTGCCTTTGATGCTGTATTTGCCTTCTCGTAAATCTGCACCATCTCAGGGCACCAGAGGTGTTTGCTCAGGAGTGCTGTGAACATTAACACATAACGTTGCATTTTTTTCGTAGTGTTCATAAGCATTTGCAAAACTATTTTTAACACCAGCGATGACAGAAAACAGGTAGTTTTCACCCCAGTTTCCTATTAAATGCCATTTCAGCATTCTCAGTTTCAGGGATGCCACCCTGTAATTTTATAGTATTAAACAGAGACCTGGGTTTGACTTTTCAGCTTTTCTAGTTTCCTTTGAACAACTTCAAAATTATTTTCCAGAAGACTTCTGGACTGTGGATACCCCACCACAAAACAGCTTGGGTTACATATTTTTCTTTCACAAATCTTAAAAGATGACAGCAATTAAATTGTGTATCCTTATATGTCATTACCTCTGTCAGTATGTAATGCCTGGCACTTTTTCATCAGAGGTTGCCTACTGGGCAGTTTCATTCTCTAACATTGCTATTTCCGGCTAACCATAACATAATCAAGGACTAAAATGAAAATGCTTTCCAGAATACAAAAACTACCTTCTGCCAGTCATGCCTCATGGGTGTAAAGTCTTCTGGATTAGATTTACATACATAACATGATATTCTGGTGATCTTTCCGCCTGTTCTTTGCTGTATGTCTAAATACTTTTTTTTTTTAAAGTATTTTTTAAAATATAGAGTAATAACTTACATTTTTGATTGTTGCATTTCTCTACATTCTGGGAAATTGGGAGTTCCTTGTTATTTATATGGTTTTATTTAAATTTGACATCTTTTTATCTATTCTTTTTCTATCTCTATAAGGTCCTGCTTATTCATGATATTAACTTTTTTCAAGAAATCTTGGCATGTTTGCAGTCAGGAAGGAGATACTATTACAGGCTTTATTTTCCAGAAGTTGCTGTTAACTACAGCCAGTTAACATACAGCCACAATCGGACAATTTCTGCTGCATCTAATTTGAGGTTTACCTGTCTCATCTAAGGTTTATCCGCGTGTGTTCGGCTCTGTCGTCATGAGCTGCATTCAGATCAGCTGTTGAACACGATATCCAAAATTTCCTGCCCAATTCTATGGTTCAAAATCTATTTTAAATGCTTCAAAAGTGCCTCTTCTCTTTAATTTGTTCCCATGGATACCATTCAAAAGTTTCATTCATTTTAGGAGTGCCATACTCTTCAAATCTTTAACTCAAGCTACCAGTTGACTTTTGCTTCTGGATTTAGCTGGAGGCTCTAAAAGCTAAGACTTGGGACCTTGCAGCGGCACCAGAAATGCAGGTATCTTCCTTCCACTCCTCTCTGCAGCTGCCCTTGCCTTCCCGAAGAGATTAAATCCTCGCCTGAAGCTTTTCTGGGGCTCTGCTGCCTTCCTGGGGGTCCCAGCACAGGATGATGCTTGGTTGACTCATCCCATCCTCTTACCTTCCTCCTTTCCTCTGCGTCTCATCCCTGCATGTGGTACCATGCGGCATCAGAGTTCATAAGGTGCACAAATCTTCCACTTAGCAATAGGTGAGCTCAGAAATGCCGGAGGAAAGAGCTGAAGGGCCGAGGGAGCTGCTGGTTCCTCCGTTAGCTCCCCTCCGGCAGGACCCTGCAACAAGCTGAACAGGTTGAGCGAGGAGGACTCTGGAGTGTCACGTTTCAGCACAAGCCATGCAGGGCCAGGTACCCTCACAAAGCAGCAAAGGGATGTAAAAAAGACTTATCTCGATTTAACTCTGCACAGGCAAGCCTCACCGCAACGTCCCCTGTGGGGTGGGGAGGGGAGTGGGTTGGCCAGCTTGGGTGGTGGCTGGAGGTCGGTGCAGCTGGTAAAGGTGCTGGTTGGCTCTTGGAAGGGGGGGTGGGATGGGGGGGAGAGGTCTGAGGTCCCCAAAAATGTCACTTTATTTCACGGAGGATCTTGAGCTGCCAGGAGCTGGGCAGCACCCAGGGCTGGAGGCTGGGGAGTCCCTGCTGCTCCCATCCTTCTCCTGAAGGTCCAGACCTGCTTCTCCACCAGCCTGCAGAGCATTTGGAGGGACTGGGAAAGTCAAGGAGAAACAGAGGGAGAGCATTCTCGGTGACAGGCTGCAGTCACGTGCGTCCAAAGGGTCTCTTGCTGTTCACACACCCTTCGCTGAGGTTAGAAAAACCTGCTCTTGGGAACAGTTCCTCCATCTAAGCTGGAAACATTAAGTAGGTGATAATAAGCGGTCCCTTTGGAAAGTGTTACTCAGGACAATTTATCATTCAGACAAAGAGGGGGAAAAAGGGTTAAACACTGCCCAGCCTCCCTAGCCAGCGGTGGCTTTGGTTATCTGCAGCATGGCTGCAGGGCTACATGGTGCCTGTACATGTTCGGGGATCAAGAGTTAAGTGTTTAAATGATAAGTGATATCTTAAAAACATAAGTTTAGCAATGAATCTTTGCCGACAATACTATACTATTAGTTAATAGGCAGAATTAACTCACTGGCCTGAGGCCAAGCCCGTCACAGCCAGAGCCAGAACAGCTGAAGCCGCTTTTCACTTGGGTTTTGATTTTACAGGATTTGCTGCTGCAGGGAGAGTCCGATTTCTGTAAAAATATGCTCGTGTTTTCGTCCTCCCAACCTGCCCCTGGAAGCTCGAGGCTCTTTGGAGCCCGAGGGATTCAGCCAGGAGCTGAAGAGCTTTCCTTCTGCATGCAGAGACAGGAGCCCAGGGTGCTGAATTCCTGCAGGGCGTCTCTCTGCAGCCCCCCACCAGCTGCCTGCTGCTCTCGGTGAGTCTTTACAGCCAGAGTTACTGCTCTAGATGTCACCAAGAAACTCCGTCCTCATCCTTCCCTGCCACAATTAACTGCCCTCTCCATCAATTGAGGGATAGAGCTTGATCAAGTAGCTCCAGGGAATGGAGCTTCCCTGGACCCCAAGAAGAAGAAGCCTCTCCCGAATCCTTCTGGTGGCTGGAGCTCCTTGGGTGATGCTCCCTCTCACTCCTGGCCCTGGGGATAGCTGCACTGAGCCTTGAGTCTGTGCCCCACAGCTCCGTATCCCCCATTGCACTGATGCTGCCTCATTTGCGTCGCTTCCCTTTGCATCTCCCTCAAGTGCCGGCTGTCACTTGCTGCACCTCTTCAACCTGACAGAGTGAGAGGAAGCCACCTCCTCCAGGTGTGATGAGCCAAGGGTTTTGTGTGCAAATGAAACCTGCTCTTCCTGCACCAGGAACTGAAAATGCTACGTTAAATGTGTCACCACCAAACTCATCTTAATGCCCCCTAGATGTCATCTCTCTTGGCTCGCTCTGCCTGGGAACCATCTTTTGATATAAACTAACATGTGGGTGCAGCTGAAGCGGTTGCTGTCCCATCCTTGTAACTCCAGCGCTGCCACTTTTCTCAGAGGAAGCTTTATTTAATGCTCTTTGCAGATGGGTTTGTGTGTCCTGTGACGGTGCTGCCCAAGGGTTAGATGTGGGCAACAACTGCCAGTATAATCAATATACCTTGGCTCCCAAGGTGGGACTAGCTGCCTGGTGGTGGTCAGGTCCATGTGACAGAGTGCCGTGGTCACTTGTCACCAGATGGCAGCAAGGAGAGCATCAGCTCACGTTGTCGTGGCTGGCTGAGGACAGCAGTGAGGATGTGCAACACTCCCTAGTCCACAACCACCGTCCACAGATGCCACTCATTCTGGTGCAGAGTAAGAGCAAGGTACAGAAAAGGACATTGGAGGAGGTCCAGCATCACTCACCATGGCGTGGTGCTTTGTGGCACTCACTAGTCTGCTCAGAACTGCTGGTTTGGCGACCAGAGGAGCTTGTGGGCTTCAGGACAGAAAGGTGGAAGTGACAGTCTTAGAAAGCCCTACCTGGGAGTAGAGTGAGGGCATGACATGGGACCAGTGCTCACAGTTCATGACTGACTCTGAAGAGCATCTTCAGCATATGAACTGGACTCCAAGGAGCACACGAGATCCTCAAAGTCACTGAGGCAGTCAGATAATAAGTCTGTGTAGTGCAAGGTCCCATCTTTGGCAGCAATAGTTTAAGCAGATGCTCAGAGGATCTGAAGAAGTGAAAAACTCTCCAGTGACTGTTCCCTTGGGATAAAATTCTCACTGCGTTTGGCAGCACAGCCCAGGAGACCTGCAAGAAAATCCTGAAGGTCTGGGTGGACGCTGCCAAACAGACAGGGCTGCTGCTTGCTCTTGGAGTTCAGACTCTTTCTTTGGAGAAGCAGGATTCTCTGGGAGATACCTGTGTTTCTTAGACACTTTGGTGAGTTGTGGGACCCATCCTGGCTGTGCGGTGGCTCTTCAGCTCTTGGTCTGTGAACCTGGCACAGCTCATATAGAGCTCCATGTTCAGGGT